>CM056732.1:93191267-96182101 GCA_029844215.1 Przewalskia tangutica | reverse complement strand
GGCTTCGCTTATCGTCAGAATGGCCATGATTCCTGCCATACCCGAATTCCTATTATTTAGAGCTAGAAGCTTCGCCAGAAGCAAGCAAGATGAGGTCGCTCTGCTTCGTAGACTTCAACCAATCGATACGACCCCGGAGAGCCGCTTTTGCTAAAACTCGAGCAGTTTCTTGAAAACTCGCTTCAGATATGAAACTTTGAGTATTGAGAGATGCTCTTGTTATTCCCAATAAGACGACTCGGTAACAGATCGCTTCTTCCAAAGCGCGCCCCATTCGTACTCTCATGAGCACCCAGGACGACATTGAAATCCCCAATGACCAGTAGAGGGAGGGAAGCAAATGGAATAATGTCCGACCATAGCCTGCGCCATTGAATGTAGTGTGCATGTGAGCCCCGACTTATTTCCAGAATGTGAGTTCGACCGCGGCTTCCCCCTTTTTTTGGGGGGGATCAAGTTCCTTGCCAACTGCCACCTATCGACCCCGATCTCTTTTCATTTGTTTTGGATATTACCAAACCTAGCCTAGCCTTCGTAAATCACACTAAAGCGGACACCCTACTACTCTCACACCGGTTAAGAAAAGAAAAAACCGGATGAAATAGCAGTTCTTAATCTTAATCAGTTCTGGCACAAAAGCCATTCTTCTAATGCCTCATCTTCTCTTATGAAAATAGATTCTAGGCTGCTATGCTATAAGGATCTTTTAAATGTGAGACACTATTTGGATTTGCTTTCTATGGATTCCCCAGAGGGGGAGAGACCCCAGTCAGCGACACAGAAATGGTTGAATCAGAGTTCTTGAGATTAGATTGGTGCCATCTATGTCTTTCCCGTCTGGCTCTCACCGGTAGACCACCCCGCCACAAAGTGGTGACGAAACGTATAACTTGTATAAATCTTTCCATTTTCCAAGTCGATCCGATCCATTCGTGCATCCGTTTTCTTTCTTAGCGCAGCCGTTTTCTTGCTCCCTTACCCAAGTTGGAGTTTAAGACCTAAGAAGAAATGCTGAGCCACAGATGTTTTTTTCCACGTACACGTGTAGTGCCTCTAAGAGACGGATTCGAGCATAGAGGTCTATCTCTAGATCCTCAAGAGCTGGTAACTCATGATTCCAAATAAAATGAATGAGATGTAACGCGCAGACCGATTATCCCGCCCAATGTGTATTTATCTTTTTCGTAGATGTTCTCTCTCGTCATTTAACCATCATATTGACTTACCCTCCAGCCGATTGAATACGCTGAAGAAAGGCATTGAGGAGAGAAATTACCTCTCACTCTTGGGATTTTATAACTATTCCGAAAAAGAAAAAGAAATATCCTCTTTAAAGCGCTAGTCACCTCTTACTCTTCGTATTCTAAGAAGGCCGATCATCCTCTTTCTCTGGCCGAACAGCAAAATAAAAAAGAATTCGGCTAAAAAAGCTGGGGCGATTTCTTCCTTTCCTGCTTCATTTTCGCGTAAATAGGAAGGGTACGCCCGGTTGTGGCTTTCACGCCTCTCCTTACAGTCGAGTGGCTAAAACCCACACCAGAATAAATAGAGTTTTCCGAAAAAACCTGCTAGTGGAGGAAGACCTCCTAGGGATAAGAGACAAATGATGAATATGAAGTCCGGGAGGCTGCAGGTACTATGGATCCTCTGACACCCAATCGGGTTGCTTTCCCAGGTCGACACAATTTCACATGAGTACTGCTTTACACTCTTTTCCCGGGTGGGGCTTCTTATACCTAAACGCAGCAGGCCCCGCGAGTAGTCGAACAAATGAGAGGTTGTCGACGAAGGGGTCAAACAAGTGCACAAGATTCGCCATCAAGAGAGGGAAGAGCCTTGACTTTAGTTACTTTATTTATCATGCTCCGAACAGCACAAGCATTTGCTTGCTAATCTTATACCTTTCGTCTGAATTTTTTCCCTTAACTGATTCTGAAATCCCCGTCTGGCTTTCCCTTGTTGTGACAAGGGGGGTGAGGTAAGGAGTAGTATAAGAGTGGTTCGGTCATCGATAAGGTCATTACTAAGCCAAGGTCCCAGGTCTCCGAGTCAGCCCGCGCTTTTTCGAAGAATCCTGCGATCTTTTCTTTTAAAGAACAATCCTTTTCCTGGAGTTTTCTTGAGATACCTCAAGATAGGACAAAAAGATCTTCTATCAGTCTAGCCCTTCTTCCACATGAGATCCTATTTTTCCTAACTCCATGTAGCACCACTATCCAATGAAAAAAATCCTGCTCTGTGGAGTGGGGCCGGGCGTAGCACGTTCTTTTTTGGGACACATAGGCTATTACAGACGCATCAAAAAACACTTTTCGAAGCGCGGAATCCCAGAATGGAATCATTGCAGAAGAAAGGGGCAGTCTTTAGAAACAACAGGTTGGGAAAGCAAGAGAACGCTTCGCATTTTCTTATCTTCTTCCCGCCCTAGGAGTAGCACAAAAAGAGGGCCATTTTAGAGGCACTAATCGTCGTAGAGCGGAACGATTATTCATAGTAAGAAGCTTCTATACCGGCTGTACCGATTATATGTCGGATAGGCGCCCGCCGACCCATCTCTTTCTGCCGATTCCCCGGGTTGTCGGAATCTCTGGTTCGATCAGGACCAGGAGTCCCATTCATTCGTTTATGGGAGCGACTCTCTGTTCACATTCTCCACCGGGTCATCAAGTGATTAGCCAGCTCAATCCATTTTTCCATCCGATGATCTTCACCCTAGGACTGACTCTGTTCGACCTGCCTTAGGATAGCACTTCGGTATTAGGTAAGGAAAGTCAGTCCTTTCATATCTGTGCACGGAAGTTGCTGGCCGGCGGCCGCTCAACTGTTCGAGTTTGATTTCTGCTGTTGTGTGTCATTTAGTGTACTTTGTTTAGCTTATTTACCTGCACTAGTCACTGCTTACTTTTTCAGAATGCGCTATCATGACTTGTTCGCTTTTGATCAAACATTGTTTTTACCGAGTCTGACCGTTTCTCTTATTCTGCTCTTGCTTTTGCTTGTGTTTATGCTTTGTCTTGAGTCGAGGGTCTCTCAAAAACAGTCGCTCTACCTACCAAGGTAGAGGTAAGGTCTGTGTACACTACCCTCTCCCAGACCCCACATTGTGGGATTTTACTGGATATGTTGTTATTGTAGTGTCTATGCTTCAGTTATACTACAATTTAAAACTGTTTTAGTTAACCTTATCTATCTTGGTCCGAATTACTAGGGGGCCAACTTTTGGGACTCGAGGGAAAGTTGTGTTGCCTTTTGAAGATAATCCATTATCAAAAATTGGTGTAAGGTTTGATAAGCCTATACCAGACGGGGTTAACTTTGGGGGTCTTTGTGATGATGGCCATGGATTCTTTTGCAAGGGTATTGCCTACATGGTCTTACTTTCTTTCTCCTTTAATTTGTCAAGTTTAGTAATGCTGAATTTAGTTTTCTTTGTTTTTTGTCATCTCTTTCTCTCTTCCAGGCAGTGAACTACGCTTGGAAGCCTCAGGTGTCGATGATATGGACAAATTACTCATTTGCACATTGTTTGAGGTTTGATCCTTATGATTACTTTGGGAACTAATGCTATTGGACTTGTGTTCATTTTTCTGGTTATTCTGAGGTCCTGATAATCTCTGGAAAATTCTTATTGCTTGTAAGGTTGTATTCAACGAGAGCAGAAATTCCCCGTTCATCTTATTTATGAAAGATGCTGAGAAATCTATGGCAGGAAATTCAGAATCGTATTCAACTTTTAAAAGTCGGCTTGAAAAACTTGCCACTAACATCGTTGTTATTGGATCTCAAGCTCATACAGATAACCGCAAGGAAAAGGTACTTTTGCTTTCCAGGTTGTTGTCAAATGTAGTAGTGTACAAATATTTTTGTTTTTCCGTATGTGCATGATGTGTATGAGGTGCCCTCTGGAATAAATCTCTTTCGGATTAAGTTTCTTGATTAAAAAAGTCAAAGGTGCAAAGGCTCAAGAGGTGAGGCTTGATAAGGAAGCTAGAGATGCATCTTTTTTGATAAAGTAATAATCTTATTGATGTTGTGGGGGAAAAACCTCGTATACAAAAAGGTATATCAAAAGTAAGAGTATACATGTTATGTTTCTGTACAAAATCCATCCTATAATCTATACTAGCCTCGTGGGTGCACCAGAAGTTCATTAAAAAATAAAAGACATGCTCTCCTATTCCTTTTCCTCCAAGGTGCCGACATAAGTGCAACACGAGATATAACTAGGCTCCTCCTCTTCTTCGTGCCAACATAAGTGCATGGGGAGATACATCCAAGGCTCCACCTCCTCATCCAAAATTAATTCCTCCTTATCAATTTGTGTATTCCCTTTCAAGTCTACTTAAAAAAGAATGGCACTGTTCTATATTTCGTCATTTTTAATCAACATTCCCATTTTACCCTTAATGACACTCCTTTATAAGATCGACATGTTTAAGACCACAAAATTAAAATTTTGACATGTTAACACACTTTTAGTTTAAAACCATGTGGTTCAAAAGTTTTCCTTCCCTAATTTTTCTTGTCAAAAAAAAGTTTTCCTTACTAAAATTTCATGCGGGGTCAAAGGAAGACACATAAAATGAAATGGAAG
The DNA here is from genome assembly GCA_029844215.1 of Przewalskia tangutica. Taxonomy (NCBI): domain Eukaryota; kingdom Viridiplantae; phylum Streptophyta; class Magnoliopsida; order Solanales; family Solanaceae; genus Przewalskia; species Przewalskia tangutica. The sequence continues at coordinate 96,177,507 of CM056732.1, read as the reverse complement.
GAGTATTAATTTTCCTCAAGTTTTTGCTGATAGAATCGCACCCTTTTTCAATTTACCTTTTTGATAAAGTTATAGGATCACACTCCTCATTGCCATCCTTGTGAAGAAGCATGCCTTTCTTGAGGCTCTTGGGATCCATACTGATAGATAAGGGAGGCCTTTGGTCTTCCCATAGAAAAAGACTACCTAGAAGAGACTGCTACCCCTTCCTTTCCACTTTTATGTGTCCTTGGCCGATTGGGGAATTTCGTAAAGGGTTTTTAATATTTAATATATATGTATAAAAAGTAGTTTTTGACATAGATATGCAGTATAATTTTCTATACATACAGTATAAAATTCCGGGAAGGGTGTTCAAGGGACCACCCTTCGGTCTATGTCGCTCCGCCACTGGGGTTTGGAGTTTCTCAACCTCCCTGTCTTATAAGTTTCTACTGAACCTTAAATCCCATATTGCCTCCCCGTTTTACTTTCTCTATACCTGATACTTTGACTTTGATATGTGAAAGCGGAAAAGATAGGTGATACTTGGTATATCGTGCTACATCTGGATTCTGGATTCATGCAAAAAAAGTGACATCTGATATTGTGATCAGTTCGGCTTGGGACAGAAAAATCCGGATGTACATATAAGAGATTACGGGGCTGAACTCTTCTCACCCTTCATAATGTTCCTCAACAGTCCGTAACCAGAAGGATGAGTGATGTCCGTCATCCACCCCCCATACTTCATGTCCTCCATAATGCCTATTCCTCATTCCCAAACCTCCACAGCCACTTCTCGACCTTAAAGTCCCTTATTCCAAGCCCTCCATACCAAATAGGGGATGTTATGATAATCCAGTTTACCCAAATGAACTTTTTTGACCTATCATTCGCATCCCACAAGAAATTTCGTTGAAGTTTCTCTAGCTTAGCCCTTATTCCAAGCCCTCCATACCAAATAGGGGATGTTATGATAATCCAGTTTACCCAAATGAACTTTTTTGACCTATCATTCGCATCCCACCAGAGATTTCGTTGAAGTTTCTCTAGCTTAGCTGTTATACTTTCTGGTACATGCTTAAGAGACATACATGTAGCATGTACGGATGCTTGAAAGTGTGATTTTGATCGAAGCTTCACTGCTTCATTTAGACATTGGATCCTTTTGGACAGGAACCTCTTCTCCCATTCTGCTAGCCTCTTTAACCAGTACAGAGCAACTTTACTTATGATAATGCCTGCAAAATGGGATGTGCTGGGGTAAGTTACATCCCAAAGGAAGCCCATCATGGCACTAGGACCAGAAGCCTAACCTCTTTTCATCTCTACCAACGACAAGATTCCAAAGCGAAAGGTCTATGTTAAATGCTCCTAGTGGTAGTCCTAGATATGCTGTTGGCACATGTACTAACTGATCGATGTGTTCCACATCTCCCACGGGGGATAGTATCGCTTTTCTTAAGATCCGTTTTCAGTCTCAAGACTACACACCAGTGCTTATCTTTGATAGGAAAGCTTTAGAGTCCGATCACAGAATATCAGGGTGTTATACACGAGCAGTAATGGGAGACTCTAAAATTGACATTTCATCTCATGTCTGCCTTGAAACCCTCTAGAAAATCCACTGCAACCAGATTGTCCATCATCTTGATGAACAATGTCACGACCCAACCCCGGGGCCGCGACTGGTGCCCTATCGGGGCACCCTGTCAGGGACACATCAGAGAATAGCAGCGGAACATACATAATACAAAATCTGTATAAGGTAAACATCTCTAGCAAGCCGACAAGGCCGCTTTTCATAAAATAACTTAATCGAATGTGAAACAGTACAACTGGTTCTTACAGCCCAAACCACAAACGTGACTACGCACTTAGGAATAACAATCGTATGGACAGGCCCCGCCATACCCCCTGAATGTACAAAAGTCTATAACCTCAGGGAATCATACCAAAAAGACAAAGCCTCCGGAGGGATGGAGCTTTCCAGGAAATGAACAGTGATCCTAAGAGCGGACCAGAAGCTACGATCTCGACTGCGGCATGAACGCACCCGGCGGAGGTCGATAACAGGTACCAAGTATGTAAAACTGGAAAATACTGTAGTAATATCATAAGTCCAAAATACACTGAAGTTATAGATAAAAATCAAATTATGTTGCACTGTGCCTTACTAACAATGAGAGTAACAAGTATAAGTATAATACTGCATAAAAATAGGAGGCTCATGATCAAAACAGGATCTCTCGCCCGTAGTATCATTAAGCAATCCTACTCGGATCGCTTTCACCCGCATGAATCATGTGGATCCGCATAAGGCCATCCGCCTCGCATGGGACTATTTCACCCGCATGGGACTATTTCACCCGCATGGATCCTGTGGACCCGCATGAGTACCATCGCCGCACTCGCATGGGACTATTTCACCCGCATGGATCCTGTGGACCCGCATGAGTACCATCGCCGTACTCGCATGGGACTATTTCACCCGCATGGATCCTGTGGACCGGATCCGCATGAGTACAAGCGCCGCACTCGCATCATGGGTAGCAAATCCATGGCATAAGTAGTAAACCATCCTAATGGACGCATACCCGTGGACCATCCATCGTGTCAGTATGTCCAAAGGAAATAACAAGAATCTGCATACCCGTGGGCCACCCAACGTGTCAGTATGCCAACATAAACCATCCTAATGAACGCATACCCGTGGACCATCCATCGTGTCAGTATGTCAAAAGGAAATAACAAGAATAACCCGGGGTCTACCCCGTAAGAACATATCACCTAGCACAACCGGCTATCATACATAACATAAGCGCTACCGGCCTATCATATCATAACATAAGCGCTACCGGCTTATCATAACATAAGCAAGTTAAGAAATCCCCTAACTTCTTATTAACATTATTAACATATATCCTCTCATTTTAGTATACCTAAGGCACTAACATGTCTTTTAATAGAAATCCGGGAATTTAACCCAAGTACCATGTACTTCTAACCTTTTAAGAAATAACTCATTTTTATACAAAAATTTCAAGATACTAATCACCATAGTATCCAGTTACAATTTCTTTTCAAAACAAGTCACATTCCCTTTTAGAATTATAATAAGCTTCTAAATCAAGTGACTTCATTTCCTTTAAAACCTTAGGCAACCAATGCCTAAAAATCAATTCACCTTTCTTATTTTCAAATCCTTTACCCGTACTTGTTTTAATTAGAGTAAACCTTTCTTTGTGAACCTTTCAAGAAAATTAATATAACCAACTTCCCATAAAGTCATTATATTAGCGTTATCCCTTTGTCAAATACATTTTTCCTCAATCGAGGACTTATACTTTTGAAATGAAACAAGTATCATATACTTTAAAACAAGTGTAGATTATCAAATCTTGTACGTATACCGTACTACATAGATACAACTATTCATGCTCAAGAGATAGGAAAGCTCTACATACCTTTTCGGTCAATCCACTTGCTAAGTCCAACTACCGCAAGTAATATGTCAACCTATAATAACCATAGTGCGTTTATTAACCTCTAATTTCAATGTAGAAATTCCAAATTCAAGTTACCAATTCCTAAGGAAAATTGGGCAGCATTTCCTTTGTTTCTACTCACTTTGCCACCTTTTTCAAAGGCCGATTTTCAACACTCAAACGCCTCATTAAGGCCCAACATCCAAACCAACACAAAGGGGATTACACACCTAATCTTGGGTGTGTAAAATTCTGCCCCACAAGTTACAATTCACTTAACAATTCTAAAGTAGTTTTTAGGCTACAACATGCTCATAATATCTCTTTAGCCAAATCCTTCATACCCAACCCACATTTCTTGCATGCAATGACTCTAATAGCATTATTTACTACCACAAGTACTTTCTTCTTAACATGCAACACTAAAAACTAATAATAGAGGGAGAATCATTACCTTAGAGCTTTAGCCAAATTTATCCAACAATTTGCTAGCTTCTATTCCAAGAACACCACCACAACAACCTTCACAAGCTAGCCACAAGCTTCCTTCTTGCTTTTATTTTTTTCAGATTTTTCCTAAGGCTAGAATGTCTCTTGGGATTTTAGAGAGAAGGAGGAACTTGAACTTTTAAGAGAGAAGGAAGAACTTTTGTCTAAGAGAGAGAGGGAGATGAAGTATGACCAAGTCTTGAAGATTTGGTCAATATAATGCATGCAAAATCAGATGGGGGGGACACTTGTCACCCTCCCAAGGTCTTTTAAAAGAAAAATCTGACTTTTCCTAAGTTTTTCCGCCCAGAATCCCGCCTCGGCGCCGCGGCCCTGCTTCCCGGCGCCGCAACTCCTGCGGACCCTCGGATCTTCCGGCCGCGGCCTCGCTTCCGGGCCATGCTACTGAACTTCAGCGACCCTCAAGATTTCGCGCCGCGCCTCAGATCTCGCGCCATGTCTGCCGCTTTGTCCGAAACACATTTCTGTCCGACTGCGCATTGAACTTGTAATTCTCATAACTTCCTACTCTGATGTCTTATCGACGAACGGTTGGTTGCGTTGGAATCTAGACTCAACGAACTACGCCCTAGGCCTTTGAAACACTTAGGAACTCTCAATGTACCGGGTCATAACCCGCCTCAAAGTTGACTAAAATCCGTCCGGAACAATTCGTCAACCTATCCTTTGGAAATTTTAAGTCTTACATGCTTTCGTACACTCTCATACGTAGGGTCAGAACTACGGGGTATAACAAACAACATCGGCGATAATAGGTCTCATTGTTTCAACCTTCTGGAGCTATCTCAAAGCCACAAGGGATTCCAGCGACTAGGACTGGGAATTTGATTGTCGATATGCAAAACTTCACCTACCTCCTTTATTTCTCTTCAAAGCCTATCTCTACATCAGAGTATACCGGATGTTCCTGTTCACACGATTTTAGGACTTCTTTATGGTGTGCAAATTTTCTCTTCTTAATTCCACCACTTCATTCCTCAAAGTTGCATCTACTATCTGTCTGTTTTCCACAAACGGATCTGAGATTGTGATAGTGTTTCATCTGTTCTAAAACTATCTTTAGTGTATCTGAGAGCACCATAGAAACGATCTTGTAAATGGGACACAAACCAACCTATTTCTGCATTGCAAAATTACTGCACAATTGTGGTACATGCTTTTAACATTTTGGGCCTAAAATGGACAACACCTAAAGTCACATTTGAACTTCTACCAGTGGTCAGACCATTAATCTGGTTCATAAGTAGGCCGAGTTAAAAAAAACTGCTTCAAAATAAATACCGATGGGTATGATGATCCAAAAGAGTAACCAACATATTAGTTGCTGTCGTGCTTGCAACAAAGCAGGTTTTCTTATAAAAGAGAACAGTTTGAGTGACCGGAGAGAGGTGATAGCGGACAAATATGGAGTAATGGAAGAGGGATGGAGAACTAATGTGATTACTATGCCTTTCGGGTGTGGTGTGTGGAGGGAGATAATGAAGGATGGGATGTTTTCAATGACAATATTGCTTATCAGGTCGGGGAAGGGAGTAGAGTTAGTTTTTGGGATCAAAAGTGGTGCGCAGTGCTAAAGAATGATTTCCCGGGTTTGTATAGGGTCTCTTGCCAAAGTAAATGGACTGTTCAGCAAGTTAGGGGGTCACAAGGGGTTGGGATTTTTTGGGATTTGCGATTCAGGCGGGATTTTCAAGATTGGAAGGTGTCTGAGCTTCAGATATTGCTAGCCTTACTTCATAAGCAATGCGAGATGCTTTGTGTTGGAAGGTGGGGAGTACAAAATGTTCTCTGTCAAGTCCTTTTATGAAAAGTTGTTAGTTAGGCCGGAAGATAATTTTCCTTTTGATTCGGTTTGGATCCCTAAGGTGTCGAGGAAGGTGTGTTTCTTCACTTGGTTAGTTGCTAGAGGGGTGATTTTGGAGAACCTTAGGAAACAGGGAGATAAGCTTTGCTCAACTTAGGAGTAGTCGTCGCTCCCTTATTTCCTTTCGGTGCACCCATGTAGTTCCTATTTGTATAGAGGATTGGATGTCTTTTGGAGAGAACCATATTTTGTAGGTTTCTCCTTCTTGGGTATCTCTTGTATACGGCCATCTTGGCCTTGTTCTTATTAATGGAATACTTTACTTGATAAAAAAAGATTAAGTTATAGCATGACTGAAGAGGTTCAAATGGGATTATAAAAAAAGAGAGATTAAAGAGGGTTGAATGCCTGACTTTTTTATTTATCATATGCTTTTTGATAAACATGCAGGTATAACACAAAATTGCTTTCAAAAGTTTCCTGTGGCATCAATTTTCTAAAATTTTAGCTGTGTCATCACTCTTTGCTTCTTCCTCTTCTCTACAGGAGATATGTTACGCGCGGGCTTTAACTTTTCTTTTAAATTTTAAATCTTGGTGTTAACTATTTATCAGTTTGGATAAGGTCTAATTTTTTTCTGTTCTCCCCCTCCCTTGTAGTCACATCCTGGGGGATTGCTCTTCACCAAGTTTGGCAGCAATCAAACTGCTTTGCTCGATTTGGCTTTCCCGGTATATACTCTCTCTCAATCTTTTCTTCCGTTAAAAACTGGGTAAGAGTGCTGCTCTTTAAATTTATACTTTTCTTTGTGCTAGTATTTTGTACAAGATGATGCTAATTGAAAACAATGGCTGTATTGTGTCCATCTTTTCTCTTTGTTTCTTTTTCCTCCTTTTGTCTAGGGTCCGGGGATAGTTTGGGGGAAGCAGTACCTGTAGTACGAGTGTACTATACTATGTTATATCTCTTGCATCACACAAGTAATATTCTGCAGATGGCCTTCAATATAGACTTATTACACATCTTTATTTCCTTTTATGGACAAGCCTGCCAATTCTTCTTTGATTTGAACTTCTTTTACTTCTTATTTGAGGTGGAAAGTATTTCTTTTCACCAACTTCGTTAAGTCATTACATCTGAAAACACTGGAATCTGGCAACCCTAAGCCTGGCACTTTGAGTGGTTCCCTTTTGTCTGGATATAGTCTGTCCCTTATGCCAATGTTACTCCCACTTGGATTTTTCTTTCTTTCAAACTTTAACCCACATGCTTATATTACTCAAATTTGTTGACCTCAGGATAGTTTTGGGAAGTTGCATGACAGGGGGAAGGAAGTTACCAAGTCAACTAAACTTCTGACGAAGCTTTTCCCCAACAAAGTGACCATTCACATGCCACAGGTCTGTTTTAAAAAAAATTGGAACTTTTGATGTTCTTACTGTCTTGCATAACTGATGAGTGGTTATGGATTGCAGGATGAAGTGCTTTTATCTGCTTGGAAGCAACAGTTGGATCGAGATGCTGATACCCTCAAAATGAAAGGAAATTTGAATAGCTTGCGAACAGTAAGGGCTTGTATTGCAACCTATCTTTCACCTGTTCGTTGATTATGTTGTTACTAATTATCCTTGCTGAAAGTTTGAACCTAATATTTTGAACTGTTCAGTATTTAAATCAATTGACTTCTCTGCTTTCTTATTAAAATACAAGCTTCTTTGATTTGGTAGTTCGTTTTCCTCAACATGAATTTTGCTTTTGATTATATTAAAAAGTTGAAGAGAAACTACTGTTTTGTTAGCATAGATCAAAGTTTGATGATAATATGTGCCTTGTTTACTTTTTTGAAACTGGTAATGTTGTATTTCTCAGCATTAAGGACATGCTGGCAACCCTAAAAGAGAACTACAAAAGACTAGGAGAAAATATTACGAAGAGCCTAAAAGATCTACTATCTGTTCAACTTCATCTATACATTACACCAAAAAAGCAAGGATATAATACAATTCCATGACTTTCCAAATGGAATTAAACCTATACTCAAAACATCTTCCATTCTTCTCTCTCCACACTGTCCAGCATATGCATGCTGAGTTCACTTTCCACCATTTCTTTTGGCTCACACTCCCCCGTCTTCTAATCCAGCAGCTCAATATATCAGCAGTATGTTCTGGCAGTGACCAATTTCTTTCCGTGAGGCTTAGGAATAGTAACCAGATCTGTGAAGTTATTTTTCAATGCAAAAACAAGTGGTTATTAGTCGCTTCTGCCTCATTACATAAAAAAACATCTAGAGACTACTTGAAACACCCTTCTTTTCCGCCTTTCCTGTGTGAAACATGCCTTCCTAGCCACCAACCAGGAGAAACATTTAACCTTAGTTGGTGCCCAACTTTTCAGATCTAGATAGTATGTGCCTTGTTGTCCCTGTGTTTTTTTTTATAATTCAGAAGTATTTCGCTAGTTATACACCAAATAGTTGTTACTAAAGCAGTTATATTTTCAAGGAACTTTTTCCTTGCACCAAAAAGATATGTGAACCTCGTAGATGTCACTCGTCATCGATGTAATTGCTTTCAAACCCTCCTGGTCTGCTTAGTGATATCTCCAGCTGCTATAGCATCAGTAGCAAGTTTATCTGTGAGTCTTGTTCTATCACCTGCCAGACAAGTGTCTCAATGTCCTGGTTCACTTTTGTATAGGTGGTTCCACCAGCTAAAAACAAGCTTATATTCCCGTCTGTTTTCCTTGCTACTAGACAGGCTTCTCCATTTTGTCAATGTGAACCTCTTTCCTTTTTTTTCTTCCTTTTTTAGGGGTGGGGGTGGGGGAGGGGTTGTCCACTGCTGTAGAAAAGAAGATAGATTTGAGATCATTAACATTCTTTGGTTCATTTAACCTTCTTATGGTATCGAAAAACAATTTAGAGAAGTAGAAGCAAGAGGGAAAGGATTATTACCGAGGGTGATGAAATTTCCTGTGAATCAGCTTTCATCTGACGTCCGCTGTACCTTTGGGTTGTTTGAACTTTCAGCTTGCACTCTTTCTACATTTTTGGTTGTGATTCTAAGTTGATAACAGATCACGGTCCACTGTTTTAGTTCTATTCTTCAGTCTTCACTAGGAAGTGGGTAACATGTGTTTTTGATGTAAGGAACAAAGTATAGATGATGACGGACAGATAGTTGATTTCCATTTCCTAGGAGCAGTGTAATTACTCTATTTCCTTGTAAACAAGTCGATACCTAACATGCGAGCTCAAGAGATTAATGAAAAACTCATGACTCTTTTTACTTCTTTCTATTGTTGGTTGATTTCCCCCATTTGTTTTGGTGTAGGTTCTTAATCGGAATGGATTAGACTGTGATGGACTTGACACTTTGTGCATCAAAGACCAGACTTTTTCTGTTGAAAGTAAGCAACTTCTTTTTCATGTTGTTTACAATTTCTTTGGGTGGGTAGGGGTGTGGGGGTCAAGGTGGTTGTCAAGATACTTCACAGTGTATTCTGTTTAAGTCAACATATGATATTCACAAAATGGAAAGAACCATTTTTTTTGTCATTTGATTTGATTTTGTTGCACAAAGGCAAGGATTTAGTTTTTTCCTCTCTTTCTTTTGGTGCTTTGAAGGTGCAGAGAAGGTGGTTGGATGGGCCCTGAGCCATCATTTGATGCAGAACGCTGCTGTAGATCCTGACGTGAGGCTTGTTTTGTCTCCTGTGAGGTAATAGAAGTAGCAGCAGCTGGGACTATATGTGGTTTGCTTAACTGTGATATTTGTGGTATTGAACAGTTCTTTGGTATCTTGTTCAATCTAGCAGCATTCAGTATGGTTTGGAAATTCTACAAGCTATGCAAAATGAAAACAAGAGTTTGAAGAAGTCACTTATGGTATTTACCTTCTTTCTGGTGGTTTGCTACTTAATTTTTCATGAGATGTATGCCAATATGACTGCAGGAGATATTTAGAATATGAATTTGTGAACAAATTGTTTGTCTGACCCAGGATATTGTGACGGAGAATGAATTTGAGAAGAGACTTCTGGCAGATGTTATCCCCCCAAGTGATATTGGAGTAACATTTGATGATATTGGTGCGCTTGAAAATGTCAAGGATACATTAAAAGAGCTGGTCATGCTTCCTTTACAAAGACCTGAACTTTTCTGCAAGGGTCAATTAACCAAGGTTTGCATCTTCTGTTCTTGCTTGTTTACAAGGTTTTTTTCTAAGTGGAACCATATTTGCTTGTTTGGTAGTGTTTGACCTTGTATTTAAGGATCTAACTTGTTAGCACAGATGTTCTTACTTGTTTCTGTCCACTTTTTTTCTATCGATTTGTTATTGTGTTGGAAAAGGGTGTGTTCTGTATGGGGGAAAACATTTTCCAATTTTCTCATGATTGGTAAAAAAATTCGAAAATATTTTCTCCGGGAACAAGTTTTTTAAAAATGAGGAAAATGACTTCCCTAACGGAAGTATTGAAAACAAATTCCATAGGTGACATTTCAAGTTCATTGTCTCCTCCCCACCCACCCAACGCCCTCAGCCCCGCCCATTGACCATTCCACCCCCGCCACGTCGTACCCCCACCCCATCCCACCCCCATAGTGTTTGCTAGATGACATTCAAATGCTTTTGAGACAATATTTTTCACTTACTTACCAAACAACTTACTTACCAAACCGTAGAAAATAAGTAAGAAACCCACTCGTTTTCCTAGAAAACATTTTCCTTCATACCAAACACACCCAAAATGTAATGTGAGAAGATGTCTGTTGGTTTTACTTTTAATGATTTCTTTTTTTTAGGTTAGTAATCTGATTTTTCTCGGCACTATGGTACTAGTTCACATGAGTTCTTTAAGTTGCAAACTAGAATATGCATTCAGTGTGACTACATTAATTTGATAGCTGACTGTAAAATAAGCATAAAAACAATCTTGTAAATTTTCTCACTCCTTGCTTTACTTCTTGATCCCTTTGATACTTGAATTTGATTAGAAAATTTCTTGTTTATCTTGATAATTTTTATTTATTTATCTCTGCCGTCTTCCTATATCAATATGTTAACTACATTTCTGTTCCCTTGATCTTTGTGAGATCCTTGGTATGGATAATCAAATTGATTAAACACTATGTGGCATGAGAGAAGCTTCTTGTACTTGAATACTCTCTCTTTGGTGGGGGTACAAGAGAAGCTTTTTGTACATAAATGCTCTCTTATTTGGCTTTGCTAAGTATCCTTCTTAGTATCAGACATGTAAGTCTCACTTGGGATTGCCTAAGTTTTTTTACTGAAGTATGATGTTCTTCAACTGCTTACTTTGCAGCCATGCAAGGGAATACTTCTATTTGGGCCCCCTGGAACTGGGAAAACCATGCTCGCTAAAGCAGTTGCCACTGAAGCGGGTGCTAACTTTATCAATATTTCAATGTCAAGTATCACTTCAAAGGTTTGCTTCATTTGGAACTTGTCGTACTGTTCTATCAAGTATGATTATGTGTTCATATGTGTTTTTTGTCATGTATAAACCTTAACATCGTTTTCCCATGCTACAGTGGTTTGGCGAGGGTGAGAAATATGTGAAAGCTGTCTTCTCCCTGGCTAGTAAAATTGCTCCAAGTGTCGTTTTTGTTGATGAAGTATGCTTCCTAGAACTACTCGTGTCTTTGTTCTTTTCTGTTATATTCTATGCATTTTCTTATTCTCTCTCTCCCTTTCTCTGATGTAATCTACCTAAGGTTGATAGCATGCTGGGACGACGGGAAAATCCAGGAGAGCATGAGGCCATGCGTAAAATGAAAAATGAATTCATGGTGAATTGGGATGGCTTGCGCACAAAAGATACTGAACGGGTGTTGGTACTTGCAGCAACAAACAGACCGTTTGACCTTGATGAGGCTGTCATAAGGCGACTGCCGCGTAGGTAAAAGAAGAATCAGTAATTTGCACTTACAAATAAAGTAGGAAAATTTCGTGAGTTGGTCTCAATGCTCTTATCATGACATTTTATGAACAGGCTGATGGTCAATTTACCAGATGCTCCAAATAGGGCAAAAATTCTAAAAGTGATACTTGCAAAAGAAGACTTGTCTCCAGACGTTGATCTGGATGCAGTTGCAAGTATGACTGATGGATATTCCGGAAGTGACCTTAAGGTGTCTTTGCTATTTCGTTGATGCATGATAATTATTGATAAATGACTATTCCTTTTCTTCGTTATGATGTTTGAAGAGGTTGACTTATGTCCGGTATTTTGCAGAATCTTTGTGTTACAGCTGCATATCGACCCATTAGAGAAATCCTAGAAAAAGAAAAAAAGGTACACTTTCTTTTATTTGATGTTTGTGCGTGTACTCCTTTATTGTTAGAGAATATATGCATTGCTTCTTGAATAGATATTATGAGTGCTGCTGTTTGGATGTGTCAATTCTACTTTCTTTAACTGTTAACTGCTTGGGAGGACTTTGTGAAAGCCTGCATGCGCAATCAAGAGGGAATAGGATGTAGGTATATCAACATAATGTAAAGGTTCTCACAAGATGTGGATTTGGCTATAGAATTTGGGGGGAAATGCCTCTTCTTAGATAGTTATACTTTGGCAAATAGTTCAAGCTAATGAATAGGTTTTTCCCTTAGGTAGTTGAAATAATTCACCTAATTTTGAATTGTATTTGTAAGCACAGGTTAGGTGTCACGCGGGAAGTATTGTCGAAAACTAAACTAGATCTCCATGTACATAGATTTTCCTAATTCTATTAGGATTTATCATGAGAATGCATGTACGGGTTTTGTACATACATTTAGAAACGGGAGAGTCTAGAGTTAAATTATGATATCTATAAATACTTAGGTAATACTATAATTATTTTATTCAGGCCAAGCTGGAAGAAGACTACTTTCTTCCTCTAGTCTTCAAGAGAATTTGATTGATTTTAGTGCCAGAAATACTTTTCGGGCGATTTCGCCTTTTTCTTTCTCACCCATTCCCCTCTCAAAACCCAGCATCTTAAAACCACCAGTCTATGACATGACAACCTTCAATCCACCAGAAAATACCCATACAACCCCATATGTGAAAACGGGAGAAGGTGTTGTCACAGTGGTAGTCTGTAAGATGTTCACAACTTATGTATTAGGATTTAGGATATTACTGTAAGAATGAATGCATGGTATTGTACATGCATTTAGGAAAGGGAAAAATCCAGTATTAAATTATGATACATGGACTAGACATTACAAGCATGCCTATAAATAACTTTGTATCACATTACCTTGTAACACAATATTCAAGTCATGTTGGAAGAAGCAAAGAATACTTTCCACACCTGTCTTCTAAAGAATTTAGTTGATTACCCCGAATTTCCAACAGTGTGCACTTGATCTGCTATTCATAAATTTTCCCACTTAATAGACTTGCTACTACTGGAATCTCATCCTTGGAGTTGATTTTAGGAACATGCTGCAGCTTCGGCAGAAGGTAGACCTACGCCAACACCATGCTGCAGTGAAGACATACGGCCTTTGAACATGGACGACTTTAAAAATGCTCATGAGCAGGTAATGTTAATGATGTGTCTTTAAGCTCTCGGTTTATTTTGCTGCATCAGAATGCTGAGAATTCAAGTGCTTTCGTGTTTTTATAGGTTTGTGCAAGTGTTTCATCGGAATCCATAAATATGACTGAGCTAATTCAGTGGAATGAACTGTATGGAGAGGGGGGCTCTAGAAGGAAGAAGTCCTTGAGTTATTTCATGTAAAAGCTGTTCATACTGTACATTGGTGTCTCAAGGAAGAAGTCCTTAAGTTATGTGATCTCCTCAGGCCCAGGTCAGTCGCCGCCCTTTGTGGTTTGCCATGACACCCTGGAAGTTTGTACAATGAGTATAGGTCTCTTTAGTTATACATGAGTTTTGAGATGTAATGAGGGTGGAGTAGCCCTCTAGGAATAGATAGGATCTCCACCTTCATTTTCTTTCCCCTCTTTCTCACAATGAGCAGAAAGATGTCCGAGGTTATTATTTCAGGCAGTTGCTACTGTTGTCATTATTCATTATATGTCAAGTTGGAATCGAATAATATGCAAGTCTTCTCATTGCTGCTGTTCTTCTTGGACTCGTTTTTATAGATGCTGACTTGGTTCCTTGGATATTTAGTTGCTGATATGAGCCCTTGCCGAGTTTCAGCAAAAATAAAATGAAGTTCCCGCTATTGTTTTATGACACCACTAAGCGCTTTCTTGTCCCATCGTTTTACTTTATATGGTTTTGTTGGTCTTCAAATGAAGGTTTGGATGCCTATAGTACCAACAAGTAGTTTTGGTGCTATTGAAAGTACATGTTAATGCCAAACGTTGAAATTTTAGTTGGATAAGATAATGCAATATGGGTCAAGGGTATCATTGGGATAAAACTTTTCTTAATCACGAAAAAGAGCACGCATAGTCACAACTTGAAGCCATTTTATAAAATTAAAGGGAAAACAACATACAATACCCATAAAAAGCAAATTATTTACCCGACCTTGCCCCTGTGAAATCTAATAAAAATATTACCCGAGTACCTCATTCTATCATTTTGTTCTTTTAATTTCCTTTCGTCTATTGGCTTTGTGTCTTTTTCTCTTAATTTCCTTCTCTTCTTTTTATATCCCTTTTTCTTTTTTTCTTTTTATATTAATAAAAATATTAGAAAATATAAAACTTATTTTTAAATATGGCCCTACTTTTTAAAGTTTTTTCTTAAAACTACAATTTACTAGAAATGATATAAAAACTAAAATATTAAAATTAAATTCTTTTCTTTTTTGTATTTTTCTTTTATAATTTTTTTGAATGAATGAACTTGTTCTCTGGGATACCTTGTCAGTATGATACATACCATGTTATTATCATAGAGGACTAATGAGTTTTTTTGAATTAGTCCATTGGGATACATTGTTAGTATATGATATATATCATGTGAGTATCATAGAGGATCGAAAAGTGTGTTATTTTTATTTTAAAGGAATTAATCAGTCTTTATGATAACTTGTTAGTATACGAAAAAGATGCTTGTTTAACTTTAACTAAGTATACTGAGAAGTGTTTTATTTTTATTTTGGTGACCACATGCATTGCAAGATGCTTGTTTAAATAAAAGTACTAGATACTTTTTTTCTTCAGTAACACTCATGTCTACCAAACGATGACAAAACAGTACCAACAAGGAAGAAAAAAGAATGCAAAAGCAGACGAGATTTGGTGTCCAACTTCTTAAACAAAGAGTATCCATCAGTCACAATGATTGATCACACCAACATCACTTAACAGTTACCAAAAATGTCCCAAATTAAGAGATACTGATTGAAAATTGTGACAACTAAATCGAAAAGAAAACAAACTAACGCTTAAAACTAAAGTAAAACACCATTCCTTCTTATTCACTCAAGAAAATTAACACATGTCACAACAAATTATTAAAAGCCCCTCCCCCCCCCCCCCCCCTTTAGGTAAAATGTAGTAAACATAAGAAAAGAACACCACAATGCCCCCTTCTGAAATTGCTTTCCCTTTGCTTCTATTCTCACCCAAAACTCGTCTAAAAAAGACCCTTTTACACAAATACTACAGAGCTATGAAATTTACAAAAAGAAATATCATCCCACTTCTTGTTTTCATCTTATCATTTGCTTCAATACTCAGACTTGTCAAGATTTCTGTAACTACATATTCTTCTCCAATTTTTTCCACCTTGGTTCCAGCTGAACACCACCCTCATCTCCTCGCGGAGAAAGAAATCAACTTTCTCTATGATATTGTATCGCAAAAATCCCCTTGCAACATTCTTGTTTTCGGGCTTGAAACACAATACTCTTCTAAAATTTCAACCATCAACAGAGGTGGAATCACTGTCTTTCTTGAGGACAACCCCACGAAGATCAAGGCTAATAATTCCACGAGCAATACAAATAGTACTCGAGTTCACAGAATCGAGTATCAAACAGTTGCTAGAGATGCTTACACGCATTTAAAATACGCTAGACAAAACCAAAAACACTGCTACATTTCATCAAGAAAGTGCAAATTTATGTCACTTGTGACAAAAATTCCTAAAGAAGTGTACCAAGTGAAGTGGGATTTGGTGATTGTGGATGGACCAGATGGAGATAAACCAGAATCACCAGGAAGAATGGCTGCAATTTATATTGCTGGTGTACTAGCAAGAAGAAGCAAGAACAAGAATGGGACTCATGTGTTGGTACATGATGTTGATAGAATGATTGAGAAGTGGTTTTCTTGGGAATTCTTATGTGACAGTAATTTGGTTTCTTCTAAAGGGAAATTCTGGGATTTTAACATACTAGCAAAAGCAAATGCCACCACATTTTGTCACATATAATTGAACATGTATAGTCTGACATTGTAGAAGAAATTTTTGTTGCTATTAGATCTAGACATCTAGCTTATGTTTATTTCATTACTACTCGTATATATCTTCCCTTAATTATCTTGAGAACCCATCTTAATTTATGTTTTTTGTAAATTAGCCCCCTTCTATAGATGTTTAAATCCAAAAGTGCCCAGAATGGAGAAGATGAAGGATCTGGTACAAGAAATTAAGAGGCTAGACTGAATTTGAACTCATCCAAAGATTACTTAGCTGAGCATAGTTAATAAGTGGGTTGATTGGAGCAATGTTTGTGGCCTCATTCTTATACAGTGAAGAAATTTCTTTTCCCAAATCCTGGGATCATTTTTGTGGTTTGAATTATTTTGCCTAAAATTCAGTAAGCGTTTCTAACTACATAATCATTTCCTGAACCTCTATCAGCATTTGGCTATTCTACACTTCATACTTCCTACCCTTCTTTCTTCCATCACTTTTAAAGATATAAACTCTTCAATAGAGCTACTTATTCAATCAAATCTATTTTCAGTCAGAAACAATTTTAATCTAAAATATTACAAGACAAGTGATGTGTCAAAAGCTACTTTCTTTTTCTTAGGACAAGTATGGCATTAGTGATACTTATTACTTCTATCACTTGATATTTACCCTTTTGCACCAAAATCAGTCGCATAATAGAGCAAGCAATGGTCATCTACTGCTTGTTAACAACGAAAGATCAAATGCCAATATTTTGCCATCAAAAGAGTCGACTTAGACCTACAATAATAATTCAACAATCAGCATCGTGTGCGTGCACACGAGAGAGAAGGGGGTCATGTCTAGACGACACACACTTTTTCAACCTGATAACCATGAAGGTTTAAATACACGAGACGGTTTTCTTTTCCCATCAACACTAGAGATATCTACAGAAACAGTGTTAGCCACAACCTGATAACCAACAATTCAGATGCAATTCCCATTAACACTAGAGATATTCACAGATAAGAGTTTGCCATCAACAACTTTACCAACACGTTAGCATCATAAGTATAATCTGGAAGATGAAACTTAAACAGGCATTAGCAAATCTCAGTGTCAAACTTGAGAGATATGCCCATGCTGAAGAGCTCCTGGCACAGCAACTTTGCACCATATGGCACATTAACTTTCACTATATCCTCAACTGATTCACAGAACCGGCAAAACGGACCCCTTACCTTACCACCTTGCACAGATCTCTGAATTACATTTGCCATGTTCTTGCACTTACCACAGATGTGCATCTGGGAGGAGTCACTGAGTGTGAAAAGGCGTTCATGCAGATTTGCTGCAGCGCCATGAGCTATAAGACAGTCGCGTTCCATTTCACCAAACTTAATTCCACCAAAACGTTTTCTGTCTGCCACAGGTTGGCGAGTAAGGGGGTGGACAGGCCCGGTGTTACGGAATTTCACCTTGTCTTCAGCCATATGGATGAGGCGTTGGTAGAATGTTGGGCCCATGAAAATTAGGGAATTAACCATTTCACCGGTCCGACCATTGTAAACTCTCTCATTCCCCCATCTGGAGAATCCTCGCCTGCAGGTCATATAGCATTTAATAGTCAATGACAAATCACCAGAATTCACAAGTGAATACAACAAGACAAAACACAGCTTAACTGGTCGGCACAAGAATATGGAATTATGAAAAAGGATACAGCTTCAGATATCTTACCCATGAAGCTGCTCCATTATGGCATCAACTGATAAAGTGGAGAAGGGAGTGGCATATTTTTGACCACCACCTAGGGCAATGCCCTTCCCCAAAGCGGCTTCCAGCAGCTGACCAGGAGTTTGCCTTGAAGGAAATGCATGGGGATTGATTACAATATCTGGAACAATCCCCTGAACTGTAAAAGGAAAGTTCTCCTGAGATTCCAGAAATCCAAGGACACCCTTTTGTCCATGCATGCTGGAGAACTTGTCTCCAAGACATGGAGAACGAACCTGCACAAAATATACAAGACGACTGGAATCATTTAAAGGGAATTAGGATTAGTTATATAATGTCTTCCAGGTACTCTTGGTTTCTTTTTCTCGAGGAAGAACAGGGTGGACGAAATGTAAAGATGGGTAGGAGGTGACCAACTCACACTTGTATATTAGAATCATAACACAGAAACATAATGCTTACCGATAACAGCTTTCTTTGCTAACTTCCTTTTAGAAGGTGAAATAATTTTATAGATAAAGTAGCACAAAGGATGTGCTATAGGAACTGTACAATGTTGTCATAACAAAACAGCAAACCAATCTAGTCCTGCAGGGATTCTAACATCTGTAGCACTGATTCAAACTCATTCACATGTTCCAATTTACACCATAAGTAAAACAAAATATGTGATTAGGCTTTCTTTGCTAACTCTTAAGAGTACAAAAACTTCTGAATAGATAAATCAAATAATATACTGTGTGACTTAGTATCAGCTGTTGGTACTTGGGACCTTGTCCCACATGTCAAAGACACGGGGCTTGGACAGCTTATGAGCTCTCTCCACTCACCTCATCAGGCATCTTTTTAGGACAAAAAATCCCTCACACCATGTTGGTGGCGGAGTAATACCTCATAAGGATTTGTTGAAGGATCTATTTGTCAAGAGGTGGAGCAAAAGGGCAGCCACAAACCCCTTGTTGGGGGTGAAGGGCACTCTGTTGGTACATCGGACATTTCCTACATTGGTTGAAAACAAGGAGCTTGGGTAGTTTATAACTCCCTTGCTACTATCACCTTGTCTTAACTGGATAAAAAACCCGACAGGATAAAATACTTCCTAAGGGCACATAGATGGATGACCAGAGGCGTAGCTAGGATTTTGAGTTTAGTGGTTCTAGAAAAAGAAAAAGAACTTTCTTGGGTTATTGATAAATTATTTATACAAATTAAGCAAATTTTTAACACAAATACAGGTATGCGCCAAGGCTACTGGGTACTGCCGAACCCGTAAGCGGAGTGCTAGCTCCGCACCGGGATGGATCTGAATATCAACATTAGTCAGTCCTTAAAACATCAAGCTGGAGGTTTTCTACAATGGCTTCTAGTTTTGAAGCTATATCATAATCTAGTAGTGCTCACTGCTACTTATAGACAAATAAGCTTTTATTCAGTTCAGTGGCTAGTCTATCAATGTGATATTAATAAGATGGTTCAAGGCACTTGCAGCTATATATATGGTGTTTATGTATATAGCATCCATTCTCCTCTATCATGATAATATCCCATGAAGCGCAGGTACTTTAAGAAGCTTGCCATATTGCCTGCAAACAGTTTTCCAAGAACTTAATATGGTCTTTAAATAAAGAAATGTTTCTCATAAACCTGCATCTTAAAGCATAAGTTCCATATAGAGATACACAGAGTCACATAAGCAGAGCATACACACATTATATATACGACATCTTACTTGTCTGAGAGATACAACAGCAAAATTCTTCCCTTCATCATTAGCGGAGAGCAAAACCTTCTGAACCATGCCCCTTTCCGTGTGCTTCAGCTTGACACTGTGATCAGCCCCTGATTCAGCAAATTTCCCAATTACAATATCTCCGCTCTGGAGATTTGCCCCAATGAATGGAAAACCATCATCATCCAGGCTGTCCACTCGTCCAATTTTACTCTGGGTTTTCCCAAAGTTAACAGAGTCCTCAACCTTTAGCTTCTTAGCAACAGCTTCCTTATTGTCGACCTCAGTTTTGTAGCTCCTAACATGCTCTGATCGAAACATTCCACGCTCCAGTGAAGCACGATTCATAACCAATGAATCTTCTTGGTTATAGCCAAGGTGAACATTTACTGCGACAATAGCACATTGCCCATTGTAGTATTCAGGCCGTGGAAGCATTCCTTTCTGGTGACGAGCATTTTTTGGTTTCCCAAGGGAATCTGACAACATTGTCCGGAAAAGTGGCCTCTGAGGATAATACAATTGATGGGTATTTGTATCAACTCTATTGTTCGGATTCACGGTTGAATACCCAATTGCCTGTTGAGAGTGCTTCTCTGATTGATAGAGGACCCTCCTAGCATGATCATGGTTTGCAAATGGGATAATACCACAGCTCAATCCTAACAGAAATGACATGTCCAGCTCACAATGGGTATACTTTGCGGGTGGGTCCTCTTTATCTGCTTTTAAGATGTATTCAACTCCCCATGCAGTTCGACAGTCTTCTTCTTCTTCAGGTCCTATGAGCTCAATAATCCCATTATCCAGAAGAGCTTGGAAGCCATAATCACCCCCTTTCAGAGCTTTGATTTTCTTTAGATTTGAAACAACAAGAAGAGGCCGCAGAATCCTTCCCGCATCAGAAAATATGCGGATTTCACCCTGCAGTTCATCCCTCTTAACTTCAACCTAGAAGAAAATTTTAGATTGTTCAGTGCATGAGTATTAAATTGACAAATCTTATATGAAAATATACATCTTCTCAAAAGAAATATACTAGACCGAACTTTTAATATCCATGTACAAAGAGAGATTTTTGGTAGCACATCCACTGCTAATGAAAAAGGTATCGGGGCAAATTTCCCCAATCAAGAAGCTACATCAATTTCCATGATTTTAACATGCATGGTATATCGACTAGTGCTAGAAGAAAACATCAAATCAATTGCCAAATTTGTATTAAGTTATTTAATAGAGAACTCTTGGATTTAGTTTATTGTTCTGCCAAGTATGTGATAAAGGTCATTTCATAGAGAACTCTTGGATTTAATTTTATTGTTCTGCCAAGTATGTGATAAAGGTCATTTCATAGAGAACTCTTCGATTTAATTTTATTGTTTGAATCCTTCAATATTTAAAATGTTATAAATGTTATTTGGTCATTTAAATTTCTGCACATTGCAAACAGATATTTTCCAAAAGGTGATTTTCCCCCATCTACCTGAGCCTTGGTGGGCAGAGTTAATGGTGTTTGTGCTGGTAGGAGTAGGGGTGCACAAAGGGTCAAAACCGGACCGGACCGGACCGAACCGGACCGGACCGAGGACCGAATCTTCGGATTCTCCGGACCGAATTTCTCGGTCCGGTCCGGGTCAATTTCGGTCCGGTCCGGTCTACTGGACCGAATCCCCCCCCCCTCCCCAGGCAGTCCCCCAGCCCCCACCCCCCCAGCCAGCCCCCGGACGTATTGACATATGAAATATAGGTTGTAAATTGATCAAACTTTATACGGTCATAACTTTGCGCTCGGACATCCGTTTTACCTAAAATTTTTTTTGATTTCGCGTATTTTTTCGATACGGGGGTGGCCAAACTGCGTAAGCGGTTTGATTCCTCCGATTTCTCCAAAAACGTCCATCTTGCCCCTCAATTTCTCTTTTTCCCCAAATCGTTACGTTTTTCCCATTTTCAAATCTAAATATCTCGCGATGTACAATATATTTCAACGTAAAAATTGCGTGGCACCGCGTCCGAGAATGTCAATTTCAGTATTGGAAATTCAATTTTTTTTAAAAAAACGGGTCCCGGAACCCGACCCGGAATTATATATATATTATATATTAGGAATTTAGAAAATTAGGAATTATATATATTAGGAATTATATTATATATATATATATTAGGAATTATATATATTAGGAATTTAGAAAATTAGGAATTATATATATTAGGAAGGAATTTAGAAAATTAGGAATTATATATATTATATATATTAGGAATTATATATATTAAATATATTATATATATTAGGAATTATATAAATTATATATATTATAAAAAAAAAAAATTAAAAAATTCGGTCCGGACCGGACCGACCCTGGACCGGACCGGACCGAAAACCGAAACTAGATTTTTAAAGGACCGAAGACCGGACCGATAATCTCGGTCCGGTTCGGTCCGGTCCAAAGAGGGTCGGTCCGGTCCGATTTTTCGGTCCGGACCGAAAATTGTGCACCCCTCGGTAGGAGGAAGCAAGTACCCGATGGATTAGCCGAGGAAAAAGTATTCCCCAAAAGGAAAAAGTATCACAGAAGTGGAATGGACAGAGTTCAAGGATTCCATCTATTCCGAACACATCGCATCTATTTCCATTCAAGGAAACTCGGCAATGACAAAGAAGGTTGCTCTAATAGTAGACCCTCTACTTCCAGGCAAGAATTGGGAGTTCAAGGCACAACCTACTGTTGGCAGCTTCAGGATTTACCAGCATACAAAAGTTATTCTACATTCAATAAAATATACCACAAAAGTCACGGCTATTTCCGGAACAAAGAGAAAAAGATGAGTCTTTCACATTTGGTTAATAATTTTATAATCACATTTAATGAATTAATGAATGTGTTTGCAATATAATGAAACATTCTACAGTAAGTTTTATGACTACTGTACATAATAAATGAAAATGATCACTACTTACCCGGTGTGACACTTTATTCTTATCAGTCCGATATGATATTTTGCACTCAACGCAATATACCATAAACCAGAGTAGCCAATAGCATGAGACAAGTGTTTTACATTTGGCTTACAGTTTGATATTCGTCCTTTTGATGATTTTTTTTTACTTATGATACAACAACATACCCACGATGTGGGGATTTTTTTTTTACTTGTGATATAAACAAGTATTCTAATTTAAACAAATATTCTAAAGTCATAAGAATTTGTACATGACTAAACTAAAATGATCATAAGTTAACCTGATGTGGGACCTTATTCCAACGGCGCTTACATGATATTGTACATCCAATACCGTATACCAAAAGATTTACATCCTGCTTGAGGAAAATAGAGAAAAAGACAAGTCTCTATGTTTGGTTGAAAGTTTTATAACCATCCTTTTGGTGGATCAATGAACAAACTTGCAATATAAACAAATATTCAACACCAAGGTTCCATGATTCTATGTTACGAATGTCAAAAAAAAAGTTCCATGATTCTACTGTACATAATTAAATGAAAATGATCATGAGCCAACCTGGTGTTGCACTTCATTCCTGCGGCGCTTACGTCTTAGCTTTGAAACGAAGAGTGCAGAATCTTCACATACTCCAACCCACTCCCCATCTAGTAGTACCTTTTGCTTTCCGTGGAGTGAGGTGGCACTATCGTCTACTAACTTTTGCATCCCACACCGGAACAATGTCTCAAGAAGTGGCTTCAAAATAGTTGTGCTGACAAGACCCATACTAGCCAAATTTTTTACCAGGCCACAATTTTCTCCATCTGGGGTAGATAGAAAACATACCTTTCCCCAGTGTGAAGGATGTCTGCATAAGTTATTTTAACAGTCATTAGATTATCATATTTAGGTTAAACAAAACAGAAACAAAATACCAAAAACAATTATGACAGAATGAGCAACGATCAGGAAGTAAGACAAATGAAGTCGCCATTTTTGCTAATGAAAGCACAAAAAAAATGGTCGATATAAATTTACAGACACTTACGGGTATCTAGCATCGCCAACCTTCCCGGTGTATGTAACCTGCTGACGCGTTTTCCTCATATCAGCAGTCATTTGCAATGGATTTGTTCGTCTAAGAGTTGCAACTACACCAGAAACCCTCTCCATTCTCTTGTACGCGTGACACCAATGTCCAGTGGAAAAAGCCCTGGAGAGACCATTGGTAATTATTGATGCATCCAAGTAGTGCTCAATTGGCTGCACATGTCGATCTCCATAAAGATCTTTTTGCATTGCCTTCACCATACGCCTCTCGGCATGTTTAATGTGCGCCCTGAGCTCCCGTTCAAGGAGCTCACCGGCCAGCTCCAATCTCTTGTTTCGAAAATCATCTCTGTTGTCAACCTTTCTGCGACCAATGAATGAGTGCAACAGGCACTTTACCATATAGCCAAGGAAGCGAGCCTTCTGCTTAAAACCACTAAGATTAGGGAACAGGTATTCTTTTATGCACTGCTCAACAGATTCTTTAGGTGGAAATTTACAGCTCTTTATAAGTCTATCAACATAAGCGAGAGCCTTTTTCCCCTTCCTGAAATCCTCACAATTCTTATCAGCCTCATGGATTGAAGCCATTAGTATATTGACGATATTACTATCTTTAATATCCACATCAATTAAATTTACTACCTCCCTGTCAGAGGATACACCTAGAGCAAAAAACAAGATCCAAATTGGCATTTCTGCCAGGAAGTAAACACTGAGGGCTTTTTCTCCTCCCTTAATGTGCTCAAGCTTCAAGGTCTCAGTCAGTTTAATGTAGATTCTCTTCCTTTTATCACCTGGGCGATATCCAACCATCCAAGTGGGATTGTTATACACCCAGAGTCTTTTTAAACAAATCTGCTCCTGTGCAATGAAGGTCTGAAATGGAAATTGCAAGAGGTCTCAATCTTTAAAGAACTGAATCATGAAACTTACTTATAAAAGGTCACAAAGATTAAACAATATTCTATATCACTATAGTAATAGCACAAGTGTAGAATGCATGCCAAAGTTACATATATTCCCTCAATCCCGAAAGAATGATGGATTTGGAGTACGAGAGTCGTCTCAGACACATTTAATTTCCAATATGAAGTATCCATTCTTTTGTCTTTTACAGAAACGAATATTACTCGTACATATTTAGAAACAACATAGAACGTACTCAAACCACAATCTTTTATTGCTAAGAGTAATTAGAAAATGTTTGAAATTTGTGGTCAAGAAACAAAATGTTTGACCTCCCAAATAGTACTTTGTCATTGTTTTTGAGACAAAGGAGTACTATATAGTCAGACAAAGGAAAATATTGTATTACTCAGCTTGAAGCTTGAGAAAGAACTTCTGCATATAAGAGAGCTAAATACTCTTCAAAGGTAACAATACTACTTTGTATTACCAGTTCAAAAATTTGAGCAAATAGTTTGGTTAAGTTATAAAGTCCTTAAGACATTTTGAAGTATCCAAACTAAGTTCAACCAGGCAACATGAAGTTTTGCTGTGCTTTAATTCTTATACTGATCCCAGTTCCATATGAAACGGCTTTAAGATGTAATAGAATTGACACGAAGCAGCCACAGTGAATGATTCCTTATTCTTTCCCCAGAAGTTAGAAAAGGTTTGTCGTGAAAGTATACATCAAGCGTGTTCCTGCATCATACCCCTTTTAAATATACCGAAAATGTTGGTTCGCTGTCACCACCAGCCAAGTTATGCAGATGATGCTGTAAAAAGAACGTTCAAGTGTTATTACAACTGCCTTACATTCAACAAGCACAGTTGATTTTTCTTGGATCATTGTCTTCAAGTTAACAACTTTATGTCCATAAGTGAAAGTGCATTCCTTTGAGTGCGTATCACCTTTTTTGCACTTCAAAATTCACAATCTAAGGAACAACACAGAGCAGCGAAATCCATCTGATATACTTAAAATCATCAGTCTCTTATCTGCCTAACAATGAAATCTGATCTCCAACTGCTCTGTGTCATTTTATGGAAAGATATGTTGTTGTTAACGTTGAATCATATATAAGATACTAAGTAGGCACTCCAAATGTCTATTGTCTTAGTGGAGCACAAAGTTGATACCTTGAGGTCCTGCATCAGAATTTTTAAGCTACACATGTAGGTTATACAGGGTCTGGCTCTAGGATCTATCATACTTCCGCTATATTCTATAAATAGGTCGTGTAAAAAGTTCTTGAAAAGTCCAAGTTCCTTATTACCTCTTGTCTATTTGACTTTTTCTTTTACATTCGTTTGCTCTTATGACTCAGCATATTTGCGTCCCATGTTAAAAGATAGAAACCAAGACTAGACTTCATGGGTTTTCAGAAAAGTAAATAACCTATCACCAGAGATTTGTGCTACCTGTATTAAAACGCATGCACGCAACACTCTAATCACCACATCATACAAAGTCACAGTTTTTTTTTGTTTTTGGGAGAAATATACAATGTCAAAATTCTTATCAAATATGCACTTTGAGAAAAAATAAATAAAATACACCACTTAGGCACTTACTTGTGCAACTTATATTAAACATGCAGCATGATATCTCGAAATCAACACATTATACAAAAGACAAAGTTCTTATATTATTTCTAGACTGGCGTTGACGTTTTTACAGAAGAAGAATAACTTGTCATCATATGCTTTGCAACTTATCTTACAAAATCAGAGGTTTTATCTTACTAACAGTATGTAATATCCAACTACATCAAATTTCCGCTTGCGCTAATGTGGATAGTTTGGAGAGAGAAATAGGAGAGCTTTGGAAGGACTAGTGTCGAGTTTCTCCCAGCTGAGTAGTAGTAGTCTCTGTTCTCTTATTTTCTTTTGGTGTAATCCTGTTGTATAGATGAATTGACAGAGTTTGTAGAGAATGATATTTTGTATATTCTTTACCTATTGGTATAATCCTTGTATACGGCCAGTATGCCCATGTTTATGAATGAAAATACATTTACTTGATTAAAAAATGATGGAGGCACATCGTCTTTCCTCCTAAAGGTTCATGCATGCTACAAAACTATTTCATCAGTTCCAACTCTAAAATACTGGACATTATGTAAAGTGATACATAAATTTCACCTTCATAAGATCAATCTTCAACAGTTTTTTCAATTAAAACAAATAAACAAATCCAAAAAGTAGCTAGCACCTTCAGAACGATCTCACACTAAGCACCATTTTAATCAATCGCTTAGTTAAATGTCTATCATGAAAGATCTCTTTTGTTATGTCTTCCATTATAGGGACACAACTTTTGAAATTATCTGAATTTTCAAAATTAGAATATCTGTTAAAAGACACCTATTCAGGCAACAACAATTACTAGTACAACACTACGAATCAATTTGGGCTCGAACAAACAAATCATCTATATGTTTTCCACCCCATTGGACTCATTCAGTTTGATACTCAAATATATTGTCTTGTAGGAAAAAAGTGTCACAATCCAACTAAAGCTAAGATATTTAATTTGAAACATAAATTCTAACATTAACAAGTGAAATTCCTCTGTTTTGAGTTATGCTAGGTTGATGTGTAAGTAAAATGATGTGGCTGTTGTATTTTGAATAGTATCATTAGGGCTTAAATTTAATATACTAACTACCACCAACTGTCCAGTCTTGTATTCTATGCCCTTTTTAGGTAGAAAAGGAGGTGTCGAGAGTGAGGTGCTAGCTGGAAGATCTTACCTTTTCAGCCCCTTTGACTATGAAGTATCCCCCATGATCAAATTCACAATCAGGATTGTCAACACCATTCATCCAGCACAACTCTGAGTTCACCATCACAGGGATTCTCCCAACCAAGACATCTCTTTTATCTTCCATCTCCAACTCCTTGTCAACAAACCGTTCTACCCCAGTTTTGAACTTGTCACTTCTAACTAGCTTTTTTGTATACACCTGAAATCATATACAAGGGCAGCCAATGAAATTAAAAGAATAAGAAACTAACAGAGGGGAAATAAATAACATGTGACACGGATGAGAAAGGATTATATTTCAAATATCAGTAGTACTCCAAAGGTCGAATTTTGTGAAGTTAAAAAAAATGGTATCTAAGTACTCCCTCCGTCTCAAATTATTTGTCGTTTTTTCGGTTTACAAGCCCCTTAAGAAATATTAATTAGGAGGGGTATTTGACCTACTTACCCTTATTTATGTCCAAGTTATAAAAGGGTAAAATGGAGAAACAATTAATTATGTCTTGAACTTCTAAAACGACAAATAATTTGAGACAACTATTTTTAGTAACCACGACAAATAATTTGAGACGGACGGAGTATAAAGGATTAGGATGCATGCAGCTGAGAGCCCTTATTTCCTTTGTGATGACCATTTTCTAACTTTTCATCAGATGGGTAATGCATTTAACAAAGAGCAGTTCAAGAGAGACCAACAAGATTGGCAACTTAGCCGTTTGGATGGGCTTATGACTTTTGACTTATAAGCCATAAACTAGAATTTCTAGCTTATGACTTTTGGCTTATTTTTGTTGTTTTGGCTTAAAAACAAGTGCTTAAAAGCGTTTTTTTATTTTTATCCAAACACTACAAAAGTGCTTAAAAGCTATTTTGGCTTTAAAGCACCTAAAATAAGCCAATCCAAGCAGGCTCTTAATCTACGGAAGAACACAATGCAATTTTAGAACATAGCTAGCTAATTTTAAAGATTTTGATAAAGTAAAGTTTTATAAAAAGTCAATTGTATACACGGAGTATACCTTAAAAAAGTACAAAACCTACAAGCTGGCTGATTCAAAATTGAGAATAATAAGAAAAAGAATGTCTATCAATAATCATAAAGAAATTGATACACGTAAAACTATACACTATAAATAAAAACCATTGTTTTTTATTAATATTAGAAAAAACAAATTTCTAACCTGAACATGAGTTTCAACCATAATCCTAGCAGAATAAGTCATGTTCTGAAGGCGAGCATGGCGTGGCCACAAATCCAGGTACTCTTTCCCACCGTCCACAGAAAACTTCTCCCCTGCCCAAAACTTCGGCCGCTCAAGGCTTACTTTCCCAAACTTTATAGAAGCGTGCTTCCAATCACCTTCACCTCTCTTTGATGGATCATAACCTGGCTCAACATGGATCTCCCCAACCGAGGCAAACACCCTTTGGATTCCATAGTTGATGAAGTCATTATATGAATTAATCTGGTGACTGATTAAACCATACTTCTCAAAAAAACCAGTTGATGCCTTTTTACAGAAGGTTTTCAAGAAACTTTCACCCAACTCTTTAATTGAAACCACATCAAGGTCATCATCCTCATCTTCGTCCTCGTCCTCGTTCCAATCATCATCACCTACTTCAAAAAGACCATCTATATCAAAATCCATCCTTGCTGATCCATTGGATATCTTCTCTTTACCACTACTACATCCCACTTCTTCCATGATATCAGAAATTGTCATTTTAATGAAACGCCTGCATCAAATACAAAATCAAAGTGCATCAGTCGATATTAATTTTATTCCAATTTGTACTGGTATGCACAAACATGATCTGTCCGTTCAAAAAGCATATTCAATCATTAATACAGTACAGAGAACTTTTGACAGCTAAAAGTCTTTAGATATCCCAGCTGAAACTGTGAATATTGTCCTTCCAGGAAGGCCAAATGAACATTTTCTCTAAAAGGAAAAGGAGGAAAGACTTAGGCTTGGTCTTTCATTTCTAACTAGAAAAGGGTTTTATTTAGAAAACAACAAAATAGCAAAGAAACAGAAAAAGAGACTTGGTTATTTTTTTAAAAAAAGACTAAACCAATGTGCATCAGGTGAAAAATGTGATTGCTTGGTGAAATTTGCTCTGGAATGTTAACTGTGTTTTTGACATCCCATTTCCACTCTAATTGAGCTATTTTCTAAAGAACATAAGAGCTAAAAAAATAGACTATGAAAGGCTTTGGCTTAGAATATTATTGATGTAGCTATAGAATATGTAAATGTTACTTTTAAAAGATTAAGAATCACTGTCTATTCACACTGAAAATTTGATGGGGGAGATATATGTAACTTGTGCATGCCTTCTAAAGAAATTATGAGAAATTCCAAAATCAGTACGAGTTATGATGAGAGCCAACAGAGAATAACAGGAAAACAAGCTCGACTCGATTTTACTCTCTTTTTTATCAGTATGACTTGAACTTACACTTAGCATTTGTCTATCAAGTCATACAAACTAAAAGCCTCGAACACCCAAGACATTCACCAGCATTTCAGAAAAGAAAAAATTAAATGAAATGTATTAGCTACCCACATTACAAACTTTTTTTAAAAGGAAAACCCTTTATGAGCTTCCAACATTTCCTGAAATGTATAAGCTCCCTTCTTAAAAGATCTCTTCTTTTCCCTTTTTTTCACCTCTAGAAACCCCATAAAATACCTTCAACATTTTCTGAAAAGTATACAACATATCCAGTGTACCCACAAGTGGTGTCTGGGGAGGATAGAGTCTACATAGACCTTACCCTTACCTTGGTAGGTAGAGAGACTGTTTATCCTCCGACCTGAGAACATTTTCTGAAAGGTATAAGCTACCTAAAATAATAAAAAAAAACTTTTCCTTCCTTTTCTTTTGCACCTCAAGAAAACCCATAAAGTTTTTTTTTTTGGGATTTCAGTCAGCTCACCTTTAAACCCCAAAGCATGAAAACAGCAGAAACTCAACATGCAAGAAGTATTTTTTCCCCTACTTTCTAGTTTCAAAAATAGGTAAAATCAGTTTCATCTCTAAAACCCCAGTACTTTTCAGATTCACCTACTTCTAAATACTAAAACCCTAAAAAAAAAATTGGAGACCAAAGTGCATTACAGCTATTTCGGATATCAATTTGTTAAGAATGAAAAGAAGGCATACAGATTACTTAAAACAAACACAAAACCTATAGTGAAGCTTAACGATTTAGGAGAAAATAATACAAAGATTGAAGCAAGAAAAGAGAGAGATTTTACAAACTAGTATAGCTTCAGCTTTGCATTGCTCCTTTTGGGGTGAGATGTTAATTCTCCTCAATTTTCATTAACGCCATTCATAAAAGGAACCGTTTGGTACATATAGCTTATACAGAATTTTTATCAAAAAGTTATTAATAAAAAAAAGTGCTTTTAGCTTAAAAATGAGAAAGGTCTATTTTGCCTCTGCATTTTGGGCTTTTAGAAATAGAAATAAAATTATTTTTTTCGATCAAAATCACTTTTGGTCTTTTCAGTTAAACACTTAAAAAAAAAGCCAAAAGTGCTTTTGACAGAAAAAAAAAAACTTTTGATC
Organism: Przewalskia tangutica; assembly: GCA_029844215.1. Taxonomy (NCBI): domain Eukaryota; kingdom Viridiplantae; phylum Streptophyta; class Magnoliopsida; order Solanales; family Solanaceae; genus Przewalskia; species Przewalskia tangutica. The sequence goes on along the minus strand of CM056732.1, from coordinate 96,146,612 downwards.
CTTTCAAAAGCCCAATCAAATGGGCACTTAATAATTTTGGTCCTTTATGTTTGTCAAATTGACATATTTACTTTCCATAAAATATTGATTAAACTTTGTCTATTAGATTTAACCAAAATAGTGAATAAAACATTTATTAAATATAAATATAAAAAAATATTTTAAAAAAAAACAAAAATTATATCTCAAAAAGTTAAGTTGTATCAGACTCTAGACGTAATTACAAAAGACAAAAGAGTTAACTTTTAACAAATATAAAGAACCAAAATTTGTGATTATATATATTTTGTAACAAAACAGGTTACTAGTAATTTTACCCCTAAATTTTGTTTCTCTAGCTATAAAAAATAGTTAAAGCCCATTTGAACTGCAGGGCCCAGCATAAGCCCAAATTGTTTATAGCGGGTCGAATGAAAATAAAACAGAAAGTGTACCTTTGTTTGTGTGACCGAAATGGATGCTCTGGACTCTGTTTTCGATCCCCTTAGAGACTTGGCCAAAGACAGCGTTAGGCTTGTTATGCGTTGCCACAAGCCCGATCGCAAAGGTATGTCAATCCATCTATTTGTATATCTTCTTTTATTTCATTGATTTTTGTTTTTTTGCAGAATTCACCAAAGTTGCGACTCGTACTGCAATTGGTTTCGTAGTGATGGGATTTGTAGGATTTTTTGTCAAGTTGATTTTCATTCCTATTAACAACATCATCGTTGGTGCTTCTTAATCGGTATATGGATCTGCAGATATATATATATATTAAATTTCGCTACATCTAGTTGATTTATTTCAGATTTTGATGTTAATTATATTATCTAAAGATATCATGTTATAGGGATTCTTTCACAGTGTGTTGTTTATGCATATGCAAAGATCAATTGGTGTCAAATAGGTTTTTAGATTTTAAAAGAAAATTATATAATTGTTGATAAGAGCTGAGTTAATCTGTATTTAATAGGATGATGATATTGACTCTAATGGAGGTGAACCCATGATTTGGAGTTGGCTTTACAAGTGAATATAGGTGTTTATTTACATAAGGATTTTTGTTGGTTACGAAGAACAAAGGGCAGTTTCCTTTATGCATTATTCCAGTTGAATCCCAACATATAAACATATTTTCTACTGTGGGTATATCCGGTTTCATCATAAATGCACAAAATATGTCGAGTTATCTGTTGATTGTAAATCTAGTGCTGTGCAAGTATGTGAAATTTGATTATGTGAAGTGTGGTACATGATGCTCATTGTTCCTATTTAACCAAGTGATGCATTTATTGTGTGGATTGCTCCTCGTATTTGCAGCTTAACCTTCATTTCAATAGTAACATAAGCTTTGATAGATGTTCCTTTCATTATTTAGCTGATACTAGAAGTGCTATTTCATTAGACTTGGGACAGAAGAATATGAAGATATAAAAGACATGATCTTGTGGATGTTTTAATCTGCATTTTAATTTTTAGTTCCTTTTATGAAAAGGTCTCGTTCTGTTACTAAAGTTGATCCCATGCTTTTCTTGGGATTTTGTTGGTATTAATATATACCCTGTCTCATATAGAGTATCTGAAAGCAAACAAATGCACACATGCCTTGTCTTACATCTAATTCGATATACGATACTAATTAGGCTATTTACTAATTATGGGTAGAGTACTAGAGTATAGGAAGATGATGAAAAAGTGGTCACTAACGAGAGCATTTTTTCGGCGAATCTCCCTCTCGAGTTAAGGGTGGGATGGATCGGGGGTTTAAATCTAGGATAACATGAATTATTTTCAGTGGTTTGTAACTGAAGAGATGGCAGCGTAGTGGTGGTCAGCCATGGTGGCTTCGCCGTCGGTGGAAGAAAGTTTTTCGAATTCATATTATGTTTAGATCATTTGAGGAATAGACAATGCAATGATAATGGAATAAATTTATGGTGTAGTAATTCTTAGTTTCCATTTCTAAGGCTATCGACCTGGTGGTTTGCTAAATTATTAGTCCCTATTGAAGTTACTGCGGGAAACACTGCTGAAGTTACTTTTTTTGTTGATGTTTCTTTCCTAGCTTTGATAAAGTAATGTTGTAATTTGTGGGAGTTGTTTAGGTGGGTACCCGCCTAGGGTAAGTGGGCGGGGGCAGGTGGAGAAATTACTACCCGTGATGGGTGGTGGGGCGGGGATGGGGGTGGGTTTTAGGTGGCGGGTACGGGGATGGGGTACCCTTCCCCCTCCCCCGCCCCATTGACATCCCTAATAGGAACATGCTAATTACACCATGGTAGCACATTCTGTCAAAAGAAAGCAGTAGGTAACGCAAATAAATAATATGAACAAAGTACACTAGAGAACACATAGCCGCATAAATCAACTACAGGGAATATAAAGCAATACTACTATAATTGTGATGAGCAGTAGGGATTCAATCAAATTTTGAATTTAACTAATTTATTGGAATTGATAAATTTAGGATTTCTTTAGGAAGTATGATAACCTTTGTTGGTATTGTTAATTAAACAGATTTCATCTTTTTTCTTTATGGATCCCAATTCCATACTGACCTCGGCCCTCAAAAGAATTCCCCCCCCCCCCCTTCTTCCCTACGCTCCCCAAAACCACCAATCTGTACTGATTTATTACAATTGATATGTGGAATGGTGCTATCAGAAAGGGAAGGTATCATCAAGTTATGAATCCGTCCAACCTCTATTCATCAATTAGTTGAATGAAGAAAAGAAAAAAATGAAAATATTCTAGGAGTTATACAAAAGAAACAAAATATGCAAATATTATTTGATGACACTGGTGTCAGGGCCAAGTTGCAACTTGCATGCACCTTGACTAGTCCACCTAGTGCTGGTTACCAGCACACGTATATTTGTTAACACCGACCACCAAGACTTAAATAGGAGGAAATCACCTGGCCTTTATTGTCTCTGCTTGACTGTGAACCTTAGTTTCTCATGGTACATTCTAGCTTTCATTGATCGTTAGGCTACACCCCCTTACGTGCGAAAAAACTGAACTATGCAAAACTAATAGCATAGTGTCTTGGCAGCATATCATCGAACATTCTTTCCAAGTGTTGTCATATTTGTCTCAAAATGAATGGATCCTGTTGCTGCTTTGGATGTTTTTCTCCATGGGTTGAAAAATGCCTTTACAACTCCCTGGCAGTGAAGTATCTGATGCTTTAATCCCTATTCTTCTTCAGAGTGCATATTATGGTGCTCTGCAACAATAAAACTGAAACTGTTTTGTGAAATTGCAGGCCATGTGAAGGAGAAACTAAACGGATATAATAGAGAAGGACACAACACATGACAGTTACTCCCAATTTAGTTCAATTTTGTAACCTGTAGCTGTTGGACATCTGTGACATCTTATTCTGAACCTCCTTATTCTTCTGAGTTAATGAAGTTTAGTTCCATTACATCTGATTCATTTGGTCCTGAGTCTATCAATTTGTTTCGTAGTTTCTGATTATGTTTTAAAATGCTGCTAGAAAAGCGTTCAACTAATTAATCGGTTGAACTTACTCGCACTTCCTTTACGACTGTGAATCCCCCCTCCCCCAAACCCTCATTTTGTCTTGCTCTTTTTCTTTCCTTTTACCTAGTGTTTCCTCTAGCAAGAAGTGAAAAACCATCAAGAATGAGAATCTGAAGATGTCTTTAAGCAAAAAGGAGGAGAGATATCTTCAACCTTAGTTTTTTACAGTCCCTGGTTTCAAGTGGTAATTTCTACTCTGAAAATGTGGAAATGTTTCTAATTAGCCTACTGTGTTCGAACATTCACCTTATGGAAACTCTGTACTTGAATAATTTTAATAATTCTATGTCAATCCCTCTCGCAAAATCAAAGCTAGTATTTCTGATTTCGTTGGACGTAAACAATTTTAACTAGATTTAGTTGAAACATGAAAAGTGAGTTTTGGAAATTGTGTTGAAAAATATTTTTTGAAATTTGAAGTTGTGTTTGGACATGCATTCTACTTGATTTTTTATTTTTTTGGGTGGAAGTGAAATTTTACCAAAAATTGGTATGGCCAGTTTTTGGAACTTGAATTTTTTTTTGAAGATAAAATTTTAAAAAACTGGTGAAATTTCATGAAAAAACAGCATTTTCTATTTTTCATTTTGAAAATCTAAATCCAAAATCTATGGCCAAACACGAACTAAGTTATTCTATCCAACAGCGCCACCGGTTTTTTGGGTGTCCCTCAATTGGTGCTAATCCCAGAGTGACCAAATAAATTTGCGTATTTTAGACGAAATTTCTGATAGAAATTTTAAGTAGAATACATAGAGTAGATTGTATCAACTATCAACATTGAAGCATCTTCATTAAAGTTATCGTAACCATACTTATATGCATTTAAAACAATAATAAAGTAAAATATGGAAGTTGTGATTAATTGGTCCAAATAAATGAAGCAGTGGGACGTTATCGTATGACTTCAAAAAGAGAAGGAAAAAAAGGCACTAATCTAATTACCAAGTGTATACACAGTATTTTTTTTAAAATAAAACGTATACAAAACAACAAGCAATTCTGAAATTAATGATGCAAGGATCAACATACAAAGTAAAACAGATGAAGAACAATGTATATGCTATGAGCTATGGTCGAGTCGTATAGAATGAAGAAGATGGAAAGTATAGAGAGAACATTTCTTGTATATTGTATTGATTCACTTGTGTTACAATGTGATAGAATACATCTTATATAGCCTACTAACAAGAAATTAAATAACTATTCGTAACTAATTTTGGAGGGAAAATCAGTCCATAACTAACTGTTGGACAGTTAGTTGAGCTCTTAACAGTTATGTATATCAGTTGTATGTGAGCTGTTGGGATATTTAGTACACCTAGTTTGGACGTAAGATACTCGTGTTGTACCTTGCTAAGCCACTTAGTGAGAATATCTACCGGCTGATCTCTAGTAGTCATGTATTGAGTCGAGATCAGTCCTTGTTGAATAGTCTTTCTCTTATAAAATGACAGTTTATTTCTATATATTTTGTTCTTTCATGGTAGACAAGATTTGCAGCAATCTGAATTGTTGTTTTGCTATCTGTGTAGATGTTTATAGGCAATGCAACTTCTGCATTTACTTCTTTAAGTAAACCAATGAGTCATATTTACTTGTTGTGGTCATGCTTCTATACTCAGGTTCAATTGAGCTTTTAGAAACAATTTTTGTTTCTTAGTCTTCCAAGACACAATAGATTCTCCAATCTTTATAATGAAAGTCAATAGACATAATGCCCAGTCAGCAACACAATTATAATGATCTCTTTGTCTGATTTATCAAACTCTATCCCTAAAAGTACTTTAATCCTCTCAAATATTTCATCTTGAAAGATATCTTTAGTTCAAGCTTAGTTTCTTCAATCAAGCTAAGTGTAGTATATGTGATTAGCATATCATTCACATACACAAAGACTATGACTATTCCTTGATCAGTTTTCCTGATAAATAAGAAACGATCATACTGACTTTGTTAGAATTGCATTTTACCCAAGGCTTCTGAGAGTTTGGCATTTCATTCTCTTGGAGCCTGTTTTAAACCATAGAGAGATTTGACTAGTCTACATTCTTTCTCCCCATGACTAGCAAATTCTTGAGGCATGGTCATGTAAATCACCTTGTAAAAAAGCATTGTACACATTCATTTGGTGGATGTGTCACTGCTGGCAACAGCTAGTGCTATGGTCGTAACAGTCACCATGGGAAAAAATTCTTTGTAATCTATCCCTCTTTTCTACTATACCCTTTAGCTACCAATCTAACCTTGAATCTTTCAATTTCTACTGAGGCTTTATACTTTATCTTATAAATTCATTTACATTCAATATGTGTTTTGCCTTTTGGAAGAGTGCCTACATCCCAATTGTGATTCTGTTCTAGTGCTTGTATCTCAACTTTCATTGCTTCCATCCACTTGAGATTCTTACTTGCCTCAGCAAAACTTGTTAGTTCTGTTAGTGAAGACATAGAAGCTATATAATCTTGATAAGTAGGAGAAACATGTTCATAGCTGATATAATTAGCCATAGAATACTACACATCATTATGAACATTTAATGAAATGAAGTCCTTCATCCACACAGGTGGATATTTATCTCTACTTGATTTTCTGGTATCTTGAACATGCGGCACTACTATAGTCTCATGTGGAGGTTGTATCACAGCCTCATATTGAGGTTGAGGGTTGCCAAGTGTAGTGTCATTTTCAATTTGGATCACCGTCTTCTTGATCAGTATTGTCATGATCTTCAAGATCTGCACACAATTTCATACTGAGTTTGAACCTCAGTCAGCTCATTCTCAGATTGCAATAGGAGTCTAGTATCATTTTTTACAACACCTTGATGATATAAGTGATATAACTCACTTCTTATACTAATATCAATAATGGATTTTGGAATACAGGCTTCTTCTTATTCTGCATTAGTGAGGAAGGAAATACATTTTCTTTAAAGATAACATCTCTGCTTATAAACACTGTTTTCTGATTTAAATCATAAAGGATGTAACCTTTTTGAGTTTCTGAATAACCAAACAACACAGGTATTATAGACCTTGATTTTAACTTCTGTTGATAGAGTATATAAAACAACTAAGGCACAAAATTCCCAAACATTGCAATTCTTGTATACATTACACTACATGCATGAACTTCCTTTCACATGTGAATCCGTTAGTTCAACGAAAAAGTCTGTTTGAAACTTCTTTTTCCAATTAATCATTTGATATTGAAAATTTACTGCAAAACTACGAGCACGGTGCAGACAGAAAACGCTTAACTTGTTTATGTTAAGCAAGAAGGTTAAAATCCCTACTCCTTTAATGCTGCCAAATCCTTTTATATTTTTAAGCAAGGGTCTTTCCTGTCTTCTGATGCAGACCTGCCATGCAACTATGCTACAAGATTTAAGGTTATTCCAGTCAATTCAGCTGATAAAGAAGTAAAGAACTCTAGTGACATCAAAGTGATTACTTGGGCTTATCTTTGTAGTTGTAGTTATACTGAACCAAACAAGGAAAAAAAGGTGAGAAAGGGGAGGAAAAGAAAACTCGAACACTACAAGTAACACATTGTTGCCATTAGGTTTGCTAATCTTTTCTTTTTTCATTTCTCATGAATGGTAGTGTTTCAGCTAACTTGCGCACATCCCGATTACTTTAATGGTAGTGTTTCAGCTAACTTGCGCACATCCCGATTACTTTATGGGTACCTGCTATCACCCTCTAGTAAAAGTAGCAGATAAGTCTGCCTACCAAGGCCTAGAAGGATAAGAAAAATCACCAAGTGTTTTTAGACACTGCTGGTATTTTTAAACCCTGGTCACCAAGGTCTGCACCTACTTCATTGACAAGAAAGCCATACTCTTGGGTGCCCAGTAGGTTTACTAATCATCTCACTGCCGATAAGGTCTTGGTAGATTCATCATACAAGTATAGCCGGAGAACAATAGTCAAAACACTGAAGGACAGAAAGAGAACTAATTAAAGTAACAAACACAATTGTTACGCCAGAAGTAAGATCAGTTTATTATAACACTGAAAACCAGAACTCCATAAGCATTCTGATAAACTACACAGTTTTATACAGACAAAACGGCTAAAGGATTCAAGTCATTACAGTTAAGCCCGTATCAATGGACAACAACAATAAGGTACATTCGCATTTGAGAGGACCTGTAGCATTAGTAACTAATAGCTTCCCTTGTGCCACTAAGCATCCGGGATCAGCAGCAAACAAGATCTTTAACTGCAGCAAGATCAAATAGAGAAAGTATTACAAACAATTAATGATCGAACCATATGTATAGGAAATCAGAGTTTTGCATCCTAACAGAACCATATTAAGAACCTACAGCAAACAAATACTGAATAGATAAATTAGCTGTGCTTAGCATCGCAAGTAAAACAACATCAAGAAACTACAGCCCACAGATAACTGTGGAGTAAAAAAAACAATTTAGATACTACATATTTAGCAATCAAAGGTCAAGGCATGCCACAAATGAGTGAAATAACATGAATAAACCTGGATTAATGAATATGAATAGCTCATTGATTATGAGACTGTCTAAACCAAAAAAAAATATAAGAGGGATGGGATAAATAAAGCAATGGATAGAGGCTGTTACAATAACAAGTTCAGCATCAAAGAAAGGATGGTGACAAATTCATCATGAACTAGCTAGATTATAAACAAGCAATATCAGATTTCCACATGCATTTTTTCTACCAAATAATAAAATGACGTACATGAATTTACATAGCGATTAGAGCAAGCATCGTACATGACACGCATCAGAAAATTATCACCAACCAGCCAAGTTTGCAAGGCTTAGAATCACATTCGAGCTCCAAATGTGATTTTTGCTGAGATATTTGGCAACCTGAACTGCATTCACGTTTATGCTGCTCACACATGATTTTTGGCATTTACAACTCAACATACTTTTCCTAAATTAACATTTCTAAGCATGATGGTGTCAGAGCCAACATTCACCAGGTACCTACTAAATTAAAACATTTATAATCTACGATTTAGTTATCTACAGGGATACATTGGAGATAATAAATATTGCAAATAATTTAGTTGACAAACCACCTAAACAATTGTGTTTATTGGGATCTCATTTATAAAAATCTATTAATAAAAGAGACACATTTATCGGACCTACTCCATGTTCAAACTAGCACTAAATCTTTAAATAGCATTAAGTGTTAAGAGTCTCAATCCGGATATGGAATGAAAACATGAACTCCTTATATGGATTTGGACAATCCTCACACTACGAGCTAGCTTTTGGGGTTGAGCCCAAGATCCATTTTTTACATGGTATTAGAGCTAAATTCATTCCAATTATTTGTTCACCGATGTTGGACCCCCAAATTATATTGTTCACGCTCTAGTTAACGAGGTCCGGGCGTGCGAGGGAATGTTAAGAGTGCCACATCGGATATGAAATAGGAACATGAACTCCTTATATGGACTTGGACAATCCTCACCCTACGAGCTAGCTTTGAGCTCAAGATCCATTCTTTACCGCAAGAATATGAGTTATACTTCTTCATAAAAAAGAATACGAGTTATACTTCCACAAATCCTTGATATGCTTCAACTGTCCAGTAAAAACACTTTTTAGGTCAACATCACAAAACCCTCCTATATATTAGTCCTTGCAATCTGAGTCCCAATTTAAGTAAATGCTACTAATCATATAGTTACATAAAATGAATGATTGGCCAATCATGGAAAAACCGATGAAAGCATTTTACTAATATTATAAATCAGATACTCATCAATATAGAAGAATAGAAAAAAAAATAACAAAAACAATGGAAACCTAATCTCTCTTCAGTATAGGTTTCTCAAACCTGGAACAAAAAACAATAATAATAACAATTACACAAGACATAAAAATGCACATACGACGAAAAATGCTATAATGCTGTTTCCGAAGAAGAATATTTGCTATAGCATATGGAAACGTGTACTGATCCTCCCTAAGTTGCCGAACAAAGGAAATCATCAGATTCATGCATGAACCTGCCTTTGGAAGCATTGCGAAATTGCAGTCCATATCAAGTAGAATTGTTTTGAGAATAAAGCTAAGCAGAATTACATTGTGAACTGCGCAATCTGAGTTGGAAAGCATAAAAAGTAACTTGTGTCAGCTTCTGAATAGTCCAATCCTACAGTCTTTATCTCTAAAAAGTACCACACCGCAAGCGAGATAAGTATATCTCTGTTGAAGGATGGTTCCTGGTAAACACTACAGAGAGTTCCCACTTCCCACCATAATACTTTTAAGATATTTTAGCACATAACTTTAAATCTGAATTTACAGCTCAACACCTTTTTTCAATCAAGGAATTTACAGTTCTACAGCTTATGATGACATGTCTAGTTTCCATTTAGCCGACACAACTCACTGGTAATTTACCTTAAATTCAGTCCCAAACTGTTTGCATCAGGGGTGTTTTTCTCTTTGAAGAACACAAATTAGAAAACCATGTTTTAGACACATTCAGTAAATACAGCATTAGCTCCTCTACTGTCCATGTTTAGAGAAGAAACCCAATTTTGACATGGTTTCCGCTGGATGATCTGCTAGTCGCTAAACCAATGTAATACAAAAAGTGAACTTTTTGTGACTAACAAGCAAGGAATTCAACAGAAGATAGTCATGCGAGGTATGGCAACCATGTACTGCTACTAATTATTTAATTAAGAAGGAATGCTATACTGGTACTAGCTCCACAGGTTATAGGTAGTTGAGATTCAACTTTGTTTAAACATAACGCACATTAAGTCTTTCTTTGTATCTGCTACCTTGTCAAAAAAAAAGTCTTTATTTTTATTATGATAAAGTAAAGTTTCATATTGTGCATTGTTCTTCATCTTTTACAACCATGATAAGTACTGGACATAATCCCTCCTTTTCCATTTCCTTCTAATTTTCTTCCCCTTTCTCTTCATTCAAACAGACTAACCTTAAAGAGAAGAGAGATCAAAGAGGAAAATAAAGGTGGATTTCAAGAATTTAATCTGCCCGGCTATGAGAATCAAACTGACTAATATTTAATTATTTTCTGGAAGACACTGAAGTAACCCTACTTCGTTTTCCAAATGAAAACAAGATAAATATAAAATTATAAACCATGATCATCCATTAACCATATACGATTTCAGTTGAGCAAGTGTTAAGTTTTCAATTGAAACAAAGAAAAAAACAAGTTTGGAACATCCGACCACATACAGTTCTAATCTAAAATTGGTTTCACTAATATAGTTTTTCTATTGGCTTATATGGAGTTCTTGGACCTGGCAATAAAATGAACCAAACAATGGATGAGTAACATTTAAATGACAATGTAACATTCAGCTGTTGAAGTGACATTTAAAATAAGATGAAATCTCGATCACCAGAAAAAAAAAGTCCCTTCAAAATTTTCATCACCATATTAGCATATTAATTAGGTAAAGATAATTTGTTCTCTGAAGGTCAAATATAAATTCCACTCCCACCCTAAAAATGACTCATAAGACAGTGAATGTTTTTTTCTCACAAGGATGCAAAAATTGATTGATGAAAGTCTAGAGTGTAACTTCTATCTCTATGTTGCAACATCAATGAGATTGCAGAAAAGATTTTGTTTATGACAAGGAACCCGCAGCCGCTACCTTCCGGATGCGCACAGGGTAAACCCGCTCTTGTGTTATATAGCCCGCAAATAATACATAAGAGATCAACTGCACTAGGCAAGTTACGTCACATGAGCTTGACTCATAAGGCAAAACAGCAGGGAGTTTCGAACATGAGGCCTCCATTATGGAAGCCCCATGCTCAACCAACTGAACCACCCCTTGTGGGTCATACAAGTAGTTTTCTCGAATTTAGTAATATTGCCCTAAATGTGTTCAACACGCAAGTTAGGCAAACATATTAAAAAAAAAGGCAGCCCGATGCACTAAGCTCCCGTTATGCGCGGGGTCAGAGAAGACCACAAAGTCTATTGTACGCGGTCTTAACTGCATTTCAAGAAGTTGTAACAGGAGAAGCTCCTGCTACTGAACTGAGAAAAGAGGGAAGGGAGAGAACAGAGGAGAAAGAGAGAGATTAGAGAAATTTTGTATATATTGATAATAATATCCAATGTAACAGTGATGCCTATATGGCAATACAAAAGGGACTTATTTCTCAATACTCAAATTAAAGGGACTACTAAGTAGTAAACTAAACTTAGTAACAAACTTTGTACTCCTAGGACTAAAAACAAACTAACTAAAACTTAAAGTGCCAATTTAAATAATTAGAAATATTGTCACAATATAGTATTGTGACACTCCATTCCTCTTCAGAATTGACTTCAGTCTTCAAAATGCAGCTATCTCCGGACATTGAGATTTGATAAATTGAAAATCCTCCCAAATAGCTTTTTCTGGTAAGAGGTTGGCTCATTGCACTAGATTTGAGTGACATCCTTGTTGCCTCTCTTGATCATCCTCCTATCCAATACTGCAACTGGTGCTGTCATAATTTGACCATCTGATGAGCAAAAAGGAGGATCAAGGAAGGTGTCATGTGATCTCCCAACTTCTTCTTAAGTTGAGAAATATGGAAAACTGGATGTATCCTTGCAGTTAAGGTAAGGCTAATTTGTAAGCCATTGATCCAATTCTCTAGGTGATTCTGTATGGACCATAGAGCTTTGAGGATAGATTAAGACTTCTTTTAACAGCTAGAGATGTTTGTCTATATGGTTGCAACTTCAAGTATACCCAATCTACTTCCTTGAACTCTCTTTCAGTTCTCTTTTTGTCAGCATAGAACTTCATCATATTTTGTGCTACTGTCAAGTTCTCCTTCAATATCTTGGCTACCAACTGTCTCTCCTTGAGTAATTGGTCCACAGTGTCCACCTTGGATTGAGCAATGAGTTCAAAAGTCAGTTGAGGAGGATCATAACCATACAACACTTTTAAATGAGTCATCTTCAATGAGGTGTGATAGTTGCTATTGTATCAATATTATGTCTGTGGCAACCATTTGTGCCACTCCTTTGATTTGTGTCCAGTCATAAACCTTAAGTAATTTTCTAAGCACCTGTTGAGTCTCTCGGTTTGGCCATCTGTCTGGGGGTGGTAAGCTGAGCTGTAGCAGAGTTGAACCTGCAATAGCTTGAACATTTCCTTCCAGAAATGACTGATGAAGACTTTGTCTCTGTCTGACACAATACTCTTAGGCAATCCATGCAGCTTGTAGATGTTGTTAAGGAATAATCTGGCTATGTCTGATGCTTTGAATGGGTGAGCAGTGGCTATAAAGTGTGCATATTTGTTGTACCTATCAATAACTACCAATATAGTATCCTTCCCTTCAGATTTTGGTAATCCTTCAATGAAGTCCCATGCCCCTTCAGGAATTAGTAGGGGTTGCAACAAGCTTGGGTAAGCTACTTGTTCATCCTTACATCTTTGACATACCTCACAGGTCTTAACCATACTCTTAACTTGATCAATCATTGCAGGCCAGTAAAATATGGATTTCAACCTTTGGTAGGTAGCCCAAACTCCTGAATGTCCACCAAGCCCAGTTTGGTGCATTGCCAGAACCAGTTGTTGTCTAAGAGGCCCATGTTGTCCCACCCAAGCTTTACCTTTATATCTCCACACACTCTGCTGCATTGAGAGATTTGTTTCATTGTTGTCACTGGTAGGGGTGTTCACCGGTCCAGAACCGGACCGGACCGGAACCGGACCGGAACCGGAATGGACCGGAATGGACCGGAACCGGAATCCAGAATTTTTCTGGACCGAGGACCGGTTGGAGCGTTTTTTTTTTTTGTTAAATGAAATTTATAAATTATAAATTTTTAAGAATGTGTTCGTTTATCAATCTCATTAAATATGTTTATTTTTTTTCCTTATCCTTCAATAAACTTTATTTCATTAATATGACTAACTTAAAGAAAATCACCAAATGTACTTGGTTCGTATACGAACTACTGAACTACTCATTAATTAAAGTTACACACCACATTTATATTTTTTATTTTCTATTTGAAATTTGGACATTCCTGAAACTAGGGGTGCACAAAAGGTTAAACCGACCGACCAAGACCGAAATTACAGTTACTCGGACCGAATGATTTGCCCTCCCCCAAATTTCACGGCCGGACGTATTGACATATGAAATATAGGTTGTAAATTGATCAAACTTTATACGGTCATAACTTTGCGCTCGGACGTCCGTTTTACCTGATTTTTTTTTTGATTTCGCGTATTTTTTCGATACGGGGGCGGCCAAACTGCATAAGCGGTTTGATTCGTCCGATTTCTCCAAAAACGTCCATCTTGCCCCTCAATTTCTCTTTTCCCCCAAATCGTTACGTTTTTCCCATTTTCAAATCTAAATATCTTGCGATGTACAATAGATTTCAACGTAAAAATTTCGTGGCACCGCGTCCGAGAATGTCAATTTCAGTATTGGTAATTCAATTTTAAAAAAAAAATAAAAAAATCCGGTCCATCCGGTCCGGAAAATTCCGGTTTTTACCCGGACCGGACCGGAAAACCGGAATCCTTGATTTTGACGGACCGAGGACCGGACCGGAATCAACCGGTCCGGACCGGTCCGGTCCATTCCGGTCCGGTTTTCCGGTCCGGTCCTATTTTGTACACCCCTGATCACTGGTACTGAGTGTTGTTATGGCCGGAAACACTTCTGAATCTCCTTGGTGGCTAGTTAAAATATTTTCAATCCATTTGGGTTGTGCTTGAGTTATTATAGAACACTGTATTGTGCTCCCCTTTGAAGTCTTGTCCTGCTGCACTCTAGTCTGCCTAGACAAGGCATCAGCCACTAAGTTCTCAACCCCTTTCTTGTATTGAATCTCAAAACTCAATCCCATCAGTTTAATCACTCCTTTATGTTGCAGGGAAGAGGTTATCTTTTGATCTTGTAGGAATTTTAGACTGAAATGGTCTGTTTTGATAATAAAATAATGGGAGTGTAGGTAGTGTCTCCACTTGTCCACAGCTTATAATAAGGCTATCAATTCTTTCTCATAAGTAGACATACATTGGTGTTTCTTACTCAACATCTGGCTCATAAAGGCCAAGGGTCTTCAATCTTGCATCAGGACAACCCCAATTCTAGTGTTACATGCATCCACCTTCAGTATGAAGGGCTTATTGAAATCAGAAAGTGCTAATTAAGGTGTACTAGACATAACTCTTTTTAGCTTGTCAAAAGCTGCAGCAGCTTCAGGGCTCCATTGGAACTCTCCTTTCTTCAATAAGTTTGTCAAAGGTTTGCTACTTTGAGCATATGCTTTAACAAACTTTCTATAATATCATGTCAACCCCAAAAATCCTCTTAATACTTTTACTGTCTTTGGATATGACCATTCTACCATTGCAACTACCTTACCAGGATCAGTGATCACCCCCTCATCATTGATGATGTGCTACTTGGTTTTGCCCAAACTCACACTTACTATGTTTGGCAAATAGTTGATGTTTCTCTAGTAACTTCAATACACATTCCAGGTGAGACATGTGATCTTCCATAGACTTACTATAGACTAGTATGTCATCAAAAAAGACCAAGATAAATTTCCTTAAATGGTTTTTGAACACATTATTCATCAATGATTGAAAAGTTGCAGGTGCATTGGTTAGCCCCTATGAAGCACGGACACTTCATTTAGGGTGAGGTGTCCGTGTCGGACACCTCATCGGACACGAAATGCCCCGGACACGCCTCGGACACGTGTCCGGGACGTTTCCGAGCAAAAAAAAAAAAAAAAAAAAAATCGGACACGGCAGGGACACGCTGGGGACACGCGGGGGACACGGCAGGGGGACACGGCAGGGACATTTTTTTTTTTTTTTAGAAAAAGCTTAGTTTTAATTTTATTTGATTTATTTTAAGTAAATTTATATTTATTTGAATTTGGGTCTTGGGACATACTTATGTATTAGTTTATGGACTATGGTCTTATAAATTATGTATTGAATATTTGATTGATTGTCAATTTGTTATGAATGTTTCTTTTTAATTTGGTACATATTTAATTTGGTATTTTGGTTATTTGGTATATAACAAATTTGAATTAAATTTATAATTTATTTATGAATGTGAAGCTTTAATAATATTAATTTTAGTATTTTATATATTATATTATATTATATATTATATATTATATATATATATATATAAATATTTTTTAATTTATTTTTACAGCCGTGTCCCTGACGTGTCGTGTCCCCTATTTTTCAAAATTGTCGTTTCCGCGTGTCCGTGTCCGTGTCCGTGCTACATAGGTTAGCCCAAAGGGCATGACCTTGAACTCCTAAAGACCATGATGGGTTCTGAATGCAGTTTTGGGCTCCTCTCCTTCCTTCATCCTAACTTGATGATACCCATCTCTCAAGTCTATTTTAGAGAATAATTTGGCTCCACACAGCTCATGCAATAAGTCATCAATCATGGGGATTAGGTATTTGTTCATGACAGTCAGCTGATTTAGTCTTCTGTAATCTACACATAGCCTCCAAGAAGAGTCTTTCTTTCTTACCAATAAAGCAGGTGATGCAAAAGGAGATTGGTTGAGTACCACAGTTTCAGCTCTAATCATATCTGAAACTATGGATCCAATAACATTTTTTTGATCATATGAGTACCTGTAAGGTCTCATGTTGAATGGTTGAGCTCCAGGGATCAAGTGGATCATGTGATCACAGTCTCTCTGTAGTGGTAACACAGTAGGTTCCAGGAATAAGTGTTGGAACTTCTGTAATAATGTGTTAATGTCAGGGTGTGTAGTATGCTTAAATGTTATCTTTGGTTTCATCATGGCTACTTCAGCAATCACTTCTCCAGTACCACATTCCAGCATTTTTTTAGTTCTTCAGAATCCATAGTGGTTATGTTTCTATCCTCTTGTTCTCCATATAGTGTAATCATTTTCCCTTTGAGCATGAAACTTAGGCTATGGGGTCTGGTGTGTAATATCACAGGTGCTACCAAGTCTATCCAGTCCATGCCCAAGATCATATCACATCCACCCACTTTTAGCAGCCTTAGTATGAAACTAAAAGGCACATTCTGCATCTTCCAATGGAATACAGGACTCTCTAATTGGCAGTCCATTTGTTGTCCATTGGTTACAAAAACTTCCATTGGTTTCTTCATAGGTTGTATTGATAATCTCAACCTCTTGACAATGTAGGGGTCTACGAATGAGTGTGTAGACCCACTGTCAATCAGCACTGTCATAGATATCTTGCCAGTATATCCTATAATTTTGATAGTGGATACCTTCCCTTTGGAAGAACTTAGGCCCAAGAGAGCATTAATGGAAACTTCAGCCTGCTCAGTTTGTCCTTCCCTTGTTTCTACTAATGTTTCAGCTACATCCAAGAACATATCTTGATTTTTACCATCCTTCTCCCCTGCTACTCCTTCCATATTGTTCATAATTCTTTGCTTGCATTGATGGCCTGGAAAATACCTTTCCTTGCATATATAACATAAGCCTTGTTCCTTGAGATTGTCAAAGTTGTTAGGGGAAGTATTAGGTTTGTAGGGTGCTTTTTTTATTGGTTTAGAGGTAGTGTATGTGGGTTTGAGAAGAGTTGTGTTAATAGGAGAGTATTTAGGAGCAAGGGTTTGGCTATTTCTGGTGTAAGGGAGGAATGTGGGCTTTGGGTTGAAAGATTGGTGGATTTTCTGTTGGGCAAAGGGAATAAGGACCTTGAAGGACTCCTCATACAGCTTAGCAACTTCATATGCATCCAAAACTATCTGAGGGTTAGTCATTTTAACAAGGGGTTTCAATTCTGGTTTCAATCCACTGATGAAACAATTTCTATTTCTTCCTCACTTTTCACCATTTTTTCTGTTTTTTAGGCTTCTTTCAGTTTCTTAGTAAGAATGGGTGGGGGCATTCTGCCTAAATAGTAGACACAGGTAATAAATAAGAGAATACTAATGATCCGAGCCAGCTGGAAATGTAGTGTGTTTCATTGAGTGAGGGATTAACTATGGTTATGTATCCAGTAAGCTCCTCGAACTTGTCTTGGTACTTGTTTGCACAATCTTATTGAACTCATCTACAATGTCTTGAGGCCTAATGTTTCCAAACCTCCTACACACCTCTTGGCTGAATGTCGACCAAGTCATTACTCCTTTATTATGGATAATGCAGCTATCAAACCATACATCTGCCTTCTCTCCGATATGAACTGAAGCATAACTAAGCTTCTCCTGCTCCGCAATGTTGTATAGTTCGAAGAATTTCTCACATTTTCTAAGCCAACTCCTAGGGTTGCTGCCATCAAATTCTGGAAAATTCATTTTAGGTTTGAAGTTTCTGTGGATAGTGTTGGTTTCAGAATTTTGGTTTATCATATTTGGGGATGCTAGAGGTGTAAAATAAACATTAGGGTTTCAATATAGTGGTGGGCTTGATAGTATTGGAGCAGCTGGAGGAAATGTAAAACCTCTTCCTACACTCGCACCATATTGTGTATAAGAAATTGGGCTAAGAATAGGGTTTCGACTACCTGAAGCTACATCGAAGTTGTAGTTTGGTGGCGTAGACTGGATGCTTGTTGGGATTGATCCAAGAGTAATATTTGCGAGAGCCGCTGCCGGTGCTGGTGGTGCTGGCTTGCATGTGAGCCATTCCGTCCATAAACACTTCAAACTTTTGATTAATTTCGCTGATTTTTTCGTTTTTCTTCTGTTCTACCACTTCGATTCGTCGATTGGTTTCCTCCGTGAGCATCATTAGTTGCGTTTTCAGCGACTGCATTTCATCGTGAAGGGCTTGCATCTCCGGTGAGATGCTAAACTGAGAAAAAAGAGAAGGGGGATAAAGAGAGAGATTAGAGAAATTTTGTATATATTGATAATAATATCCAATGTAACAGTGATGCTCTATATGGCAATACAAAAGGGACTTCTTTCTCAATACTCAAATTAAAGGGACAATTAAGTAGTAAACTAAACTTAGTAACAAACTTTGTACTCCTAGGACTAAAAACAAACTAACTAAAACTTAAAGTGTCAATTTAAATAATTAGAAATATTGTCACAATATAGTATTGTGACAGTTGTTTCCATGGCTTGAACTTGTGGAAACAACTTTAGGCAAACATATATGTCGCTACTATCGGATAGATTTAAATTAGAACAAAGAACAAAAAATGCAGTTCTCGCAAAAAGAAGAAAGTTACCACCTTTCACAAAGCAATTCCATTTGACAGTGTTATTTTTTCTAACCCTAGTTTACCCAGATCTGAAGGAAATGACAAAAGTTACCTTTGAGCATCAATATTATCCTGTCCACTAGCATAATTATTATCCTCATTACTCTGCCAAACGGACTGCCAAGCCTGGGACGGTGGTGGTGGAGGCTGAACATACATAGATGGATCAACCCCAGCCATAGCAGGCCGGCCCATCATCAACCCAGGTGGAGCAGGCTGGCCCATTGGTGGATAATAATACGGAACACCACTTGCTGTGGAGACCACCATACCAGGCCCAAGCCCACCATCACCCTCTTCCTTGATCTCATCCCTCGGAACAATATCAACAAGAAAATCGAAAATGTCCGTCCGAGTAATCGCCGCAGCGATATCATTCTTTTGTAAGGTCCGACGTTTGTTCTCCTCGGCGTGTAGCCAGGAACGAATGGTGAGTTCGAGAATGAAGAGCTCACATGCCTTGGCAAACAAAATGGGTGCTTCAGCAGAGATCATACGGACATCCTCATCAGCTTTCATGATCTTCTTGATACGGGCAAGGGGAAGTTGGTGGTTCTTGAAATCGATAACTCCCTCGATTTCTTGGCGTTGGTAGGTCCAGAATATATCTAGCTGTTGTTGTTGCTGAAGGAGTTGGAGGTAGGGTTGCTGTTCCGGTGGGTACCCACCGGACTGAGCCGCCGCCGATTGCTGAGGGCTATTTTCCATGGCTTTATGGACGAGGTGGTGGTTTACCAGCGATATTTTTTGTATTTTAAGACAAACTAGGGTTGTCCTGTGCGCCGAATCGATCTGATCCCGATAACCGCCCTGTCCCGCTCTCATCCCCTTAAAAGAAATTAAACTTTGTCGAGGTTCGAACTCGGAACGGGACCCGTGCTCGTTCCGCCCGTTTCGATCCCGATCCGACGCGCCCCATCACGCCCCCGACCTGCCCGCCCCTTTTGTAAAAATAGTCGTTGCACAACGGTCATTTTTTATTTTAGCCGTTGTGCAATAGTTATAACGACTAAAATGCCCCTACCCCATAAACCCCCTGACCCTTAATATTTAGTTTTAACACATAAGTTAGTATATTTACACTTTAATTATATTTCTCAATTATAAATACTTCATTTTACTCTTCATTTTTCTCACAAATATTCATACCATCTCTCTAATATATATACAACTCTACATATTCTATTAATTTTTATATTTTATTTGCTAATTTATATCAAAATTTAAAAATTAGGAGTGAAGTTGTCATCAAGCAAAGTTTCAATTTTTAGTCCCGATTATACATCGATGTTATGTCGTCATTTGGTACCTTCGTCCCCTTTTAAATTATTATTGTTACTTAATTTTAATTATCGCACATAATTTCATTACTTTAATTATTTATTTGCATACTTATAATGGAACGTCTTAGACGTATGATTAAGGATAAGTGTAAGGGTGTTTCTTGTAGTAGGGAGTAACAAGGGTAAGGGTACTTCTTCTAGTAATCATATTCTAGTTCGGATAATTTAATTGATTTCACTCATATAGATGAAATTGTTTTTTTAATGATATATCATTAGATGATAAGGTATATTCTGCATCTGAACCAAACTTTAATTTTGACGATAATGTAGATGACACACTCACTAGTGCATTTCAACCTTATGTCCGGACTGAGTATGAGCCTCAAATTGAAACTGGAATGCCTCATATTTTCCCTAGTATGAGTCGAGACCCTAAACAACGAAAATTAAATTCACATGCATGGTATTTTTTTGATAAATACAAATAGAATCAAGTAGTTAGATGTAAAATTTGTCAAAATATTTATAAATTTAAAATCGGAAAAAGTCAAGATGAGACGAAAGGTTTATTGATACATGTACAAGGCGAGCACACAACTAGGTGGAATCAATACCAGACTAAAACATCGGGTGTGCTAGTGCCTTATGATTCGGGTTCACATAGTGTCCCCGATCAAGTACAAGGTCGAATTAACCCGATGACGGGGAGAATTATAGGTCTTAAATATGATAAACACAAAGATAGAGAAAATATAGAAAAATTAGTTGCGGTGTTGGGTTTGCCTTTTGCATTTTCTTCATCTTCTGATTTTATTCATTACATTAGAGAAACGTATAATCATGCTTTTAACGATTTTCCTAGATCAACTGTTAGAAGATACGTTTTTAACTTTGCACATGAATATCAATAGTATTTACGTTATGCATTATATCATTTTAATGACAAAGTTGTTACGCCCCGTAGTTCCAGGGCATATAAGTGAGAATGTAAGTAAGGAAATAAGATTGGAAGGTTAGAAGGAAAATATATTAATATTTCTATATGGAAATTTTGGATACAACAAATGTGACGACGAGAATTAATATTAGTGGTTGAATTCTTTCCAAATGGAGTTATGGACTTGGGATTGTATTATTAAATCTTGACATTAAGAATGTGGGGCCCATCGAAAATTTCACAATTTTGGGGGGGTTTCCATCTAAATAGTAAGATTTAGCTAAGTGTTGAATTAATATTTTGTGAAGAGATTAGTGTGGAAGATATTTTCATAAGGTGACAAGTGGACAAGCGGGTCTCCATGGGTCCCTCATCCACTTGGCTTGTCACCTATTAGAGATACAAAGTCTTGAATACTTAGCTCACAAATATCTTCATCTTCAAACCCTCATTTCTCTTTCTCTCATTGAGATTCTCAAAAATCTTGAGCAAAAGTGAAGAACAAGTGTAAATTATTTTCCAAGATTAAGCTCCCTAATCAAGTTCTAAGCCAAGTTAACTCTCCAAGTTAAGTAATCACGGTTTGGACCACAAACTATTTTGAAACCCTAAGCTTGTTATGAACTTTATGAAAGGAGAACATGAAAGCAAGATGGATACAAGCTTATAGAGGATACGTGTGTGTGATTGGAACTTGAAGAAGTGGTGTGAAAAAGTGAGGAAGGGCCGAGACATAGGACTGTTTTGGCTAAGATTTAAGGTAAGACTTCTTTTTCCTCTTGAAGTAATTAGATATTACATGTTATTATAGTTAGTAGATGAACTTGTGTTAAGAAGAATATAGAATAAGAAGTGTTTGTGGTAGTTTGGTTGGTTGGCCGAAAATGAGGCAATTTTGGTATTGGATTCGTTGGTTATTATTGTTGTTATAAACGTCACTACTTGCATGTTAAAATGGAGGAAATATGGTTATTACAAGTTGATATGATTATATTAAAGTATTGAAACTTGGATTGGATTATAAGGAATGTTGAAAAAGGGCTTTGGTTGCGGTTGTTTGACCGACACTTGTATAAAACTGTTGGATATTGTTATGCAATTTTAGGGACTGTTTTGTGACGTTAGAATGCTGAATATTCAACCATCATTATGCATGTTTAAGTATAGTAATTGCTAATGAAAGTCCTAAAGGAATAAGGGTGTAGAAGGGTGTTAAAATACCTCACATTTTACCTTTGTTATTGTTGGATTGTGGACTATTTTTATGGACTGTTTTAACGTGGAATAAGAGGCTGATTTACGTGAGAAATAGGTGTGTGAATCACCTTGGTTAACTGTTTGGTTGTGCCCTTAATTGGTGTTTGGTTGTTGATGAAATTGGCCTTATTGAAAGGTGGAAAAGTACGTATAAATAGGGGAAGTGCTACACAAATTTTTATAAGAAAAGAGAGTCATTACTTGGTATATGTCTTACACTAGTATCATGGAGTTGATAGACGTGTTATTGTTATTATAGGTTGAAGTACCTATTTGGGGCGTATTCTACTTATCATGTTAGTTAGTCGTCAATAAGGTATGCGAACCTCTTCCTTCCTTCTTTTGGCATGTTCTACGTATGAACCATAACTGTGGTATTGTTTCAAAAGTTATTATACTCTTAGAAGTTAAGGGGTATTCATGTTATTGATTCTATGCTAAAGGCATGTCTAAATTATTTCTAAGTCCTTACCAAGTCTTATGGGAGATGTTAGTAAGAGTTTTAAGTAAGCATTGGAGTCGAGTTAACCTTGTCAAGTTACATCACTAATAAGTATTAAGCGTTGAGACTGATTTTGGTAAACGTATTAAAACAAGACATTGCAACGTATTAAAACAAGTCATTGCAGCGTTAAATGAAAAAGGTATCGACAATCAATTATATTGAAATGATTAGACTTCCATCTGCATAGAAACTAAGATATAACCAGTTCGTTTTACATTTTCTAGTTCACAACTGATTAGATAAGATCATTATAATATATAACCTACTAACGACTCATAAAATGAATTAATTTGACAATTCGGATCGGTTATCACCATGCAAATGTTTCCATAATGTTAGCCAGAGGAGCGAGACGAATTTAGATTATCGAGTTGATACAGACGACATGCAGTGTGTGGACTATCCTTTCTTCTTTGAAAGTTGGTTATATGAAGTAAGTGTGCGGTGTACGTACATAGTTTTATTGAATCTAAATCCTAAAATGATACTTGATATGATAAGTGTCTTGATTTTCCAAATGAGGATTTAAAATGATACTTGATGTGATAAGTGTTTGATTTTCCAAATGAGGATTTAAAATGAAAGGTATGAGAGTGCCTTGGTGTCTTTTTATAAAATGTATGTACGGTGAACGTACATAGTACTTTTGGGTTCAAGTCCCTGATGATTCATGATATGACTCTTTTTATAAAATGAAGGTACGGTGGACGTACATAGTACTTTTGGGTTCAAGTCCCTAATGATACATGATATGACTCTTTTTATAAATGAAGGTACGGTGGATGTACATAGTACTTTTGGGTTCAAGTCCCTAATATTACATGACATGATAGTGCTTTGATTTTTCTAAAATGAAAGTTCATTCTATTTATTCTAATGAGGGTCAAAGATGATTTAAAGTGCATATGGTTGCTCATGATAGCTATTCGTGCAAGTGTTGTTATTCCATTTCAACGAGTCTCATAAGGGGCCGACAATGTTTATATGTATATGATATCCACGGATGAGATCCGTGATGCGAGTATAGACACTCATGCGGGTTCGATTCCCATGAATAATATCCACGGACAAGATCCGTGATGCAAGTATAGATACTCATGCGGGTATAAATACTCATGCGGGTTCGATTTTCATGAATAATATCCACAGACAAGATCTGTGATGCAAGTATAGATACTCATGGGGGTATAAATACTCATGCGGGTTCGATTCCCATGAATAAGATGTGTTGGTACCTTAGTTTTATTCCATGGACATGTATCCATGATGCGAGTATAGATACTCAGATTGTATATTATTTCATGGACATGTATCCATGATGCGAGTATAGATACTCAGGCAGTACATGACTTTCACTTTTTAAAGGGCACAATTGCTTTTATATATGTATTATGATTCCTTCGAGTCCCTCACTAAAGGGCCGAGATACGTTATGAGAGATACGTTACATGGACAGGTATTCATGATTATGATAATTGCACCAAGTCCCTCACTAAAGGGCTGGGATACGTTATATGTAAACAGATACGGTTGGCTCTCATTTTTGTAAGTACAGTTGGCTCTCATTTTATATGTCACGGTAGGATCTGGTATTTGATTTTCATACTTGTCTCTATCATTCTTTTGTGCAGTTATGATCTTGTTTACTGTACTTCTTGTTTACATACTTGGTACATTGTTGTACTTACCCCCTTCGGAGGGTTGCGTTCATGCCCGCAGGTATAGGTACTCAGTTTGTGGATCCGCGAGCTTAGGATCCTTGCTCAGCTTTTGGTATAGCTCCATTGTTCCGGGACTTGTTATTTTGGTGTAGATCTTCCATTATGACTTATGTATATTCAGAGGTACGGCGGGGCCTTGTCCCGTCATAGTTGTTGTGATACTCTTAGAGGTCTGTAGTCATGTGTGGGTTGGACATGTACAGTTGTAGTTCATTGGGTATTTTCTATGTACAGTGGCGGCCTTGTCGGTTTGCCTGTTTTTATGAAATGAGTTTTTCTTAAGCTTCCGCTGTTTATATGTGATGTGTGGGTACCTGTGCACGGTGCAGTACGACCGCGGACGTCGGTCGTGACAAAAGTGGCTATCACTTTTGATATAGACCGTAGTACTAACGGTAATGATTATTTAATCGTTACATGTCATTGAATAGATCAGACTTGGTCTATGCAAAAACGTATATTAGCATAAAAATATATTGATGATACACACTGAATATTTTATTGCAAGAATATTCATGAAATTTGTCAATATAATGAAATTACTGATAAAATTATGATTGTTACATTAGATAATGTTGCTGCTAATAATTATGTTGTAAACCTTTTAAAAATCCGATTTACTCCATCTTTTCCCGATATTTTTCATATTAGACGTGCATGTCATATTTATAACTTAGTTGTAAATGATGAACTAAAATTTTTAAAAATATTCTTGATAAAGTATAATTTGCTATAAACTTTATTTTTAAAGTTAATAAAATATAAAGATGCACATAGTATAATTTTTTTTATCATGATTGTGGACTACCTTATAGAAAAATTCAGAAGAAATTTCGACTAGGTGAAATTCTTTATATGAACAACTAATTGTTGTTCACGATTATAAAAAACATATAACATTATTATTTAACACTCATAATCAAAGTCCGGCTGGTATGCCGGTAGATGATGATTGAGAAAAAAAATCGAAACTTATTGCATTTTTAGAGAATTTTTTTCTAGCTACTAAGGATTTTTTTGAAATTTATTATCCTACTATTTCAATTATATTATTTTATATAGCTCTAATATTTTTATTACTTAATTAATATATGCAAAATCCAACTTACAAGCCAACTATTACAAATGTTTATAAAATTAAAAAAAAAAAACTTTTTTTCTATTTCCATTATATATTTTATTGGTGTTGTATTAAATCTGACTATTAAAGTAGACGATTGTAAAACACTTGTTGAAACGATTTATGAAAACTTAGAAATACTTCCAACTGAAGAACCAAATAAAGATGTAAGTCTAGCATACACAATGAATGCAAAAAAAAATGTATTACCAACAAGAAAATGCAAATAATCAACCGGCTTCTTCTACTTCACTATAACCTAATAAAAGACATGTGGTTTCTGCTTCTAGTGTTCAAGGCCTTAGAAATAAAATGTTTAGTGGTTCAACTTCTTCACAAGTTAGTGAATTTGATGTTTATGTTTTGCAGGGTGTTGTACCGTACGAATCAATGAAGAAGGACGTGAAGACTTGATGAGATACTGGAGGGAGAATGCGAAGACATTTCCGACACTATCAAAGATAGCTCGAGATATGTTTGAACATTCAAGCGTTATCAACAGAGATTGAATTAGAGCGGAGCGTAGAAGGTGCGGTCAACCGGAGATCAACGAAGAAGACGACTACAACTACAATGAAATCTTGTCTGATGGAGTAGGAAGCAACGTCGAATAATTTGACCAACAACTTCCAATTCCAACCGAATATCCTCAAGACATTGTGAGAAAATTAGAAAAAGTATGGTTAACTATGTAGTTTTTTAATATCAATTTTACTGTGTGATTTACAACTTTTGAACAACGAAAAAAAGTTACAATTTTGAACTTGTATTACAAAAAAATTATATTTCTATTAAATAATATAAGAAGCACAAAAACAGCATTGAGATATTTTTATTACACTATCTTGTTCAATTATTTAAGTGTTTAAATATATATATTTTTAAATTAAGTCTAAAAACCCCTAAATCCCGCAATCCGACCCGTCCCCTCTTCCGGCAGGATGTGGGACGGGACCTCTTCCCGTCCCGCTTATCCCGATCCGCTAATCCGTCGAGTTCGGTCCGATCTGGCCCCACCGGATCGATCCCGCCTTGGCCACACCTGCATAAGACAAAGACATGGAAGAAGACTTATGTCGCTGTGCTCGAGAAAAAAGAAAAAAACTAGTTACTATATATTTTCTAAGTAAGTATTTGGCCATGAGTATTAATTTTTTTTTGTATTTTAAATATAATTTTTATAAATAATATTTGACTGTTTGAATATAATGAAAATAAAAATATAATTTTAATCTTTTAGATGTTTTTAAAATTTTAATAACTAAATTTTCAAATAAACTAGAAACAAATTTTAAAAAATAGAAAATTTCTCATGATGAAACGGATCTAATTAAAATCTTAATTTTGGAATTTTTAATTTAGGAGTAAGTGTTGATGCTTGAGGTACAAATGTGGTAGTCAAATGAGGGAAAAGGGAAATAAATATATAGTCTTATTCTATCTACTTTATTTTATTATTGGAAGAAGGAGGGCTTGCGGGTGCGGCCGACATAGAAAGAGAATGAAGTCCATTTGGCTTATCCATTATCCTTTTGCCTTCAATGTTGTTGATTAAAGAGGCCTTATGCCATGCCCACATGGAGAGGCTCTCGTCCGAGATGTGGAATTACTTATGTTAAAGTGGCCCCCTCTTATGCCAAATATTTAAAAAATACATATCATGAAGTTGACACATAGTATCTTATATCATTAGTCGTGTGAGATTATTTTTTTGAGATAAAAAGTGAATCAAAATCTTATATTTGTGGGTTCATAAATTTTAGGTCTCTTTTTTTCCGCACAAAAGAGCCTCACACAACTAATTATGTTAATTGTGAAATAAATTACAACGATAATCATAATGAGACCGAGGAAATATAGTGATATTGCACTTGACATTAAAAATTGTCTGACATGATTATTAAATCGAAATATGTTGAGAGAATTAACATGAATTAAAAATAGTTAGTAAGCTAGTTGATTAGTTAAGAAATTAGTTAGTTAGTTAAAGACTTAATTAAAGAAGTAGTTAATATAGTTAATGTCTAACTAACTAAATAATCTATAAATACAACCACATACACATTGTATATTAGAGATCGATGAATAATAACAATACAACACATTTCACTACATTGTTTTCTCTTTATTCTCTTCTTATTTCTACTGTTACTGCTACTTCTACTCTTATCTTGTTCTAAATATATCTACTGGATGATAAATAATTCAACATGGTATCAGAGCTTGATCAAAAGCTTGATGATTGTCTATCTTCCACAAGACTATTGAAGACAATCTACTGGTTCCGTTACAGGTTTCCATCTTCTGCAATTCTGTTATGCAATTCTGTTATTCTATTCCTTACATCTGGTTTATGTTCTTCAAACTATTATTGAACATATCATCTGGTTCATTGTATTACTTCTTATCTTGATTCTGAGAATCAGACTCATCTTGAGTTCTGATAATTTCGTGACATAGAGACTTAGCAAAAAAATTATCACACGAAAATTTCTATGAGTCTACTAGTTGTTAAATATAGTCCAGAATATAGGTTTATATTGTTCTTGAGATTTCTCTCATCTTCTTAATTTTGAATTGTGTGTTTGAACATCCAAATATATCATCTTCTTAATTATTGACATATGATAAAGTCAGCTTACATCACAACTTGAAATCTGAATTTGGTGATGTAAATACATCTCAGTGCTCATCTCTGAATACTAATTCAAATTTACAACTTCTAAATCATATCTTACAATGGACACAAATCAACCTGCAACTGAAAACACCAATCCAACAGTGAGAAAAAATCTTTAAATCACTACAACAATAGACCACAATCATCCACTATTTCTTCAATCCTCATATGTGAGTGGGGTATCCTTCATATCCTTTCAATTATTTGGTTCTGAAAATTATACATTATGGAGTAAATCTATGAGGATTGCACTACTTGATAGGAATAAACTGGGTTTTGTAAATATACAATGTACGAAAGAAAATTATGAAGAAGAATGGTGAGATCAGTGGGATAGAGTTAATGCAGTAGTTCAGGCTTGGTTGATGAACTCAGTGTCAAATGTATTACTTAGTGATGTACTATATGCAGACACAACTTATGAATTATGGGAAGACTTAATAGGGAGATTTGATAAAGTAGATGGGTCAAGAACTTATGATCTACGTAGAGAAATAACCACTTTAACTCAAGGAAGTTCAAGTATAGTTGAATATTTCTCTAAACTCAAGACATTATGGGTAGAATTTCAGTCTTTAGTACCTCCCCCTAGTTGTGGATGTCCTAAGTCTAAAGAGTTTGTAGAATGTCTCAAAAGACAACAACTGTATCAGTTTTTAATCTACATGCAAGCAAGAAGCCAAATTTTATTAATGTCTCCATTGCCTACTGTTGATAAGGCATACTCTATGATTACTAGTGATGAGAACTAAAATCTATTATTGCTAAATCCGCTGAATTTTTAGGTGTTGGTCCTAGTGGATTTGGACATAATGACAGTCATGACCCTACTACAATGTACTCTAGAACTGATATAAACCCATAAAAATTCAAGAAAAACTTTAATTTGTATTGTGAAGTCTGTAAGATGAAGGGTCATACCAAGGAGTACTGTTATAAAATGGTTGGGTATCCTCCAAATTTCAGGACAAAAAGGAAAAGAACATGTTGCTCACAATGTGTATTCAGATGGCTATGAGGATAAGACTGAGCAAATATGCAAAATTAGTGGCATGAATGATAAGTCTATTGCAGTAACAAACTCAGAACAATAGCAAGTTACAAGAGAATCCATTTTTTCTAAAGACAAGTATGACCAGATTGTACAATTATTGAGTAATAATGTGAATGCACAATCCAACATGATTCAATCTATAACTATTCAGCCACAAGGTTCAAATACTACTCAGTCATATGTAAATGCAGCAAGTATGAATAGTCATAAATTTTTTATAGTAGCCAATATACTTAAACAATGAATTATAGATTGTCACGACCCGACCCCGGGCCCGTGACTGGTGCCTTACCCCGGGCACCCTAGTGATACAACATCAGAGAAAAATCAGCGGAAATAAAAGCTTACACATGAAACAAGATATACAATAATGAAATAAGAAAACAGGCTAACCAAAACGATTACCTTTCTGAATATATAAATAAAACTTGAACCCGAACAGTTACATCCCTTTTTACAAACTCTTCCCACAACAGTACTACAGACCTCTAAGAATGTTATAACCATAATGACGGGACAGGGCCCCGCCATCCCCTGAATGTAAGTACCTACAACGACAGGGGACTATACCACTGATAAGCCTCCGGAGAAACGGAGCTTCCCAAACGCTGAACTGTGACCCTATGAGCGAGGATCAACATCGGTGTACTCTACTGCGGCATGAACGCAGCCCGGGCGAGGTCGATAACAGTACCAAGTATGTGAAATCAAAATATCAGAAATGAAATCATAATAGTCTATATAAAATGAAGACATATATGATAACCAATTTAAGATACCTGATATATAGCGATCGTGTCAAGTCGGTGACTCACGCCTTAAAGTCATCACTCAAATATAACCACGGGTCTCATGCCCACAATATCAATCATGCGTGGAATTCTTCTCACCGCAGATTCCATGATATAAAAACACCAAGGAATACACATGAACACCAGATCCCACCTGTGTCATAATAAAACCGTACGGGGTAAGTACGAAGACATAGCCGACTACTAAAACCCTCGCACTAACAATGCCATAAATCAGATCACGAGGTCTTTCTGCATCGCCACATGATCGAAGATGGCCACTCGCCGCAGATCAATGTGCGCGTCTAATCTCGAACTTCCCGCAGCCCGCATAAAGCCACACATAGCCCGCATGAGGTATTCCCGCGTCGGTGGTAGCTACTCCGGCGTCGCCCCGACTCGTAGTCCGCGTGGCCACATGCATCGCGTGGCCACATAGACCGCACACTAACACGAACTCTCGTAGCTCCGCATGTGCCCCCGACCCGCATGAGGTATTCTCGAATCATAGCCACACGCATCGCTCGAGGTGTACCTCGTGACGTGGCGCTTAACCCCAGATATCATGTCGAGAGTGAGTGGTACAATACTAACATAATGGCTTATCGTTAAACAACATAAGCACAACAAGGGAAACCCCTTTACACAAACATCACAAGACACTAACACACGTAGCATCCTAACATGTCTACTTATCAAACCATCTTACTACACTTTCCAGAAATCAATATAAGACTTTCATAAACAAATAAGTAAACCGTTCCTTCTATCTTCCTTAAGTCGTTATACATAACTTCCCATAAAGCTAGTATAACACTTAAGCTTTTAAAACCAAGTATTTCTTTTCTTTCAAAAATGGTTAATAACTCTTTTGAAATACTTCAAGATTCTTATTATTTAAAACTCAAGTCAAAAGACATCAAAGTAAAACCAAAACGATTTCCATACGTTCTTTTAAAACAAAGGCACTTTTCCTTTAAAAGTCAAGTAGCAATATACTTTTTAAACCAAGTGTCTTACTCTTTTAAAAACAAGTAACCTATACCTTTAAGTCAAGTTACTTCTCCTTTCCCAAAATCAAGTTGTTTATAAGTCAAGTTATCATTTTAAATCCAATGATAAAACCATTCTTATTTTCGAAATCAAGATAATTTTATTCTTTAAAAGACCACACACCCATTACTCATGAGTGAGGTTTTACAACTTTTAACCTAATTCAAGTCCTTAATATTTCATAACAAGTCACTTAACTTTGGAATCAAGTCAAGGACACAAAGGAAAGTCAAATTCCTTTAAACACACGCAAGCTCACCGCACTAAATATATTTCACAAATATCATGCTAGAAAGGATAGGAAGAGGTTCACATACCTCGCGACGATTATCGACAATTAGCAAAACGCTCCAAAGTACTCTAACCTTGCTCGCCTTTTCCACCCTTACGCTACTCGTAGCACTTCAACCTATAAAGGCCCCAACACGTCTATCAACCGCTAGATCTCTTCGTAGAATAATTCGATACAAGATTCCTTATTCTACGGAAAATTGGCGACCTCCCCGCAACCACATAAATCTCCTCCTCTAACGAGGCCTGCTACTAAACCAACAATCCCAGTGGTTACACGCCTAACCTGACGTGTACAATTTACTCCACAATAATACTACAAGTCATCAGAATACAAATTCTATGTAAATACAGTTCAATTCTTTATAATCATCCTTCCAATATATCTTATACTCAATTCTAAACTACTACAACATGTAATCTCCAATTACAATAGGGGGACAAAGATAATTACCTCGATAAGCCCAAAATTATGCAAGATATAAGTCGATCCTGAGCAACGTTTAGCTCCACTTCCTTACGCTCCAACCCGCTCTAAGCAACCCTTAGAAGTTTCTAAACAACTTCTCTTAACACTTCATCTAAGCTATGAAGATTTTTCTAGGGCTTCATTTTTCGACTAAAGAAATAAAGTAGAATTTTCTGCTCTAGTATGAAATAACTTGGAATACAACTAGGGATACTAGGCTAAGGTTTTGGGATTTTCAATAATACTTAAAGTATTTCTCTACACCAAGAGGGAGGGGACGAGAACAAGGCTAAAGGGAGGAGGGAATTTTTGCCTGGAAACTTTCTAATGTGGATGAAATAAAGTCTTGCACACAAGGGTATTTATAGGAAATCAATGGCCAAGATCTGGCAAGTGGATGGTGAGGATGGGGTACATGTGTGTGGGTAGTTGGCCAACCATTTGGCTACCACAAAAATGGGACAAGTGGCCACCACAAAATGGGCCACTTGTCCACCAAAAACGCCCCACTGTCTTCTCCACGGCCAACATGGCCACACGGGGTGACACGTGTCGCCCCTACTCGCCCAAAATATTTCATCTTCCGAAAATATCCGTAATGCCAAAAAAATCCAAAATAAAGTGGGCCCCACAAAACCAGAATTCTCCCGTGGCCCCACGTGACCAATTTCAAATAAAATTCCATAATTCTCAAATATTCCAAAAGTCCGAATACCAAATCGGGAATCTAATTCCCGTTAACGCATTTTTCCTTCTCAAAATTGAAACTTTTCCGTCGAAAAATCACATCTTTCTCCCTTTCCAATTTTAATGTCGTATTTACGTACGTACGTCCTCATATACATACTCTGGAACTACGGGGTGTAACATTCTTCCCCCCTTAGAAACATTCGTCCCGAATGTTCCTTCTAAGCCTCTAATCATACAAGTGCCGGTATAGTCTTCACTACTATACTTACAAAACCAATTATGCCACACATGGCCATAATATAACATACGCGCAAAACTCAATCCAAGCCAACGAGGAATCACCTCT
Source organism: Przewalskia tangutica (assembly GCA_029844215.1). Classification (NCBI taxonomy): domain Eukaryota; kingdom Viridiplantae; phylum Streptophyta; class Magnoliopsida; order Solanales; family Solanaceae; genus Przewalskia; species Przewalskia tangutica. The sequence goes on along the minus strand of CM056732.1, from coordinate 96,113,620 downwards.
AACGTGTATAACAACACAAAAACTTCCACCCATGGTCCAAAGGATACTTTCTTCACATCTATACTTATAAAAAGGACACTTCACATCTTCGCCCCTTTTCTTACTGTCGTTCTCCTCGTACACTCAAATCTTCCTCATATACTTACCACATTTCACATTGCTTGATTTCCAAAATCTCGGTTACTATCTCTAACTTGGTCATCATTAATCGGGAACACTGAGGATCTCCGATTACTCTTCCAAATATAGCAACATGGAATATCGGACGTCGCCTCCTAAGTCGGACTAAGAAGCTAACTTATAGGCAACCCGCCTATTCTACTATGATCTGAAAATGCCCAAAGTACCTCGGGCTAAGTTTCCCTTCTTTCCAAATTTCGTCACACCCTTCGGGGTGGTACCTTCGAAGACCCACCACAACCTGAACTCCAAGTGTCGACGCCGATCGTCCGCACGACTTCTGTTGACTCGGAGCTGCTAATAACTTCTTCTGGATAAGCTTCACCCTATCCACATCCTGCTGAAACAAGTAGGGACCAAACTATCTGAACCTTGCCGACATCGAACCAATCGACCGGCAACCTACACTTCCGCCCATACAAGGCTTCATAAGGCACCATCCGAATACTGAAATGGTAGCTAGTATAATACTCACTCAACAAGAGGCAAATAATCCTCGCAATACCCTCGAAATCAAAACACCGCCCGTAACCTATCCTCAAATGTTCGGATAAATGCGTTGTTCGTCCGCCGCCCGGTGGTGAATGCACATCGAGACTCACCTGAGTTCCTAACCCCGCCTGGTAAAACCTCCCGAAAAAGAAATAGCCATAAACTGGGCTCCACTGCCTGCCATAAAAATAAAAGTAGGAACCCCGTGCAGCCTTACAACCTTCCTGATATACAATATCTCACATAACCCTCCGCGTAGTAAACTTTCCTGACTAAAAGACAAGATGGTCTGACCCCATCTACTTACTATCGGTCGAACGATTCACAAACTCGCACGATTGTTACCTAAACTTGGGCTTAACACCGTGACTCCTATCATCTAGCGGGACCACCTCAAACCGACTTACCACATTCCGGCCGGGTTGACTCGAAATGGCCTCAACCCGACCCACTTCAGACTAAACTCGCTCCCGATCCGAACAATCTTACGATTCACGCCATGAAAGCTACTACTTCCATCTCACACTACCTATGGATTTATCACAACTTACACCATGCTAACCGAACATAGCACTCACACGTATCTACCATAACGACTAAACAAGTCTCTAAGGTGAAGATCTCTCAGAACTCATCGCTCACTTTACCTTTGCCGCCTAATCAAATCTTGCTCACTGGGCGATAACTACGTAAGGTGATGAACCACCATCGATCCCGGCGTTGAGTCGTAACATCTGCGCCACCCCTGTTCGGACAATTTCTCGCAAAATGGCCCTGCTGGCCGCAAGCCTAACAAGCTATCTAAGTAGTACAACACTCCCCATAAGAACCCCTACCACAACGACCATACCGAAAGGTGGCCTCTCGCTAACACCCATTCCTCTCCGATCCACCGAATCATGAATCGACTGGTAGGCTAAGTCATCCCACCAGTATCCCTCCTCCTAGACATTCTCTCCTTACGCCTCGACGGCCAGTGGTAAAACAAGCGTTAGTAAGAAAGACGACATTTCCTGATGACGTCTACCACATAGTGAACACCGAGGAAATCAACCGGCTAGAACCTATGCAAATCGTGAACGAAAACCCCGAGTTCGACCAACTCCTAAATACCCCGAACGCCCCAAGTCCGCGAGGACCACTCAGATCGGGCGAGGCGCATAACCGATCACCCGAGAAGGTCCGCCGAAAGTTACCAAAGGACCTGCATTGCTCGCCCTCTTCTCCGATCTTGGTTAACCCGTCGATCCTACGTTTCTCGGATGTCGCGATAAGCCCGCTGACGCAGCCATGCTCATGCCCGATCAAGAGCTATTCTTGCACAACCTCTCTTAGATAGTCATCAAGACCCGTGATAAATCGGTACATAATATACTCTGCTACATCCCTAGCTAGTAACAGGGTCGTCTTTTCGCAATCCATACTTTCTGCTACAGGTCGTGGAACTGAAGGTTCAAATATCATGGCCGCAGAGGAATCGCCGCTGGGCTAAACTCACGGCCGCGACGAGCGTAACTCTCGCACAAGCACCACCTCGGTGATGATTGGGCCTGCCCTCGTAACCTCGTGTTTACTCGCAGCTCTACCGCTTTGCCTTCGCCCGCCGCTTTACGCGGAGGCATAATCGTACGGAAAGAAATACGTTAGAGGGTTCAACTTATAACACGACTAAGACACGATCTCGGTGAGAAGAATGGAAACCAACCCTAAATATCCTATAGCCTCTTGATTATTGGTGGTGCACAACACACCGATAATCAAGACTCTACTAGATACGGCTCAGAGACACTTTCCGAGGATTAATCGCTCGATACCACTTTTGTCACGACCGACCCGGCCCGTGGATCGTGCCTTACCCGGCACCCTAGTGATACAACATCGAGAGAAAATCACAAATAAAAGCTACACATAAACAAGATATACAATAATGAAATAAGAAAACAAAGCAACCAAAACTTACCTTTCGAATATATAAATAAAACTTGAACCCGACGATTCATCCCTTTACAAACTCTTCCCACAACGATTACTGCACTTCTAAGAATGTTATAACCATAATGACGACGTGGCCCCGCCATACCCCCGAATGTAAGTACTACAACGACAGCGGACTATACCACCGATAAGCCTCCGAGAAACGAGCTTCCCAAACGCCGAATCGTGACCCTATGAGCGAGGATCAACATCGTGTACTCTACCGCGGCATGAAACGCAGCCCAAGGAGGTCGAGACAACATGTACCAAGTATGTGAAATCAAAATATCAGAAATGAAATCATAATAGTATATAAAATGTAGACATATATGGTAACCAATTTAAGATACACACATGTAGCGATCGTGTCAAGTCGTGACTCACGCCTTAAAGTCATCATTCAAATATAACCATGGGTCTCATGCCCACAATATCAATCATGCGGTGGAATTCCTTCCTCACCGGCAAATTCCATGATATAAAAATACCAAGGAATACATACGAACACCGTGTCCCACTGTGTCATAATAAAACCGTGACGGTAAGTCTGAAGGCATAGCCGACTACTAAAACCTCGCACCAACAATGCCATAAAGCGTATCACGAGGTCTTTCTAGACCGCCACATGATCGGCCGCCACTCGCCGCAGATCAATGCGCCTAATCTCGAACTTCCCGCACTCGCATAGGCCACACACATAGCCCGCGTGAGGTATTCCCCGCGTCGGTGGTAGCTACTCGGCATCGCCCCGACTCGTAGTCCGCACGCCACATGACCGCGTGGCCACATAGACCGCACACTAACTCGAACTCTCGTAGCTCGCATGTGCCCCCGACCCGCATGAGGTATTCTCGAATCATAGCCACGCATCGCTCGAGGTGTACCTCGCGTCGGCGCAACCCCTGTGATATCGTGTCAAGAGCGAGTGGTACAATACTAACATAACGACTTATCGTTAAACAACATAAGCACAACAAGGGAAACCCCTTTACACAAACATCACAAGACACTAACACACGTAGCATCCTAACATGTCTACTTATCAAACCATCTTACTACACTTTCCAGAAATCAATATAAGACTTTCATAAACAAATAAGTAAACCGTTCCTTCTATCTTCCTTAAGTCGTTATACCTAACTTCCCATAAAGCTAGTATAACACTTAAGCTTTTAAAACCAAGTATTTCTTTTCTTTCAAAAATGGTTAATAACTCTTTTGAAATACTTCAAGATTCTTATTATTTAAAACTCAAGTCAAAAGACATCAAAGTAAAACCAAAACGATTTCCATACGTTCTTTTAAAACAAAGGCACTTTTCCTTTAAAAGTCAAGTAGCAATATACTTTTTAAACCAAGTGTCTTACTCTTTTAAAAACAAGTAACTTATACCTTTAAGTCAAGTTACTTCTCCTTTCCCAAAATCAAGTTGTTTATAAGTCAAGTTATCATTTTAAATCCAATGATAAAACCATTCTTATTTTCGAAATCAAGATAATTTTATTCTTTAAAAGACCACACACCCATTACTCATGAGTGAGGTTTTACAACTTTTTAACCTAATTCAAGTCCTTAATATTTCATAACAAGTCACTTAACTTTGGAATCAAGTCAAGGACACAAAAGGAAAGTCAAATTCCTTTAAACACACGTGTGTCTACCGCACTAAATATATTTCACAAATATCATGCTAGAAAGGATAGGAAGAGGTTCACATACCTCGCGACGATTATCGATAATTAGAAAAACGCTCCAAAGTACTCTAACCTTGCTCGCCTTTTCCACCCTTACGCTACTCGTAGCACTTCAACCTATAAAGGCCACAAAACGTCTATCAACCTCTAGATCTCTTCGTAGAATAATTCTGGATACAAGATTCCTTATTCTACGGAAAATTCGGCAGCACCTCCCCCCAACCATATAAATCTCCTCCTCTAACGAGGCCTGCTACCAAACCAACAATCCCAGGGGGGGTTACACGTCTAACCGGACGTGTACAATTCTACTCCACAATAATACTACAAGTCTACTGTAATACAGTCCTATGTAAATACAGTTCAATTCTTTATAATCATCCTTCCAATATATCTTATACTCAATTCTAAACTACTACAACATGTAATCTCCAATTACAATAGGGGGACAAAGATAATTACCTCGTAAAGCCCAAAATTATGCAAGATATAAGTCGATCCTGAGCAACGTTTAGCTCCACTTCCTTACGCTCCAACCCGCTCTAAGCAACCCTTAGAAGTTTCTAAACAACTTCTCTTAACACTTCATCTAAGCTATGAAGATTTTTCTAGGGCTTCATTTTTCGACTAAAGAAATAAAGTAGAATTTTCGGGCTCCTAGTATTGAAATAACTTGGAATACAACTAGGGATACTAGGCTAAGGTTTTTGGGATTTTTCAATAATACTTAAAGTATTTCTCTACACCAAGAGGAGGACGAGAACAAGGCTAAAGGGAGGGAGGGGAATTTTTTGCCTTGGAAACTTTCTAATGTGGATGAAATAAAGTCTTGCACACAAGGGGTATTTATAGGGAAATCAATGGCCAAGATCTAGGTAAGTGGATGGTGAGGATGGGGTACATATGTGTGGGTAGTTGGCCAACCATTTGGCTACCACAAAAATGGGACAAGTGGCCACCACAAAAATGGGCCACTTGTCCACCAAAAAAACGTCCCACTTGTCCTTCTCCAATTCGGCCAACATGGCCACACGGGGGTGACACGTGTCGCCCCCTACTCGTCCAAAATATTTCATCTTTCGAAAATATCCGTAATGCCAAAAAAAAATCCGAAAATAAAGTGGGCCCCACAAAACCGTAAATTCTCCCGTGGGCCCCACGTGACCAATTTCTGAAATAAAATTCCATAATTCTCAAATATTCCAAAAAGTCCGAATACCAAATCTGGGAATCTAATTCCCATTAACGAACATTTTTCCTTCTCAAAATTCGGAAACTTTTCCGTCGAAAAATCACATCTTTCTCCCTTTCCAATTTTAATGTCGTATTTACGTACGTACGTCCTCATATACATACTCTGGAACTACGGGGTGTAACATAGATAATGGAGCTACTAATCACATGGTTTCTGATATACAAATGCAAGATAAAGCTACTAAAATTGTAAACTCTACTGAATTCAAGAAAGTACATTTACCTAATGAAGAGAAAGTAAGTGTAACTCATACAAGGTCTAGTACTATATCTAACAGAAGTACACTTAACAATGTGTTCTATTTATCATAATTTAAATTTAACTTAATATTTGTATACAACTTATCAGAGAATTACAGTGTGCATCCACTTTCTACCCTGATTTCTGCTTATTTCAGGATCTTTACAATGGGAGGGTGAAAGAGATTGGTAGACTTCAAGATGATTTATACATGTTAGTGAATCAACCAATGAAAAAAAATCTAAGTGATCATTTGAATCTAGGACTAACCGTGAGAAAAGTTAAGTAACATGCTACAATGTCTGAGGAAGAAATAAAATTGTGGCACAGAAGACTTGAACATATATCTAGTACTGTTTTAAGCAAAATAATTAGAGCACATTCTGATGTTATAGTTAGTACTATAAAGAATTGTAATGTGTGTCCATGTGCTAAACAATATAGATTTCCTTTTCCAGTTAGTAATAACAAAAGTACTTCTAGCTTTGATCTTGTTCATATGAATGTTTGGGGACCCTATAAGGTAAAAACTCACAATGGTCACAAATATTTTTTGACTATAGTAGATGGCTTTACAAGAATGACTCGCATATACTTGCTCAAATTTAAGGCAGATGTCTATGTTGTAATTAAACAGTTCTTAACCTTTGTGCTTACACAGTTCAATAAAACAGTGAAAATAATAAGAACTGATAATGGAATAGAATTTGTTAATGATGTATGCAAAAGCTTATTTTTAAAACTATGTATTATACATAAAAGATATTGTGCTTATACACCTCAACAAAATGGTATGGCTAAAAGAAAACACAGACGCATACTAGAAATAACAAGAGCAATGAGATTTCAGGCTAACATTCCTTTAAAATTATGGAGGTTATGTGTACAAGTTGTTATATACTTAATAAACAGATTACCCTCATCTAATACTGGAATAACACCTTATGAAAAAATGTACAAGAAAAAACCTTCTATTAGTCACTTAAAAGTATTAGATTGTCTATGTTATGCTAAAGACCTGACAGTAACTGATAAACTACAATCAAAATAAAAAACTTGTGTTATGATGGGATATTCTGAAATACAAAAGGGGTTTTGTATGATATACAAAACATTTTTTTTTGTGAATAGAGATGTGAGCTTCAGGAAACTGAGTTCCCTTTCAAAGAAGAACAACCAGAACAACAAACTTTTTTGCACAATCAATGGGGTAAGTCTGATGATGACTCTTTTATTTCAAATATATATATATATATATATGTCTAGATCTATACATGGTTCTCAGACTAATACATATGAAGAGTTCAAATACATTATACACCAGAAAATATGCAACACACTTATTCGACTGAAAATTCAATTTCAAACACAAATCACAATAACACCATACAAATACAACAACCTATAACATATGTCACACAGAACCAACCCTCTAACACAACCTTCATCAGAAAATCTACCAGGTCTAAATAACCTCCAATATGGCTTAAAGACTTTATCACAAATAAGCCTAATATAACTACTCCATATTCTATAGCTAACTACATATCTTATGAAACAATCTCACCTAAGTATAAAGCCTTCCTCACTGCTTTCTCAGAAGTAACTGAGCCTAGAAACTATACCGAGGCATCCAAAGATCCAAGGTGGGTGGAGGACATGAAGGCAAAAATTATAGCACTATGGGCTCGTTTGGTACGTCGCACCAGGTTGTATAATTTTTCATAGACTGTATTGTATTGTAATGAATTGGACTGTATTAATATATAATGGACGATATTAGAGTATTAATATATAATGGACTGTACTTTTTTATTTTTTATTTTTAGTAGAGTCCAGGGGAGATCCATCTACTAGATGGGTCTAAAAAATGGCAGCTGGAGTGTACTATTTTTAGAAATAGTACAGTCCAGTCCGACTGAAAACGCCCACCAAACGCTGTATTATTTTTTTGTCCAGCTTAATATAACATACCAAACGTGCCCTAAAAATACAGTCCATTATATATTAATACACTCCAATCCATTACAATACAATACAGTCCAATATAAAAATAAACAGTCCAGTGCGACGTACCAAACGAGCCCTATAGGATAATCACACATGGAATGTTGTTTCTCTACCTGAAGGCAAATCACCAATAGAGTGTAAATGAATCTACAATATCAAGTACAAAGAAACAGGAGAAATTGAAAGATTAAAAGCTAGAGTAGTGACAAAAGGATACAAAAAAAAAAGGGATTGACTACCAAAAAACTCTCTCCAGTAGTAAAGATGGTAACTGTCAGATCAATTCTAACTATTGCAGCATCTAGACACTGGCATATACATCAAATGAATATATATAATGCATTCTTACAAGGGTCTACATGATGAAATATATATGGAACTTTCTCAAGAATTTATCAGCCAAGTGGATAAACTATTATCCTTATATGGACTGAAACAGGCTCCAAGGCAGTGGAACTTCAAATTTACAGAAGCATTATTACAAATGAAGTTCAAACAGTCAGAATATGATCATTCCTTGTCCATAAGGAAAACTGATAAAGGAATAACTCTAGTATTAGTCTATGTGGATGACATGCTAATAACTGGATATCAAATAGAAGAAACAAAACAAGCCTTACAACAAGCCTTCAAAATGAAATATTTGAGAGAATTAAAATACTTTATGGGAATAGAATTTCAAGATCAGAAAAGGGGATTCTTATGCACGAGAGAAAGTATGTTTTAGAACTTATCTCTGAGCTTGGTTTGGCTGTTGCTAAACCTATCAACACACCTATTGAATGCATTATAAAACTGACTACTAAAGAATATGATGATCATATCCAAAAGACACAAGAAACAGAAAGAAACAAGACCAAGACATAAGATACATTACTACAAGACATTAGCTCATACCGATAGGAAAGCTCCTTTACGCAACCAAAATAACCTACTAGAGTGTGGATAACATATTATATACGTGGGTTCAGTAAATCAAGAAGACGTGTATGCTTATGATAATAGGATAAGAAATAAACATTGAGCTTAAGTCAACTCCAAAAACTAATTCATGATGTGAGAATTATTCTAGACGATATAAAAAAAATTAAATTCATATTCACAAATGATGAGAGAATTAATTATATAAAAAAGGAAGGGAAGGAAATACAGAAAAATCTTCCTAAGTCTACATCTGAACACTAGAACCAAATTATACGTGTGCAGGTACTACATAAAGATCTTAACCAAAAAAAAGTACCACATAAAGGATATATTCGTCCTATTGGTCATATAAGGATTCTTAAAGAAGTTTATAATACGTACGCATGAGCTAATTAACCAATTTTTGTATGGAGTGTTCAAATCCTTCGCAGCAATAACTAATGCATGTTACTGGCTTAACAAACCCTTTTTTTTTCTTATTCGATATTCGGTATTCGTATTAGGGTTTGACTAAGTCTAAATTCGTATCGGAAAGTTTCACATTGGACGGTCAAGCACTTCCTAACAAAGATGACTTCATACTCAGAGGACTCAAACTAAAAACCTCTGATTAAAAATGAAAAAATACTTATCACTCCACCCAACCCTAGAGCTTAACAAAATGTACAAATAGTGTGTATGTAATTAAACTTATTATGTTTGTTGAGAAACGAGGGAAAAAATTCCTGAGAGAGATAACTGTTGAGGATACCTAGTATATACGCCAATATACACTAGTAGTATACCTAGTATATACGCCAATATACACTAGTAGTATACATTAGCATTAGGCCTGTTATGCTTGGGCCTATTTGTTTTTACATTTGCTCCTTGGCCCATAATTGTGAGGCCCTTTTTATTCTTACTAAGTTCTATATACATGTAACAAAAGAAGAGAAAGTTTGGGTAGCAGAAATAAAAGAATAGAAAAGCATGCGATCCTCTCTCTTCTTCCTTCTCGATCTTCCTGCTGCTTCTCACAACTGCCATGGCAAAGCTCGATATTCAGAGCTTTGCATAGTTTTAACATGGTATCAGAGCCTACTGATTCGTAGGACCTTTGTATGCAATTGTTGAAATCAAAATCACAGATCGGGAGAAGACGAAGAAGACAGTTTCAATTGCGATTTTTGATTTGTAGAGTCGAGGCAATTGACGAAGATTACAGGCGTGATTATGGCGAGAACACTTATGAAACTGAAAACGATTTGAGAACTGAAAAATTCGAATCGTGATTTTCAGAAATCGAAAATCAGAAAACAGAGAATCGAATTGAAGGAGATCGATTGAAGGAGTTCAATCGATCGAAAAACAGAGAAGTTCGAAAATCAGAAGATCGAACATTTTTTCTTCAGAAAAATCAGAAAAACGAAATCGAAGGAGACAAAATATTGAGGTAATCACTATAGTATATCGATCGATTTTGTTGTGAGTGACAACAGAATCGATAGAGAATCAAAGTCGATTCATTCTATTTTTACTTACTGTTTTTTCGATTATCGCATTTGTCGATTTAGTCGGATGGAGATATTGTCGTTTTATGCGGATACACTCCGCCTTTGGCTATCGTTGCGACGTCGAATATCGCCGCGAATAGTCGAGTTGATGGAAATTCAACTTCATTTACTTTGTGTTGGTGAATTGAAGAAATTGGAGAAAAGATATTGATAGTCGTTATGGTGTTGTCATCTGGTCTGTGTTGTCGTTCGTCGTTGTTGTTTTCTGTTTCAGATTCTAGAATTGTTTCGTTCCTTGTTTGTGTTGGCTGGTTCTTCTTTGTTTATTTGTGGCTACTAGTATTGATAAAGCTAATTTTGTGTTGTGAGTTGGAGTCGCTCGCCATTTTCGTGTTCTTTGTAGTTCTCTTTATTCTTTGTTGTGGACAATGTCTGTTTGAGTTGGAATTAAGTACTGATTGAATCAGTGTGCCATGAGGGACTTTCCTTACAAAAGTTCAAAGGTGGCCAGTTTTGTTTTGTATCTAAATATAGTGTTACTTTTCATGGACAGTTCTCGGTGTTTGGATCTTTAGCAAATGTTGGTGCAATGATTGGCGCAATAGCAAGGGGTCAAATATCAGAATACATTGGAAGAAAAGGGACACTAATGATTGCACCAATTCCTAATATAATTGGACGGCTCGCTGCTTCATTAGCCACTGATGTCTCTTTTTTGTATATGGGAAGGTTGTTGGAAGGTCTCGGTGTCGGAATTATTTCCTATGTGGTGCCTGTATACATAGCAGAGATTTCACCTAAGAACATGAGGGGAGTCCTTGGATCCATTAACCAGCTCTATGTAACAGTTGGTATTATTGCTGCGTTACTGCTGTGTGTTTACCTTTGTTGGGATTGATTACTGTTAATGCTTAGGTGTAGCATATATGGCTGTTGTGGTGTAGATGTTGCTACTGCAGCTCATGTTAGGAATATTAATGAATCTCTATGGTTGAGAAGATCATAGAATAGGAAATGTCTATCGATAGAAGGATCGAAGAGTTGTTAGCGACAAACAGACTGAGAACCGAGGGATACTTCGTCGAAGATAATATGGATTGAGTTGAAGCTCAATTCAAGGATTCAAAGAGTTATTCGCAGGTCGATCAAATGTTAGATTGTCTGTTTTCATATGAGTAGCTCAGGATAGGAGAATCGAATGATTTCTAGCCGGAATAGGACTAGAAATTGAGAGAGACTCTGCTGCATATCCGAGCTTATTATGAGAGATTGCGTGATGAGAATCAAGAGATTCTCTAGTCCGAATGACTATTGAACGAAGAGGTTCTTGCCGCTTATCAAATTCTGCTGGTGCTGGTTCAGAATTGTAGTCTGCTGGTGCTGGTTCAGAACAAATTCATAGAGAGAATCGAGAGATTCTCTAGTCCGAGAGAGACTAGAGAACGAGGGGTTCTCCGTCAAGATGAATCCAATGGTTTCACAATTAAGAATAAACCGAGAGATTCGGTTTATAAAAGCTTTGTAGCTGCGATATGATGGCCGGTTCGAATCGAGTTATAGTGTCACCGCTCGTAATCAAAATCATAGTGTTGTTGTTGATATTGCGCCGCACCGCTTCTCTTCGATGTTACCGCTGCTTGGTGCTATTGCTATTCTGCTGCAGTGCTCCGGAGTGAGGTTCTTCATTGCTCTTGCAACAATGGTTGTGTGTCTCCATCCCCTTGCTTCCTTGGAAATAATCGAGAAGAAGGTGAACCATCACCGCGAGGAGGGTGGTGATGTCTTAGCGATTCTCGCTAGAGGGCGTTGGCGCGTAAATGGATTTGAAGCTTCTTTGGTAGCCGATGAAGAAAATAAGCTTACGTTCATGAACCTTCATATTCTCTGTCCGCATGGGTTATTGCTCTTCTTTGGACTCATCGCTTTGTCTTTGATCAGAAGATGTCGGCAGTGTGGTTACTGCAAATAGAATAAATTGGTGATGGACTTGCACTATATATGAGATAGGAGGTATGTTCTTTGTATGATATCATGCCAAAATTCCACCAATATTGACTCAGTCATTGAATGACTTGTTAAGCACTCAAATCAAAGAGTTGAAGATATCACCCTTGGTTGTACTGCTGATCAATTTGTGAAAGTTGTCAAGCTATTCCTTCTACTGGAAGAGAGATATTCAAGCTTATCAAAACACTCACTTCAGCTAAACATGAGTCCGCAGATTGGAAAAGAAAATATGAACAACTTTTGTTGAAGCGAGGTGATGAAGACCAAGTCGCAAGTATCTGCTCAAGTCCAGAATCGCTGCAAGCAAGTTATCTTGGTATTTCATGTTCTTTGGGTGTTGTTCTCATGTTCTTTGCTCTGCTCCTACCTCGAGTTCTTCGGCGAAAAAAAAAGTGTGGTCTCTGCTGATGTTGTTGCGATTCTTTGCACCTACCGCTATACAAAATTAGTAAAGTGTTACATTTTGGACATAATCTCAGCTAGATCAAACCGATGTTTTCATTGCCTAGCTGGCGGGCGTGTTGAGGATACCTAGTATATACGCCAATATACACTAGTAGTATACCTAGTATATACGCCAAGATACACTAGTAGTATACATTAGCATTAGGCCTGTTATGCTTGGGCCTATTTGTTTTTACATTTGCTCCTTGGCCCATAATTGTGAGGCCCTTTTTATTCTTACTAAGTTCTATATACATGTAACAAAAGAAGAGAAAGTTTGAGTAGCAGAAATAAAAGAATAGAAAAGCTTGTGCAGTCCCTCTCTCTTCTTCCTTCTCGATCTTCCTGCTGCTTCTCACAACTGCCATGGCAAAGCTCGATATTCAGAGCTTTGCATAGTTTTAACAATAACAAATAATGAATTTGTTGAGGTTTTTTCTTTGTTTAACTACATTATTCTTCGCGCAGATCATAATAGAGACAATAGACTATTAGTCTGTTTGGCCAAGCTTCTACAATTAAATTATCTTGATTTTTTTTAAAAGTGTTTTTCAAAAAAGATTTTTTGGTTAGAAGCAACTTGTGTTTGACCAATTAATTTAAAAATACTTTTGAGCAGTAATTAATGTTTGACCAAGCTTTTAAGAAGTTTTTCTAAGTTATATTTTTCAAAAATACTTTTCAAAAAAATGCTTTTAGGAAAAACTACTTTTTTAGCTTACGAAACACTTTATGTTATTTTCTCCCAAAAGCTTTATCAAATATCTCAATTATGTAAAATAAGCACTTTAAAAAAATTGGCCAAACATGCTATATGTCTTCTGCTATCCACTTTCTTGCAATAGCTTTTTTAATTTGATTTTAGCTTATATTTTTTCTAACCAGGAAATTCAAGCTCTTACATTTAATTTAGGGATACAATGTTATTTTCCCTTTAATTTATATCTTGAAGAGTTCATAGTTCTTTTATAAAATCTAATACTCATATAAAACGAGCAACGACTTAATAAAATAATACAGTGAATTTCTTCGCTTATCTCGCTTGCAAGTCCCACTTCTCTTGCTGATTTAGAACTCGAGGAGGAGAGACTCTTCCGATTAAAGCGAAAAAGCGTTCCCTGTTGCTCCGATCTCCCCTACGCCTAAGACGTTCTCTGAGCCAAGAGCCATAGTTAGTTGTTTCTGCTTCAAAAATTGTATCTATAAAATAATGGATGGTCAAACATTCGTTTCTTTTTCTTTTCTTTTCTTTTTTCTTATCTTTTTCTGTGTTACCTAATGTGGTTCTTAACTATTGTATTTCAAACAAATTAAAATTATCATTTTGTGATATTTCAAAGACATGCACCATTAGGATGCCAATAAAATGTTTCGTTATTTTTTTTCTTCAAAAAAAGTGTTATCTATTATTTTAAAAATATTTATACACAATCTGCAAAAATATTGTAGGACTGAAGTTGAGGCTAGGGAGTGGGGGTTGCAGAGTGGTGTGGAGATACCATGAGATGCCACTTATGATCCAATTAGTGAAATTGACATAACATTTGAAGAAAACAATATTTTCCTACTTATTTTCGTCAAGGTCTACTTGCATGCAAATTTTAAACTATAGCTATTTTTCTTAAGTTTGTTTAGAGAACAATATATGTAGCATTTAAATAATAGATAATACTTAAAACAATATTCAAACTTTTCTTCGAGAATTTCTTCAAGAATAATTCCGGTCATCTCATTAGGTGTGCCAACTAATTTTAATTTGTTTTTTTATGATCTCCCTTTCTTCGATAACTTCTACTATATGCAAACTATATATTAGATTTATTAGCCAACTAATTATCATCGTAAATAATATGATTAAGTAGTAATTTCCGCGTCTAATTCCTTTATTAAGAAAGAGTTTAATAAACTATAAGCAAGTAACAAGAATTACACTACTTATGGACTTGCAGGAAAACTGGAACGGCGAACAGTATAAATTGGTTAACAAGTCTAGAGCAACATTTTCAAAAACCAAATACATTATCATGACAACCAAAATACAGTTTTGACCAAAAACAGCACAGGAACACTTGTACAACTTTAGTTTGCCTTATTTCACTCAACATGCATGTTGATTCAGAAGAATCTCTAACATAAAAGGAGATCTCTCCAATTAAACAATATTCAAGAATCATTATTAAGCGAAAACATTTTATATCAGCAACAAGGACGTAAGAAGTTTATACCACTTTTAGATAGACGTGTTAGCATCCCTCGATCGAGTAAACCATGATCTAATTAAGTTTCTCAGATCAGTAAACGTTGGTTCATTAGACTTCTTCCAAGGTAACATTTTAAGCATACAATACATTTTTGTCAGGAACTCTCGAGTATACAAATGAAGGAGGAATCTCAAAGTAATTCTGGTGATAAAAGGATATAATAGCGAAGAAAGGGACTTTTGCAGTTATCCATTACCACAAGAAACAAAAGAAATAGATAACAGTATAAAAAATACGATATCGAAGAGAGGAACTTACTTTTGCAACTGTCTATTATCACAAGAAACAAAAAAGAAAATAGATCACAGTATAAAGCCAATATACAACAGTAAGGCCACAAAACTATATTGAGAGGCATATGGAATGTACAACCAGCTAATAAGACTAATTCAAAGGCAGACAACCAACTATACATGCCATACTTTCAAAGTACTCCTGCTAATACCTCTGGTTCATTAGCCTTCTACCATGGCACATATTATTACTAATTAATTGTTTTGAAGTATAAAATTTGTATTTTCTCGCCTTTGCAATATTTTCAAGAATGCGAAAAAAAATCTTCTTGCAAGTTCTTTTTCAAAAGTGTAATTGTCGAAAGAGGTAACCGAAAACCAGAATAATAGAAACCAGTCACATATTTATTAGAACTCTAAACCACCGAATAGACTAAACTTCTTCTAATAAGCTAATCACTGGGAAGGAATTAAACAAAGTGCAACCTTAAAACCACATATACATGTTATCTGATAAGAAACTAAATAGATACACTTCTTAAGAAATTCCTTTTTGTTTATCACAACAAAAGCTGGCAAAAATACCAAATGTGGTAGGATGATATTTCTATATAAAAAAGTCGATTAAAGTTTTAATCCAGGCAAAAGACCCTTTATATTTTCAGTGTTACACCTAAATTCCAGATACATAGATGAAGTGTATACAAAAACACATTTAGTAATACACTATCTAAGGACCTAGTGCACCTCTTTGCATTGGTTAGTGAAAGAGTTTGAGCACATTGAAGATCGCGTGTTTGGGAAGAAATTTAGCAAGAACAACAAATGAAATGGCAACCAAACAAAATTTGACCAACCAATGTATAAACAAAAAACCGTTCAAAGTTCTTCACCATACATGATTTGTTAAAATCTTTGTTATGGTACAAGATGTTTGATAAAATACTGTATCGGATGAACAAAAAGAGGAAATAATAAGCTTACCATGATACTTCTACTCCAATTGTCCATTTATTACAAGTAGTCATGCACTCTGAGTCAGGATAATTAACCTTAGCTACCAAGATAACCTATAATTAGCTAAATTTCCAAA
The DNA here is from genome assembly GCA_029844215.1 of Przewalskia tangutica. Lineage (NCBI taxonomy): Eukaryota > Viridiplantae > Streptophyta > Magnoliopsida > Solanales > Solanaceae > Przewalskia > Przewalskia tangutica. Next base: position 96,097,317 of record CM056732.1, on the reverse strand, counting down.
TAAAAATACATCATCGTCTAAAGTATTTTCACAAAATGATAAAACGATGGCTTACCTTCTCGGTCATCTCAGCAAGCGGATAGTCAAAGCAACACTTGCAAAAACCCACAGCCTTAGATAAGTCAAACATCTAGGCCTAGAATTCATATCTTTCTGCTCAACCCAATGTGTCGATCGAATCTGAATAAACGCAAACAAAACATTATTGTCCTCATTTATGCTAAATAGTTTACATAATAAAGGAAAACATGCACAATTACCCGTTATTCTTGACAAAGATTCTCCTTTAGGGGTCCTTTATAATGATTTGCAAGCACTTGTGATCAACATAAAAAAACCTGTATTCTTTTTTTTATGGCGAACAACTGAACAAGAAAAACCATATTAATATCCTGGAAGTTCTTTTTATACTTGGCAAAGGCGTAAACTTATTTGTTGCAATAAAATTAGTTTTTCATTTTGGATTATTTGTGGTTCTGTTTTGGTGGCTTTTTTCTTACTCTCCATTGTTTGTTTTTATAATTTGTCCCTCCTACTTAAGATATTTGAAGAATTTTACTTTTACGCAGTTTTTTTTGCCCCCAAATATGCAAATTAGTAATCAAGTACATTCAAAGTAATGAATATTAGAATAGATGAACCTCATTAGTAATAACTGCGTAAACTCCTCTAATACAAAGGAATTTCAAGATATCTATTCCCTCTAAAACAAATTGAGAAAGAAAGGAAATAAATGCCGAAAACATTGAAGAGAGAGATAGTTAGGATAATAAGGATAGTAGCCATTTTTTTTATGAAGTAATGTGTCTCATTGAAAGGCATCAAGAAGATGCAAAGCTACAGGAGGCTAATTACAAAAGAACAAAAGTGTAGTAAAACATTGTTCCCAAAACAATGTCTCAATCAAGAACTAATGTCTCAATTAAGACATGAAATTGGAAAATCTTTACAGAATCTAGAGAATATTAGGGCAAGAATTGAGATTAAAGCTCACCTGTAATTGCAACACCCACGTGAGAAGATGAAGTCAAAGAGAAGTCTTTCATAGTTTGGAGAATCCGAGGAATACATAGAATGAAGAGGGATACTTACATGGAAAGACGGAGCACGGCTGAGGAAATCCGATGAAAACAATGAGAAGTGTTGCAGATCACTGTTAATGTAAGTTCACATCTGATATACTCAGCAAACATTTAGCCTTTAGGGCACATGTAGTTGTACAAAGCCCACTGTAATTAAACATTAAAAGTAACTGAAGACTAAAATGCCCCTGACAAGCAGGCATGTCGACCGAGAGGAGCTTTAGGGCCCTTGTATATATTAGAAAAAAAGAAGAATCATACATCTATATACAGGTAAATGATCTCTGGATTCAATAATGAGCCTGAATGCAAAGTTGGTTGATTTATGGGCCAGCTACATGCATAATGTAGCAATATAAAACACAGCAAATAAGAAAAGCTATGAAACTGAAGTTCAAAAGGAGAAAAAAGAAGCAGAAATTAAATCATTTGGACCTATGGCAGTAAACGAGAAATGATTAACACTTTATATGCTAAAAATGATTTGAAATCCCTGTAGTGCACCTTCACGACAACAGCACCAATTCCAGCTTCTCAACCTTCGACCTTCAACTCCCTGCCTGCATTTGAGAAGCTTACTCGCTTCTGTTTTTCGAGAATGCAGCTCTCACACGTATGAAGGTCCACCGTGTTCAGCTCCGGAATTAAGCCATTTGTCACCAACAGCTTCATCCCCTTCCCTTCTGGCTGATATGCCCCAGCCGACAATGCCACAAATCTGTCTTCTTTGTGTTGTCAACCACAGCAACAGTATCACGACAGCTAGTCGTCATGTATAGAGTACCAATCTTCTTTTCTTGGCCAACTATCATAGCACCTTTCGCCACCTTCCAAGACCCATTACCAAAGATGAGATCATGTCCCTCATCATCAAGCTCCTCATCATCAAGCTGACCGACTGAGATCAGATTTTGCATCAGCTTTGGAACATGTCTAACTTTTGTAATCTTCCACGAGGATCCATTTGACATCTTCAAATAATGTCTCCCGTGCCAACAACGTCTAGCGGCTCTCCATCGGCTAAATAAACTTTGCCGATATTCCCAGCCACGTAGTTCGTCATTATATCATGATGTGGGGTGGTATGAAAGGACGCTCCTGAGTCAAGCACCCAAGAGTCTATAGGACTGTCAACCGACAGCAACAATGCATCGCCAATGTCTTCCGTAGCAGCGTTGATTCCAGCCCCCTTGTTGTCCTCCTTCTTTGGCGCCCTGCAGTTCTTCTTGAGGTGACCTGGTTTTCCACAGTTCCAACACTCAAGTGTTCGTCTTGGTCTGGATTGACCCCTGCCATTCCTTGACTTCGATCTGCCCCTATTTCGGTTGTAGTTTCTATCATAATTTATGCTTCTGTTTTCAACATTAAAAGCAGAACTCGTCGATGCCTCTCCAGAATCTATCCTGCGCACCTCTTCAGCAAGGATACTATCCCTAACATCGTTGAACTTTAGTTTGTCACTGCCAAGTAATTACTAACACGCTCTCATTGGCTCCCAGCTATTTGGTAGGGATGCCAACAAAATTAGAGCTTGCACTTCATCATCGAAATCAATTTTTACCGATGACAATTGATTTACAACGGTATTGAATTCATTTACGTGTGCGGCAACAAGAGCATTTTCCATCATCTTTAAATGAAATAGTTTCTTCATGAGAAATACCTTATTATTTGCCGAAGGTTTCTCATACATGTCAAGACAACACCTTCATCATGTCTGCGGTGGTCTTCTCCTTCGTCACGTTGTGAGCAACGTTCTTCGACAGCGTCAGCCGAATGACTCCCAGAACTTGTCTGTCGAGGAGCTTCCAATCTGCTTGCTTCATCTCCTCTGGTTTCGAACTCAGAGGTTCATGAAGCTTTCTGCCATATAAATAATCTTCAATTTGCATTCTCCAGAACGCAAAATCTGTACCATCGAATTTACCGATGCCGTGCGTCGAACCATCTTCGCCTCCCATCGTTTCTGAATCACAACAACCTGTTGCTTTGATACCGGTTGTTAGGATTTGAATCCCAAATTCGACCTTTGTAAGAAGGTTCCCAGGAAAGATTGGAAGGTCACAATGGACCACTTAAATACCAACCTTCTTAGACAGAACCTACTTACGTTGTGATGTAAGCGAAGAATAAATAACACACACAATTGATAACGGAGTTCGGCCAATTTTGCCTACGTCTCCGGACTGCTGCAGATCTTTTATATAGGGAGGAATATTACAATAGTGTTTACAACACTCAGACTCACAACCCGATCCTAATTAGACCGGAGAATATTTTCTCACCAAAATTCTCTCACCAAAATTCTCTCTCAAAAGCTTCTCTTTCTCAAGCTTTCACTAAGAATATTTCTCTTAGTGTTTTTCTCTAATTTTAGGATGATTTTAATGAGAATGAAGAGGCCTCTATTTATAGGCAAAAAAAATTCTGATTTTTCCCAAGATGAACAGTGAATTTAGTGTTCATTTTGCGGCTGATGAACAGTGAATTTACTGTTCATTTTGCAGCTTGCTGCTTTTAACCCAACACAAAGCCCAAACATCCCCTTTTCTGGGGAAAATTTGGATAGCACCTCTAGCCCCTTTCACCCACTTGACCTTGTGGGAGAAAGAATTCAGCGTCTTATTGATTTTATGCTTGCCAATACTGAAATTTCCGCTGGTTTTTAGGAATCCAGAACCAACCCAATTCATTAGGCCGAGTTCAGAGTTGTTTTTGGAGTTCAACCAGCTGAATTCCACTTTAAATGGCTTTTTAGATAGCACATTGTGGATCAAAGCATAATAGCGGGGTATGCCATCATCATCGTCATAAGCAGCCCAGACTTCATTACCTTCAAATGATCTTTCCGTTCTGTCCTTGTCAAAATTGTGAAAGTCAGAATCAGGAACAGTCATTGACTTAACTCCTGGTTCTAAATGAACAGGAGACTTTTTCTGCTCCGGTAATCTTTTGGATTCCACCACTGCATCATCAACAGTTTTATCCCTTCTTGGATCATGTGTAACTTCAGGGGCAGTTTGCTTCTTCTTTTCCACATCCTTTTTCTCCTTATATGAAGCCCGAGAAGCAGCAGCTGTACTCCATTCTTTAAGCTTCTGGCTAATCTCCATCTTAGCCTTTTTTCGCTAGCATATTGTGAATTTCTGAAGTAGACAACTCCCTTGAACTCCCTTTTCTTTGAGACTTTGACTTTAACTCAGCTGTGCGTCTCTTTTTCTTCATAAGAGCCTCTTGATTCAGTGCACTCATAGCTGCTTCTGCATAAGCTCTCTTCAAATTCCCGCCAACAGCTTGCCTAGCTGATGCTGGGTTCATGGAGACGTGCTGGTTCCCTTGCATGGACATATTCCTTATGGCATCCCTCTTAGCTCGCTCATTGTCATACACCATTTTTTTGGTTCTATCAGACAACAAACTCCACACTTCAGATATCATCTTAAACGCTCCATCTGCCCCAACAGATTGATTTTTATCAGGGTGAAGTGCTAGAGCAAGCTTTCTGTAATGTTTCCTTAATGTTTCATCATCAGCTGAGGAATCTACAGAAAGGACACCGTAAAAATTCACTTCACCGTGAATCTTCTTCTCATAAGCAACATAAACGTTGACCACCTCCAGGAACTGAGAAAGACCATCATGGCCTGGAAACATATTTTGAGCCTTCAAAGCAAATCTTTGAGCTCCAGCAATGTCCCTCTCAGTTAATTTCCTCTCAGCAATTTCTTTAGCCTTAACAGCTTCATCTTTATTACATTCCATTTGCTTACAACTTTGGCAGGCTGCAAATAAGCCAACTTTATTGTATCCCTCAGATTCAACCAGCAAAATGGAGCAACACTCGACAACTTGGTTATTGCGTGAAGTTAATTATGGAGAAGAACTGTCTTCAACTCTTCAAACCCTAGCACAGAAACATTACAAAAATGCAAGTCAGAAAAACCACAAATTAAACTTGAAAGCGGGTAATAATACCATAAAAGAAAAAGCATACTAGTAATGCAAAGTAATAACGACTTAAAAAAAGAAAGGCAATCCGGATTAAGTGTGAAACTAAGTTTGATTACATTTTTTTATGGATATCATGAATTAATGCACTGTCTGGTTTCCACGAACACCAGAAAAGCACAAAGGTATTGATATAGCAGAGAAAAACTTACAATAATGTATATCATTAAACCGTTCGATCGATTGAATCAACTGTATTAGACCTTTTTAAATCTACAACCGTGATACCGTTTTATATTGAAATAATTGTGTATCACCTTCTAAATCTAACCATGTTTATTGAGAATCTCCATTTCTTATTTCCACAAAAATCAAAATATATTTCATCAATTTGCCAAATGTAAAGGACTCCGGACAAACAGAAGTAAGAACCCACAGAAATGGGACGTGCTTTCTTAGCTTTCTCTGAATTTCACAAGTTTCTTATTCAGAAACTTCTCAACAATCTTTCCGTTTGATAGAAAAGGAAATTCAGATGAAGGAATGTTTAAGAAGCCAAAAACAAAACAAAACTGATGGAGAAGTTGAAAAATAACATTCTCGGTACAACTGGACATAGTAATACAAGACAAGGACACTCGTTCCAGCAACAAAATAAATGCATCTTCCGTTTTGAACTTTCTCTCCCATCATTTGTCGAAATCTATAGGAAAGGAGTCAAAATATCATAGGAAACCGAAAAACTGAATTACCGATCTTTTGAAAACCTAAATTCCAATGGCGCGAAAAGCAATTTTCAGCATCATTCAAGTTTCTCTCAGCACATAAATAGTAACTGAATATGCTACCACAGATGCATCTCTTCATGCTCATTTCACGCTCGAAGTGCCATTTGTACAAATAAAGTTGATTTATACAGATTTCTCCTGAGATCCATTTTAAAGAACAAAAAATAGCCTCAAGCCAATCTAGGGGTTGGCAGTATGAACTCTCAGCATTAATTATTTTCTCAGAAACAAAAGTAAAATTCGACAGCTTGAAAAGTCATCCTAAATCTTCATTCTTAAACCATTCTAAACTGATAAGTAATAGATACCGATTTATGAGACGGAAAATCTACTTCCTTTTACAGAAGTTACAGAATTCCAGATCAGACACTTCAAAAATGGCATTTTTTTCTTCTTTGTAAAAACATTCACCACAAAATCAAGAACTGAATCTCACAATCAAACCTTCAAAAAAATTCAGAAGTGTATATCACTCTCAAAATAGACTTTAAAAATGTATTGATCATAGGTAGATTCTATATATAGATTCTAAAGCCTTGAATCCATAGCAGGACATGAATTCCGCAAGATAACTAAATCCCTCTAATTCCAAAGTCATCTATAATCAACACAGATTAAAAAGGAAAAAGGAAAAAGGAAGGGTTATATATAGAGTGAGGAAGGGCCATCGGTGACCTTCATCTCAAAGCATCGCGACAGAGAATTGAGAAGCGAGCCAGCTACATCGCATCCAGTAATGAGTATGTCATCGACATAAAGAACAATAATGCCCGAAGTAGAGCATTGAACTTATCCTGCATGGATGCGCGCCATTCTGGTACCTTCGAAGCCTGAGAGAAGCAGGTCAAAGAAGCATCGGATTGAAGAGCAAGAAAGCATGCCGGAACAGGTTAGTGAGTGGCCATCAGAACCGAGAAACCCTATATCATAACCTATACCTGAGCAGCAGAAAACTCTTTCTTTTAGTCGTTCCACTTCCTTTCACTTGGGCTACTCTTTAAGTCAAGCAAGCGAAGCGCAACGATCAAACTAGCTCTGAACTTTCTGCCCCAACTGGTGACCCTGCCCGAGCAGTTCAGAAAGTTCCTCTTCCGTCTTCTCACGAGCAGACAAAACTTGCAAGATTTCCGCAGCTCCGAACTTTGACCACGTCTGTTCTCCACTAACCACAAGGATATAGGGACTCTTTATTTCATCTTCGGTGCCATTGCTGGAGTGATGGGCACATGCTTCTCAGTACTGATTCGTATGGAATTAGCACGACCCGGCGATCAAATTCTTGGTGGGAATCATCAACTTTATAATGTTTTAATAACGGCTCACGCTTTTTTAATGATCTTTTTTATGGTTATGCCGGCGAATATATATACAACATGTATATATATAAACCAATGCAGAAATCATCTTCCCAAAAAGAATGCAAAAACAGTTACAGCAATCCGAATGAAGCCATGAATGAAAAAATTGCAGAAGCATTTGATTAAATGAAGTATACCTATAAATGGAAGCAATGGTGAACCACATAGAGTGAGTCGCTGTTGAATTTCCACCCAAAAAAACTGCCACTTCTACCTATACAGAGTGTTGATCATTCAGAATTTTGACAAACCCTAGAGGAATCCGCAATTTCGGCTGGTAAAAACTACTTTTTAGAATAAAGAGAGAAAATAGGAAAAAACCTGTGCTTTCCTGAATTAAAGTTATAATTTCAGGTTTGGACTGGCCCTATTTATTTTGATCATTTGTAGTTGGGGGAGGGGGGTTAGTAGAGGTTAAACCCTTACCAGGGTTAATTTATAACCATAGTTAAATTATCCAACTTTTTGTAATTTGGAGAATAAATTAATTTTTGGGCTATAAACATTGATTGTAATTTCCCCCCCATATTCTTCTGTCTTTTAAATCAAATCCTGATAGAAGTTTTGAATTAGGACTGATAATCAGATTTTTTCAATCGAGTAAAAGTATTTTCATCCATAATCATGGCCAAAATACGGCCATATACAAGTACTGATTAAAATTATACTTCCTTAAATAGATATCCCTGAGTAGCATTTCCTTTCACTGAGGAATGGGCGGATGCTTAAAAATAGGCGGATGTGGGAGCAGGAACTCATGTAAGATATCATCTTAATATCTGAAATCTAATTCAAATTTAGTAAACTTAGTAACTTTCTTAATAAAAGAAAGCAAGTAAATATGGAAAAAAATTAGTGTTCAAGATATCTCTTTTTGGTTTTGTGGTGAAGGTGCAAATACTAATATTCAGATCACCATATGCTAACTTCCTTTTCTTTTTGGAATATCAAATTGAAAATACTATTTATTCAGTTTTTCTTTTTCCTCCTTTTCAAGAATGAAGTCCTTATTTTTTATTTCCCTAAACTTTTTCAACTGTCATTGTGATGATGAAGTTAGCACTGAGTTGATGATTAAGAATCTGGTGTAAAGTTTTAATGACTGATATATGATTTAGCTATGTTTTGCTTCTGCTGAGCAGAGAGTTGTATTGCTCAATGCTGTTGCACCATATATTTAAGGTCATAGACTGCAATTCTGCAGAAAACATGAACACTGATTTCTGCTTTCTGATTAACCTAAGCTGGATGGAACATTGTATCAGAGTGAAAACCAGTGTTTTTTACACTCAGATACTGTCTAAAAAACAGAACTTGGATTCAAAACTATCACTTGTTGTTTTTATCTGATCCTTTACAGTCTATATGATCACTAAACCGACAAAATATTGTCTTTTGCAAAACCTCCTACACTGCTGAAAGTTAAAGCTATTATCTCTTTACATTCACTGAAAGTTAAAGCTATTATCTTATTCTTAGTTTCTATTACTACTTGTTGTCTCTTCTGCTTTAGTTTCCTTACTATGTTGCTGTTGTTAATGTGTATGTTTCCATAAATGTAGTGTTTATGCTTTACTGGAGCCGAGGGCAGAAATAACCTCTCTACATGCGGTAGGGGTAAGGTAATGCGTACACACTATCCTCTCCTAACCCCACTTGTGTAATTACACTGGGTATGTTGTTGTTGTTGATGGAGAATAAAATATAATAGATTAGTTTTTGGGTTTATATACATTAATTGTAATTTTCCTTGCTAAGCTTTTTTTTTCTTCATTCTTTTAAATCACATCGTGAGAAAAGTTTTGAACTTTTGACTATAATTATACTTCCTTGAATAGATAGGAAGTCATATTAGATTTCATCTTAATATCTAAAATCTATTTCAGATTTAGTAAACTAGTACCTTTTTTTGTTGTTGACCGAGATATTCTTCTGGAGCCGACCCTTTTGGGTAAAACGCAGCCTTCGAAACTCGGGGATGATGGGTCCGCCCCTCTACCCTTCTCCCACTTAAATACTGGAGTTAGTTCGCTTGGAGCGGGCTCGGGCCTGTGACCTAACACAGAAGCCCCTCATCCTTTGCCAATTGAACTAACCACTGGGAGTCTGTGAGCGTAAACTTAGTAACTTTCTTTTTAAAAGAAAGCAAGTAAATATAGAAAAAAGTTAGCTATGAAGATATTTCTTTTTGTTTTTTGGTGACGGTGCAATACTAATATTCAGATCACCATCTACTAACTTCCTTTTCTTTTTGGAATATTAAATTGAAAATACTATTTATTCAGTTTTTCTTTTTCCTCCTTTTTCAAGAATGAAGTCCTTAGTTTTCATTTACCTTAACTTTTCAACTGTCTTACTGACAATGAAGTTAGTACTAAATTGATGATTAAGAATCTGGTGTAAAGTTTTAATGACTGATATATAATTTAGCCATGTTTTGCTACTGCTGAAAAGAGAGTCAGCTGGTAAATGGCCTTTTCTGGAAAAAGAAAAACAATTAGGAAAAAGGCTTTGTTTTCCTAAATTTAAAGTAATATTTTCAGGTTTGGCCTGGCGGGGTTAGTAGATGTTAAACCCTTACCATGATTATTATTTAACCATTGTTAAAGTAACCAACTTCTTGTAATTTGGAGAATAAAATTTAATAAATTAGGTTTTTTGGGCTATATGCATTAATTGTAATTTTTCTTACTAAATTTTTTTCCTTGTATCTTCTTCAGTCTTCCAAATCATATCCAGAGAAAAGTTTTGAACTTCTGACTATAATTATACTTCCTTGAATAGATAGGAATTCATATTAGATCTCATCATAATATCTAAAATCAATTTCAGATTTGGTAAACTTAGTGACTTTCTTTTTTCTTTTTCTTCTGTTGACCGAAAAATTCATCTGGAGCGGACCCTTTTAGGCCAACCGTAGACTTCGAAACTCGGGGATAATGGGCCTGACCCTCTACCCTTCTCCACTTAAATACCAAATTTACTTCGCTTGGCGCGGGCTCGAATCGGTAAGACACAAGTCCCTCATACTTTGACAATTGAACTAACCCCTTGGGGCGTAACCTTAGTAACTTTCTTACTAAAAGAAAGCAAGTAAATATGGAAAAAATCTATTAGATTTCATCTTAATACCTAAAATCTATTTCAGATTTAGTAAACTTAGTGACTTTCCTTTTTTTATGTTGACCGAGAAATTCATCTGGAGCCGACCCTTTTGGGCCAACCGCAGCCTTCGAAACTCGGGAATGATGTGCCCGCCCCTCTACCCTTCTCCGCTTAAATACCATAGTTAGTTCACTTGGCGCGGGGCTCAAACCTGTGACCTAAGACACAAGTCCCTCATCATTTGCCGATTGAACTAACACCTGGGGCGTAAATAACTTTCTTACTAAAATAAAGCAAGTAAATATGGAAAAAAAATTAGTGTTGAAGATATTTATTTTTTATTTTTGGTGAAGGTGCAAATACTAATATTCAGATCATCATCTACTAACTTCCTTTTCTTTTTGGAATATCAAATTGAAAATACTATTTATGAAGTTTTTCTTTTTCCTCCTTTTCCAAGAATGAAGTCATTAAGTTACATTTACCTTGACTTTTTCAACTGTCTCACTGACAATGAAGTTAGTACTAAGTTGATGAATTAAGAATCTGGAGTAAAGTTTTAATGACTGACATATGATTTAGGCTTTTAGCTAGCCATGTTTTGCTACTGCTGAAAAGAGAGTTGTATTACTCGATGCGTTTGCACCAAAAATTTAAGGTCTTAGACTGCAATTCTGCAGAAAAAATGAACTCTGATTTTCGATCTTCTGATTAACCAAAGCTGGAAGGAACATTGTATCAGAGTGAAAATCAGTATTCTCTGTAAAAATGTGCATAGTAATTTATGCTTAGAGAACTTTTTCACTCAGATACTGTCCAAAAAATAGAACTTTTAACTATCAGTTACAACTTGTTGTCTTTATCTGATCCTTTCCTGTCTGTGTGATCACATACAGACAAACTATTATGTCTTTTTGCAAAACATCCTACATGGCTGAAAGTTAAAGCTATTATCTCTTTACATTCACTACCAAATGACAGAAGCAGACACGACTTAGTAAGGAAGAGAAGGAACAAATGCATTCTCCATTTCTTCAAACAGCTTGCACTAGTGCGTGTTGTTTCATTTGAAGTACTCTAAATAGAGAACCATGTTCTAGGCATATTTTATTAAATACAGCAATAGCTCCTCTATTGTCCATTTTAGAGAAGAAAACCCATTAGACAGGGTTTCTGCTGCATGAAGATGGAAGTTTCCACTAGTTGCTAAACCAATGTAATGCAGAAAGTGAACTTTCTGTGACCAATATGCAAAGAATTCAAATAGAAGGCAACAACGTACTGCTATAAATTATTTAATTAAGAGCCTTTCAAAAAATTAATTAAGAGAGAATGCTATACTGTTGAGATTCAACTTTGTTTAAACATACGTGCATTAAATCTTTCCTTTTATTTTGATAAAGTAAAATTTCATATTATGCATTGTTCTTCATCCTTTAAAATCGTGATAAGTAGTGGGACATAATCCCTCCTTTTTAATTTTTTGATCACGAGGAACCTACGGCCGCTACGCTTCGGGTGCACCAGGCAAGTCCCGCAAACCACACAGGATAGGTAATCTGCACCAGGCAAGTCCCGTGCCACGAGCTCGGCCCATAAGGCAAATCCCCTTTTGTCGTAGACAGGTCGAACTTGAGACCTCCATTATGGAAGCCTCATGCTCAACCAACTGATCCACCCTCCTTTTTCCATTTTCTTCCCCTTCCTCTTCATTCAAATGGATTAACCCTAACGAAAAGAGGGATCAAAAGAGGAAAAGTGAAGGAGGATTTCAAGAGTTAAATCTACCCCACTATGAGATCAAATGTGATGCTATGTGTATATTTGTTTGTCTTATTTACTTGCATTATTTATTGCTCCTTTTTGCTTCTTTCAGACTTCGCTTTCGCTATCATGACTTACTTTATTTGTCTTACTTTGCTTAGGCTTGTGCTTTGTCTTGAGCCGAGGGTCTCTCGGAAAAAGTCGTTCTACCTACCAAGGTAGAGGTAAGGTTTGCGTACATTCTACCCTCCCCAGACCCCACATTGTGTGATTTAACTGGGTATGTTGTTGTATGAGATCAAATTGACTAATATTCAATTACTTCTGGAAGAGAATGAAGTAACCCTATTTCAATTGGTAGGCTACACTCTTCGGTGCCCACTAGGTTTATTAGTCATCCCACTGTCGATAAGTCTAGGTGGATCCATCATCCAAGTATAGCACAATAGTCAAAACACTATAAGGCAGAAAGAGAACTAACTAAAATAACATACACAATCGTTACGCAGGTAGAAAGGTCAGTTTATAGTAATACTGAAAACCAAAACTCCATAAGCATTCTGAGAAACTAACAGAGTATAATACAGACAAGACAATGACTAAAGGATTCAAGTCATTACAGTTAAGCCATTATCCATGGACAGTACCAATAAGGTGCATTCACGTTAGAGAGGACCTGTAGCATTAGTAACTAACAGCTTTCTTTGTGCCACTAAGCATCCAGATCAGCAGCGAACATGATCTTTAACTGCAGCAAGATCAAATAGAAAAAATTATTACACAAAATTAATGATTGAGCAATCTGAATGAGAAACCAGATTAATGCATCCTCAAACAGAACCATAACTACAGCAAACAAGTACTAAATATAATAATTAGATGCTTAGCCTAGCAAGTAAAACATCTTCAAGAAACTACAGCCATTAAAAGAACTGTGAGGTAAGAAAAACAGTTTAGAGACTACATATTTAACTTAGCAATCATAGGTCATCTAAGAACTAAGGTACCAACATCATACCAGACAAATCAAGACATGCCAAAAATGGATGAAATAACATGAGTACAACCGGATTAATGAATACGAATAGCTTGTTAATTATGAGAGTGTAAACCAAAAAAGCTAAAGAGGGAAGGGATAAATAGGGCAAGTGTAGAGAGACTGAGAGAGGTTGTTACAATGATAAGTTCAGCATCAAAGGAAGAAAACACAAGGTTGGTGGCAAAGTCACCATAAACTAGCTAGACTATAAACATGCCATATCAGATTTTCACATGCATTTTCTATATCAAATAATAAAACGATGTACAAGAATTTACAGAGCAATGAGAGCAAGCATGACACATGATACACATCAGAAAATCAACACCAACCAGACAAGTTTTTTTCTTTTTTGATAAAGCCATAAAGGTAACAACACCAACCAGACAAGTTTGCAAGGTTTAGAATCACATTCGAGCTCCAAATGTGATATTTACTTAGAAATTTGGCAACCTAAACTACATTCACATTTATGCTGCTCACACATGATTTTTGGCATTTACAACGCAACGTACTTTTCCTAAAATAACATTTCTAAAAATGACGGCATCCGAGCCAATATTCACCAGGTACCTCCTAAATTAACATTTATACTCTACAATTTAGTTATCTATAGGGATACGTTGAACATAATAAATATTACAAATAAATCAGTTGACAAGCAACCTAAAGTATTGTGTTTATTGGGATCTCATTTATCAAAATCTATTCATAAAAGAGACACATCTATCAGACTACGTACACCTTGATATTCTTTAACTGTCCAGGAAAAACATTTTTACAACTTCACAAAACCCTCCTATACATTAGTCCTTGCAATCCGAATCCAACCTAAGTAAATGCTATTTATTTAATCATATAATTACGTAAAAGTGAAAGATTGGCCAATCACGGAAAAACAAATGAAAGAATTTTACTTATAATATAAATCAGATACTCATCAATATAAAAGAGCAGAAAAAAATGACAAACACAGTGGAACCCTAAATCTCTCTTCAGAATAGGTTTCTCAACCCTGCACCAAAAAGTAACATTAATAACAATTATACAAAAAGACATAAAACATGCACATAAGACAAAATTGGAGTAGTTATATTAATGTTTCCGAAGAAGAAAATCTGCTATAGCATATGTAAACATGTAGTGATCCTTTTAGATTTCATTAGCTCCCTCAATATGGCTTAGAGACCATATTTTTACTTACTGGTTAACTCCCTGATTTAGAATTGAAGATTTTGTTCTCAGGAGTTAACCATGATTATTTTGTGTATGTTGCATACATCTCCTTGATGCCTATCTAATATTAACATCTTATTTCATCAAAAAACCATAACATGCAAAATTGGTTTCGAGAAAAACCTGGCTTTAATAGTGAGGTGTTGTTATAGAGTGAATCAGGACCACCTTACAAGGCTAAATACTCCTGCGAAGTAGTACCACGAGGGATGGGTGAAAAGAAGCACACCAGGGAGTGAAATAGAACATGAAACAATAAGCTCCAAGAAGTGGAAGGACCGCATGCTTGTTGAAGAATGAGCCAGCGAAGGACGAAGGACCGCGTGCAAGGACCGCGTGCTTGCTGAAGAATGAGCCGGCAACTCATACGGAAGTGGATTGGTTAAGGGAACCCACCGGAGTCGTCGCGAAAGTGAGTTTTCATAGGACAATTATCATTGCTTATGGACCCGAACCTGGGTGATCAATCCACGACCAAAATGAAGCTTGGGTGAAACTAAGTGGTGGTCCGAACAGACCGATGTTGAAGAATCAGCGTATGAGTTGTGGTTAGGGGTGAAATGTCACTCAAACTCAGAAATGTGTTAGGGCTCGTTTGGTACGTAGCACTGGACTGTATATTTTTATATTGGATTGTACTGTATTGTAATGGACTGTATTAATATATAATGGACGGTATTAGAGTACTAATATATAATGGACTATATTTTTTTATTTTTAGTAGAGTCCAGGGGAAACTCATATACTAGATGGGTCTCAAAAATGGCGAAGTGTACTATTTTTAAAAATAAATGCAGTCGATCCGGTAACGCCACCACGCTGTTTTTTTGATGCGATCTAGCGTAATACAACGTAACAAACGTTCCCTTAAGGCGCAACAATTGATTGGATATGCTAGTTAATTTTTCGCCTAACAAAGACGTGCGGCTGCCGACTAAACCAAGCTGACATCAGCCTTTCCCAAATCTTTTCCACACTTAGACAGAATATAGGCAACATATAAATAAACGGGACACAAGAGTTTACGGGCAAAGCCCAACCTTCTCACTATTATTAAACATAATACAAAAGGACTCGTGTATGTACAAGAGGCAACAAAACTGCGACCGACACTCAACACGCCGATCGTCTTCAACTCTGATCCCCTGGCTGACCACTTTAGCCTTCGCCTTTGCCATGAGCCCCACACATGACTGGCTCGACCAACTTAGCCCCAAGGCTGACCGACACCACCAACACTTGCATGTTGGCCCACCGACTCTGCTCGTCGGTTCGTCCAGAACCTTCACCCGCACACACTCACACTTAGGATCTTTCACAGCCTACAACTTGTAAGGATCGTCTTCCACTCAACCCTCACCTTTAGTTACAACTCGTAAGGACCTTGCTACCACTCAGCCCTTACTTTAATGGCTGCCACTCGACCTCTCACATTTGTGTGCCTAAGTGAACCTTTCTCGGCTCACACTTAGAAGATTACAACTCTGGACATTCGATCCACCCACTCGTGGATGTAGTGGATCTCGTGGATCTCTCGACCCAATTTCGGATCTTGACTCACACTTAGAGAATCTCGACCCTCACTTTCTGGATAGTCTAATGCCTACCTACACTAGACTATTTATAGGGGAACATCTGCCGAAGGCAGTTACAAGGGACAGGGGTGTGCCTGGCACATGCCATCGCACGTTACAAGGAACCACTCACTCACGTTCAGCATAACAAGGGGCCATGTCGCCCCATTCACGCCTTCATCCACAATCAGCCCGAAGTGGGAAGAAACCGCCCCATGTGCTGCGCACACAACGTAACCGTCGCATGTGCCGCACACATGGGCATAACCGCTTTCCATGTCACTGATATGCATGCCTTCGCAACCGCCTCGTTCCATGTCACTGATCCGCGCGCATTTCGCACCGATTCGTGCCGTGTCACCGATTCGTGCCATGCCTCCGCCATATCCGTCGTCGTCATGTGCCATGCGCATGACCGACAGTTACTCCGTTCCGCTCCAACACTTAGCCGAATTCCTTGCCATTCGTCTGTATTGTGCCCACGTCTCCCGCATCCTTCGGCCCTCGACCTGCCCATGCTATCGCATCTACCTGCCGAGTCCGTCTACCCTTGTCTCGACCATTGTCTGTCTTTCCCCACGCCACGGCCAGTCGTGCACATTTGCCCGCCTGTCCGAGACGACCATGTCATGCCTGTGCCTCGCACAAGCCTTCGACCATCGATCAGCTCCATACACTTACGATGCCCATGTTAGGGGGTGAAAGCAAGATCCGAAAGGAAATAGCTCTGTACTCGAGGGTGATAAACCAATGAAATAGGTTGTCCCTAAAGCAGAAAAGAAGAGGAGCCATGCTGATCCTCGGTCTTGCACGCATATCCGATAGGTGCCATGCGTCTTCGTCGAGTCTGTCTTGCCCTCAGCCTTGCGTGCCAATACGCACGTCTGTCCGAGTCATCCCACGACCTCGACTTGCCATTCTTGGCCCGTCTCGATGTCTATCATAGCCATCAACACTCATCCGTCCGACGTCTGTCCTAGTCGAAGTTCAGGGGCGTAACAGATATCTAGGGGGTAAAGCACTGTTTCAGTGCGGGCCGCGAGTGTGGTACCAAAAAACACACATAGAAATATGCCACTTATGTGAGTAAAAACAAAGCAACAGTAGTATATATATCATTCGTGTGTGCAGCTAAGGTCTGACTGTATATAGATGAGCTTCTACCATGAAGAGAAAGTAATTGACGTGGTAATTGCTCACGCAACGCGCCGTATCTGGTACCGTAGTTGTCCTGATTTCTCTTTCTTGGCATTCACACAAATGACATAAAAGGAGAAAATAAATGGTTATAACTAGCCAAATCCTACTATCCTAGTTCTTCGGACTTGCTGTGGATTTACTTTCCTATAAGGCATACTCTAAGCCGTCGGAACTAGTAACGAATTTATTCCCACTTTACCTACCGGCCACGTGTTCAATATGCATTAGCATAACCAATAATTACTTTATGTAGAAAAACCAAGAATTATATCTCGACATGCATGTTAACGAAATTATACAAGTACTTTACTCGAATTTGGTAAAGATTGCCCTAAAGGCCTAAATGTGTTCAACATGCAAGAAGGCAAACATATACAAAGCGAAAATATGTGTAGCTACTAATTAATCAGACAGAGTGAAATTAAAACATAAAATGCAGTTTTAACAAACAAATACAATCTCAACTGCTCAGCAAAAGAGGAAGGTTACCACCTTTAAGGAAAATGGACAAATTTATGTTATGTGAAGGGAATGACAAAGTTACCTCTGACCATCAAGGTTAGCCTGTCCACTACTGCCTCCATTAGCAGCATAGGGATTCTCCTCAGAAGCATCCCAGATGGACTGCCACGCCTGCGACGGTGGTGGCGGAGCGTACATTGAGGGATCAACTCCAGGCATAGCAGGCTGGACCATCATCACAACAGGTGGAGGTGCAGGCTGGCCCATTGGAGGGTAATAGTAGGGCACAACACTTGCTGTGGAGCCCACCATACCAGCAGCCCCTTCCTTGTTCTTGTTCTCATCAACAGGAATAACGTCAACAAGGAAATCGAAAATTTCACCCCCTTTAATAGCGGCTTCGATGTCGTTCTTGGTCAAAGTCCGACGCTTGTTCTCCTCAGCGTGAAGCCAGGAGCGAATGGTGAGTTCGAGAATGAATAACTCACAAGCCTTGGCAAACACAATGGGTGCTTCAGCAGAGATCATACGGACATCCTCATCAGCTTTCATGATCTTCTTGATACGGGCAAGGGGAAGTAGGTGGTTCTTGAAATCGGTAACTCCCTCGATTTCTTGGCGCTGGTAGTTCCAGAACATCTCTAGCTGTTGTTGAAGGAGGTGGTGGTATGGTTTCTGTTCCGGTGGGTACCCACCACCGGACTGAGCCGATTGCTGAGAGTTGTTTTCCATGGCGTTACAGACGAGGTTCACCGGCTATTTTTCCTATAACACAGAGAGAGAAATGGAACATCTGTGTAGCTGTGTGCTCTATATATACAGAGATTAAAAGAAACTACGGAAAAGGGCCAAAATTAACCCTGTATTATGCAAATAGGTCACAACTCAAGGTACTTTCATTTTATGTCAAAGTCCGGATTTTAACCCTAAAGTACTACGTACGTTAAATTCCTTTTAAGAGATTCATTCCTTTTCTAAAAGTCACCCGATACCCGTAGTATATAAAAATGTGTGACTTATATCTTTTAAGTAAACCAAAACAACTTTCATACTTTCCTTTTTAAGACCAAATTAAGGCAATACCATGCCTTCCTTTTGGACCAAAATACTTCTCTTTTAAAAGTCAAGTTACCACATTAAAACAAATGATAAAACCCTTCTTTTGTTTTCATAAAGTCGTTATAACCAACTTCTCATAAAGCTGTTATAACACTTTATGTTTTAAACCATTTTAAGACAACACAATGCCTTTCTTTTCCTTAAAAGTTCCAGTTTGCCTAATTTCAATTACGCAAGTCTCTTTTTAGAAAAGTTTCATAGTTCAATGTCTTAATCTCTTTTAAAACAATAGAGTAACATATGCCATAGGTGAGTAGGTTAATCTTGTCATAATCAATCTTATTAAGCAACGTGATCTAGAAAATGTAATATCATTTTGTCTCATCTTAGCTTCTATGCAGATGGAGGTTTCTACCGGTTTTAATAATACTTAATTATTCAATACATTTTCCTTTATTAACGCCGCAGTTGGTTTATCGATACACATTCCGATTCAAATCAAGAAACATTATTCCTTTTAAAAACCAAGTACTCATTACTCACGAATGAGGTTTCACACAAAATCCATATTAATTCATTTAAGTTAAGTCTCTTATCTTATAAGATCAAGTCTCTTAACTTCTAAAATCGATAAACCATCTTCTTTACCTCTCTTAAGACGTTATACCTAACTCCCATAAAGCTAGTATAACTCTTTTTAAAACCTTTAAAACCAAGTGTTACTCTTCTTTCAAAAATGGTTTCTTAACAATTTTGAAATACTTCAAAATTCTTATTATTCGTGCTTAAGTCAAAAGACATTGCATAACCACGCTCAATTAGCACACGACGCTCACCGTACTATATATTATTCGTGCTTAAGTCAAAAGACATCGCACTATATATATCTTCCTTTAAAATATCATGCCAAGAGTATAGGAAGAATCACCTACCTCGCGACGATTTATCCACTATAACCAAAACGCTCCACGCCATAACCCTACTAGCCTGGTCCACCTTCTAAGTAGCCCATGCTACTTGCGTAACATTCAACCAATAAAGGTTATCACCATCAGATATACAAATTCTATGTAAGTACAAATGAACTTCTACTTATATTCTTCCTCAAGTGATTTGATTCAAGTCTTTTCTCGTAATATCCTTCTATTACGATTCAATTCTCTCTATGAATCTTATATTCATTACTATACTACTACATGTAATTTCCAATTACACTAGAAGGGCGATAGTATTTACCTCGATGAGCCCAAAATTATCCAAGTAAAAAGTCGCTCCTGAGCAACGTTTAGCTCCTACTCCGAGTGCTCCAATCCGCTCCAAACAACCCTTAAGTTCTACGCAACTTCTACTAAACACTTCAACCGACTATGAAGGTTTTCCTTAGGGTTTCGTTTAGTGACTAAAGGAAAGTATAATAGTATTTTCCTGCTTTTCAGATAAAGGTACTTTGGAAAGTACTACAAGGTATTTGGCTAAAGTATTTTGGGCATTATAACAATACTTGTAGAATACATTTCTACCAAGGGGTAGTATTTCACTAGCACAACTAGGCTAGTGGGGGTTGCTCTGGCCAGAGCTCTCAAAGGGGTGTGGTGGACTAAAACAACAAGAGGGAGAGGAGGGATTTTTCAAGACTTAGACAATTTTGGATGAATAAGTTCATCAACTTAGAGGGTATTTATAGGTCAAGAAATGGCCAACCAACGGCAAGATCTATCAAGTGTAAGGCAAGTGTAAGGTCAAGATGAAGCCGTGTGTTTGTGGGTCCCACTTGCTCATCAACTACACAAAATATCCTACCTAACCGCCGACCACAATTTTTGCACAAAAAGCGTGCCAACCTTTCCCTTTGGCGTCCACTTCCTTCCAATGTGAGGTGACACGTATGCACCTCGTTGGTCCAAAATGTTCGTCTCTCGGAAAAATCCGCAAAATTATTAATGACATAGCGTAATTTTCCTACGTAAGTGTGGAAACGTTTCGTCGGAAAACGACTCTGTCGGGTGTTGTGTACAAAGTGAATTTCGCCCTTACACTTTAAGCTTCAATTTCTCTCGTGCGTCCTTACGTGCATACTCTGAAATACGGTATAACATTCTCCCCTCGCCGAAACATTCGTCGAATGTTCCTTCTCAAGACGGATAACGATAAAGTTCCTCCAGGAAGTCGTCAACGCCACACTGCCACGAAATAACACATGCGGCGCAAATACTTAAATCTAGGCCAACGAGGAACCACCGATGATCACAAAAGTTCCGCAAGGTCTAAAATATACTCCCCGCGCTTCATTTCGCAGCAAAAGCGATCACACATGTTCACTTCTCCTATCTCGTTGTACCGCTTCGAACACTTGAACTCTTTCTAGTATCCGCACCACACTTCGTCAACGCTCGTTTCCAACCCTCGAGTCACTACCTCAAACTTGGTCATCTTACTAGCCTCGATTTCCTCTAAGGCCATTCCCGCCTTCACGAACCGATCTCGTCGAATGTATCCACCAACTCTTACGATGGTTATCTAAACTTGGGCCTAGCATCCTCGTGACCCTACCACTGGCGGGACCACCTCGGTGACCTCACCACATTCCGCCACGGTTGACCCGCGAATGGTCCTCAACCCGGCAATGTCGTGCGACTTTCTCGCTCCGCCTGCAACATTCTTACTAATTTGCGTCATGAAAGCTACCACTTTCACCTCACAACCCAATGAATTTCCCACAATACATTTTACGCATACCAAGTATTTCAACAAAGACTAACCGTAAGAATCTCTCCTTTAAGGCGACGCACCTCTAAGGTCTCAACATGAAATATTCTAAGGTTCACACTTCCCATGCCCATACATATCCTTCCAACTAACCATGTTTTCTAACTCACAAATAACACAACGCTATTCGCATACATGCACATAAATATAAGGTCATCATATCACGCATACAAATCTCTGAGGTTAAGGATATACCGAAGCTACCGCTCACTCTAATCATAGGCCCGCCTGCAGGCGCATCGTATGAAGGCGATGAACCCGCCATCGATCCGCAGTGGCTGCGCAAGCGCGGTACCTCTCTATAAGCACGATCTCGTCACATGTACGGCGGGCGAGTGAAACAAGCACCGATAAAAGACGACATTCCGGGATGATGTTTGCCACATCGTCGGCTGAGGGCGTGAATCCTGGCCGCTGCACTCACGTATACCGAACCGGAAGCCCCGAGCTCGACCGGCTCCGAATACCGAACGTCACGAAGGCGCGGAGGACCACTGCATCTTGGCGGAGGTACATAACTAACTTTCTCTTGGCGGTCCGCCTCGAAAGTTACCAAAGGACCTCTGTCGGCCCTCTTGGCGATCTCGGCCATTTCGTCGACCTCTCCGTGCCTCACATCCTAGCGCATGAGCTTGCGTGCGGGCAATGTCCATGCCCGGTGAAGAGCTACACCCGTCAAGCCTCGCCAGTAATCATCTAGCCCGGTGACGTAGCGGTGTACTCTGTCCTCCATATCGCCTACTCTGACGGGGACATACCGAGCTAACGAGTCGAACTCCACATTGTACTCTAACCGTCGCGCCCGCCCCGCTTAACGTCAAAAATCTGCCGGCCGAGCCTCCTCGCGAGGCAAGAAGTGTGCAAGAAATGCCTTTGAGAACTCGTCCCATATACCGGAAGTGCATTCTCTCCCGGGACGCTCACGAATCAAACGATCATTGCGGTATCACGCGCGGCCGATGCGAACCTAGGACCACCGACTCGGTATCCGATGCCTTGATCACTCTCGACTGCAGAATCGCCGGATGAACTCCTGCGGATCATCCTCGTGCCTCGACCCATAAAACTCTGGCGGGTTACACCGTAAAATCCCGTAGTCTCAAACTGCATTCGGGGTGAACTACGGGTGCTCTTGGGGCTGAAGGCTGCTGCGTCCCTATCTCATATTCTGCCACGACCGCCGCGATGGCGCCATCTCTCACTTACCCATCTCATCGCTCCAGTGTGGGATGGAGGCTCGTCTTGTAGTCTCGGCCCCATCGCTGCGCTCTAAACTCTTTGGTCTTGTGGCGTCCTTGGCTCCGCCGTCGGAGCTTGTCTCAGTCTTGGCCAAGCTGCGCCTCGTACTCCTCAGATCTCACTAACACTCCTCGATCGCCTTGCCCATTCTGGCTCAGGTTGCCTTACGCGGAGGCATAACTGGTAAAGGAAAGGAATACGTCAGAGGGGTCCAACTTATCACACAACTCTAAGGCACGATCTCAGAATGAGAAGAATGGAAACCAATCCAAATGTCCTATAGCCTGATTATAGATGTGGTGCCAACACACCGATAATCAAGACTCTACTAGACACGGTTTGTAGACACTTTCCGAGGACTAATCGCTCGATACCACTTTGTCACGACCAACCGGGCGTGGATCGTGCCTTACCCTGCACCCTGGTGATACAACATCGAGAAAATCGTGGAAATAAAAACATGAACATGAATTAAGAGACATGATAAATAAAGCAGCCAACCAAAACAATTGTCTTGATATATACATAAATACCGACGCTTATCCTTTTTCTGCACTCGCCCCCAACAAGATTACATGCACTCTAAGAAGTGACAACAACTATGACGGACGGGGCCCGCCATACCACGAATGTCTGAGAACCTCTGCACTCGGGGTAACATACCAAAGATAAGCCTCGAAGAACGGAGCTTCAACACGCTGAAATGTGATCCTATGGCGGGGATCGGCGGTCGATGTACCTCTACTGCGGCGTGAACGCGGCCCGGAGGTCGATCTAACAGTACCAAGTATGTGAATCTGTAAAATATTGTAAATGAAATCATAATAGTCTATATAAAGCAGGAGACATGTATGATAACCAAACTACGGTTCACAACATAAAAGCATTCATGTCAAGTCGTGACTCACGCCTCAAAGTCATCCTCACGCCGTGGAACTCCTTCCTCACCGCCATCTAGGTACAAATCATGTGATACGTATAATGTGTCTCTACCATCTTATGGACCCGATAGAAACATGGGATACATTCCGGATGAACCGATGGTCGAGTGAAATACATTCCGGATGAGCCTAGTCGAGTGAAATACATTCCGGATGAGCCTAGTCGAGTGAAATACATTCCGGATGAGCCGGTAGTCGAGTGAAATACATTCCTGGATGAACCGGTAGTCGAGTAGAACACGATTTGCACAACAAGGCTATCACACGTAACATGGTCAAGTTTCATAACAACAAGCATAAAGTTATACACAACTCAAGTTACTTTCATTTTATGTCAAAGTCCTTATTATAACCATAAAGTACTACTTACTTTAAATTCATTTTAAGATATTCATTCCTTTTCTAAAAGTCACCCGATACGTAGTATATAAAAATGTGTGACTTATATCTTTTAAGTAAACCAAAACAACTTTCATACTTTCCTTTTAAGACCAAATTAAAGCAATACCATGCCTTCCTTTTTGACCAAAATACTTCTCTTTTAAAAGTCAAGTTACCACATTAAAAAAAATGATAAAACACTTCTTTTGTTTTCATAAAGTCGTTATAACCAACTTACCATAAAGTCGTTATAACACTTTATGTTTTAAACCATTTTAAGACAACACAATGCCTTTCTTTTCCTAAAAGTTCCGGTTGCCTAATTTCAATTACGCAAGTCTCTTTTTAGAAAAGTTTCATAGTTCAATGTCTTAATCTCTTTTTAAAACAATAGAGTAACATATGCCATAGGTGAGTAGGTTAATCTTGTTCATAATCAATCTTATTAAGCGACCATGATCTAGAAAATGTAATATCATTTTGTCTCATCTTAGCTTCTACGGATGGAGGTTTCTACTGGTTTTAATAATACTTAATTATTCAATACATTTTCCTTTATTAACGCCGCAGTGGTTTATCGATACACATTCTCGATTTCCAAATCAAGAAACATTATTCCTTTTAAAACCAAGTACTCATTACTCACGAATGAGGTTTCACACAAAATCCATATTAATTCATTTAAGTTAAGTCTCTTATCTTATAAGATCAAGTCTCTTAACTTCTAAAATCGATAAACCATCTTCTTTACCTCTCTTAAGACGTTATACCTAACTCCCATAAAGCTAGTATAACTCTTTTTAAAACCTTTAAAACCAAGTGTTACTCTTCTTTCAAAATGGTTTCTTAACAATTTTGAAATACTTCAAAATTCTTATTATTCAGCTTAAGTCAAAAGACATCGCTGCATAACTACGCTCAATTAGCACACGTGACGTCACCGTACTATATATTATTCGTGCTTAAGTCAAAAGACATTGCCGCACTATATATATCTTCCTTTAAAATATCATGCTCAAGAGTATAGGAAGAATCACCTACCTCGCGACGATTTATCGACTATAAGCAAAACGCTCCACGGCTATAACCCCGCTTAGCTGGTCCACCTTCTAAGTAGCCCATGCTACTTGCGTAACATTCAACCAATAAAGGTTATCGATCCCATCAGATATACATTCTATGTAAGTACAGTTGAACTTCTACTTATATTCTTCCAAGTGATTTGATTCAAGTCTTTTCTGAATATCCTTCTATTACGATTCAATTCTCTTCTATGAATCTTATATTCATTACTATACTACTACAAGATGTAATTTCCAATTACACTAGAAGACAGAGTATTTACCTCGATGAGCCCAAAATTATCCAAGTAAAAGTCGCTCCCGAGCAACGTTTAGCTCCTACTCCGAGTGCTCCAACCGCTCCAACAACTCTTGAAGTTCTACGCAACTTCTACTAAACACTTCAACCGACTATGAAGGTTTTCCTTAGGGTTTCGTTTAGTGACTAAAGGAAAGTATAATAGTATTTTCCAGCTTTTCAGATAAAGTGGTACTTTGGAAAGTACTACAAGGTATTTGGCTAAAGTATTTTGGGCATTATAACAATACTTGTAGAATACATTTCTACCAGGGGGTAGTATTTCGACTAGCACAACTAGGCTAGTGGGTTGCTCTCGGCCAGAGCTCTCAAAGGGAGGGGGTGTGGTGGGCGAAACAACAAGAGGGAGAGGAGGGATTTTTCAAGACTTAGACAATTTTTGGATGAATAAGTTCATCAACTTAGAGGGTATTTATAGGTCAAGAAATGGCCAACCAATGGCCAAGATCTATCCAAGTGTAAGGCAAGTGTAAGGTCAAGATGAAGCCATGTGTTTGTGGGTCCCACTTGCTCATCAACTACACAAAATATCCTACCTAACCTCGACCACAATTTTTGCACAAAAAGTGCCAACCTTTCCCTTTCGTCGCCCACTTCCTTCCAATGTGAGGTGACACGCCACCCTCCCGTTGGTCCAAAATGTTTCGTCTCTCTGAAAAATCCGCAAAAATTATTAATGACATAGCCGGAATTTTCCTACGTAAGTCGTGGAAACGTTTAGCGAAAACGACTCTGTCGGGTGTTGTGTACAAAGTGAATTTCGCCCTTACACTTTAAGCTTCACTTTCTACGCACGCCCCACGCATATACTCCGAAATACGGTATAACAGAACTGATGAGAGAAGCGAAACATCTCTTCCTTGGAATAAGGCGAAAATATTTAGGGTCTAAATCCTGACGGAATACTGAAGTGAAGCCAGCTACTTTGACTAATGGAGCAACTGTGACACCTTCATTCTCAGAGTAGTCTCCAAGTACTTCCACCATATCATAGTTTTGTATCACATCATCCGGAGTTAGTTCATTCCATTTAGGAGACCAGTGCCTGTACAGAGCCCAAACATCCCCTTTTTTAGGGAAAATATGGATTACACCTCTAGCCCCTTTCACCCACTTGACCTTGTGAGAGAAAGAATTCAGCGTCTTATTCGTTTCATGCCTGCCAATCCTGAAATCTCCACTGGTCTTGAGAAATCCAGAACCAACCCAATTCATTGGGCCGAGTTCTGAGTTGTTTTTGGAGTTCAACCAGCTGAATTCCACTTTAAATGGCTTTTTAGATAGCACATTATGAATTAGAGCATAATAGCGCGGCATGCCATCATCATCGTCATATGCAACCCAGACTTCATTACCCTCAAATGATTTTTCCGTCCTATCCTTATCAAAATTATGGAAGTCGGGATCAGGAACAATCATTGACATAATTTCAACAGGAGACTCTTTCTGCTCGCATAATATTTTGGGATTCACCACTGCATCATTAGCAGTTTTATCCCTTCTCGGATCATTTGTGATAACTTCAGGAGCAGTTTGCTTCTTTTCTACATCATTTTTCTCCTTATATGAAGTTCGAGAAGCAGCAGCTGCGCTCCGTTCTTTAAGCTTCTTGGTGATCTCCATCCTAGCCTTTTTTGCGAGCATATTGCGAATTTCTGAATTGGACAACTCCCTTGAACTCTTAGCCAAATCATTTCCTTGGCTACTTCCCATTCCTTTTCTTTGAAACTTTGACTTCAACTCATCTATGCGTCTCTTTTTCTTCAGAAGAGCCTCCTGGTTCAGTGCACTCATAGCTGCTGCTGAATGAGCTCTCTTCAAATTCCCACCAGATGGCTGGCCGGGGTGTGCAGCTTGCCTAGCTGTAGTGGCATAGGGCTGTGCACCATTTACACCTTTCGTCTTAAAAGATTGATCCTGCTGAATGTTTGCTCTAATTGTTGAGACAAATCCAGAATTTGAAGTTGTAGGGAGCTTCACACCAGAAGCAGAAGAACCATTAGCAGCAGGATAGTTTGTACCCTGCTGCTGCTGGCGGGAAGACCATGGAAAAGCTGAAGTATGATTGTTCACGGGAGCAGCAACCTCCTTTGCCAAAAAAGGCCTGTGACAATTAGGGCACATAAGACTTCTATTTAGGTAAAGCTTTAAGTATTCATACTTTATCTGGCATCGATTGCAAGATGTCCAGAATGTCTCAGGTTTTGGTGGCTGGGGAGCCACCGGGGTGGGCTGAAAATTAGCATAAGTCGACTGTCTTGCACTTGCTGGGTTCATGGAGAAATTAGGAAATCTGTGCTGGTTGCCTTGCATGGATAAATCCCTTATGGTATTCCTCATAGCACGCCTATTGTCATATATCATTTTTTTGGTTCTATCAGATAATAAACTCCACGCTTCAGATATCATCTTAAACGCCCCATCTGCCCCAACAGATTGATTTTTATCAGGATGAAGAACTAGAGCAAGCCTTCTGTAATGTTTCCTTATTGTTTCATCATCAGCCGAGGGTTCTACAGAAAGGATACCGTAAAAATCCACTTCACCATTAATCTTCTTCTCATGAGCAACATAAACATTGATCACCTCCAGGAACTGAGAAAGACCATCAAGGCCTGGAAACAGATTTCGAGCCTTCAAAGCAAATTTTTGAGCTCCAGCAATGTCCTTCTCAGTTAATGTCTGCTCAGCAATTTCTTTGGCCTTAACAGCTTCATCTTTATTACATTCCATTTGCCTACAACTTTGGCAGGCTACATATAGGCCAACAATATTGTCTCCCTCATAGTTAACAGCAAATGGAGCAACACTCGATAACCTGGTTACTGCGTGAAGTTAATTATGGAGAAGAATTATCTTCGATTCTTCAAACCCTAGAATACAAAAAGTATAAAACTGCAAGTCAGAAAAACCACAAACTTGAAAGCGGGAAATAATACCATAAAAAGAAAAAATGGTACTAGTAATGCAAAGTAATAATGACTTTAAAATAAGAAAGGCAAGTCGGATTTAGAGTGAAACTATAGGTTTGATTACATTTTTTTTATGGATATCATGAATTAATGCACTATTCGGTTTCCACGAAAACCAGAAAAGCACAAACAAGAACCCATGAAAGATTCTGAACTTTACGGAAACTAAACCTAATTAGTAGTAAGACAAGCGAAATTTACAATAATGTCTATCATTATACCATTCGATCAATTGAATTAACTGTATTAAACCTTTCTAAATCTAACCATGTTTATTTTCTTATTTCCAAAAAACATCAGATATATTTTATCAATTAGCCAAATGTAAAGGACTCCGGACAAACGGAAGTAAAAACTGACAAAAATGGGACATAAACTTCTCAACAATCTTTCCGTTTGAACTTTGACGGAAAAGGAAAATTTAACTTCACGCCAGATCATGGATGTTTACGAAGCCAAAAACAAAACCAAAATGATGGAGAAGTTGAAAAATAACATTCTCGGTACAACAGGACATAGTAAAGACAAGATCAGGACACTCGTTTCAGCCACAAAATAAATGCATCTTACATTATGAAATTTCTCTCCTATCATGAAATCTATAGGAAACTGGTCAAACAATCAGAAGAAACCGATAAACTGAATTACCAACCTTTTGAAAACCTAAATTCCAATGGCGCGAAAAGCAATTTTCAACATCATTAAGCTTCTCTGAGCACATAAATAACAACTGAATATGCTATGAAACCACAGATGCATATCTTCATGCTCATTTAATGCTCTAAGTACCATTTTTTACAAATAAAGTTGATTTATACCAATTTCTCCTGAGATCCATTTTCAGATTCAAAAAAAAAAAACAAGCCAAAACTAGTTAGGGTTGGCTGTATGAATTCTCTGCATTAATTAGTTTCTCAGAAACAAAAGTAAATTCGACAGCTCGAATAGACATCCTAAATCTTCATTCTTACACCATTCTAAACTGATAAGTAATAGATACCAATTTATGACTCTGAGAATACTACCTTCTACAAAAGTTACAGAATTTCAGATCAGACACTTAAAAAATGGCACTTTTTCCTCTTTGTAAATAAATTCACCACAAAATCTAGAACAACAACAACATACCCAGTATAGTCCCACAAGTGGGGTCAGGGGAGGGTAGGATGTACGCAAACCTTGCCCCTACCTTTGTGGGGTAGAGAGACTGTTTTCGTTAGACCCTCGGCTCGAAAGGAGAAGCGGGGGAAGCTTAAAAAACAAAAGTATTTATCACTCAAATAAACTTTAAAAATGTATTAATTAGAGGTATCGATATATGGATTTTAAAGCCTTGAATCAACATAGCAGGACATGAATTCAACACAGATTAAAAGGGGAAAAGGAAGATATACACACAAAAAAAATAATATATATATATATATAAACCAACGCAGAAATCATGTTCCACACCAAAAAGAATGTAGAAAACAGTTACAGCAATCCAAATGCAACCATGCATTAAAACAACGCAAAATCATTTGATTAAATAAAGTATACCTATAAATGGAAGCAATGGTGAACCGTATAGAGTGAGTCGATGTTGAATTTCCACACAAAAAGATTTCTTTTTGCCGTTTCTAGCTATACAGAGTGTTGATCATTCACAATTTTGACAAACCCCAGAGGAATCTGCAATTTTGGCTGGTAAATATCTATTTTTTTTTAGAAAAATAGGAAAAGGCAGTGTTTTTTCTGAATGTAATAAAGTAATAATTTGTAGTTTGGCCTGACTCTATT
Organism: Przewalskia tangutica; assembly: GCA_029844215.1. Lineage (NCBI taxonomy): Eukaryota > Viridiplantae > Streptophyta > Magnoliopsida > Solanales > Solanaceae > Przewalskia > Przewalskia tangutica. Next base: position 96,067,244 of record CM056732.1, on the reverse strand, counting down.
TATTTTGATCTTTTATAGTTGGGGGGTAAGGGGGGGGGGGGGTAGTAGAGGTTAAACCCTTACCAGGGTTAATTTTTAACCATAGTTAGATTATAACTTTTTGTAATTTGATAAATAAAATTTAATAAATTTTAGGTTAATATACATTGATTGTAATTTTTCTTGCTAATTTTTTTTCCTTATATCAAATCCTGATAAAAGTTTTGAATTAGTACTGATTATAATTATACTTCCTTGAATAGGTGTAGGAACTCATGTAAGATTCATCTTAGCATCTAAATTCTATTTCAGATTTAGTAAACTTAGGAACTTTTATACTCCATTAAAAGAGAGCAAGTAAAATTTAGTGTTGAAGATATTTCTTTTTTGTTTTTGGTGAAGGTGTAAATACTAATATTCAGATCACCATCTGCTAATTACCTTTTCTTTATGGAATATAAAATTGAAAAATACTATTTATGCAATTTTTCTTTTTCCTTTTTTTTTTCAAGAATGAAAGTCCTTAGTTTTCATTTCCCTAAACTTTTTTCATCTGTCATTGTGATGATGAAGTTAGCACTGAGTTGATGATTAAGAATCTGGTGTAAAGTTTTAATAACTGATATATGATGTAGCTATGTTTTGCTTCTGCTGAACAGAGAGTTGTATTGCTCAATGCTGTTGCACCAGATATTTAAGGTCTTAGACTGCAATTCTGCAGAAAACATGAACACTGATTTCTGCTTTCTGATTAACCTAAACTGGATGGAACATTGTATCAGAGTGAAAACCAGTGTTTTTTACACTCGGATACTGTCTAAAAAACAGAACTTGGATTCAAAACTATCACTTGTTGTCTTTATCTGATCCTTTACAGTCTGTATGATCACTAAACTGACAAAATATTGTCTTTTGCAAAACCTCCTACACTGCTGAAAGTTGAAGCTATTATCTCTTTACATTCACTGAGAAATGACAGAGGCAGACAAGACTTGAAAGGTAGAGAAGGGACAAATGCATTCTTCATTTCTTTAAAAATCAATAATGTACCACAGAGTGATCATGACATATGATCAAGAATTACAGATGACTGGCATCTCCAGCAAAGCAAAAACAACCTCCTATATTATGAACACATTTATGTTTCAAAGCCTTCATAGACTGAATTATAAGACTCAGAATAATATGTTTTCACTGGCAATCTAAAAAACTGTGTTTGTCGAAAACACTCTTGAATAGTTTATAAACAAAGAGACATGACAAAGGCTTCAGTTTCCAGAGCGTAGGTGCAGATTATCTGTGACACTTCTCTTTCCTCAAAATCACTTGAGCAATATGCCAAGGAATCAGGATAGTTTTGAATGCTATAGACTGCTAAGTATCTAGGCTGAATATCCTTCAGGCTTGAGGCTTTCCATAGAGTTGTGCATACACCCTCTTAGTTCGATGCACAACAATCAAACTCAAGATGAATGCAATGATGCAGAGTCCTGACATGATGCCCATTGTGAGTGAATAGCATATGGAACCATAACAAGTAAGATAATCATCCTTAAGGAGAGGCACTCCTGGACTCAGTCCTGAACCTTGAACCCGATGTTCATGTTGCTGCTTTGCCTGATAGTCATATATACCATTAGCAATAACACCAGAAAAGATCAGCGAACCAGCTGGACTAGCCAATGTAAGGGAATTATACAATGCACCGAAGCTTTTCAATCCAAAAAGTTCAGACACTGCAGCTGGTATAATAGCCCAATGTGCTCCATAGCAGAGTCCTATCAACACAGAGACTATATATATTGAACCAGGCTAACCCATAGCATAGAAGAATGAGCAAATGCCATAACAACTTGAACAGCCATTGCCACTGGTCTTGGGTATGCATAGTATCTGATAATAATTATAAAACAAGTTAAAACATCAGAAAAAATGCTTTGATTAAGGAAGAAGCTGTATTAGTATTTAGGAACTTGGAAACATACTTTACTATATTCTCAGAGAAGTATCCACCAGCAACACGGCCAAGAAAGCTCCAAATGCTAATCATTGAAACAAATACATGGGTGTTAGCATAACCTAACGACTGAGACATCTGACCCAGATTATCAATTACCGTCAAACCAGAACCAGATGCTAGAACTAGGGAGATAAAAATAAGCCAAAAGTCTGCCTTTACTAGAGCCTGAAGTAAAGTGAAATCCTCTCCTCTGTGTGGACCTTTTCTTCACTTGACTCTGACTACTCCTTCTGCTGCTGCTTGGAATAGTTTAGCTTGCAAGTGCACAATTCTCTTTTGTCTTTCTGATGGTGGGAGTGTTTCTACCTCAGGAGATTTATCATCTTCTGCCTCGCTGAGGCTAAGAATGTAACTCCCCATTCTAGAGGATTCTTGTTTCTCTGGCTCAGGAAGAAGGCTCTCCTCCAAAACTGGTCTTGGTCCAGAGAAGAAAACCAAAAAAATAGGAATAATAACCGGAAGCACTATTAAAACAAGTAAGACAACTGTCAATAAGGTTATCACATTCTCATTTAGACTGCTTAAATCCTGAAGAAGCAAAACTGCCAACAGATAAGCTGCCAAGATAACACAAATGCTGTAGGTAAATAGGAAGCTCGGGTGATCTGAAGATCTAGCTTGTTTGTGACCACCTATAGGGCTAACCAAGAACATCACAGCGGTAATTACAATTGATGGCCCAACAGCAACCATGAAAACAAGGGAGGCTTGATCAGGAAAGTTGAACATAGCATAAACTTGTGTCAAAATTGCACCACTTAGCCCAGCAAATCCTTTAAGTATCCCCACTATTGGACCACGACTTTTAGGAAAATTCTGTACACAGGAAACTAAGGCTCAGTGTACACAGACCTTAGACCTTGGTAGGTAGAGCGGCTGTTTTCCGGGAGACCCTCGGCTCAAGAGAAAACATAATCACAAGCAAGCAAAACAAAGCACGAGTAAAGCAAGAGTAAAGAGTAAAGCAAGAGAAACAATCAGACTCGGATAAGGAATTAAAGCAGTATAAAGTGCACTCGAACAAAAGGGAGCACTAAATATGAGAGAGAGAGAGAGAGAGAGAGAAATGCACAATCGTGCAAACACATCCAGGATGAAGGGGAACCCAACCTTTAGTTTACATTGAACATGTTTTGATTGGTTTCATGTAAGAAGATCATATTTAAGAATTTCTCAGCTTTACAAATTGAGTAATTGATAACAAAAAGCCATTCACAAAATAGGTACCATCTGCATAACTGTATTATTGCTACTGCAAGCATTTTACTCTCCTTACTTCATGTTCAACACCAAGCCTTTCTCGTTTGTCCCATGTTATTTCTCGACACCATCTTCTTCACCTCTTCGCACTGTTAGTGAAGCATCAGTCTTTTTTATAGGTGTGTTGTTTAGCCTCTTAGTGTGTACCGTCTCAGTTTATTTGACCTTCTGTAGGTTCATCTTAACCATTTTTCATTAACTTGTTATAGCATTCATTTTTATTTCATCACACGTCTATCTTTATGTCCTCATTTGATCCAAGCTTGCTTACTAGTGGTTCTATTGGCAGTAGATGACAATTATTATGTAGCATACGTTATATCCAGTATTACTAAATCCACTTTATCAAACTTCCCTTTAATGTCATTACGATGCATTACACCCTCAACTCACAACACTGGTTCCACCTACCTGCAGGCTCTTTTATAGGAATCATCTTAACCTATATCTCTAATTCTTCATTTCTAGGAACATTGACTCCAAATACTTAAGTTACTAGCTTTAAGAAATTTGTCTGTCAATATTCTATTACTGCCTCCCCTTTCTTTTTGTTATATTTGTGATAGTTAGTGTGGTCTAAAGTTGATTCCTTCCCTAGGTTCATCTATTAAGAATTAGATTATATCGTCTAAAAATCACAAATATCATGGAACCTTGTCTTGTATTCGTCCTATCGTCTATCAGTATGCTACGTGAGATGCATCCAGAAAACTGCCTCCTGAAAGCCTAGGATTTCATAATTTGGCAAACAACAGAATGTCATAACTGCTGGGAAACAAATTGGAAACCATAAGGAGTTTTTTCACTATTTTGTTATGTATAGGACTATTAGCAGAGCAATAGTTCATTTGTCCCAGTGTATTAGCCAGTTAGTTTCACTTTATATTCTTTAGCACTAAGGGTGTTGGCCAACGGTTGAGCAAGTTGGAATGAAAACCATGGGAGATCAAGGTTCAAATACCAACAGGTGCAGAAAAGTTAAGTGATTTTTTCCCATCTACCTCAGCCTTGGGTTGTTGAATTGCTAGATACCTGTACTGGTGGGACCATATGAGTACCCGGTTAAATAGTCGAGGTGCTCACAAACTGTCCTAGACATAATGATTTCCAAAAAGAAAAAAAGGGTTTCTCACTTTCTATTCTATTCTTCTGTTTTCAAACAAGGGTTTCTCTTCTTAACATTAGGTTGTTTGTTACCACCTGTTTTCTTTTTTCTTTTTCTCTTTCTTGATAAAATACTGTTACCACCAATTTTCTTATCTCTCCAGTACAGCCTGTTTACCAACTTCTCGTTCCACTTCTACCATCAAGTTCATTCAACTTAACTTAAGAGTTCAGCAAGCCAAAAATTTGTGCAACATTATATCCAAATTGATTTACTAATAGCTTCAGTAATAGCTAGTGGGATTCTTCAACCTAGCAGCAACACAAATAATAATGTACAAAATTTTGCTCAAACAGTAAGCTGTAATACGTCTTTTACAGCAGCCAATGGTGAAAAAATGAGATAACAGTGTTCAACTTTGCTGGACCAGTGAGCAAGATTAGTTATTTTCTTATGATAATGATATTTAGTAAACCTTTTGAGACACTCGGTCCAATAATTCAAATAGCCTGGTGACAAATATATTCTTGTGCTTTGCAGGCCATGCAGCCTATCTTGACACCTGAGACATCCTCTTTACAAGACCAAGTCAGTTCTCGAGCATATGCATAATCTACTATATATATACATACACACATTCATCGAATTTCCTAAATTTAATTTGGCAAGTCTTATACAAGTTGCAAGCTAGATCTTATATTTCCTAGCATCAATTTAATTGATATATTTTCTACACCATAATTAACACAAATACATGAGTGAATTGAAAGTCTCAAGTGTTATTGATAATTATAGAAGCTATCTCCCACACATTCTTTTCGGAACAGAACTGTTTACCGTATTTCCCCATGTGGGATAGCACACGGTAGCAAATCCCAAGAATGTATAAAGCACATCCATAAGTGAGTTACATGTCAAACACTTGGCTAGGCCTAAACTTTCTAAGGATCCTCCAGGATAAAGAGTACAAACACTACAGCAAAATGAGGAACTCGTACATCGTCATCACATAGACAATAACCTGGGATCAAAACAGAACATTGAGCCAGACAGATATTTAAGCAATAACTGCTGTAAAGACAACTTCTTTAATCCCTCATCATCAAATACATGCAAGACTTTTTCTGGTTCTCTCCTGCTCTTTCAGTTTCACTCTTACCTGCAATCAGTTATTTTCTGGAAACATTGTTGATCTCATTACTTGCCTGCATTTTTTTACTTTTTGGCACATGGTAATGTAATTCTCTATGGCTACAGATGTAGGACTGTAACTGGATACAATGATTTGCTCTTATCTAGCTAAACTTCATCCACCTAATTACTTTCTTCCCAATTTCTGCATTCCAGTTGGACGCCATACATTTAGGTCTCTGGGGGAAGTAACGAACAAAAATCAGTGCTTGAAATGCATCTACCTAATCATTATGATTGGTGGCTCCTGTGTTTTGTCCATAGATGGAAATACGTTCAAGTAAATCCTAAACCAAGGAACATGTCCACATAGGTAGCCACTGGTGATTAAATGATATCTACTACATTAATGTGCCTGGCTGGTTGGATAGTAATTTCTAATCGGAATCGAACATCTTAATACACTGAACAAGTAACTATGTAACTATTCATGGCCATATCTCAAAAGACAAAAGAAAATCACTCACGTAAGTTCAGCTATCAGTCCAAAAGCTACAAAAAAAAAATACCCAGAGTCACTATAGGCTTCATCCACAACTTTATTTGGAGAAAGGGGAGAAGAAAAGGAATCCTAGCATTAAAACCAAAGAGACGTTACTTTTTAAGAAGCCATAGATTGTTCCCCAGCATAATTGTAGGTTATCAAATGATATACTCCTGGGTAAAAATCACCAGGAAAGCTGGTGCATGACCACTGAGAAGTCACGTTACCAAATCCGGCAGTGACTTTCTCAGCTTAGCCCTCCCTTTTCATCCTCGGTATCAAAGTTCTCAAAGAGAATATCATGGTGAATTATTTAAAATGACTTTAAAAAGAGAAGACTATCTAGCTTCTTTCCTTGTTTCTATCATTTTCTATGAGGGGAAAGGAGGGCAGATCTGGAAGTGACCGAAACGATTACCATGGGAACTTGGCTTTGAGATCAAATTCATAATCAGAACTTGATCAACATGTGATTTTCATTTTGAAAAAATGGTACATATTTAATGATTTTCTACTCACTTTGAAGTTATCAATGAGAACTGCAAGTCAAAATCCAGAAATTTGAAGTCCAATAATACAATCTCTCATGCATTTTAGTAATCATAGAGGAATTACTAGACTCAATGTTCTCCATAATATCGGTAGAGAGATTGCATTAACAGAAACCTTAAAATTGAAGCTTTTCTCAGATTACTTTCTCTACTCTTCAGGACTTGTTCCATTTTTTAGATAAAACTTATATTAGCAATTAGCATAAATGAAATTGCAATTCCCCTCTACCCAAAGTATATATTTTGAAGGCAATAATTGTTTCAACTGTATATTTCAGGACTCGCAAGGCAGGTAATGATATCAATTATCTCCACTGGAGATCCTTCTGCTCATTTTGAAGTCAATTTGCTAAACAAACTGATCCTATTACTCTATCTATTAGCAAGTACAACAACAACAACAACATAGCCAGTAATCCCACAAGCAGGGTCTGGGGAGGGTAGAGTTTACGCAGACCTTACCCCTATCTTGGCAGACCTTACCCCTACCTTGGGAGGTAGATATGCTACTTCCGATAGACCCTCGGCTCTATTAGCAAGTTCAACAACAACATTCCCAGTATAATCCCACAAGTGAGGTATGGGGAGTGTAGAGTGTACACTTATATTACCCCTACCTTGGGAGGTAGAGTTGTTTCCGATAGACCCTCGGCTCTATTAGCAAGTACAAAATCTCAAAATTTCAGATCATAACAAATGAATGTAAAACTCCAGACTAACAAAAATCAAGAAAATTGCATAACAACAATCATATACAAGAATTGCAACAGATAGGAATTAAAAAAAGTGAACTAACCACCCAAAGAGGCAAAGCAGGCAACTTGTGAGCAACAAGCCAAACAAGACCATATCCAACAAAATTCTGAAAGCAAAACTTCACACAAACTACCAGCAAGAAACCCAATAGCATCACCCAAATCTTTAGCTACACCCAATAAGGCAACTTGTCTTTGGTTATAACCCATACCACTTTTAATCACTGGTGAAATACTATACTACCAAACAAATACCCGATTCCAGAACAAGATTGAACCCACATCGATGCTACACAAATTAGCCATCGATCATTTAGAAATGCTCTGATTTTCTCTGAAACTTGTACCATTTTTTTTACTTCACCATTCTTGATTTAGATTGTTGTGTATGCATGAAAAAAATGGTTTAGTAATAATAAGTGGAGTAAAGAGTAAGATGTTGATTGATGTACGAGTGCTATATTCTTGGAAAATTATTTGTGGATATATGTTGTATGCTAGTAGTAGTTTTTTAGTATTGTTACCCCACCACCCCAGCTACTTCTCTGTATATGTTGCTGGCTCCTGACTTTTTTTTTTTTTTTTTGAAAAATCAAAACTTATACTTGAATACTCTTAAGGATAAATGTTCAAATATAACCCTCCGTCTCCGTTTTACGAGCAGATATATTCATAATAAAAGTGGTAAATATCTATCTTTAAAATGGTGTAAATATACTCCTACTTTCAATTTTGTGATTTAGAACAGATATACTATAACCTTCAATTAAAAAATGATGCAAATAACTACAATTCCGTCGCAACTATGAATTCTTTAACTTTCACCGCTAAATCAAATTCCATTTTAGCAGCTAATGGAACCCAGGAGCTAATTCTTCTTCCCACTACTTTACCATATGTCACTGCAAAATCCAACTCTTTCCCAAAACACATGTAATATAATTAAATAATCAAGGACCATCTTATCTACGGTCATGTCCTTCTCCGATGCATTTTGTTTGTATACCACAATCATTGGAATTCCATCATCCAACAGTAGCAACATTTTATTTCCACTCATGAAAATGAATCATATAGAAAATGATCTTTTTTAATATTTTAATTTTTGCATATGGATTTTGGGTCTGTTCAGTTCTTTTTAATTGAGTTTGTATTAGATTAAAAATAAAAAATAAAAAAGAAAATATCACCAAATTTGGATTTTTTGATAGATTTGTGACTTTTGTGTTAGAAAATATAATTAAGTGACTTTAGTATAAAAAAAGTAATAGTAATGTGACTATCTATGAAATTCACCGTTCCAAACTGGTAATATAAAAACTTTTACACAATTATTGTTGTTAGAATAAGACAAGTTGTAAATAGGGTAGACTTAATTAAGAGTTTTTCATGGGATGACCAAGAAAATAAAAATCAAATTTAAACTTTTTAGAGAAGAGATACTTCTAAATTTAAGAGATATTGTCAAGTCAAATGATCCATCTTGTAAATTGCTAGTCTTAGACCTAGTTATATTTGAAATACGATCGATATATATGATTTGTGTGCACCAACTTAAAAGAATTACTCCTTAGAATAAGGTTGTGTAAGTAAATTGGAATATGTAGTCCCATATGGCAAAATTAACAATCACGCATTAGACTTTTGTTGTCACCCATTCTCTCAATTCATTCTCCGACTCCCGTGACTCTTCTTTTGTAGAGTAGTTGATAAAATAATGAAAAACATGGTGATATGAATTAAGTCTACATTTAGGTCGTTTTTTGGTCCGTGCGAGATGTGCTATAGCACAAGGCCTTCGAAAAATGAAAAATTTTAAGGTCCCTTTTTTTATTTTTTATTAAGTAGTATTAGCCAGAATATACTGTAAATGTCCATAATTCGCAGGTTTTAACCCAATCAAAGTAAAGTGATTCAATTTCAGTTTCAGTGACGCACGCATGTGGAGATCCAAATTCAGATTATTGAAATCGTATATTTACTTATATTAAGGACCTATTTTTACGAATTAGAACAAGACCCACAAAATATATGAGAGAGACTGAAATTGCACATGACAATACAAAATCTTCCACCTCCTCCGTCATAACATCATGGCTAACTTAGTTACAAACATTTCCCAAAAATCTAGGTTCTCGTGAAGGGCCTTTGCTTTTGTGGAACCCTGTAAGTGTATATTAAGAAAATAGGAAAAAACCAAAGGAAAGCAGAACTACTGAACCTAAACTTTTTTACAGGTCGGCCGTGCTCATCTTGAATTTTGTCGTGCCTTTTAGACTGATAAGGCTCATGTGGCGCCAACGTCATCGATGACTGAGATTAAAATTGAAGTGTATTTGTTATTGTCCTCACATACAGGGATAAAGTGAGGTTCAATTCAATATCATACACTAAAAATTAATTCCTATGTAACTAGGATGAAAACTTTTTTTTTTCATTTGTTATTAAAAGAATACGTTCCATTGTCAATAATATTGATGTAAAATATATATAGTAATATAAGAATATTTAAATTAGGTAACTAATCAACCTAATTAGAATAGAAATATAATTCTATCTAAAATAAAAAACCTAATTACAATAGAAATACAATTCTACCTAAAATAAGAGATGTACAATTAATGAAAGAATATTCGAGAAATATTCTATTACACCCCACAGTCGAAACGGGAGGTTCACGAACACTAAGACTGACTAAAAAATCATCAAATAGTATGCGCGGAAGTAATTTGGTGCAGATGTCGGCAATATGATATCTGGAAGGAACATGAAGGATTCGAACATGACCACGAGCCACTTTTTCGCGAACGAAATGAATGTCCATCTCAATGTATTTAGTGCGTTGATGTTGGACGGGATTGCCGGAAAGATATATCGCACTAATATTATCGTAGTAGAACAGTATTGCCTTTTGAATCGGGCAGTGAAGCTCAAGTAGAAGGTTACAAATCCAACAAGACTCAGAGACGACGTAGTGACACCTCTGTACTCTGCTTCAGCACTGGATCACGATAGTGTAGACTGTCTTTTGAAAGACCAAGACAATATGTTATCTCCGAGGAAAACGCAGTAACCAGACGTGGAGCGTCGGGTGTCAAGACATCCACCCCAATCAACATCAGAATAAGCAGTAAGACTAGTGAGTGAGTACATGTATAGATGTAATCCAAAGTGAAGTGTACCTTGGACGTATCGTAAAATAGGTTTGGGAGCATGCATGTGTGCTTCCGTCGGATTGTGCGTCGTGGCGGTTATTGCGGCGTAGGATATGTCGAGTCTCGTGAATGTAGTCTGCGAGGCCAGGTTAGGCTACGATAGTGAGTCCGGTATGAATATGGGGGGCCGGAATCAGCGCTGAGTTTGGAATTGGTGTCTACTGGCGTGTGGTATGGTTTGCAAGATGTCATGCCTGCAGCCTGCACGGTCAAGGATCTCTTCGACGTACTTCTTCTGACACAGAAATAGGCTGCCAGACTATCGAGTGACAAAGATGCCCAAGAAATAACTCAGGGGGGCAGATCCTTCATAACAAACTCAAAGGAAATGAGAGATATAATGGATCGACAAAGAGCTGAGGATGATGTCATAAACATATAATAGGTAAGTCATGTTTGTACCCTTGTTGTAGATGAACAAGAAATGATCAGATCTGTTATGTGAAAAATCGATAGAGATGACATAATCGACGAACCACTGGTACCATGCTCGAGGAGTCTGTTTCAGTCCATAGAGCGATTTCCGCAACAGACACACATAATTCGGATGAATAGGATCCCTGAAACCCATAAGTTGATGCATATATACCATTTCATGAAGATCTCCATGTAAGAAGACATTCTTGACATCAAGTTGATGAATGGACCAAGACTTGGATAGAGTAATGATGAGGACGGTCCGGATGGTTGCGGACTTTACGACCGGGCTGAACGTTTCATCACTGCTCCCACATGTTAAGACTTGTCATCACCTACAAGACGAGTCTTGTACCTCTCAAAAGAACCATCAAATTTCTTTTATGTCTAAAAATTCACATAAAACGAATAATTTTAGCATTAGGTGAATGGGGTACTAGGTCTCACGTCTTATTATCAATAAGAGCATTATATTCGTCAATCATTGCGACTTTCCAATTAGGGTCGGACAAAGCATCCTTCGGATTTCGAGAGATAGGAGAAGGGACAACTGAAATGGATAGGTTAAACATGTTAAGAGTCTCACATCAGTAATTAAATGAAAACATGAACTCCTTATATGGACTTGGACAATTCTCATCTTATAAGCTAGCTTTTGGGTTGAGTTAGGCCCAAGATCCATTTTTTACATGGTATCAGAGTCAGACTCATTCTCATTCTTTGTTCACCGATGTTGGGCCCCCAAATTATATTATTCACGCTCCAGTTAACAGGGTCTGAGAGTGCGGGGGAGTGTTCACATCGATTATGTAATATTTTTGGATTTCGTTGTATACAATTCCGACCCCGACACTGCGTACATGGCTTACCCGGAGTATGACATTGCTAGAGGCTACTAAACAGCTGCAACTTCATTTTCTGGGGGATTTAGGAAAAAAACCTAGTACTAACAACATGTATACTATATGAATGGATGCCAAAATGGCAAAATCCACAAACACAAAAAGTACTACATTATACATATAACTAAAGTATTTATTCATAAACTAGTGGTGGACAGAGTTTCTAGTGGTGAGAGAGGATCTCATATCTACAATGGTAGTTTCATCTGCTCCTAACTTAATAGCTTCTTTACTTGCACTTATAAATCTTGAAACTGCACCTCCTACGTAACCATGAGCTTCTTTCACATTCATTTTCTTGCTCATTTCATGTGGAAAACTGCTCAAGAAATGGTCTCCATTCAACACAGCGGCTAGCTGCACTACTTCACTCTGAAACTCGGACAACGCCCGAGTTTCATCCGCTTCAGTAGTACTCCTCAAAGGAGAGGCTTCAGGCAGAACCTCTGCAAATAATCAATCGAATATTGAGTTTAACTTGGTGTGCAGAAGCATTTTTACAGTATCAAGTAACTTAGTTAAGAATAAATTAGAGATAATAGTCCTTTTTGATCCCTTAATTATTGATAAATTTTGCTTTTGATACTGGTGATAGTCTGACTTAGCACATTTGACCTTCAACTAATAAAATGTACTATAAATTTGTGTCTTTTTGTAGGAAATATTTTTAAAAGTATATTACCCTCCAATATTGGAGTAAGAGTGTAAGCTTAACAAAACACATGGTAACTAAATGGTACAATGGTTAATAATTTAGAAATTTTGTGAATATTCACAAGTAAAGGATAAAAAATGCACATCTTAATAATTGAAAATTAAATATACTTAGAATCACAAGGACTAAATCAAAATTTATCAATAAATGAAGGACGAAATGTGTTACTAAACCTAAAAGATAAATTACAGGTGTCTATAAAAGTAGAACTAATAACCTACAAAAAATAAGGCAAATCTCAATTGAGTTAATATATCTTAAAATACATTGATAGGGTAATTTTTTTATATTTGTCCGTGTAAATAAGTTGAGCCTTGTCCGAATATTTAACATGATATAGCAGGTAATTTGCTTAGAATATATAACATGATATACCTCAGTATATAGTAATATAAATATATTCTCATCATTTAATTAAGAATATTTTTGTGGCTATGTGCAACATATTATAATCAGTATAGTTATCTTAACAATAAAATATAAGCTTGCTCTGTTCTGCAGGTTAAGTAATTGACAGTACTTACCAGGGCAATCAGTTCTTGGAGATGACAATTGACCTACAACATGCTCAAATGTGCCAGCCCAAGCATCTCTATGAGTTAGAAAATTGGATGTAAGATTGAATATTTTCTTTATAGTTGCTGGAATTGATGAGTGCTCGAACTCTGAATTTTGTTTAGGTCCCTTTGGCTTGCTTATCACTGCATACAAAACAGAAAGTGTGACATTACTAAATAAAAAAACTAGAACACTACACAGAAAAAACACAACAAAAGAGTTAATCCCGTGACTATCTTAGATAAGACTACAGATAGACCTGCACATCTTGCCGTATTGAAATATATTTAGTTTATCCATCTGAAAGGAGCACGTAGAGGTTTGGATCAATCTTGTCCTATTCCGGAACTCATTGATCCAATTAAGTCAGATTCACACCTTAGAAAGCTCGGGTTTTAACACTTTCTGTTGAAGTGAATTTCATTTTCACAACTCAAACTTGAAACCTCTGGTTGAGCGTGATGAAACCTTAGTGCCATTCCACCATACCATTCGGTCAGGTTGGAGCCTCAGAAATACAGTCATCTTCACTACGGAGCTCTAAAACCCCACTAGCCTAAATAAGTTATGTACTTTTTTCGCTTTGAGCATCCGATGTTTGGAACTAAATGGCATGACTAAAACTCAGATACGCGCCTTAGAAAAAATCATTATAAAGGGGATTTCATCGCTGAGAGCATCTGGTGTTCTAATACTCCCTGTTGAAGGGGATTTCATTTTTACGGCTCGAACATAAAACTTCTGATTAAGGGGAAGGAATATTTACTATTCCACCACACCCTTTTGGAGCCTTAGAAATGGAGTCCTCTCCACTAGGGATAGTTGGCACGAATCGGATTAATCGGGCCAGTGAGTTATGGACACCAGAATGTTTGAATAAAAAAGATGGAAATTTTAAGCTTACCAGTTCCTTTCTTGATCCAAGGGGAGACCATAATAGTGGGCACACGAACACCAAGCCTATCAAACTTAAAGAAAGAAGGTGCAGGCCCAGTATTCCCATCTGGATTTGGAACATCACCATAAGGAGTTTTGACATGATCATAAAATCCACCATGCTCATCATAAGTAATAACAAAAAGTGTCTCATTCCACTGAGGACTAGCTCTTAGTGTCTCGTAAACTTCCTTCACTAATTTCTGCCCATTAGCAACATCATGTGATGGGTGATCATCATTTGCTGGATACCCTGTAATACCAAAATACCTGTTGGGTTCAAAATACATGTCGTCATGCAAAAGCTAACAATAAATCAAATAATAACAAAAAAGTGAACTGAAAGAGGCATAAATCTGTATTCAATCGCCTTAACGAAAATATAAAACTAGAGATAATAATTTATCCCTAAACAAATCTCGACTACATTATAGATGTTATTATGTTGATGTGGGAAGGAGCAATCCTCAATTTATAGAAGTCTAAAACTTTTTCTCCTCGAAAAGAATTATCCAAATATGAAAAATATATACTTTTTCTAAAAGAAAAAATAAAAATCAATTATGATAACCTCTTTGTCCGTCCTCCGAGAAAAGGTAAAATACAACTAAGCAAACCCTGACCATACCTTGGCTCAATCACAGTCAAATTAGGCAAATTTCCATTCTTGGCATCTTTCTTGAACTTCAAATCATACTGATGGAAATTGAACATATACTTCAACATCCTCAGATTTCTATAAAACAGAGTTGTTGGTATGTTCTGGTAATAAATACCAAAATACAATCCGTTTTCGTGAAGCGAATCGAATATGGTTTTTTGTGGATACCCTGTAGCTAGCTGCTTCTTGACATGGCTAGTGGAACCATGAGAAGTTGCAGAGTATAGAAATAGCCTGTTTGGTTGTGTTGGGCCAGGAATTGAGCAGAACCACCTGTCGAATACTGCGAATTCGCGAACTAATGTGGCGTAAATTGGGAGATTTTCTGGCTTAAATCCACTCATGACTGTTCTTGATAGGTTCTTATCAATGGTGAGTGCTTGTTCCACAAAGCCTGACATTGATGGAACAGAGCCAGAGCCAAATACCTGTTGTAACGTACAATTCAATATGATATCAGACAGAGAATAAGTCATAGGTTTAAATTTCACTTACAGTTTTCATGGCGCACCTTTATTTGGATACCGCAATTTAATTTGTACTTCTAAAATTCTTTTGCACCTACTCACTCCAGATATTGGTATCTAAAGTTAGACTTTACAAAACTAAACTTCAAGTTTCTAATGGTTAAATTAAGGCATTTCAGAAATGGGTGAAGTTTAGAAAAAAAAGACTGAATTTCGTCAGTAAAAATGACGGAAGTTTAAGTAAAAATGGTTGAATTCAGTCATATATGATAAATTCACGCAAAAATGATTGAACTTCGATAATAAGTTTCGAAATTTCAGCCATATGAAATTTCAAACACGTATATGTGAAGTTATTTGGAAATGGGTAGACTTCCTATGCACTTCAACAAAATTTCACGTGCTTAGTCCATATAAAAAAGAATCAGTATGACGTGAATGAGAAAAATTACTTAAAATTTTAAATGATACAATCACACACTTTAACTATACCTGTTGCTCCACATCTTCAAAGGAGTGGCCAGGGTCTGGATCAACATACTGGGCATCATCAGTGAAGCAAATAGTTTCAGTATTTTGGGCTTTGGTTGAAACTGGATTGCACTCTTTACCAGTGACACCATTGATTCTCGGATTGACTGATTTCTTCATCCATCCAAGCAAGTGATCAAAAGATCTGTTCTCCAACACCAACACAACAACTGTTTTAATGGGTTGTTTTTGCTCTCCATAAGTGTTCTGAATAACCCATGAAAGAGTAAGAAAAAGCAAGAAAAAAGTGGCAAAAGGTGGAGCTTTGGTTCTCAAGTGGTCCATTCTTGAATTTGAAGAAAATGGAGAAATGGAAAGTGTTAAATGATGAACTGAAAAGAGGAAGGATCTGGTAAGAGCTGTAAGGAGACAGATGAATAAATGAAATAATTGTGCACATGTTAGTGTTGTGGGAGCTTTAAATGGAGATTGTCCTCATCTGATGTGGGGTATTACTGAATAGTAAAAGTGGTTAAAGATGAAAAACTGTAAAGTGGGAAAATGGGAGGTGGTTTTGGTAGTAGTCAAACAGTGAAACAAATTGGGGAGGATACCCTTTGGAATGGTAATCAATGTATATATTAGTATTAGTAATCTATTGTCACTAAATTATGGTTAATTGATGCATATTTTTACTTTAATTTACCACTTAAACATCATACATTGATATGATTAGCTATATTTATCAAGTAGGCGTTTGGCCATGCATTTTCATGTCATGATTTCATAATTTGATTTCAAATCACTATTCGGAGAAAATTTGAACTTCGACTTTATATCCCGATTTGAAATCTCAAATCATGATTTTGATTTTTTTAAAAATATCAAACTTGATCCATAAATTTATATTTTATAGAAAAAATTCATAAGTTAGTAGATATATTTACTAATCATGTTTACCAACAATTTTATCAAATATTAAAATATCTGTAAGTTGATAGTATATTAAGAGATTGTTCATACCATGTAGGAGTATTATATTAAAGAATAGTTATACTCCAACTCAAGTTTAATTTTCCTTTTTTATTGAACTAAAAAGTCTTTCTATAAGCGTATTAATTTTGTTATGAACTATGATTTGCTCATTTGGTAAGATTGTATGAAAATTGAGAACGTTTTGATGGTTTCCACAACTTGTGGAATTTTTATATCTATGGAAAAAAAATATAATTGAAAAAATCCAAATTACATGTTCAAACAAAACTTTAATTTCAAATTACTATAACTTCAAATCACTGATTTCAAATAACGTCCAAACGACTCTAGCGGCCAAAATGAAGGCTTGATGCTTGTCAATTGGAACATATTCTCGGAACGGAACCTTCCTCACTTCAGTCACGGGTAATTTTGTTAACACAAGTCATATAATAACAAATCATGAGTGGAGGACATGCCATTTTTATACCAAGAAAATCCAACTGCCACTTGAAATGATAGCAAGCAGAGCACCCTCGCAATAATTGTAACTAAATTTCTTCGAGTTCTTCTTAACAATGGGTTAAAGATTGAGATACCAATATGCTAAAATTTGATGATTTGGATCGAAGTTGCTTCTGCTATCTTCTTGGGGTCTTCTATACTCCCATGTTACTACAAGAAAAATCTTTTTATTTCTTTAAATGTTAGTGAAGTTATTAGTCAAAGATTTGCCTAAAAGAGACTGACAAATTAAAGAAAAAGTGAGATATGTTTAGCTATTCTCACGTGATTTCATGCACCGACACAATTACACAAATATTGACTTAGGAGTATTATTTAACTTCTTTGTTTCTCATTTCTTTGATGAGGGGAACCCTTGCAATATTTCAGCAAAGTATTGTTACCACACGAGTTCGAACCCGCGACGTCGGGGTGGTTATACCCCAATCACCTTGCCACTTACCAACTCGCCTGTGCCCCCGGAGGATTCTTTGTTTCTCATTTCTTTTTCTACCAAGGAGGTGGAACCCTTTGAGAATTTGGTTCTTTTGTAGCCACATTCTACTTGGACCCTCTGTTTTTTTTTCTGTTTCCCATGGGTATGGGCATAATTAAATTAAAATTTGTGTATGGAAGTCCCACATTGAGTATCAAAGTATTCTCTAATAAAAGTGACTCTCTATTTAGAAAAAATCGAACTCGAGATCTCTGATTAATGATAAAAGAATATTTGTCATTCCACCACAATCCTTGTTAGTATTTGGACCCTCTATCTTATTCCTGTCGTAGTGCCACTTCATTTACTAAGAATCTGTTTGGCCAAGCGATTTTGAGGTCAAAAAGCATTTTTTTCGAAGAAAAAACATTTTTTTTTGTTGTTATTTGAGGTGTTTGGCCAATTAGTAAAACTGTTTTTAAGTAGAAGTAGAAGTAGTTCTTCTGTGATTTGAGGAGAAGCAGAAAATCGAAAATAACAGAAGTAGAAGTAGAAATTTATTTTCTTCAAGATCGAAATATCCCTATCATAAATACATATTTACCAAGTATATCCCTCATGAATCTATTAACTTATAATTAATAATCCTTTACTTTATTTTACGCTGTATTTTTGTTTTGAATTTAAATTTGTGAAATGATTTTAAATTTTATTTAGGTTGATGTCTTTTAATATATTTAAATCAACATATTGATATTATATTAATATTTAATATTTTTTGGTTTATCTATGTATTGTATTAATTGAAATTTTTAATATGAACTTTAAAATTTTAATTAAATAAAGGTAAAAAGTTAATTAAAGTCTTTCATATAGATATTTAAAATAATTTATCTCTATAAAATAATGTTAATAATAAATGTTCATTGATACTTGTCCTTTTGATAATTTGACACTCAAAAGCATTTTTTAAGAAGATTAGTCAAGTACAATCTGCTTATCAAAAACACTTTTCAAATGAATTAGACAAACACAAATTGATTTTCGCCAAAAGTACTTTTTCAAAAAACACTTCTCAAAATAAACAGTTTTTAGCCGCTTGGACAAACAGACTCTAAAACGATATATTGTAGTAGATCATTTGGTTAGCGCGGTATGGTCATATTAAGTCCAAATTAGGTTACTCAAACTTTCTTATTATAATTGAGACCAAAAAAAAAGTTTATTTCCATTAGTAATTCTTTTGGGACTTTTAACTTCGAATAAGTAACACTTAAAGTATCTGGTTGAGAATGCAAAGTCTCTGTTTACACTTTGTAAATCAGTTTAGTCCATAGCTTTGATAATTCAACGGAACCTATGTGTTATGTCACTCACGCAACCCTAAAGCTTTAAATTAATCAAACGATCTACATAAAATTAGGACTAATTTGAAACCAATAATTTTGTTTTTTTCATATGAATGAACGGACCAATTTATACAGAGTCGTGTGAGTTTGACTATAGCTAGTGATTGAGTGGTACTGTAAACCTCAACTCAAGAGCTGGAGGATTCAATTCTCGTTCTAAGTACACTCACCAAAATATTTAAAAAGTTAAATAAAATAAGGTATAATTTAAAAGAAAAAGAAACAAGCACAATAAATCAAAACGAAACACAAGTCTGAACAACCAGGTTTTTCTTTTCCTTTTCAGTGACATTGACGTAAATTTGTCATTACACAATAAAATATCTTTACATTAATATCAATGCGCCATATGACACCTCTGAATTCTGTTACACTCCTGGAACTAAAGGGTGTACGTGTATAGAGGACACAATTCTCAGCACTATAGAGTATAGACCAATTCAGCTTCCAGGTAAAAAGATAAAACGGACTCCAATTTAGAGCTACCGATCCAAATCCTATAGCACAATCAACATTCATACAAATCAAACTGACCCACCGTTATTGTTCCTATCTGCTGCTCCCAGTGGCGAAACTTTCAACTGATCATTCACCGGATCTCCTTAAGAAAGCGAATACACCTAAACTTGCAGCTAATGCAGCACCAGCTGCTACAGCAGTATAGGCTGAAGCCCATGCAGATTCTGGATGAGCGTAATCCAAACTTTCGGAGTTGGAACCTCTCCTACGGCCAGGCGTTCCTGAATAGTCCAAGTGCAATCTCAATCCCTGTAGAGGTTGCATTTCTATCGTCAGTTCCTTCGTAAGAACATCTAATAACTAAAAACCTAACTCAATATTCTTTCCATATTGTTACATCTCTTATAATTCATACTAATTCGTGCTGTTTTAGAACCAAGGACCAGCAAAAAAAAACAATTGTACCTTCCAGCCTGACAACTTTGCATGTTCAACTGCTGCTAAAAGATCACTATCTGATGCTAGGATACACTTGTCATGGTCTTCATCTTCATACTGCAAGAGAGGGATTAACAATGAACATTAAGTCAAGTGGCTATTACAAGAAAACACAGGCGAAAGGGAACCTTCATATTTACAAGGGAAAAGTTCACGCATCCATACCAAAATCTGTGGAAGGTTGTTTCGGTCAATGTCATTCCCCAGTCTCTGAATGATTGCAGTTATGAGATCTGTCACGCTCCGTGTATCTGAATTATAGAAATATTAGGGCCATAATGTGAGTCAAAATATTAACCGTTCATTTTGAGGGAAAATAAAGAGCGCATTGAGATGATACCATATTTCATTAAGAGTTGGTTTTGGTAGCATAATATAATGGGAGAACCATAGTTCCCATATTTCTCAGACAATGAAAAAATGACGAACAAGAGTACTGCTAAATATACAATGCATGATGGGGATTCTCTAGAGTACTACACATGAAAAGTAAGCCAACCTTATTAGTTCATACACTTGCCTTACCCTCACTATATAGGGAGGATGACTAGTAGTAGAGAACCAAAGAAGAAAGGGAGTAACGTGGAAAAATCGCATTTGAAATGCCACTGCAATATTGATAGGGCAGTTTCAAAGAGAGCTATCATATCAGAAGTCTCAAGATACTTGAAAGAAGAATAAGGATCCAAATTTTAGTTTGTATCAAAAAAGGGCAGCCCGGTGCACTAAGCTTCCGCTATGCGCGGGGTCCGAGAAGGTCCGGACCACAAGGGTCTATTGTACGCAGTCTTACCTCACATTTCTGTATATTAACTGCAATATATGAAAGACCATATGTGATGCATCGGTCAGATACATCAAGCGCTTAATTTGTTTCTTCTTTATTTAATTTTTTAACAAGGGCTCATCAATAGCATACCACAGTTGAATCTGTGCATCCTTCCCTTTCGATCTTGAATCTTGAAGGCAAAAGTATTTTTCAGGCTCGCTGAAGGATAAGGAATCGATCTTCCTGTTTGTGCACCTTCAGAAGCTAATTTCAGTGAACCCTCGCTGAAATGTCATAGACAAATGTGAAAGATCAGTAAAAAGGAAAAGAAAATATGATTTAACAGGAAAATATGATTTAACAGGCTTGAACCTCCGTGTCTCTTCATCATCATCCGGAGTCAACGCCATAGCTGAATCCCAAAATCTTTGCATCATAGTGTTTGCAGCTTCATTATTCGCTCCAGCAGTATTTCCCACCTGTTTAATGAGGTACAGTTAAGGAATAATTCTCTACAGGCTTGGGCAACAAGAAAGCATGGCCGATTAAATATAGAACTAAGATCGTAATGGTGTACACATATGATTTGTTCCACCTATAGAGTGAAAATTCAAATGACTGGAAGTCCCTGACACATATAAATGGGAAACATAGTGCATTGAAGGATGGATTGAAACGTCACTAATACGAAAAAGTTTTGGATCTTAAAACTAGTACTAATTCAAGAAAGGCCATAATGATATCGATGATTTATTGCAACATCGTCGATCTGAGCTTCTATGTGAATGCTGACCAAAATTATTTCCAAAATCTAGAGACGCCTTTTGCATATTGGAAACATTGTTGAACCCTTCTGTTGAATACATAAACTAACAGTCTTAGCAAAGAGCCCCAAGATTCCAAGTTGAAATATCCCTAAAAAAAATTCTACATTTAAAATGCAAATGGCTGCAATGGAAGCTCATCATCATGGTGAAGTGGAAGGCAAGGAAACTTGCTGACTTGAGGGTAGGTATTAACAAGACAGCATAAAAAAGATGATTTGACCAGCAAATTAGACTAAAGGTTTTCAGTTACTTATGATGAGCTTCATAAGAAATGCACAAAGGAGATCCATGCTATTTAAGGCTAGTTTTGTCATGACGAGCACCAGAAATTCAGTTCAAAGTATTGCTAGTTATGATTCTTAGTTGAGCCATTTAAGGCTATTTTTTGTCATGACGAGTGCCACAACTATGCTTCTTCACCAAACTTGAAACCCAAGCATATTTTAAAGTATTATGTTTCTTTGACAAAGCAATCTCGTCTAAAATCAGTCTATACTGAAGTTTGAATCCTCTCATTTGTCAATAAAGTTGCACAATGATTGTTCACTAAGAACTGAGGAATTAATTGTTATTGTTTACACTTTCTGCAATATACAGTTGACATGATCCGTCCCTTATGATCATAACATAGATGCAGAATGACAAAAAACACATGGATGAACTTCTGAAATATAGTCTTGTCAGATCTTTCAACAACATCTGGTCCTTCATAACTGGTCAACGGGAGCTTGGAGCACTAATTTCCTCTTAGGGCTAGCAATTTCTTATTCTCTCTATGCACCCTTATATGCAAACATAACTAGGAAGTCATTAATTTCAGAAGCTTGTCAACTTATGGAAAAAGCAAGCTTAGCATAATAACTAGTGAGTTCTGACAAGTCAATCTCTTCAAAATTTAAACATTTGTGTGCATGCTTCTTACCGTGGCTACAGCTGCATGAGTGATATGAAGAACATCAAGAACAGCAACTACAATTCCCTCTGCACCATTAGAATTACACATTTTATAAATAAATCGGGAAAAGAAGATATCTGATATCAAACCACACTTGAGAAGATCAAATGTTACCTTTATCAACCACAGGAAGATGTAAGAATTTGCCATCATGCATTGTATGTAAAGCATCAACAATAGGTGTATCGGTTGTAGCACATTCTGGACTGGGGGTCATTACCTGAACATTAATGTGTAATAAAACAAAAGTTGACGGAGATTAAATGACTTTCTTTCTTAAATTCCAATATAGGAAGTAAAATGAAAGAATATGAGATCTCATTTACTTGCAAAGCTATTAGATACGTAATAATTTATTAGGAGCTACAATAAAGAGAGAGATATTTACCCTCTCAACGAGAATGGACTCAGGGGAGAGATCTTGCGCTATGACTCGCATCAACATGTCCTTTGAACTGCGGCGACCATGAGGCAGATATTTTAATGAGATGATTAGCGTGCATTACACTATAGCTTGGATTCAATAGCTGACATGTGGAGAAAAGGAGAGGAACCTTACGTTAAAATTCCTCGTGGTTTGTTGTCAACCATTACTATTGCAGAGCTCGTTCGCGATTCAAGCATCTTTTTTGCTGCGGCTAAAACAGTATCACTTGGTTCAACTATAACAACCCTGTAAACACCACAGGTACAGTAATCACGTGAAATTTAACTTACAGATTACAAGCTATGAATCACAGATTAAATATCATAAAAAGCAAAGATATTACCTACTTTGAATTCTCAGAGATGATGGTTGACAGTGAAGGCCTGAACATCCGCTCTTGAAGTGTTTCAATAAATGTATTAGAACCTGAGACAATCAAGAAATAAAAGAGGTTAATAAATGACACATGCAATGGAAGATCAAATAATGTATTCAACCACAGGGAACTTGGAAAATGAACCCCAAGACGTTCAACGAGCAACATCAATGAATTATAGAAACAATGCAAAAATTTCGACTAACCAGAAACAGATGAGCCCCAGTGCTTTTCAACTCCCTCAACAGCAGCTGCAATGGCCTTTCCTTTCTCAGCTGCCCTTTCAAGTCGAGCGATGGCATCATAAAGACATTTTGCTATATCAAGCAAAGCAATGACCTCTCCATTCTCCACAACCGGCAAATGTCTGAATTTTCCTGTGGCCGATTTGACAGTTAAATATTGAATAGACTCGAAAGAATCAACCATTTGTGTTATTCAAATATACCAACCTAGCACCATTTTCTGCAAGGCTTCTACAGCTAGTGTGTCAGAAAGCACAAAAACAGGATTTTTCGTCATAATCTTTGAAACTGGTGTTTCCTGAATATTAATTTCACGAGCAATAACCCTTGTCGCTATGTCCTTCAATTTCCCAAAGAAAGAAACGAAAAGAATGCAAATAAAAGTTAGTTAAAGGTATTCTTTTAGGATTAAAGGGGAAATCTCATAACTTGATCTTATTTGGTCAGATTATGACAATTATGCAAGATTGAGTTAAACCTTATCTGTCAGGATACCGCATAGTAATGCATTTGAGTCAGTCAGCAATAAAGCATCAACTCTGCGAGCAGCCATCCTACGGCAAGCTTCATATATACTTGTAGTATCAGGTACTGTTAGGGCTTTCGACAGTCGCAGTCTCTTAACTGTCCGCTCTCCGGTCAATCCCCTGGAATAAATGTGTGGGAGAACCAAATATTATTACTAGAATAAATGATACATCAATGATCACTTTGACTTGGAGTAGTTGTTAACCCCACCCCCAACCTGAACTCATGATTTTAACATTCAGTACAGTCACTAGCAATAGCATTTACAGCTATGACTGTCACTATACTTGCCACTTTGTGGTCAAGAAGTTAAGGATAAAGTAATGGATGGATTGTAATGGCTGCTGCTTTATAATTTGTGTATGAAACAAACTCAACCAGCCCAAACGAAAGAACAGACTATAGCCTATAAACTGAACAAGAAAAAACCTCTGGCAAAATTGTGCAGCCTAATGAATCACTCACAGAATTTAATGTGTAGCAGTATACAACCACGTAACATGCACTCGCTTTTAATACTTTGGACATGAGTATGTAGCAGAGAAGGTACATTCAGATTAATATAGCTTTTGCACGTATTTTTAAAGACCTATATGGAAGTCCCTGTGCACATGTCCTTCCAGTTTATCGTGGATGCATCCGTGCAAAATCATCCATTTGCAACTGCAATTCACTCTATTCCAGCACTTAATTCAGTTTATGTTGACTTGGTTTGATAGTAAGAAAGCGACCAATATACTTGGATTCCAATTCCAAAAGCTTAATTTCAAGAATGCAAATGCATCAGAATACACTATTCCATCTCGCATTTAGCTTCGGAGAACCAGCACATAAGTCATACTCATAGATATTCCCAGCACCAGAACACAGCTCTAGCTCCAAATTTCCAATATTTAGAATAAGTGAAACAACTAAGTGGTGAAAGTATCTAGTACAGCATAACCAACATTCTATATAGCACTTACTCCCTCCGTCCCATAATAGTTGTCATTTTCCTTTTATGAGAATCAGTTTGACTCATTTTTTAAGCTAAATTAGATTAGATCAACTCAATATTTTACATTTAAAAGTAAGATATTTCGATAAGTACTACAAGTTGCAACTTTTCTCATTCTAATTTGATCCAAAAAAATAATTAAAATTTTAGTCAAAGTTCATACAATTTGACTCCCGAAAACCGAAACATGACAACTAATAAGCGAGAGAGGGAGTAATTGTTTTGCGTTAATGGATGGATTACTGGAGCATATTGCACCAAGAGCTCCCCCAAAATTCTCAATCAACCCAACCCGATAACCAGACCACTTATTCCACGAGTATTGTTTCCACGACCTTCAGGATATCGAGGCTCAAGCGTTGATAAAGTGCTCTCTTCTCTCCTTTAGAAAAAGTATGACCAAACACATCTTTATCTTCATAAGTTTCAAATAAAGTGAAAAATATTTGTAATCTATGGCCAAACGCCTACTTAATTAGTTAGTTGTTTTGTCTTAAAGGCAGGATTACTGGAGAAAACTGCACCAAGAGCTCCCCAAAATCCTCAATCAACCCAACAAGATAATTGAACCACTTACCTCACAGCCTAATTCGGTATGTGCATATATTTACTATAAACCCACACACATACATACATACATATTATTTCCATTACCTTAAGGATATTGAGCTTCAAGCGTTGACAATTATTCCCAAATTGAAACGAATAAAACAAAAAACAAAAAAGATGACAGGAACCATTGCAACAAAGGATGATCAGAATATTGGGTAAATGAATTTCGTGTTCATAACAGGAGAATAAAAACTGACATGGAACGGGACGACGAAATGGACTTTCGTGTTGCGGAATCAGGCTGACCTCCTCCTCCATTATCAGCAGCAGCAGCTGTTTTCTTCTTCAAGTTAGATACAGAGCTCGTCAACGACAACGAACTCCTCCTCGACGACGATCCTCCTCCTTGACTCGTCGTCATCTCTAAGATAATACACAATATTGTATCAACAACTCTCCAGATAATTAATTAGATGCCTTTTTCCGGGAAAATTCTTCCACATGAATTTTCCGGGAAACGGCAAACGAGGAGAGAGAATCAACTTTTAAAAATGGGACAAGCAAGCCAAGAAAAGGTATGCCAAATTGCAATGGAAGACTTTGACCAATGATGTTGTTCCACGTCAACCAATGTCCGCCTCCGGAATGTGATCTCAATCACTGAAGACGTGTGGCGTTCAATTTTGGATTACTTTTTTTTTTTTTTTTGGATTTTACTGCTTCTCCTTTTTGTCTCTTCCTCCTTTTAATCTACGTATCAAAATTTAAATATAACAATAATATATTTACGTATCAAAATTTAATAGTTATAACAACACTCAACACCACTTCGTCTCTTGGCTTTGCTTTCATATAATCTATTCGATTGGAAGGAAGATTATACGAAACTTTGCAAGAGTATCCATTTTTTTCTACAAGATTTGCTAAAGAAAATAAAGGTTTCATATTTAACTTTTTTCTAGATTAATCTCAGTGATTCTTCCTAATTAATTCCTTTTCTAATTAATGAAAAGTGTAACGTCTCTCCCATCCCTTTTCTAATCATTGTCCTTAAATTCTTATGTATATGCAGTGACATTATGAAGTTGCCGCAAGGTGCAAGATTTATATAATTTAGATATACTTGCTACTTCACACTCAATAAGGTCAAATTGAAAGTCAATAAGGTAGATGTACTCATGCACGAGAGCGAAGTGCGACTAAAAATCACCCCATTTGATCTAAAGGGTGATATTCCACCTAGAGAGTGCGATTACACTTGCCCTCTTTGAAGCAATTTGTTGTAGTGTGTGGCCAAAAAACAAGTGGTATATTTTTAACATATTAGCATGTTAGTTTTATCTTTTACACATTTATATTGTCAATTTTCAGTTTTACAAATTTTTTAAGCTATTTATGTATTTATTTTACTTATCAACGATAAAAATTCTCTTTTGGATTTTTTTATTTTTATTTTAATAACGTTTAAGATGAAATTTGTATCATGACAGCATGAAGCGCGGTTAAATTCACTAGTTTTAATATAATTGTGATTAAGTGTGATGGATGTCTCTAGGTATAGGAATGTGTTATGTACTCCTAATAGTAGTAATACATTATGAACTTGGAAATGATAAATAATATATACCACTTGGATTGTGATGAATTTTTTAATTCTTAATCAGAGTCTTGAGTGTGAGTAGTTCTTCATTAAAAGTGTCAACAAGTGAAATGCTTTTCTCTTACTCATATTTGAAGATTGTCTTGAAAAGAAAAAAATATTTATGGTCGTGATAATATGATAAAACATGTGGTGGTATGGACGATCTTTCCACTCGATTTTTTTAATAAAATAAATTAATGATTCAACTTAAAAAGAAATGGACAACGAACAACGTGGAGCCTTTCAACACCCCCTTTTTAATTGAAATAAAGATGATTAAATTGCTTCTACACACACCACTATTTCCCAATGACAAATTCAAGCATTATTAATATATATTCCAAAATCAATTAGTTTGAAAACAATTAAGAGAAGGTCCTATCCTAATAAGTCGGGGTAGGATCGATCGAATAAGCAGTAATTCATCTTTGCGTAGATGAAGAATGAGATACTTCCTCACAGATTGAATTTCTTCTAGTCGCCAAGGAGTATTTTCACTGCTTTCTTATAGGCTGTAGCTTTTTCATCATTCCTTTATTCCCGAAGAAGGACTTTAAGTCCATAAAAAGGTTTTACGGTCTGAAAGACCAGTGCCTAAGGTGCCCAAAGTTGAATTTCTTGTCACGACCAGAACCCGGGCCCGTGACTGGTGCCTTACCCCGGGCACCCAAGTAGCCATACATCAGAGTAATCAGCGGAACATAAAGACAATACATGAAACCAGTGTAATAAGACAAATGAAATAAGCGCATAAAGCAACTAAAACTGTTACTTCAAGATATATATAAATAACAACTCTTTCAACACGAATGCTTTAATCTTTTACAAACCCCCGCCACAACAAGATTTCACTGCACTTAAGAATGATACGACAACAACGTATGGACAGGCCCCGCCAAACCCCTAATGTAAACACTTACGACGACAGTGGACTATACCATCGATAAGCCTCCGAGAAACGGAGCTTCCCAAACGCAAAATCAGACTCGAGAGCTAGATCAACGATCGTTGCAGACTTTACTCGCAGATTTAACGCAGCCGGGCGAGGTCAAGACAACAGTACCAAGATGTGAAATCAAAATAACATCAGAATGAAATCATAGTAGTCTATATAAAGCAGAGACATGTATGATAACCAAAATACGCTTCAATAAATAAGCGATATGTCAAGTCGTGACTCACGCCTCAAAGTTATCACAATAAAACCGTGACGGCAAGTACGAAGGCGCATAGCCGACTACTAAGACCCACAAGACCAAAAATACCACAAATCAGATCTCGAGGTCTTTCTGCATCGCACCACACGATCGTTCGCCACTCGCCCGCAATATCAATGCGCGTCTATCCTCGAACTCTCGCAGCCCGCATAGGTCACCCACGCACCCGCACGAGGTATTCTCGAATCACGGTCCTGCATCACCGAGGTATACCCCGCATCGGCGCAGCCAACCCCTCGATCCGCCAGGCTCCCGCACCGCATAGTCTCAAAAGACCGCATAGTCTCAACAGACCGCATAGGAATCCCCGCATCGTGCTAAACACCCTAATGATCAATCCCGAGCTACCGCGACTCGCATAGTCACAAGGATCGCATAGCCGATAGACCGCATCGCGGTGGCAAGCCCTGTGATAACAATTCGCGGGTATGTGATACAATAACAAGATAACGCTTAACGCTTGACAACGTAAGCACAACAAGAGTGACCCCTTTACACAATAATCACAAGATACTAACACACGTAAGATCCTAACACGCTTACTTATCAAATCAACAAGAAAGTATTACAAGGCTATCACAAACCAATACAATCAAGTTATTCACACGCGTACTTTCTACTAACAAGTTCGTACCTATCCCCAAAGTACTTCATACATTAAATCTTTAAAAGATACGTTACTTCACAAAACCACACAATACCGTAGTATATGAAAAATAGAGTGATTATCTTTTAAAGTAAATCAATTACTTCTCTTTGTAAAATCAAGTAGCAACCTTCTTTTCCAATGTTCAAGTTTCTTATTTTGTATGGTTTCGTAGTTCATAGTCTTATTCAGCTAAGAATATAATTCTCTTTAACTATCCGAGAAACATAAGTCTTATATGTGAGTAGGATATTCTTGTTTATAACAATCTTATTACAAATGCATGATCTAGAAATATCATTTTGTCTCATCTTAGCTTCTACGGATGGAAGTTTCTACTGGTTTTAATAATACTTAATTAGTCAAAACATTTCCTTTTATTAACGCTGCAGTGGTTTGTCGATACACATTCTCGATTCAAATCAAGAAACATTCTTAAGCCGTTATACCTAACTTCCCATAAAGCTAGTATAACTCTTAAGTTTTGCAAAACCAAGTATTACTTCTTCTTTCAAAATGATTCAAAATCTTTTGAAATACTTCAAGTTCTTTACTAACACATAACAAGCCGCTTATAGTTCAAATCGCTTACCTTTAAAGACCACAAGTATTTTCTTACCAACATAAAGTCGTTATAACCAACTTCCCATAAAGCCGTTATAACACTTTATGTTTTAAACCAATCAAATACATTTAGCACATGACGCTCACCGCACTACATAGTTCACACATATCATGCTAGAAGAGATAGGAAGAGGTTCACATACCTCGCGACGAGTATCGACTAATAGCAAAACGCCCAAGTACTTCCAACCGCTTCTACTCCTTGCCAAGTAGATCGCGCCACACGTAGTACTTCAACCTATAAGGCCACAAGGCGCTTATTAACATTTAGATCTCATCGTAGAACATTCTACCAAAATTCGGCAAAGACCTCCCGCAACAACAGAAATCTCCTCCTCTAACGAGGCCGCTACCAAGCCAACCAGGGGTTATACGCCTAACCCTAACTGTACAATTCTACTCCACGACTACTACACAAGTTCATCGTAATACACTCATGTAATTACAACAAGATTCTTCTTTTAAATTCAGCTTAAGTCGCAAGACATCGCTGTAAGTATTATTCAGCTTAAGTCAAAAGACATTGCCGATAACTACGCTCGATTCTATATATAGTATACTTCAACTATATATCCTAACAATATGTAATTTCCAATTACAATAGAGGACAAGATAATTACCTCGATAAGCCCATAATTATCCTAGTTAAAGTCGATCCCGGCAATCGCTTAGCTCCAACTCCGAGCGCCCAACCCGCTCTAAACCACCCTTAGAAGTTCTAACTAACTTCTACACAATACTCCAACTGACTATGGAGATTTTCCTAGGGTTTCGGTTTTGTGACTGACTAAGTATAATAGTATTTCTGGGCATTTTCAGATAGTATAACCTTAGAATACAACAAGGTATACTACTAAGGTAATTGGGCATTATAACAATACTTTTGAGAGTATTTCTACACCACAAAGGGGTATTATACGAAAGCAACTAGCAGTGGTACCCCACTACCACACTACTGTGAGTGGGCGCTACTCTCTGCCAGGGCCTCACGAACGGAGGGGAGCTCTCAAGACTTAGAGATTTTTGGACGAAGAAGTCTTCAAAGGGAAGGGTATTTATAGGTCAGTGAAGGCGCCAACCAATGGCCAAGATCTTGCCAAGTGCAAGGCTGTAGGCCAAGATTCACCCACGTGTCCTCGACCAACTAACACACGAAATATCCTACCAACTACACCTCTCCATTTCGCCCAAACCGAGCTCACGTCCGATAATGGGAGGTGCCAAGCTGGCGCCTCTTGTTGGCCCAACACGCTTCGCCTTTCTAAAAATCCGCAAAAATTAAAAACGACATACCGGAAATTCCCTACGAAAGTCGTGGAAAACGCTTCATTAAAAACGACTCTAAACGGTGTTGTGAACAAAATTAATTCGCCAAGCCTTAGTACAAGTTTCAATTTTCTACGATGTCCTTACGCATATACTCAAAATACGGTATAACATTTTCTCCTTAGAAACATTCGTTCCGAATGTTCCTTATAAGTCTCAAACAACCGCCAAAGATAGTCTTCACTACTATACTTACGAGAACAATCTCGCCACACCGCACTGCGTAAATACTTACATCAAAGTCCACGAGGAAACACCTCTAATCATCACCACAAAACACTCTCACCGGGTCTAAAATATACTTCCTTCGCACCTTCTCTTTACAAAAGAAATGATCACATCTACGCCCGCCATACATGCTCGCTTCTCTCTTTACTCGTCGTAGATTCCAATTTGTCACTTTGCCTGAGGCATTAACCTTCTCCTGCGACCCCACAAATGGTACCACTTTTGTCACTTTGTCGCTAACATTGCTCCGACGACCCAACAAATGGTACCGGCCGCCATGCACTTCGAGGCCGCCGTGACACTCGAACTCTTACCACATTCTCGATACGGCTTCGCCTAAGACTCGGTTACTATCTCTAACGTGGTCATCATTAATCGGGAACACTCGATGGATTCTCCGATACTTTCCCGATCATAACAATACGAAGACCGGACGCATCGCTTCCTAAGTCGACGCAAAAGCTATCATATGCAACCCGCCTATCCTTCACATGAACTCAAGTGCGGCCCAAAGTAACACGGCTAAGTTCCTCTCATACCAAAACTCGCCACACCCTAACCACACCGGAACAAGCTCGAACTAATCGTCAACCTTGCCAACATCGAACCAATCGACCAAGAATCTTACACTTCCGCCTCATGCTTCATGCGCGATATCCGAACACCGAAATGGTAGCTTAAACACTTCCTCCACAGAGACAACAATCCCCACGACTACCTCTCGAGATACACACACCGCCCGGTGGCGAACGCGATTCTCGAGATTCACCAGTTCCTAACCTTGCTCGCAAAACCTCCGTAAAGAGAAGCAGTAACTGGCTCCATCGTTCGCCTTAAGGTGTAGGTAGGCACCTCGCGCAGCCCTACAACCTTTCCGATAACTCAACACACCAGTAAACGGCCCCGATCAAGAACACGACGGGCTGCCCCATCGCCCGACCATCGGTCGAACGCACCTACGAACTCGCTCACCGTTAACTAAACTGGGCCTAACATCCTCACAACCCTAACACGCGCGACCACCACAACCTGACCCCACCACCAAACCTACCGCTGGTTGACCCGCAACGCGGCCTCAACCCGACCCGCAACGCCGCACAATACTAGCTCCCGATCCTAACAATCTCACTAATCACGCTTCAAAACCTGGCGGTCTTCTTAGCTCAACTACCCCCTTTCATTCCACACTACTGGGACCTATCCCAACATAACTCACGGCACTATGCACTTCCGATAAGGGTCAAACATAACACTACACCTTTTCTCGAGACGGCCTCACCTCTAAGGTCTTTACGTAAAGCTCTAAGGCTCACACCTTCTCTATCCCCAAAATCTTACTCTGCTAAACAACCATGATCTAATCACGACTAGCACATCGCTATCGTAACATAGCACTTAAGGTATACTCACCTTATCACCATACCGATCTCTGTAGGTTAAAGATATATCTATATCTATCGCTTCACTCCCTTAGTCGTCTAATCAAACTCGCCACGTAGGCTCATAGCTACAAGATGACGAACTACCCACCGATCCTCGGCGCTAAGTCCTCCTACAAGGACACCCCATCGACATCGACCGACGGTCGTAGTACAACAAGTATTAACTAAAAGACGACATTCCCTAATGACGCTCATTACATCGCGAACCTAAGCCCCGAGTTCTCGACCAACTCCCGCACACCCCGAACGCCCCAAATCGCGAAGACCACTGCACCGCGAGGTGCATATCTAATCTGGCCGCAGGCGACTACTCGAAAGTTACTAAAGGACTCACGCCCGCCTCTCTCGCCCTTTGTTAACCCGTAAATCTCTACGCTTTGGCTCACGCGCATAAGCCCGCATACGTGCCATGCCAAGCCTAATCAAGAATTACTTCGCACAACCTCTCTTAGATAGTCATCAAGACCCGCGTACATCGGTATACTCTCGTAGCCACATCCATACTAGTAACAGGTCGCTTTTCGCACTCTATATTCATCGCCACCGGCCGTGGAACCGGCGTTCAAATATCATGGCCGCAGCTGGAACCGCCACGCCGCCAAACTCACTGGGCTAGCGACGCCGCAAAACTCCCGAATGAGACTACCCTAGGTAATGATTGGGCATGCCCTCGCCACCCTCGAACTCTACTCAGCCTCCTCACGCTTTGACCTCCCGGCCGGGTTGCCTACGCGAGGCATAACTGCAAGTGGAAAGAAATACGCCGGGGTCCAACTTACAACACAAATCTAAGGCACGATCTCGAGTGAGAAGAATAGAAACCAATCCTAAATACCCTATAGCCTCCTCGACATCGCGTGCGCACAACACACCGATAATCAAGACTTCATCGATACTGGCCTCAGACACTTTCCGAGGATTAATCGCTCGATACCACTTTTGTCACGACCGAACCTGCCCGTGGATCGTGCCTTACCCCGCACCCAAGTAGCCATACATCGAGTAATCACGAACATAAAGACAATACATGAAACCAAAGTAATAAGACAATGAAATAAGGCATAAAGCTAACTAAAACTGTTACCTTCGATATATATAAATAACAACTCTTTCAACACGAACAGCTTTAATCCTTTTACAAACCCCGCCACAACAAGATTACTGCACTTAAGAATGATATCGACAACAACGGCGGACAGGCCCCGCCAAACCCCTAATGTAAACACTTACGACAGGGACTATACCATCGATAAGCCTCCGAGAAACGGAGCTTCCCAAACGTCAAATCGCGACTCGAGAGCTAGGATCAACGATCGTGTACCTTTACCGCAGATGAACGCACTCGGGCGAGGTCGATAACAGTACCAAGTATGTGAAATCAAAATAAATATCAGAAATGAAATCATAGTAGTCTATATAAAGCGCGAGACATGTATGATAACCAAAATACAGCTCACAATAAATAAGCAATATGCCATGTCGTCGTGACTCACGCCTCAAAGTTATCACAATAAAACCGCACGGGCAAGTACGGCGCATAGCCGACTACTAAGACCCACAAGCATCAAAAATACCACAAATCCGTATCTCGAGGTCTTTCTGCACCGCACTACACGATCGGCCGCCACTCGCCCGCAATATCAATGCGCGCGTCTATCCTCGAACTCTCGCAGCCCGCATAGGTCACCCAGCACCGCATTTAGGTATTCTCGAATCACGGTCCTGCATCACCGAGGTATACCACGATCGGGCGCACCAACCTCGTATCCGCCTAGGCTCCCGCACCCGCATAGTCTCAAAAGACCGCATAGTCTCAATGCATCGCATAGGAATCCCCGCATCAAAGCTAAACACCCGAATGATCAATCCCGAGCTACCGCGACTGCATAGTCACAAGGATCAGATAGTCGATAGACCGCGATCGCGGTGGCAAGCCCTGTGATAACAAGTCGGGGTATGTGATACAATAACAAGATAACGCTTAACGCTTGACAACGTAAGCACAACAAGAAAGTGACTTTACACAATAATCACAAGATACTAACACACATAAGATCCTTGCTTACTTATCAAATCAACAAGAAAGTATTACAAGGCTATCACAAACCAATACAATCAAGTTATTCACACAAGGTACTTTCTACTAACAAGTTCGTACCTATCCCCAAAGTACTTCATACATTAAATCTTTAAAAGATACGTTATTTCACAAAACCACACAATACCGTAGATATGAAAAATATAGTGATTATCTTTTTAAAGTATATAAATTTCTTCTCTTTGTAAAATCAAGTAGCAACCTTCTTTTCCAATGTTCAAGTTTCTTATTTTGTATGGTTTCGTAGTTCATAGTCTTATTCAGCTAAGAATATAATTCTCTTTAACTATCCGAGAAACATAAGTCTTATATGAGTAGGATATTCTTGTTTATAACAATCTTATTACAAAGAATGCATGATCTAGAAATATCATTTTGTCTCATCTTAGCTTCTATGCAGATGGAAGTTTCTCGGTTTTAATAATACTTAATTAGTCAAAACATTTCCTTTTATTAACGCCGCAGTTGGTTTGTCGATACACATTCTCGATTTCCAAATCAAGAAACATTCTTAAGCCGTTATACCTAACTTCCCATAAAGCTAGTATAACTCTTAAGTTTTGCAAAACCAAGTATTACTTCTTCTTTCAAAATGATTCAAAAATCTTTTGAAATACTTCAAGTTCTTTACTAACACATAACAAGCCGCTTATAGTTCAAATCGCTACCTTTTAAAGACCACAAGTATTTTCTTACCAACATAAAGTCGTTATAACCAACTTCCCATAAAGCCGTTATAACACTTTATGTTTTAAACCAATCAAATACATTTAGCACACGACGCCTACCGCACTACATAGTTCACACATATCATGCTGTAAGAGATAGGAAGAGGTTCACATACCTCGCGACGAGTATCGACTAATAGCAAAACGCCCAAGTACTTCCAACCGCTACTCCTTAAGCCAAGTAGATCGCGCCACACGTAGTACTTCAACCTATAAGGCCACAAGGCGCTATTAACATTTAGATCTCATCGTAGAACATTCTACCAAAATTCAAAGACTCTCCCGCACAACAGAAATCTCCTCTCTAACGAGGCCGCTACCAAGCCAACCGCAAGGGGGTTATACGCCTAACCCCAACTGCACAATTCTACTCCACTACTACTACACAAGTTCACTGTAATACAAATTTCATGTAATTACAGTCAAGATTCTTCTTTAAATTCAGTGCTTAAGTCGCAAAGACATCGCTGTAAGTATTATTCAGCTTAAGTCAAAAGACATTGCCGATAACTACGCTCGCTTCTATATATAGTATACTTCAACTATATATTCTAACAATATGTAATTTCCAATTACAATAGAGGACAAGATAATTACCTCGATAAGCCCATAATTATCCTAGTTAAAGTCGATCCCGGCAATCGCTTAGCTCCAACTCCGAGCGCCCAACCCGCTCTAAACCACCCTTAGAAGTTCTAACTAACTTCTACACAATACTCCAACGGACTATGGAGATTTTCCTAGTGGTTTCGGTTTTGTGGATCGACTAAGTATAATAGTATTTCGGCATTTTCAGATAGGTATAACCTTAGAATACAACAAGGTATACTACTAAGGTAATTGGGCATTATAACAATACTTTTGAGAGTATTTCTACACCACAAAGGGGGTATTATACGAAGCAACTAGCAGTGGGTACCCCACGGCCACACTACTAGGAGGGCGCTACTCTGCCAAGGGGCCTCACGAAACGGGAGGAGCTCTCAAGACTTAGAGATTTTTGGATGAAGAAGTCTTCAGCGGAAGGGGTATTTATAGGTCAAGTGGGCGCCAACCAACGCCAAGATCTTGCCAAGTGCAAGAGTGTAGGGCCAAGATTCACCCATGTCCTCGACCAACTAACACACAAAATATCCTACCAACTACACCTCTCCATTTCGCCCAAACCGAGCTCTCACGCCCGCTAACGGGAGGTGCCAAGTGGCGCCTCTTGGGCCCAACACGCTTCGCCTCTCTAAAAATCCGCAAAAATTAAAAATGACATAGCCGGAAATTCCCCTACGAAGTCGTGGAAAACGCTTTCGCCAAAAATGACTCTAAACGGGTGTTGTGAACAAAATTAATTCGGCCAAGCCTTAGTACAAGTTTCAAATTTTCTACGTACGTCCTTACGTACATACTCTGAAAATACGGGGTATAACATTTCTACAGCCAGGAACATTAATTTTAAACGTCCATCTTTCTTTACATACAAGATAAATAATTCTTTTCATTACAGCAGCACTTAATAAAGACCAAACCAAAACATATAGTATCATATTCATGACTTCTTGAATAAAGCACTTAAATAAGAGGAGTTGTTGAAAGAGAGAGTCGTGCTCCTTGCAATCCAAGTCTTTTCCTTATTTATTTAAACCATGATTCTTCTAGAAATAAATAAAATTGGAATAGCATATATCTAGAATGGAGTCCGGCGCCTAAATGACATGTTTTTAAGCAAAAATTTCAAAAGGAGTTGTGAACTACGTGATAAATCAAAAGGGTTTATCGTGTAGCTCTCCACGAGGTGCAACTATGGAATATAGTGTGTAAAACAAGGAAATGGGAATGTAACAACAACAACAATTAGGTTAGAAATCTGAAAATCAACAATATAATTGGCTTGCTGAGTCGATCGAATTCTCGATCTATCCTTAAGATAATATTTCCCTGTATATCCTTTCAACGGTTGTAAGGACAACTTATCTCCCAAGATAAAACAACAATCAAACAAATGAGCAAAGGAAACTCAAGTGTTCGCTCAGGAAGAAAGATCTTTGAGTGTTTGTGATTGCAAGAGAGGAAGACAATTTCAGAGAATTGTTAATTATATAATGTTAAGTGTGTTTTTCAAATGAGCCAAAGGCCTCATTTTATAGTGTTGAGAAGATGACCTTCCATTAGCCTAATAATGACCTTGAATGACC
The DNA here is from genome assembly GCA_029844215.1 of Przewalskia tangutica. NCBI lineage: Eukaryota > Viridiplantae > Streptophyta > Magnoliopsida > Solanales > Solanaceae > Przewalskia > Przewalskia tangutica. The sequence goes on along the minus strand of CM056732.1, from coordinate 96,029,463 downwards.
ATGTAATGACCTTGAATATGGAGTTACAATTCAGCCAAATAATGGTTGAATTCATGAGCAAAATAATGAAGTTTTAATGCTCCAAAGTCAGTCCAAAATCACCTTTAATTCTCTTCCAACGCTCAAACAAATACATACCGCCCTGCAGTTGGTGCGCTACGAACTTCAGAGACTTTGGCGCCACGGCCGAGGTGGTGGCGCCGAGACAGTTGGCCGCGAATTCGCTGACTAGTTTCAACACTCACACTTTGTACGCTTTTTCCTTCATTTATCAATGTGAAACCAACGTCATTTGACCAATAACCGTCTATTATCTTACGTCTCAAACATTCGTATACGTACCAATATCTCTTTCATTTAAGAAAATTATGATCCTTGACACTATATGTGCACGTGTGTGAAAACAATTATTTTTTCTTAAAAAAAACAATAGCAAACCGTGTAGGAGCATACGATTTTCAAAAGACACGATTTGCTCATATTACAACTTGGAAGTCAAATTTGATAAACTACTACTCTATAGGAGATTCTGAAAATGGCAAGTCAGCCCGTAGTTTCCTTAAATAAGAAAGTGTAGAAAATAATGCAAGGTAGCTTTTAAAATATTTCTTTGAAGCAAATCGTGCAGGGGCATACGATTTGCAAAAGGAAATTTTTTGTTTTCCAAATCGTGTAGCCCTATACGATTTTTTTTTTTTTTAAAAAAACAATTCTTTGTAAATCGTGTAGGGCTCCACAATTTAGAGGAGAAAATATTTTTTCTCAAATTGGAGACCCAATAGACAGACGGTTAGGGGTAAAGGTGGCTATGGGTCGACCGGTCCGACCGTAGCCCTTCACCGGTTTAACTGTGCTCGACCGGCACGTCCGGTTTATCGACTACCGGGTCGCTATCGGACTACCGCCAACCGGTCCTGCATCGGATTCCAGTTGGCCCGCATGTTCCGGTCGAACCGGTCCAACCGGTCCGGTTTCTATTTTTTTTTTTTTTTATTTCTAGTATTTATTTTATATAATATAAACTAAATTCAATTTAAATATGTAATATAATAATATAATATATAATTTAGTTGTATATATTAAAATTGAAACTTTAAAGTTAACTTTTTATTTTATAGTTTATAACTTTATACTTTATAGTTTATAACTTTATATTGTAAATTTATAATTATACTTTTATTAATTTATTAGATTAGTAGATATAAGTTAACAAATAAGTAATAACAAATTAACAACTAAATAGATAGTAAAATTAAAACTAATGATATGATGTTAACTTTTGAACTTTCATAATGTTAATAAGAGTACATAATGAAGTAATAATAATTTTATTTACATATTATGCATCTTTTTTGCAAGTTCTTCATAATCTATAGGTTGATTGAATTGGTTATGCTCCATAGCCTCTAAATCTGGAGTATTAATTCCAGTCCCGCCTCCGCTCCCGCCTTCCAAAATATTGCCTATTTCTTCATCTTCCGGAGAATTAACGTCTCCACATCCTTGATTTCTTCTCTCTGATCTGATCCAATCACTTAAGCAGACTAACACTTCTAATGTGTTTCCACCCAATGAGTGACGTGATGTGTTCCTATTTGATCTCGTGCTTGGCTAAATGCACTTTCGTAAGCCACCGCTGAGATCGACACATTAAGAACATCCCGCCATCGCAAGTACCGAAATTGCCTTTTGTTATCCCGCCACCATTGTAAAGGGTCAAAATTTTTCTTCTACCACGACTTTTGCAAATAAAATCGCATCTCATCGCAAGATCGCATGGTTGGTTCAGGTTGTAAAAGTGTTCCATATGTCTAAAGATTCTTCTTCATCGCCATCATCATTGAATCCTGCAGTGTAGACACGTAACTGCATTAGAAGGAATATTAGTAGCAGAGTTGGTGTTATCATGTAATGTAGCATAATATTCATATAATGTAGTTAAGTTAGTATCAAGTTTATTTATGCAATCAAATGAAGATGGAGTTTCTGTTCCACCTATTTCCATATAAGTATATAAACTAAATATTAGATTATGACAATCTACTTTTTTAATAGAAGGATTTAAGACTGCACCAATACAATAAACATCAGGAACAGGGAAAAAATATTTTTTAAACTTTTCAAACATAACTGTAACTGCATCTTTATATTTCACATTTGATTTTAAACCATAAAGTAAATAGGAAATTTCAGCTATATGAGCTAAAACATTACAAAATGTTGGGTAATAAGATCCTGATTCAACAGTTGCAGTGTAAAATTTACGTAAAAATTTTAAAAGTTCACCAATTGATTTCCAATGTTCGTCGGTTAATATATACATCACGTTCTTACAATGCGCATTTGCAACATGTGTTATGGGGTCTTTATACTTATAACATTCTTTTAAAAATAAATAAGTATAATTCCACCGTGTAATAATCTCTTCTGGCATGAATTTAGGTCTCAAATTAAATTGTTTACATTTTTCTTTAAATTCTATAATTCTATTTTTCCTATTATTACCCTGAATAACTCCAATGACTCTTTTGACAAGTTTTATTTGTGAAAATAAATCAAGACCACTTTTAACAATTAAATTATAAATATGACAAGCACAACGAACATGAAATATATCGAAGTGGTGGTTGTACTTCCGCTTTAAAAGATCTACAACAAACAGATATTAGATGCATTATCAAATGATACACAAAGTATTTTATTATAAAGATTATATTTTGGGCATAAAACAAATAGTTTCGCTTATATATTTTCCAAGATGACTTTGATCCTCGCCATACGCAAAGCAATAATACGTTTTTCCATTTTAAAATTTTCATCAATCCAATGACAAGTAATTGTTAAATAATCATAACTGCTCAACGATGTCCAATGTCCAAGTAAAACTAACATGGCATGGAAGGTTAGCAAACAAATATTGCAAGAAAATAACATAATCATTATGAAGTCTAAAAATATCGGCTCTAGTAGTAGTACTACGAGGAACACCTTTAAAAAAGGATTATATACTCTTTGAATATATGTAATTAAATATGAAGAAGCAAAAGAAAAGGCAAACAACCTCCGACAATCATTTTTGCTAATTCAACGCGATCTTTTTGGATCGCATTTAGTCAACCCCGCTTAATGGATTAAGTTGTTGTTGACCGGTTCTAAATTAGGACAAAGATTCCATCAGGCCGTATGATCGAATTTTATATGTCTAGCTATAGTGCCCGCCCCCGCCACCACCCCGCCTTATGTTTATAAGTTCTCCCACAAATATTACATTTAACTCTATCAAGCATCTACAACTTTATCATAAAAGAGCCACACTTTACTCATTTTTCTTCTTGCATCGTTCTGTAAAGGAGGTCTACGACTGACTACCACTAGCAGCACTAACATCGATGTAGGAACACTAGTTAGGGTGTAGGAGGTTCTTGTTCTTCAAGTTCAACAATATTATCTAATTGAACGTTATCACATTCATTATCTTCTATTCCAAAATCTTCTTGCATTTGATCATAATCTATATTTTGATTAGATGATGAAGAACCTACATATTTTTTACCCTCAACTAGATTTACTACATTCCGACGCAATTCCCTTAGTAAAGACATTATAAAATATTTAAATAATCAACAAATAAATATGACAATTTAATAAAATAATTAGAGAATGAAACGAGTGTACTAAACTTCGATTCAATTCAATAAACTCAAGCTCAAGTCTTCAAGGTCTTGCTACTTTGAATTTGAAAACTAATAATAATAATAACTTGAAAATTGATAATAAAGATGATTAAGAGAGTATGAGAATAAGAGAATTGAGAGAAATGTTGTGTGATAATAATGAAGAAAATGTAGAGAATTTATAGATTTTTAAAAGGGTAAAATGGAATTAAAATAAATAAATAAACAAAACAAAAACAAAACAAAAAATATAAAAAGGGCCAATCTGGCCGAATGACTGGCCGCCATGCCCCGCCCCAAATTTCTTCAAGCCCAACGGTCGAAATGACCGTTGGGCAATTTTTTTTATTTTTCGACCGGCCCGGCCCGGTTAACCGAATGGAACCGATTTTCCAATACCCTACTTAACCGGTCGACTGCATCGTTTTGAAACGACCCGCGGGTTGGGTTGGGACAATCCGACCAACCCAGATGTCTCTACCGATCCGGGCCGGTCCGGTTAAACCACCGGGTCAATCGGTCCGGTTCCGGGTCAACCCGGACCGGTTGACAGGTATAGGTTAGGGGTCCGTTAAAGTTAGCTAACAACAACTCATGGAGAGCTATTTATCGTGTAATTTACAACTCCTTTTGGAATTTTTACTTTAAAAATGTTTCATTTAGACACCGGACTCATCTAGAATTAAACATGTCTAACGATCCGGGTTGACCCAAAATCGGACCGGTTGACCAGGTAGGAAATCTGGTCCAGACCGGACCGTTAAGGGCTTACCGGGTTGGGGGTTGCGTTGGCACTCAACCTCAACCCGCACGGGGCCCGGACCGGTACACAATTTTTTTAAAAAAAAAAGGTAACGGTAATGTTACCGTTGGGGAGGGGTGGGGCCATGGGGTGGGGGGTGTGTCGCACCCTCTTTCGGCCGCGACATTTATTTTTCTAAACTCCTGCTCAAATTAAAAGGTTAGAAAATAAAATAAAGTGCTAAATATTAAAAGGATACTAAAATTTAAAAGGGTTGCTAAAATATAAAAAAAGTGCTAGGGATGCAAAAATGCTAAAGGGTTCGCAGAGTCGCCACCTAATTATTTGGGTGAATTAGGACACCTAAATGTTAACTAGTTTAAAGTAAACATTAACTCCATTTAAGGGTCTGCTAAACTTAATGAGATTCTGGGCAAGGGTTCTTTATTATCCTAAAGGGAAGGGATTAGGCACCCTAAAGGATCCGCTAACTTGCGGTTGTCCGTTCAAACCTAGGGTCAATTATTATGCTAAGAAAAGGGTATGTCAAAAATATTTTATATTTAAGTAGAAGATGTTGTAAATATCCCTAAGAGAAAATGCATTTTTTGATGATAAAGAAAATCATAATGTTTTGTTTATAAATAATAAGATTAACTTTCAAGGAACATTTTCATTCGCAAAATACCTTTAGATAAGATGTTTATATTGCATAGCATAAAAAAAATAAAAAAATAAAAAAAGGGTAGTAATGCAGGATGACAAAGTATACATTTGTAAAAAATATGCCTAACATCTAAAGTGTCTATTAGGCAAAAGATAGAAGTATGATCCTTAAAATAATGTATGCAATAGTAGAGTTTATAAGAAAAATGAGTCCCTTATGTCAGATAATATTTTAACTAGATGTATAGCCGTATTAGCGAGAGTTACAAAGTGATTTTAATGTGACTTAGGCGGTGTATCACAAGCTAAGAACAACTAACTTAGGGGAAATGGATTTCTGGAGTCAGTCTACCTTCTGATTTATTGAGTTAAGATTAGCTACTCTCAAATATGACATTAATAATGCAATATTAGACAATTAGTTCACAACCAATAAACGGGCGATAAGAAAACAATAAAGGTGACTCAAGGAATGGCGATGTCTTTCACTGCGCTTGAATTTCTCGAGGCAGATAAATGCACATAGATGTGGATCTTCACGCTTACACGATGAGTCTCGCCACGAGACTCTTGTTGCCTGTGCATTTCATGTAAAAAAAAGAAACAAGATAAGGATGAGTAAATGCTCTGAATGTTATCAAATAATAAGTAACCATTGTCATGACATTTAAGTACATGTAAACCACCTCATTTCTGGAAATAGGTAGGCCCACATACGTGACATTCCTGTATAAAGCAATAACTTTAACAGTCCCCAAAGTCTAAAGTACATGATGATGGTAATTTTAAAACCATAAGAGACATAGAAATTATGTATCAATATGTAAAGCCTAGATAAGAACTTTCTTTTGACAATGAACATTTCTTGATTCCACGATTTGCAAGTCACAGCAGAGGAGAGAAAATAATAGGCAGATCTGATTACGGTCTATATATATAGATTCATATGCTAAAGAGAAAAGAGGCAAGTCCTTTAATTATCCAAGAGCAAACAGAGAACTACTATGCGCGAGATTCGATATAATTTTACACTGGGCAAGAGATAAGCAACAAAGAGACTACTAAACAACCCCAAACAAAGAGATTTTCAGGTTTTAAGAGAAAGGAACAAAGGCAGCTCCCAAAATATGGTTTTAACATGATGCAGTCAGTATTCCTGCTGTAGTAAGTGCTCGGATATGCTCTAAATAACAGTCAGATGCAAACAGTGGGTAGAAACCAGAGTAAGAAGCAAAACAGGGGCATATGGTGACTCAGGAAAACTACTAATCAGCAAGCGTTCTAAGCATTCTCTAGCTTATTCATATTTTGAAGGTTCCTATATGACAACCCGAGGTTGAAATGGCTTGGTGTGAGACCCCACCAGTCATTTAACCACTTCAATGTCATTTGAAAATATCAAACAAACCTTAAACTAACCAGATTGAGAATTAAAGCAAACAAAAACAGTATACATATGATTAAACCGAATTTTGAACTGTCATGGTAAACACTTCTCTATCTAATCATGCTTATAGCTTGCAGTGATAAACAACAAATAATAATCTCAATCAACTAAGACATACTATACTAAACCATGAGCATCTTAAGTCATAAATTATATAAGTTTAGAGACTTAGACATGATTAAACTAACTTAAACTAACATGATAGTCATTTATCCAACTAATCATACAAAATCAGCCACTAAACAGTGATTCGAACAAACTAACCATTAACCCGATGAACATCAACAATATATATTTTAATTAAACATGCTTAACGATTAACCTAATAAGCTTAAACCATAACTAATTCTAACTGAAACATGATCAGTAATCACATGAACATACAAATATAAGTTTCATACTCTAAATTAAACAAAGGAATAAGATAAAGGGATGTGTTTACCTTCTCCTGACAAATGACCCGGCGCGTATCAAGTCGCCGGCCCACTCGGAGATTTTTATTGCGATGCGATTAAAAGGGAAATGCAATTTTACCTCGTTCTTGGCTGATCTTTGCTGTTAATGTTTCTGATTTTTCGAGAGTTCTCTCAGGTTTCCCCTATGTTCTATGACAGTTGAATCGATTTTTGTTCGTGTCAGGGTTTCAGAAAAGCTGGTTTCCCGATCTCCGCCCGATTCTGTGTTTTTCTCTTGTTTCGATTCGAAAGGGTTCGCTCGACCATCGATGATACTGTGCATAAATGAGAGGATTGATTTAAAGTCACGATCTGGTTCTAAGTTATGGTAATTTTGGGCGGATATTAGCGCGATTTTGGAACTGATATGGTGCCATTTTGTGGACTGATATGGAAAGTTGATGGTTGGCCGTGGTCGATTTCTTAGGGAATCTATTTTGGAAGGTAAGTTTATTCGGGGTGGATTTGGAATATTTGATTTCTTATGGAAAGATTGATTCGTTATGGCAAAGATTTGCTGGCTGCGTTTGCATGTGTAAGGGAGGTCGCCGGATTCTCAAAGAGAATCTCGCAGGAAGGTCTTTGCGATGAAGTGCGGGGTGTTGTTTACAGCGATGGATTCTAGGCTTAGGGTTTCGCCCTTCTTCTGGGCTCGTCGACAGGGAAGGGTGTTGCGCAGTGGTGAATAAGAGAGGAGCTGGTCAGGTGAATAAAAGTGCTGACTGGGCTCGCGTAAAAGGGTCAATGGGTGAATTTGTCATTTGGGTAGAAATAGGTTAAATGTTAGGTTAGTTAGATTTAATTAGGTGTTTAATTTTAGGAGTTTAATTAATTAATTAGATTGTGATTAAATTATTTAGGTGTTTCGATTAGTCCAAGCTTGAATTATAAAAATAAGACGGGTGTGCTATTTGGTTAGTGCTTAATTATGTCTGTATTAATGTTTTATTGCTGCATTTTATTATTTTAAAATTATTAGAATTATTGTAGAAAATTAGTGTAATTTTATAGTTAATGATTGGACGGGAGGGTCAAAATTGGGTGTCAACAGGGTGCCAACGGTCATTTCGATCGTTTTTTATTATTATTATTATTTTTTTAATTTCATTTTTACCCTTTAAAAATCTATAAATTCTGTACATTTTTTTTCATTTTTATCACACAACAATTCTCTCAATTCTCTAATTCTCAATTTCTCATATTCTCTTAATTCTCTTTATTATCAATTTTCAAGTTATTATTATTATTAGTTTCAAATTCAAAGTAGCAAGACGCAAGACTTCGAGCTTCGAGTTTCAATTGAATTCTGAATCCCGATGTTTGGTACACTCGTTTCATTCTCTAATTATTTTATTAAATTGTCATATTTATTTTTTTATTATTTAAATATTTTATAATGTCTTCGATAAGGGCTAATTTATCGGGACTACGCTGTAAATCTAGTTCAAGGGGTAAAAAATCTATAGGTTCTTCATCATCTAATCAAAATATAGATTATGATCAAATGCAAGAAGATTTTGAAATAGAAGATAATGAATATGATAAGGTTCAATTAGATAATATTGTTGAACTTGAAGAAAATGAACCTCCTACACCCTAACTAGTGTTCCTTCTGTCAATGTTGGTACTGTTAGTGGTAGTCGTAGACCTCCTTTACCAGAACCAGTAGTAAGAAAAAAAAGGAGTAAAGTGTGGCTCTTTTATGATAAAGTTGTGGGTACTGATAGAGTTAGATGTAATATTTGTGGGAGAACTTATAAACATAAGACATGGGGTGATGACGAGGGGACGGACACTATAGGTAGACATATAAAACACGATCATACGACACAATGAAATGTTGTCTCTGATTTAGAACCGGTCAACAACAACTTAATCCATTAACTGAGGGGGTGGCTAAGTACGATCCAAAAAAAGATCGCATTGAATTAGCAAAAATGATTGTCGGAGGTTGTTTACCTTTTTCTTTTACTTAATCTTCATATTTAATTACATATATTCAAAGAGTATATAATCTTTTTTTTAAAGGTGTTCCTCGTAGTACTACTAGAGCCGATATTTTTAGACTTGATAATGATTATGTTATTTTTTTGCAATATTTGTTTGTAAACCTTCCATGCCTAGTTAGTTTTACTTCAGACATTGGACATGCTTTAGACGGTTATGATTATTTAACAATTATTTGTCATTGGATTGATGAAAATTTTAGAATGGAAAAACGTATTATTGCTTTATGTATTTACGAGGATCAAAGTCATACTGGAAAATATATAAGCGAAACTATTTGTTCTTATGCCCAAAAATATAATCTTTATAATAAAATACTTTGTGTATCATTCGATAATGCATCTAATAATACTACTGTTGTAGATCTTTTAAAAGCGGAAGTACAACCACCACTTCCTCATATATTTCACGTTCGTTGTGCTTGTCATATTTATAATTTAATTGTTAAAAGTGATCTTGATTTATTTTCACCTGAAATAAAACTTGTCAAAAGAGTTGTTGGAGTTATTCAGGGTAATAATAGGAAAAATAGAATTATAGAATTTAAAGAAAATGTAAACAATTTAATTTGAGACCTAAATTCATGCCAGAAGAGATTATTACACGGTGGAATTATACTTATTTATTGTTAAAAGAATGTTATAAGTATAAAGACTTCATAACACATGATGTATATGTTAACCGACGAACATTGGAAATCAATTGGTGAACTTTTAAAAAAATTACGTAAATTTTACACTGCTACTGTTGAATTTTCAGGATCTTATTACCCAACAGTTTGTAATGCTTTAGCTCATATAGCTGAAATTTCATATTTACTTTATGGTTTAAAATCAAATGTGAAATATAAAGACGATTACACTTATGTTTGAAAAAATTTAAAAATATTTTTTCCTGCTCTCGATATTTATCAGACAGCATCTTAAATCCTTCTATTAAAAAAGTAGATTGTCATAATTTAATATGTAGTTTATATACTTATATGGAAGTAGGTGCAACAGAAACTTCATCTTCATTTGATTGCATAAGTACACTTGATACTAATTTAACTACATTATATGAATATTATGCTACATTACATGATAACAACAACTCTGCTACTAATATTTCTTCTAGTTCTGCTTCTGTGTCTACACCTTCATGATTCAATGAAGATGACGATGAAGAAGAATCTTTAGTCATATGGAGCACTTTTACAACACAAGCAACCACAAGTCGATCTTGCGATGAGATGCAATTTTATTTGCAAAAGCCAACGGAGCCGAAGAAAAATTTTGACCCTTTACAATGGTGACATAATAACAAAAGACAATTCCCGATACTTGCAGCGATGGCCCGAGATGTTCTTAATGTGTTGATCTCAACAGTGGCTTCTGAAAGTGCATTTAGCTAAGCACGAGATCAAATAGGAAACACACGTCACTCATTGGGTGGAAGCACATTAGAAGTGTTAGTCCGCATGGATCGGATCGATCAGAGAGAAGAAATCAAGGATGTGGAGACGTTAATTCTCCGGAAGATGAAGAAATAGACAATATTTTGGAAGGCGGGAGCGGAGGCGGAACTGGAATTAATACTCCAGATTTAGAGGCTATGGAGCATAACCAATTCAATCAACCTATAAATTACGAAGAACTTGCAAGAAGAAGGATGCATAATATGTAAATAAAATTATTATTACTTCATTATGTACTCTTATTAACAATTTAACATTATGAAAGTTCAAAAATTTACATCTTATCATTAGTTTTAATTTTACTATCTATTTAGTTGTTAATTTGTTATTACTTATATCTACTAATCTAATAAATTAATAAAAGTATAATTACAATATAAAGTTATAAACTATAAAGTATAACTATAACAGTACTATAAAGTAAACTATAAAGTATAAAGTTATAAACTATAAAATAGAAAGTTAACTTTAAAGTTTCAATTTTAATATATAAAACTATATTATATATTATATTATTATATTACATATTTAAATTAAATTTAGTTTACATTATAGAAAATAAATACTAGAAATTAAAAAAAAAAAAACCGGATTGGTAGGCTGCCTGCACTGACCACGACGCACACCGAATCAGTAATGAACCGACGGTTGGCCTGGTCTTAGTCAGTGAACCGACCGTAACCGTCCGAACCGACAACTCGGTAAGGGGCTACCGATCCGGACCGGTTCGGCCCGTTAGACAGGTATATCTAGAATGCATGTTCCAACTCACAATGAATTTAAGTAAGATTGGCGCGCAAGTCTTGCCTCGTTCAATATGATTGTGCATAACCTTGTAAGTTTATTTGTTATCGAATCTTTATATTTTCATTCATGCTTCACAGTGATGAAATTAGCGGGATATATAGCTTATATAATGAAATCATTTTGAGTGTATCGGTGAATGATTGTAACAATACTGTTTCAGCTGCCAGGGAATCAACGTTATGTGGAATTTGGAAGCTTCACTACTAATGGCAAAGCAGTTCTCATGCACACATTAATTTTCTTCGTGTTTTTTACCATCCTCATTTTAGCTGTTCGTATTCGCATTTACTTTCACTAACTAGTTCTTCTTGAATTCCCTTTCTCTTTTCTCGTTTTTCTAATAATTTCGATAGTAGTTTGGTATTTTGCCAAATTAAGAAAATGAATGTTTGTATTTAAACTTAGTCAAATCTATACTTTGTTCAGACTTCCTCTGTGATTTCAAATCGCCTTTGTTCCCCTCATGGAAAATACTAGTATTACCTTATTTAATGGATTTTTTTTAGAAACATACACTTCACCCACTTACCTTGCATAAATATAGTTCAAAACTTACGTTATAAAAATATAACCCCAAAACACTTTTATACAATATTATACATTTATATCAAAAATTATACAAGATATATACATTATTTATATGAGTATATAAAAATGTATAATAGTGTATAATATGTATGTATACACTCTTATACACTATTATACAAACACCAACACCACCAACGACAGAGTAGCAACAACCATCGACCATCGTCGGAGTTCCGTTTTCCGGCTAATGATCGCGCAACATCAGCTCCGGCGACCACCAACCACACCAAATCTAAGAGAGAGGGGATGAGGAACAGGTGGGGCAATAGCGGAGGAGCTCCGATAACCACCAGCCACTCCAGAGAGAGGAGGAGGAACTAGCGAAAACCACAGGCCACACCAGATCTGAGAAAGAGGAGGAACCAACGAAAATGACCCGCCACAAATCTGAGAAAGATGAGGAGGAACTAGCGAAAACGACCAGCCACACTATATCTGAGAGAGAGGAGTGGGTCGCTCACCACCATCAAATATGAGAGAGAGAAACTCGTCGCATCATCGGCGATGATGACTCAGATCTCTTCTCTAAAAGTCACTAGAGTGTTTTAGGTGTTCGTGTGTGTGATTTCTTGGGCGGCGATAGTGGGGGAGCGGCGCGAGAGACAAAGAGCGAGAGAGAATAAGATAGAGAAGGCTAGATCATTTGTTGTAAGACTTGAAAAAATGAGTCAATTTTGATATCATTGTGTTGGTACTAGTTCTGTTACAGTAAGAGCTCTTGCTGGAATAATCAGTGCTAGTTGACTGTTGGAGGAGAAACCGCTGTGTGAAATGTTCACGTAGAAGCTCCTCTTTCATCTGCAGGTATATACTTCTTTGGATCTTATCCGCTTCAGAGGTAAACCAATAGGGAAATCCGCATTTTTTTGATCTTCCTCTAAAAAATGCTTTTTCATGGGCATCTTCTAATGCATCAAATTCGCCCGCGCGAGAGACTTCTATGCCAGCCGGGAATAACGGCTCTGTTATGAAAGAAAGCGACAGACAGACTAATTTGGCCGGTAGGCGTGAAAAGTCATTTTCACTCTTAAGACTATAAGGAAAGAGAGGCGCTCCAGCCACTTGCTTGACTATAAAGTTGGAAAGGAGCGGTAAGACCATTTGAATCTCTTTATCGAAGGCCTAGGGCTGGCCGCTCCCAAGAGGCGTAGAATCAGAAATTGGATGGAATAGTTAGTGGACGTGATAGCCATTCAAAAACTTAGGTTTAAAATAAGGAATTCAATACCTATTTTGAATGCTCCAGCTATGTTGTTCCAGATCTTTGAAATCTTTGATAGTCTGGAAAGGGAACGCGAATCTAGCCACCACTTTCTCTATTTAAAGAAAAAGAAAGAGGGTGCGGGTCAAATCTGCATCTTTGCGCGGCTGATCTTCCCCAAGAGCTCACATCGACGGGAAGGTTTGACACCTCGATGTCAGCTCTTCGCCACCTGGGGCTGTAATCTTTAGTTTTTTTTCTTTTTAAATGAGTTGGTCTTTTAGTCTTCACATTTGAACTTATCTCTAGCAGATTATAAATTCTTTATAAGCGTGAGACATAATTTGTAAAATATTATGACATAAAATATAAATTTATGCCTCACCCGAAATTATTTGCATGGAGGGGCAAATACTAAAGACCTGCACAAAATAGTGAAAAAGTGCAAATGTCCCTATGGGCTATGAGTATCGAATAGTGGGAAGTGGGAATATGCAAGCTAATGTGGCCCACTGTACCAAAATGAGCAATTTACTGAAAAGTTCCCTAATCGATGTAGGTAGTAGTTACAAAAAGATAATAATCCGCATCCAATTTTTATGGTTGTCCACTTGTCCTTGATTTAACATGAAAGTTAAGATTTTAATTTAAATTATATATTATACTAATGCAATAAAATAATATCACGAACGGAACAATGTTACACATTTTGGGAGTCCAATTATAGATAAGATATACTATGAAGTAAAAAAAAAATCGTATTTTTCTAAATATATAATTATATATATATAAAAAATATAAACGGACACTTATATTCATATTGTTAGTGACAAATAAATGTTATTGACAGTGTCTTGCCTCAAATGTGAGTTTAAAACACTTTATAAAAAACACTCACTAGATCTGCGTACTCTCTATTATGTTCAGACTTCATTATGTGATATTTATTGGATATGTGTCAAGAGGACAGGTCTGTATGATTTAAAAGAAGATGTCTCTTTTTTTTTGAAAAAAAGAGAAAGAAAGATGTGTATTAGCTACTTTAGCATCAGTTTTAGCTACTTTAGCATCAGTTTTAAAGATAACACATCATACATATGGTGTTTTGGGAGGGTTAGTTTAAATTTGTGCGGATCAAAGTGGGTCATAACTCTCCCAAACTTGTATAAGTTGGAGATCATATTTTTGTGCTAATTTTACTTCCACTATTCCTACAACAGGTTCAAATTGAAGCGAAAAAACTATTCATGGTCAAGATCATTTACACTCCCAATTTTACCAAATATCTATTCATAAGCATTTAAAAAGTCAATTACAATAAATGGGAAAGAATATCTATTGTTCTTATTTAAGGGGAAGTTTGATTTTTAAAGCAAAATTGAAGGGTGAAAATCATGGTGACGTCTGACCTTGATCCAGAAGAAATAGGCTGGGACACAAAGGTGGAGTTTCCTTAGAGAAACTTCATATCCTTCTATCCATCCCACAATATTCCATGATACATACCAATATAAGGGGAAAGGATTAAATATACCCCTTTAATTTAGTTTATTAGTTAATTTTGTCCTCCATATATATACCCCTATTACAAGTGTTGGTATAATAATCTGTATTTGGCTAAATAATGTTTCAAAACAATCTGTTAATCACTTAGTGAAACATATAACATTAATGAAACAATAAACGAAAACAAAATTTGTTTTGGAAAAATAATTTCAGAATGTAATCGAGCTCACTTAGTTCAAAGTGTGTCCTTAAGGAAATAATCAAGAATTTATAGGGTTGGAGGTACTGATTCTGAATGGTTGCAACCATTCAGAATAGTCACCTAATTTTGGAGGGAAATTCGAAAAAGAGATGGAGAGTCGGACGGGTCGAGTCGCGGGTCGATCCGTTTGGATTTGCTTTTAATTAAATAATTAATTAATTAATTTAATTAAAGAAACGTTTGTCCAAAAAGATTATCAATCAATCAATCGAATCCGGAGCCGAAGCCGAGCGAGCAACGACGACGGCGCGAGGGGTTCTTGCACTCTCAACCCTTTTAGCAGCTAGATAAGGTGTAATGTAATATATACACCTCTCTTTCCTTCTCTTTTTTCGATGTGGGACAAAAGAGCCTTTTACCCCCTTTAATTTTCATCCCATCATTTCTCATTCACCAATATCAAAATCCAACAACAAGTTGGGGTCAAATATATCTCTACTGTTAGCAAAGTATTCAAAAATATTCTTTTAAAAAAGTAATCTGAAAATTGGATTTTTTAATTAAAAAATCCGTCAAGTATTTAAAAAAAATAAAGTGTCCTAATATATTTTTTTAAATCTGGATTACAAACTGGCCTCTCCAGTCCCCACGTTGTGAATTTCACCGGATATGTTGTTGTATTTTTTTTAAAAAATGAGTTTTATAAAATCAAGATTATTTTTATATTTTTAATAAAAGCTATTTTTTCAGAATATTTTTAATTAGAAAAAAATAATTTTCCATATTGTTTTTAAACACATTGTCACATATGCACCACATAGAATAAGTTAAATGTTAAATGTCACTCAAATTATACACATTATATAGGGAAATACACACTAATACGCCTCATTTTTTACATATTATATAGTCATGTAACTTATTCTATATAGCATTTAACTTATTCTATGTGGTGTCTGCGTGACAATTTTTTTTAAAACAATCTGAAAAATTGATTAAACTAATTAAAACAAATCTGAAAAAATAGCTTTTATTAAAAATATGAAATTTTCTTGATTTTATAAAACTCATTTTTTTAAAAAAAAATATTCTGAAAATTGGATTTTCTTATTAAAAATCTAGAAATTTTTAAAATCAGTTTTTTTTAGATTTATTTTTAAAATTACACCAGATTTTAAAAAAATAAAAATTGAACACTTTAATATTTGGGAAAAGGGTCAAATATACCCCTCTACTTTACTCTATTAGTCAACTTTCTCCTACGTTAGTGAAAGTAGTAAAATATACCCCTCCCGTTACAAGTTGGGGCCAAATATACCCCTACGTTTAGCAAAGTATTTAAAAATAGCATTTTTTTTTTAAAAACTGAAAAATATTTTTTAAAATAAAGTGTACTAAAATATTTTTTAAAATGTGGATAAATTTTATAAAGAAATATGAAAAAACAGATTTCTCGTAACTTCAAAGAATCCATTATATTGTTTCATGAACTCTCTTTTAAGATAATGTTGGAGACCTGTTTCATTTCATACCCCTAAATTGGGACATCAAACTTTATGATATACTATCAATCACATCCACAAACTTTTTCGTGTCGATTTCTCGTGGCAGGTATTGAATCACTGTGTAATTAGCAAGGGTTAGGCAAAATTCTATAATTTTAACTAAAATTTTATAGTAGCAAATAATTTCTCTAAAATCCAATAAATATATTTTTTTAAGATAAAAAAAATAAAGTATCCTAAAAATATTTTCAGAATATTTTTTTAAAATGAGTTTTATAAAATCAAGAAATTTTTATATTTTTAATAAAAACTATTTTTTCCAATTTGTTTTAAATCTGCTACATGTCATTTTTACACATTAATATGCTACATGTCATCCAAATTATACACATGTTATATAGGAAAATACACACTAATACGCCTCATTTTTAACATATTATATAGGTATTTAACTTATTTTATATAACATTTAACTTATTCTATGCGGTGCCTACATGACAATATTTTTTAAAATAATCTGGAAAATTATTTTTTAATTAAAATAAATATGGAAAAATGACTTTTATTAAAAATATGAAATTTTCTTGATTTTATAAAACTCATTTTTTTAAAAGAAAATCTTCTGGAAAATTCAATTTTTTATTAAAATTCGATTTTTTATTAAAAAAATTGGAAAATATATATTTTTAAATCAAATTTTCAGATTTCTTTTTAATATTAATCCAGATTTTAAAATATATATTTTTAGGACACTTTATTAAAAAAACACTTTCCTGATTTTTCAGAATATGTTTTTTAATTTTTTTGAGTAATTTGCTAACGGTAGGAGTATATTTGGCCCAATTTATATCTGGAGGTGTATATTTGATTACTTTCGTTAACGAAGGATAAAATGTACTAATTAATAAACTAAAATAGAAGAGTATATTTGACCATTTTCCCGTTATTAAAATTAAGTCATAGTATTACTTTTCAATGTCAAGTACACGTATCATGCTGAACTCGAATTGTAAAAGTAGTATACCTAGTAAGTTTAATTTAGAAAAACATAAAAGTTACTCGATGTAATAACGTCAAATTAAACTATGGGGAGAGGGAAAGTAGAATTGTAAGAGAATAGAGAAGCAAACAAAGAGGCAAGTCACTTTCTCCAAGAGAAGAAGTGGCTTACTTAAGAAAGCCTTTGAACTCTCCATTCTCTGTGATGCTGAGGTTGCCCTTCTCATTTTCTCTTCCTCTGGTAAAGCTTACCAGTTCGCTAGTCATGAGTAAGTCACTCATCTTTAGACTTCTGGTATTAACACATAAGTGTAGTCATGGTATTGACGGTCCCTTATTTTATGAATGGATATGCAGCATCGATAGGACAATTTTAAGGTACAAGAATGAAGTTGGATTGTCCAAAAATAGCGACCAAGACCTGAGAGCTATGGAGGTAATTACTTTCCTCTTAATTAACTTCTGGTAAGCCACAAGGTTTTGAGTAAATTTTACTAGTAAACTTCTGGCAACTCAATTAAGTCTTATTCCTATTGAATCTTTGAATCCGTCCTCAAATGTATTTATTATACGACTGAAATAACATAAATCGGGAGAGAAAGAACTTCTTGGTGGAGTTCAGTCCCCCGTAGAAATTTCATTTTTTTAACCTTACTTTATGTTCTGCTACTATGAGCTGCTTTGATTCTTGGTTTGAATTAGTATGTTTAAGAGTTGAGCTTAAGATCTGTGTGAATATAGGGAACGGTTGTTTTAATTGGTAGAATTTTCCACGATGCGCTTGACATTCACCCACAAGATTAAAAAATGAATCTCCAATTTATGTCATGTCAGTCAAATTAGACACACTTTTTTTTGTTGACGAAGGAATCCACCGCCATCTCTTTCGAAGTACAATGCAGGTAAACCCGATCGACGCAGAGATGGCGCAAACCACGCCACCATGTAAACCACACTTGGCAAGTCATGCATGCAGCGATCGAACTCGCGCTTAAGCATAGTCGTAACTCGGCACTATGCACCTTGAGTCAAATTAGACACACTTGAGGACGGGTTCAGGGGTTTAAATAGGAACAAAGCTTAATTAAGATGTTAAAATAAAAAAAAATCGGACAAATTTAAAGGTCCGCATATGCATTAAGCGCTAAATATATATATGAAACGTTACTAAATTTGAATAAACATTAAATTTTAAACTAATAATCTAAAAGTGTTGTAGTGAATTCTGAATGTCGCCTAATTCAGTGTAGCTACAGGCCACCACTAAGCTATTGCTCATTTTTCATACTTCTTTTTATTATACTTTTTAATATTTGCAATCATGTATAATTATCTTATTTTTTGAATGCTCCCAATAAAATACAGCTCATGTATAATTAAATTGTATTATATGCCTATTGTCTACTACATACTAACCAATTAATTCTTAAAAATCGTACATGGGATAAAGATACAGTGAGTCAACAAAGGGGTCAGTTCCTTGATTCTTACAAGAATCCGTTTTTCGATCCTTCGCGCTAGTGCGCTCATCCGCTGCTTGTTGCGCAACGGCTTTATTATATATTGTTAAATATTGACTATATCAGTGTATGATCGATAATTTGATAGAAGAAGAGAAGAATTTGTGAACGGAAAAACAAAGAATAAGAGTGGAAAAGAGGGAGATATTTGGGGCTCAAATGAGCTTCTCGATTGTATTTTCTATTATGTTTTGCACACTGTAAAACTGATTACTAAGTCCTATTTATAAGAAGTTAACTAACCAAGGCTAACTAAACTAACCAAGGTAACTTTAATCAACTATACATCAACTATATATCTCAACATCCCCCCTCAAGCTAGGCACTGAAAACAGAAGTTTCAGTCCTAGCTTGGGAGCAATAGCAAAGTACTCTACTAAAAAAACAACAGTAATGGTAACATCAGCAACTCTTTAAGTCGGAAGCTGGTATTTCTGTAGCCTATTCAATTTCTTTGTAACTCATTCGATCAACATTGTTGAACAACATAAGGATGCACATCTGATAAGTGGAAACATTAAGCTCACAAATATATGGGACAATGTCCATAAGCCACCATGTTGTTCCAAGATGCACTAAAGTTGATGTCAAGGTTCCAACAACCTGAGCCATAAACATTTCTCTAGGAGGAATCTTCATGTAATGAGAAACATGAATCTTGATCTGATCCTTTTTGACAACACCAGCATTCACAAGGAAATGTAAACATACTCCAAATAGCGATCATTTTCCAAATTTTAATTTTTGTAAGCGAGGTAAGAAGAAGAACATTTTCCAGCCGATTACACAACACCAAAGAATTGCACACAAAAAAAACCATCCGATGGTGCAGAAAATACAAGCAAAGAAACAACAATACAATCTGATCAATAAGCGGCAACACAACCGCAACACCAACATCGCCAGCTCGCAATCCATCCATAGTAGTTTCTGCATTATCATAAAAAACAGTCGCAAAAAATCTAGTTTTAACAATCGCATCAATAAGCAGCAATATCAGTAACACTATAATTTTGCCTCCGAACTTCAAATTTCAATTTTAACATAGTTTGCGAATGACATCCTTTTAACAGATTGTGATGACTGAAAACATCTGTTCCCATCTCCACAATATTTTCCAGATTTCTTAAATGTAGCAAGATAATCCCTCGTAATCATCCCGCAGTTAGCCTTGAATCTCTTAGTTATTGTCCTTAATTCAACAGAATAACCACTTGATTCATCTTGACGGAGAACCCTTCGTTCTCTAGTCTCACTCGGACTAGAGAATCCCTCGATTCTCTCTATGAATTTGTTGATTTGTTCTGAACCAGCACCAACAGACTACAACTTTCTGAACCAACACCAGTACCAGCAGAACTAACAATTTTGATTCTGAACTAGCACCAACAGATTACAACTTTGATTCTGAACTAGCACCAGCAGAATTTGATAAGCGGCAAGAACCTCTTCGTTCTCTAGTCTCTCTTGGACTAGAGAATCTCCCGATTCTCATCGCGCAAGTAATTTTAATAAGCGGAAAGAACCTCCTCGTTCTCTAGTCTCTCTTGGACTAGATAATCTCTTGATTCTCATCACGCAAGCTATTCTATTGAATATGCAACAGAACCACAGTTTCTTTGAACCGAAATCCTATTGATTCACAGTTTCTTGTGGTGCATAATTTTGCACCTCCAAGAATTCAAAGTGATAAAACACCAAGATCGTAAGCTTGTACATTTTTTTTTCTCAGATTTGTATAGTGAAAACACCGCCCCTAACGAAGAAACGTAAGCACCAAACCAATACACCAACACAACAACAACTTCGATTCCTTACGACTGTTGTATACCAACACATCCTCAACAGTCAACTACATCAGAGAACACAGTGTCCAGCAACACAGACACCAACACAAAAAAAAACACACAAAAACGACTTTAACGATAACTCGCCAACACTTGACAGAGAACAACAACACAACAAACAACTACAACAACAAACAGCTACAACAGCTATCAATAACCACAACAACAACATTTTTCTCCAATCCGCCAATTCACCAACACAAATACAAAATGAAGTTGAATTTCCATCAACTCGGCTATCCTCGGCGATTTGCGACGTTGCAACGATAGACAAAGGCGGAGTGTATCCGCAGAAAATAAAAGCATCTCCATATGATTCGGTCGATAAAAGCGATAATAGAAATTACCTCAATACTCTGTCGATTTCGATTTCTGCGATTTTCTGTTTTCCGAAGGACGCGATTTCGTTTTTCAATTTTCAGTTGTTGCGATTTCTCTGTTTTTCCAGAAGCAATTGCTATCGATTTTTGATCGATGCAATTGCAATTGCAGATTTGTGCTTCTTCGATTCTGATTTTTCTGATTTTCAATCGAAAATCGCAATTTCGCGATTTCAATTTTCATCCATCGATCTCCTTCTTCGATCTTTTCTCCCCGATAATCCATTCCTTAATCGCAACTATTGAATCGATTGAGAACAATTTCATCACATCGATTGAGCAGTTTCAGTTTCTTCAACGTTTTTGATTTTCTGATTTTCAGAAATTTCTATCGGTTTCTTCAATCGGTTGCGTGATACGAAGGTCCTACGAATCGGTAGGCTTTGATACCATATTAAATATTAACTATATCAGTGTATGATCGATAATTTGATAGAAGAAGAGAAGAATTTGTGAACGGAAAAACAAAGAATAAGAGTGGAAAAGAGGGAAATATTTGGGGCTCAAATGAGCTTCTCGATTGTATTTTCTATTATGTTCTGCACACTGTAAAACTGATTACTAAGTCCTATTTATAAGAAGTTAACTAACCAAGGCTAACTAAACTAACCAAGGTAACTTTAATCAACTATACATCAACTATATATCTCAACATATATTGTGGGCAGGCATTTGGCGGGAGAAGCTCTATCCACTCTTGGCATGAAAGAATTGAAGCAGTTGGAGCGTCAATTGAGAATTGGGGTTGAACGCGTTCGTTCTAAAAAGGTTAATATACACAAGTGTATATATAAGTTTTAAATTGATTTATTTCCACCAAATTAATAGTAGTTGAATAATTAATTATGCGGTTTATGAGATAAATCTAATTAGTTTATTTTCTTTCATGTAACAGAGGCGTATCATTTCCGAACATATTAACTGGCTTAAGAGAAGGGCGAGACTCTACCAGACTACCACCGATATACGCAGTTTTTCAAGAAAATTACAAAAAGAAAATGAAGAAGAAAGTGATTGAAAGAAATAATTTGGAGATGTATATATACATGATATATAATCTCTAATTATGGAAAATAAAGCTACTTTTTATAATACAAGATTAATATTTTTTTCTAATACAAGACTAATATCATAATTACACTTGTACAAGAATTATGGTAATAATATAGACAAAATTTGGCCCAATGATATACACGGTTTTGATCGTGTATATCACCATCTTTTACACCTCGCAGTCATAGCGGGCGGTCGTCGTACGCTGAAAATGTCCCTAAAATCTTCAAACAAAACAAAGGGAAGACTCTTAGTAAAGATGTCAGCAATTTGGTATCGCGAAGGAAAATGCAAGACACGTACTTGTCCACGAGCTATCTTTTCTCGAACAAAGTGAATATCCATCTCGATATGTTTAGTGTGCTGATGTTGGATCGAATTTCCAGAGTGATAGACCGCACTAATATTATCACA
This sequence comes from Przewalskia tangutica, assembly GCA_029844215.1. Classification (NCBI taxonomy): domain Eukaryota; kingdom Viridiplantae; phylum Streptophyta; class Magnoliopsida; order Solanales; family Solanaceae; genus Przewalskia; species Przewalskia tangutica. Next base: position 96,006,994 of record CM056732.1, on the reverse strand, counting down.
GTAGACCAATGTAGCTTCCTGAATAGGAAAGTGGAGCTATAATAGAAGATTACGTAGCCAACATGACTCAGACACCATATTGGTCACCCCGCGATATTCGGCCTCCGCACTGCATCGCGATAAGTAGCATGGAGTTTTGTTGACTGCGAGACCAAGTTATCACCAAGAAACATACAATAACAAGAAGTCGAACGCCTGGTATCTGGACATCCACCCCAATTGGCACATGTATAAGACACAAAAGTAGAGACAGATGATGGATATAAATGCAAGCCATAATCAAGTGTGTCATGTATGTACCGTATAATGCGTTTGAGCGCATGCATGTGATCTTCCCTCGGATCATGCATAAATAAACACATATACTGCATTGCATAAGTAATATCGGGTCTCATGAAAGTAAGTTACTGAAGAGCCCCTACAAGACTGCGATAATTGGTGGGATCCTCGTATAGTGTGCTAGAAATAGCACCCATCTTCGATTTGGTATCAACCGGAGTAGAAATGGGCTTACAAGATGATATGTCAGCTCTCTCAATAATCTCAGTCGCATACTTGTTGACACCCAATTTTGACCCTCTCGTCCAGACAGTAGCTATAAAATTACACTAATTTTGTAAAATAATTTTTTAGGGATTTTTATAATAAAATGCAGCGAATAAAACATTAATACATGCATAAATAAGCAATTTAATAATGGCACCGCGTCTTACGTAGAGTTTTAAGTACTTAGAGTCTCGCGCCCGCATTAATTAATTTTAAGCTCTGTCAAACAATTCTTAAGTAATTAATAAATACATAAAATAAATAATTTAGCAATGACGTCGCGTCAAGTAGCATAGCCGCGTTTATTAATACGCAAGAGAATTTCATAATCATTGGTAATTTAAAATCAATTTTAATCTAATACATGCATTTAATAAATGCGCATTTACAAAAGCTTTAAACAATAATCATACTTGCATTTAGCATTTAAATAATTTAATCTAAACTCAATTCAATTTTAATTTAACTTCGCAATAATGCACAATAATAAGATTTTAAATACTAGCGTCGTATTCTAAAATATTAAGCATTAATTAAATAGCACGTCCGTCTTTATTCTTTATAAATATTAAGCATTAATTTAATGACACGCCCGCATTTATTATAACAATTAGATTGATAAAGCACCTAAATAACTTAATCACATTTGTTAATTTAAGTTATCACTAATTAATTAATAATACACCTACCTAGAATTAACTAGCTAATTAATTAACTAGCCTAAAACTAATTAAATACCTAATTAAACTAACTACCTTAACCTACTTCTACCCAGCCCATTATTTCCCCTAATCAGCTCACCCCTTTAAATAATACCCCAGCCCACTCGCCCCTGCCCTTTATACCTTACCCACTACCGAAGCCCAAAAGCGCGGCCCACCTGCCCTTATTTCCCTCTCAGCCCAGACGCCCTCACCTTCACTTCACCCTTAACTTATCAGCCCATCACCCCACACTCAGCCCTTTCTCCCTCGTCTCCCTCAAACGCACAAAACCAAGAACCCTAAAATTTAAAACCTCAGCCTCCAACGCCCCTAGCTAATTTCGCCCCAGATTTCCTTCCATGTATACTACGATTTCCTACCAATTAACACTAAAATCAGTACCAGAAATAAATGATGTAGGATTAGCTCCCGAAATCAACCGAAAATAGCCACAAAATCGCGGTAAGAATCAAGCAAATCAAGCACGAATCAGCCTTTATTTACTTACCAATATTAGAACCCGAATTAGGGCTATAAATACAGAAGCTATATGCATGCAATAGGCATCGATCGAGGATTCGTAAATCGATCGCCCGTAATACAGGAGAGACGGGGTAGAGCACAGTAGATATACGAGAGAGTTCAGGAGCAGCCACATAGCAATTTAGAGCTCAGTCGAGGGCTGGAAGGGGATAACAGGGCAAGGCTCAAAGGAGTCCAATAGCAACAACAACAGGGTAGAACATGTTTCAGAGGATTTAGGGATTCAACATCCAGAGAATTAGCATCAATCAGTAGGAAATCCGAAAAGCCTACCCTGAACTAGTAAGTCGAAATCTCACATTAAGAAACCAACAATTACTTTCCAAGCACCAGCTTTGCCCTTTTTCAATCGCATCGCAATAACTCGAGTGGACCGACGACTTGATACGCTTCGGTTACGCTTCGGAGAAGGTAAATTTATCGTCCTTTCCGTCTTTGATTTCGTTGAATATTAATGTGTGTAATGTGCTTTATGTGATCGATTAAGTCTGTGTATATGATATATGTGTTGGGGCTATTTGGTGTTAATTCACGACTAATCCTAAATTGGTCTTAATGTATTTTGCTTAGTAGATACAATGTCGATGAGCAAGTACGTTTGTAGAGAATAGTCATACTCATGTCTAATATATGTTGATTGTATTCACTGAATCTATGGCGAGCATGTGGTTAAGTCGTTTATGATTATTGCCGGACGCGTCGAATTTCATGTATTTTGTCGTTCGGTCGATCGCCCATGTTAACAAAGCAGACCCACTGAATTCCCCCTATCTGTGTTAGCATCCAAATTACTTGGTTTGGCTCAGGCATATGAGAAATGCTAACTCTAAATTGAGCTTGTCTGCTGCTTATAATGTCATGTTTGCCTAATGTTCTGTGGTTTCATGTCTATTGTAAACTTGTTAGTCAAGATCAAGTTTTTAGTATGGATACATAGTGTCTGAATGTTAGCTTATTGGCATTGTTATACAGGATTTAGCCTTTCCAGTCAACTCTCCTTTCAAATGCTCAGTTATGTGTGCACTCGTTTATCTTTAAAGACATTAGCACTCTGTCATATGTCACTTCTGTGATGTTTGCTTATTCAAGTATCTGAATAGTTTTGATAGATAGTAAGATTAATTGCGTACCTAATGACTTATGAAATAGATGAAATGAGAGATTAATTTAAGTGTTGTGGTTACCTAATATGTCCCAACAGGAATCAATCTTAGTTAGTCTTTGCCTGGGACGATCAATGATTTCATTCATGTTCATTTGATCAATAAAGTTAAGTGTAAGGGTCATTTTGAATACATGAACATCTGTTTTAGATGCAAAGAAAATTGCTATCCCGAATTGGTTATTCTGATGTAATACGAATAATACGAGACTAAAATGCTCGCAATCATGTTATGCCACGTCATTGAAGTTGCTTTCCTTCCCAAATGTATTAGCGGCAGATTTTTGCATCTACGAAATCCGATATCCTCGCTAAATTATGCCCTTACGATTTGTCTCATGGCCGCACTCGCCAAACATGTTATCTAGTTAGCCTCATTCATTTGCATCCGTGCTAACTGCTTGACAAACAATTTAAACCCCTCTCGCTTGTTGCTTGTTGTCGCTTGCATCGCTTGCCCCGCCATCGATCAACATTTTTTGAATACGCCAAATTTGAGATGCATTATGTTTCTGAATGTTCATTTATCGTTAAGCCCCACTCCGCTTGTTTCTCATTGTTCACGCCGCTCGCTTGCTCTCACCGTTTCTTCGAGGATACGCGTTCGAGATGCATTTTGTTTGCTATCACACGCTCGCCCGTTGTTTCTGCTCGCTTGCACATCGCGCATCGTCTCGCCTATTGTTTCGCTGCACTCGTGCATATTGCTCGCCGCCATCGCTCGCTTAGTGTCTTTGCCATCGTTTCTACTTCTGTTTGCATACGCTTTACTTGGAATTGTCGGGGCTATGTACAATACTACCGCCGTCAATCCTTATCTGATATTTTGTTTGGTATTTATATATATGTGTTGGCTTAAATGCAAACTACGTGTCAAGTGCTTGTTTTTGTTTAATGAATTTGGGCATGTACTAATCCTTATCATTTTCTTTTTCTTACATGAATCTCTTCGGATCAAAAATGAAGAGTCTCACGGCGAGACTCATCATGAGCCACTTCAAATGGCAACCCGCACCTGCATCCATCGAGTTCCATCTTCAGCAACTCTTAGGAAAAACAAATAGGACAAGATGACGTGGTCATCCGTCTCGACTCCTCTTACTCTCTAAAATTAATTGCCTCATTATGCCTTTATTTGTTTATTCGCAATTCTATTTATTTTGTAATAATAAGAGACATAGAACAATTATTGTCGAAATAAATAAATTGGGCGGGTAGTTTAAAATCGGCAAGGCACTTCTAATTATCTATTTTAGGTTTGTCACTTCATATCTAATCCTTTGCCTGAATTATTAAAATTGCATATCTAAACCTAACGCCTCACTTCTTTAATTTCGCAGATAAATCTATGGCCCATAAATCGACTTGGTACCATAAATAATACAATGGCATACGTTTAAACTTTATATGTACTCTTATAGCATTAGTCTTATAAATCTTTTATCCAAAATGCAATGCATTCTTTTATAAAATACTTGCAGCATCTTTTTAAACATGCATTTTCTCTAGCATAATAATTACCCTAGGTTTGGCAGGACAACCGCAAGTTAGCGGATCTTAGAGGGTGCCTAACCCCTTCCCTCTAGATTAATAAAGAACCCTTACCCAGAATCTCACTAAGTTTAGCAGACCTTAAAGAATGGAGTTAATGTTTTACTTTAAACCAGTTAAACATTTAGGTGTCCTAATTCACCCAAACTAATTAGGTGGCGACTCCGCGAACCCTTAGCATTCTAGCAACCCCTTAGCACCCTTTAGCATTTTTAAACTTTTATATTTTAGCATTCTTTTAAACCCTTTAGCATTTATTTATTTATTTATTTTCTAACCTTTTTTGTTATTTAAGCAGGAGTCGTTAGAAAATAAAATGTCGCGGTCGAAAAAGGGCGCGACAATACTTCCTCGGTGATAAAAATAGACTGTGCATGACGAGTGACAGTTATACCAAAAAAATAACTCAAGTTCACTAAGCCTTTCATATCAAATTCTGAACTGAGAAGGGACGAGATAGACTTGCGCATATTATTAGAAGAGGTAGTCCAGATAATATCATCCACATATAACAGAATGTATGCCAGAGAAGTACCATGACGATAGATGAATAGAGAATGAACATACATGTTGTGAGAAAACCCAATAGTCGACACATAATTTGCAAATCTCTTATACCGAGCCCATGAGGCCTACTTAAGCCCATATAAGAATTTCTTGAGTAAACAGACATTAGTAGGATAATCGGGGTCTCTGAAATCCAAGAGTCGATGCATGTATACTATCACATTGAGATCACCATGTAAGAAAATATTTTTCACATCCAATTGATGGATGGGTCATGGTTGCGAGAGAGATAGACTGAGAACAGTGCGAATGGTAGCTGGTTTGACCACCCGACTAAATGTCTCTCCACAATACATGCCAACCTGTTGAGTTTTACCATCACCTACAAGATGGGCCTTATGCCTATCAAAAGAACCGTAAGAATTTTCTTTATGAGTAAAAATCCATACATAACGAATAATATTGACACCAAACAGATGGGGCACCAACTCCCATGTCTTATTTTTAATAAGAATATTATATTCGTCATTCATGGTCATTTCCAATTCGGATCATGAAAGACAGACATTGGATTACGTGTATTTAGTGACATTAGAGTAAGATTAAAATATTATTTTGGTTTAAAAATACCCATTGGCTACGAGTAACAGTCCCTTGACTCGTGATAGAATTGGACGAGATTTGGGTAGGTGTCGAGTCAGCAGAAAACTGTCCAGCAGGCAGTGGGCCTGCTGGCCCAATAACTTCTGGCTGAAACAATGGACTGGGGGAATGATTATTTGGGCCAGCATGCAGTGCACATGCTGGCCGAGGCTGGATGTTGTGAAATTGGGCCATGGGCCTACCGTCGTGAACTCAAATCGACCGGTTCTCGAATCATACCAAAATCGTGGGCGATAAGCTGGACTCACGACGTAATCGGATCACGGGCAGGTGGGGCCCACTGTTGGAGAATATAATATGAGAGCCCATAATCCAAAAATTTATAAGAACTAGACAATTTAGCAAACAGAAATTGAGTTTCATAAAATATGATGTGGCGACTAATGATGAGGCGACTAATGATGATTTTATTAGCAGATAAATCAAAAAATTGTAACCACGATGATTAGATGGATAACCAATAAATAGATAAATAATAGAATGGGTTTGAAGTTTGTTAATTGTAGTGGATGAGAAAAGCGGACAACACAAACACCCAAATACCCTAAGATGAGAATATGAGGGATCCTTATTATAAAGATTTTTTATGGGTGATTGATATGCTAAACCTTTGTCAGGGAGTATGTTAAGGAAATAGATAGCCATTTGTAACACATGATGCCAAAAAGACGGAGGTAAGGAAGCATGAGCTAGTAAGGTGCAGACAATATTATTAATGGTACAATGTTTTCTTTCGGCCTTCCCATTTTGTGAGGACGTATGAGGATAAGAAAACTGACAAGATATGCCACGAGTGTCACAAAATTCCCGAAATGGCCCATTATCACATTCCCTACCATTATCACATTGAATGTTTTTAGTTTTCCGTTCAAATTGGTACAAATGAAAGTTCTAAATTTTAAGAATGTGGAAAAAACTTGAGACTTTTTAGACAAGGAAAAGTCCACAAAAAATTAGAATAATCATAAAAATATAAAACATATTAACGATGACTCAAAGAGCTCAAAACGGGAGATGTCCATAAATCACTATGAATAATGTCAAAAGGCATTGACGTATTAGAAGTAGAGGCTACAAACGGTAATATAACATGTTTCCCTAGAGGACAAAAAGGACAAACATGAGTACTACGCGTACTCTTACAATCAATAAAATTGTTATTTTAAAGAGAATAAATAATAGACGACCCCGGATGACCCAATCGTGCATACCACAAAGAAGGAGCAAGAGCGGCAAATGTTGAAGGTGTGGCTTGACTCGTGGAAATGGTGATGGTGGTGATTGGATAAATCTCTTCCCGACTATTACATCTCATTAGAGGTATTCCCGTTGTGAAATCCTTCACAGAAAATCCAAAAGGGTCAAAGTTAACAGAAACCTAATTATCAGTCATGAATTTTCGGACAGACACCAAATTTTTAATTAAGCGATGAGCATGAAGGACATTTATAAGAACGATAGATGGATGTGGAAGGGTGATTGATGTATTTTATACACACTTTTTGAGTTATTTTTAGTTAGTATTTTACTCATTTTGTTTATGTTTAGTATAGTATTAGAGTCGTTTTCCTTTCTTGTGTGTCACAGCGGTCAGAAATGGAGAAATGACAAAAAGGAGATGAAATAAGCATAAATGAGATGGATTTGCACACAAAAGGGCCAAGAAATGAAGTTTAATAAGTTCCGGGAAGTATAGAGGAGATCAGACGAAGTCCGGACGAAAAAAGGACGACGAAACGAAAATCCGCCAGAAAAACGCCTCAGACGCCGCGGCGCTGAATGTTCCGAAAGTTGATTTCGCTGCAGGTTTTTCGGCGCCGTGGCGCCCGACTGCAGGGCCACGGCGCCGACGCTGTAATTTTGACATTTTTGGCCGAATTTGACACGTTTTCAGGGTCCAAAAGGGATAACTTTTCCTACCTACATAATCTTTAACCCTTTACCTAAAGGATTACTGGGCTATAAATAGTATCAACATCATTAGGGATTCCATCCATTGTACATACAACACAACTCTATGAGGCGAAGATTTGAGACCTAGTTCAACTATTTTCTTTTCTTTCTCTTTTCTTTGTTTATTTCAGTTCATGTATGGAGATTGTATTAGTTCTTAGCGTGACAATGGCTAGGAGCTAATTATTTTATTAGGAATTTCCTTGTGAATCGCTTGAACCTCGTTCTTATGAATTAATGCATGTTTTGGTTTCTTCTTATTATTGTTGAGGTTTATTCAATAAATGTTTTGATTGCTTGATAATTAATTGATCACTAGTTATCATCACTTATATGAGTTCTAATCGAAATCTGAAAGGGGAGATTGTGAATATGTTACAGTTGAATAAACATAGGTTTAAATCGTAGACGAAAGTACCCCGATACTTGTGTAGCTTAATAGGTTATTACTCTTAATCCTCCTTTGTAATCAATCTTGCCATCGAAAGATAGAAGGGTTCTCCATTGAGGTTGAGTGTTTATATTACCTTAACAGGAGTATAAAACGGCTTAGTTAACCTGCTATCTCAACATAGAAGAAGAACCTTAATTGTTGCATTAGCGATTAAAAGCGAGCGGATAGTTGATGATCTTGGAAGCCCTAATTCTCCGTCATAACTGATTTAAATCAAAGTATTTTCATAATTAGTTTATTTCCTGCATTATTAGTCTAGAATTTCAAATCAATTAACGTTAACCAAATAGAAACTAAAGCATAGATAATCGGTACTTGAAAACCAGTCCCTGAGGACGATATTCGGTCTTACCTAGACTATATTACTTGCAATGATATGTGCACTTGCGTTTAGCGTGTGTATAAATCACATATCAAAGGGGCAAATTTGTGTGACAATAACCACGAACTGAAATTGAATTGCCATTACCAACAATTATGCCACAATTATTGCTCAAGTTGAAATAAGACGAGAGATTATCTTTTTCGGACGTCATATGAGAAGTGGCTCCGGTGTCCATGTATCAATTTGCATCCGAGAGATTTAATCTAAGTATATGAATCACGACCTCGATATCCGTGGGTGTCGGATCTGTTGGGCCGCGATGGCGAAGGCTCTTTGGCCGAGGCCCACTGCCCGGCTGGTGCGAGCTGGTGTTTGGCGTGAATTCAAAAGCGGGCCTTTGAAAATTCTGGAAACTAGCCCAGTTTGTTGGATAAGGTTGGAAAGTCACATTGGGCCACTAGCCCAGCCCCACGACTAGTTGGCTCAAGGTTGTGGCCTAGCCGGACCACTACCATCACTGCTAGACCACCGCCACTGCTCCAACCATCACCACTGCCGCGATCGCGATTCTTGCCACAATTTTTCCGATTTTGACCCTTTTTACTGCCACCGTTTTTACGGTTTTGGCTAGAATTATACGAGAACGAGTGAGGGTTATTGGATGTGGCCATCATCATGACGAAATTAGCTCCGGTAGCCGTCTTTTAGCCAAGCTGGCCTCTTCTAATGTGAGCATGGAACAGGCCTAGTAGAATTGTGGAAGATGATTACCTTGATGAAGAAGCGTTCCAACGCCATTATAAGCCTCGAATATGCCTGCAAACATCTAAAGAACAAGACGATAATTGGTGACGGGCACACCAACGTTCTTGAGTTGATCCGTCAATTCCTTCAGTCTTTTACAATGGTCTAAGAAATTCGAAAAATCCTCCATGTTGACATGGGAAAATTCCTGCTCAAGAGTGACAACACGAGAATTTTTGTTATATTGGAATGTATCACACACCTTTATTCCAAGTTTCCATCGCCGTGGCGTCGGGCTCAATAATCGTCTGCAAGAGGTCCGTAGAGATATGGAATAAATCCACTGAAGAACTGTAGCATCAAGAGATGTCCATAACGCAGGGTCATCCTCGGTGGTAGGCACATTCATTGTGCCTGTTACCGAGGAGATGATGTGATGAAGGACTTGATGTGAGTGTGAACTTTAAATAATTTTGTCCGCTTCACATATTGGACATTTTCCATCTCAAGAACGATATGGATGTGGTTCTTATGTTGGAGACTGTAAGGGCTGGATGAAACATGTTCTTTGAGGAAGACATGAGGAAATAACAAGAGGAGAATTAAGGATTTTTGGAAGAGAAAAAAAAAAACAAAAGTTGAAGGGAGGAGGTTGGCCGAGGCCAATGGCAAGTAGGGCAGCGGAAGGAGGGATTTTGGAGAAGGAAAAATTTGCCCTAGACTGCTGATACCGTGAAAGAAATAATCTCTTGATTATTTTCATTAATGAAAATGTATATATACATGCTATACAATCTCTCAATATGGAAATAAATCTACCTTTTCCTAATAAAATTCTAATACTTTTTCATAATACAAGACTAATACCATAATTACACGTGTACAAGACCGTGTATATCACCATCTTTCAGTGATAGTAATTATTTATTACTATAGTTGTTGGCGTTTTCCTTTAAGAAATAGCTAAGCATACAGCTAATTAAATAGATCAATGGCAAAACAAAATATTGATTTAAAAAAGAGAAAAATATTTATTTAATCTAGAAACAAGAAACTTCTTTTACTACTATAATTAATGAACTTCTGTATTCATCTTATGCAGCATAAAATTCTTCACGAGCAGAACATCCATCTCCAAAAGCAAGTGAGTGCTTACATTATTCCCATATAATTCTTAAATATCCGGTAGGATTTCTTTTTTGAGTTCGTGTTTGATTATAAAATGTATATTAGTACATTTATATATATATACCTTCATGTTGATTTTACTGAAATTTGTATGTCTTCACTCTAATCTTTTAATTTATTCCACAATGTACGTAGGTAAGGTTACATGAGTTGCGTGAAGCTGAAGGGAGCTCAACTGTTCTCGATAGTGTGTACGATATATTTAAAGGTTGGAGAATGTTTTCTTGTATCGTCTGAATATTGTATTTATTAACTTTTCTTCAGACCCACATTGTGTGATTTTACTGGAGTTATTATAACTTTTTAGAATTCTCAGTTCAAGACAAATTCCGATAGACAGAAAAAAAGAAAATAAATTGTATTGTGTTAATACTATCGAGTATGGTAGAGCTTGGTTGTATCATGTGTGGTCTATTGCAAAACATTAAAAAGTGATACTTATCACTTTCTTTTAACATTTCACAATTATGTTAGAGATAGATGAAAACTGGGGAATGCATGTAGTAAGAATCGAAATCACACTCATTTTTAAATATTGCTCTCTTCTTTATATTTGTACTTCCATGTACAAACACTATTATAATAATTGTGAAAAGTTCAATAATTAAACTAACTTAATAAATAACAATAAAAAATATCATAATCGGTAGTGAATGTTGAAAATATTTATTAAACGTGAAATAAAGTTAATCCTATTTAATTATGAATCGAACAATTGGGGTCCCGCACGTCGGAAATGTTGTTTCTACACACGTACACATATAGTGCCAATGATCATAATTTCCTTAAATGGAAGAGATATTGATACGTATACGAATTGTTTGAGACGTAAGGTAATAGACAGTTATTTGCCAAATGACGTTGGTTTCACGTTGGTAAATGAAGGAAGAAGTGTATAAAGTGTGAATGTCGAAACGAGTGGGAAAAAGGGCTGCGACGCCTCGAGACTGTCTCGGCGATGCGGCACCACCACCCTGGCCATGAGCCGCGACGCCGGAACTTCGAAGTTACGGCGCGCGGCTGACGCCTGCGGTGCGCGCATGCGCGATTCGTAACGTTGGAAGAGAATTAAAGGTGATTTTTGGGCTGACTTTGGAGCATTAATTCTCCATTATTTGGCTCATGAATTCAACCATTATTTGACTGAATTGTAACTCCATATTCATGGTCATTACATGATCATTCAAGGCCATTATTAGGCTAATGGAAGGTCCTCTTCTCAACACTATAATATGAGGCCTTTGGCTCATTTGTAAAGCACACTTGACATTCTATACTCAACAATTTTCTGAAAATTGTTCTTTCTCTCTTGCAATCAAACTCTCAAAGATCTTCCTTCTTATAGTGAACTTGTTGCGATATTTCTAGATGCTTACACAAGTGTACTTATCGTTCAAGTAATAAAGATCTGTAAGACCGAGTTTATCGACCACAGAGACTGGTTTATTAAGTACCGAATATCTATTCTATGATATCTATTTGGTTGATGTTCTTTAGTTTGGGAATTATAACTATGAATTATGACTAAGTGCAAAAAATAAACTAAATATGCCAATATTTTGGGTTTATAACAATTATGAAGGGAATAGGTCATTCCAATCTCCTCAACTATCCACTTTTTCACGCGTTAATACAAGGCTAATGATTTATCTTATTATTAAGATAGCAGGTTAACTAATCTGTCATTATATTCCGGTTAGGACATACAAGAGCTCAACCTTGTGCAGAAACCTTCTATATTTCTATGATAAGTTTTACCGCACATGAGGATTAAGAACAGTAACCTTAATTACAACACAAGTATCGGGGTACTTTCGTCCACGATTTTAACCTATGTCCAGACAATTACAGCATATTCAAATCTCACCTTTCAGACTTTTGATTCGAAATCATATAAGTGATGACAATTAATATCTAGTTAATTATCAAGCAATCATAACAATATTGAATAGATCTTTATATGATGAAGAAGAAATCAATAATCAATGCATTAACTATATGAAAGAGCTTCAAGAAGATTAGATGGAAACCCTACTAAAGTAATTAGCTCCTAAACATTTTCATGTCAAGAACTAATACAAAATCCAACATAAACTGAAATAAAAACAAAGGAAAGAAAAAGAACTTGAACAAGAGTCTCCAATTGTGTCTTGCCTCCTTCTAGACTCCCAAAGTATGATTTTAGGTATCTGGTATAAGGTATTTAACAATGAGCAGGGTTTTAGGATTTTATAGTTGGGAAAAGTTGCCCTTTCGGATCCTGAAAATGTGTCAAATTCAGCCCAAAAAATCAGAAATCCCGCGTCGGCGTCGTGGGCCTTCAGGCTGGCGCCACGACGCCAAAAATACTAAAGCCAAATCATAGCGTGCAGGTGTTTTGGCGCCGCGGCGCCGGCGACGTCTATTGGCCAGTTTTTCGGTTCTTCGTTCTTTTTTCGTCCGGACTTCGTCTGATTTCTTCTATACTTTCCGGGACTTCTTAGGCTTCATTTCTTGGTCTTTTTAGTGTGCAGTTCCATCTCAATTAAGCTTATTTCATCCTCGCTTATGTACTTCCTCCTTTATGATCGTTGTGACACAAAATGAAAGAAAAACACACCTAACACTATACTAAATGCGAAATAAAAGAGCAAAATACTAACTAAGAAGGACTCAAAAGTGTATAGAAAATACACTTAACAGAACTCTTGAGTTTCTTTTTCTCATTAGTTTGATTGTTGTTTTATCTTGGGAGATAAGTTGTCATACCACCGAAGAAAGAAATTACGGGGCAATATTATCTTAAGGATATATTGCTCATCAATCGACTCAACAAGACAAATTACATTGTTCACATTAGTTGTTGTTGTTGCATTCTCATTTCCTTGTTTATACACACTATATCCCACAAGCTTAAGATAATTGTCACGATCAGACCCGACGGGCTGCGATCCGGTGCCCTACCTGGGCACCCTTATACTCATCTGTCACATATAATCACACAGGTACCAAGGATTACGTAAAAATCTTATAAAAGTAAGCTGATGACTCATGACGCTCTCTCTCTCTATATATATATATCAAAATGAACTTGTCTCCTGAGGAGTCACAACTAGTCAGTCATAACAAAATAGGCGAGTGATGCGCGGTAAGATGCACACACTTTTAAACGCAAGTGCACGTTATCGTATCAAGTAGTATAGTCTTAGATAAGACCGAATATCGTCCTCTAGGATTAGGGTTCAAGTACCAACTATCTATTTTCTAGTATCTATTTGGTGAATTAATGATTGATTGTTTGGTTTATAACTAAGAATTATTAAAGATAAGTAAATATAAAGAATTACTTCAGATGTGATGAGAATAGGGCTTCTATGTATCCTCACTATCCGCTTATGCTACTTACTAATGCATTACTTATGGTGTTCTTCTTTTGGAGAAAGAAGGTTTACGAAATTGTTTTATACTCCCGTTAGGGTTATATAAACACTCAACCCCAGTATTGTTCCTTACCTACCTTTCGGTGATAAGGGTAACTCTATAGGAGGATTAAGAACAAAACCTAGTTGACCGTCACTCAAAATGAGCAAAATTAGGTTTGTTAATCCTCTCATCAACTATACAAAACTAATTGAGTTATTTTCATACCCAATTAAAGCCTTTATAACCAACTTACAGCATATTCACAATCCCCCCTTTTCAGAATCTGATTAGAAATCATATTGTGATAACTAGTTGTCAATTAGTTACCAAGAATTCAACTCAATTATTGGATAGATCTCTCAATAAGAAAAATAACCATAAGCATGCATTAATTTATAACATAAGTTTCAAGAAATTCAACATAGAAAGCCCTATAAGAGAATTAGTTCCTAGCCATGAATATGACAAGAACTAATTCAAAGTTCATCATGCAAAAACTGAATTAAAGAAAAGAAAAAGGAAAAGAAAGTACTAAGTTAATGGTATCCAATCTCCAAGCCAAAATCTTGAGTTGTGCAAGAAGGGGAACCCTCAAAAACTGCCTAGGGTTCTCCTTATATAGGTTTAAAAACGCCTCCTTCTTTTCCCTGCAGGCCTGGCCCAAAAATCCGTCAAAAGACCTAATTTTTCCGCGTCGGCGCCGCGGCCCTGCAGATAGGCGCCGCGGCGCCGGAAGTTCTGCGATCCGTCGGGTGTTTTGGCGCCGCCCGATATCTGGCATGCAGCGGCGCGCCGCAGATCTTCTGTAGCTCCCCGGATGTTTAGCGCGCGACCTGCATCTGGCATGCGGCGCCGCGTGCACAGTCTTCGCCTCTGAATAGTGGCGCGCGCCTTTTGGCTGCAGGAGGCGCCGCGGCGCTGGTCTGGATTTTAGCCTCGTTCGCCACTTTCTCTGTTTTCAGCTCTGGCATCTCCTCTTTTGCCCTCTTTTTGCTCATTTTCCGCCATTTGGCCATTTCAACCACTTTGACTCAATAGAAAGAAAAACTATCCTAATACGACACTTATATGTGCAAAATGGGACAAAAGACTAACTAAAACAGACTCAAAAGGTGTATATAAAATACACCTATCAAATACCCCCAAACTTAACCTTTGCTCGCCCTCGAGCAAAGATAGAAAGAAATAAAATAAAAGACTCAAAGAACGAAAAATAAAAGACTCCCTGTCATTAATCACTTTTGCTGCATAAATGTTAACTAGAAAAACATGAAGGTTAGCAGAATAATATGCAGGAACATATAACATGAAATTTTCAGCTCACTAAACACATGAAGCTAAATATTTCGCAAATTCATATTCATCATGCTTAATGGAAGTCAATATACTAAATCATGCATATAAATTCAGGAATTCCTATGGCATGCTTACTTGCTATTCTCCACTAATTCTGGATATGCATAAAAGAGATCTTCAAGACTTTGAGGGTTGTAATGTAGGCTTAGGTAGGGGTTGGTAAAGATAGGCATTTAGGCTCATTTTTCTGTACCATAAGTTCTTTGGCTTTTCAATTTTTCCCTTTTTCTTTTGATTCTTTCCTTCACTTCAATTCTATCCTTCCCCTCTTTTGTTTTGGGAGAGTGAAGTGTATTATACTAATAGGCACCCCAAACTTAGGCTTTTGCCTCTTTCTTATTACTTTTCCATTGGGGTGCATCAAACTTGTTCACTCTTTTTGTTTCTTCTTTTTAACACAATGTACTCCACTATTTCATATTTTCACTTATGGCACAATTTTGTGGGAATATGGGGTGTCAAAGAAGAAGTTTCAAATTTAGGCTCAATGGGGCTGACTAGGAATATTTTTAAAGTACAGGATAGAAAAGAATGGTAAGAATTGGCTATCAAAGAAATGTCTGAGTCATCTCCCTAACATACATATCCTAACTATTTCGCCTCAAATAGCAAGCAATCATAACACATAAGCATTTATCATTTAGCATGCATAACTCAAGCAAGAAACTCCAAATAGACAGATTCTGTGAGCTTTTGGCATATCTAACCTAAGTGTTTAGATAGTTGCTTCAATTCCTTTACATTATTCCACCTTACTTCACTAGGTGTTTCTAGCAACTACAGCATACATGATCTTTGACAGGCAATTATGACTCAAGAAAGAAAATTTTTTGGTGACTCAAAATAAACATAAAACAAATAAAAAGATTTAAATAAAACATAACATGACACACAAATAAAAACTAAAACACAAAAACACACCCCCAAACTTAAATCACACATTGTCCCCAATGTGTGTAGACTCAAAGACAGTAAAGAAAATAAGACACTTACAAACTTTGGTTAAAATGGTGGTGGTGGCGGTTGTTGACAGTCAATTTTGACCCGTTTTTTGTATATTTTCGTGCAATTTTAAGTATTTTAGCACACCGCATTTTAATCGTTATTTTTGCATATTTTATATAATATTCTATGTTTATTTATTCACAAAATGACATTGCATCTTTTTATTTTTATTTAAGCATTATGTTTTTGTTAATATTATATTTCTATTATAATAATATTTTGCATCTCTTTAAATAATTAATTGACATCCTGCTTTAATTTTAATCAGACATTAAACATGTCTTAAATATTGTATTTTTGCGTCGGCATTTGCATTTTAATAATTTTGCACATTTTTAAATAATTTTTCTTTAAATGATTAACCCGCGTTGCATTTTGTCAAACCAGTCCAGTACGGAACCCAATCCAAATCATTCCAATCCAACACCATTTTTATTTTCATCCAAACACCCCCTTTTATTTCCCCCTCTTTTTTTAAATTTCATACCAACTTTTCTTTCACCACTTAAATACCTTACCCTTTATTAAATAAAGAAGCGTACAACGTTAAAGGCGGCAACAACGCTCATTTTAAAAGGGGGAGCCCACACGTTCAGCACAAAAATAAAGGGCTGAGCCCATTTTTCATTTTAAAAGAAAAGAGGGGACCTCAGCAGCCTTCCCCTTCGCCGCCCTTGCCGCTGCCGCCGCGCCCTCGCGCCGCCGGAGTTCTAAAAACTCGCGAACCCCTTTAAACACCCGCAGTACCCCGCTGCTCCGTTACCACCATCCCGTTACCACCATCCTGCCGCCCACGCCGCGCGCCGACACCACGCGTGACACCCGCCAAGACAACAACAATATCGCACCTCTTCCTTGAAAAAAAGAATCACTTCTCCGTCGCCGACATCACGTGAACACCCTCTCTCACCTTTACCGCCGCGTCGTCCGTCGACACCCCATCACATCACCACGAACTACACCATCGCCATCATACACCGCCGTCGCTCTCCGGCGTTAAATCGAGCGCGTCGCTCACGTGTTCGCTGGAAGTGACGCCGCTACCATCGCTGGGTTTTCCATTTTTCGATTTATTGGCATATTTTTATTTGGGTGATTTCCTTTATTTTGAATATCGCCGAGTTCTTCAAACTCCGTGATGGTTGTTTATTTGGTTTCTTGTTGCGTGTTGGATTGATTAAATCGCTGTTATGCTTGTTGGCGGATGGTTTGATTTCATGTTTGGGTATCTGTGGGAGTTTTACTCGTGAAGCTGTTGTTTTCGGTGATGTTAGATTATTCGTTGCTATCATCGTTTATTCCACTGTCACGCCCTTTGTTGTCATTTGATTTCGAGAATTGCTTACAATCCGATTTTTGGGTGATTCTTTGGGTCATGTTGTCGCTTTGGCCTATTATCGGACTGATTTTTGGTTCTGTACTCTTTTTTAACATTTTTGTTGGTATTAAACTGATTTTGAACAAGTTACTACACTTGGTATTTCGATTTTTGAACAAGTTCTGCGCTTGGCATTAAACCGATTTTGAATTTGATACTACATTGGCCAAAGAAGGATTTATCCGTCGATCCGAGGCCTCCGTGGTAGCGAGACTAATATGTGGGCGAGGAGGAAAGTGAAAAGATTAGACGAGAATGCATAGTATCGTTCACCGAGGCGAGTCGGCCATTGTAGCGATATTGGCTTCTCATGTCTTAGTATTCTTGGCATAACACTAGCTGAGCCCACACTATATAAAAATATATCTTTTACAATATATTTTACATATATATCTATATATATATACATATATTGTTGTTTGTTTGGTAATTTATTTATCATTTACTAACTCTTCTACTAAGTGTCTTTTGCAGGTACCCGGAGGCGCGCCCCAAAGTTAAATCATTCGCATAAAATGAAATAAAAGCAAAATGTTGCTAATTTATCTTCATTACATCTTTTATGTTTATTTGCTTTCATTACTATTTTGTTAAATACATCTATATTAAATATTTGCATGACTAGTTTAAATATCTTTTGATTAGTTTAATAATTAGAATGCCCTTTAGACTTGTAAATTGCATGTTAGCACAATAATACTAACCTAAGTTTGAACGGACAACCGCAAATTAGCGGATCCTTTAGGATGCCTAACCCCTTCCCTTTAGGATAATAAAGAACCCTTACCTAGAATCTCGCATAGCTTTCGCAGACCTTTAAAATGGAGATCATTCGTAGTATTTTATGCTACATTTTCAGTGTCCTAATTCACTATAATAATTAGGTGGCGACTCCTTTAAATAGCATTTCAGGAATCCAACCATGCGTAGCGGTAATCCCGTTTCCGGCTCCGGTCGAAAATGGGGCGTTACAGCGGTGGATAATGCATCGACCATTGGTTGAACAAGGCACTCAGCTCGTCGATTTGTTGCCTTGTTTCTTGCTGTCCTTGTACTACTGTTTGCAAGGTCTGCATCATCTCCCTCTGGTGTTGGTACAATTGCCCCATTGTGGGCTCTGAAGGTTCTGCTCTTGTGGTTGGCGATGGTGGGTCTGCCACATATTGAGCCCTATTTGTGCTCATCTTCATCCATGGCGGCCTCTGCTGCTGCTGCTTCTTGGTGGTGCTCTCCGTCACCTTTGGGTGGGGTGCAGGAAAGAGTGCACTATCCCATAGGACACGGGCAGTTGGTTTCTTTCACGAGTATCTGTGGGTAGTTGTGGGACCGCACTCATGTGGCATAGTCTGGTAATAAGCGAGCCGTGTCCCAATCCACCTGTTGTCACCAACCTGCTGATTTCTTCGATGCTCTGCACTATCTCTTTCCCCACATCAATTATTTTTCCCGTCATGATTCCATATACTAGCTTAATTGCTTACGGCACTCTGGTGAAGTGCGTGGATGTAATCACGGGAGTCGATGAAGTATAGCCAAGCCTTGCGTCGCTTGAATTGGCACCGCTCGGTTTCTAGATCCATTTCTTCCAATCTCAAAAGCGGCCCGGGGTAGCTCATCGTCTGCAATGTTATTCCGATCGATGTTGTTCTTTGCTCTAGACTATGTTCTAAAATGGTTCCAATCGCTACTTTCTTCAACTTCAATCGTCTCACTTGTGCATTTACAGACTCCTGCTGTCACAGACATATAAACTCCCCTGACAAAGCACCCCCTTTCCACTCTCTCTGGAAAGTTCGCATAAAATTCACGCACCGTTGTTGTGTTGGTCGTGCTATCTTCACTGGATTGACAAATCTCTTCCACCCCTTAGCTCTATCATAGCCGGATGGGCTCATAAACGCCTTCTTTCCCATATGATCCCTTTGGTAATCCATTCCCCTTTCGGAATTACAGTGCAGTATCAAGCCTTTGTATCTTTGGAAGGCACAGTAACTCACAAATCTATTTTCATCGTATTGTGGGGTTGGGGTGGATGTGGATCCTCTTCTCTTTCTGGTGGCCATTTTTAAACACAATCTGCAGCTTCTAATTTTTGTGGCACAATGTCTCCTACACACTCAACAACTAGCGGCAAACACCCCCAAAATTCAACAATGCCTCTGACCTCTTTTTCTACTATTTTCTCCAACTTCACAACCAACTTTTCAAGACTCAAACTACTCCAACTACAATACTCTTCCCAACTACTCCCTCCTATGACTTCAGTGAAAGGACTCAAGAACAAAGATAGGGATTACCTTTTGATGAGAAGATTCAAGCTTGTTCTTGTTTCAATTGGTGGGTTGAGGCTATGGAATGGAGCTTTGTTGTTGAGATAGTTGGGGGTTTTGGGAATTTAAGAGTTTAGGTTGTGGTCATGGTTTGTGGAGGATTTGTGGGAGAGTTTCAAATTTCGTGGGTTTTTGGAGAGGAAGGTTAGGTTTTGAAGTTGGAATTGGGAAAATCTGATTGGGCGTTTTGAGTTTCGATTCCCGCCATGCGCCTTCTTTTAGCCACGCTAAACTCTGCGCCCTGGGACTTCTGCCGCGCTACCGCATGGAGCCGCGGCGCTAAATCCCTGCAAATTTTTCGAATTCGCCGCGCGTACTCGCTCGGCGCGCGCCTAAACTTCAAAGACTCTTCAGATATTTTGGCGCGCGCCTGCTCTGAAGCCATGCGCTTACCCGCTTTTTCGAAATCCGGCTGCTCACCTTCGCCCTCCGGTTTATTTGCTGCACTCCAATCACACAACCACAAGACTTAAGACCGTGAGACTGTTTCTTAGACAAAATAAAATAAACTAATAACGTAAATTAAAATAACATAATTGAAAACGTTGTTGCCTCCCAAGTAGCCTGTCTTTAACGCCTTTTAGTCGGACGCAAGTTCCTTAGTCTTAATAACCTCGGTGGATTAAGCCCCAACCTATCCATTTCCTCTACATTTGGCGTTTCTTTTTCTCATTTTCTTTTAACATTATCGGTAATAGGAGTTTAGGAACACTTACCTCATTTAGTGGCATTTCGCAAACCATGCTCGCTTGGGCTCATCACTCTTTGGTTGACTTGTAATGGCTCGCATGGGGGCTGATGGTGCCGATTGCAAAGCACCTATTCATCAGTGGTGGTTCGATGACATGTTTAAACACTTTAAACACCATTTCTTCATTCTCCACCCTTAATGTCAACTCCCTCTTTCAACATCAATCAAAGCTCTTCCCGTTGCTAGAACGGCCTCCTAATATGATAGGGATTTCCGCATCTTCTTCCATATCAAGAATGAGGAAATCAGAAAGAAAAATTTCCTACCTTCACAATCACGTCCTCAATCTTGCCTCGTGGATGAACTATCGCCCGTCGCTAGTCACGCACTCACGTGGTTGGTTTAGCCTCTCCCAACTCAATCTTTTGAAAACCGATAAGGCATCGATTTATACTTGCCCCTAAATCGCATGTAGAGCTCTGCACGCCACCCCGCCCATCGTGCATGGTAGTGTAAAGCTTCCAGGTCCTTTAGCTTTGGTGGCAACTTCTTTTGTAAGATAGCACTACACTCTTACATTAGTGCTACTATCTCATATTCGCCGCTTCTCTTTTCCCAAGATTTCTTTCATGAACTTGAAATAAGACGGCATCTGCTCCAAAGCCTCTATAAAAGGTATGTTGATATGCAACTTCGAATACCTCCAAGAATTTGGAAAATTGTTTATCGACCGCCTTCCTTTGTAATCTCTGGAAAGGAATCTTTTCAGATACTCCTTCTCCGAGTTTTCTATCACCGGCTAGGTTCACCACCTTCTTTTTCTAACTCGTTTCCTTCAACTATTGGGCCGAGGTGGTTGTTGCTCCAATTGTCTTCCACTTCTCAACCGCATCGCTTCATATCGCTCTGATTTACCTCTGTATTGCTTGGCAATGTCGCGTGGCTCGATGTTTACGCTTTGCTTCATCGCCCTACTTGTGTTTCCAAGTTTCAACGAGGATCTAGCCGCCATAAATCGCGTGCAGGCGTTGGCAAGTCTTTGTCATAGCCGCTTTAAGCTCATCCGCTTTTCTTGACCGAGGTCGTTGAATCGCCAGGTGGGGCTTGAATGAAGAGTGCGCTGATTCTGCTGGTTACGCATCGACCCGTATTGGTTACGTTGCTCGAGCATCGATTCACGCTCGATATTGATTCTCCGCCCCGATCTCCTTTCCATGAGAAATTTGGGTGATTCTCCACCTGGATTATAAGTGTTTGAGTAGGGTTGTTCTGTTGCCTCTCGTAATTGCCACCGCTGACACTCGCTGTTCCATTGGTATATTGTTGGGATCCGAAGGGCATCTATCAAATGTATGTGGGCCACCACATATCTCATGCCTTTAGGCCTCGCTGCGTTCTGACATCGTATGTTCTTTGCAACTTTCGCTAGAGCGGCCACTGGGCATTCAAGGCGCAATAGCATCTACATCGTGGACCCTCACGCTTCTTCTCCCACTAGTCGCCTCTCTACGTGATATGGTTG
The DNA here is from genome assembly GCA_029844215.1 of Przewalskia tangutica. Classification (NCBI taxonomy): domain Eukaryota; kingdom Viridiplantae; phylum Streptophyta; class Magnoliopsida; order Solanales; family Solanaceae; genus Przewalskia; species Przewalskia tangutica. The sequence goes on along the minus strand of CM056732.1, from coordinate 95,984,970 downwards.
TTAGTGGCCATATCTTCTAATAGCTCATGAGCGTGGTCGCTTTTCCTCATGAATGCTCCACTGGCCGCAGATCTACGATGGTTGTACTGCTCAGCCCGTTGTAGAAGATGTGGACCAAGTTCCACGACTCAATGCAATGGTGTGGACACTTCCTCTGCAGATCCTTGAACCTTTCCCAAGCTTCATATAAGGACTCTCAATCAGCTTGGTAGAAGTTGTTCAACTCCCCTCTCAATTTTGCTGCTTTACAAGGCGGAAAAAACTTGGCTAGGAATTTCTGTGCCAGCTCGTGCCATGTGAATATCGAATCGACTGGCAGGGAATTCAACCATACTTTTGCTCTATCCCTGAGTGAGAAGGGAAAGAGCCTCAACTGACGGCATCATCAAGAACGTTATATCGAAAGTGGCACATAGCTCCAAGAAATTAGCTATGTGCATGATCCTCCATGGCGGTCCTCCGAATTGCACAAAGATGCCGTACTCAAAATTGTTGGTTTTATCTCGAAGTTGTTGGCTCTGTGCAGGGAGCCTAACGCATGTCTGTTTCATTCACTCTTGGCGACATAATCTCCCAAACTTCTTTCCGCCGGATTCTGACTTCATCCTCCACATCTATTGGCACTTGATGAGGATCTTCTGGGTTAGGTTGATTTTCACCTAACCCTTCTCTCATCCTGTTATTGTTTAGATTACCGTCCATCTCTATCAAAGTTGCAACCCGTTGATTCTTTCTGCTCGCTTGCGAGTTTTCTCGATCTCTGGATTGAAGGGAACAAGAGTGTCTGCTCCTCTTCTCCTTCGCATAAACTGATTGCCTGAAATAGATCAAAAACAGAAAACAAATCACGGCAACCTGATTTTCCGAAAAGTAGCGAAAAACGTAAAAATTAAAATTAAAATTAAAAATTAAAGACCAAATTAGAAATTAAAAATAGATAATTTTGATATCGAACTAATGCCTAATCTCCGGCAACGGCGCCAAAAACTTGATGCGCGGTAAGATGCACACACTTTTAAACGCAAGTGCACGTTATCGTATCAAGTAGTATAGTCTTAGATAAGACCGAATATCGTCCTCTAGGATTAGGGTTCAAGTACCAACTATCTATTTTCTAGTATCTATTTGGTGAATTAATGATTGATTGTTTGGTTTATAACTAAGAATTATTAAAGATAAGTAAATATAAAGAATTACTTCAGATGTGATGAGAATAGGGCTTCTATGTATCCTCACTATCCGCTTATGCTACTTACTAATGCATTACTTATGGTGTTCTTCTTTTGGAGAAAGCGGTTTACTGAAATCGCTTTATACTCCGTTAGGTTATATAAACACTCAACCCAGATTGTTCCTTACCTACCTTTCGGTGATAAGGGTAACTCTATAGGAGGATTAAGAACAAAACCTAGTTGATCACACGCACAATGCGCAAAATTAGGTTGTTAAGCCTCTCATCAACGCTTACAAAACTAATTAAGGTATTTCAGATCCCCAATTCAAGCTCGTCACCCAACTTACAAGATATTCACAATCCCCCTTTTCGTAACTGATTAGAAATCATATTGTGATAACTAGTTGTCAATTAGTTACCAAGAATTCAACTCAATTATTGGATAGATCTCTCAATAAGAAAAATAACCATAAGCGTCATTAATTTATAACATAAGTTTCAAGAAATTCAACATAGAAAGCCTATAAGAGAATTAGTTCCTAGCCATGAATATGACAAGAACTAATTCAAAGTTCATCATGCAAAACTGAATTAAAGAAAAGAAAAAGGAAAAGAAAGTACTAAGTTAATGGTATCCAATCTCCAAGCCAAAATCTTGAGTTGTGCGAAGGGAACCCTAAAAGCGCCTAGGGTTCTCCTTATATGTTTAAAAACGCTCCTTCTTTTCCTCGCAGTTCGCCCAAAAATCCGTCAAAAGACCTAATTTTTCGCGTCGGCGCTGCCCTCGCAGATAGCGCGCCGGAAGTTCTGCGATCCGTCGGGTGTTTTGGCGCCGCGCTCGATATCTCGCTGCTCGGTAGCCGCGGCCAGATCTTCTGTAGCTCACCGGATGTTTAGCGCGCCGCGCTCAGATTCGCTGCTCGGTAGCCGCGCGCCGAAGTCTTCGCTGCGAATAGTGGGCGCCGCCCCTCGCTGTCGCAGGAGGCCATGGCTGGTCTGGATTTTAGCCTCGTTCGCCACTTCCTCTGTTTTCAGCTCTGGCATCTCCTCTTTTGGCCTCTTTTTGCTCCTTTTCCGTCATTTGGCCATTTCAACCACTTTGACTCAATAGAAAGAAAAACTATCCTAATACGACACTTATATGTGCAAAATGAGACAAAAGACTAACTAAAACAGACTCAAAAGGTGTATATAAAATACACCGATCAGCGAGCCGACAAGGCTGTCGCTATATACGGGAACATCCCAAAATAAAGTGTAACAGTAGTACAGCTGACCAAAACACATATACAATCCACTCAAGTCCAAAACATGTCTAACACCCACACATGTCTACAGACCTCTAAGAGTACGATAATGAAATATGACGGGACAAGGCCCCGTCGTGCCCCTAAATATACATAAGTCAATAATAAGGTTCTGTACCAAAATGACTAAGCTCCGAATCAATGAAGCTCTCCCAAACAGCTGAACAAAAATCTTAGACTTGAGGATCACCAAACTGAGTACATGTACTTGTGGTACAAAACAGATCGACGGAAATCGACGAATGGACCGGAATGGACCGGACCGGTCCGGACCGGTGGATTCCGGTCCGGTCCTCGGTCCGTCAAAATGGTGGATTCCGGTTTTCCGGTCCGGTCCGGGTAAAAACCGGAATTTTCCGGTCCGGACCGGAATGGACCGGATTTTTTTTTTTTTTATAAATTGAATTTCCAATATTGAAATTGACATTCCCGGATGCGGTGCCACGCAATTTTTACGTTGAAATCAATTGTACATCGCGAGATATTTAGATTTGAAAATGGGAAAAACGTAACGATTTGGGGGAAAAGTGAAATTGAGGCAAGATGGACGTTTTGGAGAAATCGGAGGAATCAAACCGCTCATGCAGTTTGGCCACCCCAGATCGAAAAATACGCGAAATCAAAAAAATTAGGTAAAACGGACGTCCGAGCGCAGTTATGACCATATAAAGTTTGATCAATTTACAACCTATATTTCTTATGTCAATACGTCCGGCGGGGAGTGGGCTGGGGGCTGGCGGGGTGGCTGGGGGCTGGGGCAAATCATTCGGTCCATTAGGTCCGAGTAATCTGTAATTTTGCCTTCTGCCTTCTGGTCCTGCTTTAACCTTTCAGGCACCCTAGTTTCGTGAATGTCCAAAGTCCAAATAGAAAATAGAAAATATAAATGTGGTGTGTAACTTTAATTAATGAGTAGTTCAGTAGTTCGTATACGAACCAAGTACATTTGGTGATTTTCTTTAAGTTAGTTATATTAATGAAATAAAGTTTATTGAAGGATAAGGAAAAAACAAACATATTTAATGATATTGATAAACGAACACATTCTTAAAAATTTATAATTTATAAATTGCATTTAACAACAAAAAAAAAAACGATCCAACCGGTCCAATATCGGGACCGAACCGGAATTTTCCGGCCTCGCCCGTAAATTTTCGATTCCGGCCCATTCCTGCCCGGTCCGGCCCGGTCCGGCCCGGCTCGACCTGAACACCCTACGTGTACTGCGGGCATGAAACGCAATTTCGAGGAAAGGAGGTCAGTAAGAAATAATGTACCGAGTGTGTAAAACATGAAGTACTATAAAGAACATCATAACTGGCCAAAGGATAGCAGGAGACATGTATAATAATCAAATCTCAATACAACTGTGCCATATAAAAATGAGAGTTAGTTGTGCCTTATAAATATGAGAGTCATATCAAAATCATGGATGTCTGCCCATATAATCATATACATACATATATATACTATAATGGGTACTTGTACCCGCATCAAGGATACATGTTCATGTAATCATCATATATTATCATGGACATCTGTACTCGCATCATGGATACATGTCCATGGAATCATCATATATATAAACATTGGCGGCCCTCTAGTGAGGGACTCGGTGGACAAATGCAAGGATCTGCGCACGAATATTGCCGACCCGGGACTCGGTGAAGTGGAATAATAACACTTTACACGAATAGCTATCATATGCAATTTAAATCATAATTTGACTCTCAATGAAATCATTAAAATGAACTTTTACTGTAAAAATCAAAGACACTTCTCATAACAAATATATTTAGGAGTTAGACTGTGTAGAAATTATGTACGTATGTCGTACGTTCATTTTATATAAATCATGCCAAAAGAAAGAAGGAGGAGTTTCACATACCTTAATGACGAACTAACCAACTCAATAATATAAATACGTCTTGACTAGCACTTCAACCTATAATAATAGTAACATGTCCATTAACCTTATGATTACTAGCATACGTTATAATCGAATGATAACTTGCTTTCTTTTCTATACAAATTTGGGCAGCACTTCCTCTATTTATATGCACATCCACAACTTATAAACACAACCAACAATACCTATAACCAACCATGAATCAAGGGTATACTAAAACAGTTTCATATACTTGACATATACCACCATAATACATCATTTCTTCTTACATTCATGGAATATAACCAAAACAGCAACCAAGGTGATTAATATACATATTTATCATGTTCACCCAACCCCTTAATCATGTTAAAACAAATATTAAAACAAATTTCACACTTCAATAACAACGAGAGTGAAATGTGAAGCTTTTCTATACTTTTCTAAATCTTAATTCCTTTAGGACATGTATTAGTAATTACCACAACGCATATACATGTTCAAAACGTATATTTCCAGCATTATACCTTAACGAAACAACCCCTAATACATCACAACAATGTCCAATAATTTCATGCAAGTTTTAGCTATAAAAACATAATTCCAGAACTCTTTTCTTAACTTCTTAGAATCCAATCCACTTTTCAATACTTTCATATACCAATTATAACTTAAAATGTCAAGATTTCCTTCAATTCCAACATGTAATTAGTGACAATAATAATCACACAACAATCAAAGCCAATGTATACAAAAATAGCCCAAAATTGGTAATCACCATTCCAATTGGCCCAACAACAATCACATGCAATTTCTTATTTTCAATTCCTCTTTAACATGGGTTCATGTCTTAAACTACAACATAATGCAACTCCAAATATTCTATGAAAAGAAGTATTTTTACCTTACTTTGTGCCCCAAAACAATCCCACTCGGCCACTGCTCTAAAATGCCTCACTTTGCACAAATTTCACCATTTCTCCAACACCAAAAGACATGCATGCATTCTATGAGTTAAAATCTATCTTCCTTACTTGTTCTTCTTACAAAAACTTCATCTAAAAATTAGAATTTCTGGGCTGAATGTTTCGGTCCAGTGCGCAACGTTTTTTTACCACAGTTTTGTGGTGTTACTTGGCTTATAATTTGTGGAAGAACTTAGGCTAGGAAGGAGGAACAAAAAGCTTCAATTGGTTGGCTATGAAGGAGATGATTTTCGGCCATGGGAGAGATAGGAAGGAGATGATTAGTTTGAAATGAAATTTTGAATTAAGGGGGAGGTGAGAGGTTTATAAGGGCTAAGTGCAAAAATCTGAAAATTAATTTTGCAATTTGGTCCAATTTTCTCAATTAATTAACCTTATGTCTCACTCCTTTTAAATCTTGAAAATCTCACAAGACTTTGTATCCTCGTTGTTGTAACTTATATAATACGTTAATAATCCATAACGGAAATATATATATATAACTATCATTTTTCAATTTTCATTGTCACGCTCGTTGTGACAAAAAATTTCTCCGAAATTACATCCTTCGTATACTAACTTCTAGATTAGCATATATAAACATACTTTATATCCAATATTCGGATCTTATTATCTTAATTACGTTCTTAATTATCGCCTTAAAACTACGAGGTGTAACAATAATATTCGTTGCTTTCAACAACAACAATGTATGCTGAAGATCAAGTCAACGCTGGAAATTGGAACATCACTCAAGACAATTCCAATGCTTTCAACTCCACTATTTTTGGCACTACTAGTGTCAATCCTATCACTCAAGGCAATGACTCTGCCTACTCCCCCACTAATCCAGGCATTCCAAATGCCTTCCAACCTGCTGCGTTTGGCACAACTAGTTCCCCCACTGCTCCTCAATGCGTTCACAACGCATATGCTGCTGCTCAAGGTATTCACAACACCTATTGTACTGCTCAAGGAGTTCCCAACGCCTTTGCTACTGTTCAAGGGAGTGCTCCTGCTCCAACTCCCGCTGGTTTTCACCATGAACGTCCTGAGAAGTTCATGGGTGCACATTTCAAGCGATGGTAGCAAAAGATGTTGTTTTTCCTGACGGTTATGGGACTAAAACGTTTCCTAACTGAAGACCCTCCACGAGTTTGGGAAGACACGGATCCTCAGCCAAATGATTTGGCGGGAGGGGCCCAAGGTAACCATGTTGATGACGACATGAAGATGGTTCGTGAGGCATGGAAACACAGTGATTTCATGTGGAGGAACTACATTCTAAACAGTTTGTCTGATCCTCTCTTCACGGTATATTGTACCGTTGAAACTGCCAAGCAGTTGTGGGACAAACTACAAAAGAAGTACAACACCCAAGATGCGGGTAGCAAGAAGATCATCATTGGAAAATTTCTGAAATTTCAAATGGTGGACAATAAAAGTGTGTCATCCCAAGTCCAGGAATTTTAAATTATCCTACATCACCTAGACTTGGAAGGATTGAAGCCCAACGAGTAATTATTGGTTGGGGCATTAATCGAGAAGTTGCCTCACTCGTCGAATGAGTTTATGAATTACTTGAAACTCAAAACGAATGAGATGACCTTAGACGAACTTATTGTCAAACTTCAGATTCAAGAGGACAATAAGAAGGTCATGCCAAAGGGGAAACAACTCGCTGAGGCTAAGGCAAATCTGACGGAATTCAAAGGGAATCCAAGCAAAAAGCGGAAGTTCCAGAAGGATGGCCAGTCCCAAACAACTGAAAAGTTTAAAGAAACATGCAACTATTGTGGTAAAGTTGGTCATATGGCCAAAGGCTGCCGCAAGCAAAAACATGATAAGGCCAAAGGAAATGATAAGGTAAACATCATCGAAGACACGCTCCTAGACGATATGATTGAAGAATTCTCAACAGTGGTGCTATAAGCAAACCTTGTTGAGAATCCGACGCAATGGTGGTTAGACACGGGTGTTACCCATCACATTTGTTCCAATAAAGACGTCTTCTCCACATATACATCAGTCACAGATAAAAAGTTGTTCATGGGCAAAAACTCCTCTTCAGAGGTGTTGGGGGTAGGAAAGGTAATCCTTAAGATGACGTCCGGGAAGGAGCTGATTCTCAAAGAAGTGATGCATGTCATAGAAATTTGACGAAATCTAATTTCTGGAAATTTATTAGTGAATACTGGTTTTAGACTAGTGTTAGAGGCTAATAAGTTTGTAATCACAAAAATGAAACATTTGTAAGAAGGGGCTTCACATGTGAATGCCTCCTTAAGGTTAATGCTACACCTATAATGTCATCTACTTAGAAAGGGGCTTTCACCTGTGAAGGTCTCTTTAAGGCAAATATTGTACTTGTATTGCCTTCTATCATCAATAAAACTGAGTCTTTCTTTTACCTGTTTGTGTCTTCTAATTTATGGCACCATAAATTAGACGTGTTAACTATCAATCTATATTAAGATTGATAAAGTTGGAATCATTGTTGTCTATCAACATAAACCCTCAACATAAGTGTGAAATGGGCATAGAGGCAAAGACTCTCCAAAAAGTCCCCTTAGATCCGTCAAAAGGGAAACCGCTCCTCTAGAACTCACACATATCAACATATGTGTTTTGAAGATCGCTCAAGCTAGAGGAGGAACAAGTACTTTATGACTTTCTTAGATGTTGACACAAGTTTGTGCTACCTTTACTTACTTAAAAGTAAAGACGAATCTTCTAAAGCATCTAAGCTCCACAAAACAAAATTTGAGAACCAACAATGCCAATGAGTCTATAGACAAGTACAAATCTAAGACATCCATACATATGTTCACAACTATCGTCGCCTTGCGGGATCTTGAAATACACCAAATGAATGTCGAGATGGTCTTCCTAAATGATGATTTGGAAAGAGAAATATGCATAGACCGACTAGAGGGGTATGCGGTTCGAGAACAAGAGACAAAGGTATGTCTGCTTGTCAAATCACTGTACAGGCTGAAACAGGCCCTAAACAATGACACGAGAAATTTGATAGTACCCTACTATCGAAAGGGGTCTCTACTAACAAGTGTGACGAGTGTGTTTACATGAAGAGGAAATGACCGATTCATTAGGCATTAGTAATGACCGATTCATTAGGCATAACATTCCTCTATGTAAACGACTTGTTGATCACTAGGTACAGTCCTAGAGCAATCCTAGAGACTAAGAATGTGCTAAAAACAATATTTTGACATGAAAGATATGGGTGTCGTAGATGTTATCTTAGGGATCAAGATCTCTAAGACAACTAACGGATTGGTCTCGTCTCAATCTCACTACATCAAGAATGTGCTGAAGAAATTTGAGATGTTCGACAGTTCACCGGTAACGACACCATTGGATAAAAGTCAAAAGATTGACAAACATCTTGGTGTGACTGTATGCCAGGAGCGATACGCATAGGTGATTGAGAGTCTGATGTATATCACAAACTGCACTCGACCTGATATTGCGTATGCAATCAATAAATTGGCAAGACACATCCGTAAGCTGAATGACTTCATGGTTTCTTAGAAGATGTTCCATGTTGGGATAAACCCGTGACTTCTGTAATGATCCACTGCGATAGTCAGTCGGCTCTAGGAAGGGCACAAAGTCTATTTACAACGGCAAGTCTCGTCATATTTGACAGAGACATAAGTCCGTTAGGCAACTGATAACCTCAGATGCTATTTCCATTGATTTTGTAAAATCTAAGGAAATTATTACAGATCCATTGACGAAGGGAATGACCAGAGATCAGATGTACTGCCTGTCTAAGGGAATGGGCTTAAAACCCAATCAATATAGTGGACACCCAACCTTACGGACTGGAGATCCCATGGATAAGGTTCAATGGGAAAACTAAACTGTAAATGTTCAGTTGAGCGCTTCGGTGGAAGCAAGAGCACTTCGGATAATGATTTATTCTTAAGAAACATAATCCAAGGCCATTCCCGTGATAGACAAAAAGTTCTACATGTAGAGGAGTAAAGGATAAGTTTCCAAATATTTAATGATTCACAATAATTGAGGTTAGGTTGAGAAACTTTTAATGGTTCCTAACGCTCGTGCAGCTGGGTATTGCAGGATATCTTGTAGGAGACCACCTATTTAAGTGCGAGGACATACCGCCTCAAATGAACGCACTTAAGAATCTAAGGGTGTCTACGACTCATGATGGACAAAACACTAGAAAGACTGAGTAGGAAAGTTGTTGTGTTGATACCATTATCTTGACATATACTAAACACTGACGATTCAAGACATCAAGTTCACCGCAAGAAATATGTCCACGGTATTCTACTATGGAAGGTTCAAGGATGCGACTACCTCTCCAGATGCAACATTGATCCACCGGATGATTGCTAGAAAGGCACCATGTCGTGCGCCAAAATCTATTCCAAGAGGGGATTGTTGAAAATATTTATTAAACGTGAAATAAAGTTAATCCTATTTAATTATGAATCGAACAATTGGGGCCCCGCACGTCGGAAATATTGTTTCCACACACGTACACATATAGTGCCAATGATCATAATTTCCTTAAATGGAAGAAATATTGGTACGTATACGAATTGTTTGAGACGTAAGGTAATAGACGGTTATTGGCCAAATGACGATGGTTTCACGTTGGTAAATGAAGAAAGAAATGTACAAAGTGTGAATGTCGAAACGAGTGGGAAAAAGGGTCGCGACGCCTCGATCTCGTCTCTTGGCCATCACCACAAGCCGCTGCGATCGGTCAAGACGGCGACGCCGAAACTTTCGAATTTCCTGACGCTGCGCTTTGAACGTTGGAAGAGAATTAAAGGTGATTTTTGGGCTGACTTTGGAGCATTAATTCTCCATTATTTGGCTCATGAATTCAACCATTATTAGGCTGAATTGTAACTCCATATTCATGGTCATTACATGATCATTCAAGGCCATTATTAGGCTAATGGAAGGTCCTCTTCTCAATACTATAAAATGAGGCATTTGACTCATTTGCAAAACACACTTGACATTCTATACTCAACAATTTTCTGAAAATTGTTCTTCCTCTCTTGCAATCAAACACTCAAAGGTCTTTCTTCTTATAGCGAACTCTTGAGTTTCCTTTGCTCATCAGTTTGATTGATGTTTTATCTTGAGAGATAAGTTGACATAACACCGAAGAAAGGAATTATGGAGCAATATTATCTTAAGGATAGATTTCTCATCAATCGACTCAGCAAGACAAGTTACATTGTTCACATTAATTGTTGTTGTTGCATTCCCATTTTCTTGTTTATACACACTATATCCCACAATGAATTTCAAATATTAAACAATATTTTTAAAAAGGAAGAGAAAAACCATCATAAAGAAAGTTGTTAATAGAATAAAGCTTAATTGGAGCTTGAGTATATGCAAATATCTTTCTTCGATATTTGCTAGTATTTTAACATTATACAGAGAAGGAGTACAAGAATAATGAGACGCAGAGAGTCTATGAATGTTTCAATGTTGTAGGAATCTAGTAGTTCAGTTGGTTGACTATCTGAACTTTCAATTTATTAGTGAGAGTTAAAATCCTCACATTGTAATCTTCCCGACCCCCATTTTTCCTTCTCCTACTTCCTATATAATATATATTTTTTTTAAAAAGTGCTAGGGGCAAAGTCGCCTTAGGCCAAGTGATGAAAAAAATGCTTCAAATTTGGACCTAAACTATAACGCGAAAAGGAACTTCTAATTATTTAGAAAGGAAAAAGTAAAACTAAAAGAAGCACTTAATCACTAAAGAAAAAAAGTGTAGTTGAAAAACTAGGAGAGATAAATGGGCGATTTGGAGTGAAGTGAAATAGGTCGGACTGAATTGATCAGACCTTACAATAACGTGGCTAAAATGTGTAGTGTTAAGATTAATCTAACAGTGGGTTCTAATTATTTTAATTATGATACCCTTCTCATCTATTATTACTTCTCACTCATAATAATTCTCTTTTATAATTTTAAAGGTACAAACAAGGGACAAAAATATTGTAGAACTCTCGAATGCAGGTCATGTCAAAACTATATGACGTCACACTATATTCAACCAAACTATCCTATCATAGATCATAGTAAATCGCTGAAATTTCATCCTCACTTATGATACCTCATCTAAATTTATCTAATTTGTTTATATTTCTCCACCCCTCCTTTATTTATTTCATTTCACTCACGATATTTATCTTTTATAATTTTAATGCTTCAAAGAGGTAAAAATATATTTTCTAATAGTGGCAAGTAAGTTAGTTACTTATAAGTTATAACATACCATGCCTTTATGTTATATTTAATTTAGTCATCTTGTTGAATAACTCGCAAATTCATATCCCATAATATAAATAGGGAAGTATGCGACATGAAAATCATGCCAAGAAAGTATTGACTTCATTCTATATTCAACCTAGCTAATCTGAAGATAAAAAATAGAATGTATTAATAATTGAGTCAAAAGTGCTATTATCGCTAAAATAAAGGTACAAATACCGTAATTACGGAATGTTTAAGGTGCTCATACAACTATCAGAAACGTACCGGTGCCTAAATGGAATTATCTATTTTTTCTGGACTCCAATTTCTACTTCACACTTTTCCTCAACCCCCACCCACCCAACACCTCCAAGTCATTTCACCTCCATTAGCTCTCATCTGCAATGGCGACACTAGGTAGATTATCGAGAAGAGTGATAGCAACAACTCTCTCCGGTCACCTCATACGCCGCTCTCTTGCGACAGAAGCGCAGGCGGCAATTAAGGAATCGCCGGGTCGAGTGAAGTGGGACTATAGAGGACAGAGGAAACTCATTCCACTAGGTCAGTGGGCCCCGAAAGTCGCTGTGGATGCTTACGTGGCGCCCAATGTTGTGCTTGCTGGTCAGGTGACTGTTTATGACGGCGCTTCTGTATGGAATGGCGCCGTTTTAAGAGGAGATCTTAATAAGATTACTGTAGGGTTTTGCTCTAGCATACAGGAGAAATGTGTTGTTCATGCTGCTTGGTCTTCTCCTACAGGTCATTAGTTCTTTATCACTTAAGTACATTTATGCTGTTTGTTGATATGATTTGAGTATGTTTTATTATTGTTTTAGCTGATTTAAATGATGTCTTTTATTCCAATTTATATGAATTTTGTCTGTTTAAGGAATTTAGGTAATTCATTGATTAGGTGAATCAGTTGGATATTGATAGGTGGATTATATTGTGAGAAAACAGGTAGCATGTAAAGGTACTTAGATTGACTATTGTTGAGAATATAATTAAATACTACATCCGTCCCAATTTATGCGATATATTTTGACTGGGCACGGATTTTAAGAAATAAATGAACACTTTTTAATTTTGTGGTCTAAAACAAGTCAACGATATTTTTGTGTGTATAAATTTCTCGATAAACGTAAAAGTTAAAATTTAAAGTTAAATTATTGTCAAATAAGTAAATGTATCATTCTTTTTGGGACGGACTAAAAAGGTAAGTGTACAGGGAGTATTGAAAGTGTGATCTCTCTAACAACTTAAGCTTTTAGATGAGACGGTCACACACTTCAATAACTATGTTGCTGAGAACAAAATTGCATTTAGAAGGATTATGGAACTTAGTGAAGATTGTTGCGTTTTGAGTCTAAATGATGTTTCAATGTTTCAAAGTCGAATTGAGTACATGATCTCGAGGAATCTGGAAACCTTGTGGAATGTTCATAGATTAAGACGTTACAATTGACGCGGTATATTTCTGTTAGAAGCTTATAAACACGGATAAAGCTTGTAAGTCAAGTGAACCATTGAATCATAGGTAGGTTATTGGTTCAATTAGGGATAGTCCCTTCTGGGACATCTGGTAAAATTGGAACGAATTGGTTCAATTTGGGATAAGTGTTGAATTGTTATTATCTATATTGTTTTTGGCACAAAAGAAGAGCACGTTCATGATGTAAAAATGACTAGACAACACAACAGAAATGACATCTTTATTGCACAAAAAGCATAGTGTAGATCCCCAAGGTATGCTGACTGCAGCAAGACTATGTAAGGCCTATATACCTAATGTTTTAAAGTGGAACTGAAAATTTTCAAGGTTTGGGGCTTTAAGCAAGAAGCGAGAAGCAAAATGCACACGTTATTGAAGTGAAGTTGTTTCCAAAAAGGAGGATGAGGGGAGAAGGTCATTGCAAGAAAGATCTATAGGGAATGTAATTACAAAGCTCTAAAAATGGAAAACGGGCTCTAGTGGAATGAAACTTATGAGCCGTAGCATAGAGGTGAGGCAAATCACTAACATCTATAGAATCATGCTTTCACTGCTTCAGCCCTAAAAGCAGTTCAATTCACACTTTGCCTTACTTCGGCTCTCAGAATCAAGGGGCCTTGACTTTGAATGTAACGACATCTTTGCTAGTGATTTACAATGTTGAACAGAAAAATCTTCAGGAAAATAAGGAAAGCTATCAATAAGTATTATCAATTGCTTGTTACTGTATATAAGATCGGCATATTACTAGGGAGAAGTGAGTCATTGTGAACACATATACAGAAGTACGAGAAGTGAGTAACAGAAGTAAATGAAGTGCAGTGTTTAAGCAGGAATACAATCTAATTGTGGAACTATAAATGAACTTGAAATCTTGTGTGTCAAATATATTCTACAATGTTAGTTTTTTTTTGAGAAAAATATGGTTGGTAATTAGGATGTTTTAGTTTACACCTATAAGCATGTTTCTGTCAATGTATTGCCAATAACAGTAAGCATCACCACATATTTTTTCTTGGAAGAATTGGTTTTAATTAGCTTGGCAAGTCTCAATTGCCTGCTCAAGGGCCTCAATATCAGGGATTTGTAGAATTTGTGAAGGCCAGATGGAAACTTTAGAAAGATCTCTGAATAGATTTCAAGAAAAAAAGAGTTGTGGAAGTCAAACGGTTAATAACAGGATCTTCCTTTCAGGTTTTAGCCTGTTACCTATAGTCACATGCGGCTTGAAACGTTGCAAAAACTTCTCCCTTTTTAGGATTTTGTCTAACAACTATGTTTCAATTCCCAAGCATACAGATTTGCTCTCTGATTGTACTACTTTTTTATTTTGTGTAACAAAAATACATCTTCTTATTTGCTTATGAATTTAATTCTTCCATGACATTTATCTCTTCAAAAAATCCACTACACTCTGAAAAGAAAAATCATTTAATTAATCAGTCAATTGCGATCTCAAGTTCAATTCCAGTGGAGACAAAACACTTGGTGATTTTACGTGTGCTGTGTGTTGGTGGAGGTAGCAGGTACCTGGTGGATAGTCGAGGTGGAATAATCGAGGTGTGCGCATGCTGGTCTGGACACTACCGTCAAAGATAAAAAAATATCTATCAATTGATCTCAAGTCGAAATTTTCGGGGTTGGTTGTAGCTTGTATGATCTTCACATGATATTCAACAACAACAACATACCCAGTGAGATCCCACAATGTGGGGTCGGGGGAAGGTAGAGTGTACGCAGACTTTACCTCTACCTTGGTAAGTAGAGAGGATATTTTTGAAAGACCCTCGACTCAAGAAAAAGAATAAGCACAAGTAAAAGCAAGAGAAAATGGCTAGACCCGGATAAGAAATTTAAAGTAGTATGAAAATAAGAGTAACAAAAGCGAATAAGTCATGATAAAACATTCTGAAAAAGAAAGCAGTAACTAACACAAGTAAATAAGATACACAAAGTATGAGAGACATCCGACAAGGAGACCCGCTATGACCCTTCTTATTTATTCTGGCGATGGAGGGGTTGAGTAACGTGTTAGAAAAGGCCAAACAATTACATTGGTTAGAAGGATTTAAGGTGGGCAATGGATCTGATCCAACAGTATCCATATCACATCTCCTATTTGCTGACGATACCTTGATCTTTTGCCAAGCTGAAAAATCGCAAGTGCAATACCTTAACCTCACTCTTATGCTTTTTGAAGCCATATCAGGACTCCATATTAACATGTCAAAAAGTGTCATTTATCCTATTAATGAGATGCCTAACTTGGAGGAATTCGCTGACATTATGTGTTGCACAACTGGTCTTTTTCCTACTACATATTTGGGGTTACCTCTGGGTGCTAGTCACACATCAGTTGAGGCATGGAATGTTATCGTGAAAAAGCTTGAAATAAGATTGACTTCTTGGCAGCAACAATATACACTTATTAATGGTGTCTTGGATAGTATTCCCACTTATTTTATGTCCCTTTTTCCTATGCCAGATAAGGTGCGAAAGCGACTTGACAAGATTAGGAGAGACTTCCTTTGGAAAGGTAATAGCGAGGACCACAAATTTCACCTTGTAAAATGGGCCAAAGTCACCATGCCAAAACAATTTGGAGGCTTAGGGATTAAAAACTTGGCATTACATAACAAGTGTATGCTAATGAAGTGACACTGGAGGTATAATCAGGAGACTGTCTATGGAAGGAGGTGATTCAAGCAAAATTCTGAAGACTAGTCACTGGTGCTCTAATCAAGTTACAACCCCCTATGGCACAGGACTTTGGAAAGCTATAAGGAATTTGTGGAAGGTCTTCTCTAGCAATGCTTCTCTGGTGGAAAGTGGGGTGCATATTCAGTTATGGAAAGACACTTGGTTGGGAAATATCCCCCTTCTGAATGTTTTTCCAACCATCTTTCGAATTTCATCCAACCCTGATTCAACAATATCTCAGTGTAAGGAAGGCAATGTCTGAAATCTGATTCTAAGAAGAAATCTAAATGACTGGGAGGTGGAAGATTATATAGCTCTCATGGCCACCATACAAAACAGCACAATCAATGATCAAGGTAGGGATAGGCTCGCTTGGGGAAGTCGCAAGGATGACACCTATTCAGTCAAACAAGACTATTTGCATCTAACCTCAAATAAGACACTTAATGATGCGTGGCCTTGGAAACTTATCTGCCTCAAAAAGTAATATGTTTCAGCTGGGTCGCTCTTAAGGGTTCTTGTTTCACTCAAGATAATCTTATGAGAAGGAAGTTCCACTTATCCAACAGATGCTACATGTGCTTGTCCTACTCGAATCTATTAATCATCTGTTTCTTCATTGTACGGTGACAACTAATCTTTGGAATATGTTCTTGTCTCTCTTCGGAATTGCTTGGGTCGATACCTTGAGAGAGGTTTTGTGTGTCGAGATCTTGGAAAGTTGGGAAGTCCATCAAAAGACATGGTCTTTGGTTCCAGCATGATCTCTCGCGCGCCAGACGTATCTTGTGGTGCTTATGGTTAGAGAGGAACAAAAGGTGTTTTGATGGCATCTCAACTCCAAACCCCATTCTTAGGGGTAGATGTCTAATTTGTCTTTTTAGTTGGGTCAACCTCTCCTCTGTAGTTACTGTCGACTCTTTCTTAGAATTTATCAGTTCCATAGATCTATGTCGATAGCTCTTAGGTAGCTTTTGTATGTCTCTTGGGAGCTGACACTTTCTTTGTCTGTAATGTTGCATCTTCTTGGTGCTTTTTTTAATGATATCCTTCTTATTTCATCAAAAAAAAAAGTACACAAAAGAACATACAATAGCAGAGATCAAAGGACAAGGAACTATAAAATAATATTGCGCCTACTAGCATGATAGGCTAAGCAGGGCTATAATAATAACACTACAACTACCAGTATGTAAGCGTAAGTAGTACTGCGCTCAACTATCTACTACCCTTCTAACCTAATCCGTGTCCTCCACAACCCCCTATCTAAGGTCATGTCCTCAGTAAGTTGTACCTGCGTCATATATCGTCTAATCACCTCTCTCCAATACTTCTCCGGCCTACCTCTACCCCTCATGAATCCGTTCATAACAAACCTCTCACACCTCCCCACTGAGTCATTTGTGCATCTCCTCTACGCATACCCGAACCATCTCAATCTCGCTTTCCGCATCTTATTCTCCATCGAGGTCACTCCTACTTTGTTCCGGATATCATCATTTATAATCCTATCCCTTTTTGTATGCCCACACATCCATCTCAACATCCTCATCTCCGCAACTTTCATCTTTTGGATGTGAAGTCTTGACTGTCCAGCTCTCCACCCCATACAACATAGTCGATCTAACCACCACCCTATAGAATTTGCCTTTAAGTTTTGGTGGCACCTTTTTATCGCATAAGACTCCAGATGCGAGCCTCCATTTCATCCACCCTGCACCAATACGATGTGTGACATCGTTATCAATCTCTCTATTCCCTTAAATAATAGACCTGAGATACTTGAAACTTCTTTCTTTTGAATGACATGAGTATCAAGCCTCACCTGCACGCCTGTTTCATGGTCGCTCCCGTTACTGAACTTACACTCCAAGTATTTCGTCTTGGTCCTACTCAGCCTGAGCCCTTTAGACTCAGAGTCTGTCTCCAAACCTCCAGCTTAGCGTTCACTCTGTTGCGAGTCTCATCAATAAGACTATGTCATCTGCGAATAACATACACCATGACACCTCCCCTTGAATTTGTTGCGTCAGTTCATCCATCACCAAGACAAATAAGAATGGGCTAAGAGCTGATTCCTGGTGCAACCCCATCATCACTGGAAAGTGCTTCGGGTCCCCTTCTACTATCCGTACCTTGGTCTTGGCTCAATCATATATATTCTTGATCGCCCTAGTATACGCTACATGTACACCTCTAACCTCCAAACATCTCCATAGAACCTCTCTAGGGACTTTATCGTATGCCTTCTAGAGGTCGATGAAAATCATATGTAAGTCCCTCTTCCTCTCCCTATACTGCTCCATCAACCTCTTAATAAAATGAATGACTTCTGTAGTCAACCGTCCCGACATGAATCCAAACTGGTTCTCGGAAAGAGACACGTCTCTTCTCACCCTAATCTCCACGATCTTTTTTCAAACTTTCATAGTGTGGCTTAGCAGCTTGATACTCCTATAGTGTTGCAACTCTGGATGTCACATTTGTTTTTGTACAAAGGAATCATTGTACTCCACCTCAATTCTTTGGGCATTCTTCCCTTCTTAAAAATGACATTAAATAACTCAGTCAGCCACTCCAAACCTGCCCTGCCTGCGCTCTTCTAAAATTCAACTGAGATCTCATCAGGTCCGGTCGCTCGTCCCATGCGCATCCTGCGAACATCACTCCTCCTCAACCTTAATACTTCTACAATATCCAAAATTCTGGTACCTTCCCGATTCCTCCGGATCTTCCAACACAATGTCTTTATCTCCTTCATTCAAGAGTTTATGAAAGTAAGATTTCCACCTCCGTCTAATAAGCGCGTCCTCCACCGGGCGTCTAATAAGCGTGTCCTCCACCAGGAGAAGAAAGGAATTCATATATATATATATATATATGGAGTACTGAGTCTTCCTTGAGCTTAGTGGTAGATATGCTTTATAGTCTTCCACTAGGTCAAAGGTTTGAGACCCGTATCAATGAGAATCAATGAAAGAGTTGTCACAAGTGGAAGGAGTTGTAGAGAAGTTTTCTATGGCAGTTGGTTAGCTGTTTTATACTATGAATCTGCCTTAAACCTGTACTTGCTTAAGCTCATTATGGATGAACTAACCGATAGCATACAGTATACAGAAGTTTCTATGGTGCAGATTTTTTTGCAAATGATATTATGTTAATGGAAGAAAGCTGTAGGAGAGTCGATCAAAAGCTTGAACTATAGACAAAGCACTCTTTAAGATTAAGAGATCCTCGTTCTTAGCATCTCTACTCAGTTTTGGGAAAGCTCCATTATTTAGAAGGTTTAGGATAAGTAAAACTAAGACATAATGGATATACTAAAAGTTTAGCCCGCATAAGAAGAATGAAGGTATAGTGAGATTAGAGTAATGCCTAAATATAGACAATTCAAATATCTGACTTAGTATTGTACAAAAATGGTATAATAGAGGAAAATGCAACACAATTAAAATACGATGGTTAAAATGGAGTGTCACAAGAGTGCGCTATGTGATATGAAGATATCTGCCAGGGTGAAAGACAAGTTTTATAAGACCAACAGTGTTAAACGTGATTTGAGTGTTGTGCCTCTAAGGCCCGATATATCTGCAAGGTACATGTTTATTAATTGATATTTGTATGTTAGTAGAAAATGTAGAGAATCTCTAGTGATGGAGAATCCTTAAGTTGTCTTAAAAGACATTATTTGAGTAGCAAATGAAACTGGTATGAAGCCGAATGGATATTGAGGATTCATATAACTAACCCCAACTAGTTTGGAATTGAGGCATAGTAGTAGTTGTATTGATTAATAAAGCATTATTAAGCCCTTTGCACTTGGATGTTGAAACAAGCTGTGTTCGATTCTTCATCCATTTGCCAATCCGATTTACTTTTAAACTAATATTATTATTATTATTATTATGGTATTTTTCTTTATAAAAAGTTATTATGACCACGTAGGAAATCTATTGTAGAGATTTCTTTGAACATTTCCATTTGGGTTTGGTTACATCACAAGTTTTTACTGCAAACACTATTATCATATTACAATATTGGCTGTTTTTTTGTTCAAAACTTTTTTTTCTCCAAATATGCGGTTACCTAGCAAACTTTAATCCCGTTGATCAATTGGTGAAGTTGCGTGTTCATGGATCTAAAATTCATATTAATTATTTTATGTTTATTGAACAGTTTGGGATTACAAAGCCTATACCTGTGAATGTGAGATTGTTCGTTTTAGGTGCAAATGTCATAAAGGTCGTCTTTTCTTTCTTTCCCAACACATATCTTCATAGTAAAGAGCAGCACATGTCTCAACGTTGATGAATCTTTTACCAACTCCATCTGAAATCTTCTGAGAGTTGACATTTGTGGTTGTCTGTAGTTACACATCCTTTATTTCACTTAGACACTGCGTTTTCTTGGAGCATTTTGAGGTGACCTAACCTCTATCTCTTATCCTCAAGTAGACTGATTTCTTTCCTAGTCCAACTATGATTTCCAGCTAAGCAGAATGATATATTGTTTATCTTTATCTGTTCCTAACCAGATCAAGCTGCAGTTCCTTTGAAATTATGTCACTTTAATTTTTGCTGTTCATTTAACAGGGCTGCCAGCAGAAACATTAGTAGACAGGTATGTTACTGTTGGTGCGTACAGTCTGTTGAGATCCTGCACAATTGAGCCAGAATGCATTATTGGCCAACATTCTATCCTTATGGAAGGTTCATTGGTGGAGACAAACTCTATCCTTGAGGCTGGGTCAGTTCTCCCACCTGGGAGGAGGATTCCAAGTGGTGAGCTCTGGGCTGGGAATCCAGCAAGGTTTGTCAGGACGTTGACCGGTGATGAGATAAAAGAGATACCTAAGCTTGCTACTGCAATAAATGATCTGGCCAATGCTCACCACTCAGAATTTCTGCCTTACTCCACCGTATATTTGGAAGTTGAGAAGCTTAAGAAGTCGTTTGGAATTTCAATCTAGATTTTTTGTTGTTTGATTGTACTTGTTGGGAGGTTATCTCCGGAGAAAATAAGAAAATTGTAAGAGTCTCTTGTTTTTCATGTGATTCTACTATCCTACAAGTGAATGCTTGTTCTCTTAAGGATTTTCTTCTGACTCGGACGTCTTTGGTCATCGATTTGGACTTGTTATTCTTTCCAGAAGCTTGTATATGCCTCAACTTAATATTTGTCTCTAGGGGGCACACCATGCATTACTTTATGAAAACGTGATAGTAAACAAAGCATGCCCAAAAGTAAATCAACCCCTTGGATTGTTAACAAAAACATCCTTGCATTTCAAAGTAGCATGATCTAGTTCCCAATTTTCACTCTACTGAGTACTGAGCATGTCTTGTGTATACATATTCCTTTTTACAGTAGCCTGATCACTAACGATGTGTCGAAATTCAAAAGGGAACATAATGGCCCACCATCACAGGGAATCTCAAAGCCCCGAGCTCCGACTACTAATTGCGTTTGTTCAAATAATGGAAAAGGGTAAAAAAAATGCCCTTAACATAATGGAATAGTTCAAAAATGTCCTTCTACCTATTGATTAGAAATGATTTTAAAATGCCATATGTTTCCACCTATGGGCTTAATGTATTAGAAATGGCTCAAAGGTGCCCTCTTTTCACCGATTGGATAAAAAACGTCCTTGACGTATTACAAATGGATCAAATTTGCCCCCCAAGTTTTTTCGGTACAACATAATTTCCTAATCAGATTTAGAAAGTCTTAAATGGTTGGTCCGTTTCTTTTTTTTTTTATGTTGGAAATCACTTGACTAGAATTGCCAAATAATTCACCTGATTAATTAGTGGCAGAGATTAGAGAAAAGATAGCATGTTAGATTATTGCATATGTGATAATTAACGCATCCAGTGGCTTGTACGAACCACTGGTTTGTTTATGGACTCGACGAACGACCCTCTGTGAGTCTGTAATCAGCAGAAGCAAGGATTATGTTAGATAAACTGGAAGGGAAAAGGGATGAAGAAGAAAGGGAGAAGATAGAGGGCGAGTGGAGAGAGATTCGTGAGTGGAGGAGTGAAGAGAGGAAAGAGAAGAAAAAGAATTGTTATATTGATCAAAAATAAATGCTGCTTAGTACAAAGTATTTATAAGCCCACTCTACAATGTATCTAGACACTATTATGTGTACCCATGCTAATTACAATGTATCTAGATATTTTGCATCTAATGGAGATATTTATTGTATTAATTCTCAAGCTCCTAATTAATTCTCAATATCAATATCTTTCACATAGCAGTTGATTTGATCTTCCAATGTAGATAAGTGTCACGACATAATATTACTTTATTAATATATAGTACTCCCTCCGTTCCAAAAGATGTGTTTACTTTCCTTATTAGTTTGTTCCAAAAAGATTGACTAATTTCTATATTTAGAAATAATTTAACTTTATGAGATCATTTATAACCACACAAATATCTAAGATTTGTTTTAAATCACATATTTCAAAAGTCTTATTTATTTCTTAAATTTTGTGTCAAGTCAAATTGGACCAATCTTTTGAAACTATGGAGTACTATTTTTCACTTTACTCTACCCGTCATAGAATTTGTATTCGTTGGTCATCATCCCTGGTGTTAAATTAGTGTTGGTATAATAATCTGTATATGACCAAAATAATGTTTCAACACAATCTGTTTAAACACTTAGTAAAAAGCAGATTACACAGTATAAAAATTACTTAACAGTAAATTAATCAAGAAAACAAAGATTTAAACATAACTGCTTTGAAAAATAATTTTAGAATATAATCGAGCCACTTAGTTCACCGTGTGTCCTTAAGGAAATTATTCCCCTTACAGTACTCGAGGTTAATGGAATATCGCCTCCCAGGATAGAACGATTATCTTACCAGAATAGTAGTACTCCAAATTCCGATAGCAGCGAACCACTCAACGGCAGTATATCACACAGAATGAATAAGAATGAATTTTCGAATTGCAGAGAAATTCGTATTAGAAATGAGTGAATAAATTCTTGGAACAAATCAAGAATTTATAGGTTTTGGAGGTACCATTTCTGAATGTTTGCAACCATTCAGAATAGTTACCAAATTTTTGGAGGAAATTGAAAAGAAAAGGACCTGACGCCTGGTCGGTCTTGGTCGATCCGTTTGGATTTATTTTAATTAAATAATTAATTAATTAATTAATTAAAGAAAAGTTTGTCCAAAAAGATTATCAATCAGTCGTTTTCCAAAGCCGAATCCGAACGAGACGATTTACGGCGAGAGGGTCATCGCTTCTCTCTTTTAAGAACTGTAGAAAGTGTAATGTAATATATACACCTCTTTCCTTCTCTTTTTCGATGTGGGACAAAAGAGCCTTTTACTCCCTTTAATTTCCATCCCATCATTTTCTATTCACCAATATCAAAACCCAACAATTAAAACGGTGATCATATTTAGTGCCGGATAGAAGTATAAAATGCTGTTATTTTTAGTAATTTAAAGATTAAGAAGTCCAATATAGTAGTAGTTGTATAAATGTCACGTTTGTAGTATAAAAAAATTGTATGATTTAGCTTCACCGAGCTTTATTGAAGTGGAATAAGTTTCATGTGACAATATGGGTAAATAAATTTTAATCGACCAATATAACTAAGTAAATTGAACGGTTCTCGTTGGAATAAGTTTTATGTGACAATATGGGCAAATAAATTTTAATTGACCAATATAGCTAAGTAAAATTGAACGGTTCTCGTAGTCTTTTACTTCAACATTACTATTTAAATAATTTTATCACTTAACATTAGGGATAAATATGATTCAATAGAGCGAATGAGACATTTTTGAGTAATTTTTAATACGTTAATTAAGGACATTTTTTATCCAATAGGTGGAATCTAGAGCTGCCTCGGATATTTTGAGTACTGCTCTAATTCGTAAAAGTGACTTAATCGAAATGCAAGACCATGAATTATGAGTCTTTACAATAAATTCTGGCTAATACTACTTAATACTTCTTCGTTTTTTTTATTTCCCTTCTATTTATAAAATGAGAACCTATTTATAAGAGTTAACAAAAAATAATAATTATAAGGGTGTCTCTAATACCTTCATGTATCAATAATATTATAAGTGTTCACAATTTGGATCAAATAAAATCGATCCAGATCACAAATCGATTAAATAAATTGATAGTTATTTAGAGTTGATTTATTTTGGTTTTTAATTCTTATAAATATAATAGTATTTAGTTTGGTTTGTTTGATTTTATTAAAAACAAACCGAGCTAAACTGGTAAAATAATAGTATACAACTTTTCTAATTATATACAATATATTAGTTTTTATAAATAATCTTAATTACTTTTTAAAATTTTTAATGAGTTGGTCTGAGTCAGTTTTTTATTAAAACAAAAATCAAACTGATGTAATCAATTTTTAAATTATTAAAATTAAATCAAATCAAATATTATACATATCAATCAGTTTGATTATGCTTTTTATGAAATCTAATGGTGTTTCTCTCCTTCATTTCCCCCTATGATTATGAAAGTTTTTTTCATTTCTTTCTAATTTATAGTATGTTATTATCCTTTTACGGTGGGAGTTAAAATTTTCTTTGATTATGGAGAAAATGCTTAAGATAAATTTTAATCAAGTGAATAAAGTTTATAAGAAATACAAGTTTTTAGGTAAATCTTATAGTTGTTTTTTGAATAGATGAATTTAGATTCATGAATTTCTTTTGAGAAATGGACTTACGGTGTAAAATTTATTAGCCTAATTGAGATAAATAAGTTTTTATGAAAATATAATTAAAGTATTTAAAATTAGTTATATTATATATATAATTATAAAAGTTGTGTGCATTATTTTATTAGTTTGTTTTGAATAAAATCAAAATATTATCGGTGTTTTAAGAATTTAAAACCAAAATAAATCAACCTAAATAATTATCGATTTATTTAATAAATTTGAGTTGATTTGTGATCTAGATCGATAACTAGCCTCACTCACTCAAGTATTACGTGGTGTGTCTCTTTAGGGTTTGTAGATTGAGAGAAGATTGCCGGAAGTGTGGCTTCTTTATGAACAATTACCTCTTGCGCTTTGCCTTGTGTATGTGCGAAATAGTTGATGTTAGGAGCAAACTCACTTGGGTTCTGTTCTATTATGTTTTCTTCTTGTATCTGTGCAGTGGATATTGTGTTTCGATATGTAATAGTATGACCTATATGTTAAAAGTCTTACGGAAATTGAATGAAAACATGAACTTCTTATATGAATTTGAACAATTCTCACCATATGAGCTAACTTTTGAGACTGGGTTATGCCCACGATCCATTATTTACATAAAATGGAATGTGAACATGAACTCCTTATATGAACTTGAACAATCTTCACCCTACGAGCTAGCTTTTGAGTTTGAGTTAGGCCCAAGATACATTCTTAATTACATGGTATCAGATCCAGACATATTCCAATTCTATTTTCACCGATGTTTGGTCCCCAAATTATTCACGCTCCAGTTAACGGGGTTAAGAGTCCCACATCGAAAATGAAATGGAAACATGAACTCTTTATATGGACTTGGACAATTCTCACCCTACGAGCTAGCTTTTGAGTTGAGTTAGGTCCAAGATCCATTCTTTACGCCATCTTAGAAATTGGATATGTTTCTCGTTTTGATGTGTAATATGCTTCCACATTTCTTCTTGGGCAGGGAGTACTAGTACTTTAATATCCCCACGATCAATAGTTAAAAAGTACAACCAATGAACACTACCCTATTCAAAGTTGGTGACTATAATTATGTTCAATCTTATACAACAATAAGGCAATGGAACAATTCATTTCATTCACCTCCATTTGCGAGCTCGCAAAATCCCTTTTCTCTCTGTCACACAGAAAGCAATTAAGATAACAGTAGGGTTCTGCTCTAGTATTCAGGAAAAATGTGTGGTTCATGCTGCTTGGTCTTCTCCTACAGGTTATTACTTTTGCTGCTTATTGTAAGATATTCACATCAATCACATTTGTTTTTTTTAGAGAAATCCAAGAAAACCCGAAGTTGAATAATCCGACTATTATTGATTTGATTTGGTTTATAAATATAGAAATTCGACACCTTTGGTTTGGTTTAACAAAGAAAAAATCAAATCAATCCGATCCATGTTCACCCCTACATATGACCATAAGTAAACAAGCCCTTTCGTTTAATACCAAAAACGTCATCAGATTTTAAATTGGGAAACTTACACATATGTACCTTCGGCCAAATTTAATTACCGTCAGTAGCTCAAATATAAAAAACCTGCACACTGATATGAATACAATTATTTTATGTATAATACACTTGTTGGCTATTTTGTAAATTAGATCAACCAAAGATATTGAACTGTCATTTCCCCTTATAAATTAGCACGATTTAATACATAATTTTCACCCAATTAAGCACGCCTAACATATAGTAACAGGATCACGTGTCAAAGTTCAAGACGGTTATGTCGGTGCTTGAAAGAATTTTTGCTTCTCCATATTACTATATCTCGTCAATAATTTTATATGGCGAATCATCAACTCAATCACGTGTTGTCCTTACTCTTCAGTTTTCTGTTGAGGTCTATCCTGTACCTCTTTAGTTGCCGCCCCCTAAAAGTCAGTGCTTGCTGCAGACCGATGAACGTGGATTATCCAGCATTGAGCAGCGGTCTAGCATCCTTACGCCTTCTACTAGTCTAAGCCACACTGGGACTCTTGCAAGATCCCGTTTCGTCAAATAATACCACAGAAAAAACGCCTGTGAATGTGCAAGCGTCGAATACCATCTGGGCCACATTTGTTGAAGCAGCTGGATATTGAGTGCTGGACAAAATAATTGGGTGAACATATTTATTCCTCTTTTTTGTTTAATAGGTTAGGTAATCTTTAGTTTCTATGTCTTTTTAGACCATTTAGTCTACCAATCAGAAAAAAGTTCTTCAATAATTGTATATAGAGCAAGCAGGCTGCCTATCCACTAGATATTCTTGCAGGTATAATAGGCCGTACGAACTAATAATTGTGAAGCAATTTAACAATTTGCTTCCTCATTTTTTTATATCGAGTTTCCTAACTTAGACTATTTCTGAATTCGCGGAATGTTCCTGAATGATCGGGATTTAAGAACAAAGCAACTGATACAAAGTCCTATCCTAAGAAAAGAAAGACTTATCGTGATTAACTCACGCCGCAGCTTTCTAAATTTGATTTTAAGTTCACCTCTTTTGCCATCCATCTATGCCCGGATACTTTGCTTCCTCATTTCTGCTTGGGTTGTTATGTTGAATATATAAATCAGTACTTTAATATGCCACGATCAATAGTTAAAAAGTACAGCCAGATAACCAATGAACACTACCATATTTAATGTGATCTTTGTTTCGTTCACGGAGATGTTTTAATTATAATATTAATAAATTTTATTATTTATTTTCTTTTTGGAAGGTAAATTGTATAGTGTGATAGTAATATATTTTAAAAAATTGTGATTTCTTTATTGTTTGAAAATTAAAATGTTAGAGTTGATTTGCATCTCACAATAGTAGCTTTTATATTAATGCATTATTTATACTTGTAAAATCAATATATTTTTTTTGTTTTCTATGAGTTTCTTTAATTATGTGTTTAATTTTTTAAAGCTAGTAATGTATTTTTTATAATTTTTTTTGTTATTATACTATTTTACTACATTATAAATTAAAAAATTAAAGATCCAGGGGCTTACGCCCTATGCCTCAGGAGCTAAGTTAAATATCACGCATCCGCTTTTTAAAACATTGTTTAAAACAATTACTTGGGATCATCTAATTAATGATAAAAAGCTTCGAATCACGTAAAATAATATTTAAGCTAAAAACGTAATTAGGCAAAATATACTATCCATTATAACGACATAACGATGGCAGGGTATAGACAACTATGAAAAATCACATTAATTAATATTAAAATGAAAATTAGGTTAGGTTAACAAATGATTAAAAAACGAGCTTTAGAAATATAATAGAGGGAGAGGGGACCTGGTTTTGTGACATATTAAGTGTTTATCATCAACTCCCATTTGACTTGATATATGTTTTTATCTATATAAACTCTAGTTATACTAATTTTCTTTCTTATTAGTTCTTCCCTTTTCTCCTCTCTAAATTAGGGCAATTAGACCTATATGATCTACGAATTTTGAAGTGGAAAGGTAAATTAAAACTCTTTATTTTTTTCTCTCTTTGTAGTTACTAGCAAATATATAAAACTAGTAGAATGATGTTGGAATGGCTCAATCAAATTAAATTCCCCAAAGTTTTGGGTCATTTACTTTGATTGAGCCGTGCCAATATCATCCTTTTGATATATCTTTCTTTTTCTTCTTTGGCAAAAGTAGTGAAATTTGTTCTAATATTCATCAATCATCAAGTAAAAAGAGAACAAATAAGATTTGAAAGTTATCAAAGTGTTTACTTTTTTGTATCGGGTGTATTTGAGAAGCCTAGTGGTTCCGGAGCTTTCACAAGACTGTCTCCCACTCCGAAACGCTTCCGGGAGCATTAGCGTATTCGAGAAGTTTGATGGGCCCGAAGTCTTAGCATAGTTGTCTTCCACTCCCAACAACTCCTATCACATCAGCCCTTCTAAATCAGAGCGTCGTGATGTTTGTGGTTGAACGCTCACGTTGTCATAACTTTAGAGGGCATAATAGTCTAGTTTTATCTTATATAGTAACACTTAGAAGAGAAGGAAAACGCATTGTATTCTCTCTAAGCTCACACGTCTTGTAACTGAGATCTCTCTCTCTAGCTAATAAAGAATTCATCCATAATTATTTTTCATATAGAATTTATTAAGTTCTCGCTACTTGCTTGTTCTCATTTATATTTGTAATATTAACCTATCCGTTATCTAAATCTCAATCCCGGACTCGATTAAGAGGATCTTTGGATCTGATATGACCTACTTGTTTTTAAACTCTTGAAATAAATCTCTAACTGTGTTTTTTATAGAAATCATTTTACCGGAAAACATTTTTTGTCATCTTCCCTTCATATATTGGACAAACAGTTTTCACTAGTTTGATGTTCATATTATAGAAGAAACTTCCCAGTATAGAATGTCATGATTGACCGCATAACACAATTGTTGATATTATTAATTATTATAATAGTAAAACATAAGATGATAGCATTCGGATATGAAAAGTGTATCTTATAACAAGTAACATGAAATACGACAAAAAATCGTTCTTCTACCATATCAATTACTTCTTTTTTTTCCTTTTTAAGAAATTACGTATGATTCTAGTTTATCATGGAACAATATCAACATCTAATTTAGGATGTGAAGAAAATATTTATAATTGGATATCCTTTTTATGTTTATATTGTAATGTCCCAAACCTTTCTTGAGACTCTAACCGTATGGAATATAACTATTTAGCAATCTTTTCTTTTTAATCAAATTTGTTTAGTGTTTGGTTCTCTAAAACTGTTTTTTAATACAACTATTGTACATCGTTTATATGTGTAGAACTCACATTCATTTTACTCAGAAACTATGAGCACAAAAAGCTTCAAGCAAAAAGAGACAGAAACAGGATGGATAAGTTTTCAAATATAGAAGGAAGTGAAGGAAAGAATAGAAATAGCTAGAAGATCAAAACGAGCAAGAAGATGTCAATAATGAATAGATAGAATATGTAAATAAAATTATATATGTTAAAATGCTTTGTTTGAGGTGTAGGAACAGTCTTGCCTACAGAATAAGGAAGATAGCTACTATATGCTCCTTATTTGTAAATACTTTGGAAGTAATGGTAATGATTCACAGTTGATTACCAAAAAAAAAAGCTTCAGCTAGTAACACACACCACTTCGTGCTTCTCAGAATGTTGCGGATACTATTAAGTCATAATTATTTGTGCTGCTTAAAAGGTTACTAATTGTTGATATGTTAAAGACGTTGAGGTCATGGTGAATTTTAATTAAGGCATTCTTAACAGTAAAATTGCATAATTTGCCGTTATAAACGACACATACTCCGCACTATATCGATTACAGATTATATTTTATATATATAACATAATTAAAGATAACTTTGTCAACACGGTTTACGTCAAATATGACTTTTGGGTTTAGTGATCCATGATAACTTGATCCGTCGTGTTCATAATTATAATTATTACATAATCTATTCTAATGTATGTGACATACTTTTAAATATGCTCTAAACATAATATATTTCTATAATAATAAACAACTAAATTAGACTTATTATTTTACCCTAAGCACATAATTGTTGTGATAGAATAATTGTTAATTAATATTGTAATTAATAATTATTGTAATTGATATTGGAATTATATGTATATCAGTATATGGTAGGTAGATTAGATATCATTATCTTAACCTAATCGTATCATAATGTAGGTAGATTACATAGCATTATCTTAGCATAATCATATCATAATGTTAGCCTAATTGGAGCTTAAGATGAGATTGTATTGGTGGTATAATTACCACATTGTTGAAAGATTACAATTGAATAAAATATTCTTACATGGTATCAGAGCATTAGGGAAAAAGATCCTACCCTACAAAAAATCTTCACTCCTTCGTCGACCCCTTCCTCTCCAACCGGCCGATCACCCAATTTTTTTTATTTCTTCCATTGTTATTTTCTTTTTCCGGTCAACAATTTATGACTCTAAATCCACATTTCATCCCGTTCTTGTCGTTTCGAACATCAAAACTCATATTTCCACCAGTCTTGAGATGAAAAATGTTCATTACGCAACTCAGACAGAACTCTTTAAAATTTATCACGCTTCCACCGAGTTATTCATCACATAATCCCACCGGAAAAAGACAAGAAAAATATGTTAAAAATCGATGATGAAAAAAAACTATGGCTCACACTTTTGATGCGACAATTCTTTCGTGAATTTATACAATAATTTCTAGTGATTTGTTGCACACAATAATGGAACCCGATTTCACGACGATGGAGGCTTGGAATTAGTTACAGTATATCTTCCAAGAAAACAAGAATTCTCGAGCCGTCACTTTGAAACAAGAATTCTCCACTATGGACATGGCAGATTTCCGAATCGTCCGCTTATCGCAACGCCAAAGTTTTATAGGATCAACTCAAGAATGTTGGTTCGCGTTTACAAATAATCGTTGGTTTTACAATGGTTGTCACTTTATCGACGCGGCGTGGATACGCTCATCGACAAAGCAATCAATCCTCTACCACTTTTTACCAAGCCCGCTCTATGCTTATTCTTGAAAAGACGGTTCGCCAAAAAGGCCACAACCGCCTCAAATTCCGTCATGGTGCGCCTCAACCAATGAAGTTACTACACATTTTGAACCTATACCACAAAATAGGGACATAAAGGGTGAAATTGTGGCAAATATCGGGGTGGTAGTCACGTTAATGGCAAAGCGCGAGGCTCAAATTCGACGATCGCGAAACGGAGGCGGCGGCGGCGAAATAGCAGCAAGCAGTGATTCCGCCAAGCAGCGACCCGTGCCCAATGGGCGGCGACCACCACGATGGGCATGGCGATGGCCTGGCTATGCCACAATGCTTCCATGCCCATTTCCTACGTAAAATTGGGCGAGCCCAGTCCCAGCAAAATCGGCCACCGCCACCATCACCGGTTTATGGGCCTAGGACAGTGGCAGTTCGACGTCATTTGTGCTTAATCCATTTGACGCAAATTGATATATGGACACCACGTTTCATATGACGTCCTCTCAAGATAATCTCTCGTCCTATTTTAATTTGAGCAAACATAATGATATAATTCTATTTCAAATTCGTAGTTTATCATATTTTTAATATTCTTTAATTTTTGTATTCTTTGCTCTCGTATAAATTTCCGCTCTTCAACGAGCTTGACTTTTGTTTAATTCTCTAATAACATCTCTTCCAAAACTAGTGGTAGCATATTTTCAAATTTGAATTTAATAGAATATCACCAGAAATTTACTTTTCCAACATAAGTTGCTAATCAACAACTTTAATCTGTGGAAACTTGGGTATGCTCAATAAGTCATTTATTAAGAAGAATATACATAATAGGTGTCGTTTGAATAATGTTATGACAGATCTCAATTCAAGATGCTGATATAAAATTGTCTCAAATTTGAGTAAACCACTTTATTTTATTTTTCCTTTTGGGAATCTGAACTGGCAGAAGGATCATGTCCAACGAAGAATCATGGCTTTGAATGCAGAAGCACATCCGTGATTTGAAGTTTACTCACCTCAAGATAATATAAAATAATATTCACGTGAACTCGTAGATTACACCGTAAATTTGCCTCTGTTTGAGTGAACATTGGTTTACAAAACATGCATTTCAGAAAACATCGATGTCTATGGGGACGCGAAGCATCAAATCAGTTGATGGAAGGTGACATAGAGTAATTTAGCCCAACATGAGCACTTAAGCCATGGTCCCAAGTGTCAAAAACATCAAAGAAATTTGCTGATCGGTCAAGATGAAGGAATGTCCATAAGTTTGGTTGTGATTAGTTCTACTCTTTACCCTAAAAGACACCCAATAAGGTCAGATTTCCTAAGACAGTTTTGACCATACAGGTCAATCCTCAGCTGTTGACATTAGATATGTCCTCTATTATCCCTTTACCGTCCATGACATCAAAGAAGAAAAAGTTCTTAAGAGGATCTCCTTTGCCAGATATTGCTTTTATTACCTCCTGAGAAGGAAGAGAAATTCAACGCATCAGCAAAGAAGTCGGAAAAGTTTCCACCAACATGACAGTGGCATACCTGTCCAAGAATTCCTCCTATGATGGCACAGACCGGAGGAAATTCACCTCTACTCGCTATCAATCTTTTAAGAAGAGAATCTGGGATCTGAGATTCGCTTAAGCACTACAATTAAAAGGCAAATAGGTTAACGACCTAGAGGAAAGGAACGAAACTTAAATACAAGAGCATATTGCATAGGGATATACATGTGCCTCGCAGAGTTCTTTCCTCAAATTTTGAACACTTGGAAGGTCGTCAACAGAAGTTTCTCCAGGATTTCGTCCCTCAAGCTCTTCAAACCTTTCTATAACTGCAAGAAAGTTAGTGGGCAAGGAGTCAGGTGGAAAGCCACTTAAATAATTATTACGTTAAATACAGACAAGACCACCAATTAAAATATTACAGATTCAGGTGCCAAAATTTGGATTATGACCGAAACTGCCATTAGCCTACTACATTCACTACAGCAATTCAGCTAGAAGACATTATTTCAGAAAACACAAGAGTATATGATGAGAAAGACTCCTCTTCAGAGGTGTTGGGGGTAGGAAAGGTAATCCTTAAGATGACGTCCGGGAAGGAGCTGATTCTCAAAGAAGTGATGCATGTCATAGAAATTTGACGAAATCTAATTTCTGGAAATTTATTAGTGAATACTGGTTTTAGACTAGTGTTAGAGGCTAATAAGTTTGTAATCACAAAAATGAAACATTTGTAAGAAGGGGCTTCACATGTGAATGCCTCCTTAAGGTTAATGCTACACCTATAATGTCATCTACTTAGAAAGGGGCTTTCACCTGTGAAGGTCTCTTTAAGGCAAATATTGTACTTGTATTGCCTTCTATCATCAATAAAACTGAGTCTTTCTTTTACCTGTTTGTGTCTTCTAATTTATGGCACCATAAATTAGACGTGTTAACTATCAATCTATATTAAGATTGATAAAGTTGGAATCATTGTTGTCTATCAACATAAACCCTCAACATAAGTGTGAAATGGGCATAGAGGCAAAGACTCTCCAAAAAGTCCCCTTAGATCCGTCAAAAGGGAAACCGCTCCTCTAGAACTCACACATATCAACATATGTGTTTTGAAGATCGCTCAAGCTAGAGGAGGAACAAGTACTTTATGACTTTCTTAGATGTTGACACAAGTTTGTGCTACCTTTACTTACTTAAAAGTAAAGACGAATCTTCTAAAGCATCTAAGCTCCACAAAACAAAATTTGAGAACCAACAATGCCAATGAGTCTATAGACAAGTACAAATCTAAGACATCCATACATATGTTCACAACTATCGTCGCCTTGCGGGATCTTGAAATACACCAAATGAATGTCGAGATGGTCTTCCTAAATGATGATTTGGAAAGAGAAATATGCATAGACCGACTAGAGGGGTATGCGGTTCGAGAACAAGAGACAAAGGTATATGCCTTGTCAAATCACCGCATGCAATAAACAGGCCCTAAACAATGACACGAGAAATTTGATAGTACCCTACTATCGAAAGGGGTCTCTACTAACAAGTGTGACGAGTGTGTTTACATGAAGAGGAAATGACCGATTCATTAGGCATTAGTAATGACCGATTCATTAGGCATAACATTCCTACATGTAAGCGACTTGTTGATCACTAGTACGATCTGAAGCAATCCTAGAGACTAAGAATGTGCTAAAAACAATATTTTGACATGAAAGATATGGGTGTCGTAGATGTTATCTTAGGGATCAAGATCTCTAAGACAACTAACGGATTGGTCTCGTCTCAATCTCACTACATCAAGAATGTGCTGAAGAAATTTGAGATGTTCGACAGTTCACCGGTAACGACACCATTGGATAAAAGTCAAAAGATTGACAAACATCTTGGTGTGACTGTATGCCAGGAGCGATACGCATAGGTGATTGAGAGTCTGATGTATATCACAAACTGCACTCGACCTGATATTGCGTATGCAATCAATAAATTGGCAAGACTCATCCGTAAGCTGAATGACTTCATGGTTTCTTAGAAGATGTTCCATGTTGGGATAAACCCGTGACTTCTGTAATGATCCACTGCGATAGTCAGTCGGCTCTAGGAAGGGCACAAAGTCTATTTACAACGGCAAGTCTCGTCATATTTGACAGAGACATAAGTCCGTTAGGCAACTGATAACCTCAGATGCTATTTCCATTGATTTTGTAAAATCTAAGGAAATTATTACAGATCCATTGACGAAGGGAATGACCAGAGATCAGATGTACTGCCTGTCTAAGGGAATGAGCTTAAAACCCAATCAATATAGTGGACACCCAACCTTACGGACTGGAGATCCCATGGATAAGGTTCAATGGGAAAACTAAACTGTAAATGTTCAGTTGAGCGCTTCGGTGGAAGCAAGAGCACTTCGGATAATGATTTATTCTTAAGAAACATAATCCAAGGCCATTCCCGTGATAGACAAAAAGTTCTACATGTAGAGGAGTAAAGGATAAGTTTCCAAATATTTAATGATTCACAATAATTGAGGTTAGGTTGAGAAACTTTTAATGGTTCCTAACGCTCGTGCAGCTGGGTATTGCAGGATATCTTGTAGGAGACCACCTATTTAAGTGCGAGGACAGACCGCCTCAAATGAACGCACTTAAGAATCTAAGGGTGTCTACGACTCATGATGGACAAAACACTAGAAAGACTGAGTAGGAAAGTTGTTGTGTTGATACCATTATCTTGACATATACTAAACACTGACGATTCAAGACATCAAGTTCACCGCGCAGTAAATATGTCCGATGGTATTCTACTATGGAAGGTTCAAGGATGCGACTACCTCTCCAGATGCAACATTGATCCACCGGATGATTGCTAGAAAGGCACCATGTCGTGCGCCAAAATCTATTCCAAGAGGGGATTGTTGAAAATATTTATTAAACGTGAAATAAAGTTAATCCTATTTAATTATGAATCGAACAATTGGGGCCCCGCACGTCGGAAATATTGTTTCCACACATGTACACATATAGTGCCAATGATCATAATTTCCTTAAATGGAAGAAATATTGGTACGTATACGAATTGTTTGAGACGTAAGGTAATAGACGGTTATTGGCCAAATGACGATGGTTTCACGTTGGTAAATGAAGAAAGAAATGTACAAAGTGTGAATGTCGAAACGAGTGGGAAAAAGGGTCGCGACGCCGATATCGTCTTGTGGCGCTACCACCACCACAAATGTGCCGCTTGCCGCAAGATCTGACGCCCGAAACTTTCTGAATTTCCGGCACTGCGACAGTTTCAGAACGTTGGAAGAGAATTAAAGGTGATTTTTGGGCTGACTTTGGAGCATTAATTCTCCATTATTTGGCTCATGAATTCAACCATTATTAGGCTGAATTGTAACTCCATATTCATGGTCATTACATGATCATTCAAGGCCATTATTAGGCTAATGGAAGGTCCTCTTCTCAATACTATAAAATGAGGCATTTGACTCATTTGCAAAACACACTTGACATTCTATACTCAACAATTTTCTGAAAATTGTTCTTCCTCTCTTGCAATCAAACACTCAAAGGTCTTTCTTCTTATAGCGAACTCTTGAGTTTCCTTTGCTCATCAGTTTGATTGATGTTTTATCTTGAGAGATAAGTTGACATAACACCGAAGAAAGGAATTATGGAGCAATATTATCTTAAGGATAGATTTCTCATCAATCGACTCAGCAAGACAAGTTACATTGTTCACATTAATTGTTGTTGTTGCATTCCCATTTTCTTGTTTATACACACTATATCCCACAATGAATTTCAAATATTAAACAATATTTTTAAAAAGGAAGAGAAAAACCATCATAAAGAAAGTTGTTAATAGAATAAAGCTTAATTGGAGCTTGAGTATATGCAAATATCTTTCTTCGATATTTGCTAGTATTTTAACATTATACAGAGAAGGAGTACAAGAATAATGAGACGCAGAGAGTCTATGAATGTTTCAATGTTGTAGGAATCTAGTAGTTCAGTTGGTTGACTATCTGAACTTTCAATTTATTAGTGAGAGTTAAAATCCTCACATTGTAATCTTCCCGACCCCCATTTTTCCTTCTCCTACTTCCTATATAATATATATTTTTTTTAAAAAGTTCTAGTGGCAAAGTCGCCTTAGGCCAAGTGATGAAAAAAATGCTTCAAATTTGGACCTAAACTATAACGCGAAAAGGAACTTCTAATTATTTAGAAAGGAAAAAGTAAAACTAAAAGAAGCACTTAATCACTAAAGAAAAAAAGTGTAGTTGAAAAACTAGGAGAGATAAATGGGCGATTTGGAGTGAAGTGAAATAGGTCGGACTGAATTGATCAGACCTTACAATAACGTGGCTAAAATGTGTAGTGTTAAGATTAATCTAACAGTGGGTTCTAATTATTTTAATTATGATACCCTTCTCATCTATTATTACTTCTCACTCATAATAATTCTCTTTTATAATTTTAAAGGTACAAACAAGGGACAAAAATATTGTAGAACTCTCGAATGCAGGTCATGTCAAAACTATATGACGTCACACTATATTCAACCAAACTATCCTATCATAGATCATAGTAAATCGCTGAAATTTCATCCTCACTTATGATACCTCATCTAAATTTATCTAATTTGTTTATATTTCTCCACCCCTCCTTTATTTATTTCATTTCACTCACGATATTTATCTTTTATAATTTTAATGCTTCAAAGAGGTAAAAATATATTTTCTAATAGTGGCAAGTAAGTTAGTTACTTATAAGTTATAACATACCATGCCTTTATGTTATATTTAATTTAGTCATCTTGTTGAATAACTCGCAAATTCATATCCCATAATATAAATAGGGAAGTATGCGACATGAAAATCATGCCAAGAAAGTATTGACTTCATTCTATATTCAACCTAGCTAATCTGAAGATAAAAAATAGAATGTATTAATAATTGAGTCAAAAGTGCTATTATCGCTAAAATAAAGGTACAAATACCGTAATTACGGAATGTTTAAGGTGCTCATACAACTATCAGAAACGTACCGGTGCCTAAATGGAATTATCTATTTTTTCTGGACTCCAATTTCTACTTCACACTTTTCCTCAACCCCCACCCACCCACCCACGAAAAACACCTCCAAGTCATTTCACCTCCATTAGCTCTCATCTGCAATGGCGACACTAGGTAGATTATCGAGAAGAGTGATAGCAACAACTCTCTCCGGTCACCTCATACGCCGCTCTCTTGCGACAGAAGCGCAGGCGGCAATTAAGGAATCGCCGGGTCGAGTGAAGTGGGACTATAGAGGACAGAGGAAACTCATTCCACTAGGTCAGTGGGCCCCGAAAGTCGCTGTGGATGCTTACGTGGCGCCCAATGTTGTGCTTGCTGGTCAGGTGACTGTTTATGACGGCGCTTCTGTATGGAATGGCGCCGTTTTAAGAGGAGATCTTAATAAGATTACTGTAGGGTTTTGCTCTAGCATACAGGAGAAATGTGTTGTTCATGCTGCTTGGTCTTCTCCTACAGGTCATTAGTTCTTTATCACTTAAGTACATTTATGCTGTTTGTTGATATGATTTGAGTATGTTTTATTATTGTTTTAGCTGATTTAAATGATGTCTTTTATTCCAATTTATATGAATTTTGTCTGTTTAAGGAATTTAGGTAATTCATTGATTAGGTGAATCAGTTGGATATTGATAGGTGGATTATATTGTGAGAAAACAGGTAGCATGTAAAGGTACTTAGATTGACTATTGTTGAGAATATAATTAAATACTACATCCGTCCCAATTTATGCGATATATTTTGACTGGGCACGGATTTTAAGAAATAAATGAACACTTTTTAATTTTGTGGTCTAAAACAAGGCAACGATATTTTTGTGTGTATAAATTTCTCGATAAACGTAAAAGTTAAAATTTAAAGTTAAATTATTGTCAAATAAGTAAATGTATCATTCTTTTTGGGACGGACTAAAAAGGTAAGTGTACAGGGAGTATTGAAAGTGTGATCTCTCTAACAACTTAAGCTTTTAGATGAGACGGTCACACACTTCAATAACTATGTTGCTGAGAACAAAATTGCATTTAGAAGGATTATGGAACTTAGTGAAGATTGTTGCGTTTTGAGTCTAAATGATGTTTCAATGTTTCAAAGTCGAATTGAGTACATGATCTCGAGGAATCTGGAAACCTTGTGGAATGTTCATAGATTAAGACGTTACAATTGACGCGGTATATTTCTGTTAGAAGCTTATAAACACGGATAAAGCTTGTAAGTCAAGTGAACCATTGAATCATAGGTAGGTTATTGGTTCAATTAGGGATAGTCCCTTCTGGGACATCTGGTAAAATTGGAACGAATTGGTTCAATTTGGGATAAGTGTTGAATTGTTATTATCTATATTGTTTTTGGCACAAAAGAAGAGCACGTTCATGATGTAAAAATGACTAGACAACACAACAGAAATGACATCTTTATTGCACAAAAAGCATAGTGTAGATCCCCAAGGTATGCTGACTGCAGCAAGACTATGTAAGGCCTATATACCTAATGTTTTAAAGTGGAACTGAAAATTTTCAAGGTTTGGGGCTTTAAGCAAGAAGCGAGAAGCAAAATGCACACGTTATTGAAGTGAAGTTGTTTCCAAAAAGGAGGATGAGGGAGAAGGTCATTGCAAGAAAGATCTATAGGGAATGTAATTACAAAGCTCTAAAAATGGAAAACGGGCTCTAGTGGAATGAAACTTATGAGCCGTAGCATAGAGGTGAGGCAAATCACTAACATCTATAGAATCATGCTTTCACTGCTTCAGCCCTAAAAGCAGTTCAATTCACACTTTGCCTTACTTCGGCTCTCAGAATCAAGGGGCCTTGACTTTGAATGTAACGACATCTTTGCTAGTGATTTACAATGTTGAACAGAAAAATCTTCAGGAAAATAAGGAAAGCTATCAATAAGTATTATCAATTGCTTGTTACTGTATATAAGATCGGCATATTACTAGGGAGAAGTGAGTCATTGTGAACACATATACAGAAGTACGAGAAGTGAGTAACAGAAGTAAATGAAGTGCAGTGTTTAAGCAGGAATACAATCTAATTGTGGAACTATAAATGAACTTGAAATCTTGTGTGTCAAATATATTCTACAATGTTAGTTTTTTTTTGAGAAAAATATGGTTGGTAATTAGGATGTTTTAGTTTACACCTATAAGCATGTTTCTGTCAATGTATTGCCAATAACAGTAAGCATCACCACATATTTTTTCTTGGAAGAATTGGTTTTAATTAGCTTGGCAAGTCTCAATTGCCTGCTCAAGGGCCTCAATATCAGGGATTTGTAGAATTTGTGAAGGCGGATGGAAACTTTAGAAAGATCTCTGAATAGATTTCAAGAAAAAAAGAGTTGTGGAAGTCAAGCGGTTAATAACAGGATCTTCCTTTCAGGTTTTAGCCTGTTACCTATAGTCACATGCGGCTTGAAAGCGTTGCAAAAACTTCTCCCTTTTAGGATTTTGTCTAACAACTATGTTTCAATTCCCAAGCATCTGATTTGCTCTGATTGTACTACTTTTTTATTTTGTGTAACAAAAATACATCTTCTTATTTGCTTATGAATTTAATTCTTCCATGACATTTATCTCTTCAAAAAATCCACTACACTCTGAAAAGAAAAATCATTTAATTAATCAGTCAATTGCGATCTCAAGTTCAATTCCAGTGGAGACAAAACACTTGGTGATTTCGTGTCTTTGTGTGTTGGTGGAAGTGGCAGTGCACAGTGGATAGTCGAGGTGGAATAATCGAGGTGTGCGCATGCTGGTCTGGACACTACCGTCAAAGATAAAAAAATATCTATCAATTGATCTCAAGTCGAAATTTTCGGGGTTGGTTGTAGCTTGTATGATCTTCACATGATATTCAACAACAACAACATACCCAGTGAGATCATGATGTGAAGTCGGGAAGGTAGAGTGTACGCAGACTTTACCTCTACCTTGGTAAGTAGAGAGGATATTTTTGAAAGACCCTCGACTCAAGAAAAAGAATAAGCACAAGTAAAAGCAAGAGAAAATGGCTAGACCCGGATAAGAAATTTAAAGTAGTATGAAAATAAGAGTAACAAAAGCGAATAAGTCATGATAAAACATTCTGAAAAAGAAAGCAGTAACTAACACAAGTAAATAAGATACACAAAGTATGAGAGACATCCGACAAGGAGACCCGCTATGACCCTTCTTATTTATTCTGGCGATGGAGGGGTTGAGTAACGTTAGAAAAGGCCAAACAATTACATTGGTTAGAAGGATTTAAGGTGGGCAATGGATCTGATCCAACAGTATCCATATCACATCTCTATTCTTGACGATACCTTGATCTTTTGCCAGTGAAAAATCGCAAGTGCAATACCTTAACCTCACTCTTATGCTTTTTGAAGCCATATCAGGACTCCATATTAACATGTCAAAAAGTGTCATTTATCCTATTAATGAGATGCCTAACTTGGAGGAATTCGCTGACATTATGTGTTGCACAACTGGTCTTTTTCCTACTACATATTTGGGGTTACCTCTGGGTGCTAGTCACACATCAGTTGAGGCATGGAATGTTATCGTGAAAAAGCTTGAAATAAGATTGACTTCTTGGCAGCAACAATATACACTTATTAATGGTGTCTTGGATAGTATTCCCACTTATTTTATGTCCCTTTTTCCTATGCCAGATAAGGTGCGAAAGCGACTTGACAAGATTAGGAGAGACTTCCTTTGGAAAGGTAATAGCGAGGACCACAAATTTCACCTTGTAAAATGGGCCAAAGTCACCATGCCAAAACAATTTGGAGGCTTAGGGATTAAAAACTTGGCATTACATAACAAGTGTATGCTAATGAAGTGACACTGGAGGTATAATCAGGAGACTGTCTATGGAAGGAGGTGATTCAAGCAAAATTCGGTAGCACTAGTCACTGGTGCTCTAATCAAGTTACAACCCCCTATGGCACAGGACTTTGGAAAGCTATAAGGAATTTGTGGAAGGTCTTCTCTAGCAATGCTTCTCTGGTGGAAAGTGGGGTGCATATTCAGTTATGGAAAGACACTTGGTTGGGAAATATCCCCCTTCTGAATGTTTTTCCAACCATCTTTCGAATTTCATCCAACCCTGATTCAACAATATCTCGATTGTAAGGAAGCAATGTCAAATCGATTCTAAGAAGAAATCTAAATGACTGGGAGGTGGAAGATTATATAGCTCTCATGGCCACCATACAAAACAGCACAATCAATGATCAAGGTAGGGATAGGCTCGCTTGGGGAAGTCGCAAGGATGACACCTATTCAGTCAAACAAGACTATTTGCATCTAACCTCAAATAAGACACTTAATGATGCGTGGCCTTGGAAACTTATCTGCCTCAAAAAGTAATATGTTTCAGCTGGGTCGCTCTTAAGGGTTCTTGTTTCACTCAAGATAATCTTATGAGAAGGAAGTTTCACTTATCCAACAGATGCTACATGTGCTTGTCCTACTCGAATCTATTAATCATCTGTTTCTTCATTGTACGGTGACAACTAATCTTTGGAATATGTTCTTGTCTCTCTTCGGAATTGCTTGGGTCGATACCTTGAGAGAGGTTTTTGTGTGTTGGAGATCTTGGAAAGTTGGGAAGTCCATCAAA
This sequence comes from Przewalskia tangutica, assembly GCA_029844215.1. Taxonomy (NCBI): domain Eukaryota; kingdom Viridiplantae; phylum Streptophyta; class Magnoliopsida; order Solanales; family Solanaceae; genus Przewalskia; species Przewalskia tangutica. The sequence goes on along the minus strand of CM056732.1, from coordinate 95,942,690 downwards.
AAGACATGGTCTTTGGTTCCAGCATGTATCTTGTGGTGCTTGCATGTATCTTGTGGTGCTTATGGTTAGAGAGGAACAAAAGGTGTTTTGATGGCATCTCAACTCCAAACCCCATTCTTAGGGGTAGATGTCTAATTTGTCTTTTTAGTTGGGTCAACCTCTCCTCTGTAGTTACTGTCGACTCTTTCTTAGAATTTATCAGTTCCATAGATCTATGTCGATAGCTCTTAGGTAGCTTTTGTATGTCTCTTGGGAGCTGACACTTTCTTTGTCTGTAATGTTGCATCTTCTTGGTGCTTTTTTTAATGATATCCTTCTTATTTCATCAAAAAAAAAAGTACACAAAAGAACATACAATAGCAGAGATCAAAGGACAAGGAACTATAAAATAATATTGCGCCTACTAGCATGATAGGCTAAGCAGGGCTATAATAATAACACTACAACTACCAGTATGTAAGCGTAAGTAGTACTGCGCTCAACTATCTACTACCCTTCTAACCTAATCCGTGTCCTCCACAACCCCCTATCTAAGGTCATGTCCTCAGTAAGTTGTACCTGCGTCATATATCGTCTAATCACCTCTCTCCAATACTTCTCCGGCCTACCTCTACCCCTCATGAATCCGTTCATAACAAACCTCTCACCTCCCACCGAGTCATTTGTGCATCTCCTCTACGCATGCGAACCATCTCAATCTCGCTTTCGCGTCTTATTCTCCATCGAGTCACTCTACTTTGTTCGGATATCATCATTTATAATCCTATCCCTTTTTGTATGCCCACACATCCATCTCAACATCCTCATCTCCGCAACTTTCATCTTTTGGATGTGAAGTCTTGACTGTCCAGCTCTCCACCCCATACAACATAGTCGATCTAACCACCACCCTATAGAATTTGCCTTTAAGTTTTGGTGGCACCTTTTTATCGCATAAGACTCCAGATGCGAGCCTCCATTTCATCCACCCTGCACCAATACGATGTGTGACATCGTTATCAATCTCTCTATTCCCTTAAATAATAGACCTGAGATACTTGAAACTTCTTTCTTTTGAATGACATGAGTATCAAGCCTCACCTGCACGCCTGTTTCATGGTCGCTCCCGTTACTGAACTTACACTCCAAGTATTTCGTCTTGGTCCTACTCGGCTGAGCCGCTTTGGACTCAGTGCGTCTCGAACCTCGACAAGCGTTCACTCTGTTGCGAGTCTCATCAATAAGACTATGTCATCTGCGAATAACATACACCATGACACCTCCCCTTGAATTTGTTGCGTCAGTTCATCCATCACCAAGACAAATAAGAATGGGCTAAGAGCTGATTCCTGGTGCAACCCCATCATCACTGGAAAGTGCTTCGGGTCTCCTTCTACTATCCGTACCTTGGTCTTGGCTCAATCATATATATTCTTGATCGCCCTAGTATACGCTACATGTACACCTCTAACCTCCAAACATCTCCATAGAACCTCTCTAGGGACTTTATCGTATGCCTTCTAGAGGTCGATGAAAATCATATGTAAGTCCCTCTTCCTCTCCCTATACTGCTCCATCAACCTCTTAATAAAATGAATGACTTCTGTAGTCAACCGTCCCGACATGAATCCAAACTGGTTCTCGGAAAGAGACACGTCTCTTCTCACCCTAATCTCCACGATCTTTTTTCAAACTTTCATAGTGTGGCTTAGCAGCTTGATACTCCTATAGTGTTGCAACTCTGGATGTCACATTTGTTTTTGTACAAAGGAATCATTGTACTCCACCTCAATTCTTTGGGCATTCTTCCCTTCTTAAAAATGACATTAAATAACTCAGTCAGCCACTCCAAACCTGCCCTGCCTGCGCTCTTCTAAAATTCAACTGAGATCTCATCAGGTCCGGTCGCTCGTCCCATGCGCATCCTGCGAACATCACTCCTCCTCAACCTTAATACTTCTACAATATCCAAAATTCTGGTACCTTCCCGATTCCTCCGGATCTTCCAACACAATGTCTTTATCTCCTTCATTCAAGAGTTTATGAAAGTAAGATTTCCACCTCCGTCTAATAAGCGCGTCCTCCACCGGGCGTCTAATAAGCGTGTCCTCCACCAGGAGAAGAAAGGAATTCATATATATATATATATATGGAGTACTGAGTCTTCCTTGAGCTTAGTGGTAGATATGCTTTATAGTCTTCCACTAGGTCAAAGGTTTGAGACCCGTATCAATGAGAATCAATGAAAGAGTTGTCACAAGTGGAAGGAGTTGTAGAGAAGTTTTCTATGGCAGTTGGTTAGCTGTTTTATACTATGAATCTGCCTTAAACCTGTACTTGCTTAAGCTCATTATGGATGAACTAACCGATAGCATACAGTATACAGAAGTTTCTATGGTGCAGATTTTTTTGCAAATGATATTATGTTAATGGAAGAAAGCTGTAGGAGAGTCGATCAAAAGCTTGAACTATAGACAAAGCACTCTTTAAGATTAAGAGATCCTCGTTCTTAGCATCTCTACTCAGTTTTGGGAAAGCTCCATTATTTAGAAGGTTTAGGATAAGTAAAACTAAGACATAATGGATATACTAAAAGTTTAGCCCGCATAAGAAGAATGAAGGTATAGTGAGATTAGAGTAATGCCTAAATATAGACAATTCAAATATCTGACTTAGTATTGTACAAAATGGTATAATAGAGGAAAATGCAACACAATTAAAATACGATGGTTAAAATGGAGTGTCACAAGAGTGCGCTATGTGATATGAAGATATCTGCCAGGGTGAAAGACAAGTTTTATAAGACCAACAGTGTTAAACGTGATTTGAGTGTTGTGCCTCTAAGGCCCGATATATCTGCAAGGTACATGTTTATTAATTGATATTTGTATGTTAGTAGAAAATGTAGAGAATCTCTAGTGATGGAGAATCCTTAAGTTGTCTTAAAAGACATTATTTGAGTAGCAAATGAAACTGGTATGAAGCCGAATGGATATTGAGGATTCATATAACTAACAACTAGTTTGGAATTGAGGCATAGTAGTAGTTGTATTGATTAATAAAGCATTATTAAGCCCTTTGCACTTGGATGTTGAAACAAGCTGTGTTCGATTCTTCATCCATTTGCCAATCCGATTTACTTTTAAACTAATATTATTATTATTATTATTATGGTATTTTTCTTTATAAAAAGTTATTATGACCACGTAGGAAATCTATTGTAGAGATTTCTTTGAACATTTCCATTTGGGTTTGGTTACATCACAAGTTTTTACTGCAAACACTATTATCATATTACAATATTGGCTGTTTTTTTGTTCAAAACTTTTTTTTCTCCAAATATGCGGTTACCTAGCAAACTTTAATCCCGTTGATCAATTGGTGAAGTTGCGTGTTCATGGATCTAAAATTCATATTAATTATTTTATGTTTATTGAACAGTTTGGGATTACAAAGCCTATACCTGTGAATGTGAGATTGTTCGTTTAGGTGCAAATGTCATAAAGGTCGTCTTTTCTTTCTTTCCCAACACATATCTTCATAGTAAAGAGCAGCACATGTCTCAACGTTGATGAATCTTTTACCAACTCCATCTGAAATCTTCTGAGAGTTGACATTTGTGGTTGTCTGTAGTTACACATCCTTTATTTCACTTAGACACTGCGTTTTCTTGGAGCATTTTGAGGTGACCTAACCTCTATCTCTTATCCTCAAGTAGACTGATTTCTTTCCTAGTCCAACTATGATTTCCAGCTAAGCAGAATGATATATTGTTTATCTTTATCTGTTCCTAACCAGATCAAGCTGCAGTTCCTTTGAAATTATGTCACTTTAATTTTTGCTGTTCATTTAACAGGGCTGCCAGCAGAAACATTAGTAGACAGGTATGTTACTGTTGGTGCGTACAGTCTGTTGAGATCCTGCACAATTGAGCCAGAATGCATTATTGGCCAACATTCTATCCTTATGGAAGGTTCATTGGTGGAGACAAACTCTATCCTTGAGGCTGGGTCAGTTCTCCCACCTGGGAGGAGGATTCCAAGTGGTGAGCTCTGGGCTGGGAATCCAGCAAGGTTTGTCAGGGCGTTGACCGGTGATGAGATAAAAGAGATACCTAAGCTTGCTACTGCAATAAATGATCTGGCCAATGCTCACCACTCAGAATTTCTGCCTTACTCCACCGTATATTTGGAAGTTGAGAAGCTTAAGAAGTCGTTTGGAATTTCAATCTAGATTTTTTGTTGTTTGATTGTACTTGTTGGGAGGTTATCTCCGGAGAAAATAAGAAAATTGTAAGAGTCTCTTGTTTTTCATGTGATTCTACTATCCTACAAGTGAATGCTTGTTCTCTTAAGGATTTTCTTCTGACTCGGACGTCTTTGGTCATCGATTTGGACTTGTTATTCTTTCCAGAAGCTTGTATATGCCTCAACTTAATATTTGTCTCTAGGGGGCACACCATGCATTACTTTATGAAAACGTGATAGTAAACAAAGCATGCCCAAAAGTAAATCAACCCCTTGGATTGTTAACAAAAACATCCTTGCATTTCAAAGTAGCATGATCTAGTTCCCAATTTTCACTCTACTGAGTACTGAGCATGTCTTGTGTATACATATTCCTTTTTACAGTAGCCTGATCACTAACGATGTGTCGAAATTCAAAAGGGAACATAATGGCCCACCATCACAGGGAATCTCAAAGCCCCGAGCTCCGACTACTAATTGCGTTTGTTCAAATAATGGAAAAGGGTAAAAAAAATGCCCTTAACATAATGGAATAGTTCAAAAATGTCCTTCTACCTATTGATTAGAAATGATTTTAAAATGCCATATGTTTCCACCTATGGGCTTAATGTATTAGAAATGGCTCAAAGGTGCCCTCTTTTCACCGATTGGATAAAAAACGTCCTTGACGTATTACAAATGGATCAAATTTGCCCCAAGTTTTTCGGTACAACATAATTTCCTAATCAGATTTAGAAAGTCTTAAATGGTTGGTCCGTTTCTTTTTTTTTATGTTGGAAATCACTTGACTAGAATTGCCAAATAATTCACCTGATTAATTAGTGGCAGAGATTAGAGAAAAGATAGCATGTTAGATTATTGCATATGTGATAATTAACGCATCCAGTGGCTTGTACGAACCACTGGTTTGTTTATGGACTCGACGAACGACCCTCTGTGAGTCTGTAATCAGCAGAAGCAAGGATTATGTTAGATAAACTGGAAGGGAAAAGGGATGAAGAAGAAAGGGAGAAGATAGAGGGCGAGTGGAGAGAGATTCGTGAGTGGAGGAGTGAAGAGAGGAAAGAGAAGAAAAAGAATTGTTATATTGATCAAAAATAAATGCTGCTTAGTACAAAGTATTTATAAGCCCACTCTACAATGTATCTAGACACTATTATGTGTACCCATGCTAATTACAATGTATCTAGATATTTTGCATCTAATGGAGATATTTATTGTATTAATTCTCAAGCTCCTAATTAATTCTCAATATCAATATCTTTCACATAGCAGTTGATTTGATCTTCCAATGTAGATAAGTGTCACGACATAATATTACTTTATTAATATATAGTACTCCCTCCGTTCCAAAAGATGTGTTTACTTTCCTTATTAGTTTGTTCCAAAAAGATTGACTAATTTCTATATTTAGAAATAATTTAACTTTATGAGATCATTTATAACCACACAAATATCTAAGATTTGTTTTAAATCACATATTTCAAAAGTCTTATTTATTTCTTAAATTTTGTGTCAAGTCAAATTGGACCAATCTTTTTGAAACGGAGGGAGTACTATTTTTCACTTTACTCTACCCGTCATAGAATTTGTATTCGTTGGTCATCATCCCTGGTGTTAAATTAGTGTTGGTATAATAATCTGTATATGACCAAAATAATGTTTCAACACAATCTGTTTAAACACTTAGTAAAAAGCAGATTACACAGTATAAAAATTACTTAACAGTAAATTAATCAAGAAAAACAGTAGACGAAACATAATCTGTTTTGAAAAATAATTTCAGAATATAATCGAGCCCACTTAGTTCAAAGTGTGTCCTTAAGGAAATTATTCCCCTCACAGTACTCGAGGTTAATGGAATATCGCCTCCCAGGATAGAACGATTATCTTACCAGAATATTAGTACTCCAAATTCCGATAGCAGCGAACCACTCAACGACAGTATATCACACAGAATGAATAAGAATGAATTTTCGAATTGTAGAGAAATTCGTATTAGAATAAGTGAATAAATTCTTGGAACAAATCAAGAATTTATAGGTTTTGGAGGTACCATTTCTGAATGTTTGCAACCATTCAGAATAGTCACCAAATTTTTGGAGGGAAATTCGAAAAGAAAAAGGACCGGACGGGTCGGTCGCGGGTCTTGGGTCGATCCGTTTGGATTTATTTTAATTAAATAATTAATTAATTAATTAATTAAAGAAAAGTTTGTCCAAAAAGATTATCAATCAGTCGTTTTCCAAAGCCGAATCCGAACGAGCGACGACGACGGCGAGAGGGGTCATTGCTCTCTCAGCCCTTTTAGCAACTAGAGAAAGTGTAATGTAATATATACACCTCTTTCCTTCTCTTTTTCGATGTGGGACAAAAGAGCCTTTTACTCCCTTTAATTTCCATCCCATCATTTTCTATTCACCAATATCAAAACCCAACAATTAAAACGGTGATCATATTTAGTGCCGGATAGAAGTATAAAATGCTGTTATTTTTAGTAATTTAAAGATTAAGAAGTCCAATATAGTAGTAGTTGTATAAATGTCACGTTTGTAGTATAAAAAAATTGTATGATTTAGCTTCACCGAGCTTTATTGAAGTGGAATAAGTTTCATGTGACAATATGGGTAAATAAATTTTAATCGACCAATATAACTAAGTAAATTGAACGGTTCTCGTTGGAATAAGTTTTATGTGACAATATGGGCAAATAAATTTTAATTGACCAATATAGCTAAGTAAAATTGAACGGTTCTCGTAGTCTTTTACTTCAACATTACTATTTAAATAATTTTATCACTTAACATTAGGGATAAATATGATTCAATAGAGCGAATGAGACATTTTTGAGTAATTTTTAATACGTTAATTAAGGACATTTTTTATCCAATAGGTGGAATCTAGAGCCGTCTCAGATATTTTGAGGGCCCTGTTCTAATTCGTAAAAGTGGACCCTTAATTGAGCTAAGACCTGTGAATTATGAGTCTTTACAATAAATTCTGGCTAATACTACTTAATACTTCTTCGTTTTTTTTATTTCCCTTCTATTTATAAAATGAGAACCTATTTATAAGAGTTAACAAAAAATAATAATTATAAGGGTGTCTCTAATACCTTCATGTATCAATAATATTATAAGTGTTCACAATTTGGATCAAATAAAATCGATCCAGATCACAAATCGATTAAATAAATTGATAGTTATTTAGAGTTGATTTATTTTGGTTTTTAATTCTTATAAATATAATAGTATTTAGTTTGGTTTGTTTGATTTTATTAAAAACAAACCGAGCTAAACTGGTAAAATAATAGTATACAACTTTTCTAATTATATACAATATATTAGTTTTTATAAATAATCTTAATTACTTTTTAAAATTTTTAATGAGTTGGTCTGAGTCAGTTTTTTATTAAAACAAAAATCAAACTGATGTAATCAATTTTTAAATTATTAAAATTAAATCAAATCAAATATTATACATATCAATCAGTTTGATTATGCTTTTTATGAAATCTAATGGTGTTTCTCTCCTTCATTTCCCCCTATGATTATGAAAGTTTTTTTCATTTCTTTCTAATTTATAGTATGTTATTATCCTTTTACGGTGGGAGTTAAAATTTTCTTTGATTATGGAGAAAATGCTTAAGATAAATTTTAATCAAGTGAATAAAGTTTATAAGAAATACAAGTGTTTAGGTAAATCTTATAGTTGTTTTTTGAATAGATGAATTTAGATTCATGAATTTCTTTTGAGAAATGGACTTACGGTGTAAAATTTATTAGCCTAATTGAGATAAATAAGTTTTTATGAAAATATAATTAAAGTATTTAAAATTAGTTATATTATATATATAATTATAAAAGTTGTGTGCATTATTTTATTAGTTTGTTTTGAATAAAATCAAAATATTATCGGTGTTTTAAGAATTTAAAACCAAAATAAATCAACCTAAATAATTATCGATTTATTTAATAAATTTGAGTTGATTTGTGATCTAGATCGATAACTAGCCTCACTCACTCAAGTATTACGTGGTGTGTCTCTTTAGGGTTTGTAGATTGAGAGAAGATTGCCGGAAGTGTGGCTTCTTTATGAACAATTACCTCTTGCGCTTTGCCTTGTGTATGTGCGAAATAGTTGATGTTAGGAGCAAACTCACTTGGGTTCTGTTCTATTATGTTTTCTTCTTGTATCTGTGCAGTGGATATTGTGTTTCGATATGTAATAGTATGACCTATATGTTAAAAGTCTTACGGAAATTGAATGAAAACATGAAACTTTATACATATGAATTTGAAACAGTCTCACCATAGCTTTTGGCTTTTGAGGCAGGTTATGCCCACGATCCATTATTTACATAAAATGGAATGTGAACATGAACTCCTTATATGAACTTGAACAATCTTGGCCTCTGAAGCTTTTGAGTTTGAGTTAGGCCCAAGATACATTCTTAATTACATGGTATCAGATCCAGACATATTCCAATTCTATTTTCACCGATGTTTGGTCCCCAAATTATTCACGCTCCAGTTAACGGGGTTAAGAGTCCCACATCGAAAATGAAATGGAAACATGAACTCTTTATATGGACTTGGACAATTCTCACCCTACGAGCTAGCTTTTGAGTTGAGTTAGGTCCAAGATCCATTCTTTACGCCATCTTAGAAATTGGATATGTTTCTCGTTTTGATGTGTAATATGCTTCCACATTTCTTCTTGGGCAGGGAGTACTAGTACTTTAATATCCCCACGATCAATAGTTAAAAAGTACAACCAATGAACACTACCCTATTCAAAGTTGGTGACTATAATTATGTTCAATCTTATACAACAATAAGGCAATGGAACAATTCATTTCATTCACCTCCATTTGCGAGCTCATAAAATCCCTTTTCTCTCTGTCACACAGAAAGCAATTAAGATAACAGTAGGGTTCTGCTCTAGTATTCAGGAAAAATGTGTGGTTCATGCTGCTTGGTCTTCTCCTACAGGTTATTACTTTTGCTGCTTATTGTAAGATATTCACATCAATCACATTTGTTTTTTTTAGAGAAATCCAAGAAAACCCGAAGTTGAATAATCCGACTATTATTGATTTGATTTGGTTTATAAATATAGAAATTCGACACCTTTGGTTTGGTTTAACAAAGAAAAAATCAAATCAATCCGATCCATGTTCACCCCTACATATGACCATAAGTAAACAAGCCCTTTCGTTTAATACCAAAAACGTCATCAGATTTTAAATTGGGAAACTTACACATATGTACCTTCGGCCAAATTTAATTACCGTCAGTAGCTCAAATATAAAAAACCTGCACACTGATATGAATACAATTATTTTATGTATAATACACTTGTTGGCTATTTTGTAAATTAGATCAACCAAAGATATTGAACTGTCATTTCCCCTTATAAATTAGCACGATTTAATACATAATTTTCACCCAATTAAGCACGCCTAACATATAGTAACAGGATCACGTGTCAAAGTTCAAGACGGTTATGTCGGTGCTTGAAAGAATTTTTGCTTCTCCATATTACTATATCTCGTCAGTCAATAATTTTATATGAGGAACTACTGAACTCAATCACGTGTTGTCCTTACTCTTCAGTTTTCTGTTGAGGTCTATCCTGTACCTCTTTAGTTGTCGTCTCCTAAAAGTCAGTGCTTGCTGCAGACCGATGAACGTGGATTATCCAGCATTGAGCAGCGGTCTAGCATCCTTACGCCTTCTACTAGTCTAAGCCACACTGGGACTCTTGCAAGATCCCGTTTCGTCAAATAATACCACAGAAAAAACGCCTGTGAATGTGCAAGCGTCGAATACCATCTGGGCCACATTTGTTGAAGCAGCTGGATATTGAGTGCTGGACAAAATAATTGGGTGAACATATTTATTCCTCTTTTTTGTTTAATAGGTTAGGTAATCTTTAGTTTCTATGTCTTTTTAGACCATTTAGTCTACCAATCAGAAAAAAGTTCTTCAATAATTGTATATAGAGCAAGCAGGCTGCCTATCCACTAGATATTCTTGCAGGTATAATAGGCCGTACGAACTAATAATTGTGAAGCAATTTAACAATTTGCTTCCTCATTTTTTTATATCGAGTTTCCTAACTTAGACTATTTCTGAATTCGCGGAATGTTCCTGAATGATCGGGATTTAAGAACAAGCAATCGATACAAAGTCTATCCTCAGGAGAAAGCAAATCTCTGTCGTGATTTGAGCATGGCTGAGAACTATTTGGATTTTAAGTTCGCTCTTTTCACATCTATGCCCGGATACTTTGCTTCCTCATTTCTGCTTGGGTTGTTATGTTGAATATATAAATCAGTACTTTAATATGCCACGATCAATAGTTAAAAAGTACAGCCAGATAACCAATGAACACTACCATATTTAATGTGATCTTTGTTTCGTTCACGGAGATGTTTTAATTATAATATTAATAAATTTTATTATTTATTTTCTTTTTGGAAGGTAAATTGTATAGTGTGATAGTAATATATTTTAAAAAATTGTGATTTCTTTATTGTTTGAAAATTAAAATGTTAGAGTTGATTTGCATCTCACAATAGTAGCTTTTATATTAATGCATTATTTATACTTGTAAAATCAATATATTTTTTTTGTTTTCTATGAGTTTCTTTAATTATGTGTTTAATTTTTTAAAGCTAGTAATGTATTTTTTATAATTTTTTTTGTTATTATACTATTTTACTACATTATAAATTAAAAAATTAAAGATCCAGGGGCTTACGCCCTATGCCTCAGGAGCTAAGTTAAATATCACGCATCCGCTTTTTAAAACATTGTTTAAAACAATTACTTGGGATCATCTAATTAATGATAAAAAGCTTCGAATCACGTAAAATAATATTTAAGCTAAAAACGTAATTAGGCAAAATATACTATCCATTATAACGACATAACGATGGCAGGGTATAGACAACTATGAAAAATCACATTAATTAATATTAAAATGAAAATTAGGTTAGGTTAACAAATGATTAAAAAACGAGCTTTAGAAATATAATAGAGGGAGAGGGGACCTGGTTTTGTGACATATTAAGTGTTTATCATCAACTCCCATTTGACTTGATATATGTTTTTATCTATATAAACTCTAGTTATACTAATTTTCTTTCTTATTAGTTCTTCCCTTTTCTCCTCTCTAAATTAGGGCAATTAGACCTATATGATCTACGAATTTTGAAGTGGAAAGGTAAATTAAAACTCTTTATTTTTTTCTCTCTTTGTAGTTACTAGCAAATATATAAAACTAGTAGAATGATGTTGGAATGGCTCAATCAAATTAAATTCCCCAAAGTTTTGGGTCATTTACTTTGATTGAGCCGTGCCAATATCATCCTTTTGATATATCTTTCTTTTTCTTCTTTGGCAAAAGTAGTGAAATTTGTTCTAATATTCATCAATCATCAAGTAAAAAGAGAACAAATAAGATTTGAAAGTTATCAAAGTGTTTACTTTTTTGTATCGGGTGTATTTGAGAAGCCTAGTGGTTCCGGAGCTTTCACAAGACTGTCTCCCACTCCGAAACGCTTCCGGGAGCATTAGCGTATTCGAGAAGTTTGATGGGCCCGAAGTCTTAGCATAGTTGTCTTCCACTCCCAACAACTCCTATCACATCAGCCCTTCTAAATCAGAGCGTCGTGATGTTTGTGGTTGAACGCTCACGTTGTCATAACTTTAGAGGGCATAATAGTCTAGTTTTATCTTATATAGTAACACTTAGAAGAGAAGGAAAACGCATTGTATTCTCTCTAAGCTCACACGCGTCTTATGCGAGATCTCTCTCTCTAGCTAATAAAGAATTCATCCATAATTATTTTTCATATAGAATTTATTAAGTTCTCGCTACTTGCTTGTTCTCATTTATATTTGTAATATTAACCTATCCGTTATCTAAATCTCAATCCCGGACTCGATTAAGAGGATCTTTGGATCTGATATGACCTACTTGTTTTTAAACTCTTGAAATAAATCTCTAACTGTGTTTTTTATAGAAATCATTTTACCGGAAAACATTTTTTGTCATCTTCCCTTCATATATTGGACAAACAGTTTTCACTAGTTTGATGTTCATATTATAGAAGAAACTTCCCAGTATAGAATGTCATGATTGACCGCATAACACAATTGTTGATATTATTAATTATTATAATAGTAAAACATAAGATGATAGCATTCGGATATGAAAAGTGTATCTTATAACAAGTAACATGAAATACGACAAAAAATCGTTCTTCTACCATATCAATTACTTCTTTTTTTTCCTTTTTAAGAAATTACGTATGATTCTAGTTTATCATGGAACAATATCAACATCTAATTTAGGATGTGAAGAAAATATTTATAATTGGATATCCTTTTTATGTTTATATTGTAATGTCCCAAACCTTTCTTGAGACTCTAACCGTATGGAATATAACTATTTAGCAATCTTTTCTTTTTAATCAAATTTGTTTAGTGTTTGGTTCTCTAAAACTGTTTTTTAATACAACTATTGTACATCGTTTATATGTGTAGAACTCACATTCATTTTACTCAGAAACTATGAGCACAAAAAGCTTCAAGCAAAAGAGACAGAAACAGGATGGATAAGTTTTCAAATATAGAAGGAAGTGAAGGAAAGAATAGAAATAGCTAGAAGATCAAAACGAGCAAGAAGATGTCAATAATGAATAGATAGAATATGTAAATAAAATTATATATGTTAAAATGCTTTGTTTGAGGTGTAGGAACAGTCTTGCCTACAGAATAAGGAAGATAGCTACTATATGCTCCTTATTTGTAAATACTTTGGAAGTAATGGTAATGATTCACAGTTGATTACCAAAAAAAAAAGCTTCAGCTAGTAACACACACCACTTCGTGCTTCTCAGAATGTTGCGGATACTATTAAGTCATAATTATTTGTGCTGCTTAAAAGGTTACTAATTGTTGATATGTTAAAGACGTTGAGGTCATGGTGAATTTTAATTAAGGCATTCTTAACAGTAAAATTGCATAATTTGCCGTTATAAACGACACATACTCCGCACTATATCGATTACAGATTATATTTTATATATATAACATAATTAAAGATAACTTTGTCAACACGGTTTACGTCAAATATGACTTTTGGGTTTAGTGATCCATGATAACTTGATCCGTCGTGTTCATAATTATAATTATTACATAATCTATTCTAATGTATGTGACATACTTTTAAATATGCTCTAAACATAATATATTTCTATAATAATAAACAACTAAATTAGACTTATTATTTTACCCTAAGCACATAATTGTTGTGATAGAATAATTGTTAATTAATATTGTAATTAATAATTATTGTAATTGATATTGGAATTATATGTATATCAGTATATGGTAGGTAGATTAGATATCATTATCTTAACCTAATCGTATCATAATGTAGGTAGATTACATAGCATTATCTTAGCATAATCATATCATAATGTTAGCCTAATTGGAGCTTAAGATGAGATTGTATTGGTGGTATAATTACCACATTGTTGAAAGATTACAATTGAATAAAATATTCTTACATGGTATCAGAGCATTAGGGAAAAAGATCCTACCCTACAAAAAATCTTCACTCATCGACCCCTTCCTCTCCAACCTACGATCACGATTTTTTATTTCTTCCATTGTTATTTTCTTTTTCCGGTCAACAATTTATGACTCTAAATCCACATTTCATCCCGTTCTTGTCGTTTCGAACATCAAAACTCATATTTCCACCAGTCTTGAGATGAAAAATGTTCATTACGCAACTCAGACAGAACTCTTTAAAATTTATTGTCGCTTCCACCGAGTTATTCATCACATAATCCCACCGGAAAAAGACAAGAAAAATATGTTAAAAATCGATGATGAAAAAAAACTATGGCTCACACTTTTGATGCGACAATTCTTTCGTGAATTTATACAATAATTTCTAGTGATTTGTTGCACACAATAATGGAACCCGATTTCACGACGATGGAGGCTTGGAATTAGTTACAGTATATCTTCCAAGAAAACAAGAATTCTCGAGCCGTCACTTTGAAACAAGAATTCTCCACTATGGACATGGCAGATTTCCCGAATGCATCCGCTTATTGGCAACGCCTCAAAGTTTTATAGGATCAACTCAAGAATGTTGGTTCGCCGTTTACAAATAATCAGTTGGTTTTACAATTGGTTGTCAGCCTTATCGACGCGGGCGTGGATACGCTCATCAGACAAAGCAATCAATCCTCTACCACTTTTTTACCAAGCCCGCTCTATGCTTATTCTTGAAAAGACGGGGTTCGCCAAAAAGGCCACAACCGTCTCAAATTCCGTCATGGTTGCCGCCTCAACCAATGAAGCTACTACACATTTTGAACCTATACCACAAAATAGGGGACATAAAGGGTGAAATTGTGGCAAATATCAGGGTGGTAGTCACGTTAATGGCAAAGGTGGAGGCCCCCGAAATTCCGACGACTGCGGAAACGGAGGCAGGGGCGGCGGAAATAGCAGGCAGCAGGCAGATTCCGGCCAGCAGTGACAGCCCCGTGCCCAATGGGGCGGCGGACCACCACAGTGGGCATGGCAGTGGCCTTGGGCTATGCCACAATGCTTCCATGCCCATTTCCTACAGAAAATTGGGCCAGGCCCAGTCCAAGGCAAACTGGCCAGCCCACTGCCAGCCATCAGCTGGTTTATGGGCCTAGGACAGTGGCAGTTCGACGTCATTTGTGCTTAATCCATTTGACGCAAATTGATATATGGACACCACGTTTCATATGACGTCCTCTCAAGATAATCTCTCGTCCTATTTTAATTTGAGCAAACATAATGATATAATTCTATTTCAAATTCGTAGTTTATCATATTTTTAATATTCTTTAATTTTTGTATTCTTTGCTCTCGTATAAATTTCCGCTCTTCAACGAGCTTGACTTTTGTTTAATTCTCTAATAACATCTCTTCCAAAACTAGTGGTAGCATATTTTCAAATTTGAATTTAATAGAATATCACCAGAAATTTACTTTTCCAACATAAGTTGCTAATCAACAACTTTAATCTGTGGAAACTTGGGTATGCTCAATAAGTCATTTATTAAGAAGAATATACATAATAGGTGTCGTTTGAATAATGTTATGACAGATCTCAATTCAAGATGCTGATATAAAATTGTCTCAAATTTGAGTAAACCACTTTATTTTATTTTTCCTTTTGGGAATCTGAACTGGCAGAAGGATCATGTCCAACGAAGAATCATGGCTTTGAATGCAGAAGCACATCCGTGATTTGAAGTTTACTCACCTCAAGATAATATAAAATAATATTCACGTGAACTCGTAGATTACACCGTAAATTTGCCTCTGTTTGAGTGAACATTGGTTTACAAAACATGCATTTCAGAAAACATCGATGTCTATGGGGACGCGAAGCATCAAATCAGTTGATGGAAGGTGACATAGAGTAATTTAGCCCAACATGAGCACTTAAGCCATGGTCCCAAGTGTCAAAAACATCAAAGAAATTTGCTGATCGGTCAAGATGAAGGAATGTCCATAAGTTTGGTTGTGATTAGTTCTACTCTTTACCCTAAAAGACACCCAATAAGGTCAGATTTCCTAAGACAGTTTTGACCATACAGGTCAATCCTCAGCTGTTGACATTAGATATGTCCTCTATTATCCCTTTACCGTCCATGACATCAAAGAAGAAAAAGTTCTTAAGAGGATCTCCTTTGCCAGATATTGCTTTTATTACCTCCTGAGAAGGAAGAGAAATTCAACGCATCAGCAAAGAAGTCGGAAAAGTTTCCACCAACATGACAGTGGCATACCTGTCCAAGAATTCCTCCTATGATGGCACAGACCGGAGGAAATTCACCTCTACTCGCTATCAATCTTTTAAGAAGAGAATCTGGGATCTGAGATTCGCTTAAGCACTACAATTAAAAGGCAAATAGGTTAACGACCTAGAGGAAAGGAACGAAACTTAAATACAAGAGCATATTGCATAGGGATATACATGTGCCTCGCAGAGTTCTTTCCTCAAATTTTGAACACTTGGAAGGTCGTCAACAGAAGTTTCTCCAGGATTTCGTCCCTCAAGCTCTTCAAACCTTTCTATAACTGCAAGAAAGTTAGTGGGCAAGGAGTCAGGTGGAAAGCCACTTAAATAATTATTACGTTAAATACAGACAAGACCACCAATTAAAATATTACAGATTCAGGTGCCAAAATTTGGATTATGACCGAAACTGCCATTAGCCTACTACATTCACTACAGCAATTCAGCTAGAAGACATTATTTCAGAAAACACAAGAGTATATGATGAGAAAGAAGACAAGAATACAGTGTAACTTCTGAGATTACCCTATCAAGTTTCTCAAAAATATTCATGCTTGTCAATATTCTAACTTCTTAGTATTTGAATGCCATCTGCAACTCTATTCTTTTCTGATAATATGATATCCTGGATGACAGTTTCAAAGAAAAAATGATATCCTGGATGAGAAAGCTTTACTTTTGTGTCTGTGTAGGGGGCTGGATAACGGGGGATTAGAACCCATGACCACCAGGCTTAGATTACTGCTTGCCGGAGATAAACCATTGTCTACAGGTATTTCAGGAGGGGGGCGACTACGGTAACATTACTGCATGCTGGAGACAACAAGATTGCCATTTGAAATATTAAGGTTCAAACTGGCAAAATTTGGATTATGACCAAAAACTGCCACTAGTCTACTACATTCACTAAAGGTGAAAGACAACATAAATAGTATACGATGAGAAAGAAGTCAAGACGACAAAAATCATAACTTCTGAAAGTACTCTGTCAAATTTCTCAAAAATATGCATGGTTGTCAATTATTATTAACAACATAGTATTTGAATGTTATGTGCAACTATATTCTTTTCTGATAATATGATATCCTGGATGAGAAGCTTTAGTCTTGTCTGTGTAGGGGGGCAGGGGGAATCTACGACCAGGCTATCATAACTGCCATATCTTCTATAGGTATCTCTCAGAGATGTGGGGGAGATACGGCTACGATAACATAACTGCATGCTGATGATTAAGATTTTCTATAGGGATTTCTCATAGGCGTATAGTTGGTTCAGTCCTTACCTTTTGTAATTCTGATTTACCAAAAGACAAAAAAATCTCTGTATTTAGCAACCCATGTTAATTAAGCAAGTGACATTCAGAAAATCTCAGATAAGAAGTCTCTGTACTCCAACCATCATTGTGACTGCATCAGAAACTACAAGAAACTGAGTAAGACAGTTACCTCTCATTGCATAGAATAGCTTTGACATTCTCTTTGGTAGAGATCTCCAGGGGACTGCAATGGCTTCCTGCAAAATTTTACTTTAGGGCAACCAATTGCGGAAACACTCTGCAACATATGAAACCCTATGGAACAATGGACTCAAGCTTCTATATTTGTTGCAACGGGGTTTGAAATGGATTCTTTAGTGTGTATTTGTTGTTAACGGGGTTTGAAAAACACTCTAGTGTGTAGAAATTTAGTTACTAGTTAGTATCTTTCGGCAATATTATGACTTCAAAACAGTATGTAAATTATATTCAAAGAGTTTCTGCATTTTTGTCCTATTTTAATTTAAGAATATTAATGTGAACTTCGATGAAAATTGAAACCTAAATGCAATCACTAGAGTCCAAATTTAGATCAGAACAGAAACTGCAGGCTTTATCAGTGCTGAGAGTGGTTATAAACAAGTTGCCAAGGCTGACAATTGATGCCTGGGAAATGGTAGAGTAGAAATGGAAATGATGGGAGACAAGGGGCAAAAGAAAGACTCGAAGCAAATTTTGATGTTTACTCAGCGCCATTGACAGACACATCCACAAGGATGTGGTCTGTAGGGATATCAGCTTTGTGCCTTAATAGTTCTTGTTAGATTGAATCATGGAGGTTGCACCAATAAGATCCTTCACACTTAGGGTCTGTTTGGAAAGGCACTGGTAATTGGAATTGGTGTAATTACTAGGGTTAGGGTAATAAATACACAACCTAATAATTACACAGTATAGTAATTACAATGACCTATTTGTTTGTCGTAACGTAATTACAGTGTAATTACAAGCATATTATTTGGTTGCACAAATGTAACTACACGGTTAAAATAATTTTAAAATAAAATTAATTATCAAAAATTAAAAGTTAATATTTGACAAATATGTGACTTTATAACTGATATTAAATTAGGTATTTATGATAATATTGTTTCTTGAAAATATATTAATTAATAATCATATATTTGTAACTAATATTGTAAAAAATAATTAAATATTTTAATAAAATTAATTATAAATATTAAGAGCACACACTTTGTAAGAAATTCATGGACTGGATGTTTGATAACAAGATTAATATTTATAAATATAATGCCATAACAAAATAAGGAAAAATAAATAAAAAATAAAAAAATACGAGCAATTAGTCATGGAATCACAAGAAGTAAAGGTTGGAAATGAGAAAAACGGAAAAGAAAGATAAATAATATAAAAATATATTTAAAAAAACAATTTAAAAAGTAAAAATAAAAAAGAAATAATAGAAATGAAAAAAAAACAAAAAAACCTTGTAATTACATCACCCAATTCTCAACCCCTTTTGAGAATTGAAGAGTGTAATTACCACTTCCAATAACACCCAATTTCCTACTAACCAAGTAATTACTTGGCCAAACAAACAGGTCAAACTGTGTAATTACACTCAAATCCAATTTCCATGTCCTTCCAAACAGGCCCTTAGCAAAAATCATATCCATTTAAAAGCTGCTAGATATTACAAGCTTCACAAATACTGACCATAAAATACTTCTAATAGCACTGAAACAAGGTTAAAAGTGAACTAAGAAATGGAAACACTAACATCATGTTCTATGCAATGATATAAACCTCATACAGCTGAGATGGAGCAAATCTCATATGTTTAGAGGGTGAAACATGCAATTATAACTTGTCATACGAAACAAAATACCATTTGTTGGAAAATATATTTCTCGATTTAATTTTCAATTGGTATAATCTTTTTGCTGAATAAAATACTTCAAAATCTATTTAACCATAAAAAAAAACTTATCATAAATAGAAAGATTATCATAACCTCAATAGTGGAACAAGCCAGTAAAATATTATTATGGCTAAACAAAAGCAATTGTTTCTTATATACTTCAATGGAGTTATACCTCAAAACTTGGATAGTGCAATTCACATTCAATCGCCTCTTCATTTTTCTTCTGCAAAAGGAGCTTAAAGGAATTACTTAAGGCCTTCAAAGTCTAGTTTCTTTTGACATGAAAAAGATATAGACAAACTGGACAAAGAGGCAAGAAAATCAGAACTCTAGCTTTATCATCATTTAGGAGGGGAAGATTATATCTAAGAGAAAAGGATAAAATTCAACTGAACACAAAGGCATAAACAAAGAAATGAAATGGTTATAACCTTACAGTAGCTGTAATTCTGCAAATCAACAAATATCTCACCACAGGAATCACGGCATTCTACACTGTAAAATGCAACACGCTTTGGCAACTTGTGACATTTTGAATTTACTGATTTCTGCAAGGGAAAACATTAACGAAGCGACAATAATAAGCATTTCCTAAAAGGTGATATCTAATAATTTTATTAAAGAAAAGCTAAAAGATTTCGTTTCGACAAATAATGGAAGTATGACTTACTTTTGTCGAAAGAGAGCAACAACTAACAACAACAACATCAAACTTCTGAAAGAAATCAGCATCAAAGATGGACAGAGCACCTGAAAAGCATAGTATATAAGTCATATGAGAAATGAAATCCAACAGCATTTGACAACAGACAATTTGATTTTGACGTTAAATAAAAAAGTTAGTTGACATACATCTCTGACAAAAGATAATGAAACTAAAAAACAGTACATCCAGGTAATCAAGCTCAAACACACACAAGTACAGGCATGTTATATTATAGGATTTGCAATTGTTGAATGAGTTATCTGATAGCTTAAAATGCACGGGTGTCTTGACAGCCTCATTTAGTGGTCAGCTTCGGCTTTCAGGATATTTAAGAATATAAGCAATTAGATACACAACCAGAAAGCTAAGACAAAGTTGGGAGATAGTGAAGATTTTCTTTGGTCGACATTGAGCTAATTCATGATTAAGCTGACTATGGCTGTTCTTCAAGAAATTATAGAGCCTAAGTTCACAGCATTGTATGACACAGCAATTTCCTGATGCACCACAATAGCGAATCAAGAGACTCAAATGCTTAATTTGCAAAATCTTAAAGAATGCTCAAAAGAAACCAATTCTTTTTTATGAGACATCCTCAGCTTTTCTTTGAAACTGAGGATATTTATCAAAATATCTTCAGCATTCTTTTGATAGATGATGCTTCTGAAATTGTGATGTTGTGCTTAGTTTTCTTTCTTGTTTTTTCCATTTAAACCCCCATTACTATGTTTTTTTCATCCTGCATTCAACTTGAGATTACATTCAGCGAATCAATAATGATATAAGAAGCAAGTTCATATCAAGAAACAACAAATTGAAATGCCTAATTTTGCATGAGTTAAGAGGAAAGAAGCAACCCAATAGTTTAAAATCAAAATAATACGAAAAAAATCCAACCTTTTTCTACAGAAACAGAAACCATAGGATTGAAATCTTTCAACGAATCACAGCAAAGTTCAGCAACTGACTTCCCTCCGAAATCATTTTCATCAGGAGGAATTAAGAAATTAGCAAATAATAGATCTCCTGTCATCAAGCGATCATCATTTAGCGTCAAACTACCCACTCCAGCTAACACAATATTCTTGCAGAACTGAAAGAAGGAAAATCATTAAAAAAACATAAAAGGAAAAAATATGTTAGAATAAGTATAAGAAATTACTCAATTGATTGTAGCAACTAGGGATGTAGGTGTTAGATAGGAAATAAACCATTAAAGGGTCAAATCATGATGCATATAATATTTACATAGCTTGGCGAAAGTTAGTCTTATAAACGGTTATTAGACCAACGTAGTTATATGGTAGTGAATGTTGGACTGCTAAAATGCAATGTATCCACAAGATGAGTGTTGTCGAAATGCGAATGCTACGATGAGGTTGGTCATACAAAATTAGATAAGATTAAAAATGACCACAGTTGTCCGATGGTGCAAGTAGCATATATTGAGAATAAAAAGAGAAGGTTGCTTGAGATGGTTTCTTCATGTCTTGCGCTGACATCCAGATGCACCCGTATGTAGGTGTGAAACCATGGTGTGTGAAAGTGCTAAAAGGGATGAGGTAAACCTAAAATCACATGGAAGAAAAATGTCTCGAGAGACTACAATTTCTTGGAGTCCATGCCGACTTAGCTAAAGATAGGACGCAATGAAATAAATAGATCTATATAAGTGTTATCAACTAGTTGAAAGTATGTTTTTAGTCAAGTTAGAACGTTTATTTAGGTCAGACGCTTTTCTAGGAGTATTTTAGCTTTATTATAGACTTATATGCCCATAAAAGAATAGAGAACTTCTAATATTACAACAACAACAACAACATACCCAATATAATCCCACAAGTGGGGTCTGGGAGTGTAAGATGTACGCAGTGTAAGATGTACGCAGACCTTACTCTACCTTTGTGGGGTAGAGAGGATGTTTCCGATAGGCCGTCGGCTCAAAAGAAATATAGTCAATGCAAGAATAATATTTTTTTTTACAATTAATATATATAACTAACTTTACTTTGTATAACTGCAACATGAGATAGTTTAATAAAGAAAGATGGATCATTCATATAACCGACCCCAACGACTGACGCATAGTTGGTGAATTGCCACATAACAATCCCATTTCTAGGAGACAGTACTATAAATAGTGATTAATATGTTCTGAATATTAAACCTAAAAAAGAGTTCAAGACTAGAAAAGGTACCTCAATGCTTGTTCCTTTTAGTCCACTGACAAAAACATGGGATTTGCTAAGCCTGAAGAAAATAACACATAATACAGATTAAAATCCAAATTGAATGGACAGAGATGTTCAACACCTTATTTTCTTCTTTTATCCAAAATCCAAATGAAAAACTTGTACACAAACTTATGTGTTAATACATAAAAAGCCCTTAAACTTGGCCACAGCGGGTAAGTAGGCACCTCAACTTGTCTCCACTTTGTCAATTAAACACTCTCAACTTACAAAATGATCATCTAAGACACCTTCAAAATTTATGTGTCAAGTCAGCTATTGTGTTTATGTGTTTAACTTTATACAACTTGAGGTGTCTACTTGTGCACACACAAAGTTGAAGGGCCGCTGAGGTCAAGTTTGAGGGCCTATTTATTATTATGCCTAAGTTAAAGAGATGTTTGTTGGTACCTTCTCTGAGCATCAACGCCCCAAACCCTAATTTGACGATCATAGATGGCAGTTTCCTGGTCCGTTAATTGCTCACCTTCTGTTCCCATTCGTAATCTGAACATTTTAGAAAACACATACTATATTAGTTGTTCAAATAAACAAAATAAATCGTGAACATAAAAGCAGTTATCCGAGAAAATAGCATTACTCAACTATAAGGCAATAACAACAAATTGAATAAAGGGCATACACATCAACAAACAGAAACTCCGCCAACCCGAATTGGGTTGAAAAGAGAGCTTACACTCAAACTGAACTCGTTTGCAAATGAAAGAATAGTCGAGAGCAGTGGTACTTAGCTTGTCAACTGGTAGTGTTAGTGTTAGTGTTAATATTGTATGACCCCTTTGTATGATACTAATAGACAGTATTGCTTTATAGTCCTTTCTCGTGCTATGTGTCCTACTCTACTCGGTGTAGCTTATTTATACTAAGTAGTTATTGTTTATTTAATACTTAAAATATTATCATTTTCATACTGTTTAAAAAAATTGACTGGTTCCGATCATTTTTCGTACTTTGTTTTTACTTTGTTGGTGTTTATGTTCTGTCTTGATCCGAGGTCTCTCAGAAACCGTTGCACTCTCTTCAGACCTCACGTTGTGCTATTTCATTGGTTACGTTGGTTTTCGTGCTTTGATTTTAGTCAAATAGTAGTTCCCCTAAAATTAAATTATTTAAAAAAAAAATCTTACTTTCCTTCTCAAATGTATCTTTCTTTTTTTATAACTTTAATATCAACTTTGTACCTGACATGTTAGAGGGTATAAGATTAACTATTTTAGTAGATTTACATATTTTTAGTTAATAATCATAAAATTCAAAAATCTTCGTTACTCTCTTAAACTCCGTCACAAGTCAAAATCAGATATATATTTTAAAACACTCTCTTAAACTCCGTTCAAATCGAAATCTAACAAATATTTTAAAATAAAAGGGTACTTAATAGATAAAAGAAAATTAGGAGCAGCTAAAAAAATATACTATCACATAAATTAGCTCGGAAGGAGTAATACTGGCTGAAAATTGCCTCTCCCTTTTCTAATTATATTATATGAGAGAGTAGTAAATTATGGTAGTATTTGTTGGAAAATCTAATATCTTTTTGTTCACCCCGAGAATCAAAGAGTTTGTCACCTTTAATTAAAGGTTTTAAATTTGAGACTAAAGTATAAAAAAAATATCTTGATAGAACGCGCTCTCCTTAAATGTGTACAAATTTTGAATTAATCAAGACGTTAATGTGGATATCAAATACCTAGGGTGGCAATGAGGCAGGTTAGGGTGGGTTAGTGCAGGACAAACTTCGACCTGCTAAGATGTTAATCCGCCCTGCCCCGTTTAACATTTTTATTAAATTTGTCATGTCCTGTCCCGTTTAGCATTTTTTAAAAATTTGTCCTGCCCCGCCCTGCTCTGTTTATATTATTTTTTTGCACTTTCCACTTATAAGGGTTACAACTTTCAAATTGTAACCCCAAATAAGATATTTCTTACGCCGAGCTGAAGATAACACGGAGATCTAACACTATC
This sequence comes from Przewalskia tangutica, assembly GCA_029844215.1. Lineage (NCBI taxonomy): Eukaryota > Viridiplantae > Streptophyta > Magnoliopsida > Solanales > Solanaceae > Przewalskia > Przewalskia tangutica. Next base: position 95,918,464 of record CM056732.1, on the reverse strand, counting down.
TCAGCTTTACTCTTGAAATACTTAGTGTAACTAGTACAAATTCACGCAAGAACAACCCTATAAAAGCTGTCTCGCTAAAAATTTTATGAAACAAGACACAATCTTAAAACAGTCATAGCTTCTTATCCGTAAGTCGAATTAATCCCCATAAAGTATCAAACTGTCGAGAACAGAGAAAATTAGAACTTTTATTCAGCACAAACTTTCAGATTCTTTACCAACTTGTACAATTTTTACGTACATTCTGCCCTTCCAGATTTCGGTTGATCCGAGACAGAAATTTTAAACAGTGATAACTTTCAAATCGTAAGTCGGATTTATCCCCGTAAAGTCTCAAACTGTCTATAACGGAGTAATCTAGAACTTTTATACAACATATGCAAGCTTTCAGATTCTTTATCGATTTGTACAGTTTTTACGTTATACATTCTGCCCTTCCAGATTTCGGTTAATCCGAGACAGAAACTTTAAATAGTGATAACTTTCAAATCGTAAGTCGGATTAATCCCCGTAAAGTCTCAATATGACCATAACAGAAAGATATACAACTCTATAAAATTTTATCCAATTCTAACAAGTACAACCTACCGTAACAAATTATAATTTCACAATCCAAACTAGTTAGAATTTTCTAAAAATTATAACTTATTAATTGTCCTGCCCTATTTAGAATTTTCTAAATATGTGTTTTGATCTGTCCCGCCCTGCCCTACCCCATTTAACGTTTGACCTGTTCTACCCCACCCTGCCCTATTTGTCATCCCTACAAATACCAGATAAAAAATAAGTTGGTGTGTTCTTCCTCTTTGTAGGGGCTATTGATACCTCTTGAAGCTTCACTATAAATATGTGGAGTCTAACTAGGAAGTAAGCATACAAGTGTCAACAAATTACACTGAGAGAGAGAGAGGGTTAGCGATTGTAATTTCACCATATTTAATATTTGGTGAAGTGTTCGTGATAAAACAAGTGAGGCATAAACAAAGGTATGTTCTTGTTTCATAGAGGGGTGCAAATTTAACTAGATAAGAAGTCAAGTGCAGGCATTTCTCTTGTTTTCTTATTCTTTTGTACAACATATTAAACTGGAATTATAGTACCTGGCAAACATGGAAATGAGTATTTGATATCTTGTTACAACATATTGTGAAATTTGTTCTTCTTCTACATGACATGATAACATCTTCAAACCTGAAATCGATCATAAACAAATGAATAAAATAATTTTATATCTGCAGGGGTTCCTATAACTCCAGTTATGGAGCTTAATTGGTATATATGCTAATCATGATGATATTTAATTAAGATACATATAATTAACTCACCTATATTTTGGTCATTATCTTGCTTTGGATTAGCAGGCATGGTCCTCAAAATTTCCTCTTCCAAGAAGATGACCTTTTATACTGTTTTTGGTATCTTTTCTCTTTACAGATTATTAAAGAGAAGTAGAAAGAACGTAAAGCGAAAAAAATAAGGGGGATGGATTCATTTGTAAAGGAATATGTTCCCCTACTCCTCTAAACGGTATCCGCAACGTTGCTCTTTGGCGTGATTCCCTGGATGGATCAATAATGCTGTTTTTAAGGAGTCGCCACTTAATTATTTAAGTGAATTAGTACACTTGATTTATTGCAATAAAAATACTGCAATTAATCTTCATTTAATGGTCTGCGAAATTAATGAGATTCTGAATCAGGGTTCTTTATTATCATAAAGGGGAAGTGTTAGACATCCTTTAAGATCCGCTAACTTGCGGTTATTCGTTCAAACCTAGGTTAATTATTTATTGCCTTTTTTATTCTACGTATTCTAAGCATTTTTCATAATTTATAATTAAAATAAAATGCAATACAAAATAATAAAAACTAAAATTAAATGCGACATAAAATAAAACTCCGGGACATCTTTTTAGCCCTTTTTAGGCCTTCTGCACAAGATGATCTCCGGGTACCTGCATAAACACTTAGTAAAAGTGTTAGTAGTAGAATAAATAATTTTAAAGCAATGACAAAAATTAATAAGTAAAGCAAAATAAATAAATCCGTCTTTTGCACATAGGAGGCCTTGGAAATCAGACGGAGATTCCTTCATCGGTCAATATTGTTAAAAGCAATAAAATAAATAAAACCTTCAGATCCGCGCCAAAACAGTAATAGTTTTAAACACGGAGGGCTCAGATATATATAAAAATAAAGTGGGACATCCTAAACAAGTGCGGCTGCGAGAATTCGTCCTGCCAGCGCATGTTGGTTATCCTGTGTAAGTAGAAGAAATCATCAACGCCCAGAAAGCTTCATTTATTTTATTTTCCGTCTTTGCAACTGTGGAGGCCTCAAAAATCGACGGATAACTTTTTCATTGGCCAAACAAGTGTAGCATCTTGTTCAAAAATCAGTATAATACCCAATATTCAAATGCAAAAATCTGTTCCTTCAGTTTAATAAAATTAAAAGGGCAAAATCGTCCAGAAATCAGCCCAAACACAAACAGTCCACTAATAGCAAAAAAAACAGTGAAAATCAGTGTGAGACAGTGGATACAACAATCTGCAGCCAAAATGATCCCAACAATGGGAAAAAAAAGCAGTGGGTCGCACAAAACCATCGGAGACAGTAATAAATCCGGGCAAGGTCACCGGAAAATTTAGAATGTCGCCGAAAAATCTATTAGAGAGATTAAATCAGTCCAACAAACAACAATAATATAATAGCATCAAAATCGAAAACAAATAGGAGCGAGGGGACGGTGGCGTCGCTTCCACGGTGAGGTCGCCGGAGCAACGCCACTGTAACAGTGGGTGTGTCGACGGCTCACCAGCGACAAAACAATGGTGAAGGGCCCAGGGGTGTAGGGATAAGGGTTGTGGTGGAGGCTTGCTGAAGGTGTTGCTAGGGGGGTTCGCCGGAGCTGGTGGTGTTGTGGTTGTTACGGGTAATGAGACGAGGGTGACAAAAAGTGCACTTAGAATAACAACCAATATAGATCAAAAGTGCACTTAGAATTACAATTTATTCGTACGGATTAGAAATTTACCAAAGGCTATTAGCTCGAATAGACCTCTAAACCCGTTAACATTTTAAAAAAAGTTTTAACCACTCTTATCACAAAATCAAATTTCAAAAATCAGAAGACAAGATGATTAGTTTAAAAATCCCGATTTAACCTCATGCAGTTTACACCGACAATCCCCAAGTAGGCAGGTACGAGTCCGCATACAGAAGAGTTATTCCTCTCATGTGACGACTTTGTGATCGACACTGTGTCTCCCATCTAGTGGTATTGAGCCATCGTGATTTATCTCTCCACAATTTCGTCGGGGTGGGGCCCTGTGCGCGAGGATTTCGCCTTTTTTGCCCCCAAGTTTACACAGACCATCCTTCTTTTCTTGAAGAAAATATACCCCAACTTTTTAAAGTTGAAACTATCGAAACCCCACAACCCCAAAAGCATCGAATTGTGCAGTACTCAAAAGAACAAACCGTCATAATGAAAAGATCAAAAGCAAGGAACAAAGAAAGTGAAAATAGAGCATTGTATCAACAGTTCTTGAATCTTGAAAAATATTGGGCCAGTTTTAAACAATCCAATAAACCACTAAATAAATCACTCTTCCAGTACTACTACACTGGACTTTTTTAAACTTCTTGAAAACTCTCCAACAAGTCTAATGTCTTCACTACAGAACAACAAATCACCACTAGGAGGGCTAAATTGGCAAGTGAAGAAGAATGATTTGGCCGTTGAAGAAATAATAAGGGACAGAAGGAATGCATTAGCCAGTGGTAAACTTAAAGGAAGACGCCTTTTCGGAGAAAGTGATGAGAAAAGTTCTATGACTACTACTTCACAAGAAGTAATCAGTGAAGATGAAATATGCAGTGATTGTCTTGTTTTACTTAGAGAAAATATGGATGGCAAAAATAATACTAATTCTTGTTCACCAAATTCTTCCTTTTCAACTGAAAAGGCATCAAAAGATCACGAAATTAGGATGGTTGAAGGTGATCACAAGGCATCAGTTAATCTGCTGGAACGGAAGAATTGGCGTTATGGAACTTGTTCATGGTTGCTTGTTATGGCTATTTTTGTAATCACTGTATCGGCGTTCACACAGGGCATTTTCTTGATAGCAGGAGAGCAAGTAGAAGAAGTTATTCCATTCCCAACATGAGCTTTTATGATTTAGTTCGTTTTCATTTTCTCGAGTTGTTAAGAATACAATGAATGATGAGCCCCCCTTGCTAAACTTGGGCAGGTGATTGTTGGAACTTTTATGTTTCTCTATAGACTTGAGCAACGGTTAGGAGATATTTTGTGACATCTCAATTTGCTTAGTCAGTACAAACAAGACACTGTGAAATAATGCTATATATCAATGCCAAGATATAAAATAAAATTCAATGTTTATTTCTTAAGCAAACAGAAGTAAAACGTATATGGCTACAGCTAACCTGCTGCGGAAACTCATTTCAAAGTACACTGAATAAGAAAGGATTTTAAAAAGCCAGAACAAAACTGAATGAAAGCGATAGAAAAAAGTTTCAAAATACAATATCAAGAAACAAAATAAACTTGGCGTCTAAGCAGATTAAGAAGAGCCGGTCTTGGACTTTGCTAGTGTGTTGAATTCTTCCCAAGCCTCAATCCAGGTAACCATAGCATCAGCAAGATTGTGGAAATAGGGATCAATTGGACCAAGTTTTCCTTGGCCTGCTTAGCGAGCTCGAGATAGCATTGGTGCATTCCTTTGGTAAGGTAACAGATTGGAAGAAGGGAATCATCTCTTCTTGCCAAAACTACCTGAATTCCTTCTTCAGGTTCACAAATGGATTGCTAGCCTTGCTGTGCCACAAATATGGCAGCCCGGTCTTCACACCATAACCTAAATGGTCACACACCACCTGCATTTTAAACATTTTATGTTAAACTAAATAGACAATTGTTTAAACATCACGAGATCCGAAATTAATAACAAATCAAGAAACAGATTGACATACTTTGGAACACCACCCAGCCCACATATCATCATATCGTCCAATAGGTTGGCCATCACCCATAATCCCAAATACATAGCAGGGCCAACAAGTTCTCATAGGTAACATATTTTTATTTCATCAGATATATTTATTTCATCATCATGGGATACCTCTGCATTCAGTATATCATTGCTATCACTTGATGATGTTTCTATATGATTTGGATAATCATCACAATCTAATAAAGACATCTTCCTACACGAAAAATAGGTAACATATTTTAAATACCAACATCATAATATATATGGATTATCTAATATATGATGAACCTACCGATAATAATCAATATTGTCTTGGTTTGAAGAAAAATCAAATGCACCGAAATCAACATTTTGTACCACTGACGCGTTTTGTGAATAATTTTCACGACAGAGGAAACTCAAGTATTGTAAATACTAAACATCAAATCACTTATATTATTTAATTATTAAAAAATATACCTACCAATAATAATTAACTGTACCGAACTGAGAGGATTGCCCAATATTACTCGTATCAGGTGTATAACGCTAAAAAGATACAAACAAATATTACTATTATTATAGTATAATAAACATATGTTAATACACAAAATAATAATGAAAATTAGATACTCGTGTCCGAATAAGTGTTAAAGTTTCCAGCGACATCTGACCAGTCAAAATGTCATAAGAACTCGTGTCCGAATAAGTGTTAAAGTTTCCAGCGACATTTGACCAGTCAAAATGTCTCCATAAGATAAGAACTCATGTCCGAATAAGTGTTAAGGCTATGTTACAGTTTACTTTTTACACTCGCCGATAAAAGCTACTTAGTAATTTGGAGTTTGTCGTGAACAAATAGAGTCGCCACCTGTTGTAGCGCAGAGACCGGAGCGAGAATCCACCAACAATTTGAACACCTTCACTTTGAGCCGGTGAAGGAAATCAACCACAAAAAAAGAAAAGACGAGAGACATGATTTTTAGAAGTTAGAAAACATTCCCACAACTTGAGCGCTTAGAAATAAAACTCCTTAGCTTTCAGGTGTTTCAGTTCAAAACCTCCAAAATCCCTCTTTTAGGTTGAAAAACGATGTGGGACTGATGGATTTCGATGTTAGGGCTTAGTGTTGCTGATCGATTTGGGGAAAGGGAAAAATAAAAGATTACGTTGCTTTAGGGGTTAAATGGAGAAATGGGCCGGGTAATTTAGTTGAATTGGGCTGGGCGAAAATTACAGGGAATTGGACTGGTTATTTGGGCTAACAAATGACTGGTACTAACTAATCATAACAAACTCTCAACTAATCATAACAACATTCTAACAACCTACACTGACCTGTCAGCTGTATACATGAATAGACACCGATATACAGACTGATATACATCGATTGCATTGCTTGTTTTACCAATTTATACTTCCATTGTTGTCTTCCCTTAAAGTGGTGCTCTCTAATATCACTAATTTGCACTTCACCAAGCATCTGTCATATTTTGTTACTTTTACTCCACTGGCATTCAACTGAAGTTTATTTTCGCTGACAAATTTATCATTTTCATGTCATAAACCAGTTAAATCAGACCTTTTCTGATCAATGGCAAGATTGATTCCTCTGGAGGATTAAACGACATATATGTAAGCATATTGAAATACCCCTCCCTCCGCTTCGGCAACTCCACCTTTTGGAGCAAGGAAATGACAGCAAAAGAATTTGTATCGAGGATTCACACTTTTCTGTACTACATGTGCAAATAAGGGCATCAGTATACTGCAGGCTCTACTCCACCTCCAGAACATCCTACAATTTTTTCTTAGCTTTTCTACCTCCCATATCAGATCTTTATTCAATGAATTTCCATCTCATAATTTGTCTGGAGCTGTCTTTATTGAATTGCACAGTTGTTGGAATTTTCTGATCAACTTCAATTTTTCGTTTCACTTATATTCTTCAGTTAATGAGCCTGCCAGACATACTCACCACTTGAAATTTTAACTAACCACTAAGAGACTTAGATAATTGATATGGGAAAAGGGTCATATTTGCCCTGCGGCTTTAGAAAAAGGATCATATTTGTACTCCGTTAATGTTTGGGGTCAAATATGTCATCCGTTAGTCTAAATTTGTTGTATTTGTTCTTATTTAACATATCCGCCACGTGTACGACACGTCGGAGCCACATGGAGGACACATGGCAAAGTGGGACCCACTAAATCATTTAAAATTAATTTTCTTTTTTCTTTTAAGTGATTTTCTCTTTTTCCTTCTTCAACATCAAGTCCACTTAAATGATTTAGTGGGTCTCATTTTGCCACGTGTCCTCCACGTAGCTCCAACGTGGCGTACATGTAGCGGATCTGTTAAATAAAGGCAAATACAACAAGTATAGACACAAAAAGAAAGTTGTTCCCCTTGGCCGGATCTATCAGATCGGAACGAAAAAAATGACTCCGGCGAAGTTTTGGCCCTCCTTTCACTTTTACTCCATTTGCTTCAAGATTGCAGCTTGTGACATCTTGTTTGATTTCTAACAGCCATTTTTATGATTAAGTTGAGAGCTTTAGGAAGAAGAAAATAGAAGTAAAAGATTAATGAGTCATTTAAGGAGGAGGCATTTGGTATTTGAAATTAAATCTACTTCATCAGATTTTTAATTAATGTTTATTTTCTTGTTATGGTTCACCATTAAGGTGGTATTTAATTCACATGTAAATATCAATAAAGTTAAATTGAATTTTGAAGACAAGTTAAAGGCGGAAAGATGTATTTTCTCCATATAAAATGAAGAAACGATTTCTCTGCATAACCGGAAAAAGAAAAAGCAACATTTGGCAGCTGATAATTCATACTAGAACATATATTTAAAGCACTATGCTGAAGAATGGCTAAGAAGTGGCAAAAATACTACCATCATCTCGTATGATATAAATTTCTTGCAATCAACCACTTATCAAAAGAGGTTTTAACAAATATTAAACCTTCATTTTTTTCTTTAACATTGTTATGCCTTGATTTACCTACTGCTATTTGGTCCATTGTTTCCAACATAGGCCCTAAGAGAGGGTGATTGAGTGAGACCATAAGGAGAAGTAGTCTGTTTTGTATTCCCATTCTTCTGCTGCATTTTTCGTCTAGCAATGTGACCTCTGATCCAAGGCGTGACATCCTCGTTGATCTTGATCACGAAAAAGAAGATAATCCGATAGGTGATTATCATGACGAAGATCACACTTACATCCATCCATTTTGACCTGTTCAGATCGATCTGGAATATTTGCTCTAGTATGAATTCACCGGGGATCTTTGGAAGATCAGGGCTCGAATTATCAAACACCAACCCCATCAAATCGTTTTGATATTGCCCCTGAACCATCCACAGTTTAATTAACAATTCAAATAAGACGTGCTAGTGACATTGTCAGCGTATATAAGTTATAAATGATTTTTACCTGTAGAGCCCAGAAGTGGAAACTGAGGTATGACATAGGGTAACGCCAGAAAGGCTTTGGGATGTCATTGGGGAGTCTAAAGTATCCAGAGACTAGCATAAATATTCCCTTGCATCGTGAGAAAAAACAGAACACAAGTTAATTAAGACTATTGGAAATTAGTTGTAATTTTTTACTAATTGAAAGGGAAGTACTATATAAGTTTATTACCTGAATTCCAGCACCTATAATGATTCCCATGAGGAAATTAGGCACAACACTAGCAATGACCATCATCAAGCTTTCGACAACAGTGACACTGGCATAGAGGCAGATCACAAAGAATAAATAGTGTGTGAAGCCCGGGTGTAAACGGACCATGAAATAGCAGACTGTGCCAGAAAGAAACGTGATCAGTATTAGGAATGGCATTGCCGATAAGGTATTGCTCACGACAAATGCACTAACACCATAGTGTCCATTCATCCTCTCCCTTTGAAAAACCTGTTTTCAATGGAAAAAAGTTCAAGATGTTATAGCGCGTTGTTAAGAAATTGGATAGCTTTTTCAAGATTATGATACGGTACAAACCTTCATATCTTCGACGAAAGAAGGAAATCCTCCAATTGACATGAACGTCACAAATCCAAAGACGAATGATGCACAGGCTCCTCTTGCCTGTTTCACAGCAATAGTACAGCAGAAATGAGGTTGATTTCTTCTTCATTTATTACAAATGAACAAGTTAAAATCGTTCCACTCAGTGGTTGTGTTGCTTTGATAGTGTAAAAGAGTGTATTTTAAATCTGTCTCAGTTATCTTTTAGATGACCTAATAGTAATGTTAGCGTATAGAAGTTAAACGCTTAATTACATTTTCATTCAAGGGGAATTAGGATATTACCAGGATGGAACTATAACCGGTTCCGACATTAAAATAGATAGTTCCAATGCAAATAGTGACCACCAAGTAGATAACAAGCCTCAACCAGTAATAACCAAAGTCTCTTGACATGTTAATAAAAGAACGTTTGGTTAAGGTGTAGGACTGCATGAAGAAACTAGCCTGACTTCCTCCTGAATCTAGCACTGTTCCTTTCTGTTATACACCCAAAATAAATAAATTATAATCATGTCATGAGAGAAGATGGTTAGGTGGTGACTTAGTATTGATCAAGATTGGAAAATCGAAACTTACAACTTTCAACATATCTTCAACCCTTTCGTTAGCTGAGTAACTGTACTGAGATCTACGATAATAGTCTACTAGGATGCGCATAGCTTCAGCTGTCGTCGTTTTGTCAAGAGGATCCTGATTTGACTCAAACTGATAAGAATCAGAAAACACAGTTAAATGAAGGAAACAGTGCTAATATTGCTTAAAGTAGTTTACTTTGGTGTAACAAAAAAGTAAGAATAGGCCAGCTTGTATAGTTTATTGATTATTATATTGCACTTTATCTAAAACAAAAGCACATAGTAAGCATACTGCAAGTGTTCCCCTCAGTGAAACAATCAACAATAGCAATTAAGAAAATACACATCTTGTAAAACACTAAGCTAAGCTAGCAAATTATATGGAATTTTGAAGGGAAATTTAAACAAGATGATCAACGGAAAGAATTTTGTATACCCGAAGCTTCATCGATCCTTTTAGAGTTGCCTTAACTTTGTCGAAATCAGAATTGATACAACGTAAGAAATGATCTGATGGATTTCTCAGAGCAGGACAAGGAAACCCAGCTTGTGCAAAGAACTGCAAACACAGATTTATTTTGAGATATTCGCGGTTCTTGATAGAGTGTTTGCAAAAGTGCCACCTATCAGTGTATACAAGTTAAATCGGACAATAATACGATGAGGAGGAGAAATTTTGCCTCATATGCTTCAGAAGCCTGACCAAAGTAAACTGTTTTTCCTCCGGAAAGCAAATATAATCTGTCAAACAACTCAAATACTTCACTGCTCGGCTGATGAATTGAGGCTATCACAGTCCTTCCATCTCTCGACAGACCACGCAATGTCTGTGTAACAAAGAATGCCGAAGCACTACAAAAAAGGAAAGTGAGACCAGTAACCTAAAAATTAAGGCAAGTTACCTGCTAAAACACGTTAAGAGGAAAACCAGTATGTTCATTTCAACTGTTGCTCATAGATCTCTAAGATTGGAAATATTACTAGTACCTGTCAAGACCACTAGTTGGTTCATCAAGAAAGAGCAATCTAGGCCTCATGAGAATCTCAAGCGCAATACTAACTCTCCTCTTTTCTCCTCCACTTATACCACGCAAGTGCCAGTTCCCAATAACTGTATCAGCACAATCTTGTAGTCCCATTTCAATAATAGTGCTCTCTATCAACGGCCGTTTCTCCGACCATGGCATCCGATCAGGAAGACGTAGTTGAGCAGAGTACGATATTGTCTCCCGTACAGTTAAAGTCCCGATCAACGTATCATCTTGTGTCACATATGCCTGTAACAATAAAAAAAATCAGTTTCAACTCTACACTCGTACTAAAAAAAAGGTTAGATTTTTCAGTCAACTGCTGTTACTTTTCTTCTTTGTTCCAACAAAAAAAGTGACTTCGTAAGATAATAACTATTAGTTGAGTGACTATCTCAAAAATCAACTCAAACAAAACAGAGTGGATCTGTTATTGCTGCTACTTACAGCGGTACCAAAAGAGAGGTTAGCTTTACGACCATTGAGCAAAACTCGTCCTGAAAGGAAAGCGTTAGATGCGAGTCGACCAGAGAGGGCATCAAGAAGTGTAGATTTTCCAGAACCAGAAGGACCCATTAAAGCAGTGAAAGTTCCAGGTTCAGCATAACCAGTAAGTCCTTCTAGAACATTCTGTGTTTCTCCACTATTAACAGTAACCATTACTGTCAGATCTTTCCAAGCCAATCTAGCAGAAACATCTCCGATAAACTCTGTGTTTGTTTTTTCTTTCCATAATGTTTCACTCAATGGACTTAATCCTCCTACAACTATACCCTGACCTTGTGGTTTACTTGCTTCAATTTCCATCATCACATCATTTGCTGATGTTGTTGTTGATGATGATGAGTTCCTCATCTTTGTTTTGTGCTACTAAATATTGGACTTACAATAATGATCTTCAGTATGAAGAAAGAAGACAGAACAGCTAAAAGATTATTAGAGTATGAAGTAAGAAAACAGCTAACAGACAGGCAACATTTTTTACTAAAGTTTTGGAGTTTTATTGAATCTGAAATACTCAATGCATAAGCATGGTCGATTTTTTGAACATCTAAAAGTTGTAAATGCGGCTCGATGGATCTCTAGAGAATAGGTATGGACAAAGCTTGAGAAACTACTACTAATATATTTATTTTTCTTTGTATTGTGGCAAAGAAATGATGAAATGAAATTGTTATGAATTTGACCAGATTGGTTCATGCAAAATGAAGAGAAGGGATATGGGAATTTTTGGTTGGTTTTAGTTCTCTCTTCACTAACTTCACATGCTGATCGTAACAGCTATCGACCATCCACTTCAATCAAGCGCAGATGAAATATGGATGCCTTAATTATTACTAGTAGTAAGTATTTTTTTTATAGTAACCTTTGTTTGAACTATTTTGTGTGCGTCTCGACTATTTCACCGGTGACTGTTGTACTCCTATATATTATTAGCACATATATCAAACTATTTTATTCATCAAAATTTAGGTAGATTAAAAAAGAAAATCACCTAAGTAATATTTTTCTGTTTCTACTGTAATTCAAACACTAATCTTCGATGATATTCTTCTCAAGTAATTGACTATTAGGTCAAATCTATAGGTGCATTAACTAATTTTTTTTTACGAATATTGCAAAAATGGATGATACTAAAGTGAATTTTTTGGTGGAATTCAATTTTTTTACACAGTAGTAACTATCTCTACTCGACTCCAATCCCAAAGGATAAGTAAATAGAAGAAGAAATTGACATTCTCCTGTATCATCCATCTTTTCTCTTAGTTTTGTGCGCTCATTAAATGGGTACTACTGGTAGGTGTTGGTTGGGTGGCCATTTAATTCAAACCGTCCCAAAATAATGACTCTCTTTTATTTTTCTTTCCCATCCAATATTCAAGGACTAAAAAATAGTTCAAACAGGGTCTTATCATGCTCTAAAATACTCCCAACTACAAAAGTCTTCTTTGTCAGCACGGTATGATTAATGAACTTTTGAACACATTATTTGGGGTAAAAAGGCGAAATTCCTCGCCACAGGGCTCTCACCCTCCGGCCCGACAGAGATTAATGAAAGAGGTAAATTATGGTGATTCCACTAAGTGAGACATCATTGTCGACGCCACGCGAGTCATCCTCATAAAGGAGGAATGAAACTCTCACATCAGCAAGCTGCCGAGAACGCGCTTACTTGGCGTCAATCTACCACTGGAACTATTCGACATGATTTGTGATGGCAATGGGTCCTGGACCCGATCCGGATCCGGTGGATCTATATCCGTTTTATAAGATATGGATCTTCAAAATTTGTACCCGGCGGATCCGGATCGGACCCGGATCAAATCTGGATCTGAATATTGTATTTGAGATTCGTATCCGGTTCAGATCCGACCTGTGAATTTATTTTTTATTAATATTTTTTCTATAACCTAAAATATAATTTTATAAGTATTTTTTTTTAAAAAATTCATAATTTATGTATTTTATATTCAAATTTAGACTTTATTTTTATTAATGAAAACAGTGTTCCGTTAAGAAAAAAGAGAGACTATAGAGAAAGTCTTTGAATTCTCTTCAAATGCCATGTAAAGGTTTGTTTATTTTTTAAAATTTGTTCGGATCTCAGACAAGCAACCTTTTTACAAACTCAAAAGACTTGCCCTCTAATCCAGAAATTCCATATTTCGCCCATAGTCAGTGCGCATTTTTGTTATTGTACTCTTTTGTCCTGGAGAGTATATTAGACATGCCCAAATTTCATTTCAAGCATCAGTCCTCAGAACCCATCTCCGTCTTAGAGACTAGACAGAGAACATTGTTGTAGAATTTAATTTCAAGACCTTTATAACAGCGTTTTTAATGATGTTGTTATTTATTTAGTTTGCTTCATCGTCTTTATTTTCTTGTGATGCTAAAACTTTGTTCAGTATTTTGGAAGAATGATGTCATATTTATGTAGGTTGATTAAATGAACTCAAATATGTTTTTCAATCAGATTGAGTTTTATTTTGTCAAAAAAGTTTCAACACGTGAGAATATTATTCAAGGCAATTTTTTTTACATGTGGATCCAAATCTGATCCGTGAACCAAGTGAATCCGGATTTTGATCTGATTTTTATAGACTCGATGGATCTGGATCCATGTATGAAAAACAGATCTGGATTTGGATCTAGTAGGATCCGATCCACATCCGATCCGTTGTCATCTTAGTCGTAAACTTTTAGTTTAAAAATGTAAAATATACAATGATCAAAGCACAACGTATAACATGTAATAAAGAACATTTGCTTCGTGGTTTAGTATTTGTACCATGGTTGGTTGAATGGTGCTTTTAATAATTTATTTACTTTTATTTTTCATTCGATGTCTAGTACGGTTCAATATTAGTATTCGAGTTCGATTAAATTTAAATTCGCGTCGAAAGTTCCAAATTGAGAGTTAAATCACTCCTTAATTACCAAAACGATTATGTATTCAGTAAGGTTCGAATCTGAAATTTATAATTAAAAATAAAGAATATTTAACAATTCGCCACAATACTTGTTGGTGACGCTTTAGTAGTTGGTATGTGTCAACGTGTGCACTCTAAAAGGAAAGTGACAAGGAGGGTCTCTAAAAGAGTAGTAAATAAAGCTAACAACCTTCATTAATTAAAGACAGTAGCTATGCTTTAGCTCTATTTTGCTACCCCTATTGTGGAGTTTGAAGTGAACATGGAAGGTGCCCCACATACCCTTTTCTTATAACTACATTTAGGGTGCGTTTGATTCGCGCAGGGTAAACGAAATGAAATCCAATAAGGGAATGGAATAGAAAAGAATTACCCTGATTATCCCTATATGTTTGGTTTCGGGTGGTCCGGGGTCCGAGATCTGGGGTCCGGGGTCCGGATTGGAGAAAGAGAATGGAAATATCTGGGGTGGGTGGGGGAATTAATCTAAGGAAAAGAGAATGAAAAAGAGGGTAAAATGAATGGAAAAATAGGCCAAACAAACAACTTCAAAGAAAATCAATAGATTCCATTCTCTTTCCTTATTACCCCGAATCAAACACATTCTTACTATTCTGCGGTACTTTTAACCAAATTTGTGTGCAATGGGTGAATTTGAAGTAATGGGACACCCTTTCTAAAACATCAGGATATTTACCTTGAGTTTTTTTTTTTAAATTGAATTAGATCAATATAATATTTTAACATTAAAATTTATATATTCAAATCATACACATAAAGTACTATAAATTGCATTTGTGCTCCTGTAAATGTGATGAAAAAATACATTTTATAATATTGGTCAGACTTTGCATAATTTGAATCTAAAAAAATAAAAAGTAGCACATAAAATGAAACAAAAGAAGTAATTAGCACCGGAAGTAGCAAGAAATTGACAGGTAGATTTTCACGGAACTGTTTGTTAATATTTGTCCTTTGTTTTCGCATCTTTTATAAAAATAGGCGTGTTTTATTTTACGAGTAAGGCAAATAATATATATTTCCTTGTAATGTAAGTTGGTACGTTACAAACTTACAATTGCACATATAATTGCAACGATCCAGTTTGTGAATCATCAAACATGATAATTAAATTACAATTGCAACGATCCAGTTTGTGAATCATCAAACATGATAATTAAATTGAATATAGTCATATAAGTGTCCCATGACTTGCATGTCATGAAATGTATTTTTTTTATCTTCTTTTGATAGTATGTCACTTATGGTACTTGAGAAGGTAATTATTTAAATAGATCTGTTTTACTTATGGTATTTGAGAAGACAATTCTCTGAATAAATTATGACTATCCGACATGATCTGTGAATAATCTAAATATGATAGCTAGGTTAAATATATTATATAATCATACCGATTTGTCACAACTTGCATGACCGAGTTCAGCCATTTTATTTTGCTTGTCTGTAGATCTTTACCATCTACATATGTGCCTCATTAAATTGAAAACGATTAGTTCCGCAAAATATAAAAAACGGGAACAAAATTTAAATCCCAGACTAAAAGTATCCCTTTTGTGCAAATTTCCCAGTACTTAGCAAATACAATGGGCTTTATCATTAGGTTGGGCCAAGGCCATAATCAGATACTTTAAATGGGCCAGGCTCAAACTTACAGATTGGTGCAAAGCATGGTAAGTACCATCCAATGAGTACATCTCTATTTTGGTCCCCCACATTAATATTAAGTTCTAGTTTTATCCCTAGTCTATTACAGTTATTGTGTAGGCCTTATTATGCCCAAACCAGAACTGGTTTCTGGTGCTAGATTTCACTTGAGAGGAAGATAAGAATTCCAAAACAATTTCAATATATCCTTTCAATCCTTCTTCTTTAATTTGTAAAGTCCAAACAGAAACAGGCAAATCCTAGTCCCTTTTTAAAGTATAAAATCACCTCATTATTAATCATTGCATAAATAATTCTTCCATTATTAATCATCGAATAAATAATCCATACATAACTATAACTAAGTGAACATAAACGACCGCTTGAAGTGTTGTTTTCTTTGAATTATCTGACCAATAAATCATACTTATTGTGTGAATAATCACTTACGATGAAAATTGATGTAATTATTCGTTTAAATTGTTGTATTACACTATTAGTTGCAAAAGAAAATATAAAGTAGTTACTAAACCATTGGATTGAAATTGAAAATACCACAAAATATTTACATAAAGAGTTAAAACAAATTTAATTCAAAAAATCGCAAAAGTTTGTATACAACAGTATTTCAAAACAAAAAACTGAGAACTAAAAGCAAAACTAAAACCATAAAATATTTGTAGGTATATCAGTTGATATATTCTTAAACTCTGGTCATTACACATTCTCCGATTTAATGATAATAGTGTTGAGAGACGAATACTATTATATTCAGGAATAGTCTGACGTAAGTAGGCAACTGAATATAAAAAAAAGGAAAAAGGTCAAATATATCCTAAAACTTTGGTAAAAGAATCATATATACCCTTTGTCAAAGTATGGGGTCATATATACCCTCCGTTAGCCAAAACTTATCAAATTTACCCTATATTAATGGATTAGACACGTGGCAGCCACGTGGCAGATACATGACAGCCACGTCACCGGGAGGCTGCCCAGTCGCCGCCTCCATCAACGCCGCCAATGACTCGCCGGAAAATCAAATCTGTAACTGTTGTAGATCGAGATTGGGTGTATGTTGTAGAGGACGTTGAGGCGAACACAATGGTACTACTTCCAGTCGTCGACTATCACAGAGATGGTCGAAAAATGCAAAAGATCGATCGGAAAATCCGATTTGGTCGATCTAAAGAACGATGCAGAATTGAGGGAGGTGAGTGGTATCAAAATGTCGGCAAGAGGATGTTGAATCTACAGATACCAACCACGACCGACTAATGTAACTCCGGTGGCCTGAATTTCAAAAGATGCACCTAGGGTTTCGGCGATTTGGGCGTTGGTCGTTGGTTCGATTGGGGTTGAATAGAGATTTCTGGGTGGTGTATAAATGACGACAATGACACGGAGGTCCTAACCATATCACTCCCAACCGTCGATTCTATCGAAATCAGCCGGAATATGAAGATCACCGTCGGGGGTATTTTCGTCCAAAACTTCGAACACCAAATCGAGATTGAAAATGATGAAATCGAAGGTGTTAGGTAGTATAGACGTGTAGAGGGTGATAAGACGAGTCTTTTGATATAAAACTCGTCGGCGTTGGCTTGTTGTGGTGGCCGGAATCACTGTAGCGGCGGTGGTCTCTGTTCCAGTCTGCCACGTATTTGTCACGTGGTTGTCACGTATCTGCCACGTGGCTGTCACGTGCTCAATCCGTTAAAAAAAGATAAATTTGATAAGTTTTGGCTAACGAATGATATATATAACCTCATACTTTGACAAAGAGTATATATGATCTTTTATCAAAGTTTTAGGATATATTTGACCTGATTTAGGGACCAAAACAGCAATTATTATCCCCACAGCCAGATGGCAGTTTCTCGCAAGTCAGCGTTGAATGCTGACTGTTTCTTTTTGGGAAACATAACATAACATGTAATGATTGTTTTTCATTTTAGTATTAGGACATCCAAATTCCAATACCACAACTCCGTTTCTCGTGCAAGTCCAAGGTTGATGGATCCATCTCACAATATTAGATTATCCGTAACTTCCGCCAAATTTGTTAAATGGTTGCTTCTAATCACATCACACCTTTCTCTCGCCTTGCATGAGGAAACGGTGTGGAGATTTGTGATAAGTTTCTTGTTCTTGTCGGGGGGAAAAAGATTAGGACAATAATTATTAAGGATGATGTTAATGTTAACAGTGTTTGTTCTTGGTGGAGTATCGGTTCTTGCAGTGGAAGCTGTGGGAATTGTTATTTTTATATGGTGGTTTGTCAGAAGAGTTTCTCGTGAAAGAGATAAAGGGAAACCACCTGAAGAGTCATTGTTTGTTGGGAATATTGATCCCTCTTTCTACCAGAAGCAGGCACGTATCAATTTTTCTATGTACTTCCTCCCTCCCAAAATACTTGTAGTTTGTGTCTTTACTATAAATACTTGTCATTTTATTTAACCAAGATAAAACTAAGTAGTTTTTTCCCATTTTACCCTTTTATTAATTAACAACATTTAATAATTAACAATACTCTAGAGGTTTTCATATCCTTGATGGAGTAAATATTTATTGAGGTGAGATAATATGATGAAATATATTAAGAAGGTACGCTTTCTTTGAGGGGCGTGTAAATGAAAAATGCAACAAGTATTTTGGGACGGAGCGAGTATTATTTATGTTGTTGATGCCCCAATTTTGCTCAATGTATTATGTGTATGATTTGTTGGTACCTTTTTCCACACATTGTGTTTGCATTATTGTTATTGCTTTATTCTGAGCTGAGGGTCTATCGGATACAATCCCTTTACCTCCTAAGGTAAGGTTAAGGTCTCTACTCTCCCAAACCCCTTGTAGGATTACACTGGGTATGTTGTTGTGTTTGCATTATTGTCTCAATGAGCAGTATAGGGCTTGAATCAATGCCCCATTGAGTGGCTACTGGTCAGAAGGATTTGGTCTCTGTTATTGAATAATTACTAGGATAAGAACGAGGATTCATATAGCCGACCCCAACTAGTTCATGTTTGAACCATAGTAGCTTTTGTATAAACTATAAAGAACCAAACTTTCAATACTCAATCTGCAATTTTTGGTGCACAAATTCGTTTTACTTGATAATTTTCATTTCCAGGCTTTCTGGAATAGACCATCTGAATGTTGTACTAGTAATTCCTCAAAGTAAATTCTTGTGTTTCACATGTTGTGAGTGTATTCCAAATATTATCTAGTAGAGTCCATTCTATACACAGCAGGAGGCTCTAAGAATGCTCAAAGGTTTCAGTGTGTTGGTATTTCTTGATGAGAATATTATTATTAATGAACTTGATGTTTATACACTTCATTGATTATTAACAGCACTGTGTCATCTTTCCCTTACCAAAAAAAGAAAGGAAGAGAGAACAAAAATGGTTCTTGAAGATGATGGTGATGTTATTAAAAGAGTAAATGGACCAGAAAAAGTTCACATTTCATGTTGTAACCTTCTGACAATTTAACAGATTCCAACTAGAGGGCAGTGCTCTAATCATTCACTAACAGCCTCGCTGCCTCTTGTGCTACTAAAAAACAGCGAAAGAATCATCTCGCTATCACCATTAAATGAATGTTACATAGCGTGAGAAAACTATTATTTAATCAGCAATAATTTGTGAATGGAATTTATATTTTTTTGTACTGATATTTGCTTGAAACGTGTCTGGTGCAAATTTGATTAGTGTTGAGTCTTTATGCTGGAGTTTTCTTTCCCATTCAAGCACCATGCCTTTTTCCTTCACTGGACTTGATCAGTATAACTTATAGTATAGTATGTATATTTTGTTCCTAGGTTCTGGAATCTGATAGAATCCTGAAAGCTTTAAACGTGGACAAAGCTACAAAGCAGCACAAGGCCCAGAAACAGATCTTAGAGATAATACCTACTCAGAAATTTGCTAAAATCAAGAATCACTCTCTCATCCTAATTGAATCGGATGGTTCCCATACTGAAATTCCACTCAGAGGTTGCATGGTTGCGGTTGTTTCTGCTTCAAGTTTGTCCGCTAGAAAATGGTAAGTTAGAGCTTGATTTACTTTACTTTTTGAAGTGCGTCTCAGTTAGAACTCTCTCTGCATCTTTCACTGGTTATATAAGGTACTTGAGTTACTCACTTCAAGCTTAAAAGTTGGAAATATCTACAGAGTACTCCATTGTCTGTCTAGCCATTTTTTGAACATGATAGATCATTTAGTGTTGGAGGCATAAGATCTCTCAGCTCTGTTCTAGTTATAAGCAGACCTAATTTTGTGAGCTAGGGCACTGCAACAGGAAAGCTCAAGTGAGTACAAAGAGAACTTGGCAACATCATTATGTTTCTTCTTTGCTTGAATTCATCTGGTTGTGAGAAGCTGATTTGATTTGAGCAAAAAGTACTACTCCCTATGTCCCAATTTATGTGATGCACTTTCTTCTTTAGTCTGTCCCAAAATGAATGATACAAATGTATATTTAGAAATAATTTAACTGAAAACTTCCTCTTTTACTCTTAATGAGATGATTTGCAGCCACAAATATCTATGACTTGTTTTTTAAATTGCAAGTTGCCTAGTCAAACTATATCACATAAATTGGGACGGAGTGAGTATCTTCTTTATCCACAGTACATGAAGTATATATTATATTCTAATTCTCTGAGATTTATGGAGCTACAAGAAGGCAAATCCCAATAAAAGAATATACACCAGAAGACACGTAACCAGTTATCTTTATATTCTAGAATCAGTGTAAAGAATGGATCTTGGCCTAACTCAACCCAAAAGCTAGCTTAAAGGGAGGAGGATTGTTCAAGCCATATAAGGAGGCCAAGGACCACTTATCCCACTGTGGGAGAACTCAACACCCCGCTTCACGCCCAGGGTTGGACATCTGGAGCGTGGACAATATAAGAGGGTGACTCAACATCGGAAACAATGAATTGGGACGGTCTGACTCTGATACCATGTAAATAATGGATCTTGGGTCTAACTCAACCCCAAAAGCTAACTTAAAGGGAGGAGGATTGCCCAAGCCATATAAGGAGACCAAAGACCACTTATCCCACCGATGCGGGAGAACTCAACAATCAAGAAATTGATTGGTAAATTCCTGCTACCTAGAGATGTATCTTCTTTACGTAATAGAACTTTCCTGGCAAATGCTTTCTGCTAACAAGTTTTACTGAGTTGGATTGAAGATGTATGTCAGATTGTATTGTGCACCATGCCATGCATACCAGTGGGTACTCTTTTGATACTGTCCTCCACTGGAGTCTCCATTAAGTTTGCTGTTAGCCAGACACGAGTTATAGGAAAAATAGTAGTATCATATAGCTGTAGATAGGGCTGCACAAATTTCGGTCCGGACCGAAAAATCGGACCCTGTTCGGACCGGACCGAACCGGACCGAGAAATTCGGTCCGGTCTTCGGTCCTTCAGTTTAAAAAATTCGGTTTTCGGTCCGGTCCGTCGGTCAGTTCGTCCGGTCCGGACCGAATTATTTTTTAATTTTATTTTATTTTTTTTATTTTTTATAATATATATAATTCCTAATATATATAATATATATAATTTATAATTTTATAAATTTCTAATATATATAATTTCTAATTTTATAAATTTCTAATATATAATATTATATAATTCCGGGTCGGGTTCCGGGGCCCGGTTTTTTTTTTAAAATTGAATTTACAATACTGAAATTGACATTCTCGGACGCGTGACACGCAATTTTACGTTGAAATTTATTGTAAATCGCGAGATATTTAGATTTGAAAATTGGAAAACGTAACGATTTGGGAAAAGAGAAATTGAGGGCAAGATGGACGTTTTGGAGAAATCGGAGGAATCAAACCGCGTAGCAGTTTGGCCACCCCGTATCGAAAAATACGCGAAATCAAAAAAATTAGGTAAACGGACGTCCGAAAGCGCAAAGTTATGACCGTATAAAGTTTGATCAATTTACAACCTATATTTCATATGTCAATACGTCCGAGCTGGCGGGGCTGGCGGGAGGGGGCTGGCGGGGCTGGGGACTGGGGCTGGGGATCAAATTCGGTCCATTCGGTCCGAAAACCCGGACCGGACCGAAAATGACCCAGACCGGACCGGACCGGACCGAGAAATTCGGTCCGGATAATCCTCCGATTCGGTCCTCGGTCCGGTCCGGTCCGGTTCGGTCCGGTCCGGTCCGGTCCTGACCCTTTGTGCACCCCTAGCTGTAGAGTTTATAGCTATTAGAGCCATTTTAGATTTTAGTCTTTCGGCTGTCTATTGAAAAAGGAAAAGATGACAGATCTATGTCAATTGATAGGATATTATTTAGATATTTGGGCCCTTGAGAGGTTGGAAACCCAACATTTGTTTGAAGAGAAAGTTTTGAAATTGGAGTTCATAGTAGGTGGGGATGTTATATTGTTTGTATGTTCTCTTTTCCAGCTCAATTCAACTGAAGCTTGCTTCATTCCTCATTTCCACAAGACTCATTTTATGATCATTTCTCTTGATCGAGTCAGTGTTATTCATGGGACTTAAGACAACTTTTCTTTGCTTATGAATGTATCGATTTGAGTAATTTGCTAATGTTCCCCAGGAATTATGCGGAATACCAACCAGAGCAAATGGAGGATAAACCCCAATCCATTTGCTTCATATTTTGGGTGCAAGATACACGTTTTCTAAGTTTTACGAGAACATGGCCCATTTTTTCTTTTTCTTTTTTCTTGGGAAGGGGGGAATAAATTCGGAGAGTGAACTTGTCCTGTCGTAAGCAAAATAATCAAGTTTTTTGGAGCGACAACTTTGTTGTAGCATAGTTGGTTGACCATGTGGATGCATTGACTTTAAACTTGTCCTGATATAGACTGGTAAAATGCCTATTGCACGTCGCTTTTATGTTTTGCTTACTTAAAAGTTTGATGCTTGTTCAACTTACAAAGAGCTTCTGAAGCTCAGCTTGAAGCTAAAAGATATATATTGGGCATAATGCTCTGCTACTTTCCATACTTCTATCTGTCTTTCATCTACTTTTTCTGTTCTCCCGAAAAAGTGAACGACTCCCTCATATCCTGGTTTGACCTTGTACGATGTTTTAACATCTTCATTATTCAAGGTTAGAAGAGGTAACATGGGGAAATCCATTTGTGGCCTTTTGTTTCTTATGATAATTGATTGAATATAATAAATCTCATACTAGTATTTTATCTTGTGGTTTCTTCCCATTGGTCTTTGCAGCAAAGTAGTTAAATATTTGTGGAGTATTACAAAAACTAGAAAAAAGAAGAGGGTGCCGTATATAGATAGGACCTGTGATTGTGAATGACCAAAAGGCAGGAATTCAATTTTGGGCTAAAAATACTCAAATGTTAGACTACCTGACATTTATTTAGTTAGGCAATAATTGAGTATGTAGTTACCTATAAAAAATATTGATTGAGAATGTAGTTGACGCTTGTAGAGAGAACGAAAGTATAAAAGATAACTATATAGCAGGTTAAACACTTACTTTTGAAGAGAAAGCAATTTTTTTTTGGTGCTATTATATATAAGACAATCAGTGGAAAGTAACATAGGACCAAACTGTGGCCTTCGGTTTCTAATGGTATAAGTATCAATTTGTATTTAAAAACAAGAAAAAAACAATAAATATATGTTTGTATATATAATAAAATTATGCCCAAGTAGCTATGGATGAAAAGATGGAATACAAAGCCTTATAATTCCAAAATCTATCAACTAAAAGTTTCAAACAGGGTTTAACTTCATTAGAGAAGGTAGTATAGGGAAATCTTTTACTTGAAAAATCTTATATATATTGTATAAACTTTCTGTCATGTTAAGCAAAACGCTTCTCTTTAATTTTTATATTGGTAAGGATAACACAACCATATCTTAGCACTTCAATTTTGTTACAGGGCAAAAATATACCAAATTAAAGTTGAGAGCGGAGCATCTGCTGTATATAAAGAAAATAAAATATTCTACACCTTGAGACATCTTGGGGGAAGGAATCATGGTGCAAAGCCCTTCGTCTTGCTTCCTGTGAGGATGAAGAAAAAATAAAGTGGTTGGCAAAGTTGAATGTAGAGTTCCACAATTACCTGACGTCACTAAATGCAGCATATCCTTCATTTATGAAACCATCTTCAAGTTTTGGTGCTGAATTAGTTGATAAATCAAGTAAACCAGATGGTTCCTCGTCAAAAGTTCGTCAATTTCTAAAAAGTTTGCCAAGAAAACTACCAAAAATGCTCCAGAAAATAAGACAAGTTGCAGTTCAAAATCAGGATTTGAAGAACGAAAGTTGAGTGAGAAAGTTCGTTCATTCCAAGACCTTGACTTGGCTAGTGGTGTCATGAAGGTTGCTTCAACAAGAAAGCCTCTTGAATTTTCCAATGAGGATGCTATAGTGCCTTCATCCATTGTATCTTCTACTGGCTCTGTCATTTCTGATGCAGATTCTGATGACAGGGTTATTGGTGATGAAGGATCCCTTTGTTGGAATTTGTTAATTTCACGGTTGTTATTTGATGCTAAAAGAAATGAGCATATGAAAAGTTCTTTACAAGAAAGGATTCAGGTTTGTGTCTCCTTTTACTTCATTATGAGATGTAAAGTAATTTCATTTGTTATCATAGTTTAACCGTTTTTTAGTTCACTAGAGTAGAGATTGGTTATTAAGTTACTTGTATTGCTTTTCTAGGACATTAACAACTGTATGACTAATACGCCTCAATACCAAGGTAGTTGAAGTCGTTGTATGTTTATATCCATTCCGTCTATTTGGGTCCATTTCATACCAAAACTCATTAATTTGTTTTACAGGACTGTTGAAATGCAGAAAAATAATGTGGCGTTATTATAGAATGTCTCTAAATACACTAATTCATAATATTTGAATGATTGAATATTGTAGAATATATTTTTTCTTAAAGTGTATATTATAAGACGTTATATGATTCTAGGACAAGCTGTAGGAGAATAATTACTTATGGGCTCGTCTGGACTATATATTTTATATGGACGGTACTGTATTGTAATGGACTGGACTGTATTAATATATAATGGACGGTATTAGAGTATTAATATATAATGGATTGTATTTTTTTATTTTTTTTATTGTTAGTACAGTCCAGGGGAGACCCATATACTAGATGGGTCTAAAAAATGACAGTTGGAGTGTACTATTTTTAGAAATAGTCCAGTCCAGTCCGGCTGAAAATGCCCACCAAACGCTATATTATTTTTGTCCAGTGCAGTCCAGCGTAATACAGCGTACCAAACGTGCCCTATGTTATCATTGTACTGGATGAAGAATTCATGTTTAGCAAGACCCTAATGTGTAATGTCATTATTAAAGTCTTCAGTATATATAGAGAAGATTAAGATGAATTGTCTTTCCATTTTTTGTATAAGGAAATTATGTAGATGATGCAGAAACCTTAGTAGAATTTCTAGATTCCTTGTAAGATGAACAAGGTCTTTGTAATTGTAAATATTGCTGCCAAAACTATCTTGGTGCTGATGAATATACTGTTGCCTTTCTAAAAAAATAAAAAATACAGACTCTAATACATATTTAATATCAATAATAAATCTTCAGTATATCTCTTCTCTTTCTTCCCTTTACATGGTATCAAAACTTTTACAATCTTGGTAGAGACTCAATTATATTACCTGCCCGACAATGTTTATTTTTATCTTTCTTTTTCCTGACCTTGCTCTTCTTTTTGATGGTCGGCGTCGCCCCCTCTCTTTGGTGATCGGTCCCTCTACGCTCTACTCTCTTATATTCCCAATGTGCCGCTCTCTTTTTTGGTGTGAGGCACCACTCCTCTCTTCGGCTATCGACACCGCTCCCTCTCTCTGGTGATTGGTGTTGTTTCTCTCTTTTAGGTGACCGGCATCGCTCCTCTTGCAACGACTGTTTTGGTGGCGGCATGGCATGCACCTTTCCTTCCATCATTTTAATATCAGTTTTCTAGCAAGATTTGACTGTCAGTAGGTTTCCATTGATATTTATACTATGTTCTCAAAACAAGCAAACTCAATACTGAACAACAACTTCTACGCCTCAAACCCAAGTTAATCGGGAAACGAAATAAATGTTGAAAACAAAAATATAATTCATACAATTATATGATAAAATGCTCTATGCACAATATGCCTAGATCATTTAATTTGATAAACGGAATATCGTAGAATGTTGTATATGGTATCCCCGGACCCCACGCATAGTGGAGCTTAGTACGCCGGACTGCCCTTTTTAATCCTAGGAGAATAATCACCCACCTTATATTTAGTAAGTAATAATTGTTTACCTTATTAAGTAGAGAATAATTACATATCTTATTATATTAAGTAAAGACTCCAATACAAGGAGCTTGTAGTGTGTAATGTCATTAATCATGTCTTCAATATATAGTATTCTTCTCTCTTTTATTTCTTGGTATCAGAGCCTCTATAATCTCGGCGGAGAGTCAAATAACTTTTGGATTTTAAAAAACAAAAAAATTTAGAGGTCTCTAATATGAGACTCATCCCTATAAAATGTCATACAACTTCTACTTTTAAGCACGTGTAACATTTTTAAAGAATTTTACCATGGATTGGATAAATGGCTAGTGAAATATGTATCAGCAACATGCTTTTGTGTAAGAACATGAACTTTGGTTCCATAACTTGCCACCTTTCTACTTAAGTAAGGTCTTGAAGGATTGAACTACTTTTCTTTCCCTGTTATGACACTGAGAGAAGTTATCAGTCCAGGGCAAGAAGTTTGTATAATGCATTTCACTTTGAAGCTTCATGTGCATATATTTTATTGTGACAGTTCTATGATCACTTGAAGAGAAATTCGCTTTAGTAATAAGGCTATAACCAAGTGTGATCCTTATTTGTAGAGAACCCTCTCCAATATTCGTAGCCCCAGTTACATAGGTGAAGTCACCTGTGCTGCTGTTAATGTTGGCGACCTTCCTCCCTATATACATGCAATGCGGGTTCTTCCCTCAGACATGAATGAGCTCTGGGCTTTCGAAATTGATGTTCAGTACTCTGGTGGTGCAATATTGGATCTTGAAACGAGGCTTGAAGTTCAGTACCTTGATTTACGTGAAGGGGACAAAGCAAGTTTAGATTCAAGTGTTGTTGATGATGTCAAATCAGATTTGTTAGAAGGCTTTGAGCACTTCAGTGAACAATTTAAGCATTCTGAGGAGAACGCAGATAAGATGGACCAAAGAAATGGAGGTGACACACTATCACACATGTAACTAAACCTTTTTTTTGGTGTTACAAAATTTGGGAAATTCAATTTTGGATATAGTAAATGATTATTTATAGGCATTTTAAATTATTTTCTTGTAGAAAAGTAAATTCATTTTTGACTCTCTATCATTTTGCATTATTTTCTTGTGGAAAAATAATAATATCTTTATCAAGTCAGTAATCTGAAGTGCATTACTCAGGTAACTTTTCAACCGCGAGCAGAATGCCTAGTGGCTCACCTCCTGGATCCAAGTGGAAATCAATTTTACATTCTGTGGCCAAGCAGGTTTCACAGGTTGGTTACCATGTTCTGCTTATCTCTAGCAATTTAACCTTGGGTTTCCCTGAAATAGACTTCCCGGCTCTGCTGTGTTCAAACACTAAACTTGCTGTTGAATGTCAATAGCTGCAACAGACTAGACTCTAGAGGTTTTACAATACTTCTGAACCTATTGCATAATTCTCTACGAGTGCTTAAGAGGTAATGAACATGAGAAGTAAATGATGTCTTGCTCTTAGTATATTAGGCTGAACTTGCTAATAGTCCATGGTTAGGATACAACGATATAACTATTTTGAGCTTTTGGACATAATTATCTATAATAATGGCCTCTTTATTTTGCTACAGAAAAAAAAGGAATTAAAACTCATGTCATGCAGTTGAGTTATCTTTTCTTTGTTAATAGATGAAAATAGAAAACGATAGTTAAAATGAGGATGCAAGGTGATAGAGGTGGGAAATAAATTGTGGTGAAAGTGGGATTGACTCAATTATACAATCATGACTCATATTGCATGTATTACTAAGATATTCAGAAACTTATGGTTCTTTTTTCCTGTTTATGTTGGCTTTGCAGTAGTGAAGGGAAAATCTTATATGTCTCTTCTTCATCTGCTGTAACAAGTGGAAGAAGCTCATCGATCTCTAACCATTGTATTTTCAACATTCAGGTTCCACTCTCGTTAGGGATTAGGGTAGCATCTTTACAAGGAACACAGGTTATATGTAAAGCCACCACCTTCAGATCAAATATGGTTTGGATTCACAGCGATGCCAGATATTGACATCCATTTGAACTCTTCTGTCGGGACCGTAAGATCTCAAGCGGACACCTTTTGTTGTTCATAACCAGTCGAATTAAGGTCATTTTAAAATGTAATATGTTCTATTATTTGAATCGAGGTTGCCAGTCAGATACACAAGCTTGTAGGTGCTGTGAATGCCAAAGGTAGAATGTACCCCAAAATGGCCCGGAAATTAGGAGACAACTATCCCTACTCCCGACAACCACCATACACCTGTTTGACTGTAGTTGGACCAATCAAAGTATCCACCTCAAAAGATCCATGCGGACTTTGTATAGATGAAACTTTAAATTGGTCTCAGATAGATCATCACAGTGTAGAATTCAGCGAAATCTAGAAAGGTACTTTGCGATGGGGAAAGCAGAGGTGAGTGACTCAGTTACTTCTTAGGGTGGAGAGAGGATGATGGTACTTTATATGGCACCAACAGAAAGTGTGCGAGTAGAATACACTACACTTGTCTAGTCAGTTTATTACTTTTAGGACTTTTTCTTGTCTTTCTGTAGCACCATGTTACTCAATGACCTGATTTTTTGCAAATCGTGCTGGCTGCTAAAGATAAAACCAACTTAATAGAGGAATAAATTTTCAGATTCTACACCAAGGGACGTGTCGCAACTTAAATATTCTCTTTCTTAAATAATACTATTGGTGAAATTTTCTCGGAGGTACAACTGATGCTCTTACAACTGATGCAGGCTGCTATTCGTGAAACTGTTGTGCTTCCAAACTGTGAGAATGTGTGCATCCCTTGGATGATAGCAGAAAAGGATGATTGGATTCCCCTAAAAGATGCTCCATATATATGGATTAATAACAAATCTGCAGGTAATGCCAAGAAACCAGAAGCAGATAGGAGAAGCACCAGTAGTAATGCTGAAAGTGAACATGAAAGACTGAACAAAGTTGCATGGGCTACTCAAGAGTAAGTTACTGGATCCACACTCGTTGTACTTGGTTCCTAAGGCTCAACCTAGTTTCAATACCAGAAGCCTCACTACTAGTCCAGAAAGACAGCACCTAAAGTCAAAAAATCATCACGGGGATACACTACAACGCAAGTCATCGGATCCACAGGTATATTTATCAGTTATGGGCCAGTCTTCAGCAGAATTGCATGCCCCCTTGTTGGACCACAATGAACAGCTAGAGAGTAACCGCATGAGCACAGAGGAGAACATGCAAAGCTACTCATCTTCACCTTCTTGTTCATCGAGTATGCTAGAGGAACAAAATAGTTTTACAGAAGATGATATGAAGCCAAAAGGAACAGGTACAAGGGCTAGGATGCATGGTTTGCGGAAACAAATGGGTGAAAAACTTGAAGAGAAGAAGCGTCACATAGAAGAGAAGGGGAGACATTTAGTGGGAAGGATGAGAAGCCACAAGGAATATTCGTAAATTTGCAGTCTCCTCGGTTCAAGTTTGATTGCACAAGGGAAAACACAGACCAATGCGTTCTAAGGGCTCTTCTGTGAAGCTATATACAAGTTCCAATCACATTAATCTTTTGTAGCTGATGAAAATGTGAAGAAGCTTGACAAATGTAAGGCTCCATACTCGGTCTTGTGGCCTGATGCCTTTGGACTGAGGTTCTCTTCTTACAAGTAAAAATCATAGCCTAATAGGAAACCATTTCAAGTAGAGTCACATAGTTGATTTAAACTTCTTGGTGTTGCAGAAACTTTGCGTTACACTTGAACCAAATCAAATTTATTGATAAAATATGGTCTGTTAAATGCCAATGCCTGGGACAACCATGTTTGCAGTTGCAGCCTTGGCAGTTGAAGATAGAATGGTTGATACAAAAAGGTCATCAAAGAAACACGTAAAAATTGATTGCAAGATAACCATTTTCTTTTAAATCAGGAATAAAATGAGTCAATTGGTTTGATAGTCTTCTAGCTCTTTTTTAAATATCTTCATTTGAAAAGGTTATTTTCTTCCATTCAAATAAATGTTCGTAGGAAACCATTCCACACAAAAAAGGAGCACTTCGATGTCGGCACTATTTTAACGTCGAGTTTTGGTTTCGACATGATTTTCAACACTAAGCTAGTGAATCTTCTAACATTTTACTTTGAGAATAGAACCAGGGCTTGTTTTAACGGTCAGCTAAGCCACGTCACAGAACCAGGGCTTGGAAATGAGAATAAAACTCCCATTTCCAACAATCTCCCAACCTTGAGTCACCAAAAAGCAATGGGGGAGGGGGAATAGGTCATTGAGAATGCACTAAAAAGACATGCTATAAATGATTAAAAGTAATTTCGTACATCACCAAGTCCAAAATTTTATAAATTGCATTGCGAACAAAACCATCTGTTAAAAAAACTCACATATCTAATCTTTAACAAAAAAAGGACTTTCTAAAAGGAAACAAGTTCATTCCCAGCCAGTAGCAGCTGGAGCAGGGGTCACTTCTGGTACAGCAGCAACTGGTTCAGGAGCATCTGCAGCGTCAAAACCTACCTCAACCACTGAAAAATATGGACAAAATGTGATGTTATATGTAGAAGAGAAAAAAGTGCAAATGAAATCAGCAGACCTCAGAAACTAAGAGAGATCACAAACTAAGCAAATCCCATACACTCCAACATACAAACAAAATACATTGGAAAAGTAGAACACAAAATAAGATGAAAGAAAACAGTGCCACTATATTCAGAGCTCCTGCATCTACAGATTTAAATTACTAATTCCAGAAAACATGACACTAACCTGCATCTCCAGACCATCCACCAGTAGCTACGGGAACAGATGTTGCGCCATCTGCAGACCATTGAGCATCAGGGATTTGGCTGCTAGTCCAATCACCACCAAGGGCAGCACCACCATATTCTGCATAATCTGCAATAGCAGGTACTTCCTCTTCTTGTGGATCCTTTGCCTCTTCAGGCTCTCTGTAAAAGAAGAGATCCACCTACAGCAGAAAGAAATCAAATATGAGAATGATAGATGTTCAACAGCTACAAGATACACACAAGGCATATTTAAATTCTGGGAACAACAAATGAATATTATGAGTAGAGAGAGAATAGAAATCCTTCCAGATAGTTTTTACCATGACATCCCACTTGTGTCCCTGAGCAATGGTACCGCGCATCTGCAGTACCATCCTTCCTAATAGCCAAAAAAGAACACCAATGCTGTGCTTTCCTTTGTTATTGGCAGGGATACCGATGTCAACATAGCGCATTGGTGAATCAGTGTCACAGAAAGCAATAGTTGGGATGTTTCCAAGTGCAGCTTCCTTGATAGGCTGCAAATGACTCAAACAGGTTATAAATTGTCCACAAGCCAAAAGTGAAACACATGATGCCACATAAATAAGTAGCAACCTGGTGATCAGTTCTTGGGTCGGTGAGAATGAGAAGTCGTGGCTCGCTGTATGAAGTCTGAAGTTGATTGGTAAAAGTACCAGGGGTGTGACGGCCAGCAATGGCATGTGCACCAGTATATTGTGCAAACTTCAAGACAGCTCTCTGTCCATAGGGTCTGGCAGATTGCACAATTATGTCCTGAGGATTCTCAATAGAAACAATAACCCTAGCAGCCATTTGCAGCTTTTCCCACGTCTTTCCAAGGTTAATAATGTAGATACCTAAGCAGCATAGAGTATCAGTCAAGATACAAGGATAGATTGCTAAACAATGAATACATTACTTTGCTAATACACCATGCTTATGAAATCAAATATATACCCCAGTAGAATACAAGTTAATTACAAACAAAATTCACACCTACTGTAACATTTTACTTAAAAAGGAATCAATAAACAGATATAAGAATCACAGGCATACTTACCGTAAAATAATTATTCACTCTCAACTGATTTCACATTTGCTATCTTTTTCCACAGACGAAAAATCATAGTGGATAACACATCGTATATAAACTCGAAGAACAAACTACATAAGGGAAAATGGATCACATATTGATGACCTGAATATGCTAGTAATATACAGTCAAGTATTTGTTTTTCAAGCATAGCTAAGAAAAACATGCTGCTTATTTACCAAACAGGAAAATACTTTTATCTAGATATATGGACCTACTTTTTTTCTTCAAACCGCTAATAAGTACCTGCTCTCCTCTGTCCCAATGTATTTGATACTTCTCACTTTTCGAGAGTCGATTTGAATAAACTTTGAAGTCAAATGGATTAGATTAACTCAGTATTTTGAAACTAAAATTTATACATTTGAAAACTACATGAAAACTATTCGCATTATCAATTTGGCAAAAGATCAAAGTTCATGCCGTTTGAATCTCGATAAGCGAAAAATATCACATTAATTGGGACCGCGGGAGTATATCCTATTCTTACGAATCTAGCACTCCAATATATACTCTGTTATATCTAGCACCCAAACATTAGACAAATTTATGCAAATACCTAATATTTCTAGCTAAAAGGTAGCAGTTTATGATCATGGATCTAGAATATAATGAAAATTTAGATATTGATAGTATAATGAGTATACCGTCGTTGCGACGTTTGAAGACGTAACGTTCCATTTGGAAGTCACAGTTCTTAGTGCCGAGGTGGACTTCTGCGGCCAACATCATCTGTATGTCAGCCTCTTTGGTGGACAGTGTCCTTGCTTGCTGTGTTGGAGCCGCCATTGTTACTCTCCCTTTGCTTATTTCCTCTGCTTTTTAGGGTTTTACTGCGGCAGTAGAGGAAACACCTGTGAGAACGCAGAGGGCTTTAAAAAAGCTATTTTGTTGGGCTTCACATTCAGGCTTTTTGTAATGGGCTGGACTTTGCTACCTTTTGAGCCCTAGTGATTCGACTCATACTGTGGCTAACTTTTTTTTTTGTGAATAATAACAGTAAGAAAAATTGCACGGTTTGGGTTGTTCTTTAATTTGTGCCCTTCAAATGGGCTAGAATTTAATTTTTACTCTTCAAAATTAAATTTATGTCTAGCGGGTATAATTTTTTTGAATGTGCCTGTCATAATATATCAATGCAGGATATACAAACTATGTCATTCTTTATTCTATTCTATTTCTGAAAAAAAAAAAGTGACTCCACTTCTCAGCTAGAGTTGATGTGAGATATTATAATACGAAAATATAAAATTATATTCCGTGAGAAAATTATTTGCATTGAGGAGCAAAAAATTAAATATCAACACAAAATAGGGATAAAAGTGTAAATGACCCAACGGTAACTGCTTGTTATTTTAATTCTTAACCTTGTCTCGAGAAAAAGTAATATATAAGAGGTTACATTATAAAATAATATTGTTGACTTTCTTTTTTAAGGAATGACTTGAGATGACTATTTACTTGTATATCCTGATAGTCGCAATTAGAACTTTGCCAACTAAACTCTTCTACCATTCAAAACAAAGTATTTTAAACCTTTTTCCGGCCGATTTCATTGTCATTGAGTGAGATTTCCAAGTTATAGTGATAAGTTTCCTCACCTCGTTTTAGTTTATTTCTCGAATAGTATAATCGCGTGTTCTAGCCAATAATTACCCCACATTGGATTACACCAAATCAATATACATATGACATGTCTTTACAAATTTGGTTATCACTAAACCAAAGTTAATTACTACATGTTTTCGCAAAAAGGAGATTACTGATTATATTAGCTACTTTAAATTTCTGAATATCTGGGTTGAACATGAAGACTTTCTTATATTGGTTCAAGAAAGTTGGTCAGGTGTGATCACAGGTGATCCTTTAGTTATTCTACATCAGAAACTCAAGAGATTGTGTAACTCTCTCAACACTTGGTCTATGAGGGCCTTGGGAGACATTTATGAAGAACCGAAGAGGTTGGAAACTATCATTACAGAACTTGAGGAAAGTTCTATCAATGACAACAACCCTTCTAATAGAATGAACCTGTCTAAAGCCAGAGCTGAATATACTAGGTTTTTTAAATTTCAAGATAGTGTGCTTAGACAAAAAAAACAAGGGTGAAATGGTTGCAAGAATGAGATGCTAATATTGCTCTTTTTCATGGAATCCTTAAGAATAAAAGGAAGAGACTTACCATCCAAAAAATTAAAGATATTAATGGAGACTGGGTGAAAGGCAATAAGGATGTTGGTGATGCTGTTGTTACATTCTATGAACATCTATTCAATGCTGAGTATACTTTTGAAGATTACAGTGTCCTTAAAGTTGTAAGAAGATCCATCTTAATGCAGATCCTACCCTTCAAGAGATTAAAAAGAGTGTTTCTCACTAGATTCTGGCAGTGCATCAGGCCCAGATGAACTTAATGAAAAGTTTTACCAAGCTGTTTGGAACATAATTGTTGATGATCTTTATAGAGCAGTGGTCTACTTTTTCTAAGGAGCTAATCTTCCAAAAAATTTCAATCACACTTGCATTGTTCTGCTTCCCAAGGTAGAATCCCCCCAAGACTTCAAGGATTTCAGACATATAAGCTTATGCAATGAATCTTCTAAGATTATTGTCAAATTATTAATGTCGGGATAAGCAAGGTCCTTCCAAATATTATCAGCCTTTATTAAGAGTCCAGTTAAAAGTCTCGCATCGGAAATAGAATGAGAACATGAACTCCTTATATGAACTTGGACAATCCTCACCCTACAAGCTAGATTTTGGGTTGAGTTAAGCCCAAGATCTATTCTTTCATATCAGAGTCAAGTTTATTCTAATTCTTTGTTCACCAATGTTGGGCCCCCAAATTATATTATACACACTCCAGTTAACGAGGTATGGGCGTGGGGAGAGTGTTAAGAGTCCCACATTAGACGGGGAGTGTTAAGAGTCCCACATCGGAAATGAAATGTGAACATGAACTCCTTATATGGACTTGGATAATTCTCACCCTACAAGCTAACTTTTGGGGTTGAGCCAGACCCAGATCCATTCTTACATGGTATCAGAGTCAGACTCATTCCAATTCTTTGTTCACCGATGTTAGGCCCCCAAATTATATTATCCACGCTCCAGTTAACAAGGTCTGAGCGTGCGGGGAGTGTTAAGAGTCCCACATCGGATATGGAATGGAAACATGAACTCCTTATATGGACTTGGACAATCCTCACCTTACAAGCTAGCTTTTGGGATAAATTATATTATCCACGCTCCAGTTAACAAGGTCTGAGCGTGCGGGGAGTGTTAAGAGTCCCACATCGGATATGAAATGGGAACATGAACTCCTTATATGGACTTGGACAATCTTGACCTTACAAGCTAGCTTTTGGGGTTGAGTTAGGCTCAAGATTCTTTCTTTACATGATATCAGAGTCAGACTCATTTCAATTCTTTATTCGTCGATGTTAGGCCTCAAATTATATTATCTACGCTCCACTTAACGAGGTCTGGGCGTGCGGGGAGTGTTAAGAGTTCCACATCGGAAATGAAATGGGAACATGAACTCCTTATATGGACTTGGACAATCCTCACCATACAAGCTAGCTTTTGGGGTTGAGCCAGACTCAGATCCATTATTTACATGACATCAGAGTCAGACTCATTCAAATTCTTTGTTCACCGATGTTGGGCTCCCAAATTATATTGACCACGCTCTAGTTAACGAGGTTTGGGCGTGCGTGGGAATGTTAAGAGTCTCACATCGGAAATGGAATGGGAACATGAACTCCTTATATGGACTTGGACAATCCTCACCCTACAAGCTAGCTTTTGGGGTTGAGTTAGACCCAAGATTCATTCTTTACATGGTATCAGAGCATGTGGGACTCTTAACACCATTCCATATCCAATGCCGGACTCTTAACAGCCTTAACCAGAGTGGTTTGTTAAGGGTAAGGCCATTTCTGATAACATTTTGCTTGCCCAGAAGATCATTACTTATATTGCTAAACCAAGGAAGGGTAAGAATGTGGTGATCAAGCTTGATATGGCCAAGGCATATGACAATATCTTGGCCATTCTTATGTTTCATGTTG
Source organism: Przewalskia tangutica (assembly GCA_029844215.1). Taxonomy (NCBI): domain Eukaryota; kingdom Viridiplantae; phylum Streptophyta; class Magnoliopsida; order Solanales; family Solanaceae; genus Przewalskia; species Przewalskia tangutica. The sequence continues at coordinate 95,882,437 of CM056732.1, read as the reverse complement.
AGATAAATTGGCTTTTCTGAAAAATGGATTGAGCTCATCTACAGGTAAATCTCCAACGACTGGTATTGGTTGTAAATGGGAGTAGACAAAGGCTTCTTCAAGCCTGGAAGGGGATCCCCTCTCCCCTTCATTATTTGTCCTTACAGCTGAACTTCTCTCACAAATGTTAAATGCATTTCATGACAACCCAAGATTTAAAGGCTTCTTTATGTGTAATCAAGGCCCTATAATTTAATCAATCACCCTTCATTTGCAGATGATACTATTATCTTCTGCAATAGCCATAAACCTTTTCTTCAACTTATTCTGAGAACTTTGGCCACATATGGAAAGGTATCTGGCCAACTTATCAATAGTGATAAGAATTGCTATTCAATGTCTTCCAACACCACTCAAAGATCCATCAGAAGAGTTGGAAGGATCTTAGGGATGAGATATGATAGCTTACCTATGGAATACCTTGGTTGTCCCCTATATTCAGGCAGGAAATTGATTGCTTACTATTCTGACATGATCAACAAAGTGGTCAACAAAATTAAGGGTCTCAAATTCTTATCCGTTGGTGGAAGGACAATCCTTACAAGGCATGTTCTAATGACCCTTAATGTGCATACTCTTTCCATTGTCCATCCACCAAAAGGCACAATTGAGCTACTGGAAACTTACTTAGCCAGATTCTTCTGGTCAGGCAATGATACTGGTAACAAATAACATTGGGTTGCTTGGAATAAGTTTTGTTTTCCTTACCAGGAGGATGGATATAATTTTAGAAGAATGGATGATATTTTGCAAAGCTTTCACTGTTAAACACTGGTGGAAGTTCAGGACTACTAATTGCATGTGGTCTCAATTTCTCAAAGCTAAATACTATGGTGTTGATCATCCCATCAACACACAATGGAGACCTGGTATCTCACATAACTGATAGTCCATGTGTGAGCTGAGACACTCAATTGAAGATAATATTTGGTGGAGAATTGGTAAAGGTGAGATAAGAGCTGATTTGACAATTGGTCAAGCCTTGACCCCTTTTACATCCTTATAGATGATATCAATGTCTTCCAGAACATCAAGGTTAATGAAGTGTTTAGAGATGGTCATTGGTACTGGAATAGCCTAGATCATCAATTATCAGAAACAACTAAATAGGCTATTATCAATCAAGACATTACCATCTCTCCTAAAAAATGACATTCCTTTATGGACTTGCACATATAATGGGAAATTCAGCATTGCTACTACCTGGGAACTATTCAGACAAAAAAGACCAATATCCCAGTTTGACTCAATATTATGGCTTCCTAAATTGCCTTATAAAATGAGTTTCCTGGCATGGAAAGCTACTCCCAATAGGTTACCTACTGAAGACAGGGTAACAAGACTTGGAATCAATATAGATTCTATTTGTTGTTGCTGATTTGGTGCTAGGGCTGTTATCGGTTCGGTTCGGGTATCGACATACCCGGACCGGACCGATAAGCTTACCGGACCGAGAACCGGACCGATAAGGTTTCGGTCCTGAGTCGAGATCCGGGACCGGACCGTGTTGAGATATACCACATATATACAATGTATATATGTGGTTAGTTAGTTAGTGGTTAGTTTGTTAGAAGTTCATTAATTAGATATTTTCGATTAGATGATCCTTAGATATTTGTGATTAGATATTTTGTGATATTAAGCAATTAGTTTAGCCTATAAATAGGACCACCTATTGTAATTACAATTGAGCAAAAATAAGAGAACGAAGAAGAGCATTTTGCTCCCAGCTCCTCATATTTCTTCCCTTCTCGATCTTCTGCTCCATTGGTCGATCTTCACCTTCTTACAAAACTTAACATGATATCAAAGCCGGATAGATCTGAGAGGCGCGATTGAAGAAGGAGAATATCAGAATCGCAATTTCTGAAAATCAGAATTGCGTTTTCGTCTGAAAATCAGGAAAATCAAAATCGAAGAAGCATAAATCTACAATTTCAAACAGAGAAATCGCAGTTGATCGTGAATTTCAATTGCATCGATCAGAAGTCGAAAATCAAAAGAAAAAAACCCAGAGAAATTGCAGAAATTGAAAAATTGAAGAACGAAGTCACGGTTGCAATTTCTTTCGGAAAAACATAGAATTGAAAATCGAATTGAAGGAGATCAATTGAAGGAGTTCAATCGATCGAAAAATAGAGAAGTTCGAAAAGTCAGATAATCGAACGATTTTCTTCAGAAAATCGAAATCGAAGGAGACAAAATATTGAGGTAATCTCTATAGTATATCGATCGATTTTGTTGCGAGTGACAACAGAATCGATAGAGAATCAAAGTCGATTCATTCTATTTTTACTTACTGTTTTCGATTATCGCATTTGTCAATTTAGTCGAATGGAGAGGTTATCGTTTTCTGCGGATACACTCCGCCTTTGGCTATCGTTGCGACGTCGCAAATCACCGAGGATAGTCGAGTTTCTGGAAACTCAACTTCATTTAGTTTGTGTTTGTGAATTGACGAAATTGGAGAAAAGGTGTTGAGTTCGTTGTTGTTGTTGTTGATAGTTGTTGTGATGTTGTTTTCTGTTCAGTATTGGTTATGTGTTGTTAGATTTGTATTTGTGTTGGTGACTTGACGAATTGGAGGAAAATTGTTGAGTTCGTCGTTGTTGTGTTGGCTGGTTGTTGTTGCTTCTACTGTGGCTGTGGCTGAACCACATCTGGTATTTCTGCTGTGTTGGCTTGCTGCTTTGATTGCTGGTGTAGCGACTGTTTTTTTTTATGTGAATTTGCTGGACATATGCTGGTGTTACTGCAGTGTTTGCGGCTGATGTGCTGCTGCTGCAAGACACTGATTTTGTGTTGGAGTTTTGGCTAATGGAAACAATATTGGTATTATGGATGTTAATGAAGGTCTATGGGTTGAGAAGACCATAGAGTAGGAAATTTCTATCGATTGAAGGATCGAGGAGTTCTTAGTGACAAATAGACTAAGAATTGAGGGATACTTCGTCGAAGATAATATGTATTGAGTTGAAGCTCAATTCAAAGATTCAAATAGTATTTACAGGTTGATCAATTATTGGATTGCCTGTTTTTATGTGTAGCTCAAGATAGGAGAATCGATGAGTTTCTAGCCGAAAATGGACTAGAAATTGAGGGAGACTCCGCTGCATATCCGAGCTTATTATGAGAGATTGCGTGATGAGAATCGAGAGATTCTCTAGTGGTACTTATGTAGAATGTGGGATCATCAGCTGCTGTTGTTAAAACTGTTGCTGTGCATTTTCATGTGTAGCCAGCAGCAGAGGAGGGGAGCAGTAGCAGAATGCAGGAGCACTGCTCACTGATAAAAATGTCTGCTAATGTCACTCAACAACCTGCACAGTTTGGTGCTAATGTTATGATGGCCGATTGGGAAGAGAGTTTGGTTGTGATTACTGCAAATAGAACAAAAGATGATGAATTGGTGTTTGTTCATCTTAGTGATTGTTTGTGGAAAGATAGAAGTGATATTGTTGCTGCTATCTCTGTGGTATTTGATCATGTTGAACATGAGGATGTCTACAAAACTTGTATTGATGGCTTCTTGGTTGTTGCAAGGATTTTAGCTTGTCATCATCTTAGGGATGTTCTGGATGATCTGGTAGTATCTCTATGTGAGTTTACAACTCTCTTGAATCCTTCATTGGTGGAGGAACCTGTTTTGCCTTTGGCGACGATGCAAAAGCAAGGATGGCAACTGTTACAGTTTTCCATATTCTGAATTGTATCATTCTGTCTGCAACAATGAGATCTGCACAACACCAGAACAAAGTACTGGTTTTGCTGAAATGAATCCAAGCCGTTGGGTTGATTGGATGCACAAATCCAAGAAAACTTTTCCATATATTCGATACTATTGCTGTATCGTATTACTTCCAAGCTAGGACTGAAACCGTTGTTTTCAGTTCCTAGCTTGAGGGGTTGTTGAGATAAACCACATATATACAATTAGTTAGTTAGTGGTTAGTTTGTTAGAAGTTCATTAATTAGATATTTTTGATTAGATGATCCTTAGATATTTGGGATTAGATATTTTGTGATATTAAGCAATTAGATTAGCCTATAAATAGGACCACCTATTGTAATTACAATTGAACAAAAATAAGAGAACAAAGAAGAGCATTTTGCTCCCAGCTCCTCTGCTCCTCATATTTCTCCTCTTCTCGATCTTCTGCTCCACTGGTCGATCTTCACCTTCTTACAAACTTAACAGACCGAAATTTTATCGGTCCGGTTCTTGGTCCGGACCGGTAAGATTTTTCCGGATCGGGTTCGGGGCCCGGATTTTTTTTTTAAATTGAATTTTCAATATTGAAATTAACATTCTCGGACACATTACCACGAAATTTGGACGTTGAAATCTATTGTATATCGCGAGATATTTATCGAAGAAAAGGGAAAATTAGTAATCCGATTTGGGGAAAAAGTGAAATCGATTGACAAGACGGATGTTTTTTGAGAAATTGGCTGCTCAGTTTTTTCGGCCCCGTCTCGAAAAAATACGCGAAATCATTTTTTTTAGGTGAAACGGACGTCCGAGTGCAGAGTTATGACCATTTAAAGTTGCATCAATTTACAACTACTTTCTTCTCTCACTACCTATATTTTATGTCAATGCTTCACATTAAAAGATAAAATCTACATCACATATATTCTTAAAACATGTAAAATAGTTCAACATTAGAAATATTGCAATTAAATATAATTAGTGCTGACTGTGGGGGCTGAGGGGTGATTACCGAGTATTTTATCGGGTTATCGGACCAACTCCTTATCGGTCCGGGTAATTTTCTGGTACTCGTATCCGGACCGATAAGGTTTCGGTCAGAATTTATTGGTCCGATTCTCGAATAATTACCGGGAGTATCCGGACCGATAACAACCCTATTTAGTACAAATAGCAGACCAATTTTTGCCCTCCAAAAATTCAAATTTACTAGTCATGCTCTTGAATCGCAAACAAAGTAAATAATTATTCAGAAAATCAAAAACACTTTCTAAAACAGCTTTTAGTTACATTTTTGCCATTTCATTGACAAAATATCTAAATGCGTAATTTTAAGTATAAATTGTGGAAATTTTAGCAATTCGAAATCAATTTGCACAAAAAAAATGTTTAATTAATTTTAATTGTCGATTTAAGTCATATTTTTTACTTTGTTTAAATCAAGAAGCTTAATTAGTTAATTGAATCCTTAATCCAAAAGCTTAAGTTGTTTAAACACTTTTTGGAGAGTGTTTATAAACTTATTTTTAAAATTCCCTTGGAATTCATGCATTTTTGTTCCGCTCGATTTAAAAGATAAGTTTATAATTATTTTAATGAATTCCAAAAAAAAAAAACAATTTATGAGAAGATGTTTAATGATTTGCTCATACTTAAATGTTTGTTCGGCTCGTCGGAAGTCGGTTTGGGTGAAAGGGTGTTGGTAGACTCGTCGCAGGTAATTCTCAATTTCATCTTAGTACTTTATTCCAGTTTATATTAGTTACTATTAGTTTGGTTCCATTTACTGATTCAAATGTTTTCTCGTAGTTTCTGGGTGTACAAAGCATGAAAAAATAATATTCTTTCCCTTTATTTTGGTTCCTTAATGATATTTTAAGAAAGCTGTTTGGATGCTGGTTATGTTCAGAAAAGAAGATGAATGTCTCGATTTTGTGTTATGTGATAAATAAAGGAGTCTAAGTATGTGATCTAGCTAAGAACGAATAGGAGAGAAACTAGTTGTTAAGTCTTATGCGATTGTTTGAGCTATAAGGCCTGAGATGGAGACTTCATTAGCCGAAAGCCTTGTTTCAGTAGTATCTAGACTAATTTGAATGGGTTTCTTTTAGTCTTGGCTTACAACCAATTTCTGCTTAAAAATTCTGTCAGAAGTTGTCATCATTCTGTGTTAGCTTGAATAAGAGTTTGATGAACCCAATATTTCTCTTCACTGTCATGTTTAAAGACTGGCTCAAAAATATGCATTTGTCTAGATGTCAACATGCCTAGTTACTGGTTTCTTTCCCTTTTGTGTCGTGTTTATTTACTCTTTAAAAGATCAATCGACTGCTTGATTTGGGATCTTGTACAAAAGAACTCAGAAGCATTTGTAAGTAGATATCAAAATTTGTATAAGTTTGTGTTTCATTACTTGTTATTTTGAAGTTTAATTGATGTGTCTGGAAGTAAGTTGTTTTGAAATGGTTGGGTTGTACATGTCCAAATGCTTTCCCTTTAAGCCTTGATTCAAAATTTCTTTCAAAATCTGAGTTAGTGGCTAAACATTTGGTTTCTTTGTTTTTTTGTTAATGTTAAACCATCCAGGAAGTGATTGTACTTAGGGTAACTTAAACCAAAGCAGACCCTTTCTCCCCAATTTTAAACCGATATCTCTTCTAATCGAAAGACATCAAATATGTTTTAGAAGTTTTATCTGCTCTATTTAGTCAATATATTTGCGCGGGTTAATTTAGTTTCTCCCTTGTGACGATAGCAGACTAGTGTTGAGCTTGTTTCTCCCCTCCGCTAATTTTTAAATAAAACAAGCATGTTTTTGAGCATGTCATGTAAAGAGTGAACCATTTGCTTGCTAGCATGAAAACTGATTCCTGATAATGTGTGATAAAGTTTGTTCGAAATTCTTGTTGTAAGATGAAACACTTTACAAGTGTGTACGATTCTTTAAGCTATTCGGTGTTTTGATTTGTCAGTCTGGGATTAGTTAAGCTGCTGTCTGTTTCTCTTTACATCCTATGCTACATACTTTAATGACTTTACTTGGCCTATAGTGAAAAATCTGTTTCCTTCTCCTAAACCTTTTTTTTCTTCCTGATAAAATTAGTAATGAATTAACTTGGATTAGAGTTGGATCTATTTCTCTGATGGTAAATTCTTAGTAACACTCTAGAACTGATAAAACAGAATAGAAGTTTCTATCTAGAAGAGGGTTGAGTAAGAATGAAACATGACATGTTAATTTGTATCCGGATTCAAAGATCTCTTTGGCTAAGTATTCAACTAAGTATTATGTGTAAATGATTGATTTAAGTTTGTACATTGGTTTTATAACACAGATCGTGAATTAGCTACTGTGTTCAAAGTTGAATCTTATTTGTTTAACCTTCAGACCTTCTTTGTATGTTGGCAATCATAATATTATTGGTTGGTTTGTTAATTATTAGTTATGTGATATTTGACACCATACTAATCTTTCTTTTATTTCTGCCTATGTGCTTGAAAATCGACCGAGCCTACATGGTCTCTAAAATATTTTCCACATATCTTCCTCCCTGCACAACATTTGAGCTGTTGGGCCTACGAGCCCAACAATACCATTCTTCATCAAGTCCGTGAGTTGAAGGCCCAACCATGGGTAAAAATGGTAGAAGGCCCAACCATGGGTAAAAATGGCCCAAGTCCTGTATATAGTATATCACGTATATAATGTCGTTGGCCTCTGTGGGCAATATCATCAAGGTCATATCTATGTAAGTTGCGTATATAACGCCATAGGCCTCTGAGGGCAGTATAAATGCATATTATATATGTATGAAGACCGACTGAAGTACATAGCATACTTACTAATCCCTTCGAAGTGATGCAAGGTCGTTACTCTGACTATCCTTATGCGGATTACATACTGTCTTTTATTTGCTTATGAATCAATGAGAAGGTAAAACTTTGCTATTTTTACCTTTTTAGAGTAACACCATTGAGCCTTGTTTTATCAATATGAAAATGATAGTGTTGAGAGTGAAACATGCTTCCCAGGGGAACAGATAGGGTACATCAATCAACAGAATAGAACCTAAGTATCTTCTTAGCGATTGGGAATAGAGTTCTTATTGGGGAGCGTTTCGTGGCTGACATCGTTATATTGGTCATGTCAAAAGAGAAGAAAGTAAGCGCTACATACCTTGTTGTCGAAGTTATGTAATTCCCACGAGTCGTCGCACCTTCCGCGGACGATTATCTACATCACACGAAGGATAGATATCAATATTGCTAAGATATGTTGAGGTGCTATCCATGTCCTTAAAACTTCATTTAGTAGCTTAAATCTCATAGAAACAACCCACACAACATAGCTTAGCTTCAAGACTCATAGTCACTAACTTCTTCAAGAATCCTCCAACAAATTTTAACTCAACACTTGTACAAATTTTAACTCAACAAATTTTAACTCAAAATTTTAACTTCATTTAACTTTGGATTTAGCTTCAAGTTGATGGAAAACCTTTGAGAGGATATTAGGGGTGTTCTAGGGTCTGGAACATGGGTGAAATGAAACCCCAAGTCGAGATATGACATATATATATATGGAAAAAGAACTTCCACCGCCCAGATGTACGGTACAAATGTACGGTCAGAACATTTGGATCGTATATCCAGAACTGAAAACAAGGAAATTGTGGGGAAAATTACGGTTCAAGCTCCCAAATTATACGGTCCATACATTTGGGCCGTAATTTTGGAAAGCTATTTCGTCGAAACATATTTTCTTCGACCCGTTTAACTTCTATACATCCCGACACTTCTATAAACAAGCTGTAAATTCGTATTATCCTTCCGTAAGGTCGCATACCTTCCCGAGATACCTGTATCAATCGACGGCACGACTAGACGTAAAAATACGAGGCGTAACAACCTCCTATCATTCTTTGGGAGTTATGGGGAGCTAGATGTGGTGTAAAATATGATGATAAAACTCTCAGTTTGTAGAACCACCACTCTCATAAATCTCAATATTATTCAGCTCACTAAACTTCAGTTCCCTAATTATCTAATCCCTGATAGTTGATATGGCTTAACTCAAATGATGGACTTGAAATTGTTGGAGACTACCTCTATTGCAGTATCATGGAGTAAACCTCACCACTCCTTTGTTAAACTCAATACAGATGGTTCTTGCATTGAAGGGATCTGTGGAGGAGGTGGTGTGGTAAGGGACAAGGAGGGTAAATTTATCATGGCATTTTGCTTACCACTGGGAAGAGAAGACAGTAACACAGCATAGGTTGCTTCCATTTTGTTTGGTCTCAAATGGTGCACTCAAAATGGATTCAACATGGTTGCTGGTGAAACTGACTCTCCATTGCTGCATAACTGCATACAAGGTAATTGGCAAAATCCCTGGAGAATTGAAGATATTGTCAACAAGATAAAAATTTGATGGAGCAAAACCAAATTACCACCAATCACTGTTTTAGGGAGGCTAATAAAGTTGCTGGCAAGTTAGCATCTTTAAGCCACTCAACTGGAAATACTTGTATCTACACGTCAAGTATCCTCCGTAAGGGCTGGTGTTTAATTTTTAACCTAGATAAATAATTTTTATAATAATAATCTCGACGCTACATGCCGGTCAGAACTTGCCCTTGTTCTTATCCTCCTCCTTCTCCATCCTCTTATTTTTCTTAATCCACCTTCTCATTTTTCTTCTTGCAATAAATTATGAGCTCAGAGCTAAAATTGTTGTGCTTGAAAAATACTTGTTGAAGTACAAAATGAGTTTATTGATTGAAGGTTTGAGTTGAATCCAACCATTGTGGATTGTTGTGATTACTATTAGAATGTCGGTTATCAAATCTGGAGTCATTTGAAGTTGATTTGGACCAATTTAAATCAATTTTGAAGCAAAAATGAGTTGGTAATGTAAAAAATTTCAGAAACTTCTAGACTAACCAGGAATTGTGAACAATTTATTTCTAAAGTTGACAAAAAGTGTACTAAATTCTTGATGATTCGCCAAGACTTGTTGCAAGCCCATCCTATTAAAAATTCCTGATGATCCACCGAGACATTTTTGTAAAGAACTTCTGGTGATTTGCCATGAGTTTAGGCAAGTCCATCTATCAGGAACTCGTAATGATCCACCATGATATTTTTGTACTAAACTCCAAGTGATCTTCCATACATTGTGGAAATGCAAGTCTTCTGGCGATCCAACAAGAATTGCTCTTAACTTTTGGCCCGAAGACTATTTTCGTGTTGACTCAAAAGTTAAACATCGACACCAAAATAGCCTATTTGCTTAAATCTCCCGTTCAATTGGCAAGAGACCAGGTTCAAAACGTTTGAGGCTTAAGCAATAATGCTTCTAAAGATCAATGACTTTCTTTACAAGTATAAAATTACATCTTAAGGTTCCATCTTGTGTTTGGTGAATGTAAGACGGAAATCAAGAGTCAGAGTAATAAAAGAACCATTTGATTAGGTGTGCAGCCTGCAGGTTGCAAATTAAGCCAAGTATAGAGGGTTTATTTTTAATGCATTATCACGTTCATAAAAATATGAAAAATAAATGATCGGTCCAAAAAAAAAATGCATCAATAATAATTTAAAGGAGCAGGGGAAAACTTTAATTAATTGTGGGACTCTTCATAGTTTGGTAGCTAACAAAAAAATGCTAACCTTTTCAAAATTTAATACTTCTCATTTAGCATCTTAGATACAAAGAGCAGATAAAAAAGATAAAGCATTATGATATCACCAAATCAAGTTCATCCCACACAAAATGCACTATAAGTTAGTTCAATACAATACAAAGAAACCGTCTTAAACGATTCTTATTCTAACTAAATGATGTATGACTCCTTCAACAATATGACATTTTCCTCATAAATTACATATAACATTTGACAGGACAATACAAAAGTGTAAACGATTTCCAGAGCAACAAGTATTAGAATGTGGTTGAACTTATTTTTTGGGAGTAAGAACATACATCATGCAATCATGTGAATCAACGCTCGCTGATATTTGTCCTTTAACTGACCATCGCGTTGAATGCTGCAAATTAATTCAAATAATAAAAATGTCATTTAAATTAGACTTGGAAACATAACATATGATTATTGAGGTTTTGTGAAATAGCTAATCTATATGTATTGTTATCATTTAAGGTCGTGGTGGGGTGATAAGTACCCTTCTATTGTTAATCAGAGATCTTTGATTCAAATCCTGAGAATGAAGTCGTCCTTGGTAGGAACTCTTTACCTCCAAAGTGCGGCGTAAATCCAGATTAGTCGGCCCAAGTCCCGAAGCATTTCGTTAAATCGGTCTTTTTTGCCTCCTTTCTCTCACTATATGTTTATATATGCGCGTTTTTGTGGAACTTATACTGCTAAAGCTAAATTCAACAGAATAACCCTACATGATGTCACAAGACATGATACTCGGCTCTTGCCCCAAAGCGGATATTGAATATCGGATGAGAAAAATCATACTTTCCATATACATTATAATATTTGCTATATATTTGTTTTTAATGCTCGAAAATAATACATAATTAGATCATATTAGCAAATAAACGTTTCTTGAGCTTAATGCTCGGAAACAATAAGGGACTAGTTTGAATAATACTAAAAAACAATAATATCTTATATACATGACTTAAAATTATGAATTCACCTCCATACAAAGATGGGTTTTATGGTAGATAGTTTTAAAATTTGAAGGAGTAAAGACATGATTAGACTCGAACTATACTCTCCTTCAATCTCTTAGAACTAACAATATTGATCATAATAAATTAATCATATACTTATGAGCAATTTAAATTGAAAAAAAAAACGTGATAAATGAAAGACTTACAGCCCATAAGTCTCGTGCATCAGCAACAGTGGATGAATCAAGGCCAATATCAGACCAATAAGCAGTGATATCAGCCTTGTATGATCCTCTATTCCATAGCACCAGTGCTACTCTTTTCCCACTTAAAGGCCCTGCCCATACCTGTTGCAGTGTATATATTTACAGGCTTTTGTATTAAAAAAAGAGTTAATAGGAAATACAAATTAAATTGGATTGAGTTTCATTTCAAAATTTACCTCCAAATCTCCATTCTGCTTAACCTTTTTACCTTGAACTCCAAGTTTATCTGATTTCAATTTCAACAAGTAAAAACATGTTATGTTCTAGTCTTCTAGCATCACTCTTACTATAATCAGTGGCGGAGCTAGAGGGATGAAAGGGAGCTGCATGTCTTCACATTGTATATATAAGTTTTTTTTATGTATATATAATAGATAATGACTCCTTAATAAAAATTCTGTTACTGTAATGTAGTGACTGGGGGAAAGAAAATTATATTTTACCTTGATTAACTGCAATAACCTCTGTGTTGCTTAGGATGCCATGCGCAGTTTGATCGATCGATCGTAAATCACAACCTATTATTAAAGGTGCCTATAAACAAAAACAAAAAAGTATATAACAAATTAAAGTCATTTTTGCAAAGAAAAGGTATTAAATAAATTCAAATTTATCATAAGTACTGACTTTTGCTAATGCCCAAATGCTGAAATGGGAACGGTATTCTCCAAAGGTCATTCCTCCATTTCCAACTTCTAACATGTCTGGATCTGAAACAACAAATGTAAAATCACTGCAATTAAAAGAAATTTGATTGAGCTTTATAATTAAGGAATAAAATACATGGAATTTTGTGAATTAATACCATTCCAGCCACCTGGACCAGCATAAGCTGCCCATTTGTCATTCATATCTGCCCGAGAAGTCATGCTGCCAAGCAAAACATACTAATTTTTGTTTTTGTTTGTAAAAGGAACAACATCAATTCAATGAACTAGAAATGCAATGTAATTGAAGAACACTTTTTTTTTTGTACTATCTATTTTACCTGTCCCAATTATCAGAAATATCTCCAGTATTTCTCCAACTATTTCCAACAGAGGAAGCCCAAGTGGCAGGATCATCATCTCCCCTGAAATTGGTAAAATGCATATTAAAATCCTTAGTCATGTGCCTCCAATGGCATTATCACATTAAATTCAAGAAATATACTCACCATTCACATAGGGAATAAAATATAGCCCTTCCAGAGTTCTGTAAAGCTTTGCTCATTATGGGATACCTGTTTTATAAAAGTAAACAAATGTTGTTAATGGACATTTTAAAATATCTCAGTAAAAGAAGAAACAAAAGGTATATTCTTCATTCTTGTTGAGAAAGGAAGAAGTTGAAACTCTAAAGGTAAATATTTGTCCGCATTCAGTGTTTATATCAAGCCAGTTTACTTAAAACATGTTTTTCTCCATACTTTTTACTCTCGTAACTATAGCTAATTATTGTATACCTTCACCTCATTTATTACTTATCAAAGTATATTGATTTGATGTAAACACCAAGTGCACGTAAGTTTTTTTTCGAGAGGCAAGTAGTACCTTTCTCTTGGACTTCGATTCTCGTTGTTACAATTATCATACTTCAAGTAATCAACCCCCTAAGAAAAATATGACAAGATAAACACTGGCAACTAAATGCAAAAGCAAAATAATAAACTCAAATATAATCTCCAAAATTATGTATAATTGTTTTTTTATATAAATAAATGTGTCTATGTAGGTCAAGCAAACATACCCAGGAAGCAAAAGTTTTTGCATCTTGTTCTTCGTGTCCTAAAGAACCTGGCATTAGTTTACTACAGGTCTGAGTCCTGCATTAAAAAGAAAATGGTTAGTTTGAATGTGATGTATACATATAAATGATAATTATGACTAAGATGTAACAAATTATTGGACCAATTATAGTTAAAAAAGGAAAAGGATGTTAATTAGCATAGAAATTTACCCAGCATCAGAATAAATCCCGAGCTTCAATCCTTTGCTGTGAACATAATCTGCTAGTGCTTTAATTCCAGAAGGAAAAGTTGAACCTTTAGGAACCATATTTCCCTGTCAAAATTTGTTATGAGCTTTAGTATGTCAGTAAATGTTTTTCGATTTTTTATGTCTGTTTTGACATGTCCATCGGGTTGGGGCCCGGCCCAACCCGCCCGACACAAAAAACCAGAGTCAGGGTCAGTTAATTTCTGACCCGCGAGTCACATGACCCGAAAAAGCGGGGACCCGAGCATACTTAGGATCGGGTCAGGGTCAGATTTTTTTTACGCACTCAGGCCGGCCCGACATCAGACTCGGCCTCGACCCGCCACTTAATCTTTTCAATATAATTTATATTATTTTCCTTTATTAATATTTACATGTTTTAAGAATATATGTGATGTAGACTTTATGTTTTAATGTGAAACATTCGCATAAAATATAGGCATAGAAGAAAATAGTTGTAAATTAGTGCAACTTTAAATGGTCATAACTCTGCGCTCGGACGTCTGTTTCACCTAATTTTTTTTGATTTCGCGTATTTTTTCAAGACGGGTCCGGACAAACTGCCATGAAATGGTTTGACACAGCCAATTTCTGGATAAACGTCCGTCTTCCCAATCGATTTGATGTTTCTCCCAAATCGATTTCAAATTTTATCTCGCGATATACGATAGATTTCAACGTACGAATTTCGTGGTAATGTTTCCGAGAATGTCAATTTCAGTATTGGAAATTCAATTTAAAAAAAATAAAAACAAAATATGCCAGGCCACCGACCCGACCCGACCAAAATTCCCCGTTTTTTTGTTTTGTAGGGCGGGTCAGAGCCGACCCGAGGCCTGTAGGGTCTCCGAAGGGTCAGGTTCAGGGTCGGGAAATCTAAAAAAAATAGGGTCAGGGTTGGGCCAGGGTCGGGTATGTAGGAAAAAAAACTACCCGACCCTGGCTCAGTCCGACCTGAGCTTTGGACAGGTCTATGTCTGTTGGTCAAAATATTTTGAAAAACATTGTTTTTAAAATTTAAAGTTTATGATAATTTGGTCTAGGGTTGAATATTTATATATATTTAATAAAATTCTTAAAACATATACATGATCCGAACAAAAATTACTGAATTAACTTGAAAAAATAAATTACAATATAGATTCACACAAATGGAGTTGGCAATAAAAAACAGGGAAAGCAATTTAGAGTACCTGAGAATCTCTGTTTTGTTCGGCCCAACAGTCATCTGAAGGAACAAAATACAACAAAGAATTGAGTAGGAATAAAACTAGGGAGCAAATTTTTACTAGCTAGAATTAAGACTGTAATTCATTAAACATGGTAAAACACAAAATTTACCTATATTAATGTATTCATATCCAAGAGAAGAAAGCCCAGTAGATACCATTGCATCAGCTGCCACATAAAGAGGAAACCAACAAGTTGTGACAACTGTAATGCAGCTACTAAGGAACTGTATATGGTACAAGTATTTGTTCATTTTGATCACTTCTCTTTGCCATTAATGAAAGTAGAAAAATAATTTAGCTGACCTGTTTCCCTTATCACATTCTCCTTAATATTGCAACCAAAATGATTCCAGCTGCTCCATCTGTTATCATAACAATACCAGCAATATTTACTACCTTTGCTGTCTTGACTTTAAAAGAATGGTCGTCGCTAAAATTTATTTAAAAAGGTTTATAATAAGTAACATTTTTAACTCGTTTGAAATTACCGTAGAGGAAAACTAGAATTTGCTTAATCTGTCGCTAAATAGCTCGTAGCTAATATAATTTTTTAATAATATATTATTAATACATCACTAAATAGAATTAACGATAAATTTTATTATTTATCTATAAAATTTATCCATAGAAAGGAGTGAACAAAGATCTTACCCCATTTGAGGAGTTCGGCCAAGGCCATTGCCCAAGAGGCTTCTGCGGATGAACGCGTCGGCAGTGGAGTTTGATTTAACGACCAGATGTCTAGGCTGAGGCCGAGCAAACGTCGTAGTCGCAGCCAGACACAAGCACAAGCAGCACCATAGTAGCAGTGGCAAAGTTGATGGCATCATATTCTGTGGTGTTTTTCCGGCAGCCTTGTGCGACAAAAGTACAACTACTACTACTACAGACGAAAATACTTAAATGTGCAGGGCCCCTTCAAGTGAAAGAGCAAATTGGAGATGGCCTTTGAATTTAATATGTGAATGAGCAACTAGCTATTTATATACTCCCTCCGTTCCAGATGTGAAGCTTTTCTTCACTCTATTCCAAAAAGAATAATATATTTCTAAATTTGAAAACAATTAACTTTATACTTTTCATTATTACTGAAAGTATATATATATTCCAGAGACAATCTGTATTAGGACACAATGTACTTTATACACATTCATATTTATATTAATGATGATTAATATTATGACAATTTGCATTTGTTGAATTATTAGTTGATTGTTTATAATATTCTATAAATGCATCCCTATAGGTTACATGTTTATTAATGATGTGAGAATTAATGTTATAACGTAACTCTTAAATTACCTCGACTAATGATCATCAAAATTGAGATATCGATGATATGCGATACGTCGACATGTGATCTGTATCATATCCTTAAGGGATGTAGTATGTCTCACTTGCTACGAGTTATGACAACTCGTGATGGACACATGGATACTTGTTGAAGTATTGGTACGCCATGCTGATGTATTGTTTTGTTATATGTCTATAATGTCATCGACGTGGGGGGGATAAAAGTCCTTAGACTTGAGGTCAATATCATCTTGTTTACGGAGTAATGTACTTGATCATGTCCTAAGCTCAAATGTCTTATAGGTTGAGACGCGGCTTGTTTTGGGTGCATTACAAAGTAGATTAAAGGTGGTATGTGAGTCAAGAAAGGATTCATTCCTTGAATTTATATTCGAGTGAACACTCAGGTACTCATATGGTATTAGGTTGACTAAGTCATTGGCGTCGAATGGGCGTATACGTCGCGATACGGTCTGTAGTCAACTAATATAGGCGAATTATAATAATCGCCATTTGGATAGACAACGACAAATCCTAAACTTGATTGAGTGTATCAATTAAGGGATTTTATCTTCTCACATATAGGTTCACATATATTTTGTGTAGATAAACTTTACATATCGTCTGCTCTTCCCAAGCATCAGGAGTTCCGTGAAGATCCTAATGTAATTAGAAGGAGATACCTAAATGTTCGGTTGGTGACCGAGACATTAAAATGGGAAAGTGGCCAGAAAATAGGACGGAACCGCGGTACCTTGATTCATGAGCCAAAGACCGCGGTGCTTCATCGAGGATCGCGGTGACGTGGCCTAGCGATCAATTACGCCGATTCTTTCTGCTGGGCACGACCTACCGAAACCTCGAGCTCTTATTTTATCCTATAAATAGGAGGCTCCTCTTCTCATTTCAATACACCAAAAACCTAAGAGAGGTCAATCTCTTCTAAAACTCGTCGAATTCTAGCATTCCCGACTTAGCAAATTACATCACGATTCTAACTTACAAATTGAGGGCGTTTGCGTATGCGCACTTCTGACTACACAAAGATGAAGATTCAACCGCTTGATCGCTTTCCAAAATGTAATTCTTCATTCGAAGTTTTACATTTACTTTGTGTTTATATTTTACATTACATATCATACTGCAGTTCGACCGTCGTCTGGTTTGAAACATAAATTTTCAAATTTCACTGTGTGTACGAACCCGACATAAACTCCTACACTTATATTATGAGAAGTTAATTTTTATAATCACAAGTTTCAAAAGTTTATATCCATACAAATATATCACAATGCATATTTTAGATTATGTGTTAATTCAAACTATGCAAACATAAATTAAAATAGATCCAGAGAGTACGTTAAGCTAGAATAATAGAGGTCCAATTGTGATGTGTGGGGGAGGGCAGATTTTTCTATTTAACCACATTTCGATCATGATAAAGTGATACTAGCTAGTGGTGGTGCCACAATGCAATGTATCTCTGTCATCAATCATTGACTTCTGACTCCTACTTTTGGCCTTCCCTTCCTCTCATCAATCGTAACTTTCAAGAAATTTTGTTACAGGTTGTTTTCATGCCACCATCAGCTTATTCGTCAGATTAACATGAAGTACAAATTTTACAGTCTAGCTAGAAATCCTTATGGTGGACTTCATTACCTATTCTCAGAAATCCTTAACAAAATGGTTGACCAACATTGCTTTTGTAACTGTCTCGTTGGAAAATGAAGTCGCCCTTAAAATTTGTTTGGATAATATTATTTAACGAAATAGTGAAATGCACTCGTCAATTATCTGTCAAATAGTTATAGTACTCCTAATAAACTAGCTAGGATTGAAATCCCTCCCACGCATTGTATCTTTTTAGTATATGTAAATGGATGTCACTATCTTGGTCTATCCAATATTACCACGAATTCTCAACAACTGAAATTCGTTTGTAAAGGACGGTTAGAAAAAACCATTACTATTATATTTTCTTCTTATTTTAGTATGTGTGGGTCAGTGACCGAGCCAAAATATTTATGTAGGGAGTTCGAAAATATAAAAAAGTAAACACATAAAGAAGTCAAGAGTTTTGTTGAATGATACAAGTTATCTCAAGTTAATGAACTAGTTAATGTTGCAGAACTGTGTATATCATTTCTATATATCAGTATATGTAGGTATATCAACAGTTAGTTACAAAGTAGTTACTAGTTGCGATGAGTTAAGTTCTAAATAACTCAATCTTAACTACCTAGATTAGTGTGTTTATATATACATGCACTACTCATTTCATTGTATCAGTGAGAGAAAATATCATTCTAACGAAAGATCACTCTTCTTTTTCCCCTCTAAAAGTCTCTTGAACTGCTTCATCTTCTATTTTCTGCATTTCTATTTTACTGCTTCTTCTTTATAATTAGGGTTCATATACCCATTAATTATTTCAACAGATTTCAATATCTATCATATATATACATAAAATATATATAATGTCTTGAATATAATTTTGATTCCTTGAAACTTGCAAAGATTTCTCCATCGTACTATTGGACATATAAGTTGGTCCAAAATAGTTAAAATTAAAATATCTATCTAAGTATTAATAAGATGAGAGGGAGCTTCAAATTGAAGCACGGCAGTTGTCGGCATTGATTTGTTTTGTTCAAGGACAGGAAGACACTGGTCATGTCTCATGTGAACTCTATATCATAGTCTTCAATATTGTTACGCCTAGAAATTTCATTTGTCTTTTGCATACATACGAGTATACGTAATTCTGTATATCTTCTCATGTGACCTATTTCTTTTCTCCTCTATCGCCTTTTATCTTCGGCTTCGTCCAGGTCTGGCATAAACATACATAGTCGGA
This sequence comes from Przewalskia tangutica, assembly GCA_029844215.1. Taxonomy (NCBI): domain Eukaryota; kingdom Viridiplantae; phylum Streptophyta; class Magnoliopsida; order Solanales; family Solanaceae; genus Przewalskia; species Przewalskia tangutica. The sequence continues at coordinate 95,863,408 of CM056732.1, read as the reverse complement.
TCATTTGTTTAAATTTTATGAGTTCAATCTTTAAAAAATTTAACATAAAATTCATTATATTTTTAAAGTTATAAATTCAATCCTATTATTTATTTGCAATTTTAGTGAATAAAAACACAAATTTCCGCCCCTGATACAGCTGTCTTTCCTATTAACATAATTTTCCTTCGTCCAGACCCTTTTTCTACTTTTTCTACTTTTTTCCGATGTATGTTTCTGTTGCTGTGACGTTAGGCATACTGGAATGAATCATTTCTTATGACATGATCAAATTTGATTCCAAGTACCAAATGTTGTTGCATTTTGATACCTCTTTGCACAATGGAGAAGCGGTCCTTGAATACTTTTTATGATTAGGGTGAAAGAAATAATCTCTTGATTATTTTAATTAATTAATATATAAGTTATAATTTTCAAATGTGGAAAATCATATTCTTACTATACTTCTAATATTCTAATTCTATTTGTACAAGAATTTTACAATTATGGTAATTATACAACATTACATACACGGTCTATCACACCTCCGCAGTCATAGTGGGCGGTTGTCGTACGCTGAAACTGTCTCTAAAATTTTCAAATAGAACTGCGGGAAGACCCTTCGTAAAGATGTCAGCAATTTGGTATCTGGAGGGCACATGTAAAATGCGTACTTGTTCACGAGCTACCTTTTCGTGAACAAAGTGAATATCCATTTCGATATGTTTATTGCGCTGATGTTGGACCGGATTGTCAGAAATATAGACTACACTAACATTATCACAGTAGACCAATGTAGCTTTCTGAATAGGAAAGTGTAATTCTAAGAGAATATTACGCAACCACATTAGCCACGCCTCGATACTCAGCCTCTGCACTGGATCGCGATAATGTATCTTGTCGTTTCGCAGACCACGAGACCAAGTTATCCCCAAGAAACGTACAATAACCAGATGTCGAGCGTCTGGTATCAGGACAACCACCCCAATCAGCATCTGTATATGACACAAGAGTAGAGACCGGAGAAGGATATAAATGCAATCCATAATCAAAGTGCGCTTAATGTATCAGTATAATGCGTTTGAGCGCATTTACGTGTGCTCAATCGTGGTCCGATCGGTATTTTATATACACCTTTTGAGTCATTTTTAGTTAGTATTTTACTCATTTCATTTATGTTTAGTATAGTATTAGGGTTGTTTTCCTTTCTTTTGTGTCACAGCGGTCAGAAATGGAAAAATGACAAAAAAGAGATGAAATGAGCATAAATGAGATGTAATTTCACACTAAAAGGGCCAAGAAATGAATCCTAAGAAGTTTCGGGAAATATAGAAGAAATCAGACGAAGACCGGACGAACAAAGGACGAAGAAACGAAAAATCCGGAAGAATGCCGTCAGGCCATGGCTACCACCAATCGGCCGTCCAAAGCTCTCTGATTTTCAGGGCCGGATTGCAGGGCCGCGGCGCCGACGCGGGATTTATGAGTTTTGGGCCGAATTTGACACGTTTTTAGAGTCCAAAAGAGATAATTTTTCCTACCTAAATATTCCTTAAACCCTTTACCTAAAGGATTCCATAACTTTTCCTAAACCCTTTACCTAAAAGAATTCCATAACCTTTCCTACCTACATAATCCCTAACCCTTTACCTAAAAGATTCTTGGGCTATAAATAGTCTCTACATCATTAGAAGAATTTACCCATCCTTCATACCATTCTACAATCTATCACCATTCCATTCTCCATCCACCATTCCATTCCATCTTGTAAATATTCCACAACACAATCCTTGGATGCTAGAAGGCTTGGAGACTTGTTCTTGAGTATTTTCTTTTCTTTCTTTTTGCTTTGTTTATTTCAGTTCATGTATGGAGATTATATTAGTTCTTAGCGTGACTATGGCTAGGAGCTAATTACTTTGTTAGGGATTTCCTTGTGATTCACTTGAAACTATATTCATGAATTAATACATTAGTTGATTTCTTCTTCACTTGCTTAAAATTTATTCAATAATTTCTTTGATTGCTTGATAATTAATTGATCACTAGTTATCATCACTTATATGAGTTCTAATCGAAATCCGAAAGGGGAGATTGTGAATATGCTATAGTTGAATAAACATAGGTTTAAATCGTGGACGAAAGTACCCCGATACTTGTGTAGCTTAATAGGTTATTGCTCTTAATCCTCCTTTGTAGTCAATCTTGTCACCGAAAGGTAGAAGGGTTCTCCATTGGGGTTGAGTGTTTATATTACCTTAACAGGAGTATAAAACGGTCTAGTTAACCTGCTATCTTAACGTAGAAGAATAAGTTAGTCTAATTGTATTAAGGATTGAATAGAGTGGATAGTTGATGATCTTGGAAGCCCTAATTCTCTATCATAACTGATTTAAATCAAAGTATTTTTCATAATTAGTTTATTTCCTGCATTATTAGTTTAGAATTCCAACCCAATTAAAGTTAACCAAATAGAAACTAAAGCATAGATAATCGGTACTTGAAAACCAGTCCCTGAGGACGATATTCGGTCTTACCTAGACTATATTACTTGTCACGATACGTGCACTTGCGTTTAGTGTGTGCATAAATCGCACATCAGGGTCATGCATGAATAAAAACACCTACTGAACTGCATAAGTAATATCATGTCTCGTGGAAGTAAGATTTCGAAGTGCCCATGCAAGACTGCGATAGTGGGTGGGATCCTCGTATGGTGTGCCTAACGTAGTACTCAGCTTCGGTTTGGTATCAACCGGAGTGGAAGTAGACTTACAAGATGACATATCAACTCTCTCAATAATCTCCGCATCATACTTTCTTTGAGATAAAAATAGACCACCTAAATGACGCGTGACAACAATGCCCAAGAAATAACTCAAGGGTCCCAAGTCTTTCATTGCAAATTCAGAACTGAGAAGTGACATGATAGACTTGCGCAGATTATCAGATGAAGCAGTAAATATAATATCATCTATGTACAATAAAATGTATGCCAAAGAAGTACCACAACGATATATAAATAGAGAATGATTAGACCGATTGTGAGAAAACCCAATAGTAGATACATAATCTGCAAATATCGTATACCAAGCCCGCGGGGCCTGCTTAAGCCCATACAAGAACTTCTTCAACAAACAGATATGATGAGGATGATTAGGATCTCGAAAATCCAAGGGCTGATGCATATAGACTGTCTCCTTAAGATCACCGTGTAAGAAAATATTCTTTACATCTAACTAATGAATATGTCATGCTTTTGAGAGAGCCAAACTAAGAACAGTGTGAATGGTAGCCGGTTAGACCACCATACTAAACGTATCACCACAATTCACGCCAACCTGTTGAGTTTTACCATCCCCAACAAGATGAGTCTTATGCCTCTCAAAATAATAGTCAGAATTTTCTTTATAAGTAAAAATTCACATAGACCAAATAATATTAACACTAAATGGACGGGGTACTAACTTCCACATCTTATTTTCAATAAGAACATTATATTCGTTAACCATAACTGTTAGGTAGATTTTAGTACTGTTTTAGACTGTGTTTTTTGGGAGTCTTTTGTTTGTCTTTTTAGCGTTTTGTACAGTATTATGCGTATTATTTTGTGTTTTCAGGTTTTTAGCGATTCAGAGAGGAATAAGGCAAATCCGAAGGAAATAGGCGAAAATTAAGGGCAAGAATGCATATCTGATCACAAGAGCTAAGTCGAAGAAGTAGTGCGAAGCTTAGAAGGCAGTCTAAATAAATTCCGGATGAAAAAGGGTGAAGAGTCGGCGCAAGATAAGAGAGCTGCGGCGCCATACGTACAGAAGCTGAAGGAAAAAGTCACTATCGAAGGCGTCGCGTCGCCCCCCACCTTCAGAGCCGCGACGTCACTGTACCCGCTAGTTGAGTGTGTTTCTGCCAGAACAGAGCCGTGACGCCCAACCATCAGAGCTGCGGTGCCGACGACTGTAATGTTGCGAAAAACCTAATTTTTACGAGGGAAAAATGGTCAATTCCAGGGGCTTTTCGTGATATAAGCTGGGGAGGCAGATTTTAGAAATATCACACATTGGAGGCAAGAAACTGAAGGCTAAGGAGCAATTAGAGACACGGATTGTTCAAGTTCTTTTTCGTTTCTTTACTTTAATTCAGTTCATGTTGGATATTGAATTAATTAGTTTTCTTAGTATGTCTATGAACTAATTACTTTATTAGGGTTTTCCGTTGAATCACTTGAAACTCTATTATGGTTTAATGCGGTACTATTATTCCTTCTTCGTCTATTAAGATCTATTAAACTTGTGTTTATTGAATGAGAATTAACTGACCATTATTTTTCATTTTCTTTATGATTTCAAATCGAGAACAGAGAAGGGAGATTTGAATATGCTATAGTTGATTAGACGTAGGTTTAATCTTGAACGAGAATATCACGATTGTCTGTGTAGCTTTTTAGGTTCTTGATCTTAATCCTCCTATGTGATTTGAATTTATCATAGAAATATAGAATTTATCATTACCCAGTGATTGAATTTATCACTGGGTATGTAGAGTGACTGTTTCCGAGAGACACTCGGCTCAAGACAGAGCATAAGCACAAGCAAAGCAAGGATAAAGCAAGCAAGAGAAACGGTCAGGAAAAAATTAATTTCTAGATGACAATTAATTGCAAACTTTTAAAAGATAAGCTCATTTAACATACAGCCAACTAGCTATAAAGTCTCTACTTGCGACATGTCAAACTATATGACGAGTTATTCACTTAATGCTAATTGTCTGTCCAGGTTCACTTATTTATTCCATGTCAATGAGTGATATATACGAAAGTATCATTAAATCTCTTCTCAACAACAATAACAAATACGATCTTATCTCTCCATACATATAGGATTATCTATGAAACCCTCTCAGATTACATAAACTAGTGTTTTTAAAGCGATAAGCACAGAATAGATGAATGTAACAATCAAGAGCGAAAAGATGCATGTGGTTTGAAGCCAAAAGATCATGCACATGCTTCTTTGAAGAAATTAAGAAGCATACAATTAGCGGAAAACTAAAAATACCAAATACATATGAATTTAGTTTTCAAGTGAGTACTATAACAATCAAATTGATATCAAATTGTTAGTAGCTTTGCAGAAAGTTCTAATACCAATGCTTCTAGTAATCCAAAAGTTCTACTTAATCATATCGAACATACTTGAGAAAAAGTAAACTCGGCTTGAATTGAAATATTCCATATTTTTACACATTCTAGTAAAGTCTTAACAACTTATCATAACTAATTTTACTTCATTCTATGTTACAGAACTGAATACCTTTGCCCGATTCCGCCTTTTGATTGTTCCCTTTTGGTACTTCTTATTCTTTGGATAATAGTTCTCATAGGGAAAAACCATTGAAGATAAATTACAGATAATAAGGACTTTCTGAATAAAGGAATAGAAACATAAAAACCATACTAACAACAGATAGTCAAAACCTTCATTTTCAAGTTGCGGTTGATGTTGATTGATCTCTTGCCCTACAAGAGTTCAGACTACTATCCAATATCAAACGATCAAAACCTCTCCTCTTTCAACCACAAAGTACTCGACCTCTTCAAAATTTTGTATTCTAAATGTGCTAAAAAATCTTTTAACATTTACTAATATGGAGAGGGTGGGGGGAGGGGGCGTTGTTGCCAATAGTCTGTGCTGCTGTAAAATAACTCTCTACAGTCACGTCCCCGCTAAGTGATGGGTCTATCATGGAACGACTGGTTTACTATCCCAAGCCTCTCTTACTTCAGCCAAATCCGGACGGTATCTCTTAGCTAGAACTTCTACTTGTTCAGCAAATGACCTGTTTCCAAATTGACCTATGTGAAGAACCATTTGGTTCCATCTCTTTCGACATATCTCTCCAGGCCTGTGGTCAAGAAGATTGTCCCAGTCCACATCTTCTATGCAGCTTGCGTCCAGCTCAAAAAGTGCATCAACAAGGTGATAGTCATCAACATCCGCCCACTCACCTTTGGCCACCATAGGTGATGTTAATTGATCATACCATTTCAAGCAGCAATTTGCATCAGTTCTTGTGGACAATTTGTCACTTATTGCACTCCATGCAATATTATCCCGTAACATCCCATACTTAGATTTCTTCTCTTCGGAAAGCTTCAGTCTCAGATCGGTGTTTACTAAATCAAACAAAGTCTGGTACTCCTCCTGAGTCCATTGTCCTTTCTTCTGATTGGTCAGTTTCAACCTTCGCCATGTATCCTTCACATGAAACCGGTGTTTTCCAAGTTCATCAGCTAAGACCTTCCAATTGTTCCCATGCTCTTTCTGGAATTTCCGTACCATCTCATACTCTTCTTCAGTCCATTTACGTGTTTCACTCCTTCGAAACAAGACCTGTGCACGATAATAGACGGCAGTATAAGGCCTGTACGGTATACATCTCCCTATTTCTTTCCAGCAGCCCTTTAATTCAGGATAAGATCTAGAATTCAAAATCTTTTTCAGCCCTTCTTCGCCCAAGTTATACATCTCTATGTATTTATGAGCAGCCTCTTTGACAATTTCATCTTCTAGTTTTGAGAATCGTTTCCCGCGCAGTAAATTTTCTTCGTCGATTTCATGGTTCTCATCACTTGGATCACTGGATGAAGGGAAAATCTGAACATCACCAGAGAATCTCACTCTCTTTTCACTCTTCTCGTGTGTAGGATCTTCAGAACTGTGTCCTAATTTTACCTTTTTCCTCTTTCTGACATTACCATTGTCTGTTCTGCTTTGTTCATCTATCTCTTCTGCAGTTGATGGAATATCACCTTGACTGACTTCAGCCACAATATCTTCATGTCCATCCTCAATATTTGTCTCTCGCTCATCCCCGCAGCGTTTCTTCAACTTCTTACTTTTCTTTCCTGCAACAATTTTCAAAGCAACCTCATCGCTGTCTTCACCGGACTTCCCAGAATGTTTTCCATGTTCTCTTTTTTTCTCTCTCTTGATGTCACAATCATCACTCTTAACTTTAACGTCAGTGTTTGTCACTCTTACACCATTGGTTGCAGCAGTTTTGGTGTTTTTCTTGGATTTCTTCTTCCTCTTAATTTCGTCCACAGCATTTCCACCAGAGACCTCGCCAAGGGTCTCAACCACCTTGTCACTGTCCCCTGTTTCACTTGCACTTGCAAGAGCGCTTGTGTCTAAAGGCTCGTCCAAGCTGCATTTCTTCAGCTTTTTCTTTTTCTTTTTTTCAACAGATTTCACAGCGTCTTCATCACTGTTTTTGTTGGACTTTCCAGGACATTTTCCACCTTCTCTTTTTTTCTTTCTCTTGATGTCACACTCATCACTCTCTCCTGCTGCTTTAGTTTCCATCAATTCCTTATCTCTTTCTTTCCTGGTCTCCGAAACAGCTAGCTTCTCTTCATCGAAGCTAAAATCACCCTCTACAGCTTTAACATCAGCTGTGGTCACTCCAAGAGCGCTGGTCGCAGCATGCTTATTGCTTTTCTTGGATTTCTTCTCCAGCTTCTGCTGCATACCCCCCTTCTCATCTCCCAGGACCATGCCTCTTTCAGATTTATCAATTATGTCTTCCTGCAAGGCACCAAAAGTGTTTTTTCTGCCAAAACAGAAGAAGAAAAAGAAAAGCATGGTTAAGATACCCAGTATAACTGAGACTACGGAGAAGACAAACTATAGCTGATCTGTAATCCACTTCTATTATCATGTGTATGCCGAGTCATGAAGTACACATTTTTGTAAAATAATAAAAGAGATATGTACTTAAATCTTATGCAGAGGGTCTACCGGAAACTGCCTCCCTACATTGTAAATGTAGGGGTAAGGTCTGAGTACACACTATCCTCCCCAGACCCCACTTGCAGGATTACACTGGGTATGTTGTTGGTGTATATGTACTTAAATCTTGCATAAGTAAAAATAAATAGTTGTATAGTTTTAGTATTTAGAATCATAAAGTAATATGCCTTTTTCTCTTTCTTTTTTCATGTTGCATTATTTATCTACTACAAATTATTGACTTATTACATTTGGTACTGCATTCTCTTTACAGATAGAAGAGTTTTATTTCATATTGGTTAGCTAATGAATAGTTCTTTCCATGTATTTAAACCTCTACAATAAGAACTTCACACTTTCTATGTCCCAAAATAAAAGCTTGTCAAGTTTAAAAGAAGTTGCCTAAATTCAGAGAAATAGGCAGGAAAACAACCCTTTACACCAATGAATGCATCACCAATGGCATTAACTTGCAAAATGGGAGCAACCAGAGCAGCACGAAAGTCTTTTCAATTACAGTACTAAACAGTGCTAGTCATAACACTGCTTCGGTACATCTTAGAGGGTGTTCTGATTGGCTTAAAAGCTCTTATGATGCTTCGGTACATCATGCCTGTAATTTCTTATGATGCAACTATGCATTTGAAGCACAAGGAAGAAGAAAGGACACAAATTCCAAGACATACTAGATTTGAAGCGCAAAACAAAAGGATTTTCTCCGATGCTGTAACTGGTTAGGGCATATATATATATATATATCTTTGTATCTCCAGATTCTCTTGGGAACAGAATGTGCATTATAGGACACTATGTTTTGTAGAAGAAAAAGAGATCCAAATAAATAAATCTTCTGCAGTTAAGTATTACCAGAGATGGAGAGTGGAGAGAAAGCTTCTGTTCCCGTGTTGCGAGTCGCTGGTGCCGCCGAGAGAGTGACGGGAGAGAAGAAGTGAAAGCACAGATTTTAGGGCTTTAAAATCGTGCCCCGCGACCCGACCCGTGTCAACTTAGAGAAAATTATCATATTGTTACTATTAGATAATAGAGTTTATTCAATTTGAAATTTGCACTTTATGGAATTAATTAGTTTATGTTTTGCGTATTAAAATATTAGGAAAAAAAATCGATGTTATCATAACAAACATGATTAACATTTATTATTATTGAGAACTTATATCTTTTAAATATAAATATTTTTTTATTTTAAATTTAGTACTCATTTTCGGATATAGGTACACGTGTGCCGCATGCTGAGACTAGTCACAAAATAAATATCTCCAAGCTTGTTTAAGTGGTCAATGAATTATTAAAATTGGCAGCAGTTGAGGATAATTGGATTCCGTTTCGTATTATTTGTTTCTTCATCTCTCGACAGGGGCTCATTTTGCAGGTATTTGTGGTTTATAGTTTTAGGTTAATTATAGGAACGTCGATTGTTATTCTTCATTTATGTGAAACGAGTAATTCTTATTCACTTCGTTGGTTTTAGATTCACCCAACTGGCTATTGTTCTGCTCCATTATCATTATTTTTAACCATTTATAATGTGATAGGCGCCTTTATATTTGCATTTTCGGGATGAATGGTCTCTTCTAGGAAGAGAAATGCTTAATGACACTGGTTGAATTTTCATTAACTAAAAATGTTATGTAAGTACATCATATGGTGTTATGTGCAACAATAATAACAACATACCCAGCTACTGTTTCCGAGAGATCCTCGGCTCATATGGTGTTATGTGCATCATATTTAAAAGTTATTAACTTTATAAAGGTTCCTTATTCATGTTTCAGAATAAATTCTTTGATCTTCTGATGCAGGAGCAGAGGAAAAAGGAAAGTAGAGGAAAGAAAAAAACATGGTTCTATGCTTAATTTCGGCCAGCTCGACTTTCTCTCTGCAGAATGGACGTTCGAGATGTTTTAGCAAATGTATGACAGTCCAAAATTGCGGGAGATATCTCATGAAGCACGGTGATATTACAAGGCATAAGATTATCCCTTCTGCTAGAGTAGATACAGTTGGTTCGGAGGTTTTTGTAGTTTCAGATTTGCATACAGAATACGAGGAGAACATGTCATGGGTAAAGGGTTTACCAAGCAAGGGGAAGAAAAAGGATGTTCTGCTCGTTGCAGGAGATGTAGCGGAGACTTATGACAAGTTTGTGTTAACAATGTCCCTCTTGAAGGCTAGTTTTGAGCATGTATTCTTTGTGCCTGGAAACCACGACCTTTGGCTCCGTAGGGAGAAAGAGAATTATGTAAGTAGGCTTTTCTTCATATTGTTCCATGAAGATGTGTTCCACAGAACTTTGTTCAAACTGTGTAGAATTGCATTATATGTCTCTCGTTGTTGTTGCTATTTTACATTCATGTATTATGGTATCTCATTAAAATGTTTTTGTGACATTATGGAATCCGGTCGCTTATGGGTACTTTTAGCTGAGGAGAAATTCGCCATTTGTAGCTGCATTTTTTGATGTATCCCCTTCTCCATCAACAACATTGCCATTTAGAGATTCTTATTAAGTTTAGGTCTCAAAAGCTTCGTCCATGCAGAAAAAAGTAACAGTTAAGAATGAACATTGGTGGTGTTTCCTCTCCTTTTCCCTTTTTCCTCCTTCTGTTTGCACAGAAGCAGAGTGTTGTTTTTCCTGCTATTATGGTAGTTCTGTAAAACTAACAGTAACATCACGTGATTAATATGAGGCATCCTCTGTATTCAGATTGATTCTCTTCAAAAGCTGGATAAAATGCTTGATGCATGTCAGAGGCTTGGAGTGGAAACTAATCCTAATGTAATTGATGGTTTGGCAATTATTCCTCTATTCTCATGGTACCACGAGGTAAATGTTACTGTACAATAGCAAACTATTTCCTTTTTGCAGCTGGGTCATTTTGTGCACATCTTGATGTCATTTATGCTTTATCCCAGAGCTTTGATAGGGAAAAGGACATAACTGGCATCCGCATTCCATCTTTGGAGCTGGTGATTCACTTTCTTTCTCCTTGTAAGGATTTTCATTCTTTTAGTTTGATGATATGTTAGCCGTTCCCTTCTCTCCGTTGTCCTTTCTTTCAAAATAGACAAAAGATGAGCAAGTTGAGTGTGCCAATCTTTAGCTTACTGACAACTGCAACTGAAATGAGCCGTGCTTACTTTACTTCCTTGTTATCACTAAATTCGCCTGAAAATAAGTCAATTTATAAGCTCTTCCTTCTCGCGCAGTGTCATCCAATTTGCACTTCGTTTTTATCAGTAAAATATTCCTGATCGGCCCAAGGAATATGTGCCTATTACCTTGGGGTGACTTCAAGTACTTCCTGTGATGGGTAGGTGATTATTTGGGGATAATAGTTGACATTGGCGAGCCACTTGTTCATCTTCTTTTGCATTTGACATTTGCAAGCCACTTGCTCATCTTCTTTTGCATTTTATTTATTTAATTATCTTAGTGACTCTTCTTTTTGTGGCTGCTTTGGGTGCACTTTCTCTGTTCTGAGCCTGTTCATTTTACTACTTCTATTGTAAGGTTTCTCTGTTTTTTGTGAGTTCTGAATGCTCGGACAGTTAGTTGAATATCTTTAAAAAGGTTTTCCTATCTATAACAATGTTAATAGACATTGGTTTATATGATACTCGTAATTTACTGATTCTGTCTTCTATGATAGACTGATTCTGTCTTTTGAGCCTAGGAGTCTATCGGAAACAGCCTCCCTACCCCACAAAGGTAGAGGTAAGGTCTGCGTACATCCTACCCTCCCCAGACCCCACTTGTGGGATTACATTGGGTATGTTGTTGTTGTTGTATGATAGACTGTTAATACAGTGCAAAATTACAATTGTAATGCACTCTCATCATTTGTTTGTACAGGCATGTAAGGATTTCCGTGCATGCAAGTGGCCTGATGGACTCATAAATGGAGATAACTCCCTTGCTACACAGTTTGATGCCATGAATGACAAAAATCAGGATACAGTCCAGGAAATGCTGGCAAGCTGCAACCAAATAATTTCATTCTCACACTTTATTCCAAGGTTAGCGAGTAGCTCAGACTATTTCAAAATCTCTTTGAGCTGCTAGTCTATAATTTGATCGGTTATGGTTAAAAAGCCTCTGTCTTGCGCTGCGGTATAGACTTCGTGTAGGATTTAACGGGATTGATGTTTGTTAGATACTCCTGAAAATTTAGTCTTACCATTTTCAACAACATACCCAGTGAAATCATACAACGTGGGGTATGGGGAGGGTAGAGTGTACGCAGACCTTACCTCTACCTTGGTAGGTAAAACGGTCGTTTCCGAAAGACCATCGGCTCAAGACAAATCATAAGCACAAGCAAAGCAAGAGAAGCAAAGCAAAAGAAACTGTCAGACCCGGACACGAAATTTAAAGCAGTATGAAAATGATGGCAACAAAAGCGAGTGAGTCATGATAGTGCGTTCTGAAAAAGGAAGCAGTAACTAACGTAGGTAAATAAGATAAATAAAGTACACTAAAGAATCCATAGCAGCAGAAATCAAGCGACATGAGACTATAAAGCAATGTTGCGCCTACTAGTATGATAGGCTAAGCATGCCTACAATAATAACACTGCAACTACCAGTTTGTAATCGTAAGTAGGACTACGCTCAACTACCTACTACCCTTCTACCCTAATCTGTGTCCTCTACAACCCCCTATCTAAGGTCATGTCCTCAGTAAGTTACACATGCGTCATATCTCATCTAATCACCTCTCCCCAATACTTTTTCGGCCTACCTCTACCCCTCCTGAACCCGTCCATAGCCAACCTCCGCACTGGGGCATTTGTGTCTTTCCTCTGCACATGCCCGAACTATCTCAACTTCGCTTCCCGCATCTTATCCTCCACCGATGTCACTCCCACTCTGTCCCGGATATCATCATTTCTAATCCTATACCTCCTTGTATGCCCACACATCCATCTTAACATCCTCATGAAAGAAAGAAAAAGATACTCATGAAAATTTCCCCCTACCCTCCATTAAAGATAATCTAATTTTACATGTTTGGAGGATCCGGCACGGGTTTGGCAACATTTTGGAGAGTCCGAGCAACGTATTCTGCCATAACTGTTGTAGTTCTGGTTGACTCTGTAGAGCTATGACTGTATTTTCCTTCCCCATCTCCTCTAGAATTACCATATCCCCTTGAAGCATCCTGTAAAGCATCACATACCCAACACACGTTTTCTTCATCGTTCTTAATTTGGCTAGAGAATCTTCTGCTCCGCTCAATGAACGCGAACCATCTATCATAATCCTCGCTAATATTAATTAATTTGAAAGATTTCCCCCTGAAACTAAATATAATTTGTCACCCATAATAAAATAAAGTAGCACCAAAAAGGGGACTCGCCGGAAAGAGCATAGTGTAGCAAAGAGAGAAGGGGACACATTTCCCAAGTCACAGATTACTCTGTGTTAAAAAGCTGTATCTCTATTGATCCTTTCATCAATACATGCATCAAGATAGAGGGACTTCTTTTTCCTTTTCTTTGGGCTGCCTGTGTGGGGATTGGGGGGGGGGGGGGATCATGGGGGGGGGCAGGGCGCAATGCATACTTAAAACTTATCATTCTTCACAGTAGCATTCTACCTCACAGGCGCTACTAGCTTACTCCAGATAATCAAGATTCAGAAAGATTATGTGAAAAATCTTGTCTTTCAGGAAATCAATATTGCAACTTACAGGAGTTATCACTCTAGTGAAAGCATCACGACATATTTCCCAACTTAATGGACTTTGATAGCAACATACTTGCCTGTACAGTTACTGTCATTGGTGTCGTCTCCCAAGCCTGTGAAAGTGTCAATTTACGGTCAAGCGTAAAAATTACTCCTAGTAATTAATACTCTCTCTTCAATGGTCTCAAATTACGTTGTTCTAAGCTAAATGATAGTAGTAGCTTCTGTCACCGATGTGCTTACTAAGAGTCGAGAGATCAGGAATATGAAACAAAATCCTGACATTTTTATACATTTGTGTCATATTAACAAGGATAAATAATACATTGAAAGATCTTCCTCATTCTCTTTGTTACTCCTCTCTCCAACTATATCTGATTGTATTATACTTTATCAGAAAACATCAGATTGGTATTATAGTGCTTCCTCTCCGCCACTTCTCTTCATCATTTTTTCTTGCTGTCTCCCCTTTCAAAGTAATTGTGGTTACCAGGCTGGCTTACTTGTTGTATAATACCATATCACTGTATGGTGCTTCCTCTCTTCCTCAAAACAACTATATGGTGCTACCCACAAGGGCGGACGAGTTGGTTGAGCAGGAAATCTCCCAAATGGGGGTCTCAGGTTTCTCGGTCGAGCTCGTCCCACGGGGCTTGCCTAGTGCGATTTACCTTTCCTGTGGTTTGCTGGGTTGCGCACCCGAAGTGTAGCGGCTGCGGATTCCTTGTCATTAAAAAAACTATATGGTGCTTCCTCTATGATTTTTTTTCTCGCCCTTTATGTAGGGGAGGCATATATCCTCCATTTTGATCAACGTGGGTAGTTAGCTATAAGATATAAGAAGAAAACCATGTCGAAATCAGTTTGAAAAAAAACACATGTGGAAACTTGTCCTTTTTTCTTTTTGGTTGGTGGGTTTCGTGTTGTTTAAATAACTCTCATGCATCATTTATCTTTTGTTTGTTGTTTTTCCTATAAATTTGGGATTTCTTTGGGGGGGGGGGGGGGTTCATGAGTAGCTTGATACAACAATTCTTTGAACTAAATCGAAATTAGATGTAGTCCCCTTCTCAAAACAATGTAGTATATTCTCCAGCTGTAAATACCTTTTTTCTGATTCATTGCAGTCCTTCAACATCTTATGCTGATGGTTACTTTGATTGCACTGTTTTTCTTATCGGTATCTGGTTGGACCGTTAATGGTCATCTTTCTGCAGACTAGAGCTTTGTCCAGAGAAGAGAATGCTTTTCTATCCCAACCTTCCAAAGATGATTGGTTCTGACTTTCTTGAGGCCCGAATAAGATACATACATGGAGCTACAGGGAGCACAAACGCTTGTCATATTTTTGGTCACACCCATTTCTGCTGGGATGTTCTGCTTGATGGTATCAGGTGAGCTCTGTTCTTGAATCCACTAGACTGCTCATAGACATCAAATGCCTACTAGTTGTAGGGAATTTTCAATTGAAGCAAAATTTGGTGTGCATGAGTGCTATATGATTTTCCTTTGGATTCTGGTCTTAGAATATGATGACTGAGAAGACGTAAATGTGACTTAATATATCAAAATGCTAAGATGTGTTTTAAGCCTTGAAATAGCTTCGATGAGAGGAAGGGGGAAACAAGTATTATGCTTGGCATTTTAAGGTTGAAGTTTACTAAAAGTATATTGGTTATTTGTTAAGAAACGAAGTATATTGGTTATGATTTATGAAGAACTTACATGGGTCTTGTCTCCATTCTTAGATTAAGTTGGAGTATACTTTTTGACAATTCGGCTAAACTTCATTGTCTTAGATCTTTGACATGAAAAGCATGTGTATGGCTGGAAATATACTCCATGAAACGAATACGATACTCCTTTAAACGCAATATATCTAATGAAATGAATAGTACTAATCTTGCGGGAATCTTTCATTAATAGTACTAATCTTGCGGGAATCCTAGTTCTGTAAGCATCTCATTAGCTTTAGAATATCATGTTTCTGTATCTTCTAGTGCAAATGGTTTCCCAATTATTTAGAATCACTTTGAAATCTAGAAAATGTAGAAGTATAACCTTCACATCACTTGTTAGAGGATGAACGGAATAAAGCAGCGTCAAATAAACTAGTCCAATTACATCCCCATTACAACATAAAACTCAGTTATGCTACCGCCCATGATACATTCAAAACCTTGATGGCTTATTTGGCTGATGCAGGTATGTGCAGGCACCATTAGCATATCCAAGAGAGCGGAAAAGAAGAATGAATGGAGGAGAAAACTGGCTTCCGTTTTGCATTTACTCTAACGGTAAACTCACAGAGAATATGTCTCCTTGTTATTGGTCCGACTATTATGCCTCTAATCCTAGAACACCTGATGTAACTGAACTTGCTCCATGGGTTGCCAGATTCTATCGCAAACTTTAGCAATCTTTAAAGAAGAAACTTCTTCCAAGGCCTATCCATTTTTTTTGTAGTATGATCATTTGTAATTTGTTTTCATCAGTCAGCCATGGCATTCATTCAGTTCTGCCACTATCACTCGTACAGACTTCTTTTACCTCAACTGTCTAAAGAAATGACCTAAAAATGCATCATCCTACAAACCCACCTCCATGAGTTTCTAGATGGGACTTCCTCAACATATGCAAGTAACCACAGCACCTCTGGTTTATTAAACTGACATTTCTGGGTCTTCGCGTCCTAGCATTGTACCATCTTGAGTTCTTATAGTTTGGGCATACAGTAGTGTACGCTTTCTGTCTGCATTCTACCATCTTGACTTCTTATAGTTCAGGTATTTGAGAATGATATCTTTTTGCTTGAGACATTCGTGTAAGTCTGTACAGTAACAAGGTAGTTCTGTTTCTAAACTCGGAATTTCTAGGATCCTCAGAGGATCTAGCTGAGGATGTAGAAGTACACAATAACTCTGGACGTAGATGCTACATAGTTAGTTATCAGAGGATTGAACTTTGAACATTGTTATAAACAAGCCAAGAATAGAACTGAAAAGCAAACATGGGCTCCATTAAGTAATATAGAAAAGATACAAAAATAAAGGTCGACCTTATTTATGCTATTACTGGGATCATTGCCTTTATTTAGGAAACTTGCAAAATGCAACTACATAAAGAAGGTATAAAACTCAGAAAACATTAGAAGATCGAATTTAAAAGCAACCATAGACTGGACTACAAACTTCACATAAAAGTTCCAGTTTTAAGCACAATCCTTTCTTATTCACAAATGGAAGACTACCGTCTCTTAGTAATCTTCTGGTGCCAAGGGCTGATGGGTAGTGGGGCGTGGAACGGTCTCAAGCTGTATGATCCCATACTCGTAGATAAGTCCAGCCAGGGCTGCACCCACAAAAGGGCCCAACCAGTAGATCCAATGGTCCCTCCCACCAGAATGTTTGCCCCCACAATGAAAGCAATGGCAAGAGGGGCAATGGTAGCCAAGCTTCCCCTCCTTGGATCAATGGCAGTTGCATACACTGTGTACATTAGTCCAAATGTCATCACTATCTCCATAACAAGTGCATTCAAGTTGCCAACTCCTGAATCCCCGTGGCCCCTGCACCAACAACAATTACACCTCAATCTCAAGCAGAACAGAGGTAAAGATGTTAAACACCAAACAGGAGAAAAATAACAAGATGGTTGTTGTTATTACCAAGCCATCAGTAGCAAGCCTTAACAAGAGAGAGGCTACAACAGCACCTACAAGCTGAGCTAGCCAATAGTAGACAGCACGAACAACGGAAATCCTGCCCCCCCACAAGTGAACCAAATGTAATAGCTGGGTTAATATGTCCTCCAGAAACGTTGAGGCTGGAGGCTACGGCTGCAAAGAAGGATAATTGCATGCGCCAGCGCTATTGCTGTCAGTCTTGATGCTCCTAACGCAGCATCCGGATATAGCTTATCTGCACAACAAATGTTCATAGTGAAATAACCTTTGTGATAGTCCACAACCCATAGTCCAAGGGATGTGGACAAGTGGAACCTAGTGGTCAAAAGTGAGTAAAAATTATGAAAAACTAGCATTCAAAATTGAATACTTCATCTGAATTTGTTTGAAGGTTAGACCATTTTGGTAGTCAAACTCGAGTATGATTTTCTCAATTTATTAATTATGCAAATTTATATTAATTTTTATATAGTTATAAAATATGTAAATTTTATTATAAAATATCAAAAAATTATATGTTTAAAATTAAATCAAAGATAAAGTTGTTTGACCCAAACATGTCAAACCTTCAAACAAATTGGACGGATTGGACGGAGGGAGTATAATATTAGTGGGTAGAATGATTTGATAGTTGTGCTTATGGGAGATAGGAGATATCAGGAGCTACTGGGTGAAGCAACGACACAAACCGGAAAGAAACAACTTATGTGCATGCATGCATGCATGCATGGTGACAAATGTCCCCGCTTATAATAGTGAAAGAACTCTCTGCATCAACTTTGGTTGGAAATCATGATTGATAGTTTAGCACAGATGGCATCACTATGTTAAAACGTGTGAGCAAGCTTACTTAATTAATTATATTTATAACTTGACTTACCAACAGCGAGAACAGAACCTTCAGCGGCAAAAACGAAGATGAAGGTTGAGAGGAGCTCCGACAAGGTGGCTCGCATGGAATCAGGGTGGGTGGCTTCATCCGCCCTCCCAAAAGCATATCTCCTTGCTGGCATAGCCATAGATTGTAATTGTCTGTGTTAGCTTCCCAAAAATACTCTTATTTGGACCAACAACTTTCACAATCAATGAGCAGCTTTAGTCACTGATAGTTAGTTTCCTAAAAATACATAATTTAGGAAGAAAATGGTGTAAAGAAGGAGGGGACGAGAATGCACCGGACAGTGTGCTATTGATGTTTTTGTCTAAAAAGACAAAAAAAGGAGTGGAGGAGGGTACACCGAAAAATGTGTCACTGATATTTTTGTCTTTTTAAACAAGAAAAGTAGTGGAGGAGAATGCATCGGACAGTGTGCTAATGATATTTCTGTCTTTTTAGACAGAAAAAAGAGTAGAGGAGGGTACACCGGATACTGTGTCATTAATTTTTATGAATTTTTAATTCATTAAATAATTAGTTAGCAATAGTCAAAAAAATAATCACTTTGATTATTTAATTAAAATAATTAGTAAATTTACAATTAAATTTAAATTATTTTAATTAATTAATTTAATTTTTTATTTTTTTAAACAAAAAATAAAATAAGTTAACAAATAAAAAAATAGAAACTTACTAAAAATGAAAAAAAACGTCCATTCTCACTCCAGTTTCACCTTTTATAGAAAAAAGTGCTACTTTTATATTTAATTACAAGAGGGTGCTAGAATGGTAAATTAAAAAAAAAAAGTGCTAATAACATTTTTTTGCCATTTTTTGGGCTTTAGTCAAACTCTATCGTCGTCCACTTTGCTTGCGGCCAAAATCAATTGGCCCCACCTCGGAAGAATTCCAGCTACTACATTCATATTATGTACAAAATGCGGAATGCTCCCAACTTTTATTTGATAACTGATCCTAAGGTTACTCTTCAAGTTTATTATTCTCCGTCCTAATTCATGTGATATAGTTTGATTCGATATCGAAGATAAGAAATAAAGGTTAGGCACTTCCTAAAGTCATTTCAATAAGAGGTTGCTTCGACACCTTTCCATGGAAAGAGGGGGAAAATGGCTTATTCCGCATCAACCTAAGCCTAACTCGCACTGCTTTCAAGAGCTAGCTTTCACACTCCTGGCATACCGTCGAATAGACTCTACCCTAGACTTTTGAATCTTATGATCTAAAATAAATCAAAAATATTTATATGATTATATTTCTATATTGTTAAGCGTAAAAGATAAATATTAAAATTAAATTATTATAAAATAAAAAAATATATCATTCTTTTAAGAACAGACTAAAAATAAAAGCGTATGAGACAGGGAGTACTCATTTTTCGAACCAGAAGATTATATTATCATTTTCGGGATATATCCCTATGAGAATCCAAATTGTGAATTGTTTTTATCCGGATTTTACTGTTAATTACTACGTCTTTGTAGTAAAAAGCTGAAGTCGCTATACAAATTATACAAAATTTTACCATTTATGTCGCTTTGTTAAAGCTTATTTAAGCTTGTCTTTGTCCAATATTAGATAGATCTCACTTTCGACAATTGAACTTGACTTTTATATTCAGATTGGAACTGGACTTAAACGTCTTTGGATTCTGCTTAGAGTCGGCTTTAACTCCACTTTTATTTTCATATTTAGAATGTCGTTACTGTCGCCGTTTACCGGGGCTTCCATTGAAAAATTATAACACTTCTCCTTCCGATCTTCTAACAACGGGCAGGTGTCAGACTCTATACATCATGTTACCACTTAGCAGAGTCCTGCTCGACAAACATACAAAGTGGACCGATATTTGGTTTTGAAACCAGAGAAAGAAGATACTGTTGGACGTTTTAAAAAAAAACAATACAAAAATTTGGATACTCCCTTGCGTCTAGATGGTGAGGTCACGGTCGCCCTTAGGGGTAGACGACATAGGCGGTCGCCTAGGGCAACACATCGCAGGGGGCAATAAAACGCAACGAGGTGTTGTATATATAGTATATATTTTATTTTACAAATTATATTACAAATGAGTCAGTAGCTTAGTTGGTAAGAGCTATGTTCTTATTAAGGTGAAATAGATTTTATAACCTTCGTAGGCTTTTGCAAGCGTGAGCATACACCGCTGGTTCGAAACCTACTTGAGACAATTTACTAAAACATTTTTTATTCTTCTTTTAATAAGACAAAACCTAGAAGACTTATTAGGTGTAAGATATGATGATTGGCATCCATAAAAGACTTATTCAGCATGAAAATAGTAGTGAACATTATGATAGTGTGATAGCTTGGATCGAGGCAGAGACAAGGCTGAAAAAATGTAACTTCAAAATTCGATAGAAAAAGAGAGAAAGTATTGGAAAGAAGTTATGAAGAGGGTGGTGTCTATAATTAAAGGTCTTGCTACAAGTAATTTAGCTTTTCGTGGCTCGAAAGAAAAGATTGATGATGAAAACAATGAATTTTTTTTAAGCTAATTCAAATTATTGTTGAGTTTGATTCAATATTACAAGAGCATCTTAGGCTTATGCGTAGTAAGGAAACTCCAGTTCATTACCTTGGTCATAATATCCAAAATGAATTGATAAATTTGTTGGCAATGGAGGTTAAAAATATGATCCTTAAAAATGTGAGGAAGCAAAATATTACTCGATTATTCTCGATTGCACACCTGATATCAAGTCATGTTGAGCCATGTTGAGCAAATGACTCTTGTTTTAAGATGTATCAATACGACTACATCTCCAATAAGGGTGGAAGCATATTTTATTGAATTTTTGAAGGTAGTAGAAACTACGGGGGAAACATTTTTTCATGAACTCAAGATTGTTTTGGAAGCTTTAGAACTTGATTTTAATGATGTTCGAGGTCAGGGCTATGATAATGGCTCTAATATGAAAGGGCAATACAAAGGTGTTCATGCTAGAGTATTAAAGGAGTATCCAAGGGCATTTTACACTCCATGTGGCTGTCATTCCCTTAATCTTGTTATTTCTGATATGGCTATGTCTTGTACTTTAGCAAAAAGTTTTTTTGGTTTGATACAAAGGGTTTACAATTTCTTTTTCGGTTCAACAAAGCGATGGAATGTTCTTTTACAGTATGTCAAAGATCGTAATGGTAAAGGCCTTACTCTGAAGTTGTGGGCGGATACCCGTTGGTAAAGTCGTCTAGCTAGTGTAAAAGCAATGAGATTTCAAGCTCCACAAATCAGAAATGCATTGCTTCACATAACTAAACATAATTTTGATGTTGCGTCAATTAGTGAGGTTGATGCTTTAACAAACTTTGGTATCATGAAGCTAGATTTTCTCATTGGTATGGTTATTTGGTTTGAAATATTGAACAAGGTGATCAATGCTTTAGCCACATGAATGTTGATGTGGCTATAAGCCTTCTTAAGGGTATTATTGTATTTTTTGAAGAGTATAGAGAGGGTGGATTCGAAAAGGTTAAGAATGAAGCTAAATAGATTGCAAATGAGATGGGTGTTTATTTCAATTTTCAAGAGACACGGATTCGAATCAAGAAAAAATTTCATGATGAGACTGCTCACGACGAGTCCATGAAATGCGCTGAAGACTCTCTTAGGGTTAATTATTTTTTACCTGTTGTTGACCATGCATTATCTTCACTGCGGAATAGATTTGAGAATTTTATGAAGTATGAAGAGTTGTTTGGTTTTTTATATAACTTGAGGAAGTTGAAGGATGCAAGTGATGAGAGCTTGGAGTGCTCTTGTGCTACACTTGAATCTTTCATGCAACACGGAGACCACAAAGATGTTAATGGAAAGGAATTGTGTTCAAAGTTACAATTGTTGAGAAGATCATTACCAGATAGCACAACGAAAGTTATTGAAGTCATAGAGTATATCAAGAGGACACACATTTGTTTTCCGAATGATTGGGTAGCTTATAGGGTGTTGTTGACTATTTCAGTCACGGTTGCTACTGCAGAAAGGAGTTTTTCCAAGTTAAAGCTCATTAAAAATTATCTTCGATCGTCCATGTCACAAAGTAGATTGAATGATTTGGCTACGTTGTCTATCGAGAAGAAAATGTTACAGACAATTGATTGTGGTGCTACCATTAGTAAGTTTGCACTTCAAAAAGCTAGAAAAGTAAAATTTTAAATAATAATTTTATTTATCTAGAGATTCATGTGTAAGAGACTATTTGTTCGTTACTTTTGGTTAACTTAATTTTTTGATTTTATGTTTATTAGTGTAACACTTTGAGTGAGGCTTATTTGGGTCGTGTTGTAAATGCCCTGGCTAAACCTATTGATGACAGAGGTGAAATTTCAGCTTCTGTAAAAATGAAGAATTAAATTCGATTTTCTCTCCTATTTACTACGGCGACGAAGAATCAAATTATCACTATATTTATTCCTTTTTCTACTTCTTTTTCCAAGTGCAGGATAACCCTAAGGGGTTGTGGGTTTGGTAAGCGTAAGTGTTGTAATTATTAGTTAATTTTTTAAGCTTTTTGAATGTTAGTTTTATTGTAATTTTTTTTTATGAGGGGCAAATTTTTTTTAAACGGCCTAGGCATTATTTTTTCGGGGGACGGCCCTGGGTGAGGTGATGGAACTTCTTTCCTATTTTTCATTCCACTCGAGTGCCGATGTAATGCATGCACGTCCCAACACATTTTGTCTTGTGAATATTTATTATGAATTGATTAATTTCACGCTTGCTATGAAATAACTGCAACCCTTCTCCTCTATCCGAATTTGGGACTGTCATACGGCTAAATTTCTGTATGGAATTTATTCAAATTAATGAAGCCAAAAAGGTGAAAAAGAAAAACTGTACTATATAATAATTCAAAGGCTGTTTTCATCAAGTAAAGTAATGGAAAGAATATCAATATCTACAACGAATTGATTTGTCGAATAACAATAATATCATAAAACTAAGTCAATTCTGCTCTTGAGCTAAAAGCCTCTTACTAAATTTCTAACTTTCTTGATTACAGTTGTAGAAAGAAACTTCAACTAAGAAACTGAATCATCTTCAACATCATTGACTAATCTCTTTTCAACCTCAATCTCTTCTATTCTCCTAAATACTTCACTCATCTTAGGTCTCTTTTCTGGTACCTCATCTGTACACTGCAAAGCCAATTCAGTAAGCTTCAACATTTCATTATACCCTTCTTTTTGTGCAAGTATTTCTATATCCAATATATCAGTTGACCAATCATTATTCACCACTGTCCTTACCCATTCTGACAGATCATCATCAACAATATTAGTCCCATTTTCTGGTGAAAATAATTCAACTGGTACTTTTCCAGTGATCACTTCCAACAAAAGAACCCCAAAGCAATAGATATCAGCTTTTCTTGTTAGTTTTTTCCCTTGACAGAACTCTGGAGATTTTCCTACTGCTAATTTTCTTGAGGATTCTTTAGATGGTAGCAAAGGCAAGAATCCATAATCTGTCAACTTGGAATGGTAGTTCTTGTTGTGGGGGTCTTGCAGGATTAGTACATTTTTTGATCTGATGTTTCCATGTGGCACCTTATGTGATGGTAAGGACTGGTGCAAGAAATTTAGACCATTTGCTACATCCTTTATGATGGATATTCTTGCTTTCCAGTTTAGTGGTAGTCTCCCAGTTCCTCTGTTTTCTGAAACCAAGAATCATAACTTTTTACAATCTTGAATATGAAGATTTCAACAGTTGAATCTTAAGGGGGAGGACAAAGGGTAAAAACTGTTCTAATATATGAAATATTTCAATTTTATCCCATGTTATACTTTGAGGTTATTCCTACCTTGTAGTTAGCCATATGAGTTAGCAAATCGTCTCATATTTGTCTTTAACACAAGTGAAGCTCCAAGTTGAAGTATAACGGGTGGTAATTTTTAATTATAGTAAAAAGTAGAGTAAATTTGGACATTTTTCCTTAAGTGTTTTGAAACATGAAATTCGCCCATTCCACGATGAATCTCCCTTAGAGTCAAGGACAAGTATGAGACGTTTTACTAATGACAAGAATATGAATGACTCAAAATATAATACAAGACGTTTTAGTAATGATAAAGATATGCATGACCTAAAGTATAACATGAGATGTTTTACTAATGATAAGGATATGAATAGCCTCATGAGATGTTTTAGTAACGATAAGATATGCATGACATCAAAGTATAACACGAAATGCTTTACCAATGATAAGATATGATAACATCACTAGACATTTTAGTAATGATAAGGATCATGACCTCAAAGTATAACACAAGATATTTTACTAATGATAAGGATATGAATAACCTCACGAGACGTTTTACTAATGATAAGGATATGAATGACCTCAGAATATAGCCAACGATAAAATTAGGATATTTCATGTAGGAGAGGTTATATTCAAGACATTTTTCCGAAAGTAATAGAAAGTTGATGAACCAACCATGTAAAAGCTCGAACAAGTCACCCTGGGGCACATATTCATAAACAATGAGCTTCTCCTCCTTGGAATAGTAGAAGGAAATCATCTCCACAAGGTTTTCATGTCTCAGTTTTCCAAGCAACTGCATCTGGTGGGTGAATTCCTTCTTGCTCAAAGAATTCATTTCTTTGAGTCTCTTGACAGCAACAACAGAACCAGATTCTAGTATTGCTCTATATGTTGTGCTTAGCTTTCCTTTTCCCAACACTTCAGCTGATGCCCTTAGCAAGTCATCCATGTCAAAGACTGACACATCCTTGTCAAAGAATTCCAAGTCCAATGTTCTTTCTGGATCTTCTGTGCTCTCTGACCAATAACTTCTCTTTTTCACATTCTCTATTGAAATATTCTCTGTCAAAATTAAAATTGGAGATGTTAAAATAATAACAATATAAACTGCGCCATCATCACATGCATTCCTCCTTTCCCATTATTGCAATATGTCCAAGTTGAATATAAGAGAATCAAAATGCCGAAAACAGTCTGAACCCATATAGAGTTTAATAATATATCTTAGAGATCAAGAAACAAATGTTTCTTTTTCAGAAAATATGAATATTTTATGGTCGGGACAGTACTTGATCCTCCGTATTCTCAAGGCTATCGGGGGCGCATCGGACACCACACGACCTGCACTGCTCTTCCAGTTGCTGAAGCCTACCTCAGGCTGAGCCGTTTCTAGGATGGGCAAACTCTTAAGCACAAAAGATAATTCGAGCACCCCCCCCCCCCCCCCCACACACACAATATCTCCGGACTCCCTAACGTCCGCGTCCCATTAACTGGATCTTATGCAAAAGTCATTTTCCTTACAGCTGTGTTCGTTCTGTATATCTGTTTAATAGGATCCTGAGGTTTCCACCGAGTTAAAACAATATGTTGATGTCTCTAGATATGATTAGATATACAATTTAAAAGTCTTACCTTGCTTGTCTTCTTCTTGTGTTTCTTTTCTTTTAGATCTTCTAAAATAACAGAGTAAAATGGACATGATTGAAAGAAGAACAAGTACTGCCGCTGCTGCTGCTATCAAAGCAATACTCCATGTTTTAAGCCCATTCTTTTTCTTTTGATCACCTGGTACTTTGGGTGGATTGCTAGGTGGTATTGAACAAGGTATTCCTAGAACCCCACCACACAAATTCGCGTTATTCCCATAAGAACTCTTCGAAAATCTTTGCAACACAGGAGTTTCTGGAATAGGTCCTTCGAGTTTATTCGAAGACACATTGAAAGCAATCAATGTTTGTTGATCAAATGGTGGAATTGAACCTTCAAGATCATTCCCCTGGAGCTCTAATTCTGTTAGTTTCTTCAACTCAATGTACCCAAATGGAATCGAACCCGAGAACCGATTATCCGAAAGAAACACAAATTGTAGGTAGATTAGTCCTGTGAGGTTGGGAACAGGACCATACAATGAATTGTTTCTAAAACTGATCTTTGTCAAATAGGTTATGTGGATCAAGAATGTTGGTGGAAGAGAACCAGTTAACACAATTCCTTCTAAAACAAGTTCAGTAACATGCCCTTCAGAACAAGAAATTCCAGCCCATTTGCTCTGGTTGTTGTAACAAGGAGGACCTGTCCAATGTGAATGCAAATTGAAAACACTTGAATTTACACTGTCTCTAAGCTGCAACAAAGAATCTCTTTCATTTGGGTAAAATTCATTGATCTCATGAGCTGATTCCACCACCACAAGAAGCAACGCCAAAAATAGGATCGTCGTTCTACGCGTTAAAGGAGCTCGCTTTTTCATTATGGTCGTGGCAACCTTGACTTTGAACTATAGATAAGTAATGATAGCATGAAAATTTACCAGTGGTAGTAGGTGAAGTGAAATTGAACATGGGTATAATTCAAACAATGTCAAAGTAAAAAAAAAATTATGCAGATATTTGGTGTTATAGTGATCTCCATTACAGAGTTGTGTTTCAATAATATGTGTGTAGGAGCATTATTTTAGACAGCTTTGACGTTGTAGACAAGGCAAAGCGAAGCAGCTAAAGATTCCGAAATGAAGACGTGAAAGCGGACACAACAAAGAATATGATTTATTATGTAGATTAGTATTAAACAAGACATGTACAGACACGATGTTTGTCAAAGTTTTTATTGTTGTTTTTTAGTAGGTAGGATTAGAATGATGTTTGGGCCGAGGAGTTGAACTATGCATGATAATTAGGATTTGTTTTTTTATTTTTGATAATGATGTTGTCATGTCAATTTGGACGACTATTTCACTAGGTTTATGTTATCTTCGGTAAGTATTGGTACCGGCTAACTGTCCACCAAAACTTAAGATTACTAGGAAGAAATTTCAACTGAAATTTGAATGAGATCTCGTGACTCAAGGTATTTGGTCAGTTTGCTCGAACCTCGACTATTCTACTTGATTTTTGTTACCTTCAATGAATATAAGTATGGGGTAAATCTGTCCAGGAAGACTTAAGACATATGAGAAGAAGTTTCCACGAAATTTGAATCTCAAATCTCATAATGTCAGGTCAGTTTATACGCACATTAACTATTTCACCCGGTTTTTGTTACCTTTAATGAGTATAGGTCTCGGATAATTCTGTTCACAAAAACTTAAGACATATAGAAAGATTTTTTTTTTACCTATACTAAAAGTTAAGCATGAGATGTCATGATTTTTCTCTTCCTTCATTGATGATTAGATCGATAATTGAGGTTGTTGACAGCTATATAAAAAACTTAGGGAAGTCTTAATCATATACATTTATAGGATAGAAGTTTTTCTTGATAGTGTAGTATACCATATTTTAATGTTGTGCTTATATGATACACGTTGGGGATTATGTTGATTCAAGGAGAGATTAGAGTTGGCAGCAGTTGTAACAAAATATTGTTGAAAAAAACGAAAAAATTCCTTCCTCTTTTTTGACCTTTTGTTTTCTCACACAGAGTCACACCCATTCGGTGAGGAATTGAGACTTTGTAGTGTTAATGGAATTAATCATTATTTACGGTATTTAAAGGGAGTTAGTCAAATGATACCATTACCAAAGATGTTATTTTTTCCTTTTGTGGTTGGCGACTAAGAATTTTGTACCAATATTCTCAGTTGAGACTCTACACTATGAGTGCCATAGACACAAATTTCCTTTGCAATGAGTGGTCCACAGACAATTTTTTGTAAATGAGTAGCAAAACTTCATATTATTGTGATTTCTTCAACACATGTGTCATAACTTTGACGGGAGCGGATTTATGTGTAAAATTTGTCACATGAATTTATGATTATCCGGCTAAACTTTATATATTATGTGTATAATTTTTAAAATATATCTTTGTTAAAGATTAACAATAGCCCACTGTAATGTTACCAGCCCATTAAGAGGGCCAGCCCAATGTAGAGGTCAGCCCAATGTAGAGGCCCTCCTTTTCCTTATTAGGGCAATTGTATAGTCATTATCGTGTACACAATAAGATAGACAGACTGTGTGTCTTCTAGGTTACGCTTTCTCCCCTCTCCTGTAATCATTCTCTTTTCTTTCATTCTCTCTTCATCAATGGTGTTGCATGAATGTTCTTCATTAAGATTTGTGTAAATCTCTGTCTCCTTACCTTCAAGTCTTAGTTCTTGTACCATCTCTGCAATATTAACGAACTCAGTCTTGAAAACATTGAAAGGATAAATCACCGACATCATCTTTTTGTGCATGTCGCGCCCATTTTCGGCCGCGGCATTTTTTAAAAAGATAGCGAGCCCTGCTCAAAACTGCAAATGTTAGAAAATAAATAATAATAAAATGCTAAATAGTTTAAGAGGCTTAAAGGTTTTAAAAATGCTAAAAGGATGCTAAAATTGCAAAAGATGCTAAAGTTTAAAAGGGTGCTAAAATGCTAAAGAGTTGCTAGAATGCTAAGGGTTCGCGGAGTCGCCACCTAATTAATTTGGGTGAATTAGGACACCTAAATGTCAACTAGGTTAAAGTCAACACTAACTCCATTTTAATGGTCTGCTAAACTTAATGAGATTCTGAGTAAGGGTTCTTTATTAATCTAGAGGGAAGGGGTTAGGCACCCTCTAAGATCCGCTAACTTGCGGTTGTCCTGCCAAACCTAGGGTAATTATTTTATTTTAAAAATACAAAATAAAAGCTCCACCTGCTTAATAAAATGCTAAGATGTTAGAATGTCAAAATGTTTAAAAGGTGCCTTAAAGTAAAAGGTTGCTAAAGGTATTAAATGCTAGAAGGGCTCCTGCTTTAGAAAAAGTGGTTAGAAAAATAAATAAGATGCTAATTGTTTAAAGGAAGGCTTAAAGTCTTTAAAAGGGTGCTAAAATATTAAAAGTGCTAAGAGGTTAAAAATGCTAAAAAATGCTAAAGTTTTAAAACATGCTTAGAAAGCTTAAAAAGAAAGGTGTCAAAGATGCAAAAGGAGTGCTAGCATATCTAAGGTGCTAAAAGTGCTAAGAGGGGGCCAAAAGGCTAAAGGTGCTTAAGAGTGCTATAGATTAATTTTAAAGGTAAATGGTGCTAAAAGTGCAAAAAGGATGCTAAATGTTAAAGAGTGCTTAAAAGGTGCTAGAAATGCTAAGATGCTACAGGTGCTTTATGGACTAATTATATGCTCATGCAAAGATTATTTACGGACTAATTGTGTATACTGCTAGCTAAATTAATCTTGCCTAACCTGCGTACAGTATTATAGATGCTTAAAGACGATTCTTGAGGGTTTAGGAAAAAATCTGTTATGAATTTTAATAAACAAAAATGTTGGTTTTATGATGCGAGTTAAATCATTTAAATTATTTTTGCAGAATTTAGACATGTCTAATAGTCCTAAAAGACAAATAAAGTAGAAGTGCGTTTCTAATTATGAATTACTTTCCACCTTATATGTTTGAAGCTTAATTGTTCCAAATATCCTAAATATTACAGAAATAGAGTAATTAAATTAAAACAAATAAATAAATGAAATGCAAGTAAAGAGAGAGGATGGGATTTAAGAATGCTCTTTACGACGGATGGCGGCGTCCTATTTGTTTTTCTAGGAATTCTTGAAGCGGGAACGCGAATGCGGATGCACATAGACGCGGGTTGTCGTTTGAAATAGCTCGTGATGAGTCTCGCCGGGAGACTCTTCATTTTGCTCCGGTGCGTGCCATGTAAAAATAAGAAAGATAAAGATTAGTATGCACTCAATTTAATTGATACAAATAATTAGGATGAACGCATATGTTTGCTGCCTACACATATCACAACGATTCAAAAGGCTGAAAAGAACAAAAAAGAAAGCGCCAAGATACCATCGGGCCCTGGATCTGACGATGAAGCAGAAATGCAGAGAGCCCAAATATACAATCTAAATCATAGGTCCAGCAACTGGATAAATGTTGGCACACTATGAAACAATAGCGAGCAGTAGGCAGCCAACAACGAGACTTGTAAAAAATGGACTGGAATTAACACATATTCATGGGTCAAGCAGCTAGTGCAGAGGCAGAAGTGAGTATTTGTAGGCTTAAATTTTAGCTATTAAGACAAGATTATAACTTCGCATTCGTTTCCCTTTAATTCTTCACCAAACAGTTTTCACAAGCATGCTGCAATCAAAGAGGACAATTAATTGTTATAATTCAACATTAGAGGCGAGATTTATATTATTCCACGACGAGAATGAATAACCCTTGGCATCAACTGGTAACCAACTGCTGGGTTTCATTATTGAATAGATAAAGCATCATATCATTTTAGCTTAGGCAACTTGATCAAATGAAAGGTTATTTCCTATCTGATAAACAGGGCAAAGCAGATGTATAAATCAGGACAGGTACACTAAGAATAACTATTTAGAGCTTATCCTTTTAAGAACTTCAAGTTGTGACTTTTACAGGACATGCCGGCTCCTGATTCCAATCTAACTAGTCTGTTTTCTTATAATGGGCCTAGCCTGATATCTAAATGACTTGAATTGGTCAGTTTATGCCAAACAGGCCTGCCTTTCAACAGATCAGAATAACACTATTGTGATGCTAAGAGAAGGCAGCCGGCAGGAAAACAAATTTAGGCAGCAAGCATGACACACATGGAGAACAAGATAGAAAAGCACAAGAAAACCTGGCAGTCAGGAGCAAATTCAAATCACAAGCAAGAGAGAGCAATACTTCAAGGCTAAGATAAGACATTAATCATGTTTAGTAATAGGGAACAGATCTAGTTCCAAATCAGGTACGAGGTAATTGTCTATTTTAACACTCACACATGTATAGGAATGAGAACGCCAATTCATTCATTTTTTCTTTGTTGTATAAAGAGATGAAGTGACAAACATGCTGACTTAGGGATAATGTATTTCCAGTTTACTTGAGCTAACAGATAAGGAGTTCCAGAAAGAGACCAATCATTACACATAGATGACTTGAAAGAAATAAGAGTAGGACAAGTCTCAGGCATATACAACATGATACACAATGACCTGCTAAATATATGGATCCAATATACTGAGTATGTGATTTATATATCCCTACATATGTGAACTCAAGACGTCAGACAAAAGACCATGATTGATGGAACAGATATACATTAACGGTGGGTCTCGAGATTCATCAAAATCTGCCTGGGAATATTAATAGGTTCAGTCCTAATACAGGGCAAAGATCCCAGATAACGACACGGCGATGTCACACAAATTGTCAAACCATCAAATATTATATTGACCTATGCTGCTATTAATATTGATCAGGATTGCAGGTCAGAATGTGGACAAACAGTGGCCTAAGGTTGACATGGCATGACAGGCTTCGAAGATGCTGGCAAAAAGCCAACTGTGAATAACTGGAACTAATCCCATTGCTTCAGAAATTATACATGTTCTACATGACAAGCACTTAACCTACGCAAAACAATTACTAGAATATTTTTAACGACATAAATGACATAACCCAGCCAATCCAGTAATCTTTGGACGATGGCTACATCATTCAGTCATACAACAAATGATAGTAGAACAATTAACAGTCACAGATATGAACAACGTAAACATTCATCTAACATCCAAATGCGAATGTATACAAAGATGCAACGAAATCGATAGGAAGCTGATTTTACCTTCTCCGGACAGCGAGCCGGGGCAGCGTATCAAGTCGTCGGAGCCACTCGACGGGTTTTGGGCTTTGCGATGCAAAACAGAGGGGAAGGTTTTGCTTGCTGATTCCTTGGTTGTGTTTACTACTGTGCTCTGCCCTATGTTCGACTGCCCTAATTGCTATGTGATTCCTCACTGCTGCTAAGGTGTCGATGCTATGGGTATGCCCTATTGTGCTCCGCTCTGCCTTACTCTGTTCGACCCCTTCGACTGACCTATCTTCGACTCCTGATTCAATTTCTGAGCCCCATTGCTATGTCCTGCCCTGGTGGTTCTTAACTGCTGCTAAGGGTTCGATGCTATCCCCCCTAAAACCACCCCTTCTTGCATGCGTATAAACCTGTATTTATAGCCCTAACTCGTGTTCTGAATTTGGGTAAGCTATTGACGCGATTTTGTGGACTGATTCGCGGATGATTTGGTGCGATTTGAGCAGGTTATGGTAAGAAATTGGTTCGATTTCTATGGTAAGGACAGGGTGTCGATATGGTAGCTGATTTGATCGGGATTTGTGGAAGATTTCCCAATAGGAAGGAAAGTGGATAATGAGTTTAAGGTAAGAAATCGTTGGCTGGGTGCGTGGGTAAAGGGAAACCCCGGATTCTCCGGCGAGAAATCCGGGTATGGTGAGGTGCGGCTGTTGACACCCAATTTTGACCCTCCCGTCCAGTCATTAACTATAAAATTACACTAATTTTGTAAAATAATTTTTAGGGATTTTTATAATAAAATGCAGCGAATAAAACATAAATACAGACATAAATAAATAATTTAATAATGACATCGCTTTCTTACGTAGAGTTTTTAGCACTTAGAGTCCCGCGCCCGCATAAATTATTTTTAAGCCCTGTCATTATTCTTAATTAATAATAAGTACATAAATAAATAATTTAGCAATGACGTCGTGTCAAGTAGCATAGCCGCATTTATTAATACGCCAGAGAATTTCATAATCATTTGTATTTTAAAATCAATTTAATCTAATACATGCTTTTAATAGCGTCGCATTTATAAAAAAAGCTTTAAACGATGCTTAAATATCATACTTGCATTTAGCATTTAAATAATTTAATCTAAACTCTATTCAATTTTAATCTAACTTCGCAATAATGCATAATAATAAGATTTTTAAAAAAATAGCGCCGCAGTCTAAAGTATTAAGCATTAATTAAATGACACGCCCGCATTTATTATAACAATTAGATTGATAAAGCACCTAAGTAATTTAATCACATTTGTTAATTTAAGTTATCATTAATTAATAATACACCTACCTAGAATTAATTGGCTAATTAATTAACTAGCCTAAAACTAATTAAACTCCTAGAATTAAATAGCCTAAGGCCCAGTCCCCCTTCTACCCGTCGTCCAGGCCCAACCCGACGCCCCTCTACCCGCAAGCCCAACGCCCCAGCGTTATTTCCCAGCCCACGCCCCATCTCCTCTAAACCCCATTACGCCCAGGCCCACAAACCCTTTTATCATTTCCCCTCGTCGACAGAACCTACCCAGCAGCCCTTATCTCCCTGTCGATGAACCCTCAAACGAGGAACCCTAAAAGAAAGAGCAATCGCCGCCTTGCCTTCGCACCCCGTCACCGCCAGCACTCCAACCCCGAGATTCTCGCCAGAGAATCCGGGGTTTCCCCTTCCCTTCTGCAATGATTTCCTTACCATAACCTGTTCGAAATCCCTTCGAATCGAATCACTTACGAATCTACCCAAATCTCGTCAACAAACCACGAGAATCGACCCAAAAATAGCCCACAAATCCTTAACAAATCAGTACGAATCAGTCCAAAATCGTGATAAATACTTTCCCTAAATCGAACCACTTCAAATCGAACCAAATCGCATACCAATCAAGCACAAGTATCAACCTTTATTCATTTACCTAACTTGGAACCCAAATGGGGGCTATATAAGCACATGCAAAGGGCAATCGAAAGGCAGCCACGGATAGCATCGATTCAGAGCTCAGGGGACACCTTAGCAGCATTTAAGAAACACAGACAGTCGGTCGAAGAGCTCAGTCAGGAAGGAGAAAAACCAGTACAGGCATTAGAACAGAACTCAGTCAGGGGGGGCTTAGCATCCAGATCCTTAGCATCGCAAGAATAGGAGGTTCAAATCTCGTCTTTTTTAGTTCCAGCAAAGAAACAAATAAACCTTGCCCTTCTATTCGCGCATCTGACCCAAACCCGAGTGTACGCGACGACTGATGCCTCGGTTATTGCGGAGAAGGTAAATTAGAATCCCTCTCAGTTTGCTTTACTTTCCCTGTTTTTTTCACGTGTTTTATCATCAATTCAATTCGTTTGTTTGCAAGTATCTGAGTATAATGTTTGGGTCAATCTGTCGGTAATTGATTCAGTATACTAAAATATTGCTAGGTTTATATCCAATACTGTATGTTAAAATAATAACTTGTTGCAAGGCATTATGGCAAATTTGAGGTTTAGCTACTGATTCACCGTCTCGCCATGTCTTGGTTTAAATTCAAGCACCTGTCTGTTTGTCAATATGCTTCTGATTTTGTTTATGTGACTGCCCATGTCAAGTTGGCCATGTATGTTAAGAATAGTTTTTTTTTTAATTACATGGTATGTCCTTTCTCTGTTTGGTTGTTGTTTGGATTGGAAGGGTTAAGCCAAAAATATGAATTTTAAAGTATAGTTATGTGTAGTGTTGGTAGTCTCTTTATACTGAAAACTTACGTGCCATTCTCCTGCTTAATTATTCGATATCCATCGTATCCAGTTGCAATAATACGGATGATATGTGTGAATTAGGACAACTGTTGTATAGCCTATTTATGCTTGGACTTGAGCATTCTGTATCTAGTTGGGCCTGCTCATAGCTCATTCTTTGATTTCTGAGATTTATGTTTGGAAGATTAATGTATCATGTGTATATCAGCAATTATACATGTTTAAATGTGTGTGAAAGAAACGATTAGAGTAATGTATGTCTTAATAATTGCTTTTTGATTCTTTACATATCTGATATATGTCCTTTGCTCGTCTAGGCTTAGATTCTACTAAAATATAATCCTTAAGATTTTGCTAGTTTAATATAGGAAGTATACATGTCTATGTATTTAAAATGCCTTGTGTTACCTGTTTGTTTTTCTGGAATACCTTTTCTTACTCTTATGTTCATATCTTAAGATTATATAGCTTGGCAGTTAAGCCTGTTTACATACCATTTGGAATGATCTATTTGATTGTAAAGGGGTCTAGCATGCTTACTAAATCAGTCCCTTAGTTTCTAAATGAACACTTCTCTGTTCTGAAAAATCTAAACCATGATAAGGGGCATATATGTCTCTATTCTATCTTAAAAAAAAAATGCCTATCCACTGTTTCAAATAAACTGGAAACATGCATGTTTGGTACCTGATTTCCCATCCATGTCTATTTACATTCTTAGTTATGCTATGCATGATCATTCTACATTCATCTCTTGTGGTGGGTACATCCTATAATCTCTGCATACTCGTAATTCTCCTTTTTTGGAGAAATGTCGCTGTTTGCCTAAATTGTCCAACGTGTCTTTGTTTGACCATCTGCATTTCGCTTTCGCTATAATGCATCTTTGAAAAGGAATTGTGATCAACTCCATCTCTGTGTATATTTTAAGCTAGACATGATTCATCCTGTAATCCCGGCATGCCTATAATTCCCCTGTTTGAATGAATATTTATATGTCTGTAATTTCCCTGTCTGAATGCATATTGGTTCTGCTGGCATAAACTGTCACTGCCTGTTTTGATGGCTGTCATTCTTTGCTGCCTTTGGCGTAATTACAGTGCACTATACATGTTTCATGTTCTCTATATATCCAAAAGTAACATAATTTCTATATTCCTATAAAATATACATGTTGTTTGGGCCTGTTTGTCTCGGCCACTTCAGTTTACTGAAGTCCGGTTTGGGCTGGATAACCTTTGGGTCTTTACTTTATTTGGATCATTTAGTTATGGTATTGATATAATTAAGTAATAAAAGGCATAAGTGTTTACGTGAATACCTTAGTTGTTTACATTATTGTAAGGTTTGCGATATATATATACTAATCCTTATCTTTCCTTTTTTTACATGGCACGCACTGGAGCAACAAAGAGTCTCATGGCGAGACTCATCGTGGCAAATGCGAAGACCCACATCTACATGCATTTATCCCTGCATCAGAAATTCCAAGCCAGAGGCGAAATAGCTTCGCCATTCCTCGAGTCGTCTTATTATCTTCTACCCCGCCCCCATTCATTTATTTATTGTAAATTATTTGTCTAACGCTATATTAATTAATAGAATAATTATAGTATCTAAACCTCGAACCTCTAGTTTAGGAGCCAATTCCCTTTAGGTTACTTACGTTAGGGCTTAACATGCATGTCTAAACTTTTGCCTAACAATTTAATTTGCATATCTAATTTAGGTATAGATTCTTCTCAAGTGCAAAATTAAGTATTTTAGGCATCATGACATACTTGCGTTAATAAAGATTAAGTTAGCAAGTAAATACATACATTTAGTCAACAAATCAATCTTACGTCATTTTCTCATAAATAATACAATGGCATACGTTTAAACTTTATATGTACTCTTATATCATTAGTCTTATAAATCTTTATCCAAAATGCAATGCATTCTTTTATAAAATATTTGCAGCATCTTTTTAAACAGGCATTTTCTCTAGCATAATAATCAACCTAGGTTTGGCAGGACAACCGCAAGTTAGCGGATCTTAGAGGGTGCCTAACCCCTTCCCTCTAGATTAATAAAGAACCCTTACCCAGAATCTCATTAAGTTTAGCAGACCATTAAAATGGAGTTAATGTTTTACTTCAAACTAGTTAAACATTTAGGTGTCCTAATTCACCCAATTAATTAGGTGGCGACTCCGCGAACCCTTAGCATTCTAGCAACCCTTTAGCATTTTAGCATCCCTAGCACTTTTTTTTATATTTTAGCAACCCTTTTAAACTTTAGCATCTTTGGCAATTTTAGCATCCTTTTAGCATTTTTAAAACCTTTAAGCCTCTTAAACTTTATTAGCATTTTATTATTTATTTTCTAACATTTGCATGTTGAGCAGGAGTTTAGAAAATAAATGTCGCGGTCGAAAATGGGCGCGACAGAATGGCGACTCCGCTGGGGATTTTAGGTTCTTAACCACAACAGACCTAGGGTTATTATTTGGCAATTATTTTGCATTTAATTTGTGTGTATTGTATTTTGTTTGTTATTTGCTACCTGCTTTACTGCTTTCCTTAAACTGGCATTCCGCTCATATTTCTTCCATTCTGGAAAATTCACACAAATCACACACTCACGCGCTGGTGTGCTTCGCGCACCTGTAAATTTCTTTCAAAACACCCACATTTAAGAGAGTTGGTATTCTGCGCGGAGAATCCGGTCCAACCGGTGGTCGCGTAGCCTTCTCACTCGAGTTGTCCGCTCGGGAACCTTGCGTCTAGAAAAAGCCAAATCTTAGAAACTTAAGATAGAGCTATACCACCCTTATTTTAGGGCATGCATACATTTACCTTAGGTGGGTCGGTCCTTGGCATCGACACCACAATTAGGAAGACACCAAACTTGTCAACGGGTTTCTGAACCCAACGACCAACCAGCATATTATGTGTAGCGTGGCAATGACAGACAAATCCAAACCCAATCATGACATGCTGAAATTGGGAAAAGTGCACCGTCATTTGGTCGCCATTTCCAACAAAGGCATTATAGTTGGACGACTTGGACAAATCTATCATGGCCTCGTATATGTGACGTTTAGGCCTACCTCTGGCATAAAGAGGTCCCTCCTGCATGTTAGGAAACATTTGAATGTGCTATGTGCGATATATCTGTTACATACCTGCAAATTACGTGCTTTATGCTAACACCGTTTGTTGCATTTTTAGAAAGATTTATCATCCCCCCAAAAGGTCGATTTGTATTTGACTTAGCAATGGCAGAGCATCAATATTTCACAAGATCAAAGGCACGGTCCAGCGACATGACCGATTCAAGGGCATCTGAGCAGAACGAGTGAACTCTTCGTTCCTATAGCAAAGCGGTCTCGAAAGAAGAGCAGCATGACACCTTCTCAAAACTGGGACAATGTAGGAAACCAGACAGGGGCTGCAAATCCAAGCAGACCAGGCACGCAGATGTCAAGGGACAAGGCGGCGAAGTCAAATACGAATCGACCCCCCCAAAACTCACAAATTTTCTTTGAGCGCAG
Source organism: Przewalskia tangutica (assembly GCA_029844215.1). Classification (NCBI taxonomy): domain Eukaryota; kingdom Viridiplantae; phylum Streptophyta; class Magnoliopsida; order Solanales; family Solanaceae; genus Przewalskia; species Przewalskia tangutica. The sequence goes on along the minus strand of CM056732.1, from coordinate 95,825,477 downwards.
GTTTTTTCATATTAACAGAAGCAGAAAGTGCAATAGCCAAGCGAAAATACGGCGAAGTTTCTTCGCAAGAAAAGCAGAGGCGAAGATATGACAAAAATCCCAAAATTCAAAGTCGCGGCAAAGCGCGGCGAGAAAGGGGCATCAACAATCGGCAATCAAAGTTCAGAGTTCCGCAACAAAACCTAGCGCCTCAACTCGGGCATCAAGCCAAATTGGCAACCCACGCATCGCACACCACAAAGACATCATGACAATTCATCATTTGCAGCACGTCCGTGCAAGGACAACACCTCGCACTATCTCGCATATCAGGGATGACATCTCTACCCACAAAATTGCACTTCTCATATGTATTTATCATTTCATTTAAACAGGTATACACTAACGTCTTTTCTCAAGCTTAGCTTGCAGGAGCATTTATTCTACGGGAAGCGGCGGCGACGCGTCCGAGCAACGGCGTGATCGTGAAGTCCACGCAACGGCGCCCGGCGGCAACACGTCCGGACAACGGCGTGTCGGCAAGTCCACGCAACGGCGCCCGGCGGCAACACGTCCAGACAACGACGTAATCGGCAAGTCCATGCACGGCGCGGCGGCAACACGTCGGACAACGACGTGTAATCGGCAAGTCCACGCAACGGCGCCCGGCAACCGCGTCCGGACAACGGCGTGATCGGCAAGTCGCGCGGCGCCCGGCGGCAACACGTCCGGACAACGGCGTAATCGGCAAGTCCACGCAGCGGCGCCCGGCGGCCGCGTCGGACAACGGCGTAATCGGCAAGTCCATGCAACGGCGCCCGGCGGCACGTCCGCACAACGGCGTAATCGGCAAGTCCACGCAACGGCGCCCGGCGGCAACGCCCGTCGGACAACGGCGTGATCGGCAAGTCCACGCAACGACACCCGGCGGCAATACGTCCGCATAACGGCGTTATCGGCCAAAGCAAGTCACGCAACGGCGCCCGGCGGCAACGGCGTCCGGCATAACGGCGTGATCGGCAAGTCCACGCCAACGACGCCCGGAAGAATACGTCCGGCAATGACGTTATCGGCGACAAGTCTACGCGGCGGCGTCGGCGGAACACGTCCACAGCGGCGCTTATCAAGACAACAAGCCACAAACGACGCCATCATCGCGATATCACATCCACGCAGGGCGATTTCTATACTCGAAATTGCATTTCTTACGCATGTTTTATTATTACGTCTTAGCGATTCGCACTAACTCTTTCTTGAGCTTTAGTACGAGGCGATTGCGGCAGGGCGACATACCGCATTCACTATCACAACACGTCACGTGCGGGGCGAAAATCACAGCGTTCACAACATTGCATCAACACGTGAGCGTCACATTTTGCGGGATAACCTTTTCTACTCGCGATTACATTGTTTTAAAATTATGCATCATCATTTTGCCTTATGATTATGCACTAACCATTTGTTCAAGTCTTAGCATGCAGAAGCAGGAGCACAACGTGGATTTTCTCTTACAGCGAACCGGGGCAATCTGTTGGGGGGCCAACCTTCCCAACGATTGGCAGAAGCGGCCTCAAGCGTCGGTCCACTCGCTCCACATCACCGTAGAACCCAGCACCACAAGCCATAGCAGTACACTCCAGGTTCAAGCCAGTTATATTCTTTTACTTTTTTACACCATAGCCCAGTGTCATCATAACTCGACACTGGGACAGCTTTAAGTCCGCGTTAGCCCGCCTTGGTGTTTTGACCATGGTAACCCAGTGTCGTCATAACTCGACACTGGGACAGCTTTGAGTCCGCATTAGCCCGCCCTGACATTTCGACCATGGTAGCCCAGTGTCGTCATAACTCGACACTGGGACAGATTTTGATTTTTTGCGTCAGCCTTGTCTACCTGCCCAGCATTTTTTTGCAATTTTGAAGATCGAGACAAAATTGGCTATGAGTCAACGTCTTTGTCCGAAGATTCTTCCATCATCTCCATACAAAGAGGACAATTTGTGACACCCAATTTTGACCCTCCCGTCCAGTCATTAACTATAAAATTACACTAATTTTGTAAAATAATTTTTAGGGATTTTTATAATAAAATGCAGCGAATAAAACATAAATACAGGCATAAATAAATAATTTAATAATGACATCGCTTTCTTACGTAGAGTTTTTAGCACTTAGAGTCCCGCGCCCGCATAAATTATTTTTAAGCCCTGTCATTATTCTTAATTAATAATAAGTACATAAATAAATAATTTAGCAATGACGTCGTGTCAAGTAGCATAGCCGCATTTATTAATACGCCAGAGAATTTCATAATCATTTGTATTTTAAAATCAATTTAATCTAATACATGCTTTTAATAGCGTCGCATTTATAAAAAAAGCTTTAAACGATGCTTAAATATCATACTTGCATTTAGCATTTAAATAATTTAATCTAAACTCTATTCAATTTTAATCTAACTTCGCAATAATGCATAATAATAAGATTTTAAAAAAAATAGCGCCGCAGTCTAAAGTATTAAGCATTAATTAAATGACACGCCCGCATTTATTATAACAATTAGATTGATAAAGCACCTAAGTAATTTAATCACATTTGTTAATTTAAGTTATCATTAATTAATAATACACCTACCTAGAATTAATTGGCTAATTAATTAACTAGCCTAAAACTAATTAAACTCCTAGAATTAAATAGCCTAAGGCCCAGTCCCCCTTCTACCCGTCGTCCAGGCCCAACCCGACGCCCCTCTACTCATGAGCCAACGCCCACGTTATTTCCCCGACCACCCATCTCCTCTAAACCCCATTACGCGTGCCCACAAACCCTTTATCATTTCCGCCGTCGTAACCTACCAGCGGCCTCTTATCTCGCAGCCGATGAACCTCAAACGAGGAACCACAAAGAAAGAGCAATCGCGCCTTGCCTTCGCGCCAAAGACCCGAGATTCTCGCCGGAGAATCCGGGTTTCCTTCCTTACGCAATGATTTCCTTACCATAACTGTTCAAATCCCCCGAATCGAATCACTTACGAATCTACCCAAATCTAATCAACAAACCGAGAATCGACCCAAAAATAGCCCACAAATCCTTAACAAATCAGTACGAATCAGTCCAAAATCGTGATAAATACTTTCCCTAAATCGAACCACTTCAAATCGAACCAAATCGCATACCAATCAAGCACAAGTATCAACCTTTATTCATTTACCTAACTTGGAACCCAAATGGGGCTATATAAGCACATCTGAAGAGGCGATCGAAAGCGACCACGGATAGCATCGATTGAGCTCGGGGACACCGCGGCATTTAAGAAACACGATCGGTCGAAGAGCTCGATCGGGAAGGAGAAAAACGATGCGAGCATTAGAACGAGAACTTCGATCGGGGCTTAGCATCCAGATCCTTAGCATCGCAAGAATAGGAGGTTCAAATCTCGTCTTTTTTAGTTCCAGCAAAGAAACAAATAAACCTTGCCCTTCTATTCGCATCGCGAACCCAAACCGTCGAGTGTCTGAAGCGACGATCTGTTGCCTCGGTTGTTGCTCGGAGAAGGTAAATTAGAATCCTCTCGGTTGCTTTACTTTCCCTGTTGTTTTCACGTGTTTTATCATCAATTCAATTCGTTTGTTTGCAAGTATCTGAGTATAATGTTTGGGTCAATCTGTCGGTAATTGATTCAGTATACTAAAATATTGCTAGGTTTATATCCAATCGTATGTTAAAATAATAACTTGTTGCAAGGCATTATGGCAAATTTGAGGTTTAGCTCTTGATTCACCGTCTCGCCATGTCTTGGTTTAAATTCAAGCACACATGTTTGTCAATATGCTTCGATTTTGTTTATGTATTGCGTGTCAAGTTGGTCATGTATGTTAAGAATAGTTTTTTTAATTACATGGTATGTCCTTTCTGTTTGGTTGTTGTTTGGATTGGAAGGTTAAGCCAAAAATATGAATTTTAAAGTATAGTTATGTGTAGTGTTGGTAGTCTCTTTATACGAAAACTTACGTGCCATTCTCGCTTAATTATTCGATATCCATCGTATCCAGTTGCAATAATACGGATGATATGTGTGAATTAGGACAACTGTTGTATAGCCTATTTATGCTTGGACTTGAGCATTTTGTATCTAGTTGGGCCTGCTCATAGCTCATTCTCTGGTTTCTGAGATTTATGGTTGGAAGATTAATGTATCATGTGCATATCAGCAATTATACATGTTTAAATGTGTGTGAAAGAAACGATTAGAGTAATGTATGTCTTAATAATTGCTTTTTGATTCCTTACATATCTGATATATGTCCTTTGCTCGTCTAGGCTTAGATTCTACTAAAATATAATCCTTAAGATTTTGCTAGTTTAATATAGGAAGTATACATGTCTATGTATTTAAAATGCCTTGTGTTACCTGTTTGTTTTCTGGAATACCTTTTCTTACTCTTATGTTCATATCTTAAGACTATATAGCTTGGCAGTTAAGCCTGTTTACATACTATTTGGAATGATCTATTTGATTGTAAAGAGGTCTAGCATGCTTACTAAATCAGTCCCTTAGTTTCTAAATGAACACTTCTGCATTGAAAAATCTAAACCATGATAAGGGCATATATGTCTCTATTCTATCTTAAAAAAATGCCTATCCATTGTTTCAAATAAGCGGAAACATGCATGTTTGGTACTGATTTCCCATCCATGTCTATTTACATTCTTAGTTATGCTATGCGTGATCATTCTACATTCATCTCTTGTGGTGGAGTACATCCTATAATCTCTGCGTACTCGTAATTCTCCTTTTTGGAGAAATGTGCGCTTTGTTTGCCTAAATTGTCCATTGTGTCTTTGTTTGACCATCTGCATTTACATTTCTTTGCTATAATGCATCTTTGAAAAGGAATTGTGATCAACTCCATCTCTGTGTATATTTTAAGCTAGACATGATTCATCCTGTAATCGGCGTACCTATAATTCCCTGTTTGAATGAATATTTATATATACTGTAATTTCCACATGCGAATGCATATTGGTTCTGTGGCATAAGCATCATTGCTGTTTTGATGGGTCATTCTTTCTTTGCCTTTGGCGTAATTCTGATGCCTATACATGTTTCATGTTCTCTATATATCCAAAAGTAACATAATTTCTATATTCCTATAAAATATACATGTTGTTTGGGCCTGTTTGTCTCGGCCACTTCAGTTTACTGAAGTCCGGTTTGGGCTGGATAACCTTTGGGTCTTTACTTTATTTGGATCATTTAGTTATGGTATTGATATAATTAAGTAATAAAAGGCATAAGTGTTTACGTGAATACCTTAGTTGTTTACATTATTGTAAGGTTTGCGATATATATACTAATCCTTATCTTTCCTTTTTTTACATGGCACGCACTGGAGCAACAAAGAGTCTCATGGCGAGACTCATCGTGGCAAATGCGAAGACCAGCGTCTACATGCATTTATCCTGCATCGAAATTCCAAGCGGCGAAATAAGCCGCCATTCCTCGAGTCGTCTTATTATCTTCTACCCCGCCCCCATTCATTTATTTATTGTAAATTATTTGTCTAACGCTATATTAATTAATAGAATAATTATAGTATCTAAACCTCGAACCTCTAGTTTAGGAGCCAATTCCCTTTAGGTTACTTACGTTAGGGCTTAACATGCATGTCTAAACTTTTGCCTAACAATTTAATTTGCATATCTAATTTAGGTATAGATTCTTCTCAAGTGCAAAATTAAGTATTTTAGGCATCATGACATACTTGCGTTAATAAAGATTAAGTTAGCAAGTAAATACATACATTTAGTCAACAAATCAATCTTACGTCATTTTCTCATAAATAATACAATGGCATACGTTTAAACTTTATATGTACTCTTATAGCATTAGTCTTATAAATCTTTATCCAAAATGCAATGCATTCTTTTATAAAATATTTGCAGCATCTTTTAAGCAGGCATTTTCTCTAGCATAATAATCAACCTAGGTTTGGCGGGACAACCGCAAGTTAAGCGGATCTTAGAGGGTGCCTAACCCTTCCTCTAGATTAATAAAGAACCCTTACCGAATCTCATTAAGTTTAGCGGACCATTAAAATGGAGTTAATGTTTTACTTCAAACTAGTTAAACATTTAGGTGTCCTAATTCACCCAATTAATTAGGTGGCGACTCATGAACCTTAGCATTCTAGCAACCCTTTAGCATTTTAGCATCCTAGCACTTTTTTATATTTTAGCAACCCTTTTAAACTTTAGCATCTTTGGCAATTTTAGCATCCTTTTAGCATTTTTAAAACCTTTAAGCCTCTTAAACTTTATTAGCATTTTATTATTTATTTTCTAACATTTGCATGTTGAGCAGGAGTTTAGAAAATAAATGTCGCGGTCGAAAATGGGCGCGACAGCGGCGGTTAAGCTTTATTTTTAGGTGTTCTTGTTGTGCGTGTGAGGGAGATGATGAAAGGCTGAAGTGTAAAGTGTGAACGGGTAGATAATAGAGGCGAGTGGGGTGGTCGCGAACTGTGGCGTGGGGAAATAAGGCGTGTGGTGATTAAAGATAAATTTGGGTAGTTATTAGGGTATTAGTTTTAAGTAGGTATTTAATTTTAGGAGTTAGTTAGTTTAATGTGCTATTTAATTAATAGTTTTAGGCTTTTAATTAGTGACAAAGTAATTAATTAATTGTGATTAAATTATCTAATTGTTATAAAATAAATGCGGGTGTGTTATTTAATTAATGCTTAATGCTCTAGAATGCGGCGCTATTAAAATCTTATTATTGCATTATTGCGAAGTTAAATTAAAATTGAATTGAGTTTAGATTAAATTATTTAAATGCTAAATGCGAGTATGATATTTAAGAATCGTTTAAAGCTTTAAGTTAATTAATGCGGGCGCGAGACTCTAAGTGCTTAAAACTCTACGTAAGACGCGATGCCATTATTAAATTATTTATTTATGCATGTATTTATGCTTTATCGCTGCATTTTATTATAAAAAATCATACAAAATTATTTTACAAAATTAGCCTAATTTTATAGTTAGTGACTGGACGGGAGGGTCAAAATTGGGTGTCAACAGCTGTCCCTCTTTGTATGGAGATGATGGAAGAATCTTCGGACAAAGACGTTGACTCATGTGATTTTGTCTCGATCTTCAGTGCGAAATCTTTGGCGGGTAGACAAAGGCACTGGTGGCGCAAAAATCAAAATCTGTCCCAGTGTCGAGTTATGACGTCACTGAGTTACCATGGTCAAAACACCAAGGCGGGCTAACGCGGACTCAAAAAGCGTCGATGTCGAGTTATGGCGACCTTTGGGCTACCATGGTCAAAACACCAAGCGGGCTAACGCGGACTTAAAAGGCTGTCGATGTCGAGTTATGATGACCTTTGGGCTATGGTGTAAAAAGTAAAAGAATATAAGCGGCTTGAACACGGGTGTCTTGCTATGGCTTGTGGTCTTTGGGTTCTGCGGTGATGTGGGGCGAGTGGACCAGGCGGCTTGGCGCTACGCGATCGTTGGGAAGGTTGGCCCCGACAAATTGCCGGTTTGTTTGTAAGAAAATCCACGTTGTGCTCCTGCTCCTGCGTACTAAGACTTGAACAAGCGGTTAGTGCATAAGCTGTTAAGGCAAAAATGATGATGTATAATTTTAAAAGTAATGCAAGCGTGAGTAGAAAAGGTTATCTGCAAAATGTGATGCTGCTTTGTGTTGATGCGATCTTTGCAAATCTTTGTGATTTCGCCGCACTTGCGGGCGTGTTGCGATTGTGAATGCGGATCGTTGTCCTTGCTGCAATTGCTCACTGTAGACTAAAGCTCGAAAGAGTTAGTGCATAAGCTGTTAAGGCGAATAATAAAGCATGAATGAGAAAAATGCAATTTTGAGAAGCGAGAGAAAGTCGTCCACTGTGTAGATGCGATATCTTGATGATGGCGTCGTTTTGGACTTCTTTGTCTTGATAACGTCGTTACTGGGCGTGTTCTTCTTTGGCGTCGTTGCGTAGACTTGATGTCTTGATAACGTCGTTACTGGGCGTGTTCTTCTTTGGCGTCGTTGCGTGGACTTCTTTGTCTTGATAACGTCGTTGCACGGGCGTTCTTCTTTGGCGTCGTTGCGTAGACTTCTTTGTCTTGTCGCGTCATTTATGCGGGCGTATTCTTTGCTGGTGTCGTTGCGTGGACTTGCGATCACGTCGTTATGCGGGCGATGTTCTTCTTGGCGTCGTTGCGTGGACTTCTTGATTCGTCGTTATGCGGGCGTGTTCTTCTTTGGCGTCGTTGCGTGGACTTCTTGATTACGTCGTTATGCGGGCGTGTTCTTCTTTGGCGTCGTTGCGTGGACTTGCGATCACGTCGTTGTGTGGGCGATGTTCTTCTTTGGCGTCGTTGCGTGGACTTCGATTACGTCGTTATGCGGGCGTGTTCTTTGGCGTCGTTGCGTGGACTTCGATTACGTCGTTATGCGGGCGTGTTCTTCTTTGGCGTCGTTGCGTGGACTTGTTGATTACGTCGTTGTCTGGACGTGTTGCTGCTGGCGTCGTTGCATGGACTTCTTGATTACGTCGTTATGCGGGCGTGTTGCGGTGGCGTCGTTGCGTGAACTTCTTTGTCTTGATAACGTCGTTACTGGGCGTGTTCTTTCTTTGGCGTCGTTGCGTAGACTTCTTTGTCGCGATAACGTCGTTGCACGGGCGTGTTCTTCTTTGCTCTGTAGAATAAATGCTCGCAAGCTAAGCTTTAGAAAAACGTTAGTGTATACCTGTTTAAACAAAATGATAAATACATATGAAGTGCAATTTTATGGGTAGAGATATCGTCACGATCGCTGATGAATGCGAGATGTTGTCCTTGCGGACATCTGAATCAATGTAGCGAATTGACATGATGCCTTTGTTGTGTGCGATCGTGGGTTGCCAATTTGACTTTATGCAGAGTTGATGCGCTAGGTTTTGTTGCGGAACTCGAACTTTGATTGCGATTGTTGATGCCCTTTCTGCTGCTGCTTCGATCACGGACTTTGAATTTTGGGATTTTTTGTCATATCTTCTGCCTCTGTTGTTTCTTCTTGTGAAGAAACTTCTTGCCGTATTTTCTGCTTCGGCTATTGCATTTGCTGCTTCTGTTAATATGAAAAGACCTGCGCTCAAAGAAAATTTGTGAGTTTGGGGGGGGGGGGTCGATTCGCATTTGACTTCGCTGCCCTGTTCCTTGATATCTGCGTGCCTGGCTTGTTTGGACTTGCAACCCGCATGCAGTTTCTACTGTCGATTTTGAAAAGGGTGTCACATTGCTCTTCTTTCTGAGACCCTGCTTTGCTGTAGGAACGAGAGCGAGTTCAGGCTCGTTCACTCGGATGCCGCCGAATCGGTCGTATCGTTGAGTCGTGCCTTTGATCTTCGAAATATTCTTTGCTCTGTCGTTGCTTAGTCAAATACAAATCGACCTTTTGGGGATGATAAATCTTTCTAAAAATGCAACAAACGGTGTTAGCATAAAGCACATAATTTGCAGGTATGTAGCAGATATATTGCACATAGCATATTCAAACGTTTCCTAACATACAGGGGGCCTCTTTATGCCAGAGGTAAGCCTAAACGTCACTTATGCGAGATTATGACGGATTTGTCAAGTCGTCAACTATAATGCCTTTGTTGGAAATGGCGACCAAATGACGGTGCACTTTTCCCAATTTCAGCATGTCATGATTGGGTTTGGATTTGTCTGTCATTGCCAGCTACACATAATATCTTTGGTTGATCGTTGGGTTGAGAAACCCGTCGACAAGTTTGGTGTCTTCCTAATTGTGGTGTCGATGCCAGGACCAACCCACCTAAGGTAAATGCATCGTGCCCTAAAATAAAGGGTGGTATAGCTCTATCTTAAGTTTCTAAGATTTGGCTTTTCTAGGCCTTGAGTTCAGGCGGACAACTCGAGTGAGAAGGCTACGTGCCACCGGTTAGGCAGGCACTCCACGTATGTTACCAACTCTCCTAAATTTGGGTTTTGAAGAAAGAATTTTGCTGATGCACCAAGCGCACCTCGCATGCAGTGTGTGATTGTGTGAATTTTTCAGAGTGGAAGAAATATGAGCGGAATGCCAGTTTAAGGAAAGTAGTAAAGCAAATAACAATCAAAATGAATAAAGCAAAATACAGCACGCAAAATGCAAAAGTAATGCCAAATAATAACCCTAGATCTGTTGTGGTTAAGAACCTAAATTCCCAGCGGAGTCGTCATTTCTGTCGCGCCCATTTTTAGTATGACATTTTTAAAAAGATAGCGAGCCCTGCTCAAAACTGCAAATGTTAGAAAATAAATAATAATAAAATGCTAAATAGTTTAAGAGGCTTAAAGGTTTTAAAAATGCTAAAAGGATGCTAAAATTGCAAAAGATGCTAAAGTTTAAAAGGGTGCTAAAATGCTAAAGAGTTGCTAGAATGCTAAGGGTTCGCGGAGTCGCCACCTAATTAATTTGGGTGAATTAGGACACCTAAATGTCAACTAGGTTAAAGTCAACACTAACTCCATTTTAATGGTCTACTAAACTTAATGAGATTCTGAGTAAGGGTTCTTTATTAATCTAGAGGGAAGGGGTTAGGCACCCTCTAAGATCCGCTAACTTGCGGTTGTCCTGCCAAACCTAGGGTAATTATTATATTTTTTAAAATGCAAAATAAAAGCTCCACCTGCTTAATAAAATGCTAAGATGTTAGAATGTCAAAATGTTTAAAAGGTGCCTTAAAGTAAAAGGTTGCTAAAGGTATTAAATGCTAGAAGGGCTCCTGCTTTAGAAAAAGTGTTAGAAAAATAAATAAGATGCTAATTGTTTAAAGGAAGGCTTAAAGTCTTTAAAAGGGTGCTAAAATATTAAAAGTGCTAAGAGGTTAAAAATGCTAAAAAATGCTAAAGTTTTAAAACATGCTTAGAAAGCTTAAAAAGAAAGGTGTCAAAGATGCAAAAGGAGTGCTAGCATATCTAAGGTGCTAAAAGTGCTAAGAGGGGGCCAAAAGGCTAAAGGTGCTTAAGAGTGCTATAGATTAATTTTAAAGGTAAATGGTGCTAAAAGTGCAAAAAGGATGCTAAATGTTAAAGAGTGCTTAAAAGGTGCTAGAAATGCTAAGATGCTACAGGTGCTTTATGGACTAATTATATGCTCATGCAAAGATTATTTACGGACTAATTGTGTATACTGCTAGCTAAATTAATCTTGCCTAACCTGCGTACAGTATTATAGATGCTTAAAGACGATTCTTGAGGGTTTAGGAAAAAATCTGTTATGAATTTTAATAAACAAAAATGTTGGTTTTATGATGCGAGTTAAATCATTTAAATTATTTTTGCAGAATTTAGACATGTCTAATAGTCCTAAAAGACAAATAAAGTAGAAGTGCGTTTCTAATTATGAATTACTTTCCACCTTATATGTTTGAAGCTTAATTGTTCCAAATATCCTAAATATTACAGAAATAGAGTAATTAAATTAAAACAAATAAATAAATGAAATGCAAGTAAAGAGAGAGGATGGGATTTAAGAATGCTCTTTACGACGGATGGCGGCGTCCTATTTGTTTTTATAGGAATTCTTGAAGCGGGAACGCGAATGCGGATGCACATAGACGCGGGTTGTCGTTTGAAATAGCTCGTGATGAGTCTCGCCGGGAGACTCTTCATTTTGCTCCGGTGCGTGCCATGTAAAAATAAGAAAGATAAAGATTAGTATGCACTCAATTTAATTGATACAAATAATTAGGATGAAAGCAAATGTTTGCTGCCTACACATATCACAACGATTCAAAAGGCTGAAAAGAGCAAAAGAAAGCGGCCCGATGCTGATCCAGGCCTGAATCTGACGATGAAGAGCCCAAATATACAATCTAAATCATAGGTCCAGCAACTGGATAAATGTTGGCACACTATGAAACAATAGCGAGCAGTAGGCAGCCAACAACGAGACTTGTAAAAAATGTGGACTGGAATTAACACATATTCATGGGTCAAGCAGCTAGTGCAGAGGCAGAAGTGAGTATTTGTAGGCTTAAATTTTAGCTATTAAGACAAGATTATAACTTCGCATTCGTTTCCCTTTAATTCTTCACCAAACAGTTTTCACAAGCATGCTGCAATCAAAGAGGACAATTAATTGTTATAACTCAACATTAGAGGCAGTACTTATATTATTCCCTGACAGGAATGAATAACCCTTGGCATCAACTGGTAACCAACTGCTGGGTTTCATTATTGAATAGATAAAGCATCATATCATTTTAGCTTAGGCAACTTGATCAAATGAAAGGTTATTTCCTATCTGATAAGCGAGGAAGCGGATGTATAAATCGGGCGAATGCACTAAGAATAACTATTTAGAGCTTATCCTTTTAAGAACTTCAAGTTGTGACTTTTACAGGACATGCCGGCTCATGATTCCAATCTAACTAGTCTGTTTTCTTATAATGGGCCTAGCCTGATATCTAAATGACTTGAATTGGTCAGTTTATGCCAAACAGGCCTGCCTTTCAACAGATCAGAATAACACTATTGTGATGCTAAGAGAAGGCACCCGGCAGGAAAACAAATTTAGGCAGCAAGCATGACACACATGGAGAACAAGATAGAAAAGCACAAGAAAACCTGGCAGTCAGGAGCAAATTCAAATCACAAGCAAGAGAAAGCAATACTTCAAGGCTAAGATAAGACATTAATCATGTTTAGTAATTGACGCGCGTAATATGCACACACTTTAAACGCAAGTGCACGTTATCGTATCAAGTAGTATAGTCTTAGATAAGACCGAATATCGTCCTCTGGGATTAGGGTTCAAGTACCAATTGTCTATTTTCTAGTATCTATTTGGTGAATTAATGAGTGATTGGTTGTTTATGACTAAGAATTATAAAAGCTAATTAATTATAAAGATTTAATTCAGATGTGATGAGAATAGGGCTTCTATGTATCCTTACTATCCGCTTATGTTACTTACTAATGCATTACTTATGGTGTTCTTCTTTTGGAGAAAGCAGGTTTACGAAATCGTTTTATACTCCCGTTAGGGTTATATAAACACTCAACCCCATTATTGTTCCTTACCTAACTTTCGCTGATAAGGGTAACTCTATAGGAGGATTAAGCACAAAAACCTAGTTGGCCGTCGCGCAATGCGCAAAATTAGGGTTGTTAAGCCTCTCATCAACGCTACAAATCTAATTGAGGTATTTTCATCCCCAATTCAAGACCGTCTACCCAACTTACGAGATATTCACAATCCTCCTTTTTGAGAATCGATTAGAAATCATATAGTGATAACTAGTTGTCAATTAGCTACCAAGAATTCAACTCAATTATTGGATAGATCTCTCAATAAGAATAATAACCATAAGCATGCATTACTTTATAACATAAGGTTCAAGAATTCAACATAGAAAGCCACATAAGAGAATTAGTTCTAGCCATGAATATGACAAGAACTAATTCAAAGTTCATCATGCAAAAAGCTGAATTAAGGAAAAGAAAAGAAAAGAAATTACTAATGTTTGGGTCTCAATCTCTAGGCAAGAAAACCTTGTGTTTGGCAAGAAAGGGAACCTTGAAAACCGCCTAGGGTTCTCCTTTTATAGGTTTAAAGCGTCTCCTTCTTTTCCTTCGGGCTGGCCCAAAAATCCGTCAAAAGACCTAATTTTTCCGCATCGGCGCGCGCCTGTGTCGGCGCCGCTAAAGTTCTGCAATACTTGGGTGTTTTGGCGCGCGGCCCGATATCTGCTGTCGGTAGCGCGCGTGCGCAACTCTGTGGCTTCTCGGATGTTTAGCGCGCGGCCATTTACAGTCTCTGAGGCGCGCGTACTGGATCTTCTGACTTCTCACGAATAATAGCGCGGCCGCTTCGATGCAGGAGCGCGTGCTGGTCTGAATTTCAGCCTCGTTTGCCACTTTCTCCGTTTCACTCTAGTACCTCCTCTTTTTCCCGCTCCTTTTCCGCCATTTGGCCACTTTAGCCACTTTGACTCAAAAGAAAGAAAATCTATCCTAATACGACACTTTGTATGTACAAAGCGGGACAAAAGACTAACTAGATCGACTCAAAGGTGTATATAAAATACAGATCAAATACCCAAACTTAACCTTTGCTCGCCTCGAGCAAAGATAGAAAAAAATACAATAAAATAGCGGACTCGATAAATAAGAAAATCAACAAAGAAAATAAGCAGACTCCTTGCCATTGATCACTTTTCTTTGCATGAATGTTAACTAGAAAAACATGAAGGTTAGCGAGAATAATATCGAGGAACATATAGCATGGAATTTCAACACGTTGAGCTAGATATTTCGCAAACTCATACTTATCATGCTTAAATGGAAGTCGGTGTACTCAAGTATGCATATAAATTCAAAAATTCCTATGGCATGCTTACTTGCTATTCTCCACTAATTACGGATATACATAGAAGAGATCTTGAGGACTTTGGGGTTGTAATGTAGGCTTAGGTAGGGGTTGGTAAAGATAGGCATTTAGGCTCATTTTTACGTACCATAAGCTCTTTGGCTTTTCAATTTTTCCTTTTTCTTTTGATTCTTTACTTCACTTCAATTCTATCCTTCCCTCTTTTGTTTTGGGAGAATGAAGTATATAATAATAATGGCCTTTGAACTTAGGCTTTTGCCTATTTCTTATTACTTTTGTATTGGGGTGCAATGACTTTATTCATTCTTTTGTTTTCTTTTAACACAATGTACTCCTCTTTGTTTCGTAATTTCACTTATGGTACACTTTGTGGGAATATAGGGTGTCAAAGAAGAAGTTTCAAATTTTAGGCTCGATGGGGCTAACTAGTGATATTTTTAAAGTGCGGGATAGAAAAGAATGGTAAGAATTGGCTATCAAAGAAATGCACAGTCATCTCCCTGCATGCATATCCTAACTATTTCGCCTCAAATAGCAAGATCATAACACATAAGCATTTATCATTTAGCATACATAACTCAGCAAGAGACTCGAATGAGCAGTTACGTGAGTTTTTGGCATCTCTAACCTAAGTGTTTAGATAGTGCTTCCATTCCTTTACATTATTCCACCTTACTTCACTAGGTGTTTCTAGCAACTACGATACATGATCTTTGTGACAATTATGACTCAAAAGAAAAATTTGGTGACTCAAAATAAACATGAAACAAATAAAAAGACTTAAATAAAACATACCATGACCCACAAAAAAAACTAAAACACAAAACACACCCCCCAACTTAAATTACACATTGTCCCCTATGTGTAGACTCAACGGAAAAACTAAAAGACAAAAAGACTTACAGTTTTGGCTAAAAATGTGATGGTGGCGGAGGTAGTGCTTCTAATTTCGTGAGGAGGAGAGCCCTTGGTGTTTGATTTGGCGGTAGGGCTTTTGGATCAAAGTATTTTCGAATTCTGCATGGACACCTGGCGCTTAAACTTCCTTTCTTGAGATCTTTAGGCGTATGACCCTGCTCTGCCGTATGGCCTACACTTTTCTGGACACCGGTTCAATTGCATGTACACATCAATCATACAAACAACAAGACCAAGACCGTGAGACTGTTCTTAGATAAAACTAAAATAACCTAAAGACAGAAATTAAAATAACATAATTGAAAACGTTGGGTTGCCTCCCAACCAGCGCTGTCTTTACCGTCTTTTAGCCGGACGCACATTCCTTATTCTTTCGAGTTGAGAAGTTACCAAGTTCATGTATTCCATTTCATCGATTAGGTAGGGTTTTAACCTCTGTCCGTTTACTTTGAAGCGGCTCCTCTCTCCTTTTATTTGATTGCTCGTGTATGGGAATACTCTTTACTTGTGTATGGTCTGTCAGCGTGATTTTAATTTGCTGAAACAATCTCAACCTTGAGTTGAATAGCAGCACTTGTTGTCCTTCTTGAAAATCTTTTGGTATCAAATTCTTATCGTGCCATGCTTTCGTTCGTTCTTGTAGATCTTTGCATTCATAGGCATTGTGTCGAATTCATCCAATTCGCTCATTTGTAGTAGCCTCCTTTGTCCATTGCCGTGGTATCCATGTTCAACTTCTTCATTGCCCAATATGCTCGTGTTCCAACTCTGCGGCAAATGACAAGCTTTACCAAAAACTAATTTATAAGGTGACATACCAATTGGTGTTTTGAATCTTTGTCGGTATGCCCATGTCGTCATCTAATTTGATCGACCGATCTTTCCTTGGCCGTTCACGATCTTTTCCAATATGCTTTTCACTTCTCTGTTGACACTTCCGCTTGCCCGTTAGCTTGAGGATGAGTACGCGGTTGTGGTGCGATGGTAAACTCCATATCGGAAAGCAATGACTTCGTTATTGCGAAATGGCTCCGCCATCACCGATAAGAGCTCTTGGTGTCGAACCTTGTGAAAATATTCTTACGGAGAAATTTTTGCAGTTTCTTGTCGTTTTCTTTGGTGGCCGCTTCTACCCATTTGGACACGTAGTCTCTTGCGGAAGGATATATTGATATCAAAGATGGCGGGAATGGTCCCGTGAAATCAACTCCACATCGAATAGTTACTTCCAATATCCGTGCGAAGGCATCTCGTTTCGTCTTGAGATGTTCCTGTTCTTTGACAATTATCACGTCTGCCAAAGGTGTGGGCATCCTTGAAGAGAGTTGGCCAATAGAATCCGCATTGCAATACCTTTGCCGCTGTTCTTGATGACCCAAAGTGTCCACCACGTGCTAAGGTGTGGCGGTGGGTGAGAACACAGTGCATCTCTTCCTCCGTACACATCGCTTTGATGACTTGGTCGCACGATGTTTGTATAGCATTGGTTCTTCCCAATAGTAATGTTTTACCTCGAGAATAAAACCTCTTTATTTCTTTGTCTTGACAAGCACAGGGTAGAACTTTAGCTGCGAAAGTTAACAAAATCAGCGTACCAAGGTAAATTAGAATTCATACTTACTCAAAGCGGTTGTTAAATGCGGAAAGTGATCATTTATTTGCACATCCTTGGTATTACGGCTTTCTGTGTTCTCAATGCGGACAAGTGGTGCAGAATGAATTCTCTGTTCCTTTCTTATCACGAATCTCTACGTCAAATTCTTGTAGAAGTAGGACCCATCGAATGAGACGAGGCTTTGCATCCTTCTTTGTCATTAAGTACTTTATAGCGAGTGGTCGGTGTATACTATCACTTTATTTCCAATCAAGTATGGCTGAATTTCTCAACGCATATACTATAGCTAGTAGTTCTTTTCCGTGGTTGCATAATTTAATTGTGCGTCATTTAGAGTTTTACTAGCATAGTAAATGGATCTAAATACCTTGTCGATTCTCTGTCCAAATCTTGCTCCAATTGCATAGTCATTGCATCGCACGTGAGTTCAAATGGGAGCTCCCAATTTGGTGCGATGACTATAGGTCTTTGAGTAAGCTTCTCCGGCGTTTGAAATGCGGATAAGCATTCTTTATTGAAGTCGAAGGCTACCCCGTCATTAACAATGTGGAGAGGGCTTTGAGACCTTTGAAAAGTCCTTGATGAATCTTACATAGAAACTGCGTACCCAAGGAAACTTGACTCCTTTTGTTGATCTTTGGAGGTGGTAGATTTTCGATTCTTGAAATCTTTGCTTTGTCTACCTCAATACCTTGGTTTGATATTTTATGCCCCAAGACGATTCCTTACATTACCATGAAGTGACACTTCTCCCAATTTAGCACAAGTTAGATTCTTATGCCGGCTCAACATCGCTTCTAGATGCCTTAAACATTCATCAAATGATGCTCCAAAGACCGAAAAGTCATCCATAAAGATCTCTATAGTCCTCTCTACCATATCGAGAAAATTGCCATCATACGTCTTTGAAAAGTAGCGGGTGCATTGCGAGTCCAAATGGCATTCTTCTAAATGCAAATGTGCGAAAAGGGCAAGTAAATGTCGTCTTTTCACGATCTTACGGGGCTATTGCAATGCGGTGATACCACGAGTATCCATCAAAAGCAATAGTAGTTGTGCCTGCGAGTCTGTCGGCATTTGATCTAGGAATGACAACGGGAAGTGATCTTTTTCGTTGCTTTATTCAACTGCGATAATCAATGCGTATTCTCCAATGGTGGTGTTCTCGAGGAATGAGTTCGTTTCTTTCGTTAGCCACCACCGTTATTCCACCCTTTTTGGCACCACTTATCTTGGACTTACCGCGTGCTATCGGATATGGGGTAAATCACTCTGCGTCGAGCCATTTTAGGATTTCTTTCCTTACTACCTCTTTCGTATTTGGGTTGATCGCCTCTGGGCTTGATGGATGATCGCTCTCTCATCTAGGCGGATCTTATGCATTCTTGTTGATGGACTTATTCCTTTTATGTACGCTAATGTCCATCCAATAGCAAGCTTTTGATTCTTTAGTACTATTAGCAGTTTATCAATTTCTTAGGTGGGCGGTGGCGTGAAATGATCATCGCGGGGTTTTCTCTTCACCTAGGTATTGGTATTGTAGATGATTAGGTAAGATTTTTAACTCTAACTCTGGGGCCTTCTGTGGATGGTAATGATCTTTACGGTACTGTCGACTCCTCGTATTTCTTTGTCCTTGTATCCCATTTTCATAAGCATTCATCGATTTGCATACTCCATCGATCTGGATCGTTTTACTATCATCGTCCGTGTGGTCGATCTTCAAGCGTATCCTCATATTCGAACTCTTTGTTTGACATTGTCTCTTCGATAAGATCAATGGTGGCGATTATCTTTGGCCTCTGGAAAACTTCTTTGTTTGAAGAGCGTTAAAAGTTACCTCTTCATCTACTCGAAGCTTGATTCCCCTTTTTGAACATCATGAGAGCACATCCTGTGGCTAAGAAGATGCACTTGATATGATAGGTATTCCATCGTTATCTTGTATATCTAAGATAATGAAATCGGCGGGGAGGATGAACTTGTCCACTTTTACTAGTATATCCTCGATGACTCCTCTCGGATGAACAATTGAGCGGTCAGCTAGCTGCAAGGTGATGTTTGTAGGTTTGATTTCTCCCATTTCTAGTTTGCGAAAACTAGATAGGGCATCAGTTATACTGCTCCCAGGTCGCATAGTGCCTTTTGACATTCAAACTTTCCAATAGTGCATGGGATGGTAAAACTCCCAGGGTCTTGTAACTTACGAGGTAGTTGTCTGCGTAGGATGGCACTACGTTCTTGATTAGCATCCGTTTCGTAATCCTCTATCTTCCTCTTTTTGCTAAGCACATCCTTCATGAACTTGACGTAGCTCGGCATTTGTTCTAGTGCTTCCGCAAACGGGATATTGAGTTGCAATTGTTTGAGAACCTCTACGAATCTGGAGAATTGCTTGTCAAGAGTGCATTTTTAACCACGGGGATATGGTATCATCACACAGGTGCGATTACCCTTCTTTGGTGCTATTTTCTCAATTTACGGATACGGGCGCGCGGCTCGATCTTAGCGCGCGGCCTCACTTTCTGCTTGTTTCGGAGACCAGAACTTGCTGTACTATCTCCTGCACTGCCTCAGAATCCTCGGCGCGGCACGATCGAGCGCGCGCGGCTCTGCGGCTTCTTGTGAACTTTCTCTTTCTCACGATTCGGCCTCGCCCGGTCAATTGTCTGACATTGTGTGTCCTCATTGCTTAGCTCAGATGCAGATTGCTCTTCTTGCGGTTCGCTGTTGAATATGACCGCGAGTTCTGCTATTTCTGTTTCCAACCTCTTTATGCCCGACCTCATTTCGTCCATGAACTGAGCTTGGCGCCTCGTGAGACTAAGTAGGGTTTCTCGTAATTCCTCCCTCTGTTCCTCTATGGTTGGCTCTCTATCATATGGACGGTAAAAATCCATATCTAAAGTGTTCTGAGAATCAAAACCAACAAAGAAATCACGGCACCTCGAATTTTCGTAAAACTAAAAATAAATAAAAAAATGAAAATTAAATCCAAATTAGAAATTAAAAATAGATAATTTGATATTGAACTATTGCCTAATCCCGACAGCGGCGCCAAAAACTTGACGCGTAATATGCACACACTTTAAGCGCAGTGCGTTATCGTATCAAGTAGTATAGTCTTAGATAAGACCGAATATCGTCCTGGGATTAGGGTTCAAGTACGATTGTCTATTTTCTAGTATCTATTTGGTGAATTAATGAGTGATTGGTTGTTTATGACTAAGAATTATAAAAGCTAATTAATTATAAAGATTTAATTCGGATGTGATGAGAATAGGGCTTCTATGTATCCTTACTATCCGCTTATGTTACTTACTAATGCATTACTTATGGTGTTCTTTTTGGAGAAAGCGGGTTTCTGAAATCGTTTTATACTCCGTTAGGGTTATATAAACACTCGACCCAGTATTGTTCCTTACTAACTTTCACGATAAGGGTAACTCTATAGGAGGATTAAGCACAAAACCTAGTTGGCCGTCACGCAATGCGCAAAATTAGGGTTGTTAAGCCTCTCATCAACGCTACAAATCTAATTGAGGTATTTTCATCCCCAATTCAAGACCGTCTACCCAACTTACGATATTCACAATCCTCCTTTTCGAATCGATTAGAAATCATATAGTGATAACTAGTTGTCAATTAGCTACCAAGAATTCAACTCAATTATTGGATAGATCTCTCAATAAGAATAATAACCATAAGCGTGCATTACTTTATAACATAAGGTTCAAGAATTCAACATAGAAAGCCTATAAGAGAATTAGTTCTAGCCATGAATATGACAAGAACTAATTCAAAGTTCATCATGCAAAACTGAATTAAGGAAAAGAAAAAGAAAAGAAATTACTAATGTTTGGGTCTCAATCTCTGAGGCAAGAAAACCTTGTGTTTGGCGAAAGGAACCCTTGAAAGCGCCTAGGGTTCTCCTTTTATAGGTTTAAAGCGTCTCATTCTTTTCCTTCCAGCTGGCCCAAAAATCCGTCAAAGACCTAATTTTTCAGCGTCGGCGCGCGCCTGCTGTCGGCGCGCGGCTAAAGTTCTGCAATACCGGGTGTTTTGGCGCGCGGCCGATATCTGCATGCGAGGCGCCGCGGCCTGCAACTCTGTGGCTTCTCGGATGTTTAGCGCCGCGGCCCATTCTCGTCTCACGAGGCGCGCGGCCTGGATCTTCTGCGACTTCTGCGAATAATAGGCGCGCCAGCCAGCTGCGAGGCGCGCGCCTGGTGCAGATTTCACCTCGTTTGCCACTTTCTCGTTTCGGCTCTAGTACTCCTCTTTTCCCCTTTCGCTCCTTTTCCGCCATTTGGCCACTTTAGCCACTTTGACTCAAAAGAAAGAAAATCTATCCTAATACGACACTTTGTATGTACAAAACGGGACAAAAGACTAACTAGACTGACTCAAAAGGTGTATATAAAATACACCGATCAGTAATAGGGAACAGATCTAGTTCCAAATCAGGTACGAGGTAATTGTCTATTTTAACACTCACACATGTATAGGAATGAGAACGCCAATTCATTCATTTTTTCTTTGTTGTATAAAGAGATGAAGTGACAAACATGCTGACTTAGGGATAATGTATTTCCAGTTTACTTGAGCTAACAGATAAGGAGTTCCAGAAAGAGACCAATCATTACACATAGATGACTTGAAAGAAATAAGAGTAGGACAAGTCTCAGGCATATACAACATGATACACAATGACCTGCTAAATATATGGATCCAATATACTGAGTATGTGATTTATATATCCCTACATATGTGAACTCAAGACGTCAGACAAAAGACCATGATTGATGGAACAGATATACATTAACGGTGGGTCTCGAGATTCATCAAAATCTGCCTGGGAATATTAATAGGTTCGATCTGTCTGAGGCAAAGATCCCGAGATAACGACACGGCGATGTCACACAAATTGTCAAACCATCAAATATTATATTGACCTATCTTTGCTATTAATATTGATCGAGATTGCAGTCGAATGTGGACAAGCGATGGCCTAAGGTTGACATGGCATGACGAGCTTGAAGGTCTTTGGCAAAAGCCAGCGTGAATAATCGAACTAATCCCATTGCTTGAAATTATACATGTTCTACATGACAAGCACTTAACCTCGCAAAACAATTACTAGAATATTTTTAACGACATAAATGACATAACCCCCAATCCGGTAATCTTTGGGCGATGGCTACATCATTCGATCATCTGACAAATGATAGTAGAACAATTACGATCCAGATATGAACAACGTAAACATTCATCTAACATCCAAAGCAATGCAGTACAAAGATGCAACGAAATCGATAGGAAGCTGATTTTACCTTCTCGGACAGGCCGGGCGGCGTATCAAGTCGTCGGAGCCACTCGGCGGGTTTGGGCTTTGCGATGCAAAACAGAGGGGACGGTTTTGCTTGCTGATTCCTTGGTTGTGTTTACTACTGTGCTCTGCCCTATGTTCGACTGCCCTAATTGCTATGCGATTCCTCACTGCTGCTAAGGTGTCGATGCTATGGGTATGCCCTATTGTGCTCCGCTCTGCCTTACTCTGTTCGACCCCTTCGACTGACCTATCTTCGACTCCTGATTCAATTTACGAGCCCGTTGCTATGTCACCGCCTGGTGGTTCTTTAACTGCTGCTAAGGGTTCGATGCTATCCCCCGTAAAACCACTGCCTTCTTGCATGCGTATAAACCTGTATTTATAGCCCTAACTCGTGTTCTGAATTTGGGTAAGCTATTGTGCGATTTTGGGGACTGATTCGCGGATGATTTGGTGCGATTTGAGCAGGTTATGGTAAGAAATTGGTTCGATTTCTATGGTAAGGACAGGGTGTCGATATGGTAGCTGATTTGATCGGGATTTGTGGAAGATTTCCCAATAGGAAGGAAAGTGGATAATGAGTTTAAGGTAAGAAATCGTTGGTGGGTGCGTGGGTAAAGGAAACCAGATTCTCGTGAGAAATCGGGTATGGTGAAGTCTTGGTTGACACCCAATTTTGACCCTCCGTCGATCATTAACTATAAAATTACACTAATTTTGTAAAATAATTTTAGGGATTTTTATAATAAAATCGTGAATAAAACATAAATCTGAGACATAAATAAATAATTTAATAATGACATCGCTTTCTTACGTAGAGTTTTTAGCACTTAGAGTCTCGCGCCCGCATAAATTATTTTTAAGCCCTGTCATTATTCTTAATTAATAATAAGTACATAAATAAATAATTTAGCAATGACGTCGTGTCAAGTAGCATAGTCGCGTTTAGTAATACGCAAGAGAATTTCATAATCATTTGTAATTTAAAATCATTTTAATCTAATACATGCTTTTAATAGCGTCGCATTTATAAAAAAAGCTTTAAACGATGCTTAAATATCATACTTGCATTTATCATTTAAATAATTTAATCTAAACTCTATTCAATTTTAATCTAACTTCGCAATAATGCATAATAATAAGATTTAAAAAAATAGCGTATGATCTAAAGTATTAAGCATTAATTAAATGACACGCGCATTTATTATAACAATTAGATTGATAAAGCACCTAAGTAATTTAATCACATTTGTTAATTTAAGTTATCATTAATTAATAATACACCTACCTAGAATTAATTGGCTAATTAATTAACTAGCCTAAAACTAATTAAACTCCAGAATTAAATAGCCTAAGGCCCGGTCCCCTTACCGTCGTCCGTGCCCAACCCGGCGCCTCTACTGCCATGCCCAGCGCCCAGCGTTATTTCCCGACCACGCCCATCTCCTCTAAACCCCATTCGCCGGGCCCACAAACCCTTTTATCATTTCCGCCGTCGGCGAACCTACCCGACCACTTATCTCGCATCGATGAACCTCAAACGAGGAACCCTAAAAGAAAGAGCAATCGCGCCTTGCCTTCGCACCGTCACCGCCCGGCCTCGACCGAGATTCTCGCCGGAGAATCGGGGTTTCCCTTCCCTGCAATGATTTCCTTACCATAACTGTTGAAATCCGCCGAATCGAATCACTTACGAATCTACCCAAATCTCGTCAACAAACCACGAGAATCGACCCAAAATAGCCCACAAATCCTTAACAAATCGATGCGAATCACCCAAAATCGTGATAAATACTTTCCTAAATCGAACCACTTCAAATCGAACCAAATCGCATACCGATCAAGCACAAGTATCAACCTTTATTCATTTACCTAACTTGGAACCCAAATGGGGGCTATATAAGCACATGCAAAGGGCAATCGAAAGGCAGCCACGGATAGCATCGATTCAGAGCTCAGGGGACACCTTAGCAGCATTTAAGAAACACAGACAGTCGGTCGAAGAGCTCAGTCAGGAAGGAGAGAAAAACCAGTACAGGCATTAGAACAGAACTCAGTCAGGGGGACTTAGCATCCAGATCCTTAGCATCGCAAGAACAGGAGGTTCAAATCTCTTCTTCTTTAGTTCCAGCAAAGAAACAAATAAACCTTGCTCTTCTATTCGCGCTAACGAAACCCGTCGAGTGTACTGCGACGACTCTGTTGCCTCGGTTATTTGCTCGGAGAAGGTAAATTAGAATCCCTCTCAGTTTGCTTTACTTTCCCTGTTGTTTTCACGTGTTTTATCATCAATTCAATTCGTTTGTTTGCAAGTATCTGAGTATAATGTTTGGGTCAATCTGTCGGTAATTGATTCAGTATACTAAAATATTGCTAGGTTTATATCCAATACTGTATGTTAAAATAATAACTTGTTGCAAGGCATTATGGCAAATTTGAGGTTTAGCTACTGATTCACCGTCTCGCCATGTCTTGGTTTAAATTCAAGCACCTGTCTGTTTGTCAATATGCTTCTGATTTTGTTTATGTGACTGCCCGTGTCAAGTTGGTCATGTATGTTAAGAATAGTTTTTTTTTAATTACATGGTATGTCCTTTCTCTGTTTGGTTGTTGTTTGGATTGGAAGGGTTAAGCCAAAAATATGAATTTTAAAGTATAGTTATGTGTAGTGTTGGTAGTCTCTTTATACTGAAAACTTACGTGCCATTCTCCTGCTTAATTATTCGATATCCATCGTATCCAGTTGCAATAATACGGATGATATGTGTGAATTAGGACAACTGTTGTATAGCCTATTTATGCTTGGACTTGAGCATTCTGTATCTAGTTGGGCCTGCTCATAGCTCATTCTTTGATTTCTGAGATTTATGTTTGGAAGATTAATGTATCATGTGTATATCAGCAATTATACATGTTTAAATGTGTGTGAAAGAAACGATTAGAGTAATGTATGTCTTAATAATTGCTTTTTGATTCTTTACATATCTGATATATGTCCTTTGCTCGTCTAGGCTTAGATTCTACTAAAATATAATCCTTAAGATTTTGCTAGTTTAATATAGGAAGTATACATGTCTATGTATTTAAAATGCCTTGTGTTACCTGTTTGTTTTTCTGGAATACCTTTTCTTACTCTTATGTTCATATCTTAAGATTATATAGCTTGGCAGTTAAGCCTGTTTACATACCATTTGGAATGATCTATTTGATTGTAAAGGGGTCTAGCATGCTTACTAAATCAGTCCCTTAGTTTCTAAATGAACACTTCTCTGTTCTGAAAAATCTAAACCATGATAAGGGGCATATATGTCTCTATTCTATCTTAAAAAAAAAATGCCTATCCACTGTTTCAAATAAACTGGAAACATGCATGTTTGGTACCTGATTTCCCATCCATGTCTATTTACATTCTTAGTTATGCTATGCATGATCATTCTACATTCATCTCTTGTGGTGGGTACATCCTATAATCTCTGCATACTCGTAATTCTCCTTTTTTGGAGAAATGTCTGCTTTGTTTGCCTAAATTGTCCACTGTGTGCTGTTTGACCATCTGCATTTCTGTTTGCTGCTATAATGCATGCTGAAAAGGAATTGTGATCAACTCCATCTCTGTGTATATTTTAAGCTAGACATGATTCATCCTGTAATCCCGGCATGCCTATAATTCCCCTGTTTGAATGAATATTTATATATACGTAATTTCCATGTCGAATGCATATTGGTTCTGTGGCATAAAGCATCCTTTACTGTTTTGATGCTGTCATTCTTTCTTTGCCTTTGGCGTAATTACGATGCACTATACATGTTTCGTATTCTCTATATATCCAAAAGTAACATAATTTCTATATTCCTATAAAATATACATGTTGTTTGGGCCTGTTTGTCTCGGCCACTTCAGTTTACTGAAGTCCGGTTTGGGCTGGATAACCTTTGGGTCTTTACTTTATTTGGATCATTTAGTTATGGTATTGATATAATTAAGTAATAAAAGGCATAAGTGTTTACGTGAATACCTTAGTTGTTTACATTATTGTAAGGTTTGCGATATATATACTAATCCTTATCTTTCCTTTTTTTACATGGCACGCACTGGAGCAACAAAGAGTCTCATGGCGAGACTCATCGTGGCAAATGCGAAGACCCACATCTACATGCATTTATCCTGCGTCGGAAATTCCAAGCGGGCGAAATAAGCCGCCATTCCTCGAGTCGTCTTATTATCTTCTACCCCGCCCCCATTCATTTATTTATTGTAAATTATTTGTCTAACGCTATATTAATTAATAGAATAATTATAGTATCTAAACCTCGAACCTCTAGTTTAGGAGCCAATTCCCTTTAGGTTACTTACGTTAGGGCTTAACATGCGTATCTAAACTTTTGCCTAACAATTTAATTTGCATATCTAATTTAGGTATAGATTCTTCTCAAGTGCAAAATTAAGTATTTTAGGCATCATGACATACTTGCGTTAATAAAGATTAAGTTAGCAAGTAAATACATACATTTAGTCAACAAATCAATCTTACGTCATTTTCTCATAAATAATACAATGGCATACGTTTAAACTTTATATGTACTCTTATAGCATTAGTCTTATAAATCTTTATCCAAAATGCAATGCATTCTTTTATAAAATATTTGCAGCATCTTTTTAAACAGGCATTTTCTCTAGCATAATAATCAACCTAGGTTTGGCAGGACAATATGAGTTAGCGGATCTTAGAGGTGCCTAACCCTTCCTCTAGATTAATAAAGAACCCTTACCCAGAATCTCATTAAGTTTAGCAGACCATTAAAATGGAGTTAATGTTTTACTTCAAACTAGTTAAACATTTAGGTGTCCTAATTCACCCAATTAATTAGGTGGCGACTCCGCGAACCCTTAGCATTCTAGCAACCCTTTAGCATTTTAGCATCCCTAGCACTTTTTTTTATATTTTAGCAACCCTTTTAAACTTTAGCATCTTTGGCAATTTTAGCATCCTTTTAGCATTTTTAAAACCTTTAAGCCTCTTAAACTTTATTAGCATTTTATTATTTATTTTCTAACATTTGCATGTTGAGCAGGAGTTTAGAAAATAAATGTCGCGGTCGAAAATGGGCGCGACAGCGGCGGTTAAGCTTTATTTTTAGGTTTTCTTGTTGTGCGTTTGAGGGAGATGATGAAAGGCTGAAGTGTAGAGTGTGATGGGTAGATAATAGAGGCGAGTGGGTGTGGTCGCGAACTGTGGGCGTGGGAAATAAAGGGCGTGTGGGTGATTAAAAGATGGGCTGGGTAGTTATTAGGGTATTAGTTTTAAGTAGGTATTTAATTTTAGGAGTTAGTTAGTTTAATGTGCTATTTAATTAATAGTTTTAGGCTTTTAATTAGTGACAAAGTAATTAATTAATTGTGATTAAATTATCTAATTGTTATAAAATAAATGCGGGTGTGTTATTTAATTAATGCTTAATGCTCTAGAATGCGGCGCTATTAAAATCTTATTATTGCATTATTGCGAAGTTAAATTAAAATTGAATTGAGTTTAGATTAAATTATTTAAATGCTAAATGCGAGTATGATATTTAAGAATCGTTTAAAGCTTTAAGTTAAATAATGAGGCAGCGAGAATCTAAGTGCATAAAACTCTACGTAAGACGCGATGCCATTATTAAATTATTTATTTATGCATGTATTTATGCTTTATCGCTGCATTTTATTATAAAAAATCATACAAAATTATTTTACAAAATTAGCCTAATTTTATAGTTAGTGATCGGGCGGAGGGTCAAAATGGGTGTCAACAATTTGTCCTCTTTGTATGGAGATGATGGAAGAATCTTGGACAAAGACGTTGACTCAGCCAATTTTGTCTCGATCTTCGAAGTGCGAAATCTTTGGCGGGTAGACAAGCGCACAAAGTCGACGCAAAAATCAAAATCTCCCGATGTCGAGTTATGGCGTCACCGAGTTACCATGGTCAAAACACCGGCGGGCTAACGGACTCAAACCGCCCCGATGTCGAGTTATGGCGACATTGGGCTACCATGGTCAAAACACGCGGGCTAACGGACTTAAAAAAGGTCGATGTCGAGTTATGATGACACCGGGCTATGGTGTAAAAAGTAAAAGAATATAAGCGGCTTGAACACAGGTGTCTTGCTATGGCTTGTGGTCTTTGGGTTCTACGGTGATGTGAGCGAGTGGACCGACGCTGAGGCCGCTACGCGATCGTTGGGAAGGTTGGCCCCCCAACAAATTGCCCCGGTTCGCTGTAAGAGAAAATCCACGTTGTGCTCCTGCTCCTGCGTGCTAAGACTTAAACAAACGGTTAGTGCATAACTGTTAAGGCAAAAATGATGATGTATAATTTTAAAAGTAATGCAAGCGTGAGTAGAAAAGGTTATCTGCAAAATGTGATGCTGCTTGTGTTGATGCGATCTTTGCAAATCTTTGTGATTTTCGCCGCGCGGGCGTGTTGCGATTGTGAATGCGGATACGTTGTCACTTGCTGCAATTGCTCCTGTAGACTAAAGCTCGAAAGAGTTAGTGCATAAGCTGTTAAAAGGCAGAATAATAAAGCATGAATGAGAAAAATGCAATTTTGAGAAACGAGAGAAAGTCGTCCACTGTGTAGATGCGATATCTTGATGATGGCGTCGTTTCGGACTTCTTTGTCTTGATAACGTCGTTACTGGGCGATGTTCTTCTTTGGCGTCGTTGCGTAGACTTGATGTCTTGATAACGTCGTTGCACGGGCGTGTTCTTCTTTGGCGTCGTTGCGTAGACTTCTTTGTCTTGATAACGTCGTTGCACGGGCGTTCTTCTTTGGCGTCGTTGCGTAGACTTCTTTGTCTTGATCGCGTCGGTATGCGGGCGTATTCTTTGCTGGTGTCGTTGCGTGGACTTGCGATCACGTCGTTATGCGGGCGTGTTCTTCTTTGGCGTCGTTGCGTGGACTTCGATTACGTCGTTATGCGGGCGTGTTCTTCTTTGGCGTCGTTGCGTGGACTTCTTTGATTACGTCGTTATGCGGGCGTGTTCTTTCTTTGGCGTCGTTGCGTGGACTTGCGATCACGTCGTTGTGTGGGCGATGTTCTTCTTGGCGTCGTTGCGTGGACTTCTTGATTACGTCGTTATGCGGGCGTGTTCTTCTTGGCGTCGTTGCGTGGACTTCTTGATTACGTCGTTATGCGGGCGTGTTCTTCTTGGCGTCGTTGCGTGGACTTGTTGATTACGTCGTTATGCGGGCGTGTTCTTCTTGGCGTCGTTGCATGGACTTCTTGATTACGTCGTTATGCGGGCGTGTTGCGGTGGCGTCGTTGCGTGAACTTCTTTGTCTTTGATAACGTCGTTACTGGGCGTGTTCTTCTTGGCGTCGTTGCATAGACTTCTTTGTCTTGATAACGTCGTTACTGGGCGTGTTCTTCTTTGCTCTGTAGAATAAATGCTCGCAAGCTAAGCTTGAGAAAAGCGTTAGTGTATACTGTTTAAACAAAATGATAAATACATATGAAGTGCAATTTTATGGGTAGAGATATCGTCACGTCGCTGATGAATCGAGATGTTGTCCTTGCGGACATCTTTGAATCACATGGCGAATTGACATGATGCCTTTGCTGTGTGCGATGCGTGGGTTGCCAATTTGTCTTTATGCTTGAGTTGATGCGCTAGGTTTTGTTGCGGAACTCTGAACTTTGATTGTCGATTGTTGATGCCCCTTTCTGCTGCTGCTGCTTCTGATGCGGACGTTGAATTTTGGGATTTTTTGTCATATCTTCTGCCTCTGTTGTTTCTTCTTGCGAAGAAACTTCTTGCCGTATTTTCTGCTTCGGCTATTGCATTTCTTTTATACATTAATATGAAAAGACTGCGCTCAAAGAAAATTTGTGAGTTTGGGGGGGGGGGTCGATTCGCATTTGACTTCGCTGCCCTGTTCCTTGATATCTGCGTGCCTGGCTTGTTTGGACTTGCAACCCCTGTCTGGTTTCCTACACTGTCCCAGTTTTGAAAAGGGTGTCTGGCTGCTCTTCTTTTCTGAGACCCCTGCTTTGCCTGTAGGAACGAGAGCGAGTTCAGGCTCGTTCACTTCGGATGCCCTTGAATCGGTCATGTCGTTGGGTCGTGCCTTTGATCTTCCGAAATATTGCTGCTCTGTCATTGCTTAGTCAAATACAAATCGACCTTTTGGGGGGATGATAAATCTTTCTAAAAATGCAACAAACGGTGTTAGCATAAAGCACATAATTTGCAGGTATGTAGCAGATATATTGCACATAGCATATTCAAACGTTTCCTAACATGCAGGGGGCCTCTTTATGCCAGAGGTAAGCCTAAACGTCACTTATGCGAGATTATGACGGATTTGTCCAAGTCGTCCAACTATAATGCCTTTGTTGGAAATGGCGACCAAATGACGGTGCACTTTTCCCAATTTCAGCATGTCATGATTGGGTTTGGATTTGTCTGTCATTGCCACGCTACACATAATATGCTGGTTGGTCGTTGGGTTGAGAAACCCGTCGACAAGTTTGGTGTCTTCCTAATTGTGGTGTCGATGCCAAGGACCAACCCACCTAAGGTAAATGCATGCATGCCCTAAAATAAAGGGTGGTATAGCTCTATCTTAAGTTTCTAAGATTTGGCTTTTCTAGGCCTTGAGTTCCCGGCGGACAACTCGAGTGAGAAGGCTCTGCGACCAGGTTAGGCGGGCACTCCACGTATGTTACCAACTCTCCTAAATTTGGGTTTTGAAGAAAGAATTTTGCTGATGCACCAAGCGCACCTCGCATGCAGTGTGTGATTGTGTGAATTTTTCAGAGTGGAAGAAATATGAGCGGAATGCCAGTTTAAGGAAAGTAGTAAAGCAAATAACAATCAAAATGAATAAAGCAAAATACAGCACGCAAAATGCAAAAGTAATGCCAAATAATAACCCTAGATCTGTTGTGGTTAAGAACCTAAATTCCCCAGCGGAGTCGTCATTTCTGTCGCGCCCATTTTCGGCCGCGACATTTTTTTAAAAGATAGCGAGCCCTGCTCAAAACTGCAAATGTTAGAAAATAAATAATAATAAAATGCTAAATAGTTTAAGAGGCTTAAAGGTTTTAAAAATGCTAAAAGGATGCTAAAATTGCAAAAGATGCTAAAGTTTAAAAGGGTGCTAAAATGCTAAAGAGTTGCTAGAATGCTAAGGGTTCGCGGAGTCGCCACCTAATTAATTTGGGTGAATTAGGACACCTAAATGTCAACTAGGTTAAAGTCAACACTAACTCCATTTTAATGGTCTACTAAACTTAATGAGATTCTGAGTAAGGGTTCTTTATTAATCTAGAGGGAAGGGGTTAGGCACCCTCTAAGATCCGCTAACTTGCGGTTGTCCTGCCAAACCTAGGGTAATTATTATATTTTTTAAAATGCAAAATAAAAGCTCCACCTGCTTAATAAAATGCTAAGATGTTAGAATGTCAAAATGTTTAAAAGGTGCCTTAAAGTAAAAGGTTGCTAAAGGTATTAAATGCTAGAAGGGCTCCTGCTTTAGAAAAAGTGTTAGAAAAATAAATAAGATGCTAATTGTTTAAAGGAAGGCTTAAAGTCTTTAAAAGGGTGCTAAAATATTAAAAGTGCTAAGAGGTTAAAAATGCTAAAAAATGCTAAAGTTTTAAAACATGCTTAGAAAGCTTAAAAAGAAAGGTGTCAAAGATGCAAAAGGAGTGCTAGCATATCTAAGGTGCTAAAAGTGCTAAGAGGGGGCCAAAAGGCTAAAGGTGCTTAAGAGTGCTATAGATTAATTTTAAAGGTAAATGGTGCTAAAAGTGCAAAAAGGATGCTAAATGTTAAAGAGTGCTTAAAAGGTGCTAGAAATGCTAAGATGCTACAGGTGCTTTATGGACTAATTATATGCTCATGCAAAGATTATTTACGGACTAATTGTGTATACTGCTAGCTAAATTAATCTTGCCTAACCTGCGTACAATATTATAGATGCTTAAAGACGATTCTTGAGGGTTTAGGAAAAAATCTGTTATGAATTTTAATAAACAAAAATGTTGGTTTTATGATGCGAGTTAAATCATTTAAATTATTTTTGCAGAATTTAGACATGTCTAATAGTCCTAAAAGACAAATAAAGTAGAAGTGCGTTTCTAATTATGAATTACTTTCCACCTTATATGTTTGAAGCTTAATTGTTCCAAATATCCTAAATATTACAGAAATAGAGTAATTAAATTAAAACAAATAAATAAATGAAATGCAAGTAAAGAGAGAGGATGGGATTTAAGAATGCTCTTTACGACGGATGGCGGCGTCTTTGTTTTTCTAGGAATTCTTGAAGCGGGAACGCGAATGCGGATGCACATAGACGCGGGTTGTCGTTTGAAATAGCTCGTGATGAGTCTCGCCGGGAGACTCTTCATTTTGCTCCGGTGCGTGCCATGTAAAAATAAGAAAGATAAAGATTAGTATGCACTCAATTTAATTGATACAAATAATTAGGATGAAAGCAAATGTTTGCTGCCTACACATATCACAACGATTCAAAAGGCTGAAAAGAGCAAAAAAAGCGGCCCGATGCGATCAGGCCACTGGATCTGACGAGGGGAAGCAGAAATGCAGAGAGCCCAAATATACAATCTAAATCATAGGTCCAGCAACTGGATAAATGTTGGCACACTATGAAACAATAGCGAGCAGTAGGCAGCCAACAACGAGACTTGTAAAAAATGGACTGGAATTAACACATATTCATGGGTCAAACAGCTAGTGCAGAGGCAGAAGTGAGTATTTGTAGGCTTAAATTTTAGCTATTAAGACAAGATTATAACTTCGCATTCGTTTCCCTTTAATTCTTCACCAAACAGTTTTCACAAGCATGCTGCAATCAAAGAGGACAATTAATTGTTATAATTCAACATTAGAGGCAGTACTTATATTATTCCCTGACAGGAATGAATAACCCTTGGCATCAACTGGTAACCAACTGCTGGGTTTCATTATTGAATAGATAAAGCATCATATCATTTTAGCTTAGGCAACTTGATCAAATGAAAGGTTATTTCCTATCTGATAAGCGAGGAAAGCGGATGTATAAATCGGGCAGAATGCACTAAGAATAACTATTTAGAGCTTATCCTTTTAAGAACTTCAAGTTGTGACTTTTACAGGACATGCCGGCTCATGATTCCAATCTAACTAGTCTGTTTTCTTATAATGGGCCTAGCCTGATATCTAAATGACTTGAATTGGTCAGTTTATGCCAAACAGGCCTGCCTTTCAACAGATCAGAATAACACTATTGTGATGCTAAGAGAAGGCAGCCGGCAGGAAAACAAATTTAGGCAGCAAGCATGACACACATGGAGAACAAGATAGAAAAGCACAAGAAAACCTGGCAGTCAGGAGCAAATTCAAATCACAAGCAAGAGAAAGCAATACTTCAAGGCTAAGATAAGACATTAATCATGTTTAGTAATAGGGAACAGATCTAGTTCCAAATCAGGTACGAGGTAATTGTCTATTTTAACACTCACACATGTATAGGAATGAGAACGCCAAGACATTCAATTTTTCTTTGTTGTATAAAGAGATGAAGTGACAAACATGCTGACTTAGGGATAATGTATTTCCAGTTTACTTGAGCTAACAGATAAGGAGTTCCAGAAAGAGACCAATCATTACACATAGATGACTTGAAAGAAATAAGAGTAGGACAAGTCTCAGGCATATACAACATGATACACAATGACTGCAAAATATATGGATCGATATCTTGAGTATGTGATTTATATATCCCTACATATGTGAACTCAAGACGTCAGACAAAAGACCATGATTGATGGAACAGATATACATTAACGGTGGGTCTCGAGATTCATCAAAATCTGCCTGGGAATATTAATAGGTTCAGTCCTAATACAGGGCAAAGATCCCAGATAACGACACGGCGATGTCACACAAATTGTCAAACCATCAAATATTATATTGACCTATGCTGCTATTAATATTGATCAGGATTGCAGGTCAGAATGTGGACAAACAGTGGCCTAAGGTTGACATGGCATGACAGGCTTCGAAGGTGCTGGCAAAAAGCCAACTGTGAATAACTGGAACTAATCCCATTGCTTCAGAAATTATACATGTTCTACATGACAAGCACTTAACCTACGCAAAACAATTACTAGAATATTTTTAACGACATAAATGACATAACCCAGCCAATCCAGTAATCTTTGGGCGATGGCTACATCATTCATCATCTGACAAATGATAGTAGAACAATTATGATCCGAGATATGAACAACGTAAACATTCATCTAACATCCAAAACAGAAATGCAGAAGTACAAAGATGCAACGAAATCGATAGGAAGCTGATTTTACCTTCTCCGGACAGCGAGCCGGGGCAGCGTATCAAGTCGTCGGAGCCACTCGACGGGTTTTGGGCTTTGCGATGCAAAACAGAGGGGAAGGTTTTGCTTGCTGATTCCTTGGTTGTGTTTACTCGTGCTCACGCCTATGTTCGATGCCTAATTGCTATGCGATTCCTCACTGCTGCTAAGGTGTCGATGCTATGGGTATGCCCTATTGTGCTCCGCTCTGCCTTACTCTGTTCGACCCCTTCGACTGACCTATCTTCGACTCCTGATTCAATTTCTGAGCCCCATTGCTATGTCCTGCCCTGGTGGTTCTTAACTGCTGCTAAGGGTTCGATGCTATCCCCCCTAAAACCACTGCCTTCTTGCATGCGTATAAACCTGTATTTATAGCCCTAACTCGTGTTCTGAATTTGGGTAAGCTATTGACGCGATTTTGTGGACTGATTCGCGGATGATTTGGTGCGATTTGAGCAGGTTATGGTAAGAAATTGGTTCGATTTCTATGGTAAGGACAGGGTGTCGATATGGTAGCTGATTTGATCGGGATTTGTGGAAGATTTCCCAATAGGAAGGAAAGTGGATAATGAGTTTAAGGTAAGAAATCGTTGGCTGGGTGCGTGGGTAAAGGGAAACCCCGGATTCTCCGGCGAGAAATCCGGGTATGGTGAGGTGCGGCGGTTAAGCTTTATTTTTAGGTTTTCTTGTTGTGCGTTTGAGGGAGATGATGAAAGGCTGAAGTGTAGGGCTGTGGGCTGCGGGTAGATAATAGAGGGGCGAGTGGGCTGGCGGGTCGCGGGCCTGTGGGCGTGGGGAAATAAGGGGCGTGTGGGCTGATTAAAAGATGGGCTGGGTAGTTATTAGGGTATTAGTTTTAAGTAGGTATTTAATTTTAGGAGTTAGTTAGTTTAATGTGCTATTTAATTAATAGTTTTAGGCTTTTAATTAGTGACAAAGTAATTAATTAATTGTGATTAAATTATCTAATTGTTATAAAATAAATGCGGGTGTGTTATTTAATTAATGCTTAATGCTCTAGAATGCGGCGCTATTAAAATCTTATTATTGCATTATTGCGAAGTTAAATTAAAATTGAATTGAGTTTAGATTAAATTATTTAAATGCTAAATGCGAGTATGATATTTAAGAATCGTTTAAAGCTTTAAGTTAATTAATGCGGGCGCGAGACTCTAAGTGCTTAAAACTCTACGTAAGACGCGATGCCATTATTAAATTATTTATTTATGCATGTATTTATGCTTTATCGCTGCATTTTATTATAAAAAATCATACAAAAGTATTTTACAAAATTAGCCTAATTTTATAGTTAGTGACTGGACGGGAGGGTCAAAATTGGGTGTCAACAGTGCATGTCAACTGCGTTAATGGCGATGTTGGATTTCTCAACATGGTATCAGAGCGGGTCATCCCTATCTACTGGTGCATGCATCGGTTAAAGTAATTACAAGATCTGAGTAAATCATCCTGAGGTATCCTGTGGTATCTTGAAAATTGTTTTTTCTACTGTCTATTGTGGAGTTTAAATCCCCGATATTGTTTTGTTCCCAATAATCTTGTTTAAATCTTGATAAAATTGATGTGATTGGTAGTTAGTTTTAACAATTGGAAAGATGGGAACAGATCTACCCATTGAAAGTAGTTCATCCAAAGATGGAGTTTCTTTACCTATACCTAGAGAAACTGCTGGTATCACCTCAACCACCACTGTACTTGACCATAACCATCCTCTATTCTTACAAGCCTCGGATGTCAGTGGAGTTTCTTTAATATCCTTTCAATTACTGGGCTCTGAAAACTATACTGTTTGGAGCAAGTCTATGAAGATTGCTCTACTTGGAAGAAATAAACTAGGCTTTGTAAATGGAAACTGTACTAAGAATCAATATGGGGTGGAATGGTGGGATCAGTGGGATAGAGTCAATGTTGTTGTACAGACATGGCTAATGAATGTTGTTTCTAGTAGCTTGTTGTGTGGAGTTCTATATGCAGAAACAACATATGAGGTATGGGAAGATTTAAAGGAAAGATTCGACAAAGTTGATAAATCAAGAACCTATGACCTACATAGGGAAATTGCTACCTTATCACAAGGTAATGCTAGCGTGGCAGAATATTACACTAAGCTAAAAAATCTATGGGTGGAATTTCAAGCTATTGTGCCACCACCAAATTGTGCATGCCCTACATCTAGAGAGTTTACAGACTATCTGCAGAGACAGAAACTTTATCAATTTCTCATGGGCTTGAATGAAAGTTACATGCAAGCTAGGAGTAAAATTCTGCTCATGTCACCTCTTCCAACAGTCAATAAAGCTTACTCCATGATAGTAAGTGATGAAAATCAGAAAGAAATTAGTGCTAAGTCTGCAGGTCTTCTTGGAGCTGGTCCAACCAGTGGTGGACACAGTGAAAGGTTGAATCCTCCTACTGCTATGTATTCTAAGACTGGAACAGCAGGAAACCAGAGGTCAAAAAGGAATACCAATCTATTCTGTGAAGAATGCAAGATGAGAGGTCACACAAATGAGTTCTGCTATAGACTAGTTGGATACCCTCCTGGTTTTAAATCAAAGAGAAAGGAATATGCTGCTCACAATGCTCATGCGAGAGGTCCGGATCCTCATCCTGCGAAGACACTAAAATCAACTGGCAAGTTGAAGGAGCACCAAAATTTTCTCAGAATCAGTATGAGCAGATAGTAAAATTGCTAAACAATAACCAGATACAGACAGGAGCATCTCAGAACTCTCAAGGTATTCAATCATCTGCAAATTTAGCAGGTATATCAGAACTCAAAGCCTTACATGTGTTCAATATAATCAAAAAATGGATAATAGATACAGATGCTACAAATCATATGGTATATGATCTAAACATGTTAGATAAAATTACTTGAAGAAATGATTGATCCACGCAAAGAAGGTGTTCTTACCAAATGGCCAATCAGAGTTACTCACATGGTATCGATTACTCTCTAACAGGAGTACACTGGAAAATGTTTTCTTTCTACCTCAGTTCAAATATAATCTACTGTCTGTTTCTCAACTAACAAGAGAGCTGAAATGTGCAGCTATCTTCTACCCTGATTTCTGTCTATTTCAGGATCTCTACAGTGGGAAGGTGAAGGAGATTGGTAGACTCCAGGATGGGCTCTATATGTTAGTTAGTCATGATAGTAATATACAGGACTCAAGGAAGACAGTTTTAAATGTACAAGCTAAGCAAAAGAGGACAGTGGCAGAAGAAGACATTAATCTGTGGCATATAAGGCTGGGTCATACTTCTAGTAAGGTACTTAGTAAAGCGATCGATCTTAGTAATGATGAAATAGCTAAGGCAATAAAAACATGTAATGTGTGCCACTTGTGCAAAGCGATGTAGACTACCTTTCCCAAATAGTACTACTTACAGTAATAAAGCTTTTGACATTGTTCACATGGATATATGGGGTCCCTATAAGGTTGAAACATATAATGGGAAGAG
Organism: Przewalskia tangutica; assembly: GCA_029844215.1. NCBI lineage: Eukaryota > Viridiplantae > Streptophyta > Magnoliopsida > Solanales > Solanaceae > Przewalskia > Przewalskia tangutica. Next base: position 95,787,370 of record CM056732.1, on the reverse strand, counting down.
ATTTTTTCTCACTATTGTAGATGATCACACTAGAATGACTTGGATATACCTGCTTAGACTTAAATCTGAGGTATGTGTGGTAATTAATCAGTTTCTTAAATAAATATCTACACAGTTTAATCAAATAGTAAAGATAATTAGAACTGATAATGGGACAGAATTTGTTAATGATACTTGCAACACCCTATTTCAGAACTTAGGAATTATCCATCAAAGAAGCTGTGTATATACACTGTGAATAATGGTGTTCTTTGAAAGAAAACACAGACATATATTAGAAATTACCAGGGCAATAAGAATGCAGGCTAATATTCCTTTAAGATTTTGGGGCCTGTGTGTACAGGCTGCAGTATATTTGATCAATAGACTACCCTCTTCTATTACTCATACTACACCCTATGAGTGTCTTTATCACAAGAAACCATCCATAAGTCATATAAGAACTATTGGATGTCTATGCTTTGCTAATGATCTAACTGTCACTGATAAGCTTCAGTCTAAGGTTAAAAAGTGTGCTCTGATGGGATACTCTGAAACACAAAAGGGATACATTCTGTATGATATGCAATCTAAGACCCTCATTGTTAGTAGAGATGTTAAATTTAGAAAAACAGTTTACCCTTTTAAAGAAAATGTGTCTGAGAATCCTATCTTCCAGAATCTGCTAGGTAACAATGATAATCAAAGTATACCCCAAGAAACCTCACAGAATAGTACTGATAAATCAGAAGAAGGATGTGTAGATATCACTAACATGGAACCTATTGAGGGCAGCAATCCCACTAAGAGTGATTTAGTAGAAGAAAATTCAGATAAAGTACAATCTCTTAGTCACCCTGCTATAAAATCAGATGACAGATCAATTAGGAGATCAAACAGACTCAATCCGAAGAAATGCATGATTGAATGGGATTGAACTTGGAAATGTAAATTTTGAACCCCTAAACTACTAAGTCAGCCTCTAATTTTGTGTTCAAGAGATTCAAAATCTATATATGTATATAAAAACAAATATTACCTTATATATATAGTGTATTTTTTTGTCGAGGTGGTTTGGTTGAACATCCTCTTGCTCCCTTAGATCTGCCCCTGATGGTGTACCCATCTTTTTGAAATTTTGGATCTATCTCTGACTTTACTCATTAAGACTTATGCAAATCGTTATCGACACATGAAATGTTGACTCTACCCATTAAGACGAGTCCGAAACTTAAATGACTAAAAAAAAGACCAAAGTACCTCTGAAAAATAAATTGCGACCAAACTACCTTCCTTGTTTTAAGCAAGAATTTCTTGCACAAAAGAAGTGCCTTAATTTTAGGCACATCTTTTTCACACTTAGTAAATTAATATCTCATGGATACAGTTATGGATATTAAAAATTAGAGAAAGTGAAGAGAATAATTAAGAGGGTAAGGAGAAAGATAAGGAATTGGTAGTTGTCTTGTACCTGGTTAAATTAACTAATGAGATCCCTTGGGATTTATTTCATAACTTATCGATTTACTATATATTGTATTAACTCAACTGACTTGTCCAAAGGCCGGTTAGTTCTTAAATGTTAGTTTATCAAAGCTAAGACTATCGACAAATATTTGGAATTATTTTTCTTGATTCTTTGTTTAACCATTCCTGTAAATCGAAACCAGTTAAATGCCTAAATTTTAGGTACAACTTCTTCCGCACTTAGTAAATTTTAGGTTTTAGGTCGTCGTTTTTAGGGTTGTAAAGTACTCGAATAAGTTTTCTTTTTGCAATTTTTTATTATTAAGTTTAAGTGTGTTATTTTTAGGATTTAAATTTAAGTGTTATTTTTTAGTTAATGCCGAGATCTTATGTTTTATAATTAATTTAGAATGTCACAAAAGTTAGTAAAAATGAATAATAAATATCTAGTTAACTAATCACTTAATTAAACATTTATACTAACTAACTAATTCTTTTATCAAGAAATTATATTAATGATGTTCAACCCTAAACTAATTAAGGATTGACTGTTTCCATTTAACATATTAAATTAATGATTTTCACCCCTAAACTATTTATTAATTAACTAATTAACAAAAAAATACTAATTCATAATTAGTATTTAACGTATGCAAAACAGATTAAATTAATGATTTTCACCCCCAAACTATTTGAAAATTAACTAAGTAATAAGAAAATATTTACTAATTCAGAATTACTATTTAACGTATGCAAAACGGATTAAATTAATGATTTTCACCCCTAAACTAATTAACCAAGTAACCATTTGTATAACTAATTAAACTTTTAACTAAATTGACATTATGAATATAACTAATTTAACATTACGAAATTAAGATAATTAATAATTAACTAAATAATAAAATAATAAATAGCTAAATAACACATTAACAATTAAATAGGTTAAAATTTGAAATTAGATAACTAATTAGCACATTAACAATTTGATAATTAACCGACCTTGGACAAGCCAGTTGAGTTAATACAATATATAGTAAATCGATTAGTTATGAAATAAATTATAAGGGGTCTCATTAGTTAATTTAACCATGTATAACTACCAATCCCTTATCTTTCTCCTTACCTCCTAATTATTCTCCTTCACTTTCTCTAATATTTATTATTCATAACTGCATCTATTGAAAGTATATTTTGTTGGATATTACACTGGATGTATGAGAATAGTATTTATTATCACTAGTGTTTTAGAAAAGATAAACAATTATAATTTCAATATAATAAGCTTGAAGCCTAACATCAGTTGTAACAACATCAATAGGTGTTGATGATCTTAATCTTCGGTCTTTGATCTTCCTTCTAATATGTAATCCTTGTTGAAACTACAGCAAACCCCTTGAGAACGACAACAACAATATGTTTAGTAATCTGAAAATATGACAAGATAATTGGCTTGCTGAGTCGATCGAATTCTCGATCTATCCTTAAGATAATATTGCCCCGTATATCCTTTCAACGGTTGTAATGACAACTTATCTCTCAAGATAAAACAACAATCAAATAAATGAGCAAAAGAAACTCAAGTGTTCGCTATAATAGAAAGATCTTTGAGTGTGTAAGATTGCAAGAAAGGAAGAGATTTTATGATCTAGGAAGAACTTATAGAAATATGTATTCTATATGTGTTCTTCCTTTATTTTTTGTTCTGTATATGTTCTCATATATTGTGTGTTCAATGCATTATTATATGTCTCTCCTCAAATCTGGAATAAGGTTTGATTATATAGTGTTTATGGATGAAGGAGGTGTTAATGGGGTTAATGACTATTAAGAGGGTTGTTAAGAGGTTCAATGAAGAGCCAAAATGTTAAGGAGTAATAGTCCAACGTTCCACAACTTAATGTGACATTAAACCTCTGAAACGCCCTTGGCACCGAGGCCCTGCAGGCTGGCGCCAACTCTCAAGAGTTTTGGCGCCGTGGCACTGCGACACAGTCTTCTGACTCGAGCTTTCAAAAACTGAGGACCAAAGCTGTAATTATAATAAAGTCGGGGTCCAAAAATAATGTCAAAGCCATGCCGCGGCAGGCAGGCCGGACACGGCGGGTGGTGGTGGCGCGCGTGTGGGCCTAGTCTTGAATCCAAGCACAACTAGGCCCTCCCTCTTTCAAACACATGAGTTACCCCTTAGGGTTTCAATCCCTTATTCACTTTAGAGACTTATAATATGAACAATTCTCCCTTTCCTACCGATGGAGTAGATTTGTCACACACCACTCTTCCATGTCTCAAACACCTTACTTCGTGGACCAATATCTCTTCCATTTCTCAACGGAATTTGATGTTTCTTGGACCTACGGTCATCTACTCACTTAGTAGATTAAGCACGTGTAAAGAACCAGGTTCTCCAACATGTGAAACCATGATGTTTAAGTCATTGAAAATGAGCAGACCCAACCTCCACCAAAGACAATTTTCAACATATTTTACCCTTTGTCATTGATGATGACACATAAAACGAGTAAATATTTATTGAATAGATTTTAACTTAGACATATATAAGAGTAAAGTAGTTCAAATACCCTTTTTAATTAATATTTTTAGTAGACGTGTTAACCAAAAAAACGACAATTAATTTGAAACGGATGGAGTAAAACTAAGTAGCAAAAAACAAATGCATTTAATGATTGAAATTTAAATTTTTAAAATTCAAATCTTTATTAAGTGTAAGTAAATAAGCCTTAAAAGAAATATTAATACTAGTTTCTCAAAAGACAGTGTCCGTTTTCGCAGGGAGAGTTTTCACTTATTACACGAATTTTATTTTGAAATTTAAAAGATTTTAAAAAGCAATTTTCACTTTATATGAGTCATAAAAATTAAAAAACAACTTTCAAAACTTTAATTTTCAAATACAATTTTCAACTTGGAAATAAATACTATTTCTTAAAAATTCAAAATTCCTATATACAAACGCCAAGTGTTTGATTTATTAATTCTCACAGCATGTCCCTTAATTAAATAGGATTTCTTTTAGAAAGAAACATAAAAAAGGGTAAAGACACACAAATTATTTTTTACTAGAAAGTAAAGCAAAAGAGAGGGAGAGAAAACCCTTTTTTTTTTTTGTTGTGAAGGGCCATGGTATTCTTTCTTCTTCAGTCTTGCGCTAAACTGATGACTTGATTTAACAAAAAGTTGACTAAGAAGTGAAGTTTAACATACTTTTTATCATCAGCAAGTAATAGTAAGGATTTGGGTGACTGCTATTCTGAAGCGTTAGATAGTTTTTCTTGCACTAAGACAGACATAATGTATGAAGATCTTTGTTTAATGCTATGTATATTTCTCGTATTTCCTTAAAAAATTCTTCCATTTCTTTCAAAGCCAAACATGAGTGGCTTGAGGAATGGTATTCCAAGTCTTTTGTGATTTCTTGAACAGACCCTCTTTGTACCAGCATTGCATTAGCTCAATAATGGATTTGGCATAGTATAGGACATGCCAGAAACATGATCCACAGCTGGCTAGTCACTCTGAATGCAAAGAGAGGTGTCCAGCATCTTCAGAGAAACCTGTTTTACCTTTCCCTATGGCATGAATTTTGAGGATTCATATATTAATCACAACTAATTTTTGATTGAGACATAATAATAATTGTTGTTATTCTGCATGGAGAGCGGAGAGGATTGTTTCAGTTTTACTACCTAATAGGCTAATGCCAAGTAGCAGCAATGCATTACAAGTTAGACTTTGGACCTATTAGTTTCTCGACTAGTTTTTCATATTATCATAAGTATGTTATGAAGTTTGGTGCTATATATTATTTAAGTTGTATGACGGATTTTGCTGGAGATTTCTATTTTCAAATGCAACCTTTGACGAGTTTGGAAAGACTGATGCAAAGGGCTACAACTAACCAAATAGGCATAAAGAATTCTCTAAAATTCATTGACAAGTTCGTTAGAGAGTAAAGGAGGATTAACAAAGTTTCATCTATGCAAATTTATGGAGGCAATAGAAAAGTGGATATTGGATTATGCTGTCTTAGTTTGTATTCATTATTAGGGGAAGTCAAGTCATGCTCTTCAACTTCATCTTTTATTAATAAAGTTTCATCCGTTTTATTCAATTTGGTGATTGATGGTTGACTAATTTTAGAGGAAAAAAGGCGAGGTTTCCGTTAGGGTTCTTGAATATGGTGGAGAATATTTTACTTCTTGTTGGATCGTTTCTCTTCCCATCCCCCTCTCAAATGAATAACTTGTGTTGCTTATCATGTATCCAAATATAACACTGAGATAGTCGAAATGTGTTTTCATGGAAATCATTGTTTCTCTCCCTTTGATACTTCATCAAAAAGAATTTCCCTGGCGTCTTATTTCTAAGTTTGGCTGCAAAAACCTGTTATGTGACCCTTTTGTATACTATATCAATGACCTGGTATAGTTTTAATGGTTGTATGATGCTCTTTTTCTCTTGATTGGTCTACACTAATGAGATCCCTTCACACTTTCCATTGGTCCGAGGCTGGGAGCTCATGGCCAAGATCTTTCATGTTCCTGAAACTAGCTTCTCCTAAAACTACAGCCAGCTTTTCAAGTGAACTTCACGTTTTGATAATATGAAGGAAAAAGCCTATTCACAGTTGTTGCAATTAAATAGTTTGATAGTGCTTTATCGTACAATGTCCTTACCTTTCTGAAGGCTTGCCCTATTAGATATTTGTGTGACTTGATAAGATGGTGCTCTAGCTATCTACAGAAGGGCTCATTTAATGTTTTGGATTTGTCACTTTGGTGAAACATAGTCTATATTTTTTAGGTTTATTGATCATTTTGGAATGTCCTTTGATGAAATTTCTTATTTCTCATAAGTAGGAGAAAATCTCATCGGAAACAGTCTCTCTACCTCCCAATGTAGGGATAAGATCTGTGTACACTCTTCCCTCCCCTTACCTCTCAAGGTAGGGTAAGATCTGTGGATTACACTGGTTATGTTGTTGTTGTTTGTTGGAGAAAATCTCTGGTGGTAGTGCATAAAGATGATGTAAACGTAAGTAGGCCTACGCTCGACTACTTTATGCCCTTTTACTCCAATATGTGTCCTCCACAACCCCCTATCTAAGGTCATGTACTCAGTAAGTTGTGTCTGCGTCATATCCCGTCTAATCACATCTGCCCAATATTTCTTCAGCCTACCTCTACCCCTCCTGAACCCGTCCATAGCCAACCTCTCACACCTCCGCACTGGGTCATTCGTGTTTCTCCTCTGCACATGCCCAAACCATCTCAAATTGTGTTAAAATGATAGTCTTGCTTTCCTTCTGTCTTTTGATTTGATGTGACAGATACAATTTTGTTTGATGAAGAAAGACTGGACTTGGTTAGGGTCATAGTGGGTGGTTGATGTGTACAGGTCGCAATTTGCATCCTCTGGATACTCTTCTGTGAAATTATCTTACCAAAAAACTTGCTAGTAATTTGCTCCGTTATTGTGGAAGTGCATATATGGATAGATTACTAAATGATTCATCAATGTTTTGGCCCAATATGGTAACTTATCAGATCCTGACAATAACATATCAGATTTTCTAAATTTGAATATGATTCAGCCACTGATAGCATGTGGGAATTTGGTCTCTTTTTTATTTAGATACAACCTAGATGAATTACACACATAAACTTGTGTCCGTCATCACATCTCATCCTTGTTTTTCCAAAATGATGGCAGATCCTAGATGATCCATCTCCTTCACTGTCGACACAAACTTTTCACCAGAATTCTGCTCAGTCGTTGATGCTTGCCTAAAAAAATACTGATGACAGACCAACAGCAGAGCAGGTGAGTACATAGTTTCTTTTACTAGGAAATAAATCACAAGAAAGGATGTTTTACACATTCTAAATAGGCAATGGAGCTGTAGTGTTAGTCACATGTACCTCTAGTAATGATATGATGATCACTTGTACATTTCATATGCCGATCTTGAACTAAAAAAGAATATTATTCCTCCGTCCCATTATATATGATATAGTTAGACTGCGGCTGAGTATTATGAGGGAACGTTTATTAGTAAGAGTGTAAAAGATACAAAGTAAAAGTTAATATATTTGTATGATAAGAGTATCATCACATCATTGTTTACAGTTGAATTGGTCAAATTGTATCTGAATCCTGGAAAGAAGTAAGAATGCTGTAAATACTGTTATTCCATAAAACCTGTTAAACATTTGGGAGGCCTTACAGAGCGAGTGAGAATTATGGTTCCCTTTTAGTAATACTTCCATTTGTTTTGTAAGGGAATGGGAATAATACTGCTACAGTCAGTATTTCCGGGACAAAGGAATTACACTTAGGAGAATTGATTTGATGACTAATCACACTACTTACATGCAAGTGATGTTTCTGGCTCATTGTCGGAGGAAACTAAAAATAGCAAAGTGCTCTGCGCTTGCAAGAACGAGTGCTCTATTTGAACTCGAAAGTACATGGTCAATAGGTAATGCATATTTCGGTCTGTCTTTAAGAAACTTCCGAGGCACTGTGATTCTGCTCGAAGTAGCAGCAGACTGTCAATTTTACTCAAATCACCTGGAATAATTTCAGTCTTAGTTATCAATCTGTCTACCATTATCCTGTCAAGTGCATTGAGGTTTGGGACAATTAGGAAATCATAGATACTATTGATTCTAGATAGCTGTGAAATGGTATAAATTGTTAAAAACTTGAACTTTGAAACAAGGCCTTTACCCTATGAAACACTGGTTGTGTCATGTAGACAAATATGATTTCGTCTTATTAAATGAAGACCAGTGCTTCTTGATGGATTGATTGTCTGAAATTTGTGAGGTGCCTATCTGCCAGCCACAAGTTTATTTTTCCAATTCTAAAGAAGGAACAAGCGTAAATGAACATATATTTTCATTAAACATGGTACAACAGACTACAGTGCAAGGGGTCTGACATTATTTATATAGTATCCAATGTTGGAGCTGGATGGATATTCTATGTGTGCATATATATTCATAGAATATGGAGCTACCTATTGCATATTGCTTATCATTGTTGGAACTGGAACTGGATTTTTATTTAACCTGTATGAAAAGGGTGAATGCACTTACTTCGATGATCACATAGTTTTCTACGTAGACTGATACATTCAGGACCTTCATGACATACAATAATTAGTTATGATACAAGGTAGATGGGTTTAGGATTGCATGGTGGCTCAGTGTCCTCTTTAATTGCAGCTTCTTTCACATCCATTCATTACCAAGTATAGTGATTCTGAAGTGGACTTGGGTGCTTTTGTCAGAGGCATTTTTGATCCTACACAGAGGATGAAGGATCTGGAAGATGTGAGTTTTCTACTCATTTTTACGTTTTCAGTAGCTCTAATTCCTTCATTTTGTGAAAAATCTAAGAACTAAGATGTACTAAAGAGCAGAGGCCTGCCCGTTTGCTGTCTTAATTTTGTTCACTCGCTATCAATTACAATTACAATAGGCCTCCAGATTAGGTGATGCTAAATTCATGTTTGTTGTTTTTTGGTCAGATGCTGACGATACATTAGTATCTACTGTTTGATGGACCCGATGAATTTTGGCAGCATACCAAGACATTATACAATGAATGCTCCACTTTCAGGTATATGACATTTGCTTTGTTAAATCTACATTTGTTTGTTGCAAGGAGAAAGTTGATTTTAGCATAGGTCTGTCTTCTGTTGTCTCTGTGTATATTAACGCACGTAAGAAGCATTAAGCATACTTATAAGTAGACATGATTATTGTGGGATTTGAGGAATTCAAGACTGGGAATATTGTAGGATCCGAATAATTTGAGGCTCTTCACGCGTGCCTTGAATCATATTTTCATTAAACTGCTCATGCAGTATCGAGCAGTTCTTACTCTGTGTCTCTCTATGTGTATCAACATGATGACCAGAGCATCTATATACTCACATAGAGATGTTGTGGGATCCAAGGAATTTAGGCTTTTATGCACTCACATATTGGTCCTCTTGACTTACATTTTATTTTTAATCTTACATTTTATTTTTAATTGACTTTTTATGTTTTGGCGGGAAAGAATCCATTGGTTCCAGCAATATTTTCTCAACCTTGTCCAACATACGGAAGACATTAGCTGGTGAATGGCCTCCAGAAAAGCTTGTCCATGTTGTAGAGAAACTTCAATGTCGTGCTAATGGTCAAGACGGAGTAGCAATTCGTGTCTCTGGATCTTTTATTGTTGGGAATCAGTTCCTCATTTGTGGAGATGGTATGCAAGTTGAGGGTCTGCCAAACTTAAAAGATCTCTCTATCGATATACCCAGCAAACGGATGGGAATTTATTGTAGAGCAAGCAAACATCATTGGTCGTTATTGTAGGGATTTGTTGGATGTAAAACACACAAGTAAGGCACAGCGGAAGTTTAAAATTCTGTTTACTTACTTGCTCTAACAAAGATCGTCTGCTATGATTATGCGATAATTCAAATCTGCAAAACATGAAAACTTACAGTTTATGCTTTTAATGCAGTCTCTACTAAAAGGTGCGCACGCGATTGTCAATCCGGGTGCAAGCCTTTCGAGATATTCCTTTGCCCAAGAAAGCTAGAAATCTTGGCGAGGTTTGAGAGAATTTATTTCTGAACTCTAAGTTCGTAAAGTGGAAAAATGAGTTCTTACGAAATTATGGGTTAAGTGCCAAATATATAGTGAGAAACCTAAACCTAATCGATTTGGATCGTGCATCAAAACCGACCCAAATCCAATTGCGATGGGCGATCGACTGGGTCATCATTATCTTGATTCCTTTATTTATTTTCTGCACGTTTTAGTTCTAATTAAATCCAAGACTTAATTTTAACTTAATTAATTAATTTTCATCAAATGAAAATTATCCCATAATTTATTATAAAATAAAATATCTTGATTCAAAATCCGATATTTTACATTCTCTCAATATACCCTTAGACCGAAAAGACAATCGACTTAGTGTGACCCTTTAGGCCTTCACATCGGCTTAACCAAATCAAGGTTCACACGGACTCACCAGGCGCCGGTGACGGACCCAATATGTGAAGTACGTTTACAAGACTCAAGTAAACAAACCTCTATGTGAGATGATAAATTCCTTTCATTCGCGACACACTCGATCAAGCTTAAGATTTCCCAAGTGTCTATCCAAATGGCTCGATCACTTTATCTCATCTATATTAGTCGACAACTAGACCATATCCTAGATATGTCTCTTGCATTGGCCAATGACTTGGTCGACCTAACATCTCTACGGTAGGTGTTCTCGAAATTCCAATCGAGGAATGAATCCTATTCTTGGCTCAACCACCACTCGATCTACTTCGTAATGCACCCAATACAAGTCGCGTCTCAACCTATAAGGCATTTGAGCTTAGGGACAGATCAAAGTGCATTACTCGTAAACAAGGTGATATTGACCTCAAGTCTAAGGACCTCTATCTCAGCGTCGATAATACTCTGACATGTATAACAAATAGTTTATCGGCGGTATGCAATACTCATAAGAGTATCCACGTGTCCATCACTAGCAACTATTGCTTGCGATGAAGTGAGATATACTACATTCTCTAAGAATGTGATGCACTACATGTCGACTTATAACATATCATTGATATCTCATTCTCAATGATCATTAGTCTAGGCTATTTTAAGAACTACACTCTATCATTAATATCTCACACTATTAATGACAATGTAAGTTCAAGAGATGCACATTAATGAATAATATAAACAATCAAATAATAATTCAATAATTGCAAATGCCAAGTATATATTAATCTTATTAATAATATGAATGTGTTCAAGTACATCTGCTCCTAAAATGATTGTTTCTAGGATATATATACTTTCAATCTCCACGGCCTAGAGCCGATCACCAATGTATCTAATGCCCATATTTTGAAATGACCATTATGCTTGACCAAGCTTAATGGTTTAGTAAATAGTCTGCTAGATTATTTTAGGTGGGAATATAGTCTATCTTTATTTCTTCTGTCTCGCATCTCACGAGAATGTGGTATTTCCTTGGTACATGCTTGTTTCTATTCGTTGATCTTGGTTCCTTAGCTTGAGCAATCGCACGATGTTGTCACAATAAATCGTTATTGGACAATGGTACTGAACAACCACAATTCCTTTAAGAACTCGGATATCGCGACATCTTCTTTACCAGCTTCCGATCCAGCTATGTACTCGGCTTCTGTTGTCGAATCGGCAGTTGTAGCTTGCTTGGAACTCTTCCAACTAACTACTCCACCATTTAAAATGAAGGCATAACGGTCGAGATTTGAAGTCATCAAGATGCGAAAGCTAGCATCGATGTACCCGGTAGCTCTTAGCTCTTCTTGTCGCCATAGACTAAGAAGTATTCTTTAGTTCGTCTAAGATACTTAAGAATACTCTTGGCTGCTTCGATGTTCCTCCCGTGATTCTGCTGGAATTTACAAGTCATGCTAAGTCATAGGCCATCGGCCTTATGCAGTCATGGCATACATGATTGATCCTATAGCCAAGCATATGGGATTCTCTTCGCGCTCGAGTTACTGCGTGGAAGGACAATCCTTCCTGACAACTTGATGCCTTGACCCATAGGAAGATTCCCTTTCTTGGAATTTTCATAGAAAGCGTTTTAGCACTTTGTCTATGTATACGACCGTGTGACCCAACAATCTATTAGGTCTATCTCTGTAGATTCTAATTCCAAGAATGTAGCAGGCTTCACCCAAGTCCTTCATCATGAAGGTTCTGGATAACCATTCTTTGACTGATTGCATGAGAGTTTTATTGTCTCCCATTATCAATATGTCATCTACATATATAACAATGAAGACAATGCTCTCATTTGTGCGTTTACTATAAACGCACGGATCTTCCTTGCTTCTAACAAAGTCAAACGATTTGATTGCTTTGTCAAAACAAATGTTCCAACTCCTTGAGGCTTGCTTGAGTCCATAAATGGACTTTTGTAGTTTGCATACTGCTTTGGGTTGAGTCTTAGATGTAAAACCCTGCAGATTGTATCATATCACCTCCTCAATTAGATTACCATTGAGGAAAGCGGTTTAACATCCATTTGTCAAATATGATAATCATAGTATGCAGCTATAGCAAGCAAAATCCGAATGGACTTAATCTTTGCAACAGGCGAAAAAGTTTCATCATAATCGACCCCAGGCCGTTGATTATAACCTTTAGCCACCAATCTTGCTTTATAAGTCTGTATTTTGCCATATGCATCAATCTTCTTCTTGAAGACCCATTTGCATCCTATGGGTCTAACCCCTGTTGGCAAGTCAACCAAGTTCCATACTTGGTTTATGTGTACATAGACTCCATTTCGGATTTCAGCTTCTTGCCATCTCTGTGAATCAATGTCTAACATTGCCGTTGTAGGTAGTAGGCTCATCATCATCGTGAATATCTATCTCATTATGTGTTTCAACAAGGAGATTAAGTCTTTCAGTGCACGATGAGTCCTAGTGATCTCTGAGTTGAACATTCTGCGTTTCGATTATCTGTGTATTTTGATTTTGAGAAGATGTTTGTGTGTTGGACAATCCACCACCTTGAGAACTTTCAGAATATCATTTTGAATAGGATGATGCACAACTATTGTGTCATCTGTCATTGGTTGTGCATGAGGTCTTGCATTTACGCAGTATCCTCACAACACTCCCATTGGTGAAGGCGTACTCTAAGTACCCAATCATCATCAAATACTCTAACTGAATCCTTGGCGAGGTTATTTGACACGGGTTCATTATCTACATTATGTTGTCCTTCTTGAATTTCTTCAAGTTCTATCTTATTGCAACTCTGTTCCTTGTAGACATAGTCTTCTTGAGGAAAGTTGCATTCTGAAACAATTACTTTATGTTCTCGGGAAGATAGAAGTAGTACCCTCTTGTTTCCTTAGGATACCCTACAAAATAATACTTCTCACTTTTAGATTCCAATTTGTCGTGAGCAACTTCTTTACATATGCAGGCACCCTGTGGTCGTGTGTTTAAGTTCTGGCTTCTTGCCATTCCATATCTCATATGGAGTTTTCTCAACTGACTTTGATGGAACTCTATTCAAAATGTAGATTGAGCTTTGCAATGCATATCCCCATAGGTATGTTGGTAGAGCTGAGAAGCTCATCATGGATCTAACCATATCTAATAAGGTACGATTTCTCCTCTCAGCAACACCATTCATTTGTGGCGTTCCGGGAGGTGTCCATTCTGAATGGACTCCATGAAGCTTCAAATAATCTAGAAATTCTTTACTTAAGTACTCACCTCCTCGATCTGATCGAAGAGTTTTAATACTTGTTTCAAGTTGCTTCTCTACTTCTGACTTGTACTCCATGAATTTCTCAAAGGCTTCAGACTTATGTTTCATAAGATACACATGCCCAAACCTTGAGAAATCGTCTGTAAAAGTGATGAAATAAAGAAAGCCTCCCTTAGCTTGAGTTGGAAAAGGCCCACATACATCGGTATGGACTAACTCAAGCACCTCTTTGGCACGTACTCCTTTCCCAGAAAGTGATTTGGTTGTCATCTTTCCTCTTAAGCAAGATTCGCAATCACCATATGACTCTAAGTCAAATGGTTCTAAGTAATCTAATTTCCTCAATCTTGCTATCCTTGATTCATTGATGTGACCAAGTCTGCAATGCCATAAGTAGGTGGGATTTCTTTGATTACTTATTTTAGCTCTTTTATTTTGTATATTGAAAATTTCATGGCTACAGTTTAGAACATACAATCCATCCACAAGCGGAGCATTTCCACAAATAAAACCTTTATAAGACAAAACATAGTTTCCATTGGTAATATGTGAGGAAAACCCCTCAATGTCTAACATAGGGATAGAAATAATATTTCTCGTCAAAGACGGGACAAAATAACAATTATTAAGTTCTAAACAAAAGCCTGAAGGTAAATCTAGTCTATAAGTCCCCACGCGTTCTGCATCAACTCTAGCTTCATTGCCAACGCGTAGATCTACTTCCCGAGTCCAACCTTTTCTGCTGTCGATTAGCCGCACATTATTACAAATGTGCGAGCCACAAGCGGTATCAATACCCAACAAGAAGAATTAGTTATAGACATATTTATTTCAATAACAAATATACCTTGTCAGCGGGCCAACACGCGTGCCTTGTCTCCCGCAGAAATCTGATCCTTCTTCCAATGTCCCTTTCTCTTACAATTGAGGCAGACATCAGCAGCTATCTTGGCCTTCTTTCGAACAACTCCTTTAGGTTTCATAGTTGTGGGTTTGGCGGCCGCTTTACCCTTCTTCTCGCATATTCTTACCCTTAGGTTTGAACTTGCTAGATGAGCCCACCATGACATGACTTTACCTTTGGAGGTGGGCGACTCGAAGGTCTTCAACATATTATGAAGTTCGGGAGACTTGCTTTGTTCCATTCATGTTGTAATTCACAATGAAGTTCTCAAAGAAACCAGAAGCGAGTTCAAGATTAGATTAACGAAACATTCACAGCGGCGGCCGTTCAATCGAAGCCAACCTCTCAATTAATCCAATCATCTTCAAAACATGTTGTGACAACGGACCCCGCCGTTTAGCTTACACTTAAAAGATCTCTCAGCGGTTCATACTCCATTTATGCGAGGCGTGAGTCATAGAACTCTTGAGTGTTCTAGCGTCGTTGGGGCCCGTATTTTCATGATGTCTTTGTAACTCTGAGTCATAGAAGATAGCATAACACATTGTCTTTGCAAAGATCATCAAGATATTTCTGATAGGCTGCTTTGTCAAACAGAGCATACTCTTCAGAATCTTCAGCAGGGACTGTAGGGAGTGGTGTATCAATACATACTCAATCTTTTCTAATCGCGATTACCAGCGATTTCTTAACCGATCAGAAAATTGGCTCCATTCAACTTGTTCGTTTCAACCAACATTTTAAGTGATAGATTCGACATTATGGCGAAGAAAGATAGACTTGAAATTAATACTTTAATATAATTTCTATTGAACACATTCATTAACTAACTAACTAACATGGTCTTTAGTTTAATTAGCTCCCACTATTTTAACATACTCTTTGACCCATAAGAATACGGACTCATATCAAATACGGTCATAATGGGCCAAGATCCAAACTCATGTTGTCTCGCGTTTCTTTGAGTGATAACTTCAACAACACGATCGGTAGGTCTAAACCAATTGCAAACAATTTGCAACTCTTGGTTGACCGAATGTTCTAAACAATTCGATCTGCGTCCTCGGTGTCCGACATTTGGGCGCGAGCATGTAGCAAGTCAACCCGTTATCATCGCAATTATGTATCTAAGTGGGCTTAGCCTTCATCAAGCAAACAACTGGGTGTAAATACTCACGAAGGTTTATCACCTACTGACATTTATATGCATCTATGAAAGTGCGAGTCCTCGTAGACTTAGAGCAAATCTTTGGGCATAAATACTAAATCGTAGAAAAGGATTTTGCACCACAATCAATTATAACGGACGACGCGTTCATTTTAAATGAGACTTGTATTAAATTTGGGGAACATTTTAATTCAGGGTTATGACCAAGATCAACTATTATATCATATATCATATGAAATCCTATCATGCAATTTCTAAACACATTTAGATGGGAAACCATCAAACCCAATAGGCATGATATAAGATGGTTTTAATCATATCTTGGTAGCGAACCTGCACAATTATAAGCGGTCATTGAAAGTAAACAATTCTTGGCGCGCTGCGGACAATAATTGCGGACTCTATTCTAATTATTTAAATGACAATCAATTAAACAATTAGGAGAAACAATTAATTTGTGCACACATTATCAAATAATATGCTAAATAACAATAATTGTGGGTTAATTAATTTTGTTTCAATTTAGGAAATATTTAAATTCAAAATTTAAACTCAATTTTCAATTTTGAATTTTACGCTCATCCAAACAAGTCCTTAACAATTCGAAATTAAAATTTAATTTTCAGGTATTTCTGCAATTTTCAGAACCTTAAAATATTTACTGATTTACCCGGGGACCAAATAAGCTTTTAAAATTTCTGATTGACCAGGACTGAATCTGCTGATTTTAAAACTTTTAAAATTTCAGAAAATATCTCAGGGACTAATTTGTAATTTTCAGAACTTAAAATATTTTCAGATTTGTTAAAGGACCAATCTACAATTCAAAAACCCTAATTTTAATTGCAAAAGGTCCTTACACTATTTCAAATTTTCAAAATCAAATCCAACTCAAATCAAATTTGGGATTGATTTGGTAAATTGGAATTAAAACACACCAAGCGATGGCACACGTCGGGACGAACTCACCGGTGGTTTTCACCACCGATTTGGTGGCCCACGGTGGCCGGAATCTGGGACGCCGCCGGCGGATTCTAAAACCGTCGGTGGTGTTCCTTTTCCGGTCATCGTTGCCATGTAACACTACCACCATTAGATTCCTCTCGTCGAGACGAACACGGTGGTATTATTTCTTTCGATTTAAATGGCGTGGTGGCGGAAACCGTCCGTAGTCGGCGTTTCCGCGACCTAAAAAAATTTTTTTTTTTTTCTTATTCACGCCGTGAGCGATGCATGATCACTGTTCGCCATGAGCGATCTTGGATTCTTGTTCGCCCCCAAAAAATTTTTTTTTTTTTAAAATCTGCATTCACTCGGACGATGAAGCGACATCTTGTTCACGTCGAACGATGTGATGCTGATTCATCGTGAGCGATGGCGGCTGATACGGAATTTTTTTTTTTTTAAATTCAAAATCAATTCTAAATCAAACAATTAATTTCCCATATTGTTATTAAAGATTATCGTATAATCATTAAACCACTGTGCTTTGATACGATGTAGGGATTTGTTGGATGTAAAACACAAGTAAGGCAATGAAGTTTAAAATTACATTTACTTACTTGCTCCAACAAAGATAAATGCGGTATGATTATGCGATAATTCAAATCGCAAAACATGAAAACTTACGGTTTATGCTTTTAATGCGATCTCTACTAAAAGGTGCGCACGCGATTGTCAATCCGTGCAAGCCTTGCTTGATATATTCCTTTGCCCGAAAGCTAGGAAATCTTGGCGAGAGGTTTGAGAGAATTTATTTCTGAACTCTAAGTTGAGAAAGTGGAAAAATGAGTTCTTCGAAATTATGGGTTAAGTGCCAAATATAGTGAGGAAACCACAAACCTAATCGATTTGGATCGGGCTTCAACGACCCAAATCCAAATTGCGATGGGCGATCAATGGGCCCATTATCTTGATTCCTTTATTTATTTTACGCGCGTTTTAGTTCTAATTAAATCCAAGACTTAATTTTAACTTAATTAATTAATTTTCATCAAATGAAAATTATCCCATAATCTATTATAAAATAAAATATCTTGATTCAACATCCGAAATTTTACATTCTCTCAATATACCCTTAGACCGAAAAGACAATCGACTTAGTGTGACCTTTAGGCCTTCACACATCGGCCTGACCAAATCAAGGTTCACGGAACTCCCAGGCGGCGGTGGCGGACCCGATATGTGAAATCGTTTACAAGACTCAAGTAAACAAACCTCATGTGAGATGATAAATTCCTTTCATTCGCGACACACTCGATCAAGCTTAAGATTTCCCAGTGTCATCCAAATGGCTCGATCACTTTATCTCATCTATATTAGTCGACAACTAGACCATATCCTAGATATGTCTCTTGCGTTGCCAATGACTTGGTCGACCTAACATCTCCGAGAAGGTGAGTGTTCTCTCAAATTCCAATCGAGGAATGAATCCTATTCTTGGCTCAACCACCACTTGATCTACTTCGTGTGCACCCAATACAAGCCGTCTCAACCTATAAGGCATTTGAGCTTAGGGACGGGATCAAAGTGCATTACTCGTAAACAAGGTGATATTGACCTCAAGTCTAAGGACCTCTATCTCCCGTCACGATAATACTCTAGACATGTATAACAAATAGTTTATCGCCAGGTATGCCAATACTCCTCTAAGAGTATCCATGTGTCCATCACTAGCAACTATTGCTTGCGATGAAGTGAGATATACTACATTCTCTAAGAATGTGATCTGACGCATATGGACTTATAACATATCATTGATATCTCATTCTCAATGATCATTAGTCTAGGCTATTTTAAGAACTACACTCTATCATTAATATCTCACACACTATTAATGACAATGTAAGTTCAAGGGATGCACATTAATGAATAATATAAACAATCAAATAATAATTCAATAATTGCAAATGCCAAGTATATATTAATCTTATTAATAATATGAATGTGTTCAAGTACATGTGCTCCTAAAATGATTGTTTCTAGGACATATATACTTTCAGTTATTTCATAACTAAGCAAGAACTTTACATTACTCAATAGAACTCTTCATGAGATCATGAATGTGATTGTAGTTCAGTGTAAATGGAAAACGTTGAGATTCACCTAAAAGTTCTTTTCGTGTGTGCAATTTGTGCTATTTAAAGATGGCTCTTCATTTTTTTATCCAACCCTCTTCTGTTTTGTTAAACCTAATTGACACGAGATGTTCAGTTACCTCGAACAATATAATTCGTGAACTACATTTAAGCGTGCTTCTCACAGTTTCTTATCATTGATGCACTTTTCCGCTATAAACTACCAAAGTACTATATATTCGCAGGACTTTCAGTCCACTTAGCATTTTAAGTTCTGATCCAGTGGTGAACTTACCATTCACTTTACAAACAAATACTACGTATTAGAACCCGACAACCCGTGTAATTTACAGCACATACGAAGATTTAGGCTATTCCCCCGTGTAATTTACAGCGGAAATGCTTAATAGTTAAATGTCAATTGTTAAAATCAAAGCAAATTCTAGTATGATTTGGCAACTGCCTATCATCTGTAACCATGTTAAAAGCAAACAAGTCAGGAGCGTTGATCAGAACGTGTACAGTGAAACAACTAATGATGTTTGTGGATTTAAACAATGAAATCTTGGCACACTGTATCCACATTTGATGATTTCTTGATGCTGACACTATACCAAGCATCACAGACAAATAAATCCTTACAAATCAGTCATCATCATCAGAACTCTCATATACTGAAAGCAAACTTTTTATTGGATTATCTATCTTACTATCTCCAGCTTCACTTGATCTAGCCGGCAAAGTTTCTTTCTCCTTATCAGCATCAGACCACTTGGCATAGCCTTACTTGGAAGTACAGGGAAATTGTTCCCATTGGATGGGTTAGAGACTTTCAGCTTCTTGGATTTGACTTCTACAACCCTTTTTAGTAAATCTTGCTGTCTGCGGCAAAGAAATCTCATAACGTTGATTCCCAAAGATATTCTAGGCACACGGCCAAAAGAAAAAATAAAACGGAAAGGGAAAGGGAAAGGCACCAAAGCAATAATCTGCCTTGGAGTAAAAGAGATGAACTCAAACCTGATCATACTCTTCGGTTGGGGTTCAAACATTTTGGGGTCATGTTCTAATTCGTAAAAGTGGACCCTTAATTGGGTTAAGACCTACGAATTATGAATTTTTACAGTAAATTCTGAATAATATTACTTAATAAAAAATGAAAAAAAGAGTCATAATTTTTTTCGTTTTTCGGGCCCTGTGCGTTAGCAGTTAGCACACCTCGCACGGGTCCAAAGACGGCGTGTTGAAGGCATGTCTCCTCTTCACTTTCACTACAAATGTTAGGCTAACAATAGGAGGTAATTGTGGTAATATTTCACATGGAATCAATTGAACCAGTATACAAGAAAATGTACGATCTTTGATCATTCTTACAAAGAAATCACACTATCGATAATTAAGTTCGATGTTTATTAGTATATATAACATGAAAATAAACAAACAAATAGGTAGAGTAGGTACATGAATAATTGCAAATTGAAATTTGACAAATATCAAAGCAATAATACATATTGTTGTGTGTGTGGTGGATGGGTGGTGGGGGGGGGGGGGGGGGCGCTTCAAGATCTGGTTAATTGTATATGGAAGCCATTGACCAAACGAGCAGATGGAAAAAAAGACATGCGATCTTCCTTGACTTGCTTCCACCTACAATTTAGTAAGCATTGAATTTGTTAGCAAGACACTCCATCTAATATATATACATATATATATATATATATATATATATATATATATATATGTCTATTTTGCTCCTTTATAACATCTTGTTTTCCTTCATTTTCCTAACACCGGGTATCGATTACCTCCCACCGATATAAATATTGAATTACTCTGCCCACTAACTTATGCAATAAAAATAAATTATTTAATAATTTTAATCTCCGCTGAAATTTAAACTTAAAATCTCATAATTTTATGGTTACTTCATTAATAGACTACTAGGTCACACGGCTTCACCCTTGGGTGCAAGGCTTTCTTTTCCTCCATTTAGATCAAGGTTATATAAATTGGTCTTGTATTTTTTACTTGTTTCAAATAAATCCATGTGTAACAAAAAAAGATGAAACACGAACCTATAAGTAGTGACAAAGTAATGAAGAAATAGTGCAATTTGAAGACGAGCCAATTCAGCACCAGGGCAAAAGCGTCCCCCTCCTCCAAATGGGGCAAAAAATGGGCCACCTCTCCAATTTCTTTTTTCCTATATTTTGCAATAATGAGTACACAAAAGGAAAGTAATTTCATCAGTACATAACTTATGTTACAAAAATAACCAAAAACTGGTTGAAAATATAGATGAAATGGCTAACCTGGTTATCAGGATTGTTCCATCTCCCAGGGTTGAAAATTCTAGGATCATCATAGATGTTTTCATTTAGATGAACTGCTGAGAGAAATGGAACCACAAAGCACCCTTTTGGGATAACATAATCTACAGACAGAAAAAAGTAGATGTTACACTTTTTTTTAAGGAAGTTATTTGACTACTTGGATAAAGATATTTACAATCGCTAGTCGATATATATACACTAATTTTATATTTACCGGCTATTTCTTTGAACAAATGATATTTACCTCCATATACAACATCATTCGTGGCTTCTCTCATCAACCATATTGCAATACCTCCAAGCCTAAGAGTTTCATCTATTACCTGTCAAGATATACAAGTTTTTCAACAGATCAAAAGGGTGCTAATAAATAATCAAGAAGGAAAAAAAAAAGATAAATTAAATCCAAAAGAATAGCATGAATTCACCACTAATAAAAAAAGAATTAGCGACGGATTCATTTTATAGTTAAATAATAAAGTCAATTGCTAATTCTATTTAGTGACTACTTAACAACAAATTATAAAAAAAAAATCTATTAGCTACGAGCTATCAGTGGAATGAAGAGTACTTACACATTGAGTAAAAGGCATGGCTTTGTAATTTTGCCAAGTGAGCATCTCCTCATTATCAAAGCTGCCACCCTTCTGATTTCTAAAGCTCTCTTGCTCATCCTATCCTTAGGGACACAACATTAAAATTAAAAGCAAATGGCTTACATATCTTTCTGTTTCTTTAAGTGTTAGTTCAAGTTTTGTGCTGTGCACACATAGTGTATTGATTTTTACAACATCATCACGTTAAGTTAACCATTATTAATTATTTTTCGTACAAACCTAAATTCCATTGATGATATAAAATCTATTTACGTTGTCTGTACATGTTACTTAACTTCCTTTAGAGTGATAGTTCATTCATAAAAATATGCAACATAATGATTATCATGCTTTATTTGTGAATGGGAATGCAGATTATGTACCTGTAATTGCTTCATGGCCTTGGTACATTGAGTTAGGAAATAAACAGCAAATGCCATGGTTTTAGCAGTGGTCTCATTGCCAGCAAACAAGAGGTTTATAATGAAATCAGCAACAGCTTCATCTGGTAAGCTTTCTTCCTCCAACAGTCTATAAATCACACCATGCCCATTTCCACTGGATGGTTCCCTTCTATGTTTCTCAATTATCTTGTTTATCTTGATTATAATATTCTCTCTTGCCTATTCAATTAATAAGACATGAGAGACACTTCATAATTCTATATTGATGGCTTTCAACTATATATTATCTTAAATAAACATTTAGTTCCCACAAATAATGCAAGATTAACAGCTATCTAAAAAACAATGTGCAAATCTGTATTCTAAGAATGTGTTTGGTAGGTGAAAGTATATATATGTCCTAGAGACAATCTGTAGGACACAATGTACTTTACACACATTTGTATTTATATTAATGATGATTAATATTAAGGCAATTTGCATTTGTTGAATTATTAATTGATTGTTTATAATATTGTATAAATGCATCCCTAGAGGTTACGTGTTTATTAATGATGTGAGAATTAATGTTATAACGTAACTCTTAAATTACCTCGACTAATGATCATTGAAATTGAGATATCGATGATATGTGATACGTCGACATGTGGTCTGCATCATATCCTTAAGGGATGTAGTATGTCTCACTTGCTACGAGTTATGACAACTCGTGATGGACACATAGATACTTGTTGAATGATTAGTATGCCCTGCTGATGTACTGTTTTGTTATATGTCTATAATGTCATCGGCATGTGGGAGATAAAAGTCCTTAGACTTGAGGTCAATATCATCTTGTTTACGGAGTAATGTACTTTGATCCTGTCCTAAGCTCAAATGCCTTATAGGTTGAGACGCGACTTGTTTTGGGTGCATTACGAAGTAGATTAAAGGTGGTATGTGAACCAAGAAAGGATTCATTTCTTGAATTTATATTCGAGTGAACACTCGGGTACTCATATGGTATTAGGTTGACTAAGTCATTGGCCAATGCAATAACATGTCTGTGACATGGTCCTATTTTCAACTAATATAGATGAGTTCTAATAATCAAGTCATTTGGATAGACACTTGACAAATCCTAAGCTTGATTGAGTGTGTCATGAATGAAGAGATTTTATCTTCTCACATTTAGGTTCAGTTCACATATTTTGTGTAGCTAAACTTTACATATTGAGTTCATCTTCCGGCACAGTCTAGGAGTTTCGTGAAGATCCTAATGTAATTAGTGACGATATGTCCTGAAGGGTAACACTAAGTCAAATGTTCCGTCGATTGAAGGATGTAATTAGAAGGAGATACCTAAATGTTCGGTTGATGACCGGGACATTAAAATGGGAAAGTGGGCAGAAAATAGGACGGAACCGCGGTGCCTCTGCGAGGACCGCACGCCCCGGCAATCCATTCGCGATTCGTTTACATTGGGCCTGGCCCTACTGAAACCCTTGAGCTCTTATTTTATCTTATAAATAAGAGGCTCCTCTTCTCATTTCAACACATCAAAACCTAAGAGAGGTAAATCTCTTCTAAAGCTCTGTCAGAATCCCTAGCATTCCTGACTTAACAAATTACATCACAGTTCTCCAGAATTTACAAATCGAGGGACGTTTGCGTGTGCACCTTCGGACTACACAAAGATTGAAGATTCAACTGCTTGGCTGACTACTTCCAAAATGTAAATCTTCGCTCAAAGTTTTACATTTACTTTGTGTTTGTATTTTTCATTACTTATCATACTACAGTTCGACCGTCGTCGGGTTTGAAATATAAATTTTCAAATTCTGCTGCGTGTACGAATCTGACGTAAACACCTACAGTGATATCAGAGCATGGGCTGTTTCGTGTGATTTGTAGTGAAAATTAATGATAATATGGGTTAGGATTTGTTTAGATCTATATTTTATGTTGTTAAAAGCTTTAAACCCTAAAACCTTTAGAACACATGGTCCTTGTGACCAGATCTCTTAATGAAATTATGTATTCGAACAAGTCAATCCAATATATAACTCTTCTAAGTTGAAATGCGTTATCCGGCTTAAAGGATGGTGCATTGAAACGAAGAACGAGAAGAAAATTGGATTTGATGGTCGATGAACATGTTGTTTTAATGGTGATGGTAATATAAGTGATATATCTGAAAGATCTGACCTTAAACTATTTTTAGGGGTTTGGAATTTTGGATTTTGTGATTTTGGAGGAGAGGCACCGCGGTTCCATGATAGAGCACCGCGGTGCCTACTAGGGTTGTGGCGGCGGCACCGCGGTTCCATGATGTAGCATCGTGGTGCTGCCCAGATGAAGTCAGAGGCACCTCGGTCCTATTCATGGGAGTCGCGGTGCTGTTCATCCATAAGCTTAAAATTAATTTTTCGGACAATCTGCCTTCGAGGCACCACGGTTCCACCTGTTAGGACCGCAGTGCCTCTAACGATAATTATGAGGCCCAGCGGTTCCACTTGTTAGGATCGCAGTGCTAATTAATTTGCAGATTTCAGTGGCTTACTGCCTCAGAGGCAATCATGCCACTGTTGGAACCATGCATTTAGCGAATTTAAAAAAAACGAAAATCAGAAACAGAGACTTAAAAGTTTCAGATTCTGAATCTGAGGTTTTAGAAGTTTCAGTTTCTGAAAATAAAGTTTTGAATCAAACAAATTTGTTCCTTTCGGGCAAATCTGTAATTAAAGAAAGTTTTCTGAAAGTTGATTTTAGTGTCTGAAAATTTCAAACAGGTCCCAAAAGTTTGAAAATATTTTCTGAAGTTTAGAATTGCATTTTTATGAATTTATAACGGTTCAGAATTGAATTTTAAATTCTTAAGGGACAAAAGTGTAAATTCTGAAAATTTACAGAATTCCCGAAAATCAGAATTTTAAAATCAGAAAATGTTTAGGGAATGTTTGGCATTTCCATAGATTATAGAGTTTAGACAAATAGACTCATAGTTATCATTAATAGTATATTATTGAATAATATACAAATGTGCTAAATGTTAAATGTGATGCATTTAAATTATTAGCATAGCGTACGCAGTTATTGTCTGGGTAGGCGGCGTCCAGTAATTGTTTAATTTCAAATGACCGCTATAACTGTCTGGGTAGACGGCGTCCAGTATGTGATTAAAACCATCTTTTATCATGCCTATTGGGTTTGATG
The DNA here is from genome assembly GCA_029844215.1 of Przewalskia tangutica. Lineage (NCBI taxonomy): Eukaryota > Viridiplantae > Streptophyta > Magnoliopsida > Solanales > Solanaceae > Przewalskia > Przewalskia tangutica. The sequence continues at coordinate 95,761,921 of CM056732.1, read as the reverse complement.
GTTTCTCATCTAATTGTGTTTAGATATTGCATGATAGGATGTCATATGATGCATAACTTGATTGTTGATCTTGAATGAATCCCCGAAAACTGAAAATGTTCCCCAAACATTAAATACAAGTCTAATTATAACGCGTCGTCTATTATAATTGTTAGGGTGCTAAGTCCTTTTCGGCGATAAAGGTATTTATGTCAAATCATTTGCTCTAAGTCTAAGAGGACCAAGACCCTTTCATAGATGTGTTAAAATGAAAGTGGATAATATTTGTAGGTATTTACACCAAAGTGTTTGCTTGCAAAGGCTAAATTTACTTAGGCATTTAAACGCAGTCGTATAATGGGGTTGGCTTGTTTAGATGAATCTTGACGCCAAAGTGTCGGACTAGTCTAAATACGTAAGATTAAAGTGAAAGATATTTAATCAAACCAAGAGTTGTAGAGTTGTTTTACAATTGGTTGAGGACCTATCAAAGTGTGTTATTGAAGTTATCAGTCAAAGCAAACGCGGATATAGCATATGTTTGGATCTTGGCCCACTATGACATTATGTTGATTTAGGTCTGTATTCTACATTGGGGTCGTAGAAGTATGCAAAATAGTGGGAGCTAATTAAACAAAATGTCATGTTAAATTAGTTTATTATGAATGTGTATAATTTAGGAGAGTGGATTTTGATTGCATTTTTCTGTTTTGTCTATTATCTTCATATCTTCAAAAATGTCAAACTTTTCGTTGAAAATGCTCATAGAGTCAAACAGACTCACCGGACCCAACTTCATTGACTGGCTAAGAAATGTTAGAATTGTTCTAAGACAGAAAGAAATTGAGTATACATTAGACAAGGTATTCCCAACCGCTCCAGCGGAGGACTCTCCAGAGTATGCAACTTTTGACCAGGTTGCTTACAAGAAACATTATAAGGATGTCACCTCCGCTCAATGCTTGATGATGTCTTCTATGTCTCCAACATTGCAAATACAACGTGAAACTATGGGGCCTAACGAAATATTAGCCCATTTGAAGAGTCTTTATGATTCGCAGAGTCAGACAATGGAGTATGACCTGCTCATAAAACTTTTCAAATGTAGGCTAAATGAAGGGGGCCAAGTTTCACCTCATGTGTTGAGGATGATTGAGTTGATTGAGAGGTTAGCTTCTATAGACATAAGATTTCATGACAGAGTCGCCACCACCCTCATCCTGCACTCACTTCCTAAGTCGTTTGAGAGTTTCATTATTAATTATAATATGAATGGGACTAAAGCGACATTGCCGGAGTTACATAATATGTTGAAAACTTTTGAATCTTTGACCTCTAAGACCAAGCCTATTCTAATGGTTGGCTCCTCTAGTCGCCCCAAACCGAAATGTAAGAGACAATAGAAGGGGAGGGGAAAAATTGTTGCTCCGGCAGCAGCAATGAAGCCCAAGAGAGGGGCGAAGAAGAGGAAGAAGAAACTGCCGGCATCAGATGTTTGCATGAATTGCAACAAGAAGGGGCATTGGAGAAAGGATTGCACTGCTCCAGGCGGAGGAATGACACCAATTGCTATTGTGCAAGGTATGTTTGTAATTGCAATTAATCTATCTATAAATGATTCTCATTCCTGGGTACTTGATACCGCTTGTGGCTCACAAATTTGTACAAATGTGCATGGGCTTACTGATAGCAAGAAGGTCGGGCCTCGCGAGGTGGACCTGCGCGTCGGAAATGGAGCACGAGTTGCTGCTGAACGCGTGGGAACTTATAGGATAGATTTACCTTTTGGCAAAGTTTTATTGTTAAACAATTGTTTTCATGTTCCTTCTTTGACAAGGAATATTATTTCCATTCATGTACTTGATTCAGATGGTTTTTCCTCAAACACATCTAATGACAATATGGTTTTGACTTTAGACAATGTTGTGTATGGAATTGCGCCTCTTGTGAATGGATTGTATACATTAGACCGCCACAGAGAAATTTTCAATGTACAAAATAAAAGGGCTAAGTTAAATGAAAGAAATTCTACCTACTTGTGGCATTGCAGACTTGGTCATATCAATCAAATAAGGATAGAACGGTTGAGAAAATTAAATTATCTCGAACCATTTGACTTACAATCTTATGGTAACTGTGAATCTTGTTTGAAAGGTAAGATGACCATTAAACCTCTTTCTGGAAAGGAGATCTGTGCCAAGGAGGTGCTTGAGTTGGTACATACGGACGTATGTGGACTATTTTCGACTCATGCTAGAGAGGGTTTCTCTTACTTCATCACTTTCACAGACGACTTATCAAGGTTTAGATATGTGTATCTTATGAGACACAAATCTGAGGCTTTTGAGAAGTTTAAGGAGTTTAAGTGTGAAGTTGAGAAACAACTCTCAAAGAGTATCAAGACTCTCTGATCTGATCATGGGGTGAATACTTAAGTAAAGAATTTCTTGACTACTTAAAGCTTCTTGGAGTTCATTCTAAATGGACACCTCCTGAAACACCACAGATGAATGGTGTTGCCGAGAGGAGAAACCGAACCTTACTTGACATGGTTCTTTCCATGATGAGCTTTTCAGCTCTTCCTACATACCTTTGGGGATACGCTATTTTGACCTCAATATATGTTCTAAACAGAGTTCCATCTAAATCTGTCGAAAAGACACCATATGAGGTATGGTGTGACAAGAAGTCATCACATAGACACGTGAGGCCCTGGGGTGTCCTGCATATGTCAAGAAGTTGATCAAGTTGGAATCTAAAAGAGAGAAATGTTACTTTGTTGGGTATCCGAAGGAAACTAAGGGATACTATTTCTATCTTCCTGGAGAACATAAGATATTTGTTTCTAGGAACACAACTTTCCTTGAAGCTGAATATGTCTACAAGGATGAGAGTTGCACGGAGATGGAGCTTGAAGAAATTCAAGAACAAGGTAACAAAGAGGTTGAATCCTTGCCCGATAATGAAGGCAAAAATTCAGTGGGAGCTTCTGGCGAAGATTGGGTATTTAGGGTACCCCCTACGGCCAGTGGGAGTGCTACGAGGAGTAATGCAGAAATGCAAGATCTTCCGGCACAGACCTTGGGAGCAATGCACCAGTTGCATTTCCTCCCATTCAGGAAAGACATGAAAATGATATTCCTGAAAGCTCAAATATTGGTGGTTCGATCAGCGCACAAGAACCTACTCACAATCATAATATACATGTAACTGAACCACAAGATAATCAACTCCGTAGGTCTACTAGATCTCATCGTCCTCCGGAAAGACTAAATCTACTTGTGAAAACACAGAATGAGCTAGATATTCCAGATGATGACGAGCCTAGAACCTACAACGAAGAAATGCTAGATGTTGATTCGAAGAGATGGCAAGAAGCCATGAAATCCGAAATGGAATCTATGTATATCAATCAAGTGTGGAACTTGGTTGATTTTCCAAATGGGGTTAAACTCATAGGATACAAATGAGTCTTCAAGAAGAAGATTGATGCATCTGGAAAGGTTCAGACTTATAAAGCTAGACTAGTGGCTAAAGGTTTTACTCAGCGTTCTGCTGTGGATTATGACGAAGCCTTTTCACCGGTGGCTAAGATAAAGTCTATTTGAATTTTGCTTGCAATAACTGCACATTATGATTATGACATTTGGCAGATGGATGTCAAAACTACATTCCTCAATGGTAATCTAATTGAGGAAGTGTATATGAAACAACCCGAGGGTTTTTCGTGTGATTCCAGACCAAATCGTGTGTGCAGGCTACAGAAGTTCATTTATGGGCTTAAGCAAGCCTCTAGGAGTTGGAACATTTGCTTTGACAATGCTATCAAATCTTTTGATTTCGTCAGAAGAAAAGAGGATCCTTGTGTTTATTCCAAACGCAAGGATGAGGGTATTGTCTTCATTATTATATATGTTGATGACATATTGATAATGGGAGATAATAAGACCCTCATGCAGTCAGTCAAAGATTGGTTGTCCAAGACCTTCATGATGAAGGATTTAGGTGAAGTCTGCTACATTCTTGTTATACCCCGTATTTCCAGAGTATGTACGTCAGGACGTACGTAGAAAATTTGAACTTGTGATTTAGGCTTGGCCGAATTCTTTTTGTTCACAACACCCGATTAGAGTCGTTTTTCGACGAAACGTTTCCACAGCTTTCGTAGGGAAAATTCCGGCTATGTCATTTCTTATTTTTGCGGATTTTTCCGAGAGACGAAACATTTTGGACCAACGAGAGGGCGACACTTGTCACCCTCAAGTTGGTGGAGTGATGGGCGGTAGCTTGGCCGAAAGGTGTGCATTAGTTGGTAGGATATTTTTGTGTGTTGATTGATAAGTGGGACCCACACACACTTGTCTAAATCTTGGCCCTACACTTGCCTTGCACTTGGCATGATCTTGGCCATTGGTTGGCCTTCACTTGACCTATAAATACCCACCCCTTTGGAAGACAAATTCATCCACAAATTTGCCTAAGTCTTGAAAGCTCTCCTTCTCCCTCCCCTTTGTGTTGAGTTCGGCCAAGAGGCCTCCCCCTCTCCTAGAGGCCTTGGCCGAGGGGTACACTCCCCCCCTCCTAGTGGTGCTAGCCGTGGGGTACCCCCCCCCCCTAGCCTAGTTGCTTTCGTATAATACCCCCCCCCCCTTTTGTGGTATAGAAATACTCCCCAAGTATTGTTATAATGCCCAAATACCTTAGCCGTATACCTTGTAGTATTCTAAGGTTATACCTATACGAAAAGCCCAGAAATACTATTATACTTCCCGTCTGTCACCAAACCGAAACCCTAAGGAAAATCTCCATGGTTAGTTGGAGTAGTATGTAGAAGTTGGTTAAAACTTCTAAGGGTGGTTTAGAGCGGGTTGGAGCGCGGAGTCGAGCTAAACGATTGCCCAGGATCGACTTTATACTTGGATAATTATGGGCTTATCGAGGTAATTATCTTGTCCCTCTATTGTAATTGGAAATTACATATTGTTAGAATATATAGTTGAAGTATACTATATATAGAACTGAACGTAGTTAGTTGGCAATGTCTTTTGACTTAAGCTCAAGAATCGAATCGAACTGTAATTACATAGGGTGTATTCAGACATGAGACTTGTGTAGTAGTACTGTGGAGTAGAATTGTACCCGTTCGGGTTAGATGTATGAACCCCCCCCTGGTTGGCTTGATAGCCGGCCCCGATAGAGGAGGAGATTTACGCTGTTGCGGGGGGGGGAGGTGCTGCCGAATTTTCTGTAGGATGTTCTACGAAGGAATCTAAATGTTAATAAGCGCCTTGTGGCCTTATAGGTTGAAGTACTACGTATGGCGCGATCTACTGGCTAAGGAGTAGCCGACGGTTTGAAGTACTTGGAGCGTTTTGCTATTAGTCGATACTCGTCGCGAGGTATGTGAACCTCTTCCTATCTCTTCTAGCATGATATGTGTGTAACTATGTAGTACGGTAGACGCGTACGTGTTTAATGTATTTGATTGGTTTGAAACATAAAGTGTTATAACGGCTTTATGGGAAGTTGGTTATAACAGCTTTATGTTGGTAAGAAAATACATGTGGTTTTAAAAAGGTAACTGGTTTGAACTATAACTGGCTTGTTATGTGTTAATAAAGAACTTGAAGTATTGCAAAAGATTTTTGAATCATTTTGAAAGAAGAAGTAATACTTGGTTTTTGAAAACTTAAGAGTAATACTAGCTTTATGGGAAGTTAGGTATAACGAAGAATGTTTCTTGATTTGAAATCGAATGTGTATCGACAAACCACTGCAGCGTTAATAAAAGGAAATGTTTTGACTAATTAAGTATTAATAAAACCAGTAGAAACCTCCATCTGCATAGAAGCTAAGATGAGACAAAATGATATTTCCTAGATCATGGCTGCTGTAATAAGATTGTTATAAACAAGAATATCCTACTTCCATATAAGGCTTATGTCTCCCAGATTGTTGAAAAGAGAATTATATTCTTAAATGAATAAGACTATGAACTACGAAACCTTTTTAAAATAAGAAACGTGAACATTTGAAAATAGGCAAACTTGAACGTCTGGAAAATAATGTTGTTACTTGATTTTACAAAGGTAAGTGTTTTGGTTTACTTAAAAAAAAAGACAGTCACTCTATTTTATACTACGGGTATTGTGTGACTTATGTGAAAGCAATGGATCTTTTAAAAGCTTTAATGTATGAAGTACTTTAGGGATAGATACCCGAACTTGTTAGCATAAAGTACCTTGTGTGAATAACTTGATTGTGTTGGTTTGAGATAGCCTTGTAAATACTTTCTTGTTGATGTGATAAGTAAACATGTTAGGATGCTACGTGTGTTAGTATCTTGTGTGATCGTGATGTAAGGGGGTCATTCTTGTTGTGCTTACGTTGTTAAACGTTAAGCCCGTTGTACTGTTATTGTATCACATACCCCTTTGACTTATTATACCGAGGGCTTGCCACCCTTGATGCGGTCTTTACGGCTACGCGGTCCTCGTGACTATGCGAGCGCGGTAGCTCCAGGATTGATCATTCCGGTGTTTAGCCCGACGCGGGGATTCCTATGCGGTCTGCTGAGACTATGCGGTCTTTTGAGACTATGCGGGTTGCGGGAGCCTGGCGGATACCGAGGGTTAGCCGCCGATGCGGGTATACCTCGGTGATGCAGGACCGTGATTCGAGGAATACCTCATGCGGTCCGTGTGTGACCTATGCGGAGCTGCGAGTTCGAGGATAGACGCGCGCATTGATATTGCGCGAGTGGCGCCCGATCGTGGTGCGGTCTAGAAAGACCTCGGGATACGATTTGTGGTATTTTTGCATCGTGGGTCTTAGTAGTCGGCTATGCCTTCGTACTTGCCCCGTACGGTTTTATTGTGATAACTTTGAGGGCGTGAGTCCCTGACTTGACATGACTGCTTATTTGTTGTGAACTGTAGTTTTTGCTTATCATACATGTCTCCTGCTTTATTGATCGGTGTATTTTATATACACCTTTTGAGTCAGTCTAGTTAGTCTTTTGTCCCGTTTTGTACATACAAAGTGTCGTATTAGGATAGATTTTCTTTCTTTTGAGTCAAAGTGGCTAAAGTGGCCAAATGGCGGAAAAAGAAAAAGGGGAAAAAGAGAGGTACTAGAGAAAGCGGAGAAAGTGGCAAACGAGGCATCGGACTGCCTGCGCGGCCTCCTGCGATCGAAGCGGCGCGCGCCATTATTCGTGAGAAGTGCAGAAGATCCAGTACGCGCGCCTCGAAGACCAGAAATGGCCGCGCGCTAAACATCAGAAGCCACACAGAGTTGCATGGCCGCTCGCATGCAGAGATATCGGCCGCGCGCCAAAACACCCGTATTGCAGAACTTTAGCCGCGCGCCGACAGCAGGCGCGCGCCGACGCGAAAAATTAGGTCTTTTGACGGATTTTTGGGCCAGCCCGGAAGGAAAAGAAGGAGACGTTTTAAACCTATAAAAGGAGAACCCTAGGCGCTTTCAAGGTTCCTTTCTTGCCAAACACAAGGTTTTCTTGCCTAGAGATTGGAGACCCAAACATTAGTAATTTCTTTTCTTTTCTTTTCTTTAATTCAGTTTTGCATGATGAACTTTGAATTAGTTCTTGTCATATTCATGGCTAGGAACTAATTCTCTTATAGGGTTTTCTATGTTGAATTCTTGAACCTTATGTTATAAAGTAATGCATGCTTATGGTTATTATTCTTATTGAGAGATCTATCCAATAATTGAGTTGAATTCTTGGTAGCTAATTGACAACTAGTTATCACTATATGATTTCTAATCGATTCGAAAGGAGGATTGTGAATATCTTTGTAAGTTGGGTAGGCGGTCTTGAATTGGGGATGAAAATACCTCAATTAGATTTGTAAGCGTTGATGAGAGGCTTAACAACCCTAATTTTGCGCATTGTGCGTGTGATTGGTCAACTAGGTTTTGTGCTTAATCCTCCTATAGAGTTACCCTTATCGTGAAAGTTAGGTAAGGAACAATCTGGGTTGAGTGTTTATATAACCTAACGGGAGTATAAAACGATTTCAGAAACTGCTTTCTCCAAAGAAGAACACCATAAGTAATGCATTAGTAAGTAACATAAGCGGATAGTAAGGATACATAGAAGCCCTATTCTCATCACATCTGAATTAAATCTTTATAATTAATTAGCTTTTATAATTCTTAGTCATAAACAACCAATCACTCATTAATTCACCAAATTGATACTAGAAAATAGACAATTGGTACTTGAACCCTAATCCCGAGGGCGATATTCGGTCTTATCTAAGACTATACTACTTGATACGATAACGCACTTGCGTTTAAAAGTGTGCATCTAATCGCGCATCAAGTTTTTGGCGCCGTTAGGGATTAGGCAATAGTTCAATATCAAATTATCTATTTTTAATTTCTAATTTGGATTTAATTTTCATTTTTTTATTTATTTTTAGTTTCTACGAAAATCGAGTGCCGTGATTCTTTGTTTGTTTTGATCTTTCTCGGGATATCGGTTTATGCGAAGGAGAAGAGGAGCGACACTCTTGTTCCTTCAATCCGGAAATTGAGAAAGCACGCAAACGAATGTAAAGAATCGGTAATTGCAACGTTGATAGAAATGGGCGGTGCTCCCAACAATAACGAGGATGAGAGAAGGGTTAGGTGAAAATCAACTTAACCTGGAGATCCTCGGCAAGTGCGATAGATATGGAGGCGGGGTTCGAATCCGCGAGAAAGAAGTGGGAGATTATGTGCTACCAAGAGTGAATGGAGCACGACTTGCATTAGGCTCCCTACATAGAGCCAACAATTTCGAAATAAAACCGATTAGGCATGGTGCGCGCACATGCGATTCGAGGATCGCCGTGGAGGATCCACATACGCACATAGCAAATTTCTTGGAGCTATGTGCCACTTTCGAATATAACGGCGTTCATCGATGATGCCGTCAGTTGAGGCTCTTTCCTTCTCACTCGGGGATAGAGCAAAAGTATGGTTGAATTCCTGCCACGGTGATTCGATATTTACATGGCACGAGTAGCACGAAATTCCTAGCCAAGTTCTTTCCACCGTAGCAAGAAAATTAAGAGGAGTTGAACAACTTCTATCAGTGATGGAGAGTCCTTATATGAAGCATGGGAGAGATTCGAGGATCTACAGAGGAAGTGTCCACACCATTGCATTGGTGTGGAACTTGGTTCATATTTTCTACAACGGCCGAGCAAGACAAACCGTAACCATCATAGATGCGACGCGGTGGGGCATTCATGAGGAAAACAGCCCACGACGCCCACGAGTTATTAGAAGATATGGCCACTAACAACCATGTCACTGAAGAGAGGGCAACTAGTGGGAGAAGAAGCGTAGGTCCATGGCGTAGATGCTATTGCTGCTTTGAACGCACAAGTGGCTCTTCTAGCGAAACAATTGCAGCAACATACTGTGTCAGTGAATGCTGTGCAACTGCCGAAAAACTGTGAGATATGTGGCGGCCCACATACATTTGATAGGTGTCCTTCAGCGGATACCAACAACATCCCAATGGAGCAGGCAGAGTGTCAAGCAGTAGGTAACTACCAGAGGCAACAGAACAACCCCTACTCAAACACTTATAATCCAGGGTGGAGAATCACCCAAACTTCTCGTGGAGGAGATCGGGCCAAGAAAATCGATACGGGGCCAAGAAACCAATATCGTGGGCGAGAATCGGTATAGGGGCGATGCAGAACCAAGCGATGCAGAATCAGCGACCGCTTCACTCAAGCCCCCAAGCCAGCAATTAATGCACCGGTCGGAAGAAAACCAGATGAGCTTAAAGCAGCCATGGCGACGCAGCGCCTGACGCGGTTTATAACAGAATATAGATCCTCGTTCAGAAACTTGGAAACACAGTAGGGCAATAGCAAAGCAGTAAACATCGCCAGGGACATTGCCAAGCAATGCGAGGTAAATCCGGAGGAGCAATGTAAGGCGATGCGGTTGAGAAGTGGAAAACAATTGGAGCAACAAATTACCACCAATAGTTGAGAGAGCGAGTTAGAAAAGATAAGGTATGAACCTAGCCCGATGATAGAAAACTCCGGAGAAGAAGTATACGAAAAGATTCCTTTCCCGAGATTACAAAGGAAGGCGGTCGATAAACAATTTTCCAAATTCTTGGAGGTATTCGAGTTGCACATCAACATACCGCTTATAGAGGCTTTGGAGCAGATGCCATCTTACTTGAAGTTCATGAAAGAAATCTTGGGAAAAAGAGGAAGCGGCCGAATATGAGATAGTAGCACTAATGTAAGAGTGTAGTGCTATCTTACAAAAGAAATTGCCACCAAAGCTAAAGGACTGGAAGCTTTACACAACCATGCACACTGGGCAGGGTGACTTGCAACAGAGCCTTGTGTGATCTAGGGGCGAGTATAAACTTGATGACCCTATCAGTTTTCAAAACATTGGAGTTAGGAGAAGCCAAACCCACCACAGTGAGTCTGCAACTAGCCAAGCGGGGCGGTGGTTCATCCACGAGGGAAGATCGAGGATGTGATTGTGAAGGTAGGAAAATTTTTCTTTCCTGCAGACTTCCTCATTCTGGATATGGAAGAAGATGCAGAAATCCCGATCATATTGGGGAGGCCATTCCTAGCAACCGTAGAGCCTTGATTGGCGTTGAAGAGGAGAGCTAACGCTAAGAGTGGAGAACGAAGAGATGGTGTTTAAAGTCTTTAAACACGTCATTGAGCCAAGAACGTAAGTGGGTGTTTTGCAATCAACACCACCAAACCCCACGCGAGCCATTGCAATGCAACCAAAGAATGATGAGCCCAAAGCAAGCATGGTTTCTTTGAGATGACACTAAATGAGGTAATTGTTCGAACTCCCTACTACCGATAATGCTAAAAAGAAAAGGAGAAAAGGAAACGCCAAATGTGGCGGAAATGGATTAGTTGGGGACTTAATCCACCCGGGGCTAGTAAGTCTAAGGAACTTGCGTCCGCTAAAAGACGTTAAAAACGGCGCTTGTTGGGAGAACCCAGCGTTTTTAATTATGTTATTTTAATTTACATCGTTATTTTATTTTAGTTTGTCTAAGAACGATCTACCAGATTGGATCTTGTTGTTTTGTGATTGACAGGTACAAGAAATTAAACCGGGGGACGAAATAAACTGAAGAAAAGCAAGGATTTCCAGAGAAGCGGGTAAGCGCGCCTTACCAGTGAGCGGCGCGGCCAAAAGATTCGAATGAGTTCGGAAGTTTAAGAGCCGCGGCTCTGCGAGCAGGCCGCGGTGGAATTCGAGAAGTTGGCGAGTTTAGCGCCGCGCTCGGGAGCGTGGCGCCGGAAAATCCAGAACTTAAAACGCCCAAAAATCAGATCTTTCCCAATTCCAACTTCAAAAAAACTAACCTTCCCTCTCCAAAACCCACGAAATTTCAGAAACTCCCCCACAAATCCTCCACAAATCCAACCCAACCACAACCTAAACTCTTAAATTCCCAAAACCCCCCAACTATCTCAAACAACAAAGCTCCATTCCATAGCCTCAACCCACCAATTGAAACAAGAACAAGCTTGAGTCTTCTCATCAAAAGGTAATCCCTATCCTTGTTCTTGAATCCTTTTACTAAAAGTCATAGGAGGTAGTAGTTTGGAGAAGTATTGTAGTTGGAGTAGTTCGGAGGCTGAAAAGTGATTGTGAAGTTGGAGAAAGGAGTAGAAAAGAAGGTTGTGGGTATTGAGTAGAAAGATTGAAGTTTGGGGGTGTTGTTTTTCGCTGCTAGTTGTTGAGTGTGTAGGAGACGTTGTGCCACTAAGTTAAAAGCTCCGAGCTGTTTTAACCATGGCCACCAGGAAGAGAAGAGGCTCCACATCCACCCCAACACCCCAATTCGATGAAAATAGGTTCGTGAGTTACCAGGCCTACCAAAGATACAAAAGACTTGATACTAGACCCGTAATTCCGAGAAGGAATGGATTACCAAAGGGGATCCTATGGGGATGAAGGCGTTTATGAGCCCATCCGCGATGATTGAGCTAAGGGGTGGAAGAGATTTGTCAATCCGGAGAAGATAACACCGATGAATACAACAATGGTGCGGGAATTTTATGCAAACTTTCCGGAGAAGCAGAAAGGGTGCTTTGTAAGAGGAAATTATATGCTGTATCGCAGAAGCAATAAATACAACGCTAAAGCGATTGATGTTGAAGAAAGTAGCGATTGGAACCATTTTAGAACATGGTCGAGAGCGAGAACAACATTGATCGGAATAATATTGCGCATACCGAAGCTACCGAGGCCGCTTTTGAGATCGGAAGGAATGGATCTAGAGCGGCGGTGCGATTCAACAAAGCGCCAAGGCTTGGCGTATTTCGTCGATGCCGCGTGATTCCATCTACGCACTTCACCAGTGCCGAAGACAGATTAAGTTGATTTATGGAATTATGAGGGGCCGATAATTGATGTGGGAAAAGAGATAGTGCGAGCATCGAAGAAATCAGCGAGTTGGTGACAACGGTGGATTGGGACACGGTTCACTTATTACCGATCTATGCCACGTGAGTGCGATCCCACAACTACCACGATACTCATGAAAGAAACCAAGCCAGGTGTCCTATGGGATAGTGCACTCTTTTCCGCACCTAGCCCCCAAGACGGACGAAGAGTACAACCGCAGCGGCAAGAACAACGGCAGAGGCAACCATGGATGAAGATGAGCACGAAATAGGGGCTCGATATGAGGCGAGACCCACCGGCCAACCACAAGCGAGAACCTTCAGAGCCCACAATAGGGCAATTGTACCAACACGGAAGGAGATGATGCGCAGACCTTGCAAAGCGAGTACAAGGGCGGCAAGAAACAAGGCAACAAATCGACGCAGTGAGTGCCTTGTTCAACCAATGGTCGATCATTATCCACCGCCACCACCACCATTTTAGCCAAAGTTTGTAAGTGTCGTTTTCTTTTCTTGTCTTTGAGTCTACACACATAGGGCAATGTGTGATTTAAGTTCGGGTGTGTTTTTGTGTTTTAGTTTTATTTGTGTGTCATGTTATGTTTTATTTAAGTCTTTTTATTTGTTTCATGTTTATTTTGAGTCACCAAAATTTTTCTTTTTGAGTCATAATTGCTCACAAAGATCATGTATCTTTGTAGTTGCTAGAAACACCTAGTGAAGTAAGGTGGAATAATGTAAAGGAATGGAAGCAGCTATCTAAACACTTAGGTTAGAGATGCCAAAAACTCACAGAATCTGTCTATTTGGAGTCTCTTGCTTGAGTTATGTATGCTAAATGATAAATGCTTATTGATCGGTGGATTTTATATACACCTTTTGAGTCTGTTTTAGTTAGTCTTTTGTCCCATTTTGCACATATAAGTGTCGTATTAGGATAGTTTTTCTTTCTATTGAGTCAAAGTGGTTGAAATGGCCAAATGGCGGAAAAGGAGCAAAAAGAGGGCAAAAGAGAGATGCGCCAGAGTGAAAAGCAGAAAGTGGCGAGCGAGTGAAATCGGACTGCGCGCGCCTCCTGATCGAAGCGAGGCGCGGCGCTATTATTCGAAGAAGCTGCAGAAGATTCAGCGCGCGCCTCCGAGACGAAAGCAGCGCGGCGCTAAACATCAGAAGCCACAGGAGTTGCAGCGCGGCCTCTCGAACAGCAGATATCGAGCGGCGCCAAAACACCCGGGTATTGCAGAACTTTAGGCGCTGGCGCGCCAGCATGGCGCGGCCGACGCTAAAAATTAGGTCTTTTTGACGGATTTTTGGGCGGGCACGGAAGGAAAAAGAAGGAGGCGTTTTAAAACTATATAAGGAGAACCCTAGGCGGTTTTGGGGTTCCTTTCTTGCACAACTCAAGATTCTTGACTTGGAGATTGGACACCATTAGCTTAGTAATTTCTTTTCCTTTCCTTTATTTATTTCAGTTTTGCATGATGAACTTTGAATTAGTTCTTGTCATATTCATGGCTAGGAACTAATTCTCTTATAGGCTTTCTATGTTGAATTTCTTGAACCTTATTTTATAACTTAATGCATGCTTATGGTTATTATTCTTATTGAGAGATCTATCCAATAATTGAGTTGAATTCTTGGTAGCTAATTGACAACTAGTTATCACTATATGATTTCTAATCGATTCAAAAGGAGGATTGTGAATATCTTTGTAAGTTGGGTAGACGGTCTCGAGTTGGGGATGAAAATACCTCAATTAGATTTGTAAGCGTTGATGAGAGGCTTAACAACCCTAATTTTGCGCATTGTGCGTGTGGCCAACTAGGTTTTTGTGCTTAATCCTCCTATAGAGTTACCCTTATCAAAGTTAGGTAAGGAACAATCGGGGTTGAGTGTTTATATAACCCTAACGGGAGTATAAAACGATTTCGTAAACCTGCTTTCTCCAAAAGAAGAACACCATAAGTAATGCATTAACAAGTAATATAAGCGGATAGTAAGGATGTATAGAAGCCCTATTCTCATCACATCCAAGTAATTCTTTATATTTACTTATCTTTTATAATTCTTAGTCATAAACAACCAATCAAATATTAATTCACCAAATAGATACTATAAAATAGATAAGCGATACTTGAACCCTAATCTCGAGGGCGATATTCGGTCTTATCTAAGACTATACTACTTGATACGATAACGTGCACTTGCGTTTAAAAGTGTGTGCATAAATCGCGCATCAAGTTTTTGGCGCCGTTGCCGGGGATTAGGCAATAGTTCAATATCAAATTATCTATTTTTAATTTCTAATTTGGATTTAATTTTCATTTTTATTTTTATTTTTAGTTTCTACGAAAATCGAGTCTTAGTGATTCTTTGTTTGTTTTTGATCTTTCTCAGGATATCAGTTTATGCGAAGGAGAAGAGGAGCTGACACTCTTGTTCCCTTCAATCCGGAAATTGAGAAAGCACGCAAACGTAGCGTAAAGAATCGAATTGCAACGTTGATAGAAATGGACGGTGCTCCCAACAATAACAGGATGAGAGAAGGGTTAGGTGAAAATCAACTTAACCCAGGAGATCCTCAGCAAGTGCCAATAGATATGGAGGACAGGGTTCGAATCCGGCGAAAGAAGTGCAGGAGATTATGTGCTACCAAGAGTGAATGGAGCACGACTTGCATTA
Organism: Przewalskia tangutica; assembly: GCA_029844215.1. Taxonomy (NCBI): domain Eukaryota; kingdom Viridiplantae; phylum Streptophyta; class Magnoliopsida; order Solanales; family Solanaceae; genus Przewalskia; species Przewalskia tangutica. The sequence goes on along the minus strand of CM056732.1, from coordinate 95,746,820 downwards.
GGCTCCCTGCAATAGAGCCAACAATTTCAAATAAAACCAGCGATTACGAGCATGGTGCGACACAATGCAGCCGAGGATCGCCATCGGAGGATCCACATATGCACATAGCAAATTTCTTGGAGCTATGTGCCACTTTCAGATATAACGGCGTTACTGATGATGCCGTCAGATTGAGGCTCTTTCCCTTCTCACTCAGGGATAGAGCAAAAGTATGGTTGAATTCCCTGCCAGCTGATTCGATATTTACATGGCATGAGCTGGCACAGAAATTCCTAGCCAAGTTCTTTCCACCCTGTAAAGCAGCAAAATTAAGAGGGGAGTTGAACAACTTCTATCAAGCTGATGGAGAGTCCTTATATGAAGCGTGGGAGAGATTCAAGGATCTACAGAGGAAGTGTCCACACCATTGCATTGAGTTGTGGAACTTGGTTCATATTTTCTACAACGGGCTGAGCAGTACCACCAGAACCATCATAGATGCAGCCGCAGGTGGGGCATTCATGAGGAAAACAGCCCACGACGCCCACGAGTTATTAGAAGATATGGCCACTAACAACCATGTCATCAAGAGAGGCAACCAGTGGGAGAAGAAGCGCTGAAGTCCAAGTAGATGCTATTGTCGCTTTGAACGCATGTGGCTCTTTCTAGCGAAACAATTGCAGAACATCGTGTCGGTGAATCTTTGTAACCGCCAAAAATCGTGAGATATGTGGCGCCCACACACATTTGATAGGTGTCCTTCAATGATCCCAACAACATCCCGATGGAGCGGCAGAGTGTCGGCGAGGTAACTACCAGAGGCAACAGAACAACCCCTACTCAAACACTTATAATCCAGGGTGGAGGAATCACCCAAACTTCTCATGGAGAGGAGATCAGGGCCAGCAAAATCAGTACCAGGGCCAGCAAAACCAATATCAGGGGCAGCAGAATCAGTATAGGGCGATGCAACCGAGCATCGAATCAAATTTCTTCACTCAAGCCCCCCAAATTTCAATACCAATGCACCAGTCAAGAAGAAAACCAGATGAGCTTAAAGCAGCCATGACAGCACTTGCCAACGCCCAGACGCAATTTATAACAGAATCTAGATCCTCGTTCAGAAACTTGGAAACACAGTAGGGCAACAGCAAAGCAGGTAAACATCAGGCCACAGGGGACATTGCCAAGCAATACTGAGGTAAATCCGAGGGAGCAATGTAAGGCAGTGCAGTTGAGAAGTGGAAAACAATTGGAGCAACAGCCGCCTCAGTCAATAGTTGAGAGGGAAGCAGAGTTAGAAAAAGATAAGGCGGCTGAACCTAGCCCAGTGATAGAGAAAACTCCGGAGAAGGAGTATACAGAAAAGATTCCTTTCCCCCAGAGATTACAAAGGAAGGCGGTCGATAAACAATTTTCCAAATTCTTGGAGGTATTCAGGAAGTTGCACATCAACATACCGTTTATAGAGGCTTTGGAGCAGATGCCATCTTACTTCAAGTTCATGAAAGAAATCTTGGGGAAAAAGAGGAAACTGGCCGAATATGAGATAGTAGCACTAACAGAAGAGTGTAGTGCTATCTTACAAAAGAAATTGCCACCAAAGCTAAAGGACCCTGGAAGCTTTACACTACCATGCACAGGCGGGGTGACTTGCAATGAGCCTTGTGTGATCTGGGCGAGTATAAATTTGATGCCCTATCGGTTTCAAAAGATTGGAGTTAGGAGAAGCAAACCCACCACCGTGAGTCCGCAACTAGCCGACAGATGGTGGTTCATCCACGAGGGAAGATCGAGGATGTGATTGTGAAGGTAGGAAAATTTTTCTTTCCTGCAGATTTCCTCATTCTGGATATGGAAGAAGATGCAGAAATCCCGATCATATTGGGGAGGCCATTCCTAGCAACGGGTAGAGCCTTGATTGACGTTGAAAGAGGAGAGCTAACGCTAAGAGTGGAGAACGAAGAGATGGTGTTTAAAGTCTCTAAACACGCTATCGAGCCAAGAAGCGTAAGTGGGTGTTTTGCAATCAACACCACCAAACCCCATGCGAGCCATTGCAATGCAACCAAAGAGTGATGAGCCCAAGAAAGCAAGCATGGTTTGCTGAGATGACACTAAATGAGGTAATTGTTCCGTGGAACTCCCTACTACCGATAATGCTAAAAAGAAAAGGAGAAAAGGAAACGCCAAATGTGGCGGAAATGGATTAGTTGGGACTTAATCCACCCTGGGCTAGTAAGTCTAAGGAACTTTGCGTCCGCTAAAAGACGTTAAAGACAACGCTTGTTGGGAGGCAACCCAATGTTTTCAATTATGTTAGTTGAATTTACGCCGTTATTTTATTTTAGTTTGCTCTAAGAACAGCCTCACCAGATTGGATCTTGTTGTTGTGTGATTGATGTACAAGAAATTAAACCGGGGACGAAATAAATCAAGAAAAGCAAGGATTTCGAGAAGCGGGTAGCGCGCTGGCGCTGGAGCGGCCGCGCGCCAAAAGATCTGAAACAGCTCGGAAGTTTAAGAGCGGCGCCCGAAGCGAGGCGCGGTAATTCGAAAGTTGGCCGAGTTTAGAGCGCGCTCCCGGAGCGGCGCGGCGCAGAAAGTCCCGGGCGAGCGCAGATGTTTAGCCGCGGCTAAAGCGAGCGCGGCCGGCGGGAATCGAGAAATTTAAAACGCCTAAAATCAGATTTTCCCAATTCCAACTTCCAAAACCTAACCTTCCTCTCCAAAACCCACGAAATTCGGAAATTTGCCCACAAAACCTCCACAAATCCAACCCAACCACAACCTAAACTCTTAAATTCCCAAAAAAACCCTCAACTATCTCAAACAACAAAGCTCCATTCCATAGCCTCAACCCACCAATTGAAACAAGAACAAGCTTGAGTCTTCTCATCAAAAGGTAATCCCTATCTTTGTTCTTGAATCCTTTCACTGAAGTCATAGGAGGTAGTAGTTGGGAAGAGTATTGTAGTTGGAGTAGTTTGGGTACTGAAAAGTTGGTTGTGAAGTTGGAGAAAGGAGTAGAAAAGAAGGTTGTGGGTATTGAGTAGAAAGATTGAAGTTTGGGGGTGTTGTTTTTTTTTTTTTTTTTTCGCTGCTAGTTGTTGAGTGTGTAGGAGACGTTGTGCCACTAAGTTGCCACTAAGTTAAAAGCTCCAGAAACTGTTTTAACCATGGCCACCAGGAAGAGAAGAGGCTCCACATCCACCCCAACACCCCAATACGATGAAAATAGGTTTGTGAGTTACCAGGCCTACCAAAGATACAAAAGACTTGATACTAGACCCGTAATTCCAGAAAGGGGAATGGATTACCAAAGGGGATCCTATGGGGAGGAAGACGTTTATGAGCCCATCCGGGCTATGATAGAGCTAAGGGGGTGGAAGAGATTTGTCAATCCGGAGAAGATAAAACCAGTGAATACAACAATGGTGCGGGAATTTTATGCAAACTTTCCGGAGAGACAGGGGGTGCTTTGTAAGGGGAAATTATATGCTGTGATCGAAGCAATAAATACAACGCTAAAAACGGTTGATGTTGAAGAAAGTAGCGATTGGAACCATTTTAGAACATGGTCTGCGTGAGCGGAATAATATTGGATCGAATAATATCAGCACAGAGCTACCCCCGGGCCGCTGAGATCGGAAGGAATGGATCTAGAAACCGAGCGGCGGTGCCAATTCAACAAGGCAGCCAAGGCTTGGCTGTATTTCGTCAGTGCCCGCATGATTCCATCTACGCACTTCACCAGAGTGCCAGAAGACAGGATTAAGTTGATTTATGGAATTATGAGGGGGCTGATAATTGATGTGGGAAAAGAGATAGTGCAGAGCATCGAAGAAATCAGCAGGTTGGTGACAACAGGTGGATTGGGACACGGTTCACTTATTACCGCCTATGCCACATGAGCGCCCCACAACTACCCACAGATACTCATGAAAGAAACCAACTGCCGGTGTCCTATGGGATAGTGCACTCTTTTCCAGACCCTAGCCCCCCAGCAGCCAGACGGAGAGCACCACCAGCAGCAGCAGCAGCAACAGAGGCCGCCATGGATGAAAATGAGTCTGAAATAGGGGCTCAATATGAGGCAGGACCCAGCCACCGGCCAACCACAAGAGCAGAACCTTCAGAGCCCACAACGGGCAATTGTACCAACACCGTAAGGAGATGATGCAGACCTTGCAAACAGAGAGTACAAGGACGGCAAGAAACAAGGCAACAAATCGACGAAATGAGTGCCTTGTTCAACCAATGGTCGATGATTATCCACCGCCACCACCACCATTTTAGCCAAAGTTTGTAAGTGTCGTTTTCTTTTCGCTTTGAGTCTACACACATCGGGACAATGTGTGATTTAAGTTCGGGGGTGTGTTTTGTGTTTTAGTTTTTATTTGTGTCATGTTATGTTTTATTTAAATTTTTCTATTTGTTTTATGTTTATTTTGAGTCACAAAAATTTTTTCTTTTCTTGAGTCATAATTGCCTGTCAAAGATCATGTATGCTGTAGTTGCTAGAAACACCTAATGAAGTAAGGTGGAATAATGTAAAGGAATTGAAGCAACTATCTAAACACTTAGGTTAGATATGCCAAAAGCTCACATAATCTGTCTATTTGGAGTTTCTTGCTTAAGTTATGCATGCTAAATGATAAATGTTTATGTGTTATGAGTGCTTGCTATTTGAGGCGAAATAGTTAGGATATGCATGTTAGGGAGATGACTCAGGCATTTCTTTGATAGCCAATTCTTACCATTCTTCTATCCCGCACTTTAAAATATCCCTAGTCACCCCATCGAGCCTAAATTTGAAACTTCTTCTTTGACACCCCATATTCCCACAAAATTGTGCCATAAGTGAAAATATGAAATTGTGGAGTACATTGTGTTAAAAAGAAGAAACAAAAAGAGTGAACAAGTTTGAGGCACCCTAATGGAAAAGTAATAAGAAAGAGGCAAAAGCCTAAGTTTGGGGGTGCCTATTTGTATAATACACTTCACTCTCCCAAAACAAAAGAGGGGAATGATAGAATTGAAGTGAAGGAAAGAATCAAAAGAAAAAGGGAAAATTGAAAAGCCAAAGAGCTTATGGTACGAAAAATGAGTCTAAATGCATATCTTTACCAACTCCTACCTAAGCCTACATTACAACCCTCAAAGTCCTGAAGATCTCTTTTATGTATATCCAGAATTAGTGGAGAATAGCAAGTAAGCATGCCATAGGAATTTTTGAATTTATATGCATACTTGAGTACACTGACTTCCATTTAAGCATGATAAGTATGAGTTTGCGAAATATCTAGCTCAATGTGTTGAAATTCCATGCTATATGTTCCTGCATATTATTCTGCTAACCTTCATGTTTTTCTAGTTAACATCTATGCAGCAAAAGTGATTAATGACAGGGAGTCCTTTATTTTTCATTCTTTTGAGTCTTTTATTGTATTTCTTTCTATCTTTGCTCGAGGGCGAGCAAAGGTTAAGTTTGGGGGTATTTGATCTGTGTATTTTATATACACCTTTTGAGTCTGTTTTATTTAGTTTTTTGTCACATTTTGCACATATAAGTGTCGTATTAGGATAGTTTTCTTTCTATTGAGTCAAAGTGGTTGAAATGGCCAAATGGCGGAAAAGGAGCAAAAAGAGGGCAAAGAGGAGATGCGGTGAGCAGAGAAAGTGGCGAACGAGGCCGAAATCGGACTGCACATGCGGCCTCCTGCGATCGAAGCGGGGCGGCGCTATTATTCGAAGAAGCTGCGAAGATCCAGCCGCGGCCTCGAAGACTGAAAGCAGGGCGGCGCTAAACATCCGAGAAGCCACGGCAGTTGCCGCGCGGCTACCGACAGCGAATATCGAGCGCGCCAAAACACCCGGTATTGCAGAACTTTAGCCGCGCCGACAGCAGGGGCGGCGCCGCGGAACAATTAGGTCTTGTGATTTTTGGGCCAGGCCTGGAAGGAAAAGAAGGGAGGCGTTTTAAAACTATATAAGGAGAACCCTAGGCAGTTTTTGGGGGTTCCCCTTTCTTGCACAACTCAAGATTCTTGACTTGGAGATTGGACACCATTAGCTTAGTAATTTCTTTTCCCTTTCCTTTATTTATTTCAGTTTTTGCATGATGAACTTTGAATTAGTTCTTGTCATATTCATGGCTAGGAACTAATTCTCTTATAGGGCTTTCTATGTTGAATTTCTTGAACCTTATGTTATAACTTAATGCATGCTTATGGTTATTATTCTTATTGAGAGATCTATCCAATAATTGAGTTGAATTCTTGGTAGCTAATTGACAACTAGTTATCACTATATGATTTCTAATCAGTTACGAAAAGGAGGATTGTGAATATCTTTGTAAGTTGGGTAGACGGTCTCGAGTTGGGGATGAAAATACCTCAATTAGATTTGTAAGCGTTGATGAGGCTTAACAACCCTAATTTTGCGCATTGTGCGTGACGGTCAACTAGGTTTTGTGCTTAATCCTCCTATAGAGTTACCCTTATCGAAAGTTAGGTAAGGAACAATCTGGGGTTGAGTGTTTATATAACCTAACGGAGTATAAAACGATTTAGTAAACTGCTTTCTCCAAAAGAAGAACACCATAAGTAATGCATTAACAAGTAATATAAGCGGATAGTAAGGATGCATAGAAGCCCTATTCTCATCACATCTGAAGTAATTCTTTATATTTACTTATCTTTTATAATTCTTAGTCATAAACAACCAATCAAATATTAATTCACCAAATAGATACTATAAAATAGATAACTGATACTTGAACCCTAATCTCAGAGGACGATATTCGGTCTTATCTAAGACTATACTACTTGATACGATAACGTGCACTTGCGTTTAAAAGTGTGTGCATAAATCGCGCATCACTTATGTGTTATGACTGCTTGCTATTTGAGGCGAAATAGTTAGGATATGCATGTTAGGGAGATGACTCAGGCATTTCTTTGATAGCCAATTCTTACCATTCTTTTCTATCCCGTACTTTAAAAATATCACTAGTTAGCCCCATTGAGCCTAAATTTGCCTAAATTTGAAACTTCTTCATTGACACCCCATATTCCCACAAAATTGTGCCATAAGTGAAAATATGAAATAGTGGAGTACATTGTGTTAAAAAGAAGAAACAAAAAGAGTGAACAAGTTTGAGGCACCCTAATGGAAAAGTAATAAGAAAGAGGCAAAAGCCTAAGTTTGGGGGTGCCTATTTGTATAATACACTTCACTATCCCAAAACAAAAGAGGGGAATGATAGAATTGAAGTGAAGGAAAGAATCAAAAGAAAAAGGAAAAATTGAAAAGCCAAAGAGCTTCCAGTACAGAAAAATGAGCCTAAATGCCTATCTTTACCAACCCCTACCTAAGCCTACATTACAACCCCAAAGTCCTCAAGATCTTCTATGTATATCCGAATTAGTGGAGAATAGCAAGTAAGCATGCCATAGGAATTTTTGAATTTATATGCATACTTGAGTACCGACTTCCATTTAAGCATGATAAGTATGAGTTTGCGAAATATCTAGCTCAATGTGTTGAAATTCCATGCTATATGTTCTGCGATATTATTCGCTAACCTTCATGTTTTTCTAGTTAACATTCATGCAAAGAAAAGTGATCAATGGCGGAGTGCATTTATTTTCTTTGTTGATTTTCTTATTTATCGAGTCTGTCATTTTATTGTATTTCTTTCTATCTTTGCTCGAGAATGAGCAAAGGTTAAGTTTGGGTATTTGATCGGTATTTTATATACACCTTTTAGTCGATCTAGTTAGTCTTTTTCCGTTTGTACATACAAAGTGTCGATTAGGATAGATTTTCTTTCTTTTGAGTCAAAGTGGCTAAAGTGGCCAAATGGCGGAAAAGGAGCGAAAAGGGGAAAAAGAGGAGGTACTAGAGCGGAGAAAGTGGCAAACGAGGCTGAAATCCAGACTGCGCAAGCGGCCTCCTGCAATCGAAGCTAGGCGGCGCTATTATTCGAAGAAGTGCAGAAGATCCAGTGCCGCGCGCTCGAAGACCAGAAATAGGCGCGGCGCTAAACATCCGAGAAGCCACAGAGTTGCAGCGCCGCGGCTCGCAGCAGCGAATATCGGGTCGCGCGCCAAAACACCCGTATTGCAGAACTTTAGCGCGCTCGGACAGCAGCGCGCTGACGGAAAAAATTAGGTCTTTTGACGGATTTTTGGGCCAGCCCGAAGGAAAAAGAAGGAGACGTTTTAAACCTATAAAGGAGAACCCTAGGCGCTTTTCAAGGTTCCCTGTCTGGCCACACACAAGGTTTTCTGGCCTCCGCGATTGGAGACCCAACCATGAGTAATTTCGTGTCTGTTTCTTTTCTTTAATTCAGTTTGTGCCTGATGAACTTTGAATTAGTTCTGGTCATATTCATGGCTAGGAACTAATTCTCTTATAGGCTTTCTATGTTGAATTCTTGAACCTTATGTTATAAAGTAATGCATGCTTATGGTTATTATTCTTATTGAGAGATCTATCCAATAATCGAGTTGAATTCTTGGTAGCTAATTGACAACTAGTTATCACTATATGATTTCTAATCGTTACGAAAAGGAGGATTGTGAATATCCGTAAGTTGGGTGACGGTCTTGAATTGGGGATGAAAATACCTCAATTAGATTTGTAGCGTTGATGAGAGGCTTAACAACCCTAATTTTGCGCATTGTGCGTGACGGTCAACTAGGTTTTTGTGCTTAATCCTCCTATAGAGTTACCCTTATCAGCGAAAGTTAGGTAAGGAACAATCTGGGTTGAGTGTTTATATAACCCTAACGGAAGTATAAAACGATTTCGTAAACCTGCTTTCTCCAAAAGAAGAACACCATAAGTAATGCATTAGTAAGTAACATAAGCGGATAGTAAGGATACATATAAGCCCTATTCTCATCACATCTGAATTAAATCTTTATAATTAATTAGCTTTTATAATTCTTAGTCATAAACAACCAATCACTCATTAATTCACCAAATAGATACTAGAAAATAGACAATTGGTACTTGAACCCTAATCCCAGAGGACGATATTCGGTCTTATCTAAGACTATACTACTTGATACGATAACGTGCACTTGCGTTTAAAAGTGTGTGCATCTAATCGCGCATCATTTATAGACTATTATGATTTCATTTACAGTATTTTTAGTTTCACATACTCGCACTGTTGTCGACCTCCTTCGCGTTCATGCCGCAGTTGAGGTACACCGATCGTTGATCCTAGCTCTCGGTCACGATTTATTTGGGAAGCTCCGTTTCTCCGGAGGCTTATCAGTGGTATGGTCCCCTGTCGTAGTAAGTGTTTACATTCAGGGGTTTGGCGGGGCCCTGTCCCGCCATTGTTGTCGTATCATTCTTAGAGGTCTGTAGTACTGTTGTGGGCAGGGTTTGTAAAAAGGATTAAACTGTTCATTTTGAAAAAGTTGTTATTTATATATATGCCGAAAGACAAGTTTTTCTCAGATTATTGTTTCATATTTCATAATATGTCTTGTATCGTTGTATGTTCCGCTGATTACTCTGATGTTGTATCACTAGGGTGCCCGGGGTAAGACACCAGTCACGGGCCCAGGTTCGGGTCGTGACAATTCTGGGAATTAAGATCTACAGAGATAGACCTAATAGATTGTTGGGGTTGTCACAGTCAGTCTACATAGACAAAGTGCTTAGACGCTTTTCAATGGAGAATTCCAAGAAAGACGATCTTCCGATGGGTCAAGGCATCAAGTTATCGAAGAAGGGCTGCCCTTCTAATGCTATTGAACTTGAGCGCATGAAGAATTTCATATGCTTCAGCTATAGGATCAATCATGTATGCCATGACGTGTACTAGGCCAGATGTGGCATTTGCACTTAGTATGACTTGCAAGTTCCAGCAGAATCCTGGCGAGGAACACTGGAAAGCAGTCAAGAGTATTCTCAAATACCTCAGGCGTACTAAAAATTACTTCTTAGTCTATGATGGAGTTGATGAGTTGGTTGCCACTGGGTATACCGATGCTAGTTTCCAGACAGATGTTGATGATTTCAAATCTCAGTCTGGTTACACGTTTATTTTCAACGGAGGAGCAGTGAGCTCGAAGAGTTCCAAACATGCTACTATTGCGCACTGACTCAAGCGAGTACATTCTTTGGATCGGAAGCTGCTAAGGAAGCTGTCGCGATTTCTGAGTTCCTGAAGAAACTAGGGGTTGTTCCGAGTGCTAGTTGTCCAATAACCATTTATTGTGACAACACTGGTGTCATTGCACAGGATCAACAAACAGAAACAAGCATGTACCGAGGAAGTACCACATCCTGAGAGAGATGGTGGAAGCTGAAGATATCAAGATAGATTATATTTCCACAGACAATAATCTAGCAGACCCGTTTACTAAACCATTAAGCTTGGTGAAGCATAATGGTCATTTTGAGAACATGGGTATTAGATATGTTGGTGATTGGCTCTAGGCCAAGTGGGAGATTGAAAGTATATGTATGTCCTAGAGACAATCTATATTAGGACACAATGTACTTTACACACATTCGTATTTATATCAATGATGATTAATATTAAGGCAATTTGCATTTGTCAAATTATTAATTGATTGTTTATAATATTCTATAAATGCATCCCTAGAGGTTACGTGTTTATTAATGATGTGAGAATTAATGTTATAACGTAACTCTTAAATTACCTCGACTAATGATCATCGAAATTGAGATATCGATGATATGTGATACGTCGACATGTGTTCTGCATCATATCCTTAGGGAATATAGTATGTCTCACTTGCTACGAGTTACGACAACTCGTGATGGATACATGAATACTTTTTGAAGTATTAGTATGCCCTGTTGATGTACTGTTTTGTTATATGTCTATAATGTCATCGGCATGTGGGAGATAAAAGTTCTTAGACTTTGAGGTCAATATCATCTTGTTTACGGAGTAATGTACTTTGATCTTGTCCTAAGCTCAAATGCCTTATAGGTTGAGACGCGGCTTGTTTTGGGTGCATTACGAAGTAGATTAAAGGTGGTATGTGAGCCAAGAAAGGATTCATTTCTTGAATTTATATTCGAGTGAACACTCAGGTACTCATATGGTATTAGGTTGACTAAATCATTGGTCAATGCAATGGACATGTCTGTGACATGGTCCTGTTGTCAACTAATATAGATGAGTTATAATAATCAAATCATTTGGATAGACACTTGACAAATTCTAAGCTTGATTGAGTGTGTCATGAATGAAGAGATTTTATCTTCTCACATATAGGTTCAGTTCACATATTTTGTGTAGCTAACCTTTACATATTGGGTTCGTCTTCCGGCGCAGTCTAGGAGTTTCGTGAAGATCCTAATGTAATTAGTGACGATATGTAAAGGCCTGAAGGGTAACACTAAGTCAAATGTTCCGTCGATTGAAGGATGTAATTAGAAGGAGATACCTAAATGTATGATTGATGACCGGGACATTAAAATGAGAAAGTGGGCAGAAAATAGGACGAAATCGCGATGCCTTGATTCAGGACCGCGGTGCGTGAACACGTGCAAAGACCGCGCGGTGCCTCTTCGAGGATTGCACGTCTGGCGGTCACTGCCAATTCGCTTCCGTTGGGCCCGCCCTCCGAAACCTTGAGCTCTTATTTTATCCTATAAATAGGAGGCTCCTCTTCTCATTTCAACACACCAAAACCTAAGAGAGGTAAATCTCTTCTAAAGATCTGTCAGAATCCCTAGCATTCCTGACTTAGTAAATTACATCACAGTTCTCCAGAACTTACAAATCGAGGGACGTTTGCGTGTGCACCCTCGGACTACACAAATATTGAAGATTCAACTGCTTGGCTGACTACTTTCAAAATGTAAGTCTTCGCTCGAAGTTTACATTTACTTTGCGTTTGTATTTTTCATTACTTATCATACTGCAGTTCGACCGTCGTCGGGTTTGAAACATAAATTTTCAAATTTTACTGCGTATACGAACCCAACGTAAACAGACGCCATTTTCTAGAAAATGTATTTTGAAAATGACTTATTTTCCGGGAAATATTTTCCTGGAAAAATGTTATGCCGGTGTTTAGTTGAAGAATGAGGAATGTTTTTCAAAGTTTGATAATAATATGTACTAGCAAATCCGATAGTGTTTTGATGAAATTTTTTAGTTTTGAATATAAATACTTGTGAAAGACAATGACATCGGCTCAAAAGTGAGGAAAGTCATTTTCCCTCTTGAAATATTTTTTGGATCGAACACCAAAAAAGGACTTGTGTTCTGGAGAAGAATTTTCAAAATATACTTCCCGTCATACCAAACATAGCCTAAACCTGAATTATTTTTACCTTCATAGCAGTATGGTAAGCAAAACCAGGAATATTGATTGGAACAGAGAGGCATCCATCCACAAAATCTGAGAATAACTGAGCCATCTCATTCACCTCTGATTCACTTGACACTCCCAGTAGTTGATTCACCATTAAATTAATGGCTAGCTGAAAATGAATTCAACGTTTTGTAACTAGCTAAACATAATCAACAGGGTTCTAGTAGGATAAATAACTAGATGTCTCGCGTTTGAGACTGAGAATGAAAATTTCTGGTAAAAATATATGTTCTCCTTTAATAGGCCTTATGCGGTACAAATCTAAATTAGTCGGGGCCGAGAATATAATGAACTTATGGAAGGGGTTGTAATTAACATACCTTTCTGCAAACATCTTGGAGAAGAATAACCTCATTATCTAGAAAATTATTCAAAGTTTCTTGAATAACGCTTTGTATATCATTCATGAAATGGAACTTAAGCTTGTCCAATCTCATCATATTAGAAGCAATAGAGTGAAGTTTCCTCTGTTGTTCTCCTTGTGCTGTGATCACCCCATTTTCCCCCACTAAATCCCTGAATGATTTTGGATAACTTGATTGGAATAATTTCCCTTCATTTTGCATTACAAATTTGTTAAATAAAGGGTCCACTGATACCACAGCCCATTTACCATGTAAGCTACATGAAAATATCTCCCCATACCTGTTAAGAAATTTATGTTAAAAAAAAGAAAGATTTGGTTTAATGAAATTCAAGTTTTGTTTTACTTACTTTTGAACTTGTTGTTCAACAAAACAAGGGGGATGAGAACTGGCAACAGCATTATACCAATTGAAGCTGTCACCAATAATTGGCCAGCCTCTTCTTCCAGGAGGGAATTTTTTTGCATTTCCATTTTGGGATTTTGCTTTCTTGTAATATTTGATGATGAAAACAAGAAAAAACAGAGTGGTGATGATTAATAGCCAAAATTCTGAATAAAATTCCATTACAGATGGAAGGAATTATGAGACTGTGAGAGAATGAACCATCTGGCTAATGATGAGAAGAGTTGAATAGAAGTTGACATTCATAATTATTAGCCTAAGTCTAATCACAAAATGCTTTTATTTGGTCCCACTTGGTCTCCTTACTTATATTCATGGACGGAACTAGTGCGTCGACTACAAATTTGACTAAATTTAATAACTTTGGTTCAAACTCTATGAATCAATTAAATATATATATATTATTAATTTAGAATTCAAAACACATAAGCTTGCGATTCTAGTTTCGCCTCTATTTATATTGGGGTTTGATCAAATCTGAATTTGTGTCGAGAAGTCTCACGTATAAAATGATTTCCAACAAAAATGATTTTATACCCGAAGCTCAAATCTAAGACTTTTAAGAATGAAGATGTATTTATCAATCTGTCACAACCCTTTTGTTAGTACAAAATTCACAACTGGAATGCATTATTGATATTAGTGATGACCCACGTCTGAAGTATTATTTGCACCTTAATTTGAATTAGTGATGACATAATTGATTCTGGCAGAATTGATTTTTGACAGAATTAATTCTGCAGAATTAATTTATGTTTGGATGCAACAATGTAAAAGTGATTGTTATAATTGATTTATGTTTGGATAGCTTTGATCAAAATTGTTTTTGAATGTAGAATTACCAAAATGAACATTTAGTCAATATATATAAATAAAAATTACTAAAAAATGAAAGTATGTAAATAAAAATTACAAATAGATAATAGAAATTAAAGTGCAATATAGTACTTAAATATTAGTAGAATATTATTACAATACTAATTTAAAATGCAACTAGTATTTAAATATTATTCCAATACTAATTTTGCATGTACTTTATAATTTGATTGTGGATTAAGTCTCGTACGTGATCCATCTCTGATGAAGAATCTACATTAAAAACATGTGATTGATCCAAGTTAGATGATCTATGATAATCGGCATGGTGAATGATTGTGCTTTCATCTTCATAAAGATCAAAATCAATATCCGTTTATGCATTCCTTCTGATAAAGTTGTGTATAGTCATTGTTGCGACGGCTATTTGAACCTGTGTTTCAAAATTGAACTTGGGCATGTGACATAAAATTACAAATCTGTTCTTCCATACCCTAAAAGTTCTTTCTATTGTGGACCTTAAACTTGAGTGGTAATAATTGAATACTTCATTATGATTTGCAAACCCGTTAGAACGCCTAAAATCAGGAAGGTGATAGCGTTCACATATGTAGGGATCAATGTACCCAATTGGTGTTGGATAACTAGAATCTACCAAATAATACTTACCTGAAGGAGAGTTTGGAAAATTAAGGTTCGCATTTGTGATAGCCTGCTAAAAAACACGAGCATCATGGGCAATACCTTCCCAATCAGCTAATACAAAAGTGAAACACATATTGCAATCACATACAGTCATTATATTTTGTGTTGGATATCTCTTTCTCCCAATAAACCTAGCTTGCTCGCTGGCATTAACTACACATGAAACATGTGTACCATCAATTGCTCCTATAGCATTCTTACAAAATGGTCAATATCGTTTATCATTTTTAATTTTGGAATGACAATCACGAAATATAGTATCTTCGGGTTTAATATATTTAATTGACAACTTAAGGCAAGCATGAAGTACCCGATGAAAATGTCTACTTACAGTCTCACCCGAGTGTTGAAACTTTTCTTGAATCATTCTATTACCTACCCCGTGGCCAACAACAACTAAAAATTACAACCATTTCTTCAACTCCCATTTTTTTAGAAGACTTTAAATCATGCTCAACTAATTCAGTGCACAAGAGATTAAAATATGTCTTTTTCATCTGAAATATCTCATAACAACGAGTGGTGTTACCTTGCAATATTTCTTGAACTCATGCATGACCCGTTAGTTCACTACTTCTACATTGTTCTTTGTATAAATACTTTACCGCATACTCACCAACTAGTGCAACCACCAAAAAAGCTTGTTGAAAAATATCATAATCTTCTTCTTCTTTACTGTGGTTCGATTGCTCATTCCGATCATTCATTTTATCCCTTCAATAAACATAACTAGAAGACATCACTATAAACATAAGACCCAATTATTAAAATAGAACATAATTAGAAGATATCACTAAAGATCCCAATACATAATTTTGATTCCCTAATACATAAGCAAGTCCTAATAACAATACATAAGCAAGTACCAATACAAAAACATAACCAAGTCTCAATACTAATACAAAAGCAAGTCCCAAAAGTAATACATAAGCAAGTCCCAATAACACTAATACATAAGCAAGTCTTGATCAGTTACATCTTCATAAATGACATAGGGTTGTTTGCTGCAAACTTAAGACAATGCAACCTTTTATCCTCAAAACCTTTAAAGGAAACAAACATCTCCCTCGCTGGCTTGAACATCATTAGTTGACAATATTTTGTCATCAAGTACAGATCATTTGTAATTTCATCCATGTATGGAGCTCAGCTATAGCATCATTTCGTGCCTTACATGTCTCCGCAATCATATTTGTGTTTCGCATACCAATTGTTTGTTCTCCCACCACTCATTTGATACATCAAATGTATTCTTCTCATAATCCCACCCAATTCCGGTAACTTTTCCAAATAAGTCATACCATACTCGTCATTCCTTACTCAATGTGTCAATACCTATTCTTCAATTTTGTCTTGTCATAATTTTTCCCAGTTGATCCATTAAATTGTGAAACAATATTTTCCCACTCATTCTTAGTAAAGCTAGTACCAATGTGTTCACCCTTGGCAACTTGATCCAAACATGCTTGAATGAATTTTCATTGACTTTAACATCCAATCAACTAGTTTTTTTTTTTAACTTCATCATTATTAGAAGGAGTATACGCTGAAACTTTCTTCCGTGGAGCAGGGGCGGATCTACGTCCCTGGTAGTAGTTGTTCGGGAAAAAAAATCACAGCGTTGTATAAGGAAATGAGGATGATGTGCTTGTACAAAAGTGAAAAATAGCACTGCAAAAAAAAAAACCGATTGTTCAACTGAACAACTGTGACACAAGAGATCTGCGCCTGTCGTGGAGCCATAGTACTATGTACACAAAATACTCAAAAATTGAAATTTTATATAAACAACCAAACAAATATATAAACAGTGAAAAATATGTTGATAGCCAATTAACAATTTTGGGTTCTAGAGGAGCAAAATTATTGTTCACAATACAGAGGAGCAAAATTATTGTTCAAACAGATTCATACCTTGTTGTTATCATTTGAGAAGATTTTTGCCTTTTGAGGAAAGAGATGATGGTTTTTATTGTCCAACATTCTACCTTCTTTTTGTGTGTGTAAAGAGATTTTTGGAAAATTTAGAGAAAATATTTTTGTGTGTGTAAAGATAATTTTTGGACAATAAGGAAAAAATGTTTTTGTGTGTGTAAAGAGATTTTTGGACAATAAGGAGAAAATGTTGGTGCACTAAATCGTGAGAAAATGTTGGTGCACCAACCAACAGAGGCATTGAATTGCTCCTATTAATTACAGAAGGACCTACTACTGGAGCCGAAGCACCGCAACTCTTAATTTCCAGTAGCTACTGGATCAGAGGCGCCGCGACCCTTCGGTTGGTCGACGTGACTCTAAATCGTGAAAAATCACTGGAGCCTAGGCACCGTGTCCCTTCGGGAAGGAGCCGCGGTGCCTAAGTTCTAGTGATTTTTCACGCCACAGGAGTCGCGGTCCTTGGGAGGAGGCGCCGCGGCGCTTCAAGCAATTCTTCAAAAATAATAAAAAAAATCGATACTTCAACTTGAGTATATTTATTTCTTGTTTGTTCAAAATATAATATATTATAGTAATAATATTCGGAGTATTTGAAAGAAGACAATAAGAAAAAGAGAAGGATAATCCTCGTATAATCGGACAACGTTAGGATGTTTGAGGAGTTTAAAGTTTCAATCTGCAATTACACATGAACAAATATCAACTTTAGTAATATATTTAATTTTTTTAAATTAAAACAGAACATGAGTAGTATATTTGATTTTTTTTAGTAATTATTTCTAGATATTTAAAGAGAGTAATGAAAGTTGTATATTTAAATTTTTTTTTAGTAATTATTTCTAGATATCTAAAGAGAGTAATGAAAGTGGATAGAGTTGTTGATGAAAATTAATTCTGCTAGAATCAACTCTGGCAGAAGCTACAAATTGTAGCTTCTGTCAGAATTAATTTTGGAGATCAGAATTGATTCTGACATTCTAAACATGTCAATTTTTTGATTTTCACGAAAGTAGATACCCAGAAGTGATTCTAGATACTCAAAATTCAATCCAAACATGCACTAAGTAATATAGGAATTTCACATCACATAATTGTATTGGAGAATGACAAAAACTAAAGTTTTTTTTGTCAACTCATCATAGTTAGTTAGTTATGTTATTAAAGAAAGTATTTTTCACATTCTTTTGCTGTTAGATATGATTCCATTCTTTCAGTTATAATCTTAGAATCAGATTTTTATTCTCTTTTATAATTTTAGATAATAACTAGCATAGATCTCTTACGCTTTGTTTTTTCCCCTTGTAATTCCCAATCAAAAGTTTAATAATTGGGAGTCAAGTTATATTGTCATGTATCATTGTGTAGTCTGATTTTTTTCCCCCATTTTTGTAGCCTGCAGATCTCGGAATTGTCGCTTAATATCATTGGAAATACTACTAACATTTATTGGTAAATAAATATAGGGGAGGAGGATGAGGGCACGGACAACGGGGCAGTCTGAAGCTGCAAAAATGTACTTTTTTTTTTTACTGGTACATAGTTTAAGAAAAAAAAGAATAATTTTAAAATTTGTGGTCTAAAATAAATTTTAAATATTTTTGTTGTCGTAAATCATCTTGTAAAATTAAATTATTTCTAAATATAAAAAAAAAATCATTTTTTAGGATGAATTAAAAAGAAAAACGTGTTAATATAAAATAGGACGGATGGAGTAATAATATAAAAAACAGTTTCACAATTCGCATATATAATTTCGTCTTAGTTATGATATTTGAGCTAGGTTATGTTGGAAATATTTATTAAACGTGAAATAAAGTTAATCATATTTAATTACGAATCGAACAATTAGGGGCCCCACACGTCGGAAACGTTGTTTCCACACACGTATACATACAATACCAAGGATCATAATTTCCTTAAATGGAAGAGATATTGGTACGTATACGAATTATTTGAGACGTAAGATAATAGACGGTTATTGCCCAAATGACGTTGGTTTCACGTTGGTAAATGAATGAAGAAGTGTATAAATGTGTTTAAAGATGAAATGAGTCATGAATCGGGCCGCGGCGCCAAACTGCAGGGCCACAGCGCCAACTCTCTGAAGTTGTGGCGCCGTGGCGCCCAACTGCAGGGCCACGACGCCAACTCTCTGAAGTTGTGGCGCCGCGGCGCCTCCCTGCAGGGCCGCGGCGCCGGTAGTCCAGAGGCTGCGACGGGAGACGAAAAGACATGACTCTTGGGCTGGTTTTTGAGGCATTAAACCTCCATTACATTCCAAATGAATTCAGTCATTATTTAGCTGAATTAACACTCCATAATCAAGGCCATTACATGGTCATTCAAGGCTATTACATGGGCAATTGGAGATCATCTTCACAACACTATAAAATGAGACCTTAGGCTCATTTGCAAACACTTGAAATCTAAAATACTTCTTCCTTTCTTGCAATCACAAAACACTCAAAGATCTTTCTTCCAAAGCAAACACTTGAGTTCCCTTTGCTCATTTGTTTGATTGTTGTTTTATCTATAAGTTTTCATTGCAACCGTTGAAAGGATATACGGGGCAATATTATCTTAAGGATAGATCAAGAATTTGGTCGACTCAGCAAGCCCTTCTATTTGATCATTTCCAAGTTTTATTATAATTTGTTGTTGTTGTTATTTTCTCGTTCTATACATTACCACCCACAGATTATAGATATCTCAATTATTTTGTTGGATATCTGCTACCTTTGCTACCTCTTATATGTATTGGTAACCCTAGCCATCAAATACTAAGTAAAATAGATGGAATCACCTATGGTTCCTTTGTCTCCGTTAAAATTTGAAATCACGTTTTCTATAATTTTAATTCATTTCATTGAGTGATCGATATATGCACACTATTGAATACAATTCTAATAATATTCTTTCAAGGCGAGTCAATAGAAAACTACAAAGTTAAAACTTCAAGTTGGAGAAAAGTTAGATAATATGCTCCATTTTGAGTTTTCTAATCTGATTTCTTTAATTTTATTGATCCAATCTTAAAAGCAAAGCTCCATACTTTTGACTTTCTTTCTTTCCACTACCAATTTTATTCTCTTCTCCTTCAATTTTGGTAACCTTTGGTTGTTTTTAAAGGCTCGAGGTTTGGACTTTGGACTAGTCAAGTTCTGTCGAGCCCCATAATATTTATAGAGGATAATAATAATAATAATAACATTATGATGATGCTTTAACCCCACCTTTAGATCGCTGGCTTTGCCATTAATGCTTGATGAGAAGTTTTTTCTTTGTTAGGAACATTTCCGACATACGCAAATAGAAAAATGTCTTTCTTGAATCTTTTAAGCAAGGTGAGGTCATGACTTTAACATAAAAATTACTAGTACTACTAGTAGAGTATATGAAATTACAGGAGCAACTATAATAGTCAACCTAGGGACAGAAAAGCAGCACAACCTCCCTAGATTTCTGGCACTTCTGTACATTTTTTATTTTGGTTTTGGTTTTAACTTGGCAAACGTATTGTGTTCTTGTAATTTAATTATGTGGTTTTTAAACGATTCAAAAACCATATGTCGTTATAATATTCGTTGTGATATGAATTGAGTGACATTCGAAGGAAAAAATAGTAGTAACTAGTAATTTAATTATGTGGCTTTTAAACGATTCAAAAACCATATGTCGTTATAATATTCGTTGTGATATGAATTGAGTGACATTCGAAGGAAAAAATAGTAGTAACTAGTAATTTAATTATGTGGCTTTTAAACGAATTCAAAAACCATATGTCGTTATAATATGCGTTGTGATATGCGTTTGAGTGACATTTGAAGAAAAAAATAGTAGTAACTAGTAATTTAATTATGTGGCTTTTAAACGATTCAAAAACCATATGTCGTTATAATATTCGTTGTGATATGCGTTTGAGTGACATTTGAAGAAAAAAATAGTAGTAACTAGTAATTTAATTATGTGGCTCAAAAACCATGTGTCGTTATAATATTCGTTGTGATATGAATTGAGTGACATTCGAAGGAAAAAATAGTAGTAACTAGTAATTTAATTATGTGGCTTTTAAACGATTCAAAAACCATATGTCGTTATAATATTCGTTGTGATATGAATTGAGTGACATTCGAAGGAAAAAATAGTAGTAACTAGTAATTTAATTATGTGGCTTTTAAAAGATTCAAAAACCATATGTCGTTATAATATTCGTTGTGATATGAATTGAGTGACATTCGAAGAAAAAATAGTAGTAACTAGTAATTTAATTATGTGGCTTTTAAACGATTCAAAAACCATATGTCGTTATAATATTCGTTGTGATATGAATTGAGTGACATTCGAAGGAAAAAATAGTAGTAACTAGTAATTTAATTATGTGGCTTTTAAACGATTCAAAAACCATATGTCGTTATAATATTCGTTGTGATATGAATTGAGTGACATTCAAGGAAAAAATAGTAGTAACTAGTAATTTAATTATGTGGCTTTTAAACGATTCAAAACCATATGTCGTTATAATATTCGTTGTGATATGAATTGAGTGACATTCAAGGAAAAATAGTAGTAACTAGTAATTTAATTATGTGGCTTTTAAACGATTCAAAACCATATGTCGTTATAATATTCGTTGTGATATGAATTGAGTGACATTGAAGGAAAAAATAGTAGTAACTAGTAATTTAATTATGTGGCTTTTAAACGATTCAAAACCATATGTCGTTATAATATTCGTTGTGATATGAATTGAGTGACATTCGAAGGAAAAAATAGTAGTAACTAGTAATTTAATTATGTGGCTTTTAAACGATTCAAAACCATATGTCGTTATAATATTCGTTGTGATATGAATTGAGTGACATTCGAAGGAAAAAATAGTAGTAACTAGTAATTTAATTATGTGGCTTTTAAACGATTCAAAAACCATATGTCGTTATAATATTCGTTGTGATATGAATTGAGTGACATTCTCAGGAAAAAATAGTAGTAACTAGTAATTTAATTATGTGGCTTTTAAACGATTCAAAACAATATGTCTTTATAATTTTCGTTGTGATATGAATTGAGTGACATTCGAAGAAAAAATAGTAGTAACTAGTAATTTAATTATGTGGCTTTTAAACGATTCAAAAACCATATGTCGTTATAATATTCGTTGTGATATGAATTGAGTGACATTCAAGGAAAAAATAGTAGTATCTAGTAATTTATTTATGTTGATTTTAAACGATTAAAAACCATATGTCGTTATAATATTCGTTGTGATATGAATTGAGTGACATTCGAAGGAAAAAATAGTAGTAACTAGTAATTTAATTATGTGGCTTTTAAACGATTCAAAAACCATATGTCGTTATAATATTCGTTGTGATATGAATTGAGTGACATTCGAAGAAAAAATAGTAGTAACTAGTAATTTAATTATGTGGCTTTTAAACGATTCAAAACCATATGTCGTTATAATATTCGTTGTGATATGAATTGAGTGACATTCAAGGAAAAAATAGTAGTAACTAGTAATTTAATTATGTGGCTTTTAAACGATTCAAAACCATATGTCGTTATAATATTCGTTGTGATATGAATTGAGTGACATTCAAGGAAAAAATAGTAGTAACTAGTAATTTAATTATGTGGCTTTTAAACGATTCAAAACCATATGTCGTTATAATATTCGTTGTGATATGAATTGAGTGACATTCAAGGAAAAAATAGTAGTAACTAGTAATTTAATTATGTGGCTTTTAAACGATTCAAAACCATATGTCGTTATAATATTCGTTGTGATATGAATTGAGTGACATTCGAAGGAAAAATAGTAGTAACTAGTAATTTAATTATGTAGCTTTTAAACGATTCAAAAACCATATGTCGTTATAATATTCAAGTGATATGAATTGAGTGACATTCAAGGAAAAATAGTAGTAACTAGTAATTTAATTATGTGGCTTTTAAACGATTCAAAACCATATGTCGTTATAATATTCGTTGTGATATGAATTGAGTGACATTCAAGGAAAAAATAGTAGTAACTAGTAATTTAATTATGTGGCTTTTAAACGATTCAAAAACCATATGTCGTTATAATATTCATGTGATATGAATTGAGTGACATTCAAGGAAAAATAGTAGTAACTAGTAATTTAATTATGTGGCTTTTAAACGATTCAAAACCATATGTCGTTATAATATTCGTTGTGATATGAATTGAGTGACATTCAAGGAAAAAATAGTAGTAACTAGTAATTTAATTATGTGGCTTTTAAACGATTCAAAACCATATGTCGTTATAATATTCGTTGTGATATGAATTGAGTGACATTCGAAGTAAAAAATAGTAGTAACTAGTAATTTAATTATGTGGCTTTTAAACGATTCAAAAACCATATCTCGTAATAATATTCATGATATGAATTGAGTGACATTCAAGGAAAAAATAGTAGTAACTATTAATTTAATTATGTGGCTTTTAAACGAATCAAAAACCATATGTCGTTATAATATTCGTTGTGATATGAATTGAGTGACATTCAAGGAAAAAATAGTAGTAACTAGTAATTTAATTATGTGGCTTTTAAACGATTCAAAACCATATGTCGTTATAATATTCGTTGTGATATGAATTGAGTGACATTCGAAGAAAAAATAGTAGTAACTAGTAATTTAATTATGTGGCTTTTAAACGATTCAAAACCATATGTCGTTATAATATTCGTTGTGATATGAATTGAGTGACATTTGAAGTACATAATAGTAGTAACTAGTAATTTAATTATGTGGCTTTTAAACGATTCAAAACCATATGTCGTTATAATATTCGTTGTGATATGAATTGAGTGACATTCAAGGAAAAATAGTAGTAACTAGTAATTTAATTATGTGGCTTTTAAACGATTCAAAACCATATGTCGTTATAATATTCGTTGTGATATGAATTGAGTGACATTCGAAGGAAAAATAGTAGTAACTAGTAATTTAATTATGTGGCTTTTAAACGATTCAAAACCATATGTCGTTATAATATTCGTTGTGATATGAATTGAGTGACATTCGAAGGAAAAAATAGTAGTAACTAGTAATTTAATTATGTGGCTTTTAAACGATTCAAAACCATATGTCGTTATAATATTCGTTGTGATATGAATTGAGTGACATTCAAGGAAAAAATAGTAGTAACTAGTAATTTAATTATGTGGCTTTTAAACGATTCAAAACCATATGTCGTTATAATATTTGTGATATGAATTGAGTGACATTCAAGGAAAAAATAGTAGTAACTAGTAATTTAATTATGTGGCTTTTAAACGATTCAAAACCATATGTCGTTATAATATTCGTTGTGATATGAATTGAGTGACATTCAAGGAAAAAATAGTAGTAACTAGTAATTTAATTATGTGGCTTTTAAACGATTCAAAACCATATGTCGTTATAATATTCGTTGTGATATGAATTGAGTGACATTCAAGGAAAAAATAGTAGTAACTAGTAATTTAATTATGTGGCTTTTAAACGATTCAAAACCATATGTCGTTATAATATTCGTTGTGATATGAATTGAGTGACATTCGAAGGAAAAAATAGTAGTAACTAGTAATTTAATTATGTGGCTTCATTCAAAACCATATGTCGTTATAATATTCATGTGATATGAATTGAGTGACATTCGAAGGAAAAAATAGTAGTAACTAGTAATTTAATTATGTGGCTTTTAAACGATTCAAAAACCATATGTCGTTATAATATTCGTTGTGATATGAATTGAGTGACATTGAAGGAAAAATAGTAGTAACTAGTAATTTAATTATGTGGCTTTTAAACGATTCAAAACCATATGTCGTTATAATATTCGTTGTGATATGAATTGAGTGACATTGAAGGAAAAAATAGTAGTAACTAGTAATTTAATTATGTGGCTTTTAAACGATTCAAAACCATATGTCGTTATAATATTCGTTGTGATATGAATTGAGTGACATTCAAGGAAAAAATAGTAGTAACTAGTAATTTAATTATGTGGCTTTTAAACGATTCAAAACCATATGTCGTTATAATATTCGTTGTGATATGAATTGAGTGACATTCAAGGAAAAAATAGTAGTAACTAGTAATTTAATTATGTGGCTTTTAAACGATTCAAAACCATATGTCGTTATAATATTCGTTGTGATATGAATTGAGTGACATTCAAGGAAAAAATAGTAGTAACTAGTAATTTAATTATGTGGCTTTTAAACGATTCCAACACCATACGTCTATATAATATTCATTGTGATATGAATTGAGTGACATTCGAAGGAAAAAATAGTAGTAACTAGTAATTTAATTATGTGGCTTTTAAACGATTCAAAAACCATATGTCGTTATAATATTCGTTGTGATATGAATTGAGTGACATTAGAAGGAAAAATAGTAGTAACTAGTAATTTAATTATGTGGCTTTTAAACGATTCAAAACCATATGTCGTTATAATATTCGTTGTGATATGAATTGAGTGACATTCAAGGAAAAAATAGTAGTAACTAGTAATTTAATTATGTGGCTTTTAAACGATTCAAAACCATATGTCGTTATAATATTCAGTGATATGAATTGAGTGACATTCGAAGGAAAAAATAGTAGTAACTAGTAATTTAATTATGTGGCTTTTAAACGATTCAAAAACCATATGTCGTTATAATATTCGTTGTGATATGAATTGAGTGACATTCAAGGAAAAAATAGTAGTAACTAGTAATTTAATTATGTGGCTTTTAAACGATTCAAAACCATATGTCGTTATAATATTCGTTGTGATATGAATTGAGTGACATTCGAAGGAAAAAATAGTAGTAACTAGTAATTTAATTATGTGGCTTTTAAACGATTCAAAACCATATGTCGTTATAATATTCGTTGTGATATGAATTGAGTGACATTCAAGGAAAAAATAGTAGTAACTAGTAATTTAATTATGTGGCTTTTAAACGATTCAAAACCATATGTCGTTATAATATTCATTGTGATATGAATTGAGTGACATTCGAAGGAAAAATAGTAGTAACTAGTAATTTAATTATGTGGCTTTTAAACGATTCAAAACCATATGTCGTTATAATATTCGTTGTGATATGAATTGAGTGACATTCGAAGGAAAAAATAGTAGTAACTAGTAATTTAATTATGTGGCTTTTAAACGATTCAAAACCATATGTCGTTATAATATTCGTTGTGATATGAATTGAGTGACATTCAAGGAAAAAATAGTAGTAACTAGTAATTTAATTATGTGGCTTTTAAACGATTCAAAACCATATGTCGTTATAATATTCGTTGTGATATGAATTGAGTGACATTCAAGGAAAAAATAGTAGTAACTAGTAATTTAATTATGTGGCTTTTAAACGATTCAAAACCATATGTCGTTATAATATTCGTTGTGATATGAATTGAGTGACATTCGAAGGAAAAAATAGTAGTAACTAGTAATTTAATTATGTGGCTTTTAAACGATTCAAAACCATATGTCGTTATAATATTCGTTGTGATATGAATTGAGTGACATTGAAGGAAAAAATAGTAGTAACTAGTAATTTAATTATGTGGCTTTTAAACGATTCAAAACCATATGTCGTTATAATATTCGTTGTGATATGAATTGAGTGACATTGAAGGAAAAAATAGTAGTAACTAGTAATTTAATTATGTGGCTTTAAGCGATTCAAAAACCATATGTCGTTATAATATTCGTTGTGATATGAATTGAGTGACATTCGAAGGAAAAATAGTAGTAACTAGTAATTTAATTATGTGGCTTTTAAACGATTCAAAAACATATGTCGGTAAAATATTAGTTGTGATATGAATTGAGTGACATTCAAGGAAAAATAGTAGTAACTAGTAATTTAATTATGTGGCTTTTAAACGATTCAAAACCATATGTCGTTATAATATTCGTTGTGATATGAATTGAGTGACATTCAAGGAAAAATAGTAGTAACTAGTAATTTAATTATGTGGCTTTTAAACGATTCAAAACCATATGTCGTTATAATATTCGTTGTGATATGAATTGAGTGACATTGAAGGAAAAAATAGTAGTAACTAGTAATTTAATTATGTGGCTTTTAAACGATTCAAAAACCATATGTCGTTATAATATTCGTTGTGATATGAATTGAGTGACATTCAAGGAAAAAATAGTAGTAACTAGTAATTTAATTATGTGGCTTTTAAACGATTCAAAACCATATGTCGTTATAATATTCGTTGTGATATGAATTGAGTGACATTCAAGGAAAAAATAGTAGTAACTAGTAATTTAATTATGTGGCTTTTAAACGATTCAAAACCATATGTCGTTATAATATTCATGTGATATGAATTGAGTGACATTGAAGGAAAAAATAGTAGTAACTAGTAATTTAATTATGTGGCTTTTAAACGATTCAAAACCATATGTCGTTATAATATTCGTTGTGATATGAATTGAGTGACATTGAAGGAAAAAATAGTAGTAACTAGTAATTTAATTATGTGGCTTTTAAACGATTCAAAACCATATGTCGTTATAATATTCGTTGTGATATGAATTGAGTGACATTCGAAGGAAAAAATAGTAGTAACTAGTAATTTAATTATGTGGCTTTTAAACGATTCAAAACCATATGTCGTTATAATATTCGTTGTGATATGAATTGAGTGACATTCAAGGAAAAAATAGTAGTAACTAGTAATTTAATTATGTGGCTTTTAAAAGATTCAAAACCATATGTCGTTATAATATTCGTTGTGATATGAATTGAGTGACATTCGAAGGAAAATATAGTAGTAACTAGTAATTTAATTATGTGGCTTTTAAACGATTCAAAAACCATATGTCGTTATAATATTCGTTGTGATATGAATTGAGTGACATTCGAAGAAAAAAATAGTAGTAACTAGTAATTTAATTATGTGGCTTTTAAACGATTCAAAAACCATATGTCGTTATAATATTCGTTGTGATATGAATTGAGTGACATTCGAAGGAAAAAATAGTAGTAACTAGTAATTTAATTATGTGGCTTTTAAACGATTCAAAACCATATGTCGTTATAATATTCGTTGTGATATGAATTGAGTGACATTCAAGGAAAAATAGTAGTAACTAGTAATTTAATTATGTGGCTTTTAAACGATTCAAAACCATATGTCGTTATAATATTCGTTGTGATATGAATTGAGTGACATTCGAAGGAAAAAATAGTAGTAACTAGTAATTTAATTATGTGGCTTTTAAACGATTCAAAACCATATGTCGTTATAATATTCGTGATATGAATTGAGTGACATTCGAAGGAAAAAATAGTAGTATCTAGTAATTTAATTATGTGGCTTTTAAACGATTCAAAACCATATGTCGTTATAATATTCGTTGTGATATGAATTGAGTGACATTCAAGGAAAAAATAGTAGTAACTAGTAATTTAATTATGTGGCTTTTAAACGATTCAAAAACCATATGTCGTTATAATATTCGTTGTGATATGAATTGAGTGACATTCAAGGAAAAAATAGTAGTAACTAGTAATTTAATTATGTGGCTTTTAAATGATTCAAAACCATATGTCGTTATAATATTCGTTGTGATATGAATTGAGTGACATTCAAGGAAAAAATAGTAGTAACTAGTAATTTAATTATGTGGCTTTTAAACGATTCAAAACCATATGTCGTTATAATATTCGTTGTGATATGAATTGAGTGACATTCGAAGGAAAAAATAGTAGTAACTAGTAATTTAATTATGTGGCTTTTAAACGATTCAAAACCATATGTCGTTATAATATTCAAGTGATATGAATTCAGTGCCATTCGAAGGACAATATAGTAGTAACTAGTAATTTAATTATGTGGCTTTTAAACGATTCAAAAACCATATGTCGTTATAATATTCGTTGTGATATGAATTGAGTGACATTCGAAGGAAAAAATAGTAGTAACTAGTAATTTAATTATGTGGCTTTTAAACGATTCAAAACCATATGTCGTTATAATATTCAGTGATATGAATTGAGTGACATTCGAAGGAAAAATAGTAGTAACTAGTAATTTAATTATGTGGCTTTTAAACGATTCAAAACCATATGTCGTTATAATATTCAAGTGATATGAATTGAGTGACATTCAAGGAAAAAATAGTAGTAACTAGTAATTTAATTATGTGGCTTTTAAACGATTCAAAACCATATGTCGTTATAATATTCGTTGTGATATGAATTGAGTGACATTCGAAGGAAAAAATAGTAGTAACTAGTAATTTAATTATGTGGCTTTTAAACGATTCAAAACCATATGTCGTTATAATATTCGTTGTGATATGAATTGAGTGACATTCGAAGGAAAAATAGTAGTAACTAGTAATTTAATTATGTGGCTTTTAAACGATTCAAAACCATATGTCGTTATAATATTCGTTGTGATATGAATTGAGTGACATTCGAAGGAAAAAATAGTAGTAACTAGTAATTTAATTATGTGGCTTTTAAACGATTCAAAACCATATGTCGTTATAATATTCGTGATATGAATTGAGTGACATTCAAGGAAAAATAGTAGTAACTAGTATTTTAATTATGGGGCTTTTAAAGTATTAAAAACCATATGTCGTTATAATATTCGTTGTGATATGAATTGAGTGACATTCGAAGGAAAAAATAGTAGTAACTAGTAATTTAATTATGTGGCTTTTAAACGATTCAAAACCATATGTCGTTATAATATTCGTTGTGATATGAATTGAGTGACATTCAAGGAAAAAATAGTAGTAACTAGTAATTTAATTATGTGGCTTTTAAGCGATTCAAAACCATATGTCGTTATAATATTCGTTGTGATATGAATTGAGTGACATTGAAGGAAAAAATAGTAGTAACTAGTAATTTAATTATGTGGCTTTTAAACGATTCAAAACCATATGTCGTTATAATATTCAAGTGATATGAATTGAGTGACATTCGAAGGAAAAAATAGTAGTAACTAGTAATTTAATGATGTGGCTTTTAAACGATTCAAAACCATATGTCGTTATAATATTCAGTGATATGAATTGAGTGACATTCAAGGAAAAAATAGTAGTAACTAGTAATTTAATTATGTGGCTTTTAAACGATTCAAAACCATATGTCGTTATAATATTCGTTGTGATATGAATTGAGTGACATTCAAGGAAAAATAGTAGTAACTAGTAATTTAATTATGTGGCTTTTAAACGATTCAAAACCATATGTCGTTATAATATTCGTTGTGATATGAATTGAGTGACATTCGAAGGAAAAAATAGTAGTAACTAGTAATTTAATTATGTGGCTTTTAAACGATTCAAAACCATATGTCGTTATAATATTCGTTGTGATATGAATTGAGTGACATTCAAGGAAAAAATAGTAGTAACTAGTAATTTAATTATGTGGCTTTTAAACGATTCAAAACCATATGTCGTTATAATATTCGTTGTGATATGAATTGAGTGACATTTGAAGGAAAAAATAGTAGTAACTAGTAATTTAATTATGTGGCTTTTAAACGATTCAAAACCATATGTCGTTATAATATTCGTGATATGAATTGAGTGACATTCAAGGAAAAAATAGTAGTAACTAGTAATTTAATTATGTGGCTTTTAAACGATTCAAAAACCATATGTCGTTATAATATTCGTTGTGATATGAATTGAGTGACATTCGAAGGAAAAAATAGTAGTAACTAGTAATTTAATTATGTGGCTTTTAAACGATTCAAAAACCATATGTCGTTATAATATTCATTGTGATATGAATTGAGTGACATTCGAAGGAAAAAATAGTAGTAACTAGTAATTTAATTATGTGGCTTTTAAACGATTCAAAAACCATATGTCGTTATAATATTCGTTGTGATATGAATTGAGTGACATTCTAAGGAAAAAATATTAGTAACTAGTAATTTAATTATGTGGCTTTTAAACGATTCAAAACCATATGTCGTTATAATATTCGTTGTGATATGAATTGAGTGACATTCGAAGGAAAAAATAGTAGTAACTAGTAATTTAATTATGTGGCTTTTAAACGATTCAAAACCATATGTCGTTATAATATTCGTTGTGATATGAATTGAGTGACATTCAAGGAAAAAATAGTAGTAACTAGTAATTTAATTATGTGGCTTTTAAACGATTCAAAAACCATATGTCGTTATAATATTCGTTGTGATATGAATTGAGTGACATTCGAAGGAAAAAATAGTAGTAACTAGTAATTTAATTATGTGGCTTTTAAACGATTCAAAACCATATGTCGTTATAATATTCATGATATGAATTGAGTGACATTCAAGGAAAAAATAGTAGTAACTAGTAATTTAATTATGTGGCTTTTAAACGATTCAAAACCATATGTCGTTATAATATTCAAGTGATATGAATTGAGTGACATTCAAGGAAAAAATAGTAGTAACTAGTAATTTAATTATGTGGCTTTTAAACGATTCAAAACCATATGTCGTTATAATATTCGTAGATATGAATTGAGTGACATTCAAGGAAAAAATAGTAGTAACTAGTAATTTAATTATGTGGCTTTTAAACGATTCAAAACCATATGTCGTTATAATATTCGTTGTGATATGAATTGAGTGACATTCGAAGGAAAAAATAGTAGTAACTAGTAATTTAATTATGTGGCTTTTAAACGATTCAAAAACCATATGTCGTTATAATATTCGTTGTGATATGAATTGAGTGACATTCGAAGGAAAAAATAGTAGTAACTAGTAATTTAATTATGTGGCTTTTAAACGATTCAAAACCATATGTCGTTATAATATTCGTTGTGATATGAATTGAGTGACATTCGAAGGAAAAAATAGTAGTAACTAGTAATTTAATTATGTGGCTTTTAAACGATTCAAAACCATATGTCGTTATAATATTCGTTGTGATATGAATTGAGTGACATTCGAAGGAAAAAATAGTAGTAACTAGTAATTTAATTATGTGGCTTTTAAACGATTCAAAACCATATGTCGTTATAATATTCGTTGTGATATGAATTGAGTGACATTCGAAGGAAAAAATAGTAGTAACTAGTAATTTAATTATGTGGCTTTTAAACGATTCAAAACCATATGTCGTTATAATATTCGTTGTGATATGAATTGAGTGACATTCGAAGGAAAAATAGTAGTAACTAGTAATTTAATTATGTGGCTTTTAAACGATTCAAAACCATATGTCGTTATAATATTCGTTGTGATATGAATTGAGTGACATTCAAGGAAAAAATAGTAGTAACTAGTAATTTAATTATGTGGCTTTTAAACGATTCAAAACCATATGTCGTTATAATATTCGTTGTGATATGAATTGAGTGACATTCAAGGAAAAATAGTAGTAACTAGTAATTTAATTATGTGGCTTTTAAACGATTCAAAACCATATGTCGTTATAATATTCGTTGTGATATGAATTGAGTGACATTCGAAGAAAAAATAGTAGTAACTAGTAATTTAATTATGTGGCTTTTAAACGATTCAAAACCATATGTCGTTATAATATTCGTTGTGATATGAATTGAGTGACATTGAAGGAAAAAATAGTAGTAACTAGTAATTTAATTATGTGGCTTTTAAACGATTCAAAACCATATGTCGTTATAATATTCGTTGTGATATGAATTGAGTGACATTGAAGGAAAAAATAGTAGTAACTAGTAATTTAATTATGTGGCTTTTAAACGATTCAAAACCATATGTCGTTATAATATTCGTTGTGATATGAATTGAGTGACATTCGAAGGAAAAAATAGTAGTAACTAGTAATTTAATTATGTGGCTTTTAAACGATTCAAAACCATATGTCGTTATAATATTCGTTGTGATATGAATTGAGTGACATTCGAAGGAAAAAATAGTAGTAACTAGTAATTTAATTATGTGGCTTTTAAACGATTCAAAACCATATGTCGTTATAATATTCAAGTGATATGAATTGAGTGACATTCGAAGGAAAAAATAGTAGTAACTAGTAATTTAATTATGTGGCTTTTAAACGATTCAAAACCATATGTCGTTATAATATTAGTTGTGATATGAATTGAGTGACATTCGAAGGAAAAAATAGTAGTAACTAGTAATTTAATTATGTGGCTTTTAAACGATTCAAAAACCATATGTCGTTATAATATTCGTTGTGATATGAATTGAGTGACATTCGAAGGAAAAAATAGTAGTAACTAGTAATTTAATTATGTGGCTTTTAAACGATTCAAAACCATATGTCGTTATAATATTCGTTGTGATATGAATTGAGTGACATTCGAAGGAAAAAATAGTAGTAACTAGTAATTTAATTATGTGGCTTTAAACGATTCAAAACCATATGTCGTTATAATATTCAAGTGATATGAATTGAGTGACATTCAAGGAAAAAATAGTAGTAACTAGTAATTTAATTATGTGGCTTTTAAACGATTCAAAACCATATGTCGTTATAATATTCATGTGATATGAATTGAGTGACATTCGAAGAAAAAATAGTAGTAACTAGTAATTTAATTATGTGGCTTTTAAACGATTCAAAAACCATATGTCGTTATAATATTCGTTGTGATATGAATTGAGTGACATTCGAAGGAAAAAATAGTAGTAACTAGTAATTTAATTATGTGGCTTTTAAACGATTCAAAAACCATATGTCGTTATAATATTCATTGTGATATGAATTGAGTGACATTCGAAGGAAAAAATAGTAGTAACTAGTAATTTAATTATGTGGCTTTTAAACGATTCAAAAACCATATGTCGTTATAATATTCGTTGTGATATGAATTGAGTGACATTCGAAGGAAAAAATAGTAGTAACTAGTAATTTAATTATGTGGCTTTTAAACGATTCAAAACCATATGTCGTTATAATATTCGTTGTGATATGAATTGAGTGACATTCGAAGGAAAAAATAGTAGTAACTAGTAATTTAATTATGTGGCTTTTAAACGATTCAAAAACCATATGTCGTTATAATATGCGTTGTGATATGAATTGAGTGACATTTGAAGAAAAAAATAGTAGTAACTAGTAATTTAATTATGTGGCTTTTAAACGATTCAAAAACCATATGTCGTTATAATATGCGTTGTGATATGAATTGAGTGACATTTGAAGAAAAAAATAGTAGTAACTAGTAATTTAATTATGTGGCTTTTAAACGATTCAAAAACCATATGTCGTTATAATATTCGTTGTGATATGAATTGAGTGACATTCGAAGGAAAAAATAGTAGTAACTAGTAATTTAATTATGTGGCTTTTAAACGATTCAAAAACCATATGTCGTTATAATATTCGTTGTGATATGAATTGAGTGACATTCGAAGAAAAAATAGTAGTAACTAGTAATTTAATTATGTGGCTTTTAAACGATTCAAAACCATATGTCGTTATAATATTCGTTGTGATATGAATTGAGTGACATTCGAAGGAAAAAATAGTAGTAACTAGTAATTTAATTATGTGGCTTTTAAACGATTCAAAACCATATGTCGTTATAATATTCGTGATATGAATTGAGTGACATTCGAAGGAAAAATAGTAGTAACTAGTAATTTAATTATGTGGCTTTTAAACGATTCAAAATCCATATGTCGTTATAATATTCGTTGTGATATGAATTGAGTGACATTAGAAGGAAAAAATAGTAGTAACTAGTAATTTAATTATGTGGCTTTTAAACGATTCAAAAACCATATGTCGTTATAATATTCGTTGTGATATGAATTGAGTGACATTCGAAGGAAAAAATAGTAGTAACTAGTAATTTAATTATGTGGCTTTTAAACGATTCAAAACCATATGTCGTTATAATATTCGTTGTGATATGAATTGAGTGACATTCGAAGGAAAAAATAGTAGTAACTAGTAATTTAATTATGTGGCTTTTAAACGATTCAAAACCATATGTCGTTATAATATTCGTTGTGATATGAATTGAGTGACATTCAAGGAAAAAATAGTAGTAACTAGTAATTTAATTATGTGGCTTTTAAACGATTCAAAAACCATATGTCGTTATAATATTCGTGATATGAATTGAGTGACATTCAAGGAAAAATAGTAGTAACTAGTAATTTAATTATGTGCCTTTTAAACGATTCAAAACCATATGTCGTTATAATATTCATGATATGAATTGAGTGACATTTGAAGGAAAAAATAGTAGTAACTAGTAATTTAATTATGTGGCTCAAAAACCATGTGTCGTTATAATATTCGTTGTGATATGAATTGAGTGACATTCGAAGGAAAAAATAGTAGTAACTAGTAATTTAATTATGTGGCTTTTAAACGATTCAAAAACCATATGTCGTTATAATATTCGTAGTGATATGAATTGAGTGACATTCGAAGGAAAAAAATAGTAGTAACTAGTAATTTAATTATGTGGCTTTTAAACGATTCAAAACCATATGTCGTTATAATATTCGTTGTGATATGAATTGAGTGACATTCGAAGGAAATTATAGTAGTACCGAGTAATTAGATTCTGTGCCTTTTAAACGATTCAAAAATCATAGGTCGTTATAATATTCGGTGTGATCTGAATTGAGTGACATTCGAAGGAAAAATAGTAGTAACTAGTAATTTAATTATGTGGCTTTTAAACGATTCAAAACCATATGTCGTTATAATATTCGTTGAGATATGAATTGAGTGACATTCAAGGAAAAATAGTAGTAACTAGTAATTTAATTATGTGGCTTTTAAACGATTCAAAACCATATGTCGTTATCATATTCGTTGTGCTATGAATTGAGTGACATTCGAAGGAAAAAATAGTAGTACCTTGTTTTTTAATTATGTGGCTTTTATACGTTTCAAAATACTTATGTCGTTATGATATTCGTTGTGATATGAATTGAGTGACATTGAAGGAAAAATAGTAGTAACTAGTAATTTAATTATGTGGCTTTTAAACGATTCAAAAACCATATGTCGTTATAATATTCGTTGTGATATGAAT
This sequence comes from Przewalskia tangutica, assembly GCA_029844215.1. NCBI lineage: Eukaryota > Viridiplantae > Streptophyta > Magnoliopsida > Solanales > Solanaceae > Przewalskia > Przewalskia tangutica. Next base: position 95,711,206 of record CM056732.1, on the reverse strand, counting down.
TGAGTGACATTCAAGGAAAAAATAGTAGTAACTAGTAATTTAGTTATGTGGCTTTTAAACGATTCAAAACCATATGTCGTTATAATATTCGTGATATGAATTGAGTGACATTCAAGAAAAATAGTAGTAACTAGTAATTTAATTATGTGGCTTTTAAACGATTCAAAACCATATGTCGTTATAATATTTGTGATATGAATTGAGTGACATTCGAAGGAAAAAATAGTAGTAACTAGTAATTTAATTATGTGGCTTTTAAACGATTCAAAACCATATGTCGTTATAATATTCGTTGTGATATGAATTGAGTGACATTCAAGGAAAAATAGTAGTAACTAGTAATTTAATTATGTGGCTTTTAAACGATTCAAAACCATATGTCGTTATGATATTCGTTGTGATATGAATTGAGTGACATTCAAGGAAAAATAGTAGTAACTAGTAATTTAATTATGTGGCTTTTAAACGATTCAAAACCATATGTCGTTATAATATTCGTTGTGATATGAATTGAGTGACATTCGAAGGAAAAATAGTAGTAACTAGTAATTTAATTATGTGGCTTTTAAACGATTCAAAACCATATGTCGTTATAATATTCGTTGTGATATGAATTGAGTGACATTCGAAGGAAAAAATAGTAGTAACTAGTAATTTAATTATGTGGCTTTTAAACGATTCAAAAACCATATGTCGTTATAATATTCGTTGTGATATGAATTGAGTGACATTCGAAGGAAAAAATAGTAGTAGCTAGTAATTTAATTATGTGGCTTTTAAACGATTCAAAAACCATATGTCGTTATAATATTCGTTGTGATATGAATTGAGTGACATTCGAAGGAAAAAATAGTAGTAACTAGTAATTTAATTATGTGCCTTTTAAACGATTCAAAAACCATATGTCGTTATAATATTCGTTGTGATATGAATTGAGTGACATTCGAAGGAAAAAATAGTAGTAACTAGTAATTTAATTATGTGGCTCAAAAACCATGTGTCGTTATAATATTCGTTGTGATATGAATTGAGTGACATTCGAAGGAAAAAATAGTAGTAACTAGTAATTTAATTATGTGGCTTTTAAACGATTCAAAAACCATATGTCGTTATAATATTCGTAGTGATATGAATTGAGTGACATTCGAAGGAAAAAATAGTAGTAACTAGTAATTTAATTATGTGGCTTTTAAACGATTCAAAAACCATATGTCGTTATAATATTCGTGATATGAATTGAGTGACATTCAAGGAAAAAATAGTAGTAACTAGTAATTTAATTATGTGGCTTTTAAACGATTCAAAAAATCATATGTCGTTATAATATTCGTGATATGAATTGAGTGACATTCGAAGGAAAAAATAGTAGTAACTAGTAATTTAATTATGTGGCTTTTAAACGATTCAAAACCATATGTCGTTATAATATTCGTTGAGATATGAATTGAGTGACATTCGGAAAAAATAGTAGTAACTAGTAATTTAATTATGTGGCTTTTAAACGATTCAAAACCATATGTCGTTATAATATTCGTTGTGATATGAATTGAGTGACATTGGAAGAAAAAAATAGTAGTAACTAGTAATTTAATTATGTGGCTTTTAAACGATTCAAAACCATATGTCGTTATGATATTCGTTGTGATATGAATTGAGTGACATTCAAGGAAAAATAGTAGTAACTAGTAATTTAATTATGTGGCTTTTAAACGATTCAAAACCATATGTCGTTATAATATTCGTTGTGATATGAATTGAGTGACATTCGAAGGAAAAAATAGTAGTAACTAGTAATTTAGTTATGTGGCTTTTAAACGATTCAAAACCATATGTCGTTATAATATTCGTTGTGATATGAATTGAGTGACATTCGAAGAAAAAATAGTAGTAACTAGTAATTTAATTATGTGGCTTTTAAACGATTCAAAACCATATGTCGTTATAATATTCAAGTTGTGATATGAATTGAGTGACATTCGAAGGAAAAAATAGTAGTAACTAGTAATTTAATTATGTGGCTTTTAAACGATTCAAAACCATATGTCGTTATAATATTCGTTGTGATATGAATTGAGTGACATTCAAGGAAAAATAGTAGTAACTAGTAATTTAATTATGTGGCTTTTAAACGATTCAAAACCATATGTCGTTATAATATTCGTTGTGATATGAATTGAGTGACATTCAAGGAAAAAATAGTAGTAACTAGTAATTTAATTATGTGGCTTTTAAACGATTCAAAAACCATATGTCGTTATAATATTCGTTGTGATATGAATTGAGTGACATTCGAAGGAAAAAATAGTAGTAACTAGTAATTTAATTATGTGGCTTTTAAACGATTCAAAAACCATATGTCGTTATAATATTCGTTGTGATATGAATTGAGTGACATTCAAGGAAAAATAGTAGTAACTAGTAATTTAATTATGTGGCTTTTAAACGATTCAAAAACCATATGTCGTTATAATATTCGTTGTGATATGAATTGAGTGACATTCGAAGGAAAAAATAGTAGTAGCTAGTAATTTAATTATGTGGCTTTTAAACGATTCAAAAACCATATGTCGTTATAATATTCGTTGTGATATGAATTGAGTGACATTCGAAGGAAAAAATAGTAGTAACTAGTAATTTAATTATGTGCCTTTTAAACGATTCAAAAACCATATGTCGTTATAATATTCGTTGTGATATGAATTGAGTGACATTCGAAGGAAAAAATAGTAGTAACTAGTAATTTAATTATGTGGCTCAAAAACCATGTGTCGTTATAATATTCGTTGTGATATGAATTGAGTGACATTCGAAGGAAAAAATAGTAGTAACTAGTAATTTAATTATGTGGCTTTTAAACGATTCAAAAACCATATGTCGTTATAATATTCGTAGTGATATGAATTGAGTGACATTCGAAGGAAAAAAATAGTAGTAACTAGTAATTTAATTATGTGGCTTTTAAACGATTCAAAAACCATATGTCGTTATAATATTCGTTGTGATATGAATTGAGTGACATTCGAAGGAAAAAATAGTAGTAACTAGTAATTTAATTATGTGGCTTTTAAACGATTCAAAAATCATATGTCGTTATAATATTCGTTGTGATATGAATTGAGTGACATTCGAAGGAAAAAATAGTAGTAACTAGTAATTTAATTATGTGGCTTTTAAACGATTCAAAAACCATATGTCGTTATAATATTCGTTGAGATATGAATTGAGTGACATTCGAAGGAAAAAATAGTAGTAACTAGTAATTTAATTATGTGGCTTTTAAACGATTCAAAAACCATATGTCGTTATAATATTCGTTGTGATATGAATTGAGTGACATTCGAAGGAAAAAATAGTAGTAACTAGTAATTTAATTATGTGGCTTTTAAACGATTCAAAACCATATGTCGTTATGATATTCGTTGTGATATGAATTGAGTGACATTCAAGGAAAAAATAGTAGTAACTAGTAATTTAATTATGTGGCTTTTAAACGATTCAAAACCATATGTCGTTATAATATTCGTTGTGATATGAATTGAGTGACATTCGAAGGAAAAATAGTAGTAACTAGTAATTTAGTTATGTGGCTTTTAAACGATTCAAAACCATATGTCGTTATAATATTCGTTGTGATATGAATTGAGTGACATTCAAGAAAAAATAGTAGTAACTAGTAATTTAATTATGTGGCTTTTAAACGATTCAAAACCATATGTCGTTATAATATTCGTGATATGAATTGAGTGACATTCAAGGAAAAATAGTAGTAACTAGTAATTTAATTATGTGGCTTTTAAACGATTCAAAACCATATGTCGTTATAATATTCGTTGTGATATGAATTGAGTGACATTCAAGGAAAAAATAGTAGTAACTAGTAATTTAATTATGTGGCTTTTAAACGATTCAAAACCATATGTCGTTATAATATTCGTTGTGATATGAATTGAGTGACATTCAAGGAAAAATAGTAGTAACTAGTAATTTAATTATGTGGCTTTTAAACGATTCAAAACCATATGTCGTTATAATATTCGTTGTGATATGAATTGAGTGACATTCGAAGGAAAAAATAGTAGTAACTAGTAATTTAATTATGTGGCTTTTAAAAGTTTCAAAACCATAAGTAGTTATAATATTCATGTGATATGAATTGAGTGACATTCAAGGAAAAAATAGTAGTAACTAGTAATTTAATTATGTGGCTTTTAAACGATTCAAAACCATATGTCGTTATAATATTCGTTGTGATATGAATTGAGTGACATTCAAGGAAAAATAGTAGTAACTAGTAATTTAATTATGTGGCTTTTAAACGATTCAAAACCATATGTCGTTATAATATTCGTTGTGATATGAATTGAGTGACATTCGAAGGAAAAAATAGTAGTAACTAGTAATTTAATTATGTGGCTTTTAAACGATTCAAAAACCATATGTCGTTATAATATTCATTGTGATATGAATTGAGTGACATTCGAAGGAAAAAATAGTAGTAACTAGTAATTTAATTATGTGGCTTTTAAACGATTCAAAAACCATATGTCGTTATAATATTCGTTGTGATATGAATTGAGTGACATTCGAAGGAAAATATAGTAGTAACTAGTAATTTAATTATGTGGCTTTTAAACGATTCAAAAACCATATGTCGTTATAATATTCGTTGTGATATGACTTGAGTGACATTCGAAGGAAAAAATAGTATTAACTAGTAATTTAATTATGTGGCTTTTAAACGATTCAAAAACCATATGTCGTTATAATATTCGTTGTGATATGAATTGAGTGACATTCGAAGAAAAAAATAGTAGTAACTAGTAATTTAATTATGTGGCTTTTAAACGATTCAAAAACCATATGTCGTTATAATATTCGTTGTGATATCAATTGAGTGACATTCGAAGAAAAAAATAGTAGTAACTAGTAATTTAATTATGTGGCTTTTAAACGATTCAAAAACCATATGTCGTTATAATATTCGTTGTGATATGAATTGAGTGATATTCGAAGGAAAAAATAGTAGTAGCTAGTAATTTAATTATGTGGCTTTTAAACGATTGAAAAACCATATGTCGTTATAATATTCGTTGTGATATGAATTGAGTGACATTCGAAGGAAAAAATAGTAGTAACTAGTAATTTAATTATGTGCCTTTTAAACGATTCAAAAACCATATGTCGTTATAATATTCAGTGATATGAATTGAGTGACATTCAAGGAAAAAATAGTAGTAACTAGTAATTTAATTATGTGACTCAAAACCATATGTCGTTATGATATTCGTTGTGATATGAATTGAGTGACATTCGAAGGAAAAAATAGTAGTAACTAGTAATTTAATTATGTGGCTTTTAAACGATTCAAAAATCATATGTCGTTATAATATGCGTTGTGATATGAATTGAGTGACATTCGAAGGAAAAAATAGTAGTAACTAGTAATTTAATTATGTGGCTTTTAAACGATTCAAAAACCATATGTCGTTATAATATTCGTTGTGATATGAATTGAGTGACATTCGAAGGAAAAAATAGTAGTAACTAGTAATTTAATTATGTGGCTTTTAAACGATTCAAAAACCATATGTCGTTATAATATTCGTTGTGATATGAATTGAGTGACATTCAAGGAAAAAATAGTAGTAACTAGTAATTTAATTATGTGGCTTTTAAACGATTCAAAAACCATATGTCGTTATAATATTCATTGTGATATGAATTGAGTGACATTCAAGGAAAAAATAGTAGTAACTAGTAATTTAATTATGTGGCTTTTAAACGATTCAAAACCATATGTCGTTATAATATTCGTTGTGATATGAATTGAGTGACATTCAAGGAAAAAATAGTAGTAACTAGTAATTTAATTATGTGGCTTTTAAACGATTCAAAACCATATGTCGTTATAATATTCGTTGTGATATGAATTGAGTGACATTCGAAGGAAAAAATAGTAGTAACTAGTAATTTAATTATGTGGCTTTTAAACGATTCAAAACCATATGTCGTTATAATATTCGTTGTGATATGAATTGAGTGACATTCGAAGGAAAAAATAGTAGTAACTAGTAATTTAATTATGTGGCTTTTAAACGATTCAAAAACCATATGTCGTTATAATATTCGTTGTGATATGAATTGAATGACATTCGAAGGAAAAAATAGTAGTAACTAGTAATTTAATTATGTGACTTTTAAACGATTCTAAAACCATATGTCGTTATAATATTCGTTGTGATATGAATTGAGTGACATTCGAAGGAAAAAATAGTAGTAACTAGTAATTTAATTATGTGGCTTTTAAACGATTCAAAAACCATATGTCGTTATAATATTCGTTGTGATATGAATTGAGTGACATTCGAAGGAAAAAATAGTAGTAACTAGTAATTTAATTATGTGGCTTTTAAACGATTCAAAAACCATATGTCGTTATAATATTCGTTGTGATATGAATTGAGTGACATTCGAAGGAAAATATAGTAGTAACTAGTAATTTAATTATGTGGCTTTTAAACGATTCAAAAACCATATGTCGTTATAATATTCGTTGTGATATGAATTGAGTGACATTCAAGGAAAAAATAGTAGTAACTAGTAATTTAATTATGTGGCTTTTAAACGATTCAAAACCATATGTCGTTATAATATTCGTTGTGATATGAATTGAGTGACATTCAAGGAAAAATAGTAGTAACTAGTAATTTAATTATGTGGCTTTTAAACGATTCAAAACCATATGTCGTTATAATATTCGTTGTGATATGAATTGAGTGACATTCGAAGGAAAAAATAGTAGTAACTAGTAATTTAATTATGTGGCTTTTAAACGATTCAAAACCATATGTCGTTATAATATTCGTTGTGATATGAATTGAGTGACATTCAAAAAAATAGTAGTAACTAGTAATTTAATTATGTGGCTTTTAAACGATTCAAAACCATATGTCGTTATAATATTCGTTGTGATATGAATTGAGTGACATTCAAGGAAAAATAGTAGTAACTAGTAATTTAATTATGTGGCTTTTAAACGATTCAAAACCATATGTCGTTATAATATTCGTTGTGATATGAATTGAGTGACATTCTAAGAAAAAATAGTAGTAACTAGTAATTTAATTATGTGGCTTTTAAACGATTCAAAAACCATATGTCGTTATAATATTCGTTGTGATATGAATTGAGTGACATTCAAGGAAAAAATAGTAGTAACTAGTAATTTAATTATGTGGCTTTTAAACGATTCAAAACCATATGTCGTTATAATATTCGTTGTGATATGAATTGAGTGACATTCAAGGAAAAAATAGTAGTAACTAGTAATTTAATTATGTGGCTTTTAAACGATTCAAAACCATATGTCGTTATAATATTCGTTGTGATATGAATTGAGTGACATTCGAAGGAAAAAATAGTAGTAACTAGTAATTTAATTATGTGGCTTTTAAACGATTCAAAACCATATGTCGTTATAATATTCGTTGTGATATGAATTGAGTGACATTCGAAGGAAAAAATAGTAGTAACTAGTAATTTAATTATGTGGCTTTTAAACGATTCAAAACCATATGTCGTTATAATATTCAGTGATATGAATTGAGTGACATTCGAAGGAAAAAATAGTAGTAACTAGTAATTTAATTATGTGGCTTTTAAACGATTCAAAAATCATATGTCGTTATAATATTCGTTGTGATATGAATTGAGTGACATTCGAAGGAAAATATAGTAGTAACTAGTAATTTAATTATGTGGCTTTTAAACGATTCAAAAACCATATGTCGTTATAATATTCGTTGTGATATGACTTGAGTGACATTCGAAGGAAAAAATAGTATTAACTAGTAATTTAATTATGTGGCTTTTAAACGATTCAAAAACCATATGTCGTTATAATATTCGTTGTGATATGAATTGAGTGACATTCGAAGGAAAAAATAGTAGTAACTAGTAATTTAATTATGTGGCTTTTAAACGATTCAAAAACCATATGTCGTTATAATATTCGTTGTGATATCAATTGAGTGACATTCGAAGAAAAAAATAGTAGTAACTAGTAATTTAATTATGTGGCTTTTAAACGATTCAAAAACCATATGTCGTTATAATATTCGTTGTGATATGAATTGAGTGATATTCGAAGGAAAAAATAGTAGTAGCTAGTAATTTAATTATGTGGCTTTTAAACGATTCAAAAACCATATGTCGTTATAATATTCGTTGTGATATGAATTGAGTGACATTCGAAGGAAAAAATAGTAGTAACTAGTAATTTAATTATGTGCCTTTTAAACGATTCAAAAACCATATGTCGTTATAATATTCGTTGTGATATGAATTGAGTGACATTCGAAGGAAAAAATAGTAGTAACTAGTAATTTAATTATGTGACTCAAAAACCATGTGTCGTTATAATATTCGTTGTGATATGAATTGAGTGACATTCGAAGGAAAAAATAGTAGTAACTAGTAATTTAATTATGTGGCTTTTAAACGATTCAAAAACCATATGTCGTTATAATATTCGTTGTGATATGAATTGAGTGACATTCGAAGGAAAAAATAGTAGTAACTAGTAATTTAATTATGTGGCTTTTAAACGATTCAAAAACCATATGTCGTTATAATATTCGTTGTGATATGAATTGAGTGACATTCGAAGGAAAAAATAGTAGTAACTAGTAATTTAATTATGTGGCTTTTAAACGATTCAAAACCATATGTCGTTATAATATTCGTTGTGATATGAATTGAGTGACATTCGAAGGAAAAAATAGTAGTAACTAGTAATTTAATTATGTGGCTTTTAAACGATTCAAAAACCATATGTCGTTATAATATTCGTTGTGATATGAATTGAGTGACATTCGAAGGAAAAAAATAGTAGTAACTAGTAATTTAATTATGTGGCTTTTAAACGATTCAAAAACCATATGTCGTTATAATATTCGTTGTGATATGAATTGAGTGACATTCGAAGGAAAAAATAGTAGTAACTAGTAATTTAATTATGTGGCTTTTAAACGATTCAAAAACCATATGTCGTTATAATATTCGTTGTGATATGAATTGAGTGACATTCGAAGGAAAAAATAGTAGTAACTAGTAATTTAATTATGTGGCTTTTAAACGATTCAAAACCATATGTCGTTATAATATTCGTTGTGATATGAATTGAGTGACATTCGAAGGAAAAAATAGTAGTAACTAGTAATTTAATTATGTGGCTTTTAAACGATTCAAAAACCATATGTCGTTATAATATTCGTTGTGATATGAATTGAATGACATTCGAAGGAAAAAATAGTAGTAACTAGTAATTTAATTATGTGACTTTTAAACGATTCTAAAACCATATGTCGTTATAATATTCGTTGTGATATGAATTGAGTGACATTCGAAGGAAAAAATAGTAGTAACTAGTAATTTAATTATGTGGCTTTTAAACGATTCAAAACCATATGTCGTTATAATATTCGTTGTGATATGAATTGAGTGACATTCGAAGGAAAAAATAGTAGTAACTAGTAATTTAATTATGTGGCTTTTAAACGATTCAAAAACCATATGTCGTTATAATATTCGTTGTGATATGAATTGAGTGACATTCGAAGGAAAATATAGTAGTAACTAGTAATTTAATTATGTGGTTTTTAAACGATTCAAAAACCATATGTCGTTATAATATTCGTTGTGATATGAATTGGGTGACATTCGAAGGAAAAAATAGTAGTAACTAGTAATTTAATTATGTGGCTTTTAAACGATTCAAAAACCATATGTCGTTATAATATTCGTTGTGATATGAATTGAGTGACATTCGAAGGAAAAAATAGTAGTAACTAGTAATTTAATTATGTGGCTTTTAAACGATTCAAAACCATATGTCGTTATAATATTTTGTGATATGAATTGAGTGACATTCAAGGAAAAATAGTAGTAACTAGTAATTTAATTATGTGGCTTTTAAACGATTCAAAACCATATGTCGTTATAATATTCGTTGTGATATGAATTGAGTGACATTCGAAAAAAATAGTAGTAACTAGTAATTTAATTATGTGGCTTTTAAACGATTCAAAACCATATGTCGTTATAATATTCGTGATATGAATTGAGTGACATTCAAGGAAAAAATAGTAGTAACTAGTAATTTAATTATGTGGCTTTTAAACGATTCAAAACCATATGTCGTTATAATATTCTGTGATATGAATTGAGTGACATTCAAGGAAAAATAGTAGTAACTAGTAATTTAATTATGTGGCTTTTAAACGATTCAAAACCATATGTCGTTATAATATTCGTTGTGATATGAATTGAGTGACATTCGAAGGAAAAAATAGTAGTAACTAGTAATTTAATTATGTGGCTTTTAAACGATTCAAAACCATATGTCGTTATAATATTCGTGATATGAATTGAGTGACATTCGAAGGAAAAAATAGTAGTAACTAGTAATTTAATTATGTGGCTTTTAAACGAATTCAAAAACCATATGTCGTTATAATATTCGTGATATGAAGTGAGTGACATTCTAAGGAAAAAATAGTAGTAACTAGTAATTTAATTATGTGGCTTTTAAACGATTCAAAAACCATATGTCGTTATAATATTCGTTGTGATATGAATTGAGTGACATTCGAAGGAAAAAATAGTAGTAACTAGTAATTTAATTATGTGGCTTTTAAACGATTCAAAACCATATGTCGTTATAATATTCGTTGTGATATGAATTGAGTGACATTCGAAGGAAAAAATAGTAGTAACTAGTAATTTAATTATGTGGCTTTTAAACGATTCAAAACCATATGTCGTTATAATATTCGTTGTGATATGAATTGAGTGACATTCAAGGAAAAAATAGTAGTAACTAGTAATTTAATTATGTGGCTTTTAAACGATTCAAAACCATATGTCGTTATAATATTCGTGATATGAATTGAGTGACATTCGAAGGAAAAAATAGTAGTAGCTAGTAATTTAATTATGTGGCTTTTAAACGATTCAAAACCATATGTCGTTATAATATTCATTGTGATATGAATTGAGTGACATTCGAAGGAAAAAATAGTAGTAACTAGTAATTTAATAATGTGCCTTTTAAACGATTCAAAACCATATGTCGTTATAATATTCAAGTGATATGAATTGAGTGACATTCAAGGAAAAAATAGTAGTAACTAGTAATTTAATTATGTGACTCAAAACCATGTGTCGTTATAATATTCAAGTGATATGAATTGAGTGACATTCGAAGGAAAAAATAGTAGTAACTAGTAATTTAATTATGTGGCTTTTAAACGATTCAAAACCATATGTCGTTATAATATTCGTTGTGATATGAATTGAGTGACATTCGAAGGAAAAAATAGTAGTAACTAGTAATTTAATTATGTGGCTTTTAAACGATTCAAAAACCATATGTCGTTATAATATTCGTTGTGATATGAATTGAGTGACATTCGAAGAAAAAAATAGTAGTAACTAGTAATTTAATTATGTGGCTTTTAAACGATTCAAAAACCATATGTCGTTATAATATTCGTTGTGATATGAATTGAGTGACATTCGAAGGAAAATATAGTAGTAACTAGTAATTTAATTATGTGGCTTTTAAACGATTCAAAAACCATATGTCGTTATAATATTCGTTGTGATATGAATTGAGTGACATTCGAAGGAAAAAATAGTAGTAACTAGTAATTTAATTATGTGGCTTTTAAACGATTCAAAACCATATGTCGTTATAATATTCGTTGTGATATGAATTGAGTGACATTCGAAGGAAAAAATAGTAGTAACTAGTAATTTAATTATGTGGCTTTTAAACGATTCAAAAACCATATGTCGTTATGATATTCGTTGTGATATGAATTGAGTGACATTCGAAGGAAAAAATAGTAGTAACTAGTAATTTAAATATGTAGCTTTTAAACGATTCAAAAATCATATGTCGTTATAATATGCGTTGTGATATGAATTGAGTGACATTTGAAGAAAAAAATAGTAGTAACTAGTAATTTAATTATGTGGCTTTTAAACGATTCAAAAACCATATGTCGTTATAATATGCGTTGTGATGTGAATTGAGTGACATTTGAAGAAAAAAATAGTAGTAACTAGTAATTTAATTATGTGGCTTTTAAACGATTCAAAAATCATATGTCGTTATAATATGCGTTGTGATATGAATTGAGTGACATTTGAAGAAAAAAATAGTAGTAACTAGTAATTTAATTATGTGGCTTTTAAACGATTCAAAAACCATATGTCGTTATAATATTCGTTGAGATATGAATTGAGTGACATTCGAAGGAAAAAATAGTAGTAACTAGTAATTTAATTATGTGGCTTTTAAACGATTCAAAAACCATATGTCGTTCTAATATTCGTTGTGATATGAATTGAGTGACATTCGAAGGAAAAAATAGTAGTAACTAGTAATTTAATTATGTGGCTTTTAAACTTTTCAAAACCATATGTCGTTATAATATTCGTTGTGATATGAATTGAGTGACATTCGAAGGAAAAAATAGTAGTAACTAGTAATTTAATTATGTGGCTTTTAAACGATTCAAAAACCATATGTCGTTATGATATTCGTTGTGATATGAATTGAGTGACATTCGAAGGAAAAAATAGTAGTAACTAGTAATTTAATTATGTGGCTTTTAAACGATTCAAAACCATATGTCGTTATAATATTCTGTGATATGAATTGAGTGACATTCGAAGGAAAAAATAGTAGTAACTAGTAATTTAATTATGTGGCTTTTAAACGATTCAAAAACCATATGTCGTTATAATATTCGTTGTGATATGAATTGAGTGACATTCAAGGAAAAAATAGTAGTAACTAGTAATTTAATTATGTGGCTTTTAAACGATTCAAAACCATATGTCGTTATAATATTCGTTGTGATATGAATTGAGTGACATTCAAGGAAAAAATAGTAGTAGCTAGTAATTTAATTATGTGGCTTTTAAGCGATTCAAAACCATATGTCGTTATAATATTCTGTGATATGAATTGAGTGACATTCGAAGGAAAAAATAGTAGTAACTAGTAATTTAATTATGTGCCTTTTAAACGATTCAAAACCATATGTCGTTATAATATTCGTTGTGATATGAATTGAGTGACATTCAAGGAAAAAATAGTAGTAACTAGTAATTTAATTATGTGGCTCAAAACCATGTGTCGTTATAATATTCGTTGTGATATGAATTGAGTGACATTCAAGGAAAAAATAGTAGTAACTAGTAATTTAATTATGTGGCTTTTAAACGATTCAAAACCATATGTCGTTATAATATTCGTACTGATATGAATTGAGTGACATTCGAAGGAAAAAATAGTAGTAACTAGTAATTTAATTATGTGGCTTTTAAACGATTCAAAACCATATGTCGTTATAATATTCGTTGTGATATGAATTGAGTGACATTCGAAGGAAAAAATAGTAGTAACTAGTAATTTAATTATGTGGCTTTTAAACGATTCAAAAATCATATGTCGTTATAATATTCGTTGTGATATGAATTGAGTGACATTCGAAGGAAAAAATAGTAGTAACTAGTAATTTAATTATGTGGCTTTTAAACGATTCAAAAACCATATGTCGTTATAATATTCGTTGAGATATGAATTGAGTGACATTCGAAGGAAAAAATAGTAGTAACTAGTAATTTAATTATGTGGCTTTTAAACGATTCAAAAACCATATGTCGTTATAATATTCGTTGTGATATGAATTGAGTGACATTCGAAGGAAAAAATAGTAGTAACTAGTAATTTAATTATGTGGCTTTTAAACGATTCAAAAACCATATGTCGTTATGATATTCGTTGTGATATGAATTGAGTGACATTCGAAGGAAAAAATAGTAGTAACTAGTAATTTAATTATGTGGCTTTTAAACGATTCAAAAACCATATGTCGTTATAATATTCGTTGTGATATGAATTGAGTGACATTCGAAGGAAAAAATAGTAGTAACTAGTAATTTAGTTATGTGGCTTTTAAACGATTCAAAAACCATATGTCGTTATAATATTCGTTGTGATATGAATTGAGTGACATTCGAAGAAAAAATAGTAGTAACTAGTAATTTAATTATGTGGCTTTTAAACGATTCAAAAACCATATGTCGTTATAATATTCGTTGTGATATGAATTGAGTGACATTCGAAGGAAAAATAGTAGCAACTAGTAATTTAATTATGTGGCTTTTAAACGATTCAAAACCATATGTCGTTATAATATTCGTTGTGATATGAATTGAGTGACATTCGAAGGAAAAAATAGTAGTAACTAGTAATTTAATTATGTGGCTTTTAAACGATTCAAAAACCATATGTCGTTATGATATTCGTTGTGATATGAATTGAGTGACATTCGAAGGAAAAAATAGTAGTAAATAGTAATTTAATTATGTGGCTTTTAAACGATTCAAAACCATATGTAGTTATAATATTCGTTGTGATATGAATTGAGTGACATTCAAGGAAAAAATAGTAGTAACTAGTAATTTAATTATGTGGCTTTTAAACGATTCAAAACCATATGTCGTTATAATATTCGTTGTGATATGAATTGAGTGACATTCGAAGAAAAAATAGTAGTAACTAGTAATTTAATTATGTGTCTTTTAAACGATTCAAAACCATATGTCGTTATAATATTCGTTGTGATATGAATTGAGTGACATTCGAAGGAAAAAATAGTAGTAGCTAGTAATTTAATTATGTGGCTTTTAAACGATTCAAAAACCATATGTCGTTATAATATTCGTTGTGATATGAATTGAGTGACATTCGAAGGAAAAAATAGTAGTAACTAGTAATTTAATTATGTGCCTTTTAAACGATTCAAAAACCATATGTCGTTATAATATTCGTTGTGATATGAATTGAGTGACATTCGAAGGAAAAAATAGTAGTAACTAGTAATTTAATTATGTGGCTCAAAAACCATGTGTCGTTATAATATTCGTTGTGATATGAATTGAGTGACATTCGAAGGAAAAAATAGTAGTAACTAGTAATTTAATTATGTGGCTTTTAAACTGTTAGTGTTAGGTTCTGTGTCCTAACATTTTACGTAACATGTCTCTTTTTGGTGTTAAGTAAAAACAGGAAAATGTCATCCCAAATGTCGTGACATCTGGGAGGACATTTCTGGCATAAGTTTTGCCTATCTTCACGGAGCAGATTCTGAAGCTGAGAAGATTTTATCACGTGAATATTTGGCTGGGTTAGGAGCTAAGGGAAAACACGATAGTACTTGACAAGACCAAGTCCAAAGAGAGTGCATAACGGAAGGAGCATTCACTGGAAGACAAAGTCAAAACAGTTGAGAATTTTAAGGCTGAAGAACAGCTCCAACCAGCCCTATTCTGCTCAACCTCCACCGAGATTCAAGGAGCCTCTCGGGTGGACTCTCCACTATAAATAGAGGGTTCACTCCAAGGTTTAATCATCCAGTTTTTGCAGAAGTAAATTCAGATCTGAGACGTCTCAAATATTGCCTCAAAACAGCTGGATCGAGCAGCCTGTTTTTGTGATTACACTTGTTCAAAATTACGAATTGCTTTCTTAGATCCATACTTGTTCTTTCAACTCAAAGCAATTGTAATAGGGTGTTTTTCACTTCTATTTTAGATAGATTTTTCAGGCTTAGAAGTTAGGATTTAACTTCTTTTAATCCCTTTTTGTTTTACGGATTACTATTCATTCTCAAGGGATTTGTAAGATTGTATAATTTTTATACAATAAATTTTTGGTCATGAGACCACTATAAGTTATATACAATTATATAACTTATGAAAAACAATCTTTGGTGTCCTTGATTAATTTCCGCATCTTAAACTCGCTTTTAGTTCTGCGTTTTTGTTAATGTTCCAGTTCATGTCACAGAACATTTTTGGGAACATTACTTACTGTCTTTAAGTTTACCTCTGTTCTTCTTTGCTGATTTTATTTATTCCATAGTTTAAGTACGATAATTCTCCCTTTCAAGTGGTATCAGAGCCGACACTTGACATAATAAGTGCTACGGTCCTTTTACTTAACTATGGATCCGGGTAATCCAAATATTGGTAGACTTCCTATTTTAGATGGATCAAACTATCCTTATTGGAAGATTCGCCTACGTTCTCACATCAAATCCATTGATGTTAGAGCCTGGAGATCTATTACTAATGGATACACTGTTCCTATGCTTCCACCGGACGAGGAAGGCGACATTTTGGTCAAGCCTGAGGCCGAATGGACTTTTGAAGAAACTAATAGTGCAGGCTTCAACGAAAAGGCACTAAATGCTATTTTCGGATGGGTTGATCTTTATATGTTCAAACTCATCCAAAATTGCTCTACTGCCAAGGATGCTTGGGATACTTTACAAACTCATTGTGAAGGTAGCTCAAGTGTTCGACGAACGAAGCTTCGCATGCTCATGAGTAAGTATGAACGTTTAAGGATGGAGGAATCGGAGGATATTAAAACCTATTTTGAAAAGTTGATTGATATCTCTAATGAATGTCAAGTTCTTGGTTCTCCATTGACCAACAATCAACTTGTTGAAAAAGCCCTTCGATCTCTTCCTGAAAAGTTCAACATTAAGATTTGTGCGATTGAAGAAGCACATAACCTTGCCACAATGGACCTACATACTTTAATGAGCATTCTCAAAACATATGAGATGAACATGGAAAATCAAAGGTCTTTATACAAAGGCAAGGATGTTGCCCTTCAAGCAAAATCCTTAGAGACTAAGTCAATGAAGAGGATGGAACACTTGAAGAAATTGGGGATGGTGTCAACGTTGCTCTTCTTACTCGTAGGTTCAATACGATGTTAAGAAGATTCAACGAAGATAAGAATAAAACTAAGTCTAAAGAGCACCAAAACCAAGGATTCAATCCACGAATTACCAAGAATTTTCCCACAAAGACAAAAAGGCAATCATCTTAGGAGAATAAATTCGACCAACCAGTTCGATTCCATGACTCGACAAAGATTCAATGTCATGCCCGCTCGATGGGGTCATTATGCCAACGAGTGTGCAAACACTTTAAGAAAGGTTGGCAAAAGTCTATGGATTTCCTAAGTGATGATGAAGGTGAAGGGAAGAGAATATGAAATAGAGTCACAAGCAATGCCGCCATCGCTTTTGAACATTCTCGCCGATGATGAAGGTTTAGCCGATCGTGATACACTAAATGTCATGACATTTCCGAACATCACCGTAACATCTCGCAGATACAAAGAATGAGAAAGGTATGAGTTTTTAATTCTTCGGATGTCAATTGCTTGTGGTTTTATTTCAAAAATGATTCTAAACACGAGACTCGAAGACTAAGGATGATATGATTAAGGAATTGCAAGCCTTTGCAAGGACTTAATCATTGAATCTAATCAACTTGAATCAAAGGTGAAAACTCTAACTCGTGAGAATGCAGATTTGATAAGTACCATTACCCGACCGGAAGTGACTCTACCAAAAAGATCTTGAATTAGGAAAGATAAGTGCAAAGTTGGATCTCGCCAAGCAACCTTCAAAAGCTTAACACAGGCACCTCCAAATTAGATGAAATCCTTAGTATTAGTCAACCTCAATGTACTGGTTTGGGCTACAAGAATCCTATCAATACATTATGCTCCAACTTGTTTGTTAAAAATGGGGAAATGAACCGTAAGAAGGGTAGCAACTATGTGTGCAATTATTGTAATAAATCTGGACATTTAAAACCTTTTGCTTTAAGTTACTAAAACTCGAAAGAAAGGTCTTCCGCACGTCACAAGAACTTCAGACAACACTCTAAGGGACTCCTCTATCTACAAAAATCGTAAGGTAACAAAAAAGGTTTGGGTTCCCATCAAGAAAACAAGTTGTAATGTAGCCATAACCGCACTAAGGACCAATATCTCTGGATCATGGTATTTTGACAGTGGCTGTTCCCGCCATATGACAGGAACAAAAGAATGTCTAAAGAACTACGAAGCTCTAAATGGAGGAAATGTTACATATGGAGGAGGTGAAAAGAGTAAGATAATAGGAAGAGGAACTGTTAATTCCAGCACTGAATAATGTCTTGCACGTTGATGGTCTGATGGCTAACCTAATTAGTATAAGCCAACTGTGTGATGACAACTTAGAGGTAAGATTCAATAAACATGCATGTACAGTGACTGATGAAACTAACAAATGCATAATGACAGGTACAAGAACAAGTGATAATTGCTATCTTGTCGGAGAACATAAGGTATGTAATAGTGTTAGGACTGATGAGACATCATTGTGGCATCAAAAACTAGGACATGTCAATTACCACAACCTTAGAAAATTGATATCTTACGAGGCGGTAAAAGGCATTCCTAAACTAAGTCCTATGAGTGAAACCGTGGTGTGTGAAGATTGTCTCAAAGGTAAGCAAACCCGTGTCCCTCACAAAGTTGTTCAGATTGATGGACAATTCTCAGGTACGTCTCATTGCTTTCAACTTTTACATATGGATCTTATGGGTCCAATCGAGGTAGATAGCCTAGGAGGCATGAGGTACTCCTTTGTGATTGTAGATGACTTTTCAAGATACTCTTGGATATTATATTTGAAAGAAAAGTCTCAAACGTTTGACATGTTTAGAATATTGTACTCTAGAATTAGAAATCTATATCATTCCTCTATTTTTCGGATAAGATCTGATCATGGAAAGGAGTTTGAAAATAATCAATTTTCTACATTTTGTGAGAAAAAAGGTATTTTTCATGAATTTTCTGCTCCCAAAACCCCCCAACAAAATGGTGTAGCAGAGAGGAAGAATAGAACCCTACAAGAAATGGCTAGAGTCATGCTAAGTTCTAAAAAACTGTCAAAACGTTTTTGGGCAGAAGCTCTAAACACTGCAAGTCACATCTCTAATAGAGTCTATCTTAGACCAGGAACAAAAATGACACCCTATGAGATCTTGAATGGAAAGAAACCAAATCTACGTTACTTTCATGTTTTTGGGTGTGTATGCTATGTTCTAAATGATAGAGATAATCGAGCAAAGTTTGACTCTAAGAGTGATAAGGGAATTTTCATAGGCTATTCTCAAAATAGTCATGCTTACCGAGTGTACAATCTTCGAACCAAATCCGTACAAGAATCTGTTAACATTGTTTTTGATGATAATGCAGATTATGCAGGAAATACACCAGTAACAGATGCTGTCATAACAATACAGGAGGGGCAGACCACAGAAAATGCAGATGTTACACCAAATGTTACAACATCTGCAAAGAACACAGAATCAAGATGAGAACATCACGAGGATTAAATCGAACTTCGTGATTCAGTACGCAGGGATCCTCATCCAGAATCAGAAGAAACCATCCCACTGAACAGGTAATAGGAGAAGTATTCGAAGGAATAAAAACAAGGAGAAAAGAGCCAAAAAATTACCGAGACATGGTGAAGTATGCGTGTATGTCCACCATACATCACAAGGTAAGTCAATCGTGCTATGTTTCTACTTTGGAACCTAAAAACATTAATGAAGCACTAAAAGACAGTTGGTGGATAAAAGCCATGCAAGAAGAACTAGAACAGTTCACCAGAAATGAGGTTTGGGATCTAGTTCCTCGCCCTGATAAGACTAATGTAATAGGAACTAAATGGGTCTTTAAGAATAAATCGATTTAATCTGAACCGTTATTAGAAATAAAGCTAGACTAGTGGCTCAAGGATACTCTCAAGTCGAAGGTATCGACTATGATGAAACCTTTGCTCCAGTAGCTAGAATTGAATCAATTAGATTATTACTTGCCATAGCTTGTTGTTTAAAGATAACTCTTCACCAAATGGATGTGAAAGGTGCATTTTTGAACGGATATATTGATAAGGAGGTATATGTTGAACAACCCAAAGGATTTGAAGATCCTCACCATCCACAACATGTATACAGGTTAAAAAAGGCCTTGTATGGACTAAAACAAGCTCCACGTGCATGGTATGGTCGTTTAACTCAATTCCTTCGAATTTGGTTTCCAACGTGGTGTAGCCGATTGTACTTTATTTATAAAACACCATGGATCAGATATGGTTATTGCTCAAATCTATGTAGATGACATAGTTTTTGGTTCGACGTCGATGTCTCATCTTAAGACTTTGTCGGCTATGTCCTCAACATTCGAAATGAGCATGATAGGAACTAACCTTTTCTTAGGCTTGCGGATAAAACAAAATGAGGAGGGTATCTTCATTTCACAAAGCAAATATGCCAAGAACACAGTTAAGAAGTTTGGATTGGAGAACGCCAAACACATGAAGACTCAGATGGGATCAACCCGGACTATATCCAAAGATGATGTTGGGAGAATGTTGACCCAACTTTATACGATCTATGATAGGTAGTCTTTTGTATCTCACCGCGAGTCGTCCAGATCTTATGTTTAGTGTTTGTGTGTGTGCACGATTCCAAGCATGCCCTAAAATTTCTCACTTAAATGCTGTCAAACGTGTCATAAGATATGTTGCCGGCACATGTGAGTTGGGAATTTGGTATTCCAAAGACACTAATCCTAATCTAATAGGATATAGTGACTCGGATTGAAATGGGATGTGGAAGATAGAAAAGTACTAGTGGAGGATGTTTTTACCTTGGCAATAACTTAGTTTCCTGGTACAGTCGTAAACAAAATTGTGTCTCACTCTCAACTGCTGAATCTGAATATGTAGCAGCGGGGAGTTGTTGCTCTCAATTAATATGGCTAAGACACATGTTAGACGACTATGGTGTTTCAAAAAATATCTTAGTTTTGTACTGTGATAATATGAGTGCCATCAATATTTCTAAAAATCCGGTCCAGCACTCTCGTACAAAACATATAGATATAAGACATCACTTTCTTCGAGACTTGGTTGAAAAACAGCTAGTTAGAATCGATTATATTGACACTTCTCATCAACTAGCTGATATTTTTACAAAAGCTTTAGATCATGAGAGGTTTTCAAACTTGAAAAACTCTCTCGGTCTCTGTTCAATATAAAAATTGACACTGCTGGAGTGTGTTATCCGAAATGTCCCTGACATTTATGGTAACATTCATCCAGTGTAAAATCTGGAACTGCTTCTTGTCGGTAAATGTTAAAGTTGTTTTGTATTTCTAACGGGTCATGACTTCTCAAAGGAACACCTTTTAAAATGATACCGTTCTCTGCGATGATACAAAAATCATAAAAAGGGAGTATCAAAAAATAAGGCAAAGCCTTAAATTCCTCTAAGAATTGTAAAATGTTGGGCAAAAACCACAAAATTGATACCGTTCCTATTCTATAGGAGTATCAACATACACAAAATTGATACCGTTCCTATTCTATAGGAGTATCAACATACTTATATTTTATATCATGATAGACACAAGATCTTATCTATGTGGACTCAATATACATTGTTCCACCAATTTAGAGACAAAACTCTATGAAGTGTCTTGTTTAGTTGCCGAAACTGCTGTTCCTATGAGAAAATGACTTCCGTGTTACACAAAATGTGCTAAACATTTCTGATAACACTCAGATTTCCAGATTTTACAAAAGACGTGTGTCGATTAATGTTGAGTTGTTTTTTGTTGAAAAATTTCTCTTGGTTTTGATGTCTATTTTGAAACAACCTCTAAACCTTAGGAACTAGTCTTTGTATAGAATTTAAACACTTATGTAGATAGTTTTTTTTGCCAAGTGTATAAATAATCATTCACTAATTACTAATTCTCACTTCCAAAGAAAAACGAAAAAAAAAAAAAAAAAGGGGGCGGGAACGAAGTTAACATCACCCACGATGAATCCCTCTTTCAAGTCACCAACCTCACAAACTACTCCCATTCCCGTAACATCTGAAAACCCTAACCTCTCCTTCTCTCCTTCCACTTTCTCTCCAATGGATGTCTCACCCATGTCACCGAAAATGTCACCACCAGTCCCAGAACATTCTCCAATGAGCACAAGTCCACCACTGTGCACAGATTTGGTGGTAAGTATCGTTCAAGAACCTCTGGAAATCGCCTATCCAGGGGAGACAAACAATCCTATCAACTTAGAGGAAACCCCAGATGTTTCCGTCCTCCCAAAGAGGACAAATCAAGCAGCCTTTCCCACTCGGAGATCGGTCCGAAACTTTGAGAAAGCCTTTGGCAGTGGTGAATCTCCCATCAAAAGGAATAAGTCAGCGACTCCTCCCTCTACAAGCTCCAGTTATGCTGATTCAGAAAAGACCCTTTCGGGTGAGTCCCAACCGGAATCACCTGCTTCACCTTCCTTCGCAAATCTGATAGAATCCAGTGAGGAAGATGAGATTCCGCACGACACCCTCTCAAGAAGTTTTATTTCAAGAAATGGTCGACTTGAAACAAAATCATCATCAACCCCTCAAGATGTCACAGAAAATGTTATGACATCTTCTGAATCATCTTCAGATTCCAGTATCCGGGGTCTAACAAGCAGCAGTTCTGAATCTGCATCTGAGGTAACCCCTTTCTCTTCCGAGTTTTTAACAGCCAATCACTCAAAACATTGGTCTTGGTTCAACGGTCGAGCCATTCGAACCGAGAAGGTATTGGACATTGCATCTTGTAGTAGCCACGGTCTGGTGGATTTCTTCACTTCAAGAAATCTACTAGACTCGGTAAATAACAAATGTCCTTATGTAGACAAGGTAGTGAAGTTATTTTATGCAAATCTAACAAGCAAAATAGAGAAACCCAAGTCGAAAAACTTTGGGAAAGTGTTTCTCTATAACAAATTTTATGACTTCACACCAACTACAATTAACCAATGTTTAAATAGAGTGAATGATGATGAGAGGGCAGAACGGGAAGTGATAAATGATAGGGATGAAGTGATTTCATATCTCACCGGTGGAGTGGTGAAGAAATGGGTTTCAAGGTGTCCAACATCCAGACTCACTGCCTTATTTGCTGTTTTGCACAAGTTAATGATACACAATTGGTTGTGTTCTTTGAACAAATCAATTGTAACAATTGAACAAGCATTGTTCCTATACAAAATAGGAAAAGGTTTAAGTATTGATATAGGAAAAACAATCTTTCAACAGATTGTAAATATGGCAGAAAAGGACACAGGTATCATCCTTCCCTTTCCCTCATTGATCTTTAAGGTACTAACCTCTCAGGGATTCCAAGCCCCTAAACAGGATCTGATCTGGAAAGAACCTGAAGTATACGTCGTTAATCAGACGATCCTGAAGAGCAAGAGCAGAGTCATTGATCTTCCATGGACGAATACAGCTGGAAGTGCTAATGTTACCAGAAATGTCCCAGACATCTCCGGTAACATCTCACAGTCGTCTTAACAACCGCTTGGTGCAAGAGATTGCAAAGCTCAATGCCCGGTCGCGAGTGGACAGTGCAGGTAGCCCGTGGAAGCTAGGAACGTTACCTATTTTGCTTTCTTCCCAAAAAGGGAGATGAGTGCAGTCGGGGAAGCGATCGACAAAGTGAATGCTCGAACAGAGGATCTTGATCACGAGGAGATGAAACGGAAGACATCTAGAAATGAAATAGCTCTGAAGTTGTGTTCTTTGTGTTTAGCCGCTAAGTAGCGCGATTGTTAAATACTTTTATTTGTGGACTGTAATTATTTGGGTTGACAATTTGAGACATTTTAATTCTGTTTATATATTGTTATTTATTCTATACTGTTTATGTGTATATTGATGGTTTCAGTGCATTAATCTTTTAGTTGTATACTCGCATTTTGCATCATACTCTGATTCGAGTAACTCACTGGCACATAATGTATATATCGTGCTTTATAACTGTTTCAGGTTAAAGGTTGAGAGATTTGCCAGTGATAAAATCAGTGAACTATTTGGTTTTGTGAAGAAAGGCAAAAAGGGGGAGATTGTTAGTGTTAGGTTCTGTGTCCTAACATTTTACGTAACATGTCTCTTTTTGGTGTTAAGTAAAAACAGGAAAATGTCATCCCAAATGTCGTGACATCTGGGAGGACATTTCTGGCATAAGTTTTGCCTATCTTCACGGAGCAGATTCTGAAGCTGAGAAGATTTTATCACGTGAATATTTGGTCAAGTTAGGAGCTAAGGAAACACGATAGTACTTGACAAGACCAAGTCAAAGAGAGTGCATAACGGAAGGAGCATTCACTGGAAGACAAAGTCAAAGCAGTTGAGAATTTTAAAAGGTGAAGAACAGCTCAACCAGCCCCATTCTGCTCAACCTCCACCGAGATTCAAGGAGCCTCGGTGGACTCTCCACTATAAATAGAGGTTCACTCCAAGGTTTAATCATCCAGTTTGCGAAGTAAATTCAGATCTGAGACGTCTCAAATATTGCCTCAAAACAGCTGGATCGAGCAGCCTGTTTTTGTGATTACACTTGTTCAAAATTACGAATTGCTCTCTTAGATCCATACTTGTTCTTTCAACTCAAAGCAATTGTAATAGGGTGTTTTTCACTTCTATTTTAGATAGATTTTTCAGGCTTAGAAGTTAGGATTTAACTTCTTTTAATCCCTTTTTGTTTTACGGATTACTATTCATTCTCAAGGGATTTGTAAGATTGTATAATTTTTATACAATAAATTTTTGGTCATGAGACCACTATAAGTTATATACAATTATATAACTTATGAAAAACAATCTTTGGTGTCCTTGATTAATTTCCGCTGCATCTTAAACTCAGTTTTTAGTTCTGCGTTTTTGTTAATGTTCCAGTTCATGTCACAGAACATTTTTGGGAACATTACTTACTGTCTTTAAGTTTACCTCTGTTCTTCTTTGCTGATTTTATTTATTCCATAGTTTAAGTACGATAATTCTCCCTTTCATAAACGATTCAAAAACCATATGTCGTTATAATATTCGTAGTGATATGAATTGAGTGACATTCGAAGGAAAAAAATAGTAGTAACTAGTAATTTAATTATGTGGCTTTTAAACGATTCAAAAACCATATGTCGTTATAATATTCGTTGTGATATGAATTGAGTGACATTCGAAGGAAAAAATAGTAGTAACTAGTAATTTAATTATGTGGCTTTTAAACGATTCAAAAATCATATGTCGTTATAATATTCGTTGTGATATGAATTGAGTGACATTCGAAGGAAAAAATAGTAGTAACTAGTAATTTAATTATGTGGCTTTTAAACGATTCAAAAACCATATGTCGTTATAATATTCGTTGAGATATGAATTGAGTGACAATAGAATGAAAAAATAGTAGTAACTAGTAATTTAATTATGTGGCTTTTAAAAGATTCAAAAACCATATGTCGTTATAATATTCGTTGTGATATGAATTGAGTGACATTCGAAGGAAAAAATAGTAGTAACTAGTAATTTAATTATGTGGCTTTTAAACGATTCAAAAACCATATGTCGTTATGATATTCGTTGTGATATGAATTGAGTGACATTCGAAGGAAAAAATAGTAGTAACTAGTAATTTAATTATGTGGCTTTTAAACGATTCAAAAACCATATGTCGTTATAATATTCGTTGTGATATGAATTGAGTGACATTCGAAGGAAAAAATAATAGTAACTAGTAATTTAGTTATGTGGCTTTTAAACGATTCAAAAACCATATGTCGTTATAATATTCGTTGTGATATGAATTGAGTGACATTCGAAGAAAAAATAGTAGTAACTAGTAATTTAATTATGTGGCTTTTAAACGATTCAAAAACCATATGTCGTTATAATATTCGTTGTGATATGAATTGAGTGACATTCGAAGGAAAAAATAGTAGTAACTAGTAATTTAATTATGTGGCTTTTAAACGATTCAAAAACCATATGTCGTTATAATATTCGTTGTGATATGAATTGAGTGACATTCGAAGGAAAAATAGTAGTAACTAGTAATTTAATTATGTGGCTTTTAAACGATTCAAAAACCATATGTCGTTATAATATTCGTTGTGATATGAATTGAGTGACATTCGAAGGAAAAAATAGTAGTAACTAGTAATTTAATTATGTGGCTTTTAAACGATTCAAAAACCATATGTCGTTATAATATTCGTTGTGATATGAATTGAGTGACATTGAAGGAAAAAATAGTAGTAACTAGTATTTTAATTATTTGGCTTTTTATAGATTGAAAAACAATATGTCGTTATAATATTAGTTGTGATATGAATTGAGTGACATTCGAAGGAAAAAATAGTAGTAACTAGTAATTTAATTATGTGGCTTTTAAACGATTCAAAAACCATATGTCGTTATAATATTCGTTGTGATATGAATTGAGTGACATTGAAGGAAAAAATAGTAGTAACTAGTAATTTAATTATGTGGCTTTTAAGCGATTCAAAACCATATGTCGTTATAATATTCGTTGTGATATGAATTGAGTGACATTCGAAGGAAAAATAGTAGTAACTAGTAATTTAATTATGTGGCTTTTAAGCGATTCAAAAACCATATGTCGTTATAATATTCGTTGTGATATGAAATGAGTGACATTGAAGGAAAAAATAGTAGTAACTAGTAATTTAATTATGTGGCTTTTAAGCGATTCAAAAACCATATGTCGTTATAATATTCGTTGTGATATGAATTGAGTGACATTGAAGGAAAAATAGTAGTAACTAGTAATTTAATTATGTGGCTTTTAAGCGATTCAAAAACCATATGTCGTTATAATATTCGTTGTGATATGAATTGAGTGACATTCGAAGGAAAAAATAGTACAAACTACTAATTTAAATATGTGGCTTTTAAACGATTCAAAAACCATATGTCGTTATAATATTCGTTGTGATATGAATTGAGTGACATTCGAAGGAAAAAATAGTAGTAACTAGTAATTGAATTATCGGGGATATTAACGAATCAAAAACCATATGTCGTTATAATATTCGTTGTGATATGAATTGAGTGACATTGAAGGAAAAAATAGTAGTAACTAGTAATTTAATTATGTGGCTTTTAAGCGATTCAAAAACCATATTTCGTTATAATATTAGTTGTGATATGAATTGATTGACATTCGAAGGAAAAATAGTAGTAACTAGTAATTTAATTTTGTGTCTTTTAACCGATTGAAAAACCATATGTCGTTATAATATTCGTTGTGATAAGAATTGACTGACATTCGATCGTAAAAATTGTACTAACTAGTATGTTTTTTGTGTTTTTCAAAAACCATCTGTCGTTATAATATTCGTTGTGATATGAATTGAGTGACATTCGAAGGAAAAATAGTAGTAACTAGTAATTTAATTATGTGGCTTTTAAGCGATTCAAAAACCATATGTCGTTATAATATTAGTTGTGATATGAATTGAGTGACATTCGAAGGAAAAAATAGTAGTAACTAGTAATTTAATTATGTGGCTTTTAAGCGATTCAAAAACCATATGTCGTTATAATATTCGTTGTGATATGAATTGAGTGACATTGAAGGAAAAAATAGTAGTAACTAGTAATTTAATTATGTGGCTTTTAAGCGATTCAAAAACCATATGTCGTTATAATATTCGTTGTGATATGCATTGAGTGACATTCGAAGGAAAAAAAAGTTGTAACTAGTAACTTAATCATGGGGCTTGGAATCGATTCAAAAACCATATGTCGTTATAATATTCGTTGTGATATGAATTGAGTGACATTCGAAGGAAAAATAGTAGTAACTAGTAATTTAATTATGTGGCTTTTAAGCGATTCAAAAACCATATGTCGTTATAATATTCGTTGTGATATGAATTGAGTGACATTGAAGGAAAAATAGTAGTAACTAGTAATTTAATTATGTGGCTTTTAAGCGATTCAAAAACCATATGTCGTTATAATATTCGTTGTGATATGAATTGAGTGACATTCGAAGGAAAAAATAGTAGTAACTAGTAATTTAATTATGTGGCTTTTAAGCGATTCAAAACCATATGTCGTTATAATATTCGTTGTGATATGAATTGAGTGACATTCGAAGGAAAAAATAGTAGTAACTAGTAATTTAATTATGTGGCTTTTAAGCGATTCAAAAACCATATCGTTATAATATTAGTTGTGATATGAATTGAGTGACATTGAAGGAAAAAATAGTAGTAACTAGTAATTTAATTATGTGGCTTTTAAGCGATTCAAAAACCATATGTCGTTATAATATTCGTTGTGATATGAATTGAATGACATTCGAAGGAAAAATAGTAGTAACTAGTAATTTAATTATGTGACTTTTAAGCGATTCAAAAACCATATGTCGTTATAATATTCGTTGTGATATGAATTGAGTGACATTCGAAGGAAAAATAGTAGTAACTAGTAATTTAATTATGTGGCTTTTAAGCGATTCAAAAACCATATGTCGTTATAATATTAGTTGTGATATGAATTGAGTGACATTGAAGGAAAAAATAGTAGTAACTAGTAATTTAATTATGTGGCTTTTAAGCGATTCAAAAACCATATGTCGTTATAATATTCGTTGTGATATGAATTGAGTGACATTCGAAGGAAAAATAGTAGTAACTAGTAATTTAATTATGTGGCTTTTAAGCGATTCAAAAACCATATGTCGTTATAATATTCGTTGTGATATGAATTGAGTGACATTGAAGGAAAAAATAGTAGTAACTAGTAATTTAATTATGTGGCTTTTAAGCGATTCAAAAACCATATGTCGTTATAATATTCGTTGTGATATGAATTGAGTGACATTCGAAGGAAAAAATAGTAGTAACTAGTAATTTAATTATGTGGCTTTTAAGCGATTCAAAAACCATATGTCGTTATAATATTCGTTGTGATATGAATTGAGTGACATTGAAGGAAAAAATAGTAGTAACTAGTAATTTAATTATGTGGCTTTTAAGCGATTCAAAAACCATATGTCGTTATAATATTCGTTGTGATATGAATTGAGTGACATTCGAAGGAAAAAATAGTAGTAACTAGTAATTTAATTATGTGGCTTTTAAGCGATTCAAAAACCATATGTCGTTATAATATTCGTTGTGATATGAATTGAGTGACATTGAAGGAAAAAATAGTAGTAACTAGTAATTTAATTATGTGGCTTTTAAGCGATTCAAAAACCATATGTCGTTATAATATTCGTTGTGATATGAATTGAGTGACATTCGAAGGAAAAAATAGTAGTAACTAGTAATTTAATTATGTGGCTTTTAAGCGATTCAAAAACCATATGTCGTTATAATATTCGTTGTGATATGAATTGAGTGACATTGAAGGAAAAAATAGTAGTAACTAGTAATTTAATTATGTGGCTTTTAAGCGATTCAAAAACCATATGTCGTTATAATATTCGTTGTGATATGAATTGAGTGACATTCGAAGGAAAAAATAGTAGTAACTAGTAATTTAATTATGTGGCTTTTAAGCGATTCAAAACCATATGTCGTTATAATATTCGTTGTGATATGAATTGAGTGACATTCGAAGGAAAAAATAGTAGTAACTAGTAATTTAATTATGTGGCTTTTAAACGATTCAAAAAAAATATGTCGTTATAATATTAGTTGTGATATCAAATGAGTGACATTGAAGGAAAAATAGTAGTAACTAGTAATTTAATTATGTGGCTTTTAAGCGATTCAAAACCATATGTCGTTATAATATTCGTTGTGATATGAATTGAGTGACATTGAAGGAAAAATAGTAGTAACTAGTAATTTAATTATGTGGCTTTTAAAGCGATTCAAAAACCATATGTCGTTATAATATTCGTTGTGATATGAATTGAGTGACATTGAAGGAAAATATAGTAGTAACTAGTAATTTAATTATGTGGCTTTTAAACGATTCAAAAACCATATGTCGTTATAATATTCGTTGTGATATGAATTGAGTGACATTCGAAGGAAAATATAGTAGTAACTAGTAATTTAATTATGTGGCTTTTAAACGATTCAAAAACCATATGTCGTTATAATATTAGTTGTGATATGAATTGAGTGACATTCGAAGGAAAAATAGTAGTAACTAGTAATTTAATTATGTGTCTTTTAAACGATTCAAAAACCATATGTCGTTATAATATTATTTGTGATATTAATTGAGTGACATTCGAAGGATAAAATAGTAGTAACTAGTAATTTAATTATGTGGCTTTTAAACGATTCAAAAACCATATGTCGTTATAATATTCGTTGTGATATGAATTGAGTGACATTCGAAGGAAAAATAGTAGTAACTAGTAATTTAATTATGTGGCTTTTAAACGATTCAAAAACCATATGTCGTTATAATATTCGTTGTGATATGAATTGAGTGACATTGAAGGAAAAAATAGTAGTAACTAGTAATTTAATTATGTGGCTTTTAAGCGATTCAAAAACCATATGTCGTTATAATATTCGTTGTGATATGAATTGAGTGACATTGAAGGAAAAAATAGTAGTAACTAGTAATTTAATTATGTGGCTTTTAAGCGATTCAAAAACCATATGTCGTTATAATATTAGTTGTGATATGAATTGAGTGACATTCGAAGGAAAAAATAGTAGTAACTAGTAATTTAATTATGTGGCTCAAAAACCATATGTCGTTATAATATTCGTTGTGATATGAATTGAGTGACATTCGAAGGAAAAAATAGTAGTAACTAGTAATTTAATTATGTGGCTTTTAAACGATTCAAAAACCATATGTCGTTATAATATTCGTTGTGATATGAATTGAGTGACATTCGAAGGAAAAAATAGTAGTAACTAGTAATTTAATTATGTGGCTTTTAACCGATTCAAAAACCATATGTCGTTATAATATTCGTTGTGATATGAATTGAGTGACATTCGAAGGAAAAAATAGTAGTAACTAGTAATTTAATTAGGTGGCTTTTAATCGATTCAAAATCCATATTTCGTTATTATATTAGTTGTGATATGAATTGAGTGACATTGAAGGAAAAAATAGTAGTAACTAGTAATTTAATTATGTGGCTTTTAACGATTCAAAAACCATATGTCGTTATAATATTCGTTGTGATATGAATTGAGTGACATTGAAGGAAAAAATAGTAGTAACTAGTAATTTAATTATGTGGCTTTTAAGCGATTCAAAAACCATATGTCGTTATAATATTCGTTGTGATATGAATTGAGTGACATTGAAGGAAAAATAGTAGTAACTAGTAATTTAATTATGTGGCTTTTAAGCGATTCAAAAACCATATGTCGTTATAATATTAGTTGTGATATGAATTGAGTGACATTGAAGGAAAAAATAGTAGTAACTAGTAATTTAATTATGTGGCTTTTAAGCGATTCAAAAACCATGAGTCGTTATAATATACGTTGTGATATGAATTGAGTGACATTCGAAGGAAAAAATAGTAGTAACTAGTACTTTAATTATGTGTCCTTTAATCGATGCAAAAACCATATGTCGTTATAATATTCTTTGTGATATGAATTGAGTGACATTGAAGGAAAAAATAGTAGTAACTAGTAATTTAATTATGTGGCTTTTAAGCGATTCAAAAACCATATGTCGTTATAATATTCGTTGTGATATGAATTGAGTGACATTCGAAGGAAAAAATAGTAGTAACTAGTAATTTAATTATGTGGCTTTTAAGCGATTCAAAAATCATATGTCGTTATAATATTAGTTTTGATATGAATTGAGTGACATTTTAATTAAAATATAGTTGTAACTAGTAATTTAATTATGTGGCTTTTAAGCGATTCAAAAACCATATGTCGTTATAATATTCGTTGTGATATGAATTGAGTGACATTGAAGGAAAAAATAGTAGTAACTAGTAATTTAATTATGTGGCTTTTAATCGATTCAAAAACCATATGTCGTTATAATATTCGTTGTGATATGAATTGAGTGACATTCGAAGGAAAAAATAGTAGTAACTAGTAATTTAATTATGTGGCTTTTAAACGATTCAAAAACCATATGTCGTTATAATATTCGTTGTGATATGAATTGAGTGACATTCGAAGGAAAAAATAGTAGTAACTAGTAATTTAATTATGTGGCTTTTAATCGATTCAAAAACCATATGTCGTTATAATATTCGTTGTGATATGAATTGAGTGACATTTGAAGGAAAAAATAGTAGTAACTAGTAATTTAATTATGTGGCTTTTAAACGATTCAAAAACCATATGTCGTTATAATATTCGTTGTGATATGAATTGAGTGACATTCGAAGGAAAAAATAGTAGTAACTAGTAATTTAATTATGTGGCTTTTAAACGATTCAAAAACCATATGTCGTTATAATATTCGTTGTGATATGAATTGAGTGACATTCGAAGGAAAAAATAGTAGTAACTAGTAATTTAATTATGTTGATTTTAAACGATTCAAAAAAAATATGTAGTTATAATATTAGTTGTGATATTAATTGAGTGACATTCGAAGTAAAAAATAGTAGTAACTAGTAATTTAATTATTTTGCTTTTAAGCGATTCAAAAACCATATGTCGTTATAATATTCGTTGTGATATGAATTGAGTGACATTGAAGGAAAAAATAGTAGTAACTAGTAATTTAATTATGTGGCTTTTAAGCGATTCAAAAACCATATGTCGTTATAATATTCGTTGTGATATGAATTGAGTGACATTGAAGGAAAAAATAGTAGTAACTAGTAATTTAATTATGTGGCTTTTAAGCGATTCAAAAACCATATGTCGTTATAATATTCGTTGTGATATTAATTGAGTGACATTCGAAGGAAAAATAGTAGTAACTAGTAATTTAATTATGTGGCTTTTAAGCGATTCAAAAACCATATGTCGTTATAATATTCGTTGTGATATGAATTGAGTGACATTCGAAGGAAAAAATAGTAGTAACTAGTAATTTAATTATGTGGCTTTTAAGCGATTCAAAAACCATATGTCGTTATAATATTAGTTGTGATATGAATTGAGTGACATTGAAGGAAAAAATAGTAGTAACTAGTAATTTAATTATGTGGCTTTTAAGCGATTCAAAAACCATATGTCGTTATAATATTCGTTGTGATATGAATTGAGTGACATTGAAGGAAAAAATAGTAGTAACTAGTAATTTAATTATGTGGCTTTTAAGCGATTCAAAAACCATATGTCGTTATAATATTAGTTGTGATATGAATTGAGTGACATTCGAAGGAAAAATAGTAGTAACTAGTAATTTAATTATGTGGCTTTTAAGCGATTCAAAAACCATATGTCGTTATAATATTAGTTGTGATATGAATTGAGTGACATTCGAAGGAAAAAATAGTAGTAACTAGTAATTTAATTATGTGGCTTTTAAGCGATTCAAAAACCATATGTCGTTATAATATTCGTTGTGATATGAATTGAGTGACATTCGAAGGAAAAATAGTAGTAACTAGTAATTTAATTATGTGGCTTTTAAGCGATTCAAAACCATATGTCGTTATAATATTAGTTGTGATATGAATTGAGTGACATTCGAAGGAAAAAATAGTAGTAACTAGTAATTTAATTATGTGGCTTTTAAGCGATTCAAAAACCATATGTCGTTATAATATTCGTTGTGATATGAATTGAGTGACATTGAAGGAAAAAATAGTAGTAACTAGTAATTTAATTATGTGGCTTTTAAGCGATTCAAAAACCATATGTCGTTATAATATTCGTTGTGATATGAATTGAGTGACATTGAAGGAAAAATAGTAGTAACTAGTAATTTAATTATGTGGCTTTTAAGCGATTCAAAAACCATATGTCGTTATAATATTAGTTGTGATATGAATTGAGTGACATTGAAGGAAAAAATAGTAGTAACTAGTAATTTAATTATGTGGCTTTTAAGCGATTCAAAAACCATATGTCGTTATAATATTCGTTGTGATATGAATTGAGTGACATTCGAAGGAAAAAATAGTAGTAACTAGTAATTTAATTATGTGGCTTTTAAGCGATTCAAAAACCATATGTCGTTATAATATTCGTTGTGATATGAATTGAGTGACATTCGAAGGAAAAATAGTAGTAACTAGTAATTTAATTATGTGGCTTTTAAGCGATTCAAAAACCATATGTCGTTATAATATTATTCGTTGTGATATGAATTGAGTGACATTCGAAGGAAAAAATAGTAGTAACTAGTAATTTAATTATGTGGCTTTTAAGCGATTCAAAAACCATATGTCGTTATAATATTCGTTGTGATATGAATTGAGTGACATTGAAGGAAAAATAGTAGTAACTAGTAATTTAATTATGTGGCTTTTAAGCGATTCAAAAACCATATGTCGTTATAATATTCGTTGTGATATGAATTGAGTGACATTGAAGGAAAAAATAGTAGTAACTAGTAATTTAATTATGTGGCTTTTAAGCGATTCAAAAACCATATGTCGTTATAATATTCGTTGTGATATGAATTGAGTGACATTCGAAGGAAAAAATAGTAGTAACTAGTAATTTAATTATGTGGCTTTTAAGCGATTCAAAAACCATATGTCGTTATAATATTCGTTGTGATATGAATTGAGTGACATTCGAAGGAAAAAATAGTAGTAACTAGTAATTTAATTATGTGGCTTTTAAGCGATTCAAAAACCATATGTCGTTATAATATTCGTTGTGATATGAATTGAGTGACATTCGAAGGAAAAATAGTAGTAACTAGTAATTTAATTATGTGGCTTTTAAGCGATTCAAAAACCATATGTCGTTATAATATTCGTTGTGATATGAATTGAGTGACATTGAAGGAAAAAATAGTAGTAACTAGTAATTTAATTATGTGGCTTTTAAGCGATTCAAAAACCATATATGTCGTTATAATATTCGTTGTGATATGAATTGAGTGACATTCGAAGGAAAAAATAGTAGTAACTAGTAATTTAATTATGTGGCTTTTAAGCGATTCAAAAACCATATGTCGTTATAATATTCGTTGTGATATGAATTGAGTGACATTGAAGGAAAAATAGTAGTAACTAGTAATTTAATTATGTGGCTTTTAAGCGATTCAAAAACCATATGTCGTTATAATATTCGTTGTGATATGAATTGAGTGACATTCGAAGGAAAAAATAGTAGTAACTAGTAATTTCAGTATGTGGCTTTTAAACTATTCAAAAACCATATGTCGTTATAATATTCGTTGTGATATGAATTGAGTGACATTCGAAGGAAAAAATAGTAGTAACTAGTAATTTAATTATGTGGCTTTTAAACGATTCAAAAACCATATGTCGTTATAATATTAGTTGTGATATGAATTGAGTGACATTCGAAGGAAAAAAATAGTAGTAACTAGTAATTTAATTATGTGGCTTTTAAACGATTCAAAAACCATATGTCGTTATAATATTCGTTGTGATATGAATTGAGTGACATTCGAAGGAAAAATAGTAGTAACTAGTAATTTAATTATGTGGCTTTTAAGCGATTCAAAAACCATATGTCGTTATAATATTCGTTGTGATATGAATTGAGTGACATTGAAGGAAAAATAGTAGTAACTAGTAATTTAATTATGTGGCTTTTAAGCGATTCAAAAACCATATGTCGTTATAATATTAGTTGTGATATGAATTGAGTGACATTGAAGGAAAAATAGTAGTAACTAGTAATTTAATTATGTGGCTTTTAAGCGATTCAAAAACCATATGTCGTTATAATATTCGTTGTGATATGAATTGAGTGACATTGAAGGAAAAAATAGTAGTAACTAGTAATTTAATTATGTGGCTTTTAAGCGATTCAAAAACCATATGTCGTTATAATATTCGTTGTGATATGAATTGAGTGACATTCGAAGGAAAAATAGTAGTAACTAGTAATTTAATTATGTGGCTTTTAAGCGATTCAAAAACCATATGTCGTTATAATATTAGTTGTGATATGAATTGAGTGACATTCGAAGGAAAAATAGTAGTAACTAGTAATTTAATTATGTGGCTTTTAAGCGATTCAAAAACCATATGTCGTTATAATATTCGTTGTGATATGAATTGAGTGACATTCGAAGGAAAAATAGTAGTAACTAGTAATTTAATTATGTGGCTTTTAAGCGATTCAAAAACCATATGTCGTTATAATATTCGTTGTGATATGAATTGAGTGACATTGAAGGAAAAATAGTAGTAACTAGTAATTTAATTATGTGGCTTTTAAGCGATTCAAAAACCATATGTCGTTATAATATTCGTTGTGATATGAATTGAGTGACATTGAAGGAAAAATAGTAGTAACTAGTAATTTAATTATGTGGCTTTTAAGCGATTCAAAAACCATATGTCGTTATAATATTCGTTGTGATATGAATTGAGTGACATTCGAAGGAAAAAATAGTAGTAACTAGTAATTTAATTATGTGGCTTTTAAGCGATTCAAAAACCATATGTCGTTATAATATTCGTTGTGATATGAATTGAGTGACATTGAAGGAAAAAATAGTAGTCACGAGTACTTTAATTATGTGGCTTTTAATGTATTGATTAAAGATTTGTCGTTTTGATATTAGTTGTGATATGAATTGAGTGACATTCGAAGGAAAAAATAGTAGTAACTAGTAATTTAATTATGTGGCTTTTAAGCGATTCAAAAACCATATGTCGTTATAATATTCGTTGTGATATGAATTGAGTGACATTGAAGGAAAAATAGTAGTAACTAGTAATTTAATTATGTGGCTTTTAAGCGATTCAAAAACCATATGTCGTTATAATATTCGTTGTGATATGAATTGAGTGACATTGAAGGAAAAAATAGTAGTAACTAGTAATTTAATTATGTGGCTTTTAAGCGATTCAAAAACCATATGTCGTTATAATATTCGTTGTGATATGAATTGAGTGACATTCGAAGGAAAAAATAGTAGTAACTAGTAATTTAATTATGTGGCTTTTAAGCGATTCAAAACCATATGTCGTTATAATATTCGTTGTGATATGAATTGAGTGACATTCGAATGAAAAAATAGTAGTAACTAGTAATTTAATTATGTGGCTTTTAAGCGATTCAAAACCATATGTCGTTATAATATTCGTTGTGATATGAATTGAGTGACATTGAAGGAAAAAATAGTAGTAACTAGTAATTTAATTATGTGGCTTTTAAGCGATTCAAAAACCATATGTCGTTATAATATTCGTTGTGATATGAATTGAGTGACATTGAAGGAAAAAATAGTAGTAACTAGTAATTTAATTATGTGGCTTTTAAGCGATTCAAAAACCATATGTCGTTATAATATTCGTTGTGATATGAATTGAGTGACATTCGAAGGAAAAATAGTAGTAACTAGTAATTTAATTATGTGGCTTTTAAGCGATTCAAAAACCATATGTCGTTATAATATTCGTTGTGATATGAATTGAGTGACATTCGAAGGAAAAAATAGTAGTAACTAGTAATTTAATTATGTGTCTTTTAAACGATTCAAAAACCATATGTCGTTATAATATTCGTTGTGATATGAATTGAGTGACATTCGAAGGAAAAAATAGTAGTAACTAGTAATTTAATTATGTGGCTTTTAAGCGATTCAAAAACCATATGTCGTTATAATATTCGTTGTGATATGAATTGAGTGACATTGAAGGAAAAATAGTAGTAACTAGTAATTTAATTATGTGGCTTTTAAGCGATTCAAAACCATATGTCGTTATAATATTCGTTGTGATATGAATTGAGTGACATTCGAAGGAAAAAATAGTAGTAACTAGTAATTTAATTATGTGGCTTTTAAACGATTCAAAAACCATATGTCGTTATAATATTCGTTGTGATATGAATTGAGTGACATTCGAAGGAAAAAATAGTAGTAACTAGTAATTTAATTATGTGGCTTTTAAGCGATTCAAAACCATATGTCGTTATAATATTAGTTGTGATATGAATTGAGTGACATTGAAGGAAAAATAGTAGTAACTAGTAATTTAATTATGTGGCTTTTAAGCGATTCAAAAACCATATGTCGTTATAATATTCGTTGTGATATGAATTGAGTGACATTCGAAGGAAAAAATAGTAGTAACTAGTAATTTAATTATGTGGCTTTTAAGCGATTCAAAAACCATATGTCGTTATAATATTAGTTGTGATATGAATTGAGTGACATTGAAGGAAAAATAGTAGTAACTAGTAATTTAATTATGTGGCTTTTAAGCGATTCAAAACCATATGTCGTTATAATATTCGTTGTGATATGAATTGAGTGACATTCGAAGGAAAAATAGTAGTAACTAGTAATTTAATTATGTGGCTTTTAAGCGATTCAAAAACCATATGTCGTTATAATATTACGTTGTGATATGAATTGAGTGACATTGAAGGAAAAAATAGTAGTAACTAGTAATTTAATTATGTGGCTTTTAAGCGATTCAAAAACCATATGTCGTTATAATATTCGTTGTGATATGAATTGAGTGACATTGAAGGAAAAAATAGTAGTAACTAGTAATTTAATTATGTGGCTTTTAAGCGATTCAAAAACCATATGTCGTTATAATATTCGTTGTGATATGAATTGAGTGACATTGAAGGAAAAAATAGTAGTAACTAGTAATTTAATTATGTGGCTTTTAAGCGATTCAAAAACCATATGTCGTTATAATATTCGTTGTGATATGAATTGAGTGACATTGAAGGAAAAAATAGTAGTAACTAGTAATTTAATTATGTGGCTTTTAAGCGATTCAAAAACCATATGTCGTTATAATATTCGTTGTGATATGAATTGAGTGACATTCGAAGGAAAAAATAGTAGTAACTAGTAATTTAATTATGTGGCTTTTAAGCGATTCAAAAACCATATGTCGTTATAATATTAGTTGTGATATGAATTGAGTGACATTGAAGGAAAAAATAGTAGTAACTAGTAATTTAATTATGTGGCTTTTAAGCGATTCAAAAACCATATGTCGTTATAATATTCGTTGTGATATGAATTGAGTGACATTCGAAGGAAAAATAGTAGTAACTAGTAATTTAATTATGTGGCTTTTAAGCGATTCAAAACCATATGTCGTTATAATATTCGTTGTGATATGAATTGAGTGACATTGAAGGAAAAAATAGTAGTAACTAGTAATTTAATTATGTGGCTTTTAAGCGATTCAAAAACCATATGTCGTTATAATATTCGTTGTGATATGAATTGAGTGACATTGAAGGAAAAAATAGTAGTAACTAGTAATTTAATTATGTGGCTTTTAAGCGATTCAAAAACCATATGTCGTTATAATATTAGTTGTGATATGAATTGAGTGACATTGAAGGAAAAATAGTAGTAACTAGTAATTTAATTATGTGGCTTTTAAGCGATTCAAAAACCATATGTCGTTATAATATTCGTTGTGATATGAATTGAGTGACATTGAAGGAAAAAATAGTAGTAACTAGTAATTTAATTATGTGGCTTTTAAGCGATTCAAAAACCATATGTCGTTATAATATTCGTTGTGATATGAATTGAGTGACATTGAAGGAAAAAATAGTAGTAACTAGTAATTTAATTATGTGGCTTTTAAGCGATTCAAAACCATATGTCGTTATAATATTCGTTGTGATATGAATTGAGTGACATTCGAAGGAAAAAATAGAAGTAACTAGTAATTTAATTATGTGGCTTTTAAGCGATTCAAAAAACCATATGTCGTTATAATATTCGTTGTGATATGAATTGAGTGACATTGAAGGAAAAAATAGTAGTAACTAGTAATTTAATTATGTGGCTTTTAAGCGATTCAAAACCATATGTCGTTATAATATTCGTTGTGATATGAATTGAGTGACATTGAAGGAAAAAATAGTAGTAACTAGTAATTTAATTATGTGGCTTTTAAGCGATTCAAAAACCATATGTCGTTATAATATTCGTTGTGATATGAATTGAGTGACATTGAAGGAAAAAATAGTAGTAACTAGTAATTTAATTATGTGGCTTTTAAGCGATTCAAAAACCATATGTCGTTATAATATTCGTTGTGATATGAATTGAGTGACATTGAAGGAAAAAATAGTAGTAACTAGTAATTTAATTATGTGGCTTTTAAGCGATTCAAAAACCATATGTCGTTATAATATTAGTTGTGATATGAATTGAGTGACATTCGAAGGAAAAAATAGTAGTAACTAGTAATTTAATTATGTGGCTTTTAAGCGATTCAAAACCATATGTCGTTATAATATTCGTTGTGATATGAATTGAGTGACATTGAAGGAAAAATAGTAGTAACTAGTAATTTAATTATGTGGCTTTTAAGCGATTCAAAACCATATGTCGTTATAATATTACGTTGTGATATGAATTGAGTGACATTGAAGGAAAAAATAGTAGTAACTAGTAATTTAATTATGTGGCTTTTAAGCGATTCAAAAACCATATGTCGTTATAATATTCGTTGTGATA
This sequence comes from Przewalskia tangutica, assembly GCA_029844215.1. Taxonomy (NCBI): domain Eukaryota; kingdom Viridiplantae; phylum Streptophyta; class Magnoliopsida; order Solanales; family Solanaceae; genus Przewalskia; species Przewalskia tangutica. Next base: position 95,670,856 of record CM056732.1, on the reverse strand, counting down.
TGAATTGAGTGACATTCGAAGGAAAAAATAGTAGTAACTAGTAATTTAATTATGTGGCTTTTAACCGATACAAAAACCATATGTCGTTATAATATTCGTTGTGATATGAATTGAGTGACATTCGAAGGAAAAAATAGTAGTAACTAGTAATTTAATTATGTGGCTTTTAAGCGATTCAAAAACCATATATCGTTATAATATTCGTTGTGATATGAATTGAGTGACATTCGAAGGAAAAATAGTAGTAACTAGTAATTTAATTATGTGGCTTTTAAGCGATTCAAAAACCATATGTCGTTATAATATTCGTTGTGATATGAATTGAGTGACATTCGAAGGAAAAAATAGTAGTAACTAGTAATTTAATTATGTGGCTTTTAAGCGATTCAAAACCATATGTCGTTATAATATTAGTTGTGATATGAATTGAGTGACATTGAAGGAAAAAATAGTAGTAACTAGTAATTTAATTATGTGGCTTTTAAGCGATTCAAAACCATATGTCGTTATAATATTCGTTGTGATATGAATTGAGTGACATTGAAGGAAAAATAGTAGTAACTAGTAATTTAATTATGTGGCTTTAAGCGATTCAAAACCATATGTCGTTATAATATTCTGTGATATGAATTGAGTGACATTCGAAGGAAAAAATAGTAGTAACTAGTAATTTAATTATGTGGCTTTTAAGCGATTCAAAACCATATGTCGTTATAATATTAGTTGTGATATGAATTGAGTGACATTGAAGGAAAAAATAGTAGTAACTAGTAATTTAATTATGTGGCTTTTAAGCGATTCAAAACCATATGTCGTTATAATATTCGTTGTGATATGAATTGAGTGACATTGAAGGAAAAAATAGTAGTAACTAGTAATTTAATTATGTGGCTTTTAAGCGATTCAAAAACCATATGTCGTTATAATATTCGTTGTGATATGAATTGAGTGACATTGAAGGAAAAATAGTAGTAACTAGTAATTTATTTATGTGGCTTATCATCGAATCAAATACCATATGTCGTTATAATATTCGTTGTGATATGAATTGAGTGACATTCGAAGGAAAAAATAGTAGTAACTAGTAATTTAATTATGTTGCTTTTAAGCGATTCAAAACCATATGTCGTTATAATATTCGTTGTGATATGAATTGAGTGACATTGAAGGAAAAAATAGTAGTAACTAGTAATTTAATTATGTGGCTTTTAAGCGATTCAAACACCATATGTCGTTATACTATTCGTTGTGATATGAATTGAGTGACATTCGAAGGAAAAAATAGTAGTAACTAGTAATTTAATTATGTGGCTTTTAAGCGATTCAAAACCATATGTCGTTATAATATTCGTTGTGATATGAATTGAGTGACATTCGAAGGAAAAAATAGTAGTAACTAGTAATTTAATTATGTGGCTTTAAGCGATTCAAAACCATATGTCGTTATAATATTAGTTGTGATATGAATTGAGTGACATTGAAGGAAAAATAGTAGTAACTAGTAATTTAATTATGTGGCTTTTAAGCGATTCAAAAACCATATGTCGTTATAATATTCGTTGTGATATGAATTGAGTGACATTCGAAGGAAAAATAGTAGTAACTAGTAATTTAATTATGTGGCTTTTAAGCGATTCAAAACCATATGTCGTTATAATATTCGTTGTGATATGAATTGAGTGACATTGAAGGAAAAATAGTAGTAACTAGTAATTTAATTATGTGGCTTTAAGCGATTCAAAAACCATATGTCGTTATAATATTAGTTGTGATATGAATTGAGTGACATTGAAGGAAAAAATAGTAGTAACTAGTAATTTAATTATGTGGCTTTTAAGCGATTCAAAACCATATGTCGTTATAATATTAGTTGTGATATGAATTGAGTGACATTGAAGGAAAAATAGTAGTAACTAGTAATTTAATTATGTGGCTTTTAAGCGATTCAAAACCATATGTCGTTATAATATTCGTTGTGATATGAATTGAGTGACATTCGAAGGAAAAATAGTAGTAACTAGTAATTTAATTATGTGGCTTTTAAGCGATTCAAAACCATATGTCGTTATAATATTCGTTGTGATATGAATTGAGTGACATTCGAAGGAAAAATAGTAGTAACTAGTAATTTAATTATGTGGCTTTAAGCGATTCAAAAACCATATGTCGTTATAATATTTGTGATATGAATTGAGTGACATTGAAGGAAAAATAGTAGTAACTAGTAATTTAATTATGTGGCTTTTAAGCGATTCAAAAACCATATGTCGTTATAATATTCGTTGTGATATGAATTGAGTGACATTGAAGGAAAAATAGTAGTAACTAGTAATTTAATTATGTGGCTTTAAGCGATTCAAAAACCATATGTCGTTATAATATTCGTTGTGATATGAATTGAGTGACATTCGAAGGAAAAAATAGTAGTAACTAGTAATTTAATTATGTGGCTTTTAAGCGATTCAAAAACCATATGTCGTTATAATATTAGTTGTGATATGAATTGAGTGACATTGAAGGAAAAAATAGTAGTAACTAGTAATTTAATTATGTGGCTTTTAAGCGATTCAAAAACCATATGTCGTTATAATATTCGTTGTGATATGAATTGAGTGACATTCGAAGGAAAAATAGTAGTAACTAGTAATTTAATTATGTGGCTTTTAAGCGATTCAAAACCATATGTCGTTATAATATTCGTTGTGATATGAATTGAGTGACATTGAAGGAAAAAATAGTAGTAACTAGTAATTTAATTATGTGGCTTTTAAGCGATTCAAAACCATATGTCGTTATAATATTCGTTGTGATATGAATTGAGTGACATTCGAAGGAAAAATAGTAGTAACTAGTAATTTAATTATGTGGCTTTAAGCGATTCAAAAACCATATATGTCGTTATAATATTAGTTGTGATATGAATTGAGTGACATTGAAGGAAAAATAGTAGTAACTAGTAATTTAATTATGTGGCTTTTAAGCGATTCAAAAACCATATGTCGTTATAATATTCGTTGTGATATGAATTGAGTGACATTGAAGGAAAAATAGTAGTAACTAGTAATTTAATTATGTGGCTTTTAAGCGATTCAAAAAACCATATGTCGTTATAATATTCGTTGTGATATGAATTGAGTGACATTGAAGGAAAAAATAGTAGTAACTAGTAATTTAATTATGTGGCTTTTAAGCGATTCAAAAACCATATGTCGTTATAATATTCGTTGTGATATGAATTGAGTGACATTGAAGGAAAAATAGTAGTAACTAGTAATTTAATTATGTGGCTTTTAAGCGATTCAAAAACCATATGTCGTTATAATATTAGTTGTGATATGAATTGAGTGACATTGAAGGAAAAAATAGTAGTAACTAGTAATTTAATTATGTGGCTTTTAAGCGATTCAAAAACCATATGTCGTTATAATATTCGTTGTGATATGAATTGAGTGACATTGAAGGAAAAAATAGTAGTAACTAGTAATTTAATTATGTGGCTTTTAAGCGATTCAAAAACCATATGTCGTTATAATATTCGTTGTGATATGAATTGAGTGACATTGAAGGAAAAAATAGTAGTAACTAGTAATTTAATTATGTGGCTTTTAAGCGATTCAAAACCATATGTCGTTATAATATTAGTTGTGATATGAATTGAGTGACATTGAAGAAAAAAATAGTAGTAACTAGTAATTTAATTATGTGGCTTTTAAACGATTCAAAAACCATATGTCGTTATAATATTCGTTGTGATATGAATTGAGTGACATTCGAAGGAAAAAATAGTAGTAACTAGTAATTTAATTATGTGGCTTTTAAAAGATTCAAAACCATATGTCGTTATAATATTCGTTGTGATATGAATTGAGTGACATTCGAAGGAAAAAATAGTAGTAACTAGTAATTTAATTATGTGGCTTTTAAACGATTCAAAATCCATATGTCGTTATAATATTCGTTGTGATATGAATTGAGTGACATTGAAGGAAAAAATAGTAGTAACTAGTAATTTAATTATGTGGCTTTTAAACGATTCAAAAACCATATGTCGTTATAATATTCGTTGTGATATGAATTGAGTGACATTCGAAGGAAAAAATAGTAGTAACTAGTAATTTAATTATGTGGCTTTTAAACGATTCAAAAACCATATGTCGTTATAATATTCGTTGTGATATGAATTGAGTGACATTGAAGGAAAAAATAGTAGTAACTAGTAATTTAATTATGTGGCTTTTAAGCGATTCAAAAACCATATGTCGTTATAATATTCGTTGTGATATGAATTGAGTGACATTGAAGGAAAAAATAGTAGTAACTAGTAATTTAATTATGTGGCTTTTAAGCGATTCAAAACCATATGTCGTTATAATATTCGTTGTGATATGAATTGAGTGACATTGAAGGAAAAATAGTAGTAACTAGTAATTTAATTATGTGGCTTTTAAGCGATTCAAAAACCATATGTCGTTATAATATTCGTTGTGATATGAATTGAGTGACATTGAAGGAAAAAATAGTAGTAACTAGTAATTTAATTATGTGGCTTTTAAGCGATTCAAAAACCATATGTCGTTATAATATTCGTTGTGATATGAATTGAGTGACATTCGAAGGAAAAAATAGTAGTAACTAGTAATTTAATTATGTGGCTTTTAAGCGATTCAAAAACCATATGTCGTTATAATATTCGTTGTGATATGAATTGAGTGACATTCGAAGGAAAAAATAGTAGTAACTAGTAATTTAATTATGTGGCTTTTAAGCGATTCAAAAACCATATGTCGTTATAATATTCGTTGTGATATGAATTGAGTGACATTGAAGGAAAAAATAGTAGTAACTAGTAATTTAATTATGTGGCTTTTAAGCGATTCAAAACCATATGTCGTTATAATATTCGTTGTGATATGAATTGAGTGACATTGAAGGAAAAATAGTAGTAACTAGTAATTTAATTATGTGGCTTTTAAGCGATTCAAAACCATATGTCGTTATAATATTCGTTGTGATATGAATTGAGTGACATTCGAAGGAAAAAATAGTAGTAACTAGTAATTTAATTATGTGGCTTTTAAGCGATTCAAAAACCATATGTCGTTATAATATTCGTTGTGATATGAATTGAGTGACATTGAAGGAAAAAATAGTAGTAACTAGTAATTTAATTATGTGGCTTTAAGCGATTCAAAAACCATATGTCGTTATAATATTCGTTGTGATATGAATTGAGTGACATTGAAGGAAAAATAGTAGTAACTAGTAATTTAATTATGTGGCTTTTAAGCGATTCAAAAACCATATGTCGTTATAATATTCGTTGTGATATGAATTGAGTGACATTCGAAGGAAAAATAGTAGTAACTAGTAATTTAATTATGTGGCTTTTAAGCGATTCAAAACCATATGTCGTTATAATATTCGTTGTGATATGAATTGAGTGACATTGAAGGAAAAAATAGTAGTAACTAGTAATTTAATTATGTGGCTTTTAAGCGATTCAAAAACCATATGTCGTTATAATATTAGTTGTGATATGAATTGAGTGACATTGAAGGAAAAAATAGTAGTAACTAGTAATTTAATTATGTGGCTTTTAAGCGATTCAAAACCATATGTCGTTATAATATTCGTTGTGATATGAATTGAGTGACATTGAAGGAAAAAATAGTAGTAACTAGTAATTTAATTATGTGGCTTTAAGCGATTCAAAAACCATATGTCGTTATAATATTCGTTGTGATATGAATTGAGTGACATTGAAGGAAAAAATAGTAGTAACTAGTAATTTAATTATGTGGCTTTTAAGCGATTCAAAACCATATGTCGTTATAATATTAGTTGTGATATGAATTGAGTGACATTGAAGGAAAAAATAGTAGTAACTAGTAATTTAATTATGTGGCTTTTAAGCGATTCAAAACCATATGTCGTTATAATATTCGTTGTGATATGAATTGAGTGACATTGAAGGAAAAATAGTAGTAACTAGTAATTTAATTATGTGGCTTTTAAGCGATTCAAAACCATATGTCGTTATAATATTCGTTGTGATATGAATTGAGTGACATTGAAGGAAAAAATAGTAGTAACTAGTAATTTAATTATGTGGCTTTTAAGCGATTCAAAAACCATATGTCGTTATAATATTCGTTGTGATATGAATTGAGTGACATTGAAGGAAAAATAGTAGTAACTAGTAATTTAATTATGTGGCTTTTAAGCGATTCAAAAACCATATGTCGTTATAATATTCGTTGTGATATGAATTGAGTGACATTCGAAGGAAAAATAGTAGTAACTAGTAATTTAATTATGTGGCTTTAAGCGATTCAAAACCATATGTCGTTATAATATTAGTTGTGATATGAATTGAGTGACATTGAAGGAAAAAATAGTAGTAACTAGTAATTTAATTATGTGGCTTTAAGCGATTCAAAAACCATATGTCGTTATAATATTCGTTGTGATATGAATTGAGTGACATTGAAGGAAAAAATAGTAGTAACTAGTAATTTAATTATGTGGCTTTTAAGCGATTCAAAACCATATGTCGTTATAATATTCGTTGTGATATGAATTGAGTGACATTGAAGGAAAAATAGTAGTAACTAGTAATTTAATTATGTGGCTTTTAAGCGATTCAAAAACCATATGTCGTTATAATATTCGTTGTGATATGAATTGAGTGACATTGAAGGAAAAAATAGTAGTAACTAGTAATTTAATTATGTGGCTTTTAAGCGATTCAAAACCATATGTCGTTATAATATTCGTTGTGATATGAATTGAGTGACATTGAAGGAAAAAATAGTAGTAACTAGTAATTTAATTATGTGGCTTTTAAGCGATTCAAAAACCATATGTCGTTATAATATTCGTTGTGATATGAATTGAGTGACATTGAAGGAAAAAATAGTAGTAACTAGTAATTTAATTATGTGGCTTTTAAGCGATTCAAAACCATATGTCGTTATAATATTAGTTGTGATATGAATTGAGTGACATTGAAGGAAAAAATAGTAGTAACTAGTAATTTAATTATGTGGCTTTTAAGCGATTCAAAACCATATGTCGTTATAATATTCGTTGTGATATGAATTGAGTGACATTCGAAGGAAAAAATAGTAGTAACTAGTAATTTAATTATGTGGCTTTTAAGCGATTCAAAACCATATGTCGTTATAATATTCGTTGTGATATGAATTGAGTGACATTGAAGGAAAAAATAGTAGTAACTAGTAATTTAATTATGTGGCTTTTAAGCGATTCAAAAACCATATGTCGTTATAATATTCGTTGTGATATGAATTGAGTGACATTCGAAGGAAAAAATAGTAGTAACTAGTAATTTAATTATGTGGCTTTTAAGCGATTCAAAACCATATGTCGTTATAATATTCGTTGTGATATGAATTGAGTGACATTGAAGGAAAAAATAGTAGTAACTAGTAATTTAATTATGTGGCTTTTAAGCGATTCAAAAACCATATGTCGTTATAATATTCGTTGTGATATGAATTGAGTGACATTGAAGGAAAAAATAGTAGTAACTAGTAATTTAATTATGTGGCTTTTAAACGATTCAAAACCATATGTCGTTATAATATTCGTTGTGATATGAATTGAGTGACATTCGAAGGAAAAATAGTAGTAACTAGTAATTTAATTATGTGGCTTTTAAGCGATTCAAAACCATATGTCGTTATAATATTCGTTGTGATATGAATTGAGTGACATTGAAGGAAAAATAGTAGTAACTAGTAATTTAATTATGTGGCTTTTAAGCGATTCAAAAACCATATGTCGTTATAATATTCGTTGTGATATGAATTGAGTGACATTGAAGGAAAAATAGTAGTAACTAGTAATTTAATTATGTGGCTTTTAAGCGATTCAAAACCATATGTCGTTATAATATTCGTTGTGATATGAATTGAGTGACATTCGAAGGAAAAAATAGTAGTAACTAGTAATTTAATTATGTGGCTTTTAAGCGATTCAAAAACCATATGTCGTTATAATATTCGTTGTGATATGAATTGAGTGACATTGAAGGAAAAAATAGTAGTAACTAGTAATTTAATTATGTGGCTTTTAAGCGATTCAAAACCATATGTCGTTATAATATTCGTTGTGATATGAATTGAGTGACATTGAAGGAAAAAATAGTAGTAACTAGTAATTTAATTATGTGGCTTTTAAGCGATTCAAAACCATATGTCGTTATAATATTCGTTGTGATATGAATTGAGTGACATTGAAGGAAAAAATAGTAGTAACTAGTAATTTAATTATGTGGCTTTTAAGCGATTCAAAACCATATGTCGTTATAATATTCGTTGTGATATGAATTGAGTGACATTGAAGGAAAAAATAGTAGTAACTAGTAATTTAATTATGTGGCTTTTAAGCGATTCAAAACCATATGTCGTTATAATATTCGTTGTGATATGAATTGAGTGACATTCGAGAAAAAATAGTAGTAACTAGTAATTTAATTATGTGGCTTTTAAGCGATTCAAAAACCATATGTCGTTATAATATTCGTTGTGATATGAATTGAGTGACATTCGAAGGAAAAAATAGTAGTAACTAGTAATTTAATTATGTGGCTTTTAAGCGATTCAAAACCATATGTCGTTATAATATTCGTTGTGATATGAATTGAGTGACATTCGAAGGAAAAAATAGTAGTAACTAGTAATTTAATTATGTGGCTTTTAAGCGATTCAAAACCATATGTCGTTATAATATTCGTTGTGATATGAATTGAGTGACATTTGAAGGAAAAATAGTAGTAACTAGTAATTTAATTATGTGGCTTTTAAGCGATTCAAAAACCATATGTCGTTATAATATTCGTTGTGATATGAATTGAGTGACATTGAAGGAAAAAATAGTAGTAACTAGTAATTTAATTATGTGGCTTTAAGCGATTCAAAACCATATGTCGTTATAATATTCGTTGTGATATGAATTGAGTGACATTGAAGGAAAAATAGTAGTAACTAGTAATTTAATTATGTGGCTTTTAAGCGATTCAAAACCATATGTCGTTATAATATTCGTTGTGATATGAATTGAGTGACATTCGAAGGAAAAAATAGTAGTAACTAGTAATTTAATTATGTGGCTTTAAGCGATTCAAAAACCATATGTCGTTATAATATTTGTGATATGAATTGAGTGACATTCGAAGGAAAAAATAGTAGTAACTAGTAATTTAATTATGTGGCTTTTAAGCGATTCAAAAACCATATGTCGTTATAATATTCGTTGTGATATGAATTGAGTGACATTCGAAGGAAAAAATAGTAGTAACTAGTAATTTAATTATGTGGCTTTTAAGCGATTCAAAAACCATATGTCGTTATAATATTCTGTGATATGAATTGAGTGACATTGAAGGAAAAAATAGTAGTAACTAGTAATTTAATTATGTGGCTTTTAAGCGATTCAAAACCATATGTCGTTATAATATTCGTTGTGATATGAATTGAGTGACATTCGAAGGAAAAAATAGTAGTAACTAGTAATTTAATTATGTGGCTTTTAAGCGATTCAAAACCATATGTCGTTATAATATTCGTTGTGATATGAATTGAGTGACATTGAAGGAAAAAATAGTAGTAACTAGTAATTTAATTATGTGGCTTTTAAGCGATTCAAAACCATATGTCGTTATAATATTCGTTGTGATATGAATTGAGTGACATTGAAGGAAAAATAGTAGTAACTAGTAATTTAATTATGTGGCTTTTAAGCGATTCAAAAACCATATGTCGTTATAATATTTGTGATATGAATTGAGTGACATTGAAGGAAAAAATAGTAGTAACTAGTAATTTAATTATGTGGCTTTTAAGCGATTCAAAAACCATATGTCGTTATAATATTCGTTGTGATATGAATTGAGTGACATTGAAGGAAAAAATAGTAGTAACTAGTAATTTAATTATGTGGCTTTTAAGCGATTCAAAACCATATGTCGTTATAATATTCGTTGTGATATGAATTGAGTGACATTGAAGGAAAAATAGTAGTAACTAGTAATTTAATTATGTGGCTTTTAAGCGATTCAAAACCATATGTCGTTATAATATTCGTTGTGATATGAATTGAGTGACATTCGAAGGAAAAATAGTAGTAACTAGTAATTTAATTATGTGGCTTTTAAGCGATTCAAAACCATATGTCGTTATAATATTCGTTGTGATATGAATTGAGTGACATTGAAGGAAAAATAGTAGTAACTATTAATTTAATAATTAGGCTTTTAAACGATACAAAAACCATATGTCGTTATAATATTATTTGTGAAATGAATTTAGTGAAATTATAAGGAAAATATATTATTAAATAGTAATTAAATTATGTGGATATTAAAAGATTCAAAAACCATATGTCGTTATAATATTCGTTGTGATATGAATTGAGTGACATTCGAAGGAAAAAATAGTAGTAACTAGTAATTTAATTATGTGGCTTTTAAACGATTCAAAAACCATATGTCGTTATAATATTCGTTGTGATATGAATTGAGTGACATTCGAAGGAAAAAATAGTAGTAACTAGTAATTTAATTATGTGGCTTTTAAACGATTCAAAAACCATATGTCGTTATAATATTCGTTGTGATATGAATTGAGTGACATTCGAAGGAAAAAATAGTAGTAACTAGTAATTTAATTATGTGGCTTTTAAACGATTCAAAACCATATGTCGTTATAATATTCGTTGTGATATGAATTGAGTGACATTGAAGGAAAAAATAGTAGTAACTAGTAATTTAATTATGTGGCTTTTAAGCGATTCAAAACCATATGTCGTTATAATATTCGTTGTGATATGAATTGAGTGACATTGAAGGAAAAAATAGTAGTAACTAGTAATTTAATTATGTGGCTTTTAAGCGATTCAAAACCATATGTCGTTATAATATTCATGTGATATGAATTTAGTGACATTCGAAGGAAAAAATATTAGTAACTAGTAATTTAATTATGTGGCTTTTAACCGATTCAAAAACCATATGTCGTTATAATATTCGTTGTGATATGAATTGAGTGACATTCGAAGGAAAAAATAGTAGTAACTAGTAATTTAATTATGTGGCTTTTAAACGATTCAAAAACCATATGTCGTTATAATATTCGTTGTGATATGAATTGAGTGACATTTGAAGGAAAAATAGTAGTAACTAGTAATTTAATTATGTGGCTTTTAAGCGATTCAAAACCATATGTCGTTATAATATTCTGTGATATGAATTGAGTGACATTCGAAGGAAAAAATAGTAGTAACTAGTAATTTAATTATGTGGCTTTTAAGCGATTCAAAACCATATGTCGTTATAATATTCGTTGTGATATGAATTGAGTGACATTGAAGGAAAAAATAGTAGTAACTAGTAATTTAATTATGTGGCTTTTAAGCGATTCAAAAACCATATGTCGTTATAATATTCATGTGATATGAATTGAGTGACATTCGAAGGAAAAAATAGTAGTAACTAGTAATTTAATTATGTGGCTTTTAAACGATTCAAAACCATATGTCGTTATAATATTCGTTGTGATATGAATTGAGTGACATTCGAAGGAAAAAATAGTAGTAACTAGTAATTTAATTATGTGGCTTTAAAACGATTCAAAAACCATATGTCGTTATAATATTCGTTGTGATATGAATTGAGTGACATTTGAAGGAAAATATAGTAGTAACTAGTAATTTAATTATGTGGCTTTTAAACGATTCAAAAACCATATGTCGTTATAATATTCGTTGTGATATGAATTGAGTGACATTGAAGGAAAAAATAGTAGTAACTAGTAATTTAATTATGTGGCTTTTAAGCGATTCAAAAACCATATGTCGTTATAATATTCGTTGTGATATGAATTGAGTGACATTCGAAGGAAAAATAGTAGTAACTAGTAATTTAATTATGTGGCTTTTAAACGATTCAAAACCATATGTCGTTATAATATTCGTTGTGATATGAATTGAGTGACATTGAAGGAAAAAATAGTAGTAACTAGTAATTTAATTATGTGGCTTTTAAGCGATTCAAAACCATATGTCGTTATAATATTCGTTGTGATATGAATTGAGTGACATTCAAGGAAAAATAGTAGTAACTAGTAATTTAATTATGTGGCTTTTAAACGATTCAAAACCATATGTCGTTATAATATTCGTTGTGATATGAATTGAGTGACATTCGAAGGAAAAATAGTAGTAACTAGTAATTTAATTATGTGGCTTTTAAACGATTCAAAACCATATGTCGTTATAATATTAGTTGTGATATGAATTGAGTGACATTCAAGGAAAAAATAGTAGTAACTAGTAATTTAATTATGTGGCTTTTAAACGATTCAAAACCATATGTCGTTATAATATTCGTTGTGATATGAATTGAGTGACATTGAAGGAAAAATAGTAGTAACTAGTAATTTAATTATGTGGCTTTTAAACGATTCAAAAACCATATGTCGTTATAATATTCGTTGTGATATGAATTGAGTGACATTCAAGGAAAAAATAGTAGTAACTAGTAATTTAATTATGTGGCTTTTAAACGATTCAAAACCATATGTCGTTATAATATTCGTTGTGATATGAATTGAGTGACATTCAAGGAAAAAATAGTAGTAACTAGTAATTTAATTATGTGGCTTTTAAACGATTCAAAACCATATGTCGTTATAATATTCGTTGTGATATGAATTGAGTGACATTCAAGGAAAAAATAGTAGTAACTAGTAATTTAATTATGTGGCTTTTAAACGATTCAAAACCATATGTCGTTATAATATTCGTTGTGATATGAATTGAGTGACATTGAAGGAAAAAATAGTAGTAACTAGTAATTTAATTATGTGGCTTTTAAACGATTCAAAACCATATGTCGTTATAATATTCTGTGATATGAATTGAGTGACATTCGAAGGAAAAATAGTAGTAACTAGTAATTTAATTATGTGGCTTTTAAGCGATTCAAAACCATATGTCGTTATAATATTCGTTGTGATATGAATTGAGTGACATTCAAGGAAAAAATAGTAGTAACTAGTAATTTAATTATGTGGCTTTTAAACGATTCAAAACCATATGTCGTTATAATATTCGTTGTGATATGAATTGAGTGACATTCAAGGAAAAAATAGTAGTAACTAGTAATTTAATTATGTGGCTTTTAAACGATTCAAAACCATATGTCGTTATAATATTCAGTGATATGAATTGAGTGACATTCAAGGAAAAAATAGTAGTAACTAGTAATTTAATTATGTGGCTTTTAAGCGATTCAAAACCATATGTCGTTATAATATTCGTTGTGATATGAATTGAGTGACATTCGAAGGAAAAAATAGTAGTAACTAGTAATTTAATTATGTGGCTTTTAAACGATTCAAAAACCATATGTCGTTATAATATTCGTTGTGATATGAATTGAGTGACATTCAAGGAAAAAATAGTAGTAACTAGTAATTTAATTATGTGGCTTTTAAACGATTCAAAACCATATGTCGTTATAATATTCGTGATATGAATTGAGTGACATTCAAGGAAAAATAGTAGTAACTAGTAATTTAATTATGTGGCTTTAAACGATTCAAAACCATATGTCGTTATAATATTCGTTGTGATATGAATTGAGTGACATTCAAGGAAAAAATAGTAGTAACTAGTAATTTAATTATGTGGCTTTTAAACGATTCAAAACCATATGTCGTTATAATATTCGTTGTGATATGAATTGAGTGACATTCGAAGGAAAAATAGTAGTAACTAGTAATTTAATTATGTGGCTTTTAAACGATTCAAAACCATATGTCGTTATAATATTCGTTGTGATATGAATTGAGTGACATTCAAGGAAAAAATAGTAGTAACTAGTAATTTAATTATGTGGCTTTTAAACGATTCAAAACCATATGTCGTTATAATATTCAAGTGATATGAATTGAGTGACATTCAAGGAAAAATAGTAGTAACTAGTAATTTAATTATGTGGCTTTTAAACGATTCAAAACCATATGTCGTTATAATATTCGTTGTGATATGAATTGAGTGACATTGAAGGAAAAAATAGTAGTAACTAGTAATTTAATTATGTGGCTTTTAAACGATTCAAAACCATATGTCGTTATAATATTCATGTGATATGAATTGAGTGACATTCGAAGGAAAAAATAGTAGTAACTAGTAATTTAATTATGTGGCTTTTAAACGATTCAAAACCATATGTCGTTATAATATTCGTTGTGATATGAATTGAGTGACATTCAAGGAAAAAATAGTAGTAACTAGTAATTTAATTATGTGGCTTTTAAACGATTCAAAACCATATGTCGTTATAATATTCGTTGTGATATGAATTGAGTGACATTCAAGGAAAAAATAGTAGTAACTAGTAATTTAATTATGTGGCTTTTAAACGATTCAAAACCATATGTCGTTATAATATTCGTTGTGATATGAATTGAGTGACATTCAAGGAAAAATTAGTAGTAAGTATTAATTTAATTAGTGTGCTTTAAACCGTTTCAAAACCATATGTCGTTATAATATTCGTTGTGATATGAATTGAGTGACATTCAAGGAAAAATAGTAGTAACTAGTAATTTAATTATGTGGCTTTTAAACGATTCAAAACCATATGTCGTTATAATATTCAAGTGATATGAATTGAGTGACATTCAAGGAAAAATAGTAGTAACTAGTAATTTAATTATGTGGCTTTTAAACGATTCAAAAACCATATGTCGTTATAATATTCGTTGTGATATGAATTGAGTGACATTCAAGGAAAAAATAGTAGTAACTAGTAATTTAATTATGTGGCTTTTAAACGATTCAAAACCATATGTCGTTATAATATTCATGTGATATGAATTGAGTGACATTCAAGGAAAAAATAGTAGTAACTAGTAATTTAATTATGTGGCTTTTAAACGATTCAAAACCATATGTCGTTATAATATTCGTTGTGATATGAATTGAGTGACATTCAAGGAAAAAATAGTAGTAACTAGTAATTTAATTATGTGGCTTTTAAACGATTCAAAACCATATGTCGTTATAATATTCGTTGTGATATGAATTGAGTGACATTCAAGGAAAAAATAGTAGTAACTAGTAATTTAATTATGTGGCTTTTAAACGATTCAAAACCATATGTCGTTATAATATTCGGTGATATGAATTGAGTGACATTCAAGGAAAAATAGTAGTAACTAGTAATTTAATTATGTGGCTTTTAAACGATTCAAAAACCATATGTCGTTATAATATTCGTTGTGATATGAATTGAGTGACATTCAAGGAAAAAATAGTAGTAACTAGTAATTTAATTATGTGGCTTTTAAACGATTCAAAACCATATGTCGTTATAATATTCGTTGTGATATGAATTGAGTGACATTCAAGGAAAAAATAGTAGTAACTAGTAATTTAATTATGTGGCTTTAAACGATTCAAAACCATATGTCGTTATAATATTCAGTTGTGATATGAATTGAGTGACATTCAAGGAAAAATAGTAGTAACTAGTAATTTAATTATGTGGCTTTTAAACGATTCAAAACCATATGTCGTTATAATATTCATGTGATATGAATTGAGTGACATTCAAGGAAAAAATAGTAGTAACTAGTAATTTAATTATGTGGCTTTTAAACGATTCAAAACCATATGTCGTTATAATATTCGTTGTGATATGAATTGAGTGACATTCAAGGAAAAATAGTAGTAACTAGTAATTTAATTATGTGGCTTTTAAACGATTCAAAACCATATGTCGTTATAATATTCGTTGTGATATGAATTGAGTGACATTCAAGGAAAAAATAGTAGTAACTAGTAATTTAATTATGTGGCTTTTAAACGATTCAAAACCATATGTCGTTATAATATTCGTTGTGATATGAATTGAGTGACATTCAAGGAAAAATAGTAGTAACTAGTAATTTAATTATGTGGCTTTAAACGATTCAAAACCATATGTCGTTATAATATTCAAGTTGTGATATGAATTGAGTGACATTCAAGGAAAAAATAGTAGTAACTAGTAATTTAATTATGTGGCTTTAAACGATTCAAAACCATATGTCGTTATAATATTCAAGTGATATGAATTGAGTGACATTCAAGGAAAAAATAGTAGTAACTAGTAATTTAATTATGTGGCTTTTAAACGATTCAAAACCATATGTCGTTATAATATTCAAGTGATATGAATTGAGTGACATTCAAGGAAAAAATAGTAGTAACTAGTAATTTAATTATGTGGCTTTTAAACGATTCAAAACCATATGTCGTTATAATATTCGTTGTGATATGAATTGAGTGACATTCAAGGAAAAAATAGTAGTAACTAGTAATTTAATTATGTGGCTTTTAAACGATTCAAAACCATATGTCGTTATAATATTCATGTGATATGAATTGAGTGACATTCAAGGAAAAAATAGTAGTAACTAGTAATTTAATTATGTGGCTTTTAAACGATTCAAAACCATATGTCGTTATAATATTCATGTGATATGAATTGAGTGACATTCAAGGAAAAAATAGTAGTAACTAGTAATTTAATTATGTGGCTTTTAAACGATTCAAAACCATATGTCGTTATAATATTCAAGTGATATGAATTGAGTGACATTCAAGGAAAAAATAGTAGTAACTAGTAATTTAATTATGTGGCTTTTAAACGATTCAAAACCATATGTCGTTATAATATTCATTGTGATATGAATTGAGTGACATTCAAGGAAAAAATAGTAGTAACTAGTAATTTAATTATGTGGCTTTTAAACGATTCAAAACCATATGTCGTTATAATATTCGTTGTGATATGAATTGAGTGACATTCAAGGAAAAAATAGTAGTAACTAGTAATTTAATTATGTGGCTTTTAAACGATTCAAAACCATATGTCGTTATAATATTCACAGATATGAATTGAGTGACATTCAAGGAAAAAATAGTAGTAACTAGTAATTTAATTATGTGGCTTTTAAACGATTCAAAACCATATGTCGTTATAATATTCGTTAGATATGAATTGAGTGACATTCAAGGAAAAATAGTAGTAACTAGTAATTTAATTATGTGGCTTTTAAACGATTCAAAACCATATGTCGTTATAATATTCAAGTGATATGAATTGAGTGACATTCAAGGAAAAAATAGTAGTAACTAGTAATTTAATTATGTGGCTTTTAAACGATTCAAAACCATATGTCGTTATAATATTCGTTGTGATATGAATTGAGTGACATTCAAGGAAAAAATAGTAGTAACTAGTAATTTAATTATGTGGCTTTTAAACGATTCAAAACCATATGTCGTTATAATATTCGTGATATGAATTGAGTGACATTCAAGGAAAAAATAGTAGTAACTAGTAATTTAATTATGTGGCTTTTAAACGATTCAAAACCATATGTCGTTATAATATTCGTTGTGATATGAATTGAGTGACATTCGAAGGAAAAATAGTAGTAACTAGTAATTTAATTATGTGGCTTTTAAACGATTCAAAACCATATGTCGTTATAATATTCATGTGATATGAATTGAGTGACATTCAAGGAAAAAATAGTAGTAACTAGTAATTTAATTATGTGGCTTTTAAACGATTCAAAACCATATGTCGTTATAATATTCGTTGTGATATGAATTGAGTGACATTCAAGGAAAAAATAGTAGTAACTAGTAATTTAATTATGTGGCTTTTAAACGATTCAAAACCATATGTCGTTATAATATTCGTTGTGATATGAATTGAGTGACATTCAAGGAAAAAATAGTAGTAACTAGTAATTTAATTATGTGGCTTTTAAACGATTCAAAACCATATGTCGTTATAATATTCAAGTAGATATGAATTGAGTGACATTCAAGGAAAAAATAGTAGTAACTAGTAATTTAATTATGTGGCTTTTAAACGATTCAAAACCATATGTCGTTATAATATTCAAGTGATATGAATTGAGTGACATTCAAGGAAAAAATAGTAGTAACTAGTAATTTAATTATGTGGCTTTTAAACGATTCAAAACCATATGTCGTTATAATATTCATTGTGATATGAATTGAGTGACATTCAAGGAAAAAATAGTAGTAACTAGTAATTTAATTATGTGGCTTTTAAACGATTCAAAACCATATGTCGTTATAATATTCAAGTAGATATGAATTGAGTGACATTCAAGGAAAAATAGTAGTAACTAGTAATTTAATTATGTGGCTTTTAAACGATTCAAAACCATATGTCGTTATAATATTCAAGTGATATGAATTGAGTGACATTCAAGGAAAAAATAGTAGTAACTAGTAATTTAATTATGTGGCTTTTAAACGATTCAAAACCATATGTCGTTATAATATTCGTTGTGATATGAATTGAGTGACATTCAAGGAAAAATAGTAGTAACTAGTAATTTAATTATGTGGCTTTTAAACGATTCAAAACCATATGTCGTTATAATATTCGTTGTGATATGAATTGAGTGACATTCAAGGAAAAAATAGTAGTAACTAGTAATTTAATTATGTGGCTTTAAACGATTCAAAACCATATGTCGTTATAATATTCATGTGATATGAATTGAGTGACATTCAAGGAAAAAATAGTAGTAACTAGTAATTTAATTATGTGGCTTTTAAACGATTCAAAACCATATGTCGTTATAATATTCAAGTGATATGAATTGAGTGACATTCAAGGAAAAAATAGTAGTAACTAGTAATTTAATTATGTGGCTTTTAAACGATTCAAAAACCATATGTCGTTATAATATTCGTTGTGATATGAATTGAGTGACATTCAAGGAAAAATAGTAGTAACTAGTAATTTAATTATGTGGCTTTTAAACGATTCAAAACCATATGTCGTTATAATATTCATGTGATATGAATTGAGTGACATTCAAGGAAAAATAGTAGTAACTAGTAATTTAATTATGTGGCTTTTAAACGATTCAAAACCATATGTCGTTATAATATTCATAGATATGAATTGAGTGACATTCAAGGAAAAAATAGTAGTAACTAGTAATTTAATTATGTGGCTTTTAAACGATTCAAAACCATATGTCGTTATAATATTCATAGATATGAATTGAGTGACATTCAAGGAAAAAATAGTAGTAACTAGTAATTTAATTATGTGGCTTTTAAACGATTCAAAACCATATGTCGTTATAATATTCAAGTAGATATGAATTGAGTGACATTCAAGGAAAAATAGTAGTAACTAGTAATTTAATTATGTGGCTTTAAACGATTCAAAACCATATGTCGTTATAATATTCAAGTGATATGAATTGAGTGACATTCAAGGAAAAAATAGTAGTAACTAGTAATTTAATTATGTGGCTTTTAAACGATTCAAAACCATATGTCGTTATAATATTCAAGTGATATGAATTGAGTGACATTCAAGGAAAAAATAGTAGTAACTAGTAATTTAATTATGTGGCTTTAAACGATTCAAAACCATATGTCGTTATAATATTCGTGTGATATGAATTGAGTGACATTCAAGGAAAAAATAGTAGTAACTAGTAATTTAATTATGTGGCTTTTAAACGATTCAAAACCATATGTCGTTATAATATTCAAGTGATATGAATTGAGTGACATTCAAGGAAAAAATAGTAGTAACTAGTAATTTAATTATGTGGCTTTTAAACGATTCAAAACCATATGTCGTTATAATATTCGTTGTGATATGAATTGAGTGACATTCGAAGGAAAAAATAGTAGTAACTAGTAATTTAATTATGTGGCTTTTAAACGATTCAAAACCATATGTCGTTATAATATTCAAGTGATATGAATTGAGTGACATTCAAGGAAAAAATAGTAGTAACTAGTAATTTAATTATGTGGCTTTTAAACGATTCAAAACCATATGTCGTTATAATATTCATTGTGATATGAATTGAGTGACATTCAAGGAAAAATAGTAGTAACTAGTAATTTAATTATGTGGCTTTTAAACGATTCAAAACCATATGTCGTTATAATATTCAAGTGATATGAATTGAGTGACATTCAAGGAAAAAATAGTAGTAACTAGTAATTTAATTATGTGGCTTTTAAACGATTCAAAACCATATGTCGTTATAATATTCGCAGATATGAATTGAGTGACATTCAAGGAAAAAATAGTAGTAACTAGTAATTTAATTATGTGGCTTTTAAACGATTCAAAACCATATGTCGTTATAATATTCACAGATATGAATTGAGTGACATTCAAGGAAAAAATAGTAGTAACTAGTAATTTAATTATGTGGCTTTTAAACGATTCAAAACCATATGTCGTTATAATATTCGTAGATATGAATTGAGTGACATTCAAGGAAAAAATAGTAGTAACTAGTAATTTAATTATGTGGCTTTTAAACGATTCAAAACCATATGTCGTTATAATATTCAAGTAGATATGAATTGAGTGACATTCAAGGAAAAAATAGTAGTAACTAGTAATTTAATTATGTGGCTTTTAAACGATTCAAAACCATATGTCGTTATAATATTCAAGTAGATATGAATTGAGTGACATTCAAGGAAAAAATAGTAGTAACTAGTAATTTAATTATGTGGCTTTTAAACGATTCAAAACCATATGTCGTTATAATATTCGTTGTGATATGAATTGAGTGACATTCAAGGAAAAAATAGTAGTAACTAGTAATTTAATTATGTGGCTTTTAAACGATTCAAAACCATATGTCGTTATAATATTCAAGTGATATGAATTGAGTGACATTCAAGGAAAAAATAGTAGTAACTAGTAATTTAATTATGTGGCTTTTAAACGATTCAAAACCATATGTCGTTATAATATTCAAGTAGATATGAATTGAGTGACATTCAAGGAAAAAATAGTAGTAACTAGTAATTTAATTATGTGGCTTTTAAACGATTCAAAACCATATGTCGTTATAATATTCAAGTGATATGAATTGAGTGACATTCAAGGAAAAAATAGTAGTAACTAGTAATTTAATTATGTGGCTTTTAAACGATTCAAAACCATATGTCGTTATAATATTCAGTGATATGAATTGAGTGACATTCAAGGAAAAATAGTAGTAACTAGTAATTTAATTATGTGGCTTTTAAACGATTCAAAACCATATGTCGTTATAATATTCAAGTAGATATGAATTGAGTGACATTCAAGGAAAAAATAGTAGTAACTAGTAATTTAATTATGTGGCTTTTAAACGATTCAAAACCATATGTCGTTATAATATTCATTGTGATATGAATTGAGTGACATTCAAGGAAAAAATAGTAGTAACTAGTAATTTAATTATGTGGCTTTTAAACGATTCAAAACCATATGTCGTTATAATATTCAAGTGATATGAATTGAGTGACATTCAAGGAAAAATAGTAGTAACTAGTAATTTAATTATGTGGCTTTTAAACGATTCAAAACCATATGTCGTTATAATATTCGTTGTGATATGAATTGAGTGACATTCAAGGAAAAAATAGTAGTAACTAGTAATTTAATTATGTGGCTTTTAAACGATTCAAAACCATATGTCGTTATAATATTCAAGTGATATGAATTGAGTGACATTCAAGGAAAAAATAGTAGTAACTAGTAATTTAATTATGTGGCTTTTAAACGATTCAAAACCATATGTCGTTATAATATTCAAGTAGATATGAATTGAGTGACATTCAAGGAAAAAATAGTAGTAACTAGTAATTTAATTATGTGGCTTTTAAACGATTCAAAACCATATGTCGTTATAATATTCAAGTGATATGAATTGAGTGACATTCAAGGAAAAAATAGTAGTAACTAGTAATTTAATTATGTGGCTTTAAACGATTCAAAACCATATGTCGTTATAATATTCAAGTGATATGAATTGAGTGACATTCAAGGAAAAAATAGTAGTAACTAGTAATTTAATTATGTGGCTTTTAAACGATTCAAAACCATATGTCGTTATAATATTCAAGTAGATATGAATTGAGTGACATTCAAGGAAAAAATAGTAGTAACTAGTAATTTAATTATGTGGCTTTTAAACGATTCAAAACCATATGTCGTTATAATATTCGTAGATATGAATTGAGTGACATTCAAGGAAAAAATAGTAGTAACTAGTAATTTAATTATGTGGCTTTTAAACGATTCAAAACCATATGTCGTTATAATATTCAAGTGATATGAATTGAGTGACATTCAAGGAAAAAATAGTAGTAACTAGTAATTTAATTATGTGGCTTTTAAACGATTCAAAACCATATGTCGTTATAATATTCGCTGTGATATGAATTGAGTGACATTCAAGGAAAAAATAGTAGTAACTAGTAATTTAATTATGTGGCTTTTAAACGATTCAAAACCATATGTCGTTATAATATTCATGTGATATGAATTGAGTGACATTCAAGGAAAAAATAGTAGTAACTAGTAATTTAATTATGTGGCTTTTAAACGATTCAAAACCATATGTCGTTATAATATTCATAGATATGAATTGAGTGACATTCAAGGAAAAAATAGTAGTAACTAGTAATTTAATTATGTGGCTTTTAAACGATTCAAAACCATATGTCGTTATAATATTCGCTGTGATATGAATTGAGTGACATTCAAGGAAAAAATAGTAGTAACTAGTAATTTAATTATGTGGCTTTTAAACGATTCAAAACCATATGTCGTTATAATATTCATGTGATATGAATTGAGTGACATTCAAGGAAAAAATAGTAGTAACTAGTAATTTAATTATGTGGCTTTTAAACGATTCAAAACCATATGTCGTTATAATATTCGTTGTGATATGAATTGAGTGACATTCAAGGAAAAATAGTAGTAACTAGTAATTTAATTATGTGGCTTTTAAACGATTCAAAACCATATGTCGTTATAATATTCAAGTAGATATGAATTGAGTGACATTCAAGGAAAAAATAGTAGTAACTAGTAATTTAATTATGTGGCTTTTAAACGATTCAAAACCATATGTCGTTATAATATTCAAGTGATATGAATTGAGTGACATTCAAGGAAAAAATAGTAGTAACTAGTAATTTAATTATGTGGCTTTTAAACGATTCAAAACCATATGTCGTTATAATATTCAAGTAGATATGAATTGAGTGACATTCAAGGAAAAAATAGTAGTAACTAGTAATTTAATTATGTGGCTTTTAAACGATTCAAAACCATATGTCGTTATAATATTCGTTGTGATATGAATTGAGTGACATTCAAGGAAAAAATAGTAGTAACTAGTAATTTAATTATGTGGCTTTTAAACGATTCAAAACCATATGTCGTTATAATATTCGCTGTGATATGAATTGAGTGACATTCAAGGAAAAAATAGTAGTAACTAGTAATTTAATTATGTGGCTTTTAAACGATTCAAAACCATATGTCGTTATAATATTCGTTGTGATATGAATTGAGTGACATTCAAGGAAAAAATAGTAGTAACTAGTAATTTAATTATGTGGCTTTAAACGATTCAAAACCATATGTCGTTATAATATTCAAGTGATATGAATTGAGTGACATTCAAGGAAAAAATAGTAGTAACTAGTAATTTAATTATGTGGCTTTTAAACGATTCAAAACCATATGTCGTTATAATATTCATGTGATATGAATTGAGTGACATTCAAGGAAAAAATAGTAGTAACTAGTAATTTAATTATGTGGCTTTTAAACGATTCAAAACCATATGTCGTTATAATATTCGTTGTGATATGAATTGAGTGACATTCAAGGAAAAAATAGTAGTAACTAGTAATTTAATTATGTGGCTTTTAAACGATTCAAAACCATATGTCGTTATAATATTCAGTGATATGAATTGAGTGACATTCAAGGAAAAAATAGTAGTAACTAGTAATTTAATTATGTGGCTTTTAAACGATTCAAAACCATATGTCGTTATAATATTCATGTGATATGAATTGAGTGACATTCAAGGAAAAAATAGTAGTAACTAGTAATTTAATTATGTGGCTTTTAAACGATTCAAAACCATATGTCGTTATAATATTCAAGTGATATGAATTGAGTGACATTCAAGGAAAAAATAGTAGTAACTAGTAATTTAATTATGTGGCTTTTAAACGATTCAAAACCATATGTCGTTATAATATTCAAGTGATATGAATTGAGTGACATTCAAGGAAAAAATAGTAGTAACTAGTAATTTAATTATGTGGCTTTAAACGATTCAAAACCATATGTCGTTATAATATTCAAGTAGATATGAATTGAGTGACATTCAAGGAAAAAATAGTAGTAACTAGTAATTTAATTATGTGGCTTTTAAACGATTCAAAACCATATGTCGTTATAATATTCAGTGATATGAATTGAGTGACATTCAAGGAAAAATAGTAGTAACTAGTAATTTAATTATGTGGCTTTTAAACGATTCAAAACCATATGTCGTTATAATATTCAAGTGATATGAATTGAGTGACATTCAAGGAAAAAATAGTAGTAACTAGTAATTTAATTATGTGGCTTTTAAACGATTCAAAACCATATGTCGTTATAATATTCAAGTGATATGAATTGAGTGACATTCAAGGAAAAAATAGTAGTAACTAGTAATTTAATTATGTGGCTTTAAACGATTCAAAACCATATGTCGTTATAATATTCGTTGTGATATGAATTGAGTGACATTCAAGGAAAAAATAGTAGTAACTAGTAATTTAATTATGTGGCTTTTAAACGATTCAAAACCATATGTCGTTATAATATTCATAGATATGAATTGAGTGACATTCAAGGAAAAAATAGTAGTAACTAGTAATTTAATTATGTGGCTTTTAAACGATTCAAAACCATATGTCGTTATAATATTCAAGTGATATGAATTGAGTGACATTCAAGGAAAAAATAGTAGTAACTAGTAATTTAATTATGTGGCTTTTAAACGATTCAAAACCATATGTCGTTATAATATTCAAGTGATATGAATTGAGTGACATTCAAGGAAAAAATAGTAGTAACTAGTAATTTAATTATGTGGCTTTAAACGATTCAAAACCATATGTCGTTATAATATTCAAGTGATATGAATTGAGTGACATTCAAGGAAAAAATAGTAGTAACTAGTAATTTAATTATGTGGCTTTTAAACGATTCAAAACCATATGTCGTTATAATATTCAAGTGATATGAATTGAGTGACATTCAAGGAAAAAATAGTAGTAACTAGTAATTTAATTATGTGGCTTTTAAACGATTCAAAACCATATGTCGTTATAATATTCAAGCAGATATGAATTGAGTGACATTCAAGGAAAAATAGTAGTAACTAGTAATTTAATTATGTGGCTTTTAAACGATTCAAAACCATATGTCGTTATAATATTCAAGTGATATGAATTGAGTGACATTCAAGGAAAAAATAGTAGTAACTAGTAATTTAATTATGTGGCTTTTAAACGATTCAAAACCATATGTCGTTATAATATTCAAGTGATATGAATTGAGTGACATTCAAGGAAAAAATAGTAGTAACTAGTAATTTAATTATGTGGCTTTTAAACGATTCAAAACCATATGTCGTTATAATATTCAAGTGATATGAATTGAGTGACATTCAAGGAAAAAATAGTAGTAACTAGTAATTTAATTATGTGGCTTTTAAACGATTCAAAACCATATGTCGTTATAATATTCATAGATATGAATTGAGTGACATTCAAGGAAAAAATAGTAGTAACTAGTAATTTAATTATGTGGCTTTTAAACGATTCAAAACCATATGTCGTTATAATATTCAAGTGATATGAATTGAGTGACATTCAAGGAAAAAATAGTAGTAACTAGTAATTTAATTATGTGGCTTTTAAACGATTCAAAACCATATGTCGTTATAATATTCAAGTAGATATGAATTGAGTGACATTCAAGGAAAAAATAGTAGTAACTAGTAATTTAATTATGTGGCTTTTAAACGATTCAAAACCATATGTCGTTATAATATTCATGTGATATGAATTGAGTGACATTCAAGGAAAAAATAGTAGTAACTAGTAATTTAATTATGTGGCTTTTAAACGATTCAAAACCATATGTCGTTATAATATTCAAGTGATATGAATTGAGTGACATTCAAGGAAAAATAGTAGTAACTAGTAATTTAATTATGTGGCTTTTAAACGATTCAAAACCATATGTCGTTATAATATTCAAGTAGATATGAATTGAGTGACATTCAAGGAAAAAATAGTAGTAACTAGTAATTTAATTATGTGGCTTTTAAACGATTCAAAACCATATGTCGTTATAATATTCAAGTGATATGAATTGAGTGACATTCAAGGAAAAAATAGTAGTAACTAGTAATTTAATTATGTGGCTTTTAAACGATTCAAAACCATATGTCGTTATAATATTCGTTGTGATATGAATTGAGTGACATTCAAGGAAAAAATAGTAGTAACTAGTAATTTAATTATGTGGCTTTTAAACGATTCAAAACCATATGTCGTTATAATATTCGTTGTGATATGAATTGAGTGACATTCAAGGAAAAATAGTAGTAACTAGTAATTTAATTATGTGGCTTTTAAACGATTCAAAACCATATGTCGTTATAATATTCAAGTGATATGAATTGAGTGACATTCAAGAAAAAATAGTAGTAACTAGTAATTTAATTATGTGGCTTTTAAACGATTCAAAACCATATGTCGTTATAATATTCAAGTAGATATGAATTGAGTGACATTCAAGGAAAAATAGTAGTAACTAGTAATTTAATTATGTGGCTTTTAAACGATTCAAAACCATATGTCGTTATAATATTCAAGTAGATATGAATTGAGTGACATTCAAGGAAAAAATAGTAGTAACTAGTAATTTAATTATGTGGCTTTTAAACGATTCAAAACCATATGTCGTTATAATATTCGTTGTGATATGAATTGAGTGACATTCAAGGAAAAAATAGTAGTAACTAGTAATTTAATTATGTGGCTTTTAAACGATTCAAAACCATATGTCGTTATAATATTCAAGTGATATGAATTGAGTGACATTCAAGGAAAAATAGTAGTAACTAGTAATTTAATTATGTGGCTTTTAAACGATTCAAAACCATATGTCGTTATAATATTCAAGTAGATATGAATTGAGTGACATTCAAGGAAAAAATAGTAGTAACTAGTAATTTAATTATGTGGCTTTAAACGATTCAAAACCATATGTCGTTATAATATTCAAGTGATATGAATTGAGTGACATTCAAGGAAAAAATAGTAGTAACTAGTAATTTAATTATGTGGCTTTTAAACGATTCAAAACCATATGTCGTTATAATATTCAAGTGATATGAATTGAGTGACATTCAAGGAAAAAATAGTAGTAACTAGTAATTTAATTATGTGGCTTTTAAACGATTCAAAACCATATGTCGTTATAATATTCAAGTGATATGAATTGAGTGACATTCAAGGAAAAAATAGTAGTAACTAGTAATTTAATTATGTGGCTTTTAAACGATTCAAAACCATATGTCGTTATAATATTCAAGCAGATATGAATTGAGTGACATTCAAGGAAAAAATAGTAGTAACTAGTAATTTAATTATGTGGCTTTTAAACGATTCAAAACCATATGTCGTTATAATATTCAAGTAGATATGAATTGAGTGACATTCAAGGAAAAATAGTAGTAACTAGTAATTTAATTATGTGGCTTTTAAACGATTCAAAACCATATGTCGTTATAATATTCAAGTAGATATGAATTGAGTGACATTCAAGGAAAAAATAGTAGTAACTAGTAATTTAATTATGTGGCTTTAAACGATTCAAAACCATATGTCGTTATAATATTCAAGTGATATGAATTGAGTGACATTCAAGGAAAAAATAGTAGTAACTAGTAATTTAATTATGTGGCTTTTAAACGATTCAAAACCATATGTCGTTATAATATTCAAGTGATATGAATTGAGTGACATTCAAGGAAAAAATAGTAGTAACTAGTAATTTAATTATGTGGCTTTTAAACGATTCAAAACCATATGTCGTTATAATATTCGTTGTGATATGAATTGAGTGACATTCAAGGAAAAATAGTAGTAACTAGTAATTTAATTATGTGGCTTTTAAACGATTCAAAACCATATGTCGTTATAATATTCATAGTGATATGAATTGAGTGACATTCAAGGAAAAAATAGTAGTAACTAGTAATTTAATTATGTGGCTTTTAAACGATTCAAAACCATATGTCGTTATAATATTCAAGTGATATGAATTGAGTGACATTCAAGGAAAAAATAGTAGTAACTAGTAATTTAATTATGTGGCTTTTAAACGATTCAAAACCATATGTCGTTATAATATTCAAGTGATATGAATTGAGTGACATTCAAGGAAAAAATAGTAGTAACTAGTAATTTAATTATGTGGCTTTTAAACGATTCAAAACCATATGTCGTTATAATATTCAAGTGATATGAATTGAGTGACATTCAAGGAAAAATAGTAGTAACTAGTAATTTAATTATGTGGCTTTTAAACGATTCAAAACCATATGTCGTTATAATATTCATAGATATGAATTGAGTGACATTCAAGGAAAAAATAGTAGTAACTAGTAATTTAATTATGTGGCTTTTAAACGATTCAAAACCATATGTCGTTATAATATTCGCTGTGATATGAATTGAGTGACATTCAAGGAAAAAATAGTAGTAACTAGTAATTTAATTATGTGGCTTTTAAACGATTCAAAACCATATGTCGTTATAATATTCAAGCAGATATGAATTGAGTGACATTCAAGGAAAAAATAGTAGTAACTAGTAATTTAATTATGTGGCTTTTAAACGATTCAAAACCATATGTCGTTATAATATTCGCTGTGATATGAATTGAGTGACATTCAAGGAAAAAATAGTAGTAACTAGTAATTTAATTATGTGGCTTTTAAACGATTCAAAACCATATGTCGTTATAATATTCAAGTAGATATGAATTGAGTGACATTCAAGGAAAAAATAGTAGTAACTAGTAATTTAATTATGTGGCTTTTAAACGATTCAAAACCATATGTCGTTATAATATTCAAGTAGATATGAATTGAGTGACATTCAAGGAAAAATAGTAGTAACTAGTAATTTAATTATGTGGCTTTTAAACGATTCAAAACCATATGTCGTTATAATATTCAAGTAGATATGAATTGAGTGACATTCAAGGAAAAAATAGTAGTAACTAGTAATTTAATTATGTGGCTTTTAAACGATTCAAAACCATATGTCGTTATAATATTCAAGTGATATGAATTGAGTGACATTCAAGGAAAAAATAGTAGTAACTAGTAATTTAATTATGTGGCTTTTAAACGATTCAAAACCATATGTCGTTATAATATTCGCAGATATGAATTGAGTGACATTCAAGGAAAAATAGTAGTAACTAGTAATTTAATTATGTGGCTTTTAAACGATTCAAAACCATATGTCGTTATAATATTCAAGTGATATGAATTGAGTGACATTCAAGGAAAAAATAGTAGTAACTAGTAATTTAATTATGTGGCTTTTAAACGATTCAAAACCATATGTCGTTATAATATTCAAGTGATATGAATTGAGTGACATTCAAGGAAAAAATAGTAGTAACTAGTAATTTAATTATGTGGCTTTTAAACGATTCAAAACCATATGTCGTTATAATATTCATTGTGATATGAATTGAGTGACATTCAAGGAAAAAATAGTAGTAACTAGTAATTTAATTATGTGGCTTTTAAACGATTCAAAACCATATGTCGTTATAATATTCATGTGATATGAATTGAGTGACATTCAAGGAAAAAATAGTAGTAACTAGTAATTTAATTATGTGGCTTTTAAACGATTCAAAACCATATGTCGTTATAATATTCAAGTGATATGAATTGAGTGACATTCAAGGAAAAAATAGTAGTAACTAGTAATTTAATTATGTGGCTTTTAAACGATTCAAAACCATATGTCGTTATAATATTCAAGTTAGATATGAATTGAGTGACATTCAAGGAAAAAATAGTAGTAACTAGTAATTTAATTATGTGGCTTTAAACGATTCAAAACCATATGTCGTTATAATATTCGCTGTGATATGAATTGAGTGACATTCAAGGAAAAATAGTAGTAACTAGTAATTTAATTATGTGGCTTTTAAACGATTCAAAACCATATGTCGTTATAATATTCAAGTGATATGAATTGAGTGACATTCAAGGAAAAAATAGTAGTAACTAGTAATTTAATTATGTGGCTTTTAAACGATTCAAAACCATATGTCGTTATAATATTCAAGTGATATGAATTGAGTGACATTCAAGGAAAAAATAGTAGTAACTAGTAATTTAATTATGTGGCTTTTAAACGATTCAAAACCATATGTCGTTATAATATTCGTTGTGATATGAATTGAGTGACATTCAAGGAAAAAATAGTAGTAACTAGTAATTTAATTATGTGGCTTTTAAACGATTCAAAACCATATGTCGTTATAATATTCAAGTAGATATGAATTGAGTGACATTCAAGGAAAAAATAGTAGTAACTAGTAATTTAATTATGTGGCTTTTAAACGATTCAAAACCATATGTCGTTATAATATTCGCTGTGATATGAATTGAGTGACATTCAAGGAAAAAATAGTAGTAACTAGTAATTTAATTATGTGGCTTTTAAACGATTCAAAACCATATGTCGTTATAATATTCAAGTAGATATGAATTGAGTGACATTCAAGGAAAAAATAGTAGTAACTAGTAATTTAATTATGTGGCTTTTAAACGATTCAAAACCATATGTCGTTATAATATTCAAGTGATATGAATTGAGTGACATTCAAGGAAAAAATAGTAGTAACTAGTAATTTAATTATGTGGCTTTTAAACGATTCAAAACCATATGTCGTTATAATATTCGCTGTGATATGAATTGAGTGACATTCAAGGAAAAAATAGTAGTAACTAGTAATTTAATTATGTGGCTTTTAAACGATTCAAAACCATATGTCGTTATAATATTCAAGTGATATGAATTGAGTGACATTCAAGGAAAAAATAGTAGTAACTAGTAATTTAATTATGTGGCTTTTAAACGATTCAAAACCATATGTCGTTATAATATTCAAGTAGATATGAATTGAGTGACATTCAAGGAAAAATAGTAGTAACTAGTAATTTAATTATGTGGCTTTTAAACGATTCAAAACCATATGTCGTTATAATATTCAAGTGATATGAATTGAGTGACATTCAAGGAAAAATAGTAGTAACTAGTAATTTAATTATGTGGCTTTTAAACGATTCAAAACCATATGTCGTTATAATATTCATGTGATATGAATTGAGTGACATTCAAGGAAAAAATAGTAGTAACTAGTAATTTAATTATGTGGCTTTTAAACGATTCAAAACCATATGTCGTTATAATATTCAGTAGATATGAATTGAGTGACATTCAAGGAAAAAATAGTAGTAACTAGTAATTTAATTATGTGGCTTTTAAACGATTCAAAACCATATGTCGTTATAATATTCAAGTGTGATATGAATTGAGTGACATTCAAGGAAAAAATAGTAGTAACTAGTAATTTAATTATGTGGCTTTTAAACGATTCAAAACCATATGTCGTTATAATATTCAAGTAGATATGAATTGAGTGACATTCAAGGAAAAAATAGTAGTAACTAGTAATTTAATTATGTGGCTTTTAAACGATTCAAAACCATATGTCGTTATAATATTCAAGTAGATATGAATTGAGTGACATTCAAGGAAAAATAGTAGTAACTAGTAATTTAATTATGTGGCTTTTAAACGATTCAAAACCATATGTCGTTATAATATTCGCTGTGATATGAATTGAGTGACATTCAAGGAAAAAATAGTAGTAACTAGTAATTTAATTATGTGGCTTTTAAACGATTCAAAACCATATGTCGTTATAATATTCAAGTAGATATGAATTGAGTGACATTCAAGGAAAAATAGTAGTAACTAGTAATTTAATTATGTGGCTTTTAAACGATTCAAAACCATATGTCGTTATAATATTCAAGTGATATGAATTGAGTGACATTCAAGGAAAAATAGTAGTAACTAGTAATTTAATTATGTGGCTTTTAAACGATTCAAAACCATATGTCGTTATAATATTCATGTGATATGAATTGAGTGACATTCAAGGAAAAAATAGTAGTAACTAGTAATTTAATTATGTGGCTTTTAAACGATTCAAAACCATATGTCGTTATAATATTCGTTGTGATATGAATTGAGTGACATTCAAGGAAAAAATAGTAGTAACTAGTAATTTAATTATGTGGCTTTTAAACGATTCAAAACCATATGTCGTTATAATATTCAAGTGATATGAATTGAGTGACATTCAAGGAAAAAATAGTAGTAACTAGTAATTTAATTATGTGGCTTTTAAACGATTCAAAACCATATGTCGTTATAATATTCAAGTAGATATGAATTGAGTGACATTCAAGGAAAAAATAGTAGTAACTAGTAATTTAATTATGTGGCTTTTAAACGATTCAAAACCATATGTCGTTATAATATTCGCTGTGATATGAATTGAGTGACATTCAAGGAAAAAATAGTAGTAACTAGTAATTTAATTATGTGGCTTTTAAACGATTCAAAACCATATGTCGTTATAATATTCAAGTGATATGAATTGAGTGACATTCAAGGAAAAATAGTAGTAACTAGTAATTTAATTATGTGGCTTTTAAACGATTCAAAACCATATGTCGTTATAATATTCAAGTGATATGAATTGAGTGAC
Organism: Przewalskia tangutica; assembly: GCA_029844215.1. NCBI lineage: Eukaryota > Viridiplantae > Streptophyta > Magnoliopsida > Solanales > Solanaceae > Przewalskia > Przewalskia tangutica. The sequence continues at coordinate 95,637,993 of CM056732.1, read as the reverse complement.
ATTCAAGGAAAAAATAGTAGTAACTAGTAATTTAATTATGTGGCTTTTAAACGATTCAAAACCATATGTCGTTATAATATTCAAGTAGATATGAATTGAGTGACATTCAAGGAAAAAATAGTAGTAACTAGTAATTTAATTATGTGGCTTTTAAACGATTCAAAACCATATGTCGTTATAATATTCAAGTGATATGAATTGAGTGACATTCAAGGAAAAAATAGTAGTAACTAGTAATTTAATTATGTGGCTTTAAACGATTCAAAACCATATGTCGTTATAATATTCATAGATATGAATTGAGTGACATTCAAGGAAAAAATAGTAGTAACTAGTAATTTAATTATGTGGCTTTTAAACGATTCAAAACCATATGTCGTTATAATATTCAAGTAGATATGAATTGAGTGACATTCAAGGAAAAAATAGTAGTAACTAGTAATTTAATTATGTGGCTTTTAAACGATTCAAAACCATATGTCGTTATAATATTCAAGTGATATGAATTGAGTGACATTCAAGGAAAAAATAGTAGTAACTAGTAATTTAATTATGTGGCTTTTAAACGATTCAAAACCATATGTCGTTATAATATTCAAGTGATATGAATTGAGTGACATTCAAGGAAAAAATAGTAGTAACTAGTAATTTAATTATGTGGCTTTTAAACGATTCAAAACCATATGTCGTTATAATATTCAAGCAGATATGAATTGAGTGACATTCAAGGAAAAAATAGTAGTAACTAGTAATTTAATTATGTGGCTTTTAAACGATTCAAAACCATATGTCGTTATAATATTCACAGATATGAATTGAGTGACATTCAAGGAAAAAATAGTAGTAACTAGTAATTTAATTATGTGGCTTTTAAACGATTCAAAACCATATGTCGTTATAATATTCAAGTAGATATGAATTGAGTGACATTCAAGGAAAAAATAGTAGTAACTAGTAATTTAATTATGTGGCTTTTAAACGATTCAAAACCATATGTCGTTATAATATTCAAGTGATATGAATTGAGTGACATTCAAGGAAAAAATAGTAGTAACTAGTAATTTAATTATGTGGCTTTTAAACGATTCAAAACCATATGTCGTTATAATATTCGTTGTGATATGAATTGAGTGACATTCAAGGAAAAAATAGTAGTAACTAGTAATTTAATTATGTGGCTTTTAAACGATTCAAAACCATATGTCGTTATAATATTCAAGTAGATATGAATTGAGTGACATTCAAGGAAAAAATAGTAGTAACTAGTAATTTAATTATGTGGCTTTTAAACGATTCAAAACCATATGTCGTTATAATATTCAAGTGATATGAATTGAGTGACATTCAAGGAAAAATAGTAGTAACTAGTAATTTAATTATGTGGCTTTTAAACGATTCAAAACCATATGTCGTTATAATATTCAAGTGATATGAATTGAGTGACATTCAAGGAAAAAATAGTAGTAACTAGTAATTTAATTATGTGGCTTTTAAACGATTCAAAACCATATGTCGTTATAATATTCAAGTGATATGAATTGAGTGACATTCAAGGAAAAAATAGTAGTAACTAGTAATTTAATTATGTGGCTTTTAAACGATTCAAAACCATATGTCGTTATAATATTCAAGTAGATATGAATTGAGTGACATTCAAGGAAAAAATAGTAGTAACTAGTAATTTAATTATGTGGCTTTTAAACGATTCAAAACCATATGTCGTTATAATATTCACAGTGATATGAATTGAGTGACATTCAAGGAAAAAATAGTAGTAACTAGTAATTTAATTATGTGGCTTTAAACGATTCAAAACCATATGTCGTTATAATATTCAAGTAGATATGAATTGAGTGACATTCAAGGAAAAAATAGTAGTAACTAGTAATTTAATTATGTGGCTTTAAACGATTCAAAACCATATGTCGTTATAATATTCATAGATATGAATTGAGTGACATTCAAGGAAAAAATAGTAGTAACTAGTAATTTAATTATGTGGCTTTTAAACGATTCAAAACCATATGTCGTTATAATATTCGCTGTGATATGAATTGAGTGACATTCAAGGAAAAAATAGTAGTAACTAGTAATTTAATTATGTGGCTTTTAAACGATTCAAAACCATATGTCGTTATAATATTCAAGTGATATGAATTGAGTGACATTCAAGGAAAAAATAGTAGTAACTAGTAATTTAATTATGTGGCTTTTAAACGATTCAAAACCATATGTCGTTATAATATTCGCTGTGATATGAATTGAGTGACATTCAAGGAAAAAATAGTAGTAACTAGTAATTTAATTATGTGGCTTTTAAACGATTCAAAACCATATGTCGTTATAATATTCAAGTGATATGAATTGAGTGACATTCAAGGAAAAAATAGTAGTAACTAGTAATTTAATTATGTGGCTTTAAACGATTCAAAACCATATGTCGTTATAATATTCAAGTGATATGAATTGAGTGACATTCAAGGAAAAAATAGTAGTAACTAGTAATTTAATTATGTGGCTTTAAACGATTCAAAACCATATGTCGTTATAATATTCAAGTGATATGAATTGAGTGACATTCAAGGAAAAATAGTAGTAACTAGTAATTTAATTATGTGGCTTTTAAACGATTCAAAACCATATGTCGTTATAATATTCGCTGTGATATGAATTGAGTGACATTCAAGGAAAAAATAGTAGTAACTAGTAATTTAATTATGTGGCTTTTAAACGATTCAAAACCATATGTCGTTATAATATTCAAGTAGATATGAATTGAGTGACATTCAAGGAAAAAATAGTAGTAACTAGTAATTTAATTATGTGGCTTTTAAACGATTCAAAACCATATGTCGTTATAATATTCACAGTGATATGAATTGAGTGACATTCAAGGAAAAAATAGTAGTAACTAGTAATTTAATTATGTGGCTTTTAAACGATTCAAAACCATATGTCGTTATAATATTCAAGTGATATGAATTGAGTGACATTCAAGGAAAAAATAGTAGTAACTAGTAATTTAATTATGTGGCTTTTAAACGATTCAAAACCATATGTCGTTATAATATTCAAGTGATATGAATTGAGTGACATTCAAGGAAAAATAGTAGTAACTAGTAATTTAATTATGTGGCTTTTAAACGATTCAAAACCATATGTCGTTATAATATTCAAGTGTGATATGAATTGAGTGACATTCAAGGAAAAAATAGTAGTAACTAGTAATTTAATTATGTGGCTTTAAACGATTCAAAACCATATGTCGTTATAATATTCAAGTGATATGAATTGAGTGACATTCAAGGAAAAAATAGTAGTAACTAGTAATTTAATTATGTGGCTTTTAAACGATTCAAAACCATATGTCGTTATAATATTCAAGTGATATGAATTGAGTGACATTCAAGGAAAAAATAGTAGTAACTAGTAATTTAATTATGTGGCTTTTAAACGATTCAAAACCATATGTCGTTATAATATTCAAGTAGATATGAATTGAGTGACATTCAAGGAAAAAATAGTAGTAACTAGTAATTTAATTATGTGGCTTTAAACGATTCAAAACCATATGTCGTTATAATATTCATAGATATGAATTGAGTGACATTCAAGGAAAAAATAGTAGTAACTAGTAATTTAATTATGTGGCTTTTAAACGATTCAAAACCATATGTCGTTATAATATTCGCTAGATATGAATTGAGTGACATTCAAGGAAAAAATAGTAGTAACTAGTAATTTAATTATGTGGCTTTTAAACGATTCAAAACCATATGTCGTTATAATATTCAAGTGATATGAATTGAGTGACATTCAAGGAAAAAATAGTAGTAACTAGTAATTTAATTATGTGGCTTTTAAACGATTCAAAACCATATGTCGTTATAATATTCAAGTAGATATGAATTGAGTGACATTCAAGGAAAAAATAGTAGTAACTAGTAATTTAATTATGTGGCTTTTAAACGATTCAAAACCATATGTCGTTATAATATTCAGTGATATGAATTGAGTGACATTCAAGGAAAAAATAGTAGTAACTAGTAATTTAATTATGTGGCTTTTAAACGATTCAAAACCATATGTCGTTATAATATTCAAGTGATATGAATTGAGTGACATTCAAGGAAAAAATAGTAGTAACTAGTAATTTAATTATGTGGCTTTTAAACGATTCAAAACCATATGTCGTTATAATATTCATAGATATGAATTGAGTGACATTCAAGGAAAAAATAGTAGTAACTAGTAATTTAATTATGTGGCTTTTAAACGATTCAAAACCATATGTCGTTATAATATTCAAGTAGATATGAATTGAGTGACATTCAAGGAAAAAATAGTAGTAACTAGTAATTTAATTATGTGGCTTTTAAACGATTCAAAACCATATGTCGTTATAATATTCAAGTGATATGAATTGAGTGACATTCAAGGAAAAAATAGTAGTAACTAGTAATTTAATTATGTGGCTTTTAAACGATTCAAAACCATATGTCGTTATAATATTCGTTGTGATATGAATTGAGTGACATTCAAGGAAAAAATAGTAGTAACTAGTAATTTAATTATGTGGCTTTTAAACGATTCAAAACCATATGTCGTTATAATATTCAAGTAGATATGAATTGAGTGACATTCAAGGAAAAAATAGTAGTAACTAGTAATTTAATTATGTGGCTTTTAAACGATTCAAAACCATATGTCGTTATAATATTCAAGTAGATATGAATTGAGTGACATTCAAGGAAAAATAGTAGTAACTAGTAATTTAATTATGTGGCTTTTAAACGATTCAAAACCATATGTCGTTATAATATTCATGTGATATGAATTGAGTGACATTCAAGGAAAAAATAGTAGTAACTAGTAATTTAATTATGTGGCTTTTAAACGATTCAAAACCATATGTCGTTATAATATTCAAGTGATATGAATTGAGTGACATTCAAGGAAAAAATAGTAGTAACTAGTAATTTAATTATGTGGCTTTTAAACGATTCAAAACCATATGTCGTTATAATATTCATAGATATGAATTGAGTGACATTCAAGGAAAAAATAGTAGTAACTAGTAATTTAATTATGTGGCTTTTAAACGATTCAAAACCATATGTCGTTATAATATTCAAGTGATATGAATTGAGTGACATTCAAGGAAAAAATAGTAGTAACTAGTAATTTAATTATGTGGCTTTTAAACGATTCAAAACCATATGTCGTTATAATATTCAAGTGATATGAATTGAGTGACATTCAAGGAAAAAATAGTAGTAACTAGTAATTTAATTATGTGGCTTTTAAACGATTCAAAACCATATGTCGTTATAATATTCAAGTGATATGAATTGAGTGACATTCAAGGAAAAAATAGTAGTAACTAGTAATTTAATTATGTGGCTTTTAAACGATTCAAAACCATATGTCGTTATAATATTCAAGTGATATGAATTGAGTGACATTCAAGGAAAAAATAGTAGTAACTAGTAATTTAATTATGTGGCTTTTAAACGATTCAAAACCATATGTCGTTATAATATTCAAGTAGATATGAATTGAGTGACATTCAAGGAAAAAATAGTAGTAACTAGTAATTTAATTATGTGGCTTTTAAACGATTCAAAACCATATGTCGTTATAATATTCAAGTGATATGAATTGAGTGACATTCAAGGAAAAAATAGTAGTAACTAGTAATTTAATTATGTGGCTTTTAAACGATTCAAAACCATATGTCGTTATAATATTCAAGTAGATATGAATTGAGTGACATTCAAGGAAAAAATAGTAGTAACTAGTAATTTAATTATGTGGCTTTTAAACGATTCAAAACCATATGTCGTTATAATATTCGTTGTGATATGAATTGAGTGACATTCAAGGAAAAAATAGTAGTAACTAGTAATTTAATTATGTGGCTTTTAAACGATTCAAAACCATATGTCGTTATAATATTCAAGTGATATGAATTGAGTGACATTCAAGGAAAAAATAGTAGTAACTAGTAATTTAATTATGTGGCTTTTAAACGATTCAAAACCATATGTCGTTATAATATTCAAGTGATATGAATTGAGTGACATTCAAGGAAAAAATAGTAGTAACTAGTAATTTAATTATGTGGCTTTTAAACGATTCAAAACCATATGTCGTTATAATATTCAAGTAGATATGAATTGAGTGACATTCAAGGAAAAAATAGTAGTAACTAGTAATTTAATTATGTGGCTTTTAAACGATTCAAAACCATATGTCGTTATAATATTCGCAGATATGAATTGAGTGACATTCAAGGAAAAATAGTAGTAACTAGTAATTTAATTATGTGGCTTTTAAACGATTCAAAACCATATGTCGTTATAATATTCAAGTAGATATGAATTGAGTGACATTCAAGGAAAAAATAGTAGTAACTAGTAATTTAATTATGTGGCTTTTAAACGATTCAAAACCATATGTCGTTATAATATTCGCTGTGATATGAATTGAGTGACATTCAAGGAAAAAATAGTAGTAACTAGTAATTTAATTATGTGGCTTTTAAACGATTCAAAACCATATGTCGTTATAATATTCAGTGATATGAATTGAGTGACATTCAAGGAAAAAATAGTAGTAACTAGTAATTTAATTATGTGGCTTTTAAACGATTCAAAACCATATGTCGTTATAATATTCAAGTGATATGAATTGAGTGACATTCAAGGAAAATAGTAGTAACTAGTAATTTAATTATGTGGCTTTTAAACGATTCAAAACCATATGTCGTTATAATATTCAAGTGATATGAATTGAGTGACATTCAAGGAAAAAATAGTAGTAACTAGTAATTTAATTATGTGGCTTTTAAACGATTCAAAACCATATGTCGTTATAATATTCAAGTAGATATGAATTGAGTGACATTCAAGGAAAAAATAGTAGTAACTAGTAATTTAATTATGTGGCTTTTAAACGATTCAAAACCATATGTCGTTATAATATTCAAGTGATATGAATTGAGTGACATTCAAGGAAAAAATAGTAGTAACTAGTAATTTAATTATGTGGCTTTTAAACGATTCAAAACCATATGTCGTTATAATATTCAAGTAGATATGAATTGAGTGACATTCAAGGAAAAAATAGTAGTAACTAGTAATTTAATTATGTGGCTTTTAAACGATTCAAAACCATATGTCGTTATAATATTCAAGTGATATGAATTGAGTGACATTCAAGGAAAAAATAGTAGTAACTAGTAATTTAATTATGTGGCTTTTAAACGATTCAAAACCATATGTCGTTATAATATTCATGTGATATGAATTGAGTGACATTCAAGGAAAAAATAGTAGTAACTAGTAATTTAATTATGTGGCTTTTAAACGATTCAAAACCATATGTCGTTATAATATTCATGTGATATGAATTGAGTGACATTCAAGGAAAAATAGTAGTAACTAGTAATTTAATTATGTGGCTTTTAAACGATTCAAAACCATATGTCGTTATAATATTCGTGTGATATGAATTGAGTGACATTCAAGGAAAAAATAGTAGTAACTAGTAATTTAATTATGTGGCTTTTAAACGATTCAAAACCATATGTCGTTATAATATTCATGTGATATGAATTGAGTGACATTCAAGGAAAAAATAGTAGTAACTAGTAATTTAATTATGTGGCTTTTAAACGATTCAAAACCATATGTCGTTATAATATTCAAGTGATATGAATTGAGTGACATTCAAGGAAAAAATAGTAGTAACTAGTAATTTAATTATGTGGCTTTTAAACGATTCAAAACCATATGTCGTTATAATATTCGTTGTGATATGAATTGAGTGACATTCAAGGAAAAAATAGTAGTAACTAGTAATTTAATTATGTGGCTTTTAAACGATTCAAAACCATATGTCGTTATAATATTCAAGTGTGATATGAATTGAGTGACATTCAAGGAAAAAATAGTAGTAACTAGTAATTTAATTATGTGGCTTTTAAACGATTCAAAACCATATGTCGTTATAATATTCAAGCAGATATGAATTGAGTGACATTCAAGGAAAAAATAGTAGTAACTAGTAATTTAATTATGTGGCTTTTAAACGATTCAAAACCATATGTCGTTATAATATTCAGTGATATGAATTGAGTGACATTCAAGGAAAAAATAGTAGTAACTAGTAATTTAATTATGTGGCTTTTAAACGATTCAAAACCATATGTCGTTATAATATTCAAGTGATATGAATTGAGTGACATTCAAGGAAAAAATAGTAGTAACTAGTAATTTAATTATGTGGCTTTAAACGATTCAAAACCATATGTCGTTATAATATTCAAGTAGATATGAATTGAGTGACATTCAAGGAAAAAATAGTAGTAACTAGTAATTTAATTATGTGGCTTTTAAACGATTCAAAACCATATGTCGTTATAATATTCAAGTGATATGAATTGAGTGACATTCAAGGAAAAAATAGTAGTAACTAGTAATTTAATTATGTGGCTTTTAAACGATTCAAAACCATATGTCGTTATAATATTCAAGTAGATATGAATTGAGTGACATTCAAGGAAAAAATAGTAGTAACTAGTAATTTAATTATGTGGCTTTTAAACGATTCAAAACCATATGTCGTTATAATATTCTGTGATATGAATTGAGTGACATTCAAGGAAAAATAGTAGTAACTAGTAATTTAATTATGTGGCTTTTAAACGATTCAAAACCATATGTCGTTATAATATTCAAGTAGATATGAATTGAGTGACATTCAAGGAAAAAATAGTAGTAACTAGTAATTTAATTATGTGGCTTTTAAACGATTCAAAACCATATGTCGTTATAATATTCGTTGTGATATGAATTGAGTGACATTCAAGGAAAAAATAGTAGTAACTAGTAATTTAATTATGTGGCTTTTAAACGATTCAAAACCATATGTCGTTATAATATTCGCTGTGATATGAATTGAGTGACATTCAAGGAAAAAATAGTAGTAACTAGTAATTTAATTATGTGGCTTTTAAACGATTCAAAACCATATGTCGTTATAATATTCGTTGTGATATGAATTGAGTGACATTCAAGGAAAAAATAGTAGTAACTAGTAATTTAATTATGTGGCTTTTAAACGATTCAAAACCATATGTCGTTATAATATTCGTTGTGATATGAATTGAGTGACATTCAAGGAAAAATAGTAGTAACTAGTAATTTAATTATGTGGCTTTTAAACGATTCAAAACCATATGTCGTTATAATATTCGCTGTGATATGAATTGAGTGACATTCAAGGAAAAAATAGTAGTAACTAGTAATTTAATTATGTGGCTTTTAAACGATTCAAAACCATATGTCGTTATAATATTCATAGATATGAATTGAGTGACATTCAAGGAAAAATAGTAGTAACTAGTAATTTAATTATGTGGCTTTTAAACGATTCAAAACCATATGTCGTTATAATATTCAAGTGATATGAATTGAGTGACATTCAAGGAAAAAATAGTAGTAACTAGTAATTTAATTATGTGGCTTTTAAACGATTCAAAACCATATGTCGTTATAATATTCAAGTGATATGAATTGAGTGACATTCAAGGAAAAATAGTAGTAACTAGTAATTTAATTATGTGGCTTTTAAACGATTCAAAACCATATGTCGTTATAATATTCATGTGATATGAATTGAGTGACATTCAAGGAAAAAATAGTAGTAACTAGTAATTTAATTATGTGGCTTTTAAACGATTCAAAACCATATGTCGTTATAATATTCGCTGTGATATGAATTGAGTGACATTCAAGGAAAAATAGTAGTAACTAGTAATTTAATTATGTGGCTTTTAAACGATTCAAAACCATATGTCGTTATAATATTCGTTGTGATATGAATTGAGTGACATTCAAGGAAAAAATAGTAGTAACTAGTAATTTAATTATGTGGCTTTTAAACGATTCAAAACCATATGTCGTTATAATATTCATGTGATATGAATTGAGTGACATTCAAGGAAAAAATAGTAGTAACTAGTAATTTAATTATGTGGCTTTTAAACGATTCAAAACCATATGTCGTTATAATATTCAAGTAGATATGAATTGAGTGACATTCAAGGAAAAAATAGTAGTAACTAGTAATTTAATTATGTGGCTTTTAAACGATTCAAAACCATATGTCGTTATAATATTCATGTGATATGAATTGAGTGACATTCAAGGAAAAAATAGTAGTAACTAGTAATTTAATTATGTGGCTTTTAAACGATTCAAAACCATATGTCGTTATAATATTCGCTGTGATATGAATTGAGTGACATTCAAGGAAAAATAGTAGTAACTAGTAATTTAATTATGTGGCTTTTAAACGATTCAAAACCATATGTCGTTATAATATTCATAGATATGAATTGAGTGACATTCAAGGAAAAAATAGTAGTAACTAGTAATTTAATTATGTGGCTTTTAAACGATTCAAAACCATATGTCGTTATAATATTCAAGTGATATGAATTGAGTGACATTCAAGGAAAAAATAGTAGTAACTAGTAATTTAATTATGTGGCTTTTAAACGATTCAAAACCATATGTCGTTATAATATTCAAGTGATATGAATTGAGTGACATTCAAGGAAAAAATAGTAGTAACTAGTAATTTAATTATGTGGCTTTTAAACGATTCAAAACCATATGTCGTTATAATATTCATAGATATGAATTGAGTGACATTCAAGGAAAAAATAGTAGTAACTAGTAATTTAATTATGTGGCTTTTAAACGATTCAAAACCATATGTCGTTATAATATTCATAGATATGAATTGAGTGACATTCAAGGAAAAAATAGTAGTAACTAGTAATTTAATTATGTGGCTTTTAAACGATTCAAAACCATATGTCGTTATAATATTCAAGTGATATGAATTGAGTGACATTCAAGGAAAAATAGTAGTAACTAGTAATTTAATTATGTGGCTTTTAAACGATTCAAAACCATATGTCGTTATAATATTCAAGTGATATGAATTGAGTGACATTCAAGGAAAAAATAGTAGTAACTAGTAATTTAATTATGTGGCTTTTAAACGATTCAAAACCATATGTCGTTATAATATTCACAGATATGAATTGAGTGACATTCAAGGAAAAATAGTAGTAACTAGTAATTTAATTATGTGGCTTTTAAACGATTCAAAACCATATGTCGTTATAATATTCAAGTGATATGAATTGAGTGACATTCAAGGAAAAAATAGTAGTAACTAGTAATTTAATTATGTGGCTTTTAAACGATTCAAAACCATATGTCGTTATAATATTCGCAGATATGAATTGAGTGACATTCAAGGAAAAATAGTAGTAACTAGTAATTTAATTATGTGGCTTTTAAACGATTCAAAACCATATGTCGTTATAATATTCAAGTGATATGAATTGAGTGACATTCAAGGAAAAAATAGTAGTAACTAGTAATTTAATTATGTGGCTTTTAAACGATTCAAAACCATATGTCGTTATAATATTCAAGTAGATATGAATTGAGTGACATTCAAGGAAAAAATAGTAGTAACTAGTAATTTAATTATGTGGCTTTTAAACGATTCAAAACCATATGTCGTTATAATATTCAAGCAGATATGAATTGAGTGACATTCAAGGAAAAATAGTAGTAACTAGTAATTTAATTATGTGGCTTTAAACGATTCAAAACCATATGTCGTTATAATATTCAAGTAGATATGAATTGAGTGACATTCAAGGAAAAAATAGTAGTAACTAGTAATTTAATTATGTGGCTTTTAAACGATTCAAAACCATATGTCGTTATAATATTCAAGTAGATATGAATTGAGTGACATTCAAGGAAAAATAGTAGTAACTAGTAATTTAATTATGTGGCTTTAAACGATTCAAAACCATATGTCGTTATAATATTCAAGTGATATGAATTGAGTGACATTCAAGGAAAAAATAGTAGTAACTAGTAATTTAATTATGTGGCTTTTAAACGATTCAAAACCATATGTCGTTATAATATTCACAGATATGAATTGAGTGACATTCAAGGAAAAAATAGTAGTAACTAGTAATTTAATTATGTGGCTTTTAAACGATTCAAAACCATATGTCGTTATAATATTCAAGTGATATGAATTGAGTGACATTCAAGGAAAAATAGTAGTAACTAGTAATTTAATTATGTGGCTTTTAAACGATTCAAAACCATATGTCGTTATAATATTCATAGATATGAATTGAGTGACATTCAAGGAAAAAATAGTAGTAACTAGTAATTTAATTATGTGGCTTTAAACGATTCAAAACCATATGTCGTTATAATATTCAGTGATATGAATTGAGTGACATTCAAGAAAAAATAGTAGTAACTAGTAATTTAATTATGTGGCTTTAAACGATTCAAAACCATATGTCGTTATAATATTCAAGTGATATGAATTGAGTGACATTCAAGGAAAAAATAGTAGTAACTAGTAATTTAATTATGTGGCTTTTAAACGATTCAAAACCATATGTCGTTATAATATTCAAGTGATATGAATTGAGTGACATTCAAGGAAAAATAGTAGTAACTAGTAATTTAATTATGTGGCTTTTAAACGATTCAAAACCATATGTCGTTATAATATTCATGTGATATGAATTGAGTGACATTCAAGGAAAAATAGTAGTAACTAGTAATTTAATTATGTGGCTTTAAACGATTCAAAACCATATGTCGTTATAATATTCATGTAGATATGAATTGAGTGACATTCAAGAAAAAATAGTAGTAACTAGTAATTTAATTATGTGGCTTTTAAACGATTCAAAACCATATGTCGTTATAATATTCATAGATATGAATTGAGTGACATTCAAGGAAAAAATAGTAGTAACTAGTAATTTAATTATGTGGCTTTTAAACGATTCAAAACCATATGTCGTTATAATATTCAAGTAGATATGAATTGAGTGACATTCAAGGAAAAATAGTAGTAACTAGTAATTTAATTATGTGGCTTTAAACGATTCAAAAACCATATGTCGTTATAATATTCAAGGTGATATGAATTGAGTGACATTCAAGGAAAAAATAGTAGTAACTAGTAATTTAATTATGTGGCTTTAAACGATTCAAAACCATATGTCGTTATAATATTCAAGTAGATATGAATTGAGTGACATTCAAGGAAAAAATAGTAGTAACTAGTAATTTAATTATGTGGCTTTAAACGATTCAAAACCATATGTCGTTATAATATTCAAGTAGATATGAATTGAGTGACATTCAAGGAAAAAATAGTAGTAACTAGTAATTTAATTATGTGGCTTTTAAACGATTCAAAACCATATGTCGTTATAATATTCATGTGATATGAATTGAGTGACATTCAAGGAAAAAATAGTAGTAACTAGTAATTTAATTATGTGGCTTTTAAACGATTCAAAACCATATGTCGTTATAATATTCGTGATATGAATTGAGTGACATTCAAGGAAAAAATAGTAGTAACTAGTAATTTAATTATGTGGCTTTTAAACGATTCAAAACCATATGTCGTTATAATATTCAAGTGATATGAATTGAGTGACATTCAAGGAAAAAATAGTAGTAACTAGTAATTTAATTATGTGGCTTTTAAACGATTCAAAACCATATGTCGTTATAATATTCATTGTGATATGAATTGAGTGACATTCAAGGAAAAAATAGTAGTAACTAGTAATTTAATTATGTGGCTTTTAAACGATTCAAAACCATATGTCGTTATAATATTCATAGATATGAATTGAGTGACATTCAAGGAAAAAATAGTAGTAACTAGTAATTTAATTATGTGGCTTTTAAACGATTCAAAACCATATGTCGTTATAATATTCAAGTGATATGAATTGAGTGACATTCAAGGAAAAAATAGTAGTAACTAGTAATTTAATTATGTGGCTTTTAAACGATTCAAAACCATATGTCGTTATAATATTCATGTGATATGAATTGAGTGACATTCAAGGAAAAAATAGTAGTAACTAGTAATTTAATTATGTGGCTTTTAAACGATTCAAAACCATATGTCGTTATAATATTCAAGGATATGAATTGAGTGACATTCAAGGAAAAAATAGTAGTAACTAGTAATTTAATTATGTGGCTTTTAAACGATTCAAAACCATATGTCGTTATAATATTCGCTGTGATATGAATTGAGTGACATTCAAGGAAAAATAGTAGTAACTAGTAATTTAATTATGTGGCTTTTAAACGATTCAAAACCATATGTCGTTATAATATTCATGTGATATGAATTGAGTGACATTCAAGGAAAAAATAGTAGTAACTAGTAATTTAATTATGTGGCTTTTAAACGATTCAAAACCATATGTCGTTATAATATTCAAGATATGAATTGAGTGACATTCAAGGAAAAAATAGTAGTAACTAGTAATTTAATTATGTGGCTTTTAAACGATTCAAAACCATATGTCGTTATAATATTCATAGTGATATGAATTGAGTGACATTCAAGGAAAAATAGTAGTAACTAGTAATTTAATTATGTGGCTTTTAAACGATTCAAAACCATATGTCGTTATAATATTCAAGTGATATGAATTGAGTGACATTCAAGGAAAAAATAGTAGTAACTAGTAATTTAATTATGTGGCTTTTAAACGATTCAAAACCATATGTCGTTATAATATTCGCAGATATGAATTGAGTGACATTCAAGGAAAAAATAGTAGTAACTAGTAATTTAATTATGTGGCTTTTAAACGATTCAAAACCATATGTCGTTATAATATTCAAGTGATATGAATTGAGTGACATTCAAGAAAAAATAGTAGTAACTAGTAATTTAATTATGTGGCTTTTAAACGATTCAAAACCATATGTCGTTATAATATTCACAGATATGAATTGAGTGACATTCAAGGAAAAAATAGTAGTAACTAGTAATTTAATTATGTGGCTTTTAAACGATTCAAAACCATATGTCGTTATAATATTCTGTGATATGAATTGAGTGACATTCAAGGAAAAATAGTAGTAACTAGTAATTTAATTATGTGGCTTTTAAACGATTCAAAACCATATGTCGTTATAATATTCAAGTAGATATGAATTGAGTGACATTCAAGGAAAAATAGTAGTAACTAGTAATTTAATTATGTGGCTTTTAAACGATTCAAAACCATATGTCGTTATAATATTCTGTGATATGAATTGAGTGACATTCAAGGAAAAAATAGTAGTAACTAGTAATTTAATTATGTGGCTTTTAAACGATTCAAAACCATATGTCGTTATAATATTCTGAGATATGAATTGAGTGACATTCAAGGAAAAAATAGTAGTAACTAGTAATTTAATTATGTGGCTTTTAAACGATTCAAAACCATATGTCGTTATAATATTCATAGATATGAATTGAGTGACATTCAAGGAAAAATAGTAGTAACTAGTAATTTAATTATGTGGCTTTTAAACGATTCAAAACCATATGTCGTTATAATATTCAAGTGATATGAATTGAGTGACATTCAAGGAAAAAATAGTAGTAACTAGTAATTTAATTATGTGGCTTTTAAACGATTCAAAACCATATGTCGTTATAATATTCAAGCAGATATGAATTGAGTGACATTCAAGGAAAAAATAGTAGTAACTAGTAATTTAATTATGTGGCTTTTAAACGATTCAAAACCATATGTCGTTATAATATTCAGTGATATGAATTGAGTGACATTCAAGGAAAAAATAGTAGTAACTAGTAATTTAATTATGTGGCTTTTAAACGATTCAAAACCATATGTCGTTATAATATTCAAGTGATATGAATTGAGTGACATTCAAGGAAAAAATAGTAGTAACTAGTAATTTAATTATGTGGCTTTAAACGATTCAAAACCATATGTCGTTATAATATTCATGTGATATGAATTGAGTGACATTCAAGGAAAAATAGTAGTAACTAGTAATTTAATTATGTGGCTTTAAACGATTCAAAACCATATGTCGTTATAATATTCAAGTGATATGAATTGAGTGACATTCAAGGAAAAATAGTAGTAACTAGTAATTTAATTATGTGGCTTTTAAACGATTCAAAACCATATGTCGTTATAATATTCAATGTGATATGAATTGAGTGACATTCAAGGAAAAATAGTAGTAACTAGTAATTTAATTATGTGGCTTTTAAACGATTCAAAACCATATGTCGTTATAATATTCACAGATATGAATTGAGTGACATTCAAGGAAAAATAGTAGTAACTAGTAATTTAATTATGTGGCTTTAAACGATTCAAACCATATGTCGTTATAATATTCAAGTAGATATGAATTGAGTGACATTCAAGGAAAAAATAGTAGTAACTAGTAATTTAATTATGTGGCTTTTAAACGATTCAAAACCATATGTCGTTATAATATTCAAGTGATATGAATTGAGTGACATTCAAGGAAAAAATAGTAGTAACTAGTAATTTAATTATGTGGCTTTTAAACGATTCAAAACCATATGTCGTTATAATATTCATAGATATGAATTGAGTGACATTCAAGGAAAAAATAGTAGTAACTAGTAATTTAATTATGTGGCTTTAAACGATTCAAAACCATATGTCGTTATAATATTCAAGTGATATGAATTGAGTGACATTCAAGGAAAAAATAGTAGTAACTAGTAATTTAATTATGTGGCTTTTAAACGATTCAAAACCATATGTCGTTATAATATTCTGTGATATGAATTGAGTGACATTCAAGGAAAAATAGTAGTAACTAGTAATTTAATTATGTGGCTTTTAAACGATTCAAAACCATATGTCGTTATAATATTCATGTGATATGAATTGAGTGACATTCAAGGAAAAAATAGTAGTAACTAGTAATTTAATTATGTGGCTTTTAAACGATTCAAAACCATATGTCGTTATAATATTCAAGTAGATATGAATTGAGTGACATTCAAGGAAAAAATAGTAGTAACTAGTAATTTAATTATGTGGCTTTAAACGATTCAAAACCATATGTCGTTATAATATTCAAGTGATATGAATTGAGTGACATTCAAGGAAAAAATAGTAGTAACTAGTAATTTAATTATGTGGCTTTTAAACGATTCAAAACCATATGTCGTTATAATATTCAAGCAGATATGAATTGAGTGACATTCAAGGAAAAATAGTAGTAACTAGTAATTTAATTATGTGGCTTTTAAACGATTCAAAACCATATGTCGTTATAATATTCATAGATATGAATTGAGTGACATTCAAGGAAAAAATAGTAGTAACTAGTAATTTAATTATGTGGCTTTTAAACGATTCAAAACCATATGTCGTTATAATATTCAAGTGATATGAATTGAGTGACATTCAAGGAAAAAATAGTAGTAACTAGTAATTTAATTATGTGGCTTTAAACGATTCAAAACCATATGTCGTTATAATATTCACAGATATGAATTGAGTGACATTCAAGGAAAAAATAGTAGTAACTAGTAATTTAATTATGTGGCTTTTAAACGATTCAAAACCATATGTCGTTATAATATTCATGTGATATGAATTGAGTGACATTCAAGAAAAAATAGTAGTAACTAGTAATTTAATTATGTGGCTTTTAAACGATTCAAAACCATATGTCGTTATAATATTCAAGCAGATATGAATTGAGTGACATTCAAGGAAAAATAGTAGTAACTAGTAATTTAATTATGTGGCTTTTAAACGATTCAAAACCATATGTCGTTATAATATTCAGTGATATGAATTGAGTGACATTCAAGGAAAAAATAGTAGTAACTAGTAATTTAATTATGTGGCTTTAAACGATTCAAAACCATATGTCGTTATAATATTCAAGTAGATATGAATTGAGTGACATTCAAGGAAAAAATAGTAGTAACTAGTAATTTAATTATGTGGCTTTAAACGATTCAAAACCATATGTCGTTATAATATTCAAGTGATATGAATTGAGTGACATTCAAGGAAAAAATAGTAGTAACTAGTAATTTAATTATGTGGCTTTTAAACGATTCAAAACCATATGTCGTTATAATATTCATAGATATGAATTGAGTGACATTCAAGGAAAAAATAGTAGTAACTAGTAATTTAATTATGTGGCTTTAAACGATTCAAAACCATATGTCGTTATAATATTCAGTGATATGAATTGAGTGACATTCAAGAAAAAATAGTAGTAACTAGTAATTTAATTATGTGGCTTTTAAACGATTCAAAACCATATGTCGTTATAATATTCGCTGTGATATGAATTGAGTGACATTCAAGGAAAAAATAGTAGTAACTAGTAATTTAATTATGTGGCTTTTAAACGATTCAAAACCATATGTCGTTATAATATTCAAGTGATATGAATTGAGTGACATTCAAGGAAAAATAGTAGTAACTAGTAATTTAATTATGTGGCTTTTAAACGATTCAAAACCATATGTCGTTATAATATTCAAGTAGATATGAATTGAGTGACATTCAAGGAAAAAATAGTAGTAACTAGTAATTTAATTATGTGGCTTTAAACGATTCAAAACCATATGTCGTTATAATATTCAAGCAGATATGAATTGAGTGACATTCAAGGAAAAATAGTAGTAACTAGTAATTTAATTATGTGGCTTTAAACGATTCAAAACCATATGTCGTTATAATATTCAAGTAGATATGAATTGAGTGACATTCAAGGAAAAAATAGTAGTAACTAGTAATTTAATTATGTGGCTTTTAAACGATTCAAAACCATATGTCGTTATAATATTCATGATATGAATTGAGTGACATTCAAGGAAAAAATAGTAGTAACTAGTAATTTAATTATGTGGCTTTTAAACGATTCAAAACCATATGTCGTTATAATATTCGCTGTGATATGAATTGAGTGACATTCAAGGAAAAAATAGTAGTAACTAGTAATTTAATTATGTGGCTTTTAAACGATTCAAAACCATATGTCGTTATAATATTCGCTGTGATATGAATTGAGTGACATTCAAGGAAAAAATAGTAGTAACTAGTAATTTAATTATGTGGCTTTTAAACGATTCAAAACCATATGTCGTTATAATATTCATAGATATGAATTGAGTGACATTCAAGGAAAAAATAGTAGTAACTAGTAATTTAATTATGTGGCTTTTTAAACGATTCAAAACCATATGTCGTTATAATATTCAAGTGTGATATGAATTGAGTGACATTCAAGGAAAAAATAGTAGTAACTAGTAATTTAATTATGTGGCTTTTAAACGATTCAAAACCATATGTCGTTATAATATTCATAGATATGAATTGAGTGACATTCGAAGGAAAAAATAGTAGTAACTAGTAATTTAATTATGTGGCTTTTAAACGATTCAAAACCATATGTCGTTATAATATTCAAGATATGAATTGAGTGACATTCAAGGAAAAAATAGTAGTAACTAGTAATTTAATTATGTGGCTTTTTAAACGATTCAAAACCATATGTCGTTATAATATTCAAGTGATATGAATTGAGTGACATTCAAGGAAAAATAGTAGTAACTAGTAATTTAATTATGTGGCTTTTAAACGATTCAAAACCATATGTCGCTATAATATTGCTGTGATATGAATTGAGTGACATTCAAGGAAAAAATAGTAGTAACTAGTAATTTAATTATGTGGCTTTTAAACGATTCAAAACCATATGTCGTTATAATATTCACTGTGATATGAATTGAGTGACATTCAAGGAAAAATAGTAGTAACTAGTAATTTAATTATGTGGCTTAAACGATTCAAAACCATATGTCGTTATAATATTCTGTGATATGAATTGAGTGACATTCAAGGAAAAAATAGTAGTAACTAGTAATTTAATTATGTGGCTTTTAAACGATTCAAAACCATATGTCGCTATAATATTCACGTGATATGAATTGAGTGACATTCAAGGAAAAAATAGTAGTAACTAGTAATTTAATTATGTGGCTTTTAAACGATTCAAAACCATATGTCGTTATAATATTCAAGTAGATATGAATTGAGTGACATTCAAGGAAAAAATAGTAGTAACTAGTAATTTAATTATGTGGCTTTTAAACGATTCAAAACCATATGTCGTTATAATATTCAAGTAGATATGAATTGAGTGACATTCAAGGAAAAAATAGTAGTAACTAGTAATTTAATTATGTGGCTTTAAACGATTCAAAACCATATGTCGTTATAATATTCAAGTGATATGAATTGAGTGATATTCAAGAAAAATAGTAGTAACTAGTAATTTAATTATGTGGCTTTAAACGATTCAAAACCATATGTCGTTATAATATTCGTTGTGATATGAATTGAGTGACATTCAAGGAAAAAATAGTAGTAACTAGTAATTTAATTATGTGGCTTTTAAACGATTCAAAACCATATGTCGTTATAATATTCTGTGATATGAATTGAGTGACATTCAAGGAAAAAATAGTAGTAACTAGTAATTTAATTATGTGGCTTTTTAAACGATTCAAAACCATATGTCGTTATAATATTCTGTGATATGAATTGAGTGACATTCGAAGGAAAAATAGTAGTAACTAGTAATTTAATTATGTGGCTTTTAAACGATTCAAACCATATGTCGTTATAATATTCGCTGTGATATGAATTGAGTGACATTCAAGGAAAAAAATAGTAGTAACTAGTAATTTAATTATGTGGCTTTAAACGATTCAAAACCATATGTCGTTATAATATTCATTGCGATATGAATTGAGTGACATTCAAGGAAAAAATAGTAGTAACTAGTAATTTAATTATGTGGCTTTTAAACGATTCAAAAACCATATGTCGTTATAATATTCGCTAGATATGAATTGAGTGACATTCAAGGAAAAATAGTAGTAACTAGTAATTTAATTATGTGGCTTTAAACGATTCAAAACCATATGTCGTTATAATATTCAGTGATATGAATTGAGTGACATCTGGCGAAAATAGTAGTAACTAGTAATTTAATTATGTGCTTTTTAAACGATTCAAACCATATGTCGTTATGATATTCAAGCGGTGGATAAGAAACTGAGTACATTCTGGAAAAATAGTAGTAACTAGAATTTAATTATGTGGCTTTTAAACGATTCAAAACCATATGTCGCTATATTATTCAAGTGATATGAATTGAGTGACATTCAAGAAAAAATAGTAGTAACTAGTAATTTAATTATGTGGCTTTAAACGATTCAAAAACCATATGTCGTTATAATATCTGTCAATGTGATATGAACTGAGTGACATTCAAGGAAAAAATAGTAGTAACTAGTAATTTAATTATGTGGCTTTTAAACGATTCAAAACCATATGTCGTTATAATATTCGCTTGTGATATGAATTGAGTGACATTCAAGAAAAATAGTAGTAAATTCAGTAATTTAATTATGTGGCTTTAAACGGATTCAAAACCATATGTCGTTATAATATTCGTGGATATGAATTGATGATATCTCGAAGGAAAAAATAGCAGAATCTCAGTAATTTAATTATGTATTTTTAAACGATTCAAAACCATATGTCGTTATAATATTCGCTAGATATGAATTGAGTGACATTCGAAGGAAAAAATAGTAGTAACTAGTAATTTAATTATGTGGCTTTTTAAACGATTCAAAACCATATGTCGTTATAATATTCACACAGGATATGAATTAGTGACATTCGGCTTGAAAAATAGTAGTAAGAATTAGTAATTTAATTATGTGGCTTTTAAACGATTCAAAACCATATGTCGTTATAATATTCAAGTAGATATGAATTGAGTGACATTCGGAAGGAAAAAATAGTAGTAACTAGTAATTTAATTATGTGCTTTTAAACGAATTCAAAAATCCATAAGAATGGTGCTGTCTGTATTCAGAACCAACAACAACAAAAAAACAGCTTACCTGATTTTCGCAATTATATAGAGAAGTTTTCAGTTAAATAAATCATTTCATACAAGATGCTACCATATCTGGGTCGTAGAAAATTATACTTCAAGCTAGTTATTGTTTACACTTTACCTGAGTTGAGTACTACGTTGTGTTTAGCTCTTTATACTAATCTTGCAGTTTGTTAATCTGCTGCCAGACCTAGAGAATGATGAAGGTCAATAGGTGTGCACTTGACTTAGATTAGAGTTAGTGTCAATGGAGTGCTTAAGAACTCCTAGTTATTATACATCCGCCCTGACACATAGAAGATGGTGAATGTCCCTTTTTTTTTTCTTTAAAAAAACTATAGATTTTGGCAATGAGCCTCATGCAGTTGAGGCTGTGGATAGTTAACTTTATGATGAAAATTTAGCCTACTTCATTTAGTTAAAAGGGAAACTGGTACCTTCTTAAGAACTATATGCCTTAAAGGGGCCGAGGAAGTATATATTATAGCAATCGCGCTTGAAGTATAAATTAAAGGAGTGGAACAAAGTGTCGCATCGGGAATATGTGTATGAAAATCATAAAAACCCGTAGGTTCCCAATTCCTGAAAGGGCCCAACCACATTAGTTCTATTGTACGTACTCTTACATTGATTCTTCATTTAAAAAAATGACAGTATACATTGATTTCTGTTCCCTTTGGAAAAGGTGGAAGAGTAACTCATTTGCTTTTAGGGATCGAACATGGAAGTGTAGCATGTAGTTATAGCCAATTTGTTTCAGTAGTCCTGATATAGAGGAACTTCTGGGTAAGAACATAAGGCAGAGTGCGTACCGAAACCATGAAAAAAACTGTTGAACTCTCCAGCCCTGCTGGAAATGTTAGAATCTGTGGAATCACAATCCCGATGGACATATCGCCTCACTAAAGGAACTCTAATCATAATAGGCAGAAGTTAGGTTAATTCTTAAATCTTTCAATTTCTATATTTTTTTTTAAAGCTCAACTTTGGTTGGAAAAATCTGAGACATTTGATTAGTAGTTTTGCTTAAGTATTTCTTCTGCTACTAAAGCCTCTTTTTTAATGTGAGATGATGCAGTGCTTATTGAGTTGATATTGTTCCCATCTCTTGTAGTTCTCTTCTTAGCAATCCCTTCAAATCTGACTGGTGCATCTGCTGAGAAGTTGAGATAAGTCCATCGTGCTGACTTTCATTATAAAATCCTAGAAGCCTCTACCACAGTGACTTTGTTTAGAGTTACGCCCATGTAACTTTACTGAACAGTTCCACACTGCCTTTTCACTAAATCATCTGATATCACTATAGTAAAGTTCATGCCTATGGCGTCACTGTTGAGCTTTTCTGTCATTCTCATATCTAGAAGTCTCAAAATCATACTATTTTGAGAGCTGATGACATGCGCCCTGATTTATATAAGTAAATTTTGCACCATATGATATCACAGCAAATAATATGTATGGCATTTTACATTATTATGCAACAGTTTCAAATTAAATAACAAAACGGCAGTTGCATGATCTTGCTGATGGTCGGTAGTTAGTTTGTCATCCAGGGGAGGAAAGAAGAGAAAAATAGTTTGAATTAACCAACTATAAGTTAAAAGAGAAGGAAAA
Source organism: Przewalskia tangutica (assembly GCA_029844215.1). Classification (NCBI taxonomy): domain Eukaryota; kingdom Viridiplantae; phylum Streptophyta; class Magnoliopsida; order Solanales; family Solanaceae; genus Przewalskia; species Przewalskia tangutica. Next base: position 95,614,462 of record CM056732.1, on the reverse strand, counting down.
ATTGTAACAAAGTAAAAGTGTAAGAGCAAAGTAGAGGGGAAAGTGTTTCCGTAGTACTAAACAGCTTGTTACCTAGTTGAATTTACTGTCATTTTCCAACATCATAGTTGCACAAATCCATGTATAACCTCTTCACTGAAGGATGTCAGTAAGTAGTGGAAAAGCTGGACAATATGATGTCATCATAAGGGTGAACAGATAGATAAGAAAAGAAGATTATGCATTAAGATTTGATGTTCCTAAATACTTGTCTGTTTATACGTCACGGATGATGATCAGGTCTCTAATTGCTTGGAAAATCCCATGTCATTCCCTTTCATCTCTCATCTTTCAATAAGAAATTTGAAGACACTTCTTCTGTCAAGCTTTCTCATGTGAAAATCCCCCCCCCCCCCCTCTAAATATGCAGGAACCTGTTGCCTTCGTGGGAGGGATATTTGCTGGCCTTCTAAGACTTGATTTAAATGAAGATCCTTTGAAGGAATGGGTTGCTAGAACAGTTGAGGCCTCAGGAGTTACACCTGAAGAAATTGAGGCCAGTGATGACCAGGCAGAGGACACCCCACAACAGATAGAAATTGAATGACTTTTCTATTCCGTCTTTCCATGTTGACAATGTTCTTGTAAAAATAAAATATTTGTCATATAACCTATAATTTGTATGATGAAAAAATCCTATAATTTGTACTTTTAAGGAAATCCCCCAAATCCACATGAAACATGAACAAACATTTTTATTGTTCTGCTATTACTTTTCTCAAGCACTGAATTCTGGAACTAAAAAGGAGTATCTTTTCCCCTCAACACTCTCTTCCATTCAGACACTCAGGATGTTGAGCTAGATGGTTAAAATGTTTAAATGATTTTGCAGCCCTGTTTGGACATCCTTAAATCTCAATAGCTAGTGGAAAATGGTCACAAAAATAAGGGTCCATGGCAGATGTGACATCTATATGTGTCATCTTGGTAATTCACTAACCAGTTATAATAGCCCAATCAATCTACCTGTGGATGCGGTTTTATGTCCAAGTATACCTTCTCCCTATTGTTTTCAATTTAGCCATATTTGTATTTACCATGAAGCTATTAAAATCCTCCACCTCTGCTTCTTGGATTACATTCTATTCTGTCTGTCCTTAGTTTCTTCATTATCAATGTCTTAGTTGAGCGTTTTGTGGTTTATGTTCCGTTGCATATCTTCTTTTCTTTTTACTGCTTGAAGTGATTGTTATGATCAGTAAAAAAGCAAATTCCAACTACGGATATATAAGATTCAAAACTGTTAAAGGCATTTCATCCAATGTAAGCATCTAGATAATTTGGAACGCGACATGACATACCCGAAAGCCCTAAGAAATGAAGTGTCATCCTTACTTATTATCAATGTCTTGGTTCAGTATTTATACGGATTGAGTAAATCTGACAAGCGGTTATATGTGACGGATCAGAATGTAAACTTGATGAGTTCGGTTTCTAATATAATTAGCTTTGAATTCATTGTAATTTTGAAATTATGGGTTCAAATATTTTATTTATTTACATTTTAGTAAGTCTTCACGAATGCATCTTTATACAGCGTGGAAAATGCCGTATTCCAGTGCATAGGCTACATCGCCTCTGGGTTAGGGATAATCATAATCTTCCAAACTATTTGGTTGGCAAGCATAAATCCTTTTCCCTTTCTGAAACATAGCTAGAATAGAATTGAGCAGAACCGACTGACTAAACATTCATGATCTTAATTTCCTAAAATAATAGTATAAAATTTGTAATAAATGTTCTGCCATCCTAAAGAATAAAAAAAGGATAAATAATGAGTGTCCGTTTGGTACAACTTATTAAAAAGAGCTTATAGAAATAGAGCTTATAAGAGTAGTGTTTTTTCAAGTAGAGTTTTTATCAAAAGTTGTTAGGTGTTTAATTGTCAATAAAAAAAATATTTTTGGCTTAAAAATTACAAAATGCATAAGTTATTTTGCCTCTACTTCCAAACAGTGGCGGATCTACATCGTTTGAAGTGGTTGTTCGAAATATATAAAAAAAAAAAGCACAGTGTTGTATAAGGGAATGAGGATGTTGTGATTGTTCAAAAGTGAAAAATAGCTTTGCAAAAAAAAAAATCACGCTTGTTCACGTGAACAAGCGTGCACACTGGAGTTCCGCCCTGCTTCCAAAAACTCAAAATTTGAGCTTTTGAAGGTAGAGGTAAAATAGCTTTTGCTTTTGCCAAAAGCGCTTTTAATCTTTCAACCAAACACCAAAAAAAAGCCAAAAACATTTTTATTAAAAAAAACACTTTTTGACCTTTCCAAAAGCTCAATCAAACGGGCATCGAAAGTCCAGGCCTTACCAAAATAGTCTCGACTCTTGAGCTATTACTTGTCTAGTGAATTGTAGCATCCTAATTGAATGACATAAGACAACTTGTCCGACAAGCCCTACTATTCGTTGTTTCAAGTTCGGAATTTTAAATATGTTATACTAGTATAGTAAGATTTTTGAAATTTATTATGGAAATATATTTAAAAAAAAAAATAATGAATAAATAATAAAATAGTGTCAAACAAGTGAAAAATAGAGAGTGGCCGAGTGCTACTTTTCTTTAGATAAAATCATGTATATTCTATAAAAAAAAAATAGATTTAACCCAATTCAAAAAACTAGTTTAAGGGGTACGAATTGCCTAAGCTATATAAAAGGACCACATTCCTTTTTACATGTGAAACTCTTCACACACCTCACGCCTATAATGAAAAAGCTAGCAAAAGGGCAGGTCCAGAGTCGGATATGACCATTCATCTTTATTATTTAGGGCCCGTTTGGTACATACTTATTAAAAAGAGCTTATAGAAGTAGAACTTTTAGGAGTAGAGTTTTTTGTTAAATTTTGGATCGATTTGATGAAGAACAGTGAAGAAGAGAAGAAGAAGATTAGAAGAGGAGAGGAAGAAGGAAATACAGAGAGAGAGAGAGAGAGAGAGAGAATCGACATTTGGGAGCCAACAACTTCTGCTAATTTTCTATTATGAAGGCTCAAATGTAATTACAAAGTAATAGTTCTATTTATAGGAAATTAGACCCACTAATAATATCCTACTAATAACAAAATATCTAATGAACTCATAAACTAACTAACCACATATATATACAATGTATATATGTGGTATATCTCAACACCCCCTCAAGCTAGGCACTGAAAGCAGCGGTTTCAGTCCTAGCTTGGAGACAATGACAAATCACTTCTACTAATCAAGCACTACTAGACAAAGATCGTGAGTCGTATTCGACCAACGGTGCGGCAAAGAAGAACAACACATTATCAAGAACATCACGATAATATATGCGATCAAAGTATACGCAGAACAATATTTTCATCTTGGAGTGTTTCTATGTATACTAAACCAAGCAACTTAGTAGTTTCTATATATTAAGCAAGCAACTTCAGTATCCCAGCAGTAATGAGGCTTTTCATTTATCAGCTGGGCCAGTCGAGCCTGAGTCAGCTCTTTGTCCTCTGCTGCTAGCTACATTTGAAAGTGCACAACAACACCAAAGAATTGCAGAAAAACACAACAAGCGAGAAAGCAATCCTTTCTCAAAGCGAATAGCTATACTAATGGCGAATAATGTAACCAAAGAATAACATTATGTGGAGCGTGAACTAAGTTGTAGACACGCGAAGTATGCGTAGCAACATCAACAGTCCCAACAGTGCTCCATATATCACTGTTGCAGAATACCATATATCAGTTGTAACCTGATTTTTTTCATTTTTAGAACTGAAGACCAACACAAATAGTTATTCGAAATTCATTTTGTGAGTTATTCCATCAGCACAGGTCTTTTGCAAGAACAGGAACATGAGCAGCCAACAAGACAACATCAGTAGCAACTCCAGCTTATCCAGTGGCTAGGTGTCCAAAAAACAAATATCACCTGGATTGAGGGGTAAAGAAGCAGGATCAAGTTCAAAGGATCCAACTTCAGTCAGTCTTGTTCTCTGAAAAAACTCACAAATCTGATCACTTTATAATCCATTTGGACACCAACATCCATTATATAATAAGAAAGAATCTCCACAACGACTCAGCTTTGAAGACTGCAGGGCCTGAGGGAGAAATAACAGCAGGATACCAAACCAGCAGTGACAACAACAAGTCGATTTGTTGGTTGGTTTTATTTCATTTCAACAATTACTAGCAACTTCTGAACCAACACCAGCAGAACTAACAACTTCGAACCGGCGCTCGAACTTACGAATCGGCGCAGTGAACTAGCAACTTCCGAATCGGCGCGTGAGAACTAACAACTTCGAACGGCGCGGTCGAACTTCGAACCGACCGCGTGAACTTAATAAGCGGCAAGAACCCCTCGTTCTTTAGTCTCCCTTGGACTAGAGAATCTCTTGATTCTCATCACGCAAGCTATTTTGATAAACTCAGATATGCAGCGGAGTCTCCCTCAATTTCTAGTCCTATTCCGGCTAGAAATCCTTCGATTCTCCTATCCTGAGCTACAAATTTAAAAACAGGCAATCTAACACTTGATCAACCTGTGAATAACTCTTTAAATCTTTGAATTGAGCTTCAACTCAATCCATATTGTCTCCGACGAAGTATCCCTCGGTTCTCAGTCTATTTGTCGCTAAGAACTCTTCGATCCTTCAATTTATCCGAGACATCTTCAAAACTAGCTACACCAGCAGAATAGGTGCAGGCAGTAATACAGAAATGAAAACTAACACAACAACTAGAAACATCAACATTCACAATTGCACACAGCAGCAACATTCACAATCACTACACTAGTAACAACACCAGCAGTGACTCACTGATCTTAAGCAACAATATCTGTTGTAGTAACACCAGCAATACCAACCCAACAACGACGAACTCGACACTTTTCTCCAATTCATCAATTCACCAACACAAATATAACTTTAACAATACAGAATCAATTCACCACCACAGAAACAACAACAGTATTCACAAGACACAGATTTGTATGTAACTTTGAAATATACTCTCTTCGATTCCATCCAACTCAAGAAATCTTTGGAACTCCGATCTTCGTCGCGTAATGATAACAAAGGCGAGTGTATCCGCAGAAAACGATAACATCTCCATTAGACTAAATCGACAAATGCGATAATCGAAAAACAATAAACAAAATAGGATGAATCGACTTTTATTCTCTGTCGATTATGTTGTCACTCGCAACAAAATCGATCAATATACTACAGACATTACCTCAATATTGGAGAGATATGTGATGCAATTTTATTTTCAGCGATTTTGATTTTCCTTCAATTTCAAAGTATAATCCAACTGGATCATCGAATCTCCGATATCTATTGCATCGATTCTTCGATACTCACTCGACTTTGAATCATGAACAACTCAGAAGTTCGAATTCGAAGCTTCGAATCTTCAATGTGATTTTCAAACGAAAATCACTATTTCGATCGCATCGCGATTTCAATTGCTTTTGATTTTATTCAGTTCCTTCAATTCTGCTTCTCCATAATCAGTTCCTTCACAATTTTGATTTTTAGAACAAAAAACGCGATTCTGTTCTTTCGCGATTTGATTTTTTAGCGATTCTGGATTTTTCGAACTCCTCGATCGATCTATACCGAACTCGGCTTTGATACCATGTTAAAGTTTGGATCGATTCGATGAAGAACTGTGAAGAAGAGAAGAAGAAGATTAGAAGAGAAGAGGAAGAAGGAAATACAGAGAGAGAGAGAGTCGATATTTGGGAGCCAACATCTCTTCTGCTAATTTTCTATTATGAAGGCTCGAATGTAATTACAAAGTAATAGTCCTATTTATAGGAAATTAAACCCACTAATAATATTCTACTAATAACAAAATATCTAATGAACTCATAAACTAACTAACCACATATATATACAATGTATATATGTGGTATATTCCAACACTTTTTCAAGTAGAGTTTTTATCAAAAAGTTGTTATGTGTTTGGTTGTCAATAAAAAAAAGTGTTTTTGGCTTAAAATAGGAAAGGACAAAAGAGATTTTGCCTCTACTTTGAGCTTTTGGAAATAGAGGCCAAAAGTGCTTTTGCAAACCAAAAACACTTTTTCGATTTTCAACCAAACACTCCAATTTTTCGTCAAAAGTGTCTTTGGCCTTCCAAAAGCCCAACCAAACGGGCACTTAGTAAGGTTGGATCCCAAATTCGATGTTCCAAGTAAATTCCAAGAATGCATGCTTATGTTGGAATCGGTAAGCTAATGTGCCATTACTGGTGTTACACCCCGTAGTTCAGGTCATGCGTATGAGAGAGTACGAAAGGGGGTAAGACTTAAAATTTTCGAAGGATAGGTTGACGGATCGTTCCGGGCGGGTTTTAGTCAAGTTTGAGGCGAGTTATGACCCGATACATTGAGAGTTCCTAAGTGTTTCAAAGGCCTGGGGCGTAGTTCGTTGAGTCTAGATTCCAACACAACCAACCGTTCGTCGATGGGACATCAGAGTAGGAAGTTATGAGTTACAAGTTCGGTCTGTGACGCCAGTAATGCGTTTGAGTAAAACAACGGCGCGGATCTGAGACGCGCGCGAAATGCGAGTCGCTGAGTTTCAGCGCGCCGGCCAGAAGCGCGGCGCCGAAGATCTGAGGGTCGCGGGAGTGCCGCGCCGCGCCAGCGAAGCAGCGCTGTGGGATGCAGGCGGATTAAAAACTTAGGAAAAGGCAGATTTTTCTTTTAAAAGACCTTGGGAGGGTGACAAGTGTCCCCCCCATCTGATTTCTTGCATGCAATATATTGACCAAGTTTTCAAGACTTGGTCATCTTCCAATCTCTCTCTCTCTCTCTAAAGCAAAAGCTCCTCCTTCTCTCTAAAACTCCAAGAAGATTCTAGCCTAAAAAAATCTGAAAAATTAAGAACACAAGAAGGAAGCTTGTGGCTAGCTTGTGGTGGTGTTCTTGGCAAGAAAGCTAGCAAAGTCTTTGGAATAAGTTTGGCTAAAACTTTAAGGTAACATTTCTTCCTTAAGAATTAGTTCTAGTGTTGCATGCTTAGAAGAAAGAACTTGTGGTAGTAAAATAATGCTCTTAGAGTCATTGCATGCTAGAAAATGTGGTTTGGATATGAAGAATGGGTTAAGAAGAGATTATGAGCATGTTGTAGCCTAAAAACTGTCACGCCCATTTTCGGCCGCGACATTCTAAAATAATAGCGAACCCTGCTCAAAATGCAAATGTTAGAAAAATAAAATAAACAAAAATGCTAAATTGTTTAAGAGGCTTAAAGGTTTTAAAAATGCTAAAAGGATGCTAAAATTGCCAAAGATGCTAAAGTTTAAAAGGGTGCTAAAATGCTAAAGGGTTGCTAGAATGCTAAGGGTTCGCGGAGTCGCCACCTAATTAGTTTGGGTGAATTAGGACACCTAAATGTTTAACTAGTTTAAAGTAAAACATTAACTCCATTTTAATGGTCTGCTAAACTTAGTGAGATTCTGGGTAAGGGTTCTTTATTAATCTAGAGGGAAGGGGTTAGGCACCCTCTAAGATCCGCTAACTTGCGGTTGTCCTGCCAAACCTAGGGTAATTATTATATTTAAAAATGCAAAATGAAAGCTCCTCCTGCTTAAAAAAATGCTAAAATGTTAAAATGTTTAAAAGGTGCTTTAAAGTATAAAAAGGGGCGAAAGGTGTTATAAATAAATAAAAGAGCCAAATCACGCAAGTGTTTTAAAAAGTGCCTAAAATACTAAAGGTTGCTAAAAGGTTTTAAATGATAGAAGGATGCTAAAGGTGCTAAGAGATTAATTTTAACGCTAAAGGGTGCTAAAGGTGTTAAAGGCGCTTAAAAATGCTAAATGCTAAAGGGCTTAAAGATGCTAAATGCTAAAGTGCTGAAAGTAGTGCTAATATACTAAAGTACAAAAGAATGCTAGGAGGTGCTAAAATGTTAAGAACAAAAATGTGCTAAAGGTGATATTTAAAGATGCTTAAAGGATTGCTAGAATTTAAAAGTGCTAAAAGTGCTAGAAATGCTAAAGAATGCTAGGAGGGTGCTTTATGGACTAATTATGTGTCATGTTAGCTAAATTAATCTTTCTTAACCTATGTGTAGTATAAACAAATGCTTAAGATGATTTTGCGAGAGCTTAGGAGGAAAATGTTTATGGATTTGACAAATTGTTGGTTTTATGATGCAAGTTAGATTATTTTTATTTTTTGCCGATTTTAAACATGCCCAATAGCCCCAAAAGACAAATAAAGTAGAAGCGTATTCCTAAAAATGTAATTACTTTCCACCTCATATGCTTAAAGGCTAATTGCTAGAAGTTCCCCTATTAATTACAAAGTTAAGTAATAAATTACAACAAACAAATAAGGGCATAAATGAGATAAGAGAGAGAGCAAAGAGATTGAAGCGGATGACCCCGTCCTATTTGTTTTCTAGGAATTGCCGAAGAGGGACTCGATGGATGTATATGCATGCCTTTACGTTTGCCACGACGAGTCTCGTTATGAGACTCTTTGTTGCTCCGGTGCGTGCCATGTAACAAAAGAAAGTGATAAGGATTAGTAAATGTCCTACAAAGTTTGCAACTTATCAATGCTAAACAAGTATTGATATAAACATTTAAACAAATAAATTACTTTTATAACAACACGTGGGAGGTAATAGACTATTGAAATCTTTATATGGTTTAAAACAAATTTCTAGACAATGGAATATCAAATTATTTCTTGCTTGACTACAATAGGATTTGCCGAGTCCTTATGATCATTCTCTATTTAGCAAACAGTCTTGATTATAGGCAGTAGCCAGAAGCTGATTCAGGAGGCCTAACAGGCATAGCACAATCACTTTAAGGTCAAAGACTTGGGATCACTTAGATATTTTTTTGGGCATTGAAGTCGAGGTCTAAAGCGACGTTACCTAAATCGGAGGAAGTATATTCTTAGTTACTATCAACAATGAGATTACGTGGTACAAACATGTTTCCGGGATATACACATTTGTTTGCAAATGATAATCACCCATATTAGCCACGATGGGATACAAGCTTGATTCGTATTAATATACCCCTCCAGTATAGGAAACGAATTAAAACCAACAAGCCATTAAGATTAGATGAAACTGTGTAGTGTATGCAATATGCTACCAAGACAGAATTGTAAAATTAGATATGTCATGAATATGCAAAACATGAACCAAGACAGATTTATAAAAAATTCAAAAAGAAGACATCGTGGGTTCAAAAGCTCTTTATTTTCTATCGTATACACGTAACATGCCGTACTACAGTAAGAATACTCTATTTAAACCAAACTAATCTCGGATCCTAGCAAAATATGATTCACAAATTCAAACCACTCCATTATCTAAGAAAATAAACATATCCAGCTAGTTAAGTAGATTACACCATAAGATGACTCGAGGTTCACTTTATCATATGGACATCTTTTACATTCAAATAGGCAGATTAAGTGTGAAACCAACTTTTGGTTTACATTCAAATAAGCAGTCCATGCACTTCAATTAACTACAACAAGATAACTAATCAATAAAGCGTGTTCATTTTTCGCATAGAGTATTTAGACATCCAAACCAAATATGATGTTAAATCGAGAATTTATTAAATACGCAGAACTGTTTGAGTAAACTGAAGCATATTGAACACTAATGTAATAATGCTAACAAATATCATCAAGAAATGTATAATCGAACAACACACAGATTTGCATTAAGAGTCGAAAAACTCGAAAGAGAAAGTAGGTCAAGTTTACCTTCTCCTATGAACCGGCGTATCAAGTCGTCGGTTCAATCGACGGGTTTTGGGTTTGCGATGTGAATGAAATGTAAAGCTTGTTATTGAGAATGCTTACTGATTTGAGACTGATTTCCGCGACTAATAAGAAAAGGTTTCGATTCGGTGGTTCTTGCTGTTTCCCTACTGAGCTCTAGACGATCGACGCTATGGGTGCCCTCGAAGGTAAAAGGAAGGGTGTTCGACCTATGCTTCTGCCCTATTGTGCTCGACTGATCCCCCTCTCTGCTCTACTGTCCTGAAAATTGGACTGCCCTCTCTTACTATCTATCTTACTGTGTTCCTTTTCTTGCTCTGCCTATTGTACTCTGCCCTGCCTTACTCTGTTCGACCTATGCTAATTCTGAATGATTCTTCCTCTCTTCTCCCTTTTCTCCCATGCCCTTCTATGTGTAAATTGCTATCTATATATAGTCACCATTTAGGTTCTTAATTTGGTGCGATTTCTTTCTGAATTGGGTTGCTGATTTGCCATTAAAAGGTATGATTTTGGACTGATTTTGTACGAGATTTGCGCTTGATTTGAAGGGATTTGGTTATTTATGGTACGAAATCGTTGGCTGCGCTTGCATGGGTAAGGAAGGTAAGTGATTTGGTTAAGGAAGGCGAGATTTTAGGGCGTATGGGCGAGGGAGGCGGCGATTGAGGGCTTAGGGTTTCGCCTAGGTTTTGTGTGAGGGAGAACGATGAGAGGGCTGCTGGGCTTTCTTTGTGGATCGTCGACGAGGAATGGTAAAGTAAGGGGAGTGGGCCGCGGGTCGCGGACTGGACGAATGGGTCGCGGGTTTGGGCCAAGGCGTGGGCTGGGTAGAAATAGGTTAATTAATTAGGGGTAAGTTATTATGGGTAGAGTTTTAAGTGTATTAATTAATTTGTAGTAAATTAAAATAATAAATTGTGCTTAGATTATTTAAGTGCTTTATTAAAATTATTACAAGAATAAAATGGGCGTGCTATTTAATTAGTGCTTGAGTTTAAATTATTATTATAAAGAAATAAAGACGGACGTACTATTTAATTAATGCTTAATGCGGCGCTTTTATTTAAAAATCTTATTATTATGCATTATTGCGACGTTAAATTAAAATTGAATTGAGTTTAGATTAAATGCTAAATACAAGTATGATATTTAAGAATTGTTTAAGGCTTTTATAAATGCGCGCTATTAAATGCATGTATTAGATTAACTTGATTTTTAAATTACAAGTGATTATGAAATTCTCTTGCGTATTAATAAAGGCGGCTATGCTCCTTGACACGACGTCATTGCTAAATTACTTATTTTTATGTATTTATTATTAATTAAGAATCATGTGAGGCTTGAAATTAATTAATGCGGGCGCGGGACTCTAAGTGTTTAAAACTCTTCGTAAGACGCGATGCCATTATTAAATTAATTATTTATGCCTGTATTTATGTTTTATTGTTGCATTTTATTATAAAAATCTAAAAAAATTATTTTACAAAATTAGTCTAATTTTATGGTTAATGGCTGGACGGGAGGGTCAAAATTGGGTGTCAGCAATGTCCTCTTTGTATGGAGATGATGGAAGAATCTTGGACAAAGACGTTGACTCATGTAATTTTGTCTCGATCTTGAGTGCAAAAATGTTGGGCGGTAGAAAAGTGACAAAAAATCAAAATCTGTCCCAGTGTCGAGTTATGACGACACTGGGTTACCATGGTCAAAACACCAAGGCGGGCTAACGCGGACTCAAAGCTGTCCCAGTGTCGAGTTATGATGACACTGGGCTATGGTGTAAAAGTAAAAGAAAATAACTGGCTTGAACCTGGGGTGTACTGCTATGGCTTGTGGTGCTGGGTTCTATGGTGATGTGGAGCGAGTGGACCGGCGGCAGGCGCTACGCGATCGTTGGGAAGGTTGGCCCCCCAACAGATTGCCCCGGTTCGCTGTAAGAGAAAATCCACGTTGTGCTCCTGCTCCTGCATGCTAAGACTTGAACAAACGGTTAGTGCATAACTGTTAAGGCAAAATGATGATGCATAATTTTAAAGTAATGCAACTGTGAGTAGAAAAGGTTATCCTGCAAAAATATGATGCTCTTTGTGTTGATGCGATCTGCAAATCTGCGATTTCGCCACTTGCGGGCGTGTTGCGATTGTGAATGCGGATCGTTGTCGCTTGCAATTGCCCCCTGTAGACTAAAGCTCAAGAAAGAGTGAGTGCATAACTGTTAAGACAGAATAATAAAGCATGAATGAGAAAAAATGCAATTTTGAGAATATAGAAATCGTCCCTGCGTGATATGCTGATGATGGCGTCGTTTTCGGACTTGTTGTGCTGATAGCGTCGCTGCTTGGACGTGTTGCTGCTGGCGTCGTTGCGTAGACTTGCGGTGCTGATAACGTCATTGTCTGGACGTGTTGCTGCTGGCGTCGTTGCATGGACTTGCTGATTACGTCGTTGTATGCGGGCCAGCGTTCTTTCTTGGCGTCGTTGCGTGGACTTGCTGATTACGCCGTTATGCGGGCGTGTTCTTTCTTGGCGTCGTTGCATGGACGTGCTGATTACGTCGTTGTCTGGACGTGTTGCTGCTGGCGTCGTTGCGTGGACTTGCTGATTACGTCGTTATGCGGGCGTGTTCTTTCTTTGGCGTCGTTGCGTGGACTTCGCGATTACGTCGTTATGCGGGCGTGTTCTTTGTTGGCGTCGTTGCATGGACTTGTTGATTACGTCGTTATGCGGGCGTGTTCTTCTTTGGCGTCGTTGCGTGGACTTTCTGATTACGTCGTTATGCGGGCGTGTTCTTCTTTGCTCGCCTAGAATAAATGCTCCTGCTAAGCTTGAGAAAAAGCGTTAGTGTATACTGTTTAAATGAAATGATAAATACATATGAGAAGTGCAATTTTGTGGGTAGAGATGTCATCCACGAGATGTTGTCTTTGCGGACATCTTTGAACGTTGCGGTGACGAATTGCCATGATGCCTTTCTTTGTGTGCGATCGTGGGTTGCCAATTTGACTTTATGCTCGAGTTGATGCGCTAGGTTTTGTTGCGGAACTCGAACTTTGATTGCGATTGTTGATGCCTCTGCTGCTGCTTTGCTCTTGCTGCGGACTACGGATTGTTGTCATCCTCTGCTTTTCTTTGCTTTTCACCTTACGCGAAGAGACTTTTCGTCGTATTTTACGCCGGTATTGCACTTTCTTACAGTAATATTAAAGACTGCGCTCGAAAGAAATATTTGTGAGTTTTGGGGTCGATTCATATTTGACTTTGCCTTGTTCCTTGATATCTGCGTGCACAGCTTGTTTGGACTTGCAACCATGCAGTTTCCTACATTGTCGATTTTGAAAAAGATTATACGGCGTAAAATGGATCTTAATGTAGTTGCTTGTATGCTATGTGTATTCTTGTCATTTTCAAAGCGGGGCAAAGTTTTCCTAATGGTGTGGCCGAAGCGATTTAGGCGCTCGTATCCCAATGAGGGAATCAGTCGAGCGTAGTTCATTACAAGCGAATATTGGGAAAATTAAAATTTCTAGATGTGGGGCCGAAGCGAGGCGGCGCTGCGTATCATTTAAGGAATCGGGTCAAGCGTAGTTCATTACAAGCAAAGCGAAAGAAAACATTATTAAAACTTAAATATGAGTTTATAAATTATTACGCTAAAATAAATCGCTTTTCCTATCCGGGCTCTGGCGGACGAGGCGGTGCAAATCGATCAATATGCGCCGTACTGCTCCGTGGATGGTGAGTCTTCATGCTCTGCTATCTCCCTCTTCTGGCCTCTGCGTGGTGCATGCTCGGATAAATGACTGATTCGAGGGCGGAATGGGCATAGGCAGAGAGTGTATTCCTCATCTAAGGTTATCAGGTGCACATTGAAGTGGTCGTGGTTTGGCAAGGGGTTATCATGCACATTTGGGGCAGGATCCTTTGGAATTACCGCCTGCGATTAACGCCTCGATTACGTCACGAGGAGTGGCAACCTTGATGTCATGTCACAGGCTATTGGGTGATCTGCGCGGCTTGTTCTCATCATACCATCTTGGGATAGGGTCGGGGATCCTTCCGGAATCGGTTGGATTAGGCTGCGGCTCATGACCTTTCATATATTTGAGGTATGGGTTGGTAGTGGGGTGCGAACTTTGGGTGGTTTTCTTCAAAATTCTTATTTGCTCTGGGTGCATTGGGTGCTCTCTGATACATTGGCGGGTTTGATGGGTGGATCTATGCGGGGCAGGATAAACGGGTGCTTGTGAAGTGTTATATATAGGCTGTGTGGGGTAGTTGTGGTAGTATGATGGGTTTTGGTATGTCATAAATGCTTCGGGTTTGCGTTCTTGTACAAACATGGAAGGAAAGCGTCTCTTTCTTCCTCTGTGAAGTACTCCCAGTGCCCCCGATCAATCGCCTTATTAGTTGTAATCTTTGCCAGTTGTAATCCTACCGGTTTAATACCTTCTTCTACGGTCGCCATTCTAATAACTTCCGCAAATTCCGCCCGATGGCGCTTATCATCCGCTCATAGTAGGTTGCATCCTTCAAAGATTATAATAATGCGTCATCTCACTCTCCACCATGGGTGGTTGCACTTTCGCGCCTCAACGCCACCTCATGGCGTATTCTCCGAATGTTTACGTAGTCTTCTCCAACTTCATTAAGTAACACGCCCACAACGGTTTACGTGTTGAACTGAACCGCTCCACAAAATCTTGGGCGATGCATTCCAAATTGCCATTTCCGCGGATCTTGGCCGGTATACCAATCTAGTGCCTCACGGTCGAGCTCGAATGAACAACTTCATAATGACCGTGGGTTCTTCCTACCGTCCGATCACCATCGCAATATGACCTCGGTGTGCACGGGGTTCCTTTCCCGTCAAATAGTTCAAACTTGGCACCTTGTAGGCGCCCATCGCGTGCGGATGCATGCAAAGATCCTCGTAGTCTAGTCCTTCGTGACCTTTGTCCGATCGCATGCCCCGAACCGCTTCTTTCAGACTATGAATTTCTTTGGCCACGTCCTCGTCCATTTTGGCTCGGACTTCCCTCTCCATTTCTTCGTAATGATCCCCTTCTTGGTGAAACACGGGGACGGTAAAAGGCTGGGCTTCATGCGTAAGTTATGCAGGTTGTTCTTTGAAATGGTAATGGGTGTGGTGCGTGGGTATTGGTTGGCACAGCGATTAGGGCTGATTATGGTGAAGTAGCGGGGGCTGAGGTATATGGGTAGTAGGAGGGTCATTTTGAAAGTGGGGTTGAGGGTTGGCTGGGCGAGGGGCGGTTTGTTTGGTGACTGGTGGCCTTTGTGGAGAGTTCTGGGAGATATGTGGTGGTGGAGGTTGATCTGGGATGGTTTGTGAGGTAGTGGCCCTTTGATCTGGCATAGGGGTATTCAGGCTAATGGATAGGTTGGTCGATTCAGTAGCCTCTCCATCTCAACTGCATATCGACAATTTGTTCGCGGCAGTACTGCAATACATTCTTCTGACTGGTGATATTCCTCCCTTCTGAAGGTTCTGTTTCGCTGACAGGAATAATTCCCAAACCATTTGGCTCAGACGCCCCCGAGCCAGTCATATCATCATTTCTTGCCTTGGACCTGGTGAAGTGTGGATGCTCCGACATTGTTGAGTCAAATACGAACCGACCCTTTGGGGAGGATGATAAATTTTCTAAAAAATGCAACAACCGATGTTAGCATAAATCACATAATTTGCAGGTATGTAGCAGATATATCGCACATAGCACATTCAAACGTTTCCTAACATGCAGGGGGACCTCTTTATGCCAGAGGTAAGCCTAAACGTCACTTATGCGAGATTATGACGGATTTGTCCAAGTCGTCCAACTATAATGCCTTTGTTGGAAATGGCGACCAAATGACGGTGCACTTTTCCCAATTTCAGCATGTCATGATTGGGTTTGGATTTGTCTGTCATTGCCACGCTACACATAATATGCTGGTTGGTCGTTGGGTTGAGAAACCCGTCGACAAGTTTGGTGTCTTCCTAATTGTGGTGTCGATGCCAAGGACCGACCCACCTAAGGTAAATGCATGCCCTAAAATAAAGGGTGGTATAGCTCTATCTTAAGTTTCTAAGATTTGGCTTTTCTGGACACAAGGTTCCCGAGCGGACAACTCGAGTGAGAAGGCTACGCGACCACCGGTTGGACCGGATTCTCCGCGCAGAATACCAACTCTCTTAAATGTGGGTGTTTGAAAGAAATTTGCAGGTGCGCGAAGCACACCCGCGTGTGAGTGTGTGATTTGTGTGAATTTTCCAGAGTGGAAGAAATATGAGCGGAATGCCAGTTTAGGGAAAGCGGTAAAGCAAGTAGCAAAAAATAAACAAAATACAATACACAAAAAAAAATTAAATGCAAAATAATTGCCAAATAATAGCCCTAGGTCTGTTGTGGTTAAGAACCTAAAATCCCCAGCAGAGTCGCCATTTCTGTCGCGCCCTTTTTCGACCGCGACATTTTTTTATCTAATAGCGAACCCTGCTCAAAAATGCAAAATGTTAGAAAATAAACAAATAATAAAATGCTAAATTGTTTAAGAGGCTTAAAGGTTTTAAAAATGCTAAAAGGATGCTAAAATTGCCAAAGATGCTAAAGTTTAAAAGGGTGCTAAAATGCTAAAGGGTTGCTAGAATGCTAAGGGTTCGCGGAGTCGCCACCTAATTAGTTTGGGTGAATTAGGACACCTAAATGTTTAACTAGTTTAAAGTAAAACATTAACTCCATTTTAATGGTCTGCTAAACTTAGTGAGATTCTGGGTAAGGGTTCTTTATTAATCTAGAGGGAAGGGGTTAGGCACCCTCTAAGATCCGCTAACTTGCGGTTGTCCTGCCAAACCTAGGGTAATTATTATATTTAAAAATGCAAAATGAAAGCTCCTCCTGCTTAAAAAATGCTAAAATGTTAAAATGTTTAAAAGGTGCTTTAAAGTATAAAAAGGGGCGAAAGGTGTTATAAATAAATAAAAGAGCCAAATGCCGAGTGTTTTAAAAAGTGCCTAAAATACTAAAGGTTGCTAAAAGGTTTTAAATGATAGAAGGATGCTAAAGGTGCTAAGAGATTAATTTTAACGCTAAAGGGTGCTAAAGGTGTTAAAGGGCGCTTAAAAATGCTAAATGCTAAAGGGCGCTTAAAGATGCTAAATGCTAAAGTGCTGAAAGTAGTGCTAATATACTAAAGTACAAAAGAATGCTAGGAGGTGCTAAAATGTTAAGAACAAAAATGTGCTAAAGGTGATATTTAAAGATGCTTAAAGGATTGCTAGAATTTAAAAGTGCTAAAAGTGCTAGAAATGCTAAAGAATGCTAGGAGGGTGCTTTATGGACTAATTATGTGTCATGTTAGCTAAATTAATCTTTCTTAACCTATGCGTAGTATAAACAAATGCTTAAGATGATTTTGCGAGAGCTTAGGAGGAAAATGTTTATGGATTTGACAAATTGTTGGTTTTATGATGCAAGTTAGATTATTTTTATTTTTTGCCGATTTTAAACATGCCTAATAGCCCCAAAAGACAAATAAAGTAGAAGCGTATTCCTAAAAATGTAATTACTTTCCACCTCATATGCTTAAAGGCTAATTGCTAGAAGTTCCCCTATTAATTACAAAGTTAAGTAATAAATTACAACAAACAAATAAGGGCATAAATGATATAAGAGAGAGAGCAAAGAGATTGAAGCGGATGACCCCGTCCTATTTGTTTTCTAGGAATTGCCGAAGAGGGACTCGATGGATGTATATGCATGCCTTTACGTTTGCCACGACGAGTCTCGTTATGAGACTCTTTGTTGCTCCGGTGCGTGCCATGTAACAAAAGAAAGTGATAAGGATTAGTAAATGTCCTACAAAGTTTGCAACTTATCAATGCTAAACAAGTATTGATATAAACATTTAAGAAGCAAATAAATTACTTTTATAACAACATACGGAGGTAATATACTATTGAAATCTTAATAAGGTTTAAAACAAATATATAGACAATTCAAAATAAAATTATTAAATCCATTGACTACAATAGTATTTGCACAGAGTCCTTATGATCATTCTCTATTTAGCAAACATTTGATTATAGCGTGAGCTAAGTCGATTCGGGAGGCCTAATGAGCATAGCACAATCACTTTAAGGTCAAAGACTTGGGATCACTTAGATATTTTTTGGGCATTGAAGTGCTGAGGTCTAAAACTGACATTATGCTAAATCAGAGGTAGTATATTCTTAGTTACTATCAACAATGAGATTACGTGGTACAAACATGTTTCCAGGATATTCCACACATTTGTTTGCAAATGATAATCACCCATATTAGCCACAAGAGGATACAAGCTTCAGATTCGTATTAATATACCCTCCAAAGATAGGAAACAATTAAAACCAACAAGCCATTAAGATTAGATGAACTGCGGTAGTGTATGCAATATGCTACCAAGACATTGTAAAATTAGATATGTCATGAATATGCAAAACATGAACCAAGACAGATTTATAAAAATTCAAAAAGAAGACATCGGGTTCAAAAGCTCTTTATTTTCTATCGATACACGTAACATGCCGTACTACAGTAAGAATACTCTATTTAAACCAAACTAATCTCGGATCCTAGCAAAATATGATTCACAAATTCAAACCACTCCATTATCTAAGAAAATAAACATATCCAGCTAGTTAAGTAGATTACACCATAAGATGACTCAAGGGGGTTCACTTGCTATCATATGGACATCTTTTACATTCAAATAGGCAGGATTAAGTGTGAAACCAACTTTTGGTTTACATTCAAATAGGCAGGACAGTCCATGCACTTCAATTAACTACAACAAGATAACTAATCAATAAACTGTGTTCATTTTTCAGACATAGAGTATTTAGACATCCAAACCAAATATGATGTTCGTCAAGAATTTATTAAATACGCAGAACTGTTTGAGTAAACTGAAGCATATTGAACACTAATGTAATAATGCTAACAAATATCATCAAGAAATGTATAATCGAACAACACACAGATTTGCATTAAGAGTCGAAAAACTCGAAAGAGAAAGTAGGTCAAGTTTACCTTTCTCGGCGAACCGAGACAGCGTATCAAGTCGTCGGTTCAATCGACGGGTTTTGGGTTTGCGATGTGAATGAAATGTAAAGCTTGTTATTGAGAATGCTTACTGATTTGAGACTGATTTCCGCGACTAATAAGAAAAGGTTTCGAGTCGGTGGTTCTTGCTGTTTCCCTACTGAGCTCTAGACGATCGACGCTATGGGTGCCCTCGAAGGTAAAAGGAAGGGTGTTCGACCTATGCTTCTGCCCTATTGTGCTCGACTGATCCTCTCTCGCTTCATCGTCTGAAAATTGACCGCCTCTTACTATCTATCTTATCGTGTTCCTTTTCTTCTCGCCTATTGTACTCTGCCCTGCCTTACTCTGTTCGACCTATGCTAATTCTGAATGATTCTTCCTCTCTTCTCCCTTTTCTCCCATGCCCTTCTATGTGTAAATTGCTATCTATATATAGTCACCATTTAGGTTCTTAATTTGGTGCGATTTCTTTCTGAATTGGGTTGCTGATTTGCCATTAAAAGGTATGATTTGGACTGATTTTGTACGAGATTTGCGCTTGATTTGAAGGGATTTGGTTATTTATGGTACGAAATCGTTGGCTGCGCTTGCATGGGTAAGGAAGGTAAGTGATTTGGTTAAGGAAGGCGAGATTTTAGGGCGTATGGGCGAAGGAGGCGGCGATTGAGGGCTTAGGGTTTCGCCTAGGTTTTGTGTGAGGGAGAACGATGAGGGCTGCTGGGCTTTCTTTGTGGATCGCCGACGAGGAATGGTAAAGTAAGGGGAGTGGGCATGGTCGCGACCGACGAATGGGTCGCGGGTTTGGGCCAAGGCGTGGGCTGGGTAGAAATAGGTTAATTAATTAGGGGTAAGTTATTATGGGTAGAGTTTTAAGTGTATTAATTAATTAGTAGTAAATTAAAATAATAAATTGTGCTTAGATTATTTAAGTGCTTTATTAAAATTATTACAAGAATAAAATGGGCGTGCTATTTAATTAGTGCTTGAGTTTAAATTATTATTATAAAGAAATAAAGACGGACGCATCTATTTAATTAATGCTTAATGCGGCGCTTTTATTTAAAAATCTTATTATTATGCATTATTGCGACGTTAAATTAAAATTGAATTGAGTTTAGATTAAATGCTAAATACAAGTATGATATTTAAGAATTGTTTAAGGCTTTTATAAATGCGGCGCTATTAAATGCATGTATTAGATTAACTTGATTTTTAAATTACAAGTGATTATGAAATTCTCTTGCGTATTAATAAAGGCGGCTATGCTACTTGACACGACGTCATTGCTAAATTACTTATTTTTATGTATTTATTATTAATTAAGAATCATGACAGGGCTTGAAATTAATTAATGCGCGCGGACTCTAAGTGTTTAAAACTCTTCGTAAGACGCGATGCCATTATTTAATTAATTATTTATGCCTGTATTTATGTTTTATTGTTGCATTTTATTATAAAAATCTAAAAAAATTATTTTACAAAATTAGTCTAATTTTATGGTTAATGGCCGGACGAGGGTCAAAATCGGGTGTCAACAATGTCCCTCTTTGTATGGAGATGATGGAAGAATCTTCTGACAAAGACGTTGACTCATGCCAATTTTGTCTCGATCTTCGAATTGCAAAAATGTTGGCGCGTAGACGCGCCGACACAAAAATCAAATCTGCCCCAAATCGAGTTATGACGACACTGGTTACCATGGTCAAAACACGGCGCGCTAACGCGACTCAGCGCCGCCCCATGTCGAGTTATGATGACACCGGCTATGGTGTAAAAAATAAAAGAATATAACCGCTTGAACACGGGTGTATCGCTATGGCTTGTGCGCTGGGTTCTACGGTGATGCGAGCGAGTGGACCGACGCTGAGGTCGCCGCCAATCGTTGGGAAGGTTGGCCCCCAACATTGCCCGGTTGTCACGAAGAGAAAATCCACGCCAGGCTTCCCGCTCGCATGCTAAGACTTGAACAAACGGTTAATGCATAAGGCAAAATGATGACGCATAATTTTAAAGTAATGCAACCGTGAGTAGAAAAGGTTATCCCGCAAAAATATGATGCTGCTGTGTTGATGCGACGCGCAATGCCGTGATTTCGCCTGCACGGACGTGTTGCGATTGTGAATGCGATACGCTTGTCCTTGCCGCAATTGCCCTCGTAGACTAAAGCTCAAGAAAGAGTGAGTGCATAATCGTTAAGACGAATAATAAAGCATGAATGAGAAAAAATGCAATTTTGAGAATATAGAAATCGCCCGCGTGATACGATGATGCGCCGTCGCTGCGTCGTTGCGGACTTGCGGGCCGATAACGCCATTGTCCGACGGCGCCGCCGGGCGCCGTTGCATGGACTTGCCGACACGCCGTTGTCCGACGCTGCCGCCGGGCGCCGCGTGGACTTGCCGATTACGCCGCTGTCCGACGCGTTGCCGCCGGCGCCGCTGCACGGACTTGCCGATTACGCCGTTGTATGGACGTGTTGCCGCCGGGCGCCGCTGCATGGACTTGCCGATTACGCCGTTGTCCGGACGATGTTGCCGCCGCGCCGCTGCGTGGACTTGCCGACACGCCGTTGTCCGGACGCGTTGCCGCTGGGCGCCGTTGCATGGACTTGCCGACACGCCGCTGTTCGGACGTGCCGCCGCCGTCGCTGCGTGGACTTGCCGATTACGCCGTTGTCCGGACGTGTTCTTCCGCTTCTCGTAGAATAAATGCTCCCGCAAGCTAAGCTGAGAAAACGTTAGTGTATACCGCTTAAATGAAATGATAAATACATACGAGAAGTGCAATTTTGTGGGTAGAGATGTCATCCCCGAGATGTTGTCTTTGCACGGACACGCCGAACGCTGGTGACGAATTGCCACGATGCTTTGCCGCGTGCGCGTGGGTTGCCAATTTGACTTTATGCTCGAGTTGATGCGCTAGGTTTTGTTGCGAACTCAACTTTGATCGATTGTTGATGCCCTCTCGCTGCCACGCTCTTGCTGCGGACTGGATTGTTGTCATCCTCTCGCTTTGCTTCGCTTCGCGAAGAGACTTTTCGTCGTATTTTCTCGCTTGGTTGCACTTTCTCGCTTCATAATATTAAAAGACTGCGCTCAAAGAAAAATTTGTGAGTTTTTGGGGTCGATTCATATTTGACTTCGCTGCCTTGTTCCTTGATATCTGCGTGCCTGGCTTGTTTGGACTTGCAACCCCTGTCTGGTTTCCTACATTGTCCCAGTTTTGAAAAAGGTGTCTGGCATAAAATGGATCTTAATGTAGTTGCTTGTATGCTATGTGTATTCTTGTCATTTTCAAAACGGGGGGGAAAGTTTTCCTAATGGTGTGACCGAAGCCGATTTAGGCCGCCTACGTATCCCCATGAGGGAATCAGGTCGAACGTAGTTCATTACAAGCGAATATTGGGAAAATTAAAATTTCTAGATGTGGGACCGAAGCCGAGACGGCCGCCTACGTATCCACTAAGGGAATCAGGTCAAACGTAGTTCATTACAAGCAAAACGAAAGAAAACATTATTAAAACTTAAATATGAGTTTATAAATTATTCTGCTAAAATAAATCGCTTTTCCTATCCAGGCTCTAGGCGGACCAAGACAGGGGTGCAAATCCAATCAATATGCCTTCATGCTCGCCGTGGACGGTCGGGTCTTCATGCTCGCTATCTCCCTCTTCCGCCTCTCGCGTGGTGCGTACGCCGGATAAATGACCGATTCGAGGCGGAATGGGCATAGCAGAGAGTGTATTCCTCATCTAAGGTTATCAGTGCACATTGACGTGGTCGTGGTTTGCGGGGTTATCATGCACATTTGGGGCGTGATCCTTTAGCCGAATTACCCTTCTCGATTAACGCCGATTCTCGCCCCCGAGGAGTGGCAACCTTCAGTGTCATGTCCCGGCTATTGGAGTGATACGCGCAGCGCTTGTTCTCATCATACCATCTTGGGATGTGGTCGTGATCCTTCCCGAATCGGTTGGATTAGGCTGCACCGCAACCTTTCATATATTTGAGGTATGGGTTCACCAGTGGGTGCGAACTTTGGGTGGTTTTCCTTCAAAATTCTTATTTGCTCTGGCATTGGGTGCTCTATTCCTGGGCGGGTTTGATGGGTGGATCTATGCGGGCGTGATAAACGGGTGCTGCAAGTGTTATATATAGCCGCGGGTAGTTGTGGTAGTATGATGGGTTTTGGTATGTCATAAATGCTTCGGTCATGCGTTCAGACAAACATGGAAGGAAATCGCTCTTTCTTCCTCTGTGAAGTACTCCAAGTGCCCCGATCAATCACCTTATTAGTTACGTAATGCCGCCGATTTGTAATCCTACCGCTTTAATACCTTAACTTCACGGTCGCCCATTCTAATAACTTCCGCAAAATTCCGCCCACGACGCTTATCATCCGCTCATAAGAGGTTGCATCCTTCAAAGATTGTACGAATAATGTGGTCATCTCACTCTCCACCACGGGTGGTTGCACTTCGCCGCTCAACGCCACCTCATGGCGTATTCTCCGAATGTTTCGTAGTCTTCTTCTCCAACTTCATTAAGTAGAACCCGCCCACAACGGTTTACAGGTTGAACTGAACCGCTTCCACAAAATCTTGGCCAATGCATTCCACCGTGCCATTTCCGCGGATCTTGGCCGTATACCAATCTAGTGCCTCGGCCAAGCTCCGAATGAACAACTTCATAATGACCGGCTGGTTCTTCCTACCCCGATCGCCTTGTCGCAATATGACCTCGTGTGTGCACGGGGTTCCTTTCCCATCAAATAGTTCAAACTTCGCACCTTGTACCCCATGTGCGCTCCATCGTCTGACGCACGCAAAGATCCTCGTAGTCTAGTCCTTCGTGACCTTTGTCCGATCGCATGCCCCGAACCGCTTCTTTCGACTATGAATTTCTTCGCCACGCCCCGTCCATTTTGGCTCGGACTTCCTCTCCATTTCTTCGTAATGATCCCCTTCGTGAAACACGGGGACGGTAAAAGGCCGGGCTTCGCATGTTTAGCCGTCTGGTTGTTTCATTGGGCCAGTAATGGGCGTGCGTGGGTATTGGTTGGCCTGGCGATTAGGCTGATTATGGTGAAGTAAGCGGCGGGGCCGAGGTATATGGGTAGTAGGAGGGTCATTTTGAAAGTGGGGTTGAGGGTCAGGGCGGCGGGCGGTTTGTTGGTGACCGTGGCCTTGTGGAGAGTTCCGGGAGATATGTGCGTGGAGGTTGATCCAGGATGGTTTGTGAGGTAGTGGCCCTTTGATCCGCATAGGGTATTCAGCTAATGGATAGGTTGGTCGATTCCGTAGCCTCTCCATCTCAACCTGCATATCGCCAATTTGTCGCAGCAAATTGCGGCAATACATTCTTCCCGATCGTGATATTCCTCCCTTCAAGGTTCTGCTACCGACAGAATAATTCCCAAATCATTTGGCTCGACGCCCGAGCCACCATATCATCATTTCTTGCCTTGGACTCGTGAAGTGTGGATGCTCAGACATTGTTGAGTCAAATACGAACCGACTTTCGGGAGGATGATAAATTTTCTAAAATGCAACAACCGATGTTAGCATAAAGCACATAATTTGCGTGTATGTAGCGGATATATCGCACATAGCACATTCAAACGCTTCCTAACACGCAGGACCTCTTTATGCCGCAGGTAAGCCTAAACGCCACTTATGCGAGATTATGACGGATTTGTCCAAGTCGCCCAACTATAATGCCTTTGTTGAAATGACGACCAAACGACGGCACTTTTCCCAATTTCAGCATGTCATGATTGGGTTTGGATTTGTCTGTCATTGCCACGCTACATAATACTTTGGTTGGTCGTTGGGTTGAGAAACCCGTCGACAAGTTTAGTGTCTTCCTAATTGTGGTGTCGATGCCAGACCGACCCACCTAAGGTAAATGCACGTGCCCTAAAATAAGGGTGGTATAGCTCTATCTTAAGTTTCTAAGATTTGGCTTTTCCGACACAAGGTTCCCGAGCGGATAACTCGAGTGAAGGCTACGCGACCATCGGTTGGACCGGATTCTCCGCAGAATACCAACTCTCTTAAATGTGGGTGTTTGAAAGAAATTTGCGGGTGCGCGGAGCACACCCGCGCGTGAGTGTGTGATTTGTGTGAATTTTCCAGAATGGAAGAAATATGAGCGGAATGCCAGTTTAGGGAAAGCAGTAAAGCAAGTAGCAAAAAATAAACAAAATACAATACACAAAAAAAATTAAATGCAAAATAATTGCCGAATAATAGCCCTAGGTCAGTTGTGGTTAAGAACCTAAAATCCCCAGCAGAGTCGCCATTTCTGTCGCGCCCTTTTTCGACCGCGGCATTTTTTCTAAATAGCGAACCCTGCTCAAAATGCAAAAAGTTAGAAAATAAACAAATAATAAAATGCTAAATTGTTTAAGAGGCTTAAAGGTTTTAAAATGCTAAAAGGATGCTAAAATTGCCAAAGATGCTAAAGTTTAAAAGGGTGCTAAAATGCTAAAGGGTTGCTAGAATGCTATGGTTCATGAGTCGCCACCTAATTAGTTTGGGTGAATTAGGACACCTAAATGTTTAACTAGTTTAAAGTAAAACATTAACTCCATTTTAATGGTCTGCTAAACTTAGTGAGATTCTGGGTAAGGGTTCTTTATTAATCTAGAGGGAAGGGGTTAGGCACCCTCTAAGATCCGCTAACTTGCGGTTGTCCTGCCAAACCTAGGGTAATTATTATATTTAAAAATGCAAAATGAAAGCTCCTCCTGCTTAAAAAATGCTAAAATGTTAAAATGTTTAAAAGGTGCTTTAAAGTATAAAAAGGGGCGAAAGGTGTTATAAATAAATAAAAGAGCCAAATGCCGAGTGTTTTAAAAAGTGCCTAAAATACTAAAGGTTGCTAAAAGGTTTTAAATGATAGAAGGATGCTAAAGGTGCTAAGAGATTAATTTTAACGCTAAAGGGTGCTAAAGGTGTTAAAGGGCGCTTAAAAATGCTAAATGCTAAAGGGCGCTTAAAGATGCTAAATGCTAAAGTGCTGAAAGTAGTGCTAATATACTAAAGTACAAAAGAATGCTAGGAGGTGCTAAAATGTTAAGAACAAAAATGTGCTAAAGGTGATATTTAAAGATGCTTAAAGGATTGCTAGAATTTAAAAGTGCTAAAAGTGCTAGAAATGCTAAAGAATGCTAGGAGGGTGCTTTATGGACTAATTATGTGTCATGTTAGCTAAATTAATCTTTCTTAACCTATGTGTAGTATAAACAAATGCTTAAGATGATTTTGCGAGAGCTTAGGAGGAAAATGTTTATGGATTTGACAAATTGTTGGTTTTATGATGCAAGTTAGATTATTTTTATTTTTTGCCGATTTTAAACATGCCTAATAGCCCCAAAAGACAAATAAAGTAGAAGCGTATTCCTAAAATGTAATTACTTTCCACCTCATATGCTTAAAGGCTAATTGCTAGAAGTTCCCCTATTAATTACAAAGTTAAGTAATAAATTACAACAAACAAATAAGGGCATAAATGAGATAAGAGAGAGAGCAAAGAGATTGAAGCGGATGACCCCGTCCTATTTGTTTTCTAGGAATCACAAGAGGACTCGATGGATGTATATGCATGCCTTTGCGTTTGCCCCGACGAGTCTCGTTATGAGACTCTTTGTTGCTCCGGTGCGTGCCATGTAACAAAAGAAAGTGATAAGGATTAGTAAATGTCCTACAAAGTTTGCAACTTATCAATGCTAAACAAGTATTGATATAAACATTTAAGAAGCAAATAAATTACTTTTATAACAACACATGGGAGGTAATAGACTATTGAAATCTTTATATGGTTTAAAACAAATTTCTAGACAATGGAATATCAAATTATTTACTGCCTTGACTACAATAGGATTTGCACAGAGTCCTTATGATCATTCTCTATTTAGCAAACAGTCTTGATTATAGGCAGTAGCCAGAAGCTGATTCAGGAGGCCTAACAGGCATAGCACAATCACTTTAAGGTCAAAGACTTGGGATCACTTAGATATTTTTTTGGGCATTGAAGTGCTGAGGTCTAAAACTGACATTCTGCTAAATCGTATAAGTATATTCTTAGTTACTATCAACAATGAGATTACGTGGTACAAACATGTTTCCAGGATATGCCACACATTTGTTTGCAACAGATAATCACCCATATTAGCCACAGTAGGATACAAGCTTCAGATTCATATTAATATACCCCTCCAGTATAGGAAACGAATTAAAACCAACAAGCCATTAAGATTAGATGAAACTGTGTAGTGTATGCAATATGCTACCAAGACAGAATTGTAAAATTAGATATGTCATGAATATGCAAAACATGAACCAAGACAGATTTATAAAAATTCAAAAAGAAGACATCGTGGGTTCAAAAGCTCCTTATTTTCTATCGTATACACGTAACATGCCGTACTACAGTAAGAATACTCTATTTAAACCAAACTAATCTCGGATCCTAGCAAAATATGATTCACAAATTCAAACCACTCCATTATCTAAGAAAATAAACATATCCAGCTAGTTAAGTAGATTACACCATAAGATGACTCAAGGGGGTTCACTTGCTATCATATGGACATCTTTTACATTCAAATAGGCAGGATTAAGTGTGAAACCAACTTTTGGTTTACATTCAAATAGGCGGGATACCATGCACTTCAATTAACTACAACAAGATAACTAATCAATAAAGCGTGTTCATTTTTCGACATAGAGTATTTAGACATCCAAACAAAAAATGATGTTCTACAAGAATTTATTAAATACGCAGAACTGTTTGAGTAAACTGAAGCATATTGAACACTAATGTAATAATGCTAACAAATATCATCAAGAAATGTATAATCGAACAACACACAGATTTGCATTAAGAGTCGAAAAACTCGAAAGAGAAAGTAGTCAAGTTTACCTCCGCGGCGAACCGAGGCGTATCAAGTCGTCGGTTCAATCGACGGGTTTTGGGTTTGCGATGTGAATGAAATGTAAAGCTTGTTATTGAGAATGCTTACTGATTTGAGACTGATTTCCGCGACTAATAAGAAAAGGTTTCGATTCGGTGGTTCTTGCTGTTTCCCTACTGAGCTCTAGACGATCGACGCTATGGGTGCCCTCGAAGGTAAAAGGAAGGGTGTTCGACCTATGCTTCTGCCCTATTGTGCTCGACTGATCCCCCTCTCTGCTCTACTGTCCTGAAAATTGGACTGCCCTCTCTTACTATCTATCTTACTGTGTTCCTTTTCTTGCTCTGCCTATTGTACTCTGCCCTGCCTTACTCTGTTCGACCTATGCTAATTCTGAATGATTCTTCCTCTCTTCTCCTTTTCTCCCATGCCCTTCTATGTAAATTGCTATCTATATATAGTCACCATTTAGGTTCTTAATTTGGTGCGATTTCTTTACGAATTGGTTCTTGATTTGCCATTAAAAGGTATGATTTTGGGTGATTTTGTACGATTTGCGCTTGATTTGAAGGGATTTGGTTATTTATGGTACGAATCGTTGGCTGCGCTTGCATGGGTAAGGAAGGTAAGTGATTTAGTTGGGAAGGCGAGATTTTAGGGCGTATGGGCGAAGGAGGCGGCGATTGAGGGCTTAGGGTTTCGCCTAGGTTTTGTGTGAGGGAGAACGATGAGAGGGCTGCTGGGCTTTCTTTGTGGATCGTCGACGAGGAATGGTAAAGTAAGGGGAGTGGGCCGCGGGTCGCGGACTGGACGAATGGGTCGCGGGTTTGGGCCAAGGCGTGGGCTGGGTAGAAATAGGTTAATTAATTAGGGGTAAGTTATTATGGGTAGAGTTTTAAGTGTATTAATTAATTAGTAGTAAATTAAAATAATAAATTGTGCTTAGATTATTTAAGTGCTTTATTAAAATTATTACAAGAATAAAATGGGCGTGCTATTTAATTAGTGCTTGAGTTTAAATTATTATTATAAAGAAATAAAGACGGACGTACTATTTAATTAATGCTTAATGCGGCGCTTTTATTTAAAAATCTTATTATTATGCATTATTGCGACGTTAAATTAAAATTGAATTGAGTTTAGATTAAATGCTAAATACAAGTATGATATTTAAGAATTGTTTAAGGCTTTTATAAATGCGGCGCTATTAAATGCATGTATTAGATTAACTTGATTTTTAAATTACAAGTGATTATGAAATTCTCTTGCGTATTAATAAAGGCGGCTATGCTACTTGACACGACGTCATTGCTAAATTACTTATTTTTATGTATTTATTATTAATTAAGAATCATGACAGGGCTTGAAATTAATTAATGCGGGCGCGGGACTCTAAGTGTTTAAAACTCTTCGTAAGACGCGATGCCATTATTAAATTAATTATTTATGCCTGTATTTATGTTTTATTGTTGCATTTTATTATAAAAATCTAAAAAAATTATTTTACAAAATTAGTCTAATTTTATGGTTAATGGCTGGACGGGAGGGTCAAAATTGGGTGTCAACAGCTGTCCCTCTTTGTATGGAGATGATGGAAGAATCTTCGGACAAAGACGTTGACTCATAGCCAATTTTGTCTCGATCTTCAGAATTGCAAAAATGTTGGGCAGGTAGACAAGGCTGACACAAAAAATCAAAATCTGTCCCAGTGTCGAGTTATGACGACACTGGGTTACCATGGTCAAAACACCAAGGCGGGCTAACGCGGACTTAGCGGACTCAGTGTCGATGTCGAGTTATGATGACACGGCTATGGTGTAAAAATAAAAGAATATAACCGGCTTGAACACGGGGTGTCGCTATGGCTTGTGGTCTTTGGGTTCTACGGTGATGTGAGCGAGTGGACCGACGGCGAGGCGCTACGCCAATCGTTGGGAAGGTTGGCCCCAACGATTGCCGGTTATTGAAGAGAAAATCCACGTTGTGCTCTCGCTCGCATGCTAAGACTTGAACAAGCGGTTAGTGCATAATCATTAAGGCAAAATGATGATGCATAATTTTAAAGTAATGCAAGCGAGTAGAAAAGGTTATCCTGCAAAAATATGATGTCTTTGTGTTGATGCGATGCGCAAATCGCGTGATTTCGCCGCTGCGGGCGTGTTGCGATTGTGAATGCGGATACGTTGTCCTTGCCGCAATTGCCCTCGTAGACTAAAGCTCGAAAGAGTGAGTGCATAAGCTGTTAAGACGAATAATAAAGCATGAATGAGAAAAAATGCAATTTTGAGAATATAGAAATCGTCCTGCGTGATATCGATGATGGCGTTTCGGACTTGTTGTCTTGAGCGTCGGCTGCTTGGGATATTCTTCTTGGCGTCGTTCGTAGACTTGCGGTCGCGTCATTATGCGGGCGTGTTCTTCTTGGCGTCGTTGCGTGGACGCGATTACGTCGTTATGCGGGCGCGTTCTTCTTTGGCGTCGTTGCGTGGACTTCTTGATTACGCCGTTATGCGGGCGTGTTCTTCTGGCGTCGTTGCATGGACTTGTTGATTACGCCGTTATGCGGGCGTGTTCTTCGGGCGTCGTTGCATGGATTTCCGATTACGTCGTTATGCGGGCGTGTTGCCGCGTCGTTGCGTGGACTTGCCGATTACGTCGTTATGCGGGCGTGTTCTTTTGGTGTCGTTGCGTGGACTTGCGATTACGTCGTTATGCGGGCGTGTTCTTCTTGGCGTCGTTGCATGGACTTGCCGATTCGTCGTTATGCGGGCGTGTTCTTCTTGGCGCCGCGTTGCGTGGACTTGCTGATTACGTCGTTGTCTGGACGTGTTGCTGCTGCTCCTGTAGAATAAATGCTCCTGCAAGCTAAGCTTGAGAAAAACGTTAGTGTATACCTGTTTAAATGAAATGATAAATACATATGAGAAGTGCAATTTTGTGGGTAGAGATGTCATCCCTGAGATGTTGTCTTTGCACGGACATGCTGAACGGAATTGCCATGATGCCTTTGCTGTGTGCGATGCGTGGGTTGCCAATTTGACTTTATGCTCGAGTTGATGCGCTAGGTTTTGTTGCGGAACTCTGAACTTTGACTGCTGATTGTTGATGCCCCTCTCTGCTGCTGCTGCTCTTGCTGCGGACTCTGGATTGTTGTCATCCTCTGCTTTTGCTGCTTTTCCTGCTTCTGCGAAGAGACTTTTCGTCGTATTTTCTGCTTGGTATTGCACTTTCGCATTAATATTAAAAGACTGCGCCAAAGAAAAATTTGTGAGTTTTGGGGTCGATTCATATTTGACTTCGCTGCCTTGTTCCTTGATATCTGCGTGCCTGGCTTGTTTGGACTTGCAACCCCTGTCTGGTTTCCTACACTGTCCCAGTTTTGAAAAAGGTGTCTGGCATAAAATGGATCTTAATGTAGTTGCTTGTATGCTATGTGTATTCTTGTCATTTTCAAAACGGGGGGGGGCAAAGTTTTCCTAATGGTGTGACTGAAGCCGATTTAGGCCGCCTACGTATCCCCATGAGGGAATCAGGTCGAACGTAGTTCATTACAAGCGAATATTGGGAAAATTAAAATTTCTAGATGTGGGACCGGCCGAGATCGCCACGTATCCACTAAGGAATCAGTCAAACGTAGTTCATTACAAGCAAAACGAAAGAAAACATTATTAAAGCTTAAATATGAGTTTATAAATTATTCTGCTAAAATAAATCGTTTTTCCTATCCAGGCTCTAGGCGGACCAAGACAGGGGTGCAAATCCAATCAATATGCCTTCATGCTCTGCTTCGTGGATGGCCGGGTCTTCATGCTCTGCTATCTCCCTCTTCTGGCCTCTGCGTGGTGCATGCTCGGATAATTGACTGATTCGAGGGCGGAATGGGCATAGGCAGGGGAGTGTATTCCTCATCTAAGGTTATCAGGTGCACATTGACGTGGTCGTGGTTTGGCAAGGGGTTATCATGCACATTTGGGGCAGGATCCTTTAGCTGAATTACCCCTTCTCTGATTAACGCCTCGATTCTGTCCCTGAGGGAGTGGCAACCTTCAGTGTCATGTCCTGGGCTATTGGAGTGATACGCGCAACGCTTGTTCTCATCATACCATCTCGGGATAGGGTCCGGGATCCTTCCTGGAATCGGTTGGATTAGGCCTGCAGCTCGCAACCTTTCATATATTTGAGGTATGGGTTCAGCTAGTGGGGTGCGAACTTTGGGTGGTTTTCCTTCAAAATTCTTATTTGCTCTGGGTGCATTGGGTGCTCTATTCTGTTGGCGGGCTTGATGGGTGGATCTATGCGGGGCAGGATAAACGGGTGCTTGTGAAGTGTTATATATAGGCTGTGTGTGGTAGTTGTGGTAGTATGATGGGTTTTGGTATGTCATAAATGCTTCGGGTTTGCGTTCTTGTACAAACATGGAAGGGGAAACTGTCTCTTTCTTCCTCTGTGAAGTACTCCCAAGTGCCCCTGACTGAATCGCCTTATTAGTTGCCTGTAATGCTGCCAGATTTGTAATCCTACCAGTTTTAATACCTTCTTCTACGAAGTCGCCCATTCTAATAACTTCCGCAAAATTCCGCCCGATGACGCTTATCATCCGCTCATAGTAGGTTGCATCCTTCAAAGATTGTACGAATAATGTGGTCATCTCACTCTCCACCATGGGTGGTTGCACTTTCGCTGCCTCTGAACGCCACCTCATGGCGTATTCTCTGAATGTTTCTGTAGTCTTCTTCTCCAACTTCATTAAGTAGAACCTGTCCACAACGGTTTCTGTGTTGAACCTGAACCGCTCCACAAAATCTTGGGCCAATGCATTCCAGCTGTGCCATTTCCGCGGATCTTGGCTGGTATACCAATCTAGTGCCTCGCCGGTCAAGCTCCGAATGAACAACTTCATAATGACCGCTGGGTTCTTCCCTACCCCGATCAGCTTGTCGCAATATGACCTCAGGTGTGCACGGGGGTTCCCTTTCCCATCAAATAGTTCAAACTTCGGCACCTTGTACCCCATAGGCAGTTCCACGTCTGGATGCATGCAAAGATCCTCGTAGTCTAGTCCTTCGTGACCTTTGTCCGATCGCATGCCCCGAACCGCTTCTTTCAGACTATGAATTTCTTTGGCCACGTCCTCGTCCATTTTGGCTCGGACTTCCCTCTCCATTTCTTCGTAATGATCCCCTTGGTGAAACACGGACGGTAAAAGGTCGGGCTTTGCGTAAGTTAGTATGCAGGTTGTTTCTTGAAATTTGGTAATGGGTGTGGTGCGTGGGTATTGGTTGGCCTGGCGATTAGGGCTGATTATGGTGAAGTAAGCAGGCGGGGGCTGAGGTATATGGGTAGTAGGAGGGTCATTTTGAAGGTGGGGTTGAGGGTTGGCTGGGCGAGGGGCGGTTTGTTCGGTGACTGGTGGCCTTTGTGGAGAGTTCTGGGAGATATGTGGTGGTGGAGGTTGATCTGGGATGGTTTGTGAGGTAGTGGCCCTTTGATCTGGCATAGGGGTATTCAGGCTAATGGATAGGTTGGTCAGATTCCGTAGCCTCTCCATCTCAACCTGCATATCAGCAATTTGTTGCAGCAGCTGTGCAATACATTCTTCCTGACTGGTGATATTCCTCCCTTCTGAAGGTTCTGTTTCGCTGACAGGAATAATTCCCAAACCATTTGGCTCAGACGCCCCCGAGCCAGTCATATCATCATTTCTTGCCTTGGACCTGGTGAAGTGTGGATGCTCCGACATTGTTGAGTCAAATACGAACCGACCCTTTGGGGAGGATGATAAATT
This sequence comes from Przewalskia tangutica, assembly GCA_029844215.1. Classification (NCBI taxonomy): domain Eukaryota; kingdom Viridiplantae; phylum Streptophyta; class Magnoliopsida; order Solanales; family Solanaceae; genus Przewalskia; species Przewalskia tangutica. Next base: position 95,580,883 of record CM056732.1, on the reverse strand, counting down.
TTCTAAAAAATGCAACAACCGATGTTAGCATAAAGCACATAATTTGCAGGTATGTAGCAGATATATCGCACATAGCACATTCAAACGTTTCCTAACATGCAGGGGGACCTCTTTATGCCAGAGGTAAGCCTAAACGTCACTTATGCGAGATTATGACGGATTTGTCCAAGTCGTCCAACTATAATGCCTTTGTTGGAAATGGCGACCAAATGACGGTGCACTTTTCCCAATTTCAGCATGTCATGATTGGGTTTGGATTTGTCTGTCATTGCCACGCTACACATAATATGCTGGTTGGTCGTTGGGTTGAGAAACCCGTCGACAAGTTTGGTGTCTTCCTAATTGTGGTGTCGATGCCAAGGACCGACCCACCTAAGGTAAATGCATGCATGCCCTAAAATAAGGGTGGTATAGCTCTATCTTAAGTTTCTAAGATTTGGCTTTTCTGGACACAAGGTTCCCGAGCGGACAACTCGAGTGAGAAGGCTACGCGACCACCGGTTGGACCGGATTCTCCGCGCAGAATACCAACTCTCTTAAATGTGGGTGTTTTGAAAGAAATTTGCAGGTGCGCGAAGCACACCAGCGCGTGAGTGTGTGATTTGTGTGAATTTTCCAGAATGGAAGAAATATGAGCGGAATGCCAGTTTAGGGAAAGCGGTAAAGCAAGTAGCAAAAAATAAACAAAATACAATACACAAAAAAATTAAATGCAAAATAATTGCCAAATAATAGCCCTAGGTCTGTTGTGGTTAAGAACCTAAAATCCCCAGCAGAGTCGCCATTTCTGTCGCGCCCTTTTTCGACCGCGACATTTTTTTATCTAATAGCGAACCCTGCTCAAAAATGCAAAATGTTAGAAAATAAACAAATAATAAAATGCTAAATGGTTTAAGAGGCTTAAAGGTTTTAAAAATGCTAAAAGGATGCTAAAATTGCCAAAGATGCTAAAGTTTAAAAGGGTGCTAAAATGCTAAAGGGTTGCTAGAATGCTAAGGGTTCGCGGAGTCGCCACCTAATTAGTTTGGGTGAATTAGGACACCTAAATGTTTAACTAGTTTAAAGTAAAACATTAACTCCATTTTAATGGTCTGCTAAACTTAGTGAGATTCTGGGTAAGGGTTCTTTATTAATCTAGAGGGAAGGGGTTAGGCACCCTCTAAGATCCGCTAACTTGCGGTTGTCTGCCAAACCTAGGGTAATTATTATATTTAAAATGCAAAATGAAAGCTCCTGCTTAAAAAATGCTAAAATGTTAAAATGTTTAAAAGGTGCTTTAAAGTATAAAAAGGGGAGAAAGGTGTTATAAATAAATAAAAGAGCCAAATGCCGAGTGTTTTAAAAAGTGCCTAAAATACTAAAGGTTGCTAAAAGGTTTTAAATGATAGAAGGATGCTAAAGGTGCTAAGAGATTAATTTTAACGCTAAAGGGTGCTAAAGGTGTTAAAGGGCGCTTAAAAATGCTAAATGCTTAAGGGCGCTTAAAGATGCTAAATGCTAAAGTGCTGAAAGTAGTGCTAATATACTAAAGTACAAAAGAATGCTAGGAGGTGCTAAAATGTTAAGAACAAAAATGTGCTAAAGGTGATATTTAAAGATGCTTAAAGGATTGCTAGAATTTAAAAGTGCTAAAAGTGCTAGAAATGCTAAAGAATGCTAGGAGGGTGCTTTATGGACTAATTATGTGTCATGTTAGCTAAATTAATCTTTCTTAACCTATGTGTAGTATAAACAAATGCTTAAGATGATTTTAAGCAGAGCTTAGGAGGAAAATGTTTATGGATTTGACAAATTGTTGGTTTTATGATGCAAGTTAGATTATTTTTATTTTTTGCCGATTTTAAACATGCCTAATAGCCCCAAAAGACAAATAAAGTAGGCGTATTCCTAAAAATGTAATTACTTTCCACCTCATATGCTTAAAGGCTAATTGCTAGAAGTTCCCCTATTAATTACAAAGTTAAGTAATAAATTACAACAAACAAATAAGGGCATAAATGAGATAAGAGAGAGAGCAAAGAGATTGAAGCGGATGACCCCGTCCTATTTGTTTTCTAGGAATTGCCGAAGAGGGACTCGATGGATGTATATGCATGCCTTTACGTTTGCCACGACGAGTCTCGTTATGAGACTCTTTGTTGCTCCGGTGCGTGCCATGTAACAAAAGAAAGTGATAAGGATTAGTAAATGTCCTACAAAGTTTGCAACTTATCAATGCTAAACAAGTATTGATATAAACATTTAAGAAGCAAATAAATTACTTTTATAACAACACATGGGAGGTAATAGACTATTGAAATCTTTATATGGTTTAAAACAAATTTCTAGACAATGGAATATCAAATTATTTACTGCCTTGACTACAATAGGATTTGCACAGAGTCCTTATGATCATTCTCTATTTAGCAAACAGTCTTGATTATAGGCAGTAGCCAGAAGCTGATTCAGGAGGCCTAACAGGCATAGCACAATCACTTTAAGGTCAAAGACTTGGGATCACTTAGATATTTTTGGGCATTGAAGTGCTGAGGTCTAAAACTGACATTTTGCTAAATCTGAGGAAGTATATTCTTAGTTACTATCAACAATGAGATTACGTGGTACAAACAGGTTTCCAGGATATGCCACACATTTGTTTGCAAATGGATAATCACCCATATTAGCCACGATGGGATACAAGCTTCAGATTCGTATTAATATACCCTCCAAAGATAGGAAACAATTAAAACCAACAAGCCATTAAGATTAGATGAACTGTAGTGTATGCAATATGCTACCAAGACAGATTGTAAAATTAGATATGTCATGAATATGCAAAACATGAACCAAGACAGATTTATAAAAATTCAAAAAGAAGACATCGTGGGTTCAAAAGCTCTTTATTTTCTATCGTATACGTAACATGCCGTACTACAGAAGAATACTCTATTTAAACCAAACTAATCTCGGATCCTAGCAAAATATGATTCACAAATTCAAACCACTCCATTATCTAAGAAAATAAACATATCCAACTAGTTAAGTAGATTACACCATAAGATGACTCGAGGGTTCACTTGCTATCATATGGACATCTTTTACATTCAAATAGGCAGATTAAGTGTGAAACCAACTTTTGGTTTACATTCAAATAAGCGGCAGATCCATGCACTTCAATTAACTACAACAAGATAACTAATCAATAAAGCGTGTTCATTTTTCGGACATAGAGTATTTAGACATCCAAACCAAATATGATGTTAATCGAGAATTTATTAAATACGCAGAACTGTTTGAGTAAACTGAAGCATATTGAACACTAATGTAATAATGCTAACAAATATCATCAAGAAATGTATAATCGAACAACACACAGATTTGCATTAAGAGTCGAAAAACTCGAAAGAGAAAGTTGGTCAAGTTTACCTTCTCCGCGTGAACCGAGGCGTATCAAGTCGTCGCTCAATCGACGGGTTTTGGGTTTGCGATGTGAATGAAATGTAAAGCTTGTTATTGAGAATGCTTACTGATTTGAGACTGATTTCCGCGACTAATAAGAAAAGGTTTCGATTCGGTGGTTCTTGCTGTTTCCCTACTGAGCTCTAGACGATCGACGCTATGGGTGCCCTCGAAGGTAAAAGGAAGGGTGTTCGACCTATGCTTCTGCCCTATTGTGCTCGACTGATCCCCCTCTCTGCTCTACTGTCCTGAAAATTGGACTGCCCTCTCTTACTATCTATCTTACTGTGTTCCTTTTCTTGCTCTGCCTATTGTACTCTGCCCTGCCTTACTCTGTTCGACCTATGCTAATTCTGAATGATTCTTCCTCTCTTCTCCCTTTTCTCCCATGCCCTTCTATGTGTAAATTGCTATCTATATATAGTCACCATTTAGGTTCTTAATTTGGTGCGATTTCTTTCTGAATTGGGTTGCTGATTTGCCATTAAAAGGTATGATTTTGGACTGATTTTGTACGAGATTTGCGCTTGATTTGAAGGGATTTGATTATTTATGGTACGAATCGTTGGTCGCTTGCATGGGTAAGGAAGGTAAGTGATTTGGTTAAGGAAGGCGAGATTTTAGGCGTATGGGCGGCGGAGGCGCGATTGAGGGCTTAGGGTTTCGCCTAGGTTTTGTGTGAGGGAGAACGATGAGAGGGCTGCTGGGCTTTCTTTGTGGATCGTCGACGAGGAATGGTAAAGTAAGGGAGTGGGCGGGTCGCGACCGACGAATGGGTCGCGGTTTGGGCCAAGGCGTGGTGGGTAGAAATAGGTTAATTAATTAGGGTAAGTTATTATGGGTAGAGTTTTAAGTGTATTAATTAATTAGTAGTAAATTAAAATAATAAATTGTGCTTAGATTATTTAAGTGCTTTATTAAAATTATTACAAGAATAAAATGGCGTGCTATTTAATTAGTGCTTGAGTTTAAATTATTATTATAAAGAAATAAAGACGGACGTACTATTTAATTAATGCTTAATGCGGCGCTTTTATTTAAAAATCTTATTATTATGCATTATTGCGACGTTAAATTAAAATTGAATTGAGTTTAGATTAAATGCTAAATACAAGTATGATATTTAAGAATTGTTTAAGGCTTTTATAAATGCGGCGCTATTAAATGCATGTATTAGATTAACTTGATTTTTAAATTACAAGTGATTATGAAATTCTCTTGCGTATTAATAAAGGCGGCTATGCTACTTGACACGACGTCATTGCTAAATTACTTATTTTTATGTATTTATTATTAATTAAGAATCATGACAGGGCTTGAAATTAATTAATGCGGGCGCGGGACTCTAAGTGTTTAAAACTCTTCGTAAGACGCGATGCCACTATTAAATTAATTATTTATGTCTGTATTTATGTTTTATTGTTGCATTTTATTATAAAAATCTAAAAAAATTATTTTACAAAATTAGTCTAATTTTATGGTTAATGGCTGGACGGGAGGGTCAAAATTGGGTGTCAACAGCTGTCCCTCTTTGTATGGAGATGATGGAAGAATCTTCGGACAAAGACGTTGACTCATAGCCAATTTTGTCTCGATCTTCAGAATTGCAAAAATGTTGGCGGTGTAGACAAGGCGACCAAAAATCAAATGTCGATGTCGAGTTATGACGACACTGGGTTACCATGGTCAAAACACCAAGGCGGGCTAACGCGGACTCAAAGCTGTCCCAGTGTCGAGTTATGATGACACTGGGCTATGGTGTAAAAAGTAAAAGAATATAACTGGCTTGAACCTGGGGTGTACTGCTATGGCTTGTGGTGCTGGGTTCTACGGTGATGTGGAGCGAGTGGACCGACGCTTGAGGCCGCTTCTGCCAATCGTTGGGAAGGTTGGCCCCCCAACAGATTGCCCCGGTTCGCTGTAAGAGAAAATCCACGTTGTGCTCCTGCTCCTGCATGCTAAGACTTGAACAAACGGTTAGTGCATAACTGTTAAGGCAAAATGATGATGCATAATTTTAAAGTAATGCAACTGTGAGTAGAAAAGGTTATCCTGCAAAAATATGATGCCTGCTGTGTTGATGCGATGCTGCAAATGCTGTGATTTCGCCCTTGCACGGACGTGTTGCGATTGTGAATGCGGATACGTTGTCCTTGCTGCAATTGCCCCCTGTAGACTAAAGCTCAAGAAAGAGTGAGTGCATAACTGTTAAGACAGAATAATAAAGCATGAATGAGAAAAAATGCAATTTTGAGAATATAGAAATCGTCCCTGCGTGATATGCTGATGATGGCGTCGCTGGACTTGTTGTCTTTGATAGCGTCGGCTCGCCGTCGTTGCGTAGGCGCCGCGATGGTCGTTATGCGGGCGTGGCGATATTGCTTGGCGTCGTTGCGCCGCGCCGCTGCCGTCGACTTGCCGACACGCCGTTGTCCGACGCTGGCGTCGTTGCGTGGACTTGCCGACACGCCGTTATGCGGGCGTGTTCCGCCGGGCGTCGTTGCGTGGACTTGCTGATTACGTCGTTATGCGGGCGTGTTCTTCTTGCTGGCGTCGTAGCATGGATTTGCTGATTACGTCGTTGTCTGGACGTGTTGCTGCTGGCGTCGTTGCGTGGACTTGCTGATTACGTCGTTATGCGGACGCGGTTGCCGCCGTCGTTGCGGACTTGCCGACACGCCGTTGCGGACGTGTTCGCCGGCGTCGTTGCATGGACTTGCTGATTACGTCGTTGCGGGCGTGTTCGCCGGGCGTCGTTGCGTGGACTTGCCGACACGTCGTTATGCGGGCGTGTTCTTCGCCGCTCCTGTAGAATAAATGCTCCTGCAAGCTAAGCTTGAGAAAAACGTTAGTGTATACCTGTTTAAATGAAATGATAAATACATATGAGAAGTGCAATTTTGTGGGTAGAGATGTCATCCCTGAGATGTTGTCTTTGCACGGACATGCTGAACGTTGCAGCTGACGAATTGCCATGATGCCTTTGCTGTGTGCGATGCGTGGGTTGCCAATTTGACTTTATGCTCGAGTTGATGCGCTAGGTTTTGTTGCGGAACTCTGAACTTTGATTGCCGATTGTTGATGCCCCTCTGCTGCCGCTCTTTGCTGCGGACTCGGATTGTTGTCATCCTCTGCTTTTCTTTGCTTTCACGAAGAGACTTTTCGTCGTATTTTCTGCTTCGGCTGTTGCACTTTCTGCTTCTGTTAATATTAAAAGACCTGCGCTCAAAGAAAAATTTGTGAGTTTTGGGGGGGGGTCGATTCATATTTGACTTCATTTGCTTGTTTCGATATCTGCGTGCCTGGCTTGTTTGGACTTGCAACCCCTGTCTGGTTTCCTACATTGTCCCAGTTTTGAAAAAGGTGTCTGGCATAAAATGGATCTTAATGTAGTTGCTTGTATGCTATGTGTATTCTTGTCATTTTCAAAACGGGGGGGGGGGGGGCAAAGTTTTCCTAATGGTGTGACCGAAGCCGATTTAGGCCGCCTACGTATCCCCATGAGGGAATCAGGTCGAACGTAGTTCATTACAAGTGAATATTGGGAAAATTAAAATTTCTAGATGTGGGACCGAAGCCGAGACGGCCGCCTACGTATCCACTAAGGGAATCAGGTCAAACGTAGTTCATTACAAGCAAAACGAAAGAAAACATTATTAAAGCTTAAATATGAGTTTATAAATTATTCTGCTAAAATAAATCGTTTTTCCTATCCAGGCTCTAGGCGGACCAAGACAGGGGTGCAAATCCAATCAATATGCCTTCATGCTCTGCTTCGTGGATGGCTGGGTCTTCATGCTCTGCTATCTCCCTCTTCTGGCCTCTGCGTGGTGCATGCTCGGATAAATGACTGATTCGAGGGCGGAATGGGCATAGGCAGGGGAGTGTATTCCTCATCTAAGGTTATCAGGTGCACATTGACGTGGTCGTGGTTTGGCAAGGGGTTATCATGCACATTTGGGGCAGGATCCTTTAGCTGAATTACCCTTCTGCGATTAACGCCGATTCTCGTCCCGGAGGAGTGGCAACCTTCAGTGTCATGTCCTGGGCTATTGGAGTGATACGCGCAGCGCTTGTTCTCATCATACCATCTTGGGATAGGGTCAGGGATCCTTCCTGGAATCGGTTGGATTAGGCCTGCAGCTCGCAACCTTTCATATATTTGAGGTATGGGTTCAGCTAGTGGGGTGCGAACTTTGGGTGGTTTTCCTTCAAAATTCTTATTTGCTCAAGTGCGTTGGTTGCTCTATTCTGTTGGCGGGTTTGATGGGTGGATCTATGCGGGGCAGGATAAACGGGTGCTTGTGAAGTGTTATATATAGGCTGTGTGTGGTAGTTGTGGTAGTATGATGGGTTTTGGTATGTCATAAATGCTTCGGGTTTGCGTTCTTGTACAAACATGGAAGGGGAAATCGCTCTTTCTTCCTCCGTGAAGTACTCCCGTGCCCTCGATCAATCACCTTATTAGTTGCATGTAATCTTTGCCGATTTGTAATCCTACCGCTTTAATACCTTCTGCGGTCGCCCATTCTAATAACTTCCGCAAAATTCCGCCCGATGACGCTTATCATCCGCTCATAGTAGGTTGCATCCTTCAAAGATTGTACGAATAATGTGGTCATCTCACTCTCCACCATGGGTGGTTGCACTTTCGCTGCCTCTGAACGCCACCTCATGGCGTATTCTCTGAATGTTTCTGTAGTCTTCTTCTCCAACTTCATTAAGTAGAACTCGCCCACAACGGTTTACAGTTGAACCTGAACCGCTCCACAAAATCTTGGGCCAATGCATTCCAGCTGTGCCATTTCCGCGGATCTTGGCTGGTATACCAATCTAGTGCCTCGCCGGTCAAGCTCCGAATGAACAACTTCATAATGACCGCTGGGTTCTTCCCTACCCCGATCAGCTTGTCGCAATATGACCTCAGGTGTGCACGGGGGTTCCCTTTCCCATCAAATAGTTCAAACTTCGGCACCTTGTACCCCATAGGCAGTTCCACGTCTGGATGCATGCAAAGATCCTCGTAGTCTAGTCCTTCGTGACCTTTGTCCGATCGCATGCCCCGAACCGCTTCTTTCAGACTATGAATTTCTTTGGCCACGTCCTCGTCCATTTTGGCTCGGACTTCCCTCTCCATTTCTTCGTAATGATCCCCTTCGTGAAACACGGACGGTAAAAGGCTGGGCTTCGCGTAAGTTAGGTATGCAGGTTGTTTCTTGGGCCGTAATGGGTGTGGTGCGTGGGTATTGGTTGGCTGGCGATTAGGGCTGATTATGGTGAAGTGCAGCGGGCCGAGGTATATGGGTAGTAGGAGGTCATTTTGAAAGTGGGGTTGAGGTTGGGCCGGGCGGCGGGCGGTTTGTTTGGTGCGACCGTGGCCTTTGTGGAGAGTTCGGGAGATATGTGGTGGTGGAGGTTGATCCGGGATGGTTTGTGGTAGTGGCCCTTTGATCCGCATAGGGTATTCAGCTAATGGATAGGTTGGTCGATTCGTAGCCTCTCCATCTCAACCTGCATATCGACAATTTGTCGCAGAATGCAATACATTCTTCCCGATGGTGATATTCCTCCTTCCGAAGGTTCTGTTTACCGACAGAATAATTCCCAAACCATTTGGCTCGACGCCCCGAGCCGTCATATCATCATTTCTTGCCTTGGACTCGTGAAGTGTGGATGCTCGACATTGTTGAGTCAAATACGAACCGACCCTTTGGGAGGATGATAAATTTTCTAAAAATGCAACAACCGATGTTAGCATAAATCACATAATTTGCGGTATGTAGCGGATATATCGCACATAGCACATTCAAACGCTTCCTAACATGCGGGGACCTCTTTATGCCGCAGGTAAGCCTAAACGCCACTTATGCGAGATTATGACGGTTGTCCAAGTCGTCCAACTATAATGCCTTTGTTGTAAATGGCGACCAAATAACGGTGCACTTTTCCCAATATCAGCATGTCATGATTGGGTTTGGATTTATGTCATTGCCACGCTACATAATATCTTTGGTTGGTCGTTGGGTTGAGAAACCCGTCGACAAGTTTGGTGTCTTCCTAATTGTGGTGTCGATGCCAAGGACCGACCCACCTAAGGTAAATGCATGCATGCCCTAAAATAAGGGTGGTATAGCTCTATCTTAAGTTTCTAAGATTTGGCTTTTCTGGACACAAGGTTCCCGAGCGGACAACTCGAGTGAGAAGGCTACGCGACCACCGGTTGGACCGGATTCTCCGCGCAGAATACCAACTCTCTTAAATGTGGGTGTTTGAAAGAAATTTGCAGGTGCGCGAAGCACACCCGCGTGTGAGTGTGTGATTTGTGTGAATTTTCCAGAGTGGAAGAAATATGAGCGGAATGCCAGTTTAGGGAAAGCGGTAAAGCAAGTAGCAAAAAATAAACAAAATACAATACACAAAAAAAAATTAAATGCAAAATAATTGCCAAATAATAGCCCTAGGTCTGTTGTGGTTAAGAACCTAAAATCCCCAGCAGAGTCGCCATTTACTGCGCTTTTTCGACCGCGACATTTTTTTATCTAATAGCGAACCCTGCTCAAAAATGCAAAATGTTAGAAAATAAACAAATAATAAAATGCTAAATGGTTTAAGAGGCTTAAAGGTTTTAAAAATGCTAAAAGGATGCTAAAATTGCCAAAGATGCTAAAGTTTAAAAGGGTGCTAAAATGCTAAAGGGTTGCTAGAATGCTAAGGGTTCGCGGAGTCGCCACCTAATTAGTTTGGGTGAATTAGGACACCTAAATGTTTAACTAGTTTAAAGTAAAACATTAACTCCATTTTAATGGTCTGCTAAACTTAGTGAGATTCTGGGTAAGGGTTCTTTATTAATCTAGAGGGAAGGGGTTAGGCACCCTCTAAGATCCGCTAACTTGCGGTTGTCCTGCCAAACCTAGGGTAATTATTATATTTAAAAATGCAAAATGAAAGCTCCTCCTGCTTAAAAAATGCTAAAATGTTAAAATGTTTAAAAGGTGTTTTAAAGTATAAAAAGTGAAAGGTGTTATAAATAAATAAAAGAGCCAAATGCCGAGTGTTTTAAAAAGTGCCTAAAATACTAAAGGTTGCTAAAAGGTTTTAAATGATAGAAGGATGCTAAAGGTGCTAAGAGATTAATTTTAACGCTAAAGGGTGCTAAAGGTGTTAAAGGGCGCTTAAAAATGCTAAATGCTAAAGGGCGCTTAAAGATGCTAAATGCTAAAGTGCTGAAAGTAGTGCTAATATACTAAAGTACAAAAGAATGTTAGGAGGTGCTAAAATGTTAAGAACAAAAATGTGCTAAAGGTGATATTTAAAGATGCTTAAAGGATTGCTAGAATTTAAAAGTGCTAAAAGTGCTAGAAATGCTAAAGAATGCTAGGAGGGTGCTTTATGGACTAATTATGTGTCATGTTAGCTAAATTAATCTTTCTTAACCTATGTGTAGTATAAACAAATGCTTAAGATGATTTTGCGAGAGCTTAGGAGAAAAATGTTTATGGATTTGACAAATTGTTGGTTTTATGATGCAAGTTAGATTATTTTTATTTTTTGCCGATTTTAAACATGCCTAATAGCCCCAAAAGACAAATAAAGTAGAAGCGTATTCCTAAAAATGTAATTACTTTCCACCTCATATGCTTAAAGGCTAATTGCTAGAAGTTCCCCTATTAATTACAAAGTTAAGTAATAAATTACAACAAACAAATAAGGGCATAAATGAGATAAGAGAGAGCAAAGAGATTGGCGGATGACCGTCTATTTGTTTTCTAGGAATTGCCGAAGAGGGACTCGATGGATGTATATGCATGCCTTTACGTTTGCCACGACGAGTCTCGTTATGAGACTCTTTGTTGCTCCGGTGCGTGCCATGTAACAAAAGAAAGTGATAAGGATTAGTAAATGTCCTACAAAGTTTGCAACTTATCAATGCTAAACAAGTATTGATATAAACATTTAAGAAGCAAATAAATTACTTTTATAACAACACATGGGAGGTAATAGACTATTGAAATCTTTATATGGTTTAAAACAAATTTCTAGACAATGGAATATCAAATTATTTACTGCCTTGACTACAATAGGATTTGCACAGAGTCCTTATGATCATTCTCTATTTAGCAAACAGTCTTGATTATAGGCAGTAGCCAGAAGCTGATTCAGGAGGCCTAACAGGCATAGCACAATCACTTTAAGGTCAAAGACTTGGGATCACTTAGATATTTTTTGGGCATTGAAGTGCTGAGGTCTAAAACTGACATTCTGCTAAATCAGAGGAAGTATATTCTTAGTTACTATCAACAATGAGATTACGTGGTACAAACATGTTTCCAGGATATGCCACACATTTGTTTGCAACAGATAATCACCCATATTAGCCACAGTAGGATACAAGCTTCAGATTCATATTAATATACCCCTCCAGTATAGGAAACGAATTAAAACCAACAAGCCATTAAGATTAGATGAAACTGTGTAGTGTATGCAATATGCTACCAAGACAGAATTGTAAAATTAGATATGTCATGAATATGCAAAACATGAACCAAGACAGATTTATAAAAAATTCAAAAAGAAGACATCGTGGGTTCAAAAGCTCTTTATTTTCTATCGTATACACGTAACATGCCGTACTACAGTAAGAATACTCTATTTAAACCAAACTAATCTCGGATCCTAGCAAAATATGATTCACAAATTCAAACCACTCCATTATCTAAGAAAATAAACATATCCAGCTAGTTAAGTAGATTACACCATAAGATGACTCAAGGGGGTTCACTTGCTATCATATGGACATCTTTTACATTCAAATAGGCAGGATTAAGTGTGAAACCAACTTTTGGTTTACATTCAAATAAGCGGGATGTCCATGCACTTCAATTAACTACAACAAGATAACTAATCAATAAAGCGTGTTCATTTTTCGACATAGAGTATTTAGACATCCAAACCAAATATGATGTTCACAAGAATTTATTAAATACGCAGAATCGTTTGAGTAAATCAAGCATATTGAACACTAATGTAATAATGCTAACAAATATCATCAAGAAATGTATAATCGAACAACACACAGATTTGCATTAAGAGTCGAAAAACTCGAAAGAGAAAGTAGGTCAAGTTTACCTTCTCCGGCGGCGAACCGAGGCAGCGTATCAAGTCGTCGGTTCAATCGACGGGTTTTGGGTTTGCGATGTGAATGAAATGTAAAGCTTGTTATTGAGAATGCTTACTGATTTGAGACTGATTTCCGCGACTAATAAGAAAAGGTTTCGATTCGGTGGTTCTTGCTGTTTCCCTACTGAGCTCTAGACGATCGACGCTATGGGTGCCCTCGAAGGTAAAAGGAAGGGTGTTCGACCTATGCTTCTGCCCTATTGTGCTCGACTGATCCCCCTCTCTGCTCTACTGTCCTGAAAATTGGACTGCCCTCTCTTACTATCTATCTTACTGTGTTCCTTTTCTTGCTCTGCCTATTGTACTCTGCCCTGCCTTACTCTGTTCGACCTATGCTAATTCTGAATGATTCTTCCTCTCTTCTCCCTTTTCTCCCATGCCCTTCTATGTGTAAATTGCTATCTATATATAGTCACCATTTAGGTTCTTAATTTGGTGCGATTTCTTTCTGAATTGGGTTGCTGATTTGCCATTAAAAGGTATGATTTTGGACTGATTTTGTACGAGATTTGCGCTTGATTTGAAGGGATTTGGTTATTTATGGTACGAAATCGTTGGCTGCGCTTGCATGGGTAAGGAAGGTAAGTGATTTGGTTAAGGAAGGCGAGATTTTAGGGCGTATGGGCGAGGGAGGCGGCGATTGAGGGCTTAGGGTTTCGCCTAGGTTTTGTGTGAGGGAGAACGATGAGAGGGCTGCTGGGCTTTCTTTGTGGATCGTCGACGAGGAATGGTAAAGTAAGGGGAGTGGGCCGCGGGTCGCGGACTGGACGAATGGGTCGCGGGTTTGGGCCAAGGCGTGGGCTGGGTAGAAATAGGTTAATTAATTAGGGGTAAGTTATTATGGGTAGAGTTTTAAGTGTATTAATTAATTAGTAGTAAATTAAAATAATAAATTGTGCTTAGATTATTTAAGTGCTTTATTAAAATTATTACAAGAATAAAATGGGCGTGCTATTTAATTAGTGCTTGAGTTTAAATTATTATTATAAAGAAATAAAGACGGACGTACTATTTAATTAATGCTTAATGCGGCGCTTTTATTTAAAAATCTTATTATTATGCATTATTGCGACGTTAAATTAAAATTGAATTGAGTTTAGATTAAATGCTAAATACAAGTATGATATTTAAGAATTGTTTAAGGCTTTTATAAATGCGGCGCTATTAAATGCATGTATTAGATTAACTTGATTTTTAAATTACAAGTGATTATGAAATTCTCTTGCGTATTAATAAAGGCGGCTATGCTACTTGACACGACGTCATTGCTAAATTACTTATTTTTATGTATTTATTATTAATTAAGAATCATGACAGGGCTTGAAATTAATTAATGCGGGCGCGGGACTCTAAGTGTTTAAAACTCTTCGTAAGACGCGATGCCATTATTAAATTAATTATTTATGCCTGTATTTATGTTTTATTGTTGCATTTTATTATAAAAATCTAAAAAAATTATTTTACAAAATTAGTCTAATTTTATGGTTAATGGCTGGACGGGAGGGTCAAAATTGGGTGTCAACAAAAACTACCTTGGAATTGTTAAGTGAATTGTTGTAAACTTATGGGATAGAATTTTGGGTGTGTAATTCCCTTTGAATTGTTGGATTGATTGAGCCTTAAATGTGGTGTTTGAATGATAAATTCGGCCTTGTGAAAGGTGGCAAAGTATGTAGAAACAAAGGAAATGCTGCCCAATTTTCCATAAAATTTAGTGGCTTTGAGTTTAGATTATTCTACATTGAAATTAGAGGTTAATACGCGTATCATGATTATTATAGGTTGATATATTACTTGCGGTAGTTTGAGCTTAGCAAGTGGATTGACCAAAGAGGTATGTGGAGCTTTCTTATCTCTTGAGCATGAGTAGTTTTAACTATATAGTACGGTAGACGTACGTGTTTTAAATGAAGTAAATCCATTTGTTGTACTTGACTTGTTTTAAGAAAATGTCTAAGTTGATTGGGTTAAAGAGTTAACCCACTTATTCCTAAGTAATGGTTTATCCTAATTAAGGTAGACAAGGATTTCGTGACACGAAGAAGTATTACGGAAATTGTGTGAGTTTGATTTGAAGTATAAGTCTCTTGGTTAATAAAAAGAACGAAATCTTTTGAAACATAAGGAGTTATAACGGCCTTATGGGAGGTTAGTTGTAACGGCCTTATGAAAGAGTATGAACGTCTAAAGCTTTAAAGCATAAAGTTAGTATAACGGCTTTATGGGGAGTTGGTTATAATAACTTTATGAAAGGTTAAAGAGTTGGTTTTTCTTGAATAAGGTCATGAAAATGAGATCCATTTTGTATGTTAATGAAAACCTAAAGAAGTTATGAGTTTACTTGACGCATCGCCGCGATGGAAGGATTCCACGTATGCTTCCATTGTTCGATTATGAGTTTACTTGACGCATCGCGCGATGAAGGATTCCACGTATGCTTCCATTGTTCGATTATGAGTTTACTCGACGCATCTGCCGTGATGGCGATTCCACGTATGCTTCCATTGTTCGATTATGAGTTTACTCGACGCGCCGCCGCGATGAAGCGATTCCACGCATGCTTCCATTGTTCGATTATGAGTTTACTTGGGCGACGCGCCGATGACGGCGATTCCACGTATGCTTCCATTGTTCGATTATGAGTTTACTCGACGCGCCGCGACGAAGCGATTCCACGTATGCTTCCATTGTTCGCCATGAGTTTACTTGGACGCGCCAGCGATGAATGATTCCACCGTATGCTTCCATTGTTCAGTTATGAGTTTACTTGGACGTGCCGCCCGTGATGAATGATTCCACGGGTATGCTTCCATTGTTCAGTTATGAGTTTACTCGACGCGCCGCGATGATAGCGATTCCACGTATGCTTCCATTGTTCGATTATGAGTTTACTTGACGCGTCGCGGTGATGGCGATTCCACGGGTATGCTTCCATTGTTCAGTTATGAGTTTACTTGGACGTGCCGCCAGTGATGAAGGACTCCACGGGTATGCTTCCATTGTATTTTGATTATGAGTGTCCTATTTTTCATGTCGTGTAGTATATGATTGATATTCTCATTGTTAGTAAGGCACAGTAAAAGGTAAGTTGATTTCATCCATGACCCACTTGCTTTCGGACTTATGATTTCATTACGATTTTCGCCACATACTTGGTACCGTTGTATCGACCTCGCGAGGCCGTTCATGCCGCAGGTCGAGATACGTAGCTTGCTGGTCCGCACTCTTAGGATCACTGTTCATTTTCTGGAAAGCTTCATCCCTCCGGAGGCTTTGTCTTTTTGGTATGATTCCCTGAGGTTATAGACTTTTGTACATTCAGGGGGTATGGCGGGGCCCTGTTCCGCCACAGTTGTTATTCCTAGAGGTATGTAGTCACGTTTGTGGTTTGGGCTATAATGATAAGTTGGACTGTTTCACTTTCGGTTAAGTTATTTTATGAAAGGCGGCCTTATCGGCTTGCTAGTGATGTTTACCTTGTACAGATTTTGTTTTATGTATGTTCCGCTGCTTTTTCTCTGACATATACCTGACAGGGTACCCCGGTAGGGTACCAGTCGCGGCCCCGGGGTCGGGTCGTGACAACTGGGTTCCATCCTCCGACAATTATCGACTTAGTAATACTATGAATGACCCAATATCGAACACTGGTAATAATATAAGCAAACAGACGTTCTTCTGTGCTTCCAGACATAAATATTTTGAAGTGCGAGCAATTGAGAAACAAGAATTGGGATGCGTTCTGCTTTCACACCATGTAAAGAAATGAATTTTGAGCTTAATTCAATGCTAAAAAGTATTCCATCCGGATCAAAAAGAGTGTTCACTTAGTCATTTTCATATTCCTTAAGAAATTACTAACTTCTAGGTAAAAATAGGTAATTTGATTAAAATGACTCTAAACAAATAGGTATTGAGATTTAGTCACCGAACACTTATGTCACGACCCGACCCCGGGCCCGCGACTGGTGTCTTACCTGGGCACCCTTACAGGTATACATCAGAGATAATCAACGGAACATACATAAACTCAACAAGAAATAAATAACAGGTTAGCCGATGAGGCTACCTCCCTGGATACATATATATATATATATATATATATATATATATATACGTAAATACAAAAGCAGTTACCTCTTTTTTACAAACCGACCCACAAGATATGACTACAGACCTCTAAGAATTTTGACATAACAACTGTGACGGGACAGGGCCCCGCCATACCCCTGAATGTACATAAATCTACAACCTCAGGGAACTGTACCAAAAGATAAAGCCTCCGGAGAAATGGAGTTTTTCAAGAACTGAACAGTGATCCTAAGAGTGAGGATCAACAAGCTATGTACCTCAACCTGCGGCATGAACGCAGCCCTCCGAAGGAGGTTAGTACAAAATATGTATCAAGTATGTAAAACTGAAAGTACTGTAATTTAAATCATAATAGTCTAAAATAAAGCTGGAGACATGTATGATAACCAAATTAATAAGATAACCGTTTGCCGAAACGAAAGTAATGAAAGTCAGTTTTCTTACCTTTTTAAAGACTATTTCAACACATGAACAATAGTCACATCATAGCTAGGGACGCAAGCCCTCAAAATCATCACACAGTCCAGTAAGGGTCTCAAGCCCGCAAAACATCAAAGCGTGCCTGTGGAATCCTCCATCACTGCCGACAGCCGTAAGTGTAAAATATATCCATGTAACACGCCCGTGGCATCCTGCCTCATTTGCAGTGCACATATGCAATATATATATATATATATATATATATATATATATATATATATATATATATATATATATATATCTCATGCCCGTGAATCTCTCATCTCTGCATACGACTTCATGGAGAGCTAATCCATGGGGTAATAATAGTATATAACATGCCCGTGGAATCCCTCATCTCGGGTACATGTCTTCATGGGGAGCTAGTCCATGGAGTAATAGTATATAACATGGTCGCATGCCCCGGAATCCTTCATCGTATAAGCATGTCCATGACGTAATCATAGTATATAACATGTCCGTGGAATCCCTCATCTCGGGTACATGTCTTCATGGGGATTTAGTCCATGGAGTAATAATAGTATCCGGGAATTTAACTCGCATCATGGTTGCATGCTCCGGAATCCCACATCGTATAAGTATGTTCATGGATCAATCACACTGGAAGCATACCAGTGGAATCCTCCATCACTGTCGGTACGTCCAAGTAAATTCACAACAAGACAGTCGGCCCTCCAACCGAGAGTCACGGCAGCGAAAAAATATAATACTTGCACTCAAAGGCTATCACAATCAAGCATAGGCAAGTTCATACAATCTTTAGACTTTCATTATCATACAAAAATGAATTTCATTTTATAAACTCAAGGCACTTTCGTGTCACATAAAAATCCGAGAATTTAACCCAAAGTACTACGTACCTTTATCCTTTTTTAAAAATGACTCTTTCTCGTATAAAATCCCCAAGATACTAACACCCGCAGTATCAAGGCTTGTCTACATTTCAAACAAGTCACTACACTTTTAGAAATACATTTTTAGTCTTCTAAATCAAGTGACCCTTACTTTAAAACTTTAAGCAATTGATGCCTTTAAATCAAATTGCCCTTCTTTATTTCAAGTCATTTATCTTTTTTTACATTACTAGAGAAAACTATTCCTTTAATTTTCCATAAAGTTATTATAACCAACTTCTCATAAAGCCGTTATACTAACTTTATGCTTTAGAAACTAAGACATCTTTAACCTTTCATAAAACCGTTATAACTAACTTCCCATAAAGCCGTTATAACTCTTTATGTTTTAGACAAATTCATTCCTTTTTATAACCAAGAGACTTATACTTTTAAAAACCAAGTATCATATACTTCCAAATCAAGTTACATAACTTTCAGAAAACTTCAAGTCTCTTAACTTTAGAAATCAAGTTTCTTAACTTTAACATAGTTCAAGTAATCAATACTTTACACGTCAAGATGTCTTTATACATAAGATCAAGTAACCTATACCTTTTAAAAGTCAAGTTACTACACTTTCAAGAATCAAGGCAAGGATACTAAAATGGAACCGAGTTCTCTTAATTTACGTACGTCTACCGTACTATACATTCTACAAGATTCATGCTCAAGAGATAAGAAAAGTTTCCACATACCTCTTCGGCTCATTCCACTTGCCAAGTTGAATACGTCGCGCGTAGAATGTCAACCTATAATGACCACAATATGCCTATCAACTTCTAGATTTCAACGTAGAATATTTCTAAGTATAAAACTTCCTATTCTACGGAAAATTGGGCAGCACTTCCTTTGTTTCTACGTACTTTTCCACCTTTTTCAAGGCCCGAAAATTAATAACCAAATGCCACATTTAAGGCTCAACAATCAGTTAATCAAAGGGGATTACACGCTGATGCGCGAAAAGATGCACACACTTTAACGCAAGTGCACGTTGTCGACTCAAGTAATATAGTCTAGGTAAGACCGAATATCGTCCTCAAGGATTGGTTTTCAAGTACCGGTTATCTATCCTATGGTATCTATTTGGTTAACGTAATTGATTGGGATTTTAGACTAATAATGCAGGAAATAAACTAATTATAAATATACTTTGATTTAAATCAGTTATGATGGGGGATTAGGGCTTCCAAGATCATCAACTATCCACTCTATTCAATCTTTAATATAATTAGACTGACTTCTTCTTCTACGTTAAGCTAGCAGGTTTACGAAATCGTTTTATATTTCCGTTAAGGATATATAAACACTCAACCCCAGTATTGCTCCTTTCTATCTTTCGGTGATAAGGATGACTCTATAGGAGGATTAAAACCAAAAACCTAGTTAACCGTCACGCACCATGGGTAAAATTAGGGTTGTTAAGCCTCTCATTAACGCTACATAAATAATTGAGGTATTTTCATCCCCAATCCAAAATATGTCTACCCAACTTACATCATATTCACAACCTCCTCCTTTCGAAGTTTGATTAGAAATCATATAAGTAATGATAATTAGTGATCAATTAATTACCAAGCATGCAAAACAATTATTGGATAGATCTTAACTAAGTGAAGAAGAAATCAACTACTATATTAATTCATGAATAGAGTTTCAAGTGAATCACAAGGAAATCCCTAATAAAGTAATTAGCTCCTAGCCATTGTCACACTAAGAACTAATACAAACTCCATACATGAACTGAAATAAATAAAGCAAAAAGAAAGAAAAGAAAAATACTCAAGAACGAGACTCCAAGCCTTCTAGCATCCAAGGGTTGTGTTGTGGAATATTTTCAAGATGGAGTGGTGGATGGATGGATGTAGAATGGTGAATGGTGGAATGGAGAATGAATTCTTCTAATGATGTAGAGACTATTTATAGACCAAGAATCCTTTAGGTGAAGGGTTAAGGATTTGTAAGTAGGAAAAGTTATTAGAATCCTTTTAGGTAAGGGTTTTAAGGTAGGAAAAGTTATCCCTTTAGGTAGAAAAAGTTATCCCTTTAGGTAGGAAAAGTTATCCCTTTAGGTAGAAAAAGTTATCCCTTTAGGTAGGAAAAGTAATCCCTTTAGGATTCTGAAAACATGTCAAATTCGGCACAGACTTCATAAATCTCGCATCGGTGCCGCGGCGCCTGAAATTCAGCAACTCTCGACTTTCAAGACTTTGGCGCCATGCTCGGTGACGTTCAAAGTGATTCTGCTTGGCCGCCCTTTTCATCCGGACTTGTCGATCTCTCTATAATTTCCGGAACTTCTTAGATTTCATTTCTTGGCCCTTTTAGTGTGCAATTCCATCTCTTTTATGCTCATTTCATCTCCTTTTCGCCATTTCTCCGTTTCTGACCGCTGTGACACAAAAGAAAGGAAAATGACCCTAATACTATACTAAACATAAATAAAATGAGTAAAATACTAATTAAAAGTGACTCAAAAAGTGTATATAAAATACACCGATCAAATACCCCCAAAATTAACCTTTGCTCGCCTCGAGCAAAGATCAAAAGAAAGAAATACGCACTCAAGGAAAACGAAAATAAAAGACTCAATGACATTGATCACTTTGTCGCATTGGTGCTACTTGGAAAAATATGAAGATTAGTAGAATAATACGCAGAACATATAGCATGAAATTTCAGATTCTAAACACATTAAGCTAGATATTTCGCAAACTCATTTTTATCATGCTTAATGGAAGTCAAATCTTGAATCACGTGTTAATTTCAAAATTCTTATCGCATGTTTACTTGCTATTCTCCACTAATCATGGCTATGCATCTAAGAGATCTTCAGGACTTTTAAGGGTTGTAATTGTTATACCCCGTATTTCCTGAGTATGTACGTGAGGGCGTACGTATTAAATTTTTGCCTTAAGAATTGACAAGTTTCGAAATTTGGGCACAAGTGCCGATAGGAGTCGTTTTTCGACGAAACGTTTCCACAGCTTTCGTAGGGAAAATTCCGGCTATGTCATTTATTATTTTTGCGGATTTTTCCGAGAGACGAAACATTTTGGACCAACGGGAGGGTGACATGTGTCACCTCACATCGAAGGCTCGACGGCAACCATGGCTTGGCTTCGACGATTTGGACCACTTTAGTTGGTAGGATATTTTGTGCAAGTTGTGTGGTAGATGGATAAGGTCCACATGGTTGAAATCTAGCCCTACACTTGCCTTACACTTGGTTGAATCTTGGCCATTGGTTGGCCATTTCTTGACCTATAAATACCCCACCCTTTGGAAGACTTCTTCATCCAAAAATCTTCCTAAGTCTTGAAGTTCTCTTCCTCCCTCCTCATGTAGTTCGCCCACCACCCCCTCTTCCTCATGAGGCCTTGTGGCCGAGAAACCCTACCCTTTGAGTACTAGCCGAGAGCACCACCCCTCTCCTAGTGGTGTAGCCATGGTACCCCTAGCATAGTTGTTTTCGTATAATACCATTTGTTGGTATAGAAATACTCTCCTAGTATCGTTATAATGTCCAAATCCTTTAGCCCAAATACCTTTTAGTACTTTCCAAAGTACCCTTTGTACGAAAAACCCTAAAATACGATTATACTTTCCTTTAGCCTCTAAACGAAACCCTAAGGAAATCTTCACCCGTAGTTGAAGTTGTAAGTGAAGTTGGTTAGAACTTAAGGGTTGTTTGGAGCACTCGAGTAGAGCTAAACATTGCTCGGAGCGACATTAAACTCGGATAATTTTTGGGCTTATCAAGGTAAACACTATCATTCTTCTATTGTAATTGGAAATTACATGTTAGAATATATAGTTGAAGTATACTATATATGAACTGAACTTAGTATTGTGGCAATGTCTTTTGACTTAAGCTCAAGAATAAAGAATCGAATCAGAATTACATAGGATCAGACATGAGACTTGTATAGCATTCCGTGTAGTAGAATTGTACACGCCCGGTTAGACGTGTAAACCCCCGGTTGGCTTAGCCGGCACCGATAGAGGAGGAGATTTACGCTTTGCGGGAGGTGCTGCGAATTTTCTGTAATATGGAACGCCGAGATCTAGATGTTAATAAAGCGCGCGTGGCCTTATAGGTTCAAGTACTACGTGTGGAGTGATCCACTTGGCTTAAGGAGTAGCCGCGGTTTGAGGTACTGAGCGTTTTGCTATTAGTCGACAATCGCCGCGGTATGTGAACCTCTTCCTATCTCTTCTAGCACGATATGTGTAAACTATGTAGTACGGACGCATACGTGTTAACCGTGGTTTGATTGTTTTTAAAACATAAAGTGTTATAACGCTTTATGGGAAGTTGGTTATAATGACTTTATGTAGGTGAAAAACGGGTTGTGGTTTTCAAAAGTGGAACCGATTTGGTTATAACCGATTGTTATGTGTTAATGAAGAAGTTGAAGTATTTCAAAAGATTTGTGAATCGCTTTGAAATAAAGAGTAACACTTGGTTTTAAAGGTTTTAAAAAGAGTTATACTAGCTTTACGGGAGTTAGGTATAATGTCTTAAGAGAGGTAAAGAAAATGGGTTCTTCGTGTTAGAAGTTAAGAGACTTGATCTTATAAGATAAGAGACTTAACTTATTTGTTTTAATGTGAATGTTTGTGTGAAACCTCATTCGTGAGTAATGAGTACTTGGTTTTATTTAAAGTGAATGATGTCTTCGATTTCTAAATCGTAATGTGTATCGACAAACCACCGCAGCGTTAATAAAGGAAAATGTATTTAAGTAATGAAGTATTATTAAAACCAAGAGAAACCTCCATCCGCATAAACTAAGATGAGACAAAATGATATTACATTTTCTAGATCACGGTCATTGTAATAAGATTGTTATAAACAAGAATAACCTACTCACATATATGGCATATGTTACTCAAATGTTTTAAAGGAGATTAAGACTATGAGTTATGAAACCTTTCTAAAAAAAGTGACTTAGGCATTTGAAATTAGGCAAACTTGAACGCTTGGAAAATAATGTTGTTACTTGATTTTTACAAAAAGGGAGGTATTTTGTTTACTTAATAAGATAGTCACTATTTTAATACTACGTATCAGTGACTTATGTGAAAGAAACGGATCTTTTAAAGGGTTTAACGTAAGTAGTACTTTAGTGGTTAAAACCCTGACTTTGGCATAAAACGGAAGGTACTTGAGCGAGGTATAACTTGCATATGCTTGTTGTTGTGAAACTTGCCTATGCTTGTGATGATAGCCTTTGTTGCAAGTGTGGTGTTTCGTGTTACCGCTGCCTCGATAGTAGGTTGACTTGCTGAGAACTTACTTCGACGTCGGGCATGACGAGAATTCCACGTATGTTTCCATTTTGATTGTTGTATTGTTATCGTGGCTACATGGACATGTCTACACCGACGCAGAATTCCGGGCGTGTGGCTACGCAGGTTGATTACCCGATATATTGTTATTGTGGCTACATGGACATGCCTACACCGGCGTAGAATTCCGGGCATGCGTACGCGCGGCAGGTTGATCACCCAAGATATTGTTGTTGATGTCACCGACGCGCCTACACCGGCGCGTACTCCGGCACGGCCACGGGCATTGGTATTATTGTCGCATCCCGACATACGTCTACACCGGCGCAGACTCGGCACGCGCCACGATGCGAACATGATTGATGTTGCGGGCGCGAGACCCATAGTTATATTCGAGTGATGACTTGAGGCGTGAGTCCCCGATCGACACGATCGCTTATGTTGTGAATCGTAGTTTGGTTATCATACATGTCTCCCGCTTTATATAGATTAGTATGATTTCATTTACGTGATTTTTTTACGCTTTCACATACTGGTACTGCCAGATCGACCTCCTGGGCCGCTCATGCCGCAGTGAGGTACATCGGCCGTGGATCCTCGCCTAGGATCACGCCAACAGATTGGGAAGCTCCGCTCCGAGGCTTATCTTTTGGTATGTGTTCCCGAGTCAGAGGTTCTTGTACATTCGTGGTATGGCGGCCCGTCCCGTCATAGTTGTGGTAGATCTTAGGTCTGTAGAATCAAGGCGGTGGTTGTAAAAGGATTAAACTGTCGTTTTATGATATACCAAGGCAATCGCTTTGGTTGCCTGCTCATTTATTATATCTCTTGTTTCATGATTCATGTTTTATTTTCCGCTGGTTTTCTCCGATGTTGTATCACCAGGTGCCGGTAAGGCACGATGAACGGGTTCGGGCGTTACAAAGTGGTATCGAGCGATTAGTCCTCTGAAAGTGTCTCTGACGCATCGTGTCTAGTAGAGTCTTGATTATCGGTGTGTCAGGCACCACATCTATAATCGTGAGGCTATAGGACATGTAGGATTGGTTTCTATTCTTCTCATTCTAAGATCGTGCCTTAGAGCCGAGTTGTAAGTTGGACCCTCCGACGCGTGTTTCATTTTACCGCTTATGCCTCGCAAAGCGACTGTGGCCCGAGGGCAAGGCAGCGGCGGAGTCGCTAGCGTGGTTCGAGGAGTACGAGGCGCAGTTCGGCCAAGACTGAGATGCAGCCCGACGGCGAGGTTCGCGACGCCGCCAGCACCAGCAGGGTTTAGAGCCGCAGCCGTGGCTGATGAGACTACAGTACCTGAGCCTCCAGTCCCCACCGAGCGGGAGACGGGTCACGCGAGAGATGGCCCATTATCGCCGTGGTTGTGGCGATATGAGGATAGGCCGACGCAGCAGCCTGGCTTAAAGAAGACCGCGTGCACCCGAGCGTATAGTTTGAGGCTACGAGATTTTCTCGAGTCAGAGCCCGCCGAGTTCTACGGTTGAGGCTCGAGGATGATCCGCAGGAGTTCATCCGCCGATTCTGAGGATCACGCGTGATCAAGGCTTCAGAGACCGAAGTCGTGACCTTCGGTTCAGACGGCCGCGTGATACCGCAATGATCGGGTTTGATTCACGAGCCGCCCCGGGAGAGAATGCACTTCCCGTTTGGGACGAAGTTTTCGGCCTTCGCACATTTCTTGCCTCCACAGATGGCGAGGGCTCGCCGACAGATTTTTGATGTTGAGGCGCAACGCGCATACCGGGAGTACAATGTGGAGTTCGACTCATCGCTTGTGATGTTCCCGCATTAGTAGCTAGTATGGAGGATCGAGTGCACCGATATGTTACGTGGCTCGATGATTACCTAGCGAGAGTTGTTCGTGTAGCTCTTCACCGCATGGACATTGCCCGCACGCAGCTTATGCACTCGAGGCGGTGAGCGAGAAATCGACTAATGACCAAGATCGCCAGAAGAGGCCGTGACGGCAGGTCCTTTGGTGACTTTCGAGGCGGACCGCCTCAAGGCCAGACTAGTTTTGTACCTCCGCCAAATACAGTGGTCCTCCACAACCTTCGGAGCAGTCGAGCTCCACGGGTTCAGTGTCCAGGAGTAAGGGTGTTGGCCAGTGCACCACCCTACCTGTGGTCGATGTGGTAGACCGCATTTCGGAATGTCGCTGGTGCCAGGAGCTTGTTATTTTTGCGCCAGCAAGGCCATTTTGCGAGGAACCGTCCACCAAGGGTAGCACGGATGTTACGACTCACCTTCGTGATCGCTGGCTGGTTCATCGCCTTTCATACTTATGCACTGCAGGCGTGCCTATGATTAGAGAGCGGTAGATTCGTGTATATCCCTAACCTCTGAGTTTTGTATGTATTGATGTTGTTGATGTGTTTAATGTTATGTTTGGATAGCTTTGTGCTAAAAGTGTGATTTAAAAACCTGGTTAGTGAAAAGGGTAAGTCCCTGGGTAGTGTGAAATGGAAGTGGTAGCTTTCATGACCTGTAGAGGTAAGATTGTTCGGATCAAGAAACTAGAGAGTTGGCGTGACGGAGGGTCGGGTTGAGGCGTGTTGCGTGTCAACCCGTGAGCCGACGGCGGTGGGTCACCTGGGTGGTCCCGCCAGAGGTAGGGTCACCGTGGTGTTAGGCCCAAGTTTTGATGACCATCGATGAGTTCGTGGATATGTTCGACCGTAAGCATCGCAAGGTCCGGAATGGCCTTAGGAAGAGTACGCGTGTTAGTTCGTGGCGCGCGGCGTTGGCAACTTGTTAGAAGATCTTCTTCAGAATCCGCTTGAGAAGGAACATTCGACGAATGTTTCAGGAGGAGAATGTTATACCGTATTTCCGAGTATGTACGTGAGGCGCACGATTAAATTTTTGCCTTAAGAATTGACAAGTTTCGAAATTTGGGCACAAGTGCCGATAGAGTCGTTTTTCGACTAAACGCTTCCACGCTTTCGTAGGGAAAATTCCGCTATGTCATTTATTATTTTTGCGGATTTTTCCGAGAGACGAAACATTTTGGATCAACGGAGGTGACATACGTGTCACCTCACATCGAAGGCTCGACGGCAACCATGGCGGCTTCGACGATTTGGACCACTTTAGTTGGTAGGATATTTTGTGCAAGTTGTGTGGTAGATGGATAAGGTCCACATGGTTGAAATCTAGCCCTACACTTGCCTTACACTTGGTTGAATTCGCCATTGGTTGGCCATTTCTTGACCTATAAATACCCCACCCTTTGGAAGACTTCTTCATCCAAAAATCTTCCTAAGTCTCAAGTTCTCTTCCTCCCTCCTGTGTAGTTCATCCACCACCCCTCTTCCTCATGAGGCCTCAGGGCCGAGAAACCCCTACCTCTTTGTGAGTACTAGCCGAGCAAGACCACCTCCTAATACAGCAACACCATGGCACCCCTAGCCTAGTTGTTTCGTGATAATACCCTTTGTTATGGTATAGAAATACTCTCCTAGTATCGTTATAATGTCCAAATACTTTAGCCCAAATACCTTGTAGTACTTTCCAAAGTACCTTTGTACGAAAAACCCTAAAATACGATTATACTTTCCTTTAGCCTCTAAACGAAACCCTAAGGAAATCTTCACCGTAGTTGGTTGTAAGTGAAGTTGGTTAGAACTTCTAAGGGTTGTTTGGAGCACTCTGAGTAGAGCTAAACCTTGCTCAGAGCGACATTAAACTCGGATAATTTTTGGGCTTATCAAGGTAAACACTATCGCCCTTCTATTGTAATTGGAAATTACATGTTGTTAGAATATATAGTTGAAGTATACTATATATAGAACTGAACTTAGTATTGTGGCAATGTCTTTTGACTTAAGCTCA
The DNA here is from genome assembly GCA_029844215.1 of Przewalskia tangutica. NCBI lineage: Eukaryota > Viridiplantae > Streptophyta > Magnoliopsida > Solanales > Solanaceae > Przewalskia > Przewalskia tangutica. Next base: position 95,553,662 of record CM056732.1, on the reverse strand, counting down.
AGAATAAAGAATCGAATCAATCAGAATTACATAGGATCAGACATGAGACTTGTATAGCATTATCGTGTAGTAGAATTGTACACGCCCGGTTAGACGTAAACCCCCGTTGGCTTCGCCGCCACTCGATAGAGAGAGATTTACGCTGTCATGGGGAGCGCCGAATTTTCTGTAGAATATGGAACGCCGAGATCTAGATGTTAATAAGCGCTGTGGCCTTATAGGTCAAGTACTACGCGTGGAGTGATCCACTGGGCTGGAGTAGCCGCGGTTTGAGGTACTGAGCGTTTTGCTATTAGTCGACAATCGTCGCGAGGTATGTGAACCTCTTCCTATCTCTTCTAGCATGATACGTAAAACTATGTAGTAGACGCATACGTGTTAACCGTGGTTTGATTGTTTAAAACATAAAGTGTTATAACGCTTTATGGGAAGTTGGTTATAACACTTTACGTAGTGTAGAAAACGGGTTGTGGTTTTCAAAAGGAACCGATTTGGTTATAATCGCTTGTTATGTGTTAATGAAGAAGTTGAAGTATTTCAAAAGATTTGTTAATCGCTTTGAAAGAAAGAGTAACACTTGGTTTTAAAGGTTTTAAAAAGAGTTATACTAGCTTTATGGGAGTTAGGTATAATGTCTTAAGAGAGGTAAAGAAAATGGGTTATCGTGTTAAGTTAAGAGACTTGATCTTATAAGATAAAGAGACTTAACTTATTTGTTTTAATGTGAATGTTTGTGTGAAACCTCATTCATGAGTAATGAGTACTTGGTTTTATTTAAAGTGGAATGATGTCTTATCGATTTCGAAATCGAATGTGTATCGACAAACCATCAGCGTTAATAAAGGAAAATGTATTTAAGTAATGAAGCATTATTAAAACCAGTAGAAACCTCCATCCGCATAGAAACTAAGATGAGACAAAATGATATTACATTTTCTAGATCACGGTCACGTAATAAGATTGTTATAAACAAGAATAACCTACTCACATATATGGCATATGTTACTCAAATGTTTTAAATGAGATTAAGACTATGAGTTATGAAACCTTTCTAAAAAAAGTGACTTAGGCATTTGAAATTAGGCAAACTTGAACGCTTGGAAAATAATGTGTTACTTGATTTTTACAAAAAGTGGAGGTATTTTGTTTACTTAATAAGATAGTCACTATTTTAATACTACGTATCAGGTGACTTATGTGAAAGAAACGATCTTTAAAGCGGTTTAACGTAAGTAGTACTTTAGGTTAAAACCCTGACTTTGGCATAAAACGGCGTACTTGAGCGAGGTATAACTCGCCTATGCTTGTTGTCGAAACTTGCCTATGCTTGTGATGATAGCCTTTGTTGCAAGTGCGGTGTTTCAGGTTACCGCGCTCTCGATAGAGGCCGCTGACTTGTCGAGAACTTACTGGACGGCCGGGCGCCGACGAGAATTCCACGTATGTTTCCATTTTGATTGCCAGATTGTTATCAGGGCTACACGGACATGTCTACACCGACGCAGACTCGGCGCTGGCTACGCAGGTTGATTACCCGATATATCGTTATTGCGCTACACGGACATGTCTACACCGATGTAGAATTCCGGGGCACGCGCCACGCGGCAGGTTGATCACCCAAAGATATCGTTGCTGATGCCACCGACGCGCCTACACCGGCGCAATTCCGGCACGCGGCCGGGCATCGTATTATTGCTGCATCCCGACATGTCTACACCGGCGCAGTTCCGGCACGCGCCACGACGCGAACATGATTGATGCGGGCGCGAGACCCATAGTTATATTTGAGTGATGACTGAGGCGCGAGTCCTCGATCGACATGACCGCTTATGTCAGGAATCGTAGTTTGCTATCATACATGTCTCCCGCTATATAGATTAGTATGATTTCATTTACAAGATTTATATTACATATTGTACTTCGTCGATCGGTTATGCCGCAGGAGGTACATTTGCCGTGATCTCTCGCTTAGATCACAGCCACAGACAAGCCCGCTTCCCGAGGCTTATCTTTTGGCAGGTTCCCCGAGTCAGAGTTCTGTACATTCGTGGTAGCGCCCCGCCCCGCCATAGTTGTAGATTTGAGGTCAGAACCGCCGCGCGTGGCTGTAAAGGATTAAATCGTCGTTTTACGATATCGAAGGCAATCGTTGGCCTGCTCATTTATTATATCTCTTGTTTCATGATTCATTTTCCGCGCTTCTGCCGATGTCAGATCACCAGTGCCCGGTAAGGCACCGCAACGCCCGTTCTGGCGCATACAGAATGAAGTTAAAGACGCGTCACGACCCAACCCGCCCGCGATCGTGCCTTACCCCGCACCCTAGTGATACAACATCGTAGAAAATCAGAAATAAAACATAAACATGAAACAAGAGATATGATAAATAAACAAAGCAACTAAAACAGCTTGCTCAGATATATACATAAAAACCCGAGCTTATCTTTTTTTTTTTTTTACAAACTCGCCACAACAAGCATTTACTGCACTTAAGAGTTTTTATACAACATGACGACAGTGGCTCCCGCCATACCCCGAATGTACAAGAACCTACAACTCAGTGGTAACATACCAAAAGATAAGCTCCGAGGAACTGAGCTTCCTAACGCCGAATCGCGATCCTAAGAGCGAGGATCAACAACCGATGACTTCACCGCTGCAGATTAACGCAGCCTCAAGCGAGGTCAAGACAACAGTACCAAGTACGTGAAACTAAAATATCAGAAGTTAAATCATACAATCTATATAAAGCGTGAGACATATATGATAACCAAAATACAGTACGCAATCATAAACGCAGTTAAGTCAGGGACTCACGCCCTCAAAGTCATCACTCAAATATAACTACGGGTCTCACGCCCACAACATCAATCATGTTCGCATCTTGGCCACATGCCCCTAATTCTCCATCTGCGCATATGTCCAGATGCAACAATAATAATAAGGTACCGTAATCAACCGCCGCACGGCCACACGCCCCGAATTTCAGATCGGCAGTATGTCCATGTAATAAAATACCAATACACCGGTGATCAACTCGCCGCACGCCACATGCCCTGACTTCGGCCTGCGGCAGTATGTCCATGTAACAACAATAACAATATATCGGGTGATTAACCCGCGTGGCCGCGTGCCGGACTGCGACGGTGCGGCATATGTCCATGTAACAACATCACACTCCTAATGGAAGCATACCCGTGGGCCACCCATCGTGTCAGTATGTCCATCAATCAGTCAGATAGCCGACCCTCCAACGAGAGACGCGGTAGCACAGAAATACAACACTTGCACAACAAAGGCTATTACCACAAACATAGGCAAGTTCAACATACTTATAGACTCTTATTTTATTACAACAAATCCGGGTTTTAACCCCAAAGTACTACATACATTAATCCTTTCAAAAAGACCTCTTTTTACGTAAAAACAACTCGATACTATTATCCGTAGTGCCAAATACGTTCATGTTTTAAAATCAAGTACTTTACACTGTTTTAACCAAGTGGCTTACACTTTCTAGAACAACGTCAAGTAACAACATTATTTTCCAAAGTTCAAGTTTGCCTAATTTCAGATACTCACGTCTTTTAGTTTGGAAAGATTTCATAGTTTATAGTCTTAATCAAATAACGTACTCCCCTTTAAAACAATAAGCCTTATGTGTGAGTAGGTTTATTCTTTGTTTATAACAATCTTATAAAAGCAGCCATGATCTAGGAAATGTAATATCATTTTGTCTCATCTTAGCTTCTATGCAGATGGAGGTTTCTACTGGTTTTAATAATACTTAATTATTCAATACATTTCCCTTTATTAGCGCTGCAGTGGTTTGTTCGATACTTATTCTGATTTCCGAAATCAGTAAAACGTTATTCCTTTTAAAAACCAAGTACTCATTACTCACGAATGAGGTTTCACACTTTTTAACAAAATTCATATTAATTCAATTAAGTCAAGTCTCTTATCTTTTAAGATCAAGTCTCTTAACTTCTTAAAATCAATAAATCATTCTTTTTATCTCTCTTAAGTCGTTATACCTAACTTCCCATAAAGCTAGTATAACTCTTAAGCTTTCAAACCAAGTATTATTCTTCTTTCAAAAAGGATTCTTAATTCTTTTGAAATACTTCCAGATTCTTATTATTCAGCTTAAGTCAAAAGACATTGGTAAAACTACATTCGCTTAACACGACGTCTACCGTACTATATATATATTCTTTTAAAATACTTCGATTCTTATTATTCAGCTTAAGTCAAAAGACATTGCCGTAAAACTACATTCGCTAACACACGTCGTCTGCATTTATATATATATTCTTTTAAAATATCATGCTCAAGAGGATAGGAAGAATCACATACCTCGCGACGATTATCGACTATTAGCAAAACGCTCCACGGCTATAACCCGGCTAGCCTTGTCCACCTTCCAAGTAGTACATGCTACTCACAGAACATTCAACCAATAAAGGTTATAAGTCTCAGTAAATCTGATCTATGTAAAATCTGATTCGATCTTCTTCTTTAATATTCTTCTGATGTGATCTATTCAAGTCTTTTCTGTAATATCCTTCTATTACAGTTCAATTCTCTTCTATGAATCTTATATTCATTTCTAATAATACCACAGTATGTAATTTCCAATTACAATATAAGGACAAGAGTATTTACCTCGATAAGCCCAAAATTATCCAAGTTATAAGTCGATCCTGAGCAACGTTTTAGCTCCTACTCCGGGCGCTCCAAACCGCTCCAAACAACCCTTAGAAGTTCTACGCAACTTCTTCTTAATACTTCAACCGGCTATGAAGATTTTCCTTAGGGTTTCGTTTTTGTGACTTAAGGGAATATAGTAGTATTTCCGGGCTCTACGTAGAGGTAACTTTGGAAAGTACTACAAGGTATTTGGGCTAAAGTATTTTGGAATAAAAACAACAATACTTGGAGAAGTATTTTTCTACCAAAGGGGTATTTTTCGAGAACAACTTTAGGCAAGGGGGTTCGCCGAGGCCTTCTGAGGGGTGATTTGGCCGAGAGCTTTGCGAGGGAGGGAGAGGGATTTTTGCCTTGGATCGTCACAAGTGTGGATGAAGAAATGTCTTGCATTAGAGGGGTATTTATAGGCCAATCAATGGCCAAGATTAAGTCAAGTGGTAGGCAAGTGTAGGGTGAGGATTTGGACATGTGTGTGTGGGTCCCACCTTATCAATCTACCACACAAATATCCTACCTAATCCTTGACAAAAAGAAAGGCCAAAAAAACGCCTAAGGTTTCGTCCAAGTGACCTCCCACTTGAGGGTGACAAGTGTCGCCCTCTCGTTGGTCAAAAATATTCCATCTCTCGGAAAAATCCACAAAAATTATAAATGACATAGCCGTAATTTTCCCTACGCAAGTTCTAGAAAACGTTTCGCCGGAAAACGATTCTTTTCGGTAGTTGTGAACAAAATTTCGAACCTTGCCTATCTTTAAGGCTCAAACTTCTCTACGTACGTCCTCACGTACATACTCTGGAAATACGGGGTATAACAGCACGGGTAGGTAAAAATAGGCATTTAGGCTCATTTTTGTGTACCATAAGCTCTTTAGCTTTTCAATTTTTCCCTTTTCTTTTGATTCTTTCCTTCACTTCAATTCTATCTTTCCCCTCTTTTGTTTTGGGAGAGTGAAGTGTATTATAATAACAAACACCCCAAACTTAGGCTTTTGCCCCTTTCTTATTACTTTTTCATTGGGGTGCATCAAACTTATTCACTCTTTTTGTCTCTTTTTTAACACAATTTATTCCAACTATTTCACATTTTTACTTATGGCACAATTGTAGGAATATATGGTGTCAAAGAAAAAGTTTCATGTTTTTAGGCTCAATGGGGCTGACTAGGGATATTTTTAAAGTCAGGGATAGAAAAGAGTGGTAAGAATTGGCTAACAAAGAAATGTCTGAGTCATCTCCCTAACATGCATATCCTAACTATTTCGCCTCAAATAGCAAGCAATCATAACACATAGGTTTTAATCTTTTAACAATGCACAAATCAAGCAAGATACTCCCAATAGACAGATTTCATGAGTTTTTGGCATATCTAACCTAAGTGTTTAGATGGTTGCTTCTAATTCCATTATATTATTCAACCTTACTTTACTAGGCAATTCAAGTAACTACAGCATGCATGATCTTAAAAAAAATTATGACTCAAAAATACACAAAATAATTCAACAAGACTCAAAAACAATAAAACATCCCCCCAAACTTAAATCACACATTGTCCTCAATGTGTGCAAGACTCAAAAAAAATTAGTGACAACTTACTGACACAACACAACGGTCATAACGGAGGTCTAGGAGGAAGAATTCTGGAATTTGCACGGAATATGGTCCTCTGAAGTTCGTATTGCGCCTCGAGATTCAGCGCGCCACTGCTAATCTGATGGCTCTGCAGGTTTTGTCTGCGGCCCTCGATTACAGCGCGCTGACGACTGCTTTCCCTTTTTTTCAGCGTTTTTGCTCCTTTTTCCTCGGTTTTAGCTTTCAGTCCACCTGTCATCCAACAACACAAAACAAGAACCCAAGATCGTGAGACTGTTCAAGGCAAAATAAAATAAACTAAAGAGAGAAATTAAAATAACATAATTAAAAAAAACATTGTGTTGCCTCCCAACAAGCGCTGTCTTTAGCGTCTTTTAGCCGGACGCAATTAACCTTTACTAGTGCCCATTGGATCATTCTGCGAACTGCTCGCAATCCGCAAAGTTATTGTTGCAGATCTCACTTCAACTACAACAATTGCTTCAAACAAGGGCCTCAAATATACGATTATCCCCCAAGTACACAAGACATGCTTGTCTTTTAGGCTCTCTCTAGTGTAGGGATCAATGAGATTCTCAACATCTTTCAACTCTAGGGGGTGCCCTTGAAGGTATGGACTTTCTATTTGGAGATCAACAGTGACCGTTGGTGGTATTTCTTTTGCAATAGGTATAGGAAAAAGAATTTCCAAAGAATCCAAAAAGGTGAATAATTGGATTTCAGTAATCTTTTCCTTCTCTACACCAACTACCTCGTCAGATTTCTCAACAGCTAGGTGTGGTTCAGGCTCCTCAATTTGATTGCCACATCCCATAATGATGTCGCTAGGCAGATTTGCTTGAGTTGTATTGCTCATCTCATCCATCAATTGCCCTATTTGTGTCTCCAATTTTCTGAGGGACTCTCTTGTCTCAGCCATAAACTGAGCCTGACACTTGGCGAATATAAGTATGCCTTCTTGCAACTCATCTAGATCTTCCTCTGAATAATGTGGGTTAAGCTGTTGTTGATGACTCCGCTGTCTCTGATAGTAGTAGTCCATGTGTCCTGATTTTTTGTTTTTTATTTTTTATTTGTTTTTTTTTTCTCGTTTTTTTTTCGCTTTTTTTTCGAATTTAACCTGCAAAATAAGAAAAGAAAAAAATGATAAAAAAAATGCTCGCAGAACAAGTTAGAAACTTGTTCTTGGAGCAACCAAATTAGAAATAAGAATAGATAAATCGATATTGAAAGTAAGTCAATCCCCGGCAACGGCGCCAAAAACTTGATGCGCGGAAAGATGCACACACTTTAACGCAAGTGCACGTTGTCGACTCAAGTAATATAGTCTAGGTAAGACCGAATATCGTCCTCAAGGATTGGTTTTCAAGTACCGGTTATCTATCCTATGGTATCTATTTGGTTAACGTAATTGATTGGGATTTTAGACTAATAATGCAGGAAATAAACTAATTATAAATATACTTTGATTTAAATCAGTTATGATGGGGGATTAGGGCTTCCAAGATCATCAACTATCCACTCTATTCAATCTTTAATATAATTAGACTGACTTCTTCTTCTACGTTAAACTAGCAGGTTTACGAAATCGTTTTATATTTCCGTTAAGGATATATAAACACTCAACCCCAGTATTGCTCCTTTCTACCTTTCGGTGATAAGGATGACTCTATAGGAGGATTAAGACCAAAAACCTAGTTAACCGTCACGCACCATGCGTAAAATTAGGGTTGTTAAGCCTCTCATTAACGCTACATAAATAATTGAGGTATTTTCATCCCCAATCCAAAATATGTCTACTCAACTTACATCATATTCACAACCTCCTCCTTTCGAAGTTTGATTAGAAATCATATAAGTAATGATAATTAGTGATCAATTAATTACCAAGCATGCAAAACAATTATTGGATAGATCTTAACTAAGTGAAGAAGAAATCAACTACTATATTAATTCATGAATAGAGTTTCAAGTGAATCACAAGGAAATCCCTAATAAAGTAATTAGCTCCTAGTCATTGTCACGCTAAGAACTAATACAAACTCCATACATGAACTGAAATAAATAAAGCAAAAAGAAAGAAAAATACTCAAGAACGAGACTCAAGCCTTACAGCATCGAGGGTTGTGTTGTGGAATATTTACAAGATGGAGTGGTGAATGGATGGATGTAGAATGGTGAATGATGGAATGAAGAATGAATTCTTCTAATGATGTAGAGACTATTTATAGACCAAGAATCCTTTAGGTGAAGGGTTAAGGATTTGTAAGTAGGAAAAGTTATTAGAATCCTTTTAGGTAAGGGTTTTAAGGTAGGAAAAGTTATCCCTTTAGGTAGGAAAAGTTATCCCTTTAGGATTCTGAAAACATGTCAAATTCGGCCTGACTTATAAATCCGCGTCGGCGCGCACTGCGTGGCGCGCGCTGAAATTCAACAACTCTCGGGACTTTCAAGACTTTGGGCGCGCGGCCACTGCCGACGTCGCGACTCGGTGGCGTTTTTGAGCGGATTCTGTTTCGTCGTCCTTTTCTCGTCCGGACTTCGTCTGATCTCCTCTATAATTTCCGGAACTTCTTAGATTTCATTTCTTGGCCCTTTTAGTGTGCAATTCCATCTCTTTTATTGCTCATTTCATCTCCTTTTCGCCATTTCTCCGTTTCTGACCGCTGTGACACAAAAAAAAGGAAAACGACCCTAATACTATACTAAACATAAATAAAATGAGTAAAATACTAACTAAAAGTGACTCAAAAAGTGTATATAAAATACACCGATCACACGCCTAACAGGACGTGTAAAATTCTGCCCCACAATCAATATAAAACTGTCCATTAATCCAAAGCCATATTCGGCTACAATGTATCACAACAATATCAATTCTCTTTCAATTTCCTTTTCAATCCAAGTTGTTATTCTAATATGTTATATACCCTATAACAATTATAACAACTATAAATCCTTTCTTTCTTAACATGCGACGATTGTAACTATCGACCAAATTGATTACAACATAAATGGCTAACTTGCCCATTTTCGGTTTTTAACATGTCGACATGATCCAAATCTTTTCAAACTTCAATATATATACCACATGCTCATTTATCAACTACTATAACATGTAATCTTCAATCACAATAAGAAGACGAAGATTTTACCTCAATAAGCCCTAATAATATCCAAGCGTAAAAGTCGATCCTTAGCAACTTTTAGCTCCACTTCTTACGTTCCAATCCGCTCCAAGCACTCCTTAGAAGCTCATAACCAACTTCTCTTCAATTTCCAACTTCAAAGTTGAAGAACACCTTAGGTTTTCATCTTGCGACTAACGTGAAAACGTAGTTTTTCCGGGATCTTTCTATTGAGATAACCTTACAATACCTCTAGGAACCTTGAGTTAACGTATTGGGATTATTGAACCACAAACAAAAAATTTTGTGTGGAATATAGAGCTAAAGCCGAGAGCTCACTAATAGAACAAGAATGTGTGGAAATTTTCTAAGTGTTGTGATAAGTCTTGCTACTTGTATATGTATATATAATACAATTAAGGGTCTAGATTAAAACATTTGTGTGGCTTGAATTTATCAAGACTAAAAATCTTGGTTATGTTGGCAAGTTGACTTAGTCAATTTTGTCAAGCTTGTCTTCAAGACTTGTACATTATTCCTTGGTCAATTGACCTTTTTATCCTTGGCTATAAATTGATCAAGCCCGTGTGGGGGTGACACGTGTCGCCCTCCCATTCGTCGTAATATTACGTTTCCCGACATTTCCATAATTTCGGTAAATTCTAAGCGTCTCAAATAACAATTTTTAGAACTCAATTCTCATTAACAAACAGTTTTCCTTCCCGAGGTTCGAAAAACTTTTCCTTAAGAATAACAAATTTTTCCTTCGTTCAAATTTATAAGTCTTGTGCTCTCACGTCTATTCTCGTATACATGTCCTGGAATTTCGGGGTGTAACAACTTAATAGGGGCAAATCTAGAAAAATAAAATTAATTATTTCTTAATTTGGTAAATAAACACTCTTTTTTACTCAAAAATAAAGAATAAGTGAACATTTTTTTTATCTAGTGAGTAACTCGAAAAAATGAGAATTAATCAAACTATATAAAGAGAACATTCATTCCCTTTTAGCACCGACGGGGACTAGCTGGTGAATCAAAATGTAATTATCGTATAAGGTTTGACAAAAGGCAAATTCTTTAAAAATGCGATGAAAGGGAGATATGATGGACCAATCTAAATAACAGGTGGCTAGCTGGTTGAAAGGTAAATCCATAGAAAAAGGAGCAAATTGTCAAAATACTCTTCTTTCAAAATTAATTATCATTTTACTATCATTTTGTCACGCGTATTGTCACATAGATTTACTATCAAAATTAATTTCCAGAATTTTATTTTTCTCGGATCGGGTCGATCTGTTTTTTTACGCGTGAACAGTGAATCCGACGTCGCTACAGTGATTCCGGCCATCACACGCAACCATTGACAACGGATCTTACACCAATCGATTCATCTCGTCGAGCCCGTCATTTCCATACCAACCACGACCCTCTATTCGTCCTACTGGCGCGATTTGGTCGAAATTTACAAGGTTTTCCGATCAGGTTTTTCGATTTGCCGGTGGATTCCGATATAGTCGACGAGTGAGGGTGGTACGGTTAGAACCGTCGTGTCCTGGTCGTCATTTCTATACCACCCCCGTTGTTCGAATCATCCCACACAGTCACGTCGATCAGATCGACGTCAACTGCAAACCCTACGCACAACTTTCAATTTTCCGGCCACCACGATAACGACGAGCTTCGTGGGTGGTCTCTTTGTGTTCATCTGGGTCTGAGCTTCAATTTGCACCCACCCCCGTTCATCGATTTATCTCTTTTCGTAATCTACCATTGTTGGTTGCTTGAAGAAGCTTGCTGTCGGTTTCCATGGCTGCTACGCATACTGGGCGACCTCCCGTTGAGGTCGTCCAGTCCCTTCCATCTAATTTTCCGTCATTAATTCATCCAAGCAGCAACAACGCAACGAATTCTACTTAATTGGATCATAATGGAATTTTCCGGCGCACAACGCCAGGTTCACTGTTCACGCGTAAAAAAATGGATCTACCCGGTCGAGAAAATAAGATTCTGGAATTAATTTTGATAATAAATCTATGTGGCAATACATGTAGCAGCCCGCGTGACAAGATAATAATAAAATGAGAATTAATTTTGAAAGAAAAATATTTTGGAAATTATTTTTTAAAATAGAAGTATTTTAGCAATTTGATCTAGAAAAAGACAGGGAGTCGAAGTGTCACGTAATAGAACCATTCACTGCCCATGGGGTTTCAGATCAGGCTTAGCTGTGTGGGGGCCTCTCCTTCTTTCCCCTACACTTACCAACGTAATCTTAAATAGTAGTTTCAGGATCATGTGGTATTTTAGACATTGAAACTAGTAAAAATGGACAAGAAATGTGATGAGAATTTGGACCATTCTGATAATTGGGTTTGGATCTGACCACAGTATTTCGGGCTTTGGCAGTTAACTTCCAGAGGCCAATGCTTCTTTTCCCGCCAACCGAACACCTTGCTGACATCAACACGTTATCTCATTTAATCACCCACGTTCTTTTGTTATTCCTACTTTACCAACTTTGGTTAATTTTTTTTTGATATTCAGATTCCCGATTTGCACTACACTAGTCTTGAAAATAGTAGTATCAGTCTCTCAACACTACTACTAATAAATCGCCACTAGGGTTTGAGAACGGACAACTGATAGCACCTACAAGGATCAACCCCAAAAAAGAGTAGAATGCTTCCACTGGGAATCGATCCCACGCTGCAAGTGTCCAGAGCGCCTTAAGCTCTCTCCTTTGTCATTGGACTGTGCCCGGGGGACAACTTTGGTTATTCTTTATTAGCCTTTACCTACCTGGCTCTAACAAGTACAACCCAGAGTAACATATTATATCTTTAAATTTGCACAAAGAAAGCTTTGTCCTATTAACTGCCCTGTCCTATTTAGAATTTTCTAAAAATGTGTTTTGATCTGTCCCGTCTAAGGCTGGCTAACGGGGCGGGGTATACCGACCCCGCCCTGACCCCACTTAACATTGTACCAATATCGGATACCTGGTGCTCGATGTCGATCTGCATTTGCAGTCGCGAAAAAATCCGACAGGCCGGACTAAACCAGCCCGCCCATCCCCGACCCTTCCTAGACCCATACCCTTCCATACCTAATCAGGCCTCTAGCCGCTAGTTGCGGCGAACTGACCAATCTGATGATCGTTGTCTACGGCAAATACCCCTACCCTGACCCCTTAATATTTATTTTTAATTCTTAAGTTATTATATTTACATTTTAACCCAATTTTTTCAACTATAAATACCTCATTTTCTCTTCATTCTTTTTCACAAATCTTTCTACAATTTCTCTATTATTGTCTAATAATCTCTCAATCTATCTCTCATTCTCATTACACTGTCTTCTAAATATTCAATTTAATTTATTCATTTGGAATTGAGAGTGAAGTTGACAACTAGCTTGAGGATCATCCGTTGTTTCAATTTTCAACATCTCTCGATTACACGTCGACGTTACGTCGACGTTTGGTACATTCGTTCCTTTATTAAATTATTATTGTTTCTTTATTTTAATTAGCACACTTAATTTCATTATCTTTAACTATTTATTAGCATAAATTAAAATGAAAGGAATAAGAGATATGGGGTATGTCTGGTTCTACTATTAGGGGTAACAAGGGCAATGATACTTCTTCTAGTCATCATATTCCTCCTAGACATGATGATTTTATTGATATTGAACATTTTCCTGAAGTACCATTAGATTTAGACGATGAGCTATTTTATGGAAATTAACAAGAGTTTAATTTAGAAGATAATCTGGATGACACACCAACTAATCTAGATGACACACCCACTAATGCACCTCAAACTGGAACGCCTCATATTCCCCCTAGTATGAGACGAGGCCCACCAGAACGAAAATTAACATCACATGAATATGTTTTTTTTATAGAGACGTACAAAATGAAGTTGCTATACGCAAAATTTGTAAAATTATTTATAAATTTAAAATAAGAAAAGGTCAGAGCGGGACGAGAGGTTTAACTACGCATTTGAATACCAAACACAAAGTTAGGTGGGATGAATATAAGGCTAAAATCAAGGGTGAGTTAATGCCTTCTCAGTCGGGACAAGCTTCACATACTGTCCCGCACCAGGTACATGGTCAAATTGACCCTATGACGGGGGCAGTTGTAGGCCTAAATACGATAAAATTAAATATAGGAAGAATTATCAAAATTAGTTGCAGTGGATGGGTTGCCTTTTTCATTTCCTGACTCTCCTGGTTTTATTCATTATATAAGATTAATGTACAATCCTGCTTGTAACTGTTTTCCTAGATCAACTGTTAGGAGAGATGTTTTTAAATTTGCACACGAATATCAACAATATTTACGTTATTATTTATATCATTACCCTGAAAAAGTATCTATTACATTTGATATAGGCCGTAGTACTAACATCCATGATTATTTAACGATAACATGTCATTGGGTAGATTATAAATGGTGTATGCAAAAACGTATTTTAGCATATAGATAGTAGGCACACTGATATTTTTATTCAAGAAAATATTTCTTTTGTTTGCGATTATTATGGCATAACTGATAAAGTCATGACTATTACATTAGATAACGCTTCTTCTAATATTTCTGTTGTTAGATTATTAAAAATTGTCTTAACTCCATCTTTTCCAGATCATTTTCATATAAAATGTGCATACCATATTTATAACTTAGTTGTAAAGGACGATATATAACTTTTTGAAGACATTCTTGAAAAAAATCAATTTGCTATAAACTATATTTTTAAAAATAATAGAATACAACGACTAAAAGAATATAAAAAAACTTGTCACGATTGTGGTCTACCTTACAGAAAAGTTCCCGAAGAAGTATGCACTAGATGTAATTCTTTATACAACCAACTACGTGTTGCTTATGAGTATAGACAACCTATAATTCAATTTTTAACGCCCGTAATTAAAATCCTAATGATATGCTTACTGATTTCGATTGAGATACAATTTTAGAACTTAATACATTTTTAGAGAAATTTTATCTAGCTACTAAAGAATTTTTCGATATTTATTATCCTACTATTTCATCAATGTTATTTTATATAGCTCTAATATTTATATTACTTAGTAAATATATGGCAAAACCAGCATATAAGGCACCTATTAAGAAAATGTTTCTAAAAATGAAAAAATATTTTATTCCTATTCCCCAAATATTTTTTATTAGTGTTGTATTAAATCTGTCTATTAAAATAGACGGTTGTAAAAGTCTTATTGAAACTTTTATGATTGCATAGATACACTTCCACCTCTAAATCCTAAAATCCAAATGACCCACCACCTATTGAAAAAACTAGAGAAGAAGTGTTGTCTAACATTCAAGATAATGTAAAAAAGTGCATTACCAACAAGAAAGTGCTAGCAACCAACCGACTTCCATGTCATCTTCTTCTTCTTCAACACAAGCTCAAAAACGACATGTTGTTTCTACGGCTAGTGTTCAAAGCTTCAGACAGAAAATGTTTAGTGGTGTCGTTTCTAACCAAATTAGCGAGTTTGATGTTTTTGTTTTGCAGAGTGTTGTACCGTACGAAGCAATTGAAAGTGAAGAGGGACGTGAAGATTTGCTAAAATACTGGAGGGAGAATGAGAAGAATTTTCCAACACTAGCAAAGATGACCTGATATGTGTTGAACATTCAAGCGTCATCAACGGCGTCTGAAAGTGCATTTTCTGCGGGAAGATTTCAAATAGGGGAGCACAGACATTCATTGGCAGGAGACTCATTAGAGATTGCAGTTCTATTCAGAGACTGGATTCGTGTGGAGCGTAGGAGGTGCGGTCAACCGGAGATCAGAGAAGAAGAAGACTACAACTATAACAAAATTTTATCTAACGGATGTGCAAGTGACGTCGACCAATTTGACCAAGATATACTAATTCCAATCGAAGAACCACAATAAATTATAAAGAAACTAGAAAATGTGTTTCTTAAAATGTAATTCTTTTAATTATAATTTTACTATGTTATTTATTTACAACTTTCAATATCACGAAGTTACAATTTTGAAATTGTATTACCAAAAAAAAAATCTTACTTCTAGTCGAATAATATAAGAGGCACAAAAACAACCTTGAAATATTTTTATTAAACTATCTTGTTGTGTGTGTGTTATTTATTTATTTAATTTAAAGGCAAAAAAAAATTATGACCACCGACCCGATTCTACCCGCCCAACTCGACCCATCCGGATCGGGATGGGGCGTACGCAAGCCACCGCCAAGATCGACCGACCAGTTGCCGGCCATAGTCCCGCTCTGCCCTGTCCCGTTTAAGCATTGCCCTGCTCTGCCCCATTTAACGTTTGATCTGTCCTACCCCGCCCTGCCCCATTTGCCATCCCTACCTAGTTGGCTCTAGGGTGACAAATGGGTCGTTTGAGATGAAGTTGGGTGATATAAGATAAATTGAATCAATAGATGAATCAATGTTCAACTATGCTCAAAGCTTGTTTGAGCTAAAAATGAGTTGAGTTAAAATATGCTAAATAATGGGTCATAACCCAACCAGCCCAACTTAACTCATTTAAAATATTTTAAAAAGCTAAAAACAAAAATTATTAAGAAATAAAAATTAAATAATTTAAAATTAAAGGATAAAAGATAAAAAAGTATTTAAAATTTTAAAATAATAACAAAAAATAAAAAAATCATTACAAAAATCTAAATAAAAAATAAATAAAATATTTAAAATTCTAAAAACTAAAAAATAATTAACAAAAAAGTTAATCAATTTTGTAGCTTCTACACTTCTGAATGAAGGACATTTGATGGGTCAGTTTGGACTCATTTGATGGGTCAATTTGAGTTAATGATTTGTGATGTATCAACTTGAGCTAACTCAAATTAATTCATCTTCAAAATCACTCTAGCCTAATCCCATTAAAACCTAAATGAATTTTGAGCAAGTCAAATGAGTTTGGCTAATTTTGTCACCTCTAGCCGGCTCTTATCCTCAATACTAGGATTTTATTGTCTCTTCAGCGGAGCAAACAGATTCTTTTTAGAGTTTACTTGCTGAATCATATTACTTTTTTTAAATCCGTTTAAAAGAGTTTCATGTCATACTATTTAATTTGTAGTTTGTCTATAAAAATTAATTGATTTTTCTTTAAAAATGAAGAGATAATGATGATCAACACAACTGCATTTTTTTTGTGAGTTTTCTACCTGAGTTTTTATATTTTCTACTAAACTATCACCAACTATTTATCAAAACACTTTTCAAAATTATTAGTCAATTGTCAGGTGGACAAAATTTTATCGACAAATTAAATTATCACACGCCTTTTAGTGATTATATTCACACACTTAATTTAGTCAGCTTCAACGTGTGTACAAATAAGATCGAGTCGTAAGCCTTTGACCCCAACTAATACTAATGTGACATAAAATGAATACAGTAGCCAAAAGGTGTGTGTCAATTTAATTTATCCATTTTATTTCATCCACATGCAGTTGATTTATAATTTTTTAGGCATGTATTGATAAATAGTTAGTGATAGTTTAGGTAAAAAAAAAATATAAATACCTCATTTTTATATCATGTCATAAGCTCAAATGCCTTATAGGTTGAGACGCAGCTTGTTTTGGATACATTGCGAAGTAGACTGAAGGTGGTGATTGGACAAAGATTAGGATTCATTCCTCGAATACTAATATTCGAGAGAGCACTCATATTCTCATAAGATATTGGGTTGACTAAGTCGTTGGCCAACGCAGTGGACATGTCTTTGATATGGTCCTATTGTCAACTAATATAGATGAGTTAGTTCTTTGAGTCTCCTCCTACTGTCTGTACTCTAGTCTTGGCTCCATCATACATATCCTTGATCACCCTAGTATACAACATAGGTACACCTCTAACCTCCAAACTTTTCCATAGAACCTCCCTAGGGACTTTGTCGTATGCCTTCTCGAGGTCGATGAAAATCATAAAAAAAAAATACAAATACCGATAACTTATGTAGAAAACTCGCAAAAAAAATAATATTTGATGTGTGTGTTTTTTATCATTATCTATTCATTTTATGCACACTAGTATTAGTTGGGGTCAAAGGATTTTTTTCTTTATTATGTTTTTTTTAACTTTTTAGATATTTCATTTTATTAAGTATTGTAGCTCACCTTTTAAGTAATTTAAAAATATGAATTTCTGTTCGAATTTACATAAAGTTATATAATTTAATATAGTATATTAAACCCCCTGTCATATAAAATGGATTGGAGGAGTCAAGAAGAGTAGTTACTCACTCCATTCCCTTTGACATGTCCTGTTTGGATTTTATAATATACTCACGAAATTATTAATTTTAACAATGTTTTTATTAATTATATTTTATAAATTTAAATTTAACACTGAATACTTTAATTAATTAAAAACAGTTAATTAATGATAAAAAAATTAATTAGAAAAAATAATTAAGTTTTTCATGATTTATTAAATTGAAAAAAATAAAAGAGAGGATTTATTTTTAATACCCTAAATATAAAGTAAAGAGAACGAAAAAAGAAGCTGATTATTGTAAGAGCTTCCTTCAACGACATTAGCGGGCAAAATGACGGTTAATATTGTTTTTGACACCTTTGGAAATTTATTAAACAAATCATTAAGGGTGTTGTACATTATGGGCTCGTTTGTTACGTTGCATTGGACTGTACTAATTTCATTGAACTGCACTGGATTGTATTGGATTTGACTGTATTAATATGTAATGGATTGTATTTTTTTTTATTTTTTTATTTTTAGTAGTCTCCCCACCTGCTAGATGAATCTAAAAAATGACAGTTGGACTGTACTATTTTTAAAAATAGTATCAGTGCACGCTCATCAAACACTGTATTATTTTTTTGATCAGTTCAGTCCCTTAATACAGTTTGCCCATATGTGCGTAGTATTAAAGCATAGACATATATAAACGCGATTTAACCTTCTTTCTACCACATCTCCCATTTGCTTAAGCCTTAAACTACAATGCCAAGTCTCGCCTGATTACTGCAATGAAGATAATAATGAGTTGTTTCTCCTCTAATTTCCAGTTCGTTTTCCTCATGTCAATATGGATAACAGTAATGTCATCGTCGTTAATAGCTACTAATGTTAGTGTCACTTACGATCGACGTTCGTTGATTATTAATGGACACAGAAAGCTGCTCATCTCCGCTTCCATTCACTACCCTCGCAGTGTCCCTGCCGTAAGTACTATTACTTCACTAGCATAGTATATACTTACTAGTTGATTTTATTTGTCCAGTATACTAAGAATGGATATCTACTTTTACTTATCCAGTTTGAAAAATCAAATAATTTATCATTTCATATTTATTTTATCCTTATTACTCCCTCCATCCTTTCAATTTACATGGGACGATCTAGTTTGATTGACCACGGAATTTAAGAAATAAAAGAGTATTTTTTAATTTTGTGGTCTAAAATAAACAAAAGATATTTGTATGGTCATCTTGTTAAGCATAAAAAGTAAAGTTAATTGTTAACAAATAAGAAAATGACGGACTAAAAAGGAAAGTTTGTTGTATAAATTGGAACAAAAGGTATTAGTTATTGAGTTGAAAATTTCAAAGAATTATTAATGCACAACTTTTAAAGTATGTTTGATTGAATTTAATTATTTAGATCATTTATAATTATTAGGGTTAATATAGTAAAGTCGTCATTTTATTTATTGCTATTTTAAGTTTGTGCCAACTCAAACATAGAAAAGTAAAAATGGAACGAGGGAGGATGTTTTTTGTGCTTTGTTTCTGTTGTTATGTATATGAGTTAATTAATTACTCGTCTGATTAATGCAAAGTTATTATTAATTCTTCTGGTTTTCAATTTATATGTTTTGTAATTGCTCTAATGGTGTGCCAATTAAATAGATGTGGCCTGGTTTGGTTCAATTGGCGAAGGAAGGAGGTGTTGATGTTATTGAAACATATGTTTTTTGGAATGGTCATGAACTTTCTCCAGACAATGTAAGAGAAGTTCAATTAAAAATTGACGCTTTCTTAGTGAATCGTCAAAATTTGAAGTTCTTTTCAGAGAGTGTAGAACTGATGTTTCCTTTTTTTTTGCGAGAACATTTTAGTATTACTTTGGAGGAAGGTATGATCTAGTCAAATTTTGCAAGATCGTTCAGCAGGCTGGAATGTATATGATACTTCGGATAGGACCATTCGTTGCTGCAGAATGGAATTTTGGGTTTGTTTCTCTTCATGTTTTGGCACATTTATATGGATCTTTAGATTCCAATTACTAGTTTAGTACCTAGCACCCCTGACGAAGAGCTTCATAGTACAACATAAGTAATGGACTTTCCTGACACTGCATACCAACATTTTGTGAAATTTTAGAAACTTTGTTAGCTGAGTTTTCTTTACATCTCTGAGAAGTATTAAAGAGCTAGGATGAATCCTAACAAATCTAATCATGCAGTGGACTTCCTGTGTGGTTGCATTATGTGCCAGGTACCACTTTTCGGACTTATAGCGAACCTTTCAAGGTTGCATTTTGTGAAATTTTAGAAACTTTGTTAGCTGAGTTTTCTTTACATCTCTGAGAAGTATTAAAGAGCTAGGATGAATCCTAACAAATCTAATCATGCAGTGGACTTCCTGTGTGGTTGCATTATGTGCCAGGTACCACTTTTCGGACTGATAGCGAACCTTTCAAGGTTAGCATATAACAAAACCATCTCATGAATGTCAAGTTTGTTTAACCATGCATTATTGTCATAAAAAGGTCTTTTTAAAGAAAGATTACTGTCATAAAAAGAATCCCTTTGACTAATCTGCTACTTGGTATTTCAGCATCACATGCAGAAGTTCATGACATATATTGTGAACTTAATGAAGAAAGAGAGACTTTTTGCTTCTCAAGGAGGTCCAATCATATTGTCACAGGCAAGTTAGGAATCTGAAAGTTCATCTTGGGCAAAAACCCTTCTCAATAAGCTTTGGTTTTGCTGCTCGCGACATCCTAAATAAGTTTCGATCCTTTGGATTCAAATATGTAGCTTTATTTATCCTAGAATCATCAAAATAGTTTGTTGGTTCATCTTCTAATCTGATTTGCTTCCAAAACATTGAAAACTGGATTTTACCCAACTTTCAGATCAACTTAGCTCTGTTTCTCTGATACTCCATTCAGAGAATTATTAGGAAACATAAGAAAGACATGCAAACTGCAGATCCTCTTACCTCATCTAGCATTTATAGTTATCTTGTAAATTGCTAGTGGAACTTTCAGGAAAAAGTATGCTAACTCTTTTGCAACTAGTTTTGGGCTTTTTGATGAGATTATGCTTGTTTATGAAGGTTTTGACTTGCTCAGAATCTTTTGTTGCATGCTTGTTGATGAAGGTTTGACTTGCTCAGAATCTTTTGTTGCAGGTAGAAAATGAGTACGGCTACTATGAAAATGCATATGGAGAAGGAGGGAAAAGGTATGCCTTATGGGCTGCTAAAATGGCTCTTTCTCAAGATACTGGTGTACCTTGGATAATGTGCCAGCAGTATGATGCTCCTGATCCTGTGGTGAGAACTTGTTTCCATGCTCTAGATGGGCATTTTTTACTCTTTCCAGATAACATGTTAGGTTTTGCTGAATAAGTTTTGATGCTTCATGTCCATATGCATTTATGTAACAGAGTCCAGAGAAGCTTTTATCCAGCTATTGTAGATTTAGGGTGTCTAGATGAATGTTTCATTATTGGGACAGGTTTTGCTTGTCAAGTTCAAACTTACTTTGGTCGGTGCACTCTCGTATTCTAGTGTGAGATTACATTTTCTTTGCTTCTGATCTTAGCAATAAACACACTCCAAAGAGAAAGAGTGGTTTTGTGAGAGCTGGGGGCAGCAAAAGTAAATGTATCAAAAAAGATAACTTTATAGTTTTATGTTTTTTGCGCAGTTAAACACTTATTCACCTTCTATTTGTGTAAAGCTTGAATCGTTATTCTTTAAGCAGCTTCCATCCATAAGTAGATTTGATAGGCTAACATGTCGTTTCCGGAATTCTGGTTAAACTCGGATCAGCAATACTTATTTTCCCTTTGCAGATTGACACATGCAATTCATTTTACTGTGACCAATTTAAACCAATATCTCCAAACAAGCCCAAAATTTGGACAGAGAACTGGCCCGGATGGTATGAGTTCACATTCTCAATTTCTCAGTTTTGGATTTAAAAGCTAACTTCCATAGTCATGCAATTATTTAATCTTCTTTAACAGAATGTGTATTTACATTTGACGATTTCCTTATCTTTTCATTGCTGAGACTACCATGTTATTTAATTTGTTCTATTCACAAGATGTGTATTAATAATACCTGTAGAAAAAAGCATTCCGTTGATGATTTCCTGGCCTATCTGAGAGGCAGTGATGAAGTGCAGTCAACTCTGAAGTTGTAATATCTAACATAACATAAATTTGTCAGGTTCAAGACATTTGGGGCCAGAGATCCTCACAGACCTGCGGAAGATGTTGCTTATTCTGTTGCTCGTTTTTTCCAAAAAGGAGGAAGCGTGCAGAATTATTACATGGTATTCTATTATTTTTTTGTTACCCGTTATTAGCTTTAAGTAAAATCAGTTCTTCTTTTAGTTTGATATAGCTTATACAAGTGGCTATCAACATTTTGTTAAGGGATTTCTTTTCACATTAACTTTTTTCTCTTCATAGTACCATGGCGGGACAAACTTTGGCCGGACGGCAGGTGGCCCTTTCATTACCACAAGTTACGACTATGATGCCCCAATTGACGAATATGGTTAGCCTATCTATCTCTGATGCTAAAAGAATGATTTGTGTATATTAAATATATAGCTTGTTAAACACAAGTTCTAATGTGTTTAATTGAAACATAGTATCAATCTTGTGTACTTCCAGGTCTACCAAGGTTTCCGAAATGGGGTCACCTCAAAGAGCTTCATAAAGTGATAAAATTATGTGAGCATGCTCTGCTGAACAATGATCCGACTCTTCTTTCACTTGGTCCTCTACAAGAGGTAACTTCTCTTCCATTTCTGATGGTACTCCACAAGCCTCAGAATATAGATCAGTTTCAAATTTTATTTTCATTTGCTCCTTCATTTGGTTCTATTTCTGTTCCATATTTTTTTTTCTGTAAGTAGAATTTGTGTTAATGCATATTGCCCTTTACAAGCTACAAGAATTGGTGGAATTGTTACTTCATAAAGTCTTCCCACAGGCTTCACACCCTATGCTTCAGGGACATGATATATGCTCTTTTTCTTAATGAAGTATTCAAAAATAAAAGATGATACCCCAATAGTTCTGGATTTGAATAGGCGGCCAAACCATCTGAACATAAATTAGCATTTTCATTCCCAGATTAACTTGGAATGCTTTTCCTCTGACTTTAATAGCTGTCTAGAGTATGTCCTCTTCTTCTTTATCCTCTTCCACAAGCTTGTGTTTTGAAGTAAGGACCATGATACTAATGGCAGCGGGTTCTAATTATTTTTTCTAGGATAAGACTAACTGTTGAGCACTCTATCTGAATCTGTTCTTTATTTATTGGTTCTTCAGGCTGATGTTTATCAAGATGCTTCAGGAGCTTGTGCTGCCTTTCTCTCCAATATGGATGATAAAGATGACAAGGTGGTACAGTTCCGGAATGTATCAT
Source organism: Przewalskia tangutica (assembly GCA_029844215.1). Lineage (NCBI taxonomy): Eukaryota > Viridiplantae > Streptophyta > Magnoliopsida > Solanales > Solanaceae > Przewalskia > Przewalskia tangutica. The sequence goes on along the minus strand of CM056732.1, from coordinate 95,530,537 downwards.
ACCACCTGCCAGCATGGTCTGTTAGCATTTTGCCAGACTGCAAAAATGTAGTATTCAACACAGCTAAGGTAGTGTCCGTTTTAAACAAATAGCAGTTAAAAAGGCAGTGATTGTGATTATTTGTCTCTGAAATACTGGAAAGTAAGTCATTATTTTAACATTGTAGTTAATGTTACAAAACTTCAACTGTCAACACCTTTAACAATCTATTGTCACCTTGAGATTCTCTTTTTATCTTCCCATCATAAATAAAGAATAGATAAATGAACTTGGGGCAGCGGTTAATGACATATAATTCTCATTTCTCATATTGATCCTAAGGCCTCTTCTGAAGTCACTGCAAAAGAAAAACTTGCTCAAATAACTGCTGATGAATTACTTTTGGATAAAGAGACCTTGGTATCAATGATATATTGAAGAGAACACCCCCCACATTTAAATAATTGTTCTAGGTCAAAATAAAACAAATGCATATAGAGGCTTTTCTAGTAACATATTATAACACAGTAAATCCAGACAAAAGTTTAATTATTATGTTTTAGTTTTAAGATAAAACACATTTCAGAATGTATTTACTTGCTTCGTAATACAATCTATGCCTTGTGCAAAACCCCTCCTGTTTGCAGGTTGGATGTCAAACTTCTGTAGTGAATATGGCACCCCTAGATTTGCATCCCATCGCAAGATCACCAAAGAGAGACATCAAATCTCTTCAGTGGGAAGTCTTCAAGGAAACAGCTGGAGTATGGGGAGTTGCTGATTTCACTAAAAATGGCTTTGTTGATCACATTAACACCACAAAAGACACTACAGACTACCTCTGGTACACAACAAGGTTGGTCTCACTCTCACGGCTGATAACATTGTCATCATTTTACCTGAACACATGCATTTGACCAATATTAAATACCTTGTCTACATGGATGAACTACAGCTGAATGGCTGAAATAGTCTTTTTGTTAACTTTTTACTGAGTGATTCACCAATTATTTTCCGTATTTTAGAGTATTTATCCTCAAACTAGTTTAATAAGTCACTTATTGGTCTGTCAATTTTGGGTAAGCACTGGAGCATTCAGTTTTCTTATAACCAATGGGATGGAAGGTGATAATGAACTTCACGAGGGAGAAAAAAGCTAGCTTACTTTATATCTTACTACGGTTGAGAAATTGTGATTTGCCTTTTGAAATTCGTTTTTCTTAACCTATCTACATACACTAACTTTTTGTTATTGGCAGTATTTTAGTTGATGATGATGAGGAGTTCCTAAGAAACAGAAGCAGTGCAATGCTTTTTGTTGAATCAAAGGGTCATGCTATGCATGTCTTCATCAATCAAAAGCTTCAAGGTGTGTATTTTATATGTCTACTTCCATGCTAGGGAAATTACACCCCAAAACAAAAAGGGAAACCCCTTTTGTCTATAAATTTCTTTTGCCTAGAAATATATTCCGTTTTGTATAAAGTGCATGTGACCCTTAAAGTAATTTTGTTTACTTGTTCATATTTATCATAGCCAGTGCATCTGGAAATGGCACAGTGCCACATTTCAAGTTTGGAACTCCTATTGCTCTCAAGGCAGGGAAGAATGAAATTGCACTGTTAAGCATGACTGTGGGCCTACAAGTAAGTGGCTACAACTGCCTTCATCTAAAGTAATCGTAAAATCACAGAGCAGTAGTTACTGCTCAGCTCCAGATTATGCGAGAGTTAGGAACTAACCTTTTGTCACGAAGAATTAGGGAATTTACGAACATATGATGTGCACATATGAAACTTACTGTAGCTAGTATTATCCGTGCAGAATATGCACCAATCATATGCTAGAGACTTGCAGGTTGCAAAAACCCAAATTACAGAGCTTACTGCTTTACTTCTAGATTATGTGAGGGAAAGGAACTAACCATTTGTCATAATATTAGTGGTCACAATATTCTAAAGACATGTTTGTCTGGACGAGATTAGTAAGGTAAGTAAGAGTTGCAGTTTCATTGTATTCAAATGAAAGTGGGTCCGATAGTGTCGAGAAAAGTGATGCTTTGAAGCATTGAACCTTTTTTAGTACTATAAATGGGTCCGGTAGCACCTATTTTATGACAGAATACTGAAAAAACATTGAGTTAATTTGGAGTAGGTGTGTTTGTTAGATCCACATAGGTGTATTCATAATGTTTCCATTTGTTATTGTTTCTTTTGTGCATCATCGGTTAGTTCCTATGATTCGTAACATGAAGATTCATTATGCAGAGATCAGACACTTCCAACATTTTCTTTGGTGGAGAGTGAAAATGAAGCATGTTTACTCTTTCAATTAGAAGTCTCCCAAAGAAAACATAGTTTCCTTATCTATAATGATGAATGATGTTCAGCTAATTTCCTCAAAAAAGAGATATCATAACTTGTACATTTTGGTACTCTGCAAAAGTTTACACAATATGAATATTCTAGATGCAGTTAAAATGATTGGGATGCTGAAAGAGACCAATACTCTTCAAATATTCCAAATGCTTCTCCGTAGTCTAACAGTCCTAATAACTCGGTTTTCTCTTTGCAGACTGCTGGATCGTTCTACGAATGGATTGGAGCTGGTCCAACCAGTGTCGAAGTTGAAGGTTTCAAGAATGGGACTATGGACTTGTCTGCGTGTACTTGGACCTATAAGGTATTGTCTTTTCTCTTCAGTTAAGTTTGTCCTCCAGCTTGTGTCGTTGTCAATCTAGGAAGCATGTATTCCTCCTTTTAAAGGCGTGCACAGAGTTGAAACTATTTGGAAACCCACACCCTCTTCCAATTTTGGGGTAATCCATTTATTAATCGTGGAAAGGCACTGACAATATGACATCGTCAAAATGGTCGCTTGCGCTATTACCTCTTTTGTCTTTTGGGAGGAGAAGTGGGCTGAGGCCTGAGGGATCATGGAATGTGTTTGGAGGAAAGGACACATTAGTTCTATTTAGTTGTATCTCCTTGTGTGTATTAATAGCATGAACCTAAATGCAGAAACACCTCACAAAAGAACCAAATGAAAAATGTGAGCAAAGAAACATTTCTACAACTATAATACCTCATTCCTCAACGAACAATTATGGGCAGGTTTTATTTGTAATGAAACCTGATGAGACGTCAAAGCTTTGAGTTTGGACAATGTAGCCTTATCCCATGTTGAATACATATGTAGAAATTTATTTTAATGAGCTTAGGTCTCACCTGCCAACAATTTAGGATATGGTTCTTGAATGAGATGAGACCTGACATATACCTAGGCAAAAAGTCAGAACTCTTTGGTTTTGCAATAATCTGGAAAAGTTTTCCTACATTGTCTGTAGAGAGGAACCCCTTGTTTCCTTTCTACTCAAATGACTAACCGGCCAATTATACATTGCAACTTTGTGAGCCTTCAGTAAGAGGGGCCTTAAGCGTGTGATTTCTTCTAATTTGTACAGGGCCCTTGTGTTAGTCTTGTGTGACGATTCTTTAATTGTTTCCGTATTTGGCTGATTTCCATATATCTTCATTCTAAAATTTGCAAATCCACCAACTCAATAGTATCTTGGCAAATTCACTATACTACAACAACATGCCCACTGTAGTCCCACAAGTGGGGTCTTGGGAGTGTAGGATGTATGCAGACCTTACCTCTACCTTTGTGGGGTATAGAGGACTGTGTTTCTGATAGACCCTCGGCTCGAAATAAACGAATTCACTATACTATAAAATGAAAAATGATATGGTAGGTAAGTTTTACACGCAACTACGGATTTGTAGGTTTAGTGAATGATATAGAGATTTTGAATTATAACACAATCATTCCTAATTACTGCTTATCAAGTATTTCTCGTATGTTTCAATAAATAGACAAGTCCAGATGTCCCTTTACATGACTTTAGTTGACCCTGTCTGATTATTGCCGCAATTAAGGAAAAATGACTTTTAGTAGATTACTGTGTTGGAGCTGTAAAACATGCGTTCTGCTAATAAAGATCACCTGGGAACATTGTAAAGAATTTTGTATTAAAAAGGGCAGCCCGGTGCACTAAGCTCCCGCTATGCGCGGAGTCCGGAGAAGGGCCGGACCACAAGGGTCTATTGTAAAGAATTTTGTATCATGCCATATAATTTGAATACGATGCGCCTAACAAATTCTGAAGTAAAATGGGAAGCAGGTCATGGAAAATTGGGGAAGATGGAATATATCTCTTCTGTAATGCAATTGTATTGTGTATCAATTTGGACAAGCTCAATTAGGTCTGCAGTGGTTTGATATCAAGTTACTCAAATAAAAAAAGGGCTTGATTGATAGTTCTATTTCTGTCTTACCAATAATTATTCTTATCTAGAGATCTTCTCTTGATGTATCCACTACTTCTAAGTCGATGATCCATGTGATGTTTCATTGCCTCAAATTCTCTCCATATTGTGCTTCATAATTAATAAATCTTGGTGTTGCTCATGCACAGTTTAGTACCCCAAAACCAGTAAGTGTTGTTCCAAAGGGCTTCATTCACTACTGTATTTTGTTTGAACTTTTGTGAACCTTGATTGCTCATTTAAACAGTTATTATTTTACTTCTAGATTGGATTGCAAGGAGAAAATTTGAGGATACATAAGTCATATAACTTGAACAGTAAAATCTGGGCACCGACTTCAGAGCCACCAAAGCAACAGCCCCTCACATGGTATAAGGTAAGAAGGAAATAATGCATTCAAACATTGAGCCTATATATAGTTGCTTCTGAAGTTGTTTTACCCCTTCCACCTTTCTCATTACTGCTGGTACTTTCCTGCGATATTCCAGGCAGTAGTAGATGCGCCTCCTGGTAATGAACCTGTTGCACTTGATATGATTCATATGGGCAAAGGAATGGCTTGGTTGAATGGGCAAGAAATTGGCAGATATTGGCCAAGGAAAAGTTCTAAATATGAGAAGTGTGTTACTCAATGTGACTACAGAGGCAAATTTAACCCTGATAAATGTGACACTGGCTGTGGAGAACCTACACAGAGATGGTAAGACCAGATGCTTGCCTGAACAGTATCAATAGTAAGAGTGTTTACTTCTTTTCGGACTCTGTCCATAATATGTTTTTTGCATGAATTCCAACAATTTTAAAACTCCTATTTAGTTTTTAAAAGAGCACTTCTTTGTTTCCAGCTATCGTAGAAGACCCGTAGTGTTCGAAGTAGTATATCATCAATTTGCATCCTTAATGCTAGTTGTTTTTTCCTCTTTTTGTATACATCCATGTTTTTAAAGTAGAAATTCTCATATTTCGCTTGTTAATTAGGTATCATGTCCCACGATCTTGGTTCAAGCCATCAGGAAATATGTTGGTGATCTTTGAGGAGACAGGTGGAGATCCTTCTCAAGTTAGATTCTCAGTGCGAAAGGTCTCTGGAGCTTGTGGTCATCTTTCAGAGGACCACCCGTCCTTTGATGTTGAATATCTGCAAGGAAGTGAAATTGAGAACGATAAAAATAGGGCAACTCTAAGGTTGAAATGCCCCACAAATACTAACATTTCTGCTGTCAAATTTGCCAGCTTTGGAAATCCTACCGGCACATGTGGCTCCTACATGCAAGGAGACTGCCATGATCCAAATTCCGCATCACTCGTCGAAAAGGTACATAATATCTGTTGAACCCCTTGACTTCAATCATGGATTTTCTAGGTTGAACAAAAGGAACAACAAAGGCTTTGATCAATAAACTTTACTAGAAAGTAATGTAATCGCTCAGATTGACGAGCAATTTCTAAGCTAGCATGTGCCAACTCCTTTTTCTCTTCTGTAATAACCTCACATTTGTTATTTATGTTTTGCAGGTTTGCCTGAACCAAAATGAGTGTGCATTAGAAATGTCCAGCAGGAATTTTAACATGCAATTGTGTCCAAGTACAGTAAAGAAATTTGCTGTTGAAGTGAATTGCAGCTGAGCACCATTGCCCAAAATGAAAGCAGATATTGTAATTCATATATTTTTGCTACGGAGATGCTCATTCTTAAACCTCTCTTACATAGCAGAAAAATCTGATATTCCTTCTTTTGTCTATGATTTAGAGTTGATGATATGGTTACTGATGCCTCATTGAGCACCACCATTCCCTTTATTTACTCTGAAGATGAAGATAGGCTCGGATATTCACGTTTGAAAAATATATTCATATTTATTCGGTCGATATGCAAGAATTATTTGTGAGATTCAATATTACGCAGAAATCATTGTTGGGAATAAAATAGACTCGAAAAAAATATAATATTCACGGTATTAGTGATAAACGCGGAACACTAAGTTATGGTTACTCAACGAGAAAAAAAGAAAGTAATGACACATAGAATTTTATGTGGAAACCCTTCTAAATAAGGAAAAAACACGCGCAAGAGCAACTGATATCACTATAACAAGGAATTTTACATTGTGTAGTAGGGAGTATAAATACTCCAAAGACCACAACACACACAAAAGAAATATCCTCTTTTGATTTTCCTACCTTATTACAATATCGCTCATACTCTATTTTTCTTCACGGACGGTTTTCTTACACAATTTATGGAATAACTCACTACTCTCTAGGTTTTCGTCTCTTTGTTGGTGTATTTAAAGATCATAGAGAGCTTCATATGTATAGGGATGTAATGTGTCAATTTCAAATGTTGGCTACCAACTTTGAAATATGGAATTGCCAATTTCAAAGGTTGGCTACCAACTTCGAAAAATGGGATTGTCATTTCAATGGTTGGCTACCTACTTTGATTTATGGGGGTATGGGATGGACCCTCACAATCATTCCTTCTGAGATTTACCTTTGAACGTGTTTCTTGCTATAACGAATTTACAAAGAATTTAGCATGGAAAGAATTCACCAGATGGTTGCTTTGAATATTTAGTTTACATTTAAACAACAAGAAAAGTTCTATAGGGTAGTGATTAGACCGACTATGTTGTATGAGACGGAGTGTTGGCCAGTCAAGACTTCACACATCTAAAAGATGAAAGTTACGGAGATGATGATGCTGAGATTGATGTGTGGGCATACAAGGAGGGATGAGATTATAAATGATGATACCCGGGACAAAGTGAGAGTGACCTCGGTGGAGGATAAGATGTGAAAAGCGAGGTTGAGATGGTTCAGGCATGTGCAGAGAAGAGACACAAATGCCCCAGTGCGGATGTGTGAGAGATTGACTATGGACGGGTTCAGGAGGGGTAGAGGAAGGCCGAAGAAGTATTAGGGAGAGGTGATTAGACGAGATATGGCGCAGGTGTAACTTACTGAGGACACAACCTTAGATATGAGATTGTGGAGGACACGTATTAGTGTGGAAGTGTAGTAGGTAGTTGAGCGCAGTCCTACTTACGCTTACATACCGGTACTTATAGTGATATTATTGTAGACCTGCTTAGCCTATCGTACTAGTAGACGCAATATTGCTTTATAGTCATCTGTCGTTTGATTTCTGCTGATGTGTGTTCTTTGATGTGTGTTCTTTCATGTACTTTGTTTATCTTATCCACCTACGTTAGTTTTTTTTTTCCAAAATGTTTTATCATGGCTTATCCGCTTTTATTACCATCATTGTCATATTGCTGTAAATTTCTTGTCTGAGTCTGATCGTTTCCCTTGCTTTGCTTGTGTTTAAGTTGTGTCTTAAGCTGAGGGTCTTTCGGAAACAACCGCTCTACCTACCAAGGTAGAAGTAATGTCTGCGTACACTCTACCCTCCCCAGACTCCACTAGGGATGTTATCGGTCCGGTCCGGTTACCGATCCGGTTCTGGATACTGTTTCATGTTCTCATCTGAAACCGGTCCGAAATATTAAAATATCTGCTTTACTTATAATTTTTTTTATAAAAATCTCTGCTTTAATGCCTTTACTGCTTTACATAATACATATTACCAAACTTAAAGCAATATATAATAGCAATATTCCAAGGATTGATCATAAATTATCATCCCAATTCTCAAAATTTTCTAAGAATTCCCAAACATATAAGTTATCGGGTAATTAGATCGGGTTGTCGGACCGGATCCTTATGTCTGGTACTCGTATCCGGACCGTTAACTTTTCGGTCAGAGTATTTTGATCCGGTTCTCGGGTGTATCCGGACCGATAACAGTCTTAGACTCCACATTGTGAGATTTCACTGGGTATGTTGTTATTATTGTTGTACATTTAAACAAAACAGTAATAATTTACGACAATGTCTTTGCGAAACAAGTGGTCAAATTAACTTTAGGATAAACTGAATGTGACACTCATATTAGAGCAGACAGATAAATTATTGTTTGTTTGGACATTGAAAATGTGCAATGCATTTTCAATATAAGTGGTGTTTTAAAATTTCAAGAAAACTTTAGGCAAATTCTTTCAAGATTATTAAATATTCAGGTTCTCCCCCATCAGTGAGTAATACATACTCATTATGAGAATATTGCAAAGAAGGAATGCATTGTCTAGTAGACCTCCTGAGTGAAATATTTGACTTGTCCACCACTTCATGAGTAGAAGAATTTGCCTCATCAACATAGGCATCGTTATCATCAACATCAATATGATGATCTGAAATATGATTTTGGGCATCACCGTTATCATCGAGCCCACCAACGTCATCCACATTTGTAAAATGGGCTTGATCAAGATTAACTAAATCATTAGAAGTAGAAGATTTTAGTTTCTCCACTTTGTCAATATCTTCAATGGTTTGATCCTCCACGAAGACAACATCACGTCTTCTCACAACCTTCATCTCAAATGGATCATATAGTTTGTAACCAAACTCATCAATGTCATAACCAATGAAGATGCAATGTCTTGTCTTGGCAGCTAATTTTGGTCTCTCATCTTTAAGCACGTGTACAAAAGCTTTGCAACCAAACACTTTCAAATGGTCATAGCAAACATCCTTGACATACCAAATTCTGTTTAGAACATCATTTTACAAAGCAACAGCAAGAGATAGGTTTATAACATGTGCAACGGTCAATAAAACCTCACCCCAAAAGGAATTCAGTAACTTTGCTTCAGAAAGCAAACATATGACCCTTTTCATCAAGGTCTTGTTCATCCTCTCCGCCAAACCATTAAGTTGAGGAGTCTTAGGAGGAGTCTTCTGGTGTCTGATATCCTGTTGCTTGCATTATTCATCAAACAATTCAGAATATTCACCATCGTTATCAATATGAATACACTTCAGTTTCTTTCCCATTTCTCTTTCAACTTAAGCCTGAAACTGCTTAAAGACACACAACACTTGGACTTTGGTCTTTAAGACATACACCTAAAGTTTTCTCGAGCAATCATCAATAAACGTAGCAAAGTAAAGTGCACCACCCAAAGTTCTTGTTTTCATAGGACCATATAAATCTGAATGCACCAACTCAAGCACCTCCGTCTTTCTTGAAGGAGGATGATACTTGAAAGACTCTCTATTTTATTTTCCAGCCAAGCAGTGCTCAGACTTTTCTAATTTATCACTTTCGATATTTAATAAAAAAATCTTCTTGGCTAGGACATTGAGTCATTTTTCAATGATGTGGCTAAGCCTCTTGTGCCATAACGTTGAAGAGTTATCGCTTTCAACTACATTCACCATATTAGCACAAGTAGAAGATGTAGTCTAGTATAAACCACGACGTTTTGTACCACGAGCCATAATCAAGGAGCCCTTAGTGAGTTTCTACTTTCCAGCACCATTGGTACTAACATAACCTTCATCATCCAGAGCACCAACATATATCAAGTGCAAACGAACATCAGGTGCATGCTTCACATTATTCAAAATTAATTTAGTTCCAGTACAAGTTTCCAAACAAATTGTTTGAATACCATCCACCCTAGATACATTTCTCATTACCCATACCTAAGGTTCCAAAATCACCTGGAGTATAGGATGAGAAAAAATCATTCCTTGATGTCACATGGGATGTGGCACTACTTTCCACAACCCATCTTGACACATCACAAGCAATATTTATCAGATTTTCATTAAGGACAGTAACAAGATCTTCAGTAATGTCGGTGGCCACACAATTGCCATCTTCTTTCTTTTCCTTCTTGTTTTTGTTCTTCTTCTTCAATATCTGGCATAGTTTTTTTTGTGTGCCTTTTCTTCCTACAATGATAGCACTCAATATCTTTAAGTCTTCTATTGTGTTCTCTATTTTGAGAACCACGATTCTTGCTTCTCCCCTTAGAGTCAGTCACCAGATGAAGAACCCTGAGATTTTCTTCTCATTTCTTCATTTAAAACACTACTCTTGGCAAGATCAATAGAGATCACACCATCCGGAGCAGAATTTGAAAATAAAGTTTTAAAAAATTTCCAAGAATCTGGTAGGAAACCAAGTAGAAACAAATCTTGAATTTCTTCATCAAATTTAATGCTCATAGTAGATAGTTCATGATCCCTGAAAGTTATTCAGATGATATTTCATCAGAGAACCTTCAAGGTATTTTAAACCCAACATCTTGTTGTTTTCAGCCTCCGAGCATACACACTTTCAAGCTGCTCCCACAGGGTCCAAGAACGTGTCTCCCCAAATAAAATTTAACACATTGTCATTAACCCATTATCTAATAAAGCCACAGACTTGTCTGTGTAACAGATTTCACTCTTCATCTGATTTATTATCAGACTTTTTAGTGGCAAAAACTGATTGATAAAAATTCTTGATATAGAGCAAATCTTTTGCCCTTCCAAATGGCATAATTGACACTACTCAATGTAACTATTCTACTAGTGTTGGCTTCCACCGTTTATCACAAATACATATATTATTTATTAGCAGGAGACCAAAGTAATTCTTTGCTAATGAGTTCAAACTGTGCTGCAACCACAGAGCATACTCAGATAAAATGTTAGCCCTCATACCACTTGTTGAAAATAAAATAGACTCGAAAAAATAATATTCACGGTATTAGTGATAAACACGGAACAGTAAGTTATGGTTAATCAATGGGGAAAAAGGAAAGTAATGACACAAAGCATTTTACGTGAAAATCCTTCTGAATAAGTGAAAAATCACGGGCTAAGAGGAGCAACTGATATAACTAAAACAAGTAATTTTACACTGTGTAGTCACGAGTATATAAATACTCCAAAGACCACTACACACAAAAAAAATAACCATCTTTTAATTTTCTCACCTTACTACAATATGGCTCACACTCCAAATACCACTTGGACTTTGATGTTTTTGCGGTTCTGCTTCTTTTTTGTAACAAGTTTCAAATTATTCAAGTAGATATACAATAGACCCTTGTGGTCAGATTCTTCCCCGATCCCGCGTATAACTGGAGTTTAGTGCACGAAGTTGTCTTTTTTTATGGATTAGATATATCTTCACTGTACCAGAAAGAAATCAACCCTTTTTTACTCCAAACGGGCTCCAATGCTGTCGTGTATATATAAATAGGAAAAATAGGTAGAAGTCTTGCAAGTACTTATGTTATGTGATTTAATATCTCACAGCATACTGCATATCTGGAGATTCTATGAGCTCCTTATGCTCACCTACTTGGTCCTTAAAGATTCATTGGAATTGATTGTGCTGATTTCAATGCTTTTAATAAAATAAATTCTTATTTTATTCTCATTTAACATCATCTTTCTTCTGTATCCAATGTGGAAACATTTAGAGCTAAGCTAATGGTTCTTCTTTCTTTGTTAATGATCTGGCAGATCAGAGTCATTGAACGTAATTGCGAAATTCCCCATGAAGGGCCTTTCTGCGACCTTATGTGGAGTGACCCATAAGATATTGAAACATGGGCAGTAAGTCCTCGAGGAGCAGGTTGGCTTTTTGGATCCAGGATTACCACTGAGGTATGTGAGTTTAAGATGTTAATTATAGTTGTGATTATTGTTTCAAATAATAATAAATTCCCATGGTTTGCAGTTTAATCACATTAATAAGCTGGATCTAGTTTGCCGGGCTCACCAACTTGTCCAGGAAGGTTTGAAGTACATGTTTCAGGATAAAGGACTGGTGACAGTGAGTAACCTATTTTTATTGCATTGGGCATCTGATCTTTAGCATGTAATGAAATTGTGTCACCATTGCCTTTTTTTACCACGCAGGTGTGGTCTGCTCCCAACTATTGTTACCGATGTGGAAATGTTGCTTCAATGAGAATATGGTAGTATTGCTATATTTTCACGCATTATTTACGTTCTACTTGCTAGACTGTTTGAATTTCAGTATTACTTGGCGGTGCCCTTTCTGTTGCTTGATGCTCTGCTTATCATTGTGGTTTGACAGCTATGTCCTCCTAATTTTATTTATCTCATACAATTTGACCTATTCAAGTCGAAGTGTGTTGTTGTTGTTTGTGTGTTCAGTAAGTCTGCCAAGTATATTGTGAGCACTATTAGGAGAAACTTATTACTCTTTCCATTACATTTGTGTCTCAGTTCGATTAGCACAAGTTTAAGAATATAACCAAGACTTTTGAATCTTGTGGTCCTAAACTAAATGTGTGCATAACATATAGCATGTCATGCCATTCCTATAAGGAAGTGTCATTAAGGGTAAATTGAGAATGTTGGAATAAACTTACTAAACATAGAAAGACACATTTTTGTGGAACCAGACTAAAAAGGGGGAGCAAGACAAATTGAAAAGGTGGAGTAATTAGGATGTCCCAAAGGAAAGCTTGGCCACGAGTTGATCCTCTTTCCACTTTTAAGATTTAATACTTCTTTAGAGCTCAACATTACTTATAAAAAAATACTTTAGAGATTGACATGTTCCCATGTGAAATCTTGGAGAAGGTGATGTGACATAGTGATCATTAACTGATTCATCAAAAAAAGATGATGGTTAGTTATTTTTGCTGGAGCTCGAGTGAAATGTTCGTCACTTCTGCTCAGGTGATTGACAGTTGGATTTAAAGTGCTTCACCTTTTCTTCTTGTCTATCTTTTATTTGCATGATAGTCCAGTCCTTTCCTTATTTCACTTCTATCTTTTTCTTATGTCAATTTCTTTGATAGTAATGCCTTTGTAATCTTTGTCCTAAGGGACTCGGTCTCGTAGGTAACATATCTGTCGATTCATAAAATGGTTTTATTCAATCCCCATGTGTGTTCAAAGGTAGAGCTCTGAGGCTTCACTATTATTAGTCTTTCCACAGAAATGTCAGCATCTTAGCCCAAAGAGCAAGGATTTCTTCCTTTTCATCTACTTATATGAATCTCTTTGTGAATAAGATCAATAGGCATAAGCTCTTTTCTCAACAAAAAAAAAATCAGTAGGCAGAAGCTCAGGTTTGGCTTCATAAAAAGGAAAAGATCAGAGTTATCTTGAGTACCTAAGAAGTTGTTGGATCGAAGTAGTACATTATACATCTGCCCGCCAGCAGCGGAGGGGGTTCGATTCCCCTTATACGCGATGTGGGGAAAAATACTGATTCAACGAGATATGCCTTGACTGCATTAAGATTTAAAACTTGTCGTCTACTTTCAGAAAATGTTTGGAAGGACCTCATAAAATAATAGTACATTCTACTATACAATATAACGGTCATTATGGACGTATTATTGTTTTGGTGGCCTTGGGTGTTGGATGTACAGTCTGGTATGGATACACACCCGACACGGGTCTTAGAAGTCAGAGACTATTACAAAACTTTCCATCATAATCTTTCGTATCTCATTTAATAGATTTGTTGGGAAAACTTAATCATTATTGAACAAAGAGAATGTTCCCTACAATCATGGCAATTAGCCTTGCGTATAAAATGTTGTAAGTTCCAACTTTCTCCTTCTTTGGAGTTGGATTTTTTTTTTTGGAGCAAGAAATTAAATAGTGGTCTAAAATATAAGGTAACTTAGGGGAGGAGGTAAAGGATCTGCTTGGGTTAACCCTTTTAATGAAGTTGATATAGCAAGGGGGAAGTAAACCCATGTAAGCCCAAAGCAAGGTGGAACGTCTTAATTCAATGCTACTAATCCTGTTGAAGGCATAATTCATTGTAGGACTTGTACACACATACACAAATTTATGGTCCACTTTTGATGCCTGAAGCATTTTCGTTGGATGTAAATGAAGCTTCTAAGATGAAGGGTTCCCATATAGACACTTTAACTCACATTGCTTACTGGAACTGCGTGATATTGGAATAGTATGCTTAGGTGACTGGAAAAATAGAGAAGAAATGAAGCATATTAGGCAATTGTTATGTCGACTTGTCCTATGGTCGAAGTCTCCAACAATTTGGAATGTATTGTAACTGCTGTTTTCTCTTTATCTAATCCCCCTTTACTAGGCATTTATAATCGTGGCGTGTTAGTTCTCTTTATTTCCTTGCCACTTTCTTTTCTAATTTTCTATGGTTTTATCAGGAGAGAGTGGTAAAGTTCTTCTCTGAAACTGAAGAAAACAACCAGATGAGAGGGCCCAGGACAGGAGTGCCCTATTTCTTATGAGTGGAATGCTTGCTCTTCTTCTGATTTTATTTCTGCACTTCATCCGGCCACCCCCTTATTAATGGGATCATTTAAGGGAAACTGTATGTTTTGAGTCGAGGGTCTTCCGAAAACAGCCGCTCTACCTACCAAGGTGGAGGTGAGGTCTGTGTACATTCTTCCCTGTGTACATTCTACCCTCCCCAGACTCCACATTGTGAGATTTTCACTGGGTATGTTGTTGTTGTTGTTGTATTTAAGGGAAACTGTATGTCCGGAGGGGACTGAATACGCGACAAGATGGTGGTACATGCCGTGGCTTGTCTGGGTGACCCTGCTGGCTCTGAATAGTTTGTGCTATGTATTTACAATGGCGTCGAATGTTGTTCCCCATCTGTTCCGTAATTATTTTTAAATGTGTCATATTGGTGATATTGTACCTTGACCAGATTTTAGTCTGTAGTTTACTTGCTTGCATTTTTGCTAGATGTACATTTTATTTTCTTTAACTGAAGATTATTGAAGGGGAGCTTTGAAGTAACGGTTAAAGTTGCTGCCGTGTGACCAGGAGGTCATGGGTCCGTGGAAACAACTTAAATGCAAGGTAAGGATGTGTTGACCCTTGTGGTCCGGTCCTTCCCCAGACCCGTTCATTGCGGGAGCTTAGTGCACCGGGCTGCCCCCTAACTGGAAGATTATTGTTCATTTACAATCAAAATCGGATAAAAGCTGGGAATATTATGAGGCTAATCAGTGTGATGTTTCGTATAACATAGAAATATGGGAAGTTGCAGCTACTGAGGATGTGTTTCTTGAATCAAGTGGTTTATATTTGTTTTGTTTTTTGATTCAGGAAGGGACTTTATCCTTGAAATAGCCGCTGTTTGTTGTTGTTGGTAAATGGACAATGGTATGTAAGAGCCAGTTAGCTGGCAGTGTTTCCTTTTCTTTTCAGTTAGCTCGCTGCCTATCATTTTTCTTTTTCATTAAATCAATAGGTTAGTGTGCCTTGTGGTAATTTTATTCCATAGCCAAAAGTATGTACAACTTGTTTCCTTAATCTGACTTGAACATAATCAATCAAAACTAAACTCAATATCTGGGTTTTTTAAATGTACAAATCAATCCAGTCAGTTTCTTTGTTCTGTTTTTTCCCCACATGAAGTACAAATTTTATCCATTCAATCTATTAGAGCTAAAGATACAAATTTTCATGTGTTGGTATATGGTTGAGAAAAAGATGAAATAATCCCTTAAGTTTGACCATAAAATTGATCCTTTAAATATCAAGTAGAACATTGTATGCAAAAATGGTGCACTTTTAGTTTCTGCTATCTTTTTCATTCAAATCTATGGGAGACAATAACTTTTGAAGCATCTGTTAGTTTTGACAGAAAAAGTTGGTGAAGATTAAAAGTGCACCACTTTCACATACTTGAAGGATTATTAGTGCGTTATTTGATATTTAAACGATCATTTTAATCTAATAACCAAACTTAAGGACGATTTTAGGCTTTGTTCTCGTATATGTTTAGCAAGAATCAAACAAATTGATTAACCTATTATCTATTGAAGCAGATATATGTGATTAAGATGGTCCCTATGTCATGTGTAGTTCCGATTGCATTTACTATTTGATATTTAAACGACCATTCCAATCTAATGACAAAATTAAGGGAATTTTAGGCTTTTTCTCCTATATGTTTAGCAAGAATCAAACAAATGCAATCTCTTTTTGGTCTTTTCTTCTTATTTCCTCGAGTAGGCATGCGATTAAAATTTTAAATAAAAATTATATCTTAAAATCAACAAAATCGACTAGGTACTATGTCAGCTTTGTTTGTTAGAGCTATTAGACTAAATCCGGAGATACACATGGTATAGGGACTAAGGGGTCGTTTGGTAGTTGATTAGGATTATGCAGGAATTAGTAATGAACAGATATTAGTTATGCATGTATTAGTAATGCAAATATTAATTATGCAGGGTTTTATTATGCATAAATTATTTCTTTGAATGTTGGGTTTTTATATTAAAAGTTCTGATCCACGTATGGTTCACGTCGGCCGGCACAACCACCATCTCCTCTCCATCTTCTCCACCCCACCCCCGCTGATCCATCGGACCACCGCCACCGCACTGCTTCGCAACCATCAAAACCCCGACCAATACTCAAAACACACCACACCACCACCACCACAAACTACCGTCACTGCCATCTCCGGCAGAGACCCCGAACCAAACGCTATCAAAACAACATCAAAATCATCACTATCGGCCACCAACAAACAACCCCCAGATCTCCCAAAATCATCACCACTGTCGGAGCTCGTCTCCGGCAAACAACCCTGAACCAAACGCTATCAAAACAACACTAAAATCATCACCGTCGGCCACCAACAAACAACCCTCATCTCACTCTGTTTATTGTCGAGAACGATGACTCCATTTTTGTTGTCTCATTTTGTTACTACTGCTCCGATTCATACTGATTTTGGATTGCTCTTGCTTATTAAGAGTGACGACTGAATTTTTCATTGGGGCAAAATGGAAAATTAAGGGATTGAATGGGTTATTGGAGGAGATTGATGAGAGTTTTAGGGAGGGGAGAAAGTTAATAGAAGAGGCACGTGGTTGGTACAGAGAGAGTTTTAAGGTGGTAATGGAACTCGAAATAGTTATTGAAACCTGCATAGATGAAAGCTTGGAGTGCGTTAAAAATGGAGAATGCTAAATTTGCTTGATAAAAGTGTGCTAAGTGGTGGTGTTTGGTCTTGGTTTGCGGAGACGAGTTCCGACAGTGATGGTGATTTTGAGAGATATGGGGGTTGTTTGTTAGTGGGCGATGGTGACGATTTTGGTGTTGTTTGGTTCGGAATTATTTGTCGGAGACGAGCTCCGACAGTGATGATGATTTTGGTGTTGTTTTGATAGCGTTTGGTTCGGGGTTCTCTGCCGGAGATGACAGTGACGTTAGTTTGTAGTGGTGTTGTTGTGTGTTTTGAGTAGTGATCGGGTTTTTTGGTGGTTGCGAAGCAGTGGGGTGACGGTGGTTCGATGGATCGGTAGGGGGTGAAGAAGATGGAGAGGAGAGGGTGATTGTGGCGGTCGACGTGGATCCGACGTGGAGTCTATGTAGATCTGACGTGTCGTCCAACTCACAAATCCGTTCATCCGAGGACAAATTTAACAATTTTACTAACGAAAAGGGTATACTTAATCGCAAAGTTTGATTGGGGCAATATTAAACTATAAATCACCGTTGAAGGGCAAATTGGACCTTTTCCCTTCAAACTATTGTAGGATAATCATTAAAAAATAACCCATATGGGTCAGTAAAAAACCATCGGCAGTGGTTAGCAATCATCTCATAACACACACAAATGGCTGGTGCTCTGTCTCCGGCCACCACTCTCCGCCTTAAACCACTCTACGCCGTCCGTTTCTTCAGAAATTTCTACTCATCATTCCCTCCAAAGCTGCACACCAACTCAATTCCCGCACCCTACTTGTGCCGCCGTCGACGCAGCTTTTGCTCCCTAGTCTCCGCCGCCATTTCCTCTGGAGAAGCAGTTGAAAAACCTAAATTTGAAAATATTAGGGAATTTCGGAAAAGGTTGAGGATTTCGGACATAAAGGGAGGGTCTGAAGAAGGTTTGGATAGGCTTGGTGAGACATTGGTGGTTAGAGGTTGGGTTCGTACGGTTAGGGCTCAGAGCAGTGTTACGTTTATTGATGTAATGTCATGTCTTGACTTTGGTGTTAGCATATGTGATGGGTTGAGATAGTAATTTTGGCTGTTTTGTTTTAATGTGCAGGTTAATGATGGTTCTTGTCTTTCGAATATGCAATGCGTTATGGCCTCTGATGCTGAGGGTTATGATCAGGTACTTACTCTGTAACAAATGTGTGTTTCTGTACATATGTGTATAGAGTTATCGGAAATTAATTTATGCTGGTAAGTGCTGTAAGAGATGTTTTTTTAGATATTCCTGTAACTGTTTCTAGCTGTATTGAGTAAGAGACTAGCCAGCTTAATGTTGTTAGAAACTACATTGTGCTACATATTGTGCTGATTACTTATTATCATAGGCTCACATGCATAAATTTTGAAGGTACTTTAAAAAAGTGCATAAATTTTCAGGGTACATAAAAAAGTGCATTAGTTTTGGAGGTACATTTCGGCATCTGCAGAGTTACATATATGTGATTTATATTTGAAAAGAAACAAAGCAAGTTTAGTTTGGTCCTCAGTAAAATGATTACTTCCTCTGGTCTTTGTGAAATTTGGTGTATGAAGCTTGAGGAGTTCAATGTTGATGGAAAGATCTTCTGAAGTATTGTACGATTTAGCTAACTCACACTTAGACATGGAAACGGCGTACAAGAACACACTTAGAAAGTCACTTCTGTATTGCTTTATGTGGGTGCCAAACAATTTGCTATGCCTCTTGGATAGCCATTCTTGGAAATTTTTAATTTGAAGCCGGTTAACCGTTAATAAGGTGCCATGCGTGTGTTTTTCTAGGTACTATTTTACTTTATGTGGTTCTACAGATACTCTACTAGATAAGCAGCGCACAGTTGTGGATGCATGTGCTGATTACTTATTATTGTAGACTCTAGATATTTCTTCTGTGTATGCTAGTTCCAGATTCCACCCCGTAAAACTTGAGATCATGAAGTTACATGGATGTAAATATCTTTTAAAAATCATTTTATTTCTCTTTTATTCTTTCATTAGAAGATGCTTCTGATTTAGGAAGATAACATTAAAGGCTGAAATTTTCAGCAGTCTCTCCCTAAATCAAGAAAAAATATAGAAATATAGACTTCGATTCAATTTCATGGGGCTTTCAACTTGGTATGTGATTGGTTGACCTGTTTGTTTTATCTCTAATGTTCGTCTACTTTGTTCAATACATTTCTTATAGGTGGAGAATGGTTTAATTTCAACTGGTGCATCAGTATGGATTGAAGGTACTGTTGTCCGCAGTCAAGGATCAAAGCAGAAGATAGAGTTGAAGGTTCAGAAGCTTGTAGTGGTAAGGACTTTGTCAACTTCATCTAGTGTTCAATGTTTTTAAGCTTATGAGCATGCTTAAACATCCTTACTTCTAAGGGTACTTTTTTTTCTTCGGAGAACAATCCTTAAGGAGCATCTACCTATGACGGGGAATTCTTGACTTAGTTGTTTGTGGAGAGGAAATGAGAAGCAACTAGACAGTAAAATGCCAAGAGGAACTATACACATGCATATAAATATATCTAGTGCTTGTGCTGCCAAATAAGCATATCCATATTGTTATTAGATGTTATATTTGTCTATTGCATTATCATTAAAAATCACAACATATGTATTGTGCATTAGTTATTGAAATCTTTTCGAAGTTAGATGACATTTATGGTCTTCCAGCAGACCTCGAGACTCCACATAGTGTGATACAGTTTATTCCGTGCCTACTTTTGAATCCTTCACCAAGAAGTTCAATGTTGCTGCAATTTTTTCCCTTAGCTATTAACTACTCTAGTCGCATGCCAATTCCAACGATTTGTTTATAGCTTGTTGGACATAATTATTGAGAAGGTTGAGGGGAAATGTTATGGTGGTTTGTTCCTATACTAGCTCGGAATAAGATCAACTCCCTGAACAGATTCAACAGTTTAGCATAGAGCACGGTATAAGGAAAAAGAAAGGGGGGAATAGATCAGCCATTACTATTTGAAGAGGGGTGGTGGGACTCTTATCAGATTCTGAAATTCAGTCATCAAAAGATCTCAATGTTTACGGCATTGTTTCATGCCTTGCTAGATGCCAAAGAAGAATTTATCATTTTATTTTGAGCTACCAAATCATGAATGTTGAGTTTGATACCATAGTTTGCACTTTATTGACCAACTACAAACTTCAGAGTTTTTTAACCTGGGAACTAATTTCCTCTCAGTCATTCATTAACTAAGCATAAATGAGCAAATTTGTTCAAAATAAATGAAGTAAGCTACAAGGACGCTTTAGCGGCTCCATTTGGGTAACTTCAAGAAACATCTTTATCTTGACCACATAGTTTCATTTGTAGTCAGAGATTCGGACCGTTTGTGTAGTTCTCATTTTTATCTATCTTTCGCTTATGTTATGACACTGGTCATTTAATCACTAGGCTTGCTTGTGTCGGTTTCGTTGCAGGTCGGTAAGAGTGATCCTTCTTTTCCTATCCAGAAGAAAAGGGTCAGCAGAGAATTCTTGAGAACGAAGGCTCACCTTCGCCCTCGAACAAACACTTTTGGTGCGGTATGAGTTTTGGGGAAGTTGCACTTTGTCGTTTGTAGTTTTCAATTTTATCGTTTTGTTTTACCTGGATCTCTGTGGCGGTTTTGGAATATTCATGTAGTTTGGTAGAAAAATGATGCTAATTGCATGTAATTATGAACTCCCTCCGTCCCAAATTAGTGGTCATGTTTCTCTTCTTAAGGGTCAGTTAATAATCTTCGAATCTAAATTGAATTAGATCAACTCAATATTTTACAAATAAAATTTACATATTAAAAAACGATACGAAAAGTACAACAAGTTGCAACTTCTCTTTTATCAGTTTGATGAAAAAATATATTTTAAAATGTTGGTCAAAGTTCACATGGTTTGACTCTTTGAAAGCGAAATATGACAACTAATTTGGGACGGACGGAGTATGCCATTTGGTGATCCATACTATAAGTTTGTTTTCTTACCAGCCTCCATACAGTTATAGATTTACTCTTTCTATTTGAAATACTTACTATTCGACTCCCTATTACAAGGAAATTAGCTACTTCGCCTGTAATGGTTTAAGAAAGAAAAATAAAATAATTACTTTACATTTATTTTTCATAATAATTATATCCATTCCTGGTTATTAAAATTTTTTATGTCCATTCCTGTTTAAATTTATGGTTGTCCCCAGCAGCCTATGATCAGTGGATGCTAGAGCCGAACTACCTTTTGCGTTTAGCCCCTTCATCCTTATTCCCTTTCTGTATCGCTATCAGTTTAGATCTCATATAAGTACCGAAAAGGTAAACATTTCTTTGGATCACATGAATAAAATATAATTAATGATTTGGAATGGAATTGTAGAATAGTTATAGTAGACCTTGTGCAAGTATGTCATGTAGGGCATCTATTCTTGTTCTTAAATAAAATTTTAGTTCTTGTCCAGTTGTCCTTTTCCGAGGCAAGTAATACTGATTCTCTAAATACCTATTAACTTACATTTTCCAAATCCAACTCCTCCCCACTGTTGTGGAAATGTTAAATAAATGGTTTATTATTTGGTGGAACCCTCAAACATTTATAGAGAAGCTAGTACAGGGTAATGGCTAGTAGCTGGGTAGCATACTAGCATTGATGTTGGTAATGAAACCAATTAGGTTTGGCATCTATTAACAACATTAGTTTTATGTAAAGCGGTGATTAACTTGATTAGTGAAGTCACCCATGGGATGTAAATACTTTGGGAATTAAAATCTGCATGCTTAGAGGCCATTGCATTCCTGGTGTTTGATAGATTTCGCTGTGTCTCTCTGGATATGCAAACTTCTATTATAAGTCGATAGTTATCTTTTCTGGTCCCTAATTTGATATGTCAGCTTCTTTTAGGTTTCGAGGGTGAGGAATGCTTTGGCCTATGCTACACACAAGTTTTTCCAAGAAAATGGCTTTGTTTGGGTCTCAAGTCCAATAATCACTGCTTCTGATTGTGAAGGAGCTGGTGAGCAATTCTGCGTGACTACATTGGTATGTAATGTTGACTATTATCATCTATCTGGTCTTTTCCCAAATTCCCAATTGGTGTTCAAGCACTCTATGTGTTGTGCCCCATCTCCCTTCACATTCATCACCTCTCCCAAGAACTAAGAAATGGAGGAAATAAAAACAGACAGCAAACCTCTGAAACTTTGCATTGGCAAAGTTGTTGTTTAGACTGTTAATACAAAGCTTCAAAGCTTAGTCTACTTGTAGTCTTGTTAGTCTTGCAGAAATCCTGCTTTTATTTGCCTTTAATTAAGATGTAGACTGTTTCTTATGGTTAACTTTATGTTGGCCTCTTTCTTGATTTTTATTTCTTGCCCCTGAGCATATAACTTTGCAAAATATACTCGTTAATTTAATCTCTCTTTTTAATTTATTCAAATGCCAACAATACTTTGTTCCATTCAAATATCAAAGCAGAACTTTTCTTATATTTTTTTTTTATGAAATATCAAATATCTCGTGCTTGAGTAAGATGTTTGTTTACCTAACAGATTCCAAACTCCAATGAAGGTGGAGAGTCACCAGTTAATGCTATTCCTACTACTGAAGCCGGTTCCGTCGACTGGTCACAAGTAAGTCAAAATCAACAACCAGGGTGCTTTGTCCATTTTAGAGTGAATTTTGTTAGTTAGCTGTTTAAGTCTGTTTCTCTCATTACAAGCAATGTGAACTTTCTAAATTCTGATAGTTAATAGGTGCACACATTTGATATTGGATTCCTGTCATAACTGTCTAGTTAGTTCTTGTAAATTGCGTATGTGTTGCAGGACTTCTTTGGTAAACAAGCATATTTGACAGTGTCTGGGCAGCTCAATGGTGAAACATATGCTACTGCTCTCTCCGATGTAAAGTTTCCTCTCACTTTCAGTTTCAATTTTCATATGCTACTGCTTTCTCTGGCTTGTAACCATTTTCCCCAACTTAATCTTTTGGTCACAGATTATCTTCATTTCTTTCAAATTTTAACAATGTCGTCTGTCTGTTTCCAGATCTATACCTTTGGGCCTACATTCAGAGCAGAAAATTCCAACACTTCCAGACACTTAGCTGAATTCTGGGTAGGCTTATACACTTCAACTGATAAAAAGTGGAACTTTTATATTTCTTCCTTATACGGGCAGAAGCCAATAAAATGTTAACGCTGAGTTCTGTTGTGTAAGATGATTGAACCAGAACTAGCTTTTGCGGACTTGGATGATGACATGGCCTGTGCTACTGCCTATCTCCAGTATGTAGTATGTTACCTTTCACATCTCGCTGTCCCTTGGTGTATATTTATAACTTTGTTCTCACAACTAGACTTTTGCATTGACATAACTCTGCTTTTAAGGTGAAATATGTGTTGGAGAATTGCAAAGAAGATATGGATTTTTTCAACACTTGGATTGAGAAAGGGATCATCAATAGACTTAGTGTATGTATTTCTACGAATTCGATGTGTTTTCTTCTCAATGTGTTCTCCACAACCCTGGTGGTCTAAAGTGTGCACCTAATAGTTGGTCTCATTGTGATCATATGCTCCCACAGAATGTTGTTGAGAAGAACTTTGTGCAGTTGACTTACACGGATGCCATTGAGCTTCTATTAAAAGCAAAAAAGAAGTTTGATTTCTCGGTAGGCGTGCTTTATTTGCATGCTCTTTTTGATCAATTTCCCCATCCACACTTCTCTTACATTTCCTTAAATTGTAATGGCTACTTCTGCATTTTGTAGGTGAAATGGGGATGTGATTTGCAAAGTGAGCATGAACGGTATATCACCGAGGAGGCTTTTGGTGGTTGCCCTGTAATTATTAGAGACTATCCGAAGGTTTAGTTTCCTATCTGTATTAATTATGGAAACTGTAGGGGACTTCAGATGATTGATGGTGTTCCATAATTTCAGGACATCAAGGCATTTTACATGCGGCAAAATGATGATGGAAAGACTGTTGCAGCCATGGATATGTTGGTACCTCGGGTAGAGTCCAGAAACTTGGTCAATTCTTTAGTTGTCTTGGATATTTTTTCTTGGACAGGTCAAACAAATGTAGAATAAATTAATATTTCCATTAGTTATTATATATTTGCACTAATATACATCTCACATCAGGTAAACCACCTCTTTTACATGTAGCTATTTGTATCATCTAGGAACTGAAAATTCATAGAATCCTACATTTGACAGCATTTTCATATTGTGTGCGTGTATACATTCTATATGCATGTATATACAATACTACATTTATAACCTTTGTCAATAAGTATTCCCTATGGATGTAAATCTACCGACTAAGGTTTTAACTAGTAGTTGTCTGCGCACAATGTTCAAATGTCATGAATACCATCTTCCATTTCCCCCCTCATCTTTGGATTGGCATTCATGCCAGAAACCCAATAATGTTATTCATAGCATGAAATGCTCATGTATGAATCTGAACCCCGAGCAAAGTCAATGTCTTACAGGTTGGGATTGCCAGAATCCCACTAATGTTATTACTTTTGTGATGCCTTCAGGACTGTTTATTGTTGTTTTTAGGTGTTTTAGAGCTGCAGATTCCATTTATTTGATGAAGTTGAACCAGTTGAAGTGATGGACAGATCTGATGTATGATATTGTTCTAGCTCAATGTCTCAAGGTTGTTTTCTTCTTCAGGTCGGGGAACTTATTGGTGGAAGTCAAAGGGAGGAACGCCTTGAATACCTAGAAGAATGTTTGGATAACTTGAACCTCAACAAAGAAAGCTTTTGGTGGTATCTTGATCTGCGACGTTATGGTTCAGGTGGGTGTATTGTTCAATGAATTTGGCATTTACTTGCTTCACTTGTCATCATAAAATTCAAGAACACCCTACTCTTGATCCAACATTCATATTGCTAAATCAAATTTGGCTGCAACTTGACTTCAAGTTAGTTACCCGGCGTGCAATTCCTTTCTGGTAAATGAGGAATTTCTATCTGTATTCAGATTTTCATCATTTTCGAGTTTTTTTTTTTTGCGTGATATTTTGATTGGACGACTCCTTTTCTTATGCTGTAGTTCCTCATGCTGGATTTGGATTAGGCTTTGAAAGGCTCGTGCAATTTGCGACTGGAATAGACAATATCAGAGATGCTATACCTTTCCCCCGGACACCGGGCTCTGCTGAATTTTGATCTCAAAAGGGTACTCTTAATATATCTTGATAAAAATCAGATCGGTCAAAAAAGTCGCAATGTCACCAACACTAAGCATTGTGCTTCTGTACGCTCGTTTTTGTTTGTCACTATTCATTCATTGTGTAGGTTTAACGTGTTAAGATAATGGTGAAAGTTTATAGTCATTGTACCATATCATTTTTTGTGCTCATAAAGACCTGACGAGTTGCAGGGTTCCTCACTTATAAAATTTTGACACTTATGTACTGTGCGTTAGACTTTTTCTTCTCCATATCTTTCTTTTAATTCCTTTACTTTTTTAAAAAAAAAATTGGGTCCCTTGAAGCAGCAACCTGCCATGCGCAGACACCCCCTTCCTCAACCGAAACAAAATCAAAGGAAAGCAGTTTGTGTAATTAAAGCTGGTTAAGTGGCTATAATGTCCCGTTACTAAATAAAGAATATAGTCGAACTATGGTTTTAGTGTCAAATCATCAGCCTTTGAGCAAGGAGATGGCTCCAACTTTATTAACTCATTGTTACAGTTGGTGCGGTTCATATTTAAGGTGTAATTCAACTATGCATCACTTAAATGCAACATTTTAGTACTGGGGTCACCCGCTCCAAGGAGGTAAGGAGAAAAGGCTCTGAAAAGAATACTTGACAACTATATCTTTCCTCAACAGTACTAAAAGCTTGTGGTTTCTAGTTGCAGTAGCTCCAAGAGAGCCCTGAGAGCAACCAACACTTCAGTGTGTCACACACTTACAGTGAAAACTGCTTTAGAAGCTAGTGAAAGGTAAGATGAGTCATAAATTGTCTATCCTCTTGTTTTGTTGTGTAAAAGATAAAACGAAGTCACAAGCTTTTCTTTCCCTTTCTCTTTTTTCAGTTTCCACCCACAACAACAACAACATACCCAGTGAAATCCCACACGTGGGGTCTGGGAGGATAAGGGTAGAGTGTACGCAGATCTTACCTCTACATAGAGCGTCAGTTTCCGAGAGACCCTCGACTCAAAATAGAGCATAAGCACAAACAAAGCAACAACAAAAGCAAAGTAAGAGAAACGGTCAGACCCGGTCAAAAAATAAATTACGAGTATGAAAATGCTGGTATCAAAAACGAATAAGCTATAATAGCGCATTCCGAAAAAGTAAGCACTAGCGCAGGTAAATAAGCTAAACAAAGTACACTAAAAGACATGTAGCAGCAGAAATCAAACTATAGGGGATTATAAAGCAATATTGCATATATTAGTATGATAGGCTAAGCGGGCCTACAATAATAACACTACAACTACCAGTTTGCAAGCGTAAGTAGGACTACGCTCGACTATCTACTACCTTTCTACCCTAATATGTGTCATCCACAACCCCCTATCTAAGGTCATGTCCTCAGTAAGTTGCACCTGCGTCATATTCTGTCTAATTATCTCTCCCCAATACTTCTCCGTCCTACCTCTACCCCTACTGAACCTATTCATAGCCAATCTCTCACACCTCCGCACTGGGCATTTGTGTCTCTCCTATGCACATGCTCAAAACCATCTCAACCTCGCTTCCCGCATCTTATCCTCCACAGAGGCCACTCTCTCTGTCCCGGATATCATCATTTCTAATATCCCTCCATGTGTCCGCACATCCATCTCAACATCCTCATCTCCACAACTTTCATCTTTTGGATGTGCGAAGTCTTGACTGACCAATACTCCGCCCCATACAACATAGTCGGTCTAACCACCGCCCTATAAAACTTGCATTTATGTTTTGGTGGAACCTTTTTGTCACATAAGACTCCAGATACGAGCCTCCATTTCATCCACCCTGCCCCAATACGATGTGTGACATTTTCATCAATCTCTCCATCCCCTTGGATAATAAACCCGAGGTATTTGAAGCTTACTTTCTTTGAAATGACCTGAGTATCAAGCCTCACCTTCACGTTTGGCTCAAGGTCGCTCCCATTACTGAACTTGCACAACAAGTATTCTATCTTGGTCCTACTCAACCTGAACCCTTTAGATTCCAGAGTCTGTCTCCAAACCTCTAGCTTAACGTTCACTCCGCTGCGAGTCTCATCAATCAGGACTATGTCATCTGCGAATAACATACACCATGGCACCTCCCCTTGAATTTATCACATCAGTCCATCCATCACCAAGCCCATCATCACTGAAAAGTGCTCCGAGTCTCCTCCCACTGTCCGTATTCTAGTGTTGGCTACATCATACATATCCTTGATCGACCTAGTGTACGCCACATGTACACCTCTAACCTCCAAACATCTCCATAGAACCTCCCTAGAACTTTGTCGTATGCCCTTCTCGAGATCGATGAAAATCATATGTAAGTCTCTCTTTCTCTCTTTATTCTCCACCAACCTCCTAATAAGATAAATGGCTTGTGGTTGAACGCCCCGGCATGAATCCAAATTGGCTCTCGAAAATAGACACGCTTCTTCTCACCCTCATCTCCATGACCCTTTACCAAACTTTAATAGTGTGGCTAATCGGTGTATTTTATATACACCTTTTGAGTCATTTTTAGTTAGTATTTTGCCTATTTTTGTACAAATATGTGTCGTCTTAGGATAAATTTTCTTTCTTTTGAGTCATAATGGTTTAAAGTGGCTCATTGGCGAAAAGGAGCAAAAAGAGGGCAGAAACAGAGGTCCCAGAGCTCAAAAAGATAGAAAGTTGACGAACCGGGCAAGAAACAGGGTGGCGCGCCTCAACCAGAAGAAGAGGCCATGGCTGAAGTCTGAATGCAGGAGTTTCTGCGCCATGGCGGAATTCACAAATTCGAATGGAATGGGCGAGCCTAAGAAAAACTGGGAGAACGACTTGAAGGCTATAAAAAGGAGTTTTTAGGTCAGAATTAGCGGTTCAAAACCCTTGTCAATTCATCACAACCTTGGAGATCAAGATTGGAGACTACTTTTGTGTAATTTCTTTATTCTTTGTTTTATTTCTTTGTAGTTTATGTTGGATATTAGTTTAGTTCTTGGCATGTCTATGGCTAGGAACTAACTTAATTTAGGATTTTTCATATCAAATCACTTGAAACTCATTCTTATGAATTAATGCATGTTTTGGTTTCTTCTTATCATTGTTGAGATTTATTCAATATTTGTCTTGAAAGTTTGGTAATTAATTGATCACTAATTATCATAATCTATATGATTTCTAATCGAAAGCCGAAAGGGGAGATTGTGAATATGTTATAGTTGAATAAACATAGGTTAAATCGTGGACGAAAGTACCCCGATACTTGTGTAGTTTAATAGGTTATTGCTCTTAATCCTCCTTTATAGTCAATCTTATCACCGAAAGGTAGAAGGGTTCTATATTAGGGTTGAGTGTTATATTACCTTAACAGTAGTATAAAACGGCTTAGTTAACCTGCTATCTCAAAATAGAAGAAGAATCATAATTAATTGCATTAACAAGTAAGATGAGCGAATAGTTGAGGAGATTTGGAAGCCCTATTTCCACCATATCTGAAGTAAAACAAAGTAATTTAGTTAGCATTCATAATTATAGTTATAAACAATTCATCAATCATCGGTTACCAAATAGATACCATAGAATAGCATTTGAGAATTGGACATTAATCCCTGAGGACGATAACTCGGTCTTCTAGACTATATTACTTGTCACGACACGTGCACTTGCGTTAGTGTGTGCATAAATCGCGCATCAGTGGCTTAGCAGCTTGATACCCTATAGTTGTTGCAACTCTGGATATCACATTTGTTCTTGTACAAAGGGATCATTGTACTCCACCTTCATTCTTCGGGCATTCTCGTCATCTTAAAAATGATTAACAACTCAGTCAGCCACTACAAACATGCCATGCCTGCGCTCTTCCAAAATTCAACTGGAATCTCATCAGGCACGGTCACTCGCCCCCTGCGCATCCTGCGAACAACACCCTTAACCTCCTCAACCTTAATGTTTCTACAATACCCAAAATTCAAGTACCTATCAGATTGCTCCAGATCTCCCAGCACGATTTCTCTATCTTTTTTTCGTTCAAAAGTTTATGGAATAAGACCGTCACCTCCGCCTAATATGCGCGTCCTCCACCAGTACTTTGTCGTCCTCGTCTTTGATGCACCTCACGTGATTCAAGTCACGGGCCCTCCTCTCCCTTGCCTTGGCTATAGTCTGTACAACTTCTTATCCCCGCCTTTCTCCTCTAATTCCACATACAGGCGTTCAAAAGTTGTCATTTTCACCGCCGTAACCGCAAGTTTTGCCTCCTTCCTCGCCATTTTATACAGTTTCCTATTCGTCCTCATCCTCGCTTTCTACCGATTTCGCATACGCCGTTTTCTTCGCTTCCACCTTTACTTGAACTTTACCATTTCACCACAAATCCCCTCGAGGCCCCAAGCACTTCTCTAGCTACCTCTCGAATGTAACTGGTCGTCCTGTCCCACATACCGGTCGCATCCCCACTACTACCCCAAACCCCTTGGCCATCAACCTCTCCCCCATCTCATTTACACTAGTCATGGTCAAACTCCCCCCATTTGATTCTTAACCTGTCATCCACAACCCTCCTCTTCTTCTCCATCGTAATCGCTAAATCCATCACCAAGTGCTCCTCTTTTTTTCAGGAACCTCGAATTGGCTATCATCATCCAAGAAGCTCTAGCGAACTCCAAAAGTGAGACGCATCCCTCATTCCTGTCCTCGAGGCCAAAGCGAAGACGTCGTCAAGTGACCCGATATGTCCATTGAAATCCCCTCCTATAAATAACTTCTCAGTTAGAGGTCCCTTCCTTTTCCCTATTTCTATTTTCCCTTTCCCACCTGTTGCACTAGTTCCAAGCACAAGATGAGATTTTTCTAATTCTGCAAGAGCTTGAATTTTCTTCATTAAGACTCGTAGCCAAAGAAATCTAATAGGGAAAGAAATGACTTCTCTCAACTCTCCCTTCCTTTTCCGCACTCTTTATTTTCCATTCCCAGTTCTTTCTTTCACTTGTTTCAAGCATAGGATAACAAATTTTAATTCTTCAAAAGCTCAAGTATCCTTCATTAAGGCACATAGCCAAAGAAATCTAGCATTAGGATAGTTTCCGAAGAGCAGCTTGCATTTTATACACTTACAAGTCAGACATTGGAACTGAAAAGAAATGCAGATACAAATAGGTTCTTTAGCTAATAAGCTTCATAGACACAAATTGTATAACTTATAGAAAAGCATTTTCTATCAAACAACTTGAACGATTATTCTGGCTTCAGGTTGGTGGACAAGTGGCACTAGAAATTTATTTGGTAGGCTGGCAAAGAAATACACCCCTTTTCCTATAGATCAAAGATTACAAACAAAAGCAAAGCGACTTGTACAGAACTCACTCACAGGGTTGACTATACATCTGATAGGAAAAAGGAAATAAAGATTCAATTTACTGGAAGAAATAGAGATCGTATTCAAGTGAATTCAACTAGAGGTGCAGCAAAGAGGGGACCTTCAGTGAATAGCAAGAGTCGAATATCTTGGAGATGTGACGACAGTCATCCTGCATTTTCGACCAGCCTGGATATTCCAGAATCTGAAATCTGATAAGTCGAATAAGTCACCCTTTCAGCTTGTTTGAGTTATACTGTCCCCTGCCTGTAAGTTTCATCATCCCAAGATGCATCCACATGAGGAAGCTGATATTCATCAGGTTTGAGAGCCAATGCAAAGTCTGGCAGTGTTGGGGCTGTCTCCATGATCCTACAGCAATCCTCTTCAGGTATAAGTACCTTTTCCAGCATGGGAACTCTATGTTCGACATTGATTAAGCTTAAAACATGCATTAACTATTTCATTTGCAACTTCCCCAGAGACAAGAATATCCGACGCTCATCCATTTCTCCTCATTTTTAGGGGGTGAGGATGACTTAGTGCATCTTTTTTTTGTTTTTAATTCTTATTTTTGGCTCAAACGGGTTGATTTAGTTGGTCTTGCAGCAACAAGATTTTTCCGTACTATTACAATTTTATACCTCATCAAAGTCAAGAAGCTATCTTGCAATATGTCAAGTCAAAGTATGTCAAGTCGAAGTAAATACAAGGAAAGCATGCTGTCTCTCAAAACCAATATCGAACTTTAGCAATCTACTTCATATAAGGAATTCTGCAGGCAAGTGTCATTAAATCGGCAAAGCCACAAAAAGAAAACTTACTTTTCATAAGAGTATAAATCCCTGTTGATCCGCACCTTGCTCGAAGTGTCCTTTGGAATTTTCTCGGCAAGATACTTCATCGTTCCCCAGAGTGGAGGATTTCTGGATTGGCAAATGAGAAGTCAGGCAGGCAGAAGAGAGAGGATAAGGTGGAGCTCAAAAAGTATGTTACAACAACATACTACAACAAAAAAAAAGGGGGGGGGGGGGGGTCGGGGTTGACGGGACAAAATCAGGTGGTCTTCCTGTGCCCCAGCAAGCTTATTGTAAAAACATGGCTTAATGCAGTTTCTAATGCTAGATGCTTCCAGTGAAATATCAGTTTAGCATATGATGGAAGTTGCTCAAACGAAAATATGATGTTTCCCAGTCTGATAAATTTGAGCAGTAGACACAGTTCTACAAGTTAGTATGAGCCTTTACATGGTAAAGTCATCCAATTAGGTCTAGAACCGAACTATTCATTACACTGCTTCATGTACACAGCGAAATTTAAACAACACTAGCTTTAGATACAGTAACATCTTGAGAAACCACATCCAAGGATATCTGATTACCATTTGAAGTGATATTGATGTGGCTCAAAGATGTTCCCAAACAGATGGAAACACAAGGATAAGAAAGAGAGATGACCGGGATATAACAAAAAATCAATGAATAACAAGACCAAATGCAGGAGAACCTGTTGGAAGTCCTAAAATTGAAGCTAAGATGAAGATCTCTTCTATCATCTGAGTCACCAGATGAATACCATAAATGAAACTCTGCACTAACCTATCTGATTGAAAGAGTTATTTTCTAATCAAAATTGATAACTAAACAAGAATTAAACATATAGATAGTTTGCCAATGTTCTAAATAGTTCTGGTCTCGATATAGATTTGGTTTCATAATTTATCTATAGCAAACCTACAAGTCGTTTCTCCACTTTTTTCTTTTCTAAAAGAAGTTCTTTCACTGCATAGCAAGAAAAATAAAGAAATACAGGGCATTGAAGAATCATGAAGGGAAGAAAAGGAATAATGGACCGTCCAAAGTTTACCTGGAGAGAGGAATGGATGTATTGAAAGCTTCACACGCCTTCTTACTTTCTTTCAGATACTCATCTGCTGCTTGCAGGGAAGCTACAGCCATTCCGTGAGATTTTTCTGTGTTTCCTTCGTCAAGGATTAGACCATGATAATAGTATGCTGAAGCCTACACAAAATTATGTGTCATTCATAAGCTTGAGGGAAGAAAAAGGTAATAGATTTAGAAGGCAAAGAAGCTGCAGAAACTTTGCAAGACCAGCATGAAAACATGGATCACGACGTTGTAATATGTGAAGTTTTGAGACGGACAACTTTTTCTTGTATCACTACTCGGTTAGTATTGAGAGCTAGCACCTTCTCTTGATTGAAGAGAGAATTTCGCTGAAGGAAGATGCAGGATTGTCCAGTAGAACAAACAACTCAAAAAACAAAGAGCCCCTCTCTCCACAGGATAAGAAAGTGCTTTAGGTAAGTGAATATTCTAATAATGTGGGGAGGTAGTAGCATTAGAATCAATTAAATAGCACAAGAACCCTAAACATTACATATCTGATCAGATCAGATCAGATCATTCTTCGTCACCAAAACTCCTAAAACTCTGAAGAAACTTAATCAAAACGGAGTCAAGACAAAAGTTTCCATGCTACAGCAGAGAAATGTTGAAGAATCATAGTTGTTTTATGCTATAAATACCCATTCCATGACATAATTAAGAGGATTTTAGGTTGCTTCAACTGAAGAAAGTTATAAGCACTTAACTTTTAAGAGCCAAAGACCGCATAAAATCATCAGTTTAAAGGGGACTTTCACTTATAAATTGAAGTTGCCAACAAGAGGTACACTATTGATTATCTATAAGGTTGTTCACAAGAAGAACAAGAAAATATGAGTTTCAGATCCCTAACACCATATGTCAAATTCTAAGAGCATTCAGCAGGGTTATAAAATCAGCCACTTCTGAAGATCGGGATATTGAGGAGAGAATTACAAGTACAGAAAAGTCCATTTTGAACATAGGTAAGCACCTCTGTCCATTACATCCTCTCAGAAGACCCAGGCCAACTTGACTTAACGAAATTAATCTATAGCATGAAATTTGGGTGGATTGCATGATATATTGACATTTGCACCACTATTATCACAATCCCATCCAACCCCAATTCAGCTGGAGGCGTGTTTTTTTTGGGTCCTGTGTGCTTTCTCTCTGACAAGATATCATATTGGTTAATGAATAGAAAAAGCTGAACGTTTCGATATAATTCATATGCTAATGACGGTTGGTAAAGTCAGTCAACTACACCTCAGTCCCAAACTAGTTAGGATAATTAATAAGCTAATGACGCTAGATAAAATAAGGTGATCATCACATAGCAACCATCTTTCTATCCCTAGTAACACATAAACATCACTCTCACAGGAGATACCCTGAGAGTTCCTTATTCTTTATTGACACCTGTTTGTTAATATATATAGGACCCACAAGCTATTCACATGTCCCTGAATGACAATTGTAGACTGAACATTTTAATCTTTATGCTCTGTGCACTAATCGCCAAATCCAACTGGGTGTTGCCTGGACTAAGTTACATATATCATCAAACCAGAATAAAGTGTGCTCGTGTATGTCATCCTTGCATGGATTACTCAAAAAAGAGTTGTATGTTTTTAGTCTTGTGCCGAGGGAGTCTTTCCCTCATCAATAAGTAAGAACACTTTGGCCTATAATTTTGCTACCTCTTGTTGTTGATATAGATACTAAAATCTAGGAACTAAAGAAGTAAACAAAAGAAAGAGATCACAAGATACCTTGGCTTCAATATATTTCCACTTCACGAAAAGCCTATGCTTTTCTCCCCAACCATTTGATAATGGAAGGTTCATGATGTTATCTTGAGCCTGCATGGTAACAAAAAAAACACAGTTGATATCCAAGACACTATCTAGAGACAACATGGAAATGTTCCACAAAATGGAAAAACACAGCTTTTTATTCCTCTTTCCATATTATGTTAGGGGAAGCAATTTAAAAGGACTGGGGACTCCAATGGAAGCAAATGATCCATATAGCCAATGCCAACTACCAGGGAATAAACTAGTTATCCGGTGTGAGATTCACAGAACTCCAAATTTAATTAGCATTGGAATGAAATGGACTAGCTAGACTATAGCAGAATCATATAGAGGATTCATATAATCCTTTATCAAAGAATGTAGTCGAGTATGCTTTGGCAAGAGACGGTACCTGCTGCCAGTATTTTACCATCTCACATGCAAGCCTTCTTTTGACAGCTAGTGTTGCTTTAGTACTGTCAATTGCAAGTCCAAGTTGAATATCAACGGCCTAAGATCACGATAACAAATACATCAGACAGGGAAGAAAATTTAATCCATATGGTACATTTTGTTAACTAGAGATTAAGCAACAGCTAACATCTTCATTAAACAATAATGATTAGCATAAGAAAGCAAATGGACAGCACCATAATACAGCCAAAATAACAAGCATGTAACTGAACATAATCAAAATGGCTAAATGCACGAAAGTCTGCTGAATTTAGGTTAACTCAAATTCAGATGATCCCCTTCGCTATTGTTCACATTTTTGTAACAGAAATTTGCCAACTTTAGTGGTTTTACTGCAATTAGATATTAAGCATGTATCCAGATGATCCCCTTAGCAATTGTACACAGTTATAACAGCAACCCTTTGAAAAATAGATTGCTTTTGCTGTCTCTAGATAATACTCCATCCATCCCAGTTTATGTGATGCACTTTTGAAACTTATGGTCTAAAACAAACCATAGATATTTCTGTAGCTAAATCATCTGATTAAGGGTAAAATAAAATGAGAAGTTTAAACATAAATTTGTAGTATTGTTGGGACATGCTAAAAGGAAAGTACATCACATAAATCAGGCCAGAGGGAGTAACACATATCTTGCACTTTGTTAATTAGTGTGCATTAGAGTATGCTTTCATCCATTGAAAGCAGAGGTAACATGCATGAAGAACTCAAGCTCCATTAACAACCAAGGCAAAGCAAAACACACATCTTTGCGTGAATATTTCATGCTTCAGCCAAGTGCATATTTATTGAGTCAATACATGAAAACAATCATTTTCTTCTTCACCAAATCAGAATCATATTGTCATAGACAACTTTTACGAATCCTATTTATTAATATAGGAATTCCTAACGGAGCCCTCGACAGTAATTGCAGTGTCTTTGGGCACTATTTGAATGTCATTGACTTTTCTGGGATGTTAACAAAAACAAGAGAAGCTGAAAGATTATCACTAGAAGCATGATATGTATTTGCTTCATATAATTACATCGTCCAAATAAACCCATAGCAATCTCAGATATCATTGGATACTCATTGATACGAGAAGAGAAAGAGTACTCAGTAGAGCGTGGTTTAATTTTGGGTGTTATTTGGACGGTTAAAATTTTAAAATATGCACCCAAAACAAGACAGGCCCTGAATGAGCTAGTACCTGCCCTAATGCTTGGAGGCACAATGCTCGCAGAACTCCTTCGGCTAGGTCTACTGGCAAATTTCTCCTACATACATAGATAATAACAGTGAATATCTAACCCCTGATAAGTTTAATTCGAAAAGTGGATTTGGATTGCATTAGTATAAAAACCTTTGTTCAGCAGGCAACTGAGGAAGAACGTTTCGAACCGCACAATCTAGATATCCAGCAGCCTTTAGGAAAATATCAACAGAAGATCGCCTGCTCTCTGTCAGATGTTAAATACAAAATGAGGGAAAAGAAAGATCAAATTGAAGGCGCAACAAAGATATGTCCCAAGAGAAGTTTCAGAGGCTTCGCCAGGAAATCAAGTGTCACAAATATACTGAATCTGCAACATCAAACATGGGGGAAAATACCCACCTTCAGATACCTTTGGCGAATAACCATCGAGAGATGTTCTAGGAAGAAGTAGCAAGTTAGCTTGCGATAACGATAGCGTTGCCATCAGATGCAAAACAGACAGTACTTCATACCAAGCACTAAACATTGCACTTTCCTGAAATATTTTGACAAATAAGACAGTTTTCACACATGGTGGCAAAAGCAATATAGAAGACTAACATGGATAGAAAACAAAAACAAAAATATATTTCTAGTCTGACCTCTGCATCATCCTCTTGATTGACCCAAACAAATTGCACTTTATGTTGTAATGTGCTACCTGAAAATGGCCAAGAAAGCAGCATCTCACAACTAAAATCAACAAAGTGCAAATGCTAACGAGATAACAGCTAAAGTATATACCATCTTTAACTAGCCCCAAAAGAACAGGCAAATAATCTTCGAGAGCCTGCAAAAGATCAGCAAGGGTTGAACCTCCTGCAAGAAATAGCTGATATGCATCATATCCACATATAAGGAAAGAAACAAGAACATGGCTAAATTCCAAAAAATGCGCCTTTACTTCCTCTGCAACTCACCGTGCTGAGTAGCAGTTTTCCTTCTTGTCCGTGTAATTGTGGGAGCTTCTTGCCCTGCCATAACCACTATTCTGGTTCTGAGAGCCGAAAGGCGCTCCACCAGGGTTTTTGACAAGTGATCACCAAGTGCAAGAGAGAAATCAACCGGCTTAGGGATACGTAATCCAGGAACAAATACAGACACCTCGCCAATGTTTCCTGGCCGCCTTCTATTCCCACCAGTCTCCTGCGGCGTCGAAACAAAGCATCCCATATCCTAAAATTTTCTCGTACCTGCCAGAGTACTACCATAAATTACAAAATGATCTTTCAACAAAAACTATGTCAAGAAAAAGAATGACCTCTTTCAGGAATACATTTAAGAAAAATTTCTAACAAGAATACAAGAAAAATTGGATGACTGGGCTGGAAACTATTCATAAAGTGAAAATCACAATAAATGAGCAACCAACAGATAGTGGCTGCTCACGAGTACTATCCCATAGCCTGCCACTAGAACAATCTGTCATAATTCAAGACTCTTTTGTGATTTTGTATATAAGGTGTCTAAACTGAAAAGATACCAGCTTTATAAAACAAACCAGCTTACCTTGGTTTTATAATCAGCAGATCAAGCGATAGGTCAATTTCTCAAGTAATTTCTGCATCACAAAAAAAAATTATGTGAATTTAGGTGCAAACACAGAGTATAAAGATAAAGATGAAAAAAGAGATCACAAGAAATGCAGGAAAAGTGACACGTGCATTAGTTTTTCTACCTCATAAATAATCATAACACAAAAACTTAAATTCCTCCTTCCATAATGAACTTGGACAGATTTGACAAACAAGTTGGCGGCTTTGTAACTAATTATTACAAAAATAATCACAAAAAGTACCTTAAAGGGAAACCAAAAAGAAAGATAAAAAGAAAGAGAACCACAAACTTCTAATTCACGTAACATTGGAGTAAAGAATTGCAAACCACATTTAAGAAAGCAAAGAAACATATAACCAAAACCAAGTTGTTCAAATTAATAAATAATTTGAACCAAGCCAACTAAAAGGACAGTCCCGTGCACTAAGCTCCCGCTATACGCGGGATCCGGAAAGAGCCGGACCTCAAGAGTCTATTGTACACAGTTTTATCAAACATTTCTGCGAGAAACTGTTTTCAAGACTTGAACTGTGACCTCCTGTTCACAAACAATAGCTTTAAGGCTCCCTTCAATTTGAACCAAGCCCATTAAGCTCATAAATTCAAATTTGTCAAATTATCCCAAGTTGGTTTAAAGTGGAGCAGCTAAACAACCAACCCAAATTACCAAAACTCCAAAAGCATGAAATTTCAAGAAACCCAATTCAATTTTATCAAAACTTCCAAAACCAATCAAGATTGATTTTTTGTACAAAGACACCAACAAATATGATTAAAAAATGGAAAAATCATAGACCCAATTGATATTAGTGAAAATTATATTCGTCTGTTCCAATTTATATGACATATTTTTCTGTTTAAAGAAGAATTTATAACCACACAAATATCTTTGATTTAAAAAGTCTTAACTTGATTTATTAAACTCGTCAAACTACATCTCATGTGAATTGGGACGACATAATATAAATTGGGACGGAGGGAGTACCTGGTTTGAAAGAGAGGAGCCAAAATATTCCATACAAGAAGATGGGGGGCTTGGAATTGATTATAAATGAAATAAATAAGCTGAATTGAGCAAAAACCCAAATCCTCTATGAAAGGCCAAACACAAAGGAATCAGTTGAACCTCAACTTTTGGGAAAAGAAAAGACACTAAGAGAGGTAGAAAAAGGGGTTGAGAAATAAATAAAGGTTCTTCAATCTTCAACGTACAGTTGAGAAAAGTAATCGTTGAGGAGTATAGAGAGAATTTAACCACAAAAAGTATTTAAAAGGCCTTAGAGGGGTTACTTAATACAGTAGTAATTGTATTATGGGACTTATTACTGCTTTCCAGAAGCCATTTGTTCTGTCATATTAATGTGGTAGTTAGTGCTAATGTAACCACAATTATGTTTGCATTTTATATGGCGCCGAATCTAACCTTTAATTGTTCCTTTTTTTACTCCTTTTTCATTTATAATAGCAGCCCGAGATACTGTCGCCTCCCACCCCAGGTATCATCCACCTATTTCCTCATTTTAAAATATTTATCTTAAATAAACTTTTTCTTTTTTTTTGCAATTTTTTAATTCTAACTTTTCACATAACATATTAAAGACCACAAGATTAAAAGATATTTTTATATATTTAATTTAAGACTACATAATTTAAAAATCTTTTTTATTTTTTTAAACTCTGTGTCAAGTCAAAATCAGACAAACATTTTAAAATGAAGGAAGTATTTATCTCTACTGAAATTTAAACCTGAAACCTTACGATTTTCACCGCAATTCATTGTCCACTAGGTCACGCCATTTTTTCTATTTTAAATAAATTTTTAGTTGTTATGCTTTATGTATGTAAACAGCAATATGACTTTGTCAAAATTTGGTCTTTTTTAGTATGTGCAGAGATTTTATATTCTAATGTTTTTCAAAATTAGCTAACAAATAAACCACATGAAACTTAGTTAATGTGTGTTAGCTTGATACAATATTCTTGTAAATGTGATTTAGCAATAAAAAGGAACTTCATACAACAGTACACTCAATTAACCACATATATTTACTTGTGAAACAATTAAATGGATCATCCAAGGAATCAAGTTTATTGACTCTGAGTATAAATTTATGAAAAGTGTCTTTACATATTTATCCCTTAAATAATGAGCTTTATGCATATATATAATACACATAGTCAGTGACTCCGAGTTTGCTATAAACTTAATAGGAGGACGGATCTAGAATTTTAAATTTATAGCTTCTAAATTTTAAAATATGACAACTATTGGACTCGAAATAGATAATGTTAAGTACATATTAAGTAGCTTTATTAATACAAATATAAAGTTCCGAATTTTGCCCAACTCCAAACTTTGGGGGTAAATCCGCTTGTCGTGTCAATGCACCTTAAATTGCATTCACATCGAATCTAGTGACTCTGATTTTCTAACTTAATATAAAGAGTGTAACATAAAATTCTTGTTGGAGAAATCCTTCACAAAAATGACTATTTGTAATTTCTAGAATAAAGTGAATTATGACATAATAGAATAAACTTTTTACCACATTTCTATAAGTTAAAACTCTTATCCTACACCCATGAGGATAACCAGAAGTTAGTGTAGATGAAGCTGAGTCGCGAGTTCGATCCTGCATAAACCTTTTAGTTAGTGAGCATCGAAGTGTGGTTAATCGGTGGCGTGGTTTATCTTTCGTTCGAAAAAATAGCGTCTGCGGGTTCCTTCGTAAAAAAAAAAAAAAAACTCTTATCCGACTTATGAAAATATGCGCATAGGTGGAATGGCACGAGGAATCTGAGTTGTTGAGATTGGCCGGTATATATGAGAGAGTACTGGTGCTAATGCCTGCACTAAACCGCTGGCATGTGCACAGGAATGTGTTGTTTTGGCTTTAGTTCTTTTTTTTCCTTTTTAATATTTAGGTTTCTGACTTCCGTCGGATTAGTTCTAGAGATAGTAATATCGGTCTCTCAACACTCATCGATAAATCGCGGATGTCTTTCTAATAATCAAGACTTGAACGACAACCGATAAGACTCTACGCGATCAACCCCAAAAAAGAGCAGAATGCTCTCACTGAAAATCGATCTCACGTTGCAAGTGTCCCGAGCGCCTTAAACCCCCCTCCTTTGTCATTGGACTGTGCCCCGGGGACTTTAATTCTTCTTTTATCATGGCATGTCTGTTGTGCCCCTTGACCTTTATTTAAGAGTACCATAAATAGTGAGTGCTTACTGTATAGAAGATGTCTTATCGACTAATGTATTTTATAATCTGCAACATAAACCCTTTTTATTGCACTAATCCAAATGTTTGTCCTTTGTTTTCTTCACGTGGGATTATTGACAATTCACTAATCCATCCATGACCCCTGCCACAACCATATAGTTAATTATTCACAAAGAAAGAGAAATCGAAATCAATTTTATTAATCATATGTTGTTACAAGTTACAACCCAATACGTAATCAAAACGCATATGTTTTTTTTTAAAGAAAAACAGTTTCACCAAACTTATATTATATTTCTAAATATTAAATTGAACATTCTTGTAATAATACTACAAATAAATTAAACTTGCAATAATGAAAAATTGAAGGAAAATATATATTCTAATAGTTCAGCTGTTGGATTCCAATATATTACTAATATCTAATGTATTTCTTGTACATGGTCATTGTCCATGACCTATTTTTTTTTTTTAACATTCTTTTAAGGAAAAGGGTAAGCAATTTGCCAAAGTTGAAACCTCTCATTGGTTGAGTTTGGTTTTCTATACTAGACTAGCTAAGATACTAGATTAAACTGCAAATTGACCCTTTAAGGTCCTCTTAAAGTCTTAAACTATTGATTAGTCAATCTTTTTAACTATCAGGGAAATAATTGTTATTGTTATCACCTTTATTGATGACTGTAAGATGACAATTACACTAATATACAATAACTTTGGTATTGCACAGGCTGACTTCCAAAGAGCTATTATCATAGTTTGAGGTCCCATTAGGTTGAATATTGATATCATATTGACATTTATTAGGGATATATTTACCTAATTGAAACGATGATAAGTTTTTAGATCTTCTTGTTAATAAACTATATATGTCATCATCCTAGAAAAATCATCTCTTTAACATCCTTCTCAACTTTGTACCTAAATGTTCATTTGAGCAATCTCTTTTCAGAAATATACAATAAAGAATTAAAAAGGGAAATGAAAGGAGCTAGAATTAAGTATAGAATTAGATTATGGTGAAAGAATAAAATAAAGAATACTATGATTTGAAAAAATCGAAACAAAAAAGAAGAAAAAAGAATAAATATATAAGAATAAATGAGAGAAAATTGGAGAAAATGAGAAAAGAAGAAAAGAAGTAGAGAAACAAAAAATAAGTCTTAATAGTAAATTCTGCAAATGATGAGTCTTTAATTGAGTTAAGATCTGCAAATGATGAGTCTTTATAGTAAATTCTGGCTAATACTACTAAATAAAAAATGAAAAAATAGATCTTAAATATTTTTTTTTGAAGAATATGAAAACACGTTGGAAAAGGGACCCCATTACAAAAAGACGTGAGTTTTAAATTTGTTGACAACAGAATAGACAAGTTTTAATCCAACAAAATATGTACAGATCCAAATTCGATTCCCAAATATATAAAATCTGGTCCGAATCCAAACAAAGTTGTTTCTTGTTTTTTAATCACCTAGTTCGAAGTATATTGACTCGACTGATTCATATTTGACGAAGTATTAATTAAGATGGAAGTTCTTTATCATTGATTTCTCATTCTCATGACTCAAACCCGAAACATCTTATTAAGGGTAGAAGATCTAAATCATCCTATCAAATCCCTTGGTGGTTACTTCTATATATCTAACTTAAATTGCATAAAATAGGGTTTTTTGTTATTTGATACATCTGTAAAGTGTCCGATAATGCAAGAATTGACAAGGAACAGATGAGAGTACCCAATGCCCCTCGCTTTAAGACAATGGACTGTTGTTTATCTAACTAGTAATCTTAGAGAATTTATAACAATTTTTATTCCCCTTTGCGGTGTAGAATTTATGTATTATGTACATTAATGGTGTAAGTATTGATTTTTTATATAACTTAAATTCTTGTGCTATAAAAGCTGGTAGAGATTGGATTTGGAGGCTTGTAGCTTTAGATTTCGGGCACGAACATGCGCTTCGTTTTTTAGATATTTCTTGTAAGATGATATTAATCTCCCTTGGGAGTCTTCTCATTAATATCAAAGTATATATAGAGTACAATATTTATCCGTTATACAATAGGAATCCTAAGCCTATACAAAAGAGGAATCATAGTCTTACCATAATTATATTTACACAATATATGGAATATATTATAATTATGGGGTAGGGATGGAATAATGTCTATATACACCTTTACACACCCCTTCAGTCGGAGCGGGAGGAGGCCGGACGCTGAGACTGGATCTGAAGTCAAGAAATAAATGTCTGGAAAGTCATTTGGTAAATATATCTGCATACTGATATGATGACGGAACATGTAACACTCTGACATGGCCTAGCGCAACTTTCTCACGAACGAAGTGTAGATCTATCTCAATGTGCTTGGTTCGTTGATGTTGAACCGGATTATGAGAAAGATAGATGGCAGAGATGTTATCACAGTACACAATAGATATCTAACGCAAAGGACACTGAAGTTCTAACAGTAAATTTCTGAGCCAACAAATCTCAGTTGTCACATTTGCAACAACTTTGTACTCAGTCTCGGCACTGGAATGAGATAGGGTAGTCT
The DNA here is from genome assembly GCA_029844215.1 of Przewalskia tangutica. Classification (NCBI taxonomy): domain Eukaryota; kingdom Viridiplantae; phylum Streptophyta; class Magnoliopsida; order Solanales; family Solanaceae; genus Przewalskia; species Przewalskia tangutica. The sequence goes on along the minus strand of CM056732.1, from coordinate 95,487,112 downwards.
GTCGCTTGGCAGACCAAGAAATCAGATTATCCCCTAAATATACACAAAAACCGGAGGTGGAGTGTCGCGTGTCCGGACACTCTGCCCAATCTGCATCTGTATAAGAGAGCAACATGTTTGGTGCAGAGGGGTATAGGTGCAAACCATAATCAAGTGTGCCCTTAATGTATCGGATGATACACTTAAGAGCAGTGAAATGAGACTCTTTGGGGGAATGCATGAATAGGCATATCTGCTGAACAACATAAGCAATGTCTGGCCTTATAAATGTGAAATACTGAAGTGCGCCTGCAAGGCTCCTATATAGAGTAGGGTCGGAGACTGGAGCATCATCCATAGCACTGAGTTTAGATTTCGAATCAACTAGAGTAGGTGAAACTTTACAATTCGCCATCTTAGCCCTGTGCACGATCCCCTCTGCATACTTACGCTGACACAAGAATATGTGATTGGCAAACCTGGTCACTGATATCCCCAAAAAATAACTCAGCTTCCCCAAATCTGTCATTGCAAATTAGGACTTAAGCAAGGCAATAATCTCATTTTTCAATCCGTCGGAGGAGGCAGTAAGAACAATATCATCCACGTAAAGAAATAAGTAAGCAGTGCTACTACCTCAATGAAAAATAAAGAGTGATGTATCACTCTTGCTGCATACAAACCCAGTCTGCAAGATATATCTGGCAAAGCGATCATACCACGCACGGGGGGCTGTTTCAGGCCATATAGTAACTTACGGAGATGACACACATAGTGAGGAACTGCTGGATGAGTGAACCCTTGCGGCTGATGCATGTAGACTGTCTCTCTCAGATCCCCATGTAAGAACGCATTCTTCACATCAAACTGATGAATCGGCCAGTGTTTGCCCATGGCAATGCTCAAAATTGTGCGAATGGTAGCCGGCTTGACTACCGGGCTGAAGGTCTCACCATAATCAACGTCCTTCTGCTGATTTTTGTCATTGGCCACAAGTCGTGTCTTATACCTCTCAAGATCTTCACTGTCTCTGAATTTGTGATGAAATAGCCACAGACAACGAATCACGTTCACCCCCTCATGTCTAGGTACTAGATCTCATGTGTGTTGTTTAGTTAAAGCATTGAATTTCTCAGACATAGCCGCATTCCAATTAGGGTCTTGTTTGGCCAATATATGGTTCTTGGGAATTGAAGAAATGGTTTGGGCAGACAAGTTAAATTTGACTTTGAGTTTGAAGATTACATGCTTGGCACGAGTTTTCATTGGGTGAGTGGGGACATTTGTGGGTTGCGGAGTCTGAGTGGTTGTATCCGAAACAGAAGGCATTGTCGAGTAAAGAGAATGAGGGGCGAAGCTGTCGGCGGCGCCGTCGCGCTGTATTGACAGTCTTTTCTAGAAATTTGACGTTGTGGCGCCTCGGGACTGGGTCGCGGTGCTGTCGACGGACAGTGTTCTCTGGAAATTTGGCACCGGGGCGCCCCATCACTTGGTCGCGGCACTGACGACGGGACATAGGTGAGTTGTTCAAGAATAATGGGAGAGATGGCATGCTCGTCAAGAAAAGAGTAATCTGGTTTTTGGAACTTTTTAAGATTCGAAAACGGGAATGTGGTCTCGTTGAATGTGACGTGACGAGATATGTGAATTTGACGAGTGGACAAGTCATAACATAAATAGCCTATATGGTTCGACGGGAAGCCTAGGTAGACACATGGAGTGGACCGATGAGCTAGTTTGTGAGGGGCAGTAGAGGCAAGGTTAGGATAGCAGAGACAATCGAATATCCGAAGATGATCATAAGATGGATTCTATGATAGAGGATTTCAGTAGGGATCATATTGTGAAGAGTGTTGTTTGCAAGAATATTGAGAACGTATTCTGACATTTTAGCAGCATAGACCCAGAAGGACGGAGGTAGGGAGACATGAATCAATAGAGTGCGAATCATATTTTTAATGGCGCGGATGATTCTTTCAGCTTTACCGTTTTGAGGGGAGGTGTGGGGGCAGGAGAAGCGAAAACCCATGACATTATTAGTACAAAAACGGTGAAACATAGAGTTGTTGAAAGTACGGCCATTATCGCACTGAAAATATTTTATACCTTTTTCAAACTGTGTTTGAATGGATGTTCGAAACTCAAGAAATTTGACAAACACTTCCGATTTAAATTTGAGAGGATACAACCAAACAAAGTGAGAAAAATCATCTAGTAGGATAAGATAGTATTTATGACCGAGAGAACTAGCAACATGTGATGTCCATAAATCGGCATGTATAATATCAAATGGTGCAAAAGTAACACTAGTAGATGAGTTAAACAGAAGACGAGTATGTTTTCTTAAAGAACAAGAAACACCGTTTTGAGCAAGCTTTCCATTACAAGTAATGAAATTATTGCCTCTAAGAAAATTAAAAACCGGGGCCCCTGGATGACCAATCCTATTATGTCATGTTGAAGAAGAAATTGTCGCTAGAGAGACGGGAGAGCTAGATCTAGCAGCGAAGGTGGGAGTGAATGGATAAAGATCTCCCGTGCTATTGCATCTCGTAAGAGGTGTCCCCGTATGAAGATCCTTCACCGTGAAACCAAAAGGGTCAAAATCAACAGACACAGAATTATTACGAGTGAATTTGCGGATAGAGATTAGATTCTTCATCATATGTGGGGCATATAGGGTGTTTTGAAGGAGGGTGGATTAGGAGGTGGTGTGTAGGATGTACCATAACCCTTTACTGGAATGTGGTGGCCACTACCAACTGTCGCAAATTGAGGATGTTTTAAACCAAACAGTTTGAGAATATTACCTGCAGACCAGGTGAGGTGAGAAGTGGCTCCGGAGTCCATGTACCAGTTGTTGTCAGGCTGTTACATGTTGAGACTGCTGGCGCCTCGACCCAACTGGGTGTCATCTTTGGATGATGGCCGGAACCGACCGTACGGTGGGCTTCTTGCGGTATCGACTTGCCGGCGTCGAGCATCGCTTCAACAAACCGTGGTGGGAGAACTGGTTGTAGGGTTGCTTGTGCTAGAACTGCGGTGGCGCCGCGGCGATGTACGAGTACTGTTGGGGCGCTGCGGTGCTGATCTGATTCTGCGGGCCCTGTTGTTGCTACTGCTGATTCTGCTATTCGCGACCCTTTCCACGACCACGACCTCTTCTGCCGCGTCCCTTGCCGCCCTTTCCACCGCGTCCCTGCTGCGGTTGAGAGTTTTCTGGTGGCGTTGGATCTTGAGGGCGCGTTTCTACAGCTAATACCTTCTGATTGTGCTCATCCTGCTTAGCACGTCGAGTCTCTTCGAGCAACAACTGCGAGCGAGCTTTGTTATAGCTGGGTAACGGATCTGCCTGTTGAATCACGCGATGTATCATATTCGCTTTGCGAGGCGGAATCAATCAGTAACATCGGGCCAGTGTCGAGAACTACTAGTCGACATCAGCAAGTTGATCCGTCAGGAGCTTTAACTGTTTGCAGTACTCAGTCACATTGGAAAAAGTTTTCAAGACGTGTATTGTTAATTGCTCCTCTAAATACACAACACGAGTGTGCTTATTGTCCTGAAATTTTTCCTTCAAACGATTTCACAAGTCACGGGTTGTGGAATCAGATTTCATGATAGAAAGAAGTAGATCCTGAGAAATACTACCATATATCCATTGATTGACGCCGGCGTCGAGACGACACCAAGTAGAATCATCAACCTCCGGAGGGCGCGAAATGGTGTCATTAATATGATCAAGCACGTTATAGAGACAGGCATGATTGCGAAATAGTTTAACCCAAGGAGAATACTGATTGTTTTCCTGATCAAGGAGGATGGGGATATGGTTCTTGATGTTTGTAACAGTTAGGGCGGGATGAAAATAGGGTGATGACTTGGTGGCGTGATTTGTGGAGGTAGAAGCGTCAGAATTATTGAAAGAATCCTGAGTATCCATTTAGAGAAGAGGGGAAGGAAGAAGAAAAATTAAGAATTTTGGGAGGGGAGGAGCACCGCGGCGAGATGCCCGAGGGTTGGCCGGCGGCAGCTGTGGAGAAGAAAAAAATTCTAGGATTTTTGTTTTAGGCTCTTGATACCATGGAAGATGATATTAATCTCCCTTGGGAAGTCTTCTCATTAATATCAAAGTATATAGAGAGTACAATATTCATCTCTTATACAATAGGAATCCTAAGCGTATACAAAAGAGGAATCCTAGTTTTACCATAATTATATTTACACAATATATGAAATATATTCTAATTATGCGATAGAGATGGAATAATTTCTCTATACACGTTTACATTTTCTCTAGCTTTCTTCAATTGATTTCTTGTTGTTATTTTCTCCGTGTTTGGTACTTGTTGTGTAGTCATTTTGGAGAAATTTTATAACCCTCTTATTGTTATAGTGGAGGTATATAGATCTCTATTATCCCGTGATTTTTACATTCGATTTGAAGGGTTTTTCACGACAAAAATCGGTGTTCTTTATTTTCGAATTTGTCTCTTTTCAACATTACATACATATTAATCCCAAAAATAAATTTAATTTGTATATGATGTTATCAAGTAATGACTTCATTGTCATGGGAGCTCTTTCGTTACTCTTCAATATAGTCGTTCTTTTCAGGAGTCTTGTGCGACTAAAACACATTTGGCGTAAAGGAAACAAAATGACCGACTCGCTAGCCAAACTTGGTCATGGCCTCCAACTGGGAACTACTACCTACCGAGACTCCCCTCCTCTACCTCTTCCGCCTTGTTAATTTACTTTATTTAGTTTAGATGTCTTTCATTTCCCTCGTAACCAAAAAAAAATATCGACGTTCTGTACATTTAAGATTTGTGCAATGTTGAATATAATATATTTATATTTTAGTAAAAGCAAAATAAAAGGCAAAGAATAGAGACTAATAAAGCTCTTCTGCAAGACTTTGCACTCCAACGCGACGAGCCAATGCATGATTTTGTGACGGAGGCATGACCAATCAATAATTCGAAAAAGCCACGCCGTCCATTAATTCTGAAAACTATATGAAAGTATATCCTTTCTTTCTTTTGGGTAATAATGTCAATTTCTATTGGTCACCTAGCTAGACTTTTTTATTGTTTGACTTTCTAACTCTCTTTTTAGATTCATAACACTACGTACTAATCAACATATGCAAATTCATGATACGTTGGCCAAACAATTGTGGAAAATATTGTATGTGGTCCAAACTTGTACTACTCATGGGTTGTTCGAGCAAGAACCTACTCATTGTACGTGTAAGTTGTGAACTCTAGTTTGTAGTTTGTCGAAAAGAGTTCAATTTGAAGTGAAAAATGAGCCACAAATATCTAATGATGAATCACAATTCACTGAATGGAAATATTGAAATAGACAGGAAAAAGGTAAGGTAGCAAACCTCACATAAAATGCAGCAACATGATTCGGCTGTTTGTAATGAGTAAATGAAGAGACGAATTAAGAAATACTATCATTTTTATCTTTTTAAACAGTTTATTCTTTCCCAACTCTTTTTAGATTCATAAGACTAATAAACTTCATTTTAGTCAAGAGATATTAATGCGAAAGAAAATAAGAAGACAATATTGTATTATTATGTGGTCCATACTTTTAGTCATGGTCGTTCAAAGTATTATTGTATTATTACATGTGTCAAGTTGTGACCTAGTGGAGTGGTGGCACTAGAAACTGAAATACAAATTGTGTTGCAATATCAATCTTACTAACAAGTACGTGTATGAAATGCTAATAATATACAGTATAATTTTTCCATATTGGTATGATTTGAATTATTCGTTCATAGAAAATAAAAATAAAAAACATTATTGTAAGATTATAACAAGCGTCTTATAATAGTCGCACAAAAAATTGTTAAAGAATTGGGTGAATCAGAGTAGGTCACCTAGTGCAATGTCCAAAGGGTCATCTCAAATATTTTATGGCTCTGTTTTAATTCGTAAAAGTGGACTTTTAATATAAGTAAATATATGATTTCAATAATTAGAAATTATTTTAAATTGTAAATAACAACTCAATACAACTTCAAATTAATCAATCCTATTTTGATTGGGTTAAGACCTACGATTATGAGCTTTTACAGTAAATTCTGACTAATACTACTTAATAAAAAATGGAAAAAAAATCTCTAAATTTAGGCTACATGCAGAAAGACAAACAGACAGCCCAAAGACTCTTCGCTCTATCATGTAAGTGAAATTTCTATTTTTCATTTAGTATTTCCTCCCAATTTTCTCCTTCCTTTGCCCTTCATATATTAAAGGAATTCTAAAAAAAATGTTCAAAAGGTAGTTGTTACAGATGTTCATTAGTAAGCGCGACACATTCTCTCAATTTCGGATCCTTCAACTCATCACAAAAATTTATACAGAAAGAAAGAAAAGAGTTAAATTTTAGGTGAAAATGTCTAATGATGAATGACAGAATTAAATGAATGGGATTGGGAACTCTGAAATGGACTGAAAAAAGGCAACGATGAAAACCTCACATTACATAAATATGCAGCAGCTACGTGTCATGGTTTGACTGTTCTAGACTATAGTCTCCCTCCATCCCAATTATTTGTATTTATTAAATTGGACAAGAAATTAAAAAGAAAAAAAGGCACTCTTAAAATTTATAATCTAAAATTAATCATAGATTTTGTATAATTATAAATATTTATTAAAAGTTAAATGAAAATTTTAAAATAAATATAAACAAATGATATTTTGTGTTTGAACATATAAAAATAGGCACAAACACACCATAGATCAAAAACTTTTTTTTTTGTTGGCAAGGGATTCTGCAGCTGTTGTCCTTCGGTGAGCACAAGGTAAATTCTGCTCCAGTGTAATTACCCATAAACCACACGAGTGAGACAAATCAGATTAGGCAAGTCTCGTGCGACGAGCTCGACTGAAAAACATGTTGACATTTCAATCCTGAGACCCCTCATATAATTTGGGAGATCACACGCCAACTCGGTCACCTACTTTCATTTAGCATGTACTTTAAAAAATAAAGGAAGACTTTTGAATTTTATAGTCTAAAATAAATCAAAAATATTTGTGTAATTATGGATCATCTCGTTTTGCGTAAAATGTAAAATTAAAGTTAAATTATTAACAAATAAGAAAATAAGTCATTCATTTTTGGACGGACTAAAAAGGAAAGTAAAACACTCTTTTTGGGATAGAGGGAGTAATAATTTCTTAAATTTGTCGGTATATTTCATGACACTCGAACTAGGGTATGTTACACTTGACTACCTAAGCGCATGATAAAATGTTCATATTAGATAGTATATACTTGTCGCTTCAATTTTTGAAAAGCTTCTGCGTGTGTTCTCAAACACCCATTACATCGATAAGCGAACCACTTGAAATATATCACTTCCGTTAGTTATACACATCAACTTCAATAAATAGTAATTAGTAAAGCATGGTATATTTTTTCAATTGAGGTTAATGTGTACTATTATTAAAAGATGTTTTAAGTGGTTAATTTATTCACGTAAAAACTCTTGAGAACGAAAAAAATCAAAAATTGAGCCGGAAGTATCAATAAGAACACTTTATCTTGTTTTCAGATGCTAAATTGAGATTGATTTTGGTTCAAATGTCTAATGAAATATATTGACAAGTTTAAGAAATCGTTATTGCATCTGACTCAATTTATGTGACACTTTTAAGATTCAAACTTTTTAATCTTGACCGTACATTTGAACACAAAACCTTTATGTTTTTCAAAATAAAATTCTTATTTAAAAATTATATAAAAAATATTATAAATTATAATAATTAATAAAATATTATAATTAAAAAATCATCTATTTAATTTAAACACCAACTCATAAATTAAGAAGAATAGAGTACTACACCAAAATATTCATTCAACCTTAAAAATAAGTTTCACATGAATTGGGACGATCGGATTGAATACAGAGACAGAGATGAAGAAATATAGGCACTATTAGGCAGAGACGGCAACCGAAAGTAATATAGTTATTTGTCCATAAAAGGCAACATCACGTGCTGTCCACGCCAACCAACCGTTGGTCTATTGACGCGTGTCTTCATCCTTCCCTACTCCATTATTAGTACTTTGTTCCTAGATTCAATTATTATATGTAGTACTTTATTAAAAGAAAAACACTACTATTAAATTATGTATACCATGTGTTATTCATAAAAAATGAAATTAATGACCTAAAAATAGATATACAATCCATTATATATTTACTATTTTAGGCTTTTAGCTTAATTTTTTTTTAAAATAAACTCTTTTATATACGAGGAACTCAAATAATAAAGAAACTCTCATGTCCAATTCAAATAAACTAAAGTAACTAGAAATGAGTTGTTTGGTTGCTCATTAGGATATAATTTATTCATGTATATAAATCGTGCGTAACTTGTATCATGTTTATTAGCATTTTTTTGCCATGTATAATATTTAACATATTAGGTACAGTGATTGATTTATAATTTAGAATCTCGCATAATTAATACGTATATATAATTATGAAAGAATTTATTATTTTATATTAAATAAAAAATAAATAAATTAATACATAAATAACTAAACCCTGCATATATATATATATATTATGTATAATTGATTTCTACATTATTAATACTTGTAAAACTCTAACAAGAAAATAACGACCCCATAGTGTATAATTTTATTTGATTTGGCAATTATATAATTTAGATGATATCTTTTACTCAGAAATCAATCAAGGTCATCTTAGTTTAATGTGCTTACGTCATGCTGGTGTTTTGCCAAGTGTAAGGTGCACGTGGAAGGACCAGGGAAGTTGGTCGGCGGGGGACCCATCTGTGATATGTTAGGTGGGCCCTGGTGAGTTTGCCGCTATCAAATTAAGTGTCTGTTTGGTTGTGCTTTTGGATTTGTAAAAGTATTTTTGGAAGCTTTTGGCCAAAAATTGGAATGTTTGGTTTAAAATCGAAAAAGTGTTTTTGGAATCCAAAAGCACTTACCTCTATTTTCAAAAGCTCAAATTTGTGCTTTTGAAAGTAGAAGTTATTTTTGTCTATTTTTAAGTTAAAAACATTTTTTTTATTGATAATCAAATACCTAACAACTTTTTAATAAAAAATTCTACTTGAAAAACTCTATTTCTAAAAGTTCTTTTTAATAAGTTATACCAAACAGACCATAAAAATTTGAGGAGGGACACCAGATTTTCAGATTTTTTTGAAGTTGATTGATGCTAATTATAAAGAAATTCTTTTCCGTTTCTCTCAATGCTGTTATCTTCCTCCAGAAAGACTTTTAGGGCAATGTAATATTTTATTTATTAAAATTGAACTTTTGTCTCGTTTGACACAAATTTTATAGAAATTGAGTTATGCGGAATAAGTTATTTAATATTTTTCAAATTATGTTGAGTGTTAAAATTTTATCTTTTAGACATAACTTGTATATATGCGATTATACATATGCCGAAGCTAGCTAATTATACTGGTCGTAATATGAAGTTATGTCTTTTTCATATTATGTTGAATATTAAAAGTTTTGTTTGTCCGACATAACTTGTGGAATGTTATGATACATATGACGAAACTAAACACTAATTATGTCGATCAAAATCTAAATTTATGTCGTACCAAAAGTGGTTCGAGCAAAAATTAAAGACTACTCTGAAATGTGGGATTTGTGCGAAAACCCCTTTTACAAGCTGCGGGTTCCTTCGTCAACAAAAATAAATCTCCCCCTTTTTTCACTTAGTAGTAAATCTCATTTTTGTTTTATATATTTGATACTTATGTGAAATTCGCTGTTTTGTTAATTCAAGTTTGTATCACATAAAATACATTAAAATTTTATAAAAATCTATCTATTAAAAATTTATCCAATCCAAGAAGATTGACTGAATATTGTTTCATTATAGAATTATAATTCATGTACGGTGATCAGCATTATAAAAACAACAATATACCCAATGTAATCCCACAAAATGAGGTCTGAGAAAGATAAGATATACGCAGACCTTACCTCTTATAGGGTAGAGTAGGGTTGTCCAACGGGGTAGGGTATACCGACCCCGACCCCCAACCCCGCTTGACATCAGATCTGGATTTGACATCGGTACTCAGATCAAGATCGGCACGGGTCGCTAAAAATTCGACCCCGACTCGACCCTTCCCACCCCATCCGACTTCTACTAGCCGTCAGACAACGACTTTGTCCACTTTGCTCGTTGTGCAACGGCCAAATACCCCTCCCCCAACCCCCCTACCCCCTAATATTTATTTTAACCCTTAAGTTATTATATTTACACTTTAACCCAATTATTTCAACTATAAATACTTTATTTTTCTTCATTTTTCTCACAAATCTTCATTATTGGTGTTATATTAAATCTGTCTATTAAAATAGACGGTTGTAAAAATCTTGTTGAAACTATTTACGATTGCATAGATACACTTCCACCTCCAACTCCTAAAAATCTAAATGACCAACCACCTGTTGAAATAAGTAAAGAAGAAGTGTTGTCTAACATTCAAGATTAATGTAAAAAAGTATATACGTATTACCAACAAGAAAGTGCTAGCAACCAACCGGCTTCCATGCCGTCTTCTTCTTCTTCAACACAACCTCAAAACCGACATGTTGTTTATGCGGCTAGTATTCAAAGCCTCAGACAGAGAATGTTTAGTGGTACCGTTTCTAACTAAATTAGCGAGTTTGATGTTTTTATTTTGCTGGGTGTTGTACCGTACGAAACAATTGAAAATAAAGAGGGACGTGAATACTTGCTAAAATACTGGAGGGAGAATGAGAAGAATTTTCCAACACTAGCAAAGATGGCCCGAGATGTGTTGAACATTCAAGCGTCATCAACAGCGTCCGAAAGCGCATTTTCTGCGGGAAAATTTCAAATAGGGGAGCACAAACATTCATTGTCAGGAGACTCATCAGAGATTGCAGTTCTATGCAGAGACTGGATTCGTGCGGAGCGTATGAGGTGCGACCAACCAAAGACCGACGAAGAAGAAGACTACAACTACAACGAAATCTTATCCGACGGATGTGCAAGCGACGTCGTCCAATTTGACCAAGATATACCAATTCCAACCGAAGAACCACATGACATTATAAAGAAACTAGAAAATGTGTTTCTTAAAATGTAATTCTTTTAATTGTAATTTTACTATGTTATTTATTTGTAACTTTTAATATCACGAAGTTGCAATTTTGAAATTGTATTACAAAAAAAAATCATGCTTCTAGTCAAATAATATAAGAGGCACAAAAACAGTCTTGGGATGTTTTTATTAAACTATCTTGTTGTGTATGTGTGTTATTTATTTATTTAATTTAAAGACAAATAAAAAAATGACCCACCCGACTTCTCTCTGGATCGGGATAGGCGCGCCGACCCGCCTCTACCCCCACCCTCCGCACTCCGACCCCACCCCATCGACAACCCAAGGTAGAGACAGCTCAGATAGATCCTCGACTCAAAAGAAAGTAGTAAATGCAGCATTGCAAGGAAAATAAGACAACAAAATATCTGGATATAAAGCAAATGGAGCAACACATAGTATACACACATAAAGAGTAGGGATCTAGGCAATACTTAAACAATACGACTAAGAAAAGAATAATAAGAGGCTAACCCCTACCTCTCCCACACATTGCGATAAAAACTCAACTACCCACTAACCTTCTACTCTAATTTTTGACATGTAAATCTTCCTATCTAAGGTCATGTCCTCAGTTAGCTGGAGTTGTACCATGTCCTTTCTAATCACCTCCTTTCAGTTCTTCTTCGGCCTACCTCTACCTCTCATAACTCCTGCTACCTCTACCTTTCCTAACTCCTGCTATCGCCAATCTCTCACACCTCCTGATTGGCGCATCCCCACACCTCATTTTCACATGTCTGAACCATCTCTGTCTCGCTTCTCTCATTTTATCCTCCATGGAGGTCACTCTGACCTTATCATATATAACTTCGTTCCTAATCATATCTCTCTTAGTATTACCACACATCCATCTCAAACACCCTCATCTCCGCTATTTTCATCTTCTGAACATGGTCGTTCTTGATTGTCCAGCATTCTGTCCCATACAACAATATTGGTCTAAACACCAATCTGTAGAACTTACTTTTAGCCTTGGCGATTTTATCGCAAAGCACCCTAGAGGCGAGCCTCCATTTCATCCATCCTACTCCAATATGGTATGCGGCGTCATCATCAATCTCCCCGTTTCCTGAATTATATATCCAAGATACTTGAAGTTTTCTCTTTTAGTTATAGCTTGTGCCTCGATATTTAATTTCATGTCTGCCTCCTGCCGCACGTCACTAAACTTGTACTACATGTACTCAGTATTCGTCCAGCTTAATCTAAAACCTTTAGACTCTAAGGTCGTCCTCCAAACTTCCAACCTATCATTAACTCTACTACATATCTCGTCAATTAGCATTATGTCATCTGCGAATAATGTGCACCACGACACCTCTTATTGAATATGTCGTGTCAATTCGTCCATCACTAATGCAAATAGAAATATGCTAAGGGTTGATCTCTGATGTACCTCATCATGACCATAAAATGTTCTGAATCACCTCCATCTGTCCTAACTCTGGTCTTGGCACCCTCGTACATGTCCTTAATTTCCTTGATATAAGCCACTGGAAAACCTTTAGACTCCAAAGAACCTCCCGAGAAACTTTAGCATACTCTTTCTAAGATCAATGAACACCATGCGTAAGTCTTTTTTTTGTCAATATACTGCTCCAACAATATAGTGACACGATGAATAGCTTATGTAGTCCATCACGCGACATAAATTCAAATTGATTCTTGAATATAGACACATCCCTCCGTATTCTCATCTCGATGTTACACCTCGTAAGTTTAAGACAATAATTAGGAACATCATTAAGGAAGTAAGATTTGGATATTGAATATAAAGAATACTTACATATGCTAATACGGAATAATTTTTAAATACTACAAATGTGACGACGAGAATTAATACGAGTAGTTGGAATTGTCCCAATGAAGTTATGGATTAGTGTGGTATTATAAAATCTTGACATGGAAGAAATGAGGACTTACGTGGAGTTCATATTAATAGAGGGATATTTTTAATTAGACAATTAATAGAAAGGGACCAAAGGGTAATGAATTTATTTTCAGATTTGGACTTGAAGTTATAAAATTTCTTATCTCCCCATTTTTAACTCAAAACCCCCTTATTCATCTTCTTCTTTTATCTCCAAGGACCAGCCGAAAACACCCTATACCATAGCAAAAAATTTGAAGTTTAATTCCTCTTTCTATATTGCATTGTTCAACTATAAATTAGAAGCAAAATATTAACCCAAAACAGTGGGTACGAATCGTGCACTACTGCTGATTTTTTAGCCAGATTTATTCAAGTTTTGGTGATTTTTTTTGGAAGAGAAACATGTATAAATGATGGGTTAACATTGTAGATTGTTGCATGTCAATTTGGAGTTGAAGAAGTATGAAAATGGGGGGAAAATCGGCAAAAATAGTGGTGAAAAAAAATCGGGATTTTTGTGGCAGATTTTTAGTCAACTTTGGAATGACATATCACCTAGAATATTAGGAGTTTTTGGGTGTTTCAAAAGCCTAAAATGAAGTTAATCGAGTCTAGTTTCCAACACAACAAACCACTCATCGATAGGACATCGGAGTAGAAAGTTATGAACGTTACAAGTTCAGCTGACAAAGCAGTAGCTAAAACTCGGGACTGTTTTGGGGATTAAATTAAGGTATGAAAATTCTTCTTTCTATGCTATAATCAAAGTTGCATATTGTTGTAGTTGAAGTAATGGACTTGTGTTAAGAAGAAATCTTGAATTTAGACAATGCATGTGGAATTTGAATGTTGAGACCGATTTTAGGACCCATTTCGTGTACATTGAAATTAAGTGTTATTTTGTTAGTATTATCACCAATTGCATCTTAGGATTGAAAGAAATCTGGAGATTTAAAGTTGTGATTTATTAAATGAAAGTGTTGGAACAAAAAATGGATATTAAGAAATTAAGAAAAGAAATGGAATTCTTATTATTGTTAGCCGAAACTTCCATGAGATTGTTGGACGTGGTTGTCTCGTGTAAAGGTTGTGTTGTTAAGTTATAATGATGGAACATAAATCATGAACGTGTGGTAATTGCCAATACATATCTTACAAAGAACTAAAGTGTAGTAAGGTGAGGTGTTGTAAACTAGAAGACTTGAACTTTTGTTGGTATTGTTAGAATTTATGGATTGCCTTAATGGACTACTTTATTATGGATTAAGGGTTGGATGAATAGGATAAATAAGTGAACTAATCACCTAAATTGTGCTTGGATTATATTCCATGAAGGTAAGAAAAAGATTGGGTAATGATGGTATATGTCAAGTATGTGGGCTATTGTGATTATATTTGTTACACCCCGTAATTCAGGTCATGCTTATGAGAACGTACGAAAGGAATTAAGATTTAAATTTTAGAAAGATAGGTTGACAGAATGTTTTGGACGGATTTTAGTCAACTTTGGGGCGGTTTATGCCCAGTTACCTTAGGAGTTCCTAGGTGTTTCAAAAGCATAGTATGTAGTTCATTGAGTCTAGTTCCCAACGCAACAAACCGCTCGGCGATAGGACATCGGAGTAGAAAGTTATGGAAGTTACAAGTTCAGTGCACAGACAAGAAGGAGAGTGTTTTCAGCCTGAGGCCACAGCGCCGCGGCGCCGGATGCAGGGCCGCGGCGCCGGATATACTGGAGTTCTCTGAAGTTGCAGCGCCGCGGCGCCGTATGTACTGAAATTTTTCGGAGGTTTCAGCGCCGCGGCGCCGGTTGCAGGGCCGCGGCGGGATTTTTGCGAAAATTTGGGGGAAAATCAGAAGATTTTTTTTGTAAAGGCCCTGGGAGGGTGACAAGTGTCCCTCCCATCTTTTTATGAGGAAGTCCTATTTATTGGTCATTCTTCAAGAACTCCATTCTCTCTAAAAATCCCTCTCCCTTCTCTCTAACAATCCCTTTTTCCTTCTCTCTAAAAATCCCTCTCCCTTCTCTCTAAAAATTCAAGGAAAAACCATGGCCTAGAGAATTTTCGGAAATGCGACAAGAAGGAAATATGTTGACAAGCTTGTAGGAGGTTTGTAGAGGTGATGTTAACGAAGAGGAAATTGTGGAAAGAGGGCAAGTGAGATTTGTTGGACTGTTTTGGGTGAACTCTAAGGTAACAATCCATTCTCCTTTTTAAGAAAATTGTGTTGCATGTTGAGGAAGAAAGGTTTTGTAGTTGTCGATATTGCTTTTAGGTATATAACATGTAGGAATAACGATTTGGATTTGAAAGGATTGGATAAGGATGATATGTGAGCATGTTATAGTCAAGATACTACCTTAAACTTATTGTATTATTTAATATGTACTGTGGGGCAGAATTTTACACGTCCGGTTAGGCGTGTAATCCGCTTGTATTACTGAATTGTTAGGCCTTGATTATGGCATGTTGGCTATTGATATCGGACCTTGAAAAGGGTGGAGAAGTATGTAGAAATAAAGGAAGTGTTGTCCAATTTTCCGTAGAATAAGGAACTTTATACTTAGAATATGCTACGAAGAAGTCTAGACACTGATAGACGTATTTGATTATTATAGGTTGATACTCTACGCGCGGCATATCCGACTTGGCAAGTGGATTTAGCCGAGGAGGTATGTGATTCTTCCTATCCTCTTGAGCATGATGGTTGTAAAATATATAGTACGGTAGACGTACGTGTGTCAAATGAATTTAGTTCACTTTTGATGTCTTTGACTTGAGTTCTAAATGTTAAGTATCTTGAAGTATTTCAAAAAGGAGTTATGAATCATTATTCAGAAGGAAATTAACACTTGGTTTTAAAAGGAATAAGTTCTCTTGGTTTTTCCAAACAAATGTGATTGTTTTGACTTATAAAAGAAATATAAGTGTTATACTAGATTTATGGGAAGTTAGGTATAACGACTTAAGGAAGATAAAAAAAATGGTTTACTTACTTGTTTATAGAAGCCTTGTAACGATTTCTGAATGTGTGGTAAGTTGGTTTGTTAAGTAAACATGTTATGATGCTACGGGTGTTAGTGTCTTGAGATTTGTTGTGGTAAGGGGTCTCTCTCGTTGTGCTTATGTTGTTTACGATAAGCCGGTTGTGCTTGTGTTATATCACATACCCCCCTTGACTTGTTATGTTGTCGCGGGTTAGCTACCACCGATGCGAGGAATACCTCATGTGGGTCCGTGTGACCTATGCGGGCTACGGTAGTCTAGGAATCACTCCGGGTGTGTTACGCCGATGCGAGGAATACCTCACGCGTCCAGTGGCCACGCGACTACAGAGTCCAGTGGAAATGTCGCGTTAGCTACCCGACGCGGCGAGTACCTCACGCGGCCTGGTGGCCTACGCGACTACTGAAGTCGAGATTAGGCTCGCACAATGATACTATGGGCAAATGGCCCGCTCGATCATTAGCGCCTAGAAAAGACCGGCCATGCTACATGTTGCTCTTATTTATGATGTGGCACTATGCGCGTTAATCGTTTTTCATACATATCGTAGATTTGGTTTGGAAATGTTATGATTTCATTACGATCTTTCGTTTCACATACTTGGTACTGTTGCATCGACCTCCTTCGGGGTGCGTTCATGCCGCATGTAGAGTACATCGGTTGTTGATCCTCGCCATGTAGATCACCGTTCTGCTTTTGGGAAGCCCCGTTTCTCCGGAGGCTTATCTTTTGGTATGATTCCCTGTCATTGTAGATTCATGTACATTCAGGGGTATGATGGGGCCCTGTCCCGTCATAGTTGTTACAAACTCTTACATGCCTGTAGTCCTGTTGTAAATTGGGTTTGGTAAAAGATGTAATTGTTCAGTTGTTGTCATGTATATACAGGAAGGTGACCGTTTTGGTTAGCTTGTTTCTTATTTTATATTGTTTCATGTTTATGAGTTTACTTCCGCTGGTTTTTCTCTGATGTTGTATGACTAGGGTGCCCGGGGTAAGGCACCAGTCACGGGCCCGAGGTCGGGTCGTGACAATATTCTTAAGTGATGACTTGTTATTGGTATTGCTGGCTTGTTGGTTAATTTGTGGATGTACATATAAACAGGGAAAGTGCTGCCCAAATTTCTGTAGAATTGGAAGTCGTCATTCAATTTAACTTGGGTTAGGAATCATAGAGTTGACATGCCTAATGTTATTATTATAGGTTGGAGTATTAGACGAGGCATATTCTAGTAGTGAGTTGGTTAGCTCGACTATAAGGTATGTGAGACTATTTTTTCTTTCTTTGGCATGATGTTGTGAAAATCTTCATTCTTTCTTCTGGCATGATTTTAATGAAAGTACGGCGGGCGTACGTGATTCCTTCAAAGTCTAGTTTTAATAAAATGATATATGATATGATAAGTGCTTTGACTTTCCAAAAGATGTTTTAAAATGATTCATGAGATCGTGCCTTGATTTTCTAAAGGATAGTTTATTTTACTTATTCCATTGAGTCTTATATGATGATTTAAAAAGACATATGATTATTCCATTGAGTCTTATATGATGATTTAAAAAGACATATGATTATTCCACTAGGTCTTATATGATGATTTAAAAAGGCATATGATTATTCCATTGAGTCTTATATGATGATTTGAAATGCACATGATTATTACATGGAATCTCAGATGATGATTTGTATTGCATATGGTTTCTCATGATATTCTACTTGTGTAAGTTGTGATTGTATGTTATATAGATGGTGTTATGAGGATCGAGTCCCAGAATGGTTCGGGTAGCTATATTTACGGAATATGAGGACCGAATCCCATAATGGGTCGGGTAGCTATATTTACGGAATATGAGGACCGAGTCTCAAAATGGACCGGGTAGTTATATGTACGCAGTTGAGGACCGAGTCTCAAAATGGGTCGGGTAGTTATATGTACGCAGTTGAGGACCGAGTCCCAGAATGGGCCGGGTAGTTATATGTATAAAGCATGAGGACCGAGCTCCAGGATGGGTCGGGTAGTTATATGTATGGAGATGATCTTGATTATGATGATTGTTAGACATGCATGACTTTCTTTTCATATGGTACAGTTGCATTGGTATCTCTGATTTTTCATATATGTCTCATGTTATCTTCTGACCAGTTACAATCCTTCTTACAGTAATTCATGTTTTACATACTCAATACATTATTTTGTACTGACCCCCCTTTCTTCGAGGGGCTGCGTTCATGCCCGCATGTACAGATGATCGGTTATGTGACCCTCCAGTTTATGACATCTACCAGCTGCTAAAGAGCTCCCTTGTTCCGTAGTCAGTCACTTTGGTACAAACTCTTATATTTCATACTTATGTATATCTTGGGCACGACGGGGTGTTGTCCCATCATATGTCATTTTTGTACTCCTAGAGGTCTGTAGACAGTCGTGGGTTAATTTATGAGGAGTGTAGACGTGTTTGTTTAGCCATGCTTTCGTATTTCTGTTTGGGATGTTCCCTTATGTTGGTGGCAGCCTTGTCGGTTTGCTCATTATATTGTGTTGGTTAGTTGTGACTCCTCTGGAGGCAGGTACTCCCTTATGTAAAGACTGACCGACTCGTCTATTCGGGTACATGTTGTAGATGCTGCGTTATGCTGTCGGAATTTTATTAATCTTGGTATCAAATGGATTAAATATGACATGTCAGTAATGACGTCCAATTAGGGCGCCAAGTCGCGGCCCGTCGGGTCGGGTCGTGACAACTACCCTCTCCCAGAATTTTATAGTTTGGTTTAGCCGCTTGATACCCTTATAATTATTGCATTTCTGAATGTCTCCTTTGTTCTTGTACAACCGGACCATTATACTCCACCTCCACTCATATGGCATTTGAGTAATCCTATATATAACATTAAACAACTGA
This sequence comes from Przewalskia tangutica, assembly GCA_029844215.1. Classification (NCBI taxonomy): domain Eukaryota; kingdom Viridiplantae; phylum Streptophyta; class Magnoliopsida; order Solanales; family Solanaceae; genus Przewalskia; species Przewalskia tangutica. The sequence goes on along the minus strand of CM056732.1, from coordinate 95,468,177 downwards.
GTCATCCACTTCATATCTGCCTCCACCGCGTTCTTTCAAAAGTCCATCTGGATCTAGTCTGGTCTGATCGCTCCACCCCTGCTCATATTTCGAATAGCCGCCCAACCTCTGCATCTTTTATGCTCATACAATACCCAAAATCTATACGACTCGCGGAATACTCTAACTTCTCCAACACGATATCCTCATCCACCTCTTCATTCAAGAGCTTATGGAAATATGTATGTCATCTCCGTCTAATGTATGTGTCTTCTATCAACATTTCGTCATTGTCATCCTTGATGCACTTTACTTGGTCCAAGTAGCTAAACTTTCTCTCTCTTTCATTTTGGCAAGCCTATATAACTTTTATCCCCACATTTGACCTCAAACTTTTCGTACAAGTACTCAAAAGCTATTGTTTTAGCTGTCATGACCGCAAGTTTTGTTTCCTTCTTCGCTGTCTTATACCGCTCCTTATTCCTTATCTTGTCCTTCTCGACGACGCTTTCTACTAGCGTCGCATAAGCAACCTTCTTGGCTTTTACTTTTCCTTGGGCCTCACATTCCACCACCAATCACCGCTACGACCACTTGAGTTGCCTCTAACACTTCTCTCACTGCTTCCCTGATGCATTCGATTGTGCTAGCCCACATACTATATGCATCCCCACTACTCTCCCACACCTCCGTGACAACCTACTTCTCTTGGTAGCCTCAGTCAGGCCTCCCGCACCTAATCATTGGTAGGTCGTGAGCAACCATCCTCTTATTCGTTCTCTTGATCTACATATCCTTAATCATGAGCTTATGTTGGGTTGTAAGATTCTCGCTTGGGATAACCTTGCATACACCTCTATCTTCCTTTCTGAGGAGCAAGTAATCTATCGGGGTCACCAAGTGCTCCTCTCTTTTTCAGAAGCTTGTGTTAGCTATGACTAACTGAAAAGCTTTCACGAAGTCTAAAAGTGAGATTTTTTCATCATTTCTATCCTTAAAACCGTACCCACCATGTACATCATTATATTCACCCGAAATAGTCCGTATGTGGCAATTAATGTCCTCTTGTAACACCCCATTTTAACCGGAGTCGGAAACGGGATTACTGCTACATATGGTTGATTCCTAAATGTATTTTAAGGAGTCGCCACCTAATTATTATAGTGAATTAGGACACTTAGTTTATTGCAATAAAAATACTGCAATTGACTTCCATTTAATGGTCTGCGAAATTAGTGAGATTCTGGATCAGGGTTCTTTATTATCCTAAAGGAAAGGGGTTAGGCATCCTTTAAGATCCGCTAACTTGCGGTTGTTCGTTCAAACCTAGGTTAATTATTTATTGCTCATTTTATTCTATCTATTCTAAGCATTTTACATAATTTACAATTAAAATAAAATACAATGCAAAATAATAAAACATGAAATTAAATACGACATAAAGTAAACTCCGGGGCATTCTTTTTGAAATGCATCTCCGGATACCTGCATAAACACTTAGTAAAAGTATTAGTAATAGAATACATAAATTTTAAAATAATAGCAAAAATTAACAAACAAAGCAAATAAATCCGTCTTTTGTACAGGGGAGGCCTTGGAGATCAGACGGGGATTCCTTCATCGGCCAATATTGCTAAAAATAATAAAATAAATAAAACCTTCGGATCCGCGCCAAAACAGTAATAGTTTTAAACACGGAGGGCTCAGATATGTAAAAATATAAAGTAGGACAGCCTAAACAAGTGCGGCTGCGAGAATTCGCATTGCCAAGCGCATGTTGGTTATCCGATGTAAGTGGAAGAAATCATCCTTGCCCAGAAAGCTTCATTTATTTTATTTTCCGCTCAGAATCGCGAGGCCTCAAAAATCGACGGATAACTTTTTTCATCGGCCAAAGTGTAGTATCTGTTCAAAATCAGTAACCAAAAGTGCAGTATCTTATCCAAAATCAGTAAAACCAGCCTAAAATCAGTAGCAAAATAGCCACAAAATCAATTCAACACCATAGCCAAAATCAGTCCAGCAATATGGCAAAAAATCAGCAACAAAATAGCCAAAAATCAGTAGCCAAATGGTAAGTAAAAAAAAATGGCCGAAAATCAGTAGCAACGCAGTCAACAATAGTAGAAGCAATAGCCAAGTTCACCGGAATTTTCAGAAAGTCGCCGGCGTCAACTCCGTCCAGATACCCAAAAACCAAAAAAAATCATATCAGTCCACAACCACAACAATATCATAGCAACAAAGTCGAAAAACAACAATAGCGTTGCCGAAACAAAAAACATGATAAAGTGATTAAATCAGTCCAACAAACAACAACAACATAATAGCAACAAAGTTGAAGAACCAAACAGTAGCGTCGTTGGAGTTTAACTCCGGCCAGATTTTGCAAAGGGCGGGCGCGGGGCAACAGTGGTGGTGATTCGGTGGTGTGATGGAGAGTGGTGTGAGGTTGATAGTATTGGACGACGGTGGTCGACTGTTCGACGGTTGTATGGTGGGATAGAGGGATTCGACGGGAGAGGGCTGAGTGAGGGCTGAGGCGGCGGCGACGGGAGAGGGCTGTGTGAGGTGCGGCTGGAATGGGGTGACGGGAATGGGGTGACGGGAATGGGGTAGGGATGGTGAGGTGCGGCTGAGGGTTAACAGGGGGCTCGACGGAGGTTTTCGCCGGAGAACAATGGCGGCGACGGTGGCGACGGGAAAGGGCGACGGGGTGAGAGAAGGGAGAGGGGTCTAGGGTTAGATAAGGGGGCTGATTTTGTGTTGGGGGGGAAAGTGGGTATAATGTTTTATTTATAGGGTAGGTTTTTTTTTAGGGTTTGGGTTTAGTTTTGGGGGGGAAAATGAAAAGTGGGTTTTGATTTTAGGGGGGGAAAATGAAAGAGGGTGTTTGGATGGAATTAAAAACAAAAATGGTGTTGGGTTGGACTGATTCAAATTGTGTCTTGGACTGGACTGGTTTGACAAAAATGCAAGGCTGGTTAATTATTTAAAACAAAATTATTTAAAAAAAATGCAAGATTATTAAAATGCAAATGCTGACGCAATAATACTAAAATGCAATATTTAAAACATGTTTAATGCATGATAAAGGGTAAAAAATGGGATGTCAATTAATTATTTAAAAAGATGCAAATATTATTAAAATAAAACGACTGTGTAACAATAATAAAAATATAATATTAACAACGACAATATGCTTAATTTAAAAATAAAAGATGCAATGCCATTTTTGTGAAGAAACAAACGTAGAATATTATGTAAAATATGCAAAATAACGATTAAAATGAGGTGTGCTAAAATACTTAAAATTGCACGAAAATATACAAAAAACGGGTCAAAATTGATCACAACAAGACGTCCCTCTTTGTACGGAGATGATGGAAGAGTCTTCGGACAAAGATGTTGACTTGTAGCCAATTTTGTCCTGTTTTATAAACTAGAACTCAAAATAGGGATGATGCAGACCCAAAAATGTCTCAGTGTCAAATCATGATGGCACTGGGTCATTGTGACGCAAAAAATAAAAAGCAAAGCTGACGCTGATTTAAAAAATGTCCCAGTGTTGAAGTATGATTGACATTGGGTTGCAGGTGATGTGGTGCTGAAAAAGACAAGGTTATTGTAGATGTTGATGGCGCATTGCATAGACGCTGACGCATGCTCGTCGTTGCATGGACGAAACATAGACGCACGCCGCATGGGCTTAAAATGAAAAGGCGTCGTTGCATGGACGCGATGCAGATGCTCGTCGCATAGACGAAACATGAATGAAGCCGTGCATAGGCTTAAAAGAAATGACGTCGTTTTTGGACGCAGATGCTCGTCGTTGCATTGAGAAACATGAACGGCCAGATAGGCTAAAAATGAAAAGGCGTCGTTGCATGGACGCGATGCAGATGCTCGTCGTTGCATAGACGAAACATGAACGGCCGCCAGATAGGCTTAAAAGAAATGACGTCGTTTTGGGCGCGATGCAGATACTCGTCGTTGCATTGACGAAACATGAATGGCCGTGATAGGCTAAAAATGAAAAGCGTCGTTGCATGGACGCCGATGCAGATGCTCGCTGCGTAGACGAAACATGGATGGCCGTTGCATATGCTCAAATGAAATGACGCCGTGCATGACGCGACGCAGATGCTCGCTGCATGGACGAAACATGAACGGCCGCAGATAGGCTTAAAATAAAAAGCGCGTCGTTGCATGGACGCTGACGCAGATGTTCGTCGTTGCATGGACGAAACATGAATAAGCGTTGCCAGGCTTAAAATGAAAAGGCGTCGTTGCATGGACGCGACGCAGATGCTCGTCGTTCGTTGCATGGACGAAACATGAATGAAGTTGTTGCATAGGCTTAAAATGAAAAGCGTCGTTGCATGGACGCGATCACGGTCTTCGTCGTTGCATGGGCGAAACATGAATAAGCCGTTGCATAGGCTTAAAATGAAAAGCGTCGTTGCATGGGCGCGATGCGATGTTAAATCGTTGCATGGGCCGAAACATGAATAAACGTTGCATAGGCTTAAAATGAAAAGCGTCGTTGCATGGGACGCGACGCAGATGCTCGTCGTTGCATGGACGAAACATGAATGAAATCGTTGCATAGGCTTAAAATGAAAAGCGTCGTTGCATGGGACGCGATGCACGCTCGCCGTTGCATGGACGAAACATGAATAAGCCGTTGCATAGGCTTAAAATGAAAAGCGTCGTTGCATGGGGACGCGATGCAGATGCTCGTCGTTGCATGGACGAAACATGAATGGCCGTTGCATGGCTTAAAATGAAAAGCGTCGTTGCATGGACGCGACGCAGATGCTCGTCGTTGCATGGACGAAACATAAATGAAGCGTTGCATAGGCTTAAAATGAAAAGCGTCGTTGCATGGACGCGATCAGATGCTCGTCGTTGCATGGGCGAAACATGAATGAAGCCGTTGCATAGGCTTAAAATGAAAAGAATTGGTATAGGGGCGTACGCTTTGTGACGTCAGGTTGAGATAAGCGTCATGCGTAGGCGTTGTGCGTTTGTAACGCGTGGGCCTCTTGTTGTGTTCTGCCTTGCGATATGAAAATCCTGCACTCAAAGAAAACTTGTGAGTTTTTAGGAAATGAGTGGTTGATTAAGCGTCGACTCTGTAGCTTTGGCTCACGCTTGCATTCTTGGTTTGCAAGACCTAGTTGGCTGCTTTTTCTGTCTATTGCCATTTTCTTGCAGAATTCCTTAAAATGTCGGTTTACGTAATGAAGATGTTGAACTGGGTAAGGTTTCATCTTGACGCTATCAAGGCGATCAGATAAGCATTTTTTTTTATTTATTTTTATAATGAATGAAAAGCTAATGCGAGAATATGGACAATGTACAATTGAGTAGATGAGAATGCAACCCCCCGAAAATATGTAGGTAGTAATGGATGCAAAATATGTGAGGATGCTAAACTCTCCAATGGACAAAATCGAGTCGTGTGCGAAACAAGGAAGAAATATTTACGAGGTGTGGCCAGGCCGATGTGGTACATCACGTATCCCGCCGAGGGAGTCAGGTCAAGACGTAGTTCATGCTGCAAAAATAAGAATTTTTATGATTTTAAAATGATGCGGGACCGAAGCCGATGTGGCCGCCTACGTATCCCGCCGAGGGAATCAGGTCAAGACGTAGTTCGCTGTAAAAACAAGAATTTTTTATGATTTTAAAATGTCGTGGGACCGAAGCCGATGTGGCCGCCTACGTATCCCGCTGAGGGAATCAGGTCAAGACGTAGTTCGTGATGCAAAAATAAGAATTTTTTATGATTTTAGAATGATGCGGGACCGAAGCCGATGTGGCCGCCTACGTATCCCGCTGAGGGAATCAGGTCAAGACGTAGTTCGTGATGCAAAATGATTTTTTTGTTAATATGTATTTTGTTGTTTTTTTTTCCTGAAAAAATGGAAGACTACATTACGTTCTGACTCCAGTTGATACCAACAATTAGTATTGTGCATAAGGATGTTCTTTTATTGTTTTCAGTCTAACCGAGTTTGACTCTGGTGTAATTCACGATTTGAGATAGTACCTCAAACATACCTGAGTGTCGACACACTTGCTTGCATCCAAGGTTTCGAACTAAACGTAATCTCATGTTTCAAATGCCTCACTGAAAGAAGGTCCCATCTCACACATATATTCCAGTATTTTGAATTTTGGGACGTTGAGAGAATTGCGCTCACACTCAAAAAGTTGTTCAATGCATGCAATTGTGATACCATAGGCTTGGCCGTCATGTAAGTATCCACTAATGTGAGAACCCTCAGTATAAGATCATGTAGGGTTTGTCACGGGCTTGTAATGTAGGTTTGGGGCAAGGGATGGATATCATTTGGATAAAAGTGACTAATCATTCCTCGAGAGTTGGACTACGTCCATGATTGATATTTGTGCGCTTTAATGCTGACTTACTTTCTTTTTGTCCCAGTTTTTCTATATTGACTTCTTTTGAATCTTTCATTTGGAGCCCCTTTTTTTTTTCGGGGTTATGTATTCCCTTTTTTTTTTTTTTTTTTCCCGGGGCTTTTGATTGTGTGAAGTCGTCTCTGCTTTTGATTTTGAGACTTTGACAATTTTTGTCTTTGCCGACTTCAGCGCAGGATTTTGTCAGCCACTTGCACATTTCTAAAGCGCTCGAGGAGGTCTGGCCAAGAGAGGGATAGTGCGTACGCACTCAGAAAGGGTATAGGTGTAATATGCGGTTGTCAAAAAATAGGTTTTAGGCTCAAAGTGGTGTACTAGGGATAATATTATTTGGTAGGCTGAAAAGGCTCAAACGGGTCAAAGAAAGCCTACGATCATTTCCCACACCGAGTGTTGCTCAGGATTTCGCCTCAACAAACATTCAGGCCAAGTTCTAGATCACAATGCAATGCGATTGAACTTATTCAAATATAACAGCTTTATGTTGGTAAGAAAATACTTGTGGTCTTTAAAAGGTAACTGATTTGAACTATAACTGGCTTGTTATGTGTTAATAAAGAACTTGAAGTATTTCAAAAGATTTTTGAATCATTTTGAAAGAAGAAGTAATACTTGGTTTTTGAAAAACTTAAGAGTTATACTAGCTTTATGGGAAGTTAGGTATAACGGCTTAAGAATGTTTCTTGATTTGGAAATCAGAATGTGTATCGACAAACCACTGCAGCGTTAATAAAAGGAAATGTTTTGACTAATTAAGTATTATTAAAACCAGTAGAAACTTCCATCTGCATAGAAGCTAAGATGAGACAAAATGATATTTCCTAGATCCCGGCTGCTGTAATAAGATGGTTATAAACAAGAATATCCTACTCACATATAAGACTTATGTTTCTCAGATTGTTTAAAAGAGAATTATATTCTTAAATGAATAAGACTATGAACTACGAAACCTTTCTAAAAATAAGAAACGTGAACATTTGAAATTAGGCAAACTTGGACGTTTGGAAAATAATGTTGTTACTGGATTTTACAAAGGTAAGTGTTTTGGTTTATTTAAAAAGACAGTCACTCTATTTTATACTACGGGTATTGTGTGACTTATGTGAAAGCAACGGATCTTTTAAAAGATTTAATGTATGAAGTACTTTAGGGGTAGATACCCGAACTTGTTAGCTTAAAGTACCTTGTGTGTATAACTTGATTGTGTTGGTTTGTGGTAGCCTTGTAATACTCTCTTGTTGATTGATAAGTAAACATGCTAGGATGCTACGTGTGTTAGTATCTTGTGATGTTGTGTAAAGGGGTTTTCCTTTGTTGTGCTTATGTTGCTTAACGATAAGCTGTTGTGTTAGTATTTTACATCACTCATCTCTTGAGATGATTAGGGGTTGCGCCTCCGTCGGGGTAGACTCAGCGGTCGATGGACCTATGATTCGAGAATACCTCATGCAGTCCCGAGGCCTATCGCGAGCTACGAGAGTTCCGTGTTAGTGTCGTCCTTTATGGGCATGCGGTCCATGGCCATGCGGTGCGAAGTCGGGGCGATCTTGGGAGTAGCTACCCTCGATGCGGGAATACCTCATGCGGGCCGATGAGATTGGCCTATGCGGAGTGCGGAAAGTTCGAGGCTGACGCGCGCATTAGATCTGCGGGCAAGTGGCGGCGCTTGATCATGTGGCCGATGCAGACAGATCTTATAATCTGATTCACGACCTTGTTGGTGCGTAGGTGTTAGTAGTCGGCTATGCCTTCGTACTTACCATGCGTTTTCATTATGCACAGTGGGACACGGTGTTCATGTGTGTTCCTTGGTGCTTTTATATCATAAACTGCAGTGAGGAAGGTATTCCACGGGCATGATTGATATTATGGGCATGAGACCCATTGTTATATTTGAGTGATGACTTGAGGGCGTGAGTCCCTGACTTGTTATATTTGCTTGTTTATTGTGGAATCGTAGTTTTGTTGTCACACATGTCTCACGCTTTATATAGATCGCTATGATTTCATTTCTGATATTTTGATTTCACACATACTCGCATGTTATCGACCTCCTTGAAGTGCGTTCATGCCGCAGTAAAGGTACGCGATCGTTGATCCTCGCTCTTAGGGTCACGATTGGCTGGGAAAGCTCCGTTTCTCGGAGGCTTGTCTTCGTATAGTCCCTGTTGTTGTAGGTGCTTACATTCGTGGTATGGCGAACCTGTCCGTCGTTGTTGTCATATCATTCGTAGAAGTGCAGTAATCGTTGTGGCGGGGTTTGTAAAAGGATTAAAGCTCATGTTGAAAAAGTTGTTATTTACATATATGCGAAAGGCAAGTTTTCTCAGTTATTGTTTCATATTTCATAATATGTCTTGTATCGTTTTATGTTCCGCTTATTACTCTGATGTTGTATCACTAGGGTGCCCGGGGTAAGGCACCAGTCACGGGCCCGGAATCGGGTCGTGACATCAAATAACTCACCACACAATGCATATGAAACGATGAGGTCGGCTTCATTCTTATCTTGGAAACATGCAAGACAATGTTATCTGCGGGTATGAATAAGAGGTACCAAAAGAATCTATGGTTTACCACAAAGTCAACCCATACTGATTATCACTTGTTTTTTTTTTGTTTTTTTATGCACAACCCTAAATGTGTTGGTATCAACAAAGTTAAACAATAATACTAAAAAAAATGTTTTTTTTTTTTAATAACATTTTTTTTTGTATTTTTTTGAATAAAGTATTTCTTCTTTTTTGTATTTTTCGAATAATTGTTTTTTTTTTTTGTATTTTTTTTTTTTTTGAATAAATAGTATCGAACCCGAATAGGGCTGCCTACGTATCCCGCCGAGGGAATCAGGTGCGCGTAGTTCATTCAAATATGTTATAAAATGTATGCTTGGAAAAATTTATCAAAAGGATAGCAATATAAAGCTGTGCAAAAATAAATGATTGTCCACTGTGGACGAATGCAAAGTAAAATGAATGCCCGAAAACATGATGAATGAATGCGTTTTTTTTTGTTTTGTTTTATTTATTTATTTTTTTGTTTTTATTTATGTGGTGGTGTCGAACTCAAAATGAGTTGCCTACGTATCACACCGTGTGGTGAGAATCAGACACGCGTAGTTCGAAATAATTATGCTGTAAAATGCATGATATGCGAAAACTATGTAATTAACGCTAAACATATTAATTTAATTTGCAAATATGAATAAAAATACAAAGTATAAAAGAATTGAGAGCGATGTCTCGTTGAATCTGGTATAAACTGACTTCTATTAGTCAACATAATTCTCGCTCCTTGTGATGACTTTTTTTTGTTTTCTTTTTCGAACGCCCTCGACTATTTGCGAGGACTGTTTTCCTGCAAAAATATGAGAAATAGGTGAGAGTAGGAAAATGACAAAATAACAAAATGAAGGGGTGTGACCATATAGTCAGAGACTCCCCTGATTGGTTCGACCGGACTGGTGGCTGATGCTTCACAAAGTCCAAGTCGCGCTATTCAAGAGTGATTTTCACAGTAGAAGTCATGATTGCAATGTGAAAGCAAAAAATGCAAAAATACAAATGCTCGAGCCCGGAATCACAAAAGAGCAATTATTGAATTAAACAATATGTACAGAGTTGCTAGCGACAAACAATAATAAACAAAAAACATGCAAATCAAGCGCGTGCCCTAATATGCTTGGGACCTCCCTTATGCCAGAGGTGAGCCTAAACGTCAAATATGCGGGATTGTGATAAATAGGTCCAAGCCGTTAAACTGCAATATTTAAATCGGAAATGGCGACCAAATGACGATGCACTTTTTCCAATTTTGGCGTGTCATGACCGTGCTTGGATCCGCTATCATCATCACGCTACACATAGTATGCTAATGGGTCGTTGGGTTGTGAAACCCGCGGACAAGTTTGGTGGATTTCTAATTGTGGCGTTAATACCGGATTAACCCACCTAAGGTTTATCATGCATGACTAATATAAAAGGGTGGTGTAGCTCTATCTTAAGCTTTCTAAGATTTGGCCTATTAGGCCTTGAGTTCCCGGCGACAACTCGAGTGAGAAGGCTACGTGGGTGATCGAGACGAACCGAACAAACTCCACTCAAGCGCCAACTCACCTAATATTTTGGGTGTTCTTGAAAGAAATTTGCGGTGCGAAGCACACCAAATGCGTGTAGTGTGTGATAGTGTTAATTTTCCAGAATGGAGGAAATATGAACGGAATGACAATTTAAGGAAAGCAATAAAAGAATGTAGCAATTAAAGTAGTTAATTACAAAATAAAAACAAACCATATAAAATATTTACAACAAATATAAAAGCAAAATAAAGTGCAATATTTAATTAACCTGGGTTTGCTATGATCAAGAACCTGATATCCCCAGCAGAGTCGCCATGCTGTAACACCCCATTTTAACCGGAGTCGAAACGGGATTACTGCTACATATGGTTGATTCCTAAATGTATTTTAAGGAGTCGCCACCTAATTATTATAGTGAATTAGGACACTTAGTTTATTGCAATAAAAATACTGCAATTGACTTCCATTTAATGGTCTGCGAAATTAGTGAGATTCTGGATCAGGGTTCTTTATTATCCTAAAGGGAAGGGGTTAGGCATCCTTTAAGATCCGCTAACTTGCGGTTGTTCGTTCAAACCTAGGTTAATTATTTATTGCTCATTTTATTCTACCTATTCTAAGCATTTTACATAATTTACAATTAAAATAAAATACAATGCAAAATAATAAAACATGAAATTAAATACGACATAAAGTAAACTCCGGGGCATTCTTTTTGAAATGCATCTCCGAATACCTGCATAAACACTTAGTAAAAGTATTAGTAATAGAATACATAAATTTTAAAATAATAGCAAAAATTAACAAACAAATCAAATAAAACAGTCTTTTATGCGGGAGGCCTTGGAAATCGGGCGGATTCCTTCATCTACCAATATTGCTAAAAATAATAAAATAAATAAAACCGGATCCGCGCCAAAGCAGTAATAGTTTTAAACACGGAGGGCTCGGATATGTAAAAATATAAAGTAGGATGTACTAAACAAGTGCGGCTGCGAGAATTCGCCTTGCCAAGCGCATGTTGGTTATCCGATGTAAGTGGAAGAAATCATCCTTGCCCAGAAAGCTTCATTTATTTTATTTTCCGTCTTTGCAACTGTGGAGGCCTCAAAAATCGACGGATAACTTTTTCATCGGCCAAAGTGTAGTATCTGTTCAAAATCAGTAACCAAAAGTGCAGTATCTTATCCAAAATCAGTAAAACCAGCCTAAAATCAGTAGCAAAATAGCCACAAAATCAATCCAACACCATAGCCAAAATCAGTCCAGCAATATGGCCAAAAATCAGCAACAAAATAGCCAAAAATCAGTAGCCAAATGGTAAGTAAAAAAAAATGGCCGAAAATCAGTAGCAACGCAGTCAACAATAGTAGAAGCAATAGCCAAGTTCACCGGAATTTTCAGAAAGTCGCCGGCGTCAACTCCGTCCAGATACCCAAAAACCAAAAAAAAATCATATCAGTCCACAACCACAACAATATCATAGCAACAAAGTCGAAAAACAACAATAGCGTTGCCGAAACAAAAAACATGATAAAGTGGTTAAATCAGTCCAACAAACAACAACAACATAATAGCAACAAAGTTGAAGAACCAAACAGTAGCGTCGTTGGAGTTTAACTCCGGCCAGATTTTGCAAAGGGGACGGCGGCGCGGGACAGTGGGGCAACAGTGGTGGTGATTCGGTGGTGTGATGGAGAGTGGTGTGAGGTTGATAGTATTGGACGACGGTGGTCGACTGTTCGACGGTTGTATGGTGGGATAGAGGGATTCGACGGGAGAGGGCTGAGTGAGGCGAAGTGGAGGCGGCGCAGGAGAGGCGTGGCATGGAATGGGTGGAACGGAATGGGGTAGGGATGGTGAGGTGCGGCTGAGGGTTAACAGGGGGCTCGACGGAGGTTTTCGCCGGAGAACAGTGGCGGCGACGGTGGCGACGGGAAAGGGCGACGGGGTGAGAGAAGGGAGAGGTGTCTAGGGTTAGATAAGGGGGCTGATTTTGTGTTGGGGGGGAAAGTGGGTATAATGTTTTATTTATAGGGTAGGTTTTTTTTTAGGGTTTGGGTTTAGTTTTGGGGGGGAAAATGAAAAGTGGGTTTTGATTTTAGGGGGAAAAATGAAAGAGGGTGTTTGGATGGAATTAAAAACAAAAATGGTGTTGGGTTGGACTGATTCAAATTGTGTCTTGGACTGGACTGGTTTGACAAAAATGCAAGGCTGGTTAATTATTTAAAACAAAATTATTTAAAAAAAATGCAAGATTATTAAAATGCAAATGCTGACGCAATAATACTAAAATGCAATATTTAAAACATGTTTAATGCATGATTAAAAGTAAAAAATGGGATGTCAATTAATTATTTAAAAAGATGCAAATATTATTAAAATAAAACGACTGTGTAACAATAATAAAAACATAATATTAACAACGACAATATGCTTAATTTAAAAATAAAAGATGCAATGCCATTTTTGTGAAGAAACAAACGTAGAATATTATGTAAAATATGCAAAATAACGATTAAAATGAGGTGTGCTAAAATACTTAAAATTGCACGAAAATATACAAAAAACGGGTCAAAATTGACTGTCAACACCTCTCATAATACTAGTTTTTTGGTCCGTGGGATACCTCTCACAACCTCATCCAACTCATCCAAGAATCACTTTTTCTCCTCCTCAGCCAAACCTGCTTGTGGCGCATAAGCAATAATTATGTTAAAAGTTAGCCCTTCCAAAACTAGCTTAATAGCCATCATCCTATCATTCACCCTCCTAACCTCTACCACTTTATCTATGAGATTCTCGCCCACTAAAATGTCTACTACATTTCTACCCCTCGAGCGTCCAAAGTACTATAACTTAAACCCGTCTATAACCATAGCCTTAGTACCTACCTATTTAGTTTCATGCGCACATGCACAGTGACCAACATTGTTCAATTTAAAATGTTATTTACTTTACGATCAAAATTTAAAGGAGATGACACTTTCACAATTGAACTAAACTTTGTCCGAAACTTAAATAACCCACAATGTGGGCTTTTGAACCAAAATAACTCATAAAAAGGATGACATAAGTACCTTTTGTGCAGTAAATTTCTGCGCAAAAAGACTTAATCATAACAACACGGTTAAGTCCTTTTGTGCAGGAATTTACTGCGCAAAGGGGTTATTAAAACCCTAGGCGGTCCGCATTTTTAAAATGTTCACTTTTAGTCCAATCACGCTATAAATTATTGCGTTTTACAATCAATTATTCATCTAATACATTTGTATTTGATTTAACATGACATTATGACAATCCGTCTATTTTTCTATCTAACATGAATTTTGGATGAGGTAAAGACTCATCTATTTCATAAGGTTAAGTCATCAAAATTTTAAATTCTTGAAAAAACTATCCAACTCCAAAGTTCATAAAAATTGTCTCTCCTCATTTAACTGTTAACGTTTCTTTATCTTGGGATGGAGAGATTTTTCATGATAATAATACTATGCGTTATAATATTCCACCACAATATTGTCACACCCCGAACCCCGGGCCCGTGACTGGTGCCCTACCTGGGCACCCTTCTACCTTAACAACTAAGCAAACTGCGGAATTTAAATAACACCCTTTTTAAAAAAAAAATCAACGTACGTGCAAGGGCAAAGCCGACAAGGCTGCCATATAATATACATAAAAAAAGACACAACACTGTACATTGGTCCAATCCCACATATGAATACAGACCTCTAAGAGTTTCTTGAGCTGGAATGACAAGGCCCCGCCGTACCCATAACTGTACAAAAGCCTGTACTGAAAGAACTTATGCCAAAAAGATAAACTCCTGAACAGATGGAGCTATCCAAAAACTCGGAGCAGGGTCCTACACATGCGGATCACCAAACATCGTACCTAAACCTGCGACATGAACGCAACCCCCCGAAGGAGGTCAATACGAAGAATGTACCAAGTGTGTGAAGCTGAAAAATACTGTAATGAAATCATAACAGTCTAAACAAAACCGGAGACATGTATGATAGCCAACCTACAGTACACAACACATAAGCAGTCATAACAAGTCAGGGACGCATGCCCTCAAGTCATTTCTAAAATATAACCATGGGTCTCACGCCCATAATATCAATCATGCCCGTGGAATCCTTCCTCACCGGCGATCCATGATATAATATAACACCAATAGGCATACATGAACACCAAGTCCCAGTGTCCTAAAAGCGCATGCGGGCCAAGTAGGAAAACGAGCAGGTGGTATAACGTCTTGGGGTTTACCCCTCATTTATACTCTTACCCTGGAGAAGGTGGTAAAGAAGGTGGTATGACGTCTTGGGGGTTTACCCTCATTTATACTCTTACCCTGGAGAAGGTGGTATAATGTCTTGGGGGTTTACCCCTCATTTATACTCTTACCCTGGAGAAGGTGGTATAATGTCTTGGGGGTTTACCCCTCATTTATACTCTTACCCTAGCTCAACTGACCATCAAACAAAACATAAGCACTACCATGTCTTTTATAAAAATCCTGGAATTTAACCCAAGTACTACAAATAACGGAAGCATACCCGTGGAATCCCACATCACCGATGCGTCGAGTAACTTACAACAAGACAGCCGACCCTCCAACCGAGAGTCGCGGCAACGTAATAAAACATAATACTTGCACTCAAAGGCTATCACCAGCACACATAGACAATTCTCAATTAATCAAGCCAAAGTACTACGTACGTACATTCTTTTCAAAAGACTCCTTGTTATGTAAAACCCCAAGATACTAACACCCGTAGCATCAAGGTGTGTCTATTTTTCAAAGTAAGTTACTACACTTTTAGAAAACTCTTTTCAAAGCTTGAAATCAAGTAACTTCAAATTTTCACCATCTAGGCAACTTATGCCTAATAATCAAAATAGACAACTTTCTTAACCTTCCATAAAACCGTTATAACCAACTTCCCATAAAGCCGTTATAACCCTTTATGGTTTTAGACATATTCATTCCTTTTTTATAACCAAGAGGCTTATACTTAAAACCAAGTATCACATACTTACAAAACAAGTTTCTTAACTTTCAAAATACTTCAAGTCTCTTAATATTTAGAAAACAAGTTTCTTCTACTTTTAAACTGATCGGTGTATTTTATATACACTTTTCGAGTCATTTTTAGTTAGTCTTTTGTCCCTTTTTGTACAAATAAGTGTCGTATTAGGATAGTTTTCCTTTCTTTTGAGTCAAAGTGGTTAAAATGGCCAAATGGCGGAAAAGGAGCCAAAAGAGGGCAAAAGAGGAGGTTCCAGAGCTAAAAACAGAGAAATTGGCGAACGAGGCTGAAACCGGACTCAGCGCGCCTCCCGCAGAAGCGGCTGCGCGCCCAATGTCCAGAGGTCGCGAAGACCCAGCGCGCGCCATGTCAACAGTGCGGGTCGCGGCGCTAATCATCGAAGAGGCTACAGAGCAGCGGCGGCGCTTCTCGCATAACAGAGAACTGGCCGCGCGCCAATTCACCCGGTATCACGATTCCGGCCGGCGCCGAATGCAGGGCCGCGACGCCGACGCGGGAAAAATCAGGGTTTTGACGATTTTACGGGCGAACTGCGGGAAAAGATAAGGCGGTTTTACCTATAAAAGGAGAACCCTAGGCAGATTTTAGGGGTTCCCCTTCTTGCACAACTCAAGATTCTTGCTTGGAGATTGAAGACCATAATTTAGTACTTTCTTTTTCTTTTCTTTATTTCAGTTTTTGTATGATGACTTTTGAATTAGTTCTTGTCATGTCAATGGCTAGGAACTAATTCTCTTATAGGGTTTTCCATGTTAATTCTCTAGAAACTTATGTTATGAATTAATGCATGTTTATGGTTATTATTCTTCTTTGAGAGATTTATCCAATAATTGCGTTGAATGCTTGGTAATTAATTGACAACTAATTATCCTTATATGATTTCTAATTTACTTCGAAAGGAGAGATTGTGAATATGCTGTAAGTTGGGTAGACATTCTTGGATTGAGGATGAAAATACCTCAATTATTTATGTAGCGTTAATGAGAGGCTTAACAACCCTAATTTTGCGCATGGTGCGTGACGGTTAACTAGGTTTTTATTCTTAATCCTCCTATAGAGTTATCTTTATCACCGAAAGGTAGGTAAGGTGCAATACTGGGGTTGAGTGTTTATATATCCTTAACGGAAATATAAAACGATTTCGTAAACCTGCTAGCTCCGAGAGAAGAAGACCATAATTCGTTGTATTAATAAATAACATAAGCGGATAGTTGAGGAGACATGGAAGCCCTATTCCCATCACAACTGAAGTAAACTCATTAGTTAAATTAGTCTTTATAATTCTTAGTTATAAACAACAAATCCAAATATCAATCGCCAAATAGATACCAAAAGATAGACAGTTGATACTTGAACCCTAATCCTTGTGGACGATATTCGGTCTTACCAAGACTATATTACTTGTCTCGACAACGTGCACTTGCGTTAAAGTGTGTGCATCTTTTCGCGCATCAAGTTTTTGGCGCCGTTGCCGGGGATTAGGCATAGTTCAATATCAATTTTATCTATTTTTAATTTCTAATTAGGTTTTATTTCTGTTTTTATTTTTATTTGTTTTTTTTGTTCCAAGAACAAGTTTCTAACTTGTTCTGCGAGCATTTTTTTATCACCTTTTTTTTGTTTGTATTATTTTGCAGGTTAAATTCGGGAAGAAAAAAAAACGAAAAAAAAAATATATATATAATAAAATCAGGACGCATGGACTACTACTATCAGAGACAGTGGAGTCATCAACAGCAGCTTAACCCACAGATGTCAGAGGAAGATCGAAATGAGTTGCAGGCAGACATACTTATGTTCGCCAAGTGCCGTGCTCGGTTATGGCCGAGACAAGAGAGTCCTCGAAAGTTGGAACCGCAAATAGGAGAACTCGCATCATTTTGAGCAATGAAATGCAAGAAAAACAATGCACCGTGGGAGGTGGCAAGCAAATTGAGGAGCCTGAACCACACCCAACTATTGAGGAATCTGGCGAGATAGTTGGTGTAGAGAAGGAAAAGATTGCAGAGATCCAATTATTCACCTTCTTGGATTCTTTGGAATTTTTTTTTCTCGTACCTATTGCAGAAGAAACACCACCAGCTGTCAATGTTGACCCCAAAACAGGAAGTCCATACCATCAAGGGCACCCCCTAGAGTTGAAGATGTTGGGAATCTCACTGATCCCTACATTAGAGAGAGCCTAAACGACAAGCATGTCTTGTGTACTTGAGGGATAATCGTATATTGGAGGCCCTTGTTTGAAGCAATTGTTGTAGTTGAAGTGAGACCTGCAACAATAACTCTGCGGATTGCAAGCAGTTCGCAGAAGGATCCAATGGGCACTCGTAAAGGTTAATTGCGTCCGGCTAAAAGACGTTAAAGACAGCGCTAGTTGGGAGGCAACCCAATGTTTTTAATTATGTTATTTTAATTTTTGTCTTTATTTTATGTTATTTTGTCTTGAATAGTCTCACGCTCTTGGGTTCTTGTTTTGTGTTGTTGGATGACAGGTGGGTCAAAGTCAAACCAGGAAAAGGAGCAAAAACGCTGGGAAAAAAATAGTCGGCCATGTGGCGCAGAACTGGCCACGGAACTCAGAGGCCACAAGACTAGCAGCCGAATCTCGTAGCGCGGAACTTAAGAGAGCCATATTTCCGTGCAAATTCCAAAAAAAATTTCTCCTAGACCTCCGTTATGACCGATGTGTTGTGTCAGTAAGTTGTCCTTTTTCTTTTATTTTCTTTGAGTCTTGCACACATTGGGGACAATGTGTGATTTAAGTTTGGGGGGATGTTTTATTATTTTTGAGTTTTTTTGAATTGTTTTGTGTATTTTTGAGTAATTTTTGAGTCATAATTTTTTTTTTCCTCTTTTGAGTCATAATTTTTTTTTAGATCATGCATGCTGTAGTTACTTGAAACACTTAATAAAGTAAAGTGGAATAATGTAATGGAATTAGAAGCAACCATCTAAACACTTAGGTTAGATATGCCAAAAACTCGTGAAATCTGTCTATTGGGAGTATCTTGCTTGAGTTGTGCATTGTTAAAAGATTAAAACCTATGTGTTATGATTGCTTGCTATTTGAGGCGAAATAGTTAGGATATGCATGTTAGGGAGATGACTCAGGCATTTCTTTGTTAGCCAATTCTTACCACTCTTTTCTATTCCTGACTTTAAAAATATCCCTAGTCAGCCCCATTGAGCCTAAAAATTGAACTTTTTCTTTGACACCCTATATTCCCACAAATTGTGTCATAAGTAAAAATGTGAAATAGTGGAATAAATTGTGTTAAAAAAGAGACAAAAAAAGTGAACAACTTTGATGCACCCCAATAAAAGAGTAATGAGAAATAGGCAAAAGCCTAAGTTTGGGGGTGCTTGTTATTATAATACACTTCACTCTTCCAAAACAAAAGAGGGAAAGATAGAATTGAAGTGAAGGAAAGTGTTATACCCCGTATTTCCAGAGTATGTACGTGAGGGCGTACGTACAAAAGTTTAAGCCTTAAGTTAGGCAAGGGACGAAATTGTTCACAACTAGCGAAAAGAATTGTTTTTCGACGAAACGTTTTCCGGACTTTGCGAAGGGAAAATTACGGTTGCAACATTTATAATTTTTGCGGATTTTTCCGAGAGATGAAATATTTTGGACCAACGAGAGGGCGACACTTGTCACCCTCAAGTGGACGGCAATTGAGGGGAGTTGGTGGCACGTTTTTTACATGGAAAAGGCCTTAAACATTTGGTCAATGTTTGGCTAGATATTTTTGTGTAGTAGATGAGCAAGTGGGACCCACACAACACTTGTCCAAATCTCCACCCTCCACTTGCCTCAATCTTGGCCATTGAATGTCCTATAAATACCCCTCTAATGCAAGACTATTTCTTCATCCACACTTGTGAAATTTCAAGGCAAAATCCCTTCCCCCCTTAGTGTAGTTTTCGTCGCGTTCCTCCCTTTGAGAGGCCTTGGCCGAAACAAACCCCCCCTCCTCTTGAGTTGTTCTCGTGAAATACCCCCCCCCCCCCCCTTGGTAGAAAATATTCTCCAAGTATTGTTACTATTCCAAAATACCTTGGCCCAAATACCTTGTAGTATTCCAAGGTTACCCCTATACTAAAAGCCCAGAAATACTATTATACTTCCCTTCAGTCACAAAAACGAAACCCTAAGGAAAATCTTTATAATTGGTTGAAGTATTAAGAAGAAGTTGCGTAGAACTTCTAAGGGTTGTTTGGAGCGGGTTGGAGCACCCAGAGTAGGAGCTAAACGTTGCTCAGGATCGACATTTAAACTTGGATAATTTTGGGCTTATCGAGGTAAATACTCTTGACCTTCTATTGTGAATGGAAATTACATACTGTAGTAGTATAGAAATGAGTATAAGATATATAGAAGGATGGTATAAGAGAAGAGAATTGAATTGGAATCACATCAGAAGTATATTAAAGAAGATTGAACTGTACTTACATAGGACTGTATTTACAGTAGACTTGTGTAATTTGACGGGTAGGAAAGTGATGCCCAATTTTTCCCATAGAATAAGGAATCTTGTATCTAGAAGTATTCTACAGAGTAGTCTAGACGTTGATAGACTTATATGACCGTTATAGGTTGAAGTACTGCGAGTAGCGTATTCTACTCGAAGGGTGGAAAAGGCTAGCAGGATTACAGTACTTTGGAGCTATTTGCTAATTGTCGGTAATCGTCGCGAGGTATGTGATTCTTCCTATCCTCTTGAGCATGATATTTTAAAATAAATATATATATAGTACGGTAGACGTACGTGTGTTAACTGAACGTGGTTTTACTTCGATGTCTTTTGACTTAAGTTTTAAATAATAAAGAATCTTGAAGTATTTCAAAAGAATTAAGAATCGTTTTGAAAGAAGAGTAATACTTGGTTTTGAAAGCTTAAGAGTTATACTAGCTTTATGGGAAGTTAGGTATAACGTCTTAAGAGAGATAAAAAGAATGGTTTATTGATCTTAAAAGATAAGAGACTTGACTTAATTGAATTGATATGAATTTTATTAAAAAGTGTGAAACCTCATTCGTGAGTAATGAGTACTTGGTTTTTAAAGAATAATGTTTTACTGATTTCGGAAATGAGAATAAGTATCGAACGAACCACTGCAGCGTTAATAAAGGAAAATGTATTGACAAATAATTATATTAAAACCAGTAGAAACCTCCATCTGCATAGAAGCTAAGATAAGACAAGATCGTATTACATTTCCTAAATCATGGCTGCTTTAATAAGATTGTTATAAACAAGAATAACCTACTCACACATAAGGCATACGTTACTCAATCGTTTTAAAAGAGATTATGTTATTAAGTGATTAAGACTATGAACTACGAAACCTTTCGAAAATAAGAGACGTGAATATTTGAAATTAGGCAAACTTGAACTTTGGAAAAGAATGTTGTTACTTAATTTTAAAAAGGAAAGTATGGAAGTTGTTTTGGTCTACTTAAAATGTTAGTCCTTCTATTTTAATACTACGGGTATCGGGTGACCTTGTAAAAGAAATGGATCCTTTAAAAAGAAATTAATGTACGTAGTACTTTGGGGTTAAAACCTGGACTTTGGCATAAAATAAAAGTACCTTGAGTTGTGTGTATCTTGCCTATGTTTGCGTGTGATAGCCTTGTCGTGCTAGTATTGTATTTCTATACCACCGCGTCTCTTAATGGAGGGCCGGTTGATTTGTTATGATCTTACTCGGACGTACCGGCAGTGACGGAGGATTCCACGGGTGCGCTCCTGTTGATAGTGTTATTCCATGGACTAGCTCTCCATGAGGTTTTACTGATTCGGCCTTGGTATCTGGTGGTTGGCTTTCGTACTTGCCCCGTCTCGTGGCTGATTCGGCCTTGGTATCTGGTAGTTAGCCTTGCGACTTGCCCAGTTCGATTTAGTGGCGAAGTCTCGTGATCTGACGCAGTATCGGTAGTTAGCCCTCGTACTTGCCGATCACGTGACACGGCTTTGGTATCGGTAGTTGGCTTCGTGCTTGCCCGTATCAACCGTGGCGAAGTCTCGTGATCTGACCTTGGTATCCGTAGTTAGCCCTAGTACTTGCCCGGTCATTCGTGACACGGCTTTGGTATCTGGTAGTTGGCTTCGTACTTGCCGTGTCGAACCGTGGTTTGGTTGTATAATATTGTTAATCTGGCTTTGGTATCGGTAGTTGGCTTTCGTACTTGCCCGGTCGATTGATGATCGGCTTTGGTATCAGTAGTTAGCCCGTACTTGCCGTCACGGTTTTATGACTCAGTGGGACTTGGTGTTCATATGTACTCGCGGTGTTATTATATCATGCATTGCCGTGATGAGGAAGGTATTCCACGGGCATGATTGATGTTGAGGGCGTGAGACCCATAGTTATAATTGTGTGATGACTTTGAGGGCGTGAGTCCCTGACTTACATGACTGCTTATTTATTGTGGACTGTAGTTTGGTTATCATACATGTCTCCTGCTTTATATAGACTACTATGATTTCATTTACAATATTTTCAGTTTCACATACTTGGTACTGTTGTCTTGACCTCGCCCGAGCTGCGTTAAATGTCGCGGTAGAAGTACACCGATTGTTGATCCTCGCTCATAGGATCACGATTCAACGTATTAGGAATCTCCGTTTCTCGGAGGCTTATCTCTTGGTATAGTCCACTCATCACTGTAGGTACTTGTACATTCGGGTATGGCGAGGAGCCACAATCGTCATGTTGTATAAAAACTCTTAGAAGTGCATGAATCTTGTTGTGGGCGGGGTTTGTAAGGATGTAGCTATTCAAGTTTTTAATTATATAAATCTGAAAGGTAACCGTTTGGTTGCTTTGTTTTATTATCATATCTCTTGTTTCATGTTTAAGTTTTTATTTCCGCTGATTTTCTCTGATGTTGTATCACTAGGGTGCCCGGGGTAAGGCACCAGTCACGGGCCCGAGATCGGGTCGTGACAGAAAGAATCAAAAGAAAAGGGAAAAATTGAAAAGCTAAAGAGCTTATGGTACACAAAAATGAGCCTAAATGCCTATTTTTACCTACCCGTGCCTAAGCCTACATTACAACCCTTAAAAATCCTGAAGATCTCTTAGATGCATAGCCATGATTAGTGGAGAATAGCAAGTAAACATGCGATAAGAATTTTGAAATTAACATGCATGATTCAGTATTTGACTTCCATTAAGCATGATAAAAATGAGTTTGCGAATTATATAGCTTAATGTGTTTAGAATGCTGAAATTTCATGCTATATGTTCCTGCATATTATTCTACTAATCTTCATGTTTTTCCAAGTAGCACCAATGCAGCAAAGTGATCAATGTCATTGAGTCTTTTATTTTTCGTTTTCCTTGAGTCTGTATTTCTTTCTTTCTATCTTTGCTCCACGGCGAGCAAATGTTAAGTTTGGGGGTATTTGATCGGTGTATTTTATATACACTTTTCGAGTCATTTTTAGTTAGTCTTTTGTCCTTTTTTGTACAAATAAGTGTCGTATTAGGATAATTTTCCTTTCCTTTGAGTCAAGGTGGTTAAAATGGCCAAATGGCGGAAAAGGAGCCAAAAGAGGGCAAAAGAGGAGGTTCCAGAGCTAAAAACAGAGAAATTAGCGAGCAGTGAAACTTCGGACGAGCGCGGCTTTCCTGCAGCGAAGCGAGGGCGCGGCGATGTCGAGAGGCTGCAGATGACCAGCGCGGCTAATCATCGAAGAGGCTACGAAGTTGCAGCGCATGGCTCCTCGAACAGAGATCGAGCGCGGTGCCAAATCACCCAATCTTGCAGAACTTCCGTGGCGGCAGCGAAAAATCGGGTTAATGGCCGAATTTACAGGCCATGCACGAAGGGAAAAGTTAGAGGCGATTTTGAGCCTATAAAAGGAGAACCCTTGTCATGTCAATGGCTAGGAACTAATTCTCTTATAGGGCTTTCCATGTTAATTCTCTAGAAATTTATGTTATGAATTAATGCATGTTTATGGTTATTATTCTTCTTTGAGAGATTTATCCAATAATTGCGTTGAATGCTTGGTAATTAATTGACAACTAATTATCCTTATATGATTTCTAATTTACTTCGAAAGGAGAGATTGTGAATATGCTGTAAGTTGGGTAGACATTCTTGGATTGGGGATGAAAATACCTCAATTATTTATGTAGCGTTAATGAGAGGCTTAACAACCCTAATTTTGCGCATGGTGCGTGATGGTTAACTAGGTTTTTGTTCTTAATCCTCCTATAGAGTTATCCTTATCACCGAAAGGTAGGTAAGGTGCAATACTGGGGTTGAGTGTTTATATATCCTTAACGGGAATATAAAACGATTTCGTAAACCTGCTAGCTCCGAGAGAAGAAGACCATAATTCGTTGTATTAATAAATAACATAAGCGGATAGTTGAGGAGACATGGAAGCCCTATTTCCATCACAACTGAAGTAAACTCATTAGTTAAATTAGTCTTTATAATTCTTAGTTATAAACAACAAATCCAAATATCAATCGCCAAATAGATACCAAAAGATAGACAGTTGATACTTGAACCCTAATCCTTGTGGACGATATTCGGTCTTACCAAGACTATATTACTTGTCACGACAACGTGCACTTGCGTTAAAGTGTGTGCATCTTTTCGCGCATCATAAACCTCAAGTAACTCACACCTTTAAAACAAGTTACTTCTCTTAAATCATGTCATTTCTCCTCTCTTAAAACAATTAAGTAAATCACTCTTTTAACTCCCCTAAAGTCATTACAACAACCCTTAGGTTTTGGAACTAAGGCACTAGCCAAAAGGTTTGGAAACCACTTTCTTTTCAAGACTCTATGTACTTTAAGTAAAATACCTCTACTTTTAAGAATCCAAACTTCACTAAGGAAATGGATTATACAACTTACAATTTAAACATCAAAGTACAATCAAGGGAGTACATAGAACGAATTCTATTTTAGGCAATCCAAATACAACCAAGGAATGGATCATTTAAGGGGTAGGACATACTTTCTTTATCTTAAGGAATCATGCTAGAAGAGGAGATAGTTCACATACCTTTTCGGCTAAATCCACTAAGGCGAATCGCGCGTGCGTAGAAGTGTCAACCTATAATGGTCACAACAAGACTATCAACTTCTAGTCTCTAACGTAGAATAATACTAAGTATACGGTCTGCAATTCTACGGAAAATCGGGCGAGACTTCCTTTGTTTCTACTCACTTTGCCACATTTTCAAGGCGAATACAATAACCAACACGCCACATTTAAGGCTCAAACAACAACCAAACAAAGGGGATTACACGCCTTCAATACGTGTAAAATTCCGCAATTAATCTGAAGTAGTTCCATATTCAAGCCATTCTCGGCCAACAACATAACCAACAATTCAAAGTCTTTTCCAATCCTTTTTCAATTCCAAGTTCTAAGGTCTAACATGTTATATAGTCATAAACAACTTCAACAACTACAATTTCCTTCTTTCTACAACATGCGGCGACTTAAACTAATAATCAACTTGAATTCCAATCTTAAGGCTAAACATGCTAGTTTTCGGATTAGGGTTCCAATAGCCAATAAACCTATCAAACCTCATAATATATAACTCATGCTTGCTATTATCCATAGCTACAACAATAAGTAAACTTAATTGCTAAAACGACAAGATTTATACCTTTATAAGCCCTTAAAAATTCCAAGATTCAAAGTCGCGCCTTAGCAATTCTTAGCTCCTTTCCTTAAGTTCCAATCCGCTCCAAGGACTCCTTAGAAGCCTATGAAGAACCCATCTTCAAGTTCCAACTTCAAAGTTGAAGAACTCCTTAAGTTTCCGCCTTGCGACTAATACGAAAACGCCGTTTTTTCGAAATCTTTCTATAGAGATATCCTTACAATACCCTTAGGGACATTGGGTTAAAGTCTTGTGAATAATGGATCAAAACTACAAAAATTTTGTGTGGACTTGATGTCAAACCCGAGAGCTATTTGCTTGAAGAACAAAGTGTGAAATTTCTAAGTGTTGGAAGACCTTGTCTTGCACTAGTAGCATGCTTATATAACACATTGGAGGGCTTAGATTAATACACTTGTGGGCTAGGATGAAGAGAAATTAATGCAAAGCCAAGTGGACAAGTTGACTTGGTCAACAATCTCAAGCTTGAAGACTTGATCTTCCTTGATGGTAAATGACCATTTTACCCTTACATGAAACGTCCAAGACCATATGTGGGGGTGCCACGTGTCGCCCTCTTATTCGTCCATAAAATTCCGTAACCCTCGTGGGCCCCAAAAAAATGTAAAATTCCTCGGGTGGGCCCCACATGACCAAATCCGTAAAAATAAATTTCCATAATGTTAATAAGTTCCATACTCTTCAAATAATGCATTTTGAGAATCCAATTCTCAACAACGAACATTTCTCCTTTCCGACGTTCGGAAGATTTTCTGCCGGAAAAACAATTCTTCCTTTCGTACCAATTTCCAAGTCTTGATTCCTTACGTACATTCTCTTATACATGTCCTGGACTTACGGGGTGTAACAAATATCATGTTAATTTTTCAATTGTCTTGGATTACTCAACATTACTCAATGCCATATACAAAAGAATGAAAGTTAGTAAGTGTGTGTTTGTATTATATGTAATAGGCAGAAATCCAATATTGCTTTATGACGAGTGGAATATCACTGATGATGAGTCTTTGAGTGAATATTTGAGGGCGCCGAAAGAATATATGGGTTTAATCACCCTCAATATTTTTGAAATGTATGTTAAAAAGATACATATCAATGGTAGTGAAGTCTTGGTTAGGACTCGTCGGGAAGTCCTAGAAATGTCGATTGTTCCTAGTCCTCAAATCCCTCAAGTCCAGCCTACTCATGGTGACATTTATACGAACATGAGTTCTTATGGAGACATTTTAAGTGGTCAAGTGCCGCTGGAAACTCTAAGCCAATAATTTAACTAAAATTATAGATAAATTAGTAATATCCATTATTATTATTATTATTATTATTATTATTATTATTATTATTATTATTATTATTATTATTATTATTATTTTGTGTAGTAACACATGTTTATTATACGTATGGTAATAGTAATATTTTCTTATATCTTTTTAGGGGTTATACACCTGATATGAGTAATATTGGGTAATTATCTCAGTTCAATGCAGTTGATCATTATCAGTAGGTATACTTTTTAATAATTAAACAATATAAGTGTTTTGATGTTTAATATTTACAATACTTGAACTCCCTCTGTAGTGAAAATTATTCACAAAACTCGCCAGTGGTACCAAACATTGATTTCGGTGCAATTGATCTTTCTTTAAGCCCAGACAATATTGATCATTATCGGTAGGTTGATCACCTTGATATTAAATAATTCATATATATGTGTGTGTGTGTGTGTGTGTGTGTGTGTGTGTGTGTTACATCCCGTAATACCAGAGCTACTAATTGAGAACGTGATTAAGGGTTTAAGATTTGAATTTTGAAAGAAAATACTTATTACATTTTTTTTAGGGGAAATGTCGGAAAAATGTGACGAAGGAAAAACTTAATTACTTGAAAGTTGATTCTCAGATTTGATATATGGAATTAGTATAGTATATTGAAGTATTGGATCTAATAATATGAGGCCCGTCAAAATTTCAAAATTTCGCGGGACCTTCGATTTAAGATATTTGGACAAGATATCTAGATATTTTGGAAGGGAATTTCGGCCATTAAGAGGGTGACACTTGTCCCTCATTAATTGCCACTTGTCTTGGAAGACTTTGACTTAGCTAGATATTATATATTTAAGAGAGGCTTGCAAGACTCCAACACTTAGCCATTATTCCACAAAACATTTTCTATCTCTCTCACTCTCGGCCCATTGAAGAAATAAAGAACAAGATCATTTCATCTTCCAATATCAACTTGTTGATCCAAGATTTAGCTCCCTAATGGAGTGCTAAGCCAAGATAATCTCTCCAAGTCTTTCAAATTTCATTGAGCCGTGAGTAAGGGTTTGAAACCCTAGGGTTGTTCTTCAACTTTTTGGAGATGAAACGTGAAGGGAAGATGGGTGTAAGGTTGTAGAGGATGCGTATATGTGATTGAAACTTGAAGAATAGGAGCTAAGACTAACCTAAGGACCGACTCTTCACGGAATGTTTTGAGGTAAGATTTCGTCCTCCTCTTGAAGTAATTAGATATTACATGTTGTAGTAATGTATAGATGAGCTTGTGCTAAAAAGAAGGAAGATTAAAAAGTGTTTGAACGTTTTTTGGATGTTGAGGCCGAGAGCTAGACATTTTCGGCCCATTGGAATTGTTGGTCGTTTTGTTGTTATTTTCACTTGTTGCATGTTATATAATGAAAGAAATATTTTTGTTGATAGTTGATATGATTTATATAACATGTTGAAATGTGAATTGGATTATAAGGAATTGTGGAAAAGGGCTTTGAAATTGTTGTTGTGTTGTTGGCCGCGAGAGACATTAACTTGTTGGTTTATTGTGGGCTGATTTTGTGGACTGTTTTAATAAGATTATGGGGCTAAATTTTGCACGTAAAATCCCCTTTGGTTAACTGTTGGTTGTGCCCTTAATTGTGGCTTGATTGTTGTTGAATTTGGGCCTTGGAAAAGATGAAAAAATACGTATAAACGGGAGAAGTGCTGCCCAAATTCCCATAGAATAAGAGGACCATTACTTGGTATTAATCTACCTTAGAAAGCATGAAGTTGATAGAAGTGCTATTGTCATTATAGGTTGAAGTTCTACGTGTGGCGTATTCTACTTATCGTGTGGATTAGCCGAAGAGGTATGTGGAACTCTTTCTATCTTTCTTTGAGCACGAACCTTATAAAATGTGTACGATGGACGTACATGTTTTAAATGAAATTGGATTCATTGTAGTATTTGAAAGAAGCTACTTGATTTGAAAAGTATAAATTACTTGACTTTATTTTAAAAAGGGAAGTTGTTTACCTATTCAGTTGATAATGTCTTGAGTTTTGTTTTTTGAAAATGATAGTTCATTCTATTTGAGCTAATGAGAGTCAAAGATGATTTAAATTGCACATAGTTGCTTGTGATAGTTATATGTGTACAATCCTTTATATTTGAACCGTGTCCCAGAATGGACCGGGCAGTATACCTTAATGGGCAGGGCAGTATATATAACATGACTTTACCGTGTTCCAGAAGGGGCAGGACAAAATACCTTATTGACTTTACCGCTTCCCAGAAGGGGCCGGGCAGAATACCTTATTGACTTTACCGCGTCCCAGAAGGGGCCGGGCAGAATACCTTATTGACTTTACCGCGTCCCAGAAGGGGCCGGGCAGAATACCTTATTGACTTTATCGCGTCCCAGATAGGGCGAGCGTAATACGCTACAGGCGATGTTGTGTATAATATTCGGGTTCAACTCCCATGACAATATTTGTTTATATGGACAGACGTCCATAATTTTTACATGACTTTCATATCTTGAAAGTTGATTTCATATTTTGAAATGGTATTGATTTCATAATTTGAAAGAATACGGTTGGTCTCACTTTTAAAAGGCATAACTTAAAGGGTAAAGTTGACTCTCATTACTCTATTTGAAAAGGCACAGTGCACTGGTATTTGATTATTACACTTGTCTCTTGTTATCTTTTTGGCCTATTATAATCTCATTTACATTACTTATTGTTTTACATACTTGGTACATCTTTCGTACTGACCCCCTTTCATCGGGGGGCTTGCCGCAGGTGTAGGTACACAGTTTGTTGATCCTTGCTCTTAGGATCTCAACTCAGTTTTTGAGGAAGCTTCATTATTTCGAAGACTTGTCTTTTGGTACGAAGTTTACAGTCTTATGTACATTCAGGGGTACGGCGGGGCCCTGTCCCGTCATAGTGTACTGTCTAAAACTCTTAGAGGTCTGTATTCATATGTGGGGACTTGCGGGACTTGTATTTATTTTGGGCCAATTGTATAACTGTATTGTCGGGATGTTCCCGTATATATATAGCGGCAGCCTCACCGGCTTGCCTTGTTGCTACTTATACAGTTTTCATATTTTATTGGCCTATGTCTTAGATGTGATGTGAGAGTATAAGAGTGGATGCCCAGGTAGGACATCAGTCGCGCACCCGAGGTCGGGTCGTGACAATATATTGATGTTTGTATTTAAAATATGTTACCTATTTTTCGTGTAGGAAGATGCCTTTACTAAATGGTGAAGATTACCCAAATCATATAGAAACATCATCGAGTGATAGTGATGATATATCGAATACCGAGGTATCCGATGATGGTGACGTAAATATATCAGATAGTGAGATTGATATTCATCCTCATAGGTATGAACAATAGTTAGTGGAAATGATGCAAAGTCGGTCACACCAGCAAGAACCACTGGCAGAAAGCCCAATTCACCAGCACGAACCGATGACAGAAAACCCAATTTATTGACATTCTAACGTGATTTCATATCTTTACAGTCTTGAAAATCGTTCTGATGCCTTTGTCTTCACCAGAGAAGATGATTATATTCTCCAAGCAATGTAAAATATCCGGGAGATCTTGTAAAAGGTAATGTTCACCTAGATAGAACTGAAACGACAGCTTCCACGAACAATGTGAAGGCTCACCTCAAAAACAGGATCTACGCGAACGAACTCGTCAGCCACTAGTCTCACCCTCAACAACAGTATCTGCATGGACATGCAGGTAATGCGTGAGTTATACGTAAATATAACCCAGTAAAATCCTCGACCCGTCATTTTGAATACTCCTAAAACAAGTGTTAGAAAATACAAACACACAACAAACATTGAGATAATATGCACCAAAGTATATTATATAATATGTTGCTTAATAAGATTCAAACAAATGTCCAACAAGTACACTATATATCTCTACACATTCTACACTCGGGACTTGTCATAAATAACAACGAAAAAGATTAACCTAACACCCCGACGAGTCCACGACAACGTATATGATGCCCCAATAGAATACTACGACAACAAGTACAACGCCCTTAACATATTACGACAACATGTGTTTGCCCATAACATATTATGGCAGCATATGTAAGCCCCTAGTAAATATATAATGACAGCTACATAATGATATCTGACACCCCAACGCCATGGTACGAGACCACACCACACCACAAACCACTCAATAAATCATTTTTAATACTCTTCTCAAAATAACATAGTCGCGGCTATTCAAAGACCACCGATTCTGCCAAGCACACGCTTGACCCAACACATGGACTAGATAGACAAAATATATTTTTAAAGCATGTTTTAAAAAGCAAGTACCAAAGCTTAAAGTCTCACTTACCTCAAATTCACAATTCAAGCGAACTTTTCAATAAATCAAAATTGCGCTCTCGAGTCTCCGGATCATCTCAAACTACACAAAAACGGATTCAGAGTGGTCAAAATCCTTAGGAAAAACTACTTCTACATTTTTAGAGGCTTAAACAGTCAAAGTCAATTTTTAAAGGACGAACACGCCCTCTGGTCAATTGGTTCAAAACCGACAAGACATATGTTTTCAAAAAGCTCTCGACGAGACGATTCCAATGATATATAGAAGTCTAAAATTCGACATTATTTGCCTCTTCAAATCAATGATTAGGTTGAAGAACCTTAGTGCTAAACTTTCTCAATTAATTAAAATATTCCCATGTTTTCACCATAAAATTTACCCATAATTGCATATTAAACTTAAATAAAAAATTAGAGTCATTGCCTCGATGATTTAAGATAAAAATCTCTATTTTCTCCCTCTCTTTTCTTCTCTTTTCTTCCTCCCTTTCTTTTTCTTCTATTGCGTTTTTCTTTCTCTGATTCTGCGTACTGCTTCCTCCCCCCCCCCCTCCCGCCCTCCCCCTATTCTGTCTCACGTTTGAGACTTTTAACGGATTACTTTTCTTCTCTTTTGGGCTTGGCCACTATATTTTTTTGTTCCCTTTTATTTTAATCATTATTTTTTCCTCTTTTTAAAAAAAAACTAAATAACCCCTGATTTAATTTGGATTATTATCTATGGATCATATACTTTAACGAATAAAAAAGAATCTGATTAGAAATAGAAATAATCAAACAACACATAATGATTTGTCCAATCAGCAAAACTTGTGAACAATTTAACAACATAAATAGAATCAAGACAATATCAAATTTAGTCGGTCTGAAAAAACTTGGTAACAATTGAATAACAAAGTAAAATTTGTCCATCTAACAAACTTGTAAATATTTTAACAAAATAAGTAGAATTATAGTATCAAATTTAATCTATTTGGTAAAACTTGTAAATAATTGAACAATACAGTCAATATTTATCCATTTTGAAAAACTTGTGAATAATTTAACAAGATAGGTACTAATACAATGACGATAGTACCATGGGTTGCCTCTGACAAAATTTGTGAATAATTGAACAACACAAACAAGATTTGTCAATTTGACAAAACTTATAAACAAGTGAATAATACAAACAAGTTTTGCAAATTCGACAAATTTTGTAAATAATTTAACAAGATAGGTAAAATACGTTGCCCGACAAAATTCTTAAACGATTAAACGAGCCTAATTTTGTCATTATTCCGACAGTAAGTTTATCCAAACCTTCACAAGGGAAGGCCCATCTTGCCAGAACTGTAACGTTCTCTGGGCCTTCTGGCCCAAAGTTGGATATAACCAGTAGTTTTTGAATGAAGATCGAACAGATCTTTCCCTCTTCTCACAACGGAAAAAAAACTTCAACTAGGGTTTTCAATTGATTGGCTGAAGGTATATTTAAAGGTAATAGTGTAAAGAATGGATCTTGGCTTAACTCAATCTCAAAAGGTAGCTTGTAGGGTGAAAATTGTCAAGTCTGAGCATGTTCCCATTCCATTTGCGATGTGGACTTAACAAACAGTTTTCCCCATTTTTTACTTTTAAACTTGCGCGGATCATTTTAGGTTAATTTTAATTTTTGTCACTGCTAGATTATACAGTTGAGAAGTAATTAATAATTACGGCACTGAAGAGTAATTTATGTGTGCACGTACTGTAATGCTCAAACTAGCAGCATAATTGGGTTATAACTTCTTGTTACACTGTAGCTGTTCATACTAGGGACTTTATTTTTCCTTTTTATTAGTTTCAATTTTATGTTGTTCAAGTTCATCTGTTCAATCTCAGCTGCCTATTATTATTTTTACATAGGACGTCGTTGCTCTAGTTATATGCCTAAATGCTAGAAAATAAAAGAGAAAGCTTATATCCAACCTACTCCGTTAAAATGATGTGGGATTTTCGTTGTAATTGAAAATTTGTGAAATTGCAACTCAGAGTTGCACTTTCCCGTCCTAACTATTATATGTTTGTGTTTGCTGTTTTCTTTCATTTATTTTTAAAGTAAATTGTGATTTGAAAATTTACTTTACTTCGTCCATGCATAGGAGCGAGTGGCAGAGCTAGAATTTTTGTCAAGAATGTTCAAATTTATGTAGTATATATATTAAGGGTGTTCAATATGGAATATATATATATATATATATAGACATGTCTACACTCTATAATGTTTTGGCAAAGGGCGTTCGGTTGCTGTGGCTGTGGCTCCACCACTGATATTAGGAGCCCATCAGCTTCATGTAGATAGTCCTCTAAAGAAAATCTGTCACCAGTAGGCTTTTTATTTGATTTTAGGAATTGGTCTGTGGTTAATGAAACTTCATTATGTCAAAAACACTTAAATAATTGTTTTACTGAATATTTCTATTAGTTTTATGCTGTTCTCAGTTCAGTTAAGTGGATGCGTCCACTTTTACATGTTATGAATGTTTTGTTCAATGTCCTTGCAATAGATTTAGGCTCTTATATGATTTTATTGAATTATTTTTGTCCTAATATGAAGGTGCTTCTAACACGAGATTTCTTCTTCCAGGTTTGTACTGCTTATATTTAAAAACATGGAGAAAACAGACCATGTAGTAGCTGAAGGAGTTCTGGATGTTAAAAATCAAAGCTTTCTGCTCGGGGCAGAGAAGTCAAGTGTTCAATCTCCTTTACCTTTGGAGAAGAGGGGCATCACTGGAGTTGCAACAGTGACACCGGCAAAAAAGAATGAGCAATCTCCCGTTACACATGAAATAGATATTGCTGAGCTTCCTGAAAAGTCTGCTCCTTATTTTACTAAATTATAAGTTTATCCATGTAATGGTTTCTAACTCTAACAGTGACTATGTTTTGATCTTCAGATACAGAAACTTGTCAGAGTTCTTTGATCGCATGCTTTGCTCGTTGAGGTTGATCAGTCTACGAAAACGGTCACCTACTTTTCAGAACGTTTCCAGTCAGGTTGCAGTACTGACAGGAAGGTAGCTGGGTGGTTGCAGACCTCATCTTCTCATTACTCTTTTTCCTTTACTATCTTATCAGTGTGAATTTCCTTTTATATCTGTTCTCTTCTCTAAATCTCTTTCCTGCATGTGGTAATTGATCTTACCTCTGCAATTATTTTATTGATGGTGGCAGCTCTCTTTCTGGTTATCATTCTTGAGAAAACCAAAACAAAAAGAGTACTGAAGCTAGTAAAACATGTTATAAGTTACATGAATGATATCACCTTCTTCAAGCTCTTGTACATATCTCTTCTTTCAGAACTACCCATATTTGGATTAATGTCTTGAAAGCATTGAGAAAAAAGAATTTAACAATTTGAAGCTTACTAAATAATATTCGTTTCAAAACCAGGTGAATTTCTTAACACCAAACACCATTTCTTATAGTTTTGTTGCAAAAAAAATTGATTTAAAAAAAAAAAAACTTCCAACACTTTATGAAAACAAACGCCACCTAATTCGGTTTATTGAACTTTCATTTAGTCTAAAGAAATCTTTCTGATTTATCCCTTGAATTAATAGTATTATTAAGCCATATAAGCGAAAAGAAGAGCGTGTGAACTACTTGATTTTAATCTGGCTGAACATTGCGGGTTTCAAAGGAACTAGAGCATTATGTATATACCAGTTGTGTTTGACTGTGAACCATGAGATTGAGATACCTGATGTTTGTTCTATTACCAAGAGCAAGTAGCTCACTGGTAAGCATTGGTGGGCCACAGAGATCTGTTTGTCTTGTTGTTACATAGATTCTCCCATATATTATAAGAAGTTGTATGAAGTGAAGTATCATGACTTTGTTTAGTGATACTTAGTCCTGCTTTTGTTGGAGACATGTGGATTTATGGATTTATGAAGCTGAGCTTTGGAAGGGTGGTAAAGTGGGTTCAAATTGTCTAGGACTGAGGGCGTAGTTGTTGATGTGGATTTATGGGGTTGCAAATGCTACCAGTTTCAATTCACTAAGTAAATCCACTGTCCACGAACTGCAGCCATAAAATGTATCATACAAGAGTATATTGGTAGAATTTTCATTCTCAGTCCATAGTTGTAACATATTTCAGCAATTAAGTCTGTATTCCTCTACTTTTGTCAGAAAATTCACACACGGGCATCTCGCACAGATAAAGTACATAGTTCCTGAAGCCATTCAGATAGATAAATTACTTGTACATGATGCGAAGACCATGTGCATGGAGCCAGATATTAAAATTACCTTGCATTTTGATGTTGTGGAAGATCATGAAGAACACTCGAAGTTTATGAGCCTCAGCAGTCTTTTTCTATCCAGGCTTATGGATTTGCTCAATAAACATGCTCAGGTAATAACCCTGAAAATTTTGGTATTTAACGGTTTCCTGGTATTTAACGGTTTCTGGAAGAATTGTTCAAACTTGTCTAGACATGAAATCCCGTGGGGTCTGGGGATGGTAGAGTGTATACAGACCTTGCCTCCAAAGTCTAGACATGAGTAGAATTTGGATATACAAAATCTGGCGCTTCAGTAAACAGTAATCCAGATAAGCTAATTGTTCAAGAATATTTATCGCAATATCACATAAATTCAATTGTTGATTTATTGGGTTCTTTATTGGCTATTTTATGAAGAGCTATTGTAAATGATTTCTTTATTTGGATAAATATAAGTTGTCTTAATCCTGGATAATGTATTATAACTCTGTGCATTCGATTTTGTTCTTGCTATAACTTATTAACTCTTTCATGAAATAATTTTGCTCTTTAAACTGATTTTTGAAGCTTAGAATGTGTGGTTTCTCACTTTTTGGAGGTCAAGACAAATCATGCATCTTTTATTTGTCCAACTAAGTTGATTCCATTATATATATACTCTGAGATTCTCCTTTTGCTAACTGTAAAGCAGGATTGCGACATCCCCGAAGCCATACTTCCTGACCCGTTTAACCAAAGCTGCCTCACTAGCAATGCAGACAAGTTGCCTATGGATTTATCAAGTTCTCATGAATCCAAATCATTATCATCATCCCATCTCTGTCCATCCTTCAGTCCACGCTTTTCTCGGCGAACGGCTTCTGCAGAAGCAAAAATAGATCACATCTCGGTACCTTTGTCCACATGCTCACCTTGTGAATCTGAGTGTACACTGAATCAGGAACTTGACTCTAAAAGGGCATCTCCTAAGTCATCCAAATCTTCCATCAACCTGAACAATGTTGAAGAGAGCCAACCTATACCGGGTTGTAGTTTGGTTGAAAATGAAAGAACTCCTATGAAGATTCTGTCTGCGAGTGAACTAATGCTTGAAACACCTGCTCAGCCCACACCAAAGAGATCGGTGCCAATTACCGAAGACAAGCACAAGAAAATGACGGACCAAGACTCTGTTGTTCTCAATCTAACTGCTGCTAAACGGTCATTGGATTTTTTTAATTTGGAGCATCATGACCTTAAAATGGAAAGGAAGACTATTTCAAAGGAAGATCATGTTGATATATGCCCTAATGAGGTACGGTACCATTTATTACCTGGGCAAGTTCTTAGATGTTTTTACATTTAGAAAAGCCACAAAGAAGTTTCTGATATTAATGCGACTATGTGAGTATGTTCATTTTAGGACTCAATATCAACCTATGTTTCTCTTTGCTCATTTAGTCTTGAAACAGTGATGATCGACTATCTTCGATTAGTTTAAAATAATTTATTCTTTATTACTGTAGTCAGTTTTTGCTGTCAAGAGATTTCCTCCTCCCGCTCTCTTTGGTATAAGCAGCTAAGAAATATGCTAATTTGGGCATCTATTTGCTATTAGTAGAAGAGTCTTATTCCGCAGCTCAAGTGGGTGCAAACCTTGAATACTAAGGTTTAGATCCCAGCAGAAGCAGAAAACACTATGTGATTTATTTCCATCTGACCAAGCACACCAGTTTACCTAAGTTTTAAAGCAAAAGTACACGTTTTTTAGAGAAAGGTGATAAAGTTATCTTACAAAGGAAGAAGCAACAAGAAAGTAGAAATTAGAAGACATGAAGTGGTTAACATGCATGTGTGTTGGTAAAAGAGATTATTTTGCAAAATATTTTCTCTTTCTTTATATTCGTCAATCTTTAAATTTATACAACAAAATCTCTTTTTTCCTTTTCTTTCTATCTCTTTTTTTCTTTTATAACACGGCGGTGTCCGAGCAATGTACATGCACCTCGACTATTTCATTGGGAACATGCTGCACTATTTAGGTATGGCAATAAAACATTTCTAAACATTGAGTTAATCATTTTGTGCAAGGAAAAGAAGGGAAAGGTTTAGTGATTTAGGTGGAATTTTTTTAATCAACAATTTTAGGCAGATACATCAGTTTTCATACAAAGTTCCTGGTGCTGGATCAATAAATTACTCCTTCCCTCAAATGATATGTGATGGCTTTAAAAAGCTAAAGACAAGAACAACCAGAGAAAAGTAGTAGAAAATGACAAGTGAAAACACTATTAAATAGTGGATACATCAGTTTTCATACAATAATAATTTATTGATATTCGGGGAAGTTTCCCCTATGTACAACTGGTATTCTAAAGTGAAGAACCCACACATGGTTCTCTACAGAAAACACCAATCATCTAAACTTTGGAACCTCGCGGGTACACAGAACTTTTTCATTCATCTCATTATATTGTCGTGACTCATTGAATCTTGTGGTTAAATGGGATTGCCATCATCCAGGTGCATGATTGGATTGCCTTATGTCTACTTAGCATATTCAGAGCTGAAAGGCAACTTGGACTGTGGCCTCCACATTTTCGCTTGCTTTATTGATATGTTTACCATGAAATTAATTGTGAATCTTCTGGTCGGTTCAGGAAAGGAGTTGCTCCTTTAGCAAGGAAGAGAAGATCTATCAAAGTCATTTAACTGCAGCCCGGCAGGAATCCTTTGGTTTATCTGATCTTGTTCGTCTAATTCACCACATTTTTCAGTCTGTTGGCTGTCGTTCGATGACTAAAGTGGAACTTGTTCACAAGATTATAGTGAATGACTATGATATTGATGAGAACAGTATGCTCAAAAGCTGTATCTATTCTTTTCTTACTTTTGCTGACTCATCATCAACTTTATGAAGGGGAGCCTTGGAGTAACTAATAAGTTGCCTCCATGTGACCAGGAGGTCACGGGTTCAAGTCGTGGAAACAACCTCTTGCAGAAATGCAAGGTAAGGTTGCGTACAATAGGCCCTTGTGGTCTGGCCCTTCCCTGGACCCCGCGCATAGCGGGAGCTTAGTGCACCGGGCTGCCCTTTTTATGCTCATCAACTTTATGATAGTGCATTTTGTCTACATGTAGCTGATGTGGAAGGGCAGATAGAACTTCTTGAGAGGCTAGTTCCAGATTGGCTATGTAAGAAGTCTGCTCCTACTGGAGACCTTTTGTACAGGTATCTATGATGTAAAACATTATACTGAATTTTGTTTTGATTTTACTATGTGAGAGCATGGTGTGGTAGGATATCTTTTCTGTTTTAGAGGTCACAGGTTCTGTCTCCAAAGGCATTTTCCCCAAATAATCTACTTTTTCACTGATATTTAGGTGATTTTGTGGACTTGGAGTATGTTTTCCATTAAAACCCGGGCTCAAACATTAATTGTTTTGGAGCTTAGTGCACCGGGCTGCCCTTTTATCCATTTTATATTGCTGAAATTTGGCTTTTAAAAGGCAGGGTCAATATTGCTGCATTGATAGTGGAAAAGGGAAGGAAACTTACCATGCTTAGTTGGTCAATTGGCTTGGTACCAGCACACTCGCTGCTGTTTCCTGGCACCTGTTTTGCACAAACCTTTTAGTTATTGCTTCTCGTGAACAGAGAAACGATAGAAAAGATTTTGGTGATTGGTTGGTTCACAATTTACAAGAGGGCTCCTGATATAGGAGTTTGAGAGGAAATACGGGGAGTTGTTACTCTTTGAGATTCCTAATCATTTTAATACATATAATCACGACTTTCAACAAATGACGAAATCATTAAAATACTCTATAAATATTTTAATGATTCTCTTGAGTTTTAGCTCTTCTTGATTGTCACTTAAGCTATCATTAGCTTCTAGCATTTATCATTTTTGTCAAAGATTGTTGAGGAGACAATCATAAACCAATAAACTTAGGAGAATGTTCACTTGAATGGCTTTTTATGGTGAAGAGTATATGGCTGCATAAACTTCTGGAGAATGTTAATTTGCATCTTTTGGTGAAGAGTTTATGATTGTGTTTTTCTTATCATTTTTTCGGCTGTACTATGCGTCGTTATTTATGGTTTTAAGTCATGACGTATTGTAATACTGTTTCTGGGTGCAGTATCAAGAACACTTCAGACTTGAACTCTGTCTGCGAAAGGGTTGTAGGTGTATGATCCATTTGGTGCGAGGTTAGTGTGCTTGCAGTTTTATTATTAAAAATAAGAAATTGCATTGATAAATTCACTTACAAATAGAATGGGACAATAATCCTGACCTTAGATGTGCTGTTGAAGGTTGTGTGTGTACTCCTCTGTAAGCTTGTGTTAATTTATCCTCTTTTTCAGGGGACATTCTGTTGGAGTTGCTCAAAATAGAAACATAGTTATGGTTCCTCGACTCCGGAGCAACCATATACAAGAACTTGGTGCATTCCCAGAATATTTGAGAAACAAGGGAGGGTGATTATTGTCCAACACATGTAGTGAATGCATACCTTAGCCTGCTTGTAATTTTCTGTGAAGTAGATTAGTATCAATGAAGGCTGTGGAGCAGCTTGTTGACACAAAAGTTGCAGTACATTTGTAGTATGTAATAACTCACCTAATTGATTGATGGAGCAGCTTGGTGTTGCATTTCCTCCTCATCATCATCATCATTCCTACTTGTACTCTCTCCCACCCTCCCTACATTTACATGTATTTCTTTTTAACACTTGATAGAATTCACTCAATCACTAATATATGTAAAATTCATCTAATCAGATAGACTAGTTAAATGATCTACTTCGCAATGATGGAATTTCTATTGCGTTTACCAAATCACATTGAATTTTACCCAACTCCATATGTGAGATGTATGAATTTACGTATGAACAGAGGAAGAAAGAGAATGAATCAAATGTTTATATTTGTTGAAACATCTGAAACTTTAGAAATATATATGTATTGGAAGGAAAGAGTAAAAACTGTCTAATTTCTTAGGTTTCAATGTCACTTGTATTAATGTTTGGTACTCATAAATCATAATAACTATTATTCTTTAACAATCTATTTGTCGTGATTGTTTTGTTTAATTAATTTTAGGACCATATTTTGATGATCCAAAACAGTGAGAAACTGGTAATAACAGCTACAACTTTTAAACGTCTAATTGACAAATCCACAAGCCATG
Source organism: Przewalskia tangutica (assembly GCA_029844215.1). Taxonomy (NCBI): domain Eukaryota; kingdom Viridiplantae; phylum Streptophyta; class Magnoliopsida; order Solanales; family Solanaceae; genus Przewalskia; species Przewalskia tangutica. Next base: position 95,427,858 of record CM056732.1, on the reverse strand, counting down.
AAAATTTAATCAAGCAAATTCATGCTCAATCCATAACATGTGGTGTCTTCACCCAATCTCATCAATCTTTTGCCTGCAAATTGCTCAATGTATACACCAAACTGAACAAAACCATTTCATGCCCACAAGGTGTTCGATCAAATTCCCCAACCAGATATTGTCTCCCGGACTTGTTTTCTATCTCTACATTTACAATTACAACAACCCACTAAAGCCTTAGCTCTGTTCACCCACCTACTGTTTCAACTTCTCTTAAACCTGATTCACATTCCATAGTTGCAGCTCTATCAGCTTGTGCTCGCACACAACAATTAATAGAAAAACAGTGCATGCTATGGTGTATAAATTTATTAATCAACCTGAACCCATTGTCGGTAATGCTTTAATCGATATGTATAGCCGCACGGAGAGAATCTTGTTAGCTCAACGTGTATTTGATAGTATGCAAGTTAAGGATATTGCTACTTGGACTAGTTTGCTCAACAAGTTTGTAGTTTCCGGGGAAATTGAGTGTGCGTGGAAGTTGTTTGAGGAAATGTCTCACAGAAATTCCATCTCGTGGACTGTGATGATTGTGGGATGTGTACGTGGTAAAGAACCGGTTGGGGCATTGGAATTGTTTCAGAGAATAATGAGGAAGGAAGGTGATGATAGTGTAACAGACTTTACTAAGAAGAAGAAGGGGTTGAGAAGAGGAAAGAGAAGAGAGATGAGAAGAGAGGATTTTTGTATATATTCTGGATAACTTTCCCAAATGATGGTTACAATTCTTTTAAGACTTACAAGAGACCTAATAATAAATACAAAAAATAAAGTATTGAAATGTAATTAAACATTCTTGGGGACCAAACTGTCCAAATTAAATATAATAGTGCCTAATTAATAATAAAACTTAGTTATATGTGTAACATTGTGACAATTCATCCTCCTTGAAAATAAACTTATCCCTTCAAAAATCAGTCATTTCTGAAAATTGAGACTTCATGAATTGATAATCCCCTCAAGTAGCTTCTTCTGGCAGTAAATTAGTCCATTGTACTAGCAACTGAGTAGTAGCTCTATTGCCTTTCTTGATCATCCTCCTCTCCAATATGACAACTGGTTCTGTTCTTACTTGACCTGCGCAGAGCGAAGGGAGTCGATAAGGCTACATGTGAGCACCTATCTTCTTCTTGAGTTGAGACAGATGAAAAACTGGATGTATCCTTGCAGTATTAAGTAATGCGAACTTGTATGCTACTGGCCCAATCTTCTGGATGACCTGGTAAGGACTATAGAATTTAGATGATAATTTGAGGCTCTTTCTGATGGCTACTGATGCCTGTCTGTAAGGTTGTAGCTTTAATAACACCAGTCGCCTCGCGGAATTCTCTTTCGATCCTCGCTTTATCTGCATTCGCGCCGTTACATGCCTTTTCAAGTTTTCTTTCAAAACCTTGGCCACTAATTGTCTTTCTCTGAGTAATTGATCCACTTTATCTACCTTGGTTTGGGCAATGAGTTCAAAGATTAATTGAGGAGGATCATAACTATATAGTACCTTAAAGGGGGTCATCTTTAATGAAGTATGGTAGTTGCTATTGTACCAATATTCTGCCAGGGGTAACCATTTGTGTCACTCTTTTGGTTTATGCCCAGTCATACATCTCAAGTAGTTTTCTAGGCATCTGTTGAGTCTTTCAGTTTGACCATCTGTTTGAGGGTGGTAAGCTGAACTGTAACACATTTGAACTTGTAGTAGTTTAAACATTTCTTTCCAGAAAATGCTAGTAAACACTTTATCTCTGTCAGACACTATACTTTTGGGTAGGCCATGTAATTTATAGATGTTATCCAAAAATAATCTGGCTATCTGTGAGGCTGTAAAGGGATGGGCAATAACTAGGAAATGTGCATGCTTACTGTATCTGTCAATAACTACTAGTATGGTATCCTTCCCTTCAGATGTTGGTAGGCCTTCAATGAAGTCCATGGAAATGTGTTCCCAAGCCCCTTCAGGGATGGGTAATGGTTGCAGCAAGCCTAGGTAAGCCACTTGTTCACCCTTACATCTTTGACATACTTCACATGCTTGTACCACCTCCTTAACTTGTTCTCTCATTGCAGGCCAATAGAATATTGATTTGAGCCTTTGGTAAGTGGCAAACACCCCTGAGTGCCCTCCTAATCCAAATTTGTGTATTGTTAGAACCAGCTGCTGTCTCAAAGCTCCATTTTGTCCCACCCAGGCTTTACCTTTATACTTCAACACTCCTTGTTGCATTGAGAGGGTCTGTTCACTGTTACCATTGTCCCCAATTGTAGTCATAGCTTGTAACACTTCAGGATCTCCTTTGTAGCTGTTCAGAATGTCTTCCATCCATTTGGGTTGTATCTGAGTTATTACACAACATGTATTATCCTGTTGAACCATAGTTTTCCTGGATAAGGCATCAGCTACTATATTCTCCACTCCTTTCTTGTAGTGTATTTCAAAACTTAAGCCCATTAGCTTAGTTATCCCTTTATGCTGCAGAGAAGTGGTTATCTTCTGGTCTTGTAGGAATTTTAAGCTGAAATGATCAGTTTTGATGATGAAATGATGAGGGTGTAGGTAATGTCTCCACTTATCAACAGCTTGTAGTAATGCTATTAATTTATTCTCATAAGTAGACATGCCTTGATGTCTTTTGCTCAAAACTTGGCTCATAAATGCCAAAGGTCTTTTGTCCTGCATTAACACAACACCAATCCCTGTGTTGCAAGCATCCACTTTCAGAATGAAGGGTTTAGTGAAATCTGATAGTGCTAATACAGGTGCACTAGACATATCCTTTTATAGTTGATCAAATGCTGCCTCAACTTCCACACTCCACTGGAACTCCCCTTTCCTTAGTAATTTGTCAATGGTTTGCTAATATGTGCATACCCCTTAACAAACTTTCTATAATAACCTGTTAATCCCATAAAACTCCTCAGTTCCTTCACTGTTTTAGGGTAAGACCAATTTAATATTGCTGCCACTTTGCTAGGATCAGTACTTACACCATTGTTCTGTATGATATGTCCCAAATACTCCACCTGACCTTGCCCAAACTCACATTTGCTAAGCTTGGCAAATAATTGATGTCTTATCAGCAGTTTTAACACAGACTCTAGGTGTCTTAACTGATCTTCCATAGTTTTACTGTAAACTAGTATGTCATCAAAGAACACCAATATGAATTTACTCAAATGTTCATTGAATACACAATTCATAAGGGATTGGAAGGTAGCAGGTGCATTGGTTAAGCCAAAGAGCATTACCTTAAATTCCCACAGGCCATAATAGGTTCTAAATGCAGTTTTGTACTCATCTCTTTCCTTCATTCTAACCTGATGATATCCAGCCCTCAAGTCTATCTTAGAGAACACCCTGTATCCACATAATTCATCCAGCAAGTCCTCAATCATAGGTATAGGGTATTTGTTCTTCACAGTCAGGCTGTTTAACCTTCTGTAATCTACACACAACCTCAATGTAGAGTCTTTCTTTTTAACCAACAAGGCAGGAGATGCAAAGGTTGATTAACTGGGTACTATTGTCTCAGCCTTAATCATATAAGTGATAATGGCTTCAATGGTATTCTTTTGATCGTAAGAATACATGTAGGGTCTAAGGTTAAAGGGTTGGGCTCCAAGAATTAGGTTGATTGTGTGATCACAAGTTCTTTTTGGGGGTAGTTCAGTGGGTTCATGAAAAAGGGATTTGTATTTTTGTAATAATGTGATGATAGTAGGGTGTATGCACAATTTCTCCAGACTTGAGATCACTGGATTGATCATGGCTATTTCAGCAACCATTTCACCAGTGCCACACTGTAACATTCTCTTCAGTTCCTCATTATTCATTGTTGCTATTCCAATATCTTTTTGCTCCCCATATAATGTAATCATTCTTTCTCCACACATGAAGCTCAAGATCTGAGGTCTGGTATGTAGTATCATAGGTGCTACTCTATCTATCCAGTCTATGCCCAATATCATATCACAACCCCCCACCTTCATTAGTCTTAATCTGAAAGTGAAATGTTCATTCTGCATTTTTCACTTAAACACATGGCTCTCCAGGTGACAGTTCATTTCTTGCCCATTAACTACATAAACTCTCATAGTCTTTTCCATAAGTTGTATTGGTAATCTCAGTTTCTTAACAATGTAGGGATCTATGAATGAATGAGTAGATCCATTATCTATCAAGACTGTCATAAGTGTTTTACCAGCATACCCTATGATCTTTATAGTTGATACCTTTCCTTTGGATGAACTTATTGCCCAATAGAGCATTTATAGACACTTCAACTTGTTCCATTTGCTCCTCCCCTGCCTCTTCCAGAGTCTCAGCCACATCCACAAATACCTTCTGATTCCCCCCATCTCCCTTCACAGCCATTCCCTCCATATTGTTTAAGAATATTAACTTGCATTGGTGTTCAGGGAAGTACCTTTCCTTACACCTGTAGCACAATCCATGTTCTCTGAGTTTCTCAAGATTGGGTGGAGGTGTATTGGGCTTGTAGGGAATTTTGTTTATTGGTCTATTGGCTGGGTATGAAGGTCTGATAGGTGGTTGGGTATTAGGATATTTAGAGGTGGTTGGGATATTTCTGGTGTAATGGGTGGTTATAGGCTTTGGTTGTACAAAAGGAATGAGAGCCTTGAAAGACTCCTCATAGAGTTTAGCAGTCTCATATGCATCTAAAACAGTATGGGTGTCACGACCCGACCTCGGATCCGTGACTGGTGCCTTACCCCGGGAACCCTTGTAATACAACATCAGAGAAAACCAGCGGAAATAAACTCACAAACAAGAACCATATAAGATAAAATAGGTTAACCCAAGAATGGCTACCTTTCCGTAACATAAATAAAACAGAACTGAACAGTTACATCCTTAATAACCCAATTTATAACCGGACTACAGGCCTATAAGAGTTTGTAACAACCATGACGGGACAGGGCCCCGTCATACCCCTGAATGTACACGAAACCTACAACATCAGGGAGAACCGTACCAAAAGTCAAGTCAAGCCTCCGGAGAAATGGAGCTTCTGACACCTGAGCAAAGATCCTAAGAATGAGGATCCACCACCTGCTTACCCTTACCTGCGGCATGAATGCGGCCAGGAAGGGGTCGACACAACGTACCAAGTATGTAAAACTGGAAAATACTGTAATAATATCATAAGTCAAAAATAAGCTGGAGTCTTAGATAAAGATCAATTTCCTTGCACTGTGCCTTACTAACAATGAGAGTAACAAGTATAAACTTTCTTTGCGTAAAAATAGGAGGCTCATGATCAAAGCAGGTACTCGCCTGGTATCATTAAGCAATCCTACTCGCGGGACTATTTCACCCGCATAGGTCCCGTGGACCCGCGTGAGGTCATCCGCGTCGTCGTGGGACTATTTCACCCGCACGTGGGACTATTTCACCCGCATGGATCCTGTGGACCGCATGAGTACCATCGCCATACTCGCGTGAGACTATTTCACCCGCATGGATCACGTGGTCCGGATCGCGTGAGTACAAGCGCCGCACTCGCATCATGGGTAGCAAATCCATGGCATAAGTAATAACCCGGGGTTTACCCCGTAATAATATATATATATATATAACATAGCTCATCCGGCTATCAAACATAACATAAGCACTACCGGCCTATCATACATAACATAAGCACTACCGGCCTATCATACATAACATAAGCACTACCATTTATCATACATAACATAAGCACTACGAACATCATGACATAAGCAAGTTAAGAACTCCCCTAACTTCTTATTAACATTTACCAATATATCCTCTCATTTAGTTTACCTAAGGCACTAACATGTCTTTTAAGAGAAAAATCTGGGAATTCAACCCAAGTACCACATACTTCTAACCCTTTAAGAAATAACTCTTTTTATATAAAATTCCCAAGATACTAATAACCATAGTATCAAGCTACGATTTCTTTTCAAGACAAGTCACATTTCCTTTTAGAAATATAATAGGCTTCTAAATCAAGTGACTTCATTTCCTTTAAAACCTTAGGCAATCAATGCCTAAAAATCAATTCACCTTCCATAGTTTCAAATCATTTACCCGTACTTGTTTTACTTAGAGTAAACCTTTCTTTTTTAACCTTTCAAAAAGCTAATATAACCAACTTCCCATAAAGTCATTATATTTGCGTTATTCCTTAGTCAAATACATTTTCCCTAAATCCAAGGGACTTATAATTTTAAAATGAAACAAGTATCATATACTTTAAAATAAGTGAAAGATATCAAATCTTGTACGTCTACCGTACTACATAGGTACAACTACTCATGCTCAAGAGATAGGAAAGTTCCACATACCTCTTCGGTTAATCCACTTGCTACGTCCAAAATACCGCACGTAGTACGTCAACCTATAATGACCATAATACGTTTATTAACCTCTCGTTTCAATCATAGAATTATTCCAAGTTCAAGTTACTAATTCTTAAGGAAATTTGGGCAGCACTTCCTTTGTTTCTACAAACTTTGCCACCTTTTTCAAGGTCGAATTCAATATCCAAACGCCACATTTAAGGCCCAACAATCCAACATTTCAAATGGGATTACACAACCAAACTTAGGTGTGTAAAATTCTGCCCCATAAGTTACAACAATCATCTTAACAAGTTTAAGGTAGTTCTTAGGCTACAACATGCTCACTTAACCCTTTTAACCAATCCTTTCATATCCAAACCACATTTCTTACATGCAATGAATCTAAGAGCATTATTTACTACTACAAATTCCTTATTCTTCACATGCAACACAAGTAACTAACTACAAGAGAGGAATTGTTACCTTAGAGCTTTAGCCAAAATTATTCCAACAACCTTGCTAGCCTCCTTTCCAAAAACACCACTACAATAACCTCCACAATCTTGCAAATAACTTTCCTTCTTATCACACTTTTCAGAATTTCCTTAAGCTTGGAGTTTCTCTTGATTTTCTAGAGAGAAGGGAGAGCTTTTCAGCTTAGAGAGAGAAGAGTTTGGAAGATGACCAAGTCTTCAAGACTTGGTCAATATGTAGTGCATGAAAAATCAGATGGTGTGGGACACTTGTCACCCACCCATGGCCTCTTTTAAAACAAAACAGTGCAGATATTTTCACTAACTCTCGCAGAACCCGCCTCGGCGCCGCGACCCTGCAGCCGGCGCGCGGCCAAACTATCGCCACCCGCCGGATCTTTCGCGCGCGCCTTTCTCGCGCGCGGCCTGAAACCACCGCCTTGGCGCGTGGTTCTACCTCCGGCGCATGCCCTGAGCCTGGCGAAATCCGGTTCCGAACTACGGGGTATAACGTTCTCCCCCCCTTAGAAACATTCGTCCCGAATGTTCCTTCTGGGTTTACTCAAAACACAAATCGACATAGACGCTCTTCACTACTCTTTTGCAAATAAAGACGCTCCCCACGGCCACAACAATACTTAAGCACAATTGCTAAATCAAAACTAACAAGCAGGAAAGTGGGTTACCTGGAGGTATAGGAAATAAGTGAGGATACTTCTTCATCATGTCATCCTCTGCTTCCCACGTCATCTCCTCCATGTTCTCGTTCCGCCATAATACTTTGACGGAAGTCACGTCCTTCGTCCGAAGTCGCCTAACTTGACGATCGAGTATCGCTATGGGACTCTCCTCATACGATAACTCCTCTGTCACCTGGACATCATGAATCGGGTGCACTCTAGATGGATCTCCAACACATTTCCGCAACATAGACACATGGAAAATTGGATGTACCGCCTCCAAATCGGACGACAGATTTAACTCATAGGCAACCTTGCCTACCCTACGGATAATCTGATACGGCCCAATGTACCTTGGGCTGAGTTTCCCTTTCTTCCCAAACCTCATCACACCCTTCATGGGTGATACCTTCAGGAAGACCCAATCATCTACCTCAAACTCCAAGTGTCGACGCCGATGATCTGCATACGACTTCTGTCGACTCTGAGCTGACAATAACCGCTCTTGGATAAGCTTCACCTTATCCACTGCCTGATGTACCAAGTCTGGCCCGACTAACTGAACTTCTCCCACCTTGAACCAACCTATTGGTGACCTGCACTTCCTCCCGTATAAGGCCTCATAAGGCGCCATCTGAATGCTAGAATGGTAACTGTTGTTATAAGCAAACTCCACAAGAGGCAAATGATCCTCCCAGCTACCCCTGAAATCATTAACACAAGCCCGCAGTATATCCTCAAGTGTCTGGATAGTGCACTCGGCCTGTCCGTCGGTCTGAGGATGAAACGCCGTACTGAGACTCACATGTGTCCCTAATCCCTTCTGGAAAGACCTCCAGAAGTTAGCCGTAAACTGGGCTCCTATGTCTGAAATAATCGATATAGGAACTCCGTGCAGTCTCACGATCTCTCTGATATACAGTCTAGCATAATCCTCGGCCGAAAAAGTCGTCCTGACTGGAAGAAAATGAGCTGATTTCGTCAGCCTGTCGACGATAACCCAAATGGAATCATGCTTCCTCTCAGTGGAAGGTAATCCTGTAATAAAATCCATATTGATCACCTCCAATTTCCACATCGGAATATCAATAGCACATTCTGATCCAGGGCTACGGTGCTCAACCTTAACTCGACAATTAGGACATCAGGCAACAAAACTGCCACGTCCTCTTCGTGCCATCCCACCAATACACACATCCGAGGTCATGGTACATCTTAGTTGACCCGGATGAATAGAATAACGAGCACCGTGTGCCTCCCGAGAATCTGTTGCGAAGTCTGTCCGCATCGGGAACACACGGCCGGCCCTCAAATCTTAGCACCCCATCCGCGCTACCTCAAATAGACTCTTCTCTTTCGAAGCGGCATCTCGATCTGCAAAATCGGATCCTCATCATCGCCTCTTCACCTCGCCGACGATGGAAGACTCGACAACCTCTCGAACCGAACTCCTCACTATCGAATCAACCAAACGAACCCCGAGGCTCGCTAGGCGATGTAACTCTCGCCATATCTCTTCTCTGCGGTCAGACATCAAACGGACTACCCATCGACACTGCGACTAAGGGCATACGAAACTACATTGGCCTTCCTGGGTGGTACAGATATCAACATCATAATCCTTGAGTAACTCCAACCACCGCCTCTACCGCAAGTTCGGCTCCTCTGGTGAAGATATACCGAGACTCTTGTGGTGCGTAAATATCCACATGAACTCCATACAAATAGTGTCTCGCATCTTGAGGCATGAATCACCGCCAACTCTAAGTCATGTGTGGGATAGTTCTTCTCATGCTTCCTAAGCCGCCGAGATCGTAGTTATAACCTTCGTCTTTGCGTCAAGCACGCACTCCAAGCCCGACACCGGCGCATCACAATAAACCACATAACCGCCCAAACCTCGGGAAGAGTAAGAATCGGGCGGTCGTCAATTTCTCCTTCAAGGCGAAAACTCTCCTCATAAGCATCCGTCACCGAAATATAGCCGCTCGAGTCGGCTAGTCAAAGCGCCGATATGGAAGCAAACTTCTCCTGAACCTCCGATAATAACTCGCAAGGCCCAAAAGCTGCGCACTCGGTGTGTAGTGGGTGCAGGCCAAGTCTTGGCCTCAATCTTTGTTGTATCAACGAATACCATCGGCCCGATAACATGTCCTAAGAAAGCCAGAAGCCGGCCAAAACTCGCGTTTGAGAACTTGGCATACAACCGCCGGTCCCGAGGACTCGATACCATCTTCAAATGATCAGATGCTCGCGCTGCGGCGCGAATACACCAAGATATCATCAATGAACACTATAACGAACATATCAAAGAATGGCATTAACACCCTATTCATCAAATCAATGAATACCATTTGAGCGTTGGTCAACCCGAAATACATTACCCTGAACTCATAGTGCCCATACCGGGTCCTGAATGCAGTCTTCGGGATATCCGCCTCTCTAACTCGTACCTGATGGTAACCAGATCGCAGGTCTATCTTGGAAAAGCATCTTGCACTCTGCAACTGGTCAAACAAATCATCAATCCTGGGGAGGGGATATCTGTTCTTGATAGTTACCTTGTTCAACCGTCAGAATCAATACACATACGCAGCGGCCCCATCCTTCTACATTAAAAATAACACCGGCGCTTCTGGAGAAACACTTAGCCTGATAAAGCCTTTCTCCAGAAATCTTTCAGCTGGTCCTTCAATTCCTTCAACTCGGCAGGTGCCATCCTGTATGGCGGAATAGATATCGGTCGAGTGTCTGGCGCCAAATCAATGCAAAACTCAATCTCCCTCTCAGGAGGGATACCCGGAAGCTCGTCTGGGAATACGTCTGGAAACTCTCTAACAACCGGAACTGACTGAAGGTCCGGTATCTCAGCCTCAGTATCGAATACCCGAACCAAATGGTAAATATACCCCTTTCGCACCATCATCCTAGCCTTGAGGTAAGAAATAAACCTACCCCTCAACGATGCAGTATTCCCCCTCCACTCGATAACCGGCTCACCGGGAAACTGGAACCGAACTAACCTCTCTCTACAGTCCACATTGGCATAGCAAGACGCTAGTCAATCCATACCCATAATTACGTCAAAGTCTGTCATATCCAACTCTATCAAGTCGGCTAGAGTCTGACGACTGTCTATAGTCACTGGACAAGCCTTATATACCCGCTCAGCTACCACCGAATCACCTACCGGCGTAGCCACCTCAAAAGGTTTTATGGACTCGGGCTCTATCCCTATTCTACCAGCAATATGAGGAGATATATAGGACAAGGTAGAACCTGGATCTATCAAAGCATAAACATCACAGCAAGAAACCAATAATGTACTGACGACATATCCGTGACGCATCCCGTCCCGCGGCCGACATAACATAAATGCGGTTCGAGGACCGCTGAATCGCACTCGCCACGACCTCGCCGCGCTGCGCCCGCGTGAACACCGCCTCGGCGCATAACTACCAAGTCGAAGACCCAACAATCGAACTCGCTGGCTGAACTGCACATTTCCGCCGCCTGGTCCGCAATCTCTCTTCAAATGGCCTGCCACCACAAGAGTAACAAGCTCGGAGGAACACGACAACCCCATAGTGGCAATCACCACACCGACCACACCGAGGCCTGTGTGGCCTCATTCGACCGGAACTCGTCCTGCAGGAACCCGGCTCAGGACCTGTCGTCCACCTCAATACCTCAGATGTCCGACGATGGTGGAGCGCTCAACCGGCCGTGGTGCAAATCCGTCTTCGAGGTCGTTTCTGCCTCGAAAACAACCGGAGGACGCCGCTGTCACGAATTTCTTCGCTGATACTGCCAATCCGCTACCCACGCTCACACCTGCGCATAGGCGCACGCGCAATGTCCATGCCCGGCTGAAGAGCTACCCCCGTACAACTCTCTGCCAAATAATCATCGAGCCCTGTGACGTAGCGGTGCACTCTGTCCTCCATATCTACTACTAAAGTGGGTACATATCGAGCCAACGAGTCAAACTCTACATTGTACTCCCGGACTGTCCGCCCACTCGCCTCAATGTCGTAAATCATTACCCGCGTGCTCTCATCTCATGAGGCAAGAAATGACCAAGAAACGCCGCCGAGAACTCGTCCCATACAGCTGGAAGCGCATGCTCCCCCCGGGACAACTCCCATGAATCACACCAGTCAACTGCGGTATCACGAAGCCGATGCGAACTCAATACAACCGACTCGGTATCCGAGGCCTTGATCACCCTTGTAACACCCCATTTCAACCGGAGTCGGAAACGGGATTACTGCTACATGGTTGGATTCCTAAAATGCATTTAAAGAGAGTCGCCACCTAATTATTATAGTGAATTAGGACACTAAAAATGTAGCATAAAATACTACGAATGATCTCCATTTTTAAAGGTATGTGAAACTATGTGAGATTCTAGGTAAGAGTTCTTTATTATCCTAAAGGGAATGGGTCAGGCACCCTCTAAGATCCGCTAACTTGCGGTTATCCGTTCAAACTTAGGTTTTAAAATTATTGTGTTAACATGCAATTTATAATTCTAAAGATGTTCTAATTATTAAACTAACCAAGAGATATTAAAACTAAGCATGCAAATATTTAAAATAGATATAGATTTAACGAGATGATAATGGAAGCAAATAATCATAAAAGGAGGGAATGAAGAGAATTTAGCGATATTTCGCTTTTATTTTATTTTATGTGAATGTTTAACTTTGGGGTGCGCCTCCGGATACCTGCAAAAGACACTTAGTAGAAGAGTTAGTAAATAATAAATAAATTACCAAACAAATACAATGTATGTATATATATATATATACAGATATATATATGTAGAAGATATTGTAAAAAATATATTTTTATATAGTGTGGGCTCAGCTAGTGTTATGCCAAGGATACTAAGACATGAGAATCCAATATCGCTTCGGCTGCGGTCGACTCACCTCCCGGTGAACGATACTATGCATTCTCGTCTAATCTTTTCACTTTCCTCCTTGTCCACATATTCCGTCTCGCTTACCATGGAGGCCTCCAGATCGACGGATAAATCCTTCGTAGGCCAGTGTAGTATCAAGTTCAAAATCAGTAAAATACCAAGTGTAGTAACTTGTTCAAAAATCAGTAAAAATACCAAGTGTAGTATCATGTTCTAAAATCAATAAATAAATTAACCCACATAGCCTAAAATTAATGCAGAACCCAACGATGAGCAGTACGATTAATAAGAGCGATGGCGTTTAACGATGGCGATTCACGGAACAAGAGGGAAAGTCACGAAATCCAACGGAATTTTCAAACGTCACGAGTCTTAAAACTCCGGCAGATGCCTCAAAACATAAAATCAGCCCATTAAGCCGAGATAACAACCGATGCACGAAAATGCGATCAAGAACAAAGGTCACGGAGTTTTAAATTCCGGCGACCAACAAAAATCAGAAAATCATATATCGAAATAAAGCCAACAAGATTCGCCGGAGTTTTTTAAACTCCGGAAAGTTACCAAAAAGTCAAAATCAGTCCAACAAACGCAAAATATAGTTGCAATAACAGAGAAACAAACAACATCGCCGGTAGTGTCCGCCGCCAGTGGTCAAATCTGGCGGAGAACCGGCAAAACAGAGGGGAATGGAAGCCCGACGTTGCTTCAACGGTTTTCACCGGAGCAACGCCTAAAATACAAGCCAGATGGTCGACGGATGGTGGCGGCGGCGGTGGTTCGCCGAGATGGTGGGTTGCATTGCGTGTGCAGCGATGATGAGTGTCGATTGGAATAGTGGCGCGACGAGAGGTGCAAGATGATGGTGGTTCGCCGAGGTGTGGAGGTTGACGGAACAGGTGAGATGAGTGGAGAGGAGAGGGCGGGGTGCGATCGTTTAGGGGGTTCGCCGGAGTTTTTAGAACTCCGTGAAGCGGCGCAAGTCGAAGAGGCGAGAAGAGGAGAGGAGAAGGAGATGGGTTCTCTCTCTTTGAAAAATGGGCTCGCCTTAAAGTTATCTTGCTCTCTGTGGGTCACATGTCCGCTGCTTTATATGCGCTCTCCTTTTAATAAGGGGGATAATGTTTGGGGGTAAATGAAAGTGGTATTTGAAATTTAAAAGATGGGGGGGGGAATAAAAGGGTGTTTGAAATTTAAAAATGGGGGGGGGGGGAGGGGAATAAAAGGGGGTGTTTGGATGAAAATAAAAAAAATGGTGTTGGATTGAAATGATTCGGATTGGGTTCCGTACTGGACTGGTTTGACAAAAATGCAAGGCTGGTTAATTATTTAAAAGAAAAATTAATAAAATGCAAATGTCGATGCAATAAAAATACGATACTTAACAAACGTTTAATGTATAATTAAAAATTAAAGCGGGATGTTAATTAATTATTTAAAGAGACGCAAATATTATTGGAATAAACGACGGTGTAGTAATAATAGAAACATAACATAATGCTTAATTTTAAAATATAAAGATAAAAAATGCAAAAAATGATGATTAAAATGCAGTGTCCTAAAACACATAAAATTGCGACAATATGCGAAAAACGGGTCAAAATTGACTGTCAACAGCATGTCCCTCTTTGTACGGAGATGATGGAAGAGTCTTCGGACAAAGATGTTGACTCGTAGCCAATTTTGTCATGTTTTTAAAAATTAGAACTTAAAAGTGGGGATGATGCAGACCCAAAATTGTCCCAGTGTCAAATTATGATGACACTGGGTCGTTGTGATGCGAAAATAAAAAACAAAACTGACGCTGATTTAAAAAATGTCTCAGTGTTGAATCATGATGAAACTGGGCTGCTGCAATGCTAAAGTAAAAAGTAAAGCTGACGCAGATTTAAAAATGTCTCAGTGTCGAATTACGATGACACTGGATTGTTGCGATGCTAAAGTAAAAAGTAAAGCTGATGTAGATGTTCGTCGTTGCATGGACGAAATGTCACGGCCGCCAGATAGGCTTTGATGATGACGCCGTTGCATAGACGCGATGCAGATGTACGTCGTTGCATGGACGAAATGTCGATGGCCGCCAGATAGGCTTTGATGAGATGACGCCGTTGCATGGACGCGATGCAGATGTTCGTCGTTGCATGGACGAAATGCAGATGAAGCCGTTGCATAGACTTTGATGAGATGACATCGTTGCATAGACGTGATGCAGATGTTCGTCGTTGCATGGACGAAATGCAGATGAAGCCGTTGCATAGGCTTTGATGAGATGACGTCGTTGCATAGACGTGATGCACATGTTCGTCGTTGCATGGACGAAATGCGATGGGCCGCCAGATAGGCTTTGATGAGATGGCGCCGTTGCATGGACGCCGACGCAGATGTTCGCCGTTGCATGGACAAAATGCACGGGGCCGCCAGATAGGCTTTGATGAGACGACGTCGTTGCATAGACGTGACGCAGATGTTCGCCGTTGCACGGACGAAATGCATGGCCGTTGCATAGGCTTTGATGAGATGACGTGATGCACATGTTCGTCGTTGCATGGACGAAATGTCATGGCCGCAGATAGGCTTTGATGAGATGGCGTCGTTGCATGGACGTGATGCAGATGTTCGCCGTTGCACGGACGAAATGCGTATGGCCGTTGCATAGACTTTGATGAGATGACGTCGTTGCATAGACGTGATGCAGATGTTCGTCGTTGCATGGACGAAATGCAGATGAAGCCGTTGCATAGACTTTGATGAGATGACGTCGTTGCATAGACGTGATGTACATGTTCGTCGTTGCATGGACGAAATGCAGATGAAGTCATTGCATAGGCTTTGATGAGATGACGTCGTTGCATAGACGTGATGCACATGTTCGTCGTTGCATGGACGAAATGCAGATGAAGCCGTTGCATAGGCTTTGATGAGATGACGTCGTTGCATGGACGTGATGCAGATGTTCGCTGCCGTACGGACGAAATGCGATGAAGTCGCCAGATAGGCTTTGATGAGATGACGTCTATGCAACGACGTAATGCAGATGTTCGTCGTTGCATGGACGAAATGCAGATGAAGCAGTTGCATAGGCTTTGATGAGATGGCGCCATTGCATGGACGCGATGCAGATGCTCGTCGTTGCATAGACGAAATGCTGATGAAGCCGTTGCATAAGCTTTGATGAGATGACGTCGTTGCATAGACTTGGCGTCGTTTTCGAACTTAATAAGATGAACGTCGTTGTGCGGATGTAATAAAGTGATTTCGACCTGGTGTGCCAGGCTACTATGATGAAAATACCTGCCTAATATAAACCGAATAAAATAATTAGAGTTGTAAAATGATTGAGAAATGCGGATGAGAATGGCCCTGTGAGCCAAATGACGCCTTGATAGACGCGTGCGATTATGGCTTTGCGGGCTGAGCTGCTATGTGAAACTTCCTACAAAAATTAAAGATAGATGTAATAATTAGTGTTATAGATATGCAAAAACGAATGAATGAAGATAAGAATGTGGCCCTGTGAGCCGAGCTGCTATGCGAAAATCCCCTTCAACGTCGTCAAATTTCATGCCCATGTTATCTGTACTCAAGAAAAAATTTGTGAGATTTGAAAGGGGCTGTTGATTTGCGCGGACTTTGTAGCTTTAACTCTGACCACTAGCATGCCCGATCTGATCGGACTTGTAACCGTTGCCTGACTTTAAGTATTTGGCTACGAGAGCGTATTCGATAATATGCTATTCGGTACTGACTGCCTCTTCTTGCAATTTTTTTTTAAGCAGCCACAGTTTTGGCATAAGCGGATGTCGAATGGACGAGACCGAATTTGATATGGAAAACCTTTACTATCCTATCGCAGAGATTGGATGGAATGTGCTTTGTAACTGGTAGAGTAAGGGCAAAAGATTTTAGAAAGAGTTGGACTGAGTCCGATGTGGCCACCTACGTGTCTCGCCATAGAGATCAAGTAGATACATAGTCTAGGAGTCTAGCCCTATTGAAGTTGGGTTCGTCGATTAGACTTCGAGTTTTTTTTTTTTTTAAGATGGGACCAAAGCTGATATGGCCGCCTATGCATTTTGCCAAAGGAACCAGTTTAAACCATAGTTTGCCGGTGACGGAGAATAAAGTAATTTTTAAGAGATGAAAAAATTAGAATTTTTTAAAAGGTGGGACCGAGACCGAAATGGCCGCCTACGTATCCCGCCGTGGGAATCAGGTCACACGTAGTTCCAAATGTGATAAAATTTTGAGAAAATTTTGTTTGAGATATGGGTTTTCCGCGTATCGCGCTGATAATGAAAGGGATAACACAATTTCGTAAAACCAAGCTAGTATAGCTCGTAATTAATACTTAGCGAATGCACAAAGTTGAAGTAGCAAAATAATGTAGTAAAGTGCACATAGCTGAAAGCAACAAACATTATAATAGCAAGCAGGCTATATAGATATCAAATGCGCGTCCTAGCATGTTTGGGACCTCTTTTAATGCCAGAGGTGGGCCTAAACGCCAAATATGCGAGATTATGATAAATAGGTCCAAGTCGTTAAACTGCAATGTTTTTGTTGGAAATGACGACCAAATGACAGTGCACTTTTTCCAATTCGGCATGTCATGTTTAGGCTTGGATTTGTCTATCATTGTTGCGCTACACATAGTATGCTGGTTGGTCGTTGGGTTGAGAAACCCGTCGACACGTTTGGTGTTTTTCTAAGCGTATGCGTCGATACGAGACCGACCCACCTAAGGTAAATGCATGCATGCCTTAAAATAAAGGGTGGTATAGCTCTATCCTGAGTTTCTAAGATTTGGCTTTACTAGACGCAAGGTTCCCGAGCGGACAACTCGAGTGAGAAGGCTACGCGGCCACCGGTTGGACCGGATTATCCGCGTAAAATGCCAACACTTCTAAATTTGGGTATTTGAAATAAATTTGCGGGTGTGCAAAGCGCACCTCGCGTGTAGTGTGTGATTGTGTGAATTTTCCAGAGTGGAAGAAATATGAGCGGAATGTCAGTTTAAGGAAAGCGGTAACAAATAGCAGTTAAGACAATATGCAAATATTTATATGTAAAGTAGAATAATTTAGACAAAACATAAAAGCAAATGAATGTAAAACACAGAAGAAGCAATTTTAAGCAGATAAAAAAATTAAAGCAAAGTAATTAAACTATGTTTGTTATGGTTAAGAACCTAAAATCCCCAGCGGAGTCGCCATGCTGTAACACCCCATTTCAACCGGAGTCGGAAACGGGATTACTGCTACATGGTTGGATTCCTAAAATGCATTTAAAGAGAGTCGCCACCTAATTATTATAGTGAATTAGGACACTAAAAATGTAGCATAAAATACTACGAATGATCTCCATTTTTAAAGGTATGTGAAACTATGTGAGATTCTAGGTAAGGGTTCTTTATTATCCTAAAGGGAATGAGTCAGGCACCCTCTAAGATCCGCTAACTTGCGGTTATCCGTTCAAACTTAGGTTTTAAAATTATTGTGTTAACATGCAATTTATAATTCTAAAGGTGTTCTAATTATTAAACTAACCAAGAGATATTAAAACTAAGCATGCAAATATTTAAAATAGATATAGATTTAACGAGATGATAATGGAAGCAAATAATCATAAAAGGAGGGAATGAAGAGAATTTAGCGATATTTCGCTTTTATTTTATTTTATGTGAATGTTTAACTTTGGGGTGCGCCTCCGGATACCTGCAAAAGACACTTAGTAGAAGAGTTAATAAATAATAAATAAATTACCAAACAAACACAATGTATGTATATATATATATACAAATATATATGTAGAAGATATTGTAAAAGATATATTTTTATATAGTGTGGGCTCAGCTAGTGTTATGCCAAGGATACTAAGACATGAGAATCCAATATCGCTTCGGCTGCGGTCGACTCACCTCCCGGTGAACGATACTATGCATTCTTGGTGCGCGGTAAGATGCACACACTTTAAACGCAAGTGCACGTTATCGTGACAAGTAGTATAGTCTTGATAAGACCGAATATCGTCCACAAGGATTAGGGTTCAATTACCAACCATCTATTTTCTAGTATCTATTTGGTGAATTGATAATTGATTTGTTGTTTATAATTAAGAATTATGCAAGCTATTTAAATATAAAGATTTATTTCAGTGGTGATGAGAATAGGGCTTCCATGTATCCTTACTATCCGCTTATGCTACTTACTAATGTATTAACTTATGGTATTCTTCTTTTGGAGAAAGCAGGTTTACGAAATCGTTTTATACTCCCGTTAGGGTTATATAAACACTCAACCCCAGTATCGCACCTTACCTACCTTTCGGTGATAAGGATAACTTTATAGGAGGATTAAGAACAAAAACCTAGTTGACCGTCACGCACAATGCGCAAAATTAGGGTTGTTAAGCCTCTCATCAACGCTACATAAATAATTGAGGTATTTTCATCCCCAATCCAAGAATGTCTACACAACTTACAACATATTCACAATCTCCCCCTTTCGGAATCTGATTAGAAATCATATAGTGATAGTTAGTTGTCAATTAATTACCAAGAATTCAACTCAATTATTGGATAGATCTCACAATAAGAAAAATAACCATAAGTATGCATTAATTTATAACATAAGTTTCTAGCAATTCAACATGGAAAGCCCTATAAGAGAATTAGTTCCTAGCCATTGGCATGACAAGAACTAATTCCATGTTCATCATACAAAATAGAAATAAAGAACAAGAAAGGGAAAAGAAATTACTAAACTAATGGTATCCAATCTCCAAGCAAAAGTCTTGTGTTGTGCAAGAAGGGGAACCCTTAAAAACTGCCTAGGGTTCTCCTTTCATAGGCTGAAAACCGCCTCCCTCTTTTCCTTCAGGCCTGGCCCAAAATTTTGTCAAAAGACCTAATTTTTTCATACGACGCCGCTGCCTCGCAGACAGCGCCATCGCAGACAGCGCCGCGTTCTCGCATGCGCCGCCCTCGATATTCGCTGTCCGAGCCATGCGCTGCATCTTCAGAGCTCCTCGGATGTTTAGCGCGCCGCGCCCTGCCGCTGCTCGAGCCGCGGCGCCGAAGTCTTCACGCCTCTCTGAATAGTGGCGCCATGACGCTGATCGCAGGAGGCCGCGCTGGTCCGATTTTACCCTCGTCGCCACTTTCTCTGTTTCACCGCATCTCCTCTTTTGCCCTCTTTTTGCTCCTTTTCTGCCATTTGGCCATTTTAACCACTTTGACTCAAAAGAAAAAAAAACTATCCTAATACGACACTTATATGTGCAAAACGGGATAAAAGACTAACTAAAACTGACTCAAAAGGTGTATATAAAATACACCGATCAAATACCCCCAAACTTAACCTTTGCTCGCCCTCGAGCAAAGATAGAAAGAAATAAAATAAAAGACTCAAAGAGCGAAAAATAAAAGACTCACTGCCATTGATCACTTTTGCTGCATAAGTGTTAACTAGAAAAACATGAAGGTTAGCAAAATAATATGCAGGAACATATAGCATGACATTTCAGCACATTAAGCTAGATATTTCGCAAACTCCTATTCATCATGCTTTAATGGAAGTCAATATACTAAATCATGCATATAAATTCAAGAATTTCTATGGCATGCTTACTTGCTATTCTCCACTAATTCTGGATATGCATAAAAGAGATCTTCAGGACTTTAAGGGTTGTAATGTAGGCTTAGGTATAGGTAGGTAAAAATAGGCGATTTAGGCTCATTTCGTGTACCATAAGCTCTTCAGCTTTTCAATATTTTCCTTTTTCTTTTTGTTCTTTCCTTTACTTCGATTCTATCTTTTCCCTCTTTTGTTTTGGGAGAGTGAAGTATATAATAATGACAAGCACCCCCAAACTTAGGCTTTTGCCTATTTCTTATTACTTTTGTATTGGGGTGCAACAGACTTATTCACTCTTTTTGTCTCTTTTTTAACACAATGTATTCCACTATTTCATATTTTCACTTATGGTACAATTTGTGGGAATATAGGGTGTCAAAGAAGAAGTTTCAAATTTAGGCTCAATGGGGCTGACTAGGGATACTTTTAAAGTACGGGATAGAAAAGAATGGTAAGAATTGGCTATCAAAGAAATGCCTGAGTCATCTCCCTAACATGCATATCCTAACTATTTCGCCTCAAATAGCAAGCAATCATAACACATAAGTATTTATCATTTAACATGCATAACTCAAGCAAGAGACTCCAAATAGACAGATTTTGTGAGTTTTTGGCATATCTAACTTAGGTGTTTAGATAGTTGCTTCAATTCCGTTACATTATTCCACCTTACTTCACTAGGTGTTTCTAGCAACTACAGCATACATGATCTTTGACAGACAATTATGACTCAAAAAGAAAAAAAAATTGGTGACTCAAAAATAAACATAAAACAATCAAAAAGACTTAACTAAAACATAACATGACATAAAAATAAAACACCCCCAAACTTACATCACACATTGTCCCCAATGTGTGTAGACTCAAAGACAGTAAAAGAAATAAGACACTTACAAACTTTGGTTAAAATGGTGGTGGTGGTGGAGGATAATGCATCGGCCATTGGTTGAACAAGGAACTCAACTCGTTGATTTGTTGCCTTGTTTCTTGCTGTCCTTGTACTACTATGTCCAAGGTCTGCATCATCCTCATCTGATTTTGATACAATTGCTCCATTGTGGGCGTTGGAGGTTCTGCTCCTGTAGTTGGCCGGTGGCTAGGTCTGCGCCTCATGTGAGCCCCTATTTCAGCTCATCTTCGCCCATGACGGCCTCTGCTGCTGCGCTGGTTGTACTCTCCGTCTGTTGGGGGCTTGGAGTGCAGGAAAGAGTGCACTATCCCATAGGACACGGGCATTTGGTTTCTTTCATGAGTGTCAGTGGGTAGTTTTGGAACCGCACTCATGTGACATAGCTTGGTGATAACTGAGCCATGTCTCAATCCGCCTGTTGTTACCAACCTGCTGATTTCCTCAATGCTCTGCACTATTTCTTTCCCCACATCAATCGTCAACCCCCTCATAATTCCATATATCAGTTTAATCCTATCCTCTGGCACTCTGGTGAAGTGCGTGGATGGAATCATGCGGGCACTGACGAAATATAGCCAACCTTTGGCTACTTTGTTGAATTGGCACCTGTTCAGTGTTCTTGACTCATTTCTTCCAATATCAAAAACCGCTCCATGGTAGCTCACGGTGTTTGCGACGGTATCCCAGTTTATGTTGTCGGTGCTCCTAGACCATGTTCTAAAATGGCTCCGATCACCAATTCTTCTTTCAACATCAACTGTTTTCAATTGTATCTTTATATCTTCTGCTGTCACAGGCACATAGTGTCCCCTTACAAAGCATCCCCTTTCCACCTTCTCCGGAAAATTGGCATAAAATTCACGCACCATTGTTGTGTTTACTGGTGCTATCTTCTCCGGATTCACAAATTTCCTCCACTACCTTAACTCAATCATCGCCCGAATGGGCTCATAAACATCTTCTTCCCCATATGACTCCCTCTGGTAGTCCATTCCCTTCGTATTAAGAGTGCAGTATCAAGCTTTTTGTATCTTTGGTAGGCTTGGTAGCTCACAAACCTATTTTCATCGTATTGTGGGGTTGGGGTGGATGTGGAGCCTCTTCTTTTCCTGGTGGCCATGGTTAAAACAGTTTTTGGAGCTTACAATTTAGTGGCACAAATGTTTCCTACACAATTAACAACTAGCAGAGAACACAACACCCCCAAACTTCAACTTTTCTACCCAATACCCACACTCATTTTTCTACTCTTTTCTCCAAACTTCACAATCAACTTTTCAGTACCCAAACTACTTCAACTACAATACTCCTTCAAACTACTACCTCCTGTGACTTCAGTAAAGGACTCAAGAACAGAAAAAGATTACCTTTGTATGAGAAGATTCAAGCTTGTTCTTGTTTCAATTGGTGGTTTGAGGCTATGGAATGGAGCTTTGTTGGTTGAGATGGCTAAGGGTTTTTGGGAATTTAAGAGTTTAGGTTGTGGTTGGGTTGGATTTGTGGGCAAATTTTTGGAATTTCGTGGGTTTTTGGAGATGAAGGGTTAGGTTTTTGAAATTGGATTTGGGGAAAATCTGATTCTGGGCGTTTTAAGTTCTGGATTCCGCCGCGCCGCGGCCACGCTTTTAGCGCGGCGCCAATCATCTCGCTTCGGGACTTTCGCGCCACGCGCTTCTGAGCCATGGCGCTAAACTTCGATGCTGTCGATTCTTTTAGCCGCGCATCGATCCAGCCTGGCGGCTTACCCGCTTTTCTGAAATTTTGGCTTTTCTTGATTTATTTCGCACTGCCAATCACAAAGACAAACACAAGACCGAGACCGTGAGATCGTTTCTTAGACAAAATAAAATAAACTAAAGACAGAAAGTAAAATAACATAATTGAAAACGTTGGGTTGCCTCCCAAGTAGCGCTGTCTTTAACGTCTTTTAGCCGGACGCAAGTTCCTTAGCTTTAATAACCCTGGGGTGGATTAAGCCCCCAACCAATCCATTTCCTCCACATTTGGCGTTTTCTTGTTCTTTCTTCTTCTTAGCATTATCGATGGGGAGTTCAGGAATACTTACTTCCTTTAGTGGCATTTCAGCAAACCATGCTTGCTTTCTTGGGCTCATCGCTCTTTGGTTGACTTGTATTGGCTCGCATGGGGGTTTGATGGTGTTGATTGCAAAGCACCCACTCATTGTTGGTGGCTCAATGACGTGTTTAAAAACTTTAAACACCATTTCTTCACTCTCCACCCTTAGTGTTAATTCTCCTTTCAACATCAATCAAAGCTCTCCCGCTGCTAGGAATGGCCTCCCAATATGATAGGGATTTCCGCCTTCTTCCATATCAAGAATGAGGAAGTCTGCAGAAAGAAGAATTTTCCTACTTTCACAATCACGCCCTCGATCTTGCTCTTGGATGAACCACCGTCCCGCCGCTAGTCAGCAGACTTCATCGTGGTTGGTTGGCCTCACCCAACTCCAATCTTTTAAATACCGATAGGGCATTAGATTTATACTTGCCCCTAAATCACATAGAGCTCATTGCAGTTACCCCGCCATGCAAGGTAGTGTAAAGCTCCCCGGATCTTTTAGCTTTGGTGGCAACTTTTTCTCGCAAGATAGCACTACACTCTTACATCGGTGCTACTATTTCAGATTCTCGCCACTTCTTCTTCTTCCCCAAAATCTCCTTCATAAACTTGAAATAGGAGGGCATCTGCTATAATGCTTCTATGAAAGGTATGTTGATATGCAGCTTTCTGAATGTCTCCAAAAATTTGGAGAATTGTTTATCAACCGCCTTTGTAGTCTCGGGAAAGGGATCTTCTCTCGTATACTCTTCTCCGGAGTTTTCTACTACTGTATGGGCTCAATCACCTTCTCTTTTCTAACTCGCTTCTTCTCAACCATCGGCCGCGTGATCGCCGCCCAATCGCTTGCCGCTTCAATTGCACCGCCGCATTGCTCTCCTCGATTTACCTCGTGTTGCTGCAATGTCCTTCGTGGCTCGCTGTTTGCTCGCTTGCTACCGACCCACTTGAGTTTCCAAGTTCCTGAATGAGGATCTAGCTTCATGAATCGGGTATTGCAAGCGCCGCTACAATCGCTTTCATCTCGTCGCTTTTATTCGAACCGGCATTGAATCGCTGATCTTGCCGGGGCTTGAATGAAGCGGTCGCGATTCTGTTCTCGCTGCTCGCATCGCCTCGTATTGGTTCTGCTGGTTCTGGTACTGATTATGTTGCCCTTGGTATTGGTTCTGCTGGTTCTGGTGCTGCCTCACGCTCGGTCTCTCCATGAGAAATTTGGGTGGTTCCTCCACCGGATTATAAGTGTTGAGTAGGGATTGTTCGCTGCCTCGATAATTACCTATGGCCTGACACTCTGCCTGTTCCATTGGTATATTGTTGGGATCCGCTGAAGGACACCTATCAAATGTATGTGGGCCACCACATATCTCACAGCTTTTAGGCATCTGCATCGCATTCATTCATCGACATCAGATGTTGCTGCAATCGTTTCGCTAGAAGCGGCCACTGGGCATTCAAGGCAAGAATATCATCTATTTCGTGGACTCAACGTTTCTTCTCCCATTTGTCGACCTCTCTTCCGTGACATGGTTGTTAGTGGCCATATCTTCTAATAACTCATGGCGTCGTGAGTTGTTTTCCTACGAATGCTCCACTCTTTGCATCTATGATGGTTCCGTTGTCTACCGCCACCGTTGTAGAAGATGTGGACCAAGTTCCACAACTCAATGCAATGGTGGGCACTTTCTCTGTAGATCTTTGAACCTTTCCCAAGCTTCATATAAGGACTCTCCATCCGCTTGGTAAAAGTTGTTCAACTCCCTCTCGCTTTGCTTTACACGCGGAAAGAACTTGGCTAGGAATTTCGTGCGCCTCTTGCCATGTAAAAATCGAATCTACAGGAATTCAACCATACTTTTGTTCTATCCCTAGTGAAGGGAAAGAGCCTCAACTGACGCATCATCGAACGCCGTTATATTCCGAACGTTGCACATAACTCCAAGAAATTAGCTATGTGCATATGTGGATCCTCCGACGATCCTCCGAATTGCACCGCCGCATCATGCTCGAATGCCGTTTTATCTCGAAGTTGTTGGCTCTATTGCAGGAGCCTAATGCATGTCGTGCTCCATTTACTCTTGGCGACATAGTCTCCCAAACTTCTTTCCGGCCGACTTGGACTCTCTTCCACGCCTATCGCGCCGCTAGGTATTCTGGATGGGGTTGATTCTCTCCTAACCCTTCTCCCATCCCGTTGTTGTTACAACGTCGTTCATCTCTAACAAGGTTGCAATCCACGATTCTTTCGCTCGCTTGCAGGTTTTCTCAATTTCTGGATTGAAGGGAACAAGAGTGTCAGCTCCTCTTCTCCTTCGCATAAACTGACTTTCTGAAATAGATCAAAAACAAACAACAAATCACGGCACCTCGAATTTTCAAAAGAAAAACGTAAAAATTAAAAATTAAAAGAAAAGTTAAAAACCAAATTAGAAGTTAAAAATAGACAAATTTGATATTGAACTATGCCTAATCCCCGGCAACGGCGCCAAAAACTTGGTGCGCGGTAAGATGCACACACTTTAAACGCAAGTGCACGTTATCGTGACAAGTAGTATAGTCTTGATAAGACCGAATATCGTCCACAAGGATTAGGGTTCAATTACCAACCATCTATTTTCTAGTATCTATTTGGTGAATTGATAATTGATTTGTTGTTTATAATTAAGAATTATGCAAGCTATTTAAATATAAAGATTTATTTCAGTGGTGATGAGAATAGGGCTTCCATGTATCTTTACTATCCGCTTATGCTACTTACTAATGTATTAACTTATGGTATTCTTCTTTTGGAGAAATCAGGTTTACGAAATCGTTTTATACTCCCGTTAGGGTTATATAAACACTCAACCCCAGTATCGCACCTTACCTACCTTTCGGTGATAAGGATAACTTTATAAGAGGATTAAGAACAAAAACCTAGTTGACCGTCACGCACAATGCGCAAAATTAGGGTTGTTAAGCCTCTCATCAACGCTACATAAATAATTGAGGTATTTTCATCCCCAATCCAAGAATGTCTACCCAACTTACAGCATATTCACAATCCCCCTTCTAATCGATTAGAAATCATATAGTGATAGTTAGTTGTCAATTAATTACCAAGAATTCAACTCAATTATTGGATAGATCTCACAATAAGAAAAATAACCATAAGCGTCATTAATTTATAACATTAGTTTCTAGCAATTCAACATGGAAAGTTCTATAAGAGAATTAGTTCCTAGCCATTGACATGACAAGAACTAATTCCATGCTCATCATACAAAATAGAAATAAAGAACAAGAAAGGAAAAGAAATTACTAAACTAATGGTATCCAATCTCCAAGCAAAAGTCTTGTGTTGCGAAGGGAACCCTTAAAAGCGCTAGGTTCTCCTTTTATAGTCGAAACCGCCTCAATCTTTTCCTTCGTGCCCGCCTAATTTCGTCAAAGACCTAATTTTTCCGCTCGGCGCCGCGCCTCGCAGACATACGCCGCGCGGAAGTTCTCGCAATCCGTCGGTGTTTTGCGCGCCGCCGATGTCGATATTCGCTGTAGCGCGGCCACGCATCTTCGTAGCTCTCGGATGTTTAGGCGCCGCGTGCATTCGCTGTTCGAGAGCCGCGCGCTAAGTCTTCGCAGCCTCTTCGAATAGTGGCGCCGCGCCTCGCTGATCGCAGGAGCCGCGCCCGGGTCCGATTTTACCCTCGTTCGCCACTTTCTCTGTTTCCACTCGCATCTCCTCTTTGCCCTCTTTTTGCTCCTTTTCCGCCATTTGGCCATTTTAACCACTTTGACTCAAAAGAAAAAAAAACTATCCTAATACGACACTTATATGTGCAAAACGGGACAAAAGACTAACTAAAACTGACTCAAAAGGTGTATATAAAATACACCGATCAATTCTCGTCTAATCTTTTCACTTTCCTCCTTGCCCACATATTCCGTCTCGCTTACCATGGAGGCCTCCAGATCGACGGATAAATCCTTCGTAGGCCAGTGTAGTATCAAGTTCAAAATCAGTAAAATACCAAGTGTAGTAACTTGTTCAAAAATCAGTAAAAATACCAAGTGTAGTATCATGTTCTAAAATCAGTAAATAAATTAACCCACATAGCCTAAAATTAATGCAGAACCCAATGAACAATGATTCACGGAATAAAGAGTGTTCACGAACGATGCGTCACGGAATAAGAGGGAAAGTCGTGAAACAGTCCCAACGGAATTTTCAAAACGTCGCCGGAGTCTTAAAACTCCGGCAGATGCCTCAAAAACATAAAATCAGCCCATTAAGCCGAGATAACAACCGATGCCTGAAAATGCAGTCAAGAACAAAGGTCGCCGGAGTTTTTAAACTCCGGAAAGTTACCAAAAAGTCAAAATCAGTCCAACAAACGCAAAATATAGTTGCAATAACAGAGAAACAAACAACATCGCCGGTAGTGTCCGCCGCCAGTGGTCAAATCTGGCGGAGAACCGGCAAAACAGAGGGGAATGGAAGCCCGACGTTGCTTCAACGGTTTTCACCGGAGCAACGCCTAAAATACAAGCCAACATATGGTCGACGGGATGGTGGCGGCGGGGGCAGGGGTTCGCCGGAGATGGTGGGTTGTTGTTGCGTGTGTGTGTGCAGTGATGAGGGTGTCGATTGGAATAGTGGCGG
Organism: Przewalskia tangutica; assembly: GCA_029844215.1. Taxonomy (NCBI): domain Eukaryota; kingdom Viridiplantae; phylum Streptophyta; class Magnoliopsida; order Solanales; family Solanaceae; genus Przewalskia; species Przewalskia tangutica. Next base: position 95,400,144 of record CM056732.1, on the reverse strand, counting down.
CGACGAGAGGTGCAAGATGATGGTGGTTCGCCGGTGAGGTGTGGAGGTTGACGGGAACAAGTGAGGGAGATGAGTGGAGAGGGAGAGGGCAGGGGTGTGCTGTCACGCCCCAAATTTTCCTAAGTCTTTACTTAGGGCGTGATGACACCTGGACAATTATTTCCCACCAGGAGCACCATTTAATTCTCTTTATTTAGAAATTTGAACTTATATTCAAATACGGAGCTATTAATAAAAATAACAATAAAGAAATTTGTTTATGACTTTATTAAAAACATAACGCGAGCCCATGTTCGTGCAAATATTGTTTCTACATAGACATACTGACAAAGATTATTCTAAGTTGGAAGGGAGACCATTCCACACGGGCATTTCCCGAGACACTGAACCGACATCCTCGAACTCGACGAATACCAAGCCCAAGAATGGACTTGGTATGACAAGAGGTCATGCGACGTCGCTAGCCTCGCGCGAGCCTTTCCCCTATCACGCTTTCCTGAAACATGTTAAATAAAGAGTCAGCCCTACCATCTGGGGCTGAGTGAGAACTTTACCCTGCAATTCAAAGTAACACCACAATATTCCAAGTGCAATCACATTATAACGTAATAAGCATATTGCAAAAACATATCAGGTTACAACATTTTTAAATATGCAACAATTCCTCATAGGAAATTCTTGGTTTAACTAACTCTTCATTTTATCTCGTATTATACGTTAAGACATTCCCCTGCATTTCCACATGTTTATTACATTTATTTATTTGTGAACGCGTATTCACTTTTCATATTTATATATAGATGAACATGTATTCATCTTTCATATTTGTTGCGGCGTGCAACCCGATCCGTAAGTCGGATAGACCCCCGTAAGGTCTAAAAATGTCCACAACAGAGAGATCTAGAACTTTAATTTAACAACAATTTTCATATTCCCCACGGATTAGTACAGCTTACGTTTTCAACGTCTCGCCTTCGGATTCCGATGAATCCAAGGCAGCAACTTTAAACTACAATAACTCTCAACTCGTAAGTCCGTTTTAATAAATCTTTATCTATATATGTCCGTAACAGAGAGATTTACAACCATGTAAATTTTCATATAATTATAATAAGTAAAACTCAATAAAAACAGTCCGTAATTATGTCTTTCCGAATTTCGACCAAATCTAAGGCAGACACTTTGAACTATGATAACTTTCAAACCGTATGTCCAATTTACCTCATTATTGGTTCTATATTATCATATTAGAGAGGTGTACCACTCTTCCGAATTTCATCAAATTCTAACAATTATAACTCAGTGAGAACAATTCATAAAGTTCATGACGCAACTAGTTATCTAAACAATCAAAAGTTCAATATTTCTTTTCAACACTCAATTCTTATTCTAACATGTATTGAACTAAAAATAAAGGATGTTACCAAGAATTTCTGAGTGAGAAAGCTCACCTTGTAAGTGTGAAAAAGGATTGTGGTTCGGTTGCTACAAGTGGTCCTTGCTCCTTAGCGTTCCCTAATTTTCTTGTTCTCATTCCTCCCTTGATATTTTCTTGATTTTTTTCCTTCTTGTTCACTTGATTATTTTCCTGATTTATATTCCTTGTACTAGGTACTTTATTTTGTGCTAAATACACTATATAAGTTGAAGTGTTTGTATAACATATGAGAGGTGGAAGGACAAGAGTTGGAGGGGAAATGAAAAGGGGGGAAGGGGGGAAGGACGTGCACTTTGTGCTGCATGCATCTTCTCTTCTTTTTTTTTTCTTTTGTTTTTTTTTTTGTTTTCTTATTTTCATTTTATCTATCTATTTATCCAACTTTAACAGCAACTCTATCCCATGCAATTTATTCTTAGTTTTCTTATATATATATATATATATATATTTTAACCCAACCACAACTATATATTATTATTATTATTTTTTCGGATTTTACATTCTCTCCTCCTTAAGCAACATTCGTCCTCGAATGTGAATAAGGTCGTAACATAATCACATAGACCCAATAATGTTTATTGTTATTGTAACACTAATTTGGGACTTCACATTCTCCCTTCCTTAAGAAGCATTCGTCCTCGAATGAAATAAGGTTCAGAATACACGTATAGACACGCAAATGGAACACATATGAAGACTATGTAACACTTTTTTTATTACCTTAGTAAAAATAGGAATGGATATTTGACTTTCATCGCCCTCGGCTTCCTGGTGGCTTCCTCGTGGAGTGGTTCCTCCATAGACCTTCACGAAGCAATATCTTTATTCCTAAGGCGCTTAACCTTCCTATCAAGTATTTCCACCTAACTTCTTCATATCAAGCTCTCATTACGAATTATCTCCCGGGAAGGATGACGTGACTTGGATCGTGCAAGTATTTTCGTAACATTGACACATGAAATACGGATGCATCGCTTTCATTTCGTGGAAGTGCTAATTCGTAAGCCACATTCCCACTCTTCGCAAGATCTCATATGGCCCAATAAACTTGGGCTCAATTTCCTTTCTTACCAAAGCGCATCACTCCTTCATCGGACACTTTTAAAAATACTTTCTCCTCTTGGAATTCAAGATCTCGTTTCCGATGATCCGCATAGGACTTATGACGGCTATGAGCTGTTTTGATCCGCTCCCGAATCATCTGCACTTATCATTTGTTTCTTGAATGACTTCAGTCCAAATAAGGCGTCACCCACCTCGAACCATCCAAGTGGAGACCTACATTTTCGTCCATATAATGCTTCAAACGGGGCAATTTGTATGCTAGAGTGAAAACTATTGTTATAGGCGAACTCAATTAGACATAGATGGTCCAACCAGCTTCCCTGAAAATCTAACACACAAGATCGCAACATGTCCTCAAGTGTTGGAATTGTTCGATCAGCTTGCCCATCTGTTTGCGGGTGGAAAGCATGCTTAACTTAACTTTTGTCCCGAGACCTGCTGAAACTCGCCAAAATCATGAGGTGAATCGAACCCTATCTGAAATAATATGTAAGGGAATCCCGTGTAACCGCACAATCTCCTTCAAATAAATCTGTGTGTACTGTGGTGCGCGATACGTAGTCTTGACCGGTAAGAAATGGGCTGACTTTGTAAGCCGATCAACAATCACCCAAATAGAATCATACCCTTCTCGAGTTTTCGGTAGACCGATTTAAATCCATATGAATCGCCTCCCATTTCCACATGGGGACTCCAATGTCTGAAGTAATCCGCCAGTTTTGATGTTCACTTTTCACTGGCCGACATATAAGACACCTCCCGACAAACTCCGCAACGCGTCTTTCTTCATCCCGCCCCACCGCATTTGCCTTGAGGTCCTGATACATTTTTGTTGATCCTGGATGAATGGAATATCTTGTGTTGTGACCCTCATCTAAGATCTTCCTCCTTAGATCCTTTACCTTAGGAACACATAACCTACCCTTATACCGAAGGGTTCCGTCATTATCTCCCAATGTAAATTGTGAAGGTTTTCCCTATTGGATCCTCTCCCGAAATCCAACAAACTCCGTATCCTCAAACTGACTTTCTTTTATTTCTGAAGCTAAGGCAGACTGTGAGGTATCATGTACCACCCCCCTACCTTCACCGATCTCAGTTAAGCTAACCCCGAGGTTTCCCAATCTTTGTACCTCACGAACAATACCCCTCTTTTGTATTGCCAAATGGGCCAAGCTGCCCATTGATCTCCCATCGAGTCGCCACCACCACGTTGGCTTTCCCGGGATGGTAAAGAATACTAAGGTCATAATCCTTAAGCAACTCTAACCATTTTCTTTGTCGGAGATTCAAATCCTTCTGTGTGGTTATGTACTGCAAACTCTTATGATCTGTAAATATGTGCACATGCACACCATACAAATAATGTCTCCATATTCGTAAGACAAACACCACCGCAGCTAATTCCAAGTAATTAGTTAGGTAATTCTTCTCATGTATCTTCAACTGTCTAGATGCATACGCAATAACCTTTTCAAACTGCATCAAGACACATCCTAACCCAACTCTAGAGGCATCGCAATAGACTGTGAACCCTTCTTGTCCCGATGGTAAGGTTGGGGATCGCGCAGAGTCAACAATTCCTTTAGTTTCTGAAAACTTGCTTCACATGCTTCTGACCACTGGTACTTAACCGTTTTTTGAGTCAACCGGGTCAAAGGAGCAGTAAGACTAGAAAAACCTTTTACGAATTTTCTATAATACCCAGCCAAACCCAAGAAACTTCTAACCTCTGTCGGAGTGGTCGGTTTTGGCCAGTTCTTCACTGCTTCTATCTTCTGGGGGTCTACCATAATTCCATCCCTTGACACAACATGGCCCAAAAAGGCTACTTTTTCCAACCAAAATTCACACTTTGAAAATTTAGCATATAGTTTTTCCTGTTTCAAGACTTGAAGCACTACCCTCAGATGTTGTTCATGTTCTTCAATACTCTTACTGTAAATTAGGATATCATCTATGAACACGATCACGAACAAATCTAGGAATGATTTGAAGATTCTGTTCATTAAATCCATAAAAGTTCTTTGAGGCATCGTTAACCCAAAAGACATGACCAAGAACTCATAATGGCCGATCGGGTTCTAAAGGTCGTTTTGGATATATCATCTGGATTTATTTTCACCGTGATATCCCGAACGAGATCAATCTTGGAAAAATAGCTAGCTCTCAAGTTGGTCAAAAGATCATCGATTCTTGGTAATGGGTATCGGTTCTTGATCGTGACCTTATTGAAATGCCGATAATCGATGCACATTCGAGCGATCCGCCTTTCTTTTTCACAAACAGATCGTGCACCCAAGGGAAACACTAGGCCTTATAAAGCCTTTATCCGTAAGATCCTTCAATTGTTCTTTTAACTCCTCAATTCACCGGGCCATTCGATATGGAGGAATAGAAATGGGTCTTGTAATGCTAATTAACTCTATAGCAAACTCCATTTCTCTATCCTGAGGAAGGCCCGAAGATCTTCGTGAAAACCTCCTAAAATTTTGAACAATAGAACATCATTCACTGCTGGATTCCTTTGGGTATCCACTATATTAGCCGATATGCTGCATCCACTCGTGACTTCTCAATAACTTTTGAGCCCCAAGGTAGGAAATAAACCGACTGAGGATATTCCAATCCTACCCTTATAACAACTTCGGTTCTCCTGAAAAGTTAATCTCACTATCTTTCGCCGACAATCTAACATGGCATAACATGCCGACAATCAATCCATACCCAAAATGACGTCGAAGTCTACCATATCAAGTAGTACTAGGTTCACCATTGTTCCCCTGCCATTCACTTCTAATGGAAAATTATTTACCACCCGAGAGGCCCAAATTGAGGCCCTTACTGGTGTCATAACCTCAAAAGGTTCACTTAAATAATAAGGTTCTACGTGTAAATTCTTAGCAAAGCCCATTGACACATATGAAAATGTAGAGTCGGGATCGTACAATACAAATGCTGGAATACTCGAGACTAGCAAAATACCTGTGACCACCGCATTAGATGCTTCGCTCATTCCTCCGGGCAAAGCGTGAGCCGATTAAATTGTTGGGTTGTTGACCTCCCGACTGGCGGGGTTGGTTTCCGATTTCCATGGTACCGTGGTTGCTTCGACCTCCCCGAATAGATTGAGTTTGGGTCCTCTTCGCAATCCACGCATAGTGGCCCGACTCTCCACGATTATAACATGTCTTCGTTAGAGCCGACATTCTCCATTGTGTTTCCTTTGACAAATTTTACAAATCGGTTTGTCACCTCGTGTTGTGGTTGGTGGCCTTGTCCTTGCTACCTTGGTAATTAGACCAACTGCCCTTAGGCTTGAAATAAGATCGCCCACGATTGGTTCGGTCTCAAGATCCTTTACTAAACTCCTGCTTCTGATTTTGACTCTGGTTAAATGATCCTGACGTCCGAAATCTCTTCTGCGAATATTCTCTTTTTGCTTTAGCGAAACCTTCTACCCTCAAAGTCATATCTACAATCTAAAGATAAGTTCGATCGTTGGCTAACGCCACCACCTTCTCTGCTATGTTCGGGTTTAAACCTCTACAAATCGCTGACTCTATCCATTTCTCGTAGGGACGACATGTGTGTTGTATGCCGATAACCTCACGAATCGTATCATATTCTTGTACACTGCGGTCACCTTGCTTCAATTGTTCAAACTCCCGTCTGAGCGCATCCTTGCGCGTATTAGGCATAAATTTCTCAATGAATGCCGCTCTGAATCCTCCCCAAGTCATTGGTGGTGACATCGGGGGACGATTTTTCCTAAAATTCCTCCACCACACTCCTGCATCATCCACTAGTCGTGCGCCTACCAAGTTGACGCCCTGCGTCTCCACGCATCCCAATGTGAACATTAAGTCTTCAACTTCATCGAGGAATACTATCGGGTCGGCCTTGGGGTCCTTCCCTGAGTAAAGTGGTTCTCTTCTCTCGGTCCGTGGTGCAGTCGCAATCGATCCCTGGGCCGTCTGGTTCTGGTTCGGGGCTATGACAGAGACACTAGGTGCGGGCGGAACCATGTGTGAAACTACAGCTGTCTTTAACTCTATGAGTCTATCTAGTTTTTGTCCCACCGTTTCTTGCGCCATTTGACTCTCGTTCTCTCCAACATTTTCTCCGACATTTTCTCCGACATTTTCTCCGCTCCCTTCAGACACCACTACGTCAACTGGAGGTACATGATCTTCGTGATGAACCTCCTCTTGAGCCCCCCGGGATTTGTGAATTCACCATTTTCTTCTGAGTCCATCTTACGACGCATGAACTTCATCTGAGCTCTCATTCCCTTTGCCTGTTCCATGAGTACTTCCCTCTTTGTTGGAACTCGCCTTATAATCGCCATCTACACAATTCATATTAGTCAGTATAACGTTGTACAATCCCCTTTTCTAACTCGTGTGAAGGAGGTAGTACGAGAAATCAAGTCTTTGAAAAGACTCAAGGTAGGCACGAGAAGAGTACGAAAGAAGGGAAACTTTAGGATGTTATTCCGTTCACTTATTACTAAGGTGGCGCGCACACCATTGCAATAAGTGACCGTTCAAACACCCAACTCGAAAAAAACTTCCTAGAATCTCTTAACCTGGTTTAGCTTTGATACCAACTTGTCACGCCCCAAATTTTCCTAAGTCTTTACTTAGGGCGTGATGACACCTGGACAATTATTTCCCACCAGGAGCACCATTTAATTCTCTTTATTTAGAAATTTGAACTTATATTCAAATACGGAGCTATTAATAAAAATAACAATAAAGAAATTTGTTTATGACTTTATTAAAAATATAACGCGAGCCCATGCTCGTGCAAATATTGTTTCTACATAGACATACTGACAAAGATTATTCTAAGTTGGAAGGGAGACCATTCCACACGGGCATTTCCCGAGACACTGGAACTGACATCCTGAACCTGACGAATACCAAGCCCGAAGCAATGGACTTGGTATGACAAGAGGTCATGGACGATCGCTAGCCTTGGCGTGGAGCCTTTCCCCTATCACGCTTTCCTGAAACATGTTAAATAAAGAGTCAGCCCTACCATCTGGGGCTGAGTGAGAACTTTACCCTGCAATTCAAGGTAACACCACAATACTCCAAGTGCAATCACATTATAACGTAATAAGCATATTGCAAAAATATATCAGGTTACAACATTTTTAAATATGCAACAATTCCTCATAGGAAATTCTCGGTTTAACTAACTCTTCATTTTATCTCGTATTATACGTTAAGACATTCCCCTGCATTTCCACATGTTTATTACATTTATATATTTGTGAACGCGTATTCATTTTTCATATTTATATATAGATGAACATGTATTCATCTTTCATATTTGTTGTGGCGTGCAACCCGATCCATTATATTTACGTATTTGTGAACACGTATCCACTTTACGTTTTGTTGCGGCGTGCAACCCGATCCATTATGTTTACGTATTTGTGAATGCGTATTCACTTTACGTTTTGTTGCGGCGTGCAACCCGATTCATTATATTTACGTATTTGTGAACACATATTCACTTTACGTTTTGTTGCGGCGTGCAACCCGATCCATTATGTTTACGTATTTGTGAACGCGTATTCACTTTACGTTTTGTTGCGGCGTGCAACCCGATCCATTATATATTTATATATTTATGTGAACACGTATTCACTTTTCATATTTTTCAGAAGATCGAATAAATACTATTCTTTTTTCTAACATTCTGTCATTCATACTTGTAACGATTATAACTTTTTAACCATAACTCCAACTAAGGTGTTTCTCAAGCGGAAACTAAGGTAAGACGGGGATCTTTCACTGTACCAAATTTCATTTAAAACTACTTTGGGTAACTAACACAAATTTATCCTCAAAACAGCCACATGAAATTTGTTTCGGCAGAATTTTTATTAAACAGCACCCAATCTTATAATAGTCATAACTCCTAATCTGTAAACCCGTTCAAGCCCCATAAATTCTCAAAACGACGAGAACAGAGAGCTACAGGTCTCCATGTGAACCATCATTTCATATTCTGTACCGTTTGGTACAGTTTTACACTTCTATTCGCTGCCCTTCCTGGATCTCGATAGATCTGAGGCAGAAACTTTGAACAGCGATAACTCTCAATCCGTAAGTCGGATAGACCCCCGTAAGGTCTACAAATGTCCACAACAGAGAGATCTAGAACTTTCATTTAACAACAATTTTCATATTCCCCACGGATTAGTACAGTTTTATGTTTCAACGTCCTGCCCTTCTGGATTCCGATGAATCCGAGGCAGCAACTTTAAACTACAATAACTCTCAACTCGTAAGTCCGTTTTAATAAATCTTTATCTATATCTGTCCGTAACAGAGAGATTTACAACCATGTAAATTTTCATATAATTATAATAAGTAAAACTCAATAAAAATAGTCCGTAATTATGTCTTTCCGAATTTCGACCAAATCTAAGGCAGGCACTTTGAATTATGATAACTTTCAAACCGTATGTCCAATTTACCTCATTTTTGGTTCTATATGATCATATTAGAGAGGTGTACCACTCTTCCGAATTTCATCAAATTCTAACAATTATAACTCAGTGAGAACAGTTCATAAAGTTCATGACGCAACTAGTTATCTAAACAATCAAAAGTTCAATATTTCTTTTCAACACTCAATTCTTATTCTAACATGTATTGAACTAAAAATAAAGGATGTTACCAAGAATTTCTGAGTGAGAAAACTCACCTTGTAAGTGTGAAAAAGGATTGTGGTTCGGTTGCTACAAGTGGTCCTTGCTCCTTAGCGTTCCCTAATTTTCTTGTTCTCATTCCTCCCTTGATATTTTCTTGATTTTTTTCCTTCTTGTTCACTTGATTATTTTCCTGATTTATATTTCTTGTACTAGGTACTTTATTTTGTGCTAAATACACTATATAAGTTGAAGTGTTTGTATAACATATGAGAGGTGGAAGGACAAGAGTTGGAGGGGAAATGAAAAGGGGGGAAGGGGGGAAGGACGTGCACTTTGTGCTGCATGCATCTTCTCTTTTTTTTTTTTTCTTTTTTTTTTTTTGTTTTCTTATTTTCATTTTATCTATCTATTTATCCAACTTTAACAGCAATTCTATCCCATGCAATTTATTCTTAGTTTTCTTATATATATATATATATATATATATATATATATATATATATATATATATATATATTTTAACCCAACCACAACTATATATTATTATTATTTTTTTCCGGATTTTACATGTGCAATTGGTTTAAAGGGTTCGGAGTTTTTAGAACTCCGTGACGGCAAGCGGCGTCAAGAAGAAGGCTGAGGAGAAGAGGAGAAGGGAGATGGGGTTCTCTCTCTCTTTTGAAAAATGGGCTCTGCCCTTAAAGTTATGCTGCTCTCTGTGGGCTGTCATGTGTCCGTTGTTTATGGGCTGCCCCCCTCCTTTTAATAAGAGGGGGATAATGTTTGGGGGAAAATGAAAGTGGTATTTGAAATTTAAAAGATGGGGGGGGGGGGGGGAATAAGAGGGTGTTTGAAATTTAAAAATAGGGGGGAATAAAAGGGGGTGTTTGGATGAAAATAAAAAAAATGGTGTTGGATTGAAATGATTCGGATTGGGTTCCGTACTGGACTGGTTTGACAAAAATTCAAGGCTGGTTAATTATTTAAAAGAAAAATTAATAAAATGCAAATGTCGATGCAATAAAAATACGATACTTAACAAACGTTTAATGTATAATTAAAAATTAAAGCGGGATGTTAATTAATTATTTAAAGAGACGCAAATATTCTTGGAATAAACGATGGTGTAGTAATAATAGAAACATAACATAATGCTTAATTTTAAAATATAAAGATAAAAAATGTAAAAAATGATGATTAAAATGCAGTGTCCTAAAACACATAAAATTGCGACAAATATGCGAAAAACGGGTCAAAATTGACTGTCAACAACCCTCATGATCCGTCAGAATCGTTTGATAAATTCTCGAGGATCATCCTCGTGCCTCACCCATAAAACTCGCGTCGCAGCCAAAAGTCCCGGTTTCACGCTATCGACCGGGAGGAACTACGGCACACGAATCCGCGCCTCGCTCGCCTCACGCTAGCCATTATCTCCGCCAATAATCGGGCCATCTCTCAGTAGCCCATATCCTCTCGCTTCCAGTCAGATAATCGAGGCTCAGTACCGTGGTCTCGGTGGCCGCCGCCGCCCGATCTGGGTTGACGACTTTGTGGAACTCGCCGTTCGAAACATTATCTCTTGTAAAGGCCGGGCTCGTGCTCGTAACCTCGGTGTCCCACTAGTAGTTCCTCCGCCGCTTGCTTTTCCGGGCCGCAGTTGCCTTACGTGGAGGCATAACTGATACATAAACAATCTGTCAGAGGAAATTCAACCTACAACACGGCTCTATTGCACGATCTTAGAGTCACCGATAATCAAGACTCTACTAGATACGGCCTGTAGACCCCTTCCGAGGATTAACTGCTCTGATACCACTTTTGTCACGACCCGACCTCGGATCCGTGATCGTGCCTACCCCGCACCCTTGTGATACAACATCGAGAAAACCAAATGAAATAAACTCACAAACAAGAACCATATAAGATAAAATAGGCTAACAAGAATGGCTACCTTTCCGTAACATAAATAAAACAGAATCAACAGCTACATCCTTAATAACCCAATTTATAACCGACTACGTGCCTCTAAGAGTTTGTAACAACCATGACGGACAGTGGCTCAGTCATACCCCGAATGTACACAAACCTACAACATCGTGGAGAACTGCACTAAAAGTCAAGTCAAGCCTCCGAGAAATGAAACTTCCGACACTGAGCAAAGATCCTAAGAATGAGGATCCACCACCGCCACTCCTTACCCTTTGAACGCAGCTCGGCGGCGGGTCAAGACACAACGTACAGTATGTAAAGCGGAAAATACGTAATAATATCATAAGTCAAAAATAAGCCGAGTCTTAGATAAAAATCAATTTCTCAGACCGTGCCTTACTAACAATGAGAGTAACAAGTATAAACTTTCGCATAAAAATAGAGGCTCATGATCAAAACAGGTACCTCGCCTGGTATCATTAAGCAATCCTACTCGCGGGACTATTTCACCCGCATAGGTCCTGTGGACCCGCATGAGGTCATCCGCCGTCGTGGGACTATTTCACCCGCACGGGACTATTTCACCCGCATGGATCCTGTGGACCCGCATGAGTACCATCGCCGCACTCGCGTGGGACTATTTCACCCGCACGGATCCCGTGGTCCGATCCGCACGAGTACAAGCACCGCACTCGCGTCATGGGTAGCAAATCCACGGCATAAGTAATAACCCGGTTTACCAGAATAATATATATATATATATATATATATATAACATAGCTCATCCGGCTATCAAACATAACATAAGCACTACCGGTCTATCATACATAACATAAGCACTACCGGCCTATCATACATAACATAAGCACTACCGGCTTATCATGACATAAGCAAGTTAAGAACTCCCCTAACTTCTTATTAACATTTACCAATATATCCTCTCATTTAGTTTACCTAAGGCACTAACATGTCTTTTAAGAGAAAAATCCGGGAATTCAACCCAAGTACCACGTACTTCTAACCCTTTAAGAAATAACTCTTTTTATATAAAATTCCCAAGATACTAATAACCATAGTATCAAGCTACGATTTCTTTTCAAGACAAGTCACATTTCCTTTTAGAAATATAATAGGTTTCTAAATCAAGTGACTTCATTTCCTTTAAAACCTTAGACAATCAATGCCTAAAAATCAATTCACCTTCCATAGTTTCAAATCATTTACCCGTACTTGTTTTACTTAGAGTAAACCTTTCTTTGTTAACCTTTCAAAAAGCTAATATAACCAACTTCGCATAAAGTCATTATATTTGCGTTATTCCTTAGTCAAATACATTTTCCCTAAATCTAAGGGACTTATACTTTTAAAATGAAACAAGTATCATATACTTTAAAACAAGTGAAAGATATCAAATCTTGTACGTCTACCGTACTATATAGGTACAACTACTCATGCTCAAGAGATAGGAAAGTTCCACATACCTCTTCGGTTAATCCACTTGCTAAGTCCAAAATACCGCACGTAGTACGTCAACCTATAATGACCATAATACGTTTATTAACCTCTCGTTTCAATCATAGAATTATTCCAAGTTCAAGTTACTAATTCTTAAGGAAATTTGGGCAGCACTTCCTTTGTTTCTACAAACTTTGCCACTTTTTTCAAGGTCGAATTCAATATCCAAACGCCACATTTAAGGCCCAACAATCCAACATTTCAAAGGGGATTACACAACCAAACTTAGGTGTGTAAAATTCTGCCCCATAAGTTACAACAATCATCTTAACAAGTTTAAGGTAGTTTTTAGGCTACAACATGCTCACTTAACCCTTTTAACCAATCCTTTCATATCCAAACCACACTTCTTACATGCAATGAATCTAAGAGCATTATTTACTACTACAAATTCCTTATTCTTCACATGCAACACAAGTAACTAACTACAAAAGATGAATTGTTACCTTAGAGCTTTAGCCAAAATTATTCCAACAACCTTGCTAGCCTCCTTTCCAAAAACACCACTATAATAACCTCCACAAGCTTGCAAATAACTTTCATTCTTATCACACTTTTCAGATTTTCCTTAAGCTTGGAGTTTCTCTTAATTTTCTAGAGAGAAGGGAGAGCTTTTTAGCTTAGAGAGAGAAGAGTTTGGAAGATGACCAAGTCTTCAAGACTTGGTCAATATGTAGTGCATGCAAAATCAGATGGGGTGGGACACTTGTCACCCACCCATGGCCTCTTTTAAAACAAAACAGTGCAAAAAATTTCACTAACTCGCAGGCTCGCTACACGCAGCCAGCGGCGCAATAAACTCTGCCACCCTCGATCTTTCAGTGCCACGAAACCACCAGCCTTGGCGCTGCCAGGCCTCGATCAACTCCGGTTCCGAACTACGGGGTATAACAATGGGGATGGTCATCTTAACTAGGGGTTTAAGTTCAGGCTTCAACCCACTAATGAAACTAGACACATAATGAATTTCATTAAGTAAAGGGTTGATTATAGTCATATAACCAGCAAGCTCTTCAAACTTACTTTGATATTGATCCACAGTACCAGTTTGTATGATCTTATTGAATTCATCCACAATGTCTTGTGGTCTAATATTACCAAATCTTCTGCACACCTCACTGCTGAACCTCGACCATGTCATTTCCCCTATTATTGATATACAACTATCAAACCACACATCAGCCTTTTCCCCTATGTGAACCGAAGCATAACTGAGCTTCTCTTGCTCATTTATGTCATATAATTCAAAGAACTTCTCGCATTTTCTGAACCAGCTTCTAGGGTTAGTGCCATCAAATTCTGGGAAATTTATTTAGGTTTGAAGGTTTTGTGGCTTGTATTGGTTTCGTGGTTTTTGACTGTAATATTTGGAGATGCTGGGGGTGTCAAAGAGAGATTAGGGTTTCGGTAGATAGGTGGGCTTGAAAATATTATGGGTGCCGGAGGGAAGGTAAACCCTCTCCCTGTCGGAAAAATTGAGGGTGTATAAACAGCTTGCGAGTTATCGATAGGGATTTTATTACCTGAAGTTTGGTCGTACTCCTGTGTCGTGGGTACTGGTAGTATACCCATTGTGATTGCATGTGTTGTTGCCGGTGTGTTTTGCGTCGATCCCCGATGGGATCAGATTCAGATTATCTATGATGAGCTTCAACCTTCTGTTGCTTTCACGATTCTCCTCCAGTTGTGCTTGAAATTGTGCTTGGTTTTGCTCCAGAGCTTCGAATCTCTTGCTGGTGTCTTCGGCGAACACCTCAAGTTGTGTCTTAATCATTCGTATGCCGTCGTGTACGAGTTGCAACTCCGGTGGTGTTGAATTTGGCTCTGATGCCATTTGTAACAGACTTGGAGGTCTGTTACTGAAGAAGAAGAAGGGTTTGAGAAGAGGGAAGAGAAGAGAGATCGAGAAGAGAGGATTTTTGTATATATTCTGGATAACTTTCCCAAATGATTGTTACAATTCTTTTAAGACTTGCAAGGGACCTAATAACAAATACAAAAAATAAAGTACTGACTTAGGAACCAAACTGTCCAAACTAAACATAATAGTGCCTAATTAATAATAAAACTTAGTCACATGTGTAACATTGTGACAGATAGCTCGACCTCAATCACGATAGTAGCTGTGTTATCTGGTTGTGCTGATATTGGAGCTTTGGATTTTTGGAGGTCTATTCATGGGTATGTAAACAAGGTAGCGGGTTTAGCTATGGATGTTGGTGTAAATAATGCGCTTATTGATATGTACGCTAAAAGTGGGAATCTTGATTTTGCTATGAAGATTTTTAGGGGAATGATAAAGAAGGATGGTTTCTCGTGGACGAGTGTAATTTTAGGTTTGGCACTTCAGGGTATAGGAAGAAATGCACTCGATGTTTTTGATGAGATGTTGGAATCTGGGGTGACTGCGAACGAGATTACTTACCTCTCGGTTTTATCTGCTTGTAGCCATGCTGGATTAGTTAATGAGGGGAAGGAATTATTCAACAGGCTGAAGAATGACACTAGTTGTGCAACTAAAATAGAACATTATGGATGTATGATGAACCTCCTTGGTCGTGAGGGTCATTTAGATGAATTTGTGCGATTGATTCACCAAATGCCTATGAAACCAGATGCTGTCATATGGAGGTCACTTTTGAGTGCTTCTGTCGCGAATAGAAATTTGGAATTAGCTGAAATGGCTGCGGAAAAAGCACTTGAACTAGAACCTCACGATGACGGGGTGTATGTACTGCTTTGGAATCTCTATAACTCTGGTAATATATTGGAAGATGCTTCCACGACAGTGAAGATGATGAGAGATTAAAGAATCAAGAAAAGCCTGGGTGTAGTTTTTCATGAATTTGTGGACGAACCTTCCGGACAACATGTCTATGATGGTATTTACAGAGTATTAGATACAATTCTAAAGCAATCAAATTTAGATTTGTTTACTAATCCTGCAGAAATGCTAGTCTTTTGGCAGCTATAAAATATTCTTGTGGTAGACAATAAAATTCGCGTCGAGAAAATAATAACCGAGACTGGAAAATATCGCAACAATTGTAGTATTTGATTTCAAATATGAGTGTTACAATCTCTATGAATCATCTGATTCGTTTTTTCGGTAATAAATTCAAGGGCTTTTTAGCTTGATCTTGAACTTGGTGAATTTGATATTGACTTGTACTTGAATTCAAGGGCTTTTGAGCTTGATCTTGAATTTGGTGGTCTTGATCTTGATTTGTACTTGGATTCCAGGGCTTGAAGCTTGATCTTGAATCTTCGTCTTGATCTCTAGAACTTGTAGAGAAATATTTGAGTACTTGAATACTTGTCTTGTAGAGAAATCTGCGACGTTTGATCCATGAGCTCTCTCTGGCTTCTTGTTAGAATTCTTGATCTTTTTCTAAATTATGAGATCCCTATTTATAGTTGTAGAATGGAGGAGTTGTGATAAGGACAAACTTTTTTCGGTCAATCAGATTTAAGTTTAAATGACGATATTTGATTGGTCGGAACATGTTATTTGTACGCATGACACATTCAATTGATCTTTGATTTGACTAGGCATGTTGTGTCATTTTGATATGTGTCATTTCTATTGACTCTTTTATTTGACTTGGTGTGCCACGTAATTTGACACGTGACACCAAACTTGGCCTCTAGGAAGATGACATCTTGAGCTAATCAAAGTGGACTCGTCATTTATAGCCCAAACTAATGGACTAGCCCAATAAAATCGGACAATTAATTAAATCCATATTTATTGGACTTAAATAGTTAGTTCAATTATATTAAGCCATAACAAAAGTAATATATCTTGAATTAAAAAAATATAATCAAAATAACTTTATGTATTAAATTGATAAAATTTAAACGTCCACAAATGCCCCCACTTAAAGACTTGTCGAGGTGTAGATTTCTCGGAACCAAAAACGGGCCTTAAAGTACTCAAAGACGTTGAATTTGAACTCCAAAACGTAGCTCATGTCATCCATTTCAACGTGAAATGTTTGTCTTTGAGGCAACTGTGTCAATCATATAAATTTGATTACAAATATAGACGATTGACATTACACTTTTGGCATTTGAATTTAAGCTCTGCATTTGAAAAAGAAAAAGAAATCCTCTGCAACT
This sequence comes from Przewalskia tangutica, assembly GCA_029844215.1. NCBI lineage: Eukaryota > Viridiplantae > Streptophyta > Magnoliopsida > Solanales > Solanaceae > Przewalskia > Przewalskia tangutica. The sequence goes on along the minus strand of CM056732.1, from coordinate 95,383,396 downwards.
GCAATGATTACGCTTGAATACGTATCATGTATTTTTGTTATTGCCCATAACATTTATATTGCAATGAAGTTGGTTTAGAGTTACTTAAACTTTAGCTGTAGCATAGCAATGGATTGACCCAACGTTATTCTTAATTGGTAAGAAATTATAACGACGGAATATTCATATCGATGGAACGTTCATATTGGCGGAATATCCATTATTGCCTTATCGACAGAATGTCCTTATGGATGGTATGCCCGTATCGACATAATATCCGTGTTGATATATCCGAGGATAAATTCACGATACCAAATGTCTTTATCGACGGATTAACAAAGGGAAAATCTACAACGCCAAATATTCATATTGACGGAACATCAAAGGGCAAATCCATGATGCCAACTATTCATATCAACTTATCAAATGACAAATTCACGATAAAGCCAGCTTAAGGTGCAAAGGGACAAAAATTGTCCACCTTAAGATTGGAATTTGTATAAAAGCCAGCTTAAGGTGCAAAGGGGCAAAAATTATCTACCTTAATACAGGAAATTTAGAGACACTTGGCTTGAGTACTATACTTGGCGAACTTTGAAGATTTCAACTAGCCACTTTGTGGTTTTGAAATTCCAACTTGAAGACTCGGCGGATTTGAAGACTTCAACTTGCAAACATGGTGGTTTTGAAACTTCAACTTGTAGACTTGCTAGATTTTAAGACTTCAACTTGCGGACATTGTGGATTTAAAACTTTAACTTGAAGACTTGCTGTCTTTTAAGACTTCAACTTGTCATTATGGTGACTTAAAATTTCAACTGAAAGAATGGCGGATATGAAGACTTTAACTTACAGACATGGTGGATTGAAACTTTAACTTGAAGACTTGTTGTATTTTAAGACTTCATCTTGCAGACATGACAGATTTAAAACTTCAACTTGAAGACTGGCGGATTTGACGACTTCAACTTGAAAATCGACGAATTTATAGACTTCAACTTGCTGATTTGACAAATTGCTAAGAGATTACAATCATCCCATCGTAGAAATCCATTTATCATGGTGATTTGCCCCTATTGAACCGTCAACATTTGGTGAAGGTCCAAATTTCAATGAATGAATGCTTGTATATATAATTTGCATGTGTCTGGTCAGATGGATTTCATTCCATCATACTTATCGAACAACACATAGAGTGATGTATTTTTTTTACTCATGAGACTGAACATAGAATAAAACTCTAAGATGCCTACTTAGCTCGGTGAAGAGGATCAAGTTATTTCGTAGTTCAGAAAATTGAGTTTTTTGAGTCCTAATGTTTGCCTAGGCCGCCTCTTGCGAGATTTTCAACCTAGCTGGCATTTTTGTTTTGTCCTAACTTTTGTCTAGGCTGCCTCTCGCGAGATACTTTTTTTGGGGTCATGCACAGTTTATACTCTAGCGGGCCAGAAGTAACATGCAGTTTATGCTTGTATGCTAAGGAGCGTTTTAATTTGAAGATTTTAGCTCGACTTGAAGAGCTTGTGTTGACACCCAATTTTGACCCTCCCGTCCAGCCATTAACTATAAAATTACACCAATTTTGTAAAATAATTTTTTAGGATTTTTTTAATAAAATGCAGCGAATAAAACATTAAATACAGGCATAAATAATTAATTTAATAATGACATCGCGTCTTACGTAGAGTTTTAAGCACTTAGAGTCTCGCGCCCGCATTAATTAACTTTAAGCTTTGTCGTAATTCTTAAATAATTAATAAAGGCATAAAATAAATAATTTAGCGATAACGTCGTGTCAGGTAGCATAGCCGCATTTATTAGTAATCATTTGTAATTTAAAATCAATTTTAATCTGATATATGCATTTAATAGCACCGCATTTATAAAGCTTTAAACGATTCTTAAATATCATACTCGCATTTAGCATTTAAGTAATTTAATCTAGACTCAATTTTAATTTTTAATTTAACTTCGTAATAATGCAATAATAAGATTTTAATAGCGCCGCATTCTAGAGCATTAAGCATTAATTAAATAACACACCCGCATTTATTTTATAACAATTAGATAATTTAATCACAATTAATTAATTACTTTGTCACTAATTAAAAGCCTAAAACTATTAATTAAATAGCACCTAAAACTAACATTAATTAAACTAGCTAATTAACCCCTAATTATAACACTACCCTTCAGCCCACATTACCCGGCCCAACACCCAAAGCCCGGCTTCATGACGCTACTTCAAATTTCACGTCGCCACATCCGCCCGTTCGTTTTACCTTCCCTTCTCCATCATCGACAGCCCTTAAGAAAAACCCTAAACGAGACCTTTCAGTCGCCGCCATGCCCGGATTTCTCGCCGGAGAATCCGGGCTTTCCTTTATCTACTCACCCCACCCAGCTCTTCTTGCCATAACTAAACCAAACCATTCAAATCATTTACCTTATTTCCGCCTGTTCGAATCGCACGAAATCCCGTCAAAAATCACAAGAAATCAGCACAAATCAGCCTTTATTATCTACCAAGTTTAGAACCCGATATTGAGACTATAAATTGAGTATTTTACACATGCAAAAGGGCAGGAGTGGACAGCAATCCGGACCGGCACCCTTTGCTAACAGAGTCCAATAGCGATAGACGACGAGCTCGGTGAGGTAGCACGCCTCACCGTCGAACACCCCTTAGCGGCGATTAAGAATCCTTTCTTTTCGGCAAGAAACCAAAGAAACAAACCTTGCCTCTATTCGCATCGCAAACCTAAAGCCCGTCGGTGGATCGACGACTTGATACGCTCCGGTCATTTGGGAGAAGGTAAATCCCATTCCTTATTGATTTCGTTGCATCTCGGCATTTCTATGTTTTCGTGACATATGTGGTAGTCTGTCTGTATTATTGCATTAATCAATATGACAAACTATTTAATCAACTGAGGCACCTTTGAATCTCAAGTTATCGATTAAATTTATATTATTTGCTATTTTGTGGTGTGTCGACCATGTTTATCTGACGGTTAAACATGTAGGATACTGGGTTAGGATCATATTATGGGATTAATATGCCATCTGGATACTGGTGTAGTAAAGACCATGGTCCAGATGGTTTGGCCTAAGGACTGGTTACTCTTGTTTCTTTGAGAGTCACAACCTGTGATTGTCGGATTTCGATTTGCAGTTGTGGTTTTGTTCCTTTTACATACCTTGGATTATTTGTTTCCTTATGGATTTGAATATGCTTGCTCTGTGATATGATCCGATGAATAACGTCTCCTTATGTCCCGGTTAACTGTTGATAATAGGGAAACATGATAAGAAGCTTGGTATGTGAAATGACTATTCCGAGCCTAATATGCAGTTGCACTACTCTTTTACAGCTTGTGTTAATGTATTTGGGCTATGTCGAAATTGCGGTGTCCTAAACATGACAAGTTTGAGCTATTATTGGTATATGCATTAAGTCAATTATGTGAATATGGAACTCATTTAAGATCACCATGAAGACTGTATATGCTAAATAATAATTCTACCATAGTAGCCTGCAACTTGTTTTACTCAATACATGTTGCATAGCCACTGGTTTGATCTACCGGATTGTGTCTGATCGCCTAAAATGTCAGAGAATAGGTACACATGTTTCTGTTCTGATCCTAAAATGTTTGTCTATGAATTTCATGTTAATTAGAAGTGATGATAGCCTTTGCCTGCTTGTTCTAATCCATCTCATTTGTTCACATGTCTGTTTTAAAAGAATCAATGCAGTTTGAATAAATGAGTCCTATAGAGATAGTTCTTTGAAGATTTGTATGGTATACATAGGCCGCATTGCATCAGTTTGCTGGAAGTTCCCTTGTCTCAGTTTTTGAAGTCATAAGATAAAAGGATTGTGTATCAAGTACACATACTCCATATATCGAGCGAATACCCTGTCTGAATATTTAGTATGTCACCCAATATGCTTGAAAAGGATATGAAGTAGGTGTTTGTTTTGAATATCATGTAGTTGTTTGTTTCTTTGGTTTTAAAATCGAATATGTTAGTGCATACTTAGCCTGTTTGCTTTAAATGCGGAGGATACATCTCACGGATGTACAAAGTACATAAGTATATGTATTCATTGCATGTTCAAGTCTCATGTTTTCTCCACTCTGTATGCATTTTAAAGCCTGGTTCTTATTTAAAATGTTTGGACTGTTTTGACTTTACTGCTGGAATGTGCTGTTTCGTTTTTGGAAGTAATATAATAACAATTATACATATGTTTGGTTTAAGTCCCTTCTGCTTGCTTCTCGTTGCTCACTGCCTGTTTTGCCTACTGATTTTCATTGTTCTTTCCATGGATACACTGGGTTTGATAGGAAATATGTTTGCTAAAATGCTTATTTATTGCTAAATGTTTAGGGCATGTATTAATCCTTATCTTTCTTGTTTTTACATGGCACGCACCGGAGCAAAATAAAGAGTCTCACGGCGAGACTCATCGCAAGTCATTTCAAATGGCAACCCGCACCCGCATTTGCATTCCCGCTTCAGAAATTCCTAAGACAAAAATAGGATGAGACGATGTCGCCACGCGTCTTGGAAGCCGCGATCATATCCACCTTTATCTTATTTGTTTAAATTGTTGCCTAATTATTCAATTTGTAATTAATAGGCTGTCTAGAACAATTAATCCTTGAATACATGAACTGGGGTGGGTAGTTTTAAAATTGGAAATGCACTTTTAATTATTTATCTTAGGCTTGTCATTTATATCTAATCTTTGCCTAGTCATTAAATTGCACAGCTAAAACTAATGCATCACTTCTTTGATTTCGCATATAAATGCATATCTATAGCCCATAAACCGACTTCGCAAACGCACACTTTATATTTTTTAATATATATTTATAGCATTAATCTTACAAAATTTATTTACAGCATGCTTCCTTCTACAAAATATTTCAAAGCATCCTTTATATTTTCCTAAAACAAGCATTTTTAAACGCACACTTTATATTTTTTAATATATATTTATAGCATTAATCTTACAAAATTTATTTACAGCATGCTTCCTTCTACAAAATATTTCAAAGCATCCTTTATATTTTCCTAAAACAAGCATTTTTTAAACATAATAATTACCCTAGGTTTGGCAGGACAACCGCAAGTTAGCGGATCTTAGAGGGTGCCTAACCCCTTCCCTCTAGATTAATAAAGAACCCTTACCCAAAATCTCATTAAGTTTAGCAGACCATTAAAATGGAGTTAATGTTTTACTTCAAACTAGTTAAACATTTAGGTGTCCTAATTCACCCAAATTAATTAGGTGGCGACTCCGCGAACCCTTAGCATTCTAGCAACCCTTCAGCATTTAGCATCTTTTTCATTTTTAGCACCCTTTAGCATTTTTAAAACCCTTTTTGTACTTTAGCATTTTGTTATTTATTTTCTAACCTTTTATTTAAGCAGGAGTTTAGAAAATGAATGTCGCGGTCGAAAAAGGGCGTGACAGCTTGCAACTTGAAGATTTAGCTCGAATTTGAGGAGTTTCGCGATTTCAAGATTTAGCTTGAGCTTGAGGAGCTTCATGATTTAAAAATTTGGCTCGTAATTTGATGAGCTTTGTGACGTGCAATTTTAACTCGTGCATCGAGAAGTATTATAACTTGAAGGATTAACTCTAATTTAAAGAGCTTTATGACTTGAGGATTTATCTCTAATTTAAGGAGCTTCAGATATGCAGTTTAGATTCGTGCATCAAGGATCATTATAACTTGCAGTTTAAGCTCGTGCGTTGAGGAGCATTATAACTTGCAGTTTAAGCGATGAGGAGCATTGCAATATACATGAACTCTTCGATTTCATCTTCAGATTTAAACTTGCCCCACACTATGAAGTTCTTCTATATATTCATCTTCAAGAGGCTCAAGGACAGACAACTATTGATCTCCACTTTTAGCTATGCTCAATTCAATATCATGTGCACATGTTATCAACTCTTCAAATGTATTGGACTTTATTCCTTGCAAGATGTAGCGAAGACTCCAATTCATGCATTGAATGCACATTTTAATGCTAGAAGTTTCACTAAGGCAATCTTTGCAATTGAGGCTTAATCTCCTCTAGCGATTGATGAAGTCAATAACATGCTCATTGTCATGTTGGTAGGCATTTGTAAGTTCAATCATACTAACGATACATCTTGTGCTATAAAAATGATTGAGAAATATTTGCTCCAACTGCTCCCAACTATCTATAGAATCAGGTTCGAGATCTGTGTATCAATCAAAAACAATTTCTTTGAGAGATCGGATGAACTTCTTGATGATATAATCACCATAAATCCCAGCATCGTTGCAAGTCTCGACGAAGTGCGCTATATGTTGTTTGAGATTTCATTTGCCATCAAATTGTTGGAACTTAAGAGGTTGATAACCACCATGCATCTTCAGATTATAAATCCTTTTTGTGTGTATGGATTTGCATAGGTGAGAGAAGATTTGGATGACAGTTTGAATTTATCTTCGATTGCCCCTATGATGAAGTCCTTCAATTGATCAATATGAATCAGACCTTAGCATAGACTTGAATATATTTGATCGTTGTTGTTTGCTTTAGGGGGGGCTCTCATTTCTCTTGAATTTCAGGAAACTTTATAGGTGTTTGACTTGATTCTCTCCCATCCATGCTCTCCATCTTATTTGTCAGCTTGAAAAGTTTAGCATCCTATTCTTGCACAATCTTTGTCATGCCTTCAACAGTTTTAGTCAAACTTGCAAGTCGTTCTTCTATAATAGAAGAGTCAATCGTCATTTATTGCACGACCATCATGGAGGATGAAGAATGATATGGATCACCATTTGAATAGAGCTTTGACTAGAGAGTATCCTGATAGGCAATTGGAGCATATCCAACATTTAAGACATCACCATCTTCTTGCATGAAGGGGTTGTTGGACTTGCAATAGAGTTCTTCTTGTAAATTAAGTTGAGCCAAAGTTCTTTTGACCACCTCAATAATATTATTTGCTTCTTTTAGCATAGGGAAGAGGATATCATTCCTTTTGGGGAAGATGAACCGATTAACATGAGTTGACTTGGACGTTACTTGCAGCATTTGTTGTCCTAGCGTTTTGATTTTGCTCCTTTTAATTTGGTCAATAATCTCCATGATAACTTCCCATCCACTTTTAGATTGAGCAACCGCAATAACATCGGATTTGGAGTTGATCTTCATTTGAGTCATTTGGATGTTCTTCAACTTTTTAAAGAACATATGAGAGGTATAGATTGTCCCACTGGGTGTGCCAGAATTTGTAGACAATAGAATTCGCGTCGAGAAAATAATAATCGAGACATGAAAATATCGCAACAATTATAGTATTTGATTTCAAATATGAGTGTTACAATCTCTATGAATCCTATGATTCGTCTTTTCGGTAATAAATTCAAGGGCTTTTGAGCTTGATCTTGAACTTGGTAAATTTGATCTTGACTTGTACTTGAATTCAAGGGCTTTTGAGCTTGATCTTGAATTTGGTGGTCTTGATCTTGATTTGTACTTGGATTCAAGTGCTTGAAACTTGATTTTGAATCTTCGTCTTAATCTGTAGAACTTGTAGAGAAATATTTGAGTGCTTGAATGATTGTAGCTTGTAGAGAATCTTCGGCGTTTGATCCACTAGCTCTCTTTGGCTTCTTGTTAGAATTCTTGGTCTTTTTTTAAATTATGAAACCCCTATTTATAGTTGTAGAATGGAGGAGCTCTGAATAGGACACACTTCTTTTGGCCAATCATATTTAAGTTGACATGGCGATATTTGATTGGTCAGAACATGTCTGTTGTACGCATGGCACATTTCATTGGTCTTTGATTTGACTAGACATGTTGTGTCATTTTGACATGTGGCATGATCCTATTGGCTCTTTCATTTGATTTGACGTGGCACGTCATTTGACACGTGACATCAAACTTGGCCTCTAGGAAGATGACAGCTTGGGCTAAACAAAGTGGGCTCGTCATTTATAGCCCAAACTAATGGACTAGCCCAATAAAATCGAACCATTAATTAAATTCATATTTATTGGACTTAAATAGTTAGTTCAATTATATTGATCGATAACATTTATTTGGAGTAATATATCTTGAATTAAAAAAATGTAATTTGAATAACTTTATGGATTTAAATTGATAAAATTTAAACATTCACATATGTACGTAAGATTTGCATACATTCTATCCTCTTTAGATCTCACTTTGTGGAATTACATTGGGTATTTGTTGATTGAGGCAAAAAAAAAGCTCTAACTACGGAGGACACTAAGCTAACACATGATTTGGCTCCCTCCAGTGCCTATCTTCTCCGGTTCCTCCAATTCTATCTTATATTTGTTACACGTGTCCACTTAATAATTCAACGGATCTGATCTATTTTTCTAACTACTATATTCTAACCATAGTTAAAATAATCTTAACAGAATACAATATGCCAAACAATATAAGCCCGTATAAGTCAGAGTCTGGCTCTCGCCACGCGAGATTTGGGAAAAGCACTGCACTACGCTGGCCTATCAGATGCAGAGATAAGTCACTTCCATTTTATTCTCTGATGGATACTTAAAGAGATGATGTTTGACATATCACGTCATATGCATTCAGATCATCTTATCCATTAAAACCCACGGATTATCTACATTAAATATTAGCTAATGCATGATCTAATCTCAATAAAATAGTGTCAATAAGTTGAATTGTATAGCTTTGGGCAGACCTAGTGACCAGCATGCAACTCCAATAAATAATGTTGACCTGATTAAGTTTGACTTTTAGAATGTTGAAACTTGGACCGGAAAAAGAACTATATACATATACTATAAGTAAAATGAAGCTGGAGGAAAAAGCAGTTGCATAATTTATCAGCCATAACCTTGTATCATGACGTGAAGCAAAGTAGAAGCGACTAAGACGCATTGTTTAGTGGGCTATACATGCTCATAATTTTCTCAGTATCTTATCAATTTCTTAGAAAGTGGTAATTTAAAACTGAGATTAATCTAGAATTAGAAATTTTGGGATTATGTGAAAGTCAAAACACCACCTAAAGAAGAAAACCAATTTTTTTAATCTTATGGCCATGTGCATTTCTTGAATTCTCATAGCTATAAAACCCCAAAAAACCTTCATTCCATTTGCAACATTACATTAACACCACATACCAAAATACAGCTCAAAATGAATACCAACCAACTTTTCCTTCCCTTCCTCATCTTTGCCATCTCTTCTAATTCTTTCCTCTCCTCAGCAGCCGAAGCCCCTCCGGGAGTAGTCGACATTGACGGAAACATACTCCGGATAGGGGTCGATTACTACATCTTGCCGGTGGTACGTGGCAGTGGTGGTGGACTCACCCTAGACAGTATTGGCAATAAAACTTGTCCACTAGATGGTGTTATCCAAGAACAACATGAAATCGATAATGGCCTCCCGTTGACCTTTACACCCGTGAATCCAAAGAAAGGCGTGATTCGCGAATCGACTGATTTAAATATCAAGTGTTCAGCAGCCTCCATGTGTTCAGACCACCCTGTGGAAGCTTGGTGATTATGATGAAACCGACGGGGATATACTTTGTCAGTATCGGTGGGAATGAAGGAAATCCTGGTCGGGAAACTATAAGCAACTGGTTCAAGATTGAGAAATACAAACGCGATTATAAGCTGGTATATTGTCCTACAGTGTGCAATTTCTGCAAGGTCATTTGCAAAGACGTAGGCATCTTCATTCAGGATGGAGTGAGACGTTTGGCTTTGAGTGATGTCCCATTTAGGGTTATGTTTAAGAAGGCTTAGAGGCTAATTAACTCATCAAGTATTGAAGAAAGAAAAAGGATAAAAGTAGCAAAGTACTCCCTAAACCATGTCCGAGTCATTTATGTTCATGTGTCTATAAATTGCCAAGGCATCTCGTATTTCCTCTTGAGAAGCCGAGGAATATCGCATCTAATCAAAGAATCTACTTTTACTTTATTTTCCCATGATAACACTTAAAACAAAAACAGTATCAACCGGCCTGGGATCTGTTTAGTACTACCAATATTTTTAAAGATAAGAATTCATAAGCACAAGCTAGATTATCGCTAGGTTTGAGGAGTTAATATCACAGTAACTGCTGCAAACATGAACAAACTCGGGAAAAAAGGAATAATCTAGAAATGACCACACCCGACAAAAGGTTGTAGTAGTTGTACACATGGAGAATAAAATGAGAGAAGATTGATATGATTTTATCATGCCCTGTATCGACCCTCTAAATGAAACCATGACAAATGAATATAAATAAGGACCAAGTAGACCTAAAATCAAGAAAAAAGAAAGTTACATCGATAGACCTAAAATCTTTTTGAAGCAACACACTTGTCAAATATGGTGGTGCTCAATGAAAGAAAAAGAACTTCATAAGTGATACCACATGGTTTCAGAAGAAAATCAAACCACGAGAAAGAAGATAACGAAGAGAAGCGATGAATGCAAACTCATTGAACTGAACTATGCTAGTTGCAACAAAATTTACTTGCACATCCAATGATAAGAAGTTCTAAAGCTAACAAAACTAAATATAATGTACAATGACATACAGGTTTATAAACATTGGGCAAATAAAACAACATTTCTGTACAAGAGGGCGACCGCTCTTTCTCCAAAACTTCTACAATTGCATTTAGCAGCTCGCAAACAATAATGGCCGCGATGTGTTCCATAATCTACAGCAACAAAACAAAAAGAAGCCTGAATGTAGCCATGAATCCACTGGTATTCCACTTAGAGTTGGCCCAATCTCTCCTGCCAAACCATTAGCATTATTACGAATTTCTAACACATTGATACATTCCCCATACAAAACAAAAACTAAATAAATAAAGGGAGGCTAGTAAAACAACTAAATATCCAAGGTACATTATGAGACTAGCAAATAAAAATTGTCACAAAAACGACGAAGAAAAAAACTATGTTTCGTATTAGCATTCCTAAAACGTGTCATGTCGGTTAATCAACTAACATTTATTACACCCCCCCCCACCCCCCCACCCCCCCACAACAACACACACAGACAAAAACAGACAGAGACGGGTGATCAATTAGCAATCTGACTAAGTGGCAGAAGTAACCCTCAATTGTTAAGTGCACAAAGGCAGCAAAAGTAAGAACAGATGAATGTATTTAATTTAACAGCATAATAAGCAATGGCAGTCATACCTGAAGCATCTGCATCAACTTTGGATGTTGTTCTAATAGCTGGCAGAGTTTGTCACGGTCACTCAAGAGAGACTGCAATGATGGGTAATTATCAAAGTCAACTGGATAACTATCTGATACAAGTAATACTCCATACTTAATAATTTGACACAATTACTAAAAATAAAGACAGTAGTTGATCCAGCTAGTTAATTAATGAACTTCATAACTATTTCTAGCGTTCCATAATTTGCAGTCTCCTAATAACATCAACTATAGAGAGTTGGTGGCCACAAATGCAATGTGACACGCAAGTCAGTGTTAGCATAAATACCTGGATAGCTTCTGGAGATCTAAAAAACTCCTGTAGTGACATCCCAGAATCTAACTGCTGGGTGACAATATCACCTTGCTGCTGCGGAACTTGAGTGTGAGAATGTTCGATTTGTTGCTGTTGTAAAGAATGTGAAACATTCTCCTGTTGTTGGGTCTGGTAGTACATATGAGCTGGAGAAACTTGAGCTTGATGCAACATCTGTGGTGACTGCATTTGCATGTGCAGGGGGCTTTGTAGCAAAGGAACACTTTGCTCTGACTGAGGTGAAGCTGGAAAAAGTGGCCTATGATGTTGTGGAGGACGAGGAAGTTGAGGGGGCTGGAGTGGCTGTAGCTGGGTGACAGATGGTATAGAGTGAATGACAGGAAGATGCTGTGAGATACTAGGGAGCTTTTCATTGTGATATGGAGCTGGGCTACTTCCATATAGATTGGCAGGCGCTGATCCATGCCTATTGAATAGCAAGGGTGGTGCTAATGGAGGTGGAGGATAAGTCGTCAGAATGGGACCAGATGCTGAAAGGTTAACTGGTCGAGCATCACCTGAATGTGCACGGGAGGTCTGCTGAAGCTCATTACTTCCAACACTTTGATTATAAACTGGAGACTGGGAAGTCAGATTTTTCAATGAGGATAAATTAGAAAGGCTGATTGTATATGGGGCCGGCGTTGGAGGAAGTGGTGGAGGAGGCCTAACAGATCCTGCAGGTGAAGAAAGTGATGTCCGACCAAACTTTGAATCTGGAAAAGAACTGGAGGTCACAGGGGCTGAAGCACCACCTGATAAGTACTCAGCTTGAACCTGTTACAAAGGAGAACATCGTTTTTAGCCAACAAAGAATATTAATAATGATAATAATAATAACTGGGAAAAAAAAACAGAAAGGTTGCATCTTCTCACATGGAAGCCTGGTGGTAAATGAGGCTGGGCATCTATCATAGAGCTAACAAATGGAGAAGATTGGCTTGTAATACGATCTGCACTTTGAGACAACAAGGATGACATTGTCACAGGAGGTGGAGTTGGTGGTAATGGTGGCTGCAATTTCTGGTCAAAATATCCTTGGGAACCAACGGTTGGAGGAGCAACTCCACTTTGCTGTCCAGTATATCTAGAATAGAAGTTAGGTGGCATTCGAGAATCAACGGCCTGTACAGATGATGGAGAAGCCTTTGTAAATGCAGAAGCACCTACACCAGAACTAACTGCTGCTCCAGGAGAAGCGAACACAGTGGAGGAATTAGGTGGGAAAATTTTCATGTCCTCATACTGATCATTGAATTTCCTATCCGAAGAAATACTAGGTTCTCGAGCCAATGGCAGCTCAGGACGAGAAACCGACATCAGAGACGAAAATTCACTTTGGGTATTTTCATCAGCATTTGAGACCACGGGCGTACCCAGCTGAGAGAAATGGCTAGTTTCATTCACCTCGCTTTCTGTCTCTTCAACAATTGACCGAGGAGAGTTTTGTTCAACAACTACTGATGCAGGCTGGTTTAGATTATCATCTGGCTGAGGAAAAGGCAGTTTATCGTCAGGTTCGGATTCTTCTGCATCAAATACGATATCTATTCCCTGGAGATCATCATCCGGGTCAGACTTCAAATGCCGAGCTTTACTTGACTTCTCTGCATCTGTTTTGTTTTCAGGTAGTCCTGCCTTCTCTTGTGCAGCAGCCGAATCACTAACGATAATCCCTGGAGGATTTTGGCGTTCTCTTTGCCGAGCCATGAATTCATCCACGTGAATAGAGGGAGGTCTCCCACTAGTAGATCCTATTCGTGGGACTGCTATTACATTAGGATTATTAGATCCATCTGCACTTCTTTCCCTTGCAACATAGTCATCCACATGCATAGAAGGAGGTCTGCTCGTGTTTGGCTTGCGCTGGCGGAAAGTGTCTCTACGAGTAGGACCTGAAGGGACAATGGTAGGTATAGATCCCCGTGGGAATGCACCCTGTATGGAATTCTCAGCTGAGGCGCCATCTCCCCTGGCGCGCCTATTTGGCCCTTCCATTGAAGAGATCTTCCTTTTACTAGTAAGACTTGTCTGCGTCAACCTATCACGCAAATTTTCAGGGCACTCCCATGAAAATTTGTCTCCAAATTCATTAAAATCATAATCCTCAATCCTTTCAGTACCACCATCTATGATGGCGTGTATCTTTGAGGAACATGGGGTACCAGTTGGTGAAGGAAAAAGAATACTACTCATTATATCATCTGCCTTGACTGTGCCAGTAGGTTTGTGCAGAAGAAGCATTAATGATCTTGCTGATTCCTTGATCTGTCCAATAAAAATCCAATTACATACATTTTGAAGCAACAATGAGCACAAACCAAGAACAGGAAAATTAGAATTTAGAAGTATACCTGGTCCAAAGAAATCTTGTCCAATACAGGAAAGAAAGAGCTGTCACTTGCCTTCAACAAATTAACAAGTTCCTCTACAGATTCAATGCTCTCTTCAACAAGCCCGTCCATGGCAACATTGTCATTTTCAAACCCGAAGAGGTACTTGATTGCAGAAACTCTCTCCATGTTCACACTGAAGAACAATAGTTAAGAACAGAGTGCACATCAAATTACAAGAGAAGTTAGTCAGCAGTGCCATCTCATGTAAAGCTTTACAAGTCATGGTGCTGATTTTGACCAACATTCGTCCATATAGGATAAAAATCAGGCTATAGAAAGTGCAGAAGAATGTTTAGCACGCAGAAAATGTTTATAGATAACAAAATAAAGGACATGAAGATCTAATCACAACTCTCATAAACCCGGCCCCACATCAATAAATGCACATCTGAAGACAAGTTGATATGATCTCTTTCAGATGTTAGAAGCATGAGGAACTGCATATACATTAGTGGTATTATTATCTTCAGGTATAGTACAATACCGACAACCCAAACAAAAAAATGCAGGAAACTCGAGTTGCCAGACCTATTCAATTTTGTTTTACATCTTATATTGTACTCTTTAGACCTATACAGCAATATTTCCTCATCTTCAGATAAACCACATTTTAGACTTGGTTACTCTTTGTCGTGTATAGAGATCAGTTAAGCAAGATGCTTGCTCTGATTCTCTAGCAACAGGAATTATTCCGATAGAATGGAAAACTTATCAGAGAAAGTCTACTAGGGATGAGAAATAAATGAGAGTTGGTTTTAAGGTGCTCTCATGACATCAATTGAATAGCAAGTTATATCCATCCTAACATACAACATCAACAACTACAGCTCAATCAGCTTAGGGTTAGCTATATGAATCCTCATTGTGCAGTTGCTCCATTTAAGCTCATCTTAGTCCAATGCCTATATAAAACAACATTTGAAACAGCCTGCGACAACAAGGAAAAAAGCTTTTCTAGCACCAGGAGTTCTCTACATTTTCTAATGGCATATAAATTTCAAACAAGAGAAACTCATAGCAAATATTGGACCTAAGTGAATGTACTAACATGACTAACCAAATCCTAATGGTATCAATTATATAGATAATTTTCTTCTATTATCCCCGATATTTCACTAGGTCTACATGTAACCCAAGAGATTGCTGATCTTTCAAAACAACTTCCTTTCATGTGATTTAAGATCTAAAATTATAGGCATGCATCCGGAACAGGCAGAATCCTCACGCTTAACCAATGCACCCGCAGTCCCCAACATACAAAATGTAAAAATTGAACATGGACAAACGGACCTTTCCCTGTCCATGCAGAAAGACAAGGCACCCGAGGATAATATCCCAATGCCCTGGACAGTATGAGTTGGTGGGTCATCCTTTGAAGCAGGTGTCCTTAACAGAGTTTCCCAGCAACATAACAATGGAGGATGCTCTTTCCAGTCAAGAGTGAAATCACGGTTTAGACCATTTTCAAATTGATTCTCCAATTCCGGCTCCTCAATGCTAGAGGACTGAACATGCAGACAAAGTGAAAGCAGAACAGCTTTTCCTTTGGCAGATGACCAAAATAATCTCAAAGCCAGCAGGCATGAAAGCAATTCTTTTCCAGCAGGTAGGACCTGATAGTTTTGCATAAGGAAGTAATGTCAGAACTCAGAAGATTCACAAATGAGCAAAAAAAAAACAAGAAATATTCTTGTTAAGTTACATTTAACAAAAGAAAACAAGAGAAGTATTTGTTGATTCATATCATCTTAAAACCTAGTTAGAAATTGATTAAACATATTAACCCAGGTTTGAGCACCAGTAACAACCTAATTATATTTTACATGGAGCTGAAATCCAAATGACTAAAAAGGTTCCCCACATAATTAAGTTATGATTAGAAGACCAATCATGATGCAAAAATACTATTCTCTAAAAATTCGTTCAAAGGGGTTAGTCAAAATTGAATAAGGTAACAGTATATTCTTCAGCACCAAGAAGGTACTGATAAGTATTTAAAGAACAAAGGAATAATTACAGGGAATCAAAAAATTCTACAAGTGATTTTATTTTTGAAACAGAAAAATTCTACAAGTGATTCTGCATCCTCTATATAGTTCTCTTTACACCAATTGAAAGACAAAAAACAATTCAGTTTTATTCTCTATATAGAACTGCTTTTATACTCAAAACATCTACTAACTGAGTACTTGCTAACTGCAGGAGCAAGTCATATATAGCAGAAATAGAGAGACTTGCAACTGAAAACACTTGCACCTTTAAAAGGCCTATTTTATTTTATCTTTGTGCAACTGAAAACACTTGCACAAAAGTTGTGCAAGAGCCATATACACAGATGTGGAGCTTTTCAAAAATTTCTAGAACAGCTTCAGTATACTCTAGGGCTTCTTTACACTAAAATTAAAATAACAAAAGGGAATTCATCTTGATCTTCTGTATTGAACTACCCTTGCCTATTTTGTTTTCTTTACCTGTTGTAAAATATTCTGAAACATTTCGATGTATTAAAATAACCAAACACAAAACAATGAACATTTCGTCTAAATTTCCTTTTTCATTCAGGACCGTGATACATATTTTCCCACTTTCTTTTTTTCCTTCGTAAATATGCAAAGATTTCTAACTTATTTATTAGTTTTGGTCAAACCTCAAATCGCATTTGTCTTCTCCTCAAAACACAACAAACATCCGTGGCAGCTGCTGTTCTACCACCAAATTTTAGATAACCCTTCACCCTCCCTTCTCCGTCTCCTGGTGTGTGCAGTGATCATGAGTTCCCCACCTCATAAAAATTTTACCCTATTTTTTCTCTTTTCCTATACATGTGATATATATACATATATGATTGAGAGAAGGGAAGTAAGAGATGGTAGTTGGAGAAATGCTACTAAATATCTTGGGGATAGGGGATGCTTACAAACTGGAGTAACAATTTTTGTTTGGGATCTCTTAGTGCTCCATTATTCTTTCTACTTCGTCTTATAACACTTTGTGCTCTAACTTGGATCTTAATCTAAAGGCTAAAAATTTTACCCTATTTTTTCTCTTTTCCTATACATGTGATATATATACATATATGATTGAGAGAAGGGAAGTAAGAGATGGTAGTTGGAGAAATGCTACTAAATATCTTGGGGATAGGGGATGCTTACAAACTGGAGTAACAATTTTTGTTTGGGATCTCTTAGTGCTCCATTATTCTTTCTACTTCGTCTTATAACACTTTGTGCTCTAACTTGGATCTTAATCTAAAGGCTAAAGACTGAATTGTGTAGCTTCTTTCTTCCCCCGCTACCCATCCACCTCCTTTAGGTATGAGAAAATGGAGAAGCACGCAACCATTACAAGAAAGATTTGGACCAGATTATCAGAGAATGTTGTTCAGAGGGTGGGCAATGGTCAGAGGATTTTCTTCTGGAAAGATGAATGGAATGGCCAGATGGCCTTGATGAATTCCTACCCTGATTTATTCTCTTTTTGCACTAATCCTGAGGTTACAGTAGCTGAAAGTTGGTCCATTAATGGATGGGAAATTCAATTCAGGAGAAATTTGAATGATTGGGAAGTGGACAGATTTGCTCAACTACTACAAGAAGTAAGCAGCTTCAAAGGAACTTCTGCAACTCCAGACACAATCAACTGGAAGTATGCTGAAGATGGAAAACTCTCAGTGAACAGAGTATACCAAAACGAGATAAGGGAGCACCAAGGTGGGACAGCGGGTCCATGGAAACAGATCTGGAAAAGTTGGGCACCAAATAAGGTTAAATGTTTTTCATGTTTGGTGGCTAGGAAGGCTTGTCTCACTCAGGAAAGGCTGAAAAGAAGGGGGTTCCAAATAGTTTCCAGGTGCTTCTTGTGTAATGAGGCAGAAGAGACCAATAAACATTTGTTTCTGCACTGCAGAATAACCTCACAGATCTGGTCACTTTTTCTAAGCCTCACAGAAACAAATTGGTCAATGCCAGAACACACTGCTGATCTTTTGAGCTGCTGGATTAGGAGAGGTGGATGCAAAAGTCAGAAGAAATGGTAGAAAGTAATTCCAGCATGCATTTGGTGGACAGTGTGGAAAGAGAGGAATGGGAGATGTTTTGAGAATAAGTTAAATTCCATTCACAAAGTTAAATGGAATTGTATCATATCCTTGCTTTTTTGGTGTAAAAAGGAATGTATAGATGATGCAGAACAGATGGTAGATCTTTTAGGCACTTCGTAATCTTCTTTTCCTTTCTCTGTTTTTCTCTTTTGGGTTGCCAGCATATCCTTAATGCCGAGGAATACAACATTACCAGTTTAAAAAAAAAAAGAGTTGCAAAATATGGAAACCAGAAACAGTAAGCAGATAGTTTAAAAATAGAAGAATCGTGTGAATAAGAAAGTTTTCGTTAACCAAAAAGAACCTTGTATATCAAAATATCAACCCAAAGAGTCATAATAGGAGAATCAAAATCTCATTCAAAAACGCGGATACTATGAGTACTAGTTCAAAAACGAAAATGCTTTAATTTTCCCAAAGGACCGAAGGAGGAGAAAATATTATAATGCACTAATTATAAATAGAAATAAAAAAAATTAAAAATAAAATAAAATTGATGGTTCTCAGCCATCCTAATAAAAACAATAGGAAGAAAACATCAGTGTACCATAATATTAGACAGTGCAACATAACATACAAATCAAAATCCACAGAGATCTGAATGCTGCTAAACTCAGAAGCTTAACTAATTTTTTTTTTATCAAGATGCTTAACGAAAATCTTAAACTGATCTCCAGAAAGCAAATACCAAATAGAGCATAACTAACATGCACAGCCGCCTATGAACAATCGTACCTAAGCCATAAATAAAAACAGATAACAAAATGGAAAATACCTTGCAAAACTTAAGGAGCAAAGACAAAACCAAGCAACTTTCTTCAGTATTCATATCTTCAGGGACGTGTCTGGAAATCACGATAAATACACCAGAAACATAAGCATCAATAGAAAACCATGGAAACTCGATACAACCAAAAAGAGCTACACAAGAAATCAGATTGCTGAACACGTGCAGCCCTAGATTACCTCTCAACTATTCCCGGGGTTTGCAGAGAAGCTTTGCACTCGCTAAGTAGTGGAATGGACTTGAATACAGGGACACACCAACTAAGAAGTGAAAACCCTTTCTGAGCTAACTGTTTTGCATCCAAGCTAGCCGCAGCTAAACACATTTCTAGAACCTTGATTAGTATCTGAAGGCCACCCTCCTTCAAGAATAATCGCTAAGCACAAAAAATGTGGTAAACAGATAACATTCAGCTGCTTAGTAAAGATATATATGTAAAACTATCAGATTGAACTTATAAGGGAATGCTTAGTAACAGATACATATGTAAAACTAGTAAAGCAGATTAAATTTCTAGGTGAATGCAGACACCTTTCCATGTGGGTGCTCTAATAGTAGAGACAGAAAGAAAAGCAATCGCTGGACCTGAAAGAGAACAGTTTGCAATCATAAGAAAACAAGTTCAAGTTAATAACCTGGAAAAAGATCAGAAAAACTATTATTGCCACGACACATGTAAGCGGGTAAGTAAATATGACCTTGTAAGCATCCAAATCAGACAATGGCAATTTTTCAGAAAGCCGATCACCAATCCACAATACCATTGGACGTAGAAGTACTGAAGCATTATCACCGCTTATACATGCAATGCGAATAATGAACACTCGCAGCATGTCTTGGATGACCACCAATGTCTGATAAATTGCACCTTAATCATCAGACAAATTGCAAATCAAGGATAAAAGAAAATTTTCTTCAGAACTGCCTATTGAACCCCTGAAACCAGACATAAACATCTGAAGATAATAGAAATATAACTAGGGACTGATAAATAATTACTTACACTGGTGCAGCAACATAGGATAATCTGGGTAATTTTGCCCAAGTGTGGTTTCAACTGGCCAAGCAGCTTCTCCCGTAGTCCAGCCTGCAAGAACCAATTAATCTCCTTCTCCTTCTTAGGCCCTAATAATGTCCTCACAGCCAAGGTTCTCAGGACACTCAATGTGGGTGTTCCATTTTCCCAAAGGCAGACCCCTTCCTCTGCGAATAAATCATTCTTGAATGTACATATATGATCCAGAGAAGAGATAGTCAGATTCAAGCTGGCATCAAGTACGACATATCTAGAAAAATTTGAATATCAAGCTTGCTGCTGAAGAATGACCAAGTTATCAAACGTCACATACCAATATGCAAAGCAAACTACAGATTTCCTTGGGACCCAACGCCAACACTGAAGTTGCATGGAGACTATCTAGGAGGAAATGAAAAAGGCCAGGGGTCCAACCATAAACTGGCCAACAGGCTAATGCAGAAACTAGAAGATTGCAAGCAGCTTGAAACCCAAGTGCAAAACTGGGGTAAGGATAGGATACATCTGCTGCACAGGCAGCTAACTTCGGACTGCAACAGAGGCATACAAATAGTTAATTGAAGAAATACGGAGAAACTAGGCGAAAAGCAGTGCTGGATTTAGATGAAAGTGGAAGGTGTTTCCCTAACCTCACTTCTCTGTGCAACTGTAGAAGAGCATTTACTAGTTTAGTATTCCTGTGCTGCTCCTTAGCTTCCTACAAAACAACTTGCCTCTGTCAGGAATAAATTTTTGCAATGCAGAACGTGGGAAAAGATTGATCATCGAGCTTATAAAAGATAACCACCAAACCAGAGATGTCCAAGAAAAAGGACACAGCTAATTGAATTAGATTTAACAGTACAATACACAGCTATTACTTCAAACATTTTGTAACTTCTGTTTTAGCATGAGCGAAATACTAATTGCGCTAACATAAGCCCTAGTTAGTTGTTTATAAAAGAAGGAGAATCTTGTTTCAGGACATAAATATGGCAATGCTCTTGGAAGGTCGACCTGCTCTATGTTTCAATGAGGAAGGAGAGGTAATGCAAAGAGCAAGCATTTGAAGACTAGCACTGAAAGAAACAACTTGAAAATATAACAGCAAGTACTTTCTCCCCTAAAATAGTCACCACAAACCTTTAGCTTCTGCAACAGGTTAATCAACAGCACCAGACTGGGAATTAGTAAATCAAGGAGGGTTTGTTCACGATTACGTTCCAGTAATAAATCCGAGGTTGAATTGCATTCTGTGCCCTCATCAACTAAGTAATCTGCTCAAGGAAAAATGGAAACAAACATGAAAAGATTGTAATGAACAACATATACTCTGAAGTCAGGGAAAAACAGAAAGTTATTGATTATATGATGCCACAACTAAGTAAAAGTACAATATTCATAAGAAAACCTAAGTTAGATCTTCCTAAAAGGCTCTCCAAGAACAAAATACATAGAGCATTAGGGTCAAATGACAGATATCTGTAAGAAGCAGAAGCTCCAAAGCATGCCAATTTACTATTCATCAAATAAGAGAAGCTTATAGTTTGCATATAAGCATATTGATGCGACTTGGTTGACAGAGCTGACAAGTCTGTCTTTTTTTCTTCTCTTTTGTTTTCCAGGGGCTCTTGCTGGCCACAGTGAAATGGAATTAGGTAGGATTCTTTTTCTAGATTTTCCTAATGGACCTACAAAAGGCAAGTTGAGAGGAAGAGGGATGGCTACTAAAGAAGTTTTAGTTGGTGAAGGAATTGGTGGTGAAGTATGTATGGCATCTTAGAAATTTCATGATGAACACTTAAATCACTTTTAGAAAATGACGTCAAAATGAAAAAAAGAGCAGTAGCATAAACTTCCCTACATTATCCTTGCAGTTGTGTGGTGAAGGAATCAATGCAAAACATATAAACTTTTATAAAGCGTTCTTCAAATCATCTTGTATGATTTTAACAACAAAGGCCATACCATAGTTTTTTTACCATGAAATCTGCCTGGGACCAACCCTTTAGGACCAATCGCGGCCTTCGAAACTCGGGATAATAGACCCACCACCCCTTTACCCTTCTCCACTTATATATCAGGCTTAGTTCAAAATTGTGTAGGGCTCAAACCTGGGACCTAACTCACAAATGGCTCAACTTTTGCAGTCGTGGGGCCTATGAGACATTCTTCACACGCTTTATAGGGAAACACGTTTTACAGCTACTTTCTTTACATCAACATAGAGCATTAAATCCAAAAGATGTTACACATCCTCTCGATCACTATTAAGATTGACCATGAAATTCCACTCCTTGAGACAATCAGTCCTTATCAAGACTGATCATGAAATTGCACTTTTTAAGATTACATAAGTCTTTGTGTCGCACTCGCACCCAAAGGGGTGGCTTAGCAGTCAATAAGTTGGAATGTATACTAGACTTTAAATCCTAGTAGAGGCAAAAAAGTTAGGTGATTTGTTTCCATTAGTCTAAAAAATGGAAGTGCACGCAAATTGACTCGGACACCATTGTCACCCCAAAGAAGTTCACATATTAAATGTTTTAACAGAATTAACAAGAAAACTTTTACTCCGAGCAACACAAAGAAAGCAACCAAATACTACAATTTATTGAATCATGAAACCCTTTTGTACAAGGAAACCAACTTTTAAATAAATAGGTAATGTGTGAATGGTGGTGCTAACTGCTACTAACAGATTTTACAACAAAAATTATGGACAACTTAGACCTAGGTTCTTCTGATTGGGGTTTTGACCAGTGTTCCACAGTCAAAAAATATAGTTGGAACGTTTATTATTTTCTTTTTCATTCGGATAATTTCAATGTATGATAGAATGTCACATTCATAGTATATTATGAACACTTAAAACATCCAGGATAGGGTCAGAAGTTAGGAAAGCAAAGTGTATGTGTATGAGCATAGCCGAATCTTGAAATTCAAGCAAATATGATGATTGGGGAAACTGACCATATATGTTTGAGGACCTCTCAAGCATGAGCCTGCAGTTTATCAAAACTGCATGGACAACCATGACAGCGCCTTCATCATAAAGAGCAGCAGTGACAGCCTTCACCAACAAACAACAATAATATTATTTTATGGTAAAAGTACCAACAACAATATTACGCAAGAGTTTCCTACTGAGACATGTAATATGACCAAAATAACACCATTACTGTCATACCGAATTATCGGAAATAAATGCCAAAATTCGAAATGCTGCCGTCAGCTGAACAACAGATGAGTCACGAAGAACAACACCAGGAAAATCCTTCTCAGTGATGCGTTTCCCAAGCATATTCTCTATGATATTACCATCAGTACAGGAAGAATCCCCAATGAAATTATCAACATCCATGCCATCAGATGCCAAAAGACTTGTTGAGGCCATGTGAGCATCTCCTCCAGAAGCTAAGATAGCAGCATAGCGTAAAAGACCAATTGCTCCACTCCTGTGGTACACTACACTAGCATCAATCCAATCCAAAAGCCTAGCAGGAGCATCTTTTTTGCTGGATCCTGGGGAAGAGGAATGTAAGACTCTATGAAGTTCTTTAGCATGTCCAATCCAAGACCCCAGAGAAGATGCACTCGAGTCCGAAACAATGACCTCAAAAATTTCAGCCGTAGAGTGAAAGATAGCAAGGTTCAAAGGTGAAGCTCCTAAAAAATAAAGAAGTTAATAGACATAATGCAAAGACATAAAAACTTCAATGTATTCAGCATAAAGTAGCATCAACTCCATATTTTCTTGAGTTTGAAAATTGCTGCAAAATGAATTCTCAAGTACCACTATTTGGGGCAACTGGATCCAATTCCCTGACTGAGTGTAGTATCGCAATTAAAGCTGAAAGAGCCTACATTATACAAAAGAAATTTCAGACCATGGAAATAAAACATCTGAGATGGACAAATGCATATCATTGGGAACAAGGGAAAACTCTGTTGTTTCAAAATGAATCCATAAATGATACATAAATAACAAGGATGACAACAGTAACTGTGTTAGCCAGTAACCCTCACACATGAAGCTTTAAAATATTTCAACTTTTTATTAGATCGATGCAGAATAAGAGCATACTACCTCGGGGAAATGAACCAGAGCCGACAGAGCTTGGCGTCCACAATCAGATCTGGGGAACATCTCAAAACATTAGTTAAAAGGCTTACAGATTGTAACCCTTTAGCATGAAATAAAAACAAGCTCTTACCTGGTAAGACCACAGAGCTGCCACACTACCCACAACAACTCTTCAGAGTCTGGACTTGACGTCGCTAAACGATCTATGGCATTGATCTGAAACAGGTACAAGAAGAAACAAAAATACAGTTGATTACCAGAGAGAAAATATGAACACAGAGAGTTTGAGGGTAAGGACTGAGGAGCTGCGAGGAGAATTGTTTTTTTATCAAGTAATAAATCTCATTAAAAAAGGGCAAAACACAAGACCATAGACAAGAAGTATGTGGTGAGAGATTTGTTTCTTTCATGTCTATGTGACACAGCAGAGTTTAGAGGAACAAAGAAACAAGGAAGACATGGATTCCCAACAATAAGCAGAACTCACTGCCTTCAAATGCATCTCAATGATCAGTGCAACATCACGTGGGTGACAAAAGAAACCCTTGGATATTAGGACAGATGCATGTATAAGGGAAATGGACTCTTCCTTCTTCCAATTATCAGCACCCCTTAAGGCATGAATTATTGTAGTGGCAACTTCAGGGTCACGACCAAGAAATATCAACCCTGAAAACAGGAAAAGTATATATAACAGGAAGACTTTGAAGTGTTTGATAGTGTCAAGTAACACTACTATGGAACTGAGTTGGAAAACCAAAACATGTCATATTAAAATAAACCAAACCTGAGCGAGTAGAAAGAAGAGAAAGAACAATGGCCTCAAAGTATGATACAATATCCACAAACAAGTCCATCGTGCCGGCTGTGTCAGACCATAAAGCAGAAGATGACAATAGAGCCGCAGACAAAGGGAGGAAACCTCTCTCCTGCTCACAAGAAGAAGAAGAAACAAAGAAAAAAATTTGATAAAATTAGTTTCAACACAGTTTAATTAACAAGATCTGGAAAATCAAAGAAAGGCAAGAACAAAGGAGGAAACGCAACCCAATAGAGTGACCATAGCAGTAATCTTGGAGGAATCACTCCAATGATAACTCTAAGAATGACTGCAATTACATTTTATTTTTACCCGCAAGGGTGGCTCAGTTGGTTGAGCTTGGGGCTTCCATAATGGAGGTCTCGAGTTCGAAACCCTCTGCCTGTCACAACATGGGATTTGCCTTCTGGGTTGAGCTCGTCGCACGGGGCTTGCCTGGTGCAGGCTTGTGTGGTTTGCGGGCTATTACACAGGAGCGGGGTTTACCCTGTGCACACCCAAAGAGTAGCGGCTGCGGGTTCCCTTGTCATCAAAAAAAGAATGACTGCAATATGGGAACTCCTGTTGTAAGGAGTTTAAAAACATCTGTTTATAAGATCTTTTCTTTTTTGAAAATGAAGACCCCTGTTTTATAAATTTGTATTTCATTTGTTTGGATTTTGTCCTTTTTCATTGGGAAGAGAGGAACTAGATTTGCACACAAACTATTAACTTTGGCCTTCAATCTTAACTCGCCAAAGGCCCAAAGCTTGATCATTTTAAATCTTAACCCCAAAATTTTCTAGCTCTGAAACTATTGCAATGGTCGATGGTTAATTCAGGCTACAAAAAGCATGCAAAAATATACTTAAAGGGGCAGTAAATGAAGTCACAACGACATCAAAATAACGACCAGATGGACAAAAAAAAGTTCAGTCAGAGCTAATTATATGGTATTAGGAAAACTGATCACAGACAAAAAATTAAATGGGGTTAGCAAAAGGAAATATGGGCAAACAAAAGTCCATATAAGCCTCAAAGAAATAAATTGGTCACCCCAACACATTCCTAGACCCTTCCTTTTCGTGCATAATCCCTATTAGAATGGATTCATGGTCTGGAATCTCTTTCTAGATCCATTAGAATGCTTGATCAAGAATTGGAACAGGTTAACTAGCCTGGGCAAAGAATGATCGCAAATCTACTCATCACGTTCTGTGCAAGTTGGGTGAACTATGATTTTTATACATGTAAGATTTTATCAAATTCTTCAAGATATTCCAACACTTTTTTTATTAAGTATAAAGTATTAATACATGATATACTCCTTTTTTGTTCACTTCACCAGTCTATTTCAAAGTAGAACCACAAGTCAACTGGTTACATGGATTGTTGTTTAGAAATAGGGGTCAATAAGTGTGGGCAGCCCGGTGCACTAAGTTCCCGCTATGCACAGGGTCCGGGGAAGGGCCGGACCACTCATTTCTGCAAGAAGCTGTTTCCACGGCTTGAACCCGTGACCTCCTGGTCACATGGAAGCAAATTTAACAGTTACTCCAAGGCTCCCATTCCCATTCATTTGACAGTAAGTGTGATTAAGGGAAATCATTGGCTGGATATCCACAAGTAGCTCGCACTAAGAATTAAAAACTCACTTTTACTTTTTTTATTTTCTGGATTGCTGGATCCCTCACTGTTATATTTTCCCTGTGATTTCAGATAGATTGACAAACAATAAATAAAAATTAAGTGTGTTTGAAACAATAGCTTTTGGAGGATCAGTTTGAATAAATAAATCAAAAAATTAGGGAGGTTCACTCTACGCAAAATCCACGTTAAGGGAATAGAATCCTGCAGAGAACTGAGTTGACGGCTTATTAAAATGCCCCCAATTACACTCTATTAATTTGGTTTCTGTACAAATAACATGCATTTCAATCAATTTATTTATTTTATAAGTGCATTTCAATCAATTCCATTCTAAGATTTAGACAAAACAATAGCGATGCACTTTTTTTGAAGAAATTCATTCCTTTGAGAAGAAACATAGCATCTCAAATCCAGACTCCTTTGCTCGCTGATATTGTTTGTTAACAAATGACATTTCAAATACTAAATCCATACCCAAAAAATAACAAATGGCATTGCCCTAAGGAGAGATGAACCTTATAAAGAAAATGAGATGATATGAATCAATTCCAGGGTTATCAGAAACTCAATGGATACCATGATGGTCAAATATAGAGCAATTATGTTATTCCCAATAACGTAAATGAACTGACAAGAGCTTATATTACCAACCAGTTTCAACAAATTTGTAGGAGAACTACCACCAAAAACTCTTTTTGTGCTAAGTGAGAACTACCACTTTTTTTTTAAAACTGGTAATATTGAATGAGAACTACAACTTAAACTCAAGAATCATGCACACCACTAGTCATTCTGTCTTTTGGGATTAAGGCAGGCAAAATGGTCATAGATCAAAACAACCACGGTATAATGCTTATGTCTACTTATCACCACCATCATTCAGGACCGGGGAAGGCAATCCAAAAATTGTTCTATTTTCTGTAAGAATGCATAAAGGAAACCATCCTTTGCTGTCTTTCAGCAGATGCATTTACCGAAAATTTTCACTAGGCAATTAGCCAGATGAGGACCCAAGATCAGAAAATGTGGCAAAATCAAGGAATGGATCTAAGGAAGGCAGCTTTGACGCACAACTTTTTCTATTTTTATGTTAGCATTCAAGTTGTCTGGAAGTCAAAACCCTTTTTGTGGACCAAATTATTTTCTGAGTTACTGAAAAGTTCAACCAAAATGTTGGGGGACGGGGAAAAGATAAAACTTCTGGACTGCTAAAGGTTGGTTAAAATATACCTTCATAAGAGAAAGCAAATGTTGATCCATGTCATTGTTAGAAAAGCAACAACTTGATCGAGTAATCAAGTCACTGGTTGAATTAAATGAAAATTGTCCACCATCACCAAGAACCAAAGATTTACTTGCACACGCCACCGGAGAAGGATCTTCAATTGGGCCAGAGGAATTTATTAATTTCTGCACCAATACTTGTCAAGAAAAATGGATGACAGAGCAATTATAATACCACGATAAACAGGTAACGACAGGAAGCCAAGATGTACCAAATGTAAAGAGAATTTTAACTGACCAAAAGGTTCTTGAGTTGAAGTCTAGCACTGGCAAGTATATCCACCGTGGCACTTGTAGCCTGGCCAGAGCCAGAAAGATCTCCCAGGACAGACAATATGGAGCACTATTGAGAGTTGAAAGAAAGAGAGAGTTCATATCTCCAAGAAAATGTTTATCAAATGCACAACAAGACATAAAGGAGGGAATTAACAAAACAATTTACCTCATATCTGGAAGAAACTTCATAAAACCGCAAACGATGAAGTATATAAGTGGCAAGAGAGGCTACATCATGCCGCTGATTGTGCAATAATAACTTCAACAATTGATTGTATCTCCCACTAGTACCAGACGGTATATTTTCATCCTCACGAGGCCACCATCCAAGGAAACCTTCGCAACCAACTGAATGACGAGTTGCTTGTTCAATAACTCCAAGGTGCAGCAACTTGAGAGCACTAGAGTTCTGCAAGCTACTAGAGAAAGCATAACCAAGCTGTTCCATGCCACCACAGCTGACAAAATGATAGCAGCTTTCTCTTGCAGAAGACACTAAAAGAGCCAGAGACAAACAGAGAACCATGTTCTCTCTCTGAAAAGAGAAATCAAAATCAGAATCATACATGACAACATTTACACATGAAAACTGTACACATCTAGAAACTGAATAGACAGAAAACTTCTAGCTATATTAAAATACAACAACAACATACCCAGTGAAATCCCACAATGTGGGGTCTGGGGAGGGTAGAATGTGCACAGACCTCACCTCCACCTTGGTAGGTAGAGCGGCTGTTTCCGGGAGACCCTCGGCTCAAAATAAGGATATGATATCATAAGTAAACATACAAGCTAGATATTCAATCACCTTTGAAAGCTCACGATGAGAAGCTTCATTAGGACTACTACCAAATTTATAGTAGTGGCTTAAGGAGTCCAGCAGTTGCTTTGGAGCAGCAGTCTCAATCTCAGATTCCACCAACATAGCATCTGTTGCAAATTCAGTAGACTGATCGCCAGGTTGAAAAGTAAAGCTACTATGCATCTCCAAGAGTTCCTTTTTTGCTTCAGCAATTGCAAGTTGAACTTCTTGATTATAAACCAACTTATCCAGCCCAAGTTGCTCATGCATTGTAGTCATAGAAGGAAAGCAAGGAGTTGCATAGATTGACGCCACTGATAATAAAGAAGTAAGAACTTTATTTTTCACGAGTCCAAATTTTGGTGATTCCAACATCCTAAGAATAAGTTGTAACAACTGCCTGAGCTCGAGAGGAATATCCTGAGGAATACTTTTCAAAGATAATGATTTCAAAGAAGACAATGTTTGCTCGGTAGATAGATTATTTGGACGCAATGCAGGTGGAAGGTCTTCAAGGTCACCCTCAACAACAACAGTAGTAGACAAAGAGCCATCTAAATCAACATCTATGTTGAATTGGCCAAGATCTTCGGTGGTGTTTCCATACACAACCAAGCTAAGGCTTCGATAGCTGCCACGTACAACCAAATGATTGGTAACAATTGCCTGCACAAGTTATCATTCCCTTTAATGAATAGCAAAATACTGAAGCTTCACATTTTTCTTTCCTGCATAAAACTTTTAGGAGGACAAAACATGGACATAGATAAGAATTCAAAGAGGGGGAAAAAGAGGGAAGTAATGTTGCAATTAGTTCAGATTAGCTTTGTCCAACTGAACTCTAGTATGCACCATAGAAAAACCTACTAGTTGCATATGATAGCATCCCATGAGTTTGTTGCAAATATAAAGAGGTCCTCAAAATACATATTTTTTTCCGTCAGGGAGCAGCATGAACCACCTCTCACAGGTAATAACAACAGGAAAAGGAAAAAACACAATATAAAATGCAGTTCTTGAAATCAAACTGCTTTATTTTCTTGCACAGTTACTTCTTTAAAAATCCATTCATGTTTCACGAAACCAATTATCTCAGAATCATTCCAAATCCAATCACTCGTAAAAGGCAAAGCAAAACAGAACAAAAGCCTAACAAAAACAAGCTGTTTTCTAACACACCCAGAATTTCTGTAAGCTAAAGGAGAAGACAGTTATCACATTTCTCCACTGTGAGCGGACACTTGAGAAAAACAAAAAATGAAGTCATGTTTCACTTGGTGGTACGGCTTGGTGATTCCTTTAGGCAGCTGCCTCATTTGAAGAAACGGAAAATCATGGAGGATATTCTTAACATGTTTGTTTGGGCCTATTTGGATGGAAAGAGATAGGATGTTTTCTGGAAAAAATGTCATTGAACAGGCACAGATTCATCTGTGTTCAACATTTATACTTGTTGACAGGTGAACCAACCATGCAATATGTTGGACGCGCTAAGATTCTGCGAATTTAGCTACTTTACCTGATAAAAAAAATGCAATAAATTTAGCTCCTTTCTTCTATTGTTGTCCATCTGTTTATCATGTCTTATAGGGTTAGCACCCCTTAGTGCTTCAACATGAGATCTAAAAATGTGAAGAAGTCCATAGACACTCGTTAATCTAAGTTAATAAAAAAATGTATAGAATGTATCTATAAAGTGAGAGATACTAAAACAAAAGACACGTTCATAAACTTAACAGACCCTGAGCCACAAGAATATAACATGCAGTGTTTGTTCTTTTAGTGCAGGAGAGGAGTTTCAAAAGAGCTCATATAGGAGATATTTTAACGAAAACTGACCCTGACAGCTCATTCATCAAGTCATTAGGGGGGAAATGCTGCTATCAGAAATACAAGATCACTAACTCCAAAGATGCATTAACAGTTGAAAAAGCAAACCATATTTTGTTTTTTGGGGGACAAACTAGGATTTCCATTATATTTCAATTGGTACTGATCCACATGTTTCCATTGTATTTCAGTTGGTACTCATCTACACCAGTTTGACATATAGCCAACATGGGAAAACTATGACACATGCATAAAAAACACTACCACCTATTGACCTTTCCAATTTAGATAAGTACATTTGGGAACTAACTAAAAACATATTCCATTCGGAAAAAACTATTATTTCAAGATAACCTGCCAAAGAGACCAGAGCCTTCACACTGTAACAGGAGAATACAAAACAATTCCTCCAAATGACTGTGGCTAGAATTGAAACAACCAGTTATTAAAGGAAGCTTCAGTTGTAAAAGTGAACAAGAACAAGCAAATATACAGTAGGATGTCATTAAAGGCCACAATTAAGAACTTCCAAATGGATTTATCCAGAAAAAACTCTGTATGGATTAGTCATATGAACAATAATTACTCCTGAATAAAAGAAATAAAATAGAGCAGTACTTTCTCCTGTACACCGATTTCAAACAATATGGATTAGTTCTTACAACAAAACACTAAAGACTAAACCCACTTTTAAGACCACCATATGAATAAGACAAGAATTACACAAACTTTACTTTGTACCTCAACTTCAAGCACATTTGATGAAGAATGGGAATACAGGAAAGGCTGACTTAGACGCCTAAACCTTGTCTCTCCCTCACATTGGACAAAAACTTCCAAAGCAAACGAGGGTGGTGAAGTGGCCCTGAGCAAAATGAAAGGTAGTATCAACCCATACATCAAGAAGTATTCTCATCTTTAATGAGAATTAGATAAACTTTCATAGAAGGGTCTAAAGAGGTATTCATAAGTCATAACAATCATGAAAACACATAAAGTTCATCTAATCATAATTCCACCAAACTCCAGAAAAGCAAGATAACAATTTCAGAAAAACAGTATATGCCTCTTCAACCAATAATGGGGTAAATTTGTCCTAACAGTGTAAAGCAGATTTAGGGAGAGGATGTCATATCTTTCAGGATCACTTTGTCCCCACTCTAAAATCATAGCTGCACGTTTGGTAAAGAAATAACAGCAAGATCCCATATAAATCTGGTTGAGAAGTGCAATCATATCTTCTAGCTGACCATTACACTAAAAAAAATTAGTTATGAAGAGCATAAGCTAGAATTTTCCAAAAGATCTACTTTACTGACCTCCATGGTAACTGTGAGTGTGAGGCTTTTTTTTATTAGTTCTACTTGTGCACAAGAAAAAAATTACTGTATATCACCTTACTAACAACAGTTGCTCTAATATGAAAAAGAAGATCATAAGCTTATCAGTGTTTGACATATAGGATCTTCCTTTTTATATTATGTATATATTTAGTCCTCCATCAAAAACGCAGATTTACTGATATCTGACATTGGCTTCTGAAATCCATATGAAACAATGTAGGGCTTTCAACTTGAACTAGCCGATAATGTAAAGGTTTTTCCTTAATTTCCTAATTAAAAACTAAGAAATTAGATGAAAATTTTCTCCCTGCATTCACTACAAGTATCACAAGGAGAGTAAAACATGTTCAAAAGGACTCCACAAGATCTTTTGCTAATATTAGTTTTCTATAATGCATACAAAAAGGCATTCACTTCACTCTTCGTCGAGATGAACTCAGGTAAAAGTTATTAAGCCAAGAAAAATACAGGAGGAGGTCTTCACTGTTAAAATTGCACCAGAACACGGCAAAACCCCTTTTCAGATCACTAACGCCTTTCATAGGGTAAATAGTATCTCTAATCAACCTCCATAAAATACAATTACAACCTCCTCTTTCCTGTAGTGCATGTTTCAAATAATTTTTATAGCAAAAAAAGTATCATGACCCTTCCAAGTGAAGACCATATACTGACATCTATTAAGTTCTCATCCAATAGGCTCTTCTTAAATTTGTAGTCCCCGTCAGGCACGAAAAATGATATGTGAAACAGGCTGCTCATCTATTTCTTTTTAAATAAGTAGGTTGCTAAAGTCTAATGCTACGAGGGCAGCGGGTGATGTGTGTGTTAGGTGCACGAAATGTTCTAAAAAACGCTAGGCGGGACCAGGGCGGGGAGTGTCCGCCTAGCGCCTAGGCGGCTAGGCGGGGATCTAAGCGGATGTATTTTTTTTAATTTTTTTAATATTTTACATCAATTGTATATATATATCATATATGCATAAAATATATAAATCATAAAATCAATACATTCATAAAATATATAAATCATAAAAATAAAAACAACTTTTTATTTTTAAAATTGTTTTTATTTTAAAATATATTTTTCTTTTTTCATTATTTTAAAATTAGTATTTATTATCCTTATTACTATTATCCTCACTTTTACTATCATTTGCATTATTATTTAATCATATTTTTACCATAATATTTTATTTTTTGCAAAAAATAGGCATCACATTTTTATTTAAATTAAGAATTTAGCATTTTTCTTAAGTATTATGTTATTATTATCACATTGCTAAAAAGAAAGTTAGTATTTATTACCATTATTATTATTATCCGCACATTTATATTTTTTTATATAATCATCATAGTTTTACCCAAATATCCTATGTTATTTTATTTTTGCAAAAAATAGGCATCACATTTTTATTAAGCACTTGGCATTTTCTTAAATATTATGTTTTATTATTATCACATTGTTGTTTTCATTTTTATAATTTCATTTTTTGTTTAAAGCATTTTTAACAAATTCTTTTTATATTTTAAACCTCATTTTATTTCTCTAAACCCAAAACAAACCCCCCATCTTTTAGCCCAACCTTAACACCCCAATCCCCTGGCCCAACTGGTTTTAGCCCAAAACCCACAACCTCATCTGAGGCCCATTCGTCTAACACCCAAACCCAAATCATTTAACTCCTTATTCTACAATCCTAACAAACAAACAAAAACCCTACACTTATTTTCTCAATCCGCCCCATACCCCTTCACCCCATCCACGGCGCACCCCTAGCCCCTACGTGACCTACCACCCCACCAATCTGTCACCTACCCTATGCCCCAACACTTGTATTCTTGAATCTTGAAGTAATTTTTTCTCTCTGAAATCGCACTTCTCTCTGATTTTTTCTCCATTTTCGCGCCTCTGTTTGCTGGAATATAGGGCAAAAAATTTGGGGGTAAAATCGTATTAAGTGACTCGACCGCGGGACGATCTGGGGAGCCTAGGCGGCCGCCCAGACCGTTTTTTAGAACACTGGGTGCACGTCACGAGTTCAAAACCTAGCCGCAGACAAAAGTCTGGTATTTAAAGTAGAGAAGTGCAGAGGGGGCGAGTTTCGAACTGTGTGCCACTGGCCCTCGGGAATTTCTCAATTATCAATGACAAAAGTTGGCTACTGATCAATTAGAAGTTCCAATATCACTAGGAAAGATACTTCCACCAAACAATCCCTCCAAAACTATAGGCCCCACAAACTAATCATAAAAATCCACATTAAAACTCATAATAGGAGAATTGAAGATACATATTTTCTAGCTTCTCCTGAACTTGATACTACTACTAACTATCATCTATTTTTCTATGTCCCATTGTGATTGTTGAGCAGCGTTGTAAAAGGCTGACGCGCTTAATCCCTGAAGCTAAGAAAATATCAGGGCGCTTCAGGTCGCTTAAGTAAACAAGACACTAAGCCGTGCGCCTTATTGCCCATGCATCGTATCTTGAATCGAGCAATACTAAACAATACATATAATCAGCAAGAAGATACATTAATTGTTAGGGAAACATTATGAATGAATTTGTTACTCTTTTCTTGAATTACAAATATTTCTTTCTGTGTTACGCTTTTTACTAAAGCCCACACTTTAAATGCGCTTTGCGCTTAAAGCGCCAATAGACCTGGGGTGCTTTTTAAAGCTTTTTGCCTTTGGCAACATTGTTAATAAGCACCGGAACTTGAACGCTCGACGTTCTTCCCTTCCATTGTTCCCCACCTCCTATTTCTCTTTAATATCTGTCTCAAATAGAAGTTCACCAGACATGTTCACTGGGGATTACTATCACCAATGGACGTGTACTTTTAACCATACATGGGTATGATTCACATGTTGCATAAAAAAAAATCCAGCCATGGACTGAAAAATCATGTGTAAAATTTGAGATTCTCCCATGTGCATGATTGTATATGTGAATATCATTCATCTCAAGTTCCACAATCAAAGGATCTGTCAGTTTGAACAAAATAAGTTCAAAAAAGCACTTTGAATATAGTTTTAACAACTTCCAGGTATGGAATCACACTTTGCATCTTCTTGATTCCAGCAATGAATCTACTTACTTCATCAACTTCCAGGTGTGGAATCCCAGTCTTTGGACACTATTCTTGACTACTGTTAACACTTCACAGAACCCAGTCTAAGATTTTCAACTTCCCTTTGTGATTCCTTGAGCCTGTAATCACATCATTTCCACCCTATTCAGCTTAAAAGCTGAGCAGAACCAAGCCCTAAAACTTCAGACTTCTATTGCTTCCCTACTTCTCACTGTCAACGTTGATAAACTGATTTTCTGATAGTCCAAAACCACCCCTTCCATTGTAAGCATAATATATGGAGTATCAAGAATATATGTGTGTGTGTGTGTGTGTGTAAACCAACACTAATGCAATAAACCATCAATAGTAACTACGACCTAGAAAATTTGAATTCACACTTTTAGCGACAAATTATATACAGCTTTGTGCAATATTACTTCATGCTGCATAAACATTCAATGAAAGCTTAATTCAAAAAAAAAAATGGCAACCACTTGCACCTATGCTGTTACACATTAACCGATTAAGCAAATATGAATAGCAACTGTACCCCACAAGCTTGAGTGAAGAACACACAGAAGAGGCATTCTGTTCAAGAAACTCGCAAGCACTGACGACAACTGGCTCTGAAAATGCCACCTGGAAGAACACATATGATAGAGCAATGACATCAAATATTAAATAAAATAAAATAAAAAAGCATCCCCAATAAGAAGATAGATGATTGAAATAATAAAACACAACAATTCTCCACATAACATGCCCCTTAGTCCCTTCCCCTTGCCCAAAATCTAAACTACAACAACTACACCTCAATAACTAACAAATTGGGCTCCACTATATGAATCTTTTATATCGATTCCACTCTACGCCATGTCTTTTAAGACAAACAAAAAATTCTCAAGAATCCAGTGGAATTCCACACTGACATACAAATATTAACCAACCCAAATTGACTTCGACAGACACTAGACTTGAGGTAAGTGAACCAGCAATTTGAACCTTAATCCGAACTAGTTGGTACTGCCTATATATAACTACATTAAATAAATAAAAGGAAAAGCTTTCCCAATAAGAAGATAGACGATTGAAATAATAAAACACAATAATTCTCCACATAACATGCCCCTAGTCCCCTCCCCCCTACATCTCAATCACAAACTAGTAGGATTCCACTCTATGTCATTCAACAACAACATACCCAGGGTAATCCCAGGGTCCGTAGAGGGTAGCGTAGAGTGTACGCAGACATTACACCTACCTGGGGAAGTGGGGAAGTAGAGAGGATGTTTCAGATAGACCTCGGCTCAAGGAAAAGCATTTTAAAGCAGTTCAGAGAGCGAAAATAACAGAATTGAAGAAGCCATGACAAAATACTAAAAAAAACATGACGAAGCATTCTGAAAAGGAACAATAACTACAAAAAATAATACTATAATCGAAGTACAAAAAACAATAAATAGTAACAGAAATGGAAGAACAAGAAACTAGGAGAGTAATTCCACTCTATGTCATTCCAATATCAATAATTTGTCTTAATGTAAGTAAACAAACCTATTGAACCTTAACCCTAACTAATAGTTACCTCGTCTACATACTCATCGAGTTGAGGGTGGAGGAAAGTGTGGGAAAAGAGAACACAGGGTTCCGGTCGACCCATTTGAACCTTGACCCGACCCTTTTAAATCTGAATCGTGTTTTGGTGCTAGGGTTTTACCACATTGAGGAGCAAGAAGAAGAAGATTAAATTAAACCAACAAAAATTTGACTCTATGAGAAGACTATTATCCCCGGTAAATAACAAGATTGTTCTACTATGTATTGAGTATTTGAGGGTAATTTCGTCGTTGAACTTTCTTTCTTTGGGCTCTTTAATGACTACTACTATACTATTTTCCACCCTCTTTATTTTTATTTTATTTTGAGAAGGTTGTGAAAGTAACTTTCATTAGTTTCTTGGCAAATAACTTTTTCTTTAATTGTGATTTTTTAAAATAATTTAGTTATTTTACATTATTAATTATATTGAGCTATCATTTTTAAATATGTACATTTCTATTTAAAAAATTTAAAGAATTTATGTTCAAATTCACATAAAATTAGGCGTTTCGACTCCGTTCTCCTTCACATAATACTGTGACTAAATAGTGGTTTATTGCAATATTAAACTCGAGATAGCGTTAACGCTAAGCTAGATATTTGGAGACGAACTCTGGAATCGAAAAGGTTTAGGTTGAGCAGGATCTAGACACAATACCCGGAGTGTAAGTTTAGTGATGTAACGCATGAGGATGACCTAAAAGTGAGGCTTGATACTCAGGTCATCCAAAAGAGAAGGAGTTTCAAGTATTTTGGGTCTATTATCTAAGGTAATTGGGAGATTGACGAAGATATCACGCATCGTATTGGTGGTTAGCATCTGGAGTCTTGTGTGATAAGAAGTTGTCACAAAAACTGAAAGGCAAGTTCTACAGATTAGTGGTTACACCAACTATGTTGTATGGGAAGAAGTGTTGGTTAGTCAAGAACTCTCACATTCAGAAGATAAAGGTGGCGAAAATGAGGATGTTGTGAATGATGTGTAGGCATACGAAGAGAGATAGAATTAGAAATGAAAATATCTTGAACAAAGTGGGGTAGCCCCGGTGGATGACAAGATGAGGGAAACGAGACTAAGATGGTTCAGGTACGTGAAGAGGAGATGTACAGATGTTGTTGTGCGGATGTGTGAGAGGCCGACTTTGGATGGTTTCAGAAGAGGTGGAGGTAGACCGAAGAAGTATTGGGGAGAGATGATTCAACATGATATGGTGTATTTTTAGTTCACCGATGACATGACCTTGGATAGAATGTTATTGGGATATGAATTAAGGTAGAATGCTAGTATAGGTAGTTGAGCGTTGTCACACCTCTCCTTTCCTACTTGTAGTCATGATATTATTCTTAAAGTATGCCCTTAAATTAGTGTTATTATATGTGTTTCTTGTACTTCGATTATCATATGATTTTGTGGTGGTATGATTTTGTGGTGGTTATGGTATTGTTTTATTTTTTATGTTTTTCTTTAATTTTCATACTGTTTTGGCATGTGTTGTATCGTATTTTGTCATTTCTTCTTTACTTATACTATTTCTTTTCTTAGTTGCTTTGGTTTGCTTTTATTTGAGACAATGGTCTATCAGAAACAACTTCTAAACATTACAATGTAGATGTAAGGTATGCGTACACTATATCTTCACAGACTCCACTTGTGGAATTACACTGGGTATGTTGTTGTTGTTGTTTTATTTTTTAAAAAGCAATTTAAATATATATTAATATATGTCTTAATTTACTTTTAAGTTAAACTATTATTGACTAATGGATTAGAGAAGATTGTTTCATTATACATTATTTTTTCATTATATATTATTTTATAATATCGAATGGTCAATCAATAAACGTGTTAGGAAGAAGGACGAATCTAAATACTTTGGCCCACTCCAGTTGCCTTGGTAGACTAAGTGTACAATTTATTTTAAGCCTTTCGTATGGTCTTTATATCGTTTAAGATCTGAAAACTCCGGCCCACTTCAGTCGTCCGTAGGCTTTGTATAACTGAGTGTCCAATACCATCCTGTCAAATGAAGGATCTTCTGTCGGAAACGGTGACAGGTGTTAGGCGTATTTTGTATACGTTTTTTGAGTAATTTTTAGTTAGTATTTTATTTATTTTGTTGATGTTTATTATAGTATTAGGGTCGTTGTTTTGTCACAGCGGTCAGAAATGGAGAAATGGCGAAAACGAGAGGAAATAAGCTTATTTGAGATGGAATTGCACACAAAAAGGTCAATAACTGAAGTCTAAGAAGTCTCGGGAAGTATAGAAGAGATCATACAAAGTCCGGACGAAAAAAGGGACAAGAAACGAAAAATTGAAAAAAACGCCGTCACCGGCGCCGCGGCGCCGACCCCTGAAATTTCCGAAAACTTGCAGATTTTTCAGCGCCGTGGCGCCCATTCTCAGGGCCACGGCGCCGACGCGGGATTTTTGAGTTTTTGGGCCGAATTTGACACGTTTTCAGAGTCCAAAAGAGATAAGTTTTCCTACCTACAAAACCTATATAATCCCTAAAACCCTGCTCATTAATCTATCATCCTTCAGACCTCCTCATACCACCATTCTACACTCATCCACCTTGTAAATATTCCACAACACAACTCTTGGATGCTAGTAGGCTTGGATACTTGTTCTTAAGTATTTTCTTTCTCTTTTGCTTTGTTTATTTCAGTTCATGTATGAAGATTGTATTAGTTCTTAGCGTGACTATGTCTATGAGCTAATTACTTATTAGGGATTTCCTTGTGATTCGCTTGAAACTCTTATTCATGAATTAATGCATTAGTTTGTTTTCTTCTTTATATAGTTGAGATTTATTCAATAATTGCTTTGATTGCTTGATAATTAATTGATCACTAATTATCATCACATATATGATTTATAATCGATATCCGAAAGGGGAGATTGTGAATATGCTATAGTTGAATAAAC
This sequence comes from Przewalskia tangutica, assembly GCA_029844215.1. Lineage (NCBI taxonomy): Eukaryota > Viridiplantae > Streptophyta > Magnoliopsida > Solanales > Solanaceae > Przewalskia > Przewalskia tangutica. Next base: position 95,343,862 of record CM056732.1, on the reverse strand, counting down.
ATAGGTTAACATCGTGGACGAAAGTACCCCGATACTTGTGTAGTTTAATAAGTTATTGTTCTTAATCCTCCTTTGTGGTAAATCCTATCATCGAAAGATAGAAGGGTTCTGCATCGGGGTTGAGTGTTTATATATCCTAACCGGAATATAAAACGGCTTAGTTAACCTGTTGTCTTAACATAGAAGAAAAACTTTTATTGTTGCATTAAGGATTGAATAGAGTGGATAGTTGATGATCTTGGAAGCCCTAATTCTCCATCATAAGTTATTTAAATCAAAGTCTTTTTATAATTAGTTATTTCCTGCATTATTAGTCTAAAATTCTAAACCAATTAACGTTAACCAAATAGATACTATAGAATAGATAACCGGTACTTGAAAACCAGTCCCTGAGGACGATATTCGGTCATACCTAGACTATATTACTTGTAACGATACGTGCACTTGCGTTTTAAGCGTGTGGATAAATCGCTAACAATTTTTTGGCGCCGTTTCCGGGGATTGGCGTATTTCAATATCGATTTATCTATTCTTATTTCTAATTTGGTTGCTCTGCGAGCATCTTTTTATCAGTTTTTTTTTTGTTTTTCTTATTTTGCAGGTAAAGTTCGTGCATTCTACAAAACAAAATTTAGGACAATGGGCTACTACTACTATCAGGGGCAGTGGAGTCATCAACATCAGCTTAACCCACAGGTTCTAGAGGAAGATCTAGATGAGTTGCAGGCAGGCATACTCAGGCTCATCAAGTGCCAGACTCAGTTTATGGCTGAGACAAGGGTGTCCCTCAACAATTTGTAGACACAAATAGGGCAACTAATGGATAGAATGATCAATACACCTCAAGCAAATCTGCCTAGAGACACCATTGTGGGAAGTGGTAAGCAAATTGATGAGCATGAACCACACCCAATTGTTGAGGAATCTGGAGAGATAGTTGGTGTATGATCGGTGTATTTTATATACATCTTTTGAGTCAGTTTCAGTTAGTCTTTTGTCCCATTTTGCACATATAAGTGTCGTATTAGGATAATTTTTCTTTCTTTTGAGTCAAAGTGGTTAAAATGGCCAAATGGCGGAAAATGAGCAAAAAGAGGGCAAAAGAGGAGATGCCAGAGCTGGAAACAGAGAAAGTGGCGAAGTGAAGCCGAACCAGTGCGCGGCCTCCTGCCGATCAGCGAGGCGCGCCACTATTCGAAGAAGTGCGAAGATCCAGTCGCGGCGCCCTCGAGCAGCCAATCTGGGCGCGGCGCTAAACATCCGGAAGCTACAGAGTTCAGCCCGCGCTACCGAACAGCGAATATCGAGCGCGGCGCCAAAACACCCGGACGGATTGCAGAAGCTTTCGGGCGCGGCCCATGCGCGCGACGCTGAAAAAATTAGGTCTTTTGACGAAATTGCGGGCGAACGAAGGAAAAGAGGAGGCGGTTTCGGCTATAAAGGAGAACCACAGACGGTTTTAAGGGTTCCGCCTTTACACAAGACTTTTGCTTGGAGATTGGATACCATTAGTTTAGTAATTTCTTTTCCCTTTCTTGTTCTTTATTTGATTTTGTATGATGAACTTTGAATTAGTTCTTGTCTACATGGCTCGTAACTAATTCTCTTATAGGGCTTTCTATGTTGAATTGCTAGAAACTTATGTTATAAATTAATGCATGCTTATGGTTATTTTTCTTATTGTGAGATCTATCCAATAATTGAGTTGAATTCTTGGTAATTAATTGACAACTAATTATCACTATATGATTTCTAATCAGTTAGAAAGGGGATTGTGAATATGATGTAAGTTGGGTAGACATTCTTGGATTGGGGATGAAAATACCTCAATTATTTATGTAAGCGTTGATGAGAGGCTTAACAACCCAATTTTTGCGCATTGTGCGTGACGGCCAACTAGGTTTTGTTCTTAATCCTCCTATAGAGTTATCCTTATCACCAAAGGTAGGTAAGGTCGCGATCTGAGGTTGAGTGTTTATATAACCCTAACGGGAGTATAAAACGATTTCGTAAACCTGCTTTCTCCAAAAGAAGAATACCATAAGTTAATGCATTAGTAAGTAGCATAAGCGGATAGTAAGGATACATGGAAGCCCTATTCCCATCACACCTGAAGTAAATCTTTATATTTAGATAGCTTTCATAATTCTTAGTTATAAACAACCAATCATTTATCAATTCGCCAAATAGATACTAGAAAATAGATAGTTGGTACTTGAACCTTAATCCCTGTGGACGATATTCGGTCTTATCAAGACTATATTACTTGTCACGATAACGTGCACTTGCGTTAAAGTGTGTGCATCTTTTCGCGCATCAAGTTTTTGGCGCCGTTGTCAGTGATTAGGCAATAGTTCAATATCAAATTTGTCTATTTTTAATTTCTAATTTGGTTTTTATTTTAATTTTTAATTTTTACGTTTTTCTTTTGAAAATTCGAGGTACCGTGATTTGTTGTCTGTTTTTGATCTATTTCAGGAAGTCAGTTTATGCGAAGGAGAATAGGAGCAGACACTCTTGTTCCCTTCAATCCAGAAATTGAGAAAACCTGCAAACGCGAGCGAGAAATCGGATTGCAACCTTGTTAGAGATGAACGGCGTTCAGAACAACAACGGGATGGGAGAAGGGATAGGAGAGAATCAACCCCATCCAGGAATACCTAGGCAAGCGCCAATAGACGTGGAAGAGAGAGTCAAGTCGGCCCGAGCGAAGTTTGGGAGACTATGTGTTGCCAAGAGTAAATGGAGCACGACGTCATTAGGCTCCCTGCGATAAGAGCTATGGCCGAGATAAAGCCGGCATTGAGCATGAGTACGGCCTGCGGTGCGATTCGGAGGCTAGTCGGAGGATCACGTATACGCATAGCTAATTTCTTGGAGCTATGTGCAACGTTGATATAACGGCGTTGCGATGATGCGTCAGTTGAGGCTCTTTCCCTTCTCACAGGGATAGAGCAAAAGTATGGTTGAATTCGCTTGACCGATTCGATTTTTACATGGCAAGAGGCGCACATAAATTCCTTGCCAAGTTCTTTCCCAGGTAAAGCAAAAATTGAGAAGGAGTTGAACAACTTTTACCAAGCGGATGGAGAGTCCTTATATGAAGCTTGGGAAAGGTTCAAAGATCTACAGAGAAAGTGCCAGCACCATCGTTGAGTTGTGGAACTTGGTCCACATCTTCTACAATTTGGCGATAAGACAACCGTAACCATCATAGATGCGAATGGTGGAGCATTCATGAGGAAAATGACCACGGCGCTTTGAATTATTAGAAGATATGGCCACTAACAACCATGTCACGGAAGAGGTCGACAAATGGGAGAAGAACGGTGGGAGTCCACGAAATAGATCTTATTCTTGCCTTGAATGCTCAGTGGCCGCTTCTAGCGAAAGCAACATCTGAACATATGTCGATAAATGCGTGCAGATGCCTAAAAGTGAGATATGTGGTGGCCCACATCATTTGATAGGTGTCCTTCATGGATCCCAACAATATACCCATGGAGCGGCAGTGTCGGGCCATGGTAATTATCGAGGCAACAGAACAACCCCTACTTCAACACTTATAATCCGAGGTGGAGGAACCACCCAAATTTCTCATGAGAGGAGACCGAGGCGTGAGAACGGTAGAATCGCACCGTAGGCGCAGAACGATAGGGGCGATGCAGAACCAGTGAGCGAGAATCGGCAACCCTTCATTCAAGCCCCACACCAGCGATTGCACCTGCTCGTGAAAAGTCGGATGAGCTGGCATTGTGGCGACTTGCCAACGCCCAGCGATTCGTCATGAAGCTAGATCCTCGTTCGAAACTTGAGACACAGTGGGTCGGTAGCAAACAGTAAACAAGCAGCCACGAGGACATTGCCAGCAATACAGAGGTAAATCAGGAAGCGATGTCGAGCGATGCGGTTGAGAAGTGGAAGCGATTGGAAGCGGATCACCTCCGGTAGTTGAGAAGAAAGCGAGTTAGAAAGAGAAGGTGATTGAGCCTAGCCCAACGGTGAGAATACTCCAGAAGGAGTATACGGAGAAGATCCCTTTCCCCAGAGACTACAATAAAGGCGGTTGATAAACAATTCTCCAAATTTTTGGAGACATTGAAAAAGTCGTATCAACATACCTTTCATGAAGCATTAGAGCGATGCCTCCTATTTCAAGTTTATGAAGGAGATTTTGGGAAAAAGAAGAAGTTGGCGAAATCTGAAATAGTAGCAGTGAAGAATGTAGTGCTATCTTGCGAAAAAGTTGCCACCAAAGCTAAAAGATCCGGGGAGCTTTACACTACCTGCAGTGGGCGGGGGTAACTGCAATGAGCTACATGTGATTTAGGGGCAAGTATAAATCTAATTCCCTATCGGTATTTAAAAGATTGGAGTTGGGTGAAGCGACCAACCACGCGATAAGCTGCAACTAGCCGACATGACAGTGGTTCATCCGAGAGGCAAGATCGAGGACGTGATTGTGAAAGTGGGAAAATTCTTCTTTCCTGCAGACTTTCTCATTCTTGATATGGAAGAAGACGCGGAAATCCCTATCATATTGGGGAGGTCATTCCTAGCAACGGGGCGAGCTTTGATTGATGTTGAAAGAGGATAATTAACACTAAGGGTGGAGTCTGAAGAAATGGTGTTTAAAGTTTTTAAACACGTCATTGAGCCACCAACAGTGAGTGGGTGCTTTGCAATCAGCACCATCAAACCCCCATGCGAGCCAATACAAGTCAATCAAAGAGCGATGAGCCCGAAAGCGAGCATGGTTTCTTTGAAATGCCACTAAAGGAGGTGAGTATTCCTGAACTCCCCCTTACTGATAATGCTAAGAAGAAAAGAAGAAAAAGAAAACGCCAAATGTGGAGGAAATGGATAGGTTGGGGGCTTAATCCACCCCAAGGTTATTAAGGATAAGGAACTTGCGTCCGGCTAAAAGACGTTAAAGACATCGCTTGTTGGGAGGCAACCCAACGTTTTCAATTATGTTATTTTAATTTCTATCTTTAGTTTATTTTATTTTATCTAAGAACAGTCTCACGGTCTTGGGTTCTTGTGTTTGTGCTGTGATTGATAGGTCTGGAAATAAAGCGAGGCGAAAAAGCGAAGAAAAGCGAATTTCGAGAAAAGTGGGTAGCGCGCCTTTCGGGAAGTAAAGCGCGCTAAAAGAAGCGAGCAGTGCGAAGTTTAAGAGCCGCGACCAAAAATTCGGAAAATTTGCCAAATTTAGCGCCATGGCTGAGAAAATCCCGAAGGCGCGAAGTTTAGGCGCGGCTAAAACATGGCGAAGCGAATCCATAAACTTAAAAACGCCCAAAAATCAGATTTTCCCCAATTCCAAATTCAAAAACCTAACCTTCCCTCTCTAAAAACCCACGAAATTCCAGAAATTTGCCCACAAATCCTCCACAAATCCAACCCAACCACAACCTAAACTCTTAAATTCCCAAAAAAAAACCTTAGCCATCTCAACCAACAAAGCTCCATTCCATAGCCTCAAACCACCAATTGAAACAAGAACAAGCTTGAAGCTTCTCATAAAAAGGTAATCTTTTTCTGTTCTTGAATCCTTTACTGAAGTCACATGACGTAGTAGTTCGAAGGAGTATTGTAGTTGAAGTAATTGGGTACTGAAAAGTTGATTGTGAAGTTTGGAGAAAAGAGTAGAAAATGAGTGTGGGTATTGGGTAGAAAAGTTGAAGTTTGGGGGTGTTGTGTTCGCTGCTAGTTGTAGATTGTGTAGGAAACATTTGTGCCACTAAATTGAAAAGCTCCATAAAACTATTTTAAACCATGGCCACCAGGAAGAGAAGAGGATCCACATCCACCCCAACCCCACAATACGATGAAAATAGGTTTGTGAGCTACCAAGCCTACCAAAGATACAAAAAGTTTGATACTGCACTTAATACCGAGAAGGGAATGGACTACCGCAGGAGTCATATGGGAAGAAGATGTTTATGAGCCCGTTCGGGCGATGATTGAGATTAAGGGATTGGAGGAAATTTGTAAATCCGAGAAGATAGCACCGATAAACACAACAATGATAGTGCGTGAATTTTATGCGATTTTAGGAGAAGGTGGAAAAGGATGCTTTGTAAGGGGGCGTTATGTGCACTGTGACGAATGATATAAATATACAATTGAAAACAGTTGATGTTGAAGAAAGAAGTGATTGGAATCACTTTAGAACATGGTCTAAGCGTTGACCACATCGGAATCTTAGTTGCGACACCGTGAGCTACCATGGGGCTGTTTTGATATTGGAAGAAATGGGTCAAGAGCGAGCAGTGTCAATTCAACAAAGTAGCCAAAGGTTGGCTATATTTCATCGCGCGCGTGATTCCATCCACGCACTTCACCGAGTGCGGAGGATAGATTAAAGCGATATATGGAATTATGAGGGTTGGCGATTGATGTGGGCAAAGAAATAGTGCAGAACATTGAGGAAATCAGGAGTTGGTAACAAAGCGGATTAGGACATGCTCGATTATCACCAAGCTATGTCACATGAGTGCGGTCCCAAAACTACCCACCGACACTCATGAGAAAACCAACGGCCCGTGTCACATGGGATAGTGCACTCTTTCCGACTCCAAGCCCCAGCGGCAGACGGAGTACAACCAAAGGCAGCAGCAGAGGCCGCCATGGGCGAAGATGAGCACGAAATAGGGGCTCATATGAGGCGAGACCTAGCCACCGCCAACCACAGAAGCGAGAACCTCCAGCGCCCACGATGGAGCAATTGTATCAAAATCGGTGAGGATGATGCGGACCTTGGACCGCGATGAGTACAGGGCAAAAAACAAGGCAACAAATCAACGAGTTGAGTTCCTTGTTCAACCAATGGTCGATGCATTATCCACCGCCACCACCACCATTTTAGCCAAAGTTTGTAAGTGTCTTATTTCTTTTACTGTCTTTGAGTCTACACACATTGGGGACAATGTGTGATTTAAGTTTGGTGGTGTTTTATTTGTGTCATGTTATGTTATATTTAAGTCTTTTTGATTGTTTTATGTTTATTTTGAGTCACCAAAATTTTTTCCTTTTTTGAGTCATAATTGTCTGTCAAAGATCATGTATGTTGTAGTTGCTAGAAACACCTAGTGAAGTAAGGTGGAATAATGTAAAGGAATTGAAGCAACTATCTAAACACCTAAGTTAGATATGCCAAAAACTCACAGAATCTGTCTATTTGGAGTTTCTTGCTTGAGTTATGCATGCTAAATGATAAATACTTATGTGTTATGATTGCTTGCTATTTGAGGCGAAATAGTTAGGATATGCATGCTAGGGAGATGACTCAGACATTTCTTCGATATCCAATTCTTACCATTTTTTTCTATCCCGTACTTTAAAAATATCCCTAGTCAGCCCCATTGAGCATAAATTTGAAACTTCTTCTTTGACACCCTATATTCCCACAAATTGTACCATAAGTGAAAATATGAAATAGTGGAATACATTGTGTTAAAAAAAAAAAAAAAAAAAGTGAATAAGTCTGTTGCACCCCAATACAAAAGTAATAAGAAATAGGCAAAAGCCTAAGTTTGGGGGTGCTTGTCATTATATACTTCACTCTCCCAAAACAAAAGAGGGGAAAGATAGAATCGAAATGAAGAAAAGAACAAAAAAGAAAAAGGGAATACTGAAAAGCTGAAGAGCTTATGGTACACGAAATGAGCCTAAATTGCCTATTTTTACCTACCTATACCTAAGCCTACATTACAACCCTTAAAAGTCCTGAAGATCTCTTTTATGCATATCCAGAATTAGTGGAGAATAGCAAGTAAGCATGCCATAGGAATTCTTGAATTTATATGCATGGTTTAGTATATTGACTTCCATTAAGCATGATGAATATGAGTTTGCGAAATATTTAGCTTCATGTGTTTAGTGTGCTGAAATTTCATGCTATATGTTCCTGCATATTATTTTGCTAACCTTCATGTTTTTCTAGTTAACACTAATGCAGCAAAAGTGATCAATGGCATTGAGTCTTTTATTTTTCGTTCCTTTGAGTCTTTTATTTTATTTATTTCTATCTTTGCTCGAGGGCGAGCAAAGGTTAAGTTTGGGGGTATTTGATCGGTGTATTTTATATACACCTTTTGAGTCGATTTATTAGTCTTTTGTCCCATTTTGCACATATAAGTGTCGTATTAGGATAATTTTTCTTTCTTTTGAGTCAAAGTGGTTAAAATGGTCAAATGGCGGAAAAGGAGCAAAAGATGGCAAAGAGAGATGCGAGCCGAAACAGAAAGTGGCGAGCAGTGAAACCAGACCGTAGCCGCTCCTTCGATCAGCGAGCCGCGGCGCCACTATTCGAAGAAGCTGCAGAAGATCAGCCGCGCTCGCCAGCGAATCTGCGCGGCGCTAAACATCCGAAAGCTACAGAGTTCCAGTAGCGCGGCTACCGACAGCGAATATCGAGCGCGGCGCCAAAACACCGACGGATTGCGAACTTTCGGCCTTGCGGCGCTGCTGCATAGCCGCTGGGAAAAATTAGGTCTTTGACGAAATTCAGGCCTGAAGGAAAAAGATGAGGCGGTTTTGCTATAAAAAGAACCCCAAGCGCTTTTAAGGGTTTCCCTTGCACAACACAAGACTTTTGCTTGGAGATTGGATACCATTAGTTTAGTAATTTCTTTTCTCTTTCTTGTTCTTTATTTGATTTTGTATGATGAACTTTGAATTAGTTCTTGTCATGTCTATGGCTAGAACTAATTCTCTTATAGGCTTTCCATGTTGAATTGCTAGAAACTTATGTTATAAATTAATGCGTACTTATGGTTATTTTTCTTATTGTGAGATCTATCTAATAATTGAGTTGAATTCTTGGTAATTAATTGACAACTAATTATCACTATATGATTTCTAATCCCAGTTAGAAAGGGGTTGTGAATATCTTTGTAAGTTGGGTAGACATTCTTGGATTGGGGATGAAAATACCTCAATTATTTATGTAGCATTGATGAGAGGCTTAACAACCCTAATTTTGCGCATTGTGCGTGACGGTCAACTAGGTTTTTGTTCTTAATCCTCCTATAGAGTTATCCTTATCACCGAAAGGTAGGTAAGGTGCGATACTGAGGTTGAGTGTTTATATAACCCTAACGGGAGTATAAAACGATTTCGTAAACCTGCTTTCTCCAAAAGAAGAATACCATAAGTTAATGCATTAGTAAGTAGCATAAGCGGATAGTAAGGATACATGGAAGCCCTATTCTCATCACACCTGAAGTAAATCTTTATATTTAGATAGCTTTCATAATTCTTAGTTATAAACAACCAATCATTTATCAATTCGCCAAATAGATACTAGAAAATAGATAGTTGGTACTTGAACTTTAATCTCTGTGGACGATATTCAGTCTTATCAAGACTATATTACTTGTCACGATAACGTGCACTTGCGTTAAAGTGTGTGCATCTTTTCGCGCATCAGTGTAGAGAAGGAAAAGGTTACCAAGAGCCAATTATTCACCTTTTTGGATTTCGTGGAGTTCTTTTTTCCTTTACCTATTGCAGAAGAAACACCACCAGCTGTCACTGTTGGTCCCCAAATAGAAAGTCCATACTCTGAAGGGCACCCCCAAAAGTTGAGAGATGTAGGGAATTTCAATGATCCGTACATTATAGAGAGTCTAGAAGACAAGTCTGTCTTATGTAATTGGAGGATAATCTTAGATCTGAAGCCCTTGTTTGGAGCAATTGTTGTGGTTGAAGTGAGACCCGCAACACTAGTTGTGCGGATTGCAAGCAGTTCGCAGAAGAATCCATCGGGCACTAGTAAAGGTTAACTGCGTCCGGCTAAAAGACGTTAAAAATAGCACTTGTTGGGAGGCAACCCAATGTTTATTAATTATGTTATTTTAATTTTTGTTTTAGTTGTTTTCTTTTGTCTTGAACAGTCTCACGGTCTTGAGTTCTTGTTAGGGATGTCAATGGGGCGGGGGAAGGGTATCCCATACCCGTACCCACCACCTAAAACACATCCCCACCCCCGCCCCACCACCCATCACGGGTAGTAATTCTTCCACCCGCCCCCGCCCCACTTACTTCACGCGGATACCCACTTACCCGACGGGTACCCATTAATAAAATGCTCAAATAATGTCTAGCAATTGTTTTAGTCACCAAAATGAAAGTTATATAAGAAAAAAGGAAAAAAAAGGAACCTTTCCACTATGGTGTATCGAATATCAAGTCTAAAACCTTGCCAAAATATTATGAATATTAAAAAACAGTAAAGATGAAAATATTTAACAAAAAAAAGGAGAACAAAGAGAATAAGAAAAGCATTGGTGCATACAGTGCGGCTTAGCTCAAGTCACATTTTAAATCAAGAAAGGGTCAAATAAATTCGTAAATAGCCTAATTAAACTAATAGATGATACGGATATGGGCGGTGCGGGTACGGTCGGTGCGGGTAGCGATGCGGGTGCGGGGATGGTCTTATATGAAATCCACCTCCGCCCCACTACCCATGGCGGATAGCACTTTTGATACCCATACCCGCCCCATCACCCACCAAACCATCCCCATATCCTCCCCAATTGGAGCGGGTGCGGGGCGGTACCCGCATTTACCCGCCCCACTGACATCCCTAGTTCTTGTGTTTGTGGATGACATGTGGACTAGGAGCGGACCCAGAAAACAAAAATGAAAAAAAAACCGCTGAAAACAGGATATCAACGCCTCAGGCGCCACGACGCCCAATCTCAGGGTCGTGGTGCCACATTATCAGAGAGCCCACAGAAGTTTGGGCGCCACAACGCCGAATCTTAGGGCCGTGGCGCCGAAAGTTCCGAGAGCCAGATTTCCTGCAAATTCTAGAATTTTCCTCCTAGACCTCCGTTATGACCGTTGTGTTGTGTCAGTAAGTTGTTCCCATTTTTAGTCTTCACACATTGGGGACAATGTGTCGATTAATTTTGGGGGGTGTCTTATTGTTTTTGAGCCTTTTTGATTTGTTTTTGGGCGTTTTTGAGTATTTTTTAGTTATAATTTTTTTTAATGGTCATGCATGCTGTAGTTACTTGAAACGCCTAGTGAAGTAAAGTGGATAATGTAATGGAATTATATGCAGAAAATCTGAACGCTTAAGTTAGATATGTCAGGAATTCATGAAATCAAATTATTTGGGGTAATTGTGCTTGATTTATGCATTGTTAAAAATAAAACCTATGTGTCTGCTTGCTTGTTATTTGAGGCAAATAGTTAGGATATACATGTTAGGGAGATGACTCAGACATTTCTTTGTTAGCCCTTTCTTATCATTCATTGCCTATCCCTGACATTAAATCTCTAGTCAGCCCCTTTGAGCCAAAAATAAGATCTTTCTTTGACACACTATAATTTCATATTTTGTGCCATAAGTTAAAACTTGAGATGTTTGGAATGAAAAGTGTTGAAAAAAAAGACGAAAAAAGAGTGAACAAATTTATGTACCCCAATGAAAATAAAATAAATAGGCAAAAACCTAAGTTTGGGGTGCCTGTTATTCATCATGCACCACATTCTCTCGAAACAAAAGAAGGAAAAAGATAGGTGCGAGATTAAAAAGAGAATCAAAAGAAAAGGGAAGAGTTGAAAGAAAAAGAGCTTATGGTACGTAAGTTGAGCCTAAATGCCTATTTTTACCTACTCTTGCCTAAGCCTACATTACAACCCTGAAAATTCCTGAAGATCTCTAGTATGTGTATCCATGATTAGTGGAGAATAACAAGTAAACATGCCATAAAATTTTGATATTGACATGCATAGGTTAAGTGTTCTTACTTCCATTGAGTATGATTGAATTGAATTTGCGAAATATCTGACTTAAGAGTTTTAGAATGCTAAAAATTCATGCTATATGTTCCTGCATATTATCCTACTAACCTTCATGATTTTCTAGTGGCAATTGTGCAGCAGATTGATCAGTGTCTTTGAGTTCTTTTATTTTCTTTTCTTTTCTTTTCTTTTCTTTTCTTTTCTTTCGTGTCTTTATTTCTATTTTTTGATCTTTACTCGAGGCCGAGCAAAGGTTAAGTTTGGGGGTGTTTATTAGGCGTATTTTGTATACGCTTTTTGAGTTATTTTTAGTTAGTATTTTACTTATTTTGTTGATGTTTAGTATTAGGGTCGTTTTCCTTTCTTTTGTGTCACATCGGTCAGAAATGGAGAAATGGCGAAAAGGAAAGGAAATGAGCTTATTTGAGATGGAATTGCACACAAAAGGACCAATAACTGAAGTCTAAGAAGCCCCGGAAAGTATATAAGAGATCAGACGAAGTCCGGACGAAAAAAGAGACAAGAAACGAAAAATTGAAAAAAAAACCGTCACCGGCGCCGCGGCGCCGACCCTTGAAATTTCCGGAAACTTGCAGATTTTTCGGCGCCGTGGCGCCCAATCTCAGGGCCACGTCTCTGATGCGGAATTTTTTGAGTTTTTGGGCCGAATTTGACACGTTTTCAGAGTCCAAAAGAGATAACTTTTCCTACCTACAAAACCTATATAATCCCTAAAACCCTGCTCATTAATCTATCATCCTTCAGACCTCCTCATACCACCATTCTACACTCATCCACCTTGTAAATATTCCACAACACAACTCTTGGATGCTAGTAGGCTTGGATACTTTTTCTTAAGTATTTTCTTTCTCTTTTTCTTTGTTTATTTCATTTCATGTATGAAGATTGTATTAGTTCTTAGCGTGACTATGGCTATGAGCTAATTACTTATTAGGGATTTCCTTGTGATTCGCTTGAAACTCTTATTCATGAATTAATGCATTAGTTTGTTTTCTTCTTTATATAGTTGAGATTTATTCAATAATTGTTTTGATTGCTTGGTAATTAATTGATCACTAATTATCATCACATATATGATTTCTAATCGATATTCGAAAGGGGAGATTGTGAATATGCTATAGTTGAATAAACATAGGTTAACATCGTGGACGAAAGTACCCCGAAACTTGTGTAGTTTAATAAGTTATTGTTCTTAATCCTCCTTTGTGGTAAATCCTATCATCGAAAGATAGAAGGGTTCTTCATCGGGGTTGAGTGTTTATATATCCTAACCGGAATATAAAACGGCTTGGTTAACCTGCTGTCTTAACATAGAAGAAGAACTTTTATTGTTGCATTAAAGATTGAATAGAGTGGATAGTGATGATCTTGGAAGCCCTAATTCTCCATCATAAGTTATTTAAAACAAAGTCTTTTTATAATTAGTTATTTCCTGCATTATTAGTCTAAAATTCTAAACCAATTAACGTTAACCAAGTAGATACTATATAATAGATAACCGGTACTTGCAAATCAGTCCATGAGGACGATATTCGGTCTTACCTAGACTATATTACTTGTAACGATACGTGCACTTGCGATTTAAGCGTGTGGATAAATCGCTAACAACATGTTTGTCTTTAGTCCTCTTCCCTTGTGATTGGTGCCTAGAGAAATTTCTGGCACTTACTTAAGATTGTCCATAATTCCAATTTTATTACAACCTAAGTCCATAACTTTTAAGTCGTTGTTTACAATAGTCCAATCTTTAACCGGGAAGGAAAGTGAGATTAAACTTCTAACTTTAAAGCGCATGGAATATAATTTTTTGAAAAATCTTTTCATATTCCTAGCCTTACGTTATTCATTTTAATCAGACATTATTTAATCTCATTTTAGATAAAGAGGAAAGTTAACTTAGCCCTTTTGGATTCTGGCCCACGTGGTCCCTCTGTTGGGCTGAGTGTCCATTCCTCCTTACCATCATTCAGATCCTTTGTATGGGACAAATAAAGGCATTTTGCTACAAGATAGAACAACATTTCCGGCCTTCTTCTCTTGTCCCAGTTGACATCATCAACCTCTCGTGGGCGTTTGTTTCCACCCCTCTTGGGAGCGGTGACCGCAACTCTACCTTGATCCTTAGCCGTACCAGCATGACTATCACTAGTATCTTAAAGTTTAACATCAGAGACAGAGATCCTACCTTTGACAGAAACAGATTTGTAACTATCGTCAAAGAGAGATCCAAAACTATGACCAGATTTGAAAGCACGGTTGTTGACAGAGAAAGTGTTTGAACTGTTAACAGAACTGTCAACAGAACTGTTTTTAAGAAGAAAACCACAATCATATTTGGGACAATATCTGCTGGCAAACATATTTCGAGCACTAATACAAATCTTGTCTTAAGATTGTTGGATAACAATGGATGTACGGGAATAGTAATTAACTATTACAAACGCTTCGAAAAGGTAAACTATAAGGATTACAATATCAACAAACTTGTAGCCAATAATGATTATGACAACAATAAGCTTTTGAGATCTTGATCTTCGTTCTTGAGTCTTCGTCTTCTATTGACAAACGCTCATTAAATCTTGATAACCTGAAACAAGAAACGCTAAATCTGGTAGCGTTACAACTGCGCTGCTGAGTCGAGTGATATTCACTTTGTCCTTAAGACAAAATTGCCCTGTATATATCCTTTTACGTTAATAGGCAATTGTCTTCCAAGATAAAATAATATCAAACAAATCAAACAAATGAGCAAAGAAAACTCAAGTGTTTCTTAAAAGAACATTTGAGTGTTTGAAAGCATGCTTAGAGAGGAAGAAGTTCAGAAAATATGAGTATTGTATCAAGTACAAGTGTGTAGTGTTTTAACAACTAAGCCTAAGGCCTCAATTTATAGTAGTGTAAGAATGTCTTTTCAAGTGCTCATGTAATGGTTATTTAAGTGTCATGTAATGACCACTTAATTCACCAAGTAATGCAGTCAAATAATGACTGATTTATGGAGGAAAAATTTACATTTCAATGCTCCAAAACGTCCTATAATCAGCCAAACTTTTGGACTTCCGTCGCACAGACACTGCCTGGGTAGCGCCGCGACTCGGCCTCGGAGGCGTTGCGGCTCCAGTAGCCAAAATACCATTTAGCGCCGCGGCTCATACCTTGGGGTGCCGCGGCGTCACATCCCTTTTTTCTGACCCGTTTCAATCTTACACTTCACACACTTCTTCCTTCATTTATCGACGTGGAACACTCGTCGTTTAACAAACAATCGTCCATCATTCTATGTCTCAAACATTTTACTTACGTATCAATATCTCTTTCACTAATGAAATTTACGATACTTGTCATTACGAGTGCACGTGTATGCAAACGACGTTTCCGACGTGCGGGACCCCAATTGTTCGAGTCATAAATAACCGGTTAAATTTAATTCCACATTAGTAAATTTTTAAGCTACCAGATCACAATGCAACTCTAATTTGTTTCGTGTACTACTTTAACACTCCACATAATTTTGTCAGAATTGCTGTCAGATTTATTATGCAGAGTCATGACAAATGTTGATAATTGTTGGAGTTAGTTCACTTTGAGAGATGGTTGGTCGCTTTCCTGTGAGTTTACATTATACTGCTTTAATGTTGTTCTCCTATATAAACCTAGGAGTTTATGCAGGATGATTAAAACTGAATATATAGATTAAAAAAAGATACGAAGTTAGCACAACTTTGGTCTTTGAAAAGACTGCCTCAGTGGTGAAGTAGAAAGTTATTTGGGTTGCTTCTTTATTCTTTCTAAAAATAGTAAAAACTTTTAATTTACATTGTTTACATCTGAAGCATGTCTGTATCTAAGAAATAAGAAGTATGAAACTTCAAATAACCTTCAAAATCGACAACCATGTCATCGAAGATTAAGAAAAGTCAACGATACTTCATGATTCTCAACTGGGTTGAAATTAAGGCAAAAACTTCTTTGAACTTTGTGGTATGTCTCGGGAGGCTATTTATTGTTAATGGATGGTTTTGAAAGTATATGTATGTCCTAGAGACAATCAGTATTAGGACATATGTATTTTATACATATTCATATTTAAATATTGATGATGATTTTTTTTATCACGATATATTGATGATGATTAATATTATGACATTTGCATTTGTTGAATTATTAGTTGATTGTTTATAATATTTTATAAATGCATCCCTAGAGATTACGTGGTTATTAATGGAGTGAGAATTAATATCATAGCGTGACGCTCTTAACTGCCTCGACTAATGATCATCGAGATTGGGATATCCGTGATATGTTATACGTCGACATGTGGTCTGCATCATATCCTTTGGGATGTAGTATGTTTCACTTGCTACGAGTTATGACAACTCGTGATGGACACATGGATACTTGTTGGAGTATTGATATACTCTGCTGATGTACTGTTTTGTTATATGTCTATAATGTCATCGGTGTGTGGGAGATAGTAGTCCTTAGAGTTGAGGTCGATATCACCTTATTCATAGAGTAATGTACTTTGATCCCGTCCTAAGCTCAAATGTCTTATAGGTTGAGACGCATCTTGTTTTGGGTACGTTACGAAGTGGATTAAAAGGTGGGTATTGAGCCAAGATTAGAATTCATTCCTCGAATGCATCTTTGAGAGAACACTCAGATTCTCATAAGATATTAGGTTGACTAAGTCGTTGGCCAACACAGTAGACATGTCTTTGATATGGTCATGTTGTAACGCCCCATTTTCGACCGGAGCCGGAAACGGGATTACCGCTACATATGGTTGGATTCCTAAATGTTTTTTAAGGAGTCGCCACCTAATTATTATAGTGAATTAGGACACTGAAAATGTGTAGCATAAAATACTACGAATGATCTCCATTTTAAAGGTCTGTGAAACTAGGTGAGATTCTAGGTAAGGGTTCTTTATTATCCTAAAGGGAAGGGGTTAGGCATCCTAAAGGATCCGCTAACTTGCGGTTGTCCGTTCAAACTTAGGTTTAAAATTATTGTGCTAAATATATCATGCAATTCTAAGGGTATTCTAATTATTAAACTAATCAAAAAGATATTTAAACTAGGCATGCAAATATTTAAAATAGATATATATTTAAAGAGACAGTAATAAAAGCAAATAATCATAAAAGATGCAATGAAGAGAAATTAGCGACATTTCGCTTTTATTCTATTTTATGCGAATGATTTAACTTTTGGGGGGCGCTCCGCAGGTGCAAAAGACACTTAGTAGAAGAGTTAATAGTAGAATAAATAATTTTAAAAGCAATGGCAAGAATTAATAAGTAAAGCAAAATAAATAAATCCGTCTTTTGCACAGAGGAGGCCTTGGAAATCAGACGGAGATTCCTTCATCGGCCATAAGCGAAAATCTTGGACTTAGGAAATACATTGAGGTAAAAGAAGTGACGCCGGCCAGTTGTACGCAACACAAATAATAAAGATAACATGAACAAGATATGAAGTAATCCAAAACATACTAAACAAGGATTTTCGACCCAAAAATCCCTTAAAATGTACATTTCTCCTCTGCTATTGCAATTCTAAATTTGTGAATAACAAGATTAACAACTAATATGTGCTATAAGCTACCATTTTTGCTCCAAAACTCAAGATTTATCAAAGAAGATGCAAGCCATCAACTACCATCAAAATGGTGAAGGAAAAGAAATTTGCAAGATTAAACCATAAAAAAAAATTTGCAAAATTAGACCATAAGACAGATCACATTATATAGCCCGGAACCATTTAATCATTTCATTCAACAAAACTCCTACATTAGCTCACACCAAAAATCATATCTTTATCCTTTCCCTAAGCATTTATCACTCAATGAAACAAAAAAAAAAAAAAAAAAAATTATACAATTGAAGACCCATTTGTTAAATATGAACAGGGTTGTTAAAAAACACGAAAAAAAAAACAAATGGGGTTTCTACGATACCAGCAAGAAAATTTGTCTATGGAGTTGAAAAACAAACAAAAAAAATCCAAGAAATCACAACCCCAGATCAAGAAATTAAAAACCCAGGTCAGAAAAACATGAATTTGATACCCCAAACATAAAAAAAAACATGAAAATGAAGAAAAAGTGCTCAAAAACAAGAAAGAAAAGGGGTTAAAAATGGAAGAAAAAGACAAATGGGAGAGAGGTCTTAGTTGAGGCGGCCCGTGCGATATTGTGGGGTGTTTCACGGCGTGGTTGGACGCGACGGAGATGGTGGTCGACGGAGTCGAGGAGTAAAGGTAGAGAGAGGGGAGGGAGCAGGGGTAGAAGTAGGGTGAGAGACGGCTGTGGGTTAAAGGTGAGGGCAGGGGTTCGCCGGCGGCGACGGAAAGAGAGGTGAGGAGACGCATGGTGGGCTAGTTCGCCGTAGCGGCGGCGAAGGGGGAAGGGGAAAGGGTGACGGGAATGGGGTGACGGGAATGGGGTAGGCTGAAGTGCTGATGAGAGAGGGACGGCTAGGGTCAATGAAAAAGGGGGGGAAAGTTTTGTTTTATAGGGTAGGTTTAGGGTTAGGTATTGGGGGGAAAATGAAAAGTGGGGTATTGTTTTTGGGGGGAAAAATGAAAAGTGGAGTTTAAAATTTAGGGGGGAAAATAAAAGAGTGTTTTTGGGTGATATTAAAAATAGTGTTGGCTTGGACTGATTCAAATTGCGTCTTGGACTGGACTGGTTTGACAAAAATGCAAGACTGGTTAATTATTTAAAGAAACAATTATTTAAAAGATGTCAAATTATTAAAATGTCAATGCCGGCGCAATAATACTAAAATGCAATTTTAAAGACATGTTTAATGCCTGATTAAAAGTAAAAATGCGGTGCCGATTAATTATTTAAAAAGATGCGAATATTATTAAAAAAAAACGACGGTATAACAATAATAATAAAAACATAATATTAACAACGACATAATGCTTAATTTAAAAATAAAAGATGCAATGACATTTTTGTGAAGAAATAAACATAGAATATTATGTAAAATATGCAAAAATAACGATTAAAATGAGGTGTGCTAAAATACTTAAAATTGCACGAAAATATACAAAAACGGGTCAAAATTGACTGTCAACACATGTTGTCAACTAATATAGATGAGTTATTATGATCAAGTCATTTGGATAGACACTTGACAAATCCTAAGCCTGATTGTGTGTGTCGTGAAATGAAAGGATTTTATCTTCCCACATAGAGGTTCAGTTCACGTACTTCGTGTAGCTAAACTCTACATATTGAGGTTCGTCTTCTGGCGCAGTCCAGGAGTTCCGTAAAGATCCTAATGATATTAGTGTCAATATGTAGGGGTATGAAGGGTAAACACTAAGTCAAATGTTCAGTTGATTGAACGATGTAATTGAAGAGATAATATAAATATGTTCGGTTGATAACCAGGACATTAGAAATGAGAAAGGGTGCAGAAAATTGGACAGGACCGCGGTGCCAGAAACACGTGGAGGCACCGCGGTGCCACCTCATGGAGCCGTGGTGCCAACGCGTGTTCTGGCGATCCGAAATTCGATCCAGTCTGAGTTTTTGCTGGGCATGGCCCACGGAATCCCTAAGGATCTTATTTTATCCTATAAATATGAGGCCTCTCTTCCCATTATAGTACACCACACCTAAGAGATATTATGTCTTCTAAAACACTGCAGAAATCCCTAGCATTTCTAAAGTTAGTAAATTACATCAAAGTTCTAAGAACTTAGAACTTGCAAATCAAGGGACTTTTGAGTGTGCACCCCGGACTACACATAACTTGAAGATTCAACTGCTTGGCTGATTACTTCTAATATGTAAGTTTTCCGATCGAGGTATTACATATTACTTTGTGTTTGATTTACATTACATATCATACTTCAGTTTGACCGTCATCAGGTTTGAAACATAAATTTTCAAATTCCGCTGCATGTACGAACCCGACTCAAACGCCTACAGTGGTATCAGAGTCTGGGCTGTTTCGTGTGATATGTAGTGAATGTTAATGATAGTATGAGTTAGGATTTGTTTAGATCTGTATTTTATGTTGTTAAAAGCTTTAAAACCCTAAATCTTTAGAACACATAGTCCATGTACCCAGATATATTGAAGCAATAATGTATTCAAATAAGTCAATCCAATAAATAACTCTTCTAAGTTGATATGCGTTATTCGGCTTAAAGCATGGTGCATTGAAACGAAGAACGAAGAGAAAATTGAATTATATGGTTGATGAACATATTGTGTTAATGGTGATAGAGATACAAGGATTTGTGTTTCTGGAGGAAAGACACCGCGGTTCCAGATGGGGCATCGCGGTGCCTGCTAGAGTTTCGGCGGCGACACCGCCGTTCCATGATGGAACACCGCGGTGCTGCCTAGATGAAGCCAGAGGCACCGCGATCCTGTTCATGGGAGTCGCGGTGGTGTTCATCCAGAAGCTTAAAATTAATTTTTCGGATATACTGCCTTCGAGGCACCGCGGTGCCACCTGTTAGGATCGCGGTGCCTGTGACAGTAATTTAACGAAACCGCGGTGCCACCTGTTAGGACCGCGGTGCAAATTAATTTTGCAGAACCTGTGACACACTGTCTGGAAGGCACCGCGGTGCCGACGACGGTGAATTAAAAAAAATTGAAAATCAGAAACAGAAGCTTAAAAGTTTCAGATTCTAAATCTAAAGTTTTAGAAATTTCAGTTTTTGAAAATAAGTTTTGAAGTTGAACAGATTTGGTCCTTTCGGGAAAATCTGTAATTAAAGAAAGGTTTCTGAAAATTGGTTTTAAGTTCTGGAAATTGCAAATAGGTCTAGAAGTTTGAAAATATTTTCCGAAGTTTAGAATTGTAGTTTATGAATTTATAGAGGTTCAGAATTGAATTTTAAATTCTTAAGGGACTAAAGTGTAAATTCTGAAAATTTACAGAATTCCCGAAAATCAGAATTTTAAAATCAGAAAATGTTTAGGGACTGTTTGGTATAAACATAGACTACAGAGTTTAGATAAATAGATTATGATTATCATTAATGATATATTATTATATAATATACAAATATGCTAAGTGTTAAATGTGATGCATTTAAATTATTAGAATAGCGTCCGCAATTATTGTCTGGGTAGGCGACGTCAAGTAATTATTTAAATTTTAATGACCGCGATAACTGTCTGAATAGACGACATTCAGTACTTGATTAAAACCATCTTATATCATGTCTATTGGGTTTGATGGTTTTTCATCTAAATATATTTAGAAATTGCATGATAGGATGTCATATGATATATGACATATTGATCTTGATTGAAATCCCCGAAAACTGAAAATGTTCCTCAAACACTAAATATAAGTCTAATTATAACGTGTCGTCCATTATAATTGTTAGGGTGCTAAAATCTTTTTTGGTGATAAACGTATTTATGCCAAAACATTTGCTCTAAGTCTAAGAGGACCGAGACCCTTTCATAGATGTGTTAAAATGAAAGTCGATAATAAACGTTTGTAGGTATTTACACCAAAGTATTTTCTTGCAAATGCTAAAGTTTACTTAGGCATTTAAACGCAGTCGTGTAATGAGGTTGACTTGTTTAGATGAATCTTGGCGCCAAAGTGTCAGACTAGTCTAAAGACGCATGATTAAATGAAAGATATTTAATCAAATCAAGAGTTGCAAATTTAGTTTTGTAATTGATTGATAACCTACCAAAATGTGATATTTAAGTTATCAGCCAAAGCAAATGCGGATATAGCATATGTTTGGATCTTGGCCCACTATGACTTAAAATGATTTAGGTTCATATTCTACCATGGGGTCGTAGAAGTATGCAAAATAGTGAGAGTTAATTAAGTAAAAAATCATGTTTAATTAGTCTATAATGAATGTGTATAAATTGGAAGAATGAATTGTTGATTGCATTTTTTTCTGTTCTATCTATATCTTCAGATCTTCAGAAATGTCAAACTTTTCGTTGAAAATGTTTATAGAGTCCAACAGACTTACTGGACCCAACTTCATTGATTGACTTAGAAATGTCAGAATTGTCCTAAGACATGAACAAATTGAGTATACATTGAACAAAGTATTCCCCACCGTTCCGACGGAGGACTCTGTTGAATATGCAACATTCGACAAGCTGTCTATGAGAAACATTATAAGGATGTCACCTCAGCTCAATGCCTAATGTTGTCTTCTATGTCACCATCATTGCAAAGACAACATGAAACTATGGGGCCCAACGAAATGTTAGCCCATTTGAAGAGTCTTTATGATGCGCATAGTCAGACAATGAAGTATGACTTGCTCATAGAACTCTTCGAGTGTAGGCTAAATGAATGGGTCCAAGTTTCACCTCATGTGTTGATAATGATTGAGAGGTTGACCTCTATATATAAAGTTTCAAGACAGAGTCTCCACCACCCTCATTCTCCACTCCTTTCCACGGTCGTTCGAGAGTTTCATTATCAACTACAACATGAATGGAACTAATGCGACATTGCCAGACTGCACAATATGCTGAAGACCTCTGAATCTTCAATCTCCAGGAGTAAAGTTATCCTCATGGTAGGGTCTTCTTCTCAGCCCAAACCAAAAGGTAAGGGACAAAAGAAGAAGAATGGCAAAGTTGTCGCTGCGTCCGCAGAAATGAAGCCCCAGGGAGGGGCGAAGAAGAAGAAGGTGCTTCCGGCAAAGGATGTGTGCAAAAACTGCAATAGGAAAGGGCATTGGAAGTTTGAGTGCACTACTCCGGGAGGAGGCAGAGCTTCTGGTGCTCCGGCACCTGGCGGACAAGGTATGTTTGTAATTGAAATTAATCTATCTATTAATGATTCTCACTCCTGGGTACTTGATACCACTTATGGCTCACACATTTGTACAAATGTGCAGGGGCTAACTGATAGCAGGAAGGTCGGGCCTCGAGAGGTGGACCTGCACGTTGGAAACGGAGCACGAGTTGCTGCTGAGCGCGTGGGAATTAATATGATAGATTTACCTTCAGACAATGTTTTGATGTTAAACAATTGTTATTATGTTCCTTCTTTGACAAGGAATATTATTTCCATTCCTGTACTTGATTCAGAGGGTTTTTCCTCAAACACGTCTAATGACAATATGGTTTTGACTTTAAATAATGTTGTGTATGTAATTGCGCCTCTTGTGAATGAATTGTATACATTAAACTACCGCAGGGAAATTTTCAATGTACAAAATAAAAGAGCTAAGTTAAATGAAAGAAATTCTACCTACTTGTGGCATTGCAGACTTGGTCATATCAATCAAACAAGGATAGAACGGTGGAGGAAATTAAATTACCTCGAACCATTTGACTTACAATCTTATGGTAACTGTGAATCATATTTGAAGGGTAAGATGACCATTAAACCTCTTTCTGTAAAGGGATCCATGCCAAAGAGGTGCTTGAGTTGATACATACGGACGTATGTGGACCATTTCCAACTCAAGTTAGAGAAGGTTTCTCGTACTTCATCACTTTCACAGACGACTTTCAAGGTATGGATATGTGTATCTTATGAGACATAAATCTGAGGCCTTCGAGAAGTTTAGAGAGTTTAAGAGTGAAGTTGAGAAACAACTCTCAAAGAGTATCAAGACTCTCCGATCTGATCGAGGGGGTGAATACTTGAGTAAATAATTTCTTGACTACTTAAAGCTTCATGGAGTTCATTCCGAATGGACTTCAGCTCTTCCTACATACCTTTGGGGATACGCTATACAAACCTCAATATATGTTCTGAACAGAGTTCCATCTAAATCAGTCGAAAAGACACCATATGAAGTATGGTGTGGCAAAGTGCCATCACTTAGACACATGAGGCCCTGGGGGTGTCCTGCATATGTCAAGAAGTTGATCACTGATAAGTTGGAGTCTAGAAGTGAGAAATGTTACTTCGTTGGGTATCCAAAGAAAACTAAGTGATACTACTTCTATCTTCCTGGAGAACATAAGATTATTGTTTCCAGGAACACAACTTTTCTTGTAGAGGAATATGTCTACAAGGAAGAGGATTGCACAGAGATAGAACTTGAAAAAATCCAAGAACCAAGTAACATAGAGGTTGAAAACTTGCCGAGTAAACAAGGCAAGGATTCAATGGGAGCTTATGGCGAAGATTGGGTATTTTAGATACGCCCTCGGCCAGTGGGAGTGCTACGAGGAATAATGCAGAAATGCAAGATCCTCTGGCGCAGACCTTGAGAGCAAGTGCAGGGACTGCACCTCCTCCCATTTAGGAAAGACATGAAAATGACATTCCTGAAAGCTCTAATGTTGGTGGATCAACCAACACACATGAACCTTTTCACAATCAGAACATACCTGAAACTGGATTGCAAGACACGCAACTCCGTAGGTCTACTAGAACTCATCGTATTCCGGAAAGACTAAATCTACTTGTGGAAGCACAAAATGAGTTAGATATTCAAGATGACAATGAGTCTACAACCTATAACGAAACAATGCTAGACATTGATTTGAAGAGATGGCAAGAAGCCATGAAATCCGAAATGGAATCTATGTATATCAATCAAGTGTGAAACTTGGTTGATTTGCCGAATGAGGTTAAACCCATAGGATGCAAATGGGTATTCAAGAAGAAAATTGATGCATCCGGCAAGGTTCAGACTTATAAAGCTAGACTAGTGGCTAAAGATTTTACTCAGCGTCCCGTAGTGGATTATGATGAGACGTTCTCACTTGTTGCTAAAATTAAGTCTATTCGGATTTTGCTTGCGATAGGTGCACATTATGACTATGACATTTGGCAGATGGACGTCAAGACTGCATTCCTCAATGATGATCTAATTGAGAAAGTGTATATGAAACAACCCGAGGGTTTTTCATGTGAGTCCAGACCAAATGCTGTGTGCAGGCTACAGAAGTCCATTTATGGACTTAAACAAACCTTTAGGAATTGGAATATTTGCTTTGACAAGGCTATCAAGTCATTTGATTTCGTCAGAAGCAAAGAGGATCCTTGTGTTTATTTCAAATGCAAGGATGAGAGCATTGTTTTCATTATTATATATGTTGATAACATATTGATAATGAGAGAGAATAAGGCCCTTATGCAGTCAGTTAAAGATTGGTTGTCCAAGACCTTCATGATGAAGGATTTAGGTTGATGTCTGCTACATTCTGGGAATTAGGATCTACAGAGATAGACCTAATAGATTGTTGGGGCTGTCACAGTCAGTCTACAACTCTACATAGACAAAGTTCTTAGACTATTTTCAATGGAGAATTCCAAAAAAGCGGTCTTCCGATGGGTCAAGACATCAAGTTATCTAAGAAGGGTTGCCCTTCTAAAGATGTAGAACTTGAACGCATGAAGAGGATCCCATATGCTTCAGCTATATGATCGATCATGTATGTCATGACCCGTACTAGGCCAGATGTGACCTTTGCACTTAGTATGACTTGCAAGTTCCAGCAGAATCCTGGTGAGGGACACTGGAAGACAGTCAAAAGTATTCTCAAGTACCTCAGGCGTACTAAAGATTACTTCTTAGTCTATGGTGGAGTTGATGAGCTGGTTGCCACTGGGTATACCGATGCTAGTTTTCAGACAGATGTTGATGATTTCAAATCTCAGTCTGGTTACACGTTCATTTTCAACGGAGGAGCAGTGAGCTGGAAGAGTTCCAAACAGGCTACTACTGTAGACTCGACTACTGAAGCGGAGTACATTGCTGGAGCGGAAGCTGCTAAGGAAGCTGTCGCGATTTTTGAGTTCCTGAAGGAACTAGGGGTTGTTACGAGTGCTAGTTGTCCAATAACCATTTATTGTAACAACACTGGTGCCATTGCACAGGCAAAAGAACCAAGATCAATGAACATAAACAATCATGTATCGAGAAAGTACCACATCATGAGAGAGATGGTGAAAGCTGAAGATATCAAGATAGATTATATTCTCACAGACAATAATCTTGCAGACCCGTTTACTAAACCATTAAGCTTGGTTAAGCATAATTGTCATTTTGAGAACATGGGTATTAGATATGTTGGTGATTGACTCTAGGCCAAGTGGGAGATTGAAAGTATATGTATGTCCTAGAGACAATCAGTATTAGGACACATGTACTTTATACACATTCATATTTATATATTGATGATGATTAATATTATGACATTTGCATTTGTTGAATTATTAGTTGATTGTTTATAATATTCTATAAATGCATCCCTAGAGGTTACGTGGTTATTAATGGAGTGAGAATTAATATCATAGCATGACGCTCTTAAACCGCCTCAACTAATGATCATCGAGATTGGGATATCCGTGATATGTTATATGTCGATATGCGGTCTGCATCATATCCTTTGGGATGTAGTATGTCTCACTTGCTACGAGTTATGACAACTCGTGATGGACACATGAATACTTGTTGGAGTATTGGTATACCATGCTGATGTACTGTTTTGTTATATGTCTATAATGTCATCGGTGTGTGGGAGATAGTAGTCCTTAGAGTTGAGGTCGATATCACCTTATTCACAGAGTAATGTACTTTGATCATGTCCTAAGCTCAAATGTCTTATAGGTTGAGACACGACTTATTTTGGATACGTTACGAAGTGGATTAAAAGGTGGGTATTGAGCCAAGATTAGAATTCATTCCTCGAATGCATCTTCGAGAGAACACTCAGATTCTCATAAGATATTAGGTTGACTAAGTCGTTGGCCAACGCATTGGACATGTCTTTGATATGGTCCTGTTGTCAACTAATATAGATGAGTTATTATGATCAAGCCATTTGGATAGACACTTGACAAATCCTAAGCCTGATTGAGTGTGTCGTGAAATGAAAGGATTTTATCTTCCCACATAAAAGTTCAGTTCACGTACTTCATGTAGCTAAACTCTACATATTGAAGTTCGTATTCCGGCGCAATCTAGGAGTTCCGTGAAGATCCTAATGATATTAGTGTCAATATGTAGGAGTCTGAAGGGTAAACACTAAGTCAAATGTTCTGTTGATTGAATGATGTAATTGATTGATAACCGGAACATTAGAAATGGAAAAAGGTGCAGAAAATTGGACAGGACCGCGGTGCCAGAAACACGTGGAGGCACCGCGGTGCCACCTCATGGAACCGCGGTGCCAACGCGTGTTCTGGCGATCCAGAATTCGATCTAGTCCGAATTTTTGCTGGACCTGGCCCACGAAAACCCTAAGGCTCTTATTTTATCCTATAAATAGGACACCTCTCTTCCCATTTCAGTACGCCACATCTAAGAGAGATTATGTCTTCTAAAACGCTGCAGAAATCCTAGCATTTCTAAAGTTAGTAAATTACATCAAAATTTTAAGAACTTATAACTAGCAAATCAAGAGACTTTTGAGTGTGCATCCCGGACTAACACTAAGCTTGAAGATTCAACTGCTTGGCTGATTACTTCTAATATGTAAGTTTTCCGATCGAGGTATTACATATTACTATGTGTTTGATTTACATTACATATCATACTTCAATTTGACCGTCGTCGGGTTTGAAACATAAATTTTCAAATTCCGCTTCGTGTACGAATCCGACGCAAACGCCTACAGGTCTGCCTATGCATATTTCATTAGATTTGAACAGACAATTAGGTTGTTTATAACCTGCTGGGTGTTTCAAACATTTTCTCATATAAGTTTGTATTCTCTTATCATAATACTAACCCATTGCTAAAACGAATTTGCATACTTCAAAAGCTCCTTAATAGAAGACATGATCGTACTTTCTTCAATTTTTTGCTGGTAAGTAGACTTTATCTTTTACCAGCAAAGAAATACAACACTATCATTTGGAGATTTGGTTACTAGGACCAAGAAAAGAGAACCAGTGTTGGACTTAACAAATCGTCACATGGAGCTAAAACCAACAAAGCTATACTAATGATTTATATCAAGTTACAGTGAGAAACATTGTGCAAAAATTCAAATGTAGCAAAAGAGTTGTTAGCAAAAATCCATAGAGTTGCAACTTTTGCTTATTGTGTGTGTGCTGGACACATTATTTAGTCTGTTGACGTTCTACTTTAACTGTGACAAGTAATTCCTTACTTTTAGTTTTAATATCATGCTAACTGCTATTGTCAATTGTGAAAACCAGCAGCTCAAAATTTAAATGCCTTATGGGTGATATATAGTTATACTACTCTGATTCACATTATGAGTATTCACCTTCGCGGAGTTTCATTTTTCTTGACTTTTTGGTATGATACACATGGTTCATATACATTTATTTATATTATCTCTCTCCGTTTTTCAATGATCCGCCCATCACGCGGATACGTATACTAGTTCTTTCTTATAATGCAATAGGCAAGCTCTCATTATCGTACATTTTAAAATTAAGCAAATTATACTTTTGATACATTGTTCATGAGTTCAAGCCGTTTCTTAGATCTTATTTTAAAAAAATAATGATAATCTCTCTTAAAATAATATTAAAATGCATTATTATATATATAAAATTATAAATTTGTACGTATTTGTTATGTAATTGAAAAATTATTTGGCTTGCGCATGATAAATATGTATAAGCTTATTTTAAGAGTTTAAATCCATCTTCGTTTATAAATCATGTTGGAGAAATATACTAATTAAGTTCGAAGTTTCGTTCCTTTTGTAATAAGAAGACATATATGCAAAGAGTTTCGAAGTGCTGTATTAGAGCACTAAACAACTCCCAATACTATATACTCCTCCCATCTCATATTACTTCTACATTTTTCCTTTTACACGCTTCTTAAAAAATCATAAATAAGGAGAATATTTTTATTATATTACCCTTATCTCTCTTCAATTAATTGTACTATAATCAATTTTGTTTACTTTTAAAAAATTATTAATGTTAAAGGAAAAGTAAGAAAATTTTAATTAATTATATTTTGTTTTTAGAAAGTGATCAAGTAATTTGGAACGAATATATTTAATAATATGGCGAAGTAATATGAGAGGGATTGAGTAAAAAACGTAAGTCTTTTTATTAGGGTACAAATTACAAGAAACTGAATCACATATGATTAATGCATATCCGATTTCTTATTCACTTGGTACTTTTTCTTATAACTTAGAAGAACGCGCACACACAATATTCTTACACCTTCCTGAACATGACTTCTAAAGGCTCATTACTCAGAGCCAAAAGTGCCTGGCCATTTTTCTGGACAAAAATCCCAACATTCTTGCAAATCACATCACAATAATTGCACACACTTGGACAAAACACAAACTTGTATCCAGCTCCGTATTTCACAATTTTAAACCAATTGCTATAAGTGTCACGACCAGGATTATTTTTGTAAGATGATATTAATCTCTCTTGAAGTCTTTCATTAATATCAAGGTATATATAGAGTATACTATTCATCCCTTATACAATAGGAATCTTAAGTCTATACAAAAGAGGAATCCTAATCTTACCATAATTATATTTACATAATCTATGGAAATATTCTAATTATGGGTAGAGAATATATTGTTTCCTATATTTACACGTTTACACACCCTCTCAGTCGGAGCGGGAGGAGATCGGACGATGAGACTGGATCTGAAGTCAAGAAACAACTGTCTGGGAAGTCCTTTGGTAAATATGTTTGCATATTGATAGGATGATGAAGCATGTAACACTCTGACATGGCCTAGAGCAACTTTCTCACGAACAAAGTGTATGTCTATCTCAATGTGCTTGGTTCGCTGATGCTGAACCGGATTATGACACAAATAGATGACAGAGATGTTATCACAGTACACAATAGATGTCTGACGCAGCGACACCGGTTCTAACAAGAAGTTTCGAGCCAACAAATCTCATTACATTTGCAACGCCTCAGATCACTCAAAGATCGATCTAGATAGGTAGCTTGTCGCCGACGCATCAAGAAATCAGATTATCCCCTAAGAAAATACAAAAGCCGGAGGTGGAGCGTCGCGTGTCCGGACACCCTGCCCAATTTGCATCCGTATATGAGAGCAACTTGTTCGCGCAGGCGGGTATAGTGCAAACCATAATCGCAGTACCTTAATGTATCGAATGATACGCTTAAGAGTAGTGAAATGAGACTCCCGGGGGGCATGCATGAATAAGCACACATGTTGAACTAGTGGCGCCATGGTCGACGGCCCACCGGCCTGCTCGGGTTTGGCGAGTCGGGCCTGGGCGGAGAAAAGGCGGGTCGGTAGGCGGCCCGGAGTGGTCGGGTCGGGCGGGACCATACCATGTCCCGCCCCGATCCCTGGCCCCGCTGGGCAGGGCCTGGACTGCCTGACGGCCTCGGGACGGACGTTGGCGGGTTTTTTTTTTTTTCCACTAAATTAAAAATAATAAATTACTAAGTACTAACAAAGTAAAATTAATGTAATATACATATACTATAATATTATAGACTTATAGTATTATAATTTATAATTATAGTATTATAGTATTATACTCATATAGTCATATATATAATATATTTATAAAGTATAAAGTATAAACTATAAACTATAAAGTATAAACTATAAAGTATAAAGTTATAAACTAAATAATTAAACAAAGACAAGAATAGTGTAAAAAAACATCCCAAGGTCGTTTTTGTGCCTTTTATATTATTAATTTCATTGAAATATGAAATATCAAATATACAAGATTCAAAATTACATTGTAGTGTCGTTGTTGAAAAAATTGCAAAAGAGTGAAAGACATAGAAAAATTTAAAATTGCAATGAAATAAATTACCAATTTGAAAATATTTTTCTAATTTCTTTATAATTTCTTGTGGTTCTTCTGGAATTGGTATATTTTGATCAAATTGTTCCACGCCGCTACTCATGCCTTCAGATAAAATGTCGTTGTAGTTGTCGCCATCTTCTTCAGCACTTCGTCGATCGCACCTCCTTCGCCTCCGCTCGTATCCAATCTCTCTCGAATAGTACCGCCATCTCCAAGCCGCCTCCCGCTAATGAGTGTCTGCTTTCCTATTTGAAATCTGCGAAAAGCGCTTCGGCGATCACGACGCTGAATGTTCAAAATATCTCGCCATCATTGAAAGTGTCGGAAATGTCTTCTCATTCGCTCCAATATTTCAGCAAGTCTTCCTTTCCTTCTTCATTGATAATCGCTGGTAAGGTAAATTACCCCGCAAAACAAAAACATCGAACTCACTAATTTGGTTAGCATCTGCCATAACCGCACATTTTATTTCGAGGCTTTCAATAGAATTAATATTAGGCCTAGCCACGTAAACCGCTTGTCTTTTTAGTTGTGTTAAGAAGAAGATGATACAAAAGTCGGTTGGTTACTAGCACTTTCTTTGGTAATGCCGATATACTTTTTGCATTCATCTTCTACGCTATTCAACACTTCTTCTAGCGTTAGTTCAATAGGTGGTTCAACATTTAAATTTTTGGGAGTTGGAGGTGGTAGTACGTCCATACAGCTTATATATATTTTCAATAAGACTTTTACAACCCTCTACTTTAATAGTCGGGTTTAATACAAGACCAATAATATAAATAGGGAATAGGAATAAAATATTTTTAATTTCATAAACATTTTTTAATAGTCGCAGATAAGGTGTTTTTCCATATATTCTTTAAGAAGTAAAAATATTATAGCTATATAAAACAACATAGTTGAAATAGTAGGATAATATAAAGTAGAAAATTCTTTTGTTGCTCGTTGAAAATTTTCTAAAAATACAATAAGTTCTCTAATTTTCTCCCAATCAAGATCCACAATCATATCATTTGGATTTTGATTACGGGCGTTAAAAATAAAGTAATAGGTTTTCTATAGTCATAAGCAACAACTAGTTGGTCATATAAAGAATTCCACCTAGTTGGTACTTCTTCTGAATTTTTCAGAAGATAGTCCACAATCGTGGCAAGTTTTTATATTCTTTTCTTTGTTGAATTCTATTATTTTTAAAAATAAAGTGTATAGCAAATTGTATTTTTCAAGAATATCTTGAAAAAGTGAAAAACCATCCTTTACAACTAAGTTATAAATATGGCACGCATTTGATATGAAAATGTGTTGGAAAAGACGGAGTTAAAACATTTCTTAAAATACTAATAGCGTAATTGTTAGAAGATGCATTATCTAATGTAATACTCATAACTTTATCGCTATTCCGTAATAATCGTTGAATAAATATTTTCTCAAATAAACTCACCATTAATGCCTACTATCTATATATCTATATGCTAAAATACGTTTTTGCATAGACCATTTATAATCTATCCAATGACAGGTTCCCGTTAACTAATCATGGCCGTGAGTACTACGACCTATATCAGAAGTTAAAGCGACTTAGCAATTTAAATGATATAATGCATAACGTAAATCGTTGATATTCATGTGCAAATTTAAATACATCTCTTTAACAGTTGATCTAGGAAAACCTTTATAAGCGGATTATACATATCTCTAATATAATGAATAAAACCAGAGATTCAGAAATGAAAAAGGCAAACCCTCCACAAAGAACTAATTTTGCTAGTGCTTCCTATCTTTATGTTTATCGTATTTAGGCCTACAACTCCCCACATAGGGTTAATTTGACTCACTTTCTCCGACAAGAGTATCGTGATGTGAACCTTGTCCCGATTGAGAGGACGACTTCTCACGTTCTTTTTCAAAAATGTATTGAGCATGCAAGGCTTTGTGTTTTTGCAATAGGTGTCTTCCTAAACCCCCCGTCCCACCATGACCTTGTCCAGTTTTAAAAGAATAAACATTTTTACAAGTTTTACATACAACTACTTGATTAGCTACGTCCTCACAAAATATTTCCATACATGATTTTAATGGTCGCTTTCACGACTCGCCTCATAGTAGGGGATAGGAGGCATTTCACTAGTGGGTGTATCATCATCATCTTCATTAATAGGTGTATCATCAACTGTAGAGTGTCATCTAAATTAAAATCTTCTTCAATTTCGGGATAATCATTTGTGTCAAGATCATATGGTATTTCAGAAACATTTCAGATCTATAAAATCATCTTGTCTAGGAATAATCGAACAGAATACTAGAAGAAGTACTTTGCCCTTGTTACCACCCCTACTAGAAGCTCCGACTTACCCTTACCCAACATGCCTCTTAGTCCTTTCATTTTAATTATGCTAATAAATAGTTAAAGATAATGAAATTAAATGTGCTAAATGAAATAAAAACAAAATAATAATTTAATGAGAACGAATGTACCAAACGCCGACGTAGTCGACGTGTAATCGAAGGTTGAAAATTGAAACTTTGCTCGATAGATAATCCTCAAGCTAGTTGCCAACTTCACTCCCAATTCTCAAATTAATAAATAGATTGAATATGTAGACAATGTTGTATAGAGAATTAGAGATTGATTGAGAGATTAGAGTAGAAAGATTTGTGAAAATAATAAGAAGAGGAATGAGGTATTTATAGGGGTTAAAAATGAATATAAAGGGGTAGTGGGGTTGGGGAGTGAGGTTAAAATGGCCGTTGTCAACGGCCAAAATAAAATGGCCGTTGGACAACGGCTATTTTGCAGCGTCGAATCAAGTGGATTTGGGGGTCGGGGCGGGATCGGGCGGGATCGGCTGGCGTCGGGCTCGCGGGACCATACTGCCCCGCCCTGCTCGAGCCCCGGCCCCGCTTTTTTTTTATAACCGGGTCGTGGTTTCGGGTTTGGTCGAGCCTGTCGACCGGACGGCTCGGTCGGCCACATCGCCACCTTATGTTGAACAACATAAGCTATGTTCGCCCGGATAAATGCGAGATCTTGAAGTGCACTGCAAGGCTCCTATACGTAGTAGATCGTAGTGCGGAGCACTATCCATAGCACTGAGCTTAGATTCCGAATCGACTGGAGTAGGCATAACTTTGAAATTCGCCATCTTAGTCATGTACACTATCTCATCTGCATACTTACGCTGACACAAAAACATGTGATTGGCAGACCTGGTCACTGATATCCCCAAGATATAACTCAGCTTTCCCAAATCAGTCATTGCAAATTCGGACTTAAGCAAGGCAATAATCTCATTTTTCAATCTATCTGAGGAGGCAGTCAGAACAATATCATCCACGTACAGTAATAAGTAAGCAGTGCTACTACCTCGATGAAAAATGAAGAGTGATGTATTACTCTTGCTGCATACAAACCCAATATGCAAGATATACCTGGCAAAACGATCATACCACGCACGGGGAGCCTGTTTCAGGCCATATAGTGACTTTACGGAGACGACACACATAGTGAGGGACTGCTGGATGGGTGAACCCAGACGACTGATGCATGTACACTGTTTCTATCAGGTCCCCATGTAAGAATACATTCTTCACATCAAGTTGATGGATCAGCCAGTGTTTGCCCATGGTAATGCTCAAAACTGTGCGAATAGTAGTCGGTTTGACAACCGGGCTGAAGGTCTCTCCACAATCAATGTCCTCTTGCTGATTTGTTCCATTAGCCACAAGACGGGCCTTATACCTCTCAATATCCCCATTATCTCTGAACTTGTGACGAAAAGCCACATACATCGAATTACATTCACCCCCTCAGGTCTAGGTACTAGATCCCACGTGTGCTGTTTAGTTAAAGCATTGAATTCCTCATACATAGCCGCATTCAAATTAGGGTCTTGTTTGGCCAATTTTGGGTTCTTTGGAAGTGGAGAGATGGTTTGGGCAGACAAGTTGAAATGGACTTTGGGTTTGAAGATTCCATGTTTTGAACGAGTTTACATTGGATGAGTAGGGACAGTGGGTGGCGGAGTGGTGTCTGAGACGGTGAGTAAAGTCAGATAAGGAGAATGTGAGGGTGAAACCGTCGGAGGAGCCGCGGCGCTAGAAGGTTGACAGACTTCTTTGAAGTTTGGGCGCTGCGGCGCTGTTGACGGTATTCCTGAAGATTGCTCACTGGAAATCAGGCGTCGCGGCTCTGACGACGGAACATAGGACGTGAGCTATTCGAGGATGAGGGGAGAGATGACAGGCTCGTCAAGAAATGAGTAGTCCGATTTTTGGAATTTTGGAAGATTCGAAAACGGGAATGTGGTCTCGTCGAATGTGACGTGACGAGATATGTGGATTTGACGAGTCGACAAGTCATAGCATAGATAGTCCCTATGGTTTGGAAGGAATCCTAGGAAGACACAGAGAGTAGACCTAGGAGCAAGCTTGTGAGGGGCGGTAAAACTGAGGTTGGGATATCACAGACAATCGAAAATCCGTAGATGATCATAGGAGGGGACTCTATGGTAGAGGATTTCGGTAGGGGTCATATTGTGAAGAGTGCTAGTAGGAAGAACATTTAGAATGTATTCTGACATTTTAGCAGCATATACCCAGAAGGAAGGAGGGAGAGAGACATGAATCAATAGGGTGCGAATCATATTGTTAATGGTACGTATGATTCTTTCAGCTTTACCGTTTTATGGTGAGGTGTGAGGGCAGGAGAAGCGAAAAATCATGCCATTATTTGTACAAAACCGGTGAAACATAGAGTTATTGAATTCACGATCATTATCGCACTGAAATGATTTTATACTTTTTCCAAATTTTGTGTGGATAAACTTGCGAAACTCAAGAAATTTGGCAAACACTTTCGATTTAAATTTAAGAGGTGTTGACACCCAATTTTGACCCTCCCGTCCAGCCATTAACTATAAAATTACACTAATTTTGTAAAAATAATTTTTAGGATTTTTTATAATAAAATACAACAATAAAACATTAAATACAGGCATAAATAATTAATTTAATAACGACATCGCGTCTCACGTAGAGTTTTAAGCATTTAGAGTCCCGCGCCCGCACCTATTAACTTTAAGCTTTGTCGTAATTCTTAAATAATTAATAAATGCATAAAATAAATAATTTAGCGATAACGTCGTGTCAGGTAGCATAGCCGCATTTATTGGTAATCATTTGTAATTTAAAAATCAATTTTAATCTGATATATGCATTTAATAGCACCGCATTTATAAAAGCCTTAAACAATTCTTAAATATTATACTTGCATTTGGCATTTAAGTAATTTAACATAAACTCACTGCAATTTTAATTTAACTTCGCAATAATGCATAACAATAGGATTTTAAATAATAATACGCATTCCAAAGTATTAAGCACCCGAATAATTAGACTAATGTAGCACCTAGATAATTATAATAAAGCACCTAATTAATTTAATCACATTTGCACTAATTAATTAATACACTTGCCTAGAATTAATTAGCTAATTAAACTAACTAGCCTAAAACTAATTAACCCCTAATTAAAACTAATACCCTAATTAACTAATTACCCACCATTTTCGGCCACCACCATTAATTTCATCCCGCGACCCGCGAAGCCCACACCCGCAAAGCCCACGCCCCAGCATCCCTTTAAGCCCTCAATCTCTCACCTTCGTTCTTAACACAAAACCCACACGCCCTAAGCCTAACCTAAAGCCGCCGCATGCTCCTCTCTTTTTTACCCACAAATCTCGCCGGATTTTCAGGGTGGAAATCCGGCGACTTTCCTTTACCATCTCCAAGAACCGCATCAAATCTTACCTTAACAAATCATTAATACCAAGATTCGTCAGCATAAAAGGGTAAGAATCAATACGAAATCTCAGCATATCAAGTACGAATCGTGCGAATTCGGAGCAAGAATAGGCATAGAAATCTCAGCCCTTAAATGCATACCAAACATAACCGGAAGATGGCTATATAAGCACATGCAATGAGAATCAGAGGGGCAGTCGAACATAGGTTAGAGAGGGTACCGATAGCATCGACTCAGAGGAGGGCAATAGGGGAGATACAATAGACACAGTTAGCACACCCATAGCAGACCCAGAGGCATCGATCGGGGATTCACAGGGAGTTCAGCAGCAAGAATCGACAGAGCGTAGGAAGTTAAGAGGGGCTCAGCACATAGACAATCAGCATAGCACAAATAGGAAATTAGAATCCTTTCCTTTCAATTCCAGCCAAAAATCAGTAAAGAAACTCACCCTCTCATTCGCGTCGCAAACCCAAAATCCGTCGATTGGACCGGCGACTTGACACGCTGCCTCGGTTCGCCGCCGGAGAAGGTAAACTCACTTCCCATTTGAATCTCATTCTTTATGTAACTCGTGTGCTCCCTGCTATATGTGCATTGATTGTTTCTTGTCAAAATGGTCATATCATGTTTAGTGTGTTTTGGCTTACCTAAGCAGATTTGGATTGTTTAAATTATCGATTATGTTTATACTTAATATCATAAATCATTCATGTTGTTTAATACCTGTTTAAAGAGAATGGTGATGGTCAGTGGAATGTTTTACAAGTTTGGTTTAGTTGACTGGCCATACATTTAGTATCTCATTTAAGGATCATATAATTAGAGTATTGTCTCAACACTTGCTTAATGGAGGCCATGACTAGTTGAAAGATGTTTAATATATCTTAGAATTTAAGTTGTGCATTTGCTTAAGTATTTCTTGCCAAGTCCAGAACACATGTGTGCTTGTCTTGAAGTCCTAGTATGTTGAGCTTGTGTGAATTACTTACCTCCATCTTGAGATCACTGTGATTAAATAATCAAGCAATCACTTGTGCCCTGCTTGTGACTCGCTGCCTATACATATCATGTCTCGTGCCTTAGTGTCATCCATAGCCATGCCATGCCTTTATTTTCTATGGACCTAATTTGGATAGATTAAGGGGACGTATAACCTGATCTTTGTTAATTTTTTGCATCATTTGCCTTCTTTCCTCTTAAATTAGACACATCAAGGTGACGAATAGAACCTGGAATCCGAGACCATGTACTGCTTGTAGTGTGCCTGATATTGTTGGCTTGTTATGAGCTTAAACATGATTCAGGGCACTTGTTTTGTTCTAAACACACTGATATACATGCCCAATTTAGGTATACTTGGTATATTTAAGCATGTCTTGTCATATTCCATCGCCATCGCCTTGCATACCTGCACAGTAACCCTCTATTTCTCGCTCCATCGCCCATCGCCAGATACCCGCTTGTCGTGACTTTTCATTTGTTTCCTCCAGATTTGCCTCTCTTGATAAAATTATCGCAATTTGGGGCCAGATAATTGTCCCCTTGTTTGCCTTTTATCGCTTGTCGTTTCCTGGGCCCAACAAGATATACGTATCTCTCTGAAACCGGTTTGCTAATAGATACCATATCCCGTATATTTAAAAATTATATGAGTATTCTATCTACTTGCATGGTTAAATAAATTTGGGCTTATACTAATCTTTATTTCCTTTCTTTTACATGGTACACCCGGAGCTAAACGAGGAGTCTCATCATGAGACTCATCATGAGTACAATAGACAAGGAATTGCATCTGTGCATCTTCATCTCTACCCAAAATTCAAATCGCCAAGAAAAGACGCCGCCTCCTTCGAGTCCTCCTTACTTATTCATATCCTTCCCTATCCATTTGTTGTAATTAATTGTCTAACGCTACATTAATTATTAGAACACTTAGAATAATTGAATTTTGAATCAATAAATTAGCGAGTAGTTGGATACTAGAAATTTGCTTCCCTTTAAGTTAATTATTTTAGGATTGCCACGCATGACTAAACTTGTCAAATGATCACCGTCTTTTGCACTAGGCCACATAAATCAAATTTTCAAGTAAGTGCATACCTTTAGCTTATAAATTAGTTTCGCGTCACTTATTCATAAATAAAAGTAAATGAACACTTTTAAACTCTACATGTAGCACAAGTCCTTTAAATCCTTTATAAAATGCATGCATCTATGATAAATCAATTTTACACCATCTCTTAAATAATATAAATACCTCTAGCACCTTAGCATCTTTCCTATTTAGCACCCCTTGGCATTTATAGCTTTTCTATTTAGCACCCCTTGGTATTTTAAAATCTTTAAGTCTTTTAAAAACATTTTAGCACTTTTATCATTTCTAACACTTCTCTAAATAGGAGCACTTCTAGCATTTAATACCTTTAGCAAACTTTTGCCCTCTTTAAGCACCTTTTAAACATTTTGACATTTTTTTTAGCATTTTATTAAACAGGAAGAGCTTTTACTTTGCATTTTTAAAACATAATAATTACCCTAGGTTTGGCAGGACAACCGCAAGTTAGCGGATCTTAGAGGGTGCCTAACCCCTTCCCTCTAGATTAATAAAGAACCCTTGCCCAGAATCTCATTAAGTTAGCAGACCATTAAAATGGAGTTAATGTTTACTTTAAACTAGTTAAACATTTAGGTGTCCTAATTCACCCAAATTAATTAGGTGGCGACTCCGCGAACCCCTAGCATTCTAGCAACCCTTTAGCATTTTAAATTTTAGCACCCTTTTAAACTTTAGCATCTTTAGCATTTTAGCACCTTTTGCAATTTTAGCATTCTTTTAAAACATTTTTATTATTATTTATTTTCTAACCTTTTAATTTGAGCAGCAGGAGTTTAGAAAATAAATGCCGCGGCCGGGAAAGGGCGCGACAAGAGGATATAACTAAACATAGTGTGAAAAATCATCAAGCAACACAAGATAATATTTATGACCGAGAGAACTAGAGATAGGAGATGTCCATAAATCGACATGTATAATATCAAAAGGAGCAAGTGTAACACTAGAAGATGATTTAAACGGAAGACGAATATGTTTGCCTAAAGAGCAAGAAACACAATTTTGGGCAAATTTCCCTTTACAAGCAATGAAATTGTTGCCTTTAAGAAAATTAAAAACTGGGACTCCTGGATGACCAAGCCTATTATGCCAAGTTGAAGAAGAAACAACCGCTAGAGTGATGGGAGAGCAAGATTTGGAAGCGGAGGTGGAAGTGAATGGATAGAGATCCCCCGTGCTATTGCATCTCGTAAGAGGTGTCCCCGTATAAAGATCTTTCACAGTAAAACTAAAAGGGTCAAAATCCACGGAGACATAATTATTACGAGTAAATTGGCGGACATATATGAGGTTCTTAATCATGTGTGGGGCATATAGGGTGTTTTTGACGGAGAAAGGTGGATGAGGAGGTTGTGTGTATGAGGTACCATACCCTTTAATCAGAATGTCGTTCACTACCAATCAGAACATATTGAGGATGCTTTAAACTAAACAGTTTAGGAATAGTACCTGCAGATTGGGTGACGTGAGATGTGGCGCCTGAGCCCATGTACCAAGTATTGTCAGGCTGTTGCATGGAGAGGGTCTGAATGTCTGTCCCAACTCAGTGGGTGTCATGTCGGATGAGGGCTGCAAAACCTGACCTTGCATGAAGTGTACCTGCTGCGAGGCTGGAGCGGGGCCCAACAAATCAGGGTAAGAATACGGATTGTAGGGCTACTGGTACTGGAATGGACTCGGTGCCGCAACTCAATCGGGCGCCGCGGCCAGATCGGGCGCCGCGGCTCAGATCAGCCGCGCGCAGTGCGACTGCTGGCGAGCCGCGACCGCTTGT
This sequence comes from Przewalskia tangutica, assembly GCA_029844215.1. Classification (NCBI taxonomy): domain Eukaryota; kingdom Viridiplantae; phylum Streptophyta; class Magnoliopsida; order Solanales; family Solanaceae; genus Przewalskia; species Przewalskia tangutica. The sequence goes on along the minus strand of CM056732.1, from coordinate 95,303,661 downwards.
TCTTCGATCTATCGCTGGCCGTTCTATTGACCGCGACCCTTGCCACGACCACAACCTCCCCTGCCGCGGCCCCTGCCACCCTTTCCATCGCGTCCCTGCTGCGGTTGAGGGTTTTCTGGCGGCGTTGGATCTTGAGGGCCCGTTTTGACCGCTAATGCCTTCTGACTTTGCTCATCCTGCTTAGCACGTCGAGTCTCTTCGAGCAACAACTGCGAGCGAGCTTTGTTAAAGCTGGGTAACAGATGTCTGTTGAATCATGGTGACCAAAGTATCATATTCGCCTTTAGGAAGGCCAACAATCAATTGTAACACCAGTTTGGTCGCGATGTGCTCGTCGACGCAGAAGTTGATCCGCCGAGTTTTAATCGCTTGCGATGCTCAATCACATTGGAAGAGTTTTCAAGACGTGTATTGTTAAATTGCTCATCTAAATACACATTACGGGTATGCTTATTGTCCTGAAAAATTTCCTCCAAATGATTTCATAACTCAAGGGTTGTGGCACCAGATTTCATGATAGTAAGAAGAAAGTCCTGAAAAATACTACCATAAATCCACTGTGTGACGCCGGCGTCTAGACGACACCAAGTAGACTCATTAACCTCCGGAGGGCGCGGAATAGTGTCATCAATGTGATCAAGCACGTTATAGAGACATGCATGATTACGAAACAGTTCAACCCAGGGAGAATACTGACTGTTTTCTTGATCAAGAAGAATGAGAATAGAGTTCTTGATGTTTGTAACAGTTAGGGCTGGATGAAAAGAGGATGACAACATGGTGGTGGGATTTGTGGAGGTAGAAGATTCAGAAAGTGTGGAAGTGATCGGTGTATTTTATATACACTTTTTGAGTCTTTTTTAATTAGTATTTTACTCATTTTTATTTATGTTTAGTATAGTATTAGGGTCGTTTTCCTTTCTTTTGTGTCACAGCGGTCAAAAATGGAGAAATGGCGGAAAGGAGATGAAATGAGCATAAATGAGATGGAATTGCACACTAAAAGGGCCAAGAGATGAAGTCTAAGAAGTTCCGGGAATTATAGAGAAAATCGCAAAGTCCGGACGAAAAGACGACGACGAACGGAATTCGCCGTAAAAATGTCACAGCGCCGCGCACGCAGAGCCATGGCGCCCAAAGTGCTGAAAGTCCCGAGAGTTGCTGAATTCAGCCGCTGATCATAGGCCGCCCGACGCGGATTTATAAGTCTGAGCCGAATTTGACATATTTTCGTAATCCTAAAGGGATTATTTTTCCTTTCTAAGGGATAACTTTTCCTTCCTAAAGGGATAACTTTTCCTACCCTAAAACCCTTACCTAAAAGGATTCTAATAACTTTTCCTACCTAATAACTTTTCCTACCTTAAAACCTTTACCAAAAAGGATTCTACCTAAACTTTTCCTTTTCCTACAAATTCTTAACCCTTCACCTAAAGGATTCTTTGGCTATAAATACTCTACACCATTAGAAGAATTCTTCATTCTCCAACCAATTCTCCATTCCACCATTCACCATTCTACATCCATCCACCCACCAATCCATCTTGTAAATATTCCACAACACAACCCTCGATGCTTGGCTCGAGTCTCGTTCTTAGTTTAGTTAAGTTTCTTTTCTTTTTCTTTTCTTTATTTCAGTTTTGATGTTAAATATTGAATTAGTTCTTAGCGTGACAATGGCTAGGAACTAATTCTCTTATAGGGCTTTTTCTATGTTGAATTTCTTGAACCTTATGTTATAAATTAATGACGCTTATGGTTATTTTTCTTATTGAGATCTATCCAATAATTGGGCTGAACTCTTGGTAATTAATTGACAACTAATTATCACTATATGATTTCTAATCGATTACGAAGGGGATTGTGAATATCGTAAGTTGGGTAGACGGTCTTGAATCGGGATGAAAATACCTCAATTAGATTCAGAAAGCGTTGATGAGGCTTAACAACCCTAATTTTGCGCATTGTGCGTGACGGCCAACTAGGTTTTTGTTCTTAATCCTCCTATAGCGTTACCCTTTATCGTGAAAGTTAGGTAAGGAACAATACTGGGTTGAGTGTTTATATAACCTAACGGAGTATAAAACGATTTCAGAACCCGCTTTCTCCAAAAGAAGAACACCATAAGTAATGCATTAGTAAGTAACATAAGCGGATAGTAAGGATACATAGAAGCCCTATTCTCATCACATCTGAAGTAATTCTTGATAGCTTTTATTATTCTTAGTTATAAATAACAAATCCAAATATTAATTAGCCAAATAGATACTAGAAAATAGATAATCGGTACTTGAACCCTAATCCTGTAGGGCGATATTCGGTCTTATCTAAGACTATACTACTTGATATGATAACGCACTTTGCGTTTAAAGTGTGTGCATATTACGCGCATCAAGTTTTTGGCGCACGGATTAGCAATAGTTCAATATCAAATTATCTATTTTCAATTTCTAATTTGTTTTAATTTTTTTATTTTTACGTTTTCGTTATTAAAAATAAAAAATAAAAAAAAAAAAAAAAATATATATATATATATATATATATATATATAAAAAAATAAAAAAATAATAAAAATAAAAATCGAGGTGCCGTGATTCGTTGTTGGTTTTGATTCATCTCGTGATCCTCAAGACATGGATTTATACCACAATATGATCGAGAGCCAACCATGAGGAACAGAGGAGGAATTACGAGAAACCCTACTTAGTCTCACGAGCGCCAAGCTCGATCATGGACGAAATGAGGTCGCATAAAGAGGTTGGAAACGCAAATAGCAGAACTCGCGATCATATTCAACAGCGAACAACAAATTGAGGAGCCTGAATCACACCCAACTATTGAGGAATCTGGCGAGATAGTTGGTGTAGAGAAGGAAAAGATTGCAGAGATCCAATTATTCACCTTCTTGGATTCCTTGGAAAATCTTTTTCTTATACCTATTGCGGAAGAAACACCACCAAATACAAAGTTGACTCCCAAACAGAAGTCAATACCATCAAGGCACCCCCTAGAGTTTAAAGATGTAGGGAATCTCACTGATCCCTACATTAGAGAGATCCTAAAAGACAAGCATGTCTTGAGCACTTGGGGGATAATCGTATATTTGAGGCCCTTGTTTGAAGCAATTGTTGTAGTTGAAGTGAGACTCTACAATAACTCGCGGATTGCAAGCGATTCGAAGGATGATCCAATGGGCACTCGTAAAGCGTTAAAGGCGCCCGCTAAAAGACGTTAAAGACAACATTGGGAGGCAACCCAATGTTTTTAATTATGTTATTTCAATTCATGTCTTTATTTTATTTTATTTTGTCTTGAAACGGTCACGCCTTGGGTTCTTGTTTTGTGTTGTTGGATGACGTGGATCAAAGTCAAACCGAGGAAAAGGAGCAACAACGCTGGAAAAAAAAAAAAAAAAGGCCATGCGCCAGACCGGTCAAGCGCGCCAGAATCTCGTAAGAGCCACAAGATTAGCGCTGGCTGAATCTCGACGCGGCGCCTGAACTTCAGAGAGCAATATTTCCGTGCCAATTCCAGAATTTTTCCTCCTAGACCTCCATTATGACCACTGTGTTTTGTCAGTAAGTTGTCCATATTTTTTTTTTTTTTTTGAGTATTGCACACATTGGGGACAATGTGTGATTTAAGTTCAGGGTGTTTTATTTGTGTCTTGTTATGTTTCGATTAAGTCTTTTTATTTGTTTTGTGTTTATTTTTGAGTCACAAATTTTTTTCTTTTTCTTTTCTTTTTCGAGTCATAATTGCCTCACAAAAATCATGTATCAGTAGTTGCTAGAAACACCTAGTGAAGTAAGGTGGAATAATGTAACTAATTGAAGCAACTATCTAAAACACCTAAGTTAGATATGCCAAAACTCACGTAACTGTCTATTTGGAGTTTCTTGCTGAGTTATGCATGCTAAATGATAAATACTTATGTGTTATGAGTGCTTGCTATTCGAGGCGAAATAATTAGGATATGCGTGTTAGAGAGATGACTGCATTTCTTTGATAGCCAATTCTTACCATTCTTTTCTATCCCGCATTTTAAAAATATATCCCTAGTCACCCATTGAGCCAAAAATTGAAACTTTTCTTTGACACCCCATATTCCCACAAATTGTGCCATAAGTAAAAATATGAAAAAGTGGAATACATTGTGTATTGAAAAAGGAAGACAAAAGGAGTGAATAAGCACAATGCACCCCAATAAAAAGTAAAAATAAAATAGGCAAAAGCCTAAGTTTGGGGGTGCTTATTATGATTATACATTTCACTCTCCCAAAACAAAAGAGGGGAAAGATAGAATCGAATGAAGGAAAGAACCAAAAGAAAAAGGGAAAAATTGAAAAGCTAAAGAGCTTATGGTACACAAAAATGAGCCTAAATGCCTATTTTTACCTACCCCTACCTAAAGCCTACATTACAACCCTTAAAGTCCTGAAGATCTCTTTTATGCATATCCAGAATTAGTGGAGAATAGCAAGTAAGCATGCCATAAGAATTCTTGAATTTATATGCATGATTTAGTATATTGACTTCCATTAAGCATGATGAATATGAGTTTGCGAAATATCTAGCTTACTGTGCTGAAATTTCATGCTACATGTTCCTGCATACTATTCTGCTAACCTTCATGTTTTTCTAGATAACACTAATACAGCAAAAATGATCAATGGCAGTGAGTCTTTTATTTTTCGTTCTTTGAGTCTTTTATTTTCTTTCTTTCTATCTTTGCTCGAGGGCGAGCAAAGGTTAAGTTTGGGGGTATTTGATCGGTGTATTTTATATACACTTTTTGAGTCTTTTTTAATTAGTATTTTACTCATTTTTATTTATGTTTAGTATAGTATTAGGGTCGTTTTCCTTTCTTTTGTGTCACAAATGTCAAAAATGGAGAAATGGCGAAAGGAGATGAAATGAGCATAAATGAGATGGAATTGCACACTAAAAGGGCCAAGAGATGAAGTCTAAGTTCCGAATTATAGAGAAAATCGATTAAGTCCGGACGAGAAAAGACGACGAACGGAATTCGCCGTAAAAATGTCACAGCGCGCACGGGCAGCAGAGCCGCGCGCAAAGTGCCGAAAGTCCCGAGAGTTGCTGAATTCAGCCATGCCATGGGTCAGGCGCCGACGCTGGATTTATGAAGTCTGAGCCGAATTTGACATATTTTCTAATCCTAAAGGGATTATTTTTCCTTTCTAAAGGATAACTTTTCCTTCCTAAAGGGATAACTTTTCCTACCCTAAAACCCTTACCTAAAAGGATTCTAATAACTTTTCCTACCTAATAACTTTTCCTACCTTAAAACCTTTACCAAAAAGGATTCTACCTAAACTTTTCCTTTTCCTACAAATTCTTAACCCTTCACCTAAAGGATTCTTTGGCTATAAATACTCTACACCATTAGAAGAATTCTTCATTCTCCAACCAATTCTCCATTCCACCATTCACCATTCTACATCCATCCACCCACCAATCCATCTTGTAAATATTCCACAACACAACCCTCGATGCTGGCTCGAGTCTCGCTCTTAGTTTAGTTAAGTTTCTTTTCTTTTTCTTTTCTTTATTTCAGTTTTGATGTTAAATATTGAATTAGTTCTTAGCGTGACAATGGCTAGAACTAATTCTCTTATAGGCTTTTTCTATGTTGAATTTCTTGAACCTTATGTTATAAATTAACGACGCTTATGGTTATTTTTCTTATCGTGAGATCTATCCAATAATCGGTGAACTCTTGGTAATTAATTGACAACTAATTATCACTATATGATTTCTAATCAGATTCTGAAAAGGGGGGATTGTGAATATGCTGTAAGTTGGGTAGACGGTCTTGAATTGGGGATGAAAATACCTCAATTAGATTTGTAGCGTTGATGAGAGGCTTAACAACCCTAATTTTGCGCATTGTGCGTGACGGTCAACTAGGTTTTTGTTCTTAATCCTCCTATAGCGTTACCCTTATCAGCGAAAGTTAGGTAAGGAACAATACTGGGGTTGAGTGTTTATATAACCCTAACGGGAGTATAAAACGATTTCGTAAACCTGCTTTCTCCAAAAGAAGAATACCATAAGTTAATGCATTAGTAAGTAACATAAGTGGATAGTAAGGATACATAGAAGCCCTATTCTCATCACATCTGAAGTAATTCTTGATAGCTTTTATTATTCTTAGTTATAAATAACAAATCCAAATATTAATTAGCCAAATAGATACTAGAAAATAGATAACTGGTACTTGAACCCTAATCCTAGAGGACGATATTCGGTCTTATCTAAGACTATACTACTTGATATGATAACGTGCACTTGCGTTTAAAGTGTGTGCATATTACGCGCATCAGGAAGATTCAGAGATAGTCATTTAGAGAAGAGAGGAATGAAGAAGAAAACCTAGAATTTGTAGGAGGGGCCGCAGCGAGTTCCAAGGGGGGAGGGGGTTCTCGGCGGCGGTAGGAAGAAAGAGTTCTAGGGTTTTGGGTGTTTGACTCTTGATACCATGTAAGATGATATTAATCTTCCTTGGGGAGTCTTTCATTAATATCAAGGTATATATAGAGTACAATATTCATCCCTTATACAATAGTAATCTTAAGCCTATACAAAAGAGGAATCCTAGTCTTACCATAATTATATTTACACAATATATGGAAATATTCTAATTATGGGTATGAATATATTGTTTTCTATATTTATACGTTTACATCTTTCACTCAACCGTTAGTAATCACATGATCCTCCTTCTGAGTATTATAGTGATCAAGCCTCCACACATTAAAGTGATGCTGACATATGGTATACGTCTTTGTGAACTCAACATTTAAATCAGTGGACTCGCGAATTACACCTTTTTTGGAATTCATATGGAAGAAATTTATTGAAAGACATGCGTCGTTAGGATTGAGACGTGGGCTGATACTGTTACACCCCGTAGTTCCAGGGTATGTATGTGGGGACGTACGTACGAGATTACGACATTTAAATTAAAAAGAAGAAAGATGTGATTTTTCGACGGAAAAGTTTCAGAATTTTGTGAAGGAAAAATGTTCGTTAAAGGGAATTAGATTCCCAGATTTGGTATTCGGACTTTTTGGAATATTTGAGAATTATGGAATTTTATTTCCGGAATTGGTCACGTGGGGCCCACGGCAGAAATTTACGGTTTGTGGGGCCCACTTTATTTTCGGATTTTTGGCATTACGGATATTTTCGGAAGATGAAATATTTTGTACGAGTAGGAGGGCGACACATGGCACCCCCATGTGGCCCTATGGCCGAAATTAGGGGCCACTTGGACGTTTTTTATGGTGGACAAGTGGCAAGCCACTTGTCCCCTTTTTGTGGTAGACATATGGTTGGTTAAATTCATACACACGTCCCAAGATCTCACCACACACTTGCCTTGATCTTGGCCATTTATTTCTCTATAAATAGACCCTTAAGCTTGCAAGACTTCATTCATTCCACACTTAGATATTTCAAGTCTTGAAAATTCCCTCCCTTCCCTTGTTGTGAGCTCTCGGTTTTGAGCCTCCCCCTTGACCTAAAGTTGTCCAAAAATTCTTAAACCTTTAAGTGTTCTTCCTTAGGGTGTTAGGAAGATTGTAAACCAAGAGTTGGAAAAGATTTCACACCCCTAGCCTTATATATGCACCTTGGCCGAAACTTGCCATAGTTTGAGCCTAAGTGTTCTTCACTTTTTAGAGTTGGATCTTGAAGAGAAGTTGTTTAGAAACTTCTAAGGGTTGCTAGGAGCGGGTTGGAGCATAAGGAATTGGAGCTAAACGTTGCTCAGGATCGACTTATAATCTTGGATAATTTTGGGCTTATCGAGGTAATGATCTATGTCCCTCTATTGTAATTGGATATTACATATTGTAGTAGTTTAGAATTGAATATAATATTTATTGGAAGGATTATTATAAAGAATTGAACTGTATTTACATTGGACTGTATTTACCGTAGACTTGTAATATTATTGTGGCATGTTATACACGCCTCGTTAGACGGTAACCCCCTCGAGTTGTGGCTCGTAGCGGGCCTTGTTGTAGAGGAGATTTATGTGGTGCGGGGAGGTGCCGCCGAATTTTCCGTAGAATAAGGAACCTTGCGTAGAATTATTCTACGAAGAGATCGAGAAGTTGATAGGCGTTTAGTGGCCTTTCTGGTGGAAGATCGCGAGTGGCGTATTCTACTCAAGGGTGGAAAAGGCTAGCAGGTTACTGATTTTGGAGCTTTTGCTTTTTGTCGATAATCGTCGCAGGTATGTGAACCTCTTCCTATCTTTTCTAGCATGATGTTGTGAACTATGTAGTACGGTAGACGTACGTGTGCTAAACGAATTTTGGTTGAGTTTTAAAAGATAAGAGACTTGACTTATATTTGACTTGATATGAAAAGTGAAGAACGTGAATTGTGTTAAAGTGGTGAAACCTCATTCGTGAGTAATGAGTACTTGGTCTAGAAAAGGAATAAGTTATATTAATTTCTGAATGGGAATAACTATCGAACAAGCCATCATAGCGTTAATAAAGGAAAATGTAATGATAATTAATTATATTAAAACCAGAGAAACCTCCATCCGCATGTAAGCTAAGATAAGACAAAATTGTATTACATTTCCTAGATCATGGCTGCTCTAATAAGAATTATTATAATCAAGTTTTGATTTTCTTAAAATTCCAAAGTAAGGAACTTGATTTCTAAAAGAAAAGAGACTTAAGAATTTGAAGTGTTTTGGTTTAAAAGAAAGGCATGATTTTGTCTTAAATTGGTTTAAAACATAAAGTGTTATAATAGCTTTATGGGAAGTTAGTTATAACGACTTTATGGAAACAAAAGAATGGTTTTATTATTGGATTTAAAATGGTAACTTGATTTTGGGAAAAGAGAAGTAACTTGAGTTTAAAAGTATAAGTAACTTATTTTCAAATATCGAACTTTTCTTGATGAGAAAAATATAAGTGGCTTGGTTTTAAAAGGTAGGAGTACCTTGATCTTAAAAAAGTTGGTTACCTGGGGTTTAAATGTATACTTGACGTTGTTTAAAAGTGTAAGCCACTTGGTTTAAAAAAGTGAAAAGTACTTGATTTAAACATGAACGTGTTTGGTACTACGGATAATAGTATCGAGTTGTTTTTACGTAAAAAGAGATCTTTTTGAAAGGATTATTGTATGTAGTAGTTTGGGGTTAAAACCCGGATTTGTTGTCATAAAATGGAAGTCTAAGAGTATGTTAGATTTGCCTATGCTAGTCGTGATAGCCTTGGTGGTATTACTATGTTACCGCGTCTCTCGGTTGGAGGTCATGACTTGTTGTGAATCATTGGACGTCTGGCGGTGATGGAGGATTCCACGTATGTTTCCATTTTGTTTGATCTTCGCCATGCAGATACCGATGAGGGAGCCGGCACGCGACTGTGACGCGTTAGACGCCCGTCGTTTCATTGGATGTACCGGCGACGAGGATTCCACGTATGCTTCCATTGATATTATCACATGGACATGTCTACACCGGATGAGGATTCCGGGCACGCGCCACGCAATGAGTTAAACTCGTGATATTATTATTGTCACATGGACATGTCTACACCGCGAGGATTCCGGGCATGTGACCATTACTATTATTCCACGGGCTAGCTCCCACAAGACTGTCTACACCGGATGAGGATTCCGGGCATGGTATATGCGATCATTATTCCATGGGCTAGCTCTACGAAGACTGCACTGCGATGAGGACGCCGAGGCACGCATGGCCATGTTACACCGATGAGTGATTCCGGACACGCGTCACAGATTATATATATATATATATATATATATATATATATATATATGTGTTATATATGTATGCAAACGGTGAGGTAGGATGCCACCAAGTGTCACATGGTTATATGTTACACCTACGCAAGAATGATGAGGATTCCACGAGCGGGAGGTATATATATATATGTATTGTATATGTGTACGCCGACAGTGAGGTAGGATGCCACGGGCACGTCACATGAGTATGATTTATGTCATAGACTGCCGGCAGTGAGGAAGGAATTCCACGGGCATGAGTGATGACTTGACGGCGTGAGTCCCCGACTAGACTGATCGCTTATATGTCAGGTAATCGTAGTTTGGTTATCATACATGTCTCCCGCTTTATATAGACTATTATGATTTCATTTACGTGATTTTCAATTTCACATACTGTACTGCAGATCGACCTCGCCGGGGCCGCGTTCATGCCGCAGTGAGGTACACCGGTTGTTGATCCTCGCCATAGGATCACGCTCAGCGTTTGGGAAGCTCCGCTTTCTCCGAGGCTTATCTTTCGTATAATCCCTGTCATAGTAGGTACTTGTACATTCGTGGTATGGCGGGCCCCGTCCCGTCATAGTTGTGGTTACATTCTGAGGTCCGTAGTATCGCCGCGGTTTGTGCGGATTTAACTGCTCGTGTTGGTATTTATATATACGCGGCGTAACCGCTGGTTAGCCTGTTGCTTATTTTATGTATTGTTTCATGCTTAAGGTTTTTATTTCCGCTGATTTTCTCTGATGTTTGTATCACTAGGGTGCCCGTGGTAAGGCACCAGTCACGGGCCCGAGGTCGGGTCGTGACAGATACCAAGTGGACAAACTTGGGTTCCAATAAAGGCTAGCCCAAGTTCGCCTCTTAAATCCTTCCTTACTGGTACGACCATGTAGTTGTACCCTGCTCGAATAATTTTTCCTGTTGTGTCGAGCACTGGGTTGGGTGCAGAAGCTGCTTCAGAAAGTAAAAAGCTTGTTATAAACATTAATGTAATTAAGAGAAGGCAAGATAATGTTTTTTTTCCAGGTAAATAAATATTATATTACTAAAATCCGGAAGCTACAGTCGATCATTGAAGGTTCTCAATCCTCAACGTAATACAATGCAAAGCAAAAAGCTAAAATCAAGCACAAATAAGGGGGGATGGGATGTTCACTCAAAGGGTGAAGTTACAAGAGGGAAATAAACTCAAAAGAACTCTATATGTTGCTAACTTGACCCTTGCAATAACATCATCCTCAGTCAAGCCAATCCCATCGAAAAGCAATGCATTCCTTGCTCTCCAAATCTCAAACACCACTACACATGCCATTGTTCTTTGGTGAATTCTTCCTTGAAGTAACTTCTTGCCAACCCTCATCTTCGTTGTTAGCAGCCAAGGTAGTAGAGTCACCCATGCTATGTCTTCCATTGATCAAAATTAACGCAATGTATTGCGCGCCTAGCACCATCAAGAGTTGCCCCACCAACCAATAATTGCGGGACTAAGGGCTTGTTAGCCACACCTTAATTTGCCACAGTTCCGACCCTTTCATGAATCAAAGCACCACCACAAGATTCTTGGACAAAAGACCCACCTTGCGCAACCCGCAAACGAGATGTATCAAACTGTCCCGCAACCGAAGGTATACCAAAGTTCAATGCTTCACCAACACTTCCGGAAATAGGTGGTAGATCTTGCACACAATTATCAACTTCCATCAAAGCTCCACCACCCACGGATTGTGGGATAAAGAGGGGATTAGAGTGAAAATGTCTTGATTGTCCCGTAACTCTAGTATTTTCCGGTTCACCACCATTGTTAGGTAAAGCCGTTGAATTATGGGGTTGTGAAGCCTCCATAGGTGTGACTTCTTTCGACAACTTCTTACACTTAAAAGTGAATGTGGCCAAAAGTTGCAAAAATGATAGCAAAAATCAGGGTAATTCTCATATTTCACCTTTTGAACATACCGTCTATTCTCGGGCAACTTCACACCAAACTCCATCACCGACTCTTTGCTAACATCAACTTCAATCAACACTCTTGCATAGTTCATTTTTGTCCTATCTTTGGTGAATTGATCTGTGTATAAAGGCTTCCCTACACGTGATGCAATCTTACTAAGACCGGATGCACTCCAAACCGATAGAGGGACATCTTGAAAAGTTACCCAAACCGGAATATTCATGAAAAGGTCATCCGTTAGCAAAACACCCTTGTCAACCAACTTTAACATCAACCAGTGGCGGAGCCAGCAAACAAATTCTAGTGGTACAAAGATGTTTTTGTGCATAAAAAAAAACTTGATCGAAGAAAATTAAAACGCACCGTTTCAACAAAACCGATGTCGTTTTGATAGAAAATTTCTAAAAAATGTGGCTCCGCCACTGCTTTCAACGTCGATATTTACACAAAAGAATATTTTATGTCCTCCACTAAACAGGAAAAAGTCAAAATAAAAAAAGGAAGATGTTTTTAACAGATTATTAATTTAATTCTAATAATCTTGACTTTTGGACCCTTTAAGAATATTTAAAGATTCAAACTGTCAATTATTAAACGGTATTAATTCGACGGTTTGATCAGATTGTGCAAGTGGATTGCAATCTACCACGGACATATTTGCTAATGTGTCAAAACCAGTGGATTTATATTTTTTAGAATTAAATATATGCGAAGATGAATTGGATATTTTAATATTTAATCAGTGAGTCCGGCACTCGGATTGGAATATTAAATCTCCGTGTGCACAGCTCAATTCACGGAGCTAGAATTTTAGATAAATTCTAAATTTAGATAATTTTTTTTATTCTTGATAAATTATTTATACTTGTTAATTAATTTTTAGTACAAATATAATGTATGCGCCAAAATTATTAAGTTTTGTCGAAACCGTAAGTAAAGTGCTAGCTCTCCCTTTAGCTCAATGTTAACAACTTAAAAGTAGTAAAAGAATCTGAATTTCGTTATTCGAATTCAGGATTTTTATAATTGAAACAAAAAGTTCAAAATAAACAAGGCTCATTTTTGGACACCACAATTGTTTCTCATTGGAACGTCCTTCCTATAGATCTCCTTGATTCATTTTTTTCAGAGAAAGACATCTAACTTTTGCAAACATGAGTTGCGGAAATGAAAATAACATCAAAAAATTCACTTTAAAGTTACAAATTAAATGGAAAATTGCACGAAAGCGAAGTGAACTCAAGACTTGAGTAGTTCAGAGTTGATGCTGGACTTAATAGTTATTTGTAAAATTTTAGGATAAATTTGGAGACTTTTCTTTAAAATTTTCTTAATAATGTAAATTTCTCTTTTGACTTATGATATTACACTTACTTATTTTAATTTTATGTAATAATTGTTTTAAAACTATTTATTATTAATGTAAAAAATGCAAAAATCATGATACTCAAAGTTGGGTGGGATATAGCAATATAGAAAGAAACTTAATCTTAATATAGATTGAAATTAAATTTAAAGAGATTATCCATATGTTAACTAATACTAACCATCTATATTCAAACATTATCGTTGATCGCAGGTGGCTGATAATTAAGATATAATACCCATAAATAAAGCATAGTTTAGAGAATAAAGTGGCAGATGATCTAATCAAGAGTGGAAGAACTTAGATATTTCTGAAAACTTAATATTATATTATTATATGATGTACGTCATATTTTTGTATTTATTCTATCCAAAATATTGTCTAGATATGTATTGTAAACAGATAACGACAAAAAATGTAAAAAATATACGGTGGAACTAACATTTCTTTTCATTTTTTTTATATGTATATTTTTTTTTTTTTTGAAAGTTCTGAAAGAATCGATAAAGAATTGTCACGCGACTGTGTCGCCTGAGCCTGCTCATGGAAATAACTTCTTGCAGAAATATGAGTTAAAACTGTATATAATAGACCATTGTGGTCCGTCCTTACCCCGAATCCCGCGCATAGCGAGAGTTTAACGCACCGGACTGTCCTGCCCATTTATATATTTTTCTTAAAAGTTCATTTCCATCCTCTGCGCACCATTCCATCTTTCTTCTTCAGTTTAAAACTCCCCATTGAAGCTACTTTCTCTAGCCTTGAAATGGTAGTGGACGTTGGTTAAGTAAAATAGGTGACTCAAATATTACAAATTTTGATAATGTTAGTGTTATGAGGTTAAACCTTAGGGGACATCTCTTAAATAATTCTAAATTCTTAACAATTTATTACCCTCTCCAGAGTAATAAGTACAGTAAATTACTTAGAAGTTCATGACTGATAATGTGAAGTTATTATTTTCTACATAAACTTCCAACACTATGTTATTCCCAAGTGACTGATAAACTGCAAATTGCATTAACTTCAAGCATGATTATTTTATTGCAATCAACAAGGGTTGTCGTGAGATGAATAATATTCATCTATCCTTAATCAGAAGTTTCGAGTTTGAACACTGAATATGAAAAAAATCTCTTATAGAATGTTTCCTCCTTAAATAGGTCTTACACGACATGAATCCAAATTAATCAGGCCCAATTCATCGGATGAGAAGAAACAAAAGATTATCTTATTGCAAAGAGAAAACTCCACACAAATTTAGGCCAAGAACCACAATTGCTTACAATTTACAAACACTGAAAACACCCATAAAAGGTCATGCCATATCGGCTTATTGCATAAGTAGACTTACTTATTATACTACTCAACTATGTTATTATCACAACTCACAATTTGTTCTGCATTATTTCTTAGACTAGTTTCATGCATCCTTCACAAACTTCACCTCAACCGGAACACCACTTAGACCTAAACGTTTCTGCCCATTATATTCAATTACGCCAACATCCTTGCACGTTAGCTTGCAATTACTACACACTGATGGACAATATCTAATCTTGTAATTATCACCAAACACCTCAATCTTAAACCAATTCTTTATCGTCTCTCGACCAGGATTTCTTTTCACTCCGCCGAGTACCAAAAAGTAGCTTCGGGCCCGTCGATCGTAAGGGCCCACGGTCCAGATGACATCATTGGACCCAGTACACACAGTGTACGATAAGTTGTAGTCAATGTTCAAGTCAGTGTTCAAGCGAATAATTACTTTCTTAGGATTCGCCGATGAAAATAACACTGCGGTGCCAGGGTAATAGTCTTCTTGAACTATGCCTAGCGGGCACGGCTTGTGATGATTGCTAATGCTGGCTAGTTCAAAACCCCAAGCATCGTCCGGATAAATTGGTTGGACATAGTAATTAGTTCCTGCTCGTAACATATTTCCAGTAGAATCAAGCACCGGAATGGGTTCAGGTTTGATTGCTTCACAAAGTCTTGAATTTATGAAGCAGTTGGTGGCAAAGAGCAGTGAAACAAAAAACAGAATATTGATCAACTTCATACTTGAAATACAATGGTGTTTACACTAGTGTTTGTTGAGTGATTAAATAATTTGTAAGGATGTGAGCTAATGAATGATAAAGTTGGTGATTATATTGACTTTCTCCCTCAACAATTTGATGAATTACATTAATGGATTTGATGGTTTTCAAAAGCAATTCCTCCTCGAAGTAAACGGATTTTTACTTCATTCAAGATAATAAAATATTATTCTTGGTATTGCATTCCATTTTCCGATTTTCACTATATTTAATATGATTGCCTTTTTAAAATCTGGCGGAACCATTAATTAATTCTTTTATAAAATTAAATGTTAATGTTGATGGTGGAAGTATGTTGTGGCAACATCTGAAAATACTCAGTACAACATCTCTTGTGCAGATAAGAATATTGTCTATGATGTTGTGGCAACATTTTAGCCAACATCTATGTAACGGTTTTGCCTATTCTTCCGGCCTAAGCAGGAAAAGTTACTACGAGTAAAAAATGACTAAGGCAAGCTCACAAGTCTGCTGTGTTTAAAACGTGATGGAACTCAGTCAAAACGTGTTGAAAAAGCAAAAGAAGACTCAGTCCAAAACGTGAGGATTTTCAGGAAGAAGTTGAGAATTTTCAGGAGGATGAATCGGTCAATGCTGCTGCCACATTCTGCTCAACCTCCACAACAAGTAGTGAGGATTTCAAGGGAAGTTCCACACTATAAATAGAGGGTAACTTCAGTGCATTCGATATCCAGATTGACAACGAGAATAAGTCAAGAGAGCTCTCAGATTTTACAATAGAAAACTGGATCAACTATCAGCCTAAAGTTATTTTAACAACATCTTGTCCCACATTGCAATCACTATCTCTATTCTAGATTAAGCTCATTGTTCAAGCGAGTGTAATGAAGATGTTGTATTTTATCTTTTAGAATTTGTGACTTTAGGCGAAGTCTGCGACTTCATTTTGTTTGTAATTTCTTTTTAGTATTTTATGCTTCATCTTGTAAAAAAAAATTATTTGTAATTGTACATAATTTATACAATTCTTTTCGTCACTGACCATCAAGGGATATTAATATATACCCCTGAAAATATAAATCTTGTGTTCTTTTACTTTTCCGCTGCATTTACTCTAACAAGGTTTACCACGGTTTATCTCAATGTTGCCTCAGATGTTGACCCAACATTGAATGCAACATCCAGAAAATGTTTCTAGTTTACTTAGCTGTCCATTCATTTTCTTACTCAAAATTTACTTATCCGTAGTCCCGGACCAAACAAGTGGTATCAGAGCCAACACTTGATACAATAATAAATGTCTGATTCTGAATATTACGGCTATGGACTCAGCTAATCAAAACGTTGGCCGTCTTTCAATTCTAGATGGAACAAATTACGCCTACTGGAAGATTCGTCTCCGTTCTCACATCAAATCAATTGATGTTAGAGCATGGAGATCTGTCTCCGAAGGATATGTGGTACCTAAATATCCAGCAGACGAGGACGGTGATGTTCTTACAAAACTCGAGTCTGAATGGACCCAGAAAGAAATCAACTGCGCAAGCTATAATGAAAAGGCCCTAAATGCTATTTTTGGATGGGTGGATCTGTATATGTTCAAACTCATCCAGAATTGCTCAACGGCCAAGGATGCTTGGAAAACTTTGCAAGCTCATTGTGAAGGAACATCAAGTGTCCGACGTACTAAGCTTCGCATGATCTTGAGCCAATACGAACGCTTAAGGATGGAAGAATCTGAGGATATAAAATTCTATTTTGAAAAGTTAATTGACATTGCTAATCAGTGTCAAGTGCTTGGGTCTCCTTTGACTAACACACAATTTGTGGATAAAACTCTCAGATCTCTTCCTGAAAGATTTAATACTAAGATTTGTGTAATTGAAGATGCCCATAATCTTGCTAATATGGATCTTCATGCCTTGATGAGCTTCTTTAAAACCTATGAGAAGAACATGAAGAGCCAACGTGATCTGTATTAAGATAAGACATTGGCACTCCAAGGTCAAACCTCGAGACTTGAAGAAGCCGATGAGGAGAACCTGGAGGAATTAGTGTTGGTGCTACTGTTGCCTTGCTCACTCGTCGATTCAATTCAATGATGAGAAAGATCAACAACGATCGCAACAAAGAAAAATACAAACAACACCAAAACCCACTTTTCAACAAACAGTCGAATAGGCCACCTCATGAAAACAGAAATAACAACTCACTGAGAAAATCCAACTCCGACAATACCAATTTCAATTCCAACCAACTCGAGGGTGTGCAATGTCATGCGTTCTCGGGTTGGGGACACTACGCTAATGAGTGTGCAAACACCCTTAGGAAAAATGGTAAAGCCATGTGGGTTACTCTCAGTGACGATGAGGAAGAAAGACAAGAGGAAGAACCACAAGCAATGCTAGCAGCCATGTTCGAACACTCACTGTCCGACGATGAAGATGTTGTTGACGATGTTGCCTCAACATCAAAGGTTGTTGACAATGTTGCCTCAACAACAGGAATAACATTGGAATCTGGAAGGACTGCATCATCAGAAAGGTATGTTTTCTTTAACTATTCTGATGTAAATTGTTTTAGTGGATTCATCTCTTCATTTGAGGCTGAAAGTTAGGATCTGGTTGACTCCAAAGATGATGTGATTAAAGAATTGCAAGATCTTTGTAAAGCTCTAATCACTGAATCGGAACAACTAGACTCAAAGGCACAATCCCTGGCTCTTGAGAATAAAAGTCTAAAAGTCACAATCAACCCTTAAAGGTTATGCTTACCAAGAAGGATCTTGAACTTGGTAAAATTCATGCAAGACTGAACACAGCTGAGACAACTTTCCAAAGGCTCAACACGGGGAAGTCCAAACTGGATGAAATCCTGAATCTCAATAATACTTCCAGAGCAGGTCTTGGGTATAAATCACCAAGTAAACCCAATACTTCTAGGATCCATAGAAAAACTGAGGGGATAAAGTTCATCAAATAAAATACCAATAATGACTCTCATAACTCTATGCTTGGATCAAAGTTTGTATGCAGTTTCTATAAAAAGGCAGGACACTTAATGCCCTACTGCTACAAACTTCAAAATTCGGCTCTCAGATCTATGCCTCAAGTGTTTCCAGAAATGTTGCCCAACATCACTGACAACATTCGAAGCAAAAAGTCTGGAAACAGAAGGAAGTATAGTTCTGAAAAAGGTGTGGATACCGAAACTGAATATGAAATGTAATGTGTGCATAACTGCTTTACGAACTAACATTACAAGATCTTGGTATTTCAATTTATGTTATGTACTTTGTTTGTGTGTAAATACAATGTATAAGTGGAGAGTTTTCTATAACCTATGGGAGGTGAAAAACCAAAAGATTGAAGGAAAATGAAAAGTGGAAGGGTAAGGGAAGGGTACGTGCATGCTGGGCATGCTGCATATCATTTTTTTTTTGTTTTTCTTTTGTTTTTTCTTTTTGTTTTCTTATTTTCATTTCATCTATCTATTTATCCAACTTTACCACTAACTCTATCCCATGCAATTTATTCATTGTTTTCTTATATATATATATTTTTTATTAACTCAACCACAACTATATATTATTATTATTTTTTCCGGATTTTACACAAAAACTTTGACAAGATTTGTATTATCACAAAGAGGATGCAAATGTATCCGTAAAGGCAAACAAAACATAATATATGTTGACAAAATTTCAATTCAATATAGCCAAGAAAAGCAAGTTATACATCTTCTCCTAGCTCACAATATTTCCTGTTGGACCATTTATAGGACAAGATCTAATTCATATGAATTTACCTCACATTTGTACAAATGACATAGCAAAAGAAAGGTCCGTAAATAGTTTAACCCTTTAGCAAGCATACTAAATAAAGAGTAGTGTGATCACAGATAAAACCATTTCCCAAATATGTTAATTCGGCATTCTCATAAATAGACATGCTTCACATAAACCGTGTTTCTTACTAAGGCAAAAAAGCATGTTACTGTAAGAACAACTCGCATAAGGATGACTTCAACATCAAAGACATAATGAACACCCATTCCAATAAACTTAGACATATGTGTACAACAGTAGACATTCTACTTAGCAATCAAACAAGGCCTATCTTGATACAAGTTTAGACATTCTATTTTATAAATCAATCATAATACCCTGATTATATGCATAGATTACACTCATACTAATTTTTACTGAACTCATCCAAACACAACATCATGGGGGTATTTGACTGATCATGTTTGTAACAGTTTAGATTTAAAGACGGATCATATCACATACTCGTCGTAAATTGCATTTCGCCACATAAAAAAGATAGGTGGTCACTGATTCTGCTACTACATACCATTTAAAACACTTAGACTACCAAATTAACTAATCGTAACATGAAGAATCCAACTAAGAAACGCCCATCCGACTTATATCGCCAAACGCATAAACTAATACAATTAACATCGATCAAATTCACGATAAACACGCATAGCACGTAAATCGAGCAAAATATGAGAGAGTTCGATTTACCCTTCTCCTGAAATAACCGAGGCAACAGATCAAGTCGCCGACTCGCTGGTTTTGGTTTTGCGATACGAGTAAAAGCGGCTAAGTTTGTTTGCCGATTTCTTGAATTTGAAAGAAGGGTTTCAACTTCCCGTTCTTATGATGTTGATAGTCAAGCGCCGAGCCCTCACTCCCGACGCTGTCGATGAAAGGTTTTCGATCGCTTCCGATTCCCGATTGCTCGCTGATTATTGCTTATCGATCGCTTCTCCTCATCGAAGCCCGCCATACCGCCTCTAAATGCCATTCATGTGCTTTATATAGCCATGGTTCGAGTTCTAATGTTGTAAGTAATCAAGGCCGATTTTAGACTAACATTTGGCGCCGATTCTTACTCGATCTCGTATGATTTCGTTGAAGGTTCTTACCATAAAAGGGCGATTTTGTGTGATTCGAATAATACCGTAGGAAAGAAATCCCGATTTCTAGCGAGAATCGCGGTAAAGGGAGAGGAGCTCGCGGGTCCTGGGGTTTTCTAGGCTGCGTCAAGAGGTGAAGGATGAAGTCCGGTCAAGAGGAAGTGGGCGGACGGGAAAAGAAAATAGGGTGTGAAGTGCGTGATAAATAAAGGTGGGGTTGGGCTCATCGCGTCATGTATCATGAAGTGAAGGTAGCATTTAATTAGTTAGGGTAGTTAGATTTAATTAGGTATTTAATTTTAGGTGCTTAATTAGTTAATTAGTGGTAAATTAAATTAAAGTTGTGATTAAATTATTTAGGTGCTTTATTAGACTAATTGTTATAAATGCGCGCATATTTAATTAGTGCTTAATATTTTAGAACGCGCGCTATTATTTAAAATCTTATTATTGTGCAAAAATAAGTTATGAAATTGCTTTCAGATAAATGTGACTATGCTACCCGATTACCTACGTCATTGTTAAATTAATTATTTTATGCATTTATTATTAATTATTAAGAATTGTTTGACAGGACTTAAATTAATTAATGCGGGCGCGTGACTCTAAGTGCTTAATACTCTACGTAAGACGCGGTGCCATTATTAAATTGCTTATTTATGTCTGTATTTAATGTTTTATCGCTGCATTTTATTATAAAAAATCATACAAATTATTTTACAAAATTAGTCTAATTTTATAGCTAATGATCGACGGAGGGTCAAAATCGTGTCAATAACTTGTCCTCTTTGTATGGAGACGATGGAAGAATCTTCTGACAAAGACGCTGACTCATAGCCAATTTTGTCTCGATCCTCGACGGCAAAAATGTCGGGCAATTAAGACAAGGCCGACGCGGATTAAATCGCCCCAAAGGTCGAGTTACGACGACACCGCTACCATGGTCAAAACACTCGCGCTAACGCGACTAAAGCTTGTCCCGTTGTCGAAGTTATGACGACATCGTTACCATGGTCGAAACACTGTGGCGCTAACGCGACTAAAATTTGTCCTGGTCGAGTTATGATGATGACACCGAGCTATGGTGCAAAAAGTAAAAATAAAAATAATCGCTCGAACTCGAGTGCATCGCATGGCTTACGGGCTGGTTCTACGGTGATGCGAGCGAGCGACCGACGCTGAGGCCGCTTTTCGCCATTCGCTGGGCGTCGCCCCCAACAAATTGCCTTGTCAGAAGAGAAAATCCACGCCAGGCTCCTCGCTTCCTTCACGCTAAGGCTTAAACAAACGGTTAGTGCATAATCATAAGGCAAATGACGATGCATAATTTTTAAAGCAATGCAACCGTGAGTAGAAAATGTTATCCCGCAAAAACGTGATGCTCACGCGTTGATGCGACGCAAATACCGTGATTTCGCCTTGCACGGACGTGTCGCGATTGTGAACGCGATACGTTGTCCTTGGCTGGACCGCCCTCGCACTAAAGCTCAAAGAAGAGTTAGTGCATAAATCGCTAAGACGTAATAACAAAGCACGCAGTAAGAATGCACCAGAGTATAGAAATCGCCCCGCGTGGACGCTGATGATAGCGCTACTTTCGCACGCGCTATGGCGCTGCCGACTTGTTGCGGTTGACGACGCCGCCGGACGATTGGCCGGGCGCCGCTGCAGACGCACGTCACGGCGTCGCCGCTCGACATAACGCCGATAACGCCGCTGCTGACGTATTGCCGCCGACGCCGCTGGCAGACGCACGCCGCGATGTCGCCGCTCGACACACGCCGATAACGCCGCTGTTCGGACGTATTGGCCGGGCGCCGGCAGACGCAATGCCAATCACGCCGCCGTTCGACGTGCGCCGGGCGCTGCCGACTGCGGCCGACGACGCCGCCGCTCGGACGATTGGCCGGGCGCCGCCGCGTACGCACGCCACGATGTCGCCGCTCGACATACGCCGATAACGCCGCTGCTGGACGATTGGCCGGGCGCCGCTGCAGACGCACGCCGACGATGTCGCCGCCGGGCATAACGCCGATAACATCGCCGCTCGACGATTGGCCGGGCGCCGCCGCTGCAGACGCACGCCGGTGATGTCGCCGCTCGACATACGCCGATAACGCCGCTCGGACGATCGGCCGATGGCGCCGCTGCGCAGACGCACGCCGGCGATGTCGCCGCTCGACATACGCCGATAACGCCGCTGTTCGGACGTATTGCCGACGGGCGCCGCTGCAGACGCACGCCGGCGATGTCGCCGCCGACATAACGCCGATAACGCCGCCGTTCGGACGATTGGCCGGGCGCCGCTGCCGCAGACGCACGCCGGCGATGTCGCCGCTCGACATAACGCCGATAACGCCGTAGCCGGACGATTGCCGCCGGGCGCCGCTGCAGACGCACGCCGGCGATGTCGCCGCTCGACATAACGCCGATAACGCCGCCGCTCGACGTATCGGCCGGTGGCGCTGCCGCGTAGACGCACGCCGATGATGTCGCCGCCGACATACGCCGATAACGCCGCCGTCAGACGATTGCCGCCGCGCTGCCGGACTTACGATCACGCCGCTGTTCGACGGTTGCCGGGCGCCGCTTGGACTTGACGCCGTAACGCCGCTGCTCGGACGGTTGCCGCCGCCTCCGAGAATAATGCTCCCGCAAGCTACGCTGAGAAAACATTAGTGTATACCGCTTAAATGAAATGATAAAAACAAACGAGAAGGCAATTTTACGGGTAGACGCTGCCCCCGATATGCGACGGTGCGAGGCGTTGTCTGCACGACGCGTTAGACGCCAGAATCGGCGAATTGTCGCGATGCCTTTGTTGCGCGAGGCGTTGGTTGCAAATTTGACTTTACGCTCGCCGACGCGCTAGCCCTTGTCGCGAATTCGCACTCGACCGCTGATTGTCGATGCCTTTTTCTCGCTTCGCCGCTTCACGCGACTTTGAATTTTGATTGTTGTCGATCCTCCGCTCGCCGCTTTTTCGCTATAAGAAACTTCGCCAGATTGCACTTTTCTCGCTTCATAATATAAAAGACCCGCGCCAAAGAAAATTTGCAGTTTTTGCGGGGTCGATTCAGATTTGACTTCGCCGCTTTGTTCATTGATATCGCCGCGTTCGCCCGCTTGGACTTGCAACCTTGTCCGTTTCCTACATCGCCCCGCTTTTTAAAAGCGGTGTTCGCCTAAAGCTGGTCTCAATGTAGTTGTTTGATTCACGTATTCTTGTTATTTTCATAACGGCGGAAAGTTTCCTAACGCGTGACCGGCCGATTTAGGCCGCCTACGTATCCCCATGAGGGAATCAGGTCATGACGTAGTTCATTACAAGTGAATATTGGGTAAAAATTCTAAAGGTGGGACCGAGGCCGATGTGGCCGCCTACGTATCCGCCATGGAAATCAGGTCAAACGTAGTTCCAACGCAAGCAAAACTTAAGAAAAACATTATTAAAGCTTAAATATGAGTCTTAAATTATTCTGCTAAACTAAATTGCTCTTTCTTATCCGGGCTCTAGCGACTGCATCAGGTGCAAATCCAACCAATATGCCTTCCCGCTCGCATCACGGCCGGTCGGGTCTTCATGCTCGCCATCGCGATTCCTTCTTTGGCTTCGCGCGTGCATGCCGATAAATGATTGATTCAAGCCGAGCTGGCTCGCCAGGAACACCTCTCTTCCTTCGGGGTTCATTGTACTCATCGGCAGCCTCCTCCACCGAATGACTCTCCTCGATCAACTCCTTTACTTTGTCTCTGAGTGTATAACACCTTCCCATGTCGTGTCCGATGGCCCTGCATGGTACGCACAACTTTTGTTCCCATCACGAGCTTGACTGGATTGGGCACATTCTTTGAATTACCGGAGTATCCCCGCAGCTTTCTCATACACTTGGGCTAGGTTCGGCCAGGTGTATAGGTTCGCTGACTTTCTCAGATCTATACGGCTCGGGTCCTGCTGCGCGCGTTTGTGATCGCGTGAGTATTTGGGTACGCCGTCGGGTATGGTAAATGTGATACGGTGGCGCAGCGTCGATAATACGATCGTGATTTTGAGTGTTTTGGTAAGGCGCAGGCTTTGATACACCGGAAGTTGTTCTCGCATATGCCCTCGAATGACCACGATAGGTGACGATCTCTTCTCCTCTCGCGAGGTACCTGATGGAATTTGATCGCACCGCTCGCTAGTTGCTTCAGGTCGCCGTTTGTAATCCTCGCTCTTAATGCCTTCTTCCACGGTCGCCATTCTTACGACTTCGCAAAACTTCGCCCGATTACACCGATCATTCTTTCATAATATGTCACGCCTTTTAACGATCGCACGAACAAGCGGTCATTTCACTCTCGCCATCGGAGGTCGGACCTTTGCTACTTCGACGCCACCTCGCATGTATTCCCGAAAGTTTCGTGATTTCTTTTCAAGTTTCATAAGATAAAATCTATCCGACAAGGTCGTTGAATCAATCTATCCATGAAATCTTGTGCCATGGCATTCCAAACCGCCCCATTTTCGGCGGTCTTGGCATGTGTATCCGGCCCACGGCCAAACTTCGAATGAACAATTTCATAATGATCGCCGTTCTTCCTACCCGATTAGCTTGTCGCAATATGACCTCGTGTGCGGGGTTCCCTTTCCCATCAAATAGATCGAACTTCGGCACCTTGTATCCCACTGGCAGCTCCACATCTGGATGCATGCAAAGATCTTCGTAGTCTAGTCCTTCGTGACCTTTATCCGATCGCATGCCACAAACTGCTTCCTTCAAGCTGTGAATCTCTCGGGCTACGTCCTCGTCCATTTTGGCTCGGACTTCCCTTTCCATTTCTTCAGAATGATCCGCTTCCGGCGCGGGGACGTAAAGCGCCGGGTTTCGCTGTAAGTTAGCCGCCCGTTGTTCTTGGGCCGTAATGGGTATGGTGCGCGGGTATTGGTCGGCCCGCGATTAAGGATGACGCGGAAGTAAGTAGCGGGCCGAGGTACACGGGTAGTGAGGATCATTTTGGCGGGGTTGATGATCGGTGGGCGGCGGCGCTTTGGTCAGAATCGCGGTCTTTGTGGGAGTTTTGGGAGATGTGCGCGCGAGGTCGCCTCGACGGTTTATGAGGTAGTGGCCCTTTGCTCGCATAAGGGTATTCAAACTAATGGATAGGTTGGTCGATTCGTAGCCTCTCCATCTCAACCTCGCATATCGCCAATTTGTCAGAAGAAATGCGCAATACATTCTTCCCGATCGTGACATTCCTCTCTTCAAGGTTCTGCTACCGACAGAATAATTCTAAACCATTTGGCTCGACGCCGAGCCGCCATATCATCATTTCGCGCCTCGACTCGTAAAATGTGGATGCTCGGACATTGTGAGTCAAACACGAGCCGACCTTTGGGGAAGATGATAAATCTTTCTAAAAACAACAAACTGTTAGCGTAAAGCACGTAATTTGCGTGTATGAGTATATATTGCACATAGCACATTCAAACGTTTTTTAACATGCAGGGGGACCTCTTTATGCCAGAGGTAAGCCTAAACGTCACATATGCAAGATCATGATAATAAAAATCCAAGCCTTTAGATTGATATGCTTTAGTCGGAAATAAGTTGCAATTTATAACAATAAGACATTAAAAGCCTATAACTAAATTGCCGACGCCGTGGTGAAGCTCAGGTTTTCTTTGGTATAACCCCTGCCTGTTCCAAGTATCGTACTGCATCGTGCATTAGGGCCCACATGTCTGGGGTGATGACCTTCTCCTTGAGTTGATTATCCTTCATTCTGTTCCTTGCAGCAATGTCCTCAACGCCTTGCTCCCCTTCTGAACTATATTCCATGCGATCTAGAAACCATGCTTGATATTCTGGGGAGACCCCTGCTTGGTCCTTCCCAACTTCCACTTGGTCAATATGATGCCACTCATAAAGGATCTGCTTGGCTTCGGGAACGATGAATTCTGGTCCGAATTGAATTTCGGAGGCTCTCATGTCACCATGAGAGGATTACTGCGTATGGCCAAACCGTCTGAGTACGCCAGAATGGAGCATATGGTCAGAGTCCCTTTAGACCTATAAGTCCGATATAATACAATCCTTTATGTCTCAAGTAGACCCTTTTGACTACGTGAAGCAATGGATACTTCCATCAACCCGATCACATCGCGGGATGCTAAGTACTTGTACCAACTTTCAGGCCGATCGTGACACATAACGCTTTGTTCTTTCATAAAAGTGAGATCTTGTTGTCCACCGTGACATACATCGGTCATGTTTGAACGCTGATAAAAATGTTCTATTGCCCACATCTGCAAAATGAGATTACTGCCTTCAAAGAAGCTTGATTCACCCCTTCTGCATCTATTCAAAGCTCTAAATAGTTCTGCCAAGATCATGGGCGTCAGAGTGAGTCGTTTGCCACCAACATCATCGAACACTGCTCTAACCACTGAACATATGCATGTGCTGATCCTTCCATGCTCGAGCGGAAATAAAAGAATCCCTAGGAAAGCCATAGCAAATGCAATAGGACGTCTAACTCTCCAATGGTCTGCAGTGCAGCAAAATTCATTTTTAAACAACTTGTATCCGTCTCGGCAACCATATCTCTCTTACAGGTAGTCTAGAGAAACCCAATTGTTTTCAAAGCAACGCAATTCTCTGGTGTTCTTTAAACCTAAATAACGGATGAGCTTTTTCCCTGACAGGCCATGCGGAATAACTGGTTTTCTGTCGTGATATGCTAAAGAAGTAAAGTAGCTGACTTCTTCTAAGGTGGGGGTTATCTCGAAATCCCTGAATTTGAAGGTAACTCGATCCGGGTCCCAAAATTGGATTAATGCTCTGACCAAATGCTGATCGGGAGAGATGTCGATTAATGAGGTGAGGCATCCCAACCTCCTTCTGATTGCCATCTGACTACCTAAGTCGAATTTTGACCATCATGTCCTCAATTTGCTCGGAATCCCATTCACCATTCTGATCTGAGGGATAGGTTCCATCTAAAAAATAATAATAAAATGAGTATGCATTTTCCCATTTAGGCATTTCAACTTCAGGCTTGGTTTTGTTTATCATGACTATGCAACACATAATATGCTTTTGGGTCATGGGTTATAATAACCCGTTGGCCAATTTGGTGTCTTCCTAATTGTGGTATCAATGCCAAGGATTGACCCACCTAGGGTAAATGCATGCATGCCTTAAAATAAAGGGTGGTATAGCTCTATCCTGAGTTTCTAAGATTTGGCTTTACTAGACGCAAGGTTCCCGAGCGGACAACTTGTCACGCCCCAAATTTTCCTAAGTCTTTACTTAGGGCGTGATGGCACCTGGACAATTATTTTCCATCAGGAGCACCATTTAATTCTCTTTATTTAGAAATTTAAACTTATATTCAAATACGGAGCTATTAATAAAAATAACAATAAAGAAATTTGTTTATGACTTTATTGAAAATATAACGCGAGCCCATACTCGTGCAAATATTGTTTCTACATAGACATACTGACAAATATTATTCTAAGTTGGAAGGGAGCCCATTCCACACGGGCATTTCCCGAGACATCGACCGATTCAACTCGACGAGTACCAAGCCCAAGCAATGGACTTGGTGTGACAAGAGGTCGCGGACGATCGCTAGCCTGGCGTGGAGCCTTCTCTATCACGCTTTCCAAACATGTTAATAAAGAGTCACCTACCATCCGGGCCGAGTGAGATCCTTACCCCGCAATTCAAAGTAACACCACAATATTCCAAGTGCAATCACATTATAACGTAATAAGCATATTGCAAAAACATATCGTTACAACATCTTTAAATATGCAACAACTCCTCATAGGAAATTCTCGCTTAACTAACACTTCATTTTATCTCAGATTATACGTTAAGACATTCCTCGCATTTCCACATGTTTATTACATTTATATATATGTGAACGCCGTATTCACTTTTCATATTTATATATAGGTGAACATGTATTCATCTTTCATATTTGTTGCGCGCAACCCGATCCATTATATTTACGTATTTGTGAACACGTATTCACTTTACGCTTTGTTGCGGCGCGCAACCCGATCCATTATGTTTACGATTTGTGAACGTGTATTCACTTTACGCTTTGTTGCGGCGCAACCCGATCCATTATATTTACGTATTTGTGAACATATATTCACTTTACGCTTTGTTGCGGCGCAACCCGATCCATTATATTTACGTATTTGTGAACGCCGTATTCACTTTATGTTTTGTTGCGCGCAACCCGATCCATTATTTTATGTATTTGTGAACATATATTCATTTTACGCTTTGTTGCGCGCAACCCGATCCATTATGTTTACGTATTTGTGAACGCGTATTCACTTTACGCTTTGTTGCGGCGTGCAACCCGATCCATTATGTTTACGATTTGTGAACGCGTATTCACTTTACGCTTTGTTGCGCGCAACCCGATCCATTATATATTTATATATTTATGTGAACACGTATTCACTTTTCATATTTTTCAGAAGATCAAATAAATACTATTATCTTCTCTAACATTCTGTCATTCATACTTGTAACGATTATAACTTTTTAACCATAACTCCAACTAAGGTGTTTCTCAAGCGAAAACTAAGGTAAGACGGGGATCTTTCACTGTACCAAATTTCATTTAAAACTACTTTGAGTAACTAACACAAATTTATCCTCAAAACAGCCACATGAAATTTATTTCGGCAGAATATTTATTAAACAACACTCAATCTTAGAATAGTCATAACTCCTAATCTGTAAACCCGTTCAAGCCCCATAAAATCTCAAAACGACGAGAACAGAGAGATACACGTCTCCATGTGAACCATACTTTCATATTCTGTACCATTTGGTACAGTTTTACACTTTTATTCGCTGCCCTTCCTGGATCTCGATAGATCCGAGGCATAAACTTTAAACAGCGATAACTCTCAATCCGTAAGTCGGATAGACCCCCGTAAGGTCTCAAAATGTCCACAACAAAGAGATCTAGAACTTTAATTTAGCAACAATTTTCATATTCCCTACATATTAGTACAGTTTTACGTTTCAACGTCCTGCCCTTCTGGATTCCGACGAATCTGAGGCAGCAACTTCAAACTACAATAACTCTCAACTCGTAAGTCCGTTTTAATAAATCTTTATATATATATGTCCGTAACAGAGAGATTTACAACCATGTAAATTTTCATATAATGCTAATAAGTAAAACTCAATAAAAACAGTCCGTAATTATGCCTTTCCGAATTTCGACCAAATCTAAGGCAGGAACTTTGAACTATGATAACTTTCAAACCGTATGTCCATTTTACCTCATTTTTGGTTCTATATGATCATATTAGAGAGGTGTACAATTCTTCCGAATTTCATCAAATTCTAACAGTTATAACTCAGTGAGAACAGTTTGTAAAGTTCATGACACAACTAGTTATCTAAACCATCAAAAGTTCAATATTTCTTTTCAACATTCAATTCTTATTCTAACATGTATTGAACTTAAAATAAAGGATATTACCAAGAATTTCTGAGTGAGAAAACTCACCTTGTAAGCGTGAAAATGATTGTTGTTCTGTTGCTACAAGTGATCCTTGCTCCCTAGTATTCCTATTTTTTGTTCTCCTTCCTCCCTTGATATTTTCTTGATTTTTTTCCTTCTTGTTCACTTGAATATTTTCCTGATTTTCTAATCTTTGTGGTATGCACTTTGTTTGTGTATAAGTATAATGTATAAGTGGAGATGGTTGTATAAACTATGGGAGATACACTGGTGGAGGTGAATCAAAAAGGGAAAGGAAGGGGTAAAGGTAATGCACGTCCACTTTGTGCATGTTTTTTTTTGTTTTTTGTTTTTTTTTGTTTTTCTTTTGTTTTGTTTTCTTTTGTTTTCTTATTTCATTTTTTATTTATCTATTTATCCAACTTTAACACTAATTCTATTCCATGCAATTTATTCTTTGTTTTCTTATATATATATATATATATATATATATATATATATTTTCTTTTTTTATTGACCCAACCACAACTATATATATTTTTTTTCCGGATTTCACATTCTCTCCTCCTTAAGCAACATTCGTCCTCGAATGTGAATAAGGTCGTAACATAATCACATAGACACATAATGTTTATTGTTATTGTAACACTAATTTGGGCATTTTTTATTTATCTATTTATCCAACTTTAACACTAATTCTATTCCATTCAATTTATTCTTTGTTTTCTTATATATATATACATATATATATATATTTTCTTTTTTTATTGACCCAACCACAACTATATATATTTTTTTCCGGATTTCACATTCTCTCCTCCTTAAGCAACATTCGTCCTCGAATGTGAATAAGGTCGTAACATAATCACATAGACACATAATGTTTATTGTTATTGTAACACTAATTTGGGGCTTCACATTCTCCATTCCTTAAGAAGCATTCGTCCTCGAATGAGAACAAGGTTGTAACACAATGCATATAGACACGCCAATGGAAAACATATGAAGTACTATGTAATGCATTTTTTTTACCTTAGTCAAATAGGAATGGATATTTGACTTTCATCGCCTCTTCCGCTTCCCAGGTGGCTTCCTCTGTGGAGTGATTCTTCCACAGGACTTTCACGGAAGCAATATCTTTATTTCTAAGGCGTTGGACCTTTCTATCGAGTATTTCTACCGGAGCCTCTTCATATTGAAGCTCTTTATTAAGAACTATCTCCTGGGGAAGGATGACGTGACTTGGATCGTGCAAATATTTTCGTAACATTGACACATGAAATACCGGATGCACGGCTTCCAGCTCTTGTGGAAGTGCTAATTCGTAAGCCACATTCTCCACTTTTCGCAAGATCTCATATGGCCCAATAAACCTTGGGCTCAATTTCCCTTTCTTACCAAAGCGCATCACTCCCTTCATTGGGGACACTTTTAAAAATACTTTCTCCCCCTCTTGGAATTCAAGATCTCTTTTCCGATGATCCGCATAGGACTTGTGACGGCTATGAGCTGTTTTGATCTGCTCCCGAATCATCTGTACATTATCATTTGTTTCTTGAATGACTTCAGGTCCGAACAAGGCCTCACCCACCTCGAACCATCCAAGTGGAGACCTACATTTTCGTCTATATAATGCTTCAAACGGGGCCATTTGTATGCTAGAGTGAAAACTATTGTTGTAGGCGAACTCAATGTGAAACCCGGAAAAAAAAATATAGTTGTGGTTGTGTTAATAAAAATATATATATATAAGAAAACAAAGAATAAATTGCATGAGATGGAGTTAGTGTTAAAGTTGGATAAATAGATAGATGAAATGAAAATAGGAAAACAAAAAAAGAAAAACAAAACAAAAGAAAAAAAAAAGAAAAAAAAAAGTGGATGTGTACAGCAACATGCACGTCCACTTCCCTATCCCCTCCCCTTAATTCATCTCAACTCTTACCCTTCCACCTTCCACCTCCCACCTCCCACACTTCTACTTATACATTGTACTTGACACAAATAAAATACCTAGCACAAAGAATACAAAAATCAGAAAAAACAAGTGAACAAGAAGAGAAAAAAATCTGAAAAACATCAAGAGAGGAAGGAGAACAAAAAATAGGAATACTAGGGAGCAATGATCACTTGTAGCAACAAAACAACAATCATTTTTACGCTTACAAGGTGAGTTTTCTCACTCAGAAATTCTTGGTAACATCCTTTATTTTTAGTTCAATACATGTTAGAATAAGAATTGAGTGTTGAAAAGAAATATTGAACTTTTGATTGTTTAGACAACTAGTTGCGTCATGAACTTTACGAACTGTTCTCACTGAGTTATAATTGTTAGAATTTGATGAAATTCGGAGGAGTTATGGTTAAAAAGTTATAATCGTTACAAGTATGAATGACAGAATGTTAGAAAAGAGAATAGTATTTATTTGATCTTCTGAAAAATATGAAAAGTGAATACGTGTTCACATAAATATATAAATATATAATGGATCGGGTTGCACGCCGCAACAAAACATAAAGTGAATACGCGTTCACAAATACGTAAACATAATGGATCGGGTTGCACGCCGCAACAAAACGTAAAGTGAATACGTGTTCACAAATACGTAAATATAATGGATCTGGTTGCACGCCGCAACAAAACGTAAAGTGAATACGCGTTCTCAAATACGTAAACATAATGGATCGGGTTGCACGCCGCAACAAAACGTAAAGTGAATACGTGTTCACAAATACGTAAATATAATGGATCGGGTTGCACGCCGCAATAAATATGAAAAATGAATACATGTTCACCTATATATAAATATGAAAAGTGAATACGCGTTCACAAATATATAAATGTAACAAACATATGGAAATGCAGGGGAATGTCCTAACGTATAATACGAGATAAAATGAAGTGTTAGTTAAACTGAGAATTTCCTATGAGGAGTTGCTGCATATTTAAAAATATTGTAACCTGATATGGTTTTACAATATGATTATTACATTATAATGTGATTGCACTTGGAATATTGTGGTGTTGCTTTGAATTGTAGGGTAAGGTTCTCACCATTGAATGGTACGGTGACTCTTTATTTAACATGTTTCAGAAAACGTGATAGAGGAAAGGCTCCACGCCAAGGCTAGCGATCGCCTCGCAGCCTCTTCTTGTCATACCAAGTCCATCGCTTCGCTTGGTACTCGCAGTCCGTAATGTCGATTCATGTTGTCTCGAAATGCCCATATGGAATGGTCTCCTTCCAACTTAGAATAATCTTTGTCGATGTCTATGTAGAAATAATATTTGCACGAGCATGCTCGCGTTATGTTTTCAATAAAGTCATAAATGATTTCTTTATTGTTATTTTTATTAATAGCCCAGATTTGAATATAAGGTTAAATTTCTAAATAAAGAGAATTAAATGGTGCTCCTGGTGGGAAATAATTGTCCAGGTGCCATCACGCCCTAAGTAAAGGCTTAGGAAAATTTGGGGTGTGACAAGTTGGTATCAGAGCCAAACCAGGTTAGGAGATTCTAGGGAGTTTCTTCGAGTTGGGTGTTTGAACGGTTACTTATTGCGACGGTGTGCGCGCCACCTTAGTAATAAGTAAACGGAATAACATCCTAAAGTTTCACTTCTTTCGTACTCTTCTCGTGCTTATCTTGAGTCTTTTCAAAGATTTGGTTCTCGTACTTCCTCCTTCAAATGATTGTGGAAGGGGATGTGCAACGATAAACTATGGACAATACAGGGGTGTGGTGGAGAAACTTTAGAAGAAATCGTTCCCCGATTTCACCGCCGATGATGGGGGAGTTGAGTCGTATTCATTAAAAAGTACATGCCTAACACCCGAAAAGATGCGCTCAGGCGTGAGTTTGAACAATTGAAACAAGAAGACCGCAATGTGAAAGAATATAATACCTAATTCATGCGATCTTCATCATACAACGTGCATATTATTCCTACGAAAGGGAGAAGGTCAAAAGATTTGTGAGGGTTTAAACTCGAACTTGGTAGAGAAGGTAGTGGCATTAGCCTATGATCGGACGTGCTTCAGATCGTCAACATGACAATGAGGGTAGAAGGTTTTGCCAAATCAAAAATAGAGTATTCACGAAAGAGGCATTTATGTGACTCGACCTTTTTCAACTATCCGATTGGAGTCATACTATAGAAAATAGTCAACTCCATCCAGAGATAGTTCCACTTATCGTTTAGAAGATCAATAAAGGTATGTGGAACTTTCCTATCTCTTGAGCATGAATAGTTGTACTTATATAGTACTGAGACGTCTGATACTTTGATATCCTTTACTTATTTAAGAATGGCCAAGTCATGAAGTTAGGAGGTTAACCCACTTCTTTAAAACTATTAAGGATGTCTTAAGTTTTCAAAGTTAAGGGACTTGAAGTTGTTTGAGTATATGATACTTGTTTGTTTTAAAAGTTTAAGTCCTCGAAATAGGAAAATGTAATTGACTAAGGTATAAGATTAATATAACGACTTTATGGGAAGTTGGTTATATTCGCTTTATGGAAAGTTAAAAGGAGAGATTTACTTTAAGTAAGATAAGTAAGGACAAGTGACTTGATGCTATGGTTATTAGTATCTTGGAAGTTTTATATAAAAAAAAAGAGTCATTCGCTTTAAAAGAGTAGAAGTATGTAGTACTTGGGATTAAATTTCCTGATTCTTTTATTAAGACATGTTAGTGCCTTAAGTGAACTAAAATGAGAGGATATATTAATAATGTCAATAAGAAGTTGTGGATTTCTTGACTTACTTATGTTATGTAGGATAGCCATTGAGCTAGGGTAAGAGTATAAATGAGGTAAACCCCAAGACGTTATACCACCTTCTCCAGGTAAGAGTATAAATGAGGGTAAACCCCAAGACGTTATACCACCTTCTCCGGTAAGAGTATAAATGAGGGTAAACCCCAGACGTTATACCACCTTCTCCAGGTAAGAGTATAAATGAGGGTAAACCCCAAGACGTTATACCACCTTCTGCAGGGTAAGAGTATAAATGAGGCAAGCCCAGACGTTATACCACCTTCTCGGGTAAGAGTATGAATGAGGAAAGCCCTAAGACGTCATACCACCTTCTCCGGGTAAGAGTATGAATGAGGAAAGCCCAAGACGCGTCATACCACCTGCTTGGTAAGAGTATAAATGAGGAAAACCCAAGACGTTATACCACCTGCTAGTGGATTTGCTACCCATGATCGAAGAATATCCTCACGCGACTTATTTCCTACCTTAGGTCTCAAAAGTTATTAAGAGTCACAAAGGAGTAGATGCGCATATCGGCTAATATAGTAGATACCCAAAAGAGTCCCAGTGCATGATGTCCCTATTGTTTGAAAAATTTGAAGGTTTTCTGAAGATCTCTCGTGCCTTCCTCCTGATAGAGAAGTGGAGTTCGCTATAGAGTTAATTCAGGTACAAGACCTATTTCTATTCTTCCATATCGAATGGCCCACTAAATTGAGAGAGTTAAAGAAACAATTGAAGGATCTTCTGGATAAAAGATTTATAAGGCCTATTGTTTCCCCCTGGGGCGCACCAGTCCTTTTTGTGAAGAAAAAAAGATGGATCGCCCCGAATGTGCATCGATTATCGACAACTCAATAAGGTCACGATCAAGAATCGATATCCATTACAAGAATCGATGATCTTTTTACCAACTTGAGAGCCAATTATTTTTCCAAGATTGATCTTCGTTCGAGATATCATCAGATGAAAATAAATCCGAATGATATATCAAAAACAGCCTTTAGGACCTGATATGGCCATTATGAGTTCTTGGTCATGTCTTTCGGATTAACCAATGCCCCAGCAGCTTTTATGGATCTAATGAACATAATCTTTAAACCATTCTTGGATTTGTTCGTAATTGTATTTATAGATGATATCCTAATTTACAACAAGTGTGTTGAAGAACAGGAAGAGCATCTGAGGGTAGTGCTTCAAGTCTTGAAACAGGAGAAACTATATGCTAAATTTTCAAAGTGTAAATTTTGGTTGGAAAAGGTAGCCTTTTTGGGTCATGTTGTGTCAAGGGATGGAATTATGGTAGACCCCCAGAAGATAGAAGCAGTGAAGAACTGGCCAAAACCGACCACTCCGACAGAGGTTAGAAGTTTCTTGGGTTTGGCTGGGTATTATAGAAGATTCGTAAAAGGTTTTTCTAGTCTTGCTGCTCCTTTGACCCGGTTGACTCAAAAAGCGGTTAAGTACCAGTGGTCAGGAGCATGTGAAGCAAGTTTTCAGAAACTAAAGGAATTGTTGACTACTGCACCAGTCCTAACCTTACCATCGGGACAAGAAGGGTTCACAGTCTATTGCGATGCCTCCAGAGTTGGGTTAGGATGTGTCTTGATGCAGTTTGGAAAGGTTATTGCGTATGCATCTAGACAATTGAAGATACATGAGAAGAATTACCCAACTCATGACTTGGAATTAGTTGCGGTGGTGTTTGCCTTACGAATATGGAGACATTATTTGTATGGTGTGCATGTGGACATATTCTGAGATCATAAGAGTTTGCAGTACATAACCACGCAGAAGGATTTGAATCTCCGACAAAGAAGATGGTTAGAGTTGCTTAAGGATTATGACCTTTGTATTCTTTACCATCCTGGGAAAGCCAACGTGGTGGCTGACGCACTCAGTAGGAGATCAATGGGCAGCTTGGCCCATTTGGCAATACAAAAGAGGGGTATTGTTCGTGAGGTACAAAGATTGAGAAACCTCGGGGTTAACTTCACTGAGATCGGTGAAGGTAGGGTGGTGGTACATGATACCTCATGATCGCCTTAGCTTCGAAATAAAAGAAAGTCGGTTTGAGGATACGGTTTGTTGGATTTCGGAGAGGATCCAACAGGAAAACCTTCACGATTTACATTGGGAGATAATGGCGGAACCGCCCGGTATAAGGGTAGGTTATGTGTTTCTAAGGTAAAGGATCTAAGGAGGAAGATCTTAGATGAGGTCACAACACAAGATATTCCATTCATCCGTGGTCAACAAAATGTATCAGACCTCACGGCAAATTACCGGTGGGACGGGATGAAGAAAGACGTTGCGGAGTTTGTCGGAGATGTCTTATATGTCGGCAGTGAAAGTCGAACATCAAAACTTGACGGATTACTTCAGACATTGGAGTCCCATGTGGAAATGGAAGGCGATTCATATGGATTTTGTATGGCGGTCTCAAAACTCGAGAAGGGTATGATTCTATTTGGGTGATTGTTGATCGGCTTACAAAGTCAGCCCATTTCTTAGTCGAGACTACGATCGGGCACCACGATGCATACGCATTTATTTGAAGGAGATTGTGCGTTACAGGATTCCTTTACAAATTATTTCAGATAGGGTTCCCGATTCACCTCACACTTTTGGAAAAGTTTCAGCAGGTCTCGGGACAAAAGTTAAGTTAAGCACGGCTTTCCACCGCATGACGGATGGGCAAGTCGAGCGAACAATTCAAACACTTGAGGGCGTATTTGCGATCTTGTGTGTTAGATTTTCGGGAAGGCTGGTTGGACCATCTATGTCTAATTGAGTTCGCCTACAACAATAGTTTTCACTCTAGCATACAAATGGCCCGTTTGAAGCATTATATAGGCGAAAATGTAGGTCTCCACTGATGGTTCGAGGTGGGTGAGGCAACGTATTCGGACTGAAGTCATTCAAGAAACAAATGATAAGGCATGGATGATTCGAGCGGATCAAAACAGCTCATAGCCGCCATAAGTCCTATGCGGATCATCGGAAAAGAGATCTTGAATTCAAGAGGGGAGGAAGTATTTTTAAAAGTGTCCCCAATGAAGGGAGTGATGCGCTTTGGTAAGAAAGGGAAATTGAGCTCAAGGTTTATTGGGCCATATGAGATCTTGCGAAGAGTTGGGAATGTGGCTTACGAATTAGCACTTCCACAAGAGCTGGAAGAAGTGCATCCGGTATTTCATGTGTCAATGTTACGAAAATACTTGCACGATCCAAGTCACGTCATCCTTCCCCAGGAGATAGTTCTTAATAAAGAGCTTCAATATGAAGAGGCTCCGGTAGAAATACTTGATAGAAAGGTCCAACGCCTTAGAAATAAAGATATTGCTTCCGTGAAAGTCCTATGGAAGAATCACTCCACAGAGGAAGCCACCTGGGAAGCGGAAGAGGCGATGAAAGTCAAATATCCATTCCTATTTGACTAAGGTAATAAAAAAAAAATGCATTACATAGTACTTCATATGTGTGCCATTTGCGTGTCTATATGCATGTGTTACAACCTTATTCTCATTCGAGGACGAATGCTTCTTAAGTAAGGGAGAATGTAAAGCCCCAAATTAGTGTTGCAATAACAATAAACATTATTGTGTCTATGTGATTATGTTACACCTTATTCACATTCGAGGACGAATGTTGCTTAAGGAGGAGAGAATGTGAAACCCGGAAAAAAAATAATATATAGTTGTGGTTGTGTTAATAAAAATATATATAAATAAGAAAACAAAGAATAAATTGCATGTGATGGAGTTAGTGTTAAAGTTGGATAAATAGATAGATGAAATGAAAATAGGAAAACAAAAAAAGAAAAACAAAACAAAAGAAAAAAAAAGAAAAAAAAAGTGGATGTGTGCAGCAACATGCACGTCCACTTCCCTATCCCCTCCCCTTAATTCATCTCAACTCTTACCCTTCCACCTTCCACCTCCCACACTTCTACTTATACATTGTACTTGACACAAATAAAATACCTAGCACAAAGAATACAAAAATCAGAAAAAACAAGTGAACAAGAAGAGAAAAAAATCTGAAAAACATCAAGAGAGGAAGGAGAACAAAAAATAGGAATACTAGGGAGCAATGATCACTTGTAGCAACAAAACAACAATCATTTTTACGCTTACAAGGTGAGTTTTCTCACTCAGAAATTCTTGGTAACATCCTTTATTTTTAGTTCAATACATGTTAGAATAAGAATTGAGTGTTGAAAAGAAATATTGAACTTTTGATTGTTTAGACAACTAGTTGCGTCATGAAATTTACGAACTGTTCTCACTGAGTTATAATTGTTAGAATTTGATGAAATTCGGAGGAGTGGTACAACTCTCTAATATGATCATATAGAACCAAAAATGAGGTAAAATGGACGTACGGTTTGAAAGTTATCATAGTTCAAAGTTCCTGCCTTAGATTTGGTCGAAATTCGGAAAGGCATAATTACGGACTATTTTTGTTGAGTTTTACTTATTAGAATTATATGAAAATTTACATGGTTGTAAATCTCTCTGTTACGGACATATATATATAAAGATTTATTAAAACGGACTTACGAGTTTAGAGTTATTGTAGTTTGAAGTTGCTGCCTCGGATTCGTCGGAATCCAGAAGGGCAGGACGTTGAAACGTAAAACTGTACTAATCTGTGGGGAATATGAAAATTGTTGCTAAATGAAAGTTCTATATCTCTTTGTTGTGGAAATTGTGAGACCTTACGGGGGTCTATACGACTTACGGATTGAGAGTTATCGCTGTTTAAAGTTTCTGCCTCGGATCTATCGAGATCCAGGAAGGGCAGCGAATAAAAGTGTAAAACTGTACCAAATGGTATAGAATATGAAAGAATGGTTCACATGGAGACGTGTAGCTCTCTGTTCTCGTCGTTTTGAAAATTTATGGGGATTGAACGGGTTTACAGATTAGGAGTTATGACTATTATAAGATTGGGTGCTGTTTAATAAAAATTCTGCCGAAACAAATTTCATGTGACTGTTTTGAGGATAAATTTGTGTTAGTTACCCAAAGTAGTTTTAAATAAAATTTGGTACAGTGAAATATCCCCGTCTTACCTTAGTTTCCGCTTGAGAAACACCTTAGTTGGAGTTATGGTTAAAAAGTTATAATCGTTACAAGTATGAATGACAGAATGTTAGAAAAGAGAATAGTATTTATTTGATCTTCTGAAAAATATGAAAAGTGAATACGTGTTCACATAAATATATAAATATATAATGGATCGGGTTGCACGCCGCAACAAAACGTAAAGTGAATACGCGTTCACAAATACGTAAACATAATGGATCGGGTTGCACGCCGCAACAAAACGTAAAGTGAATACGTGTTCACATAAATATATAAATATATAATGGATCGGGTTGCACGCCGCAACAAAACATAAAGTGAATACGCGTTCACAAATACGTAAACATAATGGATCGGGTTGCGCGCAACAAAAGCGTAAAGTGAATACGTGTTCACAAATACGTAAATATAATGGATCCGTTGCGCGCAACAAAACGTAAAGTGAATCTGGCGTTCTCAAATACGTAAACATAATGGATCGGGTTGCGCGCAACAAAACGTAAAGTGAATACGTGTTCACAAATACGTAAATATAATGGATCGGGTTGCACGCCGCAATAAATATGAAAAATGAATACATGTTCACCTATATATAAATATGAAAAGTGAATACGCGTTCACAAATATATAAATGTAACAAACATATGGAAATGCAGGGGAATGTCCTAACGTATAATACGAGATAAAATGAAGTGTTAGTTAAACTGAGAATTTCCTATGAGGAGTTGCTGCATATTTAAAAATATTGTAACCTGATATGGTTTTACAATATGATTATTACATTATAATGTGATTGCACTTGGAATATTGTGGTGTTGCTTTGAATTGTAGGGTAAGGTTCTCACTCAGCCCCAGATGGTAGGGCTGACTCTTTATTTAACATGTTTCAGGAAAACGTGATAGAGGAAAGGCTCCACGCCAAGGCTAGCGATCGTCTCGCAGCCTCTTGTCATACCAAGTCCATTGCTTCGGGCTTGGTACTCGTCAGGTCCAGAATGTCAGTTACAGTGTCTCGGGAAATGCCCATGTGGAATGGTCTCCCTTCCAACTTAGAATAATCTTTGTCAGTATGTCTATGTAGAAATAATATTTGCACGAGCATAGGCTCGCGTTATGTTTTCAATAAAGTCATAAACAGATTTCTTTATTTTTATTTTTATTAATAGCTCCGTATTTGAATATAAGGTTAAATTTCTAAATAAAGAGAATTAAATGGTGCTCCTGGTGGGAAATAATTGTCCAGGTGCCATCACGCCCTAAGTAAAGGCTTAGGAAAATTTGGGGTGTGACACTCAATTAGACATAGATGGTCCAACCAGCTTCCCTGAAAATCTAACACACAAGATCGCAACATGTCCTCAAGTGTTTGAATTGTTCGCTCAGCTTGCCCATTTGTTTGCGGGTGGAAAGTCGTGCTTAACTTAACTTTTGTCCCGAGACCCTGCTGGAAACTTTGCCAAAAGTGTGAGGTGAACTGGGAACCCCTATCTGAAATAATTTGTAAAGGAATCCCGTGTAACCGCACAATCTCCTTCAAATAAATTTGTGCGTACTGTGGTGCGCGATACGTAGTCTTGATCGGTAAGAAATGGGCTGACTTTGTAAGCCGATCAACAATCACCCAAATAGAATCATACCCTTCTCGAGTTTTCGGTAGACCAGTTACAAAATTCATATGAATCGCCTCCCATTTCCCCATGGGGACTCCAATGTCCTGAAGTAATCCGCCAGGTTTTTGATGTTCAACTTTCACCTGCTGACATATAAGACATCTCCCGACAAACTCCGCAACGTCTTTCTTCATCCCGTCCCATCAGTAATTTTTCTTGAGGTCCTGATACATTTTTGTTGACCCTGGATGAATGGAATATCTTTTGTTGTGACCCTCATCTAAGATCTTCCTCCTTAGATCCTTTACCTTAGGAACACATAACCTACCCTTATACCGAAGGGTTCCGTCATTATCTCCCAATGTAAACTGTGAAGGTTTTCCCTGTTGGATCCTCTCCCGAGATCCAACAAACTTCGTATCCTCAAAATGACTTTCTTTTATTTCTGAAGCTAAGACAGACTGCGAGGTATCATGTACCACCACCCTACCTTCATCGATCTCAGTTAAGCTAACCCCGAGGTTTCCCAATCTTTGTACCTCCCGAACAATACCCCTCTTTTGTATTGCCAAATGGGCCAAGATG
Source organism: Przewalskia tangutica (assembly GCA_029844215.1). Taxonomy (NCBI): domain Eukaryota; kingdom Viridiplantae; phylum Streptophyta; class Magnoliopsida; order Solanales; family Solanaceae; genus Przewalskia; species Przewalskia tangutica. The sequence continues at coordinate 95,262,009 of CM056732.1, read as the reverse complement.
CCCATTGATCTCTCGAGTCGTCGACCACGTTAGCTTTCGGGATGGTAAAGAATACTAAGGTCATAATCCTTAAGCAACTCTAACCATCTTCTTTGTCGGAGATTCAAATCCTTCTGCGTGGTTATGTACTGCAAACTCTTATGATTTGGGTAATTCTTCTCATGTATCTTCAATTGTCTAGATGCATACGCAATAACCTTTCCAAACTGCATCAAGACACATCATAACCCAACTCTAGAGGCATCGCATGATAGGCGTGAACCATAGCATCCCGATGGTAAGGTTAGAATCATGCGATGAGTCAACAATTCCTTTAGTTTCAAAGCGGCTTCACATGCTTCGACCTGGTACTTAACCGCTTTTGAGTCAACCGGTCAAGGAGCGTGAGACTAGAAAAACCTTTTACGAATCTTCTATAATACCCAGCCAAACCCAAGAAACTTCTAACCTCTGTCGGAGTGGTCGGTTTTGGCCAGTTCCTCACTGCTTCTATCTTCTGGGGGTCTACCATAATTTCATCCCTTGACACAACATGACCCAAAAAGGCTACTTTTTCCAACCAAAATTCACACTTTGAAAATTTAGTATATAGTTTCTCCTGTTTCAAGACTTGAAGCACTACCCTCAGATGCTCTTCATGTTCTTCAACACTCTTACTATAGATTAGGATATCATCTATGAACACAATCACGAACAAATCTAGGAATGGTTTGAAGATTCTGTTCATTAAATCCATAAAAGCTGCTGGGGCATTGGTTAACCCAAAAGACATGACCAAGAACTCATAATGGCCGTATCGGGTTCTAAAGGTTGTTTTGGATATATCATCTGGATTTATTTTTAGCTGGTGATATCCCGAACGGAGATCAATCTTGGAAAAATAGCTAGCTCCCTAAAGTTGGTCAAAAAGATCATCGATTCTTGTTAATGGGTACCGGTTCTTGATCGTGACCTTATTGAGCTGCCGATAATCGATGCACATTCAGAGCGATCCGTCTTTCTTTTTCACAAACAGGACTGGTGCACCCCAAGGGGAAACACTAGGCCTTATAAAGCCTTTATCCAGAAGATCCTTCAATTGTTCTTTTAACTCCCTTAATTCAGCTGGGGCCATTTGATATGGAGGAATAGAAATGGGTTTTGTACCCGGAATTAACTCTATAGCAAACTCCACTTCTCTATCCGGAGGAAGGCCCGGAAGATCTTCAGGAAAAACCTCCGGAAAATTTCGAACAATAGGAACATCATTCATTTGAGGATTCCTTTTGGGTATACACTATATTAGCAGAATCACGTACTCCACTCTGTGACTTCTCAATAACTTTTGAGCCCCAAGGTAGGAAATAAACCGACGAGGATATTCCAATCCTACCGCTTATAACAACTTACGGTTCTCGGAAAAAGTTAATCTCACTATCTTTCACGACAATCTAACATGGCATAACATGCGGACAACCAATCCATACCCAAAATGACGCGTGAAGTCTACCATATCAAGTAGTACTAGGTTCACCATTGTTCCCCTGCCATTCACTTCTAATGGAAAATTATTTACCACCCGAGAGGCCCAAATTGAGGCCCCTACTGGTGTCATAACCTCAACAGGTTCACTTAAATAAGAAGGTTCTACATGTAAATTCTTAGCAAAGCCCATTGACACATATGAAAATGTAGAGTCGGGATCGTATAATACAAATGCAGGAATACTCGAGACTAGCAAAATACTTGTGACCACCGCATTAGATGCTTCTGCCTCATTCCTCTGGGGCAAAGCGTAGAGCCGATTAGAATTGTTGGGTTGTTGACCTCCCTAACTCTGGCGGGGTTGGTTTCCCTGATTTCCACAGCACGGTGTGGTTGCTTCTGACCTCCCCTGAATAGATTGAGTTTGGGTCCTCTTCTTGCAATCCCTGACATAGTGGCCTGACTCTCCACAGTTATAACACATCTTCGTTAAGAGCCGACATTCTCCAGTGTTTCCTTTGACAAATCTTACAAATCGGTTTGTCACCTCTTGTGTTAGGGTTGGTGGCCTTGTCCTTGCTACTTTGGTAATTAGACCAAATGTGCCCCTTAGGCTTGAAATAAGACTGGCCCACAGATTGGTTCGGTCCTGAAGATCCCATACTAAACTCCTGCTTCTGATTTTGACTCTAGTTAAATGATCCTGACGTCCGAAATCTCTTCTGCGAATATTCTCTTTTTGCTTTAGCGAAACCTTCTACCCTCATTGTCATACCGACGATCTGAAGGTATGCCCGATAATGGGCTAATGCCACTACCTTCTCTTCCAAGTTTGAGTTTAAACCCTTAACAACTCTTTTGACCTTCTCCCTTTCTGTAGGAATAATATGTGCGTTGTATGCTAACAATCGGATGAATTAGGTATTATATTCTATCACATTGCGGTCTCCTTGTTTCAACGGTTCAAACTCACGTCTGAGCGCATCTTTTCGGGAGTTAGGCATGTACTTTTCACTGAATGCAGCTCTGAACTCCCCCCACGTCATCGGTGGTGACATCGGAAAATGATTTCTTCTAAAAATTTTCCACCACACCCGTGTGTTGTCCACTAACCGTGCGATTACCAAATTGACGTCATGCGTCTCCACACATCCTCGTGTAAACAGTAGGTTTTCTACCTCATCGAGAAATACTATTGGGTTAGACTTGTAGTCCTTCCCTGTATAGATATGTTCCCTTCTTCTCACAAAATTTGCCCCATAGTCTATCTGGTACCTCTCCTACCTTTTCGGTCGGTGGTGCAGTCACATCTGGTTATTTTATCGTTGTACACTCCCTTCCACAATCCTTTGAAGGAGGTAGTACGAGAATCAAGTCTTTGAAAAGACTCAAAGATAGACACGAGAAAAGTATGAAAGAAGTGAAACTTTAGGATGTTATTCCGTTTACTTATTACTAAGGTGGCGCGCACACCGTCGCAATAAGTAACCGTTCAAACACCCAACTCGAAGAAACTTCCTAGAATCTCCTAACCTGGTTTAGCTTTGATACCAACTTGTCACGCCCCGACTTTTCCTAAGTCTTTACTTAGGGCGTGATGACACCTGGACAATTATTTTCCACCAGGAGCACCATTTAATTCTCTTTATTTAGAAATTTAAACTTATATTCAAATACGGAGCTATTAATAAAAATAACAATAAAGAAATTTGTTTATGACTTTATTGAAAATATAACGCGAGCTCATGCTCGTGCAAATATTGTTTCTACATAGACATACTGACAAATATTATTCTAAGTTGGAAGGGAGACCATTCCACACGGACATTTCCCGAGACACTGGAACTGACATCCTGAACCTGACGATTACCAAGCCCGAAGCAATGGACTTGGTATGACAAGAGGCTGCGGGACGATCGCTAGCCTTGGCGTGGAGCCTTTCCTCTATCACGCTTTCCTGAAACATGTTAAATAAAGAGTCAGCCCTACCATCTGGGGCTGAGTGAGAACCTTACCCTGCAATTCAAAGTAACACCACAATATTCCAAGCACAATCACATTATAACGTAATAAGCATATTGCAAAAACATATCAGGTTGCAACATTTTTAAATATGCAACAACTCCTCATAGGAAATTCTCGGTTTAACTAACACTTCATTTTATCTCGTATTATACGTTAAGACATTCCCCTGCATTTCCACATGTTTATTACATTTATATATTTGTGAACGCGTATTCACTTTTCATATTTATATATAGGTGAACATGTATTCATCTTTCATATTTGTTGCGGCGTGCAACCCGATCCATTATATTTACGTATTTGTGAACACGTATTCACTTTACGTATCAGGTTGAAATTTGTTTCGGCAGAATTTTTATTAAACATAACCCAATCTTAGAATAATCATAACTCCTAATCTGTAAACCCGTTCAAGCCCCATAAAATCTCAAAACGACGAGAACAGAGAGATACACGTCTCCATGTGAACCATACTTTCATATTCTGTACCATTTGGTACAGTTTTACACTTTTATTCGCTGCCCTTTCTGGATCTCGATAGATCCGAGGCAGAAACTTTAAACAGCGATAAATCTCAATCCGTAAGTCGGATAGACCCCCGTAAGGTCTCAAAATGTCCACAACAAATAGATCTAGAACTTTCATTTAGAAACAATTTTCATATTCCCCACATATTAGTACAGTTTCACGTTTCAACGTCCTGCCCTTCTGGATTCCGATGAATCCGAGGCAGCAACTTCAAACTACCATAACTCTCAACTCGTAAGTCCGTTTTAATAAATCTTTATATATATCTGTCCATAACAGAGAGATTTACAACCATGTAAATTTTCATATAATTCTAGTAATTAAAATTCAATAAAAATAGTCCATAATTATGTCTTTCCGAATTTCGGCCAAATCTAAGGCAGGAACTTTGAACTATGATAACTTTCAAACCGTATGTCCATTTTACCTCATTTTTGGTTCTATATGATCATAATAGAGAGGTGTACCATTATTCCAAATTTCATCAAATTCTAACAATTATAACTCAGTGAAAACAGTTCGTAAAGTTCATGACGCAACTAGTTGTCTAAACAATCAAAAGTTCAATATTTCTTTTCAACACTCAATTCTTAATCTAATATGTATTGAACTTAAAATAAAGGATATTACCAAGAATTTCTGAGTGAGAAAACTCACCTTGTAAGTGTGAAAAAGATTGTGGTTCGGTTGCTACAACCACCCTTGCTCCTTAGTGTTCCCTAATTTTCTTGTTCTCCTTCCTCCCTTGATATTTTCTTGATTTTTTTCCTTCTTGTTCACTTGTTTTTTTTCTGATTTTCTAACCTTTATGTTATGTACTTTGTTTGTGTGTAAATACAATGTATAAGTGGAGAATTTTCTATAACCTATGGGAGGTGAAAAACCAAAAGATTGAAGGAAAATGAAAAGGGGGGGGGGGGGGGGAAGGGTAAGGGAAGGGTACGTGCATCTTTGGGCATCTTTGCATATCATTTTTTTTTTTCTTTTGTTTTTTCTTTTTGTTTTCTTATTTTCATTTCATCTATCTATTTATCCAACTTTAACACTAACTCTATCCCATGCAATTTATTCATTGTTTTCTTATATATATATATATATATATATATATTTTTTATTAACTCAACCACAACTATATATTATTATTATTATTTTTTTCCGGATTTTACACAAAAACATTGACAAGATTTGTATTATCACAAAGAGGATGCAAATGTATCCGTAAAGGCAAACAAAACATAATATATGTTGACAAAATTTCAATTCAATATAGCCAAGAAAAGCAAGTTATACATCTTCTCCTAGCTCACAATATTTCCTGTTGGACCATTTATAGGACAAGATCTCATTCATATGAATTTACCCTCACATTTGTACAGTCGGACATAGCAAAAGAAAGGTCCAGAAATAGTTTAACCCTTTAGCAAGCATACTAAACAGTAGTAGTGTGATCACAGATAAAACCATTTCCCAAATATGTTAATTCGGCATTCTCATAAATAGACATGCTTCACATAAACTGTGTTTCTTACTAAGGCAAAATGAAGCATGTTACTAGAAGAACAACTCAGACAAGGATGACTTCAACATCAAAGACATAATGAACACCCATTCCAATAAACTTAGACATATGTGTACAACAGTAGACATTCTACTTAGCAATCAAACAAGGCCTATCTTGATACAAGTTTAGACATTCTATTTTATAAATCAATCATAATACCCTGATTATATGCATAGATTACACTCATACTAATTTTTACTGAACTCATCCAAACACAACATCATGGGGGTATTTGACTGATCATGTTTATATGATTTAGATTTAAAGACGGATCATATCACATACTCCGTAAATTGCATTTCGCCACATAAAAAGATAGGTGGTCATCGATTACGCTACTACATACCATTTAAAACACTTAGACTACCAAATTAACTAATCGTAACATGAAGAATCCAACTAAGAAACGTCCATCTGACTTATATCGGCCAAACACATAAACTAATACAATTAACATCGATCAAATTCATGATAAACACGCATAGCACAGAAATCGAGCAAAATATGAGAGGAGTTCGATTTTACCTTCTCCGGACAGCGAACCGAGGCAGCGTATCAAATCGTCGACTCGCTCGGGTTTTGGTTTTGCGATGCGAGTAAAAGGGCTAAGTTTGTTTGCTGATTTCTTGGCTGAATTTGAAAGAAGGGGTTTCGAACTTCCTGTTCTTATGATGTTGATAGTCTGGGTGCTGAGCCCCCTCACTCCCGATGCCTGTCGATGAGAAAGGTTTTCAGACTGTTTCCCCCCCCTCGATTCCTGATTGCTCTGTTGATTATTGCTTATTGGACTGCTCTCCTCACTGAGCTCCGTCATACTCTGCCCTAAATGCCTATTGCATGTGCTTTATATAGCCATGGTTCGAGTTCTAATGTTGGTAAGTAATCAAGGCTGATTTTAGACTAACATTTGGTGCTGATTCTTACTCTGATCTCGTGCGATTTCGTTGAAGGTTCTTACCATAAAAGGGGCGATTTTGTGTGATTCGAATAATACTGGTAGGGAAAGGAATCCCGATTTCTAGGCGAGAATCGTGGGTAAAGGGAGAGGAGCCTGCGGCGGGTCCTCGGGGTTTTCTAGGGCTGCGTTTTCTGAAGAGGTGAAGGGGATGAAGTCTGGGTCAAGAGGAAGTGGGCTGGACGGGGAAAAGAAAATAGGGGTGTGGGCTGCGGGTGAGGAAATAAAGGATGTGGGGGTTGGGCTGTATTGTGGTATTGGGTCAGTGAAGGGTAGCATTTAATTAGTTAGGGTAGTTAGATTTAATTAGGTATTTAATTTTAGGTGCTTAATTAGTTAATTAGTGGTAAATTAAATTAAAGTTGTGATTAAATTATTTAGGTGCTTTATTAGACTAATTGTTATAAATACGGGCGTGCTATTTAATTAGTGCTTAATATTTTAGAATGCGACGCTATTATTTAAAATCTTATTATTGTGCAAAAATAAGTTATGAAATTGCTTTGCGTATAAATGTGACTATGCTACCTGACACGACGTCATTGTTAAATTAATTATTTTATGCATTTATTATTAATTATTAAGAATTGTTTGACAGGATTTAAAATTAATTAATGCGGGCGCGGGACTCTAAGTGCTTAATACTCTACGTAAGACGCGGTGCCATTATTAAATTGCTTATTTATGTCTGTATTTAATGTTTTATCGCTGCATTTTATTATAAAAAATCATAAAAAATATTTTACAAAATTAGTCTAATTTTATAGCTAATGACTGGACGGGAGGGTCAAAATTGGGTGTCAACAACTTGTCCCTCTTTGTATGGAGATGATGGAAGAATCTTCAGACAAAGACGTTGACTCATAGCCAATTTTGTCTCGATCCTCAGATTTGCAAAAATGTTGGGCAATTAAGACAAGTGTGCGGACTGCGTCGATGTCGAGTTATGACGACACTGGGCTACCATGGTCAAAACACCAAGGCGGGCTAACGCGGACTCAAAGCTTGTCCCAGTGTCGAGTTATGACGACACTGGGTTACCATGGTCGAAACACCAGGGCGGGCTAACGCGGACTCAAAATTTGTCCCAGTGTCGAGTTATGATGACACTGGGCTATGGTGCAAAAAGTAAAAAAATAAAAATAACTGGCTTGAACCTGGGGTGTACCGCTATGGCTTATGGTGCTGGGTTCTATGGTGATGTGGAGCGAGTGGACCGACGCTTGAGGCCGCTTCTGCCATTCGTTGGGAAGGTTGGCCCCCCAACAAATTGCCCCGGTTCGCTGTAAGAGAAAATCCACGTTGTGCTCCTGCTCCTGCATGCTAAGGCTTAAACAAACGGTTAGTGCATAACTGTTAAGGCAAAATGATGATGCATAATTTTTAAAGCAATGCAACTGTGAGTAGAAAATGTTATCCTGCAAAAATGTGATGCCTGTTGTGTTGATGCGATGCTGCAAATGCCATGATTTCGCCCTTGCATGGACGTGTTGTGATTGTGAATGCAGATATGTTGTCCTTGCTGGGACTGTCCCTGTAGACTAAAGCTCAAAGAAGAGTTAGTGCATAACTGCTAAGACAGAATAACAAAACATGAGTAAGAATGCAATTTGAGAGTATAGAAATCGTCCTTGCGTGGATGTTGATGATAGCGTCACTTTCAGACTTGCGTCATGGCGTCGTTTTCGGACTTGTTGTGTTGATGACGTCGTTGCCTGGACGTATTGCTGCTGGCGTCGTTGCGTAGACGCAATGCTGATGATGTCGTTGCCTGGACATAATGCTGATAACGTCGTTGCTTGGACGTATTGCTGCTGGCGTCGTTGCGTAGACGCCGATCTTTGGTGATGTCGTTGCCTAGATCTGATCGCGATAACGTCGTCGCTGGGCGTATTCTTCTTTGGCGTCGTTGCGTAGACGCAATGCCAATCACGTCGTTATGCGGGCGTGTTCTTTCTTGGCGTCGTTTCGGACTTCTTTGTCTTGATGGCGTCGTTGCTGGGCGTATTCTTCTTGGCGTCGTTGCGTGACGCAATCGATGATGTCGTTGCACGGACATAATCGCGATAACGTCGTTGCTTGGGCGTATTCTTTCTTTGGCGTCGTTGCGTGACGCACGCGATGATGTCGTTACTGGACATAATGCTGATAACGTCGTTACTGGGCGTATTCTTCTTTGGCGTCGTTGCGTAGACGCAATCGCGATGATGTCGTTACTGGACATAATCGCGATAACGTCGTTGCTGAGCGTATTCTTTGGTGGCGTCGTTGCGTACGCACGTCTTGATGATGTCGTTGCACGGACATAATCGCGATAACGTCGTTGCTGGACATATTCTTTGGTGGCGTCGTTGCGTGACGCAATCGCGATGATGTCGTTGCACTGGACATAATCGCGATAACGTCGTTGCTGGGCGTATTCTTTCTTGGCGTCGTTTTCGGATTTGTTGCTGTTCAGTTCTTTGTCTGGACGTGTTGTTGATGGGGTCGTTTTCGGACTTTTTGTGCTGATAACGTCGTTGCACGGGCGTGTTATTCTTTGCTCGCAGTAGAATAAATGCTCCTGCAAGCTAAGCTTGAGAAAACATTAGTGTATACCTATTTAAATGAAATGATAAACACATATGAGAAGTGCAATTTTATGGGTAGAGATGTCGTCCCTGATATGCGAGATGGTGCGAGGTGTTGTCCTTGCACGGACGTGCTAGACGCTGCAACTGATGAATTGTCATGATGCCTTTGTTGGGTGCGAGGCGTTGGTTGCAAATTTGACTTTATGCCCGCGCTGATGCGCTAGCCCTTGTTGCGGAATTCAGAATTCTGACTGTTGATTGTTGATGCCTTTTTCTGCTTCTAAATTCTTGATGTTAGTTCCATATCGTTGCATGTGTACTTTTTAGTTATGTTTCCTTTGGTTCGTTGTTCATTGTTTAAATTAAATTTTACATTTAATTGGATGCACAACAAGAATTTAATGTGTACTACGGCATTTGGGCATATGCCCGTGCACCACCTCATGTAGTTCTTTTATAAAAAAAAAACTATTAATTAACGGTTCACAAATGATCTCCATAGGGAGTGGTCTTAATTTTTTTGCCCTACTTAACAATTTATTCTTTTAAAAATAGCCCCCACGCTTCAGAAAATTCGCTAGGCAATACTTTTGTTGCACTTCGAACATAAATTGTGAACATAAAATAGTTTAATAAATCTTCTCAATTATCCACAAGTCATGCCTTATAGACAAGCTATAAATTATGCTAGATGGACAATAAAAGACTTTTGTTTCACATAAGGCATTACTTCTGGCTCTTGCAAAGCAGGAGTGTAGGATATGTCAAATAGTGAACTGGTCAATTGACCACAACTTCTGCTTTATAGGTAAAAATTAGAATTTATATTTGATGATCAACAAAAGTTCTTTTCATTAATTTTTTTCAAAATAAAGTCATTTTTAAAGTTTTTATTTAGCGAGAACAAAAAAATAAAAACCCAACACTTTTAAAGACAGCTCGTCATTTCCTGCAAGTTGAAAGATTTTATGGGTTAGTGTTGTGCCCTCAGATTAATTGCAATAATAACTTTGTACACTTTTGACTTTTAAAGTACTGTAATTAAATAAACTAGCTAATACTAGAATTCAGAAGTAATTAAAAGAAATTAGTTCTTTATTAATCTCTTGCACAAGCTGTGGAAAAAACTCGAATGCCCACATAACAGAGATCAGCATGACAATCCATATATCGTCATGCTTTTATTTCATACATAAACTGAAAGTATATATGTCCTAGAAACAATCATTTTAGGAGCACATGTACTTGAACACATTCATATTATTAATAAGATTAATATATATTTGGCATTTACAATTATTGAATTATTATTTGATTGTTTATATTATTCATTAATGTGCATCCCTTGAACTTACATTGTCATTAATAGTGTGAGATATTAATGATAGAGTGTAGTTCTTAAAATAGCCTAGACTAATGATCATTGAGAATGGATATCAATGATATGTTATAAGTCGACGTGTAGTGCGTCACATTCTTGAGAATGTAGTATATCTCACTTTCTGCAAGCAATAGTTGCTAGTGATGGACACATGGATACTCTTGGGAGTATTGACATACCTGCGATAAACTATTTGTTATACATGTCTGTAGTATTATCGTGTGGGAGATAGAGGTCCTTAGACTTGAGGTCAATATCGCCTTGTTTACTGCGAATGCACTTTGATCACGTCCTGGCTCAAATGCCTTATAGGTTGAGGCGCGGCTTGTATTGGGTGCATTACGAAGTAGATTGAAGGTGGTAGTTGAGCGAGAATAGGATTCATTCCTCGATTGGAGTTTCGAGAGAACACTCGACCACCGGAGATGTTAGGTCGACCAAGTCATTGGCGATCACGAGAGACATATCTAGGATATGGTCTAGTTGTCGACTAACATAGATGAGATAAAGTGATCAAGCCATTTGGATAGACACTTGGCAAATCTTAAGCTTGATCGAGTGTGTCGCGAATGAAAGGAATTTATCATCTCACATGAGGTTTGTTTACTTGAGTCTTGTAAGCGTCTTCACATATTGGGTCCGTCGCGTGGCCGTCTAGGAGTTCCGTGTGAACCTTGATTTGATCAAGTCTTGGATGTGTGAAGGCCTAAAGGGTCACACTAGTCGATTGTCTTTTCGGTCTAAGGGTATATTGAGAGAATGTAAAATATCGGATTTTGAATCAAGATATTTTATTTTATAATAAATTATGGGATAATTTTCATTTGATGAAAATTAATTAATTAAGTTAAAATTAAGTCTTGGATTTAATTAGAATCAAACGTCTGAAAATAAATAAAGGCAGCATATGATGGGCCAGATTCGTGGCCTGCAATTTGGATTTGGGTCGAGTTTTGGCTGATCCAAATCTGATTAGTGTTGTGCCCTCAGATTAATTGCAATAATAACTTTGTACACTTTTGACTTTTAAAGTACTGTAATTAAATAAACTAGCTAATACTAGAATTCAGAAGTAATTAAAAGAAATTAGTTCTTTATTAATCTCTTGCACAAGCTGTGGAAAAAACTCGAATGCCCACATAACAGAGATCAGCATGACAATCCATATATCGTCATGCTTTTATTTCATACATAAACTGGAAGTATATATGTCCTAGAAACAATCATTTTAGAAGCACATGTACTTGAACACATTCATATTATTAATAAGATTAATATATACTTGGCATTTGCAATTATTGAATTATTATTTGATTGTTTATATTATTCATTAATGTGCATCCCTTGAACTTACATTGTCATTAATAGTGTGAGATATTAATGATAGAGTGTAGTTCTTAAAATAGCCTAGACTAATGATCATTGAAAATGGGATATCAATGATATGTTATAAGTCGACATGTGGTCTGCATCACATTCTTAGAGAATGTAGTATATCTCACTTACTGCAAGCAATAGTTGCTAGTGATGGACACATGGATACTCTTGGGAGTATTGGCATACCTGGCGATAAACTATTTGTTATACATGTCTAGAGTATTATCGGCGTGTGGGAGATAGAGTCCTTAGACTTGAGGTCAATATCGCCTTGTTTACGAGCAATGCACTTTGATCATGTCTAAGCTCAAATGCCTTATAGGTTGAGACGCGGCTTGTATTGGGTGCGTTACGAAGTAGATTGAAGGTGGTAGTTGAGCGAGAATAGGATTCATTCCTCGATTGGAGTTTGAGAGAACACTCGACACCGAGAGATGTTAGGTCGACCAAGTCATTGGCGATGCAAGACATATCTAGGATATGGTCTAGTTGTCGACTAACATAGATGAGATAAAGTGATCAAGCCATTTGGATGAACACGACAAATCTTAAGCTTGATCGAGTGTGTCGCGAATGAAAGGAATTTATCATCTCACATGAGGTTTGTTTACTTGAGTCTTGTAAGCGTCTTCACATATTGGGTCCGCACGTGGCCGTCTAGGAGTTCCGTGTGAACCTTGATTTGATCAAGTGCCGATGTGTGAAGGCCTAAAGGGTCACACTAAGTCGATTGTCTTTTCGGTCTAAGGGTATATTGAGAGAATGTAAAATATCGGATTTTGAATCAAGATATTTTATTTTATAATAAATTATGGGATAATTTTCATTTGATGAAAATTAATTAATTAAGTTAAAATTAAGTCTTGGATTTAATTAGAAGTAAACGTCTGAGAAAATAAATAAAGGCAGCATAACAAATGGGCGACTGGCCCACTGCAATTTGGATTTGGGTCAGGTTTTGAAGCCTGATCCAAATCTGATTAGTGTTGTGCCCTCAGATTAATTGCAATAATAACTTTGTACACTTTTGACTTTTAAAGTACTGTAATTAAATAAACTAGCTAATACTAGAATTCAGAAGTAATTAAAAGAAATTAGTTCTTTATTAATCTCTTGCACAAGCTGTGGAAAAAACTCGAATGCCCACATAACAGAGATCAGCATGACAATCCATATATCGTCATGCTTTTATTTCATACATAAACTGAAAGTATATATGTCCTAGAAACAATCATTTTAGGAGCACATGTACTTGAACACATTCATATTATTAATAAGATTAATATATACTTGGCATTTGCAATTATTAAATTATTATTTGATTGTTTATATTATTCATTAATGTGCATCCCTTGAACTTACATTGTCATTAATAGTGTGAGATATTAATGATAGAGTGTAGTTCTTAAAATAGCCTAGACTAATGATCATTGAGAATGAGATATCAATGATATGTTATAAGTCGACATGTGGTCTGCATCACATTCTTAGAGAATGTAGTATATCTCACTTCTTGAGCAATAGTTGCTAGTGATGGACACATGGATACTCTTGAGAGTATTGGCATACCTGGCGATAAACTATTTGTTATACATGTCTAGAGTATTATCGTGTGGGAGATAGAGTCCCAGACTTGAGGTCAATATCGCCTTGTTTACGGAGCAATGCACTTTGATCATGTCTAGCTCAAATGCCTTATAGGTTGAGGCGGCTTGTATTGGGTGCATTACGAGTAGATTGAAGGTGGTAGTTGAGCGAGAATATGATTCATTCCTCGATTGGAGTTTGAGAGAATACTCACCGAGAGATGTTAGGTCGACCAAATCATTGGCGACGCAGAGACATATCTAGGATATGGTCTAGTTGTCGACTAACATAGATGAGATAAAGTGATCAAGCCATTTGGATAGACACGGCAAATCTTAAGCTTGATCGAGTGTGTCGCGAATGAAAGGAATTTATCATCTCACATGAGGTTTGTTTACTTGAGTCTTGTAAAGCGTCTTCACATATTGGGTCGTCGTGGCGCGTCTGGGAGTTAGTGTGAACCTTGATTTGATCAAGTCGGATGTGTGAAGGCCTAAAGGGTCACACTAAGTCGATTGTCTTTTCGGTCTAAGGGTATATTGAGAGAATGTAAAATATCGGATTTTGAATCAAGATATTTTATTTTATAATAAATTATGGGATAATTTTCATTTGATGAAAATTAATTAATTAAGTTAAAATTAAGTCTTGGATTTAATTAGAATCAAACGTCTGAAAATAAATAAAGGAAGCATATATGGCGGTTAATTGGCGCTGCAATTAATTTGGATTGGGTTTTGAAGCCTGATCCAAATCTGATTAGTGTTGTGCCCTCAGATTAATTGCAATAATAACTTTGTACACTTTTGACTTTTAAAGTACTGTAATTAAATAAACTAGCTAATACTAGAATTCAGAAGTAATTAAAAGAAATTAGTTCTTTATTAATCTCTTGCACAAGCTGTGGAAAAAACTCGAATGCCCACATAACAGAGATCAGCATGACAATCCATATATCGTCATGCTTTTATTTCATACATAAACTACTACAGATTATAGATTGATTAGAAATCAACAGCTCCCTTTTGAGGATTATTAATGATTTTTATTATCCCCAGTACAAAGTAAAGATCCATCGTGACCATATAGTGTGCAACCCTCTTTTGCGGTACAACAATTGGTGCAAATTTTAGTAAGCTTGGTCGATTTAGAAGATGGGCAAGTCATGTAAGCAACTTTAGGGTCACATTCCAAAGAACAAGCCTTAGGTTCAGTACTTTCTCCTTCACAGGCAAACTTGCCGTCTTTATCGAAATAGTAGCAACCCTTGTAGCCCGTGCAACAGGTGGTGCATCTAGTGGGTTTAATTATCGTCTCTCCTTCTTGAAGGGGACACTTTGAATAGGCAATTTTTTAATCACAATTCCGGGGACAAACGTTTGGCTTCCTAGGGTCAGACTTTCCTTCACAAATGAAATGTCCGTCTGCACTGTAATAGTGGCAACCCTTGTAGCCTGAGCAACAATTGGTGCATATGGGATTTTTTGGACTCCCTTCTGAACGTGGACATATCCCGTAGGCAAAATTGCCGCATTCTTTACACTTCTTGTGATCATGATGGTCTGTCGCGCTTACCAGTATAAACATTCCTACAACAAATATAAGCTATTATTAAGGAAATGAAACACTTCCCCTACAAGAGAGTTATAGCATTGACAATAAAATTTTAGCAACAATAAATATATTATTGCTAAAAAAAACATAAATGACAACAAAAATTAAATATTGTTGCTAAAAACGTAAATGGTGCAAGTTGTTACGAATTTTTTGCTAAAATTAAATATATTGTTGCTAGGTTAAAATTTTAGATTTATGTATATATAATGTATGGTGACCCACCTATCCCTTATTTATTAAATGTGTGCATCCAGTTGGAAATATTCCTGCGTCCGCCACTGATTACAACGACATGTAATAATTTTTGTTGTTGCGAAAAATACTTTTGACAACAACATCCAACATATGCCAACAAAAAATGTCGTTGGCAAATGACTTTATTATTGGAGTGTTCCATATATCAAAGATGAAAAGAGAAAAAGGACAAAGGAAAATTAATCTTATCAAGAACAAGTAGGTAAGCAAGGAAACTAACTTCTTTGTAAACAGCCATTATGAATGCTTTCTCGATCGTGATAAATTAACTTGTTTTTCTTTTTTGGGTAAGGAGGATTATCCTCCTCCACCTATTTATAGTAAAATGAGTGATCAAATAGAATAAAAAGAGAGTAAGATCTATTCATTATTGGCTAATTAACATTAATATACAGCCTTCTCAATTGGTAGATTTTTTCTTCTTTTTCTGTACATGCTAGTGTAAGTTTGGCAAGCTTTTTGTAGCCATTTGAATGATTAACTCTATCTTTTGTTAACTGGAGATACTAATATCCACAGTGGAATTGCTTAGATTACCAAGTCTAACTAAATTACTATAACTATCCGAAACTCTAGCCATTTGATTAATGCGTGTAAGTTCTATATATTAATGATTAAAAAAAACTTGCGTAATTAATTGATATAGAGTTATATAACAAGGCTATAGACAGGAAATTGGTGGCCGGTATAAAAGAATTAAATATAAATTTTGCAACGAGAGGCTGTTTCCGATAGATCATCGGCTCAGGTAACACAGAAGCAACATCAAAATAGCAAGATAACTAAAGCAGAAAGAACAACAAGTATCAATAGAAAATTAAGAATAAAAGATATGCGAATGCTAAAATAAAATACAATAAATTGATGGAAATAATATTGGGTCAATCATAAAGGAAAATACTACTAATCCTACTGCTAGCCTAATCACCTACCTCCACACATTCCTATCTAAGGTCATGTCCTCGTTACGCTAAAAACTAGTCATATCTTTCCTGATCACCACTCTCCAATACTTCTTCGGCCTTCCTTCCTCCAGCCCTCCATCATCGACATCCTCTCACACCTCCTCACCGGCGCTTCTGTGCCTCTCATCTGGACATGTCTGATTCATTTCAGTCTCGCCTACCGCATCTTGTCCGCCACAGAAGCCACCCGTACCTTGTCCCCAATCACTTCATTTCTGACTATATCTCTCGTAGTCAGACCACACATTCGTCTCAACATCCTTATATGAACACTTTATTTCTCGCAACAGACATATCTATATTCAAATTGATAATGCATACCAAGCCATCTTAAAACCCCTTTTTAAAAGTCATTTGTACAGTAAGAAATAAATAATCTGGCATGTATATATGAACACTTTATTTCAAGAAAAAACGAAAGTCCACTATTTTGCTTTCTTGTTCTCGTGACACTAATCTTGTGGTACATTTTTACTATTTCCTCTCTCAATATAATTGGTACCGTTGTGAAAAAAATGTCTCAAAATATGTGTTATAGAGAAAGCAATTAAACAGAAGAAAGAATAATAATAAATGTAAATGACACAAACGATTTAACGTGGTTCACTTACAATGTGTTAGCTATGTCCACGGGTAAAAGAGAGAAAAGCTTTATTGATCTTGTGGACTATAATTTTTGGGATTTCTCTGGATTGTATTTCAGATTGCTTATTAGGTTATGACCTATGGGGTTTATATAAAGTACCCCTTACACAGACTAAGGAAAGATTTTCCAAACAGAAAAGGAAAAGGATTTCTAAACATGGTATAAACCTAATATGCCCGAATTCAAGACATATTTCAACAAATCTCCACCTTAACTTGAATCCTCTCACAAATAACAGATGCACCATTATAGTGTCATATGTACTAGACTCCTTCTACCCCAGATTTTTCCCTCAAGGGGAAATCAACAACTCCTAACATTGAGCAAGTCCAAACAGTGTTGGAACTTGCTGTGTGGAACCGACTTTGTGAACATATCAGTTGGGTTATCAGCAGTACTCACTTTGTTCACCTTGATTCTCTTCTCACTTCTCAGAAAATGATACCTCACATCAATATGTTTAGTCCTCTCATGATGGACTTGATCCTTGGCTAAACAGATTGCACTGAGACTGTCACAATACACTATGGCCTAACCCTGATGTAGACCCAGATCGTTGATCAATCCTTTCAACCAGATTCCCTCCTTGGCTGCTTCTGTTAATGCCATGTACTCTGCTTCTGTAGTCGATAAAGTCACTGTAGGCTGCAAAGTAGCTTTTCAACTGACAACTGAACCACCAAGAGTGAAAACATAAGTCATAGATCTTCTACTGTCAACATCTCCAGCATAGTTGGAGTTTGAAAACCCTGTCACCAAACACTCTGTATCACCTCCATAAATGAGACCAACATCAGACGTACCGAAAAATTCTATTCACAGCTTGCCAATGCTCTTTGCCAAGCTCACTCATAAACCTACTAACAACACTAACAGACTATGCAAGATCATGTCTAGTGCAGACCATTGCATACATCAAGCTTACTACTTCACTAGCATAGAGAACTCGAGACATGTACTCCTTCTCCTCAGCTGATTTAGGTGCAAAGGCAACATACAGATGTGCATTTGCAGCATTGGGAGTATCTATAGGCTTTGCTGTAGATATGTCAAACCTTGAAAAAATCTTCTGAATGAAGCCCTTCTGTGACAAGAAGAGCTTCATTCTGCTTAGATCCCTATAGATCTCCATTCCCAGAATTTTCCGGGCTGCACCCAAATCCTTCATATCAAACTCAGCACTGAGAAGATCTTTCAACTTCTGGATATCAGACTTGTCTTTCGCAACTATCAACATATCATCTACATACAGGACCAAGCAAATCAAAGAACTATTTGATGACCTGTTGTAGTAAACACAACAATCATATGGACTTCTATTGTAGCCAATCTCTATCATATAGCTGTCGAACTTTTTGTACCACTGCCTCGGAGACTGCTTTAGCCCATACAAGGACTTCTTCAACTTGCAAACATAGTCCTCCTTTCCAAAAACCTGAAACCCATCTAGCTGAGTCATGTATATTTCCTCCTCCAACTCTCCATGTAGGAAAGTTGTCTTCACATCGAGTTGTTCAAGTTCCAGATTCTGATGTGCAACTATTACTAGTAGCACCCCGATAGAAGTGTGTCTGACCACTGGCGAGAAAATCTCATTGTAGTCTACCCCCTCTCTCTGAGTGAACCCCCTAGCTACCACTCGAGCTTTATACTTGATACCCTCAACAGGTATTCCTCCTTCCTTCTTCTTGTAGATCCACTTTCAAGTGACAACTTTTATGTCTCGCGGTCGCTTGGCTAATTCCCAAGTCTAATTCTTATGGAGTGACTCCATCTCCTATCCCATAACAGCAAGTCATTGGGAAGATTCTGTACATGTAACTGTTTCTTTGTAAGTGGATGGCTCATGTGAGTCAGGATCCACTTCTTCAGCAACCTGCAATGCATAAGCTACCATGTATTCAAAACCATACCTTCTGGGAGGTATTCCATAATCCACACATCATTGTGATGCGTGTACTCATTAGCAACTAGAGCAATATCATCTTCAGAGTTGGTATCTGCTATAGCAGCAGTACCTGTCGGATTATTCTGCTGCCTCTTCTTCTTGAGACAATCAAATTTCCAGTGTCTCTTCTCCTTACAGTAATTACAGACATCATTTGGTTTTAGACCTTTAAAAAACGATTTCTTGGACTTTTTCTCCCCCGGATTTCTATGTCCATGACTTTCACTGGCTACTAACCATGCAGCCTGATTATCTGCACATGTACCAGCCGCCTTATGGCGCAGCTCCCTAGTATGGAGAGATGATCTCACCCCCTCTAGAGACACATTATAATTTCTAATAATGAACGACTGTACGGAATTTTTATACGATAATGGTAAAGATACTAATAGAATCAATGCATCATCATCATCTTCAACTTTCACATCAATATTACGCAACTCTAACAAGATTGTGTTTAGTTGATCTAAGTGATCTCGAAGAGGCATACCTTCGTCGTTAAATGGTGAACATACGTTGCTTCAGAAGCAACTTGTTGGTTAAGGACTTCATCATATAAAGACTCTCGAGCTTGACCCATAGACCCTGCGTGGTTTCCTCATCCGCGACCTTAGTGATAATATCATCAGCAATGCTCAACATAATTATTGAATGCGCCTTCTCTTCCAGAACGACCATCTCAGCGTTAATGGATTCTGCCGGCTTCCTAGAAAGCGGCGCCCAAAGTTCTTGTTGTTTTTTACAAGGCTCGCATCTTGATCTGCCACAGACTAAAACTGTTTCTCCCCGTAAATTTATCGATTTTCATATTCATTCCAAACATCTTTCAAGTAAACAAATTCGGCTCTGATACCAATTTGTTATAGCATAAGCAATTAAACAGAAGAAAAAATAATAATGAATGTAAAGGACACAAACGATTTAACGTGGTTCACTAACAATGTGTTAGCTACGTCCACGGGCAAAAGAGAGAAAAACTTTATTGATATTGAGGAATACAATTTTTGGAATTTCTCTTGATTATATTTCAGATTGCTTATTAGGTTATGACCTATGGGGTTTATATAGAGTACCCCTTACACAGACTAAGGAAAGGTTTTCCAAACAGAAAAAGAAAAGAATTCCTAAACATGGTATAAACCTAATATGCCCGTATTCAAGGCATATTTCAACAAATCTCCACCTTGACTTGAATCCTCTCACAAATAACAGATGTACCAGATGCACCATTATAGTGTCATATGTACTAGACTCCTTCTACCTCAGATTTTGCCTCGAGAAATCGGCAACTCTAACATTGAGCAAGTCCAAAGCGGTGTTGGAACTTGCTGTGTGGAACCGGCTTTGTGAACATATCAGTTGGGTTATCAGCAGTACCCACTTTGTTCACCTTGATTCTCTTCTCACTTCTCAGAAAATGATAGCTCACATCAATATGTTTAGTCCTCTCATGATGGACTTGATCCTTGGCTAAACAGATTGCACTGAGACTGTCACAATACACTATGGCCTAATCCTGATGTAGACCCAGATCACTGATCAATCCTTTCAACCAGATTCCTCGCCGTACGGTAATGTCATGTACTCTACTTCTGTAGTCGATAAAGTCACTGTAGGCTGCAAAGTAGCTTTCCAACTGACAACTGAACCACCAAGAGTGAAAACATAACCAGTCATAGATCTTCTACTGTCAACATCTCCAACATAGTCGGAGTCTGAAAATCATGTCACCAAACACTCTATATCACATCCATAAATGAGACCAACATCAGACGTACCTTTGAGGTACCGAAAAATCCTATTCACAGCTTGCCAATTCTCTTTGCCAAGCTCACTCATAAACCTACTAACAACACTAATAGACTGTGCAAGATCATATCTAGTGCAGACCATTGCATACATCAAGCTTCCTACTGCACTAGCAAAGGAAACTCGAGACATGTACTCCTTATCCTCAGCTGATTTAGGTGCAAAGGCAACATACAGATGTGCATTTGCAGCATTGAGAGTATCTATAGGCTTTGTTGTAGACATACCAAACCTTGACAAAATCTTCTGAATGAAGCCCTTCTGTGACAAGAAGAGGTTCCTTCTGCTTAGATCCCTATAGATCTCCATTCCCAGAATTTTCTGGGCTGCACCCAAATCCTTCATATCAAACTCAACTCTGAGAAAATCCTTCAACTTCTGGATATCAGACTTGTCTTTCGCAGCTATCAACATATCATCTACATACAGGACTAAGTAAATCAAAGAACTGTTTGCTGACCTGTTGTAGTAAACACAACAATCATATGGACTTCTATTGTAGCCAATCTCTATCATATAGCTGTCGAACCTTTTGTACCACTGCCTCGGAGACTGCTTTAGCCCATACAAGGACTTCTTCAATTTGCAAACATAGTCCTCCTTACCAGGAACCTAAAACCTATCTGGCTGAGTCATGTATATTTCCTCCTCCAAATCTCCATGTAGGAAAGCTGTCTTCACATCTAGTTGTTCAAGTTCCAGATTCTGATGTGCAACTATTACTAGTAGCACCCTGATGGAAGTGTGTCTGACCACTGGCGAGAAAATCTTATTGTAGTCTACTCCCTCTCTCTGAGTGAACCCTCTAGCTACCACTCGAGCTTTATACTTGATACCCTCAACAGGTATTCCTCCTTCCTTCTTCTTGTAGATCCACTTTCAAGTGACAACTTTTATGTCTCGCGGTCTCTTGGCTAATTCCCAAGTCTAATTCTTATGGAGTGACTCCATCTCCTATCCCATAGCAGCAAGTCATTGGGAAGATTCTGTACATGTAACTGTTTCTTTGTAAGTGGATGGCTCATGTGAGTCAGGATCCACTTCTTCAGCAACCTGCAATGCATAAGCTACCATGTATTCAAAACCATACCTTCTGGGAGGTATTCCATAATTTACTCTATATGATCGATCAAGAGCCAAATTATGCTGATTTGCAGCTGGTAATGAAGATCCTGATGATTCTGCTTCTGATTGTGGTCGTTGGACTTCATATGATGGTTCACCCTCATCTGGAGTGACATGCTTCTCCACCTGTTTCCCAACACTGCCACCAATAATAGACTTCACAGTAGAGTTAAACATAGAATTTTCATCAAAAACTATATTCCTGCTCAGTATAACCCTCTTCTCATATGGGGACCATATTCTGTAACCTTTAACACCATCCCCATAACCCACAAACACTCCCTTTTAGCTCGTGGTTCTAATTTACCCTCTGAGGATGCTACAACAACAAAACCTGATAACGTAGAACCTTAAAGGAAATACAAGGTACCAGACTTTATGCCCTTCAGAACCACATTCGAATCCTTGCAGACATATAGAACTCCACCTCCACCTCGAAATCTGAACCCCTTGCTATCTAACATGCTCAATGATATCAGATTCTTTGTCATGGATGAAACATGCCTGACGTCATTCAATGTACAGAATTTACCATCATGTGTCCAAATTTTAATAGAGCCTATCCCAACCGTTTTGCAAATAAAACTGTCAGCCATAGAAACACTGCCACCATCCACTTGCTCATAGGTTGTAAACCACTCCCTGCGCAGATATATATGGTAAGATGCTGCTGAATCGAGGATCCACACATCATTGTGATGCATGTACTCATTAGCAACTAGAGCAATATCATCTTCAGAGTTGGTATCTGCTATAGCAGCAGTACCTGTCAGATTATTCTGCTGCCTCTTCTTCTTGGGACAATCAGATTTCCAGTGTCCCTTCTCCTTACAGTAATTACAGACATCATTTGGTTTTGGACCTTTAGAAAACGATTTCTTGGGCTTTTTCTCCCCCGGATTTCTATGTCCATGACTTTCACTGGCTACTAACCTTGTATCCTGATTATCTGCACATGTACCAGCCGCCTTATGGAACAGCTCCCTAGTATGGAGAGATGATCTCACCTCCTCTAGAGACACAATATCTTTTCCAACAATGAACGACTGTACGAAATTTTCGTATGATAATGGTAAAGATAGTAACATAATCAATGCAACATCCTCATCCTCAACTTTCACATCAATATTACGCAAATCTAAAAAGATTGTGTTTAGTTGATCTAAGTGATCTCGAAGAGGCATACCTTCCTGCATTCGTAGACTGAATAGACGTTGCTTTAGAATAAACTTGTTGGTTAAGGACTTCGTCATATAAAGACTTTCGAGCTTGACCCATAGACCCTGCGTGGTTTCCTCCTCCGCGACCTCAGTGATAATATCATCAGCAAGACTCAACATAATTATTGAATGAGTCATCTCTTCCAGAATGACCATCTCAGCGTTAATGGATTCTGCCGACTTCCCAGCAAGCGGTGCCCAAAGTCATTGTTGTTTTAACAAGGCTCGCATTTTTATCTGCCACAGACTAAAACTGTTTCTACCCGTAAATTTGTCGATTTTCACATTCATCCCAAACATCTTTCAAGCAAACAAATCCGGCTCTAGTATCAATTTATTATAGCGGAAGCAATTAAACAGCAGAAAAAATAATAATAAATGTAAAGGACACAAACGATTTAACGTGGTTCACTAATAATGTGTTAGCTACGTCGACGAGCAGAAGAGAAAAAAACTTTATTAATCTTGAGAAATATAATTTTTGGGATTTCTCTGGATTGTATTTCAGATTGCTTATTAGTTTATGACCTATGTGGTTTATATAGAGTACTCCTTACACAGACTAAGGAAATGTTTTTTAAACAGAAAAGGAAAATGTTTTCCAAACAGAAAAGGAAAAGAATTCCAAAACATGGTATAAACCTAATATGCCCGGATTCAAGACATATTTCAACAATATGTGTACCAAAAATGAAAAACGAAAGTCCACTATTTCCTCTATCTCAATATAAATCATATAATCTTTAGCTGATTTTTTTTATGAATAAACATAAATATCATAACCTAAACAACGATATGCTCTTTTAATTTTTCAAATGACCAAAAAACTTTGATCTTTAAATCAAGAAAGATATAAGAGTTTAATAGCACACCATCTCAAGCCATAGAGCAGTGCTGATGCCTCTGCCATATTGCTAAACCCCTGACCCAAGTTGATGGTATAGACTAAAATCAAGTTTCCACTGTCATCTCTTATCAGGCCTCCTCCTCCACACTGACTATTTTACAGCTTACATCATTGTTTAATGTAACGACTCGAAAACTTATTTTATTTATCTTACCTTGAAATATCAAAATTACACTTTTCGAACTCTTTATTTGTGACTTGCGGGGATGAATAACACGGTTCTCGAGGTAACCGGGTAGGTTTCGGACCCATGGTTGGTAGGTTTGTGAAATTCCAAGTTAAGAGAATAGAGAGGTTTGACTAATAGTTGACTTTTGAGTAAACGTACTTCGTTCATAGTTTTATTGGTTCCATTAGCTTCTGAATGACGTTTATAACTTAGTCAAGCCTTTTGTTCGGTTTCTAAGACAGTCCGATGTGTTTGGATTTGTAAAATTGTGAATTTAGAACTTAAGAGTTGACTTTAGTTAAACCCAAGTCTTAGAGTCCTTTTCTGGGAATTTCAAGTGCGAGAGCATGTCCGAAATGTGTTTTCTAATAGGAATACATGTTTGATTTGTGTTATCGACTTCCGAATGATTTTCGAGGGTTGAGTCGAAGTACGGGGTCTTGCGATCATGAAGCACTACGATGAAGGCACTATAACATCGATATTAAATGCCCTAAATAAGATTTTTGACCTCATTTCCACTTTCCAACTTTCTAAACTCGATCTTTGTGGCCTTCAAGGAAGAAAATCAAAGTTCTTCATCTAGCTAATTCCTAATATTCAATTCTAGTTAATTATATTAATGTATTCCATGATTTTAGGTTTGGATCTATGTTTGGGAAAGGGAAAATGATTATGTTGAGAATAAGAGAGTTGTGAATGGGTTGGGGATTAATTAGTGGAATTTTGTTATAGGTATTATTTATTAATGATATAAATGACTAGTGGGTGTTAATTAATCGATTAATTTCATGATTAAACCTTTTTTGGGATTTGGGGGAAATTCTAGAGTTTCAAATTGAAGGTTTTTCCTTATATTAAAATTGGGGACACAATTGGGGCCCGTTATTAAATTAACTTGGTATTATGACCATTTAGAGCGTATGTGTACTTATTGGGTAGAAAAATTTGTATTTTTATAATGTGGGTCCAAGGTTCATTCGTAAACTAGCTTAGGGATTTTGGGTATTGACTAGATCATAATCTCATGTATTATCGATATGATTGATCAGAGTGGGATCGTGAGGAGGCGACACGAAAGGGAAAGGCTACCGAGTGACTTATTCGGCTCTATTCAGACACTTTAAGACTTTCTAGACTCCAGTATAACGTATTTGTGTTGGTATGCTTATAATGAACTAATGGGTGTAATGGAGATTTGGGGGTCCTTTATTAGTGAGGTGACAAACACTAATACGGACATCAGGTTAACTTAATCGGGTAATTAATAAACTAGAAAGACGTACGTAAAGAAGTTTATGTGTTTAGCCTTCGGGCCACGAAGTGAGGTAAAAGAGTCTACTTGGGTTGGTATGACTTGTTTACTTGGGCTTGTAGCCATTCGATATGATATTATGATTTAACTTGCTATGCATTCATCACTCCACAACTCGTTTGAACACTTGAATGGAAACTGATAGATTATGATTAAACTGTTGATTGCATGGTGTATGCATATCCATATCATTCATACATTTTATCATTGGTACTGGTTACTGTTATATTGTTTAGAAACGGCTTGGAAAGTTGACTTTAAGGATATGTACATGATTACGAGAGTGATGATTGTTGATGATGACACTTCATCCACAGAGCTTGTATTTTCGTATGTTGTATGAGTAGGGTTCACCTACGAGTTAGGGTAAGTGCCTCACGGCACAATAAGATTTTGGGTCGTGTTTTAAAACATCGAATGATACAAAATATGTAAAGGAACTTGTTACACCCCGTAACCCCACGGCACGTAAGTGAGAACGTGACTAAGAATATAAGATTTGAAAGTTGAAAAGAAGGTGTAGTTACATTTTCGATTTAGAGCAAATTTGGTCACAACGAACGTGACGCCGTAATTTCTTCACGAGGGGTCGGATTCGTTCAAATTTGAGATGCGAGCTTAGAATATTAGGGTGAAGACTCGGGACTAATAACACGGGGTCCGCCGAGAATTTCACAATTTCGCGGGACCCTCCGAGAAATTAGATATTTTCCAAGTCTTGAGATACTTATTTTTGGAAAGACTTATTTGGACCATGAGAGGGTGACATGTGTCCCCTCCACTTGTCATTACACTTGACTTCATATTGAATAAGTCTTGAAGACTTAGCTCACAAGTTCAATCTCAAGACTTTGAGACTTTATCTTCTCTCCATTTCTCTCCTAATTTTCGAGAATTCCTAAGACCAAAAGTGAAGTTCAAGAATCACTAATCCTCTTGGATTAAGCTCATTGATTAGGTGATAAGCCAAGTTAACTCTCCAAGCCCTTGAAACCTTGGTTGGGCCGAGAATGGTGAAGGAAACACCCTAAGGTTCCGTCGACTTTTTGGAAGTGAAATACAAAGTGAAGTTGTGTATAAGCTCATAGGGGTCACATATATGTGATTGGAACTTGAAGAAGTGGAGCAAAACGAAAAATGCGGACCAATAAAGACCGGACTGTTTTGGAGCGTTTTTGGGCACAAAATGAGGTAAAAGTCCTTCTTCTTTTAAAGTAATTGTATATTACTTATTGTGGATATGTATAGATGAGCTTGTACGAAAAAGAACGAAGATTAAAAAGTATTTGGACCACTTTTGGTGTCTTGGCCGATTTGGGACAGATTTGGTGTTAATGGAATTTGTTGGTTATTGTTGTTGTTATCTTCACCTATTGCATGTTGTAATGGATTAATATTGTTGTTAATAAGTTGTTATAACTTATATAGAAGTTTTGGAACTCGAATTGAAATAAAAAGGACTAAGGAAAGAGTTATCGGATTGTAGTAGTTGTTGGTCGAAAACTGCCCAAAACTGTTAGACGTTGTGATGTCGTTTTTATGGAATGTTTCGTGGTGTATATATGCTGGAAAATCAGCCCCCGACATGCATGATTATTGTAATAAATGACTAATGAAAGTCCTAAGGAATAAGGGTGTTAAAAGCTTCACATTGTACCCTTAATGTTGGTTTATTATTATTTATTTAGTGGATCGTTTATGGGTATTTCTGCATCGTTTTGTATAGATTGTGGGACAGAATTTTACACGTCAAGTTAGGCGTGTAATCCCCTTTGGTTAACTGTTGGTTTTACCTTAAAGGTGGCTTGTTGGTTGATGAATTCGGGCCTTGGAAAAGGTGGAAAAGTACGTAGAAACAAAGGAAGTGCTGCCCAATTTTCCGTAGAATAAGAGGGCCATTATTTGGTATAAGTCTTATACTAGTAAGTATTATATTGATAGAATTACTATCGTCATTATAGGGTGAAGTACTACGTGTAACATATTCTACTTGGAATGTGGAATAGACGATAAAGTTGAAGTACATTGGAGCGTATTGCTACTTGTCGTATGGGTTAGTCGCCAACGAGGTATGTGAACTTCTTTCTTCTATCGACATGACTTATTCTTGAAGTATACTTGACTTGTTTCTTGAAGTATACTTGCCTTGTTATTGGTGTATACATGACTTGTTTCTTGAAGTATACTTGTTTGGTTATTAGAGTATTCATGTTATTGATTCTATGCTAAAGGCATGTCTAAATTATTCCTAAGTTCTTACCAAGTCTTATGGGGGATGTTGGTAAGAGTCGTTAGGAAGTATTGAAGTCGAGTTGACCTTGCTAATTTACTACACTAATGAGAATAGTTATCGAACAAGCCATTGCAGCGTTAATGAAAATGTATCGACAATCAATTATATTGAAATGTATAATTCTCCATCTGCATAAAAATTAAGATAAGACAAAATTGTATTACATTTTCTAGATCATGGCTGTTTTAATAAGATCGTTATAAATGAGTATAACCTATTCACAGCTCAAATGAGTATTGATTTTGAAAGTATAGGAGACTTGATTTTCGAAAGTACTTGAGACTTGAATTTCGAAAATGTGTAGTAACTTGATTTGAAAAGTATATGTTACTTGATTTAAAGAGAATAAGTAACTTGATTTGAAAAGTATATGTTACTTGATTTAAAGAGAATAAGTAACTTGATTTGAAAGTATATGTTACTTGATTTAAAGAGTACAAGTAACTTGATTTAAATGTATAGGTTACTTGATTTTGAAAGGGGCAGTAACTTGATTTAAAGATATAAGTTACTTGATTGATTTAAAGAGAATAAATGATTTGATTGGAAAGAGTAAGTGACTTGATTTAAAGGCATAAGTTACTTGGTTTTAAAAGTATAAGTTACTTGAGTTTAAAAAAGTAAGTAACTTGTTTTTAATAGTGAAAGTACTTTTGGGTCCAACGCCCTAATATTACATGATATGTACGGTGAATGTACATAGTACTTTTGGGTTTAACTCCCTTATATTGCATGATGTGATTCTTTATATAAATAATAGATGTACATAGTACTTTGAGTTTCATTCCCTAATATTACATGACATGATAATGCCTTGGTTTTATAGAAAGGAAAGATGAGATAGTGCCTTAGTTTTCTAAAATGAAAGTTGTTGCTGTGGCTTTATGGGAAGTTGCTATAACGGCTTAATGGGAAGTCAAGAGATGGTTTAAAACGTCATATGAAAATCATGTGAGAATGTCCATGATTATGACTTATATATTATATGGAAATCATGTGAGAATGTCCATGATTAAATTCTTAATATAGTACATGAAATGAAAGTGCCTTGAGTTTATAAAGTGAAGTTCATATATGCGGTTGGTACATGAGGTGTTGGTACCTTGACATTTCTAAAAGGAAAGTTTATTTTAATATTTTGTATCTGATGCGTTGGTACTTTGGTTTATTTCCTTGACAATATTTGTGTATATTTGCTCCATGGATGTGCTTCTGTGATGCGAGTAGAGATACTCATGCGGGTATATTTACCTATGCAGGTTCGATTCCCATGCGGGTTCGATTCCCATGAATAATATCCACGGACAAGATCCGTGATGCGAGTAGAGATACTCATGCGAGTATAATTACCTATGCGGGTTCGATTCCCATGAAAAAGATATACATATTGATTCTTGGGCAGGTGTCCATGTCCTTGATGTGACTCTCACTTCGAAAAGATACAGTTGACTTTTATTTTAGGTGATACAGTTGGATCTGATATTTGATTTTCATACTTGCCCTTGTCATTCTTTTGTACAGTTATGATCTTGTTTACTGTACTTTATTTCCGTTCCATATTTAGTACTTGTTGTCTTGGCACTGAGGCTGCGTTAAATGTCGCGTATCAGATACTCGATTGTGGATCATGAGCTTAGGATCTTTGTTCAGCATTTTGAGATGGCTCTAATGTTCCGGAGCTTGTCATTATGACTAGGTATATTCGGGGTTCATGGGGCCTTGTCATCACGATTCTTGTCTAAACTTTTAAGTGCGTGTTCGTATATGTATCTTGGCGTGAGTTGTATTATTATTGTTGTACAGTTGTAGTCCCATTCGGGAGCTATATGTATCATGACAGCCTTATCGACTTTGCCTTTGTTTAAAGAAAAAAATGAGTGTTATTTATCTTCCGCAATTTACTTGTGTTGTATGAATAGAAGGGTGTCCAGGTAGGACATCAGTGGCGGGCCCAAAATTTGGGGCGTGACAGAACTGCTCCATGGGTAAATTTGTCCGTGAGTTACAATTATTGTATGTTGCTTTTGCTGTCCTTTTTGATACTCTGTATAATTGTACACACTTGTACTGATATCGTCCAAGTTGTGGTCCAAAACTTTTAAAAAGTTGTAAATTAAAATGTAAGGATTATTTCCCGTCCACAACTTTTATACCTTCACATTCTGATATTTTGATTATCGAAAGATCAGAAAAAAAGAAAAACACCGAGATTTGAAGGGTGGAGATAAAAGCAAAACTAAGCCAACAATCTAAGTACGTACAAGAATCTTGTATGAGACCATTAAGGTAAAACAACACATATCAAGAAGTATTATTTCAAGCCGAGAAGGAGTTGAAACACAAGAAGAAAGATGTGTCAATATGTGCACCATGTTGCTATATACTTTTGTTTTTACCTATAATAAAAATAGCAACAATTTGCGCGGTATGGCAAAAAAAAGCTGCAGTAAAGCGTCGTGGCTCTGCCTGGGAGGCGCCGTAGCGCCTTAGCTCTAGTGACCAACCATCCATTTAGCGTCATGCGGTCGCCACGGCTCATTGCGATTTTTGACTTCGTTTAAATCTTTCTGCGTCGATATCTTCCTTCATTTACCAATGTGAAATACTCGACAATTGGCCAACAACCGTTTATCATTTCATGTCTCAAACATTTTGTTTACGTACCAATATCTCTTTCACTAAGGAAATTTACGATCTTTGGTACAACGTGTGCACGTGTGTGGAAATGACATTTCCGACGTGGGGGGACCCCAATTGTTCGAGTCATAAATAATAGGATTAACTTTAATTCACGTTAATAAATTTCTAACAAATAATGCCAAAAGATGAAATGCATGTGCTAGGGGACCAATATATGACAATAATATGGATGCATGGTTAGTATTTTTTTTTTATGGTCTTTACCATCCGATGTTCGGTACTCATATTGGGGCACGACTAATCCGAATTCGTGTCGGGTAGTCCCACATTGGGGGACAAAACACTCCCTAGCAATGGTGGCTCCGTACCTAAGGGACTCGAACTCGAGACAATGGTTAAGGATAGAGTAGTACCAGCCACTACACCACAACCATTGTTGGTATGGTTAGTATTATTATGACACTTGAAAAATGTGACTATTAGAAAACCTTTGATAATTACGTACAACTTATCAGAAATCTAAAGGAGATAAGGTTAAGTACAACACCAACATACCCAATGAAATTCACGTTAACATACCCAGTGAAATTACACAACATGGAGAGAAGGTTAAGTATGAGTGAAATAAAAAATCACTACAACAAATCGGTTCTAAGCCCTCTTTGGTTGGAATATCGTCCCTTTAGATTGAAGGGGGCGATTTTTAGTCGCCCGCCTTATTATGCCCGTTGTCTTAGATAAAAAAGTGTGATTTTTCAAGTCGCCCCCTTTGGTAAGGACCAAAGAGGGCGACTAGAGTCGCCCTATTTGGGATGGTTCAAAAAAGAGAAAATTAAATGCACCAACTGGGATTTGAACCCTGGTCTGAACTGTGACATTGTACTATTCTACCACTAGACCACTAGTTATATGCAACATTAATCACCACAAATACAACCCCCTGTCAAGAATCGAACCCGGACATCCTCTGTGGAATTGTGTCATTCTACCACTAAATCAGCCATCAATACTTGTTATATCAATACGGATTCGGATCAAAATATTTCGGATATCCGTAATTTTCAGATAATTTCGGATCCGAATATTTCTGATATCCAAAAAATTGGATATTCGTAATTTTCGGATCGGATTCAGATTCGAATATTTCGGATATTCGTAATTTTCGAATAATTTCGGATCGTATTCGAATATCCAAAAAATCGAATATTCATAATTTTGGATCGGATTCGGATCCGAATATTTCGGATATCCAAAAAATCAGATATTCGTAATTTTTGAATAATTTCGGATTGGATTCAGATATCCAAAAAATCGAATATTCGTAATTTTTGGATAATTTCGGATCGGGTTCGGGTTCGAATATTTAGGATATCCAAAAAGCGGATATTCGTAATTTTCCGACAATTTTGGATCGGAATCAGATATTCTTAATTTTCGGATAATTTCGAATCGGGTTCAGATTCGAATATTTTAGATATCCAAAAAATTGGATTTTCATAATTTTCGGATCGGATTCGGATTCGAATATTTCGGATATTCGTAATTTTTGGATAATTTCGGATCGGATTCGGATATCAAAAAAATCTGATATTCGTAATTCTTGGATAATTTAGGATCGGATTCGGATCCGAATAGTTTGGATATCCAAAAAATTGGATATTCGTAATTTTTGGATAATTTAGGATCGGATTCGGATCCGAATAGTTCGGATATCCAAAAAATCAGATATTCGTAATTTTTGGATAATTTCGGATCAGATTCGGATCCGAAAATTTCGGATATCCAAAATATCGGGTATCCAAAATTTTCGGATCGAATTCCGAGACTTTGAGTTAAAAAGAGAATTAATCACGTTTGAAAATTTTAATCTTCAAAAGTAGATTTCAAATTGAACAAAAATTACAATTCTTAGATCAAGAAGGGCGATTTTCTCAAGTCGCCCCCTTTGCTAAGGCCAAATAGGGCGAGTAGAAAATCACCCTTCTTGATCTAAGAATTATAATTTTATGTTCAATTTGAAATCTACTTTTAAAGATTAAAAATATCAATTAATATTAATAGTTTGTCAAATAATATATACAACACATGATGTTCTTACAAATATGTGCTTTTAATTTTCATAATTATTTAAATTAAAACATATCTAATTTTAAAATATACTATTATTTTTACAATATTATTTACAAATATGTTATTATTAATTAATATATTTTCAAGAAATAATATGTATCTTAAATACCTAATTTAATATAGCATTTATAATGACGCATATTTGTCAAGTATTAATTTTTATTTTTAATTGTGTAATTAGATATGTAACTTTTTGTAATTCTTAGATCAAGACGGACGATTTTATCAAGTCACCCCATTTTCTAAGGTCAAATAGGGCGAGTTTGGTCGCCCTATTTGGCCTTACCAAAGGGGCGACTTGATAAAATCGCCCTTCTTGATGTAAGAATTATAATATTTATTCAATTTGAAATCTACTTTTAAAGATTAAAAATATCAATTACTATTAATAGTTTCATAAATAATATATACAACACACATGATGTTCTTACAAATATGTGCTTTTAATTTTCATAATTATTTAAATTAAAACATATCTAATTTGAAAATATACTATTATTTTTACAATATTATTTACAAAAATATTATTATTAATTAATATATTTTCAAGAAATAATATGTATCCTCAATATCTAATTTAATATATCATTTATAATGACGCATATTTGTCAAGTATTAATTTTTATTTTTATTTTTAATTGTGTAATTACATATGTGACTTTTTGTAATTCTTAGATCAAGAAGGGTGATTTTATCAAGTCGCCCCCTTTGCTAAGGCCAAATAGGACGAGTGAACTCGCCCTTTTTGAGATATATCAAAAAGGACGAGTTTAGTTCACCCTATTTGGCCTTAGCAAAGGGGGCGACTTGATAAAATCGTCATTCTTGATCTAAGAATTATAATTTTTGTTTAATTTGGAATCTACTTTTAAAGATTAAAAATATCAATTACTATTAATAGTTTCATAAATAATATATACAACACATGATGTTCTTACAAATATGTGCTTTTAATTTTCATAATTAATTAAATTAAAACATATCTAATTTGAAAATATAATTTTATTTTTTAAATAAAATATAATTGATAAATTTAAACATCGAAACATTTATGAGCAGTGAAATAAAAGTTTAGAAATAAATTAAAATTTCAAAAGTAAGAAAAATACATACTTATTTATACAACATAGATAAAATTCGCCCTCTTTTGTTAAATAAACTTAAATATAAATACAAAATCGATCGTCACTATTTTATAATACATTGATGAAATTCTTATAACGTTGATATGAGTCAAATAATGTGATAGTTAAGAAAGACATTTAAAGAATTTGTAGGACTCGTTTGGTGTGAGAGACAAGAAATAATTAATTCCGGATTAATCTCTAAATAAATTTATCTCAAATTTGATCTATAATATTTGTCACTTTGGAAAATAAAAAATAATTAATTTCATATTTCAGTTCAACTTTTACTACTCTAAGAAGACATGTGATTATTAATCACTAATTGAAGTAACAAATAAAATTTATTTAATCTCATTTTTTGTTGTACTCAAAGAGGACGACGTACCAAAGTCGCCCTATTTGATTTACAACAAAAAGGGCGACCGTAGTCGCCCTTTTTGATGGATATCCAACAAGGGCAATCGTAGTCGCCCTTTTTGATCGATATCCAACAAGGGCGATCGTAGTCGCCCTTTTTGATCGATATCCAACAAGGGCGAAAATTTTGATGTGGTTAAAAATAGAGATATATCGTTTTACTAAATTGGATAGGTTCATTTATTTAGATGTTGAGAGTGAAATTTGACTATGAAAATGACTAAAATCATTTAGATTGAGAGAAAATGACTATGCATACATACGAAAAAGTATAGACGATATATCGTTTGCCTCATAAATTCATTTCGACAAGTTGGTTTTCAACCTCTTTGTTAGTTATCGAAAAATCATTGAAAATTTATTATTTCTCCATATTTTTCAATGATTGTTAATGTTCTGTTTTAGAACTAAAGTATATATATATTTGTTTTGAAAATTATACCAATGATAAATGTCCTTTATTTTGTGTTATTTAAGCTTTAACTGAGTGGGGAATAAATCATAATTATTCAACTTCGTACCAATTATCATCTTCCACCTATCTACTTATCAAATAAGGAACGACAAATTATTGGTTTATAAAAATAATTTTTTTGGATGATCAGAGGCACATAATTAATTGGATTATAAAGATATTTCGATTCATATTCTTCCTCTTGATCAATAAACTATACGGTGGAGTGAAACTAATTTTTTTACAAAAGAGTGTCAAAATATTATAAACAAACCAAAGGGGGCGATTATGTTGAGGATCAAAAAGGACGATTTTTTAAAGTCGCCCCGTTTGATTCGAACCAAGGGGCGACTTCTAGTCGCCTCATCTGGTGTAACAAAAAAGGGCGACTTGAAAAAGTCGTCCCTTTTGGTTAAATTAAAAAGGGTGATTAAGGCATTAAAAAGTCGCCATTTTTGATTTAAAAAAATCGCCCTCTTTAAGACTATTTGTTGAAATAAAAAATATCAGTTGTCCTAAGTATTGATATCAGTACTAATAGTTACTGTAATGATAAAAGCTTATCCGGAGTGTTTAAACCAAATTAGCATGTCATGTGTTACACATATTCTTTTCTCACTTAACCGACTGTTGTTAATTAATATATGCGTCTCAATTTATATGATATAGTTTTACTCGACATGAAGTTTAAAAAATAAAGGAAGATTTTGAATCTTACTCCTTTCTCCCGCTTTAAGTGACTTATTTTCCTTTTTGTTATGTCCCAAAAAGAGTGTCTTTTTCTACATTTAGTAAGTTTTGACAAGTTTAAGATCAAAAGATTTAAAAGACTACACATATCTTTAATTTAAGACCACAAACTTGAAAAATCTCAAATCTTTAAACCTTAAGATTTAACACACCAAAAATACAATACATCTCAAAATAAGAGAGAAACTTTAAGAGAAATACTCTTACTGAAAAGCTTAAGTGAGAAAGCTTTTGAGAGATTTTGGTGAGAATTTTGGGTGTAATTGGGATTGAGGTTGTGAGGCTGAGTGTTGTAAACACTGTTGTAATATTTCTCGTATAATAAGATCTGCAGCAACAAAGTAGACATAACTCTCACATTGAGAATAAACCACTATAAATCTGTGTGTTATTTGTTCTTCGCTTACATCACATCATAAGTAGGTTCTGTCTAATGAAGTTGATATTTAGTGGTTCATGTGACCCTCTAATCTTTCCTGGAAACCTACTTAGAGAGGATGTCGAATTTGAGACTCAAATCCTAACAACTTCAACAAGCAGTTCATGGTTGAATTAAGAGTTGGATAACACAAGCCAAGAGAGATTGAAATGGGTTCAAAAGAATTACATGGTTTATAATTACTGCACTGATTCTAAGAGGTTTTCACTTTCCACAAGGATATTCAGCAGATTCATGTGTTCAAAATAACTGAGCATTTACACTTCTAAAGGACACTGAAAATATTAGGAATTGTTGAGATAAACCACATATATACATTGTATATATATGTGGTTAGTTAGTTGGATATTAGTTTGATTAATTGGATAGTGTTTTGTTATAAGCCAATTAGATATTTTGATTAATTAGGATTATATATTTTGGATTAAATATTTTGTGGGTATTATAAATACACCACACCTATTGTAATTACAATTGAACAGAATAATAGAATTACGGAAGAGCTATTTTGCTCCCAAATACGTGACCTTCCTCTGCTCCTAAATATCTCATCGCTGCTCTCTTCTGTCTTCTCTCTTCCAATTCCTCTGATTTCCCTTTCCTGTTCTTCATATTCAGAAAACTAACACGAATTTTGTATTATTTTGTTTATGATCTCTTATATAAGCTAATGTAATTATTCTTTTACAAATAGGAGGCTTCCCTTCCCACTTTCTCTACACACACAAAATCTAAGAGAGGTAAATCTCTTCTAAAACTCTGAAGAAACGCTAGCATTTCTAAAAATAGAAATTACATCAAAGTTCTAAGAACTTGGAACTTGCAAATCAAGGGATATTTGAGTGTGCACCCCGGACTACACAAATCATCAAGTTTCAATAACTTGGATTGCGGATTGCTATAAAATGTAAGTCTTCGTTCGAAATTGCATTTGCTTTGTGTTTTATTTTACATTACATATTCATACTACAGTTTGACCGCCTATGTCGGATTTAAAACATAAATTTTCAAATTTCGATGCGTGTACGAACCCGATGCAAACGCCTTTAGTGGGTAGGACAATGGGATCGTCGGAAGTGAAAGTTGATGAAAAGGTCGTAAAGGGAAACAAAAAGAGGGTAGTTGAAAGCAATAGGAAGCTAAAAATAATGGACTTCATGTTGGAGAGTGTAGTGTATTTTGCTTGCAAATTTCTTATTATTGAAGGTCCAATTTATAGAGGCAGCAGAAGCCTCGAGCTGATGTATTTATTGGTATAATAATATGTATATGGCCAAAATAATGTTTCAACACAATCTGTTTAAATACTTAGTAAAAAACAAATTTCACAGTATAAAAAAATACTTAATTGAAATCAGTACAATAAACAGAATATGTTTTGAATAAGAAAAAATAATTTCAGAATATAATCGAGCCCACTTAGTTCAAATTGTGTCCTTAAGGAAATTATTCCCCACACAGTACTCGAGGTTAATGGAATATCGTCTCCCAGGATAGAACGATTATCTTACCAGAATAGTAGTACTCCAAATTCCGGTAGCAGCGAACCACTCAACGGCAGTATATCACAAAGACTTAGGAAGAGAGAATTTTTCAGATGAAGAATTCGTATTGAATGAATTTATAGTTGTTGGAGGTACTGATTCTGAATGTTTGCAATCATTCAGAATAGTCACCAAAATTTTGGAGGGAAATTCGAAAAGAAAGGACTTAAACCGGACGGGTCGGTCGCGGGTCTTGGGTCGATCTGTTTGGATTTATTTTTAATTAAATAAATAATTAATTAATTAATTAAAGAAACGTTTGTCCAAAAAGATTATCAATCAATCTTTTGACAAATCCAAATCAAAGAAGCCGAAGCGGCGGCGACGGCAACGCGAGGATCCTTGCCCTCTCAACCCTTTTAGCAACTAGAGAAGGTGTAATGTAATATATACATCTCTATTTTCTTCTCTTTTTTCGATGTGGGACAAAAGAGTCTTTTACTCCCTTTAATTTTCATCCCATCATTTCCCATTCACCAATATCAAAACCCAACAATCCCCCACATGAATGGGGAATGACTATAAGATAAAAGAATGTACGGACGAGTGTGATATACTGTTGACACCCAATTTTGACTCTCCCGTCCAGTCACTAACTATAAAATTACACTAATTTTTTCAGAATAATTTTTATAATTTTATAATAATAAAATGCAACAATAAAACATTAATACATGCACAAATAAACGAGTTAATAATAACACCGTATTTTACGTAGAGTATTAAGCACACCTTGAGTCTCGCGTCCGCATTCGTCTTTTAATAACAAGCAATTTTATTAATATCATTCATAATTTAAGCCCTATTTCCATTAGTTAAAACTCAAACAATTCTTAATGATAAATAAATAAATAAATAAATACATAAAATAAACAATTTAACAATGACGTCGCGTTAAATAGCATAATAGCATTTATTAATACGCAAAGCAATTTCATAATTATTGTAGCACCTAAAGTCATATTAAGATAATTTAATTTTAACTTAAATAATGATAAATACGCATAATAAATAAGTTTTAATAACGGCATCACATTATAAAATATTAAGCATTAATTAAATAGCACACCCGCACTTATTATGGTAATAATAAAAATCCAAGCTAAAACTAATAAAACACCTAGGGTTAATTTAAATAATTTAATTCACCACTAATTAAATAATACACCTAAAATTAAAACACCTAAAAAACTAATACCTAATTAAATAAAATCTACACAACCTAATCGCCCTTGAACATCGCCTTCAAGGCCCGGATCGTGACGACCCAGCGCCCTTTATCCTATATCAGCCCTCTCTCCCTCACTAAGCAAACACTAAAAAAAACCTAAAAAAGATCCGCCCCCACCCCACCCCATCACCGCCACGACCCAAAATCAGAAAAAACCTAACCTCACCCTCTCGCCGCCGTCAACACCCAACCCGTAAATCTCTCCCCATCCAAAATAATACCCAAAAAATCAACTTACCTTAAGAATAACACCATAAAATTGAACCAAATCCTTACCAAATCTGAAGCGAATCGGTTCATATCAAAACTTACCACAAGTAAGAATCAGCCCAGAAATGGTAACGAATTTCACACATAAAATACCACAAAATCGCACCAAATCAGTTCGAAAATCGCTCGTACAACAGCCCTAAAAATCATAAATACTTACCTAAATTGAAACCCTAAATGGTGACTATATAAATCAAACAATTTATACATTCAAGGGGACAGAAATCCAGACCCCCTCTTCACTGTCAAAACCGATCGATATACACATGCATGGGAGCGGGAGGAAAAAGATGACGACCATAGGGAAGACCCGTTAAAACACAGGAGAGAGGCATCAGTTGTTTTAGGGAGGAAGCAGTCGAGTAAAAATCAGTTAATGGCCGCACACAAGCAAGAACACCCTCAAACGCTAGTTTCGCACAGCCTTCAACCTCGGTAAGAATCTTTTAGCATCAGGTAAAATCCAGGAAAATAACTATTAGAAACTCAATAGCATTCCTTCGGCATCGGAAAAGAGCACCCTTTTCATAGTCAGGACCCGTCAAACCTTAATCGCATAGCAACCAAACCCTGAGTGGATCGACGACTTGATACGCTGTCTCGGTTCGCTGCTCGGAGAAGGTAAACTCAAAATTCCTCTCGATTCTAGTTTATTTCCATATTTTATGGCTTACTGTATTCTGGTTAATCATTCTTAGTTAAGATTGTCATGCTACTGTCCTGCTGTTACTGTGTCGTGTTAATCGATTTTAGTTAACCCATGTTCGTAATTGTTTATTTAAAACCACGAAATGGATTTATGCTTTTTGTAATTACTTGCTAAATGGAATATGATATTAGATAATGAAATACCTTTGTTGATGTTCAGTACTGTTTTGAGGACTTGCCTACCTGTTTTATTAGCCATTTACATTTGAAAACACACTATAATCAGCTCTCTATATGATAGGTGTTATCATTTCCAATGTTAGCTTAGCAAGGATTTGTGACATCGATAGTTGGTATATGGTCTGTGTCATATCAAGTGTAGCCTCTGTATTTGGATCAGTGTGTTAGTTAATGTATGATAACCGCTGATTTGAGATCTGCTTGGGAGCCATACTGACTATGTCATTCTTTGCCTAAAAAATGTCGTTGTGCTCAGACACGATTGTATGTTTGGTTAAAGTTAAGTGATCATGCCTATCTGAAAATGCTGCCCGAGATTTTCAACTTGTCTATCTGTCCATTTCTAGATCATCACGTTTACTAAACGACTATATGTTTGCCTTTACATATCGAAGTGTTAAAATGTATCCATGATAGTTTATAATACCTTTCAAGCTATATTTTGTGCCATATCAATCTATTGTGCAACCTAAATGATGCTTGTATCAACATCCTGCATTTATTTGAATTCCCCTCTGTTGCATGCTATCTTGATTTACAGTCATGTTCGTACAAAATATAATATGGTGCCAAAACTGTTTAAGTGAGTGAAAGGTCTAGTGTATGACTTGAACTTAGGATCTTTACTTCATAAGTTATGTCCCTATCTAGATTGCCTACTAAGAATGTATATGTTTGTCTCACTTGGATTTCTAAACTAGTACATCAAGAAAGCCTCATAAGCCATAGAAATAGCTGGTGTTACTGGTTCTGTTATCACAATTTTGTTGGTGTTGTTGTTTTGGTGTTGCTACTGCTGCTGTTTGGATATCGCGGTTGCTGCTTTTGCTTTTGTGTTGCTGCTACTATTACTTCGCCGCTGTTAATTAGAATATACTGATGTTATTTTGGCGTTGCTATTATAATGGGCTACCTTGAAGAAAACCCGAAAACTCTAAAATTATTGGGTCTGCATAATTTTCTCTTATCTTGTGCGTGCACTGAGTTCTTTTCTTGATTGCTGTGTGAGTTTGTTATTATCGAGGTACATTGATTTATATGTCGATACTTATTTATTATGTGACAAGGTTTAGAGCATATGCTAATTCTTATTTTTTCTTTGTTTTACATGAAATGCATCGGAGCAAAAAAAAATGAAGAGTCTCATGGCGAGACTCATCACAAGCTACAACAAATGAAGACCCACATCTATGTGCATTTCTCTATCCGCATTGGAATTCCAAAACCACCGGCGGAAAGACATCGCCTTTCCTTCGAGTCATTTATTGATCCTTTCTTCCCCATTTATTTGTTGTAAATTATTTGACTGACATTGCACTATTAACGCTACACTTAGTATAGTTTAAACCTTGAATCATAGATTAGTAAGCAGTTTGATATTAGAGATTTGCTCCCTCTTAAGTAATTATTTGGTTGCTCAAATCATTAAAACACTTAGTAAATCTTTGGGTACGATCACTTAGGTAGCTAAAAAATGTTATTTCCCAGCACAATAAACCCATCTCCTAAAAAAAACGTTTATTAGCATTCACATATATATATAGATAGATAAATTGTAGGACCATTAACCTTTGCATGATATATTTTCACATCCTATTTTTTCGTCATCATAGGTTTTGCATTATTACTTCTATATTATACTAAGCAACATATATACCCTATAGAATAATTTCATATGTTTTCTAATTACTTTTTAAGTGCATGTCTTCAACTAAGATTAGCTTTATGTATTTTAAACGAATCTTACATTTTATGCAGGCTAAAATACACTTACGCTTATAAATATCTTTTGCTTAAATACTTTAAAACATGCATTCTTCTATAGCATAATAATCAACCCTAGGTTTGAACGGACAACCGCAAGTTAGCGGATCCTTAGGGTGCCTAACCCCTTCCCTTCAGGATAATAAAGAACCCTTACCCAGAATCTCATTAAGTTTAGCAGACCATTAAAATGGAGTTAATGTTTACTTTAAACTAGTTAACATTTAGGTGTCTTAATTCACCCAAATTAATTAGGTGGCGACTCCGCGAACCCTTTAGCACCCTTTTAACATTTTATTTTATTTTTCTAACATTTTTTATTTAAGCAGGGTTCGCTAGAATAATGTCGCGGTCGAAAAAGGGCATGACATATACAAGCGAGAATTGACTGCATCTGGATAAGTAGGTTTCCCTTTGAACTTTCCGTAGTGAACTTATATCGGATATACTCGATCAATCGGTAGATTTGATATCTTTGAACCGTCGAACTTTGTTGTATACCTAGATAACATAAGACACACAATCAACCCTCAACCGTTTATGGTTCTCACGGTTGTGTTCGTTTCAGCCATGAACACCGCCTGGTCTCATGAGTGCATAGAGAATGGGCATTTACTGTCATTTCCCTTTAAAGCGGCTTACACTTAACACTCACATATGTGATTTCTAAACATGTGGTCCTATAGCCACATTATGCGGTCATACGTTGCGGTTAGATAACCATTAAAAAAC
The DNA here is from genome assembly GCA_029844215.1 of Przewalskia tangutica. Classification (NCBI taxonomy): domain Eukaryota; kingdom Viridiplantae; phylum Streptophyta; class Magnoliopsida; order Solanales; family Solanaceae; genus Przewalskia; species Przewalskia tangutica. The sequence goes on along the minus strand of CM056732.1, from coordinate 95,219,903 downwards.
CTTAATGCTTTATTAACTCATTAACAAGCCATAAAGTCTTATCCTTTTTTCTGAACATTGTCTTCATCCGAGAATGGGTTGAGTTATTTGACAATGTTGAACCGTCAGTCACAACTTTGTTTGATCTCCTTGAACCTAGCTCTTTGGATCTCCAGTCTGCTAGGTAGAGTTACCGCCATGATGACTTGTCATTGGCCTTAACCCCATTCTCATTGATGATCTACTAACTCCCTCTCTAGATACACCTTTTGTAAGCGGATCCGCCACGTTATCTCTTGACTTTACATAATCAATTGTGATAACGCCACTAGAGAGGAGTTGTCTAACGGTATTGTGTCTCCGTCGTATGTGACGAGATTTTCCGTTATATATTACGCTCTGCCTACCTATTCTTTGTAGTATCCTGATGTATACATATAGGAGCCAAAGGTTTGGGCCAGAATGGAATATCTTCTAAGAAATTCCGGAGCCATTCAACTTCTTCACCGGCCTTGTCTAAAACTATAAATTCGGATTCCATTGTAGAGCGGGCGATGCATGTCTGTTTTGATGATTTCCAAGACTCTGCTCCTCCACCAACAGTGAAAACATATCCACTTGTGGATTTAAATTCAAACGATCCGGTGATCCAATTTGCATCACTATATCCCTCAAGTACTGCGGGATATTTATTATAATGCAAAGCATAGTTTTGGGTGTGTTATAAATATCCCAAGACTCGTTTCATTGCCATCCAATGAGTTTGATTGGGATTACTCGTGAATCGACTCAGCTTGCTTATAGCACATGCTATATCTGGTCGTGTACAATTGATAATATACATCAAACTTCCCAAAACTCGTGCAAAGTCCAATTGTGAGTCACTTTCACCTTCATTCTTTTGAAGTGCAAAACTTACATCAATTGGAGTCTTTGCAACATTGAAATTTAAATACTTGAACTTGTCAAGTACTTTTTTAATATAATGTGACTGTGATAATGCTAGACCTTGTGGAGTTTTATGGATCCTAATTCCTAAGATCAAATCAGCAACCCCTAAGTCTTTCATGTCAAATTTGCTAGCGAGCATACGTTTCGTAGCATTTACATCGACAATATCTTTACTCATTATCAACATGTCATCAACATACAAAAAAAACAATTGACTTCATGATTTGGAGTATTTTTAATGTAAACACATTTGTCATACTCATTAATCTTAAATCCATTTGCCAATATTGTTTGATCAAATTTCGCATGCCATTGTTTGAGTGCTTGTTTAAGTCCATAAAGTGACTTAACAAGTCTGCACACTTTCCTTTCTTTACCAGGAACCACAAAACCCTCAGGTTGTTCCATGTAAATTTCTTCCTCCAATTCTCCATTTAAGAAAGTTGTCTTGACATCCATTTGATGGATTTCAAGACCATATACGGCCGCCAGTGCCACTAACACCCGAATAAATGTTATTCTTGTTACCGGCGAGTATATGTCAAAGTAATCAAGACCTTCCTTTTGTCTATAACCTTTGACCACAAGTCTTGCCTTATATTTGTCAATAGTGCCATCAGCTTTCATTTTCCTTTTAAAAATCCATTTTGATCCTAAAGGTTTATTTCTAGGAGGAAGATCAACTAATTTCCATGTATGGTTGTTTAAAATTGATTCAATCTCACTATTGACTGCTTCTTTCCAAAATGCTGAATCAGAAGATGACATTGTTGCTTTAAATGTTTGAGGCTCATTTTCAAGTAAGAATGTTACAAAATCTGGTCAAAAGGAAGTAGATGTCTTTTGACGTTTGCTACGCCTTGGATCCTCTTTGCTTGGTATACTTTCCTTTGGTTCTTCCCGCGGTCGTTTAGATCTTTCACTTGACGACTCACATTCAGTTTTATACGGATAGATGTTTTCAAAGAATTCAGCATTATCTGATTCAATTACCGTATTGACATGAATTTCGGGATTGTCCGATTTGTGAACCAAAAACGACAAGCTTTGCTGTTTGTAGCATAGTCAATAAAAACACAATCCACAGTTTTTGGTCCGATTTTTACCCTTTTGGGAAAAGGAACTTGGACCTTCGCTAAACACCCCCACACTTTGAAATATTTCAAGTTGGGTTTTCTTTCTTTCCATAGATCATATGGAATAGATTGTATTTTGCTGTGGGGTACTCTGTTGAGTATTCGATTAGCTGTAATGATAGCTTTCCCCATGGCTCTGCGAAACCTAACTAATTAGTAAGACATTCATCATTTCCTTTAATGTTCAGTTTTTCCTTTCCGCAATTCCATTTGATTGTGGTGTGTAAGGGGCAGTAGTTTGATGAATAATTTCATATTCCAAACATGTCTCTGCAAAAGGAGATTCATACTCTCTACCCCTATCACTTCTAATCATTTTGATCTTTTTATTCAATTGATTTTCCACTTCGTTCTTGTATTGCTTAAATGCATTAAGTGCTTCATCCTTACTATTAAGCAAATACACATAACAATATCGAGTCTGATAAATCGATGAAAGTTATAAAATACTTTTTCCACCACGAGATGGTATTGACTTCATATCACATATATATGTGTGAATTAAGTCTAAAGGATTTGAATTCCTATCAATAGACTTATATGAATGTTTAACAAACTTAGATTCAACACAAATTTCACATTTTGATTTGTTACACTCGAATTTAGGCAATACTTCTAAATTGATCAATTTTATGAGTTTTGTAATTGGCGTGTCTTAAACGAACATGCCATAAATCATTTGACTCGATAAGTAAGGCGAATGAATTTTCATTAATCATCAACAACCATTACATTGAGTTTGAAAAGGCCCTCGGTGAGGTAACCCTTTCCTATGAACATATCATTCTTACTAATTATAATTTTCTCACTAACCAACACGCACTTAAACCCGTTCTTGATGAGTAGTCTGGCTGAAACTAAATTCTTCCGAATTGTTGGAACATGCAGAACATTGTTGAGAGTCAGGACCTTGTCGGAAGTCATATTCAGAAGTATCTCCACATATCCTTCAACCTTGGTTGTTGCAGTATTTCCCATAAACAGTACCTCTTCGGGTCCAGCGGGAGCATAGGTTGCAAATGCTTTTGCGGTATAAGCATGTCGAGTGGCACCAAAATCAAGCCACCACTCTTTTGGGTTTCCAACCAAATTGCAATCTGACAGTATTGCACACAGATCATTCATTTCCACCATATTGGCTTGTTCTTTTCCCTTGTCCTTTTTCGGGAGACGACAATCTGGGCTTTTGTGGCCAGCTTTCCCACAATTAAAGCAGTTGCCCTTGAACTTTTTCTTGTTAGAACCCTTCTCTTTTCCAGAAGGCCTCTTTCTTTTCTTGTTCATTTTCGGAGCAACATCTTCAACGATGTTGGCCCCTTCAATTGGTGAACTCTTACGATTCCTCTTCTTAGCGGTTTTGTTATCTTCCTCGATCTTGATACGAATCACAAGATCCTCCAACTTCATTTCCTTTCTTTTGTGCTTAAGATAATTCTTGAAATCTTTCCACTAAGACGACAACTTCTCAATCATTGCAGCCAGTTGGAATGCTTCATTCACTACCATACCTTCAGCAATAAGGTCATGGAAGATAAGTTGAAGCTCTTGAACTTGGGTTCCAACGGTTTTCCATCAACCATTTTGTAGTCTAGGAATTTGGCAACCACAAACTTCTTCAAGCAAGAATCTTATGTCTTGTACTTCTTTTCAAGTGCACTCCACAGTTCTTTGGAAGTCTTTACTGCACTGTAGACATTGTACAAGTCATCTTCTAAGGCACTTAAAATGTAGCCTTTGCACAAAAAATCAGTCTGTTTCCAAGCCTCAGTAACCATGAACTGTTGGTTGTCAGGCATGTCGCCGGCAGGCACGGGAGGGTCCTCACTGGTGAACTTTTGCAAATCAAGGGTGGTAAACCAAAAGAACATTCTTTGCTGTCATCCTTTAAAGTTGGCACCGGTGAACTTCGCAGGTTTCTCGGTAGGTGATGCTGCGATGCAGGTTGTAGTAATGTAATTGGTGCGGATTTGCAGAGGTAGTTTCAGTTTCAATTGCCATTGTTTGTCACTGTCAAATCGACAAACTGTTTTAGTTAATAAAACCAAAATAGCAATTAATTCACAGACTTCAACGATGAAGATTTTATTTCTTCAAATCGCAGTCGAATTATAAACTTAAACGATGAAAATTTTATTTCTTCAAATCGTAGTATAATTATGAAACTTTAGTATTTCAACGAAGTTTTTATATCTTCGAGTCAGAATACTAATATTCATATGGAGTAGAAAATTACACAAGTTTTAATCTTCTTAAACAGAATGACGAAGATTTTATGTTCTTCAAATCGGTGTACAAGTATCGCATGAGTAAGTCAGATTCATTCTTACTACCTTGAAAATAATCTTCACGTATTTCATGTAACAAATATCATACACAACGGTGAAGATTTTATTTCTTCAAACCGAATCAATTTTGATAGCAACAAATATAATACACAACGGTGAAGATTTTATTTCTTCAAAGTTCAAACCGAATCAAAGTTGCTTGAAACGAAGTGCAGTAGATTGTATGTTGTATACTTGATGAAGTTTTTATATCTTCAAATCAAGTACCCAAATGAGTAGAAAGTTATGAAAACTTTAATCTCAACCGGAGTAGAAAATCCGAAGATTTTAGTCTCCAAACAACAAGAAAACACTTTTTTTTTCTTCTGAAAAACACCTTTTTTTTCCTTTTGAAAAACACTTTTTCCAGGACTTTAATATTCCAACGAAGTTTTTATGTCTTCAAGTTAGAATATGAAATTTCATAAGGAGTAGAAAACCACACATGTTTTAATCTCCAAACCAGAATACAGATTAAATTAAAATAAACATAATTTCCTTAAGATTGTTGATATAATAATCTGTATATGGCCAAAATAATATTTCAACACAATCTGTTTAAATACTTAGTAAAAAATAGATTTCACAGTATAAAAAATACTTAATTGAAATCAGTACAATAAATAAAATATGTTTTGAATAAGAACAAATAATTTCAGAATATAATCGGGTCCACTTAGTTCAAAGTGTGTCCTTAAGGAAATTATTCCCCTCACAGTACTCGAGGTTAATGGAATATCGCTTCCCAGGATAGAACAATTATCTTACCAGAATAGTAGTACTCCAAATTCTGGTAGCAGTGAATCACTCAACGACAGTATATCACACAGACTTAGGAAGAGTGAATTTTTCAGATGAAGAAATTCGTATTGAATGAATTAGTTAAAAAATTCTTGGAACAAACAAGAATTTATAGTTGTTGGAGGTACTGATTCTGAATGTTTGCAACCATTCAGAATAATCACCAAAATTTTGGAGGGAAATTCGAAAAGAAAGGACTTAAGCGGGCCGAATTGGTCGCGGGTCTTGGGTCGATCCGTTTGGATTTATTTTTAATTAAATAATTAATTAATTAAATAAACGTTTGTCCAAAAAGATTATCAATCGATCTTTCTAAATTCAAAGCCGAGCGAGCGACGACGACGGCGCGAGGGGTCCTTGCCCTCTCAACCCTTTTAGCAACTAGAGAAGGTGTAATGTAATATATACACCTCGCTTTCCTTCTCTTTTTTCGATGTGATATAAAAGAACCTTTACTCTCTTTAATTTTCATTCCATCATTTTCCATTCACCAATATCAAAACCCAAGAGTATTTGCTAGCTAGAATTGCATGGCTTCCATCCTTTATTTAATATTGTTCCCTTCTAATAGTCTCTATATATGTTGGTTGCACATTATTGGTTCACTACGGTTGAAGGGCAACCGTGAAAATCAATTTTTTTTTTTTAAATGTTTGAAACTTTTTTATAAGACGTCGAAAAAATTTCCATGAATATAAAAGCATCTCAATAATTGCAAAAGTTAAAATTTGCAGAAGCTTAGTTGTCTAACTTTTTTAACTTGTTATACGTTTTTGAGATAGTTATCTTAAATCACCAGTTAGGTTGAAATTGTAGTACTATGTTCATCGTCTTTCATTGATTATTGTGTATAATATATATAATCTTATATAATTACAAACTAGGTAACTAAATCTTACTAATTATAATTGAAATATAAATTTACCTAATATAAAAGATATACAAAATATGATAATATTCTATCAATGATATGGTAATATTCTATCACACCCCGCAGTTGAAGCGGGATATTCGTACGCTGAGACTGGCTCGAAAGTCATCAAAGCGTATGCGCGGAAGTCCTTTAGAGAATATGTCAACAATCTGATATCGAGAAGGAACATAAATAACACAAACTTGTCAACGAGCAACTTTCTCACGTACAAAGTAAATATCCATTTCAATATGTTTAGTGCGTTGATGTTGAACGGGATTGCCGGAAAGATATATCGCACTTACACTATCACAGTAAACCATTATAGCCTTATTGAGTGGGCAATGAAGCTCAAGTATAAGGTTGCTTATCCAACAAGACTCAAAAACAACATTCGATATACCTATGTACTCAACTTCGACTCTAGATCGAGACAAATTAGGTTATCTTTTAGAAGACCAAGAAATCAAGTTATCTCAGATGAACACACAGTAACCCGACGTGGATTGACGATTTTTAGGACATCCACCCCAGTCAACATCAGAATAAAATGTGAGACATATTTCGAATATGAGGAACATAGGAAGAGGAAACCCAAGTGGACAAGTTAAATAGTCGTTTGTGTTTGAAAATGTCGTGCATAGCACGAGTTTTCATTAACGGTGGGTGTGCCGCGGGAGGTTGGACAAGATTAGGATAGGGTGGCCAAGAAGTGGAGGCGGGATTGGGTGGACTATCTGGAGTAGGGGTAGGGCCGATAAATGCAGTGGTGTCGGGGAGAGGGGGTTGGCTGAGTGATAGCCGAGACAAAAGGTCATGATGGGTTGTTTAGAGGCTCCCGTTGAGGGGCTGGGTAGACTGCTCGCCTCAGGACGGCAGTGGTGGAGACGACTGCCGGTGTTAGTGATAACTGATTTTGCAAGTGACGAATTAGAATGGGATTCAAGCCATCATTTAAGAATTTGGAGATGGAGAATTGAGACTCATCGAATATGAAACACCGAGAAAATAATTATTTTTCGGCTTGACAAATCGTAACAATTGTAACCTAGATGATTATGGGTAGCCAAGAATAACGCACGGGGATGACCGATGTTGAAGCTTGTTGATTTGTGTGGAGGGATGAAGATGGTAGCACATACATCAGAAAGTTCGTAAATGCTTATAGAAAGGATCTTGAAGATAGTGAACTTGAGTGGGAGACTTGTTTGAGAGAATGTTCAAGAGATAGGTTGTCGTTGATAGAGCGTAATGCCAAAAATGGGAGATGGGATAGAGGCGTGAGCAAGGAGAGCGAAGTAAGTTATTTATGATTTTAATTTTTCATTTAGCTTTGCCATTTTGTGGAGAGGTGTGGGGATAGGAAAAATGAAAAACAAGATCGTGTTTGGCACATAAAATAATTGATTATTGTCGAATTCCCTCCCATTGTCACATTGAAATCATTTAATATTCTTTTCAAATTGTGTCTTAATGAAAGTGCTGAATGACGAAAAAATAGAATTGACTTGGAACTTATTACCAATGAAAAACGTCCATAATAATCAATTAAAAATAACATATATAGTATCGATGCCCAACCGTGCTTAAAAGAGGAGAAATCCATAAATCATTGTGTATTATATCAAAAAACATTAAAGTACAAGTGGATGAAGAGTAAAATGACAACTTGACATGTTCCAAAAAAATACAAAATTCACAAACGAAAGGAGAAGGTACATGTTTGTAAGCATTAAATTTATTTTTGCTAAGAAAGCGTAAAATAGAGTCTCTCGAATGTCCTAATCTATTAAGCCATAAAGGAGATGAAATTGATGCAAATGTTGATGGAGATGAGATTGGATGACTAACGAAGGTGGTGATAGGATAAAGGTCCTCAGTGCTATCAAATCTCAGTATTAGGACTCAGTTTGGTTTATTCAAATGTCATCTTCCTAGTAACAGCATGTAATTATTCTTTTATTGTATTGAAGATTAGAAACCGTTTATTAAAAAAAGACCATAAGATTTAAAAATCTCACTTTATTTATTAAATTATATGATCAGTTAAACTAAGATACTTAAATTGAGACAGATGGAGTATGATCTAAAATAAGTCAAAGATATTTGTGTGATTATAGATTATCTCGTTAAGAGTAAAAGATTAAGTTTAAAGTTATATAAATTGGGACAAAGGGAGTATATTCTTACTTATCTTATTAAATTACGTAAAAAAATTAACTCTGAAAATCCTAACTATATCATATGAATTAAAACGGAAGCAATAATTGATATTCATGTTTAAAACGTGGCAACCGACAAGGAATTGAATATGAGGGGATCACACTATAAATAAAGGCTTCATTATTATTAGAGCAATACACAACAATAGTATAGCTTAAACATGATGAAGTTCTTATTCCTCTTATCTCTCTGTTTGCTTCCCTTTGTGGCCTTTTCATCAACTTTCACTTCAGAAAATCCCATTGAATTACCCTCTGCTACTTCTGCTAAGTTAGTACTAGACGTGAACGGTAAAGCACTTGATCCTCGAGCAAGTTATCGTATCGTTTCCACTTTTCGGGGTGCTGCAGGTGGTGATGTGTACCTAGGCCCCTCCCCAACTACAAACCGTTGTCCAGACGGCGTGTTCCGTTTCAACTCCGATGTGGGACCTAGTGGTACACCCGTTAGATTCATTACGTCTGGTCATACCGGACCAGGTATCTTTGAACAACAAGGCTTTAACATTCAATTTTCCATTGCAACTTCGAGACTGTGTGTTGATTATACAATTTGGAAAGTTGGAGACTACAATGCAACTCTAGGGGCGACTCTGTTGGAGACCGGTGGAACCATAGGACAAAAAGATAGCAGCTTGTTCACTATTGTGAAAACGGCCTTGGGTTACAAATTATTGTATTGCCCCTCTTATCAGTGTCCACCTTGCCCCCCTAGTTCCCTTATTTGTCCATGTCCCGCTATTGGCGTTTCATGTCAACCAGTAGGTCAGGTTTTCCAAAATGGAAAGAGGCGTTTGGCTGTCGTAAATGGCCAAGGTCTTACTTGGAATTTCAGAAAAGTCTAGTTCACAACGCTGCCAGCTGCTAGACTATGTTTTAGCATGGCTCTGATATCTCTAAGTGAACCAGCAGCAACTATGTTTTAGCATATTAGCTTTCTAAATAAACCTGTGCTAAGCATGTATGTTTTAGCATGGTTTTCTTAATAAATTGTGTTTCCTTCTTGTTGATCTGGAACATTTGTTTATGTATGGTTAATTAAAGTGTCTTAATTTGACTAGACACGGAATTTAAGAAATAAAGGGATATTTTTGAATCTTGTGGTTTTAAATTAAAGATGAGTGTAGTCATTTAACTCTTGTGATCTAAAACTTTCCAAAACTTACTATATATCGAAAGAGCACTCTTTCAGGGACAGACAAAAAAGAAAATTAAGACACTTAAATTGAGACGGAGTATATAATAGACTTTTAAAACTTCTGATATTAAACATATCATAATATTTGTGTATAATTATAAAACTTTTGAAAGTTACGACCGGTGATAAACCAGCCATAACATTTGTATGATTACATATAAATCCTTATCATTAATTAAGAACAAAATGAGAATTTAATTAGTTAACGAAATTGTGTCTCAAATTTAAAAGTTAAAATAACTTATTTGGAAGAGACCAAAAAAGACGAGACTAAAAAAGAAAGAGATATTTCTAAATTTTTTATTTTAGGTTTGATTGGTCCAAATATTTTCATCATCAAAAGAAGAAAAAAATGAAAGAAAGCAGCCAAATTTTCCATTCTTATCATCTACTACTCTAAGTGCAGGCCAATAAGGTCAATGTACTGAGGGGACCGTTGGGGATTATCCATAGCTAAAACGTGCCAATAACTTGAGCATCAGATGGAGTTGTGACAAACTTTGTTTTTTTTTTCCAATTGATTTCCTTAACCCCTTGGGTATTGCATTGATCTTTCAAATCAGCAACCAGAACCTTACAATAAGAGGTGGATATATCATCCATACCTTCAAATTTCAACCGCATAAACAAAAGAAAACCTACTATACATCTCATATTTTGTTGATCGAAATAATTAGGCATCATTTAGAAGCTAATAAGTGTGCACTTTAAACGATGATAATTCAGAAAATAAAGAAATCTATACTAATTAAAAGAAGCATAAACTTTTAATATATATAAATAAAAAATTATTGAGAGAATAATCTTCTCATTAACAAAATGCTTTAATCCTAAAGGACTACGTTGTCAATGCTATATAATGTGTTGTTCTCTGAGAAGGAAAAATATTCAATCTATAGAAGGCTAACACAATGATGATAAAGTACAAAATTAAGGACAACCCCAAATATATATATATATATATATATTGATTGGTTCAACTACGATAGATTCATCTATATAACTCTACCAACCAAAATAAATAGATATATCTAAATATTGTTATTGTTTGAGGGGTTAAGAATTATAAAAAATCCAAGTACCGCATTAATTAAGACTAGGCATAGTTTAAACGGAGGTTTTATAAAACATGTCAAGTTTAAGGAGGTCTTTTAGTATTCCGCCTAAATATTGTCAAATTAGGTTAATTTTTCCTAAAAAGCATTTGAATAAATATTTGCACGAGATATATTAAAACAACGTAAAGCGCGGTAAATTCACTACTCCTCCGTCTCAAATTATCAATCGTGACTTTTAAAAATATATTTTTCAAATTATTTTTCAGTACAACACAAAATTAATTTTTTCGTCCATTTTACCCTTAGTAGTAATTATTTTTGAAGTACAAACGGCTCAATTATAAGGAGATGACACATAAATAAAGTATATATTTAATAAAAATAAATTATGTTGGGAAAATAATAATCCCACCTAGGAATAATATCCACGGTAAATAGCAAGAATAAGAGAAAGAATAATAGAATAACAAGGACACCAAATGTTTTAACAGGGATAAAATATAATACCCGAAAGGAGCAATATAATATCACTTATTATAACATGATAGTGTCAAGAGACTACTACACTTACAAAAGAAACAACACTCTTTATTTTACACAACTCACTGCAATTACCCCCACTATATTTTCTATATAAAATAGTATGTGGATTACTCTATTTCTCTCTATTGCTCTATCCGTTTTGGTGTACTTCTACCACAAAGATGTCAAGTTTAATATGATGGCAGAGAGAGATGCAGATGCTGGGGACCAAAATTGGACCTAACAATGGCTACATAGTGATAACCATTATGACACCAAAGAATAAGAAAATAATCTTATTTGTGTGCAATTTTCGTGATGATTAACCGGGAATAACATAAAGACTTATAACATGCAAACTTTATAGAGATCAATCACCACTAATGAACGATATAGTTAAAAAAATATTCATGTTTAAAACATGGCAAGGAAAAATTCAGGTATAAATACGCGATTCAAATATCTTTTTACCACAATGCCATCGACCCCTCCAAAAAGGGAAAAATATTTATAAAAAAATAAAATAAGTTTAGATAGGAACACATTTTTTCTGATAAAATATGACCGGTACCACAGTCCACAAAGATGTCAAGTTTAATATGATGGCAGAGAGAGATGCAGATGTTGGGGACCAAAATTGGACCTAACAATGGCTACATAGTGATAACTATTATGACACCAAAGAATAAGAAAATAATCTTTTTCAAAGTACAAAAAAATATTTGTGTGTAATTTTCGTGATGATTAATCGGGAATAACATAAAGACTTATAACATGCAAACTTTATAGAGATCAATCACCACTAACAAACGATATAGTTAAAAAGATATTCATGTTTACAACATGGCAAGGAAAAATTCTGGGATAAATACGCGATTCAAATATCTTTTTACCACAATGCCATCGACTCCTCCAAAAAAGGGAAAAGAAATTATAAAAAAAAAAACAAGTTTAGATAGGAACACATTTTTTCTGATAAAATATGACCGGTACCACAGTCCACAAAGATGTCAAGTTTAATATGATGGCAGAGAGAGATGCAGATGTTGGGGACCAAAATTGGACCTAACAATGGCTACATAGTGATAACCATTATGACACCAAAGAATAAGAAAATAATCTTATTTGTGTGCAATTTTCGTGATGATTAACGGGGAATAACATAAAGACTTATAACATGCAAACTTTATAGAGATCAATCACCACTAACGAACGATATAGTTAAAAAAATATTCATGTTTAAAACATGACAAGGAAAAATTCACGTATAAATACGCGATTCAAATATCTTTTTACCACAATGCCATCGACTCCTCCAAAAGGGAAAAAATATTTATAAAAAAAAAAACAAGTTTAGATAGGAACACATTTTTCCTGATAAAATATGACCGGTACCACAGTCTACAAAGATGTCAAGTTTAATATGATGGCAGAGAGAGATGCAGATGTTGGGGACCAAAATTGGACCTAACAATGGCTACATAGTGATAACTATTATGACACCAAAGAATAAGAAAATAATCTTTTTCAACGTACAAAAAAAATATTTGTGTGTAATTTTCGTGATGATTAATCGGGAATAACATAAAGACTTATAATATGCAAACTTTATAGAGATCAATCACCACTAACAAACGATATAGTTAAAAAGATATTCATGTTTACAACATGGCAAGGAAAAATTCTGGGATAAATACGCGATTCAAATATCTTTTTACCACAATGTCATCGACTCCTCCAAAAAGGAAAAAAAAGATTTATAATCAAGAAGAAAACAAGTTTAGATAGGAACACATTTTTTCTGCTAAAATATGACCGGTACCACAGTCCACAAAGATGTCAAGTTTTATATGATGACAGAGAAAGATGCAGATGTTGGGGACCAAAATTAGACCTAGTACAAGTTTAGATAGGAACACATTCTGTGTTTGCTTCCATTTGTTGCCTTTTCATCAACATTCACTTCGGAAAATCCTATTAGCTTACCCACTACTACTACTACTTCTGCTAATAATTTAGTAATAGTACAAGACACACTCGGTAGGGCACTTGAGCAGCGTCATACTTACCGCATTGCCTCAGCTCATGGGGGTGTCCTAGGTGGTGATGTTTACCTAGGTCGCTCCCCAAATTCAGCTGCCCTGACGCCGTGCTCAAGCACAACTCCCCTGGCACAACAGGTACACCCGTCAGATTCATTAAGTATGATAATACTAGACCTACATATATCTATGAAAACGAAGACGTTAACATCCAGTTCACTGCTACGAGAGCGTGTGATGACTATTCAGTTTGGAAAGTTGGGGAGTACAATGCATCTCTACGGGAGAGTTTTTTGAAGACTACTGGTGGAACCATAGGACAACAAGATAGTAGTTGGTTCAGGATTATGAGATCACCACAAGGGCAACGCAGGGAGTACTTCTTAATGTATTGTCCTGGTCCTTTTGTTTGTCCATCCTGCCCTATTGATCGGTGTCGAGCAGTGTGGGTGGTTTTCCGAAATGGAACAAGGCGTTTAGTTCTCGTGAACAACCAAATTCCTTCTCAAGATCTCTGTTTCCCTCTTCGTGTGTACTTCAGGCGCAGATAAATTGTCACGATCTAAACCGGAGGGCCGCGACGGGCACCCGAATCCCAACCGTCGGGTACTCCAAATCACACAATCACCGTAAAATCACAATAAGCACGGATTAAGCCGAATTTTTTTTTGAAAGCTCTTGACAAAAAAGAACCGACTTATACATATATACACTCATACCAAGACCGACAAGGCCATATAAAACCACTCTCCACAGGACACCTGTCTACAAGCCTCTAGAGAGTATACGACATCAAAATATCATACCGGGACTAGACTGCAACTCTGAAACAAATAGAGTGCTCCAACATCAGCTGAACCATCAACCTACCAGCGTGAACCATCATTCTTTTTAACTGAACCTGCGGGCATGAAACGCAGCGTCCCCCAGCAAAAGGAACGTCAGTACGACTGACTGAGTATGTTAAACATAAACAATAGCTGAACCGGAGTATAACAACAACTGAAACAGGAACAACTGATGGTCAGTAAATACCTAAATGTTATGCATGATGTAGTATGCACATACCTCGGCCTCATCGGGCAATCTTTCCTACCATAATAGCCTCTGGGGGCGTCACACCATATGTTGGTTAATGAATGCATGCATTATGCAAATGCGGTCCATATATATATGTTAGTGTTGCGGATCGTGCAACCCGTCCCATCACAACATGTTAGTGTTGCGAATCGTGCAACCCGTCCCATCACATCATGTTAGTGTTGCGGATCGTGCAATCCGTCTCAATCGCCTCTGTGGGCATCACATCACATCATTTTGGCCTCTTAGAGCTCTTTTGTGATAGTCTGTACCAGCTGCAGGTGATGTGCGTATATAACGTCTTTCCCTTTTTTTCCATTTCCCATATATATATAGTCTTGGGTACAATGTGAATGCAATGCAAATGACATGCATGAATGACAATAAAATATTCGCTGAATTTATTGGACGACCTTGCTCCTTTGGCTAACATTATGAAAATATCTGTTTTGTGATAAAAAATCCGAATTGCCTAATTAATTCTTATATGGGTCGTGAGTAATTCTAATATTTATAATAAGCTTATCTAATCAGATGTGAACTAGCAAATGTAAAACAAATTGATTATATCTTAGTTTCTATGCAGATGACATTCTAAAATTATTTTAATATAATTGTTTGTCGATACCTTATTCACTTAATGTTGCAATGACTTATTTCAACACGTCTACTAAAAACATACCCACTTATTTATTAAACCAGTCTCAGCACTTAATACTTATAAGTTACTTTAAATTAGTAAACTCAACTCGACTCAAATGCTTATAAAAAACTCTTATCAACATCTCTCACATATGTCTTAATAAGGACTTAGAAACAAATATGTTTTTAGCATAGAATCAATAACATGAATATTCCTTAACTTCTAATAGTATAATAAATTATAGAGCAATAACACAGTTATATTTCGTACGTAGAACATGCCAAAAAAAAGAAGAATTTGTCCTAACATACCTCGAACCGACCCTTCCAATATTTGTTGAACCGTTGCTTTGAACAATATCGCGGAACGTTTGTCCAACCAAAAATTTAGAACACATTGGTTTCTCACCCAGCGAACTTAACTGGACACCCTCATTATTAAGGTTAAGGGAGAAAACAATTCACCTTTAGCACTTATAATGTACTCAATCCATGTAGCACTTAAATCTTGGTTAAGGGAGAAATCAGTGCCCTTTTCCACGCCTTCGAGAACCGGGTAAAACATTTAGTCATTGAAATAAAAATACGAGAGATAATTATATAGAGAGCTGCCATGAAAAATCCTAAAATGAATATCCAAAGAAGAACTTGTCGGTGCTAATATTTTCGTCAAAATGGCTTTACTTCCAAAATGAAAAATGTTGCTGATTGTTTTGTTTATTTCATATAATAAGGACACCTAAGCCATACTATCTTGACATCTAAACACCTCCTCATTACACTAGGATACCAATAATACCATTGAAAAAAAGTGCCTTTTATGAGTGTACCAAAAAGTGTACACGTAGCGAGCTTTTCTTTGGACCAAACAATTCTCTTGCTCGGACCCACATAGGGATGAAAATTCTTACACTTATCCACTTAATCAACTATACGCATAATTGATTTTTTTTTATCTCAATTCATTTTAATCTTAATAATTCATAACACTATCGTATATTCAATGTCATAATTCTTGTAATTTGACATTAGTCCAAGACCTCTTTGCACACATCAAATTTATTCCCGCTCCCGTCGTCACACTCGTTACATCTAAAATTATTTCGGGGTTCGGGTCTGCTCGCCCACGTTATGTGCTCAAATCATAACCCGAGAATACGAAGTGTTACATCATCCCCCTTAGAAACATTCGTCCTCGAATATTAGGGTGTTATCTCTACTCAGGTCATGTAATGAAAGATATACGATTACACATTCACGTTAACTTAAGTAATGTAAAATTTATTCTAGTTTCAGCAAATTGGAAAGAAACATTTCATAACATGACAAGTTGTGAGTGGTATACCAAATATATTTTTTTATAAAAGAGGACAATAGACATTGTACCTAGCATTCTTATCACGACGAACCTGGTCCGTGGATGTCTTACCGGGCACCCTGTCTGACAACATCGGAGAAAATCACGGAAATAAAAACATGAATATGAATTAAGAGACATGATAAATAAGCAGGCAAAAGCGATTGCGCCCGGTATATATATACATAAATACGACGATTATCCTTTTTACGGACTACAAAGCGATTTCTGCACTACAGAAGTAGCCAACTATGGCGGAGACGGGGCCCGCCATACCACGAATGTCTGAGAACTGCTGCACTCGTGGTAACATACCAAAGATAAGCCTCGAAGGAACGGAGCTTCAACACGCCTGAAATGTGATCCTATAAGCGGGGATCGACGGCCGATGTACCTCACTGCGGCGTAACGCGGCCGAAGAGGTCGATCTGGCAATTACAGTATGTGAAGCGTAAATCAGTAAATGAAATCATAATAGTCTATATAAGCAGAGACATGTATGATAACAAACTACGATTCACAACATAAAAGCGATGCGTATCAAGTCGTGACTCACACGCTCAAAGTCATCCTCACGTACGTGGAACTCCTTCCTCACCGCCGTGATCTAGGTACAAATCATGTGATACGTATATGTGTCTCGGCCCATCTTATGGACCCGATGTAAAACATGTGGAATACATTCCGGATGAGCCGTAGTCGAGTGAAATACATTCCGGATGAGCCGTGGTCGAGTGAAGTACATTCGGATGAGCCGGTAGTCGAGTGAAATACATTCGGATGAGCCGTAGTCGAGTGAAATACATTCCGGATGAGCCGTGGTCGAGTGAAATACATTCCGGATGAGCCGTGGTCGAGTGAAATACATTCGGATGAGCCGTGGTCGAGTGAAATACATTCCGGATGAGCCGTGGTCGAGTGAAATACATTCCGGATGAGCCGTAGTCGAGTGAAGTACATTCGGATGAGCCGTAGTCGAGTGAAATACATTCCGGATGAGCCGGTAGTCGAGTAGAACCGCGACTTTGCACAACAAGGCTATCACACGTAACATGGTCAAGTTTCATAACAACAAGCGTAGGCAAGTTATACACAACTCAAGGTATTTTCATTTTATGTCAAAGTCCTGATTTTAACCCTAAAGTACTACGTGCGTTAAATTCCTTTTAAGAGATTCATTCCTTTTCTAAAAGTCACCCGATACGTAGTATATAAAAATGTGTGACTTATATCTTTTAAGTAAACCAAAACAACTTGCATACTTTCCTTTTTAAGACCAAATTAAGGCAATACCATGCCTTCCTTGGACAAAATACTTCTCTTTTAAAAGTCAAGTTACCGCATTAAAACAAATGATAAAACCTTCTTTGTTTTCATAAAGTCGTTATAACCAACTTCCCATAAAGTTGTTATAACACTTTATGTTTTAAACCATTTTAAGACAACACAATGCCTTTCTTTTCCTAAAAGTTCCGGTTTGCCTAATTTCAATTACGCAAGTCTCTTTTAGAAAAGTTTCATAGTTCAATGTCTTAACCTCTTTTTAAAACAATAGAGTAACATATGCCATAGGTGAGTAGGTTAATCTTGTTCATAATCAATCTTATTAAGCGACCATGATCTAGAAAATGTAATATCATTTTGTCTCATCTTAGCTTCTATGCAGATGGAGGTTTCTCTTGGTTTTAATAATACTTAATTATTCAATACATTTTCCTTTATTAACGCTGCGGTGGTTTATTGATACACATTCGATTTCAAATCGGTAAACATTATTCCTTTTAAAACCAAGTACTCATTACTCACGAATGAGGTTTCACACAAAATCCATATTAATTCATTTAAGTTAAGTCTCTTATCTTATAAGATCCGATCTCTTAACTTTTGAAATTAATAAACCATTCATTTTACCACCCTTAAGACGTTATACCTAACTTCCCATAAAGCTAGTATAACACATGTTTTAAAACAACCAAATACGATTAACACGTATGCGTCACCGCACTACATAGCTCACACATATCATGCTAGAAAAGATAGGAAGAGGTTCACATACCTCGCGACGATTATCGACTAATAGCAAAACGCTCAAGTACTTCAAACCGCTTCATTACTCCTGCCACGTGATTGCACCACACGTAGTACTTCAACCTATGAGGCCAAGCGCGCTATTAACATCCTAGATCTCAACGTAGAATATTCTACGAAAATTGGCGACACCTCCCCACACATGGCGTAAATCTCCTCCTCAATCGAGGCTACCAAGCCAACCGGGGTTGCCTAACCGGGCGTGTACAATTCTACTACACAAGAATGCTACAATTCTATGTCTGATCCCATGTAATTACGATTCGATTCTCTTATTTAAATTGGGCTTAAGTCGCAAGACATTCTGTAAGTATTATTCGAGCTTAAGTCAAAAGACATTGCCGCACAACTATGTTCAATTCTATATATAGTATACTTCAACTATATATTCCAACAACATGTAATTTCCAATTACAATAGAATGTCGAGTGTTTACCTCGATAAGCCCAAAATTATCCGAGTTTATATGCCGATCCCGAGCAAGGTTTAGCTCTACTCGTGCGCTCCAAACCGCTCCAACAACCCTTAGAAGTTCTAACCAACTTCTACTTAACACTTCAACTACGGGTGAAGATTTACTTAGGGTTTCGTTTTTGTGGATGAGGAAGTATAATAGTATTTTCTGGCTTTTGTAAAAGTGTAACCTTGGAAAAACTATAAGGTATTTGGGCAGGTATTTGGGCATTATAACAATACTAGAGAGTATTTCTATACCACAAAAGGTGGTATTATCTGAAAACAACTAGCAGTGGGTACCCGCATTCTAACACTACAAAGGGGAGGAAGCTCTCGCCAAGCTCACTCGAGGGAGGGGGTGTGGTGGACGAAAACAACAAGAGGGAGAGGGAGGGATTTTTCAAGACTTAGACAATTTTTGGATGAATAAGTTCATCAACTTAGAGGGGTATTTATAGGTCAAGAAATGACCAACCAATGACCAAGATCTATCCAAGTGTAAGGCAAGTGTAAGGTCAAGATGAAGCCATATGTTTGTGGGTCCCACTTGCTCATCAACTACACAAAATATCCTACCTAACCCTTGACCACAATTTTTGCACAAAAAACGTGCCCACTTTTCCCTTTGGCCGTCCACTTCCTTCCAATGTGAGGGTGACACGCCACCCTCCCGTTGGTCCAAAATGTTTCGCCTCGGAAAAATCCGCAAAATTATTAATGACATAGCGGAATTTTCCTACAAAAGCTGGAAAGCGTTTGCCGAAACGACTCCTTTCGGTACTTGTGCACAAAATTTCATTCTTGCCTAATCTTTAAGGCTCAAATTTATATACGTACGCCCTCACGTACATACCCTGGAAATACGGGGTATAACAATTACCAGTTTCACATGATTTTAAGGGCACAAGGCGGTATACAAGCAAGTTAACTCACACAAGACAGTCAACTGATTATCATTTCTTTAAGACCACATTCTATTAAGAAGGCATATAAGTAGATATCTGGATTCCTTCATAACTTAGACCCATCATATATGACTCAAATCAAATGAAGTGTTCATGGCTAAGGTACAACAGCCTCCAAGCCTCAAATTTGTCTTAATAAATGTAACTTATTTCAACTTAAAATGCAGCAAAAACAGTTCTTAAAATGCAATAAAAACAACCCTCAAATGCAGTCACTGTTGGCAAGGAACCAGTAGTAACAAATAGCAGTGAAACAACCTCCAAGTAATAGCAAGACAACAACCATCTTAAAGTGTAGCACAACAGCTAAACAGTTATGCTTTGCAGCAGAAAAATAGCTGCAGATGTAGTGACAAAAATGCTCACTGTTGCAGCAGCAGCTTGTGTAGTAAAAATTTGTTTCTAGTTTAGCATTTGTTTCTCAGTGAGTTGCAAAAATAGCAACTCCTTAGGTGACATATTACAACAATAAATGACAACAGTTTAAGGTGCAACAATTATAGCAAATGACAGTAAAAATAGCAGTCAACCAGTGGTAATAAGTAACACCAAAAATAATCATAGAACTTGATAAATTAGATACTAACCGGAATAATCTCATCAACATTAGTAGATTAATCAAATGCACCAGCATAGCCATAAATAACATAATCCAACTTAAATCAGTTTTATCTAATTAAACAAGTTCTCAAACTATCATGGTAACACTAATTCACGCATAAACAGTCTGCATACCAATTAATACAGGTTCATTTATCAAATTACTGCTGAATCAATTGCAAGAACTTATCAAAAGAACTTGCTTCAATATTTATGGTTACACCATGTCCAAGGGTCAAAACAGATACATTAGGATTCAGGAACAATATGTTATGTTATCCCAGATGCATGTGTTATCTCTAAGGTATTATTCATGGCATTCTCCAGTTCTAAATATTTTAAATTTTATGTTGAATTGCTAGATGAATGTACATGTATCAATCTAAGTAAATTTATTCTGGTAGGATCAATTCAATAAAAAAAACTTTCGAAACTTCTTTTCCTTTCTCTCTCTGCTATCTCATCCACTGAAACTAAAATGAAGAAGCAAGACGCAAAGTATTGTTTGAAGATAAAAGTGTGAGGCAAAAATCACGTTTTTATGAGTGATACCATAAAAACCTCCTCATTACACTATGATACCATTGGAAAAAAGTGTCTTTTTATGAGTGTACCAAAAAGTGTGCACGTAGCAAGCTTTTCTTTGGACCAAACAATTGTATTATTTGTTTGTATTGAATGAAAAATAATACTGATGTTTGGTGGGCGTTTTTTGACTGTATCTTATTTCTAAAAATAGTACAATCCAACTGCCATTATTTAGACTCATCTAGCAGGTGGGTCTCCCCTGAACTGTACTAAAAATAAAAAATACAACCCATTATATATTAATACTCTAATACCGTCCATTATATATTAATACTGATCCAATCCGTCTGATTAATGCATCAGGTCGACGTCTCAAACGAGCACTTATGTACTATTAATAGTGGATATTCTCTTGGCGGGACCCACATAGAGATGAAAATTCTTACACTTATCCACTTAATCAACTATATACATAATTGATTTTTTTTATCTCAATTCATTTTAATCTTAATAATGCATAAGACTATCTTACACTCAATGTCATAATTCTTGTAATTTGACACTAGTCCATGACCTCTTTGCACACATCAAATTTATTCTCGTTCCCGTCGTCACACTCATTACATCTAAAATTATTCCGGGGTTCGAGTCTGCTCGCCCATATTATGTGCTCAAATCATAACTCGGAAATACTAGGTGTTACATAAATAAACCTGCAGCTACTAAATAATTTGTAGTATATTTTATCATGACTTTCTTAATAAATTGTCTTTCCTTCTGGAATTGATTACTCGAGTCTTGTATTTCATAACAGAGTTCTAAATTTACAACACGGGGGAAAGACTATCCTACAAAAGAATGAGCTCCAGCAAAAAACAAACTCATGCTCATTCAACTCCTATACATGAGATTAGCCCAACTAACAAAAAAATTTGCCTTGTCAAACTTTGGTCTAATGGAAGGCACTTGTCTCTTATCTAAGAGGAAGGATCCTTTTGCACCAATAAGGAGTTCTTGATCAGATAAGTAGATATTGTTGTCTTGAGAGTTCAATGCTATATTAGCCAGCCAATCTGCAAGTTGATTAGCTTCCCTATAGCAATGTGTGAACTTGACAGTAGCATGTTTGAGCTTATCTGATGTTTCCTCAATTATTCTATTGGGTCTGAAGTTGCCTGCCTTCTTGTCTTTGAGCATCTTAGAGATATTACTAGTATACTTAGTAGTATTGAGATATGATTGAAAATGAAAGTATTTAGGATTTTTTTTAGAGGGGGCGGGCGACAACCAGGACCTCCTGAAATGGAGTTCATGCTTAGCTTTTATAGCACGAATTTTTAGGGTTTGAAGGTTCCTTTGGGCGGGGTTTTGTTCAAGATTTTTGAAATTGGTCCAACGAAAATCCTTCAAATTTGAACGTTGAGGACAGATTTCAATGCTTTCACGAAAATGGAGTTAACAATATCTGTCTATGATGGAAAGAAATTTGTGTTTATTTCGAAATTGGAAGAGAGAAGGGAGAGGCGCCGCTGGTTTGCTTTTAGGGCAAAGAAGACATTTTGTCTTTGTTTTTAGGTTAGAAGAGTTCGGGAAGATGGGCTAATAGGTTCAGTGGAGGTATTGGGCCTTCTTCTTCTTAGTGGGGGGAAAATGCTGGTGGGTTAGAGAATTTAATTGGGATTGGCAGAGGTGTTTGCGAATTAGAAGGGAAAATGGGCTATAATTTTAATAATTTGGATAGAGTTTTAAGTGTTTCAAATTAGTGGAAGGAAAAATAAAAAAAATAATTTATTAAAACTATAAATTATAAGAATAAAAATATCAAAGCGGTAATAAATAATACAATCATATTTTGAAAAATATTTTAGTGCTTAGTATAAAATGCGATGTCGTTTATAAAAATATTAGGATGAAAATTGTGATTGCGATAAGAAAATGTCATGATAGTAAAAGGGCGAGTAACGATACTAATAATAATCAAAGTGGTTATTTTGATAATGTTAAATTCTTTATTTATGCATGTATATGCATGTATTTATTAAAATTAAAAAATTGTTTTTGCGGTGTTAAAAAATCGTTTAATTTTGAATGAATAATAGGAGAGGGACAAAATTGGGTGTCAACAATCCAATCTCCTCTCCATTACCAATCCCCCTTAGCAAAAATAAATTTAATGCTTACAAACATGTCCATTCTCCTTTCGTTTGTGAATCTTTGTATTTTTTGGAACATGTCAAGTTGCCATTTTATTCTTCATCCACTTGTACATTAATGCTTTTTGATATAATACACAATGATTTATGGACTTCTCCTCTACAATCAACTTACCGCTTTTGATGTCTCACGATTCTGCTAGTTTAGGATTCGAACCTACTGAGCCTTTGATGGATATTGGACCAACATATGGAGCGAAGAAGCTCGCTCTTGCTTTCTGCATGCCAGCCCAGTCGACATTAAGCACGGTTGTGCATCGATACTATATGTTATTTTTAATTGATTATTATGGACGTTTTTCATTGGTAATAAGTCTCAAGTAAATTCTATTTTTTCGTCATTCAGCACTTTCATTAAGACACAATTTGAAAAGAATATTAAATGATTTCAATGTGACAATGGGAGGGAATTCGATAATAATCAATTCAAACTTTTATGCGTCAAACACGACCTTGTTTTTCATTTTTCCTATCCCCACACTTCTCCACAAAATGGCAAAGCTAAATGAAAAATTATAATCATAAATGCTCTCATTGCTCACGCCTCTATCCCATCTCCCATTTTTGACATTACGCTCTACCAACGACAACATATCTCTTGAACATTCTCTCAAACAAGTCTCCCAACACACAAGTGTCCCACTCAAGTTCACTATCTTCAAGATCCTTTCTATAAGCATTTACGAACTTTCTGATGTATGTGTTACCCTCTTCATCCCTCCACACAAATCAACAAGCTTCAACATCAGTCATCCACGTGTGTTATGCACGACATTTCCAAACACAAACGACTATTTAACTTGTCCATTTGGGTATCCCCTTCCTATGTTCCTCGTAATTCGAAAGATGTCTCACATCTTATTCTGATGTTGACTGTGGTGGATGTCCTAAAAATCGTCAATTCACGTCGGGTTATTGTGTGTTCATCTGAGGTAATTTGATTTCTTGGTCTTCCAAAAGATAACCTAATTTGTCTCGATCTAGAGTCGAAGTTGAGTACATAGGTATATCGAATGTTGTTTTTGAGTTTTGTTGAATACGCAACTTTATACTTGAGCTTCATTGTCCACTCAATACGGCTATAATGGTTTACTGTGATAGTGTAAGTGCGATATATCTTTTCGGCAATTCCGTTCCACATCAACGCACTAAACATATTGAAATGGATATTTACTTTGTACGTGAGAAAGTTGCTCGTGGACAAGTTTGTGTTATTTATGTTCCTTCTCGATATCAGATTGTTGACATATTCTCTAAAGGACTTCCGCGCATACGCTTTGATGACTTTCGAGCCAGTCTCAGCGTACGAACATCCCGCTTCAACTGCGGGATGTGATAGAATATTACTATATCATTGATAGAATATTATCATATTTTGTATATCTTTTATATTAGGTAAATTTATATTTCAATTGTAATTAGTAAGATTTAATTACCTAGTTTGTAATTATATAAGACTATATATATTATACACAATAATCAATGAAAGACGATGAATATAGTACTACAATTTCAAGATTTAAGATAACTATCTCAAAAACGTATAATAAGTTAAAAAATTTAGACAACAAGCTTCTGCAAATTTTAACTTTTGCAATTATTGAGATGCTTTTATATTCACGGAAATTTTTTCGACGTCTTATAAAAAAGTTTCAAACATTTAAATAAAAAAAAATTGATTTTCACGGTTGCCCTTCAACCGTACTGAACCAATAATGTGCAACCAACATATATAGAGACTATTAGAAGGGAACAATATTAAATAAAGGACGGAAGCCATGCAATTCTAGCTAGCAAATACATCAGCTGGAGGCATCTGCTGCCTCTATAAATTGGACCTTCAATAATAAGAAATTTGCAAGCAAAATACACTACACTCTCCAACATGAAGTCCATTATTTTTAGCTTCCTATTGCTTTCAACTACCCTCTCTTTCTTTCCCTTTACGGCCTTTTCATCAACTTTCACTTCCGACGATCCCATTGTCCTACCCACTACTACTGAGGACAATGGTCGCCCTGTACTTCCTCCTGAAGTGCTGGACATAAACGGTGAACCGCTCCTGATCGGCCAAGAGTACCACATTATCTCCGCTGTCTGGGGAGCCGGCGGCGGGGGCGTGTACTTAACCAAAATTGGAAACACCAAATGCCCAAATGCCGTCGTCCAGCACGGGATGGACACTCAACAAGGCAACCCCGTGAAATTCCTTACTAGATTCCCCACTTCCCCACCTTTCGATGTCATTCGTGAAACTAAGGAAGTTGAAATTATGTTCTCGATTCCGAGTACTACACCACGGTGTGATGACGAAACCTATTGGATGGTTGATAACCCCGACGTGATAGCACGGGGGACTAGGTTCGTGGTCACTAGTGCTATCAAAACATCTCCAAGCATATTGTTCAAGATTGAAAAAGTAAGCGAGACATTACCTTTTTACAAGTTAAGGCATTGTCCCAGCCGATCTATTTGTTCAGATGTGGGCTTGACAATGCATAAGGGATACAGGCGTCTGGCTCTCACTAACCAGCCTTTTATGGTTGTTTTCAAGAAAGTCCAGAAGTGTACTGATGCATAATTAATTATGCTTAACCTGGCTTTCTAAATAATGTGGATCGATCTATCGCTTGTCTTGTATTTTCGATATTTCGCTCCTGCTTATGAAACATATGAATAAAGAAGCTAGGTTCTAAATTTATTATCCTCACTAATATTAATATTGAAATGCTCTACGTAAAGAATGACTCTTGAGTCTAACTCAATCTAAAAGATAGCTCGTATGGTGAGAATTGTCCAAGTTCATAATAAAGAGTTCATGTTATCATTC
Source organism: Przewalskia tangutica (assembly GCA_029844215.1). Lineage (NCBI taxonomy): Eukaryota > Viridiplantae > Streptophyta > Magnoliopsida > Solanales > Solanaceae > Przewalskia > Przewalskia tangutica. The sequence continues at coordinate 95,193,998 of CM056732.1, read as the reverse complement.
CATTTCCGATGTGAGACTCTTAACAATCCCTCCGCACGCCCAAACCTCGTTAACTGGAGCGTGTTAATATAATTTGGGGGCTCAACATCGGTGAACAAAGAATTTGAATGAGTCTGGCTCTGATATACTATGTAAAGATGAATCTTGACCCTAACTCAACTCCAAAAACTAGCTTGTAGGGTGAGAATTGTCCAAGTCCATATAAGGAATTCATGTTTCCATTACATTTCCAATGTGGGACACTTAACACTCTAGTGTTACTCCCTCCGTTCTAATTTATGTGACATCATTTGACCGGACACGAAGTTTAAAAAATAAAATAAAAATTGGTTATGTTTATCAAATTGTCATTACTTTTGTGTCTACTTTTATTGAGTTTTCTTCGTAATAAGTACATCTTCAAGAAAGAAAATCATCGAGGACCAGTAAAAACAAAAGGTTGAAAGGTAACAAAAAAGAATAACAAAAGAACTAGAGAAGAGCGAACAACAACCATCTTTGACTGTGTCCGGCGAGGTTTCAAACAAACTTCTTGAGTAATTAAAAATCATGTCCAACATACTTTGTTTTTAAACAAAACTAACTTATTGTTGAATTTAATCTCCCGTTACACTTTTGCGACATATGTATACCTACCGTTCAATAAACTTCTAAATATGCCCTTATTTTGACGGAGGGTACATGTGGAGGCCTTGGGTCACTTGACCCATCCCATGCGGATCCTATAAAAAACATCCTTAACCATCTAAACCTTAATGTTTCTACAATATTCAAAGTCCCGGTACCTACCAGATTGCTCCAGATCTCCTTGCACAATATCTCTATCTCCTTTTTTATTGAAGAGTTTATGAAAGTAAAATTGTCACATCCGTCTAATATGCGCATCCTCCATTGGTACTTTGTCATCCTCATCCTTGATGATCCAAGTCACGATCCCCCCTCTCCCTCACCTTGGCTAGTCCGTACAACTTTTTATCCCCATTTTTTTCTCTAATTTCACATACATGCGTTCAAAAGCCACCGCTTTCACCGCCATAATCGCTAGTTTTGCCTCTTTCCTTGTCATCTTACAAAGTTCCATATCCATCCACTTCTCACCTCATCGTTGCTTCATACCAATTTCGCATACGCCACTTTCTTCGCTTCCACATTCTCTTGAACTTTACCATTCCACCACCAGTCCCCTCGATGCACACCACAGATACCCCGTGAAACCCCTATTACTTCTCTAGCTACGACTCGAATGCAATTGGCCATCCTGTCCCACATACCGATCGCGTCCCCACTACTCCTCCAAGCCCCCCCTGGCCATCAACCTCGTATGATCCCTTGGCTCGTTGTCTACTAAAATGCCTACTCCATTCCTATATCTCAACCTACCCGAGAACCATAAATTATACTCTTCCACAACCTTAGCCTTAGGTCCTATCTATTTGGTCTCCTGGACACAGACTATATTAATCCTCTTCTTTTTAAAAATCTTAACTAGCTCTATGGCTTCCCCGTTAAAGTCTCAATATTTCAAGACCCTATTCTCAGCCTAGCATCTTTTTTACCCCACTAACCCTCGGTCTGTCCCCGATCTAGAACATGGCCCTAGTCTACCATCATTTACCAAAGCCACTAGAGTCACAAATACTAGATACAAACACTATAATATGTCTAATTGCAAGAAGTAAGAAAAATATGAATCTTATAGTCAATAAAGCAAGCAGAGAATGCAACAACTAAATCAGCTACCCTAAGCCAGTAATAAAATGCAGTATTTAAACTAATGCAATTAATTAACTAACGAGAAAGATAGACAAAGCTCAACAAGTGAACGGGAGATACCGATTCCAATAATAATGAATCTGGACGGTAGATGCTCCTCCACGAACTGATGGCGTTTCTTTGTGTTCTTCTCTTGCTTGCTTACTACTGTAGATTCCCTATGGTACAGTGCTAATTGTAGGTCGCCGAAAAAACTGGGGTTTTCGACCAGAACTCTAGCTAGAGAATAGGGTTACCAAACAGAAAACTAAAGAAAATTGCAGATGTAGCTCACCGGAATAAACAACACTAATGTTCACCGGCGTCAGAGTAGCTTAGTACCTGATCGCCGGTCGGAGTGAGTTACCTGGTCGCCGGGCTAGTTAACGTCGGCGAGGGTGGGTGGGGATAGGGATCTGACTTGTTACCGTTAGTGTGAAAGGGGAAAGGGAAGAGGAGAGAGAGGCGCCGGTGGGGGCTAGAATACTAGCCATTACCGATCATATAAAAGAAAATCCCTAAATTCTAGGTCATTTTTACTCATGGATGCGCCTTCTACCATTTTTATCTATGGATGGGCCTTCATTTCAATCGGACTCGACGGAGAATGATGTTGTTGGGCTCGTAGGCCCAATGGATACAAAGGAGATGAGCCCCGCGGGCCCCAGATTATGCGAAGAGAAGCGAAAAACAAATATGCAAGTTAGAAAGCACCCAATTATATCACTCATAAATAATCATTTAAAGCATAAACTAAACACTAAACCTATATCGTTAACTAATTAAGACTGGACAAAATGACGAGCCCAAAAGATGACCACTTCAGTCAAATATGTTTGGACTTAGGCTCAACAGTCCATCTGGAACTAACATACAAAATATGCCCAACAACATAGAATTGAAAAAAAGGAAAGATGATAAGCCTAATGCATATATTCAGATTCTAAAGGGAAAAGGAAAAACAGGTCCAATGTAACATTGATTCAACCCTTTAATACCAGCAAGCATGTGAGCCCACATTTAGCACACTTAACATAAAGGGACTAATATACATAGGATACTTGTATTATACATGATATATTTCGAGGTATACAACGACATACAACCTTGATATATATTGAGTATATACCTGAGTTTTACTCCCTTATATACCTCGAAATATATCACTTATATGTCTCACATTTCATGCAAAAATAAGCAATCAAATGGCCTCAAAACATGAAAGGGAATAGGTAATATTGAGCTAACATTTCCAAAGGTACAGGGTGGTCTTACCCAGCTATTTACACACACTTAATCGTATAAAAGTCAAGTCAATACTCATATAGGCAGAACAAAATATATATCATATATTTGAGCTAACAAATGTATAAGGGAGTCATGCAACTAGGAAACAGTAGCGCCTTCATGGACTCAGAATCATGCAAATAAGTCAGACCAAGACATCCACATTTAATACGTGTATGTCTAGACATGGTGACACTCGATTAAGCAATGAAGATATAAAACCCAAACATGTACAGACTTGGCAGGGAGAGATGTGTGGTTAGTACAAGCAAATTATGAGAGGCAAACAGGCATGACTAATTATGGCAATCAGAGAAGAAACATACGCAATACATTCCCAACAAAACACTTAGGCACCGACCTTTCCTTCTCTATTCTAGCAAACCAAATAATTCAGCAAAATAGTAGCATGTCGTCAGGGGCAGATCTGTGTATTTAGGCAAGCCAATATAAGTGGATAGTCAATCCTGGGGGTATGTTTTCAAGATATTAAGGTGAACATGTAACCATTTAAGACGACATTTCAGAGGAGCAGAACCATTTAGACCAAGCAGATGCAGGGTCCTAATCATGCTGTTACTAGGAAGATGACATTTGAATAAACCAAAATGAGTCCTAATACTGAGATTTGATAACACTGAGGACCTTTATTCTATCACCATCCTCGTTAGTCATCCAATCTCCTCTCCATCAACATTTGCATCAATTTTATCTCTTTTATGGCTTAATAGATTAGGACATTCGAGAGACTCTATTTTACGCTCCCTTAGCAAAAATAAATTTAATGCTTACAAACATGTCCCTTCTCCTTTCGTTTGTGAATCTTGTATTTTTTGGGAACATGTCAAGTTGTCATTTTACTCTTCATCCACTTGTACTTTAATGTTTTTTTATATAATACACAATGATTTATGGACTTCTCCTCTTTTAAGCACGGTTGGGCATCGATACTATATATGTTATTTTTTATTGATTATTATGGACGTTTTTCATTGGTAATAAGTCCCAAGTCAATTCTATTTTTTCGTCATTCAGCACTTTCATTAAGACACAATTTGAAAAGAATATTAAATGATTTCAATGTGACAATAGGAGGAAATTCGATAATAATCAATTCAAATTTGTATGCGCCAAACACGATCTTGTTTTTCATTTTTCCTATCCCCACACCTCTCCACAAAATGGCAAAGCTAAATGAAAAATTAGAATCATAAATAACTTAGTTCATGCTCTCCTTGCTCACGCCTCTATCCCATCTCCCATTTTTGGCATTACGCTCTATCAACGACAACCTATCTCTTGAACATTCTCTCAAACAAGTCTCTCAACACACATGTCTCCCACTCAAGTTCTCTATCTTCAAGATCCTTTCTATAAGATATGTGCTACCCTCTTCATCCCTCCACACAAATCAACAAGCTTCAACATCAGTCATCCCTGTGCGTTATTCTTGGCTACCCATAATCATCTAGGTTACAATTGTTACGACTTGTCAAGCCGAAAAATAATCACTTTCTCGGTGTTTCATATTCGATGAGTCTCAATTCTCCATCTCCAAATTCTTAAATGATGGCTTGAATCTCATTCTAATTCGTCACTTGCAAAATCGGTCATCACTAGCACCGGCAATCGTCTCCACCACTGTCGTCCTGAGGCGAGCAGTCTACCCATCCCCTCAACGGGAGCCTCTGAACAACCCATCATGACCTTTTGTCTCGGCTATCTCTCAGCCAGCCCCCTCTCCCCGACACCACTGCCCTTATCGGCCTTACCTCTACTCCCGATAGTCCACCCAATCCCGCCTTCACTTCTTGGCCACCCTATTCTAATCTTGTCCAACCTCCCGCGGCACACCCACCGATAATGAAAACTCGTGCTATGCACGACATTTCCAAACACAAACGACTATTTAACTTGTCCACTTGGGTTTCCCCTTCCTATGTTCCTCGTAATTCGAAAGATGTCTCACATCTTATTCTGATTTGACTGGGGTGGATGTCCTAAAAATCGTCAATCCACGTCGGGTTACTGTGTGTTCATCTAAGATAACTTTATTTCTTGGTCTTCTAAATAATAACCTAATTTGTCTCGATCTAGAGTCGAAGTTGAGTACATAGGTATATCGAGTGTTGTTTTTTAGTCTTGTTGGATACGCAACCTTATACTTGAGCTTCATTGCCCACTCAATAAGGCTATAATGATTTACAATTATTTACTGTGATAATGTAAGTGCGATATATCTTATCGGTCAAGAGTACCACATTCTCTCCGCGGGGAGCCGGCGGCGGGGGCGTGTACTTAACCAAAATTGGAAACACCAAATACCGTCGTCCAGCACGGGATGGATACTCAACAAGGCAACCCCGTGAAATTCCTTACTAGATTCCTCACTTCCCCACCTTTCGATGTCATTCGTGAAACTAAGAAAGTTGAAATTATGTTCTCGATTCCGAGTACTACACCACGGTGTGATGACGAAACCTATTGGATGGTTGATATGCCCGACATGACAGCACGGGGGACTAGGTTCGTGGTCACTAGTGCTATCAAAACATCTCCAAGCATATTGTTCAAGATTGAAAAAGTAAGTAAGACATTACCTTTTTACACGTTAAGGCATTGTCCCAGCCGATCTATTTGTTCAGATGTGGGCTTGACAATGCATGGGGGATACAGGCGTCTGGCTCTCACTAACCAGCCTTTTATGGTTGTTTTCAAGAAAGTCCAGAAGTGTACTGATGCATAATTAATTATGCTTAACCTGGCTTTCGAAATAATGTGGATCGATCTATCGCTTGTCTTGTATTTTCGATATTTCGCTCCTGCTTATGAAACATATGCATAAAGAAGCTAGGTTCTAAATTTATTATCCTCACTAATATTAATATTGAAATGCTCTACGCAAAGAATGACTCTTGAGTCTAACTCAATCCAAAAGATAGCTTGTAGGGTGAGAATTGTCCAAGTTCATATAAAGAGTCCATGTTATCATTCTATTTTCGCTGTGGGACTCTTAACACTCCCCCGCACGTCCAAACCTCATTAACTGCAGCGTGGACGATATAATTTGGGGGCTCAATATCGGTGAACAAAGAATTTGAATGGGTCTGACTCTGATATACTATATAAAGATGAATCTTGACCCTAACTCAACCCTAAAAGCTAGCTTGTAGGGTGAAGATTGTCCAAGTCCATATAAGGAGTTCATGTTTCCATTACATTTTCGATGTGGGACTCTTAACACTCTCGTGTTACTCCCTCCGTTCTAATTTATGTGATATCATTTGACCGGACACGAAATTTAAAAAATAAAGAAAAATTTGGTTATATTTACCAAATTGTCATTACTTTTATATCTACTTTTGTTGATTTTTCTTCGTAATAAGTACATCTTCAAGAAAGAAAATCATCGATCACCGGTAAAAACAAAAGGTTGAAAGGTAACAAAAAAGAATAACAAAAGAACTATAGAAGAGCCAACAAATAACCATCTTTGACTGTGTCCGACGAGGTTTCAAACAAACTTCTTGAGTAATTAAAAATCATGTCCAACATACTTTGTTTTTAAACAAAACTAACTTATTTGGTTTCAGGTGTCAAAAACATCAATAATTATAAAATAATATTTTGGTAAATTTTAATAAATATTTTAATAGATTTAAAGTTTATATCGAACTGTAATTTTCATTGTCAATTTTTCCTATAATTTTTTTTTTTTTTAAAAAGATATGATTGAAACCTTTTTTTATTTAATATTTTAATATTTAGATAGTATACTTCAAACAATACAAAATTAAAGAGGGATCAAAAAAGGGTCAAATATACCCCTGTACAATAAGAAAATGGTCAGATATATCTCTTGTTATGGTCGAAATATACATTTGCCGCTATATTTTTTATTCAAATATACCCATTTCATTAAATTTTGGCATAAATTTCGCTTAATTTTAACGGAGAAACACTGGGATCGGGATAGGCGCTCGGACTGAGCCTAACGCAGAGCGTGGCTGGCGGGCGCGCCAAAGTGATCGGTACTAGAGGGACGATATCGTGTCCCGCCCCAAGACTGCCCGATGGCGATCGGTCGGGGCCTGACTGACGATTTTTATTTTTTATTTTTCCACTAAATTAAAAATATTAATTTACTAACAAAGTAACATATAGTCATATAGTGATAGTCATATACTCATATTATACTATTATAGTATTATACTCATATATATTTATAAACTAAATAATTAAACAAAGACAAGAAGAGTGTAAAAAAAAAATATCTCAAGACTGTTTTTGTGCCTCTTATATTATTAATTATTTCATTGAAATATACAAGATTCAGAATTACAACATTGTAGTGTACTGTTGAAAAAAATTGCAAAAGACATAGAAAATGTAAAATGACCGTTATTGCAACGGCTATTTTTGGCAAGTGGATCGAGCGACCGGACGGACCGGACGGATCAAGTAGATCGACGGGACCGAACGTCGCGGGACCATACCATGTCGCCCTGCCGAGCCCCGGACCCGCTAATTTTTTTTTAAAATTTAAACAGGACCGATACGAGATCGGGTCGAGACGGGACCGGGTCGTCCCGACCCACTGACCAGCCTTATGTAAACTCAGAATTAAATGACCCAACCCCAGTTTTAAAATACTCATTTTGTTTAGAAACCCACCCGTTTAATCCGGTCCAATCCATTTTCATCATCATCTTCTTCTCTTTTGTGGCCAGAAAAATAATATCCCCATCGTCTTCTTCGTTAACATTAACTTCCATGATCTGACCAATTATTGTGAGTGTAAAAACGGAAAAGGGTCATAGATACCCCTTTACTTTGGTTTATTGTTGAATTTAATCTCCCATTACACTTTTGCGACATACGTACCCCTACCGTTCAATAACTTCTAAATATGCCCTTATTTTGACGGAGGGGACACGTGGAGGCCTTGGGTCGCTTGACAAGGATTATCTTAAACATTTTAGGGGTATTGTTCTAATTCGTAAACGTGAGTACATAATATAAGTAAATATACGATTTCAATAATTAGAAATTATTTTAAATTGTAAATAACAACCCAATACAACTTCAAGTTAATCAACATTTACTTTGATTGGGTTAAGACATGTCAATTATGAATCTTTACAGTAAATTCTGGTTAATACTACTTAATACAAAATTAAAAAAATGGGCACCTAAAAATTTTCATTTTTCAGGGACTTGTTCGTTAGCACACCTCGCACAACCGAAAGACGGCCCTGCACTTGTCTCATTTAATTAAAAATACACGTGTGAACGGGTTTTACCCGTAACCCGACTTAAAAATCCACCCCATCTTAAAATGCCCAAAACAAACCTAAACTTCTCATTTTAAAAATGGAGAGGTCACGACTCACGAGTAGATCGCCAGCCACGCCCAATGGCCTGCCCGGGTCGGGTTAAGCGAGTCGGGCGGAGAAGAGGCGCTGGCAGTCGGGTTGGACGGGACCATAACGTGTCTGTCGCCCCCGGCCGTTGGGTAGAGGCCTGACGGTCCAGCGGTTTTGTTTTGTTTTTTTTTTTTTTTTTTTTTTAAAAATTTTTTTCACTAAATTAAAAATACTAAATTACTAACAAAGTAACATTAACATATACTTGTTATATAGTCATATACATATACTATAATATTATAGACTTATAGTATTATAATTATAGTATTATACTCATATATATAATATATTTATAAAGTATAAACTATAAAGTATAAACTAAATAATTAAACAAAGACAAGAAGAGTGTAAAAAAACATCCCAAGGTTGTTTTTGTGCCTCTTATATTATTAATTATTTCATTGAAATATACAAGATTCAAAATTACAACATTGTAGTGTACTGTTGTTGAAAAAAATTGCAAAAGACATAGAAAAATTAAAAAATTGCAATGAAATAAATTACCAATTTGAAAATATTTTTCTAGTTTCTTTATAATTTCGTGGTTCTTCTGTTGGAATTGGTATATCTTGGTCAAATTGTTCCACGCCGCTACTCATGCCTTTAGATAAAATGTCGTTGTAGTTGTCGCCTTCTTCTTAATCTCGTCGATCGCACTCCTTCGCCTCCGCTCGTATCCAATCTCCGAATAGTACCGCCATCTCCAAGTCGCTCCGCTAATGAGTGTCTCAGGTTTCCTATTTGAAATCGCGCAGAAAAGCGCTTCGTGGCGATTGATGACGCCAATGTTCAAAATATCTCGCCATCATTGAAAGTGTCAAATGTCTTCTCACCGCATCCAATATTTCAGCAAGTCTTTCCTTCTTCATTGATAATCGCTTGGTAAGGTAAATTACCCGCAAAACAAAAACATCGAACTCGCTAATTTGGTTAGCATCATTACCACACATTCTATTTCGAGGCTTTCAATAGAACTAATAGACTAGCCCTAAACAAGATGTCTTTTTTAGGTTGTGTTGAAGAAGAAGATGGTACAAAAGTCGGTTGGTTACTAGCACTTTCACTGGTAATGCCGATATACTTTTTTGCATTCATCTTCTACGCTATTCAACACTTCTTCTAGCGTTAGTTCAATAGGTGGCTCAACATTTAAATTTTTGGGAGTTGGAGGTGGTAGTACGTCCATACAGTTATAAACATTTTGAATAAGACTTTTACAACCCTCTACTTTAATAGTCGGGTTTAATACAACACCAATAATATAAATAGGGGGAATATGAATAAAATATTTCTTTAATTTCATAAACATTTTTTTAATAGTCACTTTATAAGGTGTTTTTCCATATATTCTTTAAGAAGTAAAAATATTATAGCTATATAAAACAACATAGTTGAAATAGTAGGATAATATAAAGTAGAAAATTCTTTTGTTGCTCGTTGAAAATTTTCTAGAAATACAATAAGTTCTCTAATTTTGTCCCAATCATTATCCACAATCATATCATTTGGATTTTGATTATGAGCGTTAAAAATAAAGTAATAGGTTTTCTATAGTCATAAGCAACAACTAGTTGGTCATATAAAGAATTCCACCTAGTTGGTACTTCTTCGGAAATTTTTCTGTAAGATAGTCCACAATCGTGACAAGTTTTTTTATATTCTTTTCTCTGTTGAATTCTATTATTTTTAAAAATAAAGTGTATAGCAAATTGTATTTTTTCAAGAATATCTTGAAAAGTGAAAGACCATCCTTTACAACTTATTTATAAATTTGGCACGCAAATTTGATATGAAAATGTTTTGGAAAAGACGTATTTAAAACATCTATTAAAATACTAATAGCATAATTGTTATAAGATGCATTATCTAATGTAATACTCATAACTTTATCGCTATTCCGTAATAATGAGAGACCGAATAAATATTTTCAAATAAACTCACCAAAGGTGCCTACTATCTATATATCTATATGCTAAAATACGTTTTGCATAGACCATTTATAATCTATCCAATGACAAAGTTACCGTTAAATAAGCATGGCCATAGTACTACGACTATATCGGTTAGAGCGACTTTGCAATTTAAATGATATAATGCATAACGTAAATATCATTGATATTCATGTGCAAATTTAAATACATCTCTTTTAACATTGATCTAGGAAAACCTTTATAAGCGAGGATTATACATATCTCTAATATAATGAATAAAACCAGAGATTCAGAAATGAAAAGGCAAACCCTCCACAACAACTAATTTTGCTAGTGATTCCTATCTTTATGTTTATCGTATTTAGTGGCCTACAACTCCCCGTCATGTGGTTAATTTGACTGCATTTTTCCAAAACAAGATGTGAACCTTGTTCGATTGAGAGGACGCTTTCACCATCTTTTCAATTATGTATTGGCGTATGCAAGACTTTGTGTTTTTGCAAGTGTCTTCCTAAACCCCGTCCCACCATGACCTTGTCCAGCTTTTAAAAGAATAAACATTTTTACAAGTTTTACATACTACTTGATTCAGACGTCCTCACAAATATTTCCATACAACTGATTTTAATGGTCGCTTTGCCTGACTGCCTCATAGTAGGGGGGATAGGAGGCATTTCACTAGTGGGTGTATCATCATCTTCATTAGTAGGTGTATCATCATCTAGAGTGTCATCTAAATTAAAATCTTCTTCAATTTGAGGATAATCATTTGTGTCAAGATCATATGGTATTTCAGGAAACATTTCAGGATCTATAAAATCATCTTGTCTAGGAATAGCTGGAACAGGAATACTAGAAGAAGTACCTTGCCTCATACTCCGCCCTACTAGAAGAAGTACTTAAAAGACTTTTGCTCTTTTCATTTTAATTATGATAATAAATAGTTAAAGACTTAAAGATAATGAAATTAAATGTGCTAAATGAAATAAAAACAAAATAATAATTTAATGAGAGAACGAATGTACCAAACGCCGACGTAGAGTCGACGTGTAATCGAGAGGTTGAAAATTGAAACTTTGCTCGATAGATAATCCTCAAGCTAGTTGTCAACTTCACTCCCAATTCTCAAATTAATAAATAGATTGAATATGTAGTAGACAATGTTGTATAGAGATTGATTGAGAGATTAGAGAGTAGAAAGATTTGTGAAAATAATAAGAAGAGGAATGAAGTATTTATAGTTAAAAAATTGTATTAAAGTGTAAATATAATAACTTAGCGGTTAAAAATAAATATAAAGGGGGTAGAGGGTGGGTGGAGGAGGCCAAAATGGTCGTTGTCCAACGCCAAAATAAAACGGCCGCTGACAACCGCTATTTTCTCGCAGCGAGGAGGGGATCATGGATCGGGCGGGGCGACGGGGCCTAGCGGTCGGGTCGGTCGGGCGCAGACTATACTGTCCCCGCCTGCTCGAACCTGGCCCCATTTTTTTTTTTTTATACGGTCGTGTCGGTTCTGGTCGGGTCGCCTGACCGGATTCGGGTCGCCCGACCCATCGCCACTTCTACTTATTACCGGGGTTCAATGATGTGTTTAAACACCTTGAACACCATCTCTTCATTCTCCACTCTGAGTGTCAGCTCACCCTTCTCCACATCAATCAGGGCTCTCCCGGTTGCCAAGAATGGTCTTCCCAATATGATGGGGATCTCATCATCTTCCTTCATATCAAGGATGAGAAAGTCTGCTGGAAAGAAGAATTTTCCCACTTTAACTAAGACATCTTCAATCGTTTCCCTGGGATGCACCACTGTCCTATCTGCCAACTGCAAGCTCACAGTGGTTGGTTTGACCTCACCCAACCCCAATCTCTTGAAAACGGACAAGGGCATAAGATTTATGCTAGCCCCCAAATCACAAAGGGCCATATTACATGTCACCCGCCAATCGCAAAGCATAATGCGGCTCTCGATCCTCGAGTTGGGGCAATTTCTTCCGCAAGATGGCATCGCATTCCTCCAATGCCATCGCCTCATACTCAACCAACTTCTTCTTCTTCCCAAGAATTTCCTTCATGAATTTAAAATAAGTCGCATTTGCTCCAATGCCTCAATGAATGGAATGTTAATGTAGCTTTCAATACCTCCAAGAACTCGAGAATCGCTTATCAACCACTTTCCTTGCAACCTCTGCGGGTAAGGAATCCTCTCAATGTATTCCTCACCTGGACTGTTGGAACTTTCTAACATAGGCGGTCTTCGAGAACCCTCTCTCTCTCGCATCTACTCACCGTTTCTACTACAGATGGGGTGTAAGTTGTTCTAGCCGCTTCCATTTCTCACCGCACCGCTTGACATCGTTTTCTGTGGTTCATCTCAGACATTAGGCAAAGTGCCCGTGGCCTTTTGTTTGCCATCTTTGCTAGTTGTCCCACTGCTCCAAATTCTCGATAGAGATCCGTCTCTCGCCATGAACCGTGTCTCGTGAGTTGGTGAGTGTCAGCAGGCCGCTCTCAACACATATGGCTTTTCTTGTTGAGCAGCACCAATTGTTGGGAAGATGAGGCCCTGAGTGAATGGTCTTGATTTTGGTATTGGCCTCGAAATTAGTTCTCACGCTCTTGATCACCCTCCATGAAAAGTTATGGTGATTCCTCCACCCCGAATTGTAGGTATTTGAATAGGGGTTGTTTCGGGGCCTTTGGTAATTCCCACCGCTGCATTCCGCTTGCTCGATAGAGATGTTGTTGGGTCCGTTGATGGGCACCTATCAAAGGTATGAGGACTCCACAGATCTCACAACTCAACGGCATTTGAACCGCATTCACCGACATCGTGTTCGCTGCGCTTGCTTGGTCAAGAGGGCAACCTGTGCATTTAACGTTGTGATGGCATCAATCTCATGAACTCCTATTGCTCTTCTTCCACTCACCCCTCTGTCCTCTGCTACATGATTATTTGTGGCCATGTCTTCTAGCAAATCATGGGCTTCATGTGCTGTCTTCCTCATGAAAGTTCCACCTGCAGATGCGTCAATGATAGTTCTTGTGGTCCCGCTTAGCCCATTGTAGAAAATATGGACCAAATTCCACAGCTCAATGCTATGATGTGGACACTTCCTTTGCAAATCTTTAAATCTCTCCCAAGCCTCATAGAGTGACTCTCCATCAGCCTGATAAAAATTGTTCAACTCCCCTCTCAGCTTAGCGGCTTTGGACGGTGGAAAGAACTTTGCTAAGAACTTCTGTGTCAACTCCTGCCATGTGAATATAGAATCTGTGGACAGGCAATTCAACCAAACTTTCGCTCTATCCATGAGTGAGAATGGAAAGAGCCTCAATCGGATGTCATTGTCAGTAACGTCATTGTACTTGAAAGTTGCACACAATTCCAAGAAGTGCACTATGTGCATATGAGGATCTTCCGATGGCAATCCTCCGAATTGACCAGTATACTGCACCATACTCAGGATTGCAGGCTTGATTTCGAAATTATTTGCTCCTATTACTGGGAGCATGATGCAAGTTTGTGCTTCATTCACCCTTGGCAGCACATAATCTCCCAAGCTTCTCTCAGCTTGGACCTGGACCCTCTCTTCCACTGGTAACCTCCGGGGCATCCTTTGGTTAGGTTGATGATCACCTAACCCTTCGTTCATCTCATTGTTGTTCTGAAAGCCCCCCATTGCTATTAAGGCCAAAATTCGTATGTTCTCTTGTTCTGTTTGCAAGTCTTTTCAATCTCCGGGTTGAAGGGAACAAGTGTATATGCTCCTCTTCTCCTTCGCATAAAATAAATGTCTGCAACAGATCAAAATTAACAAACGTATCACGGCGCACAGTTTCACGAATAAAAGAGAAAAATATAGTAATAAATAAAAAAATAAAAACAAAAATAAAAACCAAATTAGAAATTAGGAATAGATAGAATGATATTGAACTACGTCAATCCCCGGCAACGGCGCCAAAAGCTTGATGCACGATTTATGCACACACTAAACGTAAGTGCACGTGTCGTGACAAGTAATATAGTCTAGAAGACCGAGTTATCGTCCTCAGGGATTAGTGTCCAATTATCAAACTCTATTCTATGGTATCTATTTGGTAACCGATGATTGATGAATTGTTTATAACTATAATTATAGATGCTAACTAAATTACTTTATTTTACTTCAGATATGGTGGAAATAGAGCTAACAAATCTCCTCAACTATCCGCTCATCTTACTTGTTAATGCAATTAATTATGGTTCTTCCTCTATTTTGAGACAGCAGGTTAACTAAGCCGTTTTATAATCCTGTTAAGGTAATATAAATACTCAACCCCAATATAGAATCCTTCTACCTTTCGGTGACAAGATTGACTATAAAGGAGGATTAAGAGCAATAACCTATTAAGCTACACAAGTATCAAGGTACTTTCGTCCACGATTTAACCTATGTTTATTCAACTATAGCATATTCACAATTTCCCCTTTCGGCTTTCGATTAGAAATCATATAGATTATGATAATTAGTGATCAATTAATTACCAAGCAATCAAGACAAATATTGAATAAATCCCAACAATGATAAGAAGAAACCAAAACATGCATTAATTCATAAGAATGAGTTTCAAGTGATTCGATATGGAAAGTCCTAAATTAAGTTAGTTCCTAGCCATAGACATGCCAAGAACTAAACTAATATCCAACATAAACTACAAAGAAATAAAATAAAGAACAAAGAAATTACACAAAAGTAGTCTCCAATCTTGACCTCCAAGTTTGTGATGAATTGGCAAAGTGAGAACCCTTATTCTGACCTAGGAAGGTCCCTTTTATAGCCTCCAAAACGTTTCCAAACTTTTCCTTCTTGGCCTTGGCCCATTCCCATTCAGAGTTGGCAGAATTCCCGCCTCGGCGCCGCGACCCTCTGTACTTTGGGCACCGTGACGCTCTGATGCTGCTGGTTGGAGGCGCCGCGGCGCCGCCTTGTTTCTCGCCCGGATCGCCAACTTTCTAGCTTTTTGAGCTCTGGAACCTCTGTTTCTGCCCTCTTTTCGCCAATGTGCCACTTTAAACCATTACGACTCAAAAGAAAGAAAATATATCCTAAGACGACACATATTTGTACAAAAATGGGTAAAAGACTAACTAAAAATGACTCAAATAGTGTATATAAAATATACCGATCAGAGCGCAGGTTCTTCATATTAGCAGAAGCAGAAAAGACAACAACAATCAAAATTCAAATTCCGCAATAAGACAACAACGTCATTTCAACCCATGCAATTCACAAATGCATAATTCGAACCCAATATTCTTTCGCGACCCCTCTACGAATAACAAGAAAACTTTTCGATTTTCTACAAGCTTCGCCGCTTTTCAAAAACAATTTACTTGCAACACCTCTTACGGAAAAAGAGACAACGACGTCATTTCAACCTCCGACGGTTCCTAATCTCACAAGTTTTCTTTGAGTGTAAATTTTAGTTTAATAGAAGCATCGAAACCACAACACTGATGTGTAATTCCGAGAAATTTTTGCATCGCAATTCAGCCCAAAGGAATCACACTCCTATTAGGCGGCTACACAAAATTGACCTACATGGTGCAACGACATTATGTTTGCACAAGGACGATATTTCGGCTCACAGGGCCACATTATTATCCTCATTCATTCATTTCGCGTATCTATATATCTCTGCACTAACTATTTCATCTATCTTTGGTTTTGTAGAAAGTTTCGCATAGCAGCTCAGCCCGCAAAGCCACAATCGCACGAGTCTATCAAGACATCATTGAGCTCACTGGGCCACACTCTGATCCTCATTTCTCAATCACTTTACGACTAACTATTTTATTCGGTTTATATTCTGCAGGTAATTTCATTATAGTAGCTTGGCCCACCGGGTGGAAATCATCTTATTACGTCTATCAACGACGTCTTCTTATTACGTCCGCACAACGACGTCTTCTTATTACGTTCGCACAACGACGTCAGCTCAATTACGTCTATCAACAACACTTTTCTTATTACATCTATTCAACGACGTTGTCTTATCGTCTGTCAATGACGTTCTCTTAAAACGTCTATTCAACGACGTCCTATTACATCTATCAATGACGTTGTCTTATCCTCTATCAATGATGTTCTCTTATTACGTCTATTCAATGACGTCCTATTACATAAATCAACGACGTTCTATTATTACGTCTTTTCAACGACGTTCATCTTATTACATCCGCACAACGATATTTCTCCTATTATGGCTATCATGACGTCCTTTATCACGTCTAATCAACGACATTCATCTTATTACGTCCGCACAACGACGTTCCCCCTATTACAGTTGTCAATAATGTCACTATTTCGTCTGCGCAATGACAATATCTACAACAAAGTCTACCCAACAACGTCATTTTGTTGTGTTATTGCAACGACTTCATCTATATATTGTCTTGCAAACGACAAAAAACCTCTCAATTCTCTTTGGATTGTAATGAACTACGTTATGACCTGATTTCCGTATTAGGATACGTAGGCGGCCCATATCGGATTTGGTCACACCATCAATTGTCAACACAATGACACCCTCAAAATTGTCAATACAATGACACCCTCAAAATTGTCAACGCAATGACACTGTCAAAATTATCAACACAATGACATCATCAATCGTCAACATAATGACGCCCTCAAAATCATCAACATAATGACACCATCAAAATTGTTAACACAATGACACCCTAAAAAACGTCAACACAATGACGTCATCTGCATCACGTCAACACAATGACGTCATCTGCATCGGGTCAACACAATAACATCATCATTACATCAACACAATGACATCATCTGCATCACGTCAACACAATGACGTCATCTGCATCGGGTCAACACAAAGACGCCATCATCACGTCAACACAATAACGTCATCTGCATCGCGTCAACACAATGACTCCATCATCACGTCAACACAATGACGTCATATGTATTTTCGACCTCAAGGAACAAACACCCTTAGAAGGATTTCAGGGAACAAACACCCTGTCTTCTTTTTAGCACGAGGAACAAACACCTTTTGCATTTTTGACCTCAAGGAACAAACACTTTTAGATTCACCTAAGGGAACAAACACTCTTAGAAGGATTTCAGGGAACAAACACCCTGTCTTCTTTTTAGCACGAGGAACAAATACCTTTTGCATTTTTGACCTCAAAGAACAAACACTTTTAGAGTCATCTAAGGGAACAAACACTCTGTCTTCTTTTTAGCACGAGGAACAAATACCTTTTGCATTTTTGACCTCAAGGAACAAACACCTTTAGAATCACCTAAGGGAACAAACACCCTTAGAAGGATTTCAGGGAACAAACACCCTTAGAAGGATTTCAGGGAACAAACACCCTGTCTTTTTTTAGCACGAAGAACAAACACCTTTTGCATTTTTGACCTCAAGGAACAAACACCTTTAGATTCACCTAAGGGAACAAACACCCTTAGAAGGATTTCAGGGAACAAACACCCTGTCTTTTTTTAGCACGAGGAACAAACACCTTTTGCATTTTTGACCTCAAGGAACAAATACCTTTAGAGTCACCTAAGGGAACAAACACCCTTAGAAGGATTTCAGGAAACAAATACCCTGTCTTCTTTTTAGCACGAGGAACAAACACCTTTTGCATTTTTGACCTTAAGGAACAAACACCTTTAGAGTCACCTAAGGGAACAAACACCCTTAGAAGGATTTCAGGGAACAAACACCCTGTTTTTTTTAGCACGAGGAACAAATACCTTTTGCATTTTTGACCTCAAGGAACAAACACATTTAGAGTCACCTAAGGGTACATACACCCTTAGAAGGATTTCAGGAAACAAACACCCTGTCTTCTTTTTAGCAGGAGGAACAAACACCTTTTGCATTTTTTTACCTTAAGGAACAAACACCTTTAGAGTCACCTAAGGGAACAAACACCCTTAGAAGAATTTCAGGGAACAACCACCCTGTCTTCTTTTTAGCACGAGGAACAAACACCTTTTCGTATTTTTGACCTCAAGGAACAAACACCTTTAGAGTCACCTAAGGGAACAAACACCCTTAGAAGGATTTCAGGGAACAAACATCATGTCTTCTTTTTAGCACGAGGAACAAACACCTTTTCACTTCAACCTCAGGGAACAAACACCCTTAGAGGCATTTAAACACATTTGTTGCCAAACACCATTGAGAAACTATTCTCCTTATTTTGCATATAATGAAATACACTCATATGTTCGTCTTGTTAAGACAGGTTTTCATATTAGCAGCAACCGGAAGGACAATAGCAGCCAGGTGGCTCACAAACACATCACATCGATATAATGAATATCTGCATAACTTCCGGAAATGACGCCATATTCATTACGTCCGGAAATGAGACTATCTGCATTACGTTAAAAAATGATGTTATTTCATTACGCCAATGCAACGGCTCCAGCACATGATGTCTACGCAAGACAATATTTCTATTCACATGATTGTATTCTCATATTCATGTTTTACCATTTTTTATCGTCTTAACAATTATGTATAACTTTTCTTAAGTTTTAGCCTACAGGATCTCCAATTTACAGGAGCAGTTGCAGCACGTCCGTGTAAGGACGATATCGCAGCATTTAGCAAGTCTGTGCAAGGACGACATCTCAGCATTTACAGCATCACGTCAACAACTTCATCACATTACACAAGATGACATTCCAATTCACAGAATCACATTTCTTACATATACATGCGCTGTCATTTTTGTCTCAATAGTTATACTAATTTTTCTTAAGTTTTAGCCTGCAGGAACCTTAATTTACACGAGCAGCAGCAAAACGTGGAACCATCTTTTGCGACGAACTGAGGTAATTTATTGGAAGGCTGGACCTCCCGACAAAGGTCAGCGGCTTGCTTCGAACATCGTTCTGCTCTTTCCCAAGATTTTGCCACAGGAACCTAGTGTCATCATAATTCGACACTGGACAAATTTTGGGATCCGCATCGGCTTTGCCTTAATCCTCTAGCATTACAATAACCCAGTGTCATCATAATTCGATATTGGGACAATCTTGAGATTCGCGTCAGCCGTCCTTTTAATTCCCAGCATCACTGTAACCCAATGTCATCATAATTCGACATTGGAACAAAATTTTGAATTCGCGTTAATCATGCCTTCATTTTCCCAGCATCACAAAAAAAACAGTGTCATCATAATTCGATACTGAGATAATTTTGAATATGTGTCCGCCCCGGCTTTAATTTTTTACCATCACTGTAACCCGGTGCCATCATAATTCGATACTGAGACAAATTTTGGGATCCGCACCAGCCCCGTCTTTGATTTTCTAGCATCACAACACCCCGTGCCATCATAATTTGACACTAAGATAAATTTTGAATTCACGTTAACTTTGCCTTTAATTTTCTAACACCAATAGTCCAATGTCATCATAATTCGACACTGGGATAAATATTGAATCAGCGTTAGTCGTGCCTTTTAATTTCCCAGCGTCACCGTAACCTAGTGTCATCATAATCTGACACTGGGACAAAATTTTGAATTTAAATCAGTTGTGCTTTCGATTTTCTGGCATCAGAAATCCCTGTCTCTTCTTGAAACTTTGTTTGCCCATGCATTTTCTAATCTTTGACAATCATGACAAAATTGGCTACAAGTCAACGTCTTTGTCTGAAGACTCTTTCATCCTCTCCATACAAAAAGGGACAAGTTGTTGACACCCAATTTTATCTCTCTCTTATTATTCATCCAAAATTAAACTATTTTTTAACATCCAATTATTGTATACAATGTTTGAAGGGCAACCGTGATAATCAAATTTTTTTTAAAAATGTTTGAAACTTTTTTATAAGACGTCGAAAATATTTCCGTAAATATAAAAGCATCTCAATAATTGCAAAAGTTAAAATTTGCAGAAGCTTAGTTGTCTAATTTTTTTAACTTATTATACGTTTTTGAGATAGTTATCTTAAATCACCAGTTAGGTTGAAATTGTAGTACTATGTTGTAACATCCCGTAATTTTGAGCGATGATTTGAGCACCTAAACGAAGGAAAGAAGATCTGGGCATTGAGAAATTAATGTTATATTTACGTATGTTAATAAAGAGAATAATATACGAAAGAATAAACTCCAAAATAATTTTGGACGTACGAAGCATTTGACTTAGTGATTTGGAAAAAAAAAAGAGTAGCACAGCAACACAATTAGAAATCCATTGTTATGCTTGGCCAAAGTTCCTAGTTTGGTTAAGATTTTCTCCACATACTCGAGGTATGTGAAGACAAAATTCATTTCTTTCTTTTGGCATGTTTCATATAACGAAACGTAACCGTGATATTGTTCCATAAATTATGCTACTCTTAGTAGTTAAGAATATTTATGTTATTGATTCCTATATTAAAATCATGTCTAAATATGTTTCTAATTTCTTATTGGGGTATAAATAAAATTTTAATCATTTGTTGTCAATTGTTTATCTATTATTACGTAAATATTAGTTTATGCTACTTTTTTATAATATTAATGATGTAATTACAATTCAAAGTTTTAGTCAATTAATTTTTTAATTACTTCCTATTTAATATTGTTTAATCAATCTATTTTTATAACTATAGCTTTGTAAGAGCTTCTTCAATTCTTTGAGTGCCTTTTTAGACATTTTCAAGCTCAAACTAAGTAGATTATCAAGTGATTAAAATAAAAAAAAGTCATTTTAAACCCTTGGATGTCTTTTATAGCATAATAGTAACTATTTTAGAGTTAAAGTGATAGGAGAAATAATATCATTAGAAGACGATACTCTTTTTGACATATTCAATCAGGTCATGAAGTCTTAGGGTGTGTTTGGATTAGCTTCTGCCAGAATTGATTCTGACATAATTGATTCTGACAGAAGTGATTTATGTTTGGATGCAACAATGTAAAAGTGATTCTTATAATTGATTTATGTTTGGATAGTTTTGATCAAAATTGCTTTTGAATGTAGAATTATCAAAATGGACATACATATAAATAAAAATATACATATAAATAGATGAAAGTATGTAAATAAAAATAACAAATAGATAATAGAATTTAAAGTGCAATATAATACTTAAATATTAGTAGAATATTATTACAATACTAATTTAAAGTGCAAATAGTATTTTAATATTATTACAATATTAATTTTGCATGTACTCTATAATATTATACTTAATAGTTATTTTAAAAAGTACATTGGAATCAGTTTTCAGTTAAAATTGTAGAGCACATTTTGCCGCATTTCTCGGGACTAGCTTCATTTAAAATTCTTGGACTAACTTCATTTATATTAATAATACATTATAGAAAAAGGGAATAAAATTATACTTAATAGTTATTTTAAAAAGTACCTTGTATTCGATTTTCAGTTAAAATTGTAGAGCACATTTTGTCGCATTTAAAATATTAATAATATTCGGAGTATTTGAAAGAAGACAATAGAAAAAGAAGAAGGATAATCCAAATGAGTTGCACTATTCCCATTCCTAAGTACGAGAAAGGTCCTAAAATTAACAATAGCATACTAAAAAACAGAACATGAGTAGTATATTTGATTTTTTAGTAATTATTTCTAGATATTTAAAAATGGTAATGAAAGTTGTATATTTGAATGTTTTTTTAGTAACTATTTCTAGATATTTAAAGAGGATAATGAAAGTTGTATATTTGAATTTTTTTAGTAATTATTTCTAGATATTTAAAGAGGATAATGAAAGTTGTATATAACGTCTCACGTGTTTCAACTATGTTCAAGCACTTTCATTCAGTAAAATGTAACGATCCGTCCGATCGTTTTTAGTTAAAGATTCTTATTTACTTATTTGACCCTTTCTATAGTCTTCACGTGGGGTTTGTGAGGCGCGATAATGGGTGGCACGATTTCCGAGGTCTATTTATATGAATATGGGATAAAAATCCAAAATAAGAACCTTAGAGTTGGATAATTTGACTCAAAGTTGACTTTTGAGTAGATGAGTTTATTTTCGATTTTCATCGCTCCCGGTAATTTTGAAGGATTATTTATGACTTAGTCGAGTCATTGGTTTGCTTCTCGAGACAATCGAATGTATTTTGTGGCCTTATTTATAATATTGGGATATTTGGCTATTCTGGATGATTATTTAGAAAGTATATCTTAGCTCGGTTAAATAAAAAATTCGAGGGCGCGAATGAGTTCGTAGCACTGTTTACCTTAGGAGAGCATATCTGGTTTTGTATTATGTGTAAGCCTTATGTTAACGAATAGTATATGTGTGTTAGACTTCAATTACCACGAGGCGCTCTGAAAAGGCAAGGCTAGTGCAGAGATTTGATTGATAAATGCTACTGTTTGGCCGAGAGGTAGGTTACGATTTGCTTTTACTAGACCCCGATAGAAGTGCGTAGTCAGTTATAAATATTGAAGGGTATTGAGCGTGTTTGGGGGTCCTACTCAAACGATTGTGATGAACATTGAGTGGGCACCAGTGTTGAACTGTGATGTTTGGTGATTTGGGGAATCAACCTTAAGTTGATTCCGACTATTGATTGATTGAGCTTGTCACTATTGTGTGGGCTCGTCGCCATACTTGCTATTGTTGTGTTTATTCATCATACATGATTTCGATATGACATTTTAATTATACTTGGTTATGTGTTGTTGAATTCTTGAAAGCATGTGATATTCATCTCTATATTTGATTGCACCTCATTACATCATGATTTCTTACTTTATATTGTCATTTATATTCATACACTCATGGTTCTGATGAGATTGATATTGGAGTGGTATGATAAATGTTGTGGGTACAAGAGACCGGAAAGGTAAGAACACTTATGAGATTATGAAAATATTGAGATGATGATGATACATGGAGGAACGGTTTGCACGCCTGCAACATTTATTTACAGCCAAGAGTTGGCCTTTGTGGAGAAATTCCAGAGGAGTATATGAACTTCGTGGTCTCACATATGTGTGCAGTTCATAAAATTTGAACGTCTGTATATTGGAGGATAAATGTACATGGCATATTCATTGTATTCATATCATACATACTTCATTTCTTGATTATTTGTTGATGGATTTAGTACTGGATTGGTTGTTGATGACTTGGTTAAACTTCTGGATGTGAAAGGACTGTTAATTTGCTCATTGATATTTGACATATCATTGATTGAGCTCTTCTGAAACTGTGTGACTTAAGTGATTATTCAATCTTGCATGAATAATGTGATATGTGAACTATTATGTGCATAACGTGACTTAGCTAGGATATTGAACTATTTAGTATATGACTATTTGGTGTCAACTTGATATTTATCTCTTTTTGCATATCTTCAGTCATTGTTGGCCTATGATGTCTACGGGGTACGTTGTGTACTCATGCTACACTTGCTGCATTCTTTTTTGTTGCAGATACAATTCCTACCTCCAGTTCAGGACCACGTAGCTGAGTTTGAGTCGGTGGAGTTTGAGACTTCAGGGTGAGGATGCTACTTCCGACATACCCTTGGAGCCTCCTATCTTATTATGTATTTTTATTGTGTTCGAGAGACATGTCAGGCATTCAAATTATGTAATTCTTTTTTTACGTATGTTGCCTTGATTTTCAGACTTGTATTAGATTTTTTGTGCTCTTGTATGATTGACCAGACCTTTGGGGTTATGTTTGATTCTTAGACTTATATTTCCGCATTTATAGAATGATCGACAGTTTATCGAGTATTTTAATATCTTTTCGCTTTTCTTATTTATATCATCTGATTGATTTGTGAGTGATTCTCCTACCGGTGTAAAATGTGTAGGTGTCACCACGATCCCTAAAAGGGGTTGTGACATAAAATGTTTAACCTTCGATTTTGAACAATAAAAAAATATCAAAATAGTTCAAAAGAAGTTCATATTACAAAGAAAATCTTATAACATATTTAAAATTTAAATGGTTATACTATTTCATTCTTCTAGCTTGAAATATTACTTTTATATTTCTTTTTTTTTATTAAAACATGAAAATTATTAATTTGAACAAGAAGTTTGGAGTATCGAAAAATTCTACCTAGTTAATGGATTATAATTTAAAGGGTAAAGGTGTAAAAATAGCCCTCATCTTTGCGATATAGAATAGATATATCCCTTATTAAAAAATGGGGCTATATACCTCTGTCATTACACAAATAATGCAAATATAGCCTTTTTGCTGACGAAATATTCTTAAAAAATATTTAGCTTATTTTTAATTAAGAAAAATGTCACGATGCTTTAAAAAAATAAGTCTACCTATTTTTTAAAGTCACATGATAATTTTTTTTCCTGATGGTTCGGATCTGATTTGTTTAAAAAAATATTTCCGTGGCTTTTAAAAAAAGAAGCCTGACCATTTTTTTTATACGAACCAGATCCAACCCATCAGGAAAAAAATCATCAGGTTGACTTTTTCTTAAGCCACGTGACATTTTTAAGAATATTTCGTCATAAAAAAGGGTATATTTGCACCATTTGTTTAATGACATATATATATGCACCATTTTTTTAACGAGAGATATATCTATTCTATATCACAAAGTTGAGGGGGATATAAGATGTCACGACCCGACCCGACGGGCCGCGACTAAACGTCCTAACTGGACGTCATTACCGACCAGTCACTCTTAATCCATTTAATACCGAGATCTTATAGAAATTTCGGCAGCACAACGCTGCTTTTACAACATCTCCCCAAAATGGGCGAGCCGTCAAGGCTGCCTTATATAAGGGTGTACCTGCCTCTTGAGGAGTCAAAACTAACCAACACAATATAACAGGCTAGCCGACAAGACTGCCACTAAATAAGGGAACATCCCAATAATAAAAATATAAGAGTGCTGCTGAACAAAACATGATTATCATCTTCACCAACCAGCCCAAGCATATACAACCCACAACTGTTTACAGACCTCTATGAGAAAAAATAAGAACATATGACGGGACAGGGCCCCGTCGTGCCCCTAAATATATACATAAGTCTAAAAGAGATTCTGTACCAAAACGACAAGCTCTGTATCAAGGAGCTTCCCCAACAGCTGAGTAGGAGCCTAGACCGGAGGGTCACCAAACTGAACACCTGTACCTGCGGGCATGAACGCATCTGTCACGACCCGACCTCGGGCCCGCGACTGGTGCCTTACCCCGGGCACCCTAGTGATACAACATCAGAGAAAATCAGCGGAAATAAAAACTTAAACATGAAACAAGACATAACATAAGCAATAGGCTAACCAAAACGGTTACCTTCATGTATATATATAACTCAAAATTGAACAGTTAAATCCCTTACAAACCCCGCCACAACAAGATTACTGCACTTCTACGAATTTTATAACAACTATGACGGGCGGGGCCCCGCCATACCTCGAACTGTGATCCATGAGCGAGGATCAACAACCGATGACGCCTACTGCGGCATGAACGCAGCCAAGGAGGTCAAGATAACAGTACCAAGTATGTGAAACAAAAATCGTAAATGAAATCATAGTAGTCTATATAAAACAGAGACATATATGATAACCAAACTACAGACATAATATGTAAGCGATCGCTGTCGTGACTCACGCCCTCAAAGTCATCACTCAAATATAAATATGGGTCTCACGCCCACCACATCATTCGTGCCCGTGGAATACCTTCCTCACTGCCAGCAGTCTATGATATAGCAACACCAAGGAGTACACATGAACACCAGGTTCCACCTGTGTCAAAACAACCGTACGGGGCAAGTACGAATGCTAACTACCAGATACCAAAGCCGCATCCTCAACTGACGTGTACAATTCTACTCCACAATAATACTACAAGTCTACTGTAAATACAGTCCTATGTAAATACAGTTCAATTCTTATCCATATTCATTCTACATATAGTATACTCAACTATACATTACTACAACATGTAATTTCCAATTACAATAGGGGGATAAAGATCATTACCTCGATAAGCCCAAAATTATCCAAGTTTTATAAGTCGATCCTGAGCAACGTTTAGCTCCACTTCCTTACGCTCCAACCCGCTCCAAGCAACCCTTAGAAGTTTCTAACCAACTCCTCTTCAAGATCCAACTCCAAAAAGTGAAGAACACTTAGGTTCCAACACTACCAACTTTCGGCCAAGGGGGTGTATTTAGGCTAGGGGTGTGAAATCTTTTCTAACTTTTGGTTACTAATCTTCCTAATACACTAACGAAGAACACTTAAAACTTTTAGAATTTTTGGACAACAATTTGGTCAAGAACTTAGCCAAAAACCGAGAGCACTCACTAAAGGGGATGGAGTATTTTTCAAGCTTGGAAATCTCTAATTGTGGATGAAGTCTTGCAAGCTCAAAGGGTCTATTTATGTAACAATCAATGCCAAGATGAAAGCAAGTGTATGGTGAGGATGGGGTACATGTGGGAGTGGAGTCCTCCAACCAAGTGTCTACCACAACAATGGGACAAGTGGCCACCACAAAAATGGGCCACTTGTCCCACAACAAAACGCCCACGCCCCTATCTTTCTACCATAGGCCACATCGTGCCATGTGTCGCCCTCCTACTCGTCTCAAATATTTCATCTTCCGAAAATATCCGTAATGTCAAAAATCCGAAAATAAAGTGGGCCCCACAAAACCGTAAATTCTCCCGTGGGCCCCACGTGACCAATTTCGGAAATAAAATTTCATAATTCTTAAATATTCCAAAAAGACCGAATACCAAATCTGGGAATCCAATTCCCATTAACGAACCTTTTTCCTTCACAAATTCCGGAAACTTTTCCGTCGAAAAATCACATCTTTCTTCCTTTCCAATTTAAATGTCGTATTTTCGTACGTACGTCCTCGTATACATACTTTGGAACTACGGGGTGTAACATTCTTCCCCCCTTAGAAACATTCGTCCCGAATGTTCCTTCTAAGTCTCTAATCACACAAGCACCGGTATAGTCTTCACTACTATACTTACAAAACCAATTATGCCACACCTGGCCATAATACCACATACGCGCAAAAACTCACATCCGAGCCAACGAAGAATCACCCCTAATCGTATAACAATACCATTAGCTCTACCTATGGTCCAAAGGATACTTTCTTCACACAAGAAATGATCACTTCTATTCTCATAACACATGCTCGCTTCTCCCCTTACTCGTCGTACCCTTCTCGTACACTCGAACTCTTCCTAATATACTTACCACATTTCGCTATTGCTTCGCTTCAAAATCTCAGGGTTACTATCTCTAACTGGGTCATCATTAACTGGGAACTCTCTGGATGGATCTCCGATACTCTTCCGAAATATGGCAACATGGAATACCGGACGTACTGCCTCCTAAGTCGGACGACAGTGCTAACTCATAGGCAACCTGGCCTATACTACAACGATCTGAAAAGGCCCAAAGTACCTCGGGCTAAGTTTCCCCTGCTTTCCACATCTCGCCACACCCTTCCGGGGTGGTTCCTTCAAGAAGACCCACCGTCAACCTGAACTCCAAGTGTTGACGCCGATTATCCACACGACTTCGCTGACTCGAGTCGCTAATAACTTCTTCTCGATAAGCTTCACCTTATCCACATCCTGGCGAAACAAGTAGGGACCAACTATCCAACCTTGCCAACATCGAACCAATCGATCGACAACCTACACTTCCGCCCATACTAGGCTTCATAAAGCACCATCGTAATCTTGAAATGGTAGCTAGTATAATACTCACTCAACAAGAGGCAAATAATCCTCACGCTACCCTCAAATCAAAACGCCTCAGAACCTATACTCAAATGTCGATAAAACGCGCTGTTCGTCCGCCGCCCGGTGAATGCACATCGAGACTCACCCGAAGTTCCTAATCCCGTAAAACCTCCCAAAAGAAATAGCCATAAACCGGGCTCCACCGCCGCCATAAAATAAAAGTAGGAACCCTGCAACCTTACAACCTTCCCCGATAACATCTCGCATAACCTCCGCCGAGTAAATTCCCTAATCTGGAAAGACAAGATGGCTGACTCATCGGCCCGGCCATCGGTCGAACGCATCCACGAACTAGTACGATGGTTACCTAAACTGGGCCTAACACCTCGTGACTTATCATATACGACCACCTCAAACCGACCCCACCACATTCCGAGATGCGGGTTGACTCGCGATATGGCCTCAACCCGACCCACTTCAGACTAAACTCTCGCTCCCGATCCGAACAATCTTACTGGGCCACGCCATGAAAGCTACCACTTCCATCTCACACTTCCCATTGAATTATCTCACAAATACACCATGTATACAGATTACTTCGACAAAGACCAACCGTAAAATCATCCACTCAGGACGGCCTTGCATCCAAGGTCCCAACTGTTATAAATTCTAAGGCTCCCCATTTTCTCGTCCCCAGACTTACCCTTTTCAACTACCCATGTTTTCTAATCACAACTTACACAATGCTAACCGAACATAACACTCCACATGTATCTACCATAACGACCTAAACAAGTCTCTCAAGGTCAAGATATCTCTCAGAATTCATCGCTCACTTTCCCTTTGTCGCTCTAATCAAATCCTCGCTCACGGGCGATAACTACGTAGGTGATGAACCACCATCGATCCCGGCGTCGAGTCGTAACATCCGCGCCACCTCTGTTCGAACAATTTCTCGTAAAATGGCCCTGTTGGCCGCAAGCCTAACAAGCTATCTAAGTAGTACGACACTCCTCATAAGAACACTTACCACAACGGCCATCCCGAGGTGGGGGTGGCCTCTTCTGGCTAACACCCCTTCCTCTCCGAACCATCGACCAGAATCGACTGTAGGCTAAGTCATTCCACCTGTATCCCTCCTACTAGGACATTCTCTCCTCACATGGCCCTGACGGCCACTGGTAAACAAACATTAGTAACAAGACGACATTTCCCGGGATGACGTCTACCACATAAATAACACCGAGGAAATCAACTGGCCGGCTAGAACCTATGTAAATCGTGAACTAAACCCCGGAGTTCTCACCAACTCCTAAATACCCCGAACGCCCCAAGTTCGCGGAGGTCCACTCAGATCGGGCGAGGCGCATAACCGGCTGGCGGAAGGTCCGCCTCGAAAGTTACCAAAGGACCTGCTGCTCGCCTTCTTCGCGATTCGTTAATCCGCCGATCCCTACGCTCTCACCAGGCATAAGCTCAGATGCGGCAACGCCATTTCGATCAAGAGCTACTCTTGTACAACCCTCTGTAAAAATAATCGTCAAATCCTGTGGCATATCGGTGCACACTATCCTCCATGTTTGCCACTAAAGCGGGGACATAATGAGCCAATGAGTCAAACTCGATACTGAATTCCCGAACCGTCCGCCCGTTCTGCCTCAACATCATAAACCTAACTGCCCGAGCTCTCTCATTCGCGAGGCAGCTGCGTGTAGAAAATGCTCTAAGGTCTTGATCACTTCCATGATCCGCCGCAATCACAAAAAAACTCCCGAGACCTTCCTCGCCTCAATCCATAGAACTCGGATCGCAACTCAAGAATTCAAATCTCAACTATCGGATCTAGAGTGAACTCATCGATACTACCGAACCTCTCGACTTCGTCGTCTCTCCCGCCTCGCTAAGCCTAGCTAGTAATCGGGCCATCTCCTAGTAACCATATCTCGCCTCTGCCGGAATCAAGACTCGTGTATCGTGGTCTTAGTAGCTACCGCTATCGCTTCTAAACTCTCCCGGGCTAGCGGCGCAGAAATCCCCGTGAAGCGCTGCTCGGATAATGATCGGCCTGCCTCGTAACCTCTCGGGCTCTACTCGCAGCTCCTCTCACGCTTGCCATTCGGGCTCGTTGCCTTGCGTAGAGGCATAACGTGAAAAGAATACGCTGGAGGAGTCCAACTTATAACATAGCTCTCTAAGGCACGATCTCAGAGTGAGAAGAATGGAAACTAATCCTAAATATCTCAGCCTCCTCGATTATAGGTGGTGCACAACACACCGATAATCAAGACTTACTAGATACAACAGAGACACTTTCCGAGGATTAATCGCTTCGATACCACTTTTGTCACGACTGACTGCCCGCGATCGTGTCTTACCCTGCACCCTAGTGATACAACATCGAGAAAATCACGGAAATAAAAACTTAAACATGAAACAAGACATAACATAAGCAATAGGCTAACCAAAACTAAGTATCTTCCTCGTATATATATAACTCAAAAATTGAACAGCTTAAATCCCTTACAAACCCCGCCACAACAAGATTACATGCACTTACGAATTTTATAACAACTATGACGGACAGTGGCTTCGCCATACCCCTGAATGTACAAAAACCTACAACTCAGGGAAACATACCAAAAGATAAGCCTCCGGAGAAACGGAGCTTCCCAATACGCTAAACTGTGATCCTATGAGCGAGGATCAACAATCGATGTACCTCTACCGCAGATGAACGCAGCCTCCGAAGGAGGTCGATAACAGTACCAAGTATGTGAAATCAAAATATCAGAAATGAAATCATAGTAGTCTATATAAAACAGGAGACATATATGATAACCAAACTACAGTACATAATATGTAAGCAGTCACGTCAAGTCAGGGACTCACGCCCTCAAAGTCATCACTCAAATATAAATATGGGTCTCACGCCCACCACATCATTCGTGCCCGTGGAATACCTTCCTCACTGCCAGCAGTCTATGATATAGCAACACCAAGGAGTACACATGAACACCAGGTCCCACTTGGTCAAACAACTGACGGCAAGTACGAAGGCTAACTACCAGATACCAAAGCCGCATCCTCAACTGACCGGGGCAAGTACGAAAGCCAACTACCAGATACCAAAGCCGTACCAACAAATCTACATAACCATACCACGGTTGACCTGTGGCAAGACGAAGCCAACTACCGATACCACTGCGCGCACGTAGTCGGCGGCAAGTACGAAGACTAACTACCGATACTGCCGGAATCACGAGACTTTGTCACAAACCGAACGGCAAGTACGAAGGCAAACTACCGATACTGCCGAATCAACCACGACTTCGGGGCAAGTACGAGCCAACTACCGATACCAAGCCAAATCAAGAAACCTCGCGAGAGCTAGTCCATGGAATAATAATCGCGTGTTGCACTGCGGAATGCTCCACACCGCCAGACGCCCAAGTAAGATCATAACAAATCAGCCGGCCCTCCATCGAGAGACGCGGTGGTATAGAAATACAATACTAGCACGACAAGGCTATCACACGCAAACATAGGCAAGTTACACACAACTCAAGG
Source organism: Przewalskia tangutica (assembly GCA_029844215.1). Taxonomy (NCBI): domain Eukaryota; kingdom Viridiplantae; phylum Streptophyta; class Magnoliopsida; order Solanales; family Solanaceae; genus Przewalskia; species Przewalskia tangutica. The sequence continues at coordinate 95,162,310 of CM056732.1, read as the reverse complement.
TACTTTCATTTTATGCCAAAGTCCAGGTTTTAACCCCAAAGTACTACGTACGTTAAATTCTTTTTAAAAGATCCATTTCTTTTACAAAGGTCACCCGATGCCCGTATTATAAAAATAGAGTGACTAACATTTTAAAGTAAACCAAATTAAGACAATACCATGCCTTCTTTTTAAATCAAGACACTTCTCCTTTTAAAGTCAAGTTACCATTTTAAAACCAATGATAAAACCATGTCTTTCTTTTAAACCAAAAACTCTTCAATTCCTCAAGTCTCTTTTCTTTTTAGAAATCAAGTTCCTTATTATTTCACATCAAGTCAATTATAAGTCAAGTCTCTTATCTTTTAAAAACCACAAATCATTTCTTTACCTACATAAAGTTGTTACAGCAAACTTCCCATAAAGCCGTTATAACACTTTATGTTTTAAACCAACCAAATTCATTTAGCACATGTTCGTCTACCGTACTATATAGTTCACAACAATCATGCTAGAAGAGATAGGAAGAGGTTCACATACCTCGCGACGATTATCGACAATTAGCAAAACGCTCCAAAGTACTCTAACCTTGCTCGCCTTTTTCCACCCTTCAAGTAGAATACGCTACTCGTAGTACTTCAACCTATAATGGTCATAAAACGTCTATTAACTTCTAGATCCTTTCGTAGAATATTTCTAAGTACCAGGTTCCTTATTCTACGGAAAATTCTAAAGACTCTCCCCGCAACCACATAAATCTCCTCCTCTAACGAGGCCTGCTACCAAACCAACAATCCCAGGGGGGGTTACACGTCTAACCGGACGTGTACAATTCTACTCCACAATAATACTACAAGTCATCAGAATACAAATCCTATGTAAATACAGTTCAATTCTTATCCATATTCATTCTACATATAGTATACTCAACTATACATTACTACAACATGTAATTTTCAATTACAATAGGGGTATAAAGATCATTACCTCGATAAGCCCAAAATTATCCAAGTTTTATAAGTCGATCTTGAGCAATGTTTAGCTCCATTTCCTTACGCTCCAGCCCGCTCCAAGCAACCCTTAGAAGTTTCTAACCAACTCCTCTTCAAGATCCAACTCCAAAAAGTGAAGAACACTTAGGTTCCAACACTACCAACTTTCGGCCAAGGGGGTGTATTTAGGCTAGGGGTGTGAAATCTTTTCTAACTTTTGGTTACTAATCTTCCTAATACACTAAGGAAGAACACTTAAAACTTTTAGAATTTTTGGACAACAATTTGGTCAAGAACTTAGCCAAAAACCGAGAGCACTCACTAAAGGGGAGGGAGTATTTTTCAAGCTTGGAAATCTCCAATTGTGGATGAAGTCTTGCAAGCTCAAAGGGTCTATTTATAGAACAATCAATGGCCAAGATGAAAGCAAGTGTATGGTGAGGATGGGGTACATGTGGGAGTAGAGTCCTCCAACCAAGTGTCTACCACAACAATGGGACAAGTGGCCACCACAAAAATGGGCCATTTGTCCCACAACAAAAAAACGTCCATGGCCCCCTATCTTTCGGCCATAGGGCCACATGGGATGCCATGTGTCGCCCTCCTACTCGTCTCAAATATTTCATCTTCCGAAAATATCCGTAATGTCAAAAATCCGAAAATAAAGTGGGCCCCACAAAACCGTAATTTCTCCCGTGGGCCCCACGTGACCAATTTCGGAAATAAAATTCCATAATTCTTAAATATTCCAAAAAGTCCGAATACCAAATCTAGGAATCCAATTCCCATTAACGAACCTTTTTCCTTCACAAAATCCGGAAACTTTTCCGTCGAAAAATCACATCTTTCTTCCTTTCCAATTTAAATGTCGTATTCTCGTACGTACATCCTCGTATACATACTTTGAAACTACGGGGTGTAACAGCATCCCCCCGGGAAAGGGGGTCAGTACGAAATAATGTACTGAGTATGTAAAACATGAAGGACTGTAAATGAGACCATAACTGTACCAAGTAAAATAGAGAGTCAATTGTGTCTATAAAAAAAATCATATCAACCCATGAATGCCTATCATAAAATCATCATGTCCATATACTGCTCAGAATCAAGATAACATGTCTCTACTTCTAGGAGGGACTCGATGGAATCTGCATATATATATATATATATATATATATATATATATGTATGTATAACGTGTCTCGGCCTTGTAATGAGGGACTCGATGATAGTATATATGTATAACATGTCTCGGCCCTGTAATAAGGGACTCGATGGAATTATCAATATAACATGTCTCGGCCCTGTAATGAGGGACTCGATGGAACTAATAATAACACTTGACACGAGCAGAATATCATGAGTAGCCATATATAGCTTAAATTATCATTTGAGCCTCAATGAAATAGAGAATAACATTATCATATCATGTATCATTTAAATCATCTTTTAGAAAATCAAGGCGCTTAGCGTATCACATATCATTTTAGAACATCTTTTTGGAAAGTCAATGCACTAATCAACAATTATCTTTTAAAACTGAACTCATAGGAATCACGTACGTCCGTCGTACTTTCATTAAAAATCATGTCAAAAGAAAGAAGGAAGAATTTCACATACTTTATTGACGATCTAACCAACTCTATAAATATATCTTGTTCCACTTAGTACTTCCACCTATAACATTAGTAATCCGTTAGTTAACTTTATGATCTCTAACGTAAGTTAAATAGCGACTTCTTATTTCTATAGAAATTTGGGCAGCATCTCATCTGTTTATGTGCGTTTCCACAGTTAACCAACAAGCCAATTATCCCCACAATCGACTATCATTCAAAGATTTAATCAAAATTATCTCAATTACTCCACTTATGCCGTTAGCGCGCACATATTCTCTTTATAATTATTCCATTTAATTATATTCTTGAACTAGGCGATGTTGCTAGAAGATTGGATTGCTCCCATGTATAATTCTAACATAACCAAATGATTGACTAATATAAGAAGTAAACGTAGTAGTTTCCTTTGCTATTGAAATTAACACTTTTCTACTCTTAACTCCTTTTAAGGTATGTGTGTAACTTATATTTGAATACTAATTCAGCCCATAACACATTATTATAACGTTCAATGATTTCCATCAACTTTTCGGTCATATCAATATGTTATAATTCAAAAACCTTTCCTTTTAATTCTTAAAATTCCAACTCATCTTGTAATATCTTTGATATCTAAATATCTCTTAATTATTAAGGCTACATTTCGATTCTCAACATGCAAATGGTAACAACTAACAATTCAACCATTCGAAGCCAAAGTATACCCAAATAAGCTCAACATCGGCTAACCTGTTATACCCCGTAGTTCTGGCCATGCGTATGAGAGCGTACGAAAGGAGTAAGACTTAAAATTTTCGAAAGATAAGTTGACAGATTGTTTCGGACGGATTTTAGTCAACTTTGGGGCGGGTTATGACCCGGTACATTGAGAGTTCCTAGGTGTTTCAAAGGCCTAGTGCGTAGTTCGTTGAGTCTAGTTTCCAACGCAACCAACCGTTCGTCGATAGGACATCGGAGTAGGAAGTCATGGGAGTTACAAGTTCAGTGCGCAGACGGACAGAAAGGTGTTTCGGGCAGAGCGCGTGGCGCGCCACGAAAGATCCGAGGGCTCATTGAAGTTGCAGCGAGGCGGTTTTGCGGTCGAGTGGAAAATTCTGCACTGTTTTGTTTTAAAAAAGGTCATGGGTGGGTGACAAGTGTCCCCCCCCCCCATCTGATTTTTGCATGTCTTATATATTGACCAAGTCTTGAAGAATTGGTCATCTTTCAAATCCTTCTCTCTCTATAAGCTAAAGCTCTCACTTCTCTCTAGAATTCCAAGAGGAATTCAAAGCTTAAGGAAAATCTGAAAAGTTAGGACAAGAAGGAAGCTTGTGGCTAGCTTGTAGGAGTTATTGTGGTGGTGTTCTTGGAAAGGAGGCTAGCAAAGTTGTTGGAATAATTTTGGCTAAAGCTCTAAGGTAACAATTCTTCTCCTGTAGCTAGTTATTAATGTTGCATGTGAAGAAGAAGGAACTTGTAGTGGTAAATAATGCTCTTAGATTCATTGCATGTAAGAAATATGGTTTGGATATGAAAGAATTGATTAAAAAGGTTATGTGAGCATGTTGTAGCCTAAAAACTACCTTAAACTTGTTAAGTTAATTGTTGTACCTTATGGGGCAGAATTTTACACACCCAAGTTTAGTTGTGTAATCCCCTTTGAAACGTTTGGATTGTTGGGCCTTAAATGTGGCGTTTGGATGTTGAATTCGGCCTTGAAAAAGGTGGCAAAGTATGTAGAAACAAAGGAAATGCTGCCCAATTTTCCATAGGAATTAGTAACTTTGAACTTGGAATATTCTACATTGAAATTAGAGGTTAATAAATGTATTATGGTCATTATAGGTTGACATATTACGTGCGGTATTTTGGGCTTAGCAAGTGGATTGACCGAAGAGGTATGTGGAGCTTTCTTATCTCTTGAGCATGAGTAGTTGTACCTATGTAGTACGATAGACGTACAAGATTTGACATTTTTCACTTGTTTTAAGTATATGATACTTGTTTCGTTTTAAGTATAAGTCCCTTGGATAGGGAGATGTGTTTGACTAGTGTTTAATGGTAATATAACAACTTTATGGGAAGTTGGTTGTATTGGCTTTATGAAAGGTTAATAAGGAAATGTTTACTCCAAGTAAAATAAGTACGGATAAAGGATTTGAATTTGTGGAAGGTAAATTGTTTTAAGGCATTAATTGCCTAAGGTTTTAAAAGAAATGAAGTCACTTGATTTAGAAGCCTAATGTATTTTTAAAGGTAAACGTGACTTGTTTTGAAAAGTTGTCGTGACTTGATACTACGGTTATTAGTATCTTGAGAGTTTTACATAAAAATGAGTCATTTTCTTAAAAGGTTTATGGTACGTGGTACTTGGGTTAAATTCTCGGATTTTCTTTTTTAAAATGACATGTAGTGCCTTAAGTAACTAAAATGAGAGGATGTACTAGAAATGTTATTAAGAGGTTAGGAGATATTCTTAACTTGCTTACGTTATGATAAGCCGGTAGCGCTTATGTTATGTATGATAGCCGGTTGTGCTGATTTATATATTATTACTATTATTACTATTTATGCCATGGATTTGCTACCCATGATGCGAGTGCGGCGCTTGTACTCATGCGGGCCCACAGGGTCCATGCGTGTCACGACCCGACCCCGGGGCCGCGACTAGTACCCTACCGGGGTACCCTGTCAGGTATAAGTCAGAGAATAGCAGCGGAACATACATAACAGATACGTATAAAAAGTAACATCACTGGCCAGCCGATAAGGCTGCCTCCCATAAAACATACTTAAACAAAGTATTTATAATACAACTGGTTCTTGTAGCCCAAAACAAGTACGTGACCACGCACTTGTGAGATAATAATCGTATGATGTGGCTCGCCATACCCCGAATATACACAATGTCTATAACATCGTGGAAAAACTGCATCAACAAAATAAGCTTCCAAGGATGGAGCTTCGACAACGGAACAATGATCCTAAGAACGAGGATCCACAATCTTCTTACCCTTACTCGCAGATTTAACGCAGCCCGAGGCGGGGTCAAGACACAATATGTACCAAGTATGTAAAGTCGAAAATATCAGAATGATGATAACATAGTTTAAAAGTAAATCAGAGTCACAAGATAGTCAAAATACCTTTTTACCGTGCCTTACTAACAATGAGAGTGACAAGTATATATATACATATATAATGCTGCATAAAATAGGAGGCTCATGATCAAAACAGGGTACCTCGCCCGTAGTATCAAAAAGAAACCATCCTACTCCTGGGACTATTTCACCCGCATGGGTCCCGCGACCCGCATGAGGTACTCGCATCGGTACTGCATCACGTGGGACTATTTCACCCGCATAAGCCCATAGGACTCGCATGAGGTATTCTCGCGTCACGGGTAGCAAATCCACTAACAGTGGTATAACGATCTTGGGGACTTTCTCGGATATACTCTTACCAAACAGATGGTATAACGATCTTGGGGTCACCTCGATATACTCTTACACTGGAGCAGATGTTATAACGTTCTTTGGGATTGCCCCTCAGATATACTCTTATATCCGTGCAGATGGTATAACGATCTTGGATCCGCCTCGATATACTCTTACACCGGCGATGGTATGACGATCTGGGGCCGCCTCGCATATACTCTTACATCAAGGAGGTGGTATGACGATCTTGGGCTTGCCTGCATATACTCTTACCCTATCACAGCATCACATCAGATTACAATAATAATAAGTTAAGAAAACTTATAACTTCTTTTTAGTCTTGTTCACATACTCTCTCATTTTAGTTTACTTAAGGCACTTAACCATATCTTTAATAAAAGAACACCGGGAATTTAACCCAAGTACTACATACTTCAACTCTTTCAAAAGTGACTCTTCTTTATACATAAAAGCCCTTGGGCAATTGATGCCTTTAAATCAATTTACCTCTTCATATAATTATCTTACTTAGAGTAAATCCCTTCTCATTAACCTTTTATGAAGCTAATAGACCAACTTCCCATAAAGTTGTTATATTAACTCTATACTTTAGTAAAAATCATACTTTTCCCTTAACCAAGGGACTTATACGTTCTTAAAACGAAAAGTCATTTTATACTCAAAACAAGTAAGAACACCAAATCTCAGACGCTCACCGTACTACATAGTTTCATCTACTCATGCTCAAGAGATAGGAAAGCTTCACATACCTCTTTGGTCAATCCACTTGCCAAGTCCAAACTACCGCAAGTAATATTCAACCTATAATAGTCATGATACGTTTCATTAACCTCTACTCTTAATATAGAACAACCAAGTTCAAAGTCACTAAATTCTAAGGAAAATTGGGCAGCATTTCCTTTGTTTCTACTCACTTTGCCACCTTTCTCAAGGCCGAATTTATCATCCAACACACCACATTCAAGGCTCAATCAATCCAACAATTCAAAGGGGATTTCACACCCAAAATTCTGCCCCATAAGTTCACTACAATTTACTTAACCATTCAAAGGTGGTTTTTAGGCTACAACATGCTCATAATCACTACTTAGCCATTTCTTTCATACCCAAACCACATTTCTAACATGCAAAGATTCTAGAAGCATTATTTACTACCACAAGTTCTTTCTTCTAAACATGCAACACTTAGAACTAATTCTAAAGGAAGAAATGTTACCTTAAAGTTTTAGCCAAAACTTTTTCCCACTATTGCTAGCTTCCTTGCCAAGAACACCACCACAACAATGCCAACAAGCTAGCTACAAGCTTCCTTTTCTTGCCCTTAACTTTCAGATTTTTCTTGGGTTTCTAGAGAGAAGGTGGAGCAGATTTTAGAGAGAGGGAGAGAGAGTGTGAAGATGAAAGATGGGAAGAATGACCAAGTCTTGGTCAATATATTGCATGTAGCAGAAAATCAGATGGGGGGGGACACTTGTCACCCTCCCATGGCCTTTTAAAAGAGAAATCGACTTTTCTAAGTTTTTCCGCCTAAAATTTCGCGCGGCGCCGCTTCCGGCGCCATGGCGCCGAATCTCCGCGACTTTCGACGCCGCGCCGCGCCTGCTTCAGCGCGCGGCTCAAATCTTCAGCGACCTGCAGCACTTTAGGCGCCATGCCGCGCCGCGCCATGCGCTCGCGCTTTAGTCCAAACACGCTTCTCGATCGCACTGAACTTGTAACTCTCATAACTTCCTACTCCGACGTCCTATCGACGAACGGTTGGTTGCGTTGGAATCTAGACTCAACGAGCTACGCCCTAGGCTTTTGAAACTCTTAGGAACTCTCAATATTCCGGGTCATAACCCGCCTCAAAGTTGACTAAAAACCCGTCCGGAACAATTTGTCAACCCATCCTTAAAAATTTTAAGTCTTACATACTTTCGTACGCTCTCGTACGTAGGGTCAGAACTACGGGGTATAACATTCTCCCCCCCTTAGAAACATTCGTCCCGAATGTTCCTTCTAGGCTTACTCAAATCGCAACATCGACATAGACCCTCTTAACTATTCTTTCGCAAATAAGAAGCTCCACGAGCCACAACATTCTGAAGCGTAAATGCTAAAATCAAAACTACAAGGTGAAAGTAGGTTACCCGGGGGTATAGGAATAAGTGAGGATACTTCTTCATCATGTCATCCTCTCGCTTCCCACGCCATTTCCTCCTGCTCGCTTTCGCCACAAGCACTGACTAAGCCACGTCTTTCGTCCGTAGTCGTCTAACCTGACGATCGAGTATCGCTATGGGACTCTCCTCATACGATAACTCTTCTGTCACCTGGACATCACGAATCGGGTGCACTCTAGATGGATCTCCAACACATTTCCGCAACATAGATACATGAAAAACTGGATGCACCGCCTCCAAATCGGACGGAAGATCTAACTCATAGCAACCTGCCTACCCTACGACAACTGATACGCCCAATGTACTGGGCTAAGCTTCCTTTCTTTCCAAATCTCATCACGCCTTCATGGGCGATACCTTTAGGAAAACCCAATCATCTATCTCGAATTCCAAGTGTCGACGCCGATGATCTGCATACGACTTCGCCGACTGAGCCGCTAACAACCGATTCTCGAATAAGCTTCACCTTATCCATCGCCGGACTAAGTCCGCCCGACTAATCGAACTTCTCCCACTCGAACCAGCCTATCGTGACTGCACTTCTCCCGTATAAGGCCTCATGCGCGCCATCCGAATCGCCGGAATGGTAGCTATTATTATATGCAAACTCCACGAGAGGCAAGTGATCCTCCCGCTACTTCGGTCAATAACACAAGCCCGCAGATATCCTCGAGTTCGGATAGTGCGCTACCGTCTGTCTCGTTCGAGGATGAAACGCCGCATCGAGACTCACCGTGTCCCTAACCCCTTCTCGAAAAGACCTCCGTAGTTAGCCGAGAACCGCTCTCTATCTGATATAATCGACACCGACCCCGTGCGCCTCACAACCTCTCTAATATATAATCCGCATAGTCTCACCGAGAACGCTGCTCGATCGAAGAAAGTGGGCTGATTTCGTCAACCTGTCGACACTCACCCAAATGGAATCATGCTTCCTCTGAGTGGTAGGTAGCCCTGTAATAAAATCCATATTTATCACCTCCCACTTCCAAGTCGGAATGTCAATGGCCTGCAACAGCCTCCGCTTCGTGCTCAATCTTAACTCACGACAATTCGCATCGTGCCACGAACTCCGCAACGCCCCTCTTTAGGCCATCCCACCAATACACGATTCGAGGTCATGGTACATCTTAGTCGACTTCGATGAATAGAATAACGAGCACCTTGTGCCTCCCTGTGGCCGACGAAGTCCTCGCTACATCGGAACACACAACCGCCTCGAATCTTAGCACCCCATCAGCGCTACCTCAAATAGACTCTTCTTCTCGAGAGCCGATCTCTGCATCGCACCAAAATCGGATCCTCATATCGCCGCTCCTTACCTCCTCGATGATAGAAGACTCGCAACCTCTCGAACCCGAATTCTCACTATCGAATCAACCAAACGAACCCCAAGGCTCGCTAATCGATGTAACTCTCGGACCATATCCTCTTCTCTGGTGAACATCGCATGCACTACCCATCGACCGCGACTGGCATCCGCCACCACATCGCCTTCCCCGTGGTATAGAATATCAACATCGTAATCCTTAAGTAGTTCCAACCACCGCCTTCGCCGCAAGTTCACCTCCTGCTGAAGATATACCGAGACTCTTGTGGTGGTAAATGTCCACGAACTCCATATAAATAATGCTCCGCATCTTTAAGGCATGAATCATCGCCGCTCAAGTCATGTGTGGGATAGTTCTTCTCATGTTTCCTAATTTGCCGCCGACGATAAGCTATAACCTTGCCGTGGCCGCATCAAGACGCACTCAAGCCCGACACTGACGCTGGCCACAATAAAACCACATATCCATCTAAGCCCTCCGGAAGAGTAAGAATCGGGGCGGTTGTCAACTTCTCCTTTAGCAATCAAAACTTTCCTCACAAGTATCCGCCCACCGAACATAGCCGCTTCCGAGTCGCCTTAGTCAAAGGTTGAAATAAAGCAAACTTCTCCACAAACCTCCGATAATAACTCGCCAGCCCAAAAGCTGCACTGTCTTGTAGCTGGTCTAGGCCAAGTCTTGATCGCTTCAATCTTTGCAGATCAACCCGAATACCATCGCCCCGATAACATGCCCTAAGAAAGCCACCGACGCTACCTAACTCGTGACTTCGAGAACTTGGCATACAATCACGGCCTCGGAGGACTCCAATACCGCCCTCAAATGATTCAGATGCTCCCGCTCAGGCGCGAATACACCAAGATATCATCAATAAACACTATAACAAACATATCCAAGAATGGCTCAACACCCTATTCATCAAATCCATGAATACTCAAGGCGCTGTCAACCCGAAAGACATCACCTCAACTCATAAAGTGCCCATACCGGTCCCGAATGCGCTGGGATATCTACCTCTAACTCGCACTGATGATAAACTGCATAGGTCTATCTTGAAAACACTTTGCACCGCAACCGTCAAACAAATCGTCAATCCCGGGAGGGATATCTATTCTTGATAGTTACCTTGTTCACCGCTCGTAATCAATACACATACGCAGCTGGCCCCATCCTTCTTCTTTACAAATAACACCGTGCTCCCTGCGAGAAACACTGCCTAATGAAGCCTTTCTCCAAGAAATCTTTCACCGGTCCTTCAACTCCTTCACCGGCAGTGCCATCCTCGTATGGCGGAATAGATATCGCCGAGTATCCGCGCCAAATCAATGCAAACTCAATCTCCTTTCGAGGATACCCTAAGCTCATCCGGGAACACGCCCGAAACTCTCTAACGATCGAATCGATCAAGGTCCGTACTCACCTCGTGTCGAATACCCAACCATATGGTAGATATACCCTTTCCGCACCATCTTCCTAGCCTCGAGGTAAGAAATAAACTTACCCCTGGCGACGCAGATTCCCTTCCACTCGATAACGGCCACGAACCGAACCGAACTAATCTCTCCTCATACCCACGTTGGCATAGCAAGATGCTAGCCAATCCATACCCATAATCACATCAAAGTCTCATATCCAACTCTATCAAGCTCGCCAGAGTCCGACGGCCATCTATAGTCACAGGACAAGCCTTATACACTCGCCACTACCATCGAATCACCATCGCGTAGCCACCTCAAGGTCTTATGGACTCGGCTCTATCCCTATTCTACCGCAATATGAGGAGATATGTAGGACAAGGTAGAACTCGGATCTATCAAAGCATATACATCACAAAGAAGAAACCAATAATGCACTGACGACATCCGCGACGCCCCGGTCCCGCTGATCGACATAGCATAGATGCGCTCGAGGACCGCTAGAATCGAACCCCTACCACGACCTTCGCCGCGCTCGGCCGCCCATAAGTACCGCGCCCGGCGTCTAACCATCAAGATGAAGATCCAAAGAATGCACCGTCGGCTGAACCAGAATGCTCCCGCCGCCAAGCGACGACAATCTTCTTCGATGGCCCCGCCGCCACAAGAGTAACATGATTCGAACCCATACGGCACTTCGCCGGATGAGACCTACCGCATCGAACGCACCGGCAGGTAGGTGGTCTCGACAGCGCTGGTCTCGCCTCCTCGAAAACTCGACGCCCCGAGTCTCGACTGCTCTCGAATAACCTCGCCGACGACTCCCGCCGTAAACCGTGAAGGAGCACTCGAGCCGGGCCGGAAGTGGACCTAGTTCACGAGGCCGCCGCCAAAATCGCCTCGAGAACCCGATGTCTCGCCTTCGGCCGCCCAAATCTAATCGATCCCGCTCGCCTCTCTATCCTCGCGTATGCTCGCATCTCCGCAATATCCATCCTCGGCTGAAGTGCCACTCCTAAGCAAGCAGAATCATGCGTGACGGCCTAGCCCCATCACGTATCTATGAACCCCGCTCGCCATATCGCTACCATGGTGTGTGCATATCCGCCAAGGAGTCAAACCTGTGCCGTACTCTCGATAGTCCTCCCGCCCCGCCTCAAGGTCAAGAACCTATCTACGCGGCTCTCTCACCTCGTGAGGCAAGAAGTGGTCTAGGAACGCCTCGTGAACTCCTCCCAATCACCGGAAGAGCATCATCACCCTCGACAATACCCATGACTCAAACCGCCAACGCAATATCGCGTGAACCGTAGAAAGCTAGTATAATGCAGTCTACCGATGCCCTAAGAACTCGTGATGGTCCAGAATCGCTTGACAAACTCCCGCGATCCTCATCAAATCTCGAACCATAGAACTCGGGTGGGTGACAACCCAAGAAATCCGGATCCGTAAACTGCTTGGCTCTGGGTTAGCCGCCGCTTCGCTTGGCTACGCTCGCCACTATGCGCCGTCAAGAATCAACCGTTCCTATAATCTCTCGTACAGGCCCGATCATGGGATCGAGGCTCGTATCGCGGTCTCGATGAGCCGCGTCCGACGCTTCGAACTCGCTGGCCGGCGACGACGTGGAACTCGCCGCCTAAACATCATCTCTCGTAAGGAGTGGGCTCGTGCCTCGTGATTCTCCGCGTCCCACTAGCGACTCTCACCGCTTTGCCTTCTCGGGCCGCGTTGCTCATGCGAGGCATAATCGATACATAAAGGAAAACATCGGGAGATTCAACCTATAACTCAACTCTATTGCACGATCTAGAGTGAAAGAATGGGAACCAATCCTAAATATCCTGCACTCCACGATTATAGATGGTGCACAACACACCGATAATCAAGACTCTACTAGACACTCACCGTGGACACTTTCCGAGGACTAACTGCTCTGATACCACTTTTGTCACGACCCGACCCCGGGGCCGCGACTAGTACCCTACCGGGTACCCGCCGTATAAGTCGAGAATAGCAATGAACATACATAATGATACGTATAAAAGTAACATCACCGCCACCGATAAGCTTCTCCCATAAAACATACTTAAACAAAGTATTTATAATACAACCGGTTCTCAGAGCCCAAAACAAGTACGTGACTACGCACTTAGAGATAATAAGCGTGACAGTGCTCCCGCCATACCCCGAATATACACAATGTCTATAACATCGTGGAAAAACTGCATCAACAAAATAAGCTTCCAAGGATGGAGCTTCGACAACGAACAATGATCCTAAGAACGAGGATCCACAATCTTCTTACCCTTACTCGCGGATTTAACGCAGCCCGAAGGGGGTCGATACAATATGTACCAAGTATGTAAAGTCGAAAATATCAGAATGATGATAACATAGTTTAAAAGTAAATCGTAGTCATGGAAGATAGTCAAAATACCTTTTACCGTGCCTTACTAACAACGAGTGACAAGTATATATATACATATATAATGCTGCATAAAATAGAGGCTCATGATCAAAGCAGGTACCTCGCCTCGTAGTATCAAAAAGAAACCATCCTACTCCCGACTATTTCACCCGCACGGGTCCCGTGGACCCGCACGAGGTACTCGTGATCGGTACTGACCGGCACGGGACTATTTCACCCGCATAAGCCCATAAGGACTCGCATGAGGTATTCCTCGATCATGGGTAGCAAATCCACTAATGTGTGGTATAACGATCTGGGACTTTCCTCGATATACTCTTACCAAACAGATGGTATAACGATCTTGGGTCAGACTCGATATACTCTTACACCGGAGCGGATGGTATAACGATCTTGGGGCTTGCCTCGGATATACTCTTATATCGTGCAGATGGTATAACGATCTTGGATCCGCCTCGATATACTCTACACCGGATGGTATGACGATCTTGGGGCCGCCCTCGCATATACTCTACATGAAGGAGGTGGTATGACGATCTGGGCTTGCCGCACATACTCTTACCCTATCACATCACATCGTATTATAATAATAATAAGTTAAGAAAACTTATAACTTCTTTTTAGTCTTGTTCACATACTCTCTCATTTTAGTTTACTTAAGGCACTTAACCATATCTTTAATAAAAGAACACCGAATTTAACCCAAGTACTACATACTTCAACTCTTTCAAAAGTGACTCTTCTTTATACATAAAAGCCCTCGGGCAATTGATGCCTTTAAATCAATTTACCTCTTCATATAATTATCTTACTTAGAGTAAATCCCTTCTCATTAACCTTTATGAAGCTAATAGACCAACTTCCCATAAAGTTGTTATATTAACTCTATACTTTAGTAAAAATCATACTTTTCCTTAACTGGACTTATACGTTCTTAAAACGAAAAGTCATTTTATACTCAAAACAAGTAAGAACACCAAATCTTGTACGTCTACCGTACTACATAGTTTCATCTACTCATGCTCAAGAGATAGGAAAGCTTCACATACCTCTTTGGTCAATCCACTTGCCAAGTCCAAACTACCGCAAGTAATATTCAACCTATAATAGTCATGATACGTTTCATTAACCTCTACTCTTAATATAGAACAACCAAGTTCAAAGTCACTAAATTCTAAGGAAAATTGGGCAGCATTTCCTTTGTTTCTACTCACTTTGCCACCTTTCTCAAGGCCGAATTTATCATCCAACACACCACATTCAAGGCTCAATCAATCCAACAATTCAAAGGGGATTTCACACCCAAAATTCTGCCCCATAAGTTCACTACAATTTACTTAACCATTCAAAGGTGGTTTTTAGGCTACAACATGCTCATAATCACTACTTAGCCATTTCTTTCATACCCAAACCACATTTCTAACATGCAAAGATTCTAGAAGCATTATTTACTACCACAAGTTCTTTCTTCTAAACATGCAACACTTAGAACTAATTCTAAAGGAAGAAATGTTACCTTAAAGTTTTAGCCAAAACTTTTTCCCACTATTGCTAGCTTCCTTGCCAAGAACACCACCACAACAATGCCAACAAGCTAGCTACAAGCTTCCTTTTCTTGCCCTTAACTTTCAGATTTTTCTTGGGTTTCTAGAGAGAAGGTGGAGCAGATTTTAGAGAGAGGGAGAGAGAGTGTGAAGATGAAAGATGGGAAGAATGACCAAGTCTTGGTCAATATATTGCATGTAGCAGAAAATCAGATGGGGGGGGACACTTGTCACCCTCCTATGGCCTTTTTAAAAGAGAAATCAGACTTTTCTAAGTTTTTCCGCCCAAAATTTCCGCCTCGGCGCGCAGCCGCTTCCGGCGCGGCGGCCGCAACTCTGCGGACCCGGATCTTCGCGCCGCGGCCACCTTCCAGCGCGCGGCTCAAACTTCAGCGACCTGCAGCACTTTAGGCGCGCGGCCTGCGTCGGCCGCGCGCCTCGCGCTTAGTCGAAACACGTTTACGCTCGATCGCGCACTGAACTTGTAACTCTCATAACTTCCTACTCCGACGTCCTATCGACGAACGGTTGGTTGCGTTGGAATCTAGACTCAACGAGCTACGCCCTAGGCTTTTGAAACTCTTAGGAACTCTCAATATTCCGGGTCATAACCCGCCTCAAAGTTGACTAAAAACCCGTCCGGAACAATTTGTCAACCCATCCTTAAAAATTTTAAGTCTTACATACTTTCGTACGCTCTCGTACGTAGGGTCAGAACTACGGGGTATAACAATGCGGGTGAAATATCCCATGCGGGTGAAATAGTCCCATGCGAGGCGGATGACCTCATGCGTGTCACACCCCGAAATTCGGGCCCGTGACTGGTGCCTTACCCCGGGCACCCTAGTGATACAACATCAGAGAAAAAAAAAACAGCGGAAATAAAAACTTAGACATGCAACAATAGTTATAATAATAAACAGGCCAACCAAAACAGTTGCCTTCAGTATATACATAAAACCTGAACAGTTTAATCCTTTTACAACCCTGCCCACAACCGTACTACAGACCTCTAAGATTTACAACGACTATGACGGACGGGGCCGCCATACCACAGAATGTACAAGAACCTACAACTCGGGAAACACATACAAAAGATAAGCCTCCGAGAAACGGAGCTTCCTAATCTGTTGAGTGATCCTATGGCGAGGATCCACGGCCGATGTACCTCTACTGCGGCGTAACGCAGCCCCGAAGGAGTCGATCTGGCAGTACCAAGTATGTGGCGAAATCAGAATATGCGGTTAAATCATAACGATCTATATAAAGCAGAGACATGTATGATAACCAAAATACGACGCAACATAAGCGATCAAGTCGTGACTCACGCCGCCAAAGTCACCACTCAAATCTAACTATGGGTCTCACGCCCACATCCATCATGTTCGCATCACGGCACGTGCCCCGAATCGCGTCGGTGTAGACGTGTCGTGATGCAACAATAATAACAAGGCGCGTGGCACATGCCCGAATCGCGACGGTGTAGACATGCCCATGTAACCTCAATATGATATCGGGTGATCAACCCCCGCGTAGCCACATGCCGGAATCTTGCGACGGTGTGAATCGCCCGTATTGCGCATAACCATATATCGGTAATCAACCGGCGTGGCGCGTGCCGAGAATCTGCGTCGGTGTAGACATGTCCATGTGACATCAACAACAAGACAAGAATCAAAATGGAAACATACGTGGAATTCTCCATCACCGCCAAAGACGCCCAAGTAAGTTCTCAATAAGTCAACCGCCTCTATCGAGACGCGGTAACCGTAAATACCACACTTGCAACAAAGGCTATCATCACAAGCATAGGCAAGTTTCACAACAACAAGCATAGGCAAGTTTCACAACAACAAGCATAGGCAAGTTTCACACAACTCAAAGTACTTTCATTTTATGCCAAAGTCCGGGTTTTTAACCCCAAAGTACTACATACGTTAAGTTCTTTTAAAAATAGATCCATTACTTTTATAAAAGTCACCCGATACCCGTAGTATTAGAATGACCAACCCACATTCCTTTTCAAAATCAAGTAACAACATTCTTTTCCTAAGTTCCAGTTTGCCTAGTTTCAATTACTCAAGCTTCTCATTTTCAAATGGTTTCATAGTTCCCAAACTTAATCACTTGATTCCTTTTTAGAACAATTGAGTAATATATGTCTCACGTGAGAGTAGGTTATTCTTGTTTACAACATTCTTATTACAGCAGCCATGATCTAGAAAATGTAATATCATTTTGTCTCATCTTAGTTTCTATGCAGATGGAGGTTTCTACTGGTTTTAATACGATACATCATTATTCAATACATTTTCCTTTATTAACGCTGCAGTGGTCTGTCGATACACATTCTGATTTCAAATCAAGAAACATTATCCCTTTAAATAAAACCAAGTACTCATTACTCACGAATGAGGTTTCACACAAACATTCACATTAAAACAAATAAGTTAAGTCTCTTATCTCATAAGATCAAGTCTCTTAACTTCTAACATCAGTAAACCATTTTCTTTACCTCTCTTAAGACATTATACCTAACTCCCCATAAAGCTAGTATAACTCTTTTTTTTTAAAACCTTTAAAACCAAGTGTTACTCTCCCTTCAAAACGATTTATAAATCTTTTGAAATACATCAAGTTCTTTATTATAACTAGCCAGTTATAATTCACATCAGTTACCTTTTAAAACCACAAAGTATTTTCTTACCTACATAAAGCTGTTATAACCAACTTCCCATAAAGCCGTTATAACACTTTATGTTTTAAGAAAATCAAACACAGATTAACACGTATGCGTCTACCGTACTACATAGTTCACACATATCATGCTAGAAGAGATAGGAGAGGTTCAAATACCTCTCGACGATTTATCGACAATAAGCAAAATGCTCCAAGTAATACAACCTTACTAGCCCTTTCCACTCCTCGAGTAGAATACGCTACTCTTAGTACTTTCACCTATAAAGGTCACAAACGTCTATTAACCCCAAAACACAAGTTTCTATCTTTCTACGTAAAATTCAAGACCTCCCCGCAACAGCGTAAATCTCCTCTCTATCGAGGCCGCTACCAAGCCAACCAGAGGTTTACACGCCTAACCTGACGTGTACCATCCTACTCAAGAACTACACAAGTCTACCGCAATACACCCTATGTAAATACAGTTCGCTTCTTTTCTTTATTCTTCAGCTTAAGTCAAAAGACATTGCGAATACTAAGTATAGTTCCATATATAGTATACTTCAACTATATATTCTAACAAACATGTAATTTCCAATTACAATAGAGGACAAGATAATTACCTCGATAAGCCCATAATTATCCAAGTTAAATGTCGATCCTTAGCAACGCTTAGCTCCACTCCGGTGCTCCATCGCTCCAAACAACCCTTAGAAGTTCTATCCAACTTCTACTTAAATCCTTCAACTAACAACGAAGATTCCTAAGGGTTTGGTTTGAGACTAAAAAGGACAAAAGGTAGTATTTCCGGCTCTACGTGAGAGGTATCTTTGGAATACTACAAGGTACAAGGCTAAGGTATTTTGGGCATTATAACAATACTTGGAGGAGTATTTCAACACCACAAAAGGGGTATCACACGAGAACAACACTCTAAAAGAGGGGGTGTTCTCGACTTATGGCTCACAAAGGGGAGGGTTTCTACCCAGGCCTTCACAAGGGGAGAGGGGGCTCTTGGACGAAAAGAGGGAGGAGAGGGACTCAAGACTTGGAAGGTTTTGGATGAAGAAGTCTTCAAAGAGAGGGGTATTTATAGCAAAACCAAAGGCCAACCAACGGCCAAGATCTGCCAAGTGCAAGGCAAGTGTAAGGCCAAGATCAAGCCAAGTGCACCCTAACCCCTACTCCACAAAACACTCCACAAAACATGGCACAAAACTAGGCCAAAAGAGGGAGCCAATCGGCAAGGCCAACTAACGCCTCTTGGACGCCCAAATCGCCCAAGCACCACTTGCTTCAATGCAGGTGACACACGCCACCCTCCCGTTGGTCCAAAATGTTTCGTCACTCGGAAAAATCCGCAAAAATTAAAAATGTCATAGCCGAATTTTCCTACGAAGTCTGGAAACGTTTCGTCGGAAACGACTCTACTCGGCACTTGTGCCCAATTTCGAATCCAATGCCTAACTTAAGGCTCAAATTTCGTACGTACGTCCATACGTACATACTCTGGAAATACGGGGTATAACAATGCGGGTGAAATAGTCCCATGCGAGGTGATGACCTTATGCGGGTCCTCAGGACCCATGCGGGTGAAATAGTCCCAGGAGTAGGATTGCTTAATGATACTACGGGCGGGAGATCCTGTTTTGATCATGAGCCTCCTATTTTATGCAGTAGAGTTTATACTTGTTACTCTCATTGTTAGTAAGGCACGATGTCGTATTTTGACTCTCTTCCATGACTCAGTTTATTTTAAACTTATGATATTATTTCATATTTTCGATTTTACATACTTGGTACATATTGTGTACGATCCCTTCCTGGCCTGCGTTCATGCGCAGTAGGAAAAAGCAGTGGTGGATCCTCATTCTTAGGATCTTTACTCAGGTGTCATGAGCTTCATTTCTCCGGAGGCTCGACTTTTGGTACGGTTCTCCCTGGTGTTGTAGATATTTGTACATTCAGGGGCATGACGGGGCCCTGTCCCGTCATAGTGTTTACTCATTCTTAGAGGCTTGTAGTCCTGTTATAGCTTGGATTGTTAGGGATGTAACTGTTCAGCTTTGTTGTATTAGAGGTAGCCATTTTGGGTTAGCCTGCTTATTTTATATATGAGTTCTTGTTGTGAGTTTATTTTCCGTTGGTTTTCTCTGATATTGTATCACAAGGGTGCCCGAGGTAAGACACCAGTCACGGGTCCATGATCGGGTCGTGACATAACCCAATTCCAACAACGACCACATGCAATTCTTATTCTCATTTCCTCTTAGTCTAAGTTTAAAACACAAATTCAATACTTCAACTACAATAACATGCACTTCAATTATAACTTAAGGGAAGAATTATTACCTTAATCAAATCACCAAAACAGTCCCTAATCGAGCCCACTGCCCAAATCCGCGATACGCGGTTTTAAATCGACTTGTCTTCGCTAAATGGTCGTCGTTTCGACTTTAATCCAACATGCATGCATTCTACAATGTTAGACCAACATTCTTTCGCGTTTTTCTTCTCAAAAACTTGTCCGAAAATCTGAAAATTCTTACTTTGATTCTCGGCCAAAGACTCAATTGGCCACTGTTTTGTGCCCTTTTGCTTCAAATTTTCACACTTTTTAATTCCCAATCAACATACAATATCTAAAATATTTTCTCCATCACTCCTTATGTTCTTCTTGCTGAAATTTCACTCAAAATATTGGAAAATCTGGCCTCAATCTTGGCCTAGCAGACCCGCGGTAAACCCACTGTTTGGGTGCTTAAATTATACTTAGAGTTAGGGATGAATTAATCTAAGAAAGAAGGGATGAAACTTAATTGTTGGCTATGGATGTTGGGGTGTTCACGGTTGGAGTGAAGATTTTTTTTTTTTTGATTTTCAAGTGCGGAAGATAGGTGCATTTAGGTTATAGTGTAGATTTTTTTTTTCAGATTTTTTGTCACGCCCCGAACCCCGGGCCCGTGACTGGTGCCCTACCTGGGCACCCTTCTACCTTAACAATACAAGTAAGCTACGGAACTGAAATAACACCTCTTTTTTTTTAAAAAAAACAAACGTACGTGCAAAAGCAAAGCCGACAAGGCTGCCATATATACATAAACAAAAGACACTACACCGTACATGAGTCCAATCCCACATATGAATACGCACCTGGAGTTAAATCGAACTATGACGGACAAGGCCCGCCGTACCCAAAAGCGTACAAAGCCTGCATCAAGGATATAAACCAAAAGATAAACTCACGGGACAGAGGAGCTATCCAAAAACCACGAGCAGGATCCTACACTGCCGATCACCAAACAGACCTAAACTCATGCGGCATGAACGCAGCTTCGGAGGAGGTCGATCTGAAGAATGTACCAAGTATGTGAACAATAATGCGTAATGAAATCATAATACTAAACAAAGCAGAGACATGTATGATAGCCAACCTACATAACACATAAGCGGTCATATCAAGTCGTGGACGCAAGCCCTCAAGTCACTACTCGAGATATAACTATGGGTCTCACGCCCATAATATCAATCACGCCGTGGAATCGCCCTCATCGCGATCCGTGATGTAATAACACCAATAAGGATACATGAACACCAAGTCCCACCTGTGTCCTCAATACCTCGTGGTCCCATGCCCCGGAATCCCACCTCGTAAAAGCATGACCATAGGGTAACACAAACAAATTCGGGGACATATATGATAATCAAAATACAACACATTGTGCCTTACTAACAATGAGAGTATACATTAGTATCCTTACAATATAAACTAGGAAGCTCATGATCAAGCAGGACCATCCGCCCGCAGTATCATTTAGCAATCCTATTCCTGGGACTATTTCACCCGTGATAGGTCGCGTGGACCCGCGTGAGGTATTCCTCGCGTAAATGGACCCGCCCGCGTGGGACTATTTCACCGCATAAGCCCTTTCGACCCGCATGAGGTATTCCTCGCGATAGGACTATTTCACCGCGCATAAGCCCTTACGGACTCGCATGAGGTATTCCTCGCATAGGGGACCCGCGCGTGGGACTATTTCACCGCATAAGCCCTACGGACTCGCGTGAGGTATTCCTCGCATCGTGGGTAGCAAATCCACTAATTATGCAAATGCCACAAACCCGGAATGACCAAACGACCGATATACCAATAGCACACAACCGCTATTTCCAGCACACATAGGCAATTCTCAATTAACAAGCCCAAGTACTTATCACGGCATACTTAGACAAATTATCAATTTATCAAGCCAAAGTACTAATCAAGGCATACATAGAATAATTCTCTTTTAACAAGCCAAAGTACTTATCAAGGCACACTTAGACAAATCCTCAATTTATCAAGCCAAAGTACTAATCAAGGCATACATAGAATAATTCTCTTTTAACAAGCCAAAGTACTTATCAAGGCACACTTAGACAAATCCTCAATTTATCAAGCCAAAGTACTAATCAAGGCATACATAGAATAATTCTCTTTTAACAAGCCAAAGTACTTATCAAGGCACACTTAGACAAATCCTCAATTTATCAAGCCAAAGTACTAATCAAGGCATACATAGAATAATTCTCTTTTAACAAGCCAAAGTACTTATCAAGGCACACTTAGACAAATCCTCAATTTATCAAGCCAAAGTACTAATCAAGTTATACATAGAATAATTCTCTTTAACAAGCCAAAGTACTACGTACGTACATTCCTTTATAAAAGACTCCTTTCTATGTAAAGCCCCAAGATACTAACACCCGTAGTATCAAGGCGTGTCTATTTTTCAAAGTAAGTTACTACACTTTTAGAAAACTCATTTCAAAGCTTGAAATCAAGTAACTCCAAATTTTCACAATCTAGGCAACTTATGCCGATTTAATCAAAATAGACAACTTTCTAAACCTTCCATAAAGCCGTTATAACTAACTTCCCATAAAGCCGTTATAACCCTTTTACGGTTTTGACGTATCCATTCCTTCCTTGATAACCAAGAGACTTATACTATTAAAACCAAGTATCACATACTTACAAATCAAGTTCTAAACTTTCAAAATACATCAAGTCTCTTAATAGTTAGAAAAAAATTTTTCTTCTACTTTTAAACCTCAAGTAACTTCACCCTTAACCAACTTACTTCTCTTAAATCATGTCATTTCTCCTCTTTTAAATCAAATAAGTAAATCACTCCTTTGACTCCCCTAAAGTCATTATAATGACCTTTAGGTTTTAGAACTAAGGCACTAGCCAAAAGATTTGGAAACCACTTCCTTTTCAAGTCTCTATGTACTTTAAGAAAAATACCTTCACTTTTAAGAATCCAAACTTCCCTAAGGAAATGGATTATACTACTTACAATTTAAACATCAAAGTACACTCAAGGAAGTACATAGAACAAATTCTATTTTAGGCAATCCAAATACAAGCAAGGAATGGATCATTCAAGGAGTAGAACTTACTTTCTTTATTCTAAGGAATCATGCTAGAAGAGGAGATAGTTCACATACCTTTTCGGCTAAATCCACAAGCTAAGCCGAATACGCCGTACGTAGAAGTGTCAACCTTTATAAGCCCTTAAAATTTCCAAGATCCAAAGTCGCGCCTTAGAAATTCTTAGCTCCTTTCCATAAGTTCCAATCCGCTCCAAGCACTCCTTAGAGGCCTATGAAGAACCCTTCTTCAAGTTCCAACTTCAAAGTTGAAGAACTCCCATAGTTTCCGCCTTGCGACTAACGTAAAAACTCCGTTTTTCCGAAATATTTCTATTGAGATAACCTTACAACACCCTTAGGAACATTGGGTTAAAGTCTTGTGGCTAATGGATCAAAACTACAAAATTTTTGTGTGGGAGAGGGCACTAACCCGAGAGCTCATCTAGGCTAAGCTCAAAGTTCTCAAATTTTTCTAAGTGTAATGAGCTAGTCTTGCACTAGTAGTAACCTTATAAAACACATTGGAGGGTCAAGACTTAAACAAATGTGAGGCTAGGATGAAAATCACATGGATCAAGCCTAGGTGGACAAGTTGACTTGTCAACAATATCATGCTAGCAAGACTTATCTTCCAAGATGTTCAATGACCAAACTACCCCTCCTCAATTTCGACCAAGACCACTTATGGGGGTGCCACATGTCGCCCTCTCATTCGTCCATAAAATTTCGTAACCCTCGTGGGCCCCACAAAACGTAAAATTTCTCGGGTGGGCCCCACGTGACCAAATCCTTAAAAATAAATTTCCATTAGGTTAAGAGTTCCATACTCTTCAAATAATACATTTTGAGAATCCAATTCTCAACAACGAACATTTTTCCTTTCCGACGTCCGGAAGATTTTCCGTCGGAAAAACAATTCTTCCTTCGTACTAATTTCCAAGTCTTGATTCCTTACGTACACTCTCTTATACATGTCCTGGACTTACGGGGTGTAACATTCGTCCCCCCTTAGAAACATTCGTCCCCGAATGTTCTTAGTCGGTTGCCAAGCTATACACACTCCGGCACAATCTCTCTACTATGCCTATCAATCAAATGCACAAGACCAACGATGCCACACATGGCCACCACATAACATACGTAAACATAATAATGGACCTTCCGTCCGTGGTCCCTTCTCACAAAACTCGAAGGTTACAGTCTTCCCAAAACACGGATCCTTAGAGGTTCATTTCTTTCCTTACTAGTCATACTTTCTCATACTTTCAAACTCATCTAGTACACGTACAAAATCTCAAATTGCTTTGTTCCCAACTGAGTTACTAATCAACTTGGCCATTATGCTACTTGAATTTCCGTTAAGGCTTTTCTCGGTCCTTACGACCTAGTTCCGGTGGAACGCGTCCACAAACCCGTACAACGATTAACTAAACTTGGGCCTGACATCCCCAGGACCCTACCACATAACGGGACCATTTCTAACTGACATCACCCCATTCCAAACTATCGGCTGACCCGAAATGAGTCCATAACCCGACTCATCGTCACGCTTAACTTCTCGTTCTTAGTCTGAAATAAATCTCTCTCTTATCTCAAGGTACTTCTTACCCTACCCCCTATTCACTAGAGGTTCGTCACATAAGCCAAAGTATTTCTACTGCACAATCTTCCCTATCGGTCTTACACTTGTACGGGGTAATTACAACTTGTGAACTCTATACAACTATAGTCTCAGTTCACATATCATTCTTGTCAACATTCTTACTTCTCACTTTACTAATCAAAGTATCCCTACCTCTGGGGTAGTATCACTTACAACTGCTAGCACCGCTATCTTGGTCAATAACACAACGGCTTTCCTCATGACCCTATAGTCTTCTCCTAACTGAGAAACTGGAGGCTCTGGTGCTGGGGCCTCAAAACCTGGCGCAGAAGAACTCGCCGACTGCGGAACAACATCCGGTATAACCTGGGCATAAGCCCTATCAACTCTCTGAGTCTGACTAGTAGCTCCTGCTACTCTTTGCCTTCTCGGGCTGTTGCCTCCTCGAGGCATAATCGTAACAACAATACGTCGAGAGGAATTTTCTTACTAACACATTTCTATGGCACGATCTTAGAGTGAAAAGAATAGAAACCAATTCCTAAATGTCCTGTAGCCTCGCTGTTTGGGTGGCGCGCAACATACCGATAATCAAGACTCTACTAGACACGGTCTGTAGACATTCAGGATCGATCGCTCTCGATACCACTGTCACGCCCGAACCTCGGGCAGTGGATCGTGCCTACACCCGCACCTTCTACCTTAACAATACAAGTAAGTGCGGGAATCAAATAACACCTCATTTTTTTTTAAAACAAGCGTGCGTGCGAGGCAAAGCCGACAAGGCCGCCATATATACATAAACAAAAGACCTACACCGTACGTGGTCCAATCCACATATGAATACGGACCTGCAGGAGTTAAATCGAACTATGACGGACAAGGCCCCGCCAGCATCCAAAATCAGATAAAGCCTGCATCAAGGATATAAACCAAAAGATAAACTCACGGACAGAGGAGCTATCCAAAACCCCGAGCAGATCCTACACTGCCGATCACCAAACAGCGTACCTAAACTGCGGCGTGAACGCAGCCCGGAGGAGGTCAAGACGGGAATGTACCAAGTATGTGAACAATAAATCGTAATGAAATCGAATGTCTAAACAAAACAGAGACATGTATGATAGCCAACCTACAAGCATAACACATAAGCGATCATATCAAGTCGTGGACGCAAGCCCTCAAGTCACTACTCGGATATAACTATGGGTCTCACGCCCATAATAT
Organism: Przewalskia tangutica; assembly: GCA_029844215.1. Classification (NCBI taxonomy): domain Eukaryota; kingdom Viridiplantae; phylum Streptophyta; class Magnoliopsida; order Solanales; family Solanaceae; genus Przewalskia; species Przewalskia tangutica. The sequence goes on along the minus strand of CM056732.1, from coordinate 95,136,467 downwards.
CAATCACGCCCGTGGAATCCTTCCTCACCGGCGATCCACGATGTAATAACACCAATAAGGATACATGAACACCAAGTCCCACCGTGTCCTCAATACTCGTGGTCCCATGCCCTAATCCCACCTCGTAAAGCGTGACCAGGGTAACACAAACAAATCCGGGCGTATATGATAATCAAAATACAACACATTGTGCCTTACTAACAATGAGAGTAAACAGAGTATCCTTACAATATAAACTAGGAAGCTCGTGATCAGCGGGACCATCCGCCCGCGCGATGTCATTTAGCAATCCTATTCTGGGACTATTTCACCGCATAGGTCGCGTGGACGCGTGAGGTATTCTCGCATAAATGGACCGCCGCATGAGACTATTTCACCCGCATAAGCCCTTTCGGACCCGCATGAGGTATTCCTCGCATAAGACTATTTCACCCGCATAAGCCCTTAATATTACCAATTAGTCCCCCTTACAATTTACACTTTGACCCTCTAAGTGTCTACTAACTAGATTAATTCCCCTAAGTAGTAATTCTTAAACCCACTTCTTTAAATCTTGAATTCCGATTTCCTTTAATGAAAATAAAAAAATGTAAATAACTTATCATATTAAATACACATTGACGTAATCGTAACTTGTGTAATTATATCTCACCCCCATTATCCGAATCTTAACCTTAATAATGTTCTTAATCCTTGTCTTAAACTTACGAGGTGTAACATAAGAGTCCTTAACCTAATTTAAAAATGGGTTAAGGGGTCTTATATTAAAAAAAGAATTGTTTTACTTTTTTGGAAATATCTACATAATTTGATGACCTTATTGTCCAAGAAAATTCAAAAGTTATCTTAGTGTGACTTTTCTACAAGTTCAATGACTCCAAAATATGAATATCCAAATTGTCAAACCTGTATTAAATATGGATGAGTTGGATGTTTGAGTGATTTTTACTCAACCTGCTTTTAATCTGCCCAAACCTGATCCAATCCGTCCATTTATAAGTTCTGCTTTTTTCCTGCTGTACAACTTAATTAGTTTATATAGTACTAGTAAATAAGACTTTGCATGACAAATTTTACTGATTTGAGAAGGGGAGAAGGCTAATTATAAAGAAGATCAAGGTATAATGGCAAACACTATTCTATTTTATTCTTAATAAATGAACTCATATATTTAAAATTTACATTGTAAATCCTAATATTTTTAACATAATCATAATTACGTGACAAGAGTACCAAATCTTTAAGCAAAACACTCAGTGATGTATTTATTAGATCGATACTTCCAGCTTAATTTATATGAATCTATTTTCTTTTAATATGAAAGAATGATCTCTTTCGAAATTTAAAATATTACCCTTAATCAAAAACTAAATTTTATGACCATACAAATATTATAGAATGTTTAAAATTAAAAGTCTCTAAATTCTTATAATCATAAAAAAAAGTTATTGTATATTTACGAACACGAATTTCAATTTTTTTTCTTAATTCCGTATTTGATCTATTAGATTTACATGAGGGAGTATCAAAGAGTGCTAATCTAATTGCGTACTAGTACTTGCCTAAGCCTACCCTCTTCTTTTATCTTCTAGATTAATTCAATCGACTAAAAGTCAAGAAATATTACAGATTTGTTTTCCTTTTTCTTTTCTCCATATTTTGGTTGACAATTCACAAACACTGTGGATTATCTTCATAGATCATTGGGGTCGTTTGATACACGGCATAAATTGAGATATCAGCGTTAATATTAGAATTAATTTTGTATCATATTTGGTAGAAGATATAAATTTATCCTTTATATCAAATAATCTTAAAGATGAGATAACCGACCTTATTCCATTAATCTTGGGATTGTTTTATCTCATTTTCTAGATGGGATAAATTAGTCCGCCTACCTAATGATGTAGTTAGCCATACGGAATGCCAAACTTTAGAAATTCAGCACGGTAAAATTCAATCTTTTTGACTTTCTCTACCCACGTTACGTAGCATACTTTTAACGAAAATTAGGCTTTCAATTTTTCAAAAGTTTGTAAAGCAAAATTCAAAACGATCACAAATATCGGCCTCTATATAAATATAACCAATTACCCCCTTATTAGTATTTCATAAATTAATCATACTAGTGATCAAAATGAAAATATCTGGGATTTTGTTGCTTTTTTTCACTTTATTCCAAGTTATAAAAGCTGAACCAGTTCTTGATACGAATAAACAACAAGTCCGTCCGGGGTACACCTACTACATATTACCGGCCACGACCGGCAACGGTGGTGGCCTCACGCTAGCGAAAGGCGAAAACGGGAGCTGCCCGCTCGACGTTTTTCAAGCACAAAATTCGCAAAGCATAGGCCTCCCCTTAAAATTATTGATGGTGAATTCAAGTGCGGGGCTAGTAATAGACGAAAATGAAGACGTAAATATAAAGTTTGCAGCACCAAGGTACGTGTCTATTTGCAATAAATCAACTGTTTGGAAAATCGAAGAAGGGTTGGTGACCACTGGTGGAATTAAAGGTGGGTCTGAAAATGGAACATCTACGAGTTTATTTACGATTCAGAAATATGAAGATGCTTATGCTTTACAGTATTGTCCTAGAGCTACAGGGTGTTCATTTATTTGTCCAAGATTGTTGTGTGGGTATATTGGTATTTCACCAGCTGTCAATGGAGCGAGGCATTTGGCTGTGAACCGTCCGGTTTTCAAGATTGTGTTCAAGAAGGCTTAAGATATTTTATTCATAGTAATAACATAGTCAAAAATAAATAGTGATGTTATAATTTATGGGTACTATCTACTATGGCCGTATATGTGTGCTATGAAGGGAGGTGTTTCATATTGATTTGTCATTTTAATGCATAAGAAAAATTCTTGATATAAATTTCTTGTAGTTCAACTTTGTGTTATTTTATTTATTACTTCATTCGTCTCAATTTATCTTTTTTTTTTTTTTAAAAGAGTGCATCTTTCTATATTTAGTAAATTGATACTTTCTCCGTCCAAATTTACTTGTCCGCTATACTAAAATTAGTTATTCAATTTTACTTGTCCACTTTAAAAAATCAATAGATAATTTATCACTTTTTTATTTATTTTACCCTTAGTATTAATAAATCAAATTTTTATTTTTTTTCCAACACGGGAATAATACTAGTCAAACTTGGCTTTCTTCAAGGCTCCCCACTTTAGTGGAGAATATGTGAATTGTTGGAACACGTTATTTAATTAGTTGGCTACACATTATTTTTGGTAAATTTTAATTGATTTCAATTATTAGGTAACTAGGAATAATTAGGAGTGATATGATAATCTTTCTATTCTATTTTGGCTCCTTAATATGTATGTCAAGTCAATATGTGACAGCTAATTAAACTGAACGGAGAGAGTAATTCAAACATCCTAAATGACAAGTTTAAAATCACAAAATTCAAATGATATTTTGGTACATTAAGCAAATCTTTAATTCAGAATCATAAGATTTAAAAGTCTCATTTTATTCCTAAAACTTTGTGTCAAGTCAAATTAAAACATTTAAAATAGCAGGGAGGGAGTAAAATCGTATTTTCCTTTTTTCTAATCTTGAATTGATTGTACAAATCATTTCTGTAATGTAATAGGCTATATCAAATTGCTTATTACTACTGTTTTTATACATGTTATAATGCCTATAAGACTTGTTATAAACAGTTTTTTGTTACTCCACATATGTTTTTTGCCTACATAGGGGTAATTATGAAAAGGGGAAGGGTGAAGTGGGGGTGGACTGAGAATCGAATTTGCACCTATTGTGTGAAAGCTAGACTATACGTCTTATAAGTTTTCTCTAAAGACCTATTGTTATAGTGTACCAAAACAAAAGAAATTTGTTATTATAGGTAACTTAACTCAACAACAACAACATATTCATTAATATCCATAACGTGGAATTTGGGGAGAGTAAAGTGTACGCAAATTTTAATCCTATTTTGAAAGCTACAAAAGTTGTTTCCGAAAGACCCTCGGATCAAGAGAAAATATATATAAGTATAAGAAAAGCTCAAATAAGGACAAGAAATTCAAAATAGTATGAAAATGAAAATAACGAAAGCGAATAAGCCATGATAAAACATTATGAAAAAATGAACAGTAACTAGCACAGATAAATAAGATAATCGAAGTACACGAAACACCAGATAGTAGAAATCAAAGGACATTAAACTATAGAACAATACTTTTACTACTACTATGAAAAGATAAGCTGGACTACCTTTTACCCTAATATGAGTTCTCTATAGCCTCCTATATAAGGTCATGTCCTCGGTAAGCTAGAACTGTGTCATTCCCTGTCTAATCACATCTCCCCAATACTTCTTCAACTTATATCTACAATCGTCTATAGTCAACCCTATCTCCGCACTGGGGCATCTGTGTCTCTCTTCTTCACATGCTCAAATCATCAATCTAAGACTCGCTTCACGCATCTTGTCCTCCACCGAGGCACTCTCACCTTATCTTAGATATCTTTATTCCTAAACTTATCTCTCCTAGTGTGTCCACACAACCACCGCATCATTCTCATTTCCAACTTTCATCTTCTGAACGTGCAAGTTTTTTACTGGACAACGCTCCGCTCCATAAAACATAGTCGGTCTAACCACCACTTCATATAACTTATCTTTAAGTTTTAGTGGAACCTTCCTATCATACAACACTCCGTAAGCGAGCCTCCATTTCATCCACTCTGCACCAATATGATGTGTGACATCATCATTAATCTCCACATTTCCTTGCATAATGCACCCAAGATACTTGAAAGTACCTTTCTTCTTAATGACCTGGGTACCAAGCCTCACTTCCACGCCAGCCTCATGCGGTACTTCACTGAACTTGCACTCTTAGTAATCTGTCTTGGTCCTACTAAACTTGAACCTTTTAGATTTTAGAGTTTGTCTTCAACCCTCCATCTTAGCGTTAACTCCGCCGCGAGTATCGTCAATCAGGACTATGTCATCCACGAATAACATACACCATGACACCTCACCTTGAAGTTTCCGCATCAATCCATCCATCACAAGGGCAAATAAAATCGGGCTAAGTGTTATCCATGGTGAAACCCCAATCACAACGGGTAAATGCTCTGAGTCTCCTCCAACTGTCCTTATCCTAATCTTGGTTTTATCATACATATCCATTATCACCCTAATGTATTCCACAAGTACACCTCTAGCCTCTAAGCATCTCCATAGAACCTCCATTGACACTTTGCCATAAGCCTTTTCTAGGTCGATGAATGACATTTGTAAGTCTCTCTTCTTCTCCTTATACTGATACACCAGTCTCCTTACAAGATGAATGACTTCTATAGTTGAACGTTCCGGCATGATCTGAACTGGTTCTCTGAAATAGATACGCATGTCCCCACTCTCATTTCTACCACTTTTTCCCACTCTTTCATAGTGTGGCTTAACAACTTGATACATCTATAGTTGTTGCAACTTTAAATGTCGTCCTTGTTCTTATAGAAAGGAATCATTGTACTCCTACTCCATTCTTCGGGCATCTTCGATGTCTTAAAATGGAATTAAACAACTCAGCCAGCCACTAACCTGCCTACATGCGCTCTTCCAAATTTCCTAAGAATCTCGTCAGGCCCGATCGCTCTTCCCCTGCGCATCATACGAACAACACCATAACTCGATAATGTAATTTTTTTTATTGCACAAAACTTAAAATGAAGCATGTGTCACTCATGATAAGGAAGAGAGAACCCGTTAAAAAAATCTCAGATGTACTGGGGTGTTGTATTTCATTCCAAGAGGTTCAAATTACAACACAAGGATAGGGATATATATCCTTCAAAACAATGGGCTTACAACAAAAACCAACTTATTGCCCACAGTAACTACTGTACATAAAAGTTAGTCTAACTAATCTAAAAGTTTGCCTTATCAAATTTAGACCCAATGCTAGGAATTTGTATCTTGACCATAAGATAAGGTCCCTTTGCTCCCTTAGATAGTTGATGAGCTACAAAATAGACATTGCTAGTTTGCGAATTCAGTGCTATTTTAACGATGTTTGTGGGAGTGTTAAAACTCCCACATCGGATATGGAATAAAAACATGAACTTGAACAATCCTCACCCTAAGAGCTAGCATTTCGATTTGAGTTAGGACCAAGATTCATTCTTTACACTAACGTTGAAACTTCCATCTGTATTATGTTTGAAGGAACACGATCCTGATTTCTGCCAACAAACCAATAATATTCTGGAAATAGGTTGAAGCTTGATCATGTTCTGACAAAAGTGTTGGAAATTTACTAATGTGGAATTAAGTTTATCACATTATTTATGACTCGAACAATTGGGGCCCCGCACGTCGGAAATGTCGTTTCCACACACGTGCACTCGTAGTGTCAAATATCATAAATTTCATTAGTGAAAGAGATATTGGTGCGTAATTAAAGTGTTTGAGACATAAAATAATGGACGGTTATTTGTCAAATGACAAGTATTTCACGGTGGTAAATGAAGGAATAAGTGTGAAGTGTAAGATGAAACGAGTCGGAAAGGTTCGCGACGCCAACCTGTCGGAGTCGCGGCGCCTCCAAGCTAGAGTCGCGACGCTAATTGGGCAGTAAGCTATTAGAGCCGCGGTGCCGCGGCGCTAATTCTGCATAGCTGCGGTGTTTCCGAGGCAGAATGTTCGACGAAAAGCTGAAATTTTTTGACTCTTGCGCTGGTTTTGGAGCATTGAATCTCCATTACTTGGCAAATGAATTCAACCATTTATTTGGCTGATTGTAACCTCTCAATAAGTGTCATTCAGGGCCGTCCTGGGGCGGTCAAGGCGGCGCCACCGCACAGGGGCCTCCGGCCGGCGGGGCCTCCGCGACTCTGGCTTAGATTTTTTTTATTGGTTTCAACTATTAAGATATGTATTAAACATGCCTCCAATTTTATCAGTGGGAGCTGTAGCCTAGCGGTTGAAGGTTTCCTTCAAAAGTCATTAGCAAGCGAGAGGTCGCGTGTTCGAATCCAATGAGCAGTAAAAGTTTTTTTTAAAACACAAGAATTAAATTGGGCCAAAGTTCAGCCCCCGCCTAAAATAAATTTGGACCCAAATTCCATGTCCCAATTTGATGTTTTGATCAATAATTTTTTTAATATTGATTAATTAGGTAATTTTAATTTTTCATGTGAATAAAAAATGACCTCTTTTTTTCCCTCGCACATGACCCTTAAAAGTATAAGAACGACCCTGGTATCATTACATGACTATTGAAAGTCATTAGTTGGCTAGTTGAGAGGTCATCTTCCTTAGCACTATAAATTGATGATTTAACTCAATTGAAGAACACACTCAAAAATTTCTGAACTTCTTCCTCTCTAGCATACTTCAAAGACTCAAAGTTCTTCTCTAGAAAACTTGAGTTTCCTTTGCCCATTCGTTAGTTGTTGTTTTATCTTGAAAGACTATTTTCATTAACGTAAAAGAATATATACGTGACAATTTTGTCTTAAGGACAGAGTGAACATCACTCGACTCAGCAAAAATTTATATTTATTTTTATTTTCTGTTTGTAAATCTTTGTAATAGTTGAAAAGGCTTATATTTGTTCTTGTTTTATAAATCTTTGTAACAATTGTTACTTTCCGTTTCTCGCAATTGTTGTGCTCACAAAATTATTCCAAGGGAAGAAAAGGTTGCATCTTGGGAAATTCTTGATTATTGCTCCATTCTATACCTGCTAAACTTCTTTTAGTTTCCATACCTGCAAGCACGCGTCTCCTTCCAAATGGCCCAACAAATGATAATAGGAGTTATGTGAAGAATCATTTTATGAACATCATTATTAGCTCTTTCTTGCCACCAAAAATTAATGCCTAATAGGTGTTAATGTCAATCTAGATATTTAATGTATAAACCATAAAATATATAGATAATTCAATTAAATTGAATTCAACAATAATGAAAAGACCACAATTAAAAATACATACTAATTTGATTGTAGATAGAGGTCTGCAATGACGCAGTGTCCTAAGATAAAAAAAAATCCCCGCTTGTGCTGCAGTTTAATGAACAAGCGGTCTTGAGGATACAACTATTTGAGTGATAATTCTAGCACAAGAACTCCACTCCTGATGAATTTACTATAAGTGTTTTCTGAAAATGTTCTTGAGAAGAAAAAGAAGAGCTCAAAATCTTAAATCTTTTAATTGAATTAAGATTATTGATTGTGATATTAATTGTGTGTTTATTCATCCAATCAAGTGATCATTTTATAGATTAATATCTGAATAGCCATACATGTTCATGTCAAGAGTTGAGACCTTTCAGAAAAGTCATAACCCTAAATTGAAAAATCTGACTGTTGGCTTTAGCGCTGTCCTCGGCGCCGTGGCGCTAGGCCCGGCGCCGCGGAGCTTCCTCGCGTCGCTATGGCACTGAAACTCTATCAGAAATCTCTGAAGTTTCGGCGTCGTGGCGTTGTCTTTCCATTGTTCAGGCGCCGCGGCGCTAAACCTATTTTCCAGATTTTGATCACTTTTAATCTTCTTCTTATGCAAGTTTTAACAATACCCCACATTTTCTATTCACACATCCAATAATACCCCACATGTGGATAGAAAATAATATAATTAGGAACTTGTCGTTATTACCGAAAACTCGATATGACATGCATCAGAAACAATGTCTTTTGAACTTGAACCGTTCGTAGTGAATACTTATCGGATATACTTGTGAAATAGTGAACGTAGTGACTTGAACAATTCACGTTGTGTAGTAAATCAAAACAACAAGTATCACACATATCATATCAACTTATTTCAATTTTCCTTTCGGTCATGAACAACTCCTTTCTTCATGAGAATTTCTAGAGAACGTAGTCATCTCAGTTCTCCCAGATGTGACCCCACATCAATCTCACATAGGTAATATTAATCAAGAATAGTCCGTACTATCCCACCATAATGGCTATTAATATTATTAAGAATCAAAGTTCAGCCCTATCTCGTCAACGGATTAACACACTTGGTCCATCATAGGAATCAGCATATGTGTGTTTTATGCTCCTTGAGTCTTTCCCAACTAGTTTGACTATTGAACCTAAACCATGTGATCTCTAATTATGATAGGTTAGGTTTCCACCAGTTCACAATTCATTGTATTGGCTTTAAGCCCATTTCCATCGATGTAAATACGACTTGCTCTCGTGTAATGTCTTTTGTCAAAGGATCCGCTATATTGTCCTTTGACTTTACATAATCAATGGAAATTATTCCATTCTTCAGCAAGCTTCATATTGTATTATGACGTCGCCTTATGTGCCTTGATTTGCCATTATATATTTGATTCTTCGCCCTCGTCAGGGCAACCATACTATCACAATGTATGCAAATGACGGTCACTGACTTTGTCCACAACGGAATACCTTCTAGTAAGTTTCTTAGCCATTCTTCCTCTTCGGAAACTTTATCCAAGGCTACAAACTCTGCTTCCATAGTTGATCTCGTATTTATCGTTTGCTTTGATGATTTCCAAGATATCGACGCTCCACCAAGTGTAAATACATACCCACTTGTGGACTTACTTTCTGAATGGTTGGAAATCCAATTAGCATCACAATATCCTTCTAACACGGGAGAATATTTTATATAATGCAACTCATAGTTCATTGTATGCTTTAGATATCATAGTGCCCGTATTAGCGCTACCCAATGATCATTTCCAGGATTGTGTGAGTATCGACTAAGTCGACTCGCTGTATATGCTAAATACGGTCTCGTACAATTCATTATGTACATCAAGCTTCCAAGAACTTGTGTATATTCCAATTGAGACACACTATCACCTTCATTCTTTTTAAGGTGACAAGCGGAATCAAACGGCTTAACAACCGGCCTATCATCATAGTGTCCAAATTTTCTAAGGACTTTCTCCACATAATGGATTGAGTTAATATATAACCCTCAGAATTCCTTTGAATTCTAATACCAAGAATGACATCCGCTATTCTCATATCTTTCATATCGAAAGCGGCATGCAACATCTTCTTGGTTTGATTAATTACATCCTTATTTGTTCCCATAATTAGCATATCATCCACATACAAACATATAATGCCACCTGCATTTTTACATTTCTTAATGTAGACACATTTGTCATCCACATACAAACATTCATTTATTTGAAAACCATTTGATAATAATGTATTATCAAACTTCTCATGTCATTGCTTTGGCGCTTGTTTAAGTCCATCTAACGACTTAACCAATTTACAGACTTTCTGCTCTTGACCTTTAACAACGAATCCTTCGGGTTATTCCATGTATATTTCTTCCTCTAATTCACCATTCAAGAATGCAGTCTTCACATCCATTTGGTGAATTTCCAAATTGTGAATCGTTGCTATAGCAATTAGCGTCCTTATAGACGTAATTCTAGACACTGGTGAGTAGGTATCAAAGAAATATACACCTTCTTTTTATCGGAATCCTTTGGCTACTATCTGAGCTTTGTATTTCTCTATAGTACAATCATGTCTTAACTTCCGTTTAAAGATCCATTTATGGCCTATTGGCTTTTGTCCCGGAGGAAGATCAACTAATATCCATGTATTATTTTGTACAATGGATTCTACTTCACTTTGGATGGTCTTCTTCCAATAAGGTGTTTCAGATGATTTCATTGCAGCCTTATATGTTTGAGGTTCTCCTTCAACGGAAAAGGTCATAAAGTCAGGTCCAAAATCTTTGGCCATTTTTCCACGTTTACTTCTCATTGGTTCAGAATTTTCTTCTTGAACCGATGAAGTAAGATTATCATCATTTTGGTTTGATTCATCTTGAGGCAGTGTCCCCTTCTTATTTATTAGAAACACTTTTATCCTTGTCTTTGTAAGGAAAAATCTCCTCAAAGAATTCTGCTTCTGCAGATTCTATTAGTGTGTTCTTGTGAATAACTTCAACGTCAGAATGATACATCAAAAACTTATATGCTGCATTATTATTGGCATGACCAATATATATGCAATCCACCGTTTTTTGTCCAAGTTTAGTTCTCTTTGGTAAAGGAACTTGAACTTTTGCTAGGCAATCCCACACTTTCATCCTTTTGAAAGTAGACAATCTTCCATATTCGTATGGAGATTGATAATTTTTCTTTTGAGGAATTCTATTCAATATCATATTTGCGAGAATTAATGTCTGCTTGTGTAGACTAAGAGTGCGCGAACTAATCAATATTGAATTTATCATATTCTTCAATGTTCTATTCTTTCGTTCGGCAACTCCATTTTGTTGTGGAGTATATGGCGCAGTGGTTTGATGAATGACACCATGAGTAGAACAAAATTCTTTGAACTCATTCGATGTATATTCACCACCTCGGTCTGACCTAGAATCTTAATTCTTTTGTCAAGTTGGTTTTTCACTTCAGTTTTGTATGTTTTAAACATGTTCAAAGCCTCATCTTTGGTATGTATTAAGTATACATAACAAAATTTACTGCAGTCATCAATAAATGATATATAATAATTATTTTCTCCACGAGAGAGGGTTGCTTGGTAATCACACAAATCGCAATGAATTAAACCAAGCACTTCATTTGATTTCACAACAGATTTATGAGGATGACTTGCATATTTTGATTTTATGCAAACCCCACATTTAGTCATTTTGTTCATGGAATATTTTGGCAACATGCATATCTTTACCATTCTTTGTAAGGAATGATAATTTACATGGCCTAATCGAGAATGCCATAAAGAAGAAAGGGAATCAATCACATACTCAGAAGCAATGTTAGTGCCTGCATTTTCATTGATAACGACAAATGACTTAGTACATACAACACTTAGTTTGAAGAGCCTCTCACTGAGGTAGCCCTTGCCTACGTACAACCCCCCTTTGGTGAGTACATATTTGTCAGATTAAAAAACTAACTTAAAGCCCTTGTTGCTAAGAACAAAGCCAGAAATTAAATTTTTATAAATTTCAGGCACATGTAGTACATTGGTGAGTACAAGATCATTCCCAGAAGTGAGCCTCAAAGTCACCTTCCCTTTGCCTTCCACCACCTTCACAGAAGCAACATTCCCAACAAACAATTGTTCTCCATCTTTGATGGCTTGGTAGGATGAAAACATGTCTTTCTCTGAACATACATGTATAGTAGCACCTGTGTCCATCCACCAATCGGTTGAATTTGTAACCAGATTTTCTTGAGCAGTGACATCACCAATGAATTGGTTCTTAGTTTCAGCACGGTTGGACTGGTTGACATTACTCTAACCTCCTCCACCACCACCACCTGGGCTCCTGCGAAGGAGGCAGTCTTTTACTCTATGCCCTGGTTGTCCGCACACCCAACGAACACCAACATGTTTCTTGAACATATTGGCATTTTGTGAGGCGAGTGTGCTTCTCCCGACAGCAAATGATGGTTTTACACTGTTACACCCCGTAGTTCAGGTCATGCGTATGAGTGTGTACGAAAGGGAGTAAGACTTAAAATTTTCGAAAGATAGGTTGACGGATTGTTTCAGACGGGTTTTAGTCAACTTTGAGGCGGGTTATGACCCGCTACATTGAGAGTTCCTACGTGTTTCAAAGGCCTAGGGCGTAGTTCGTTGAGTCTAGTCTCCAACGCAACCAAACGTTCATCGATAGGACATCGGAGCAGAAAGTTATTGGAGTTACAAGTTCGGTCTTGTGATCGGACAAGAAAGGTGTTTGATCGGGGCCCACGAGGCAGCGGCGCGGATGCGAGGCCGCGGCGGTTGTCGAAAGCGCTGAGATTCTGCGTATGGCGCCGGAAGCGAGGCGCGCGGAAGTCTTGTGAGGTAGCGGAGGTTTATTGCTGGCCCACGCGGCGCGGCGGCCAGAGGCGGAACTTTAGCGGAAAAAGCGAGTAAATCGATATTTTCTTTTAAAGAGGCCATGGGTGGGTGACAAGTGTCCTCCCCATCTGATTTTGCATGCACTTATTGACCAAGTCTTGAAGACTTGGTCATTCTTCAAGTTCATCCCTCTCTCTAGAAAATTAAGCTCTCCCTTCTCTCTAGAAAATTAAGAAGAAAGCAAGGCTTGGAGAAAAATCTGAAAATGTGGCATGAAGGAAACTTGTTGGCAAGCTTGTAGGAGTTGTTGTGGTGGTGATTGTGGAAAGGAGGCTAGCAAATTTGTTGGATTAATTTGGCTAAAATTCTAAGGTAACAATTCTTCTCTTGTAGCTAGTTTTTGGTGTACATGTGAGAAAGAAAGAACTTGTAGTAGTAAATATTGCTCTTAGATACATTGCATGTAAGAAATATGGTTTGAATATGGAAGAATTGGTTAAGAATGATATGTGAGCATATTATAGCCTAAATACTACCTTAACCTTGTTAAGTTAGTTGTTGTACATTGTGGGGCAGAATTTTACACATCCAAGTTTAGGTGTGTAATCCCCTTTGAGATGTTTGGATTGTTGGGCCTTAAAAGTGGCGTTTGGGTGTTGAATTCGGCCTTGAGAAAGGTGGCAAAGTATGTAGAAACAAAGGAAATGCTGCCAAATTTTCCATAGAATTTAGTGACTTGAACTTGGCTTATTCTACATTGAACTAGAGGTTAATAAACGTACTATGGTCATTTAGGTTGACGTACTACGTGTGGTGTATTGAACTTAGCAAGTGGATTAACCGGAGAGGTATGTGGAAACTTTCTTATCTCTTGAGCATGAGTAGTTATACTATATAGTACGGTAGACGTACGTGTTTTAAATAAAGTAAATCTTGTGGTATACTTGAAGTAATTGGAAGTGTGTGTAAACTGATTTAAAGTACAAGTCTCTTAGTTAGTAAAAGAACGGAATTGTTTATAAGGAGTTATAACGGCTTTATGGGAAGTTAGTTATAACGGTCTTATGAAAGGATAAAAATGTCTTAATTTCTAAAAGCATAAAGTTAGTATAACGTCTTTATGGGGAGTTGGTTATAATAACTTTATGGAAGGTCAAAGAGTTGGCTTTTCTTGAATAAGGTCATGAAAATGAGATCCATTTTGTATGTTAATGAAAGCCTAAAGAAGAGTTTACTTGGACGTACCGTCAGTGATGAAGGATTCCACGGGTATGCTTCCATGGTCTGTATATGCGTTTACTTGGACGTACCGTCAGTGATGAAGGATTCCACGGGTATGCTTCCATTGTTTTAGTATGAGTTTACTTGGACGTACCGTCAGTGATGAAGGATTCCACGGGTATGCTTCCATGGTCTGTATATGAGTTTACTTGGACGTACCATCAGTGATGAAGGATTCCACGGGTATGCTTCCATTGTTTTAGTATGAGTTTACTTGGACGTACCGTCAGTGATGAAGGATTCCACGGGTATGCTTCCATGGTCTGTATATGAGTTTACTTGGATGTACCGTCAGTGATGAAGGATTCCACGGGTATGCACCTTGGACATGCTTACGATGAAGGATTCCGAGGCATGCAGTATGAGGGGTAAGAGTATAAATGAGGGGTACATCCCCAAGATCGTTATACCACATTCTTCAGGGTAAGAGTATAAATGAGGGTAAATCCCCAAGATCGTTATACCACCTGTTCCGTGGATTTGCTACCTACGATGCGAGGAATACCTCATGCGAGTCCGTTGGGCTTATGCGGGTGAAATAGTCTTATGCGGGTGAGTACAGCCTATGCGAGGAATACCTCATGTGGGTCCACATGACCCATGCGGGTGAAATAGTCCCAGGAGTAGGAGTGCTTAATGATACTGTGAGGCGGATGACCTTGCTTTGATTATGAGCTTCCTATTTTCATGCAGTTTAGTATATGATTGATATTCTCATTGTTGGTAAGGCACAGTGTTCTGTAAACTGATTTTATACATGTCTCCAGTTATTTTAGACTTATAAGGTATTTTCAGTATTTTCCCAATTTCGCATACTTGGTACCTGTTGTACTAACCTCCTTCGGGGGGTTGCGTTCATGCCGCAGGTTGAGGTACGTAGCTTGTTGATCCGCACTCTTAGGATCACTGTCAGTTCCTGGAAAGCTTCATTTCTCCGGAGGCTTTGTCTTTTTGGTACGGTTCCCTGAGGTTATAGACTTTGGTACGTTCAGGGGGTATGGCGGGGCCCTATCCCGCCACGATTATTATTCTGAAGTGCGTAGTCAGGTTTGTGGTTTGGGCTGTAAGAATAAGTTGTACTGTTTCACTTTCGATTAAGTTTATTTTATGGAAGGCGGCCTTGTCGGCTTGCCAGTGATGTTTACGTTATTCAGGTTTATGTGTATGTATGTTCCGCTGCTATTCTCTGATGTATACCTGACAGGGTACCCCGGTAGGGCACCAATCGCGGCCCCGGGGTCTGGTCGTGACAAAAGTGGTATCAGAGCAGTTAGTCCTCGGAAAGTGTCTACAGACCGTGTCTAGTAGAGTCTTGATTATCGGTGTGTCGTGCACCACATCTATAATCAGGAGGCTGCAGGATATTTAGGATTGGTTTCCATTCTTCTCACTCTGAGATCGTTCCTTAGAGCTGTGTTATAAGTTGGACTCCCTCTGACGTATTCTTTTTATAGCAGTGATGCCTCCACGTAAGGCAACCAGGGCCCAGAAGGGCAAAGCGATTGAGGAGGCTGCGAGTAGGGCCTTGAGAGGCTACGAGGCACGTGCCCGGTCTTTCTGGAGATAATGTTTGGTGGCGAGTTCCACGTCGCCCGGCCTCGTGAGTTCGAGGCGGCGGCCATCGAGACCGCGGTACGAGCCTCAGTTCACGTAGGCAGAGTATAGGGATTACGGAGAGCAGATCAGGTTGTTGACTAGCATTGTGGCAGGGCAGTGCCACCAGGAGCCGGTGACTAACCCTAGAGCCGACAATTTAAGGATTCGGGACTTTCTGAGTTGTGATCCACCCGAGTTTTATGGGTCGAGGTCTGAGGAGGATCCTCAGGAGTTCATTCGGCAGGTGCGGCGGACTATGCAGATGCTTAGGACCTCGGAGACAGAGTCTGTTGTGTTAACTTCTTACCGACTACGCGATATTGCGTTGAATTGGTTTGAGTCGTGGGTGTTGTCTAGAGGTGTGGGTGCTCCTCCAACTGTTTGGGATGAGTTCACGGAAGCTTTCCTCGGTCACTTTTTGCCTCCTGAGACGAGGAGAGCCCATTTGGATAGGTTCTTGGCATTGAGACAGAATGGGAGGACCATCAGGGAGTACAACCTGGAGTTTGATTCATTGGCCAGGTATGTGCCCACTATTGTGGCGGACATGGCGGACCGAGTTCACCGCTATGTGATGGGGCTAGACCGTTATATGGTTACTGCATGTCTGGGAGTGGCTCTTCAGCCAGGTATGGATATTGCAAGGATGCAGCGTATCTGCGAGGAATTGAGGCGAGGAGAGTGAGTCAACGAGGTCGGCCCGGCAAGAGGGCGGGAAGACAGATTTCGGGATAGCTTCGGGGTGGAGCAGACCTGGTCTACATTTTCGCCGACGCAGTGCCCTTCCGGTCTTCCGGCGGGTGGTTTGACCGCCGGAATATTCGTGAGCGGTCGAGGCTCGGCGCGAGTTCACAGGTATCCGAAGATAGTATGTAGGGGAGGCCACCTTTGCCTCGGTGTGGTCACTGTGGTAGATCTCATTTTGGAGAGTGTCGGACTAGGTCGACAATTTGTTACGCTTGCGGACAACAAGGCCATTTGGCGAGAGACTGTCCGACCAGAGGTAGCACTGGTGGGATGGCACAATCTATTGGATCAGTTGCGGGTTCTTCACCTTCAATGGCTAGGAAGGATGTTCATGCACCGGCAGGACGCGGCAGAGGCCGTGGTAGCAGTTCCCAGTTTTAGCGGTCCTTTGACCCGCCGATGTGATGTCAGGTATATCTTTGACCCTTTAGAGATTAGTATGCATGATAGGATTGTTGTACGATTTAGTGTCATGAGCGGGGGATATTGATATTATGTACATGTGATAGAATAAGTTGGTAAATACAAACGGGCAATTCTGTTAGGCCGTGAGCGGGAGTAAGTGGTAATGGTTCATATTTTGGGTTTGGTTCCTGTTTGACTTACGATGAATGATTATGCGTGTGCGATATATTAGGGTCATAAGTGGCATTATAAGGTCCCATTAGTGTAAAGTACGAGGATGTACCGAGGAATATTAGATTGGCTCCAAAAGAACATTCGGGGACGAATGTTTCTAAGGGGGGGAGAATGTTACACCCCGTAGTTCAGGTCATACGTATGAGTGCGTACGAAAGGGAGTAAGACTTAAAATTTTCGAAAGATAGGTTGACGGATTGTTTCGGACGGGTTTTAGTCAACTTTGAGGCGGGTTATGACCCGCTACATTGAGAGTTCCTAAGTGTTTCAAAGGCCTAGGGCGTAGTTCGTTGAGTCTAGTCTCCAACGCAACCAAACGTTCGTCGATAGGACATCGGAGCAGAAAGTTATTGGAGTTACAAGTTCAGTGCGCAGTCGGACAAGAAAGGTGTTTCGGTCGAGCCACGCGGCATGGCGCCGGATGCGAGGCTGGCGCGGTTGTCGAGGAAGTGCTGAAGTTGCAGCGCCGCGGCGCCGGAAGTCCTGTGAGGTGGCGGAGGTTTCAGCGCCGCGGCGCCGGCTGCAGGGCCGCGACGCCGAGGCAGAACTTTTGGCGGAAAAAACTGAGTAAATCTGATATTTTCTTTTAAAGAGGCCATGGGTGGGTGACAAGTGTCCTCCCCCATCTGATTTTGCATGCACTACTTATTGACCAAGTCTTGAAGACTTGGTCATTCTTCAAGTTCATCCCTCTCTCTAGAAAATTAAGCTCTCCCTTCTCTCTAGAAAATTAAGCTCTCCCTTCTCTCTAGAAAATTAAGAAGAAAGCAAGGCTTGGAAAAAAATCTGAAAATGTGGTAAAAAGGAAACTTGTTGGCAAGCTTGTAGGAGTTGTTGTGGTGGTGATTGTGGAAAGGAGGCTAGCAAATTTGTTGGATTAATTTGGCTAAAATTCTAAGGTAACAATTCTTCTGTTGTAGCTAGTTTTTGGTGTACATGTGAGAAAGAAAGAACTTGTAGTAGTAAATATTGCTCTTAGATACATTGCATGTAAGAAATATGGTTTGAATATGGAAGAATTGGTTAAGAATGATATGTGAGCATGTTATAGCCTAAATACTACCTTAAACTTGTTAAGTTAGTTGTTGTACATTGTGGGGCAGAATTTTACACATCCAAGTTTAGGTGTGTAATCCCCTTTGAGATGTTTGGATTGTTGGGCCTTAAAAGTGGCGTTTGGGTGTTGAATTCGGCCTTGAGAAAGGTGGCAAAGTATGTAGAAACAAAGGAAATGCTGCCCAATTTTCCATAGAATTTAGCGACTTGAACTTGGCTTATTCTACATTGAACTAGAGGTTAATAAACGTACTATGGTCATTTAGGTTGACGTACTATGTGTGGTGTATTGAACTTAGCAAGTGGATTAACCGGAGAGGTATGTGGAAACTTTCTTATCTCTTGAGCATGAGTAGTTATACTATATAGTACGGTAGACGTACGTGTTTTAAATAAAGTAAATCTTGTGGTATACTTGAAGTAATTGGAAGTGTGTGTAAACTGATTTAAAGTACAAGTCTCTTGGTTAGTAAAAGAACGGAATTATTTATAAGGAGTTATAACGGCTTTATGGGAAGTTAGTTATAACGGCCTTATGAAAGGATAAGAATGTCTTAATTTCTAAAAGCATAAAGTTAGTATAACGGCTTTATGGGGAGTTGGTTATAATAACTTTATGGAAGGTTAAAGAGTTGGTTTTTCTTGAATAAGGTCATGAAAATGAGATCCATTTTGTATGTTAATGAAAGCCTAAAGAAGAGTTTACTTGGACGTCTGGCCGGTGATGAAGGATTCCACGGGTATGCTTAGTAGTACGTATATGAGTTTACTTGGACGTACCGTCAGTGATGAAGGATTCCACGGGTATGCTTCCATTGTTTTAGTATGAGTTTACTTGAACGTACCGTCAGTGATGAAGGATTCCACGGGTATGCTTCCATGGTCTGTATATGAGTTTACTTGGACGTACCGTCAGTGATGAAGGATTCCACGGGTATGCTTCCATTGTTTTAGTATGAGTTTACTTGCACGTACCGTCAGTGATGAAGGATTCCACGGGTATGCTTCCATGGTCTGTATATGAGTTTACTTGGACGTACCGTCAGTGATGAAGGATTCCACAGGTATGCACCTTGGACATGCTTACGATGAAGGATTCCGAGGCATGCAGTATGAGGGGTAAGAGTATAAATGAGGGGTACATCCCCAAAATCGTTATACCACCTTCTTCAGGGTAAGAGTATAAATGAGGGGTAAATCCCCAAGATCGTTATACCACCTGTTCCGTGGATTTGCTACCCACGATGCGAGAAATACCTCATGCGAGTCCGTTGGGCTTATGCGGGTGAAATAGTCCCATGCGGGTGAGTCTGACCTATCACGAGGAATACCTCACGCAGTCCACACGACCCGTGCGGGTGAAATAGTCCCGCGAGTAGGAGTCTTGTAATCGTGAGCGGATGACCTTGCTTTGATTATGAGCTTCCTATTTTCATGCGGTATAGTATATGATTGATATTCTCATTGTTGGTAAGGCCGCGGTGTTACGTAACCGATTTTATACATGTCTCCGCTATTTTAGACTTATGAGGTATTTTGATATTTTCCCGCCGCATACTTGGTACTGTTATCGACCTCGCCCGAGTGCGTTAAATCCGCGAGTTGAGGTACGTAGCTTGCTAATCCGCACTCTTAGGATCACTGTCAGTTCCTGGAAAGCTTCATTTCTCCGGAGGCTTTGTCTTTTTGGTACGGTTCCCTGAGGTTATAGACTTTGGTACGTTCAGGGGGTATGGCGGGGCCCTGTCCCGCCACAGTTGTTATTCCTAGAGGTCTGTAGTCACGTTTGTGGTTTGGGCTGTAAGAATAAGTTGTACTGTTTCACTTTCGATTAAGTTTATTTTATGTAAGGCGGCCTTGTCGGCTTGCCAGTGATGTTTACGTTATTCAGGTTTATGTGTATGTATGTTCCGCTGCTATTCTCTGATGTATACCGGTGGTACCCAGGGCACGATCGCGATCCGGGTCGGTCGTGTGCATACAATTGAACTTGCCTTTGTCTTTCTGAAACTTGGCTTTTGATGAATTTACTTCAACCACATTTGCATTTGGCTCCAAGGAAACTGCATTTGCCTTGTCACTCTTCCGGCTATCTTCCTCAACACGAAATTTGAGCACCAGTTGCTCAAAACTCATTTCCTCCGTTAGATGCTTCGAATAAATCTTAAAATCCTTCCAAGAAGGAGGTAGTTTTTCAATAATAGCACCAACAAGGAAATATTGGTTAAGGCCCATACCTTCAACCTCTAGTTCATGAACAATGATTTGGAGTTCCTCCACTTGCTTGACAACGGCTTTGGCATCGCTAATCTTGAAGTTTAGAAACTTGCCGATGACGAACTTCTTTGAACAAGCAACCTCTATCTTGTACTTGTTCTCAAGTGACTGTCATAACTCCCGTGATGTCCCGAACGTGAGTATATGTCATAGAGAGTATCATCCAAGGCATTGGGAATGTAGTTCTTACACAGAAATTCTTGTGTCCACCAAATCTCAATCGCCTTCAGCCTTTCGGCTTTTGCCTCCTCAGTTGGAGCATTCTCTCCTTCTCCCTCCGGCAGTGCCGTTGGAGCCTCAACAGTCAACACATTTTCCACGTGAAGTGTTGTCAAATAAAACAACATCTTCTGTTGCCAATGCTTGAAATCAGAACCCTTGAATTTCTCGGGTTTCTCCACATGATTTTTCACCATTGATGATCCATTTCTTCAGGAAGTGTATTCTCTGAAAATATTTTTGCAAACTCAACAATGTCAGAAAAATATATATTTTCTGAGAATTAATTTTTGTCTTAGATTGTTAATGTCAATCTGGACCTTCAATGTATAAATCACAAAATATATAGATAATTCAACTAAATTGAAATCAACAACAATGGAAAGACCACAATTATAAACACATACTAACTTGGTTGTAGATAGAGGTCTGCAATGACGCAGTGTCCTAAGATAAAAATTCGTCTCCGCTTGTGCTGCAGTTTAACGGACGTCTGCCTTGAGGATATAATTATCGGAGTGATAGTTCTAGCATAAGAACTCCACTCCTGGCCAATTTACTATAAGTGTTTTCTGGAAATGTTCTTGAGAAGAAGAAGAGCTCACAATCTTAAATCTTTTAATTGAATTAAGATTATTGATTGTGATATTAATTGTGTGTTTATTCATTCACTCAAGTGATCATTTTATAGATTAATATCTGAACAACCATACCTGTTCATGTCAAGAGTTGAGACCTTTCAGAAAAGTCACAACCCTAAATTGAAAAATCTGACCGTTGGCTTTAGCGCCGTCCTCGGCGCCGTGGCTAGGCAGGCCATGGCCTTCCTCGCGCTATGGCATTGAAATTCATCGACCTCTCAAGTTTTGTGGCGCTTCTGTTGTCTTTCCATCGCTCAGCCAGCGCTAAACCTATTTTCCAACTTTTGATCACTTTTAATCTTCTTCTTATGCAAGTTCCAATAATAGGAAGCTGAGAGTGTTTGATGCTAAGGGGGCACCATAGAGATTCCAAATATAAGTGGCTGCATTTCCTTGACAAAACACCATGTGAGTAGCTCACTAGCTTTATACCTCCCGTTCCCGACTCTCAATTTCACTTGGTAAGAATGAAAAAGAAAAATCAAAACTTTACATGCCCCCATTTTACCGGCAAACTTAGCACCAATAAAGATAAATGGTTTGTAGGAGAAGAGATGGAAAGAGAACGGGATTTTTTTTTATATATTTGTTTAAATTCCTCTCTTGCTTAGCATATTTTGCTTTTCCTCTGGCGAATGAAGATAAAAAAAGTGGAATTCAGAGATGGGTCTGAGAATGAAGAGTTAAGAAAATGGTGACGAAGGAGAGTGAAAGAGATGGTGATTCATGTGAGTAAAATTGTAGTAGAACAATTACAACAATTGGATGAACGGGAAGTAAGTAACAATTACAAGGATTACAATATGGAAATGAGAATAAAAAGGAGATTTGCTGAGTCGAGTGATATTCACTTTGTCCTTAAGATAATATTGCCTCGTATAAATCTTTTTACGGTTACAGACAACTTGTCTTCCAAAGATAAAACAACAACTAACAAATGAGCAAAAGAGAACTCAAATGTTTACTAAAAAGAAGAACTTTTGAGTGTGTAAAAGATTGCTTAGAGAGTAAAAAAAACTCATAAATTTCTGATTGCAAGTATGTTCTCCAATTGAGCCAAGGGCCTCAATTTATAGTGTAAGAAGATGACCTCTCATCTAGCCACCTAATGGCATTCAATAGCCATGTAATGACACTTATTGAGAGGTTTCAATCAGCCAAATAATGATTGAATTCATGTGCCAAGTAATGGAGAATCAATGCCCCAAAAAGTCAAAAGTCGAACTTTTCAATTTCCATCGACCATTCTGCTCGAGGCGCTCAAACGAGCGTCGCGGCGATTTTCGACTCGTTTCATCTTTACACGTCGTACACTTCTTCCTTCATTTACCAACATGAAATACTCGTCATTTGGCCAACAACCGTCTATCACTTCATGTCTCAAACATTTTGTTTACGTATCAATATCTCTTTCACTAAGGAAATTTACGATCCTTGGTACAACGTGTGCACGTGTGTGAAAATGACGTCTCCGACATGCGGACCCCAATTGTTCAAGTCATAAATGATAAATTTTATTTTACTTTAATACATTTCCAACAATTCATACGTACAAGAAATAGTGTGTCATTTGTCAAATGAACTCATGTGCCTCGTTTGGATTATTGAATGATTGGAGAATTTCCTGCAAAGTGGCATTTTTGTGGGAGACTTTTATGCTTAAGCCACTCTTAGGCCTCATTTATTTGCATTAAGTTTAAGCACTCGTGAAAAATACTCAGTTGCTAGTGGATATCAATGAAGGAGAGGCAGTATTGGTAGTGTTCTATGGAGGAGCTGGGTATGGAATAAGATCATGAATATGCTTAAGCACAATTTTATTTGTGAGCTGACCATGCATATATAGAATATTAATCACTCTTGACAGGATGCATAAGTTTGGGATTTGTAAAGACCAGAGATGCCAGTTGTGTGATCTACAGTCAGATATTAGCTTTGAAGTTTATTATTTTTCCATTCTAATTTAGTGCTATAATTTGAATTTTGAGAGTTAAATTTTTAAATTTTGATCGTGAATTCAAATATGAAATTTGTAAATGTTAGTTAAAAGTATTATAAATCATAATAATTTAAAATTTAAAACATTTAAAAGATATATAAAAAAAAATATTAAAAAAAAATTGTACCTCTCGAAATTAAAAAAAACGACATAAAAATTGGAAGAGATAGTAAAAGTTGTAACGTGAATTATTATTTCTTACCCGATAAATGGGAAGTATCTAGCAAGATCAATTATTTTGTGAATAGTTCAACCTTTGAAAATGGTGACACAGGTAGTTGCGGATCCAGACGACTATTTTTAGTGGTGCAATTTTTTATTTTTTTTATGCATAGAAGGATTTTTTTTTAATGCCTAGAAGGCAATTTTTTTTTTTAAATCTAATGGTGCAACTGCACCACCATGTATACACATGCATCCGCCACTGCACACAGGGCCAGCTCATACCTAAAGCCACAGAAGCGGTGGCTTTAGGCCCCAATATATTAAGGCCCAAAATTATATATATATATATTACATATTTATTATTAGTGACAAATCATTTTTTAATCATTTGATGTCAATTGTTTATCAATTATTACGTAAATATTTTTAAAGTTTATGCTACTTTTTAAAAATATTAATGATGTAATTGCAATTCAAAGTTTTAGTCTATTAAATTTTTAATTACTTCCTATTTAATATGATTTAATTTATTTCAGCTTAAATCAATTTATTTTATAACTTTAGCTGTGTAAGAGCTTCTTCAATTCTTTGAGTATCTTTTTAGACATTTTTCAAGTTCAAACTATTAAAATAGAAATGTCATTTTTAAACCCTTAGATGTCTTTTATAGCATAATAGTCACTATTTTTAGAGTTAAAGTGATAGGAGAAATAAATATAAGATCTCTTTTTAAATTTGGGCTTTAGGCGACCGGCTCTCTTCAGCCGCCCTGCTGACACAATTCAGATACGTGTACGAGACGTGCAAAAAATATAAGAAGCATATACTATAGCTTCATTTTCACGGTTTTAACTTATACACGCTGCTTTTACCGGGTCCAATGGCTAGAAATTGATATAAGTAGTCAATTCCATATCTAAAAAAAATCTTTGAACAGAATGATACAGCTTGCAAAGCTAGTAGAACATTCAAATGAATTCATAATTAATAATCTTATCTTGAAACCAGTAGAATATTCAAACGTTGCATCCAGTTAATTCTATAAATACATTTGCTTCTTTAAGTAATCAATTGATTCAATTCTATACGGAAGTCCATCATTCCACAAATGACAATGGAAGTAATACGATGCATGGCACCTTTTCTTCTTCTTGCAATATTGTCAACAACCTTTTTTACCCTCGTAAAAGCTCAAAATGTTTCTGAACCAGTTCTCGACGATTCCGGTAAAGCTGTCCAAACAGGATCGAACTATTACGTTTTACCGGTGGGTCGGGGAAACAACGGTGGACTTCAGGTGGATTCCATTAGGAACCAAAATATTCTCGTTGTTAGCCAAAATACTAAATCTTCCATTGGCGGCTACCTTCAATTTTCGCCTGTGGACCCGAAAGAAAACACCGTCAGAATATCGACTGATATGAACGTAAAATTTACGTCGATGATATTAACTTTTAATTTGTCCACAGTATGGACAATTAACACTAATTTAATTCCACAAAGATATTTGGTGACGCTTGGTGGAGTTGAAGGAAATCCAGGGCGTGAAACTTTGAGCAATTGGTTCGAGATTGACAAGTACGAGGATGCCTACAAGTTTGTGTATTGTCCTGGAGTTTGTGAGACATGTAGACCATTTTGTGGAGACATTGGAATACTTGTTGAACCTAACAACAAAAGGGTTTTGTTTGTTGGTTCTGATCAACCATTGAAAGTTAAATTTCAATATACCAACTCGAGTATTACCACAACTAATAATACTAGTCCTCCAAGTCCCAGTGCCAGTATCCCAGACAAAATGCCAACGTTGCCCTTTATTAAAGTTGTAATGTGCGTTGTTATTTGTTACCTCATAAATGTGATGTGAATTACGTGAAATTGTAATTCGTGTGTCGGCAGAGGCGGAGACAGCAAGGGGTTTCATCCAAATTCCTTTCGTCCAACCACTACAATATATGTATATATAATATTTAAAACTATCTTTACGTTTTTATAATAAATGTTGAATTATTTTGATTTTTTCGTGTGTTTACTTCTTTACTAGATTCTACAAACGTGCACTTGCACGTTATTCTCTGACTGTCTCAATCATAGTAAACCATATGAGATAATATTATTTATAATCATATATATTTATTTTATGAGTTACAAAAAATATTTAATTTTAAACTTTTCATTTTACCCTTCAAGTAATAGAATTTGTTGGTTTGTTCTGTTGGAAATCTTTATTAAACGTAAAATAAAGTTAATTCTATTTAATTACGAATCGAACAATTAGATGCCCCACACGTCGGAAACGTTGTTTCCACACACGTGTACATAGTCATTAAAAACAAAAGAAAAAATCAACAGATTTTTCATGGGTTAACCACGGAAAACTTAAAAATAAAAACGAAGAAAACCAACATCAACCGTGAAAGAATTCTTATTGCACTGGGAGACTAGGATAACAAATATATTTTGATATTATAAAATTCCTAGTAGTAATAGGATAACAATTATAATTTATTAATGATATAAAAGTCGTTTAATATTTGGTCAACCAATATTTATATTCATTCTTTTAAAATAATATAAATATTTCTAATCGTCTTAATAAAATTCTTGGCTCCCCCATGTGTGTCCGATGGACAGGATCTTTTTATATTTAATTAATTGCATATGAAATTTGATTAGTCAGGCCAATTTTACTTAATTATGGTTATCTAATAAAAGTTCAAGGAATACTGTTGTAATCAATGCACATGTGTGTTAATGTATTGTATTTTGGTTTGACTAGGAGTGAATTATATTGTATTGAATTGGAGTGGAAGTCTCATTGTGTATTTTACTATAATAGGTTGTGACCAACGCAATTTAATTGCACATCATTGTAATGTGTGTATCATTTAACTTTAAAATGCTACTAGTAACTTTTGTCAAACATCACATAGCCAAGTTGGTGCCAGAAGAAATATGAGGCCACGAAGGCCACGATCCTCGCATAAACCTTCTTTGGTTGAAAGCCACACACTGCCGCAAGGTTAACCTGGCCGCTGTATTATGCGCTTATCACACAAGTTTCTGCCACTTCAAGAAAGAGTAGCGGCCATGCCTTCACAAAAAAACATCACAGAGCTTCAAGATAAGCACTGTTTTTTTCATAAAATAATTAAACTCTTCCAATATCCCATATTAAGCTTGGATAAACCAGGATCTATACTATTATACTAAGCTGTACGTATCTCGTGTTCATTTTCACTTTTCCAATATAGACTTTATAACGTAATGTCACAAAGGAAAAAAGCTTATCATGCATGGTATACGTTTGGTCATTTATTTGCTACCACGCATGATCATTCTAATCAGCAGAGATCAAATTAAAGTTGCCTAATTGATTTGTCAAAGAGATATTATCTCAAGTATACATGTACAAAAAGATTACGTCCGCTTTTTTTTGCTCAAATACCTAAAATTTTAAAAACACTTTTTTTTTGAGTGTTTGGCTGAAAAGACCAAAAGTGCTTTTGGATGAAAAAAACACTTTTGTTGGCCTTTACTGATAGAAGCTTAAATTTTGGACTTTTGCCCAGAGGCAAAATCTCTTTTGTCCTTTTCCATTTTTAAGTCAAAAATATTTTTTATTGAAAATCAAACACCTAATCACTTTTTGATAAAAAATTATATTTGAAAAACTCTAATTCTAAAAACTCTTTTTAATAAGTTGTATCAAACGACCCTTTGTCTCTTCGTCAACTCGTGAATATAGTTCAACATTTGAAAATGCTGACACAGATTATACATTATAGGAGGATTCTAACTGCTTTCCCACTGTTTTTTTTTTCTTTTTTGTTTTATTAAAGGCTTTGCATAGGGGCATAAAAGTCAAATAGGGGTGGCTCCAAACCCATGAAATCCGCTCAATATTTAATGGATTGGGCTGAAACATTTTTCTCAGATTTTATGAGAACAATTCCCGATATTTGGAGACAAGGGGTGGAGCGACCTCTTGATCTACTTACGGTAGCCCAGGAAGAAAATCTCGATCGAGGGCTAATCGTAGATCTACTATGATTTTTTCGGAAAGCATTAGGTTAAGTCACTTCAAGAGTAGAATCAACAGCGCACCTCACCTTTTAGGAACCAAATAAAAATCACATGTAGATAGACCAGAGCATTGTCCTGCTCTACGGAGCCCTCTGGAGCTAGAGTTGGGGTTGTTTGACACTCTTCCCCTTTCGAGTGAATTGAATTACTTCGGTTCGATGGGTTAATTGGTCATAATTCATCTTGACTTATGAAGGCATATGTCTAATGAATGGGACTCACTGATGTATTAAAGTGTTATTATAATGTTTAAATAGTATCAAGTCATTTTATTTTATTTATGACTTTTTAGATAAATATTAGTGATTTAAAGACCATTACGTGTGCTTAAACTCTTTGAATAATGTATCTAATGAATGGAGACTCTCATATGATTTATTACAATGTTATTATAATATTTATATAGTATCAAGTCTTATTATTGTATTTATGTCTTTTTAGACAAATATTAGTCATTTAATGATCATTACGTGTGCTTAAACTCTTTGGATCACGTGTCTAATGGATGAGGACTCTCATATGATGTATTAAAGTGTTATTATAATATTTATATAGTATCAAGTCTTTTTATTTATTTTATTTTATTTATTTATGATTCTTAGACAAATATTAGTGATTTAAGGATCACTATGTGTGCTTAAACTCTTTGGATCGTGTGTCTAATGGATGTGGACTCTCGTATGATGTATTAAAATATTATTATAATTTTATATTATATCCAATCTTTTTATTTATTTATGACTTTTTTAGATTTTGGGTTTGGAGTTCACTTCTTTTGGGGTCCGTTGGACTTGTGCAAATTTAGCCAACTTCTTATTTCAACAATCACCTTTATTACTATGGTTTATAATCAACCGTAACGGTCTATAATAATTTGTGCCAATGAGTTATTATAAATTATAGTGATTCACTATCAGTTTGATTTATAATTGACTCATCACACTTAACTTTGTGAGTCCTAGAAGGAGCCCAGATGAACCTGAGACATCAACATCAAGATGCTTTAACAAATTTGAACTGCAAAATAAGCTTAGAGAATCTTTAGAGAACAGGAAATTACTTTCGTCATTATTTAGAGAATCTAAAGAAAATAAAAATCACTTGAAAGATACGAGAAACCAAAATTGAGAAGGATGAACTAAAACAGAGGTTGATGATGGCTGAAGTGAAAGTAAATGGACTAAGGATGTTTTAATATGGTTTATTAGTTGTGTTTGCTATATGAAAATGTGTAATAGGGCTGTAGTGGGATTGGTTCTTTCATTTTGACGTATGGAGAATTATGAACAATATGAAGCAGGTTTAATTTTATGAAAAATATATGTGGTAGTCCTCAAACGCTACAACATCTCTATTGAGTTTGTGTATAAAATTTATTCATAGTTAATAATAGTAAATATTAACCCACAGTTGATGACAAATAATCATTATAGCATAAAATAAGGTTTCGTGTCACCGATAGATAATTATATTAAGAAGTGATCACTACTTGTAAAAAGAACCATATTTAAAGACATCCAAAATATTTAAGCATACTCAAGTTCACAAGACAACAACACACTTAGATACATAACAATCTAATTAATTGTTTGTTAAGACAGTCATAATTTGAAAATATCCAAAATATTTAAGCACATCCAAATTCACAAGAAAACAACATACTTAGATTCATAACAGTCAAATAATTGCTTGTTAAAACAATCATATTAAGCATTAGTAGTGATTGTTTATCATCCTCTACCACACATCCAACAAACAATTACTTGTTTTTTACAACCCAAATATCAAATTATTTGTCCAAAAATTATTAATCTGAGCGAGGACGCCCGACACAACTTTTTCAGAGTCAACATTAGCTTGACTCATCTCACTAACATTCTTATCATCAAATTGAGCAGCTGGCATAGGGAGCTCAACCTTCCCGACCTCAACCTTCTTAAGTTTCTCAACTTCAAAAGATGGTCTAGGGACCTCAATCTTCTCAAGATCAACAGTTGGTCTAGGGATATCAACCTTATCAACTTGAAGAACTAGTCTAGGGATCTCAGCAGTTGGATCAGCACCTACATTCACCTTGTTGATAGCAAATCGCTTCACAGGTGCCTGTGTTGCATTTTTTGGACATAATTAAAAAAATGCAAATCGCATACAACATAATTACAAAAAATTCAAAATATTCACCTTTCTCTTTGAGTCTCCTGATTCTTCTTATTTATCTATGATGGGATCATTAACCTCATCATCAAATGCTAAGAAGTTTTTCATGTAGTCCTGCTCTAACTCACGCATTGTAGGGATGATGTAAGGGTGCACAATATACAAAATAAGCAAAACATTAATATTTAATTTATATTTTTGCAAAAATATTGATAATAGACTCCAAATTTATACCTATGAAACTCCCCCTCAAATCGTAAATGGATCACTTTAGTAAATTGCTTCATTTTTGTGTTGTGTCACCTGAGCATCCTAGAAATAGGCAAAGAAACCTCATCTGATTTGTCTGCATGCAGTCCAAGTCTATGGCAAGTTTCATAAGCCCAGACCTATAATGACACAAATAATCGTTGACTGTAAAAATAAATAACACACATTATATACTCTACTACACTAGTAGTTTATAATATTTATCTTTAATGTCCAGAAAAACCGTAGAGAGCATATGATGGCATCTTCTTATCAACGTGGGTTTTGTGGTGCTTGGGAATGTCTACCTTCTGCTTCAAGTATTTCAAGTTGAGTTTAAAGAATTTCTTTCCCCAAAGATAGCTTTGGAAGAATTTCAAATCATGAGCCATTTTAATCGTATCATGGTCCACACCCCTGAACACATCTTTGGCCATCAAAATTGTATGCAAAAATCACACAAGACAAAATTTCAGCTTTTCTTCTTTATTTAGCCTAGTCTCCCTTACCACCGCCAATAGCCTTTCTGAATAAATCTTCTTATTTCGAGTAATCTTTGAGCAGAATGTTGCTCCTTTTATAATTGTCATATCTCTAGATAGTCTGGGATAGGATCCACAGTTTAAACCGGTGATCAACACAAACTTCTTTAAGCCAAAACACACAGGCTTGTCGTTCATGAGAAACCACATTTCAGGGTTTTTTTCTCTTCCACATAACGAAGAAGCAGATAGTGGATCATTCGTCCATTGAAATTGATGAAGCATTTTGACAATTTTCTAAACTGACCGAAACAGGAACGCTTCCACATTTTCTTAGTTTTTGATCCCTCAACACTTTGTGAAATTTATCTAACAAGGTTAGCCTGCTCCTAACATAAATTTTTGCTAAAAAAGAATCATAATCAATCTGTCAATTAATCAAACTATACTTTTCAACATTAATTGTCTTTGCACAATATGACAAGAACAAAGAATCGACATCTTCTGTAGCACTAGACTTCTTTGAACCATCCTCATAAACATAATCATCACTCTCAACTCTACCTAGCTCCTTCATCACCATCCACACTACACTCATCCATCTTTTTTTTTCATCTTGGCTAACTTCTTCACTACTTCTTTTTTTATTCTTATTGAAAGAAATAATCCCTTTGATTATTCTTATTAATGAAAGACATATATATATACAAGTTACAATAGGAGAATCATATTCCTATTTTATATCTAAAATCATATTCTATACAATTAATGTAATAGTATAATTCTAATTATGGTACAAGACTAACTCTACCAAATATACAATATACAATAATAATGTCACCGTTCACGGATGAACAGTAACTGTGTGGACCCCATTCTCTAACACACCCCCGCAGTCATAGCGGGCGGTCTTCGTACGCTAAGACTGTTTCTAAAATCTTCAAAAAGGACTGAGGGAAGATCCTTTGTAAAGATGTCTGCAATTTGATATCTCGAAGGAACATGGCAGACGCGTACTTGTCCTTTTGATACCATTTCTCGAACAACGTGAATATTCATCTCTATGTGTTTAGTACGCTGGTGCTGAACTGGGTTACCAGAAAGGTAGATGACACTTATATTATCACAATACACCAAGGTAGCTTTCTCAATAGGACAATGATGATCTAAAATAAGATTTCGTAACCAATATGATTCGGAGACCACATTAGCTATCCCTCGATACTGGCCGCGACTTGAACGCGAAAGCGTGGGACGACGCCGCGCACTACGACCAAGTTGTTACCCAAAAACATACAATATCCAGACGTAGACCGTCTGGTGTCCGGACAACCACCCCAATCATCATCTGTATAGGAGACCAATGTAGATGTCGACGAAGGATACAAATGCAAACCGTACTCAAGTGTTCTCTGAATGTACCTAAGAATGCGTTTGAGTGCATTCATATGTTCAACTCTGGGATCATGCATAAACAAACACACCGCCGTCCGTCACGTGAACGCCGACATCTTGGGCGGCGCAGAAGACTACGATACCGGCCTGATCTTCATATGGACAACCAGCTATAGCACCCAACTTGGGTTTAGTATCAACTGGAGTAGAAGTGCACTTACATGATGACATCCCAACCCTCTCAATGATATATGTTGCATACTTCCTCTGTGATAAGAATAATCCGTCTGCATGACGAGTGACTGCAATTTCTAAAAAATAACTCAATGGGCCCAAGTCTTTCATGGCAAACTCAGAACTGAGCATTGTCATAATAGACCTTCGCAAAGCATCAGAAGAGGCAGTCAAGATAATATCATCAACATATAACAATATATAAGTCATGGAAGAACCCCGACGATATATGAATAATGAATTATCAGATCTGTTGTGCGAAAAATCCATAGTCGAAACAAAGTCAGCAAACCTCTTATATCAAGCCCGTGAAAACTGTTTGAGCCCATACAAGGACTTCTTCAATAGACATACATGATTAGGATATCTAGTATCCCTAAACCCCAAAGGTTGATGCATATATACTGTCTCCT
The DNA here is from genome assembly GCA_029844215.1 of Przewalskia tangutica. Taxonomy (NCBI): domain Eukaryota; kingdom Viridiplantae; phylum Streptophyta; class Magnoliopsida; order Solanales; family Solanaceae; genus Przewalskia; species Przewalskia tangutica. Next base: position 95,104,003 of record CM056732.1, on the reverse strand, counting down.
GAAGATTACCATGTAGGAAAGCATTCTTCACATCTAGCTGATGAATGGGTCAAGATTTTGAAAGAGTCAAGATAAGCACAGTGCGAATGGTAGTCGGCTTAACCAGCGGGATAAATGTCTCACCACAATCCACACCAACCTGCTGAGTCTTACCACCACCCACAAGTCTAGCCTTATGCCTTGCAAATAAACCATCAGAATTTTTTTTATGAACAAAAATCAACATAGACCGAATAATATTAACACCAGATGGACGGGGTACCAACTCCCACGTCTTATTATCAATAAGAGCATTATATTCCTCGATCATGACAATTTTCCAATTAGGGTCATTAAAAGCGGACACAGGATTATGGGGTAAGTGAGATTTAAGAACATTAGAATTCAAATTAAAATGTGTCTTTGGTTTATAAATATCCCGTTGACTACGAGTGACTGGACCAAGACTTTAGGCAGGATTGAGTGAATTTTGGGAAGTGTGGGAAATGTCGGAGTTTTCCGTCAAAGGTGCCGCGGTGCGAATTCATCGCAGACTCATTGGATATTAGGCGCGGTCGACTCGCAGTGTTTGGTGCCACGGCGCCAGTGCGCGCCGACGATTTGACGGGTTTGACGTATTTTCTGGGTTTAACGTATTTTCTGGCAAACCTGAAAAATGATGGAGAACATAGGGGGAGATAGCATCATTCAAAAAATCATAAGAACTAGACACGGGTTTTTCTACTTTAGAAAAGGGAAATTGGGATTCATCAAAGAAAATATGACGACTAATGATGATTCGTTTAGAGGACAAATCAAAACATTTATAACTACGGTGATTTGACGAAAAACCCAAAACTACACAAGGAGTAGAACGTGCCTGAAGTTTTTTTATTGTAGTGGATGAAAACAGTGGATAACATAAGCATCCGAAGACCCTAAGATGAGTGTCTGACGGAGACTTATTGTATAACACTTTTAGAGGGGATGAATATGTCAAACCTTTAAAGGGAAAAATATTTAGGAGATCGGTAGCCATTTGTAGTGCATGATGCCAAAATAATGAAGGAACAGAAGAATGAACCAATAAAGTGCGGACAATATTATTAATGGTATGAATTTTTCACTCAGCTTTCCCATTTTGTGAAGACGTATGAGGACAAGAAAAATGAAAATTTATTCCATTTTGAGCACAAAACTCCCTAAATTCTCCATTATCATACTCTTTGCCATTATGACATTGAATATTTTTTATTTTCCGTTCGAATTGTGTTCTTATGAAGGCTCTAAATTTTATGAAGATGGAAAAAACTTGAGATTTTTTCGCAATTAGAAACGTCCATAAATATTTAGTATAGTAATCTAAGAATAGAACATAATAGCGATGACCCATAGAACTGAGAACCGGAGATGTTCATAAATCACTATGAATGATTTCAAATGTCATAGAAGTATTCGACTTTGAAGCTACAAGTGGTAATTTAATAATCTTTCCCAAAGCACATGATCGCAAATCGAGTACGCCACGCGAAGGAGCAAGAGTCGCAGCGGATGACATAGCTTGACGCGAGACACTGGGACTTGGTGTGATTGGATAGAGGTCCTCCCCCACTGTTACACCTCATGAGATGACTCCCCGTCTTGAAATCCTTCACAGAAAATTCAAATGGATCAAAATTAATAGAAATTCAGTTATCAGTTGTGAATTTACGGACATATACTAAATTTTTAATTAATTTTGGGACATGAAGGATATTTTTCAGGACAAGTGGTGGATGAGGAGGGGACAAAGTTTTATGACCATAACCCTTAATTGGAAAAGAATTGTCATTACCAACAGTTATACCACGATTAGTGCTCAAGTATACTAGATCACTGGATCGCTCATACGCCGTCCGAACCCCGAGTCCTGGACCGGGAGTGAGCCGTGGCGCGTATACGGCCGGTATCGAGCCGCGCGCCAGAGCGTGGCGCCGCGCTCAGAAGGCCGAAGTCATCGCACACAGCAGTCCGACCCATCGCCATCGACCGTGGGCCCCGTGGGTTCCGTGGATTGCTGCCAGTTGCTCCCGTTGTTGCCGCCACGGTTCTTGCCATTATTCTTCCGATTCTGGCCTTTCTTACCACCCCCGTTATTGTGATTTTGGATCACGTTGGCTGGATTTAAAGGAGAAAAGTTGGAAGCAGTCATCATGCCAACAGGACTGGCCCCAATCGCTACTTTCTTAGCCAAATCGACTTCTTCCAAAGTGAGCATAGAACGAGCTTGATAAAATCTTGACAGGGGGTTACTATGACTAGAGATGACAGTGGATCCTGGACCCGGTCCGGATCCGGTGAATCCAAATCCGTTTTATAGGATATAGATATTTAAATTTTGGCCATTATGGATCGGATCTGGATATGAATTTTGTCTTTGAGAACCGTATCCAGTCCAGATCCGACCCGTGGATCCGTTTTGTATTAAATACAATATACATTTAATTTACTCTTGAGCAAAGTTCATTCTTTTCCACATCATGGACTTTTACAAATTCGCGGCTGAATGCCACTTCTCCACCAGACAACTGTCCCAGTAGCTTTCAACAAGTTCACAATTTCAAGAAGGCACTCTGAAATAACTGAGCACAGCCAATTCTATCTACTAGAGCAAACCCGACATTTATTTTCTAATCCAGTAAACACTGAACTTTTTAATTCAATTTATCTCTACATTTATTTCTTTTTTTTTTGCTTTGTTTATTTCAGTTCATGTATGAAGATTGTATTAGTTCTTAGTGTGACTATGGCTAGGAGCTAATTACTTTGTTAGGGATTTCCTTGTGATTCTCTTGAAACTCTTATTCATGAATTAATACATTAGTTGGTTTCTTCTTCACTTATTTAAGATTTATTCAATAGTTGTTTTGATTGCTTGGTAATTAATTGATCACTAATTATCATAACTTATATGATTTCTAATCGAAATTCGAAAGAGGAGATTGTGAATATGCTATAGTTGAATAAACATAGGTTTAAATCGTGGACGAAAGTACCCCGATACTTGTGTAGCTTAATAGGTTATTTCTCTTAATCCTCCTTTGTAGTCAATCTTGTCACCAAAATGTAGATGGGTTCTCCATTGGGGTTGAGTGTTTATATTACCTTAACAGGAGTATAAAACGATCTAGTTAACCTGCTATCTTAACGTAGAAGAAGAAGTTAGTCTAATTGCATTAAGGATTGAATAGAGTTGATAGTTGATGATCTTGGAAGCCCTAATTCTCCATCATAACTGATTTAAATCAAAGTATTTTCATAATTAGTTTATTTCCTGCATTATTAGTTTAAGAATTCCAAATCAATTAACGTTAACCAAATAGAAACTAAAGCATAGATAATCGGTACTTGAAAACCAGTCCTTGAAGACGATATTCGGTCTTACCCAGACTATATTACTTGTCACGACACGTGCACTTGCGTTAGTGTGTGCATAAATCGCGCATCACTGACATACTTTCCATATTATTTTGTGATGATGGGAAGGTGAGAGACTGAGAGTGAGTGATTGCCTCCGAGGTTTCTGCCGGAGAGCGGGAGTGATTGCCTCCGAGGTTTCTGCCGGAGAGCGAGAGTGATTGCCTTCGAGGTTTTTGCCGGAGAGCGGGAGTGATAGCCTCCGAGGTTTCTGCCGGAGAGCGGGAGTGATTGCCTCCGAGGTTTCTGCCGGAGAGCGGGAGTGGTTGCCTCCGAGGTTTCTGCCGGAGAGCGGGAGTGATTACCTCCGAGGTTTCTGCCGGAGAGCGGAAGTGATTGCCTCCGAGGTTTCTGCCGGAGAGCGGGAGTGGTTGCCTCCGAGGTTTCTGACGGAGAGCGGGAGTGATTGCCTCCGAGGTTTCTGCCGGAGAGCGGAAGTGATTGCCTCCGAGGTTTCTGCCGGAGAGCGGGATTGATAGCCTCCGAGGTTTCTGCCGGAGAGCGGGAGTGATAGCCTCCGAGATTTCAGTCAGAGAGCAGGAGTGATTGCCTCCGAGGTTTCTGCCGGAGAGCGGGAGTGATTGCCTCCGAGGTTTCTGCCGGAGAGCGGGAGTGATAGCCTCCGAGGTTTCTGCCGGAGAGCGGGAGTGATTGCCTCCGAGGTTTCTGCCGGAGAGCGGGAGTGATTGCCTCCGAGGTTTCTGCCGGAGAGCGGGAGTGATTGCCTCCGAGGTTTCTGCCGGAGAGCGGAAGTGATAGTCTCTGAGGTTTCTGCCGGAGAACGGGAGTGATAGCCTCCGAGGTTTCTGTCGGAGAGCGGGAGTGAGAGAGGTGACATTGCATTTCATTGCATTCATCCACTCATATTTTGACTGATCATTTGGTGAATTATGCCTGTTTTGGTTGATTTCATGATTTCTTTACGCTTTACTTGTATATGATACGTGACCATGCCTGATTGCTCTATGTGCTACTTGTTGGTTTCAACTTCTTCATGCGTTATCTATTCACTGTCGGCATATGATGCTTACCGGTACTAGTGTTGTACTGATACTACTCTTGCTGCACTTTTGATGAGTGCAGAGTACGATCCAGGTTCCAGTTTTACGCTCTGTGGCTGATTCGCGAGGTGGACATCTTCTAGTCATTCATGGTGAGCTACTTGGTCGTCCGTGGCCCCTGAAGGGCTTCTTAGTTAATTCTATTTTTCTTTGGTTATTGACAGACAGTATGTAGCCTTCAGGCATTCTTTCAGACTTTTATTTTTCAGATTTGTTAGTGCTCTTGTACCCTTTTGACCAGATTTTGGAAAATTAAGTATTTAAGACTTATAATTTCTTTTCCTTGTTTATTTTTCCGCTGATTTACCTTGTTAATGAGAATGTGGTTCGCCTACTCGGGGGAATAGGGTAGTTGCCATCACGACTCGTGATTTGGGTCGTAACATCTTCTCTTCCAGAACAACCATCTCAGCGTTAATGGGTTCTGCCGGCTTCCTAGCAAGCGGCGCCCAAAGTCCTTGTTGTTTTAACAAGACTCGCATCTTTATCTGCCACAGACTAAAATTGTTTCTTCCCGTAAATTTGTCGATTTTCACATTTATTTCAGACATCTTTCAAACAAATAAATTCGGCTCTGATACCAATTTGTTATAGCGGAAGCAATTTAAACAGAAGAAAGAATAATAATAAATCTAAAGGACACAAACGATTTAACGTGGTTCACTAACAATGTGTTAGCTACGTCAACGGGCAGAAGAGAGAAATTTTTTATTGATCTTGAGGAATACAATTTTTAGAATTTCTCTGGATTGTATTTCAGATTGCTTATTAGGTTATGACCTATGGGGTTTATATAGAGTACCCCTTACACAGACGAAGAAAAAGTTTTTCAAACAGAAAAGAAAAGTCAGTATAAGTCAGTATAGGAAGGGCACGCGAAATAGACAACTTCTTCGTTTTTGGGCTGAAAAAGCTCGTCGATCCAAATGAATCATTCTTCTGGTCTCTCTTCGCTCCCCACCCCGAAATTGACCCATTACTAGGCTACGGTGGTCGTTTTTTCATCTTCCCTTTATTCCCTAGTGTAAATTCATTTTTCAAAGTTACTAGGTAATTAGTGAAGAGGTTTATAAAAGTGACAAGCTTGGTGGAAAGCTCTTATCTTAGGAGGAAAGCTAAGTATGCCCGAGTAATCTTGATATTGGTTGGTTTGAGGTTTCTTTAGTTTTATACTAACAAGCAAGCTTCGCGATCGCCGACTCTACAGTTAGCCCCAAGATTACTAGAGAAGGCCTATGCGAAGAAAAGGCATGTCCATCATCAAAGCAAGCCCAAGTCCATGCAAGAAGGCCCTCCAGATCTGTCCAAATTCAAAGCCCGTCGATTTTCCAAACAGAAAATGAAAAGAATTTATAAATATGGTATAAACCTAATATACCCTGATTTAAGCCATATTTCAACAGTTACATTTCATAAGCTTTAGAATTACAATCGCACGTACTTAGTAGTGAAGTGATGGAATAAAGGAAAGAGTAGAGTATTTCAGAGTGTTGATATGTAATGTAATAAAGCTTGTGTTATGATTTTTATTTGTAAAACTATACCATATACATGTATCTTTAAACGATTTATATGAAGTGCAATAAGGGTGAGGCAATGCGCAAAACGAGTTCTCTAAGGGGCCGTTTTGTTCGAAGGATAAGGTGTTTATGTCTGACTTAAATTTTGAGATTAAATTTATTTCATATTTAATTGGAGATATTAGCTAAAATTGGTACTATTTTTATACCAAAATTTTGATACACTATAACTTATTTCATATGGAAGGTAGGATAAGTTTTTCAAATTATTGTTTAGAATTATAATTCTTGGATATCCCAGTTTTAAACCAAACGATCCACAAGTTATTTTTTAATGAGTAGTTGCAAACGTTAAAGGAATTTATTTTATTGAAAATAATATTAAATATTATATGTACTGATAGTGTAAAGATTTATTACATTAAACAGTTTATTTATCATCTTTATTAAATTATCAATTACTGTTTATTAAGTGAATTATTTACAATTATCTAATACAGCACTAAAGAAAAACAATGCTACAACCTGTCACTATATTTATTTTTCTCTTAAGCGTGTTAAACATTAAATTGGTGATGATGATTACTAGTGGGATTCTGCTTAATGTCAATAGGTTAGTTATAATTACTCCGTATTTGCTATGTCCTTATTTTTAGAGTTAATTTATTAAAGTAACAATACTATTAAAATTGATTAATTTATTTAAATTTTATAAAAAATGATCCAAACTTTTTCTCTCTCCCATTACTTTCTTTTATTATTAGTTTCCTGTTTTCTAAAGAAAAACCGACCCCTACACTCACTTTCTCTCTCTACCAATTCCGGAGAGATGGTCGCCGTTAATCAATTTTTGGCGAATATTCCGGCGATATAATAGGTACCTGAGATCTGATCGAAATAATTGAAACTTATTTCCGATCCACCAATGGATCCGAATGGTGATGCTTATCAGTTTACTTTGGATTTATACATTTACTTTCGATTTTGGTGGTGTATTTTTACGTCAGCTTCGTACACGCAGCGAAATTTAAAAATTTATGTTTCAAATCCGACGATGGTCGAACTGCAGTATAGTATGATAAGTAATGAAAAATACAAACAGTAAATGTAAAACTTCGAGCGAAGACTTACATTTTGGAAGCAGTCAGTCAAGCAGTTGAATCTTCAATCTTTGTGTAGTCCGAGGGTGCACACGCAAACGTCTCTCGATTTGTAAGTTCTGGAGAATTGTGATGTAATTTGCTAAGTCAGGAATGTTAGGGATTCTGACAGAGCTTTAGAAGAGATTGACCTCTCTTAGGTTTTGATGTATTGAAATGAGAAGATGAGCCTCCTATTTATAGGATAAAATAAGAGCTCAAGGGTTTCAGTAGGGTCAGGCCCAGCAGAAACGAACTGGGCAAAATTCGGACTGCCAGACCACGTCCTGGCACCGCGGTTCCATCCTATTATCTGCCCACTTTTCCATTTTAATGTCTCGGTCATCAACCGAACATTTAGGTATCTCCTTCTAATTACATACTTCAATCGACGGAACATTTGACTTAGTGTTACCCTTCATGTTTACATATCGTCACTAATTACATTAGGATCTTCACTAACTCCTGATCGCGGAAGACGAACCCAATATGTAAAGTTTAACTACACAAAATATGTGAAATGAACCTATATGTGAGAAGATAAAATCCCTTCATTCATGACACACTCAATCAAGCTTAGAATTTGTCAAGTGTCTATCCAAATGATTTGATTATTATAACGCATCTATATTAGTTGACAACAGGACCATGTCATAGACATGTCAATTGCATTGGTCAATGACTTAGTCAACCCAATACCATATGAGTACCTGAGTGTTCACTCGAATATAAATTCAAGGAATGAATTCTTTCTTGGTTCACATACCACCTTTAATCTACTTCGTAATGCACCCAAAACAAGCCGCATTTCAACCTATAAGACATTTGAGCTTAGGACAGGATCAAAGTACATTACTCTGTAAACAAGATGATATTGACCTCAAGTCTAAGAACTTTTATCTCCCACACGCCGATGACATTATAGGCATATAACAAAATAGTACATCAGCAGGGCGTACCAATACTTCAACAAGTATCCATGTGTCCATCACGAGTTGTCATAACTCGTAGCAAGTGAGACATACTACATCCCTTAAGGATATGATGCAGACCACATGTCGACGTATCGCATATCATCGATATCCCAATTTTGATGATCACTAGTCGAGGTAATTTAAGAGTTACGTTATAATATTAATTCTCATATCATTAATAAACATGTAACCTCTAGGGATGCATTTATAGAATATTATAAACAATCAACTAATAATTCAACAAATGCAAAATTGCCATAATATTAATCATCATTAATATAAATACGAATGTGTATAAAGTACATTGTGTCCTAATACAGATTGTCTCTAGGACATACATATACTTTCAGTGTATATGGGAGTTAGTGGTGTTGAGGTTTTTTTTTAATAATAGTATATGAGTGTATATGTTGGTATATGAGTGTATATGAGTGTTTATGGAAGTTGGCGTTGTTTTAAGTTATTTTTTTGTATAATAGTGTATATGGGTGTTTTATATATATAGGTATATAAATATGAATACCTTATTTTGATTTTTTTTGTAATGTAAATGAGCAAATTGTATATTTTTGAATTTTTTGACTTTTTTTCCCCTGAAATAAAGGGCTTAAATTTTGGACACGTGAAGTACTTAATTATCTTAATTCGTACGAGGTTTCATATTTTCAACTCAAACCAGCTGAGTCCAATGACCACGGATATGACAATAAATATTACACTTGGAACATAAATTCATATCCCTATATAGCCAAAATAGTTGAAAGAGTGTTCGTTGACAGGTAAACGATGAACACTAACGCAATCCTTAATTGCCACCAGTTCAACATAAATCCTAAATATTTTACTAATTAATATCTAAAACAACTAATTCGACATGGAAATTGTTTTTTGTAAATTCAAGAAAGCTTTTTCATATCGTACAAAGCCCATGAACCAAAATTCAAAATTATCTTCAGTCACAATCTCGATGTACTTTTGAGATGGTTTGTTCTCGTTTACACTAGGATGAGCTCTTTTAATTTTCTTCACTGGAATAACCACCTGCATAAATCAAATTTCCAATATGAGAAATGTTTCACTCAACATAAAATCTGTGAAATCTAATGATTTGGTGCATTCGCCATTGTTTGTAGATCACAAAGATTGACCTCCCGATCATAAGTTTGTCCAATAACGTCTTTCCAAAAACCATTTACAACAAAGAAGGGGTACTGCAAAAAAAACTTAGCACCATAAAAAAGTTTCTTCTTCATCTGCTAGCACCGAATGATGCATTCCTACCCGCAAACGAGCACTAAGACATTAAGACATTAAGACAATGTCATTTGACCATTCTTTAAAGTTTAAATTCCTAGAAACTATGACTTTTAAGGCATCCACCTCTTCGGGGAAATACAAAACTAAAGTCAATGGAAAAGGGTTACCCTAGTTGATTTACGTCCCTAACTTTACCCAATTTTTACCTACTTGTGGTGAACTAAAGAATTTTGGACAAAGTATAGTCGCTTGTGCTCAACCCATTTCAATAAATCCTCCCAAATTTGACTTAACCCTTCCATTAAATGAATTGTAACTAACCTTGTAAGGTGTTCTAAGAATTCCACCAGATGGGAAAGGAACTGATATGTGCCTTTCACTGCAGAAAGCTATTTTATCTGTGGATATGAATAAAATCCCAGCAATTGGACCCGCTGTTGTGTACAAATAACACTGTGATGCCTTGAGAAGCTTCTCTCCTTCATTCACATTAAACATATGTCTAAATATATTTCTTCTCCCTCCTTCTTTCACTATTTTCAATTTCCCCTTCACCGTTTCTGAAAACTTTGGCCCCAATTTCACTGCAACACATCAAAAAAGATTATTTTTTTGTTTGTAAAGAAGTAAAAAAAAGGAAAAGAAATGAATAATATAATTAGATGTACGTACCATGCTCACGAATTCTGTATGCATAACTTTTTGCCTTCTTCCCCAGTTTCTTGTTCTGAATAATTATAGCAGAATCATCTTGACCTGCAATTAATGTATAAATAAAAAAGTTAAGAAAATTTGATTTTTATTTCTTCAACCTTTTTTAATGATCAAAGGCGGATCTACTATACTCCCTCTGTTTCAAAATAATTTTTGGTTTTAATTTAATACGAAGTTTAAAAAAAAATTGAATCTTATCTTAGATTAAAGATGTATAAAATGTATCAAATATCCTTTAATTTTCTGGTCTTAAATGTAGAATATTGTAATTCTCTTTGATTTCTTCTCATTGATATAATATTAGAGTAGTTAACAATTGTAATCATAATCGAATGAAGATATCTACTTTATAATATGATATTAGTTACAGAATATATGGAAAATATGTCAATTTAAGAGTTGTCAAAAAAGTAAAGAGATAATTTTTTAAAACAAATCAGATTTAAAAAAAGGAAGACAGACATTTTGAAACGGAGAAAGTTAGTTAGTTCGACAGAATGCGTTAATTTTGATCGCATCTTATATATTTGTGTTGCTTTGCCTGATTATGCTTTATCAGGAGTCGAGGGTCTTCCGAAAACAACCGCTCTACCTATCAAGATGAAATGAGGTCGATGTACATTCTACTACCCTCCCAGACCCACATCGTGGGATTTTCACCGAGTATGTTATTGTTGTTGTTATATATTTGTGTTAAAAGATCTACATTTATTTCGAACCCCGTAAATTAAAAGACTCTGATCTCCAAACACAGGAAATAAAAAGGAAATTTGAACATACTTGGAGTAATTCTTGGGGAATAATCTGAAGAAGATGGGCTGTGAAGAGCACTGAGAGATTCAGAATCTTGAGAAAAAGAAGAATGCCTTTCTGGAGTTGTCCCAAATGAAGAGCTCATGCCCAAAGAGCTGCCAGAAGAATTTTGAAGATCCTCAAAATGGTGATGTTCCAGCTTCATGTTGAGTTGAATATTTTGAATAAAATAGAAATGATTTGCGTGTGAAAGTATAGGAGGAAGGAGTGAACATATTTAAAGGAGTGGTCGGCGACACAGTACTCCAGTAGACAAGATTCTAAACTACCCCCACTGTTTACCTCAACTTGGACTACAATAATTAATAATACTACATGCAGCCAAAAAATAACGAAAGTGGGGCCATTCTTCTGGAAATTATACTATTGGTTTTGAATTCTAAGGTAGGATAACAATTTGGTACGTTTGAGATAGATTATTGTACATGTTAAATAATTTTAAGCACAAATATAAAATCAAGACCTCAGTTGTTATGTCGAATCCATAACTTCAGCACATTACCCAGTACTAATACATTAATTTTCTAATTTCTAACTAATAAATCTTTTGGTGTCCAGGTTCTTGTTTATCATGTCTCGACTGTTTCATTGTATACTTTCACTCATTTTATTAACTTCTAGACAATGTCCTTCATGCTTCTTTACTTTTCAATTTCCTCCTCATAGAATTATGATGTAACGGAGATGAAACTGCATGTTCGTTGGTATAAGATAAAACAGCACTCACATATCCTCCTCAAAGAACTGCTTAATTAATAATTCATTTCTCTCAAATTTATGTGACACCGGATACGAATTTTAAGAAATAAAAGAAGATTTTATTATGTTTACTAAATATTCTTACTTTAGTGTCTATTTTTGTTGATTTTTCTTCACAATAAGTACATCTTCAAAATTAAGTGGAACCCAATAAGGATAAAATAGAGATTGTGCAATTAAATAGTTGTTAAATAAGAAAATGTGACATTTTTTTTTTGGACAAACTAAAAAGTAAATGATGACACATAAATTGAGACGGGGAGTAAACAACACAACATATGTGATATGAAAAGGAAGCACGTTGACATGAAAAGGAAGCACGTTGACGTCAAATAGTTGTAATATATTTCCTCCCGATCAAAAAGAGTATTTACTTAGTCATTAATACACAACTTAAAAAAATTATAACTTCTAGACAAAAATAAGGAATTTGACTAACATGATCCTAATTAAATATGTATTGATAATTGAAATTTGATCACCTAACACTTAATAAGAATAAATATGAAAAAGTAGATTTTTTATTATTATTTAATAAGTGAACACTCTATTTTACTAAAAAATAAAGGTTAAGTAAACATTCTTTTTTATCCGGATTGCGGTAAAGGGAAAAAAGATCTTCTTTGTCCAACAAAAGGTGGAGAAAAAATCAAACGAAAAGGTAAAGAACATAATTTCACAAAAGAAAGATTAAATAAGTACACTCTCACATAACAGACGATACATATGTCACATCCGAGGAACCTAAAAATGATAAGAGCAGCTACCCGCAAGGATAGTCAAGTTAGTTATGTGATGGCGAGCCGCAAGATTCTGAGTTCGATCCCCGCATAACCTTTTGGTTGATGCATCGCGCATGACTGCTGAGTGTGGTTAATCGGTTGACGTGGTTTGCAGGCTATTGCGTCAGTCCGGGATTTACCCTGTGCACACTCAAAAGAGTAGCGGCTGCGGGTTCCTTCGATAAAAAAAAAAAAAAAAAAAGAAGATAAGAGCAGCTGAAGTAGTTACGCATGCAAGCCACCAACTTGGAAAATAAGTAGAATTGTGGGAAATCCTAATTAAAAATGCATTTCTAAAATTCTAGAAAGACCACAAAGTTGACTTGCTTTCCCCCCCTGATTTCGTAATTATGCTATACTAAAAATCCCTACGTAAGTACATTTTGTTCTTGTATGGATTGACTGCATTACAAAGACACTTCCCCCTCTTTGGCAGCTCTCAACATTAAGTCGATTGTATCATCACATGATGCAGATCGAAAACCTGAACTTTCATAATTAGCATGGCTGCTTTACCACCTAATTTAAGATTAATAACTATTATCTCTTATTAAGCATATACTTAAATAAATAAAATATATTTTTTAACATCGTAAACTTTTGAATGCATGAGATAATTTTACAAACCTAAATATGGTATCAAAAGAGGCATAAGTCTTGAGTTCAAATCACCATCCCCTATTATGAAAGAAAAATATTCACATACAACATAATTAAGTAAATAAACAGTCCACATGTAACGCCCTCTCTTTTAATCTTAATTTGCATCTGTTCTTGATCTCATTCATGAAGAGTATGTTTGCTGCTACTTTCATGGGACTTTCCCAAAGTTGAGTTATGCATTTATGTTCTTTTGATTTATATAATTTTTTCTTTTCGTTCTTTGTTATGTTAGTGGGACAATATAATTAAGTATAGTTTTTAACGTTTGTAGCCCCTGTAATTGATAGTCAAACTTTGGTCCGAACAACGAATATCTCCTGTCATTCCATGCAGAGACTTGTCAAAAGCCAAGACTGAGAAACACGTTTCTTGAATAAATTAATTGAAGATTGTCGCTGGTGGAATTATATAAATATATATTACAATATTTTTTCTAGAGTTCTTTGACTTCTTTCATCATATGACCCTACCACATATGCTATTGATCATAATGTTAAGTCGCACAACGAATATACCGTTCTCTTTTTAATACTCTAATTAATATTAAGTGGTTTGATTAATTAGAGATACTTATTCATTCATTGTTAATTAAGTGAACTCAAAAATAAACCTTTGAAGATTGAACAAGCTCCAAATTATCTAGAAAAAATGGAATAAAGTCAGGTCCCATTTATTTTCACTTAATAAAAAATATAAATGTCTTGTGTTTTAACTAATTACTCTTCGAGCTTTTATTTGATTTGTTGGATTACTCGAAACGTATCAATGAAATATCTATTCTGGAAGATGATATTAATCTTCGTTTGGGGAGTCTTTCATTAATATCAAGGTATATATAGAGTACAATATTCATCCCTTATACAATAGGAATACTAAGCATATACAAAATAGGAATCATAGTCTTACCATAATTATATTTACACAATATATGGAAATATTCTAATTATTAGTAGGGAATATATTGTTTCCTATATTTACACGTTTACACACCACCTTAGTCGGAGCGAGAGGAGGTCGGACGCTGAGAATGGATCTGAAGTCAAGAAACAACTGTGTGTGAAGTCCTTTGGTAAATATGTCAGCATACTGATAGGATGATGGAACACGTAACACTCTGACATGGCCTAGAGCAACTTTCTCACGAACAAAGTGTAAGTCTATCTCAATGTGCTTGGTTCGCTGATGCTGAACCGGATTATGAGACAAATAGATGACAGATATGTTATCACAGTACACAATAGATGCCTGACACAAAAGACACTGAAGTTCTAACAGTAAGTTTCAGAGCCAACAAATCTCAGCTACTACATTTGCAACGCCTTTGTACTCAGCCTCGACACTGGATCTAGATAGGGTAGCATGTCGCTTGGCAGACCAAGAAATCAAATTATCCCCTAAGAAAACACAAAAGTCGGAGGTGGAGTGTCACATGTTCGGACACCCTGCCCAATCTGCATCTGTATATGAGAGCAACATGTTTGGCGCATAGGGGTATAAGTGCAAACCATAATCAAGGGTACCCTTAATGTATCGAATGATACGCTTAAGAGTAGTGAAATGAGACTCGAGGTACGTGCGTGAATAAGCACACTTTGAACAACATAAGCTATGTCCGCCCAGTAAATGTGAGATATCAAGTGCACCGCAAGTGCTCCTATCTGAGTAGGATCGAGACTGAGCACCATCCATGATCGAGCTTAGATTTCGAATCGACTGGAGTAGTCATAACTTTGCAATTCGCCATCTTAGCCATGTACACTATCTCCTATGCATACTTACGCTGACACAAGAACATATGATTGGCAGACCTGGTCACTGATATCCCCAAGAAATAACTCAGCTTTCCCAAATCAGTCATTGCAAATTCGGACTTAAGCAAGACAATAATCTCATTTTTTCAATCTATCTGAGGAGGCAGTCATAACAATATCATCCACGTACAGTAATAAGAAAGCAGTGCTACTACCTCGATGAAAAATGAAAAGTGATGTATCACTCTTGCTACATACAAACTAAATCTGCAAGATATACCTGGCAACGCGATCATACCACGCACGGGGAGCCTGTTTCAGGCCATATAGTGACTTACGGAGACGACCCACATAGTGAGGGACTGCTGGATGGGTGAACCTGCACGACGATGCATATCGCTTTCTCTCAGGTCCCCATGTAAGAATATATTCTTCACATCAAGTTGATGGATCGACCAGTGTTTGCCCATGGAAATGCTCAAAACTGTACGAATAGTAGCCGGTTTGACAACCGGGCTGAAGGGCTCTCCACAATCAATGCCCTCCTGCTAATTTGTGCCATTAGCCACAAGACGGCCTTATACATCTCAAGATCCCTATTGTCTTTGAACTTGTGATGAAAAAGCCACATACATCAAATTACATTCACCCCCGCAGGTCTAGGTACTAGATCCCACGTGTGATGTTTAGTTAAAACATTGAATTCCTCATACATAGCCGTATTCCAATTAGGGTCTTGTTTGGCCAATTTTGGGCTATTTGGAAGTGGAGAGATGGTTTGAGCAGACAAGTTGAAATGGACTTTGGATTTGAAGATTTCATGGTTTGAGCAGACAAGTTGAAATGGACTTTGGATTTGAAGATTTCATGATTTGAGCAGACAAGTTGAAATGGACTTTGGATTTGAAGATTTCATGGTTTGAACGAGTTTTCATTGGATGAGTAGGGACAGTGGGTGGCGGAGTGGTGTATGAGACGATGGGTAAAGTCGGATAAGGAGAAGGTGGGGGTGAAGCCGTCGGAGGAGTCACGGCTCCTGGATCGAGCACCGCGACGCTAGAATGTTGACATGCTTCTCTGAAGTTTGGGCGTGGCGGCGCCTCAGCACAGGTCCGCGGTGCTGTCGACGGTATTCCTGAAGATTGCTCACTGAAATCAGGCGTCGTGGCGCCTCCCTTTGGGGTCGTGGCTCTGACGACGGAACAGAGGACGTGAGCTGTTTGAGGATGAGGGGAGACATGGCAGGCTCGTCAAGAAATAAGTAGTCCGGTTTTTAGAATTTTGGAAGATTCGAAAACGAGAATGTGGTCTCGTCGAATGTGACGTGAGTAGATATGTGGATTTGACGAGTCGACAAGTCATAGCATAGATAGCCCCTATGGTTTGGCGGGAATCCAAGGAAGACAGAGGGAGTAGACCGAGGAGCAAGCTTGTGAGGGGCGGTAGAACTGAGGTTGGGATAGCACATACAACCAAAAATACGTAGATGATCATATGAAGGGACTCTATGATAGAGGATTTCGGTAGGGGTCATATTGTGAAGAGTGCTAGTAGGAAGAACATTTAGAATGTATTCTGACATTTTAACAGCATATACCCAGAAGGAAGGATGGAGGGAGGCATGAATCAATAGGGTGCGAATCATATTGTTAATGGTACGTATGATTCTTTCAGTTTACCGTTTTGTGGTGAGGTGTGAGGGCAGGAAAAGTGAAAAACAATGCCATTATTTGTACAAAACCGGTGAAACATAGAGTTATTGTATTCACGACCATTATCGCACTGAAATGATTTTATGCTTTTTTCAAATTGTGTGTGGATAAACTTGCGAAACTCAAAAAATTTGGCAAACACTTCCGATTTAAATTTAAGAGGATATAACCAAACATAGTGTGAAAAATCATCAAGCAACACAAGATAGTATTTATGACCGAGAGAACTAGAGATAAAAGATGTTCATAAACCGGCATGTATAATATCAAAAAGAGCAAGTGTAACACTAGTAGATGATTTAAACGGAAGACGAATATATTTGCCTAAAGAGCAAGAAACATAATTTTGGGCAAGTTTCCCATTATAAGCAATGAAATTGTTGCTTTAAGAAAATTAAAAACTGGGACTCCTGGATGACCAAACCTATTATGCCAAGTTGAAGAAGAAACAACCGCTAGAGTGACGGGAGAGCAAGATCTGGCAGCGGAGGTGGAAGTGAATGGATAGAGATCCCCCATGCTATTGCATCTCGTAAGAGGTGTCCCCGTATGAAGATCCTTCACAGTAAAATCAAAAGGGTCAAAATCCACGGAGACAGAATTATTACAAGTAAATTAGCGGACAGATATGAGGTTCTTAATCATGTGTGGGGCATATAGGGTGTTTTTGAGGGATAAAGATGGATGAGGAGGTTGTGTGTATGAGGTACCATACCCTTTAACTGGAATGCGTCGTCCACTACCAACTGTAACATATTGAGAATGCTTTAAGCTAAACAACTTTGGGATAGTACCTGCAGATTGGGTGACGTGAGTTGTGGCGCCTAAGTTCATGTACCAAGTATTGTCAGGCGGTTGCATGGAGAGGGTGCTGAATGCCTGTCCCAACTCAGTGGGTGTCATGCCAGATGAGGCCTGCAAAACCTGACCTTGCATGAAGTGGACATGCTGTGAGGCTGGAGCGGGGCCCAACAAACCAGGGTAAGAATACGGATTGTAGGGCTGCTGGTACTGGAATGGACTCGGTGTCGTGGCTCTGAACTGGGGCGTCGCGGCTCTGTACTGGGGCGCCGCGGCGCTCTGTGCGAATTGCTGAGGAGTCGCGGCTCAGTTATTCTGCGATCCCTGCTGCTGTTGTTGGTTATGTTGACCGCGACCCTTGCCACGACCACGACCTCCCCTGCCGCGGCCCCTGCCACCCTTTCCACAGCGACCCTGCTGCGGTTGAGAGTTTTTTGGCGGCGTTGGATCTTGAGGGCGCGTTTCAACTGCTAATGCCTTCTGACTGTGCTCATCCTGCTTAGCACGTCGAGTTTCTTCGAGCAACAACTGCGAGCGAGCTTTGTTAAAGCTGGGTAACGGATCTGCCTATTGAATCATGGTGGCCAAGGTATCATATTCGCCTTTAGGAAGGCCAGCAATCAGTTGTAACATCAGTTTGGTGTCAGTAACAGGCTCGTCGACAGTTGCAAGTTGATCCGACAGTAGCTTTAATTGTTTGCAGTACTCAGTCATATTCGAAAAGTTTTCAAAACGTGTATTATTAAATTTCTCCTCTAAATACACAGCACGGATGTGCTTAATGTCCTGAAAAATTTCCTCCAAACAATTCCATAACTCAAGGGCTGTGGCACCAGATTTCATGATAGTAAGAAGAAGGTCCTGAGAAATACTACCATATATCCACAGTTTGACGTCGGCGTCTAGACGACGCCAAGTAGACTCATCAACCTCCGGAGGACGCAGAATGTTGTCATCGGTGTGATCAAACACGTTATAGAGACATTCATGATTACGAAACAGTTCAACCCAGAGAGAATACTGACTGTTTTCTTGTTCAAGAAGAATGAGAATAGAGTTCTTGATATTTGTAACAGTTAGGGCTGGATGAAA
This sequence comes from Przewalskia tangutica, assembly GCA_029844215.1. Classification (NCBI taxonomy): domain Eukaryota; kingdom Viridiplantae; phylum Streptophyta; class Magnoliopsida; order Solanales; family Solanaceae; genus Przewalskia; species Przewalskia tangutica. The sequence goes on along the minus strand of CM056732.1, from coordinate 95,085,530 downwards.
AGAGGATGACAACGTGGTGGTGGTATTTGTGGAGGTAGAAGATTCAGAAAGTGTGGAAGATTCAGGGATAGCCATTTAGATAAGAGAGGAATGAAGAAGAAAACCTAGAATTTGTAGGGGGGTTCTCGGCGGCGGTAGGAAGAAAGAGTTCTAAGGTTTTGGGTGTTTGACTCTTGATACCATATGAGATGATATTAATCTCCCTTGGAGAGTCTTTCATTAATATCAAGGTATATATATAGTACAATATTCATCCCTTATACAATAGGAATCCTAAGTATATACAAAATATGAATCATAGTTTTACCATAATTATATTTACACAATATATGGAAATATTCTAATTATGGGTAGGGAATATATTGTTTCCTATATTTACACGTTTACACACCCCCTCAGTCGGAGCGGTAGAAGGATGGACGCTGAGACTGGATCTGAAATCAAGAAACAACTGTCTGGGAAGTATTTTGGTATATGAGAGCAACTTTTTTGGCGCAGAGGGGTATAGGTGCAAATCATAATCAAGATTACCCTTAATGTATCGAATAATACGCTTAAGAGCAGTGAAATGAGACTCCCTGGGGGCATGCATGAATAAGAACACCTGCTGAACAGCATAAGCTATGTCTGGCCTGGTAAATGTGAGATATTGAAGTGCACCTGCAAGGCTCCTATACAGAGTAGGATCGGAGACTGGAGCACTATCCATAACATTGAGCTTAGATTTCGAATCGACTGGAGTAGGCATAACTTTGCAATTCGCCATCTTAGCCCTGTACACTATCTCCTCTGCATACTTACGCTGACACAATAACATGTGATTGGCAGACCTGGTCACTGATATCCCCAAGAAATAACTCAGCTTTCCCAAATCAGTCATTGCAAATTCGGACTTAAGCAAGGCAATAATCTCATTTTTCAATCTATCCGAGAGACAATGTAACAATATCATCCACGCATGCATAAGTAGCGTGCTACTACCTTGATGAAAAATGAAGAGTGATGTATCACTCTTGCCGCATACAAACCCAATCGCAAGATATATCCGCAAAGCGATCATACCACGCGCGGAGCCTGTTTGTGCCATATAGTGACTTACGAGACGACACACATAGTGAGATCTGGACGGGTGAACCTGCATGATGACGTACATAATCGCTTTCTCTCAGGTCCCCATGTAAGAATGCATTCTTCACATCAAGTTGATGGATCGACCAGTGTTTGCCCATGACAATGCTCAAAACTGTGCGAATAGTAGCCGGTTTAACAACCGGGCTGAAGGACTCTCCACAATCAATGCCCTTCTGCTAATTTGTTCCATTAGCCACAAGACCTCTCAAGATCCCCATTGTCTCTGAACTTGTGACGAAAAAGCCACATACATCAAATTACATTCACCCCCTCAGGTCTAGGTACTAGATCCCACGTGTGTTGTTTAGTTAAAGCATTAAATTCCTCATACATAGCCGCATTCCAATTAGGGTCTTGTTTGGCCAATTTTGGGTTATTTGGAAGTGGAGAGATGGTTTGAGCAGACAAGTTGAAATGGACTTTGGATTTGAAGATTTCATGGTTTGAACGAGTTTTCATTGGGGTGAAGCCGTCGGAGGAGCCGCGGCTCCAGGATCGAGCGTCGCGGCTCTAGAAGGTTGACATGCTTCTCTGAAGTTTGGGCGCCGCGACGCCAAAGACAAATCGCGGTTGCCGACGGTATTTCAAGATTGCTCATCGAAATCGCGCGCCGCGCTCCCTCGGGGCCGCGGCTCGACGACGGAGCAGGGCGTGGTATTTGAGGATGAGGGGAGAGATGGCAGGCTCGTCAAGAAATGAGTAGTCCGGTTTTTAGAATTTTGGAAGATTCGAAAACGGGAATGTGGTCTCATCGAATGTGACGTGACGAGATATGTGGATTTGTCGAGTCGACAAGTCATAGCATAGATAGCCCCTATGGTTTGGCGGGAATCCAAGGAAGACACAGGGAGTAGACCTAGGATCAAGCTTGTGAGGGGCGGTAGAACTGAGGTTGAGATTGCACAAACAACCGAAAATCCATAGATGATCATAGGAGGGGACTCTATGGTAGAGGATTTCGGTAGGGGTCATATTGTGAAGAGTGCTAGTAGGAAGAATATTGTCACGACCCGACCCCGGGGCCGCGACTGGTGCCCTACCGGGGCACCCTGTCAGGTACACATCAGAGAATAGCAGCGGAACATACATAACACATAAACTCAGAATAGTAAACATCACGGCAGTTTGACAAGGCCACCTTCCATAGGATATACTTAATCAAAAATGTAAAACAGTACAACTTGTTTTTACAAATTTCAAACCACAAATGTGACTATGCACTTAGGAATAACAATCGTGGATTTTGACAGGGCCCCGCCATACCCGAATGTACAAAAGTCTACAACCTCGTGGAATCGTACTAAAAGACAAAGCCTCCGAGAAATGGAGCTTCCCAAGAACCAACAAATGATCCTAAGAGCGGATCGCCAAGTTACGCACCTCAACTCGCGGATTTAACGCAGCCGGGCGAGGTTAGTACAACAGTACCAAGTATGTGAAATCAAAATACGGTAATGAAATCATAATAGTCTATATAAAGCGGAGACAGTATGATAGCCAAACTACAAGACACAACATATAAGCGGCCATGTCAAGCCTGGGACTCACGCCTCTAAGTCATCACTCAAATATAACCACGGGTCTCATGCCCACAATATCAATCGTGCGTGGAATTCCTTCTTCACCGCCAGCCTATAATATAACAACACTAAGGAGTACATATGAACACCGTGTCCCACTGTCCTAAGAACTGACGGCAAGCACGGGCGCATAGCTACCGGATCCACCTGCATCCTCAATCGACCGGCAAGTACGAAGTCGCCTACCAGTTCCACCGTATCAACAATACTAAATACCAGATCACGGCGGCCGGCAAGTACGATAGCTTCTACCGATTCACCTGCGCCACGTCCGCGATCGGCAAGTACGCAGCTAACCACCGATCCGCCTGCATCACGAAACTGTCCCCTAACACCGACCGGCAAGACGAAGCCAACTACCGCAGGATGTCGGTGTAACGCGGGTAAATCGCTCGCACCCGCCTCCAAGGGCCGGGTATGGAGGATGGTTTGGTGGGTGGTGGCGTATGGATATCAAAGTGCTACCCGCCATGGGTAGTGGCGAGTGAGGATTTCATATAAGACCCGCCTGCACCGCCCGCCCCGCTACTCCGCACTGCACTCGCACCGCCTGCACCCGCTTTCTTCTTCCTTTTTAATACCATATGTGCATTTCACTCTCAAGTTTAGCATCCTTTCTCCTTCTCCAGTAAGTAAAACTCACTATATTTGCCTTACAAAAATCTCCTCTATACCACTTATTTACAAAGTACCAAACAAGTAGAGATATAAAGTATAACAAGACGAAGTGTTGCATAAAAAATGGGAACAGATTGGGCGCCTTCGATAATAGCGGTGGGATTATTCATATTATTGTCACACGGGTCGCTATTTCAATTGCTTTCAAGAACAAGATTCTCATGAGTTCTGAATATGTACACCAGTGAGATTTCAGTACTTGCTCATGCCATCTTATACTTTTATATATTTACCCTTTGTATTATCGCCTTTAATCTCCACATGGTCCGATTTTTCCTTCCCTCCAATCAAGATTTAGTAATAATCGTAACCTTTTTTTGTGTTTCTTCCTCGTATAGTTATACTATTTCACAGGTAATTCTAAAAGTGTTTTTCAGGGTGTTATCATGATCAGTTCATGCAAATGAAATCAACATTTTTTGGATCAGCTTTTGAGATACTCTCTATATCTTCAAGATACTACATAGTATCTTTAAACTAGCTACTTAGGTTCATAGATGTTAGAGATTCACTACTAAAAAAACAAAATTCTGCTATGCAGTTTCATTCAACTTATTTAGGTGGGTACCCGCCGGGTAAGTGGGTACCCGCCGGGGATTGGTGGGGGGGGGGGGGGTGGAGGAATTACTATCCGTGATGGGTGGTGGAGCGGGGATGGGGTGGATTTAGGTGGCGAATGCACGGTATGGGTACCCTTCCCCGCCCCGCCCCGCCCCATTGACATCCCTAACTACCAGATCCACCCTGCATCACGTCGCTGACCGGGGCAAGTACGAGGGCTAGCTACCAGATCCACCCTGCATCAGTAGACCTCATGGAAGCTAGTCCATGAAATAACACTATCAACAGGGAACGAACCCTCATCATGGCCGCATACCCGTGGAATCCTCAATCACTGACGCTACGTCCAAGTAAACTCATAACTTCTTTAGACTTCTCATTCCTTGCATCTATGTTTACCTTATTCAAGAAAAACCCACTCTATAACCTTCCATAAAGTTATTATAACCAACTCCCCATAAAGCCGTTATACTAACTTTATGCTTTTAAAACTTTAGACATTCTTATTCTCTCATAAGGCCGTTATAACTAACTTCCCATAAAGCCATTATAACTCCTTATATCTCAAACGGTTTCGTTCTTTTATTAACCAAGAGACTTATAACAAATTTACACAATTTTCAAAACACTTCAAGCCTCTTATCTTTAGAAAACAAGTTTCTTACCTCAAAAATTAAGCCTCTTATTCCTAGAATAATTCAATACTCAATACTTTCACACCAAGTACTCTATACTTCTTTATGTCAAGAAATCCTTGTCTACCTTATTTAGGATAAACCATTCCTCAAGAACAAGCGAGTTAACTTCTTAACCCAACCAACTTAGACATTTTCTTAAAACAAGTCAAGTATAACAAAAGGATTTACTTCATTTAAAAACACGTACGTCTACCGTACTATATAGATATAACTACTCATGCTCAAGAGATAAGAAAGTTTCCACATACCTCTTCGGCTCAATCCACTTGCTAAGTCCAAAATACCGCACGTAGTATGTCAACCTATCATGCCCATAATACGTTTATTAACCTCTAGTTTAAACATAGAATTTTCCAAGTTCAAGTCACTAATTTCTATGAAAACTTGGGCAGCATTTCCTTTGTTTCTACATACTTTGCCACCTTTCTCATGGCCGAATTCAACATCCAAACGCCACATTTAAGGCCCAACAATCCAAACATTTCAAAGGGGATTACATACATAAACTTGGGTGTGTAAAATTCTGCCCCATGAAGTACAACAATTTACTTAACAATTTTAAAGTAGTACTTAGGCTACAACATGCTCACATAACCTCTTTAACCAATCCTTACATATCCAAACCTTATTTCTTACATGCAATGAATCTAGGAGCATTATTTACTACTACAAGTTCCTTCCTCTTCACATGCAACATCAATAACTAGCTACAAGAGAAGAATTGTTACCTTAGAGCTTTAGCCAAAATTATTCCAACAACTTTGCTAGCCTCCTTTCCAAGAACACCACCACAATAACACCTACAAGCTAGCCACAAGCTTCCTTCTTTCCACATTTTTTCAGATTTTCCTTAAGCTTTGAATTCCTCTTGGAATTTTAGAGAGAAGTGAGAGCTCTAGCTTAGAGAGAGAGAAGGACTTGAAAGATGACCAAGTCTTCAAGACTTGGTCAATATAAGGGACATGCAAAAATCAGATGGGGGGGGGGGGGACACTTGTCACCCTCCCATGGCCTTTTTAAAAGAAGAAATCTGATTTTCCTAAGTTTTTCCGCTAGAAAACCCGCCTCGGCGCGGCGCTGAAACTTCTGCGGACTTTCGGAACTTCCGCGCCAGCGCCGCTCCGCGCGCGCCCTGCTTCTCCGGCGCAAGCGCTGCAACATCAGCGACCCCTCAGAATAACCGGCGCCGCGGCCCTGTGGCTCCTTACCGTAACAATTTTATGTCCGACTGCGCACTGAACTTGTAACTCTCATAACTTTCTACTCCAAGGTCCTATCGACGAACGGTTGGTTGCGTTGGAAACTAGACTCAACGAACTACACACTAGGCCTTTGAAACACCTAGGAACTCTCAACGTAACGGGTCATAACCTTCCTTAAAGTTGACTAAAAACCCGTCCGAAACAATCCGACAACCTATCTTTCGAAAATTTTAAGTCTTAACCCCTTTCGTACGCTCCTATACGTATGGCCAGAACTACGGGGTATAACAAATATTTAGAATGTATTCTGACATTTTAGCAGCATATACCCAGAAGGAATGAGGGAGGGAGGCATGAATCAATAGGGTGCGAATCACATTGTTAATGGTACGTATGATTCTTTCAGCTTTACCGTTTTGTGATGAGGTGTGAGGGCAGAAGAAGCGAAAAATCATGCCATTATTTGTACAAAATCGGTGAAACATAGAGTTATTGAATTCACGACCATTATCGCACTGAAATGATTTTATGCTTTTTCCAAATTGTGTGTGGATAAACTTGCGAAACTCAAGAAATTTGGCAACCACTTCCAATTTAAATTTAAGTGGATATAACCAAACATAGTGTGAAAAATCATCAAGCAACACAAGATAGTATTTATCACCGAGAGAACTAGAGATAGGAGATGTCCATAAATCGGCATGTATAATATCAAAAGGAGCAAGTGTAAAACTAGTAGATGATTTAAACGGAAAACGAATATGTTTGCCTAAAGAGCAAGAAACACAATTTTGAACAAGTTTCCCATTACAAGCAATGAAATTGTTGCCTTTAAGAAAATTAAAACTGGACTCCTGGATGACCAAGTCTATTATGCCAAGTTGAAGAAGAAACAACCGCTAGAGTGACGGGAGAGAAAGATCTGTCAGCGGAGGTGGAAGTGAATGGATAGAGATCCCCCATGCTATTGCATCTCGTAAGAGGTGTTCCCGTATGAAGATTCTTCACAGTAAAACCAAAAGGGTCAAAATCCACAGAGACAGAATTATTACGAGTAAATTGGCGGACAGATATGAGGTTCTTAATCATGTGTGAGGAATATAGGGTGTTTTTTAGGGAGAAGGGTGGATGAGGAGGTTGTGTGTATGAGGTACCATACCCTTTAACTGGAATGCGTTGTCCACTACCAACTGTAACATATTGAAGATGCTTTAAGCTAAACAGTTTAGGGATAGTACCTGCAGATTGGGTGACGTGAGATGTGGCGCTTGAGTCCATGTACCAAGTATTGTCAGGATGTTGCATGGAGAGGGTGCTGAATGCCTATCTCAACTCAGTGGGTGTCATGCCGGATAAGGGCTGCAAAACCTGACCTTGCATGAAGTGGACCTACTGCGAGGCTGGAGCGGGGCCCAACAAACCAGGGTAAGAATACAGATTGTAGAAATTTCTGCATCGAATGGATCGGGCGTCGCGCTCAACTGGGCGCCGCGCTCAGATTAGCGCGCGCCAGGTGAGAATTGCCGGCGAACCGCAACCCGCTTGTTCTGCGATCCTCGCTGGCCGCTTGTTGCCGGTTCATTGACCGCGACTTGCCACGACCACGACCTCCCTCGCCGTTGTTATACCGTATTTACGAAGTATGCGTGAGGCGTCGTCAAAGTTTAGCCTTAAAGTTAGGCCAAGTTCGAAAATTGTGCACAACTCGCTAAAAGAATCGTTTTCCGACGAAACGTTTCCACAGCTTCCGTAGTATAAGAATAAGTATTAGATACTTAGAAGAATATCACAGAATAGAATTGAACTGTTATCACAGTAAAAGGGTTTAAAAAGAAGAATAATCAAATTGTACTTACATAGATTTTTTCACAGACTTGAGTAGCTCACCGCAGTAGGAAGTCTTTGCCCAATTTTCCGTAGGATATAAAACCCTCTACTTAGAATCACATGAGTAGTTCAGACGTTGATAGGCGTGTCGACTATTATAGGTTGATTCTCTGCGCGACATATTCAACTTGGCGGTGGTTTTCGCCGAAGGTATGTGATTCTTCCTAAAGCATGATATTTTAAAATATATAGTACGGTGACGCGTACGTGTTAATCGAATAATAACTACGGCAATGTCTTTCGACTTAAGCTGAATAATACTTACAGCAATGTCTCGCGACTTAAGCCCGAATAATAAGGATCTCAAAGCATTTCAAAAGACATCAAACATTTTTAATGTAAGAGAACTAATTGGTTTTTAAATGAAGCTTAAGAGTTATACTAGCTTTATGGGAAGTTAGGTATAACCACTTAAGCATGATAAAAGAAACAGTTTGCCTATGTGTTTATAAATGCACTTATATTGATTTGTGAAAAGAATAATAAGATGGTTTGATAAGTAGACATGATATGACGCTATGTGTGTTAGTCTTGTAACGTTTGAATAAGAGAGTATTCTTGTGCTTATGTTGTTTAACGATAAGATGTTATGTTAGTATAATATCACTCACCTCTTGACATATTACCGGGGGTTAAGTCGCCTCCGACGCGGGGTAGACTCGGCGATGCAGGACCATGATTCGAGAATACCTCATGCGGGTCCGGGGACCTATGCGAGCTACGGAGTTCCGTGTTAGTGATGCGGGGTTATACCTCATGCGTCTATGTGGCCACGCGGACTACGAGTCCAGGCGATGCCGAGGAGTAGCTACCTCGATGCGGGTTATATACCCTACGCGCCTATGTGAGTGGCCTATGCGACTACGGAGTCCGAGGATTAGGCTTGCGTGGTGATACTACGCAATTGGCCCGCTTCGATCATTCGCGACCTAGAAAAGACTCGCTACGATTTACTGTTGTTGCTCTTGTTTATGATGTAGCACTATGCGCGCATACTCGTTGTTTCATACATACTTGCAAAACTGATTTTAAAATGATATGTTTTCATTTAAGTACTTTACGATTTCATATACTTAGTACTGTCAGATCGACCTCCTTCGGGTCATGCCGCAGTGGCGGCAAGCAGTGCTAGATCCACATCCTTAGGATCTCTTACGTTGGTGTCGGAGCTCCATCTTCTCCGAGGCTCTACTTTTGGGTATGATCTCCCGTTGTAGATAGTTTTGTCTGATCGAGGTATGGCGGGGCCCCGTCCCGCCATAGTTGTTTATTTCTTAGAGGTCTCAGAGTCATGTTGCATACTGGGATGTAATCGCAAACCTTGTTTATGTATATATGCCAAAGGCAACCCTTTTCTCGTAAGCGTATCATTTACAATTATTTCATGTCTTGTTTTATATTCCGCTGATTTTCTCTGATGTATGACTACTTGGGTTCCCGGGTAAGGCACCAGTCACGGGCCCCGGAACGGGTCGTGACAAAAGTGGTATCGAGCGATTAATCCTCGGAAAGTGTCTACGCATCGTATCTAGTATAGTCTTGATTATCGGTGTGCGCACCACACCAATAATCAGGAGGCTATAGGATATTTAGGATTGGTTTCCATTCTTCTTACTCTGAGATCGTGCTTTAGAGCTGTGTTAAAGTTGGACCCCTCTAACGTATTCTTTTTCTGTAACAGTTATACCTCCACGTAAGGCAACCCGCCCGGCGGCAAGGCAAATGAGGAGGCGCTAGTGGGACACCTAGAGTCACGAGGGCTCGCCCGCCTATACCCGAGACGGGCGAGTTCCACGACACCGCCACCCCAAAGAGACTACAAGATACGCACCTCCACCCCACACCGGAGCATGAGATGGGTTACAGAGATGGCCCGCCATCGCCAGATCGCGGGCTGCATACGGCGACAGCCGACGCGGAAGTTCCATCCCATCCCCGCCGTATTCGCGTTCACCCGAGGCGCAGAGTTTGAGGCTACGAGACTTCGAGTCAGAGCCCGCCAGAGTTTTACTGTCGAGGCCGGAGGATGATCCGCAGGAGTTCATCCGCTACCAGAGGATTTTGAGAGTGATCGGGCGCCGAGACCGAGTCCGTGATCTTTGGTTCACATAGGTCGCGTGATACCGCGATCGATTGGTTTGATTCATGGGAGTTATCCCGGGAGAGCACGCCCCCGCCTACTGGGATGAGTTCTCGAGGCTTTCTCACTCACTTCTTGCCTCGCAGATGAGGAGGGCGCGGTGATAGATTTTTACCGCCGAGGCGAGAGGACGACCGCCGGGAGTACAATGTCGAGTTTGATTCATTGGCTCGATATGTCCCGGCGTTGGTAGCAGATATGGAGGATAGGTGCACCGCCACGCCACCGCTAGATGATTATATGGCCGAGTCATGCGGTATTTCTCTTCACCGTATGGACATTACCCGCACGCAGCTCATGCTCTGGATGCGGCGAGCGTAGACCGACGGGTTGTGACAGCAAAGCAGGTTAAGACCAGACGGCAGGTCTTTTGGTGGCTATCGTGGTGGGCGCCTCAAAGCAGCCTAGATTTGCACCACAAACCGTGAGCACTCCCGCACCGCCCTTAGTACACCAGATATTCGAGGCGCACTGGGGCCCCGTGACTTCGAGACGCCCAGCAGCAGAGGATCGCCGACGACCACCCCTCGGTGTGGCCGATGTAGATCCCACTTCGAGTTGTGGTGCTACGGAGCTTGTTTCGATTGGCCAGGCGCAGGTCACTATGCGAGGAACCGTCCCACCAAGCGGCGATCTTGATGGTAGGGGTCACCACGAGTTCTTTCGCCGGGTCGTCTTCATCCCCGACAGTTACTCGCCCCGGAGGGCAAGGTACTCATGGACCAGCAGGTCACGGCAGAGGTCGTGGCGCGGGTCCCAGTTCTAGCGGTCCTCAGAACCGCATTTATGCTTTGTCCAGCCGACAGGATCAGGAGGCCTCACCTGATGTCGTCACAGGTACCTTATCGCTCGGTTTGATGTGTATGCTTTGATAGATCCGGTTCTACTCGCCCTATATATCTCCCCTTGTTGCTAGTAGGATAGGGATAGAGCACGAGTCCATAGACCCTTTCGAGGTAGCTACGCCATGGGTGATTCGTGGTAGCTCGGCGGTATATGAGCTTGTCTGTGACCATTTACAATCGTCGACCCTAGCCGACTTGATAGAGTTGGAGATGATTGACTTCGACGTGATCATGGGGATGGATTGGCTAGCTTCAGCTACGCCAATGTAGACCGCATAGAGAGTAGTACGGTTCCGCTTCGAGGAGCCGGTTGTTGAGTGGGAGGAGCACGGTATCGCCGGTGGTAGGTTTATTTCCTACCTCAAGGCTAGGAAGATGGTGAAGAAGGGTATATCTACCATCTCGTTCGTGTTTGATCTCGAGGTCGCAGTGCAGATTTTCGCCGGCCCGATGGTCGAGAGTTCCCGCACGTGTTTCAGACGACTCCCGTATCCTCCCGAGAGGGAGATTGAGTTTTGTATAGACATATTGCGGACACTCGGCTATTTCCATTCCGCCATACGTAATGGCACCCGCCGAGTTGAGAGTTGAAGGATCGGCTTAGGATTTCTTTGGAGAAGGGCTTCATCGGGCCTAGTGTTTCTCCCCGGGAGGCGCGGTATTGTTCGTGAAGAAGAAGGGCGGGGCGCGTGTGTTGATTACTGACGGTGAACAAGGTGACCATTAAACGAATACCCTTCCTGTGATTGATGATTTATTCGACCCGATTGCGAAGTGCGAGATGTTTCTCAAGATTTATCTGCGATCGGGCTATCATCAGTGCGAGTCGAGAGAGGTGGATGTCCCTGGATCGCATTCGGACGTGCGAGCATTATGAGTTCGGTCATGTCTTTTGGGTTGACCAATGCTCGTGTATTCATGGATTTGATGAACCGAGTGTTCAAACCATTTTGGACACGTTTGTGATAGTGTTCATTGATGATATCTTGGTTTATTCGCTCGAGCGAGAGCACGCGGAGCGTTGAGGCGATCTTGTGATTCTCGAGACCAGCGATTTATGCGCCAAGTTTTCCAAATGTGAGTTTTGGTTGACTTGGTGGCTTTTCTTGGGCATATTGCCGGGTGATGGCATTCGAGTAGATCTGGCAAGATCGAAGCGATCGGGACTTGGCCTGAACTACTACTCCGGCTGAGGTTCGCATTTTACGGGCCTTGCGAGATATTATCGGCGGTTCGTGGAGAAGTTTGCTTCTATCTGCACCATTGACTAGGTGACTCGAGCGGCCAAGTTTGATGGTGATGCTTGTGGCGGGGTTTGAGTCTTTGAAAGATAGACGGCCGCCCCGTTCTTACTCTTCCGGAGGTCAGACGGTTATGTCGTGTATTGTGATCGTCGAGCATCGGGTTGGGATGTGTGTTGATGCAGCATGGCAAGGTTATAGCATATCGTCCGACGGTGAAGAAACACGGAGGAACTACCCCACCCATGATTTGGAGTTAGCGGTATGATTCACGCTTTGAAGATGCAGGCACTATTTGTATGGGGTTCACGTGGATATTTATAGACCACGAGCCTCGGTATATCTTCACGGAGGAGTGAACTTACGGCGAGAGGCGATGGTTAGAGTTTGCGATTACGATGTTGATATCCTGTACCACGGGAAGGCGATGTTATGGCGAATGCCTTAGTCGTAGGTCGATGGGAGCCTATCGGATGTGCGGCAGAGGAGGAACATGGTTAGTGATTTGCATCGATTAGCGAGCCTTGGTGTCCGTTTGATTGATTACGATAGCGGTGGGGTTCGAGTTCGTGAGGTTGCCGAGTCTTCCATCGTCGAGAGGTGAAGAGCAACGATTCGAGGATCGATTTTGACACGTTATCGTGATCTGACTCTTCGTGAGGCAAGGGTCCTTTTGAGGTAGCACGATGGGGTGCTAAGGTTTGAGGCGAGTTGTGTGTTCCGGATGTTTGAGACTTCGGGTGAGTTCTTGGGGAAACACAATGCGCGCGTTACTCTATCCGTCGGTCGACCAAAATGTACCACGACGCCAGATCGTGTATTGGTGGGATGGCTTGAAGAGGGCGTTGCGAGTTAGTAGCTCGGTGCCCGTGTTGTCGGCGGTGAAGGTAGAGCACGGAGGCACGGTGGTTTGTTGCAGCGATAGAGATCCCGACACGGAAGTGGGAGGTAATCAACATGGACTTCATCACGGGATTACCTCGCACTCGGAGGAGACATGATTCTATATGGGTTATCGTCGGCGGTGTGAAATCAGCCCACTTTCTTCCGTCGGGACGACTTTTTGGTGAGGATTATGCGGACTTTACATCCGAGATCGTCGACCGCATGGAGTCCCTATTTCGATCATATCGCATGAGAGCCCGGTTCTGGCTAACTTCGGAGGTCTTTCGAGAGGTTTAGGGGCGCGGTGAGCACGAATCGCATTCCATCCACAGACGGACAGGCCGAGCGCACTATCCAGACTCTTGAGGATATGCTTCGAGCCTGTGTTATCGACCGAGTGTAGGGAGGATCATTTGCCTCTAGTTGAGTTCGCGTACAATAATAGCTACCACTCCGGTATTCGGATGGCGCCTTATGAGGCATTGTATGGGAGGAAGTGCGGATCGTCTATAGGCTGGTTCGATGTGGCGAGTGCGATTAGTAGGACGGACTTGATGCGTGACGATGGATAAGGTGAAGCTTATCCGAGGCGGCTATCGACAACTCGAGTCGGCGAAGTCGTATGCAGATCATCGTCGTCGGCATCCGAGTTCGCGATTGATGATTGGGTTTTCTGAAGGTGTCACCCATGAAGGGTGTGATGAGATTCGGGAAGAAGAAACTCGGCCCAGTACATTGGGCCATTTCGTTGTCGCGTGGTAGGCAAGGTTGCCTATGAGTTGAATCTGCCGTCCGATCTGGAGGCGGTCATCCGGTTTTCACGTATCTATCTTTGAGGAGATGTATCGGGGATCCATCTAGGGTACACCGATTGGCGATGTCGGTGTGCCAGGGGTTATCGTATGAGGAGATTCCATGGCGATAGTCGATCGTCGTTAGGCGTCTGCGGACCGAGGATGTGGCTTCCACAAAGTCTTGTGGCGGAACGAGCTTAGGAGGAGATGACGTGGGAAGGCGAGGAGGACATGAGGCGGAGGTATCCTCACTTATTCCCACACCTCCGTGTAACTTACTTTCTATTTCTTTGGTTTAATTTTCGTAAATTGTTAAGTGTTATATTGTGGCCACGTGTGTGGCAAACCGTATTTAAGCTTTATCGATAATCGTCTTGGGAAGGAACATTCGACGAATGTTTCTAAGGAGGAGAATGTTATACCGTATTTAGGAGTATGCGTGAGGCGTGCGTCACGAGTTTAGTTAAAGTTAGGCCAAGTTCGAAAATTGTGCACAACTCGCTAAAAGAATCGCTTTCCGACGAAAGCGTTTCCCACGACTTAGTAGGGAAAATTCCGGCTATGCCATTTCTAATTTTGCGGATTTTTCCAGAGACGAAATATTTTGGACCAACGGGAGGCGACACTTGTCACCCTCCAATTGATGGACTTGAATCGTCCATTGGGACGAATTGGACTATGGATGGCACGTTTTTGTGCCTTTGCACAATCGAGGAGTTGGTAGGATATTTGTGTGTAGTAGATAGAATGGACACTTGCCTAAATCTTCACCCTACACTTGCCTTGCACTTGGCATCATCTTGACCCTTGGTTGGCCATGGCTTGACCTATAAATACCCTTAAGATGAAGAGTTCTTCATCCACAAATTCCTTTCCAAGTCTTGAAAATCCTCCTCTCCTCGAGCTTGTTTCGTCCAACACCTCCCCCTTCGAGAAGCTTGCCGAGGCTACCCCTGCCTAGCCGAAATCTACCCCTCCCTTGGTAGAAAAGTTGCCTTCTAGTATTGTTATAATACCCAAAATACCTAGCCCAAATCCCTTAGTCCTTAGTAGAAGTTGTGAAGAACTTCTAAGGTTTCTTAGCCACTGAGCGTACAACTTAGGAGCTAAACCTTGCTCGCGACTTTTATCTAGGATATTATTGGGCTTACCGAGGTAAATAATCCTAACCCTCTTTTGAATTAGAGAATACATCGTAGTAGTATAAGAATAAGTATTAGATACTTAGAAGAATATCACGAATAGAATTGAATATTATCACAGAAAAGGGTTTAAAGAAGAATAATCAAATTGTACTTACATAGATCGTTTTCACGATGAGACTTGAGTAGCTCACCGGGTAGGAAGTCTGCCCAATTTTCCGTAGGATATAAAACCCTACTTAGAATCTGTTTCTGAGTAGTCTAGACGTTGATAGGCGTGTCGACTATTATAGGTTGATTCTGCGCGCGACATATTCAACTTGGCGGTGGTTTCGCGAGAAGGTATGTGATTCTTCCTAAAGCATGATATTTTAAAATATATGAGTGCGGTAGACGTACGTGTTAATCGAATAATAACTACGGCAATGTCTTTCGACTTAAGCTGAATAATACTTACAGCAATGTCTCGCGACTTAAGCGAATAATAAGGATCAAAGCATTTCAAAAGATTATCAATCATTTTTAACAGAAGAGAACTAATTGGTTTTTAAACAGAAGCTTAAGAGTTATACTAGCTTTATGGGAAGTTAGGTATAACCACTTAAGCATGATAAAAGAAACAGTTTGCCTATGTGTTTATAACAGACTTATATTGATTTGTGAAAAGAATAATAAGATGGTTTGATAAGTAGACATGATATGATGCTATGTGTGTTAGTGTCTTGTAACGTTTGAATAAGAGAGTATTCTTGTTGTGCTTATGTTGTTTAACGATAAGCTGTTATGTTAGTATAATATCACTCACCTCTTGACATATTACAGGGGTTGTCGCCTCCGACGCGGGGTAGACTCGGTGATGCAGGACCATGATTCGAGAATACCTCACGCGGGTCCGGGGACCTATGCGGAGCTACGGAGGTTCCGTGTTAGTGATGCGGGTTATACCTCACGCGTCTACGTGGTCATGCGGACTACGAGTCGGGGCAGATTTACGCCGAGGAGTAGCTACCTCGACGCGGTTATATACCCTATACGCCTATGTGAGTGGCCTACGCGACTACGGAGTCCGAGATTAGGCTTGCATGGTGATACTACGCAATTGGCCCCGCTTGATCATTCGCACTAGAAAAGACCACATTCTGATTTACCTATTGTTGCTCTTGTTTATGATGTAGCACTATGCGATTACTGGTTGTTTCATACATACTTGCAAAACCGATTTTAAAATGATATGTTTTCATTTAAGTACTTTACGATTTCATATACTTAGTACTGTCAGATCGACTCCTTCGGCTGCGTTCACGCCGCAGGTGGCGGCAGTGCTAGATCCACATCCTGGGATCTTCAAGGCGTCGTGAGCTCCATCTTCTCCGAGGCTATACTTTGGGTATGATCTCCCGTCAGAGATAGTTTTGTATAGTCAGGTATGGCGGGGCCCGTCCCGCCATAGTTGTTTATTTCTTCTAGGTCTGTAGTCATGCAGTACTGGGATGTAATCGCAAACTGGTTTATGTATATATGCCGAAAGGCAACCCTTTTCTCAGAAACTGTGTATCATTTACAATTATTTCATGTCTTGTTTTATATTCCGCTGATTTTCTCTGATGTATGACTACTTGGGTGCCCGGGTAAGGCACCAGTCACGGGCCCCGGAACGGGTCGTGACAGCTGTCCCTGCCACCCTTTCCACCGCGTCCCTGCGGTTGAGAGTTTTCTGGCGGCGTTGGATCTTGAGGGTGATTTTCGACCGCTAATGCCTTCTGACTGTGCTCATCATGCTTAGCACGTCGAGTCTCTTCGAGCAACAACTGCGAGCGAGCTTTGTTAAAGTTGGGTAACGGATCTGCCTATTGAATCATGGTGGCCAAAGTATCATATTCGCCTTTAGGAAGGCCATCAATCAGTTGTAACACCAGTTTGGTGTTAGTAATCGCTCGCCGATACCATACGACGCTTGCTTTAATCGCTTGCGATGCTCGATCATATTGGAAAAGTTTTCAAGACCTGTATTGTTAAATTGTTCCTCTAAATACACAGCACGGGTGTGCTTATTGTCCTGAAAAATTCCCTCCAAACGATTTCATAACTTAAGGGTTGTGACACTAGATTTCATGATAGTAAGAAGAAGGTCCTGAGAAATACTATCATAAATCAACTGTTTGACGCCGGCGTCTAGACGACGCCAAGTAGACTCATCAACTTCCGTTGGGCGCGAAATGGTGTCATCGATGTGATCAAGCACGTTATAGAGACATGCATGATTACGAAACAGTTCAACCCAGAGAGAATACTCACTGTTTTCTTGATCAAGAAGAATGTGAATAGAGTTCTTGATATTTGTAACAGTTAGGGCTGGATGAAAAGAGGATGACAACGTGGTGGTGGAATTTGTGGAGGTAGAAGATTCAGAAAGTGTGGAAGATTTAGAGAGAGCCATTTAGAGAAGAGAGGAATGAAGAATAAAATCTAGAATTTGTAGGAGGGGCCGCGGCGAGTTCCGAGGGGGGGGGGGGTTCTTGGCGGCGGTAGGAAGAAAGAGTTCTAAGATTTTGGGTGTTTGACTCTTGATACCATGTGAGATGATATTAATCTACCTTGGAGAGTCTTTCATTAATATCAAGGTATATATAGAGTACAATATTCATCCCTTATACAATAGAAATCCTAAGCCTATACAAAAAAGGAATCATAGTCTTACCATAATTATATTTACACAATATATAAAAATATTCTAATTATGAATAGAAAATATATTATTTCTTATATTTAGACGTTTACATATTCCTCTAAACAAGAATCTCATCCTTGCGACCGCCCAATTACTAATCTCGAAACTTCTTGAAACACTTGAAATGATTTCATACAACTGTTTAGCCATCTAAATTGAGTCCTAAGAGTGTGACAGCTCCTTTTTTTTGGGTTATATTGGAAAGAAAAATCAAACCAAATGAACAAAATTAAATTGTGCATATAAGCAATACGACTTAAGTTCATCGGGAGAAAAAACTTCATGTCCTTAAGTGCTTCAGTCCAGAGTATCAAAGTATCTTCATGATTGTGTCCATTAACTCCAAAGAAGACACCTCGCCGTCTTTTGCAAACCCCATTACTACTAAAATGTATTACTATAATATTTCATCGACCATAAATAAATAGATTTAGAGAAGGATTCAAGATTTAACCTTTTTAAATTTGAGTTCAGAATTCTATTACGATCACTTGATTAAATGGTTTTGACATCACTTAATAATATCTAAGTTTGGATGAACTCATAACTTTCTCTCCACATTTGCCTCACTCTAGAATGCATCATCTCTTAGGTAAGCATGCAAGAGACTAAGAGAATATTAAATTAGATGATAGACCCATTGATTGAAATATATATCTTCCAGGAGCCGTATTTCTTTGAAGGTTCACCCAGAAATCGCTCTTTCTAGTTTCTTCTTCACGTGTTTAATTTGTGGAGTACTTCTCAAGTACCTAAATATATACAATTGCTACTTGCATTATGGATCGTTGAATTTCTTGATAAAAAATGTAAGATCCATGACGATTTAGTATATTATATTCTCTTCCATTTTTTGTTTTCCATTTCCTCGATTGTTATTGCTGTAATTAGTTTACTAGCAAGTTTTAAGCATTAATCATTGCACAGGGGAATCTTGCATTTTATGTAATTAATCTTTCTTAGAGAACAGACATTTTCTCCAAGTTTGCTTCCAAATTACAATACATATAAGGATTTTAAATTTTGTAAAAGTTGCACAGAGTCGTATGTAAACGGAAATGATCTCACAAATTTGGAACATCCACCATCTCATTTTTGAATGTTGATAAAGATGGAACAACATATATACGGTTCCTATGTGCAAAAGCCAACATTGTGCCCACTTCATCTATTTTTGTCATGTAATAATATTAGTACAAATGGTTGGTATAGAATCCATGCATCTACCAACTGAGCAAACCAAGATGCATGCCTTTTTTATTTTAATTTGCTCAGCGTATACCCGTTTATTTCTTATCCGTAACTCTGAATTCTTTAGTCATCTGCTATTAAGCAGGCATTTCACCATGAACTAATTGACTGTTGCACTATGAATACAATACAATAATATGTAAAGACTACCAACTTTAAGGACATTTGTATCTTTAAATACTCCTTTCCAAATAATACTGATACACCTATTTTTATTGTGCGTTCTATCTAGGGTAAAATAATATACGGATCTAGCATAAGCTGTTATATACCTGTATGGATAATGCTGAGTTCAACACTAAAAGTCAAACATAGCATTAGTTATGCAACACAGTATATTGACCAAACATCATTTATCATGCAAAGATAAATTAGTAATGTAACGCTCTAGGTCATTGTTTTACTTGAACGAAAACCAAACAAAACAAAAGAAACTTGCGCAGCATAAATCACATGCCTATTCCAAATTCTCGGCATCAGTAGGCAGCGGAGCAAGCACCTGAAGTCTGCACTAGATACGATTGAAAAATTAAATGGTGTTGGAGTAATTGGATCAGAGCACGTATCAAATTTGTAGTCTAAATTCAAGGGAATGGTACACTAATTCATATTCCATTTAGTTAAGCCCCCGAGGAAGGGCGGTTTTTTCTCCCGTTCGAGGAACAGGGAGGGGTGTAGGTATTTTCGTCTGGTTCGTACACGCAACAGAATTTGAAAATTTATGTTTCAAACCCGACATAGGTGGTCAAACTGTAGTATGAATATGTAATGTAAAATAAACACAAAGCATATGTAATACTTCGATAGAAGACTTATATTTTGGAGATAGCAATCCGCAAATTATGAAGTTTTGTGTAGTTCGGGGTGCACACTCAAATATCCCTTGATTTGCAAGTTCTAAGAACTTTAATGTAATTTCTATCTTTAGAAATGCTAGGAATTTCTTCAGAGTTTCAGAAGAGATTTACCTCTCTTAGGTTTAGTGTGTAGAAAGTGGGAAGGGAAACCTCCTATTTATAATAGAAAATAGGAGCTTTAGGGTTCCCATGAGCTGGGCCCAGCAGAAAATGGACTGGGTCGAAATTCGGACTGCCAGAACACGCGTTGGCACCGCGGTGCCTACACGTGTTTCTGGCACCGCGGTCCTAAATCAAGGCATCGCAGTCCTGTCCCATTTTCTGCCCCTTTTCTCATTTCTAATGTCCCGGTTATCAACCGAACATATAGGTTATCTCTTTCTAATTACATCATTCAATCAACGGAACATTTGGCGTAGTGCTTACCCTTCAGGCCTCTACATATTGACACTAATATCATTAGGATCTTCACGGAACTCCTAGACTGCGCCGGAAGACAATGTGTAAAGTTTAGCTACACGAAACACGTGAACTGAACCTCTATGTGGGAAGATAAAATTCTTTCATTCTCGACACACTCAATCAAGCTTAGGATTTGTCAAGTGTCTATCCAAATGACTTGATCATTATAACTCATCTATATTAGTTGACAACAGGACCATGTCACAGACATGTCCATTGCGTTGACCAACAACTTAGTCAACCTAATATCTTATGAGTATCTGAGTGTTCTCTCGAATATATATTCAAGGAATGAATTCTAATCTTGGTTCGACTACCACCTTTAATCCACTTCGTAACGTACCCAAAACAAGTCGCGTCTCAACTATAAGGCATTTGAGCTTAGGACAGGATCAAAGTACATTACTCCGTGAATAAGGTGCGTATCAACCTCAAGTCTAAGGATTCCATCTCCCACACACCGATGCCACTTTAGACATATAACAAATAGCGCATCAGTAGGGTATACCAATACTTCAACAAGTATCCATGTGTCTATCACGAGTTGCCATAACTCGTAGCAAGTGAGACATACTACATCCCCTAAGGATATAATGCAGACCACATGTCGACGTATCGCATATCATCGATATCCCAATCTCGATGATCATTAGTCGAGGTAATTTAAGAGTTACGTTATAATATTAATTCTCACATCATTAATAAACACGTAAACTCTAGGGATGCATTTATAGAACATTATAAACAATCAACTAATAATTCAACAAATGCAAATGTCATAATATTAATCATCATTAATATAAATACGAATGTGTATAAAGTACATTTTGTCCTAATACAGATTGTCTCCAGGACATACATATACTTTCAATCTCCCACTTGGCCTAGAGCCAATCACCAACATATCTAATGCTCATGTTCTCAAAATGACAATTATGTTTCACCAAGCTTAATGGTTTAGTAAACGGGTCTGCTAGATTATTGTCTGTGAGAATATAATCTATCTTGATATCTTCAGCTTTCACCATCTCTCGGAGAATGTGGTACTTTCTCGGTACATGTTTGTTTCTGTTTGTTGATCTTGGTTCCTTTGCCTGTGCAATCGCACCAGTGTTGTCACAATAAATAGTTATTGGACAACTAGCACTCGGAACAACCTCTAGTTCCTTCAAGAACTCAGAAATCGCGACAGCTTCCTTAGCAGCTTCCGATCCAGCAATGTACTCCGCTTCAGAGTCGAGTCTGCAGTAGTAGCCTGTTTGAAACTCTTCCAGAACGTATAACCAGACTGAGATTTGAAATCATCAACATCTGTCTGGAAACTAGCATCAGTATACCCAGTGGCAACTAGCTCATTACTTCCACTATAGACTAGAAAATAGTCTTTAGTACGTCTGAGGTACTTGAGAATACTCTTGACTGCTTTCCAGTGTTCCTCACCAGGATTCTGCTGGAACTTGCAAGTCATATTAAGTGCAAAGGCCACATCTGGCCTAGTACAGATCATGACATACATGATCGATCTTATAGTCGAAGCATATGAGATCCTCTTCATGCGCGCAAGTTCTACATCATTAGAAGGGCAACCCTTCTTTGATAACTTGATGCTTTGTCCCATCGGAAGACCGCCTTTCTTGGAATTCTCCATTGAAAACCGTCTAAGCACTTTGTCTATGTAGATTGACTGTGACAGCCTCAACAATCTATTAGGTCTATCTCTATAGATCCTAATTCCCAAAATGTAGCAGGCTTCACCTAAATCCTTCATCACGGGCGTCTTGACAACCAATCCTTAACTGACTGCATGAGAGTCTTATTGTCTCCCATTATCAATATGTCATCAACATATATAATAATGAAGACAATGCCCTCATCCTTGCGTTTGAAATAAACACAAGGATCCTCTTTGCTTCTGACGAAATCAAAAGATTTGATAGCATTGTCAAAGCAAATGTTCCAACTCCTAGAGGTTTGCTTAAGCCCATAAATGGACTTCTGCAGCCAGCACACATCATTTGGTCTGGACTCACATGAAAAACCCTCGGGTTGTTTCATATACACTTCCTCAATTAGATTACCATTGAGGAATACATTTTTGACGTCCATCTGTCAAATGTCAAAAATCATAGTGTGCAGCTATTGCAAGCAAAATCCGAATAGACTTTATCTTAGCCACCGGTGAAAAGGTTTCATCATAATCCACACCAGGACGCTGAGTAAAACCTTTAGCCACTAGTCTAGCTTTATAAGTCTGAATCTTGCCAGATGCATCAATCTTCTTTTTGAAGACCCATTTGCACCCTATGGGTTTAACCCCGTTTGGCAAATCAACCAAGTTTCACACTTGATTGATATACATAGATTTCATTTTGAATTTCATGGCTTCTTGCCATCTCTTCGAATCAATGTCTAGCATTGCTTCGTTATAGGTTCTAGACTCATTGTCATCTGGAATATCTAACTCATTTTGTGTTTCCACAAGTAGATTTAGTCTTTCCGGAGGACGATGAGTTCTAATAGACCTACGGAATGAATTGTCTTGCAGTCCAGTTTCAGGTATGTTCTGTCTGTGAGAAGGTTCGTGTGTGTTGGTTGATCCACCAACATTAGAGCTTTCAGGAATATCATTTTCATGTCTTTCCTGAGTGGGAACAGGTGCAGTCCCTGCACTTGCTCCCAAGGTCTGTGCCGGAGGATCTTGCATTTCTGCATTATTCCTCGTAGCACTCCCATTGGTCGAATGGCGTATCCGAAATACTCAATCTTCGCCATAAGCTCCCACTGAATCATTGCCTTGTTCACTCGGCAAGTTTTCAACCTCTATGCTACTTTGTTCTTGAATTTCTATCTCTGTGCAATCCTCTTCCTTGTAGACATATTCTTCTATAAGGAAAGTTGCGTTCCTGGAAACAATTATCTTATGTTCTCCAGGAAGATAGAAGTAGTATCCCTTAGTTTCCTTTGGATACCCAACGAAGTAATATTTCTCACTTCTAGACTCCAACTTACCAGTGATCAACTTCTTGACATATGCAGGACACCCCCAGAGTCTCATGTGTCTAAGTGATGGCTTCTTGCCATACCATACTTCATATGACGTCTTTTCAACTGATTTCGAAGGAACTCTGTTCAGAACATATATCGAGGTTTGTATAGTGTATCCCCAAAGGTATGTAAGAAGAGCTGAGAAGCTCATCATGGAACGAACCATATCAAGTAAGGTTCGATTTCTCCTCTCGGTACACTCATCTGTGGTGTTCCAGGAGGTGTCCATTCAGAATGAACTCCATGAAGCTTTAAGTATTCAAGAAATTCTTTACTCAAGTATTCACCCCTCGATCAGATCGGAGAGTCTTGATACTCTTTGAGAGTTGTTTCTCAACTTCACACTTAAACTCCCTAAACTTTTCGAAGGCCTCGGATTTGTGTCTCATAAGATACACATATCCATACCTTGATAAGTCGTCTGTGAAAGTAATGAAGTAAGAGAAACTTTCTCTAGCTTGAGTCGAAAATGGTCCACATACATCCATATGTACCAACTCAAGCACCTCCTTGGCACAGATCCCCTTTCCAGAAAGAGGTTTAATAGTCATCTTACCTTTCAAACAAGATTCACAGTTACCATAAGATTGTAAGTCAAATGGTTCGAGATAATTTAATTTTCTCAACCGTTCTATCATCGTTTGATTGATATGACCAAGTCTGCAATGCCTAGATAGAATTTCTTTCATTTAACTTAGCTCTTTTATTTTGTACATTGAAAATTTCCCTGCGGCAGTTTAATGTATACAATCCATTCATAATTCGATTGTTCATTCTGGATTCCTTTTTCTCTTTTATAGAGCTGCCCGCAGCTTTGATTTTTGGGGTCTCATCGGCTTCGAATGAAAGTGCAAATTCGGATAGAGAATCTGGAGAAATGGAATCTTCATCAAATTCTGAATCGCTTACTACGTTTAGAAATGTGATCGCGGCCATATTTTATCATCTCGTAAATATGAGTCAGAGATAAAAATAGGATTCCAGTCGATGAATCTTGCAATGAGATATGCCCTACAATAAACCAATAAACAAAGCAAACTAGGCGGTTCGATCAAAATGAATTCTTGTTTTGAATAAATAGTTATGGATGACAGAGTAAATGGGCTTCTAAATGCGGTATTTCATTAGTTACTTTTTCAGGGCCTTGGACATTCATATCTGGCACTTGAGGAGGTCAATCTTAAGTGTTGGAAGCTACTGCTAAGGGACTCCCCCTCATCTAGAAATGATAGGCAATTGAGAGAGAATAGGGCGATAGCAGCATACAGAACCGAAATAGAAACAAAGATTACTTCCGTAGGCGAGGCGGAAGTCTGCTTAGATAAGGCGATAGCCCGATTTTTATTGTTTATCCTTTCCTGCGCTTGTCTTGTATTGAGGTATACCAATAAATGAGTAAAAGTAGGTATGAAGGGAGGATTGCTCTTTTTTATTAGTGAGGACAAGCCGCTTTCATTTTCAACAATCTAATGCCACACCAACCCTTTAAAGAGTAGGCGGTTCGTATCTTTCTATGACCCCCAGAATAAGAAGTAGGAGGATAGGCAGAGCAAGAGCTCTTGAAGTCTACCTGGGCGCCCTTCTTCATTCATCCATTTAGGCCCGACTAGGAACACGTGGATCCAGGGAACCTGGCTCAGGAACAACTTCTTACTAGTAGGAGCTAATAAGAGGCGCAATTCCATCATCAAAAGTCAAAATCATATTGCCATTAGACGTGTTTCAGGAAAAACCCTCTGAATCAAGTACATGAATGGAAATAATGTTCCTTGTTAAAGAAGAAACATAATAATAATTGTTTAACATCAAAACTTTGCCGGAAGGTAAATCTATCCTATAAGTTCCCACGCGCTCAGCAGCAACTTGTGCTCCGTTTCCGACGCGCATGTCCACCTCTCGAGGCCCGACCTTCCTGCTATCAGTTAGCCCCTGCACATTTGTACAAAGGTGTGAGCCACAAGCGGTATCAAGTACCTAGGAATGAGAATCATTTATAGATAGAAATGTGCGAGCCACAAGCGGTATCAAGTACCCAGGAATGAGAATCATTTATAGATAGATTAATATCAATTACAAACATACCTTGCCCAGTAGAGACTGAAGCACCTGGTGCCATTCCTCCGCCTGGAGCAGTACAGCCATTTCTCCAACGCCCCTTCCTGTTGCAATTCATGCAAACATCCGATGTCGGCAGTTTCTTCTTCTTCGCCCCTCCCTTGGGCTTCATTGCTGCTACCGGAGCAACAACTTTGCCCTTCCCCTTCTGTTGTCCTTTGCCTTTCGGTTTGGGGCGACTAGAGGAGCCAACCATCAAAATAGGTTTGGTCTTGAAGGTCGAAGATTCAAAAGTTTTCAGCATATTATGTAACTCCGGTAATGTCGCTTTAGTTCCATTCATATTTATTAACAATGAAACTCTCAAACGACCTAGGAAGTGAGTGCAGGATGAGGGTGGTGGAGACTCGGTCTTGAAACTTTATGTCTATAGAGACCAACCTCTCAATTAACTCAATCATCTTCAACACATGATGTGAAACTTGGCCCCCTTCATTTAGCCTACACTTGAAGAGTTCTATTAGCAGGTCATACTCCATTGTCTGAGACTGCGAATCATAGAGACTCCTCAAATGGGCTAACATTTCGTTGGGCCCCATAGTTTCATGCTGTCTTTGCAATTGTGGTGACATAGAAGACAACATTAAGCATTGAGTTGAGGTGGCATCCTTATAATGTTTCTCGTAGCGCTTTGTCGGGCGTTGCATACTCGAGAGTCCTCCACGAGCGGTGGGAATACGTTGTCGATGTATACTCGATCGTTCTTATCTCGTGACAATTTCGACATTCCCGAGTCGATCTGAAGTTGAGTCCAGTAAGTCTGTTGGACTCCATAAGCATTTTCAACGAAAAATTTGACATTCTGAAGATATAGATAGAACAGGAAAATACAATCAAAATTCATTCTCCTAATTTATACACATTCATTATATGCTAATTTAACATGGCATTTTGTTTAATTAGCTCTCACTATTTTGCATACTTCTACGACCCCAAGGTAGAATACGGACCTAAATCAATATAAAGGTCGTAATGGGCCAAGATCCAAATATATGTTATATCCGTGTTTGCTTTGGTTGATAACTTCAATAGCACACTTTGGTAGGTCCTCAACCAATTGTAAAGCAACTCTACAACTCTTGGTTTGATTAAATATCTTTCAATTTAATCTTACGTCTTTAGACTAGTCCGACACTTTGGCGCCAGGATTCATCTAAACAAGTCAACTCAATTACACGACTGCGTTTAAATGTCTAAGTAAATTTAGCCTTTGCAAGCAAACACTTTGGTGTAAATACCTACAAAGTTTATTATCTACTTTCATTTTAACACATCTATGAAAGGGTCTTGGTCCTCATAGACTTAGAGCAAATGCTTTGACATAAATACTCGTATCGCCGAAGAGGATTTAGCACCCTAACATTTATAATGGACGACGCGTTATAATTAGACTTGTATTTAATGTTTAGGGAACATTTTCAGTTTTCGGGGATTCATTCAAGATCAACAATCAAGTCATACATCATATGACATACTATCATGCAATTTCTAAACACAATTAGATGGGAAACCATCAAACCCAACAGGCATGATAAAATATGGTTTTAATCACATACTAGGTGCCGTCTACCCAGACAGTTATAGCGGTCATTTGAAATTAAACAATTATTGGGCGCCGCTTACTCAGACAATAATTGTGGACGCTATGATAATAATTTAAATGCATCACAATCAATCACTTAGCACATTTGTATATTATACAATAATATACCATTAATGATAATCATGGGTCTATTTGTTTAAACTCTATAATCTATGTCTATGTCAAACAATCCCTAAACATTTCTGATTTCGAAACTGGTTTTCAGGAATTTTGCAAACTTTTAATATTTACATTTTAGTCCTTTAGGAATTTAAAAGTTTAATTCTAAACCCCTATAAATTTAGAAAATACAATTTCAAAACTCGAAAAATATTTTCAAGTTTCTGGGACCTGTTTGCAATTTTCAAAACTTAAAACCAATTTTCAGAAACCTTATTTTAATTACAGATTTGTCCGAAAGGACCAAATCTGTTCGATTCAAAAACTTATTTTTAGAAACTGAAATTTCTAAAACTTCAGATTCAGAATCTGAACTTTTAAATTTCTGTTTCTGACTTACGCTTTTTTTAAATCATCTTTGTAAACCGCATGATCCCAATAGGTGGCATGATCAAATGAGTCACTTGAATCTGCAAAATTAATTAGCATCGCAGTCCTAACAGGTGGCATCGCAGTGCCTCATAAATTACCGTCACATGCATCGCGGTCCTAACAGGTGGCACCGCGGTGCCTCGAAGACAGAATGTCCGAAAAATTAATTTTAAGCTTCTGGATGAACAGCACCGCGGCTCCCATAAACAGGACCGCGGTCCCTCTGGCTTCATCTGGGCAGAACCGCGGTGCTCCATCATGGAACCACGGTGCCGCCTCAAAATCCTAGCAGCACCCCGGTGCTCCATCATGGAATTGGTTTAGAATCAGATTTTCAGATGTATCACTTGTATCTCCATCACCATTAAAACAATATGTTCATCGACCATCAAATCCAATTTTCTTCTCGTTCTTCGTTTCAATGCACCATGCTTTAAGCCGGATAACACATATCAACTTAGAAGAATTATTTATTGGATCGACTTTATCGAATACATTATTGCATTAACAGATCTGGGCACAAGGACCATGTGTTCTAAAGTTTTAGGATTTTAAAGCTTTTAACAAAATAAAATATAGATCTAAACAAACTCTAACCCATATTATCATTAATATTCATTACATATCACACGAAACATCACAGACTCTCATACCACTGTAGGTGTTTTCGTCGGGTTCGTACACGCAGCGAAATTTGAAAATTTATGTTTCAAACCCGACATAGACGGTCAAACTGTAGTATGAATATGTAATGTAAAATAAACATAAAGTATATGTAATAATTCGATAGAAGACTTACATTTTGGAGATAGCAATCCGCAAATCCTGAAGCTTTGTGTAGTCCGGGGTGCACACTCAAATATCCCTTGATTCGCAAGTTCTAAGAACTTTGATGTATTTCTATCTTTAGAAATGCTAGGAATTTCTTCAGAGTTTCAGAAGAGATTTACCTCTCTTAGGTTTAGTGTGTAGAAAGTAGGAAGGGAAGCCTCCTATTTATAATATAAAATAAGAGCTTTAGAGTTCCCATGGGCTGGGCCCAGCAGAAAATGGCCTGGGTCGAAATTCGAACTGCCAGAACACGCGTTGGCACCGCGGTCCTAAATCAAGGCACCGCGGTCCTGTCCCATTTTCTGCCCATTTGTAATGTCCCGGTTATCAACCGAACATATAGGTTATCTCTTTCTAATTACATCCTTCAATCAACTGAACATTTGACTTAGTGTTTACCCTTCAGGCCTCTACATATTGACACTAATATCATTAGGATCTTCACGGAACTCCTAGACTGCGCTGGAAGACGAACCTCAATATGTAAAGTTTAGCTACACGAAGCACGTGAACTGAACCTCTATATGGAAAGATAAAATCCTTTCATTCTCGACACACTTAATCAAGCTTAGGATTTGTCAAGTGTCTATCAAAATGACTTGATCATTATAACTCATCTATATTAGTTGACAACAGGACCATGTCACAGACATGTCCATTGCGTTGGCCAACGACTTAGTCAACATAATATCTTATGAGTATCTGAGTGTTCTCTCGAATATATATTCATTCTAATCTTGGTTCGACTACCACCTTTAATCCACTTCGTAACGTACCCAAAACAAGTCGCGTCTCAACCTATAAGGCATTTGAGTTTAGGACAGGATCAAAGTACATTACTCCGTGAATAAGGTGCGTATCAACCTCAAGTCTAAGGACTTTTATCTCCCACACACCGATGCCACTTTAGACATATAACAAATAGCGCATCAATAGGGTATATCAATACTTCAACAAGTATCTATGTGTCCATCACGAGTTTTCATAACTCGTAGCAAGTGAGACATACTACATCCTCTAAGGATATGATGCAGACCACATGTCGACGTATCGCAATCATCGATATCCCAATCTCGATGATCATTAATCGAGGTAATTTAAGAGTTACGTAAACACATAAACTCTAGGGATGCATTTATAGAACATTATAAACAATCAACTAATAATTCAACAAATGCAAATGTCATAATATTAATCATCATTAATATAAATACGAATGTGTATAAAGTACATTTTGTCCTAATACATATTGTCTCTAGGACATACATATACTTTCAAGGGGAAGCACCACTAGCCAAGAATTCGGCATTTTCTCAAAAAGTAAATTCTCAAAATTCATTTAGGAAAATTTCTCAATCAGACTATGAAAATCATAACTCATGCAATGGAAATTTACTCTGTAAGCAGGTATGTCCAGCACTGATCGTCAATTATACCATATCCTGCGGAAAAAATTTAACCTGATCTAACCTAAATCATGTCACATTATGTTGCTCATTCATAATGCATGCTTATCTGTTAGATATTTTATCTGTAAAAATCTCATATTTCTAACTCTCCTGTAAATATTTACACCTCATGTGTGCTTTGGGAAAGCAATAGCATTCTTTCTTGTTATGAAAAACTTTATATTTCTCTGACACCTGAATCCATTGATCAGTTGCACTCATCCAATGAAGTACATCCAAGAGATGTTCTTCTGATAACAAACAGTTTTTTTTCCACTTTTTCTTCAGGTAGTAAATAATTTATCCCTTGTAATGAAAGTCAGAACTGACACTAGTTTCAAAGATATATTGGCAATACCTATTTTACAATAACTTCTTTGTGGGCTTTATACGACAGGATGACATTCCACACTAACGAAATGAAGTTAGCAGCAAGGACCTGCAATCAGAGGAGATCAAATAGAGAACAATCAAGTTGGTTACAGTAAAATAAACTATAAATACTAATTCCAAACAGACATTTGGTTACGATTAGAACATCAATGGGTGTCAAAGGGGTGCATGCCTACAACTTATATGTATGTTGAGCATGTAAATGTGTAAAATAAGGGATAATTACATTTTTGACTGCTCAAGAGAATAATAGACAGCAAACGTTTAGGTTTTGTATGTTAAGTACAAATATACATATAATATACATAATCAGTGTATAGGTTTTGTATATTTGGTTAATGCCCGTAATTTATTTAGGCTGACGGGCCAAAAATGAAAAAAGTCCTATAAACAATCAGAGTGATATAAAAAAGAAGTTCAGGTGTCAAGTTCTTTGCATATTTTGCGAAAACAACCAACTGAATCCCAGAATCTGTGGTTTAGCAGAGTCTGCACACCCAAAACACTTCAAGTATAGCTTGAAACTGCTAATCCAGCTTTATCTTAGTTGATTTGGCTAAACCCTTTACATGAATTATTGGGTTTTTTTGCCAATTCATAATAATAGATCTACTTTTTGAAGAGATATCTCCAAACTACTAGAAGTTGAGAGGAAGCCATGCTCATAACCAAACAAAATGATGAAATTGAATGTTTCACTAACCTGAAATTGCTGAGGTACAAACCGGAAGTTGATGAATTGAAAAGGTATCCAGAGTTGCCAGTTTGCAAGGACAGATGAGAACCACTCCTTAATTTTAAAAAAATGTAAATGTGAATCAAAATTCAGGAAGAGTAATTATCAGTATGCATCTATTTGAGGGTCCATTCCAGTAAGAAGCATGAACAGAAGGCCATTTAGAATACCTGTTGAAGCTTTGGAATCACTTGTGATGATCTTCCCTCAAGTGTTACCAAAGAGGATAAGAAAACTCCAAGAAAAATTGGAGCAAAAAGGAACTGTACCAAAGCAGCTCAAATTCAAAGGCGATATCACTCCGAAGGCAGTAATTACATCAGTAAATAAGATACTATCACTAAAATAAAAGAAGGAAAAACCTGATCTAGTACAAGGCGCATGACAGTGCCAGCGACCCCAGGAGTTGTGACCAATCTACTCAGGTAGAGGTACCTAAATATATCAACGTCAGAAGACAAGGAGCTATTCCACAATGCCGTGAGGAATATTTAACCCCTAGGCATTCACTAAACAAACATGATATGCACCCATAATCCTACAGAAGTTTTAAAATAGCTAATTAATGACAAATAGAAATCAGCTTGTGATTTCATATATAATTTAGATCGCTCATGAGAAAAAAATTGAATATCTAGGACTACCCTCAATATTCCATCATAAAATACAGTGATCAGCCTGCAGTTAGTATCACTCAAACCTACAGATGAAAATTGGATGAAATAAGTTTACATCTTATCAAGTAAATTGATATAGCAAGCACATGAAAATCATTATATGAAAATACTAATGCACTCATGAACTTGTGTTTTCACTCCCTCAAAAGTAAAATAGCAGATAAAAAGGTGACATGCAAATAAGGAGCATCTTCTGTTTTTGTACTCCCAGTTTAAGTATGGGGTTAGAATGACAGGTGTCCAGCAAATTAGGAATCGGTATGCAGTAAATAACATAATAACAGCAGCTTCGGAAGAAAGTTGAGATACATAGACCAGAATAACAAGTGTACTTGACAGGCTTTCAAGTGGAAAAAGTAAACTTTGTGCAAGCATTTTCAGAGTCGTATAGGGAGCAAATAATAAAGGGTTGTGAAGATATTACCAGAAGTGCAAAGTTGGACCCACCAAGACCAGTCCCAAGAATGTGAATAGAAATGTCCTCTTTACATCCACTGATGCTGCTTGGTCAATCCACAGCTGTGGCACATAACCAGCAATGATAAGGTGAATGAAATAGAAAAAGAGCTTGAAATCATAGTGAAGAGAATATATTTCAATGAGGGAAACGACCAAAAAAATAATTTAAAGCAGTGGTCAATGTTTGCAAGAAGGGATACTGCATTGCTGATGCTTTACACAGTAAGAAGGGAAGTGAAAAGAAGGAATTTGTTTTTCGAATTGATGGAGAGAGAAAGGAAAAGAAGTAGTGTGATGAGACACTGAATAAAATAAATATAAAGATTATATGGTTCATAATGCCAACTGTCTTTTTCTTATCAGGTAAAAGAAAGTTTTACGCTCGCCCCCTTCCTCCGCTTCTTTCTCTCCCTTTCTTTCAATCCAAAAATTATTAGATTAGCATCAACTTCGGAATTACCATCTCCAAAACCGAAATCCTCATCATAATAGGAATACCATAACTACATGACAAATTATGGCAATGTTAACCGTAAAATAGGATAAACATTTGACATCACTAACCAAACCCACTTATCAAAGGATATGTTTTGATGACTAAAGGAAATAGAGTTCATTATAAGCTTACTTCAACAGGTGTTAGAATTAACAACTATTACTAAGTTAAACAATCCGGAATCTCTGATTCCCAGAATGCTGTACCTGTTGCATCAACAGAGAACACATACACTAGCATTGACAAGCAAGGAAAAAGAAAGAGCACATCCTCGACATTCTCTATTGGTTCTGGAAGCTTGAATTTCATTTTACTGAGTTTACCTGACAGATAAGATCTCCAAAAAGTGTCATCATCGCAGATGTAACTGCTTTTGTCCTTACTGGATACTTCTCAAGAAGAGATAAGTACCTACAGCAGAAGTGACAATTATTCTCGAGCCGTGATGATACAATTAACAACATTGTTGAGATATGACTTACAAGTAGAATAAAGCTTTATAGTTTATAGTATTATATATATTATTCCTTTTTTTATTAATTTTATATATTTTTCCTTTTTCTTATATGTTAGAGTATATATTATTCTTTATTGTGAGGATTCATCATAAATTGGTTGGTTTTATGTTGGGTGGTAGCCTTCTGCAATCCCCCTCCTTTATCCGGATTCTGGACCAGTAATATGAGCAAGTCACACAGGCGGAGATTCACATAGCTGACCCCAACTTATTTGGAACTGAGGTGCAATAGATTAGCCACTGAATAAAGAAGTCAAGCAGATAAGGGATCTACAATTTCATGTGACCACACTAAATGTGGATAATGGTACACGCATTCCAACAGGAACAAGGAGAAAAGTGAAAATAAATACAACTAATACTTGAAAACTCTATGTCTAAGAAAGAGTCAACACATATGTTTGCTGAAAGGTCTTGTTTTAGAAATTAAGCAGACACAAACATAAGTTGCTTCATTTCATGAGGAGATGCACCTCATTGGTGAACAATGTTCATGTTTACTGATTCCATGGACTCACATGGAAAGCGAAAATTTACTACGGTTGGATTGCCAAATATCACATCTTAACCTTAAGTTGATAGAGAGAGGATATATCTATTCATTATTTCATGGAACCATTTTCCAGTGGGATGACTTCTTAGGACTTTTCCTTTTTGTGAGCCGACCACATGAAAGTATTATGAGATGGGGTGGCAAAACTCAACTCCAAGACAGTACCTTTATCACCTCCAATATATATATATTAAATTCTGTAACTCTGTCTGTTGGCAAAGCATAAGATATATACTCATTTAAGTTGGCCCTTGCACAAAAAGTAAATTTTACAGTAGAGTCCTAAGAACAGAAAATTATACCAATATGAGAAAAAGAGAATACACATTATGAAAAGCATAACAGTAAAGGATACTCTTTGACGTTTGATGCAACACACAAGATTCTCTTTTTTTCAAATGTTTCTACATCTCAACTTCACTGACATAACATATTTTCAGTTCAATGTAGAAGGGCACTTATTTTGTTATTTTCAATTGCTTTGGCATGATAAAATTCCAGAACAAACAATAAATGATTTAATCTTTCTAGAAAAATGACGTACTGAAGTGCGTATACTGAAGAACATATCTTCCATGGCAATTGAAGTGCCAAAACCAACATGAGTTCCATTACAAATTTAGTCCCCATTATGTTAATGAAGTGAGTTCCATCACAAAGATATTGTCTTGGAGAAATCAGTTAGATGAATATGGAAAAAGGAAAGTAATCTCAACATGCCAAGAATAACAACAGAAATTAGCAGGAAAAACAACATAATTGGTATCAAATATTTCAATATTTAAAAGAAAAGTACCAGGCAAGCAATGGCCAGTTACTGCCATCCTCACCACCACTATTACTGCCACCCTCACCACCACCAAAGTTTCCATCACCGGAGCCTCCATAACCACCACCGCCTCCATCCCCTGAAAACGCTGACATCTGAATACTATAAACGAAGCCAATATCAGAAAGATACAAACTTTTTAATCCATAAGTTGAAGAAGAATAGAGTCCGGGTCGGGTTGTATGAGGTGGGTTTGATTGAATTCGCTGTGAAATGGGTAATCGGGGAAACCCGAGGAACTGTAATGATAAGAGAGAATTGCGGGTGAGAATTGAAGCCATTGTTGACTGCATTTTTTGCTTCTCGAGTGGATAGCTTTTCAGTTGTTTATTACTGTTGGCTTCAGAAATGTGTCGAGGTTAGGGATGGCAATTGGGTGGGCAGAGCGGGTCAAAGTCTTAACCTGCCTCAATAGGACATGTATTTTCATTGCTAACTGCATTCAAAGACTATTTAAATGACAGAAGTTAAAATTCAAAAAAATGTATAGTCTCGTAGTGCGCGTCTCTCTTTATCGGATGTTCTTTCAAAATGAATCTCAGGCTCTGCCCCATTTAATAATTTTCATAAAATATGTCCTGCTCTGTCCTGTTCCGCTAAGCCATGTTCCGTCCTGTCCCGTTAAGTCATGTTTGTTTTGTCGCGCTAAGCCATGTTCTGTCCTGTCCCGCTAAGCTCTGTCCTGCCCCGTTTATATATATATATATATATATATATATATATATATATATATATATCTATATATATATTTGAATAGCTTATTGTATTTGAATTCTTAAAATTTTGTATATTGGCCAAAATAAAATGATATTAAACATATTGAGCATTCTATTTAATTTTTCCTAGGCTACAGTTTTTTGAGTGAACACGTGAACATTTCACGTAATTGACGATAAGTCGTATAGTTAAACTATACTACAGTGATGTTACCGCATGGCTCACAGCACATATCAAGAGAAGTACTCAACGTGTATGTCCTCAAAAAATTAAGTAGGTCTCAATATGAATTTTTAACAAAAATCACCACCTGCCTTGTTTTATTTTAATTTTTAACAAAATTAATTTTGCCCTGTCCCGCCCTGTCCTGCCCCAATTGTCATCTCTAGTCGAGGTTATGAGGGTTTAATAAGTATTTTTTTTATTTTATGCTTTTTGTTCAAAATAATTTATTTTTAAATTTGGTTCACACAAAAATTATACATGACCGAATTTAGTTTAACTCAATTGAAAATTATTGTATTTAGAGACTGTACGACTCTAGATGCTTTCCTATAATTAAAGTTTGGTTCACAAAAAAGTTTATAGATGATCGAATTTTGTTTAACTCAATCCAAAACTGTTGTTGTTAAGAGTCTCACATCGGTAATTTCTGAACATGGACTTCTTATATGGACTTGGACAATCCTCACCCTATAAACTAGCTTTAGAGGTTGAGTTAGACCCAAGATCCATTCTTACATGGTATCAGAGTCAGACTCAATCTAATTATTTGTTCTGTTGGCCCCCAAATTATATTATTAACGGGATCTGGACGTGCGGGGGAGTGTTAAGAGTACCACATCGGTAATGGAATGAATTCCACTTGAATAATCTTCACCCTACAAGCTAGCTTTTGGGGTTGAGTTAGGCCCAAGATCCATTCTTACCGTTGTATTTGAAAATAGTTATAATTTTTTATACAAAGAAAAGTTTTGTCGTTGGACTCTTGAGTTTAAAATATGAGTTAAATGATTTATTTTTATTTGCTATTAATTTTATTATCAAAAAGGTTTTTTTTGGATAAGTAAAGTATCAAAAAGATGTAATATGAGTATGAAAATATTGAAAAGTAATACTGAGTAGGTATTTTGAGACTCTATTGAGTGTCAAACTAAAATAACTCGCAAATACACTTCATCTTCTCGAATAATCGACATATAGGTTTCTGCTTTATTATAATCGTAAATAAATAAGACATTCCATTTACACTTCAAAGTTCAAAGTGCTGATTGGATACTTAGCTGACTTTTGTTTGTAACTTTTTCAAAGTCTCAACTTACAGAGAGAGCATTGGAGCTACTTTTTTTGTTGTGAAGGCAGCGTAGCTTCTTTCTTTCGAATACAAGCAGAAACCTTGCGACGCAGCACTGCAAACAACGATGCATGTGCGTGACAACAATGTGTGTGATGCGCCAAAGAAGGTTTATGCGAGGATCGAACTCGTGGCGCTATGGTCGCTCTCTTCTTCTGTACACTAACCATTTCTGCATGGGTATAGCATTGGAGCTACTTGATTTGCCAGATGATGGAGTCCCAAGATTACTTCTTCATATTGGTATACTCTTAATGCTACAGTGTAGTTGTATTGGTTAAGTTTTTGTTAGGGATATACTTTTTTTTTTTGTGAATAAATAAAGAGAAAAGGAAAGGTTATTTTGTATTTCTACTTTGCTATTTCCAGCAGGATTTTCCGTATTTGCAGATGCTCTCAAACATTTTGAGGGCCCTATTCTAATTCGTAAAAGTGAGTTCTTAATTGGGCTAAGACCTGCGAATTATGAGTTTTACCGTAAATTCTGGCTAATACTACTTAATAAAAAATGGGCCACAAAATTTTTCGTTTTTTCGCATGCAGTATGCGCAGAAGACACCTCACACGTGTTTGATAGAAGTACACGAATAAGAACTACTGTTTAGTGAATTGTAATGGAACAAGCAATGTAATGACTCATGTCACATTTTAAAATAGTTATAGAAAAACTAGTTTATTGTAAAAAGCAAATGAACCTATAGGGAGAATAATTAATTGATACCTTCCCAAGTCTGTGATTGTAAATGTAAAGGACCAAGTATCCCAGCTTAAATATGGCTATAACTTAAATAATGCTCCCAAAACTGGTTAATATTGCACACTTGCACTAGCCACAAATTCTAGTCTCCCAGCTCTTGACATCACATTAAAGAAGAAAGAAGCAAAGTCGTCGGGACATAGTCCAGTGGTAAATTTTGGGCGCTATAAGGCGCTCTGGCATAGATAACGTGGGTTCGATTTCCTGCAAGCACAAGAAAACACTCTTATGTACTCTATTTGTTGGGATTGGCGTATGCCGTTGATCGGTTATCTGACAGAACCGATCACCGGGACATCATCCGAAGCAAAAGAGAGCAGTGACTGTGAGTCCTTATCTCATTCAAACACATGCACCTGTCACAGTATCACTGGCCCTAGTGGTCTCTGTACCCAGCCCTCACCCCACAACTCCACCCCACCCCA
This sequence comes from Przewalskia tangutica, assembly GCA_029844215.1. Taxonomy (NCBI): domain Eukaryota; kingdom Viridiplantae; phylum Streptophyta; class Magnoliopsida; order Solanales; family Solanaceae; genus Przewalskia; species Przewalskia tangutica. The sequence goes on along the minus strand of CM056732.1, from coordinate 95,047,962 downwards.
CCCCCAAGTGAACAAAATAAACACCAAAAAGTAAACAAAGAAACAAAGACCCCACTTAGATTGCTACTACTTTCTTAAACATAATTTATTTGATGCATAAACACTGATTGATTCTTTCAACTTTAGCCTGTTTTAGCTCGTTCTTGATCTTGAAGGTAAGTTTTTTCAATCTTTTCTTGAATCAAGTATGTACCTTTATAAGGGCCACAAAACCCACAAAAAGTAAAGAGAGTTATACTACTACGTTTGACTGGTTCAAGAAATAAAAAAAGATTTTTGCATATTTGGTCTAAAATAAGCGATAATATTTATGTGGTTATAAATCTTTTCGTTGTTAAGAATACAATGTAAAATTTAAAGTTAAATTATTATCAAAATAAAAAAACGTGTCATTTTTTTTTGTGGGAGTGTGTCATATATGTCATGGGGCAGATGGAATAGTTTTTGTTTTAAAAAAAAAAGATCTTTGTTCTTGTATGTGGGGTGAATGGTTGAGGTATAAGAGAAAAAGGACTAATCTTGACTTACAAAATATATCAGCCATTTCCTAAATTTTAGGAACCTCGAATTACTCTTATTTTTTAATTTTTTTAAAGTATTGAGCTTTGTGGCTTTGATTTTTTGATGGATTAAGGTATTTACATGTAGATTGGTAATAATCCAATGTTTATCTTTCTTGGTTGTTTCTATTTTAGAGATGATTGGTCCTGTTTTTGTGGCTGTCTTTTGTTTTTGGTTATAAATTTATCCAAAAAAGTAGTGATTAAGATTTGACTTAAATTTAGGTTTACATAAATTTGTGTGGCCTCTTTGAATTTCACTTTCTGTACCACCAGGGAAGTGCCCAACTTGAGTTTCACATGCTCATTGGGTTCTTCTCTTTTTTCATTTTTTTACCTTATTGATTTTCATTCCTTTGTCCTGAAACATTATTTACAAGCATAATGTTGTTGTCATCTTCAATTGTTGGCTGGTAATTTCTTGCCTCCTTTCCCCCCTTTTTCTCGTTGTAATGTTCGATGATATAATGAATTTTTTTGTTTTAAATTTTATGGTGTGCATTGGTTTTTCTTGCAGAGATAATTGCTGAGGTCTTCAGGTCAGGTATACCACTGTTGTTAAACTTCAGGTTCATGTTTAAGTTATAAAGATAGTTTTTATTGTATAATGGGATTGTGAGATTCGACATGATCCTTTAAAGTCTCTGATTGTTTGTCCATCTGCCATTTTGAGGTTGTTAGACCTAATAGTATTGTCTTGCCCTGTTAGCAAATGTTTTGGATACTATTTGACTAGAAATTTAGGTGTCATTCAAATCTTTGACTTTCCTGATTTAAGCTAGCCTAACTTTTACTATTAGATAAGCGATATTCTTAAAATTAACTTTGTTTTCGTTGTAATCCAATAAGCTTTCATCCTATAGAATTGAGCATCTATCATAATGTAAATTTTGAGAACTAAATGACCTATAAAAACCGTGTGAAATTTCTTTACCTTGTCCCTTTTATACCCTGTCACCCGTCTTCCTCTACCCCCGATCTTTGCCTTTCCTAACATTGACCGTAAGCAGCTCTAGTGTTAGTTTGCATGATCGTCCAATAATCAACCTTTACTGCTCGTAGTTTACTGGACCACGTTTTGATTTCTGCTTGAACCTTCTCCTTCTTGCTTTGCTTGGACATATTCTTGCTAAATGGAGTTCAGGTTATTTAGAAGTTCCTCTGGTTCACGTGGTATAATGTGAATGCTATTGAACCACCTTAATTCTAGTACATACCACTTTGACGAGCATGGAGTTTTAGTAAATAAATTTGAATAAATTATTTTCAGATGTCACATCAGATTGATATGGTAATGGCACTAGTTTATATTAATTTGAGTTCTTATTTTATAAGAAGGATTTTTTTAATGTAAATTATGAATCAAGGTTTTTGGGTACACGTACAAAATAGTAAGTAGCTTTTCCCTTGTATCTTGAATTGCATATTTAGATATCTGTCAATTGCATTTCCCGGAAGTTGAAGACTGCTGAGGTTGCACATATGGTGATCTCTATATGCTCTCTTTACATTGATTATTGCAGAAAAATGCATGGTCTCGTTAGGAGATCAGGTAGTCACATTCAGAAATATCCCGACATAGTTGACAGTACCTTGTCCGGGAAATCTCTAGAGGTGCATAAGTTCAGTTCATTTCCCACGGTTGTGTATATGCGTTGCTGCAAATCACAGTGGTACGCTAACACTTCAACATTCATATGGGAAATTCTGACATGTATTGTGGTACTTCTAGGATTATGGAGTATCTTCACCACAAATGTGATTGATATATGGAATTATATAAACTTTGACCTCATACACCATGTTGTTTGCTTATCTTTTAATAATTGAAATATCGCATGAGATACCAACCTTTGGCCCAAGATATTTTCACAGTAGTCATTTGAGTCCTTTATGAGAATGAGAAACTACAAGAGAGTTTGGCGTATCAAATTTTTTTGAGTCTTTATACAGTTCCATACAAATATGTTTTAAGCTTTTGGGGAAAAAATTCAAGGAACTCTCTCTATGTCATGCAGTAGTTTCTTGCAGATTTTGCATTCAACTTTTACAATGTTCATATCTCATAAATGAATCATTTCGCAGCTCTACAGATGTGACATTCTTGGCTCTGGAACCCAATGGACGATGGAGAGTTCTTGTTCTTCCTCTGCAATACCGTGAGATCAGTTGGAAATCACCTCATTCAAATGTAAATAGCTTGCAAGTCGGTTCTTTGTTGCCATTAACTTCTCTCTTATTTGGTAGACAGAAGATTCAAAGAGTTACATATATTGACTACTCTTGAATCAATATCGCCTAGCAGCTCTCTACACCACAAAGGTGCTTCGAGTAGTCTAAATGAACGGAACATGTTATCAATCACTTGTTCTGGTCAAAATCCAATCACCGAATGTGAATTTCCTGGAACCATCTCCCATGGATCTGATGCTAATAGTGTAGAAGATATGTACATTGACTCTAAGAAAGAAAGATCCGCAGATAATTACTCAGGGAAGGAACCTAGAAAGAAGGGGAAGCGGAACAAAAATATCAAGTGCAGTAATGGCCTAAATGAGCTGCAATCTGAAGTTGGATGTTCAATAACTCAAGCTGTGATACAAAATACACAACATAGATCAATTAGTTCTTCTGCTAATAGTTGTAATTCTTTGATGAACGATGCCATGACCGTGAGTTCTATTTCTCTTGGTTCTAGCAGTGATAAAGAACGTAGTCAGCGTGGATGTAAATCACCAGATCCTATTGCCAGAACAGAGGTTTCTTCTAATGGAGACATCTTAAACAGTGCAAAGCATGACGGACCAGGTCAAATTGAGGAGCTTAGTGAGAAGAAAAAGTGTTCAAAGCAGCATGTTGGAAATCTTTATGGAACAGAAAAGAGGGATAAGTACTTTAAAAGAGTTCCCAAAGACTCAAATGTCTATGCAAGTAGTACTGGAAACCAGAATAGCCATGCGAGGAAGGAAAATTATCAGTGTATTTGGAAAAAGGTTCAGAAGAATGATGCTGATGTAAGCAACTGTGACTCGGAAAAGTTAAACTTAGCTTTCTCACAGTTTGATGATAGGTTGAAAAAGAATACATTGAAGAAAAAGTTTCCTAATCCTGTTGATTCTATTATATCATCAGAATCAGCACATGAAAATCAGGAAAAGCTCAAAGTTCCTAAAACCCCCGGAAGAAATAAGTGTCCAGGCTCACTGCAGGAGAATGAAAGTCAATGTCGAAAAGGATCTCCAGTTAGTGGAGCATGTTTAAATGGTGTAATTGGTTCAGCAAGCCAAATAGCTACGGCAAAAAGATCAGCAAATGTGGCAGATTCTCAAACTAGAACAAGTTCTATTAGGTCTAGATGCAAGAAAAGGAATGTTCAATATGTTCCTTTTAAACCAATCCCGAATCCCGAAGCTTGTTCCCATTACTCGGAAGCAAAAGAAAATGTCCCAATTGCTGTATCCAGCGTGGATGATCAAGTGGTTGAACATCAATTTTTGTTACCTAGATCAGAGCAGCAGGGGGAGCTTCTTGCTGCGGATGGAGAGAGTGACAAAATGGACAAAGAAATTTCTTCTTCTGGTCAAATTAAGCATGAATATGACGCTGACCCTCAAGCTGTCTCAGAATCCTGGATGCACCAAGAGATTAAAGATTCTGAGCTACCAAATTGTTTGTCAGTAGGGACGCTTGTTGAACCAGAAAGATGGACCTCCAAAAATGTCACACAGGGGCAACTGGCTTCGAAATGTCTAGCTCCTGTTTGTTCCTCAGTGAATGTCAGAGTGATAAGTGCAGGTCAAAATACAGAAAACATAAAAGCATTACCTGAAGCTAAAAGCAAAACCTTTCATAGTCTTGAAAATGATTGGAAAAACATTGCTCAGGCAATGAATGATGCCCATAGAGCACAGCTAGCCTCTAAAGCCCTTGATATAGGTAAGGGCTATCCTGCTGCTGAGTTTGAGAAACTTCTTCATTCTGCCTCTCCAATTATATGCCCATCTAGTAGTATTCAGATTTGTCAGGCTTGCTCCCGTAATCGAGCTACTAATTCACCTCTATGCAGACATGAGATACCCAATGTCTCTTTGAAGAACTTGTGGCAGTGGTATGAAAAACATGGGAGCTATGGTTTAGAAGTAAAAGCAGAGGACCACAGAAATGCAAGACTCTGTGGGATGGATCATTTTGAGTTTCATGCGTATTTTGTTCCATATTTGTCAGCCATTCAGCTCTTCAAGGACCATAGGACTCATCCAATCCATAATGATAATAGGACTCTGGGGTCCATGATGAATAAAATATCTGAGAGTTCACCTAACGTAGAACTGCGCTCAATATTTTCAATACTTGTACCTCAACCTCTTGTTGAGAATTCGAGCTCTTTACTACAAAAAGGTGGTCTCTCTGACTCAATGTCATCTTCAGAGTGCAGTAATGGTGATTTACATCACCTACCAGATGAGTCCAAGTTGTCTGATGATATGGAGCTTCTCTTTGAATTTTTTGAATCCGAGCAGCCTCAAAGGCGGCGACCGTTGATTGAAACGTATGTCATACTTGAGCTGTTTCTTCTAGCATTTAGTTTATCTTTTGTTAAGCGTTTCCCTAGAGTGTTGAATTTCTTGTGGCAAATAAAAATGCAAGTGGGAGATACGAAAAGGGTTTCGATAGATTTTTTCTATAATCAGACTTTAATTTCTTAATGATTTTGCAACCTCAGGGTAAAAAACATATACTGACCAACCTTTCATGTCCTCTTGCAATGCAAATTAGCCCATCATTGGGGAAATTACTGTCAGCATATCGTTGTCTTCAATAATGATCATATATACTCGATGATTATCCTTACTTTGCTTCTGGTGAGGAACCAACTTTTATTTCCCTGTTCTCTGGTGTTGGATTTTAGGTAAGCATATTTATTTTGTTGTTATTTCCCATGCTCTCTAAGCAGGGAAACTCTAGTTTGATTGATTTGTCATCTTGAGCTCTGTGTGAGGTTATATGCCGCTCATTGCCAAGATTTGTTATTTCCGTCGATATCACTCAGCTGATCTTTTTAAAAAATCTCTATTACAGAATACAGGAACTTGTCTCTGGTGATGGACCCTCTGACTGTAGATCATATGGAGATCCATCTATCCTACATACAGTGAGCTTACATGACCTGCATCCTCATTCCTGGTTAGTAGCGGAAATGCATAGCTAGTATGATTTTATATAGTTTTCAAATATGTGAGGCGCAATACGTACCTACATCCTGTTTGGAGAAAAAGAAATAGAGGGAAATAATTATGTGAAAAGCAATCGTTTAGTTCCAGAAAGATTCTTATAGAGCTGAATATTCCGTGTATTTGCAGGTTTTCGGTTTCATGGTACCCCATTTATAGGATACCCGATGGCAATTTGCGTGCTGCTTTCTTGACTTATCATTCACTTGGCCATTTTATTCACAGAGATCAGACACCAAAAGCCCGTAGTATGGATGCCTGTGTAGTTTCTCCAATCGTAGGCCTCCAAAGCTACAATGCTCAGGTAGGACCATAGGGGCTAATCTTGCAATTGAAGGTGTCTCATAAATCTGAATTTTATTGGACTATTGTTGAGTTAATAACATGGTAAAAATTATAGATATCATGATAAGAATTATTCTTTAAAATGAATATATCTATAACAAAATGCTTAATTTTGGATATATATTTGGTGATGCAGTCTATTCTGTGTTACAATTCCTGAAGTTCTTCTGTTAAAGAAACATAATATGCTAGTAATCATGGAAAGTTCCTGAAAGTAGTCAACTGAAAGTCAATATTTGCTAGCTTAAATCATATACTCCTATTACTATATTAGTGGTCTGATTGTTCCGTACAACACTGCAACTATTGAAGAAAACCGTCTGTGCGATTTTAACTACTTTTGAATGAAGGGCATGAATTTATGCTGTTTACATGGTCTGGTTGTGGAAACTCCACGTGCATGAGCTTCACAAAGCATAAAAATAATCTAATTATGATGAATTCCTTGAATACTGCATTAAAAGAGCAGAATGGGGGCAGCAAATCCATCTAGCCGATCTCAACTAATTTGGAATTGAGGTGTAGTTGATTGCATGAATGATCTGGTTAGGCAAGGACTACAGAGGTAGTTCAAGTAGCTGGAGCTGTACTCCTTTAAAACTAAGCAGGGGTCTTGTGCCCATTGAGTGCATCAAGTTCACAACATAAAGTATTGGTATAGCTGTAGAAGTACCTGTTACGAGCTAATACTTGTCAACTGATATTTTATTATCCCTGTGTAAATACGCCACACATGGCCATGACATTATTTTTTGTCTGAATGGCAAAACAAATAGGGTGAATGCTGGTTTCAGCCAAGGCACTCTGCTGATGACCTGACAGAAGAATTCTTGGATATGGACCTTCAAACAGTTCTCAGAGAGAGACTAAGAACATTAGAGCAGACAGCAGCTATCATGTCCCGGGCTGTGAGAAAGATTGGTAGTGACAGGCTCGTGAACGTACATCCTGATTATGAGTTTTTCCTGTCCAGGCGACGCTAATTGCTTCTTGATCCTTGTATTTTCTGTTTGTAAGTTTGTACTCTCTGTATATAGCTTAGCGTACTGATAGGATCTCCTTTCCCGGATTGAAAGTAGTGCTTACTGGTTACAGTTAGAATTTTATCGGTGCTTCTTCTATTGAGTTCTGAAGCCCGTTGATATTTGTAGCTTAGCGTTTCGTAATTCAGCTGTTATACATATTTAGACTTTTGTCAAGTTGGAAACAAATAGTGCAGCGTGTTATGAGTTGATTTTTGCGTATATTAAGTCAGTGCAGAAGTATTTTTGTGCTTTTAAGTTTTAACTATGAGAGTCGGTTTCCATTCGGCCAGTGCGCTGACTTTCAGCATGCAGAAATGAGAAATAGCTTATGAGGTTGAAAGTCTCTTAATAGCTTTTCATGTATGAGTTTCACCATGTGTAGTCAGTTCGAAACCGAATGGAGGATGGTAGCACGAAGTTGATAGTCCGAAGGATCTTTTGAATATTGAATGTCTTAGAATGTGTCCGTGTATGCTTTACATATGACATAAGATGAATTTAAATGGGGAAACATGGTTAGTGAGTATTCATATAATCGATTACAAGTTTACAACTTGTTTGGGACTGAGGTGTGGTTGTTATCCGCGTATTCTCACAATACATGTTCAATGCAATCAACTTGAACAAAGCAGAATTAATATAAAGGATTATATAACCCACTCTAGTTACATTGCTGTATAAGATAGACGAATGTACGAGAAGTTTCTCTCACAAATAAAGCACAAACCTTGCATGTTGGAACTAAAACCTCAATGTAACATCATATTTCAATATGGAAATTCAAGAGCCCCTGTTCTTAGCCAAATACTTCATGAGAGAAATTTCAGTAGAAATGAAACAAAGAAAATATGACAACACTTCATTTTGCCTTTATATACATGACATCTATAGCAAGGTCTGTTATAACAAAAATCTCAACACTGGTATTATATAATCACTGATAACGCGATAACTGGAATTTGAACTTAAAGCAAATGATTCAACACCAAAAGACTAAGGGAAATTGGAATTCAGAGGAGGAGATGAGAAATCTGAACAAACTAACTTCAGCCTGCCAATCACATTTCACACACTCATGGCTTTATACTCATTCTTCTATAACTAACTTTGGCCTTCTTCACGTGATACTCCTCCCTTCTGAAATGTAATCTTTGAGTCTTTCAGGAGGAATTATCTTTCCTAGAGCCCCAACGTGGCCTGCCCATGTGATGTTCACTCGTGGTGTCCGCCTTGATATCCAAGTTAGCAGCTTCTTCAATTGAATTCACAACATTTGTCCGCGAGAGTAATTTACAGATTCATCCATAACTCAAGCAGCCCAATCTTCATAGCTAGCTTCTGTATCCTGAACATATTAAGAGTTGAAGAATAACCCAAAATGTGAGAGGCTAGGACTTCACTGCAGAGTACAAAACTTTACGACACAACACAGAATTAGTTAAATAATAAACAGATACAAAATTAATCAACCAAAGGAAAAGAAGTGGGAAGTATTTCAGAATTCAAACCTTTAGATGAACTAGAGAACTCTTCAATGTCATCTTCACCCTACAGAGTATGTCAAAACACAAGGACCAACAATTATATTAGCTGAATTTAGAAAGGAGAGACTAGCACAACCAGTACAGATCTTTTTTTTTTTTTTGGGTAAATCAAATGAACCAAGATACATAGATCTTGTCAGCGGAGCATGAGAAAAATTGGCTATCCTAATTCCCACTCATGAAGCAGCCATACAAATTCTTTTTGTGACATGAATGGATTGAAAAATGAATGCATACATCGGAACAAGTCCTTTTTTTGTTTTTTATTCACATAGAAAAAGTTTTCATGTGTAGTGTCTGGTTTAAACAAATTTATCATCAGTTTCAGAAAACACGAGAGATAAATTTATAAAGCTATAGTCAAAGCTGCACATTCAAGGAATCTCATAACTTCAAGTGGGAAACTGTTTGTCAGGAGTGATATACTTAATTACCACAATGAATAATGTTCCATAACGGCCATAATCTTGAGATGTGTACCATGAGCACAGAAAGGAGAGATCATTCAGGTAGTGAGAAGATATCCAACTGTTGAACTAAACAAAGATTCAGATAGGGTTATTACTATGTATTTCACCTGGATTTATAGCCTATGAACCAATTCAATTATTTTCAAATACACCTTCAACAGTCTTATAAGAGCCCGGTGGACTTCCATTCTTTATCTTTGCTAGCTAGTCAAAACTGCCACTTAAGACGAAACAAAGACGATGCAAGAAATAGCAGATTTGGACTGAGCATGGCAAGTGGAAAAATTGCAGAACATAATCTGAAATTTACCTGAGAAGTACCAACATGATCGACATGGTCGAATCACATTCTGTGTTGGATGCCCCTTTGTTTGTTGATTTTCTTGTTTTCCTTTGAGAAACTCTATCCGGAGTGACAAGCTTCAAAGTTTTTGGAGAAATACAAACATAATTATTTTGTGCATCAACAGAACAAGTATGAGTATGACCCAATAAAATATGAAAAGTCGACAAATGAATCATTTTACACACTTTTGTTTTCTTTTTTTGACAAGGTAAAACCCAAACACAAAAGTCATAGTTACTAGTCATGAGATTCCATCTATGATATGAAATATTATGTGGTATATCCCCAACAATAGTCCCTCAGTTATCACTTTGTGCATACAACTCAATAAAAGTTCTTAGAGAAATTTCCCCACGGCAAGCTTTTCAGTGAACACCACTATTATAGCTCCACATTTTTCTCTGAAAATGAATTGAGCTATTGCTCCTATCTGTGAAACTGACCTTCAAATTTTTCATCTATTTCCTATCTTTCCTCTTCACCTCCACCCATGATTCTTGCATACCTCTCTTTACCATCTCTACCCTCTTTTACAGGGAATGCTGGTAATGCAGGACTGCAACACTTTTTGCTCCCAATAACCATATTCTACTGCGCCTATCGAACAACTTCATAACCATGTCTATAGACAATCACATAGTTTAGCATCATTGTTGGAGATAACAGGATAGCATCAACAAATACAATTTCTGAATGCAGGTGATTCTACTTTTTTTGGATACAAGCTTTAGGAAATTTAAGGGATGAAGAGTTGTGGTGGCCCGTGAAGGGAGATCGTACAAGGAATGCATGGTCCCCCACTATTATTGTTAGGCAGACGAAATGCTCAACAATTTCTAAAACTAACTTGTTGCCTCATGACAGAGCTACGAGTCCGTACCTTGTCCACTTTCTTAAACATTGTGGAAATAGTAGCCTGAACAAGAGAACTTTTCTTAGTACGGGAGGATTTCTTAGACTTGGAAGTAGATTCAGCAGCGGCAGTAATTTTTCCAGCAACTTGACATTGTACTACAGTATCGTCACAAAGAATGTCACTGCCTGCACGCACAGATATTTCAATCCATGAAACTATTTAAAGGATCTGGGAGATAGCAGGTGAACGGAGATTAACAACAGAAGAAGCCCAGAGAACAGAGACAAGACTTTGAGGGACTCTCATTCTAAGGTCTTCTTTGAAGAAGTTTGGACAAACCTACTAAAGGATATAAGAAAATTTTATAGAGATGTTTCCAGAGGTACAATTTTTGTTGAATGATCCATACCACTTTTCTCTTCTTCCTCGGAAGTTTCGACTTCATTGTCAACCAAATCATCCCCAGAAGAAGGTTCTGCAAAACTGAATTACTGAACATAAAAATCCTGGTAATGCATTAAGCAGGGGAAGATATCAGAGTCAACTAGATCTTAGTTAATAAAGGATAAAATATCCCTCAAGAAATTAATGCAAACAATACAAAGTAAAAATTTATAGGCATATAAAGTTGTGACAAAAAACCAGTGCTCGTTCAGTTACTTGACTTACTTCTTTGGATAGTACTTGAATGAGTACCAAACTAAGGCTCCTTAACCACACTCCCAGGAGTTTTAACAGATTCCTATTTCCTAACAATAAAGGCACATATTATGAATGAATTTAATTTTAAATGCCTACTCTTTCTTATGCTTTACTTTATGCAGGTACAGTAATCCTGGGCAGTCCAAGAAGTTGTCTTTCAACTCCCCTGATAAAAGCTAGGTTATATTACATACAGTTAGTTGCACGCAATATGATAGTCAGTGCAAGCTACATATTACACAAGTCAAAATATATTTGAATTTTTTTTCCTGCTGCCCTTGCTGAATGACAACTTGGAGTTAATTCGATAACTTCTTTTGAATCATTTTGACTTTCTGATAAATTCTCCTCCTGTTCATGTTAAGGAGATTGTTGTTCCACATGCTTGACCCCGCCATCGCTAATACTTCATTTTTTTAACACATGTAGCACCTGCACCACCTTTGAAATCACACTCCAATTTCTCTTGCTGCTGTAACCAAATAAGATGTCCAAAATAGGGTAAGCAATTCTTTGAAACCATTGGGCAACAATCAGCAACTTTAGCATAGTCTATTAATTAATGCTTTAACCAGTTGAATTAGGAACAATTCGACAAAAACTAACCACATTAAGCTCCTTCGGAAACTCGAGCCGTGCTTCTTCAGGGTTCTCGCCTTTCGTCCCTATCCACCATGCATCAGAAAGCACAATCTGCAAGAGAAAAAAGCCATAAATCAGGAAAAAACAGGAGAAGTAAATGTAACTAAGTGCTACATTAAATCCTTTTAGTTTTCATCAGAACCTTATAACAAATTGAACTGTAATAGAAGTAAACCAAATCCTAATCCGTCAAACAGAGTAAATCAACAACGTAGATCTAAATCTTTTGTCAACTCGAGAGAAAAAACAATTACAATGGTTATTGGCACTTGATATTCAACATGCTTATAACATCTCAAAATAACAAAAAAATTAAAAGTCATGGGAAACAGCCTTAATAACTGAATATGCCTTCTTGATGAATAAGTCGACTGTATTTAAACGACTTTTTCTGATCAAATTTTTGGAATGTAAAATGAAATCAATGTATGCAATCTATTAACCTAGGAGATGATGGTTTTGTAGAACGGATGAAAAGGTACAACCAAGCCAGAAAGTGTAATGTATCAAATAATAGCACTTAATTGGAATTTTCCTTCACTCTCACAATGCTAGTCAAAGCTATTCAACTTACAACATTTTAAAAAATTAATAACTTGAGAAGTAAACTTGAAAGAACAATATCCATGCTTGAATCAAATGAAATCCAGAAGCGTAAAAACTTTAACCCAATAAGTTCTATAAGTCAAAATATTGAGCATGTTACGCACTCCCATTATAAGACTCCAGTAGCAAGCTCCTAGCAGACAAAGAACAGAACCATTTATCATATGAACATTGCCAAATCATAAAACACATCAGAAATATGAGAAACCATAAAATATATCAGGAATATGGTCTTTGTCAAACTTAACAAAAGTGCAATTCTTGGTTCTATTCTTCACTGTCATGAAACATATCTGTTAGGTAAAAGATAAATAGCTCCTCTCGATTCATTCCAATTCCTGGGGAGGATGGCTCCTGCATACTTTCTTTCCAATCGTCGGAAGCAGTATTTTGTTTCTATAGACAACATAACTCCACAACCTGCAAAGGATAAATATGTTTTCCTTCTAATATGATGCCTTGATGATTATTATTACACTATCCATTGAAACAAAAGTGATTACTTAGTAAGACAAGTATTTGCAAAACGATGCTCCTGCAATTTAAATTGATAGATAATAGAATAAAACGCAGAAGAGAGGGAGCTACCAACCATATTATCATGGTAATCTTCGCACACTACATTCTTCCCACCTCTGGAGAACTGCATAGTCAGATAACCATTCTTTGGATATACAATCGTCCCAAACAAGTTCATTTGACCCTGCAGATCCAGTATGGAAAATAATTGACTTCAAACTGAAATATCACATAGAAATTAAAATGCTAAAAAGAAAAAGAATTCCATGACTTTCTGTAAACCCAGATGCATCCTCACAATACGGTAGCAAGTGCAGTCATACAAACTACTTCAGCTTAGAAAATGTATAGGCAAAAGAAAATTCAAAAAGTTACATACAAAGACATTGATAATCATTCACACAAAAATCTAAAAACAACAACCTACCCATTGAAGTCCCACAACGTGGGGTCTGGGGAGAGTAGAGTGTACGCAGACCTTACCTCTACCTTGGTAAGTAAAGATGTTGTTTCTGAAAGACCCTCAGCTCAAGACAAATCATAGGCACAAGCAAAGCATCCGGACAATAAATTTAAAGCAGTATGAAAATGAGAGTAACAAAAGCGAATAAGCCATGATAAATCATTCTGAAAAAAGAAGCAGTAACTAACGCAGATCAATAAGATAAACAAAGTACACAAACGAACATACATAAGCAAAAATCGAAGGACGTGGAGCTATAAAATAATATTGCGCCTACTAGTATGATAGGCTAAGCAGGACTACCATAATAACACTACAACTACTAGTATGTAAGCGCAAGTAGGACTACGCTCAACTACCTACTACCCTAATCTGTGTTCTCCACAACCCCCTATCTAAGGTCATGTCCTCAGTAAGTTGCACCTGCGACATATCCCGTCTAATCACCTCTCTCCAATACTTCTTCGGCCTACCTCTACCCCTCCTGAATCCGTCCATAGCCAACCTCACACCTCCGCACTGGGGCATTTGTGCCTCTCCCCTGCATATGATCGAACCATTTCAACCTCGCTTCCCGCATCTTATCCTCCACCGAGGTCACTCCCACTCTGTACCATATATTATCATTTCTAATCATATCCCTTCTCGTATGCCCACACATCCATCCCAGCATCCTCATCTTCGTGACTTTCAATTTTTTGGATGTGCGAAGTCTTCACTGACCGACACTCCGCCCTATACAACATAGTCGATCTAACCATCACCCTATAGAACTTGCCTTTAAGTTTTGGTGGCACATTTTTATCGCACAAGACTCCAAATGTGAGCATCCATTTCATCCACCCTGCACCAATACGATGTGAGACATCGTCATCAATCTCATCATTCCCTTGGATAATAGACCCGAGATACTTGAAGCTTACTTTCTTTGGAATGATCTGAGTACCAAGCCTGACCTCCACGTCTGTCTCAAGGTCGCTCCTGTTACTGAACTTGCACTCCAAGTATTCTGTCTTGGTCCTACTCAGCCTGAACCCTTTAGACTCCACAGTCTGTCTCCAAACCTCAAGCTTAGCGTTCACTCCGCTGCGAGTCTCATCAATCAGGACCACGTCATCTGCGAATAACATACACCATGACACATTCTCTTGAATTTATCGCGTTAGTTCATCAATGGTGCAGCCCCATCATCACTGGAAAGTTCTCCGAGTCTCCTGCTACTGTCTGTATCCTAGTGTTGACTCCATCATACATATCCTTGATCACCCCAGTGTACGCCACTGGTACACCTCTAACTTACAAACATCTCCATAGAACATTTCTACGGACTTTGTCGTATGTCTTCTCGAGGTCGATGAAAACCATACGTAAGTCTCTCTTCCTCTCCCTATATACTGCTCCACCAACCTCCTAATAAGATGAATGACTTCTGTAGTCGAACGTCCCGGCATGAATCTAAACTGATTCTCGAAAATAGACACGCCTCTTCTCACCCTCATCTCCACGACCCTTTCCCAAACTTTCATAGTGGGACTTAGCAGGTTGATACCCCTATAGTTGTTGCAACTCTGAATGTCACATTTGCTCTTGTACAAAGGAATCATTATACTCCACCTCTATTCTTCGGGCATTCTTGCCGTCTTAAAAATGACATAACAACTCCGTCAGGCATTCTAAACATGCCCTGCCTACGCTCTTCCAAAATTCAACTAGGATCTCATCAGGCCCGGTCGCTCATCCCTGCGGATCCTGCGAACAACACCCTAAACCTCCTCAACCTTAATACTCCTACAATATTCAAAATCTCGGTACCTTCCGGATTGATCCAGATCTCCCAGCACAATGTCTCTATCTCCTTCTTCGTTTAAAAGTTTATGGAAGTAAGACCGCCACCTCCATCTAATATGTGCATCCTCCACCAGTACTTTGTCGTCCTCGTCCTTGATGCATCTCACGTGATCCAAGTCACGGGTCCTTCTCTCCCTCGCCTTGGCTAGTCTGTACAACTTCTTATCCCCATTTTTTTCCTCCAACTCCACATACAAGCGTTCAAAAGTTGTCATTTTCGCCGCTGTAACCACTAGCTTTGCCTCCTTCCTCGCCACCTTATATAATTCATATTCGTCCACTTCTCTACCTCACTCTTGCTTTCTATCAATTTCGCATATGCCACTTTTTTTGCTTCCACCTTCTCTTGAACTTTACCATTCCACCACCAGTCCACTCAATGCCCACCACGGCTACCCCACGAGACCCCTAGCATTTCTCTAGCTACCTCCCGAATGCAACTGATCGTCTTGTCCCACATACCGATCGCATCCCCACTACTCCCCCAAGCCCCATGGCCAACAACCTCTCCTCATCTCTTTTGCACTAGCCATGGTCAAACTTCCCCATTTGATTCTTAGCCTGTCATCCAAAACCCTCCTCTTCTTCTACATCTTGATCTCCAAATTCATCACCAAAAGCTTATGTCGGGTTGTAATCTTCACTCGGAATAACCTTGCAGTCTTTACAAAGCCCGATGTCAGCCTTCATAAGGAGCAAAAATTCTATCTGAGTCTTAGCCACCGAACTATGAAAAGTCAGCAAGTGCTCCTCCTTCTTCAGAAATCTCAAATTTGCTATCACCATCCCAAAAGCTTTAGTGAACTTCAAAAGTGAGACGTCTCCCCCGTTCCTGTCTCTGAGGCCAACGCCTCCATGCACGCCGGCATAACCCCGAAAGTGACCTGATATGTCCATTCCTACAAATAACTTCTCGGTGGGTGGTATACCTCCCACCACCTCGTCCAAATCCTCTCAAAAGCGCCACTTCTCCTCCTCATCCAAACCCGCCTATGACGCATAAGTACTAATAATGTTCATAGTAAACCATCCAACTACCAACTTAATCGTCATCATCCTGACATTGACCCTCATAACCTCTACCACTTGATCCCTTAGCTCACTGTCTACCAAAATATCTACCCCATTCCTATATCTCGACCTACCCGAGAACCTTAACTTATACCTGTCCACATCCTTAGCCTTATGTCCTACCCATTTGGTCTCCTGGACACATGCTATATTAATCTTCCTCTACTTAAGAATCTTAACTAGCTCTATGGACTTCCCGTCAAAGTCCCAATGTTCAAGACCCTATTCTCAGCCTAGCATCTCTATTACCCCACTTACCCCTAACCCTCGCCCTCGTCTCCGACCGAGAATATAACCCTAGTCTACCATCGTTTACCAATAAAGCAAACAAAAACTAGTCAAAGATACCTAAGACAAGCAAACTAATACTACAACACAAGCAAGAATCTAACAGCAAGTCGGACTACGACAATAAGGGAGATATGTCTAAGGGAAAAATTAACTCCCACTCGATTCCCAAAATTACTACTAATTTCTGAGCAATCAATCCATAACAAGTAGGCAAGTTTACTAGAGTAAATTAAAATACTGCCTTTTATTTCCTCATTTGCGGGTTTCTGGCCATTAAGCTGTCAAGTGCTAGGAAAATACTCCATCTTTCCCAATTTATATAGCAGTTTACGTTTTTTGAGATTCAAATTATGTAAACTTTAAAAAAATTGATTTTTTGTACAAAAGTGCTTTTTTGATTGGCAACCAAACACCTAACAACTTTTTGATAAAAACTCTACTTGAAAAATTTCAAAAGCTCTATTTAAAAAAACTCTACTCCTATAAGCTCTTTTTAATAAGTTGTATCAAACAGAACCTAAGTAAAAACTTTTACTTTTTATTTTAGAAATTTTAGTTTTAAATATTAAATTGATCCAATCCAATTTAACTTCAATTATTAATCAAAGGTCCCTATATTTTCCTCCTTTACCCGCAAGGGTAGCCAAGTTGGTGTAGCAGTAGAGCGCGGGACCGCAAGGTCACGAGTTCGATCCCCTGCATAAACCTTCTTGGTTGAGCCTGTCACGCATGGCTTGCCAAGTGTGGTTTACATGGCTGACGTGGTTTGCTGCATCAAGGCTGGCCCGGTTTACCACGCGCACTGAAAGAAAGAGTAGCATGCGGTTCCTTCGACAAAAAAAAAAACTCTCCGCAAGCGGAAAATAGCACATAAATAGGTACGGAGCTGAGTACTAAAGAATAGTAAGTAGCAAAAGTTGATTAAGTAAAAGGTTATTACTACCTAAGGGAAGTCGAGATAGAGAATAGGGTTTTTGGTACCAAGGTCTTACCTCCCGAAATCGGGGCAAGTAAACCAGGAAAAGAGGAGAAAACGGTGTTTCATCACAGTTTTAGATGGACTCAGAGAATTAGTAATCCTTGAAGGCCATTTAATATTAAATGTATCATGTGATGTGAGACTTTAAAACGAAATAATTGGCAATAATTACTGTATATAAATTAGTAATTTTATTTTTAAACAAAAAATAATGTGATATACATAAATTAAAAGAGACAAAATGTTAAATGAACATGTTATATACGTTGGATGATTATTAGTGGAAAGAAATCTGTTTGGACTCTAAAATAACATTGGCAAATAATTTTGAAGCTAAAAAAAGGTCATGAGTTTGGACTTTGGGTTGACACTTTTGGCAATAATAAACGGGGACAAAATTGAATAGCTCGGATTATTTGTGAAAATAACTGAATGATAAGTTTTTAGACCTCTTATCAATATTTAGCCATTATTTAAAATGTAACTGCTAAATTCTAAACAATCTTTCTATCACCATGATAAAGTATTATTTGCGTACATTCTACTCTCTCAAACCTCCCTTATGTAACACTAGTTATTGTAACTGAGAAATTCTACGATGAAAATAAAATTTGTATTTTTGTTGTAAAACTAAAATGGCAATATTATAATACCAAACTTGGAATCAGATAAACAGCAGTTGAGGATTTTTCCTTCAATTTCTTTTATCTTGTTACGCAAATTCTTCACACGTTAATCACAAAAAGGGCAAAAAAAAGCAACGGTAATCCTAACGATTCCAAATACTGCAAGGTATATAATTATAATATAACCCAATTAATTGCATCACTGTTTAGCAAAGTAAACAATCACTGTAGAGCTACAATATACAAATTGAACCCCCCACATTCTTCATTTGATAGTCAGTTATTTTCACAATGTTAATTTTTTGCGATTTCTGAGTAATGCCTTCTGCGAACGGAACAATATATATATATATATATATGACGGCAGTATTTCATCAAGTGCCAAGTGCACTTTACTTATGTTGCATTGAGAATGACCTAGACGAACTGTATTTCTACAATGCTGCTTTAGATGTTCCAATATGCGATAAGAAATGGGGGAAATTCAGACATAGGGTTACGATTGGCCGATACTGCTACAGGAAGACAGTTAGTCCTCGATGGAGATTGTATGCTACTGATACCCGCCTTTTCCAAAGCGGCACGGTAGACAGGAGTAATGCTAATGCTCAGACTCCAGCGGTTCTTTCAATTGAAATACCAGTCACTTGTTACCAGGTGCTGTCTTTAGTTGCATTATGTATAGAAAAATGACTTTGATTTTGTGCTTTTGTTTTGAAAATAATAGAAGAAAACTATGCAAGTACGATTTCTGTAATTTTTGTGGAAAAGAGCTAGTGATGAGATTTTTGTAGCACTTTTTATTGGTAGAAATATGCTCTTAGCTAATATTACAACAACATACACAGTATAATCCCACAAGTGGGGTCCAGGGAGTGTAGAGTGTATGCAAACTTCACCTCTATCCGTTGTTTCATATAGACTCTCAGCTCAAGATTGATGCACACAGTGCAATCAAAGTAAAATAACAGATCTAGAAGTAGAGAACTTGAAGAACTGTAAGCTAACTCAGGGATTTCAACCAAGATATTTAGCTAAGAGAAATATTGAGAAAGATAGAAAGAAGATTGAGAAAAGTAAAGAGAAGATTGTAATTTCATGAATGAGTAACTTCTACAGATTACAAAGTATATATGGATTGAATCCATTCACTCACTAACTGCCTTCTAACAGTTGTAAATAACTTTTGGAACTCAACTAACATTTGAAATCTAACTAACTTCTGGAACTAACCTTCTATTAACTGAATTGCCAACTCAGCTAATCTACAACTAATATTGTATTAATATTGAACTAATAACCTTCTAATATTGCATCAATACCCCCTACAGAAGAACAGTCTTGACTTCAAGACTGAAAATCAAGAAATCTATGCTGCAAATCTAATCATCAATATCCCCTACAGAAGAACAGTCTTGACCTCAAGACTGAAAATCAGGAAATCTATGCTGCAAATTTGAAAGATATTCCCAAGTAGCTTGAGTTACATCAATGTCAGTCCATTTCACCAACACCTGAGTAACTTCCTTGTTACCCTTTTGACAAGCCTTCTTTCTAAGACCATCTCAGGTAGAGGACAGTAAGGACTAGAGAGGTGAAAAACAGGAGGATGGTTGATCACATTAGGAACTTCATGACACTTCTTTAAGCAACAAGACCAATCTTTGCATCGATGGGGTAAGGGCCAAAATACTTAGCATCAAGCTTATTGAATGGCCTAATAGCGGGCTGTAATTTGAGATACACCCAGTCACCTACTTTAAAACTTCTATCAGACCTATGTTTATCAGCCAAGTCTTTCATCCTTTGTTGTGCCCTTTGAATATGAAACTTCAGAAGCTGTATGATTGATTCTCTAGCAACCAATGATCTGTTAACCATTTCAGATGAGGATTCACCATCTAGATAAGGAAGGTGAAGAGGTGGTTTCTGACCATATAGAACCTCATAGGGACTGCATTTGATTGCAGTGTGATAAGTAGTATTATACCACCACTCAGCTAGCGGTAAGAATTTAGACCAATCATGAGGGCTATTAGAACAAAAGCACCTGAGATAAGTCTCTAAGGTTCTATTCAAAACCTCAATTTGACCATCTGTTTGTGGGTGATAAGTTGTAGATCTTTGAAGTTGAACCCCTTGCAATGTAAACAACTCTTGCCAAAAGTTACTGAGAGAAACAGGATCTCTGTCACTTGTAATGGTAGCAGGCCAACCATGCAACTTGAAAACATTATCAAGAAAGGACTGAGCTACTGTTTGAGCAGTATAAGGATGATGCGAACTCATGAAATGACCGTACTTACTTAGTCTGTCCACCACAACCAAAATAACATCCTTACCATTAGACTTTGGTAATCCTTCAATAAAGTCTAAGCAAATATCTGTCCAAACACCATCAGGAATAGGAAGGGGTTGTAACAACCCAGGGTATGCAAAAGCATCATATTTGTGTCTTTGACAGACATCACACTTACTGATGAATTGTCTGATATCTGCAACCATTGATTTCCAATAGAAAAGTGACTGTAGTCTTTTCAAAGTAGAATCCATACCAGAATGACCACCTTGAGTTGTAAAATGCCATAAATCAATGATAGTAGTTCTCACAAGTGGATTATCACCAACCACCAGCCTACTTTTCCACCTTAATTGATCATTACACCAAGTAAATGACTTAAAGAGTTGAGTCTGCAATTTCGCGATCTAGTTCTGCAAAACTGCATCAGAAGTCCAAGTTTCCTTAATTTGATCATATAAGGAATCATGTGGAGCTAATAAAGAAATAGCCAATAGTTCAGGCTCAGGTTTCCTGGATAATGCATCTGCAGCTTTATTTTCTGCTCCCTTCTTGTATTCAATAGTAAAATCAAAGGCCATAAGTTTGGAGATACCAGCTATTTGAAAGTCTGTGTGGATATGTTGCTATAGTAGGTGCTTCAAGGTTTTCTGATCAGTCTTACCAACAAATGGTTTATCCAACAAGTAGTGTGACCACTTAGTAACAGCAAAAATGAGAGCTAACAATTCCCTATCATAAACAGACATTGCTTGATGTGTAGGTGCTAGAGATTTGCTAATATAGGCTATAGGATGTCCCTGCTGCATTAAAACAACTCCTATACCCTTACCACTAGCATCAGTTTCCACTAAGAATGGCTTGGAAAAATCTGGCATTGCTAACACAGGAGCAGAAATAAAGGCTTGCTTCAACTTTTCAAATGCTGCAGTAGAATTAGAATTCCATGTGTATCCATCCTTCTTGAGTAGGTGATGTAATGGCCTGCATATAGCACCATAACCTTGTATAAATCTCCTATAATAACCAGCAAGGCCCAGAAAACCTCTCAACTGCTTAATATGACTGGGAATAGGCCATTGCTCAACTTCTATAATCTTCTTGGGATCAGTAGATACTCCTTCCTTACTGATAAAATGACCCAAATACTCCACCTTAGGCACTCCAATTTCCAAATACACACTTTGACATCTTAGCATACAATTGGAACCTCTGCATCAGTTCAAAAACAGCTTTCACATGCTCAATATGATCAGTCATGCATTTGCTCTATATCAATATGTCATCAAAGAAGACTAGTACTGTCTTCCTTAATAATGGTCTGAAAACTAAATTCATGAGGTTTTGGAAAGAAGATGGGGCATTGGTTAAGCCAAATGGCAACAATCTGTATTAGGACAAATGTACTTTATACACAATCTTATTATTATTAATGGTGATTAATATTTTGGCATTTGCAATTATTAGTTGATTGTTTATAATATTCTATAATATGCATCCCTAGAGAGGTTACGTAGTTATTGATAGTGTGAGATATTAATATTATAACGTAACTTTTAAAACAACCTCGACTAATGATCATAGAAAATGGGACATATCATCGAAAATGGGATATCGATGATATGTGATAAGTCGACATGTGGTCTGCATCTCATCCTTAGAGGATGTAGTATGTCTCGCCTGCTACGAGTTATGGTAACTTGTGATGGACACATGAATACTTTGGAAGTATTAGTATACACTGCATGTCTTAGCGTGTGGGAGATAGAAGTCCTTAGACTTGAGGTCGATACACACCTTATCTACAGAGTAATGTACTTTGATCCTGTCCTAAACTCAAATGCCTTATAGGTTGAGATACGTCTTGCATTGGGTATATTACAAAGTGGATTAAAGGTGGTAGTTGAGTCAAGATTAGAATTCATTCATCTAATGTATATTCGAGAGAGCACTCAGCTTCTCAGTGATATTAGGGTGACTAAGTCGTTGGCCAACGCAATAGACATATCTTGGATATGGTCTTGTTGTCAACTAATATAGATGAGATATAATGATCAAGTCATTTGGATAGACACTTGACAGATCCTAAGCTTGATCGAGTGTGTCGTGAATGAATGAATTTTATCTTCCCACATAGAGGTCCAAATTACTGCATTCGTAACTATACTTCACATATCGAGTTCGCCTTCCTACCGCTCAGAGTTCCGCAGACCCTAATATGATTAATGTCGATATGTGAAGGCATGTAGGGTAACACTAAGTCAATTGTTCCGTCGATCTAAGAATGTAATGAGAGAATATAAATGTTCGATTTATGATCGAGACATTTGAATGAATAATGATTATTTAATTAAGTCGGGATTGGATTTCGGATTTAATTAAAATGAAAACGAGGCAAAATTAGTTTAGGGCCGCGGCGCCACCCATTCAGCGCCGCACCACCGCCTTGGCAGTGGGCCAGTCTGACCCACTACGTCTCATTTTCTGGGCCTGGCCCACGGGAAACCCTGACTGCAGTTTTTGACCTAAATGCAGCTAGGGGTCCTATCATTATTCTAATACACTTGATTTTCACAAATCATTCTAAGTCATAGAGATTTAGTTTTACAATATCCTCTCGAACCTCTGCCGAATTTTCTAGCTTTTCGAAAAAGGAATTACATCGAAGTCTAGAACTTGCAATCGAGGAACAGTTGCATGCTCACCCTCGGATATACGAAAAGATTTCAGATTTAATCAAATCGTAAGTTTTCGTTCGAAGTATTATGGTTATATATATTACATGTTGTTGTTTACATGTTTTATTATCATTACATAATCATCCATCAGTTCGTCGTTTGTTGGGTTTGAAACCAAATTTTCAAATTCCGCACGCTTACACGAACCCAACAAAACCCTACAACAACAACAACAATAACATACCCAGTGAAATCCCACAATGTGGGATCTGGGGAGGGTAGAGTGTACACAGACCTTACCTCTACCTTGGTAGGTAGAGCGGCCGTTTCCGAGAAGCCAAATGGCATAACCAAAAATTCATAATGCCCTTCATGTGTTTTAAAAGCTGTTTTATGGGTATCATTTTCAGACATCCTCAACTGATGATAACCAGCTCTAAGATCAATCTTAGAGAACACCACTGCACCACCCAATTCATCCAACAAGTCCTCTATAATAGGTATAGGAAACTTATCCTTTATGGTCAGCTGGTTCAATTCTCTGTAATCAACACACAGTCTCCAACTACCATCCTTCTTACCAACCAATACAACTGGAGATGCATAAGGACTTGTACTGTGCTGTATAACCCCCTGGTCAAGCATCTCTTGCACCAGCTTCTCTATGATGTCCTTTTTAACCCCAGGGTAAGGCCTCTTATTTACTGGATTTGCAGCTTCAACCAATGGTATTCTATGATCAAAAGAACCTCTATGGGGTGGAAGGTAGTAGGAAAGGCAAAAATACTAGCATACTGATCAATCAACCCAGACAACTCAGGAGCAATTGAATCACTCTGAGCAGCATGAATATTATGACAATGAATTCCCTCTTCTTCACCAGATGTCAAAGTCAACATAAAAAACTGAGTATCTCCACCTTCAATTCTATTCACTGTTTTGGCCTTAGTTGACTTTAATTGACTAGTTGCTCCCCTCAAGACATGTTTCTTCCCTTGATACATGAACTCAATAGTTCTATTCTTGAAGTCAAACAATATTCTACCCAGAGTGTTTAGCCATTGCACACCCAAAACAATTTCTACATTAGCAAATGGTAGTAATAAGAAATCAGAACTGAATGTGGTACCTTACAGAAGCCACTGAAGATTTCTGCAAAGTGAAGCTGTTTGCACCTTCCTTCCATCAGCAACACTCACTGATTGTGCCATGATGGTGCTTTCTTGACAACCTTAACTTCTTGGCCATTTCTTGGTCAATGAAGTTATGTGTTCTCCCCGTGTCAATAAGGACTTGCAAAGGTCTCTTTTCATGATAACATGTTACCCTTATGGTTTGATATCCTGTCACTCCAGTGAAAGCTTGTAATGATATGGTCATGAATTCATCTCCTTCTTCAGTGAAATCTTGGACTGATTCCTCCAATGCTTCACCAAGAACAGTATCCCCCTCCACTACTTCTACCATATAAATCTGTCTATTGAAACTGCACTTGTGGCCTGGTACATATTTTTCATCACAAATAAAACAAAGACCCTTAGCCCTTTTTTCATCCATTTTTGCAGCAGTTGACCTTTTTCCAGGAATTCTACTAGGCCTTGTTTGTTGTGAATCAACTGGTTTTTTGAGGGTTGAGTATGGGACATGTGATTTTTGGAAATTCTGGTGTCTGAATTGATTGGGAGTGGGTAATATAGGGCCTTGTGAATGTTTGGCTTCAGGTTAAAAACCCCAAGCCTTGGCTTGAGCTTCAAAAACTTCTTCTTGCAGCCTAAACTTTACCATATAAAAAAAACACTTCTTCCTGCAGCCTAGCAATCTTATAAGCCTGCATTAGAGTCCTTGGTGTTTGAATCTTAACAGCCTTGTTCAATTCAGGCTTAAGACCTCCCAAGAAGCAACTAATTGTGTTTTCAGGTGACAGATTCACCAGTTAACAATCTATCAAACTCAGCTTGGTACTCCTTTACACTACCAGTCTGAGTCAAGTTCTTCATTGATTCCATATGATCCTCAAATTCCTCCCCAAATCTCTCATTCAAAGCTAAACATACTCCGTCCAAGTAGGTTCTAAAACAGAATT
Source organism: Przewalskia tangutica (assembly GCA_029844215.1). Classification (NCBI taxonomy): domain Eukaryota; kingdom Viridiplantae; phylum Streptophyta; class Magnoliopsida; order Solanales; family Solanaceae; genus Przewalskia; species Przewalskia tangutica. The sequence goes on along the minus strand of CM056732.1, from coordinate 95,022,778 downwards.
TCTAGACCTTATATATGATCTATGCCAAGCAATAGCCTCTCCTTCTAAATGAATAGAAGTGACCTTAACTCTTTGATCAAATGGAACCTCATCCATAGCAAATAATTGATCAACTTTATACAACCAGGTTTTCAAATCATGACCAGAAAACTTAGGAAACTCTAGTCTAGAGTATCTAGTAAATAAATTACCATTGTGACCATTATGATTTTCTTTGGGTTGCACTTCAGTTTGAACCTCCATTGGACCATTTATGTCAGCTGAAGAAGATTCAGCTCTTCCCATTTCTTGTTCCCTTCCTTTAACATTCATCCGATTAATGGTGGCCCTCAATTCAATCAGATCTCTATCAGTTTGCAAGCTGTGAGTGTTCATACTAGCCAGCCCTCTATCACTTGTTGTAACTGGTTTTGAAAATGTAACATCTTATCTTCCATTTCTTCTGGTGGATTATCTTGACTTTTGCTTCGAGTAACAATTTCAGTGCTACGAGTCATAATTCACTGCCGAGAATTGACAGCTCTGATACCAATTGATGCACACAGTGCAATCAAAGTAAAATAACAGATCTAGAAGTAAAGAATTTGAAGAACTGTAAGTTAACTCAGGGATTTCAACCGACGTATTTAGCTAAGAGAAATATAGAAAGAAGATTGAGAAAAGTAAAGGAGAAGATTGTAATTTCATGAATGAGTAACTTCTACAGATTACAAAGTATATATGGATTGAATCCATTCACTCACTAACTGCCTCCTAACAGTTGTAACTAACTTTTGGAACTCAACTAACTTTTGAAATCTAACTGACTTCTGGAACTAACCTTCTATTAACTGAATTGCCAACTCAGCTAATCTACAACTAATATTGTATTAATATTGAACTAATAACCTTCTAATATTGCATCAATATCTCCTACAGAAGAACAGTCTTGACCTCAAGACTGAAAATCAGGAAATCTATGCTGCAAATCTAATATTGCATCAAAGATAAAGTAAAAAACAAAGCAGGTCAAAAAGAAAAAAGGAACAGTAACTACAACAAGACAGTACGCTAAGAAAATAACAAAAGATAATAGATAGTAACATAAATCAAAGGATAAGAAACTACAAGAGAAATACTACGACTACTAGTAAAGAAAGAAGAGACAATACTCTATTACCTACTAACCTTCTAGCTCTGCGTCCTCCACAACCTCTTATCTAAGACTATGTCCTCGGTAAGCTGTAACTGCGCCATGTCATTTCTAATCATTTCTCCCCAATACATCTTCGGTCTACCTCTACCTCTCATGAAGTCATCCATAGACAACCTTTCACACCTCCGCACTGGGGCATCCACACATCTCCTCTTCACATGTCCAAACCATCGAGGCCACTCTCACTTATCCTGGATATCTTCATTTCAAATCCTACCTCTCCTAGTATGTCCACACATTCACCACAACATCCTCATTTCTGCTACTTTCATTTCCTGAACGTGAGAGTTCTTGACTGGCCAACCGTCCACCCCATACAACATAGTTGGTCTAACCACCACTCTGTAGAACTTACCTTTGAGTTTTGGTGGAACCTTCTTATCACACAAGACTCCCGATACGAGACTTCATTTCATCCACCCTGCACCAATACGATGTGTGCTCTTAGCTAATATTGTGATAAATTAATGTGCTCCGTTCATATCTGAATTCAAGAGCTTTTTTACGAGCAATTGACATGAGTTAGAAACAAATGAAAGCTGTACTCGTCATGCTTATACTAACTACAAAATGGATGCTTAATGAATGGAGCAGAAAACAAGATATTAACTATTTTCTTGGTTCATGGGAATTCGTCAACAACAACAACATACCCAGTATAATCCCACCCGGTGGAGTCTGGGGAGGGTAGAGTGTACTCAAACCTTACCCCTATCCTGTGACGGGTAGAGAGGTTGTTTCCGATAGACCCCGGCTCAAAAGAGAGATGAAAAAGCAGCAGTAATAATAAACAGTAATAGCATCAAGATAATAAGATAACATTTCCTGGAAAAGATGGGATAACTTGTTCGGTTCTTCATCTTTGGACTTTTAGCTTCCATTTCCTGGAAAACTATTCTTATATACTGAGGAAACTTGACCAATGTTAGAGTTTCTTACAATATATTATACAATCACAAGCGTTTAGGGCCAGTGGATAAAACAGAAACTAACAAATGTTGCATGATGTAGCTTAGTTTTGGGGGAAAATTAAAATAATTGGCTGAGAAAATCACGTCTCACTGAATTAAATAACTTCCCCATGGTTAAAATTTAAATCGACCGTACAAGTAATGCTTAAAATTTTGGAATAGTTCCTCATAGAACAGCTGACCAATTATGTGTATGAAATTCTTGAGTTTCGGCACTGTCGAGCAATGAAATCCTTGAGGAGTCGAGCTAAATCTGCAGGGAAACACAATGCTGCATGCTTCATGTGCACTTGTGTTAATGGTAAAAAGGATGGAGTCCTGCAATTATTATTGTTAGTGGCAAAAGGAGGTGGGTTTGTTGATTTTTTCCAACAAATATGTTAATCTTAATTATATATGATAAATAGTTTAATATCTGCAACTTGTTTCGAGCACATGCCTTTGCAAGTTTAGCTCTTATAAGAAGAATGAAATTGGAGTGAGACTAGATGTGATTGCAATGTCTAAATGTCGGAAATTTAGATATCTAGGTCCAAATGGCGCTGTTCCATAAGTTCTTCACTATGATGATTAATGGTGTTACTGTAGGCTGAGGTAGACCCCCAAATCCACCCGTCTATAGGTTTTCTACTATGATGATCAATAGTGTTGAAATGCGAGGAGATAGACTTGAAACCACACGGAGAAGTTGTCTCGAAACACCTTTAATTTCTCAAAATTTATGCGGATTTAATGTAGCACAAAATACTATGTAAGTAAGGATCTACATGAGCGATACCAACTAATTGGTGCTAAAGTTTAGTCGTTGTTGATACACATACATACATTAGGCAAGGTGCATGAGTCTCTTTATTTTGGGTAGAGATTTGATATTAGTGTCGAAATAAGTATGATATTTTGAGAATCTCTAGCTTAAGAACCCCTTATTTGTCTTAAAAGATAAGTTATTGGACATCAGAACGAAACAGGACCAAATAGAGCGGAATGTATGTAGAACATTAATACCTAACCGTAATTAGTTTGGAATTGAGACATAGTTGTTGTTATTGTTTCGAGCCATGTCTTTAGCCTGCGCCACACAAAATCCGTGTTCCACATTCCTTAGTAATAAATTCGAACAACTTTAGTTGTCCTTGTATCACTAATATGGTGACCCCAAGCATCCATTCTGAACTCTAATTATCAGTTATAAATAGTAATTCCCTAATTAAAAAAAGAATTAAAATAGTACTCCCTTTGTCCCATTGGGGCACCTTTCTATATTTAGAAGCAATTTAATTTTAAACAAAGTATAGAATGAACAGTGTAAATAATATGGTACATTGTACCTATGGACTCTTTATGTTAGTCAGAGGAGCATGGGTCCTTTTTGTAGTTATTTGCTCCGTCTTGGTGCTATATTGTGAATAAAATAACCTCTTTTCTTTTTTATTTCCTTTTAATGTGCCTCTCTTTACTTGGTCAGCGCTTTCAAGTGGCAATATCTTGTTTACTAAGTCTAGCAAAGTTGATTTGGTGTCCAAGAAAGTGGTACTAAAGCTGAGGTAAGGGGAGGAGGGACCTTTCTATTTCCAGGAAATGATCCACAACTTTGTATAAACTTGCAGATCCTCGGTGTCTCAGACCGAGCTGAGAAGGATGAAATTGTCAAGTCGGTAATGCATCTCAAGAATGCTGAGATCGAAGATGGGTACACCATGGATGTTGTTGTTTCTCGCCAGGTGGTAGCTGCAACTCGAGATATTCAACTTTCTTATAGAGCTTATCTGTATTCTCATACTTGGCTACATGTTTTCAGAATCTTTTGATGGATGTGAGGGATAAGCTTTTATTTGAGCCAGAATATGCCGGAAATATAAAAGAAAAGGTTCCGCCAAGGTCTTCTCTTAGAATACCATGGGCTTGGTTATCTAGCGCTCTTGGTCTTCTTCAAGAGGTAAGATAAAATATACTATTTCCTTTTCTGGAAAAAGTTGCCAAATAAATAAAATAAACAGTATCACAAAACATATAACTAAGGGCAGATGAATTTACCAGCCAAATTAAGTTTGTATCTATGGACTTTATCCATGGACCTGTGCCTTTCTCTTTTCTTTTATGTTTAGCTTTATTTCAGTATATGCACTATATCCATACTTGCTCTATTAGACTTGTAATAATTTTTTAGATTGAGCAAGCGGATTACTTCTTTGCAAGTTTGTGCAAAACTGATTATTTACAATGCTAACAATACTCATTCAGGTTGGGGAAGAGAAGCTTGTGCTAAATATTGGACAAAAGGCTCTTCAACATCCAGACTCTAAGCCTTATGTTCATGATATTCTTTTGTCCATGGCACTTGCTGAGGTTAGGCAAAGAGAGAAAATGTCATTACTCTATGATGTCTTTTACTTGGGATTATGTTATGCTTGAGTTTCTTATCTAGGTGCTTTCTTGAAGTGTGCAATTGCAAAAGTTGGATTTGAGAAGAACAAAATTTCACAAGGATTTGAAGCTCTTGCTCGTGCTCAATGTCTTTTAAGGAGCAAAGTTTCTCTTGGGAAGATGACATTGTTATCTCAGGTTAGTTTTGTTTTAGTTCTGCTGTCTTATATCCAGAGTTTATTTTGCGAAGGCTAAGTTATGTGACCAGATGGGAACCTAGTGTTAGATATTTAAGGTTATGCTATGTGAGCATGTATCAATTTTACTACATTCATCCCATCACCAGTACATTCATCATTATTCTAAAAGCAAGTGCAATAGAATAAAGATCTAGCATGAGTTAGATATAGAAGTTTCTTCTCTGTAAAAACATGTAGCTATGATGTTATGACTATAGTTGGAGTTGTTTGGTGGTTTCAGTCTCTGCAACATTTAGTGCAAATACTTTTGTGATGTGCTGTTTCTTATTTCTCATTGGGATTATGTTTAACCCTGCTCTTAGATAGAAGAATCTTTGGAAGAGCTTGCCCCTGCCTGCACATTGGAGTTATTAGGCATGCCTCGTACACCTGAAAATGCTGAACGGAGGATTGGGGCCATTGCAGCATTACGTGAATTGCTCAGACAGGGCCTTGATGTAGAAGCTTCCTGCCAAGTTCAGGATTGGCAATGCTTCTTGAATCAAGCTCTCAACAAGCTTATGGCTTCGGAGATTGTTGAACTCCTTCAATGGGATAATTTGGCTCTCACAAGGAAGAACAAAAAGTCCATTGAGTCACAAAACCAAAGAGTTGTAATTGATTTCAACTGTTTCTACATGGTTTTATTAGCTCATATTGCCCTAGGATTTTCCAGCAAGCAGATTGATCTGGTAATTACGATGTTGGTCTGTTTTTTGTACTTTGATTTTCACTTGCTGAAGTTGAAGACAATCAAATATTTTTACTCTGTTAAACTATAAGGTTGAATTGCATCAACTCTTTGTGTGTGCGTGTGTGGAAGACTATTCCAATATCTTGCTAGATGTTTTACCTGAGAATGTCAGGACACTGAATGCAGTAACATGTTGACAAAAAATTCAATTGTTTATTGCAGATTAACAAATCCAAAATAATTTGTGAGTGTTTGATTGCTTCAGAAGGAGTTGATTTGAAATTTGAGGAAGCCTTCTTGTTGTTCCTTCTTGGGCAGGTAAATCTGTAATTTCCTTTTTCACTGTCTATGTATTTCCTCTGCCTTGAGTGTTTATGGAGAAAGTGAATTCCGTTAATACAGGGAGATGAGACTGCAGCTACTGAAAAGCTTCGACAGCTTGAGCTGAACTCAGATACAGCTTCACATAATTTAGCATCAGTCAAAGAAATGAAAGATGTTTCTGCTGTATCAAAACCACTGGTATGTATTGTTTTACATGCTGTTAATCAGACTCTGAAACTATATGTGGTTCATCTAGGTTGATTCCTGGTTTCTCCCTCTGCAGTTATTTCAACTTATTTTTTCTTGGGGTCATTACTTTTTTCACTTTTAAAATGAAAATGCAAATTTTCCGTGAACCAACTCCTCAACACTATCTTATATTTGTGACATGTTATTGCTCTTTTGCAGAGTCCACCTTTTTGTAAACAAAACTAGGATATCCTGACCATAGATAATGATAAAAGCAAAATTAGTTTCTATCTTTTCCTTTAGAAAAGTTCAGTTCTGATTTGAAGGCACCCTATTGAGTTTTTTTGCATATACACTTACCAAGTCAGTGTTATATGACATTTTCCATTTGACCTTGATTTGATCTATTTCTAACTTAGGTGAACCTCTGGGTGTTATATCTATATGCACATACATACATATATATGTATATGTATATTATTTGACCTATATGCTCCTTTTCTATATTGTTCTTACTTCTGCTAATTGTTGAAAGCTTAATCTGCATTCTTTTATCTAAGGGTGATATTTCTATCTGGGATAAGTCTTTTGTTGAGTTGAGTTGATGTCAAAAGTTTCTCATCAGAACATCTTGTGAATTTCCAGGAGACCTGGTTGAAGGATGCTGTCCTTGGATTGTTCCCGGATACAAGGGATTGTTCTCCGTCAGTAGTGAGTCATGTTACGAAATGTTTGATCCAAAAAGTACCTCATTGTAGAGAGCTAAAACTCACACTAAATATTTGCAACAGGTAAACTTCTTTCGTGGTGAAAAACGACCTTTCGCGAGCAGGGGAAACAGAAGAGGTCTGCAGACCGCATCTCATATTAGTCATAGGCCACTTGCACCTCCTATTCCACGGGACCAAAGAGCTTTAGATGAACCACTTTCGTATGGTGATACTTCACGACATCTTGGGTCAGCTGTAAAGCAGTTAGCTCCAACTAATTTACAAGCTCAATTGACTGTGGACAATGTGGGTAATGCTGCTGGGATGCCATCTGTTCAGTTAAAACGCAATTTGGGTGCTGGACGTAAGGTTTGGGAAATTTGGTTGGGCCTGAATAGCATAGTTGAGAAGATAATTTGTGTTGTGTCAGTTGGATGCGTCATCTTTGTTTCCTTCAAGCTAATGAACATGCAGTTGTGGAGAACAAAAAATGGATCTGGTTGGCTGCTAAACACGCCAAGGATGACAAGTTCCCATTCCTGGAAAATGGATTTTCCTCGAGATCCTAGTTATAGGTTTGCAAGCAATAAGAGAAGTGGCATCATTGAGAAGATAAAGAAGTTGCTTCCAAAGTTCACAATGCAGATAGCACGGCGCCCACAAGCTTCTGGTCTCCAAAATTCTTTCTTTTCTGCTGGTCTATCACCTTCTGTAACAGAAGCTTACAAGACGCCAATGCCTATAGAAGAAGCTGAGACCCTTATCAAGAAATGGCAAACCATTAAGGCAGAAGCACTAGGGCCTGACCATAATATTGATGGTCTCTTAGATGTTCTTGATGAGCCAATGCTTGTTCAGGTTTGCTGCATCTGTTATTAATGCATGATTGGCCTATAGGGTATTGCTAGAAATTGTGGTGTTCAACATCAATTAGTTTACTAACATATGTGCATTATAAACTCCATTTGCATACCATAAAAGTACGTGTCCACTTATATGATTAAATACCTTGTAGCACCATGCATGATACTTGGACTAGAAAAAAAGTTAAAATATTAATTTTCAGATTGTTAAACACGATTTCTTATCAGCTGAGCTCAAATTTAGATAGTTGGGCTAAACTGGTTAAAATTTGCTATGTGAAATTCACCGAACAGTTAGGTTTTATGTATCTGCAAAGCTGTTATGATGGACTAGTGAAGTAAGTCTACATTGTGATTCTGGAGAAAGGTTGGACCTCATTGATTCGACAGAATGTCGAAAGCTTAAACCAATGATTTCCCCCACTGAAGTGCCTACTGCTGATTTATGTTCTTTCTAATTTGTACTACAGTGGCAAACCTTGTCTGAAGCAGCAAAAACCAGAGCGTGTTTCTGGAGATTTGTTCTGCTCCAACTTTCAGTTTTACGAGCAGAGATCTTGACCAATGGGACTGGTCAGGAGATGGCAGAAATAGAGGCAATCCTGGAGGAAGCAGCTGAACTTGTGGACGAATCACAGCTTAAGAACCCAAATTATTACAGGTATGCCTGGTAATCCCCCCCCCCCCCCCCCCCCAAGAAAAGGAAGGAAGACGAAGCCGAAAGAAAAAGAAAAGTTGGAGAACTGAAGGTGCTTGATGTACTTACTGTCTTTAAGTCCGCTAGATACTTGACTTTTTGAGTGCCAGGAAAAAAGATTTTCTCGTGACGAACAAGATTAAACTAGTGAGATTTTCATACGTACCTAAGATTTGGAATAATTCTGATTTTAGTATGTTGTGCTCAACATTTAATTCTTTGTTTGGGACTGAGGCGTAGTTGCTGTTTGTGCTCGACATTTAACTCTTTATATTTCCAACCTTTTGTTGCCCCGTGGTTTACGCTCTCATATCTCTGTGTAACCCATACCCTCCACAAATCCTTGCAACTATCCCTTACTTGGTGACATTTAAGAGGTTTGGGTAGATTGGGGAGGAGTTAGTTAATTTGAGGATTTGGTGGCAGGCTGTAAGATATGGCGAACTGTTGGTGGAGTAGGGTGCAAAGTTGGAGGAAGTATTTGCATAGAAGTAATGAAGGGGCTGGGGGTAAACAATGCTAGTTGAGTTGTAATGTTCTGTTCAACTTAAATTCTGGTGGCCAAAGTTCATGGTGGTAGAAGAATTAATTGGCAAGATGGTACTGATCTAGGATGTGGTTTTGGGGGGTGGGGGGGATTTCAGGTAAGGTTGCAGGATGTGAGGAAGTGGGTGCAGGTTACAGAATGGTGGAGGGTGTAGTGCAGATGCTGGTTAAGCTTTTAGATTTCTATTCCACTTGGTTGTTCTGTTAGTACAAGCCTACAAGGACTAATTGGCTCAGCTCTAAGAAGTTTAAGTTTAAGCATGTCCAGTGAAAGAAGACAAGGACTAAATATGGCGTTGAGTTGTAATTTGAAGCCTGAAATTTCATAACGTATGTCTCATTTGAGATAATTGGTCATACTCTGAGAGCTACACAGAACATAAATCATAATATTGTATACAAGTATTATCTAAATGTGTCAGAATTGATTTTTTCTTTTCACATATAATTTACTTGAGTTCTTTATAGAGTGTGAGATTTGGTCATAGCTTCGTAGTGGTATATTCAACTTTTCATGCAAATCTGATTAGTAACTTTGGGATTTATTGATCACTTCAGTTTCCTGTTAGATGTTATCCATCTCTACTATAGCATCTTGTAGCTAACTATTTTGACATCATTTCCTCAAATTATTCCTCCATGAATTAAGAGTTCCAGCACCCTCCTTAGCCCCACAACAAATCCATGTTTGTTTTCATATAAAACAACTAAAAGTTCCTTGGTGATCATCTTGCAGCACTTACAAAATTCGTTATGTTCTGAAGAGGCAAGATGATGGTGTTTGGAGGTTTAGTGAAGGAGATATTCTAACAGAGTCTTGACTTCTAGCATAGTGAGAGTAGAACTCTCAGTATATAAACCACAGTTTACCTGTATATGAGATATTCAAGCTGACATTGGCTGCAGTTCTAGGAGGTACTGGTCTCTGTTTCGTTTTCCTTCCTCTTTAAAATAATGCCTTTTTCTTTTATCCTTGTCAAATTTGGCAGGCAATTTCTGGTAGCATTAGTTGGTGTGCAGGCAATTTCTGGTAGCATTAGTTTGCAATTTCTGGTAGCATTAGTTGGTGTGCAGGCAATGTATTCTTTTGTTTTTTTTTTCGTTTTTTTTTTCAAACGCTAAAGGGAGTGCTAATATATTGTAGCGATTTAATTGAACTGAAAGTACAATTTTAAACTGATGTTCGATTGAAATTTCTTATCAGTATCCATGACCTTTATGGTTATATTACAGTATATGTGCTTGCTAAGAGAATTTGAGCAAACATCAGCGTGTTCATACTCAGTGTCATTTCTACTTTGTCTATGTGGAAATATGACATGATTGGAAACAAAAAACAATATATTAGGCATTTTAGGCATTGGCATTCTATATAAAGGTGATGGAGGAGCCATGCATAGAAAACAGCAACAAAAAACTCTAGCTTTCTTCTAGTGCTCTTATAAATTCTACTTCATATTTCTGCTAATAAGCTTCTTTTTCTCTTATATTTCTTGATCATGATGTCCTCAGATTTTGGTAAAAATCGTGTGCACAAAATAGCAAAAGATGGGATGACGGATTTAATCCGTTTAATTGCAGAGAACCATGAAGCTAGCCAGCCATTTTATTTACTGGATTTGGCCACAATTGAAAGGCTTATGAACAAATGGAACAATTCTTTTCCAAATGTAAAACCTTTCTATGCTGTCAAGTGCAACAGTGAACCTGCACTTCTTACCAAACTAGCCAACTTGGGCGCTAATTTTGATTGTGCTAGCCTACTCGAGATAGACACCGTCTTAAGTCTCGGAATTAGCTCAAACCAAATCATTTTTGCTAACCCCTGCAAGGCTATTTCCCACATCAAGCATGCAGCCTCAGTCGGGGTTTAATCTCACAACTTTTGATTCCAAACTCGAAGTTGACAAGATAAAAAATGGCACCCACAATGCCATTTGTTGCTCTGAATTAAAGCCTCTAGTGATAGTGGCTCGTTAAGACCCCTTGGGAAAAAATTTGGCGTGTTTCCCGAAGAAATTGAGCCGCTCCTGCATTATGCTTGTAATGTGGTTGGCATTAAAGTTGTAGGCGTTTCATTTCACGTGGGATCTATAGTGCAAGATCCCAGCATTTATCGTGAGGCGATTGCACGTGCCAGGACCGTGTTTGATGTCACTGATTATCATGGAATTCCGAAAATGCAGATCTTAAACATTGGTGGGGGATTTAGATCTACCCAATTATTCGAGGAGATAGCTACTGTAGTAAATGAAGCAGTCCAAGATTATTTCCCTGAGCCTAATTTAACAATAATTGCGGAGCCAGGGAGATTCTTTCCTGAAACAACTTTTACGTTAGTCACGCATGTGATTGGTAAAAGAGTTAGAGGAGAGAAAGTAGAGTATTGGATCGATGAAGGAGTTTATGGATCATTCAGGCCAACACTTTATAACAGTTGCTTTGTAGGTATCAAGCCACTTTCAGTGAAGGCATCAGAAGAATCTTGTCAAATATGTGAATCGACCATTTATGGACCAAGCTGTGACTCCCTTGATGCAGTAGCCGTTGACATAAAACTGCCGGAGCTTCAGTTGGGTGATTTGATAGTGTTCTATAACATGGGTGCATACTCAAAATGTGTAGGAACCAAGTTCAATGGATTTGATATGTTATCTACTCCTACCTATCTCGTTAGCACCAATTCTAGCTAAAACTATATGTCTGAAACAATGAAAGAATTGGAGCTCTCCTTGTTATTTTCTTAATTCTCTACATGAGCAATATGATCAAATAAAACATCTATTCCCATTAAATACATGATTGCCTTTTCTACAGGGCCCCTAAGGGCGTCTCCATTCATGTTTAATAGTACTACATTTTGATTTTATTGCCATTTTTGTGAGACAGGGACATCAATTTTATTATAAGCTTTCCAAATTCCACTTTTTAGTCTTTGGTTATTCAAGCTTTCCTAGCTATTACTGCATTCATTCTTCTTTTGCGAATGGGCAGCTCAACTGGTTCTCAAGGGGGATAATTGGAAAAATGGCCAAGATCGAATTAATCGTGGCCAGTGGGAGTTACTTGAAATAAAGGAGGCCCGTGTGCTGGCGTGATAGTGGTCTAACCTTTGAAATCAGTTGAGTTACCATGATTAACTCCTTCACAATCCTGTCGGACCGGGGTGTGGGGGCTCCTGGGGTGGGAGATCCACTTTTTTTTGGAAAAATTCTTCTTTTGCGAAGATTGACGGGGGCACGTTCACTAATTGAAAGTATAAACTCAATCTACCTCTTCGGAAGAAGCTCTAAGAAAGACTTTTAAGTTCAGAGCAAGAAGTGCAAGTTAGTTTTAAATATGCCAATAGTTCTCTCGCAAGTGCTCGTCTTGTTTTCTCCTTGATCTCCTCTTTTGTTTTTAACTGGATTTCCTTTCATCAAATTGAACTTCTTATGCCCTTCTAGTTCCCTCTTTTTTCAACGGTTAACAAAAAATTGCATACATTTCCTTCACGGCTAAGTGAACAGTCATTTACTTTTGAAAGCAACTACTAAAACAACAATAATAAGAAAAAAGGTCAGTCCGGTGCACAAAACATCCCACGTTAGCAGGGTTCGGGAAAAAGCCGCACCTCATGAGGTGTGATATAGATAACCTACCATAATGCAAGCTTTAGTGGCTATTACCACAACTCAAACCAATAACCTATAGAACAACTATAATAACTGAATTACAATAATTGCTCAAAGTGAAACTATGATTTACTTTAACAACAATTACTACTACAACAACAATAATAATTAATTAATGACAATATATTGCTTCTTTTTCTAAATAATGACAATATATTGCTCCTTTTTCTAAGTCTCTTCCTCTCAGTGTGCTCTTTTATATAGCTTGTTTCAATAGCATCTCTCAGCTTATAAGATAAATTTTTGTTTCACTTATTATCTACAAATACAACAAACCCCGTGTGGTCCCACAAGATGGAGTCTGGAGAGGGTAGATGTACGTAGATCTTACTTTTATATATGTGAGGTGGATATGTTATTTCCGATAGATCATCGGTTCAAAAGAAAAGTACATATCGTCGAAATATATCAAAGGATACAACAAATAGGAGTAACAAGATATAAATAAATGTGGAAAGTTTCACTTATTATCATATTTCTAATTTCTTGTTCACCTGCGTGATGCTTCCTTGTTAGTTCTTTATCCAGATACAATTAACATATATAAGGTTTTAATTTTCTTATTAAGAGACGTACTCCATCTAGATGAGGTCCAACTTTGCTTTTGGGTCAAGTGAATTTGTCAAAATCCTCTGTTCTCCCAAAGTTTAACGGAAAATAAATATAATAGCACTTGGGCTTGAGCAATGTGAACTTGGACCTTTACTAAGTTGGATCTTTCACGAGCTAATCTTGAGTCCATCTTCAATTTTTTCAATCAAACACTGGCTTGTAAAATAAATCAGAAAGAATAGAAAACTGTAACATTAACAGATCCAAAAACTGAAAACATACCGTGATATACACGGTTATGTATACCATATATATCACGGTATAACAAGGAAAGCTACCATCATTGGAACCATGATATACACATTATACATAACCGTGTATATCACGGTTTGAGAGTTATATTTTAAGTAATATTGTTGTATTTAATTAGCATTGTATACTTACCATAATTATAGAATTCTTGTACAAATAGAATAGGATTTTAGGAATAGAATAGAAATATGATTTTTCATATTATGGAAATTGTAAATTGTATATATACTCAATCATTAATGAAAATAATCAAGAGATTATTTCTTTCATGGTATTAGAAGTCTAGGTTTCACAACACCTACACTTTTTTCCACTGCCCATCGGCTCGATTTTCGAGAACTTTCCTCGGGTTCCGAGCCCTGTCCCTTCCTCCTCTATTTCCAAATTTTTTGTACTTTCCTAATACACCTATTGTTCTTTCGTTATGTCTACATCAAAGAACACGTTTCATCCAGCTCTCACAGTTTCCAACATCAGGAATCACATCCCTATTGTTCTTGAGATGAAAAACGTCCAATATGCGACGTGGGCTGTGTGCTATTCAAGATTCACGCACGCTCACATCAAGTTCTTCATCATTATCATCCCCTCAGTCACGGGCAATGAGCAATGCCCCAGAAGTTGACCCGGTGTTATGGACAACTCTTGATGAAGTGGATTTATTCCACTATCTCTACGGACCTCTTGCAAATCTCCACAAGCCTAAATTGGGTCGGGTCATTTGCACAAATGCTGCTACTACTATTTTAGGGTGATCTTTAATTCCCCTCCCCAAATATGTTGTTTTTAATTTTATCGTTAGCACTTTTATAACTAAATTTTGCTTGGCAAAGTTTATATTTAGTTTTGACATATGTATGATAACATTCCACTAGTTATGCCGAACAAGATTAAACTACATAATCTGAAAAACGATGTAAGGTTAGATTTCGCTCGATAAATTTTACATTTCGCTCAGTTCTCATAAGATCCACACAAGTTATGTCGGATGTAAGAAAAAAAATCAACAATCAACATAATATGAAAATTATATATAATTTAATTTCTACAGAATTTGTGCCGAGGCAAAATTAATTTTTGAAATAAATATGAGAGTAAAAAATTAAAGACCAATACGTTTGAAGAAAATCAGTGCAAAAAAAAATCATGAATTTTATCCTAAACTGGGTCTCTTCATGCTTCGCAATTGGGCCTAAAAGGAAAGAGATAAGCCCATTGAAGAAATACCTCGTAAAAAGTCGTCATTTCCCCCCACGTTTGTCGATTCCTCATATTCGACACACTTTGATGATTCATCTATACTCCGTTGATTCCATTGTGTAGACACACGGGAAAATGTTCACAACGGATCTGTTGTCACTGAAGCTGAAGCTGAAGACGAAGCAACAAGAGCTACTGCTTCGTATATCGATCCTGGGTCTCGTATACATTCTAGCATTTATTACTCGTTTATTCAGTGTGTTGAGATATGAAAGCATGATCCATGAATTCGATCCGTATTTCAATTACAGGACTACTTTGTATTTGACTGAGAAAGGTTTTAATGAGTTTTGGAATTGGTTCGATTCGGAGAGTTGGTATCCACTTGGACGTATTATTGGTGGTACACTTTATCCTGGACTTATGGTTACTGCTGCCTTTATTTACTGGATACTAAGATTCTTCAGGTATCGCCTTTTCTTTTTATTACAAAAAAAAAACAAATTCAGTGTACTGCATGATGTGAGGACTTAAAAGGTGTGATTTTTTAAGAAAATTGTGAAAGAGGAAGCATTGTATGAGGATTACGTTAGAGGAGAGTATAAATATATATATATATATATATATATATATATATATATATATATATATATATATATATATATATATATATATATATATATATATATATATATATATATATATATATATATATATATATATATATGGACCAGAAAGCTATGTTACTCACACTTCAAAAATATCCACGTCTACGTGTCGGATCCTCTAAAAGTAGTGCATTTTTGGAGGATCCCATATGGGTGCGGCAGACATTTTGGAGAGTCCGAGCAACTTAGCCGGAAAGCTATTTAGAGAAATTTAGGAAACATCAAATTGAATGATGAGTCACTGAGAGAGATTTATTTTTTTGATTGGAAAAGAGACATAGAGAGCAAAGTTTAATCATAATGCCTTTAAGATTACTTACCTTTAAGCTGCAGATCAAGAGCGCAAACAATGCCGTTTTGCTAAATTAGTCAAATTTGAGTATACTATTTTTTTGTCAAGTTTGTGGAAGTCTGGAGCTTTTGTCTAGTTTGTGAATATAAAATTTGACGGCGTCATCAATCCTTGTGCTAATAGGATCTGTAACTAAGAGACATGCATTACTGGAAAATACAGAATTTTTCTCTGAGAGCTGGAAGTATAACATTCTTTTTTAGGTTTGCCGTCCATATCCGTGAGGTTTGTGTACTCACAGCGCCATTCTTCGCTTCCAACACAACTATTGTTGCTTACTTCTTTGGGAAAGAGTTATGGGATTCGGGTGCTGGGCTTGTGGCTGCAGCATTGATTGCTATCTGCCCTGGTTACATCTCAAGGTCGGTGGCAGGATCATATGACAATGAGGGGGTTGCAATATTTGCTCTGTTGCTTACTTTCTATTTATTCGTTAAGGCAGTGAAGACAGGTTCACTTGCTTGGTCTCTGGCCTCAGCTCTTGGGTACTTCTACATGGTTTCAGCTTGGGGTGGTTATGTCTTTATCATTAATCTTATCCCCTTGTATGTGCTGGTACTCTTGGTTGTCGGAAGATATTCAATGAGGCTATATGTTGCTTACAACTGCATGTACATTTTAGGAATGTTGCTAGCAATGCAAATTCGTTTTGTGGGTTTTCAGCATGTACAGTCTGGAGAACATATGGCAGCAATGGGGGTATTTTTCTTGATGCAGGTATTCTTTTGCTCCTTGTGCTATTTCAATGGAAATAGATAAATAAAAATGAATTGTTCGTTTTTTTAAACTGGTAACATTGGTATTGAAAGCACTAGGCAGTGCTAAAGCCACATTTACAGAGGATAGATCCCCAAAACCAACACAAATATGAGAACACTTACAGTTGCCCTATCAAATCTATTAAAGAAACCTCCTCTACAAAACATTCTTTACACCAGAAATGAAACAAAAGAAGACACTTCAACTTAATGTTTTATATAACTATGAAGTAGTCTTTCACATTTTCCTGTGTAGTCCATAGCTTTATGTGTTTTTAAGGATACAAGTGCTAAGGTTTTTTGGGGTCCTTGATGGGAGTGCATATCACTTTATTTAACTCTTCCCGGGAGGATTTCTTCTCCTCAGCTTATAGAGTTTTTCCTCTCTACATTTGATATTTTTCCCATGAGAACCTAATCTGTAGGTTGGATATTTGTTTCACATGACATTTTATCTCCTTCAACCTGTTCTTTTTATTCTTTGCTCATGACTCATAGTTGCTGTTAGGATTTGCTGATGCTTTTAGAAGCCGTACAGCTTGTTCTCAATACTAAGTTTTGATCTTGTTGCAGGTGTTTTATTTCTTGGACTGGGTGAAACATCTACTGAATGATCAGAAATTGTTTCAAGCTTTCTTAAGAATAACATTGACTTGTGCTATAAGTGTGGGTGCCATTGCTCTTGGAGTTGGCACTGCTTCTGGTTATATCTCTCCATGGACTGGTCGGTTTTACTCACTTCTGGATCCAACTTACGCGAAAGATCACATTCCCATTATTGCTTCTGTTTCTGAGCATCAGCCAACCGCATGGTCGTCTTTCATGTTTGATTTTCATATATTGCTAATCCTTTTCCCGGCGGGTCTGTATTTCTGCTTCAAACGACTGTCAGATGCTACTATATTTATTGTGATGTACGGTCTCACCAGCATGTACTTCGCTGGGGTCATGGTTCGATTGATTCTTGTTGCTACACCGGCGGTATGCCTCATCAGTGCTATTGCTGTCTCGGCAACTATCAAGAATTTAAGTCAGTTGGTGAGGACAAAAACAAAACCTACTCAAGGTGGCTCTGGTAAAGGAACAACTAGCACAAAGGCTTCCTCAAAGGTAGCATCACTGAGCATGATTATATATAGTTTTTTCCTAATACTTCAAATTACATGATGAACTTATATCTTCTTAACAAGCTGCCAAGTGGTGCAAACTTCTTACTGCTACTAATTCAAGTAAATTCATTAGCAGGAACCAAATCTTTGGTGTTCAAATAGTTTAGGAGTCATTTAATAAACAGAATTTTATTGGAAAATGATGTTATAAACTTTAAGAAACTTTTAGAGTGCTCCTACAAGCAAATGAAGATGGTAAATTATGATGTTTTCGTTTCTTCAACTTCCTTCAAGTTTGAAATAAGACGCCTTCACAGAAACATTTAACACATTCTCTTTTCCCCTTTCTTTTGGATTATCTCATAACTCAATTTCTCTAAAATGGTCAATAGACGGTGTTTGGTAATTTAACTTCCTTGTGTAATGTGTGTATGTTCCAAGAGGTCTTACTATGTGCAAGCAACTAAATTTATATCTAGTGACAAAAAATGATATCTACTGACTAGGGAGGAGTTTAATGTTCATGAATTGAGCAAACAGTAACCAATTATTTTGATTTCGACCTTCTCTAGTTCCGTTGTTGTCTGCTTCTGTTCAAATCCCTTTTCGGGCTGGGATATTGTCTGATCCAATAATGTAGTGCAAATAAGTACAACAAAATTTGACTCCATGTATTATTGAATACCAATACTTTGGCAAAGTTATATGTTGCCCAAAATGATACTATTATCAAACCCTTTTTCATTTTATTCGTACTCATGAAGCAAGCTATGTTACCTTTAACCACCATGTTGTCCGAGCTGATTCGGTTTTTCTTGCTGTGAGATTCTCCTTATCTTTCTGCATTTTTTCTGGAAAGTTGTTTGTGTGCTAATTGGTATGGATGATGGGGGTGAGGCTGGAGATCAATTTTTATATACTACATTGAATTGTCTCTTTGTTATAATATTAACGGCATGAAGATGCCTTTATTTCGGGAAAAATAAAGTTAGTAATGAGAGATGAAGTGAAATGGCATTTGATCTTTTTGCATGCAATTAACTGTTTTAAGTACATGATTTAACTTGTCAATTCCTGCATTTTCTTTGAAAATGAGGTGATAATGAAAAAGAAATCGTGAACCATAATTGAGTTTTAGAATTATCTTCCAAATGTGGCCTATAATTAACTTGTTTTTGTAAATGACTGACTAAAACAGGGTGTGCTTGATCATTCTTTGCCTTACCAAAGAAATGGAGCAATCGCATTGCTTGTTGGTGCTTTCTATTTGCTGACTAGATATGCAATCCATTGTACCTGGGTGACTTCAGAGGCATACTCATCTCCCTCCATTGTCCTGGCTGCAAGGGGTGCCCATGGGCAGAGGGTTATCTTCGATGACTACCGTGAAGCATACTTTTGGCTGAGGCAGAACACTCCTCAGGATGCTAAGGTGATGTCTTGGTGGGATTATGGTTATCAGATCACTGCCATGGGGAACAGGACTGTGATTGTAGATAATAATACCTGGAACAACACACATATAGCTACAGTAGGAAGAGCGATGTCATCTTATGAGGATGAAGCATATGAGATAATGAGATCACTGGATGTGGATTATGTATTGGTTGTGTTTGGAGGTGTAACTGGGTATTCATCTGATGACATAAACAAGTAAGGAGTTTGTTAATTTAAAAAGCATGGTTGCTAATATTTCTGCTCATATGTTGTATTTTATTTTCTTTAATCGATGTGTAATCCGGAAAATACTACTCCATTGTTAATATCAGGCTTACATCGAAATTCTTTTCACCTTTCTTTTTCTCCCGTGTAAGCATATAAGATGTCTTATCAAATATTCACATACACTAGTATACTGATAAATATTTTTGTGTAGGGTTTCTTCTCCTTGTTTTCTTTCTTTAATGGTGGTCTTATCTTGTGACTTCATTCTAATTTAATTGTAATCGTCCTTTTCGTGCTAGATTCTTGTGGATGGTGAGAATAGGCGGCGGAGTTTTTCCTGTCATCAAAGAACCAGATTACCTTGTTAATGGCGAGTATCGTGTTGACAAAGGTGCTTCGCCTAAGATGTTGAACTGTCTGATGTGAGTTCCCCTTAGCCTCATGGCTCGTTGGGTATATTGATTCATCCTTGTCCAACAGTATTTTGGTCACTGGAGGGCAGCCTACCACATTTTATTGTAACTTCCTAAAATATTTTGGTTCCTGAAGTTTATTGTCTAAACTTTGTTGGTCATAGTTCATATACTATTAGATCTCTTTCTTTCTCTTGCACACAGATTGATTTTATATAACTGATGTCTCATGATTAGGTACAAGCTATCTTATTATCGCTTTGGTGAGCTGACAACAGAATATGGCCAGCCTCCTGGGTAAGTGACTAACCTCACTATTCCTCGTGATTATCAAAGGCATTATTGTGCTTGCTGGTTTTGTGATGGATATTTTAGACCGTTATCTCATACATATTTCCAATCAGAATCATTGAGTCCCCTTTTTCACGCTTTTGGGAACAAGTGGTGGGGTGGGGACTGGCAAAAGATATAGAATAGAATAAATGGGGTTATCTAATTATGACTCCTGTCTTTCCTACAATGGTTAACATGAAGTTACAAAATTTGCTGTTTCCGTGTTTTTTTTTTTTTCAGGGGTTTATTTTGTTAGATCTGATCTGGGTTTGGGTTTTTGGAAGAACTCTGCACATTATGATTTGGTTTTGGAAATTAGTTTTAGAAAAAAAGTTAATGTGTGAAAATATCACTGAAGCTTGAAAACACTTTGGACGCTTTTGTATGTGTGTAAATACAAATATCAGAAAATGACGATGTTGATTTTGCACTGAGAACAGCCCTTTTGCTGCTTTTGGAAATCAAATTGGTTTCCAGAAAGAGCGCACATGTTTTATTTTGATACTAATCCAATTGGCTGTGACAGTGTTGTGCGCTTGTGGCTTATTTGATGAATTATAGATTTAGAAGAATTATTACTGGAATGCTGATGCCTTCTCTATGTCTCTTTATGGTCCAGATATGATAGAGCCAGGGGAGTTGAAATAGGAAACAAGGACATCAAGCTTGAATACTTGGAAGAGGCGTTCACGACTTCTAATTGGATAGTCAGAATTTATAAAGTCAAACCACCCAAGAACAGGTGGTAAACAGGGTGTCTTTTCCATCTCTGCGGCTGTAATGAGGATTTCAATTTTTGAAAGCATTAGATAGCTATAGAGTACTGCTTTCCTCCTTATCTTTATTTCGGGGTGTAACTTATGGCTCCTCTTGCCTGGGATGTTCTTTTTGCAGATTTTGTAGGAGTGTATGACTAGTAATATGGCCTAGTGTAATATTTTAGTTGAGTCTTGAGTTGTTTCTCTGAAATCTTTCTTGCTTAGAGGAATTTGAAAATAGGACGACGGTAATTCATCCTCTTGGTTGACGACGTTGAGATCTGAAACTGTGTGACTACTAGTTGCCTCGTTAGTTGGCCAATTTGGTTTCTACTTCCAAAGTTAAGTGTGAAACGGATCAAATATTAAAAAACATTGTTGAGTGCTGATTTGGTTGTTATACAATTATACATGAAAGTAGGAACGTGTTAAGAACGTAATTGACAAAAAATTGGTCAGGAGCTTTTGTTCTTTATGGGAGGAATTAACTTACCTCTTCATTTGATGATCAATTGATATTTCTACAGTGGGTAAGTCCATTTTTCGAAATAGCGAGGAATATTTTTCTTATTTCAAGAATGAGAAGGGGAAAAACGAAGAAGAAATATATAACTACTACTACTACTGTTGTTCTGCAGGAATATATAGAGAAGGGCACACATGCTGTGCTAGATCTACTTGTTTTTCACATATTTACAGAGGTTAGAGGTGAATGTATAATGACCGAGTAATGGGAGGTTGGTTTTAACTTTATTAAGCAATAGGTGAAGACATCAACTTAGAAAATAACGTGACAACCGAAAGAGGGGTTTTTTCTTCTTTCTTTTTATCCTCCATATAACCATAGCTGTCGTTCACGATGGATCAACAAACATGAAGCAGTAAGAAGCATCATGATAAATGAGAAATTTGAATATTTGACATTTTTAATATATTAGATTATTTTTAGCAGTCAAATCGTGCTACTAATCCTGATAGAATCTAGTCATCTATTGCTTCCATAAATTGACATTAAAAGACTTCAAGTGGGATTTCCTTTTAGTATTATACTACTATATCAACTCATCGTCAAATCAAGAAATTGAATATGTTGTCATCGGTGGAAGCCGGCAGCACAAGGATTAGTTAGATATATTCCACCTATTTGAGTTTTGAAACTTGGTTGTGCACGTGCACCCCTATATGTATTCCTAAGGGCATGCTTAATCCTCGATTGAAATAATTCCTTTAATATCACATAGTTTTTGTTCTTGCCAATCTGCTATACTTTCTGGAGAAGGAAGAAACTAGTATATTTCAAGTATTGAACTGGACCAAAGTTCTCCCTAGGTTTTAAGTTTTAACCATGACACCTACAAATTCACTGCAATGCTAAACGTGAAACGGGAATAAGGTGTAATTAAGTGGTCTCTCAACCACAGCCTAAAATGAATGACAAACTATAAACATCATAAACTTTGGAATATATGTTTGGAATGTGGAAACAGTAGTGGAATTCAACCACACGTCCAACAGTCCTTAGCAGACGTGCCATGAGCGGTGGCAGCAAGGGACTTCTGGCAAATGAGGAAAAGAGTACTCTCATCATTCAAGCAGACAATAATAACATCTGTTCAAAATATTTGTTCTCTAGCTATTTTGCTCAAGCCCCCCCCCCCCCCTTAAGATTGAAAGCATGGCCAGCCAATCATCCACTAGATTCAACCAACTTTAAATGGCATTTGATGCCTCAACAGTAAAAATTCAGACCATATAAGCAAACAAAAAAAAAAGACAAAAATCTAGCAGTGGAAAACAAAATTGGAACAATCGCACGAATTTAAAGGGCATCCATTTCAAGTTTACAAGTGACATTTGTTTACTTTGGAAGAGAATCAGATGATGAGCCCCAATATCTAATTGATTTGATGCAACCATAATTACCATCGAAGCCAACAAATTAAATTTTAAGGGAGAGAAGAAGAAAAAACTCTATTCAAGGAAGGGCTGAGATTTACAAAATTGAATTTCAAAAAAAAAATACAATAATGTGAAACTGGAGTGAACCTTTTTTCCAAAGAACTATGAAGGATATGTAAGTTAGAAATTTTGAATGACAAGTTCTATCACTAATTATTTCAACTGGCACACTATTAACTGAATATGTTCGTTTACAACTTGGTACACACTTGAGAAACCTCGGCATTCCTGCCAGAAGATGAAGATGAAAAAACTCAATAAGCAAGCCATGGTCCATCAAAAAAGGCATGATACTGCACAACCAATATATTGACATGACTGCTAAACAGCCTCTTCGGCACCAATTTGAAACATGATAGAGACGACACATTAACGACCATCACCTCAGCCAGGAAGAATGATACACCCTACATTTCTGAATCACAAAGCAGGCATGCAAATATACAGTCATGTGGAAAAACTTAATGAAATCAGTAACCACAGAAGGGATGCAGAAATGGAAATCTACACAATTGCATTTCCCCAAACGCCCTCTCTCCGCACTCCTGTCGTTTGAGAAGGGGGCTCATCTCTGTAGTCCCATTTTTTGCTAAGAATTAAAATATAATCACCATGATACAAGAAGGCTGTTTATAACAAACGTGCTTGGGACAATATTTTTCAAGAAAAACTTGTCTAAAGTACGTCTGAAAATTATGATGTGAAACAACTGAAATAGATCCTAACGTTACAGAATAATCCCAGAACCAGAGCAAATAAAGATGCAGCTACGCTGTGAAGGAACATTACAGAGCACGGAACAAAAATCACATAATATGCAGACCCTTTAATAGACTTTATTCTAGTGGCAATATGAAAGAGATGGGAGCAAAGAGACCCCCCCCCCCACCCACCCACCTCTTGAAAAACAAGATGGCAAAATAACAAAAAATAATAATCACAGAGCAAAGCGACTGAGTCATAAAGACAGAATGAAAAATGTCAGCCAAGTTTAAAAATAATATCAGCCAAGTGAAGGTGTTGAATAACACACTTGACTTTAAATACACATTTTATTCAGCAGAACGTATGTCCTAGTTTCTTTACCTCCTTCAGAAAGGACATTAGAGAAAGAAAAGGAATATGTCATTCTTGAATCTAGATGTTTATTGTCTATACTTGTTTTAAAACGTAATGGTAATAGACATTGAAGAATAGTTGCTGATTTCACTACAAATAGGTTAAGCATGCTTTTAAGAAGAACATAGCAACTAAGATAGATGCTCTATATAAGCTGAACATTAACAAAATGTTCAGTTGGTAATAATTAAACCAAATTAATCATATAAATCTATACCCTCCTTTGTTAACAACTTCTTGTTCCTGTTTCCTTCAGTTTTCAAAAGAATGGATTGGGCATCATAATTGATAGTTCACCACTCAAATAGTACAAAACGATAAGGTGCTAAAGCCAAACCAAACTGATGTTCAAGGACGTGGCTTGACTCGTGACAGACCTGTTCAACTGCATATTTAGTTACATCTAACGCCTTCTCAAAACATAGATATTCTTGCTATTGACCTTGTCTCGTATTCTTCTTTCGAGACCTTGTGTCATATTTAATGTGGATGATTTCCATCATTTTTTATACACTAACAAGAGCAAATTACTTCAAGGCTAATATAAAGCAAATGATCAACAACTCAACAATCAAAAACATTATTTCCCGAAATTCCCATATATTACAAGGATGGGGGGGGGGGGGGGGCACTTGTAATTCTCAAATACTAACATACAAGAAACATAATGGTAACAACTATGAACATTGCAAGATTTAGAGAAAACCTCAGAACTCTACTCCATACTTTTAATCGAGATCCTCCTGCCTCGCTTGCCCTCCACCAGAACCTGGATTAGACTCCCCACGAGGAGCATTGTTGCTCGTACTGCTGTTGTTGCGATTGTTAGTATCATTGCTCGCTCCTCCACTGTTGCTCGTCTCGGCAGGTGATCCAAGACCCCTGAAAAGCCATTGTAACGGTATCCTAAGCCTCCTCTCTCCTGTCCTAGTTGTTTCTTGATTTCCCCCACCACCTTCCGAACCCCCAAATATCCAACCAGTATTATTGGTATTGTCGTTCATGGTATTATTATTATTACTAGTATTGGTATTTGTATTACTAGTATTGGCAGTTTGGTGCTGTGACTGTGATGTTTTCCTATTCTCATAATCAGGATCATCAGTTGGCAGCTCATATCGACAAACTGGGCAAGAATTATGCATTTCCAACCATGGCATTATACAATCCTTATGATATATATGTTTACAAGGCATCTGCTTCGCCTCTTCGCCAAGTTCAAATGTATCTTTACAAACTGCACATTGTGATGAATCAGAATCCAACAACTCCGCATTGATCTTAATATCAGGTAGTCCAGCTACCGCCGATTTCGCAGCCGGTGGTGTACCGTAACGATTCGGATCATTTTCCGCTAGTTGTTGGATCAATTGTTCGAGCCCTGGCCCAAGGAAATAATCACCTAGATTCCCTGGAACCCTAAATTCACCACCGCCACCACCGCCAGGATGATTCTCAAAGATTAATTGTATATTCGCACCACCAGCTCTCATAGTGTTGAAATAATTGTTTAAAAAAGCAAAAGGATCGAATTGATTAGGGGATCGATTAGACATACCGCCGAATAGAGAGGAGAGATCATCAAAACCGACGGCGGGGGAGGCGGTGGCCGAGGAGGAAGAGGAGAAGACAATTGGAAAACCACCGGCGCCGCCGAAAGGGAGGTCATCGGAAGTGGCGGCTGAGAAGAAAGGATGATTGTTAAGATTAGGGTTAGGGTTAGAGTTGGGAATTGGTGGTGGAGCGGTTTCGGATTCTTCTAGAAAGGTTCCGTTACAATTAGGGCAAGTGAGTTCGGTGTTGTTTGGTGAGGGTGTAATGGTAACTGTTTGTTCACATTGGTAACAGTGGTAATTACCGCCGCCACCGCCACCACCATATGCTCCGGTCGACGACATATTTTATTTAAAGATAGATTGTGTGTGTGTGTTGAGAAAGATGGAAATGAAATTTAGAGAGAAAATAGATGGGAATTTGAAGGAAAGGGGCGCGTGTGCGGCTACTAATAGCCAATGGATAATCGACTACTCGCTCTTGAATGAGGCACGCTGCAACTTCCGTCTCCCAGGTTAGTGGCTGTATAACAATCTTCACATGGCTATCATATTAATATAGTTTATAAATATACTAATATAGTATCATATTAATATAGTTTATAAATATACTAATATAGTATCATATTTATTTATACTAATATATTATCATATTCATTTATTAAAAAACATACTTTTCTCAAAATAAACTTCTATGATATCATCATTTTATATACATATACTATGATGATATAATGGAAGATATCTGTTGGCCAACATCTTTCGAACACTAGTACAAATAATGTCTTAAGATTGTGAGTACAACAATGATGTATGTACGAGAATAGTAAACGACTATTACAAGTGTTTCGAAAGGGTGAACTATAAGAATTATAATAGCAACATACTTGTCGCCTACAAGAGTTATGGCCACAACACGCTTTTGAGTTCTTGAATCTGTCTTGGGCCTTTGTTCAAATTACAACAAACTTTTTGATCTTGATAACCTGAAACCAAGAGACACTAAATCCCTACTTGTTACAATTGTGTTGAGTCGAGTGTTAGCACTCTGTTCTTAAGACATTATTGCCCCGTATATATCCTTTTACGTTTATGAGCAACTGTCTCCCAAGATAAAACAACATCAAACAAATGAGCAAAAGAAACTCAAGTGTTTCTAAAGAATAACCTTTGAATGTTTGAAATAATGCTTAGAGAGGAAGAACTTCAGAAAATCTGAGTGTAATATCAAGTGTGTTGTCTCTCCAATTGAGCCAAAGGCCTCAATTTATAGTAGTGTAAGAAGAGCCTCTTCAAGTGCTCATGTAATGACCATTTAAGTGTCATGTAATGGACACTTAATTCACCAAGCAATGCAGCCAAATAATGATTGGTTTATGGAGGAAAAATGACATTTGAATGCTCCAAAACGTCCTCATAATCAGCCAAATTTTTGGACTTTCGTCGCACAAACACTGCCTCGGAAGCACCCCGGCTCTGCGGTGACGCCGCAACCCTTTTTCTGGCCCATTTCAATCTTACACTTCTTCATTCATTTACCAACGTGG
Source organism: Przewalskia tangutica (assembly GCA_029844215.1). Classification (NCBI taxonomy): domain Eukaryota; kingdom Viridiplantae; phylum Streptophyta; class Magnoliopsida; order Solanales; family Solanaceae; genus Przewalskia; species Przewalskia tangutica. The sequence goes on along the minus strand of CM056732.1, from coordinate 94,996,014 downwards.
AACACTCGTCATTTAACGAATAACCGTTCATCTTTCTATGTCTTAAATATTTTACTTATGTGTCAATATCCCTTTGACTAAGGAAATTTACGATATTTGGCACTACGAGTGCACGTGTGTGAAAACGACATTTCCGGCGTGCAGGATCCCAATTGTTCGAGTCATAAATAATGAGATATACTTAATTCCACGTTAGTAAATTTCCAACAATCCCCTCTTAAAAGAGATTTTGGCGCACTCACAAGGTGTCTTTCTAGCAATATTTCGGCGGACAGATGTTGCATCTGGATCGGTAGTCGTATCTTTGAACCTTCTATAGTTGAATACCATCAGACTTATTGCGCGGTGAATGTGATGTCTTGAACCGTCAGTATTTAGTGTAAGCCAAGACAACAGTACCAACACAATAACTTTCTTACTCTATTCTACTTAATGTTTTATCCGTTGTAGTCGTGGACACAATTGTATTCTTAAGTGCGTTCATTTGAGGTGGCATGTCCTCGCACTTAAATAGGTGGTCTCCTACAAGGTATCATGATATACTCCACTTCACAAGTGTTATACACCATTAAAAATTTCCCCAAACCTAACCTCAACCGGTGAGGATCATCAAAGGTTTTGAAAACTTAACATCTACCCACTATGCAGGTAGCACTTTACTGTCTATCGCGGGAACGACTTTGGATTCATGTTTATTTACAGAAAACATCATCTGAAGTGCTCTTGTTTTCACTGAAACGCTCAATTGAACCTTTAAGATTTAGTTTTCCCATTGAACCTAATTCCTGGGATCTCCAGTCAGTAAGGTTGGGTATCCACCGTATCAGTTCATATTGTTTGGGTTTTACGCACATTCCCCTAGACATACAAAAATTCTTGATCTTCGGATAGCCCCATGTTAAAAGGTCTATTATATCCTTTGATTAGTAATCAAGGAAGTGACACCCATGATGATCAATTGTCATACGGTCTTATGTCTCCGACAGATATATCCAGACGCCATCATTTGTGCCCTACAGTGTATAACTGACGAAGGCACGAATTTTTCCCAATAAAGAACATCCTCTAAGAGATCGTGAAGTTACTCAACTTCTCTTCATGTTTTGTACAAAGCGATAAACTTCGATTCCATCACGAATCGGCCGATGCAAGTTTGCTTAGAGGATTTTCAAAGACACACCATACACATCCACTTGTGAATTTTGGTGTTCTTCAAGTCTGATGTCCAGTTTGCATCAATGTGTTCTTCCAAAACCATTGGACATCCAGAATACTATAATTCATAGATAATTTCTCGTGAACCTTAGTTCAATTGATCTACTTTGTGAGCCTATATCAGGTCATTTGTAGTGTGTAAAATACATTGAACTACACGTGACCTATGCATATCTCTCCTGGTATACAGGTGCACCATGATTCCAATCAATTCTATGATTCATATCCATTGGTGACTTCACGAGACTGTCAAACACCTCACATATGAGTTTGGAATTAGACCAGTCTGTTAGATGTCTTAGAAATTCCAATTCCTAAGATGTCATCTGCAATACTCATATCCTTTCATGTCGAAACATCATTTCAACATACTCTTTAGTCTCTATGATCAAACTATGACTATTCCCTGTGATTAACATGTCATCTACGTAAAGGCATATTATGGCGAACGAGTCAGAATTACCTTTCATTTAGACACATTTGTCACACTCATTAATTGAGAAACCCTTCGATAGTAGAGTACTATCAAAGTTTTTGTGCCATTGCGTCGGGCCTGTAGCACGTACAGAGATTTGACAAGTCAACAGACTTTCTTCTCTAGCCATGGAACCACATACCTCTCGGGTTGTTCCATATAAATTTCTTCTTCCATTTTCGGACTGTTGGTTTTCTAACAGTTGACTTTCTAACTTCAGAGTCAATATTTTGTAGTCAGATTCATTGTTTCTGTTTTATCTGAAACTTTCAGGGCCAAAATGTAAACATTTCAGGGACCAAAATGAAAGTTCAGGGAGAAGCCCAACAGTCCACAAAACTAACTCTCCATTTAGGAAGGTTGTCTCAATATCCATGTCACGCAAGACTGTGATGACCCTAGATGTTAAGATATTCACAAAGGAGCACATGTCCAAGTAAACGAGGCTATATACTCGTCAGTAGATCTATCTATTTTGTACTCAATTTGAGTATCCACTTTTACAACCCAAAGGTCCTTTTCCCGGAGGAAGATCAACCATCACACAAGTATGGTTCTTTCTGACGGAATTCATTTCTCTCTCTGCAACTCCTTTCGAAAGCAGTGATTCTTGAGTTGACAATTCTTGGTTAATTGTCCATGGTTCATTCTTAACCATATAAGCTAGAGGGCCTGGAACAAGTCTTTGTCCCTCTCTTTGCTCCATCTCGGTTTAACATCTAGAATTATTTAGTTCTATAGATCTGGAACATTAAGTTCCGGATAGTCAGCAACTTCCGAGTTTTGTAGATCTGGAACGTCGAGTTTCGTACAATCAGGCACTCGCGGGTTCTCGTTTACCTCGAGCAATTTCTTCTTTCTCCTTCTTAAGGAAAATTATCTTCAAAGAATTCAGCATTCTTTGACACCAAGATGCGATAAGCACTACTGTTATTTGCAGATCCAGTGATTATGCAATCTACAGTCTTAGGTCCAACTTGACCTGTTTCGATATTCCAACCTCTACCAAGCCACCCCACATCACAACATATGTACATGGGATCCTTTTCATATTTCACATGGAAGGTTATCATTATCCTTATGTGAAATTCTCTTGAGAATCACATTAGCGATAAGGATCGCCTTGACCCACATATCTTGGGCATATGGCTCTGCGTTTGGCTAACACTGTTAGACTAAGGTGAGTAAGGAGCAGTTATTTGATGAACGGTGTTTCACATTCTCCCCCTCTATCATTACGAATTCCTCAATACATAGACGTTTCAAATTCTACTTTGTAGCGCTTTATCAACTTCAACAACTTCATCTTTATTTTTCAACAAATGATGCAACACGTTGTACCATAATCAATGAAAGTCACAATGTACCCCTCTATTTGTACAAGCTCCAAATCACCCACGTGAGTGTGACTGTTAGCGATATTTCAAATGCTCACGCAAGCGCACGCATCGTTCACAAGTAATATAGTATGTAAGACCGAATATCATCCACAAAGACTGATTTCTAAGTATCGTTCATCTATTTTATGTTATCTATTTGACAATCGATATTTGATTGGTGTTTTTATTTAACTACTAGAATAATTGCAAGATTTAAACTAATAAAGTTGTAATCAGTTATGAATGAATTAGGGCTTTCAAAATCCTCGACTATCCATTTTATTCAATCCTTAATGCGACTAGAATGATTATTCTTCTTTGTTAAGATAACGGTTAACTATACTGTCTTATATTCCGGTTAGGACATATAATCACTCAACCCCAGTGTAGAACCCTTCTATATTTCTATGATAGGATTTACCACATAGGAGGATTAAGAACAGTAACATATAATGCTACACAAGTATCGGAGTACTTTCGTCCGCGATTTTAACCTATGTCTAGTCAATTACAGCATATCCAAATCTCTCATCTCGATTTTTGATTCGAAATCATATAGGTTATGATAATTAGTGATCAATTAATTGTCAAACGTTCATATCAAATATTGATTAAATCTTAATCAAGTGAAGAAGAAATCATACTACTACATTATTTCATGAATAAAAGTTTCAAGCGATTCATAAGGAAAGTCCTAATAGAGTGTTTACCTCCTAGACATAGTGACGCTAAGAACGAACACAATATCCATACATAAACGGAATTAAAAACGAAAGAAAGAAAATTATGTAGAACAAAGTCTCCAATTGTAGCTCCAAATCCGTCTTGTGTTGTGTTGTGTTGTGTTGTGTTGTGTTGTAGAATGACCAACCTTCCCATAACATTAATCCCTATAGCGATGTCTATAACCAAAAGTGAGATTGTTCTAATTAAACTCAATTGCGTAATTTAAAAATTGAGTCGCCTCCCAAGTAGCGATGTCTATAACGTCTTGTAGCCGGACGCAGGTTACTCATTAAATCATTGAGGTATTTTAACCCCACTACCTATCCAATTCAAAATCATCATCCTCTTTCTCACTCTGTTTTTATTTTTCACAGGAGAGGGTTCAGTAAGACTTACCTGTTCGACGGCTTCCATGACATTCATTTTTTGTTTCAGCATTCTTGTTGACTTGTGGGTTCACCGCTGTATGAATGATCTCCTTAGCTTTGGCTTGTGCTGGCTGAACTTCTGTGTCAGCTGTGCTGACTGCGAAACACTTGTTGATGGCTTGGGATTCAATGGTGGAATTGAACACTTTGAACACCATCTCTTCCTTCTGAACCCTTAGTCTCAGTTCTCTCTTTTCTACATCAATCAGGGCTCTCCCAGTTGCAAAGAATGGTCTCCCCAAAATGATGGATATTTCATCATCTTCCTCCATATCAAGAATGAGAAAGTCTGATGGGAAGAAAAACTTTCCCACCTTGACCAGCACATCTTCTATTATGCATCTGGGGTGCACTACGGTTCGATCGGCCAACTGCAAATTCACTGTGGTTGGTTTGGCTTCATCCAAATCTAATCTCTTGAAGACAGACAGAGGCATGAGATTGATACTGGCCCCTAGATCACACAACGCCTTGTTGCATGTCACCTTACCAATAGTGCAGGGCAAAGTGAAGCTTTCTGGATCCTTCAGCTTAGAAGGCAGTTTCTTTTGCAGGATGGCACTGCACTCCTCTGTCAAAGATATTGTCTCATAATCCGCTAGCCTTCTCTTTTTTCCAAGTATCTCCTTCATGAATTTAAAGTATGTTGGCATATGTTCTAGTGCTTCAATGAAGGGGATATTTATGTGAAGCTTCTTAAACACCTCCAAAAACTTGGAGAACTACTTGTCAATTGCCTTCTTTTGTAACCTCTGAGGTTAAGGGATTCTATCAACGTACTCCCTCAAAGGTGTTCGTGAGTCTCAATCAGAGGCGGTCCTCAGTGACCCCCCCATTCTCTACCTCAGCTGCTTTCTCACACTCCTTCTCACTTACCACTGCGGGCTGGGGAGCAACCTGCTATAACTGCTTTCCATTCCTCAACAACACTGCTTGACACTGCTCTCGAGGATTTACCTCTGTATTGCTTGGGAGAGTGCCCTACGGCCTGTTGGTTATCATCTTTGCAAGTTGTCCAACCTGTGTTTCCAAGCTCCTGAGAGAGGACCTTGTTTCAGACATGAATTGATTCTGCGAATTGGCGAGTGTAAGCGATGCAGCTCTCAGTTCATCAGGTTTCTCATGTTGTATAGGTGGTCTAAACTGCTGGGATGAAGTGACCTGATTTTGCACCTGCTGGTTCTGGTAACCACCTTGATATGGTTGCTGCTGAGACTGATCGTTCCTCCACGAAAAGTTAGGGTGATTTCTCCACCCTAGGTTGTATGTGTTGGAATTATAAGGCCTCTGAAAGTTCCCAACCGCCTATACCTTCTCCATTGACACATTATTAGGGTACATCGCTGTTCATCTGTCAAAGGAATGCGGTCCACCACAAATCTCACAATTCACAGGCAGCTGGACTGCATTAACGGACATGGTGTTCTGCTGCAGTTGCTTCGTCAAAAGGGCCACCTGTGCGTTCAGGGCAGTGATGACATTTAGTTCATGTATGCCCCTAGTCTTCCTGGCACGTCACCGCCCGCTATATGCCCTTGATGATTGTTGGCGCCATATCTTCCAAGAACTCATGTGCCTCATCGCACTATTTCTCGAAAGCACCTGCTGCAAAGATCAATGATGACACGAGTAGTACCACTCAGCCCATTATAAAAAATGTGGACTAACATCCACTTCTCAATGCCATGATGTGGGCATTTTCTTTGCAGATCCTTGAATCGCTCCCATGAATCGTAGAGTGATTCACCATCCGCCTTATAAAAGTTGTTCAGCTCTCCCCTTAACTTTGCTGCTTTGGAAGGAGGGAAGAAATTTGCTAGAAACTTTTGGGTCAGGTCATGACAGGTAGTGACGGAGTTGGCAGGCAGTGAGTTCAACCAGCTTTTGGCTCTATCCCTCAGTGAGAACGGGAAGAGCTTCAGTCTAATGGCATCGTCAGTAACGTCATTGTACTTGAAAATGGCACAGAGCTCCAGAAAGTTTGCAATGTGCATGTGGGGATCTTCATATGGCGCCTCCCAAATCAGATCAGATTCGGACCACGCCGGGATGGCTGGCTTGATCTCAAAGTTGTTGGCCCCTATAGCTAGGAGCCTGATGCATGTCTGTGCACCTGTGACCGTGGGAAGAACATAGTCCCCCAAACTTCTCTCTTCTGGGACCTGTATTGGCTTCCCTACATTCTCAGGAACCTCATTGTCCGCCCCATTCTGATTTGGTTCGTTGTTCATGGTCACTGACTCAGATATCCTTTTGTTGCGCCTGTTTTGTTTTCACATTTTTTCGATTTCAAGGTTGAAGGGAACAAGTGTATCTGCTCATCTCCTTCTTCGCATACACTAGATTCCTAAAACAGATCAAAATCAACAAACAAATCAAGACACACGATTCTAACAGTAAAAATTAAAATTAAAATTAAATTAAAATAAAGCCAAAGTAGAAATAAAAGCAGATGATTCGATATTAGATGCACGTCAGTCCCCGGCAACGGCGCCAAAAACTTGTTAGCGATATTTCGAATGCTCACGCAAGCGCACACATCGTTCACAAGTAATATAGTTTGTAAGACCGAATATCGTCCACATAGACTGATTTCTAAGTACCGTTCATCTATTTTATGTTATCTATTTGGCAATCGATATTTGATTGAGGTTTTTATTTAACTACTAGAATAATTGCAAGATTTAAACTAATAAAGTTGTAATCAGTTATGAATGAATTAGGGCTTCCAAAATCCTCGACTATCCACTTTATTCAATCCTTAATGCGACTAGAATAATTCTTCTTCTTTGTTAAGATAGCGGTTAACTAGACTGTCTTATATTCCGGTTAGGACATATAATCACTCAACCCAGTGCAGAACCCTTCTATATTTCTATGATAGGATTTACCACATAGGAGAATTAAGAACAATAACTTATAATACTACACAAGTATCGGGGTACTTTTTTCCGCGATTTTAACCTATGTCTAGTCAATTACAGCATATCCAAATCTCCCCTCTCGGTTTTTTATTCGAAATCATATATGTTATGATAATTAGTGATTAATTAATTATCAAACATTCATACCAAATATTTACTAAATCTTAATCAAGTGAAGAAGAAATCATACTACTGCATTAATTCATGAATAAAAGTTTCAAGCGATTCATAAGGAAAGTCCTAATAAAGTGTTTAGATCCTAGCCATAGTCACGATAAGAACGAACACAATATCCATACATAAACGAAATTAAAAACGAAAGAAAGAAAAATACGTAGAACAAAGTCTCCAATTGTAGCTCCAAATCTGTCTTGTGTTATGTTTTGTTATAGAATGACCAACCTTCCCATATCATTAATCCCTAAGGCTTAAATATCCTCTAATTTTCGTGCCCTATGGACCAATCCGCCCTTATCCAATTTGCCTTCGGAACTGAAATTTCCCGCGTCGGCACCGCGGTGCCGAAACTCCTGCAGCTTCTCAGCACAAATGGCACCGCGGTGCTGAAAGTCTTGTGGCTCCTCGATAAATATGGCACTGTGGTTCTGCCTGATGGAACCGCGGTGCTGACTTCTTTCGCTCTGAGTTGCCAACTTTCGTTCTTTTCGCCTCGGGAGCACCTTTTCTGCCCATTTCTCATTCCTTTTTGTCGTTTTGCACCGTTGTTACTCAAAAGAAAGAAAAACAAACCTACTACTATACTAAACACAACATAAATGAGTAAAATACCAATTGAAAATGACTCAAAAGGCGTATACAAAATACGCCTAACAGTGACTAAGTTATAGAGGAACGATGCTTCTTTTGCTATTCCTTTTGTGGAATGTAAATGTGATTTTGCCTCTTCGACTACCTCACATTCATTTTGAGGGTTTATGTCAACAGAAGTCAACAATCTCAACTTAGCTAGCCTTTGAATGACTTTCTATTTAACGTGACTTAATCTAGGATGGCATAGATGCATGGATTACAAATATGTCATTCATTTGGCTATAAACATATTGTACCATTCTTAGTTATTACAGGCCTGTTGGACTAGTCTCAACCAACTTTACCAACAACATCCTTGAAACCAAATTTGGGACATATATCACCTCTTTTAGAGTGATCACATTTCCTGAAGTCCTTTGAGGACAACCTCTTCAACTCCTACTTTGAAGGTGGTTTTGCTTCGCTTGAACAACATCTTGCCCATGGTTAGGGCGTAACCGGATCATATGTGATCTAGATATTCTGGCCAACTCCAGTTGCATTGGCAGACTGAGTGTCCAATTTCTTTTCTGCCTTTCTTTTGGCCTTCAGAGCATTTAAGATCTGGAAACTCTGGCTCACTCCAATCATCTGTAGGCTTAGTATGACTGAGTGTCCAATATCATCATATCAAGTGAAGGATCTTCTATCGGAAACAGTGACAGGTTTGTCTATAGTCCTCTAGTCCTTGTCTTTAGTCCTCTTCCCTTGTGATTGATGCCCAGGGAAATTCCTGGCACTTACTTAGGATTGTCCATAATTTCAGTTTTATTACAACCTAAGTCCATACTTTAGAGGGGGTGCTTACAATGTCCCAATCTTTAAACGGGAAGGAAAGTGAGATTAAACTTCTGATTTTAAAGCGTAATGAATATAAGTTTTTTCTGGATTTTTTTCATATTTCTAACCTTACTTTATTCATTTCAATCAAACTTTATTTAATCTCATTTTAGACAAAGAAGAATAATTAATTTATACCTCTTTGGAATCTGACCCACGTCAGTCACTTTATTGGACTGTGTGTCCAAATCCTCCTTACCATAAGATATAGGCTTTCTGCTACAAGATGTAATATCTATCTTCAACGTTCTCCTCTTGTCCAGTTGACATCCTCAACCTCTTATGGGCGCATGTTTCCACCACTCTTGGGAGCAGTGACCGTAACTCTTCCTTGATCCTTAATCGTACTAGCTTGACTATCAGCAGTATCTTGAAGCTCATCATCAGATCCATAGATCTCACCTTTGACAGAGATAGATTTGTAACTATCGTCAAAGAGAGAGCCAAAACTATGACCAAATTTGAAAATTTTGTTGTTGACAGAGACAGTGTTAGAACTGTTAACGGAACTGTCAACATAACTGTTTCAAGAAGAAAACCACAACCAAATTTGGGATCATATCTGCTGACAAACATCTTTCGAGCACTAGTACAAATAATGTCTTAAGATTGTGAGTACAACAATGATGGATGTACGAGAATAGTAAACGACTATTACAAGTGCTTCGAAAAGGTAAACTATAAGGATTACAATAGCAACAAACTTGTGGCCTACAAGAGTTATCGCCACAACACGCTTTTGAGTTCTTGAATTCGTCTTGGGCCTTTGTTCCAATTACAACAAGCTTGCAACTGTCTCCCAAGATAAAACTACATCAAACAAATGAGCAAAGAAAACTCAAGTGTTTCTAAAGAAAACCTTTGAATGTTTGAAATAATGTTTAGAGAGGAAGAACTTCAGAAAATCTGAGTGTAATATCAAGTGTGTTGTCTCTCCAATTGAGCCAAATGCCTCAATTTATAGTAGTGTAAGAATAGTCTCTTCAAGTGCCCATGTAATGGTAATTTAAGTGTCATGTAATGACCACTAAATTCACCAAGTAATGCAACCAAATAATGACCGATTTATGGAGGAAAAACTGACATTTGAATGCTCCAAAAGGTCCCCATTGTTGACACCCAATTTTGACCCTCCCGTCCAGACATTAACCATAAAATTACACTAATTTTCAACAATAATTTTTAATAATTTTTAAATAATAAAATGCAACAATAATACATTAATACATGCGTAAACAAGTAATTTAATAATGGCACCGCGACTTACGCACTTAGAGTCTCGCGTTCTTAAAATTACGTCAATAAATAATTTAGCAATGACGTCGTGTCAAATAGCATAATAATTGTAGCACCTAGAGTCATATTAAGATAATTTAATTTTAACTTAAATAATGATAAATACGCATAATAAATAAGTTTTAATAACGACATCACATTATAAAATATTAAGCACTAATTAAATAGCACGCCCGTCTTTATTTTTGTAATAATTTAAACTCAAAACATAGACTAATATAACACCTAAATAATTTAATCACAATTTAAATAATTTACCACCAATTAAATACCTAATACTTAACACCTAAATTCTACCCAACCCAAAACCTTTTAATAACAAGCAACCCAACTTCCCAGCCCAATAAAATGCACAACCGGCAGGCCCAGTTGCCCCAAACCTTATAACCTTCGTCGCCCTAACCTCTAGAAAGCCTAAAGACACCAGCCCACCTTCCCTTACCCAGACTTCATCCCTTCCAAATATGAAACCTAAACTTCACCCTCTTCAGAAACCTAAAACCTAAAGGAGATCCGCCGCATTCCTGTCACGACCCAGCCATGGACCGGTACCACCGGTACCGCCGGTATATGTCAGAGAATAGCAGCGGAACATACATAACACATTACTTAGAAAAAAAAGGTAAACATTACTGGCCAGCCGATAAGGCTGCCTTCTATAAAACATACTTAAACAAAAGTATAGTAATACAACTGGTTCTTATAGCCCAAAACACCAACGTGACTACAGACCTCTAGGAATAACAACTGTGGCGGGACAGGGCCCCGCCATACCCCCTGAATGTACAAAAGTCTATAACCTCAGGGAATCATACCAAAAAGACAAGCCTCCGGAGAGATGGAGCTTCCCAAGAAATGAACAGTGATCCTAAGAGTGCGGACCAGCAAGCTACGTATCTCGACATGCGGCGATGAACGCACCGGGCGAGGTCGATAACAGTACCAAGTATGTGGCAAAATATCAGAATGAATTCATAATAGCATATATATAAAGCGGGAGACATGTATGATAGCCAAACTACGATACAACATATACGCAGCCGTATGTCAAGTCGGGGACTCACGCCTCTAAGTCATCACTCAAATATAACCATAGGTCTCATGCCCATAATATCACTCGTCCCCGTGGAATTCCTTCCTCACCGCATGCATGATATAACAACACTGCGAGTACATATGAATACTAGATCACCAGATCATAAGAACGTGCGAGGCAAGACGGGCATAGCTACCGGATCCACCTGCGTCCTCAATCGACCGGCAATTAAAGCCGGCTACGGATCCACCGTACCAACAATACTATAATCAAATCACGGTTGGCCAGGCAGTGCGATAGCCTCTACAGATCCACCTGCGTCACATCGTTGGCCGAACAATCGCAGCTAACCACAACAAGCTAGCCACAAGCTTCCTTGTTCTTAACTTTTGATTTTTCCTAAGGCTAGAATTTCTCTTGGGATTTTAGAGAGAAGGAGGAGCTTGAACTTTTAAGAGAGAAGGAGGGCTTTTGTCTAAGAGAGAGATGAAGTATGACCAAGTCTTGAAGACTTGGTCAATATAGGCATGCAAAATCAGATGGGGGACACTTGTCACCCTCCCAAGGTCTTTTAAAAGAAAAATCGACTTTTCCTAAGTTTTTTCCGCCTGCATCTGCGCCGGCTGCGCCCTGATTCCGGTGCCGCGGCGCCGCAACTCTGCGACCTCGGATCTTCCGGCCGCGGCCGCTTCCCGGCGCGCGGTGCTGAAACTTTAGCGACCCTCAAGATCATTCGGCGCCGCAGCATCCGTCGCGCGGCCTGCATCCGGCCGCCACGCCTCGCCGTCCGAAACACATTTTTGTCCGAATACGCACTGAACTTGTAATTCTCATAACTTTCTACTCCGACGTCCTATCGATTTAACGGTTGGTTGCGTTGGAATCTAGACTCAACGAACTACGCCCGGGCCTTTGAAACACTTAGGAATTCTCAATGTACCGGGTCATAACCCGCCTCAAAGTCTACTAAAACCCGTCCGAACAATCCACAACCTATCCTTTGAAAACTTTAAGTCTTACATGCTTTCGTACGCTCTCATACGTAGGGTCAGAACTACGGGGTATAACATTCTACCCCCCTTAGAAACATTCGTCCCTGAATGTTCTTTTGGAGCCAACTACTATTCTTCGGTACATCCTCGTACTATATACTAATGGAACTTCATTATGCCACCTATGACCCTAAGATATCGCACACGCATACCCATTCACCGTAAGTCAAACAGAAAACGAACCCAACATACGAACCATTACTACTTACTCTCATTCACGGCCTAACAGAATTTCCCGTTCGAGTTTACCACTCATTCTATCACATGTACACAGTCTCAATATCCTCTGTTCATAACACTAAATCATACAACAATCCTATCATGCATACTAATCTCTAAAGGGTCAAAGATATACCTGTAATTATTGCTTCACATTCCCCTTGTCGTTCTAATTGTCGCGCCCGTTTTTGACCTCGGATGTCTGAACGGTATCCGCAACGTTGCTCTTTGGCGCGGTTCCCTGGATGGAGCAATAGTGTTGTTTTTAAGGAGTCGCCACCTAATTATTTAAGTGAATTAGGACACTTGGTTTATTGCAATAAAAATCGCAATTGACTTCCATTTAATGGTCCGCGAAATTAGTGAGATTACGGATCGTGGTTCTTTATTATCCTAAAGGGAAGGGGTTAGGCATCCTTTAAGATCCGCTAACTTGCGGTTGTTCGTTCAAACCTAGGTTAATTATTTATTGCTCTTTTTATTCTACATATTCTAAGCATTTATAATTAAAATAAAGTGCACTATACAATAATAAAACTAAATTAAATGCGATATAAAATAACATTCCGGGACATCTTTTAGCCCTTTTAGGCTTTCTGCACAAGATTGATCTCCGGCTACCTGCATAAACACTTAGTAAAAGTGTTAGTATCAGAATAAATAATTTTAAAGTAATGACAGGAATTTAATAAGTAAAGCAAAAAATAAATAAATCCGTCTTTTGCACAGAGGAGGCCTTGGAAATCAGACGGAGATTCCTTCATCGGCCAATATTGTTATAAAATAAATAAAACTTTCAGATCCGCGTCAAAACAGTAATAATTTTAAACACGGAGGGCTCAGATATAAAAAATGTAAAGTGGGACAGCCTAAACACGTGCGGCTGCGAGAATTCGCCCTGCCAGCGCATATTGGTTATCCGGTGTAAGTGGAAGAAATCATCCTTGCCCAGAAAGCTTCATTTATTTTATTTTCCGTCTTTGCAACTGTGGAGGCCTCAAAAATCGACGGATAACTTTTTCATCGGCCAATCTCAAGTGTAATATCATGTTTAAAATGAGTAAACCAAAAGTATAACATTCTGTTCTTAAAATAAAATGTAAAACAGCAAACATTCAGCAACATGAAAGAGTAATAGTAGTTGCCTACAAGTGACAACAAAGATGGCATTAAAGCTTCAGGACACTACAACTCCAAGGGCCATTTGAACCGTGTCACAGGCATGAGGCAACCAGTATTCTTTAACAAGCCAGTAGATATTTTGCCCTAAAAATGCAATAATAGGCTAAATATAGCAAATGTTTATCTCTAGTTCAGTAGCTCAAGATTAAACATCAAAGTGCAGTATCCATTTAAATCAGTTTCAGCAGCACATCAAAGGGGAAATCAGTCAAAACAGTCCGGAAAATGGCAAAACTAATAGCGGCTCAATGACAAACCGTCCGTCAAAATGGCCCCAAAAAAATCAGTCTCACAAACAGCAAAAATAGCATGCGTAGCCAGCAAAACTCGCCGAAAACATCACCCAAAACCAAACAAAAAAAAACCAATAAATAACAATGTACAAAATAGCAACAAAGCCGGAGACCTCATTAGTGTCGCCGAAAAATAACGTGATAAATGGATTAAATGGGTGCAATAAACAATAACAACGTAATAGCCACAAAATGGAAGAAACAAGCAGTGGCGTCGCCGTCGTCGGAGTTCAACTCCGGCCAGTACGACAGCACGAAACTCAAAGAAGGGGAGTCGCTTCCACGGCGAGGTCGCCGGAGCGACGCCACCATGGTGTTGTCGACGGCGAGCAGTGGGGGTGGTTCAGGGACAGTGGCGGTTTGTGTGTGTATGGAGTGAGGAAGATGAATTTTTTTTTTGGGGAAAATGGAGGAATATATGGAAATGGGACTTGGGGTGTATGCCTGAAGTGTGAGTTCGACAGGGTGTGGTCTTTGGAGTTGACAAAAATGGGGAAATAAATCAAAGAGGAGTGCAGTTGTTGATGTTTAAATGGAAAAAATGAGAGAAATGAGAAAAGTTGTTGCTTGTGTCTTTTTCTGGAACGAAAATGGAGAAATGCTGAGAGAAAGTAAATGTAAATGGAGGGGGGCTGATTTGTGAAGTGTCTGGGGGTAATAATAGAGAAGTGAGGGTTGAAGTGATGGGTGGAAGGTATTGGTTGAAGGTATGAGTTGAAGGTATGGGTAAAAGATTTGAATATTTTTTGTAGGGATAAGGGAATGGGGATGGGATGTGAGAAAAAAGTGATTGATTGGGCAGATTTTGGGGGATATGGTATGATTTTTGAAAATGGTTTTGGACTGATCCGAATTGTGTCTTGGACTGGACTGGTTTGACAAAATACAAGGCGGGTTAATTAATTAAAAGAAAAATTATTTAAAAAAGATGCAAGATTATAAAAAATGCAAATGCCGACGCAATAATACTAAAATGCAATATTTAAGAAATGTTTAATGTCTGATTAAAAGTAAAGCAGCGGTCTTAGATTAATTATTTAAAGAGATGCAAATATTATTAAAATAAAACGAAGGTATAACAATAATAAAACATAATATTAACAACGACATAATACTTAATTTAAAAATAAAAGATGCAATGCCATTTTTGTGAAGAAATAAACATAGAATATTATGTAAAAATATGCAAAATAACGATTAAAATGCGGTGTGCTAAAATACTTAAAATTGCAACAAATATACAAAAAACGGGTCAAAATTGATCACAATGACATGTCCCTCTTTGTACGGAGATGATGGAAGAGTCTTCGGACAAAGATGTTGACTTGTAGCCAATTTTGTCCTGTTTTATAAACTGGAACTCAAAAATAGGGATGATGCAGATCCAAAAATGTCCCAGTGTCAAATCATGATGACACTGGGTCGTTGTGATGCAAAAATTAAAAAGCAAAGCTGACGCTGATTAAAAAATGTCCCAGTGTCGAAGTATGATTGACACTGGGTTGCAGGTGATGTGGTGCTGTAATAGACATGGTGTTTGTACATGTTGATGGCGTCATTGCATAGACGCGATGCAAATGCTCGTCGTTGCATAGACGAAACATGGATGAAGCCGTTGCATAGGCTTAAAATGAAAAGGCGTCGTTGCATGGACGCGATGCAGATGCTCGTCGTTGCATAGACGAAACATAAATGGAGCCGTTGCATAGGCTTAAAATGAAAAGGCGTCGTTGCATGGACGCGATGCAGATGCTCGTCGTTGCATAGACGAAACATAAATGGAGCCGTTGCATAGGCTTAAAATGAAAAGGCGTCGTTGCATGGACGCGATGCAGATGCTCGTCGTTGCATAGACGAAACATGAATGAAGCCGTTGCATAGGCTTAAAGTGAAATGACGTCGTTGCATGGACGCGATGCAGATGCTCGTCGTTGCATAGACGAAACATGAATGAAGCCGTTGCATAGGCTTAAAATGAAAAAGCGTCGTTGCATGGACGCGATGCAGATGCTCGTCGTTGCATGGACGAAACATGAATAAACGTTGCATAGGCTTAAAATGAAAAGCGTCGTTGCATGGGACGCGATCACAGATGCTCGTCGTTGCATAAACGAAACATAAATGGAGTCGTTGCATAGGCTTAAAATGAAAAGGCGTCGTTGCATGGGCGCGATCACGGATGCTCGTCGTTGCGTAGACGAAACATGAATGGAGCCGTTGCATAGGCTTAAAATGAAAAGCGTCGTTGCATGGACGCGATCACGGATGCTCGTCGTTGCATAGGCGAAACATGAATGAAGCCGTTGCGTAGGCTTAAATGAAATGACGTCGTTGCGTAGGCGCGATGCAGATCTTTCGTCGTTGCGTAAACGAAACATGAATAAAACGTTGCATAGGCTTAAAGTGAAAAGGCGTCGTTGCATGGGCGCGATCACGGATGCTCGTCGTTGCATAGACGAAACATGAATGGCCGTTGCATAGTCTTAAATGAAATGGCGTCGTTGCGTAGACGCGATCACGGATGCTCGTCGTTGCATAGGCGAAACATGAATGAAGCGTTGCATAGGCTTAAAGTGAAATGGCGTCGTTGCATGGGCCGCGATGCAGATCTTCGTCGTTGCATAGACGAAACATGAATGAAGCGTTGCGTAGGCTTAAAATGAAAAGCGTCGTTGCGTGGACGCGATGCGAATCTTCCGTCGTTGCATAAACGAAACATGAATGGAGCCGTTGCATAGGCTTAAAATGAAAAGCGTCGTTGCATGGGCGCGATCTGGATGCTCGTCGTTGCATAGACGAAACATGAATGGAGCCGTTGCAGGCTTAAAATGAAAAGCGTCGTTGCGTGGGCGCGATCACGGTCTCGTCGTTGCATAGACGAAACATGAATAAGCCGTTGCGTAGACTTAAATGAAATGGCGTCGTTGCGTGGGCGCGATCTGAGATGCTCGTCATTGCATAGACGAAACATGAATGAAGCCGTTGCATAGGCTTAAAATGAAATGCATGGGTTTAGGCGTACGCTTTGTGACCGTCAGGTTGAGATAAGCGTCATTGCATAGGCGTTGTGCATTTGTGACCGCGTGGGTTTATTGTTGTGTTTACGCCTTTTTGATATGAAGATCTGCGCACTCAAAGAAAACTTGTGAGTTTTAGGAAATGAGTGGTTGATTAAGCGTCGGTCTGTAGCTTTGGCTCTTGTGGCTTGCATTCTTAGTTTGCCTTGAAGACTGGTTGGCTTTGCTTTCACATCTGTGCCATTTTCTTGCTGAATTCCTTAAATGTCGGTTTACGGTAATGAAGATGTTGAACTAGGTAAGGTTGCATCTTGGCGCTATCAAGCGTCGGTAAGCATTTTTTTATAATGAATGAAAAGCTAATGCGAGAATATGGACAAAATCGAGTCGATTGCAAAATAAGGAAGAAATATTTCTAACGGTGTGGCCAAAGCGATGTGGTCGCTCTCGTATCCGTAGAAGTCGGTCAAGACGTAGTTCGTGACGCCAAATAAGGATTTTTAAGATTTTCAAATGATGTGGGGCCAAAGCGATGTGGCGCCACGTATCCCGTAGGAGTCGGTCAAGACGTAGTTCGTGACGCCAAATAAGGATTTTTAAGATTTTCAAATGATGTGGGACCGAAGCCGATGTGGCCGCCTACGTATCCCCCCGAGGGAGTCAGGTCAAGACGTAGTTCATGCTGCAAAAATAAGAATTTTTTATGATTTTAAAATGTTGTGGGACCGAAGCCGATGTGGCCGCCACGATCTCGGCCGAGGAATCAGGTCAAGACGTAGTTCGTGCTGCAAAAATAAGAATTTTTTATGATTTTAAAATGTTGTGGGACCGAAGCCGATGTGGCCGCCTACGTATCCCGCTGAGGGAATCAGGTCAAGACGTAGTTCGTGATGCAAAATGATTTTTATGTAATATGCATTTTGTTGTTTTCTTCTGAAAAAATGGAAGACGACATTACGTTCTGACTCCAGTTGATACCAACAATTAGTATTGTGCATAAGGATGTTCTTTTATTGTTTTCAGTCTAACCGAGATTGACTCTGGTGTAATTCACACGGTTTCAGATAGTACCTCAAACATACCTGAGTGTCGACACACTTGCTTGCATCCAAGGTTTCGAACTAAACGTAATCTCACGTTTCAAATGCCTCACTGAAAGAAGGTCTCATCTCACACATATTCCAGTATTTTGAATTTTGGGACGTTGAGAAAATTACGTTCACACTCAAAAAGATGTTCAATGCATGCAATTGTGATACCATAGGCTTGACCGTCATGTAAGTATCCACTAATGTGAGAACCCTCAGTATAATATCATGTAGGGCTTGTCACGGGCTTGTAATGTAGGCTTGGGGAAGGTTGGATATCATTTGGGTAAAAAGTGACTAATCCTTCCTCGAGCGTTGAACTACGTCCATGCTTGATATTTGTGCGTTTTAATGCTGACTTGCTTTCTTTTTGTCCCAGTTTTTCCATCGACTTCTTTTGAATCTTTCATTTTAAGTCCTTTTTTTTTTTTTTTTTTTTTTTGGGTTATATATTTCCTTTTTTATTTTTTTATTTTTATCGGAGCTTTTGATTGTGTCAAGTCGTCTCTGTTTTTTTTTTTTGAGACTTTGACAATTTGTCTTTGCAAACTTCAACTAGAATTTTGTCAGTCACTTGCACATTTCTAAAGCGCTCGAGGAGGTCGGGCCAATAGAGGGATAGTGCATACGCACTCAGAAAGGGTATAGGTGTAATATGCAGTTGTCGAAAGATAGGTTTTAGGCTCAAAGGGGTGTACTAGAGATAATGTTATTTGATAGGCTGAAAAGGCTCAAACGGGTCAAAGAAAGCCTACGTTCATTTCCTACACCGAGTGTTACTCAGGATTTCGCCTCAACAAACATTCAGGCCAAGTTCTAGATCACAATGCAATGCAATTGAACTTATTCAAATAACTCACCACACAATGCATATGAAACGATGAGGTCGGTTTCATTCTTATCTTGGAAACATGCAAGACAATGTTGTCTGCGGGTATGAATAAGAGGTACCAAAAGAATCTATGGTTTACCACAAAGTCAACTCATACTGATTATCACTTTTTTTTTTTTGTTTATGCACATTTGTAACTGTGTTGGTATTAACAAAGTCAAACAATAATACTTACAAAATATTTTTGTATTTTTTGAATAACACATTTTTTTTTGTATTATTTGAAGAAAATATACATTTGTTTTTGTTGAATAAAGTGTACCGAACCCGAATAGGGCTGCCTACGTATCCCGCCGAGGGAATCAGGTGGGCGTAGTTCGTTCAAATATGTTATAAAATGTATGCTTGAAAAAATTTATCAAAAGGAAAGCAATATAAAGCTGTGCAAAATAAATGATTGTCCACTGTGGACGAATGCAAAGTAAAATGAATGCCCGAAAACATGATGAATGAGATGCATGAGTGAGACATGCGCTCTTTATTATTATTATTATTTTTTTGTGGTTTTTATTTTTGTGGTGTCGAACTCAAAATGAGTTGCCTACGTATCACACCGTGTGGTGAGAATCAGACACGCGTAGTTCGGAATGATTATGTTAAAATGCATGATATGTAAGAACTATGCAATCAACGCTAGACATATTAATTGAATTTGCAAATATGAATAAAAATATTAAGAAAAGAAGAATTGAGAGCGATGTCTCGTTGAATCTGGTATAAACTGACTTCTAGTAGTCAACATAACTACCGCTCATTTTTGTGATGATTTTTTTTTTCGACCGTCCTAGGCTGATTGCGAGGACGACCTTCCTGATTGGTTCGACCGGACTGGTGGTTGATGCTTCACAAAGTCAAGTTGCGCTATTCAAGAGTGATTTACGCAGTAGAAGTCCTGATTGCAATGTGACAGCAAAAGTGCAAAAATGCAAATACACGTGCCCAGAATCACAAAAGAGCAATTATTGAATTAAATAATATGTACAGAGTTGCTAGCGACAAACAATAATAAACAAAAACATGCAAATCAAGCGCGTGCCCTAATATGCTAGGGACCTCCCTTATGCCAGAGGTGAGCCTAAACGCCAAATATGCGGGATTATGATAAATAGGTCCAAGCCGTTAAACTGCAATATTTTGTTGGAAATGGCGACCAAATGACGGTGCACTTTTTCCAATTTTGGCGTGTCATGACCAGGCTTGGATCCGTCTATCATCATCACGCTACACATAGTATGCTAATGGGTCGTTGGGTTGTGAAACCCGTCGACAAGTTTGGTGGATTTCTAATTGTGGCGTTAATACCAAGGATTAACCTACCTAAGGTTTATGCATGCATGACTTAATAAAAAGTGGTATAGCTCTATCTTAAGTTTTCTAAGATTTGGCTTACTAGACACAATGGTTCCCGAGCGGACTACTCGAGTGAGAAGGCTACGCGGCCACCGGATGGTCCGGCTGCTCCGCGCCTTTGCCAACTCTCCTAAAATTGGGTAATTGAAAGAAATTTTGCGGGTGCGTACAACACACCTCGCGTGTAGTGTGTGATAGTGTTAATTTTCCAGAATGGAGAAAATATGAGCGGAATGCCAGTTTAAGGAAAACAGTAAAATAATGTAGCAATTAAATTAGTTAATTACAAAATAAAAACAAACAATATAAAATATTTATAACAAATATAAAAGCAAAATAAAGTGCAATATTTAATTAACCTGAGTTTGCTATGATCAAGAACCTGATATCCCCAGCGGAGTCGTCATGCTGTCGCGCCCGTTTTTGACCTCGGATGTCTGAACGGTATCCGCAACGTTGCTCTTTGGCGCGGTTCCCTGGATGGAGCAATAGTGTTGTTTTTAAGGAGTCGCCACCTAATTATTTAAGTGAATTAGGACACTTGGTTTATTGCAATAAAAATACTGCAATTGACTTCCATTTAATGGTCTGCGAAATTAGTGAGATTCTGGATCAGGGTTCTTTATTATCCTAAAGGGAAGGGGTTAGGCATCCTTTAAGATCCGCTAACTTGCGGTTGTTCGTTCAAACCTAGGTTAATTATTTATTGCTCTTTTTATTCTACCTATTCTAAGCATTTATAATTAAAATAAAGTGCACTATACAATAATAAAACTAAATTAAATGCGATATAAAATAACATTCCGGGACATCTTTTAGCCCTTTTAGGCTTTCTGCACAAGATTGATCTCCGGCTACCTGCATAAACACTTAGTAAAAGTGTTAGTATCAGAATAAATAATTTTAAAGTAATGACAGGAATTTAATAAGTAAAGCAAAAAATAAATAAATCCGTCTTTTGCACAGAGGAGGCCTTGGAAATCAGACAGAGATTCCTTCATCGGCCAATATTGTTATAAAATAAATAAAATTTTTAGATCCGCGTCAAAACAGTAATAATTTTAAACACGGAGGGCTCAGATATAAAAAATGTAAAGTGGGACAGCCTAAACACGTGCTTGTTGCGAATTACTGCCAGCATATTGGTTATCCGGTGTAAGTGGAAGAAATCATCCTTGCCCAGAAAGCTTCATTTATTTTATTTTCCGTCTTTGCAACTGTGGAGGCCTCAAAAATCGACGGATAACTTTTTCATCGGCCAATCTCAAGTGTAATATCATGTTCAAAATGAGTAAACCAAAAGTATAACATTCTGTTCTTAAAATAAAATGTAAAACAACAAACATTCAGCAACATGAAAGAGTAATAGTAGTTGCCTACAAGTGACAACAAAGATGGCATTAAAGCTTCAGGACACTACAAATCCAAGGGCCATTTGAACCGTGTCACAGGCATGAGGCAACCAGTATTCTTTAACAAGCCAGTAGATATTTTGCCCTAAAAATGCAATAATAGGCTAAATATAGCAAATGTTTATCTCTAGTTCGATGGCTCAAGATTAAACATCAAAGTGCGAGATCCATTTAAATCGGGCCAAGCGACAAAGAAAGGGGAAATCACCAAAACGATCAGGAAAATGGCAAAACTAATAGCGGCTCAATGACAAACGATCACAAAATGGCCCCAAAAATCAGTCACAAACAAAAATAGCATGCGTAGCAAAGAAACTCATGAAAACATCACCCAAAACCAAACAAAAAAAAACCAATAAATAACAATGTACAAAATAGCAACAAAGTCGGAGACCTCATTAGTGTCGCCGAAAAATAACGTGATAAATGGATTAAATGGGTGCAATAAACAATAACAACGTAATAGCCACAAAATGGAAGAAACAAGCAGTGGCGTCGCCGTCGAGTTCAACTCGGCGAGACGACAAAGACGAAACTCAAAGAAGGGGAGTCGCTTCCACGGCGAGGTCGCCGGAGCGACGCCACCATGGTGTTGTCGACGGCGAGCAGTGGGGGTGGTTCAGGGACAGTGGCGGTTTGTGTGTGTATGGAGTGAGGAAGATGATTTTTTTTTTTTTGGGGAAAATGGAGGAATATATAGAAATGGGACTTGGGGTGTATGCCTGAAGTGTGAGTTCGACAGGGTGTGGTCTTTAGAGTTGACAAAAATGGGGAAATAAATCAAATAGGAGTGCAGTTGTTGATGTTTAAATGGAAAAAATGAGAGAAATGAGAAAAGTTGTTGCTTGTGTCTTTTTCTGGAACGAAAATGGAGAAATGCTGAGAGAAAGTAAATGTAAATGGAGGGGGGCTGATTTGTGAAGTGTCTGGGGGTAATAATAGAGAAGTGAGGGTTGAAGTGATGGGTGGAAGGTATTGGTTGAAGGTATGGGTTGAAGGTATGGGTAAAAGATTTGAATATTTTTTGTAGGGATAAGGGAATGGGGATGGGATGTGAGAAAAAAGTGATTGATTGGGCAGATTTTGGGGGATATGGTATGATTTTTGAAAATGGTTTTGGACTGATCCGAATTGTGTCTTGGACTGGACTGGTTTGACAAAATACAAGGCGGGTTAATTAATTAAAAGAAAAATTATTTAAAAAAGATGCAAGATTATAAAAAATGCAAATGCCGACGCAATAATACTAAAATGCAATATTTAAGAAATGTTTAATGTCTGATTAAAAGTAAAACGCGGTGCCGATTAATTATTTAAAGAGATGCAAATATTATTAAAATAAAACGACGGTATAACAATAATAAAACATAATATTAACAACGACATAATACTTAATTTAAAAATAAAAGATGCAATGCCATTTTTGTGAAGAAATAAACATAGAATATTATGTAAAAATATGCAAAATAACGATTACAATGCGGTGTGCTAAAATACTTAAAATTGCAACAAATATACAAAAAACGGGTCAAAATTGACTGTCAACACTAATCATGATCCTGCCCTGCACGGCGCATAGCAAAAGAAGGCGATGAACGGCCATCGATCCACGAAGGTGAATCTCTACATTCGCTATCTCTGCCTGACAGTTCTCGCATAATGGCCATGTTGGCGCATGCATAGCAATTACCCAAACTAGCACGACACTCATAATGGGTGTTACCACATCGGCTACACCGAGGTAGAGGTGGCTTCGGACTAACACCCTTACTCTCCGAAACTGAACCGCGAGCCCTGCCCCGCTCCCGAATCTCGAACGCCCCAAGATCGGTGGAGTACTCATCGGGCCGGCGAGCATAACTAGCTCGCCACAGGCGATGCGCTCAGCGCCCCGAGATCTCGCTGTCACGGCCTCTTGGCTGGCTCGAGCCAAGCCGCCTCCTTTCTCGCCCTCTATCCTCGCGCATATGCTGCGTCTGGCGATATCCATACAGGTGAAGAGCTACCCAAGCACGCAGAATCATATGACGGCCTAGCCCCATCACATGGCGATGAACTCGTCGCCATGTTGGCTACAATAGTGCGCATACCGCCAAAGAGTCAAACTCAGTGTCAGCTCTCGATGGTCCTCCCATTCTGCCTCAAGGTCAAGAATCTATCCACGCGGGCTCTCCTCAACTCAGGAGGCAAGAAGTGATCCAGGAAGGCCTCTGCGAACTCCCAACCTGCTGGAAGAGCACCCTCCCCTCTAGACAATTCCCATGACTCAAACCAGTTCAACGCAATATCGCGTAACCGGTAAGAAGCTAACACAACAGACTCTGTCTCCGAGGCCCTAAGCACCTGCGTGGTCCGCCGCACCTGTCGAATAAACTCACGAGATCCTCTCGGACCTCGAACCATAGAACTCGGGTGGATTACAACTCGTAAAGTCCGAATCCTTAAAGCGCCGGCCATAGGGTTAGCCACGGCCGGCGCGCCGCTCGCCACGATGCTAGTCAACAACCTGACCGCTCTCCGTAATCCCTATACTGCGCCGCCGCCGCGGGCTCGGGTGCACGAACCTCTGGAGCTACCGCCTCGCCTTCTAATCTGCCGGCGAATGAACTCGCTGACCCGCCATCGCCTCGTGCATAGTTTGTGCGAGTCCGTAACTCTGCGTACCACTAGCCGCTCCTGCTGATGCCTTGCCCTTCTTGGCTCTGGTCGCCCGCGAGGCATAATCGTACATAAGAATAGGTCGAGAGGACTCGACCTACTATGACTCTCATCGCACGACCTCAAAGAGAGAAGAATGGAAGCCAACCCTAAATGTCCTGCACCTCACGATTATAGATGTGGTGCACAACACACCGATAATCAAGACTTACTAGACACGGCTCAGACACTTTCCGAGGACTAAGCGCTCGATACCACTTTTGTCACGACTCAGCCGGGGCCATGATCGGTACCTGCCGGTACCGCCGTATATGTCGAGAATAGCGTGAACATACATAACACATTACTTAGAAAAAAGGGTAAACATTACTGGCCAGCCGATAAGTCTGCCTTCTATAAAACATAATTAAACAAAAGTATAGTAATACAACCGTTCTTATAGCCCAAAACACCAACGAACGTGACCTACAGGAATAATACAATCGTATGGACAGGGGCCCCGCCATACCCCTGAATGTACAAAAGTCTATAACCTCGAGAATCATACCAAAAGACAAGCCTCCGAGAGATGGAGCTTCCAAGAAATGAGCAGTGATCCTAAGAGCGGACCAAGAAGCTACGTATCTCGACTGCGGCGTGAACGAAGCCCCCGGAGAGGTCGTGACAACAGTACCAAGTATGTGAAATCAAAATATCAGTAATGAATTCATAATAGCATATATATAAAGCGGGAGACATGTATGATAGCCAAACTACAAGATTACAACATATACGCAGCCATGTCAAGTCGAGACTCACGCCTCTAAGTCATCACTCAAATATAACCATAGGTCTCGTGCCCATAATATCAATCGTGCCTGGAATTCCTTCCTCACCGGCGATGCATGATATAACAACACTAAGAGTACATATGAATACTAGATCCCACTCAGATTATAAGAACTGCGAGGCAAAAGACGAAGGCATAGCTACGAATCCACCTGCGTCCTCAATCGATCGGCAAGTACGAAGCTACTACGAGATCCACCTGCATCAATAATACTATAATCAAATCACGGTTGGCGGGCAAGTGCAATAGCCTCTACCAGATCCACCCTGCATCACACCACTTCGCCCTAACCCTGACCGGGGCAAGTACGAAAGCCAACTACCAGATCCACCCTGCATCACGCCTCGATCGGCGTACGAGCTAACTACTAGATCCACCGCATCGCGTGACCTCATGGAGAGCTAATCCATGGAATAATATCACAACAGGAAGCGAACCCTCATCATGGCGCGTACCCGTGGAATCCTCCATTACCGATGCGCCCAAATAGACTCATAATTACATGCTTTTAATTCGAATTGCAATACCATGCCTTTATATAAACCAAGACAATTACCATGCCTTCTTTTCACATAAACCAAGAGGATTCTTATTTAAGCAAGCCAAAGTACTTTTCAAGGCACACATAGAATAATTCTCAATTAAACAAGCCAAAGTACTATGTACGTACATTCTTTTCGAAAGCCTCCTTTTTATGTAAAATCCAAGATACTAACACTGTAGTATCGAGGCGTGTCTATTTTTCAAAGTAAGTTACTACACCTTTAGAAAAATCATTTCATAGCTTGAAACCAAGTAACTTCAATTTTCCCACAATCTAGACAACTTATGCTCATTAATCAAAATAGACAACTTTCATAACCTTCCATAAAGTTATTATAACCAACTTCCCATAAAGCCGTTATACTATCTTTATGCTTTAGAAATTTACGACATCCTTATCCATTCATAAGGCCGTTATAACTAACTTCCCATAAAGCCGTTATAACTCCTTATGAACCATTTCGTTCTTTTACTAGCCAAGAGGCTTATACTTCAAACAAATTCATACAATTTTCAAAATACTTTAAGTCTCTTATCTTTTAGAATAATTCAATATTCAATACTTTCACACCAAAAGTACTTTATACTTCATTAGGTCAAGAAAATCCTTGTCTATCTTATTTAGGATAAAGCATTCCTTAAGAACAAGCGGGTTAACTTCTTAACTCAACCAACTTAGACATTTCTTAAAACAAGTCAAGTATAACAAAAGGATTTACTTCATTCAAAACACGTACGTCTACCGTACTATATAGTTATAACTACTCATGCTCAAAGGATAAGAAAGTTTCCACATACCTCTTCGGTCAATCCTCTTGCTAAGCTCAAACTACCGCAAGTAATATGCCAACCTATAATAACCATAATACGTTTATTAACCTCTAATTTCAATGTAGGAATAATCTAAGTTCAAAGCCCCTAAATTCTATGGAAAATTGGGCAGCATTTCCTTTGTTTCTACATACTTTGCCACCTTTTTAAGGTCCGAATTCAACATCCAAACGCCACTTCTTAGGCCCAACAATCCAAACAATCTCAAGGGGATTACACACCTAAACTTGGGTGTGTAAAATTCTGCCCCAAAAGGTAAAACAATTAACTTAACAAGTCTAAGGTAGTTTTTAGGCTACAACATGCTCACATAATTTTCTTAACCAATTCTTTCACATTCAAACCATATTTCTTACATGCAATGACTCTAAGAGCATTATTCACTACCACAAGTTCTTTCTTCTTAACATGCAACACTAGAAACTAATTCTAAAGGAAGAAATGTTACCTTAAAGTTTTAGTCAAACTTATTCCAAATATATTTGCTATCTTCCTTGCCAAGAACACCACCAACAAGCTAGCCACAAGCTTCCTTCTTGTTCTTAACTTTTCAGATTTTTCCTAAGGCTAGAATTTCTCTTGGGATTTTAGAGAGAAGGAGGAGCTTGAACTTTTAAGAGAGAAGGGAGGGCTTTTGTCTAAGAGAGAGATGAAGTATGACCAAGTCTTGAAGACTTGGTCAATATAGTGCATGCAAAATCAGATGGGGACACTTGTCACCCTCCTAAGGTCTTTAAAAGAAAAATCGACTTTTTCTAAGTTTTTTCCGCCAAAATCCGCCTCGGCCACTGCTCGCTTCCGGCCATGCCAGGCTGCAACTCCTGCGGACCTCAGATCTTCCGCGCCATGCCCTGCTTCCGGCCATGGCGCTGAAACTTCAGCGACCTCAAGCATTCTTGCGCCCACGCTGCCTCTGTCCGAAACACATTTTTGTCCGACTGCGCAATGAACTTGTAATTCTCATAACTTTCTACTCCGACGTCCTATCGACGAACGGTTGGTTGCGTTGGAATCTAGACTCAACGAACTACGCCCTGGGCCTTTGAAACACTTAGGAATTCTCAATGTACCGGGTCATAACCCGCCTCAAAGTTAACTAAAACCCGTCCGGAACAATCCGTCAACCTATCCTTTGGAAACTTTAAGTCTTACATGATTTCGTACGCTCTCATACGTAGGGTCAGAACTACGGGGTATAACAATTCCCCTCCCAAATCTTCTCCTCAAATCGCGCCCCAAATCAAAGCTATCATTTCTTAAGAATCAAATGAACCTCGAATCAGTACGAAATGGTAACCAAATCTCGTGCTTCCTTCCTCAAGACTTGCCATAACCATAACCATATCAAAAACGAATCCTTAAATCGCGTCAACAAGTACCAAAACTCGCCGAAAGTTACACCAAGATCTTCTGCGAATCATCCTAAAATAGCCCTAAAACCGCGTCAAAAATCAGTACAAATCGTCCCCTCAAATCAAGTCCTAAACTTACCATAAATCGAAGCCTAACTAGGGACTATAAAGACGAAGGTTTGGACATGCAATGAAAAGGCAGCAATCGGGAGAGAAAAACCCAGCACCTTTCTGAAACCCTGACACGAACAAAAAATCGACTCAACTGTCATAGAACATAGGGGAAACCTGAGGGAACCTGTTAGCATCCTTTAGCCGAAGCCTTTCTTTCAAAAAAAAAATAGCCTAGAATCGACCACAAACAATATCGTTTTCAATCGCATAGCATAAAACCTCCGAGCGGATCGACGACTTGATACGCTGCCTCGGGTCGCTGTCCGGAGAAGGTAAATTCATCGCCCTTGATTTTCCATTCGATTTATATTCTGTGATCTGTTTGATTGATCATGTGCTTGTCAGATGTGTCCAGTATACATGTGAAGTCGCTTAGCTGCTTCAGCTTCAGCCACTCGAATTTTCTATATTCCTTTTTCTTTCTCATCAAACGAATGACATCTTTTTCTGGAAATCCTAGCTATTCTTAGCATGATATTGGAAAATCTCATTGCTATTACTCAAACAAGCATGAAACGTATGCTTTCATATTCGTCCATAGGCCAAATCGGATATGTAATTATTGGAATAATTGTTGGAGACTCAAATGATGGATATGCTAGCATGATTTTTTTTTGCCTAGACAAGATATGCCTTATTTACAAGATGGAAGATCCGTTGATATGGTCTTTAACCCATTAGGAGTACCTTCACGAATTTTGACGAATTTGCTGTTAATATTCATAACCACGATTTCTTTCACTGAAGTATACAATTCATATGTGTTTTTTTTTTGTAAACTGACTTTCCATGTCTGTTTTAATACCACTGAAGCCTATCCTCAAATCGAATCTGAAAGCGACTAACAAATTGCAAACTGGTTGAAAAATTTGGAAACATGCTCGATAATCTGTTTATATGCAGTGTAGGATAGGTTTAGTTAAATCTTTATTAACATGTTTATAAACTCATGGGTATGAATCTGGGAGTAGCAAAATGTGAAAGGTGATAGGAAGCAGTGTGTGTGCAGGCGTATAAATTTGGACTCATGTTTATCATCTAAAGACTCAAATACTGAAGCATGCCTTGTGTTATTAAACTTGTAATTAGATCAGTCCTAATAAGCACTATCTGTTATTTCGGACATAATAAGCCAGTTAGCTAATTCAGTCATATGTTTGATAACCATTTCGACCACATTATGCCTTGTTTCTGTAGTGTCCATACTAAGCTTGAAACACTGGACATTGTGAACCTATCTCTCTTGGGCTTTAAAATTGCAGTAAGGTTTACGGAATTATTTGTAATGCCGAATTTGACTATATCGGTGTGTTGTACTCCGCTTGCATTCAAGAACTACGCAAGATACCAGAATGCGATCTGTCTTAAAGCATTAAGCAAGTAGAACTGGCCTCATAAATGATTGGAAAATATTTCATCTGAACTAAGAAATGTCTTGGTATTTGGTTGAGTCATATATTCTCTCCAAACTAAATATTCTTATTAAGAATTGGTGGTTCCAGAACTGGGCATACCATCGCTTCGCAGACGTAGTCCTATTCCTCCGCTTGATATTAACTGTTCTTGTTAGTGTGATTCTGCCTCGCCTATATCGTATGCCATACTTCTTGTCTAATTAGGATTATCTTGCATCCTCAAAATCCATGCTTGATATGAAGATGTATAGGCCAATTAAGATAAAACATACTCACATATAAAAATGATTGCTAGAATAAATGTCGCATATAAACTGCTTCTTACTTATTCCTATCTACTTAAGTATCAAAGCTATGCTGGTTCAGAGTTCATCCCTTGTATAATTTTATTGGCATCATAGAGGCTATCAGTATCATGCTATAATTGTTTCCATGTGTTGTCTTTTCTTTTGTTGAAATACCCGTGGCCCAGTTATAACAAAACTACTAGGCAGAATCCCAGGTTTCATTTTTTGCTTCTATCTTGTATGCTTGGCCTACACGAGAGCTTGGGCAAAAGCCCATTTGATTATTTTATCGTTTGCCTGATGATGTCTCCAACCTTATTTGCGTTCATACACATTTAAATGGGGGCTATATGTGTTTAGATTTTATACTAATGCCTTATATGATTCAACAAAATTTGAACATGTACTAATCCTTATCTTCCTTTGTTTTACATGAAATGCATTGGAGCGAAACAAAGAGTCTCGCGGCGAGACTCATCACGAGCTACTTCAAATGAGTACCCGCACCTGTGCCCACCACATTCCGCTTCAGAATTCCCAAACAAAAAGGGGGACGAGACGACATTGTCACCCCCTAAAAGCATCCTTTTGGGCCTCTTAATCTCTTACGTCTTATATATATTTGTTTGTTTATTTGTTGAAGTTTAATTAGCTAACTTTGTAATTAATATGAGACATAGAACAATTAGTCTTGAAATAAATAAATTGGGCGGGTAGTTTTTTAAAATCGGAAATGTACTTTTAAATTACTTATTTTAAGGGCTTGTCATGCATGTCTAAACTTTACTAAACAATTTAACTCGCAACTAACGTATTATTTCTTATAAAACTCATGATAAAATAAATTGATTTTCTCATAAGCTCTTTCATTAGCATAATATAAATAATTTATGTTGAATAACCTTCTTATCATAAAATCACAAAATAATCACCTTTTGCACTACGTCATATATATTTGATTTTAAAGGCTTATCTTTGATCATAAATCAACATGGCATATATCTATAAACAATATAAATGCACATTTTAAAACTTTATTTTTTTATAGCATTAGTCTTACAAACTTTTATCAACATGCCTCCTTTTATAAAATATTTTGAAGCATCCTTTATATTTTCAAACATGCATTCTTAGCAATAATAACCCTAGGTTTGAACGGACAACCGCAAGTTAGCGGATCCTTTAGGGTGCCTGACCCCTTCCCTTTAGGATAATAAAGAACCCTTGCCCAGAATCTCATTAAGTCTAGCAGACCATTAAAAATAGAGTTAATGTTTACTTTAAACTAGTTAACATTTAGGTGTCCTAATTCACCCAATTAATTAGGTGGCGACTCCTCGAACTTAGCACCTTTTAGCATTTTTCTAGCACCCTTTAGCATTTTTAATATTTAAGCACCCTTTTAACATTTTTAGCATTTTTATTTTATTTTCTAACATTTTTATTTAAGCAGGAGGGTTCGCTTAAAAATGTCGCGGTCGAAAAAGGGCGCGACACCCATAATCAGCCAAACTTTTGGACTTCCCTCGCATAGACACTGCCTCGGAAGCGCTGTGGTGCTGCGGAATTAGCATCGCGGCTCAAGTAAGCTACTGCCAACCAAGCGCCGCGACCCTTTTTCCGACCCGTTTCAATCTTACACTTCCTTCATTTACCAACGCGGAACGCTCGTCGTTTAACCAACAACCGTCCATCATTCTATGTCTCAAACATTTTACTTACGTACCAATATCTCTTTCACTAAGGAAATTTACGATACTTGTCACTATGAGTGCACGTGTGTGGAAACGACGTTTCCGACGTGCGAGGTCCCAATTGTTCGAGTCATAAATAACGGAATAAACTTAATTCCACATTAGTAAATTTCCAACACTAACTTGATATCATTGCTCAGAATAGTAACCTACGATAACATAATTGTAATTTGCTAACTTTCCTGTTTAATGTCTCTGTCTCAGCATCATATGCACTTCCATATGGAAACTGTGTAATTAAACCTTTCTAAACATGCTCTCCCAAAGGATGGAACAAAAAACTGATGCATATCCCAAGCATATTCAGAAAGAACACTTAATCTATTGCTAAACTAAGGAGTAAAGAGTGACTGTTTTTATGCCTAAGCAAGTGGAACCAAGCTCATTGTGTATGGAACTACAGTGGCAACAAAAAAAGGCTTTGGCGCCAAAGCAGAAAGGCTGCAGAGGTGTCTCATCTTCCTTGTCTCAAAGTCATACAAATAGATATTATCTCCAACTCTCATGAGCAAGATGTTATCCTTGAAAGCCAGAGTCCCGATCCAAGGAAAACTGGTACCATAGTCGATTGCCATCTTTTCCGCTATCCTGAATAGATGCTTATTGTTCTCTTTCTCTAGATCTTCCAAAGAAGTTGTAAAAGTAAGATCCCATTGAGAAGTAAAGTGATCCTTAAGCACCCAGAACTGAAGTCCGTGCTCACAAATCAATACATAATGTAGCTTCCCTTCGGCTTCTCCCAAGCACATCTCGGGTGTTAAATTGAACTGGGAGGTGGGGAGTGGTACCATTATCAACCAAGATATCTCATTTTCTGCATCAAACATGAGGATTTGGTCTCCATCAGTAAGCCAATATATAATTCCCTGTACACAGATGCATCCCTTTTTCTGCATCTTGTCATTGCAAAGACAAATCTCTCTTGATCTTCTCCATACTCCTGTTTCTGATGAATAAATGTTAAAAGAGAAAAAATATCCATCCCCTTCTGCGGTAGTCTCATTTTGACTAACTATCACAACCTTAAAATTTGTGAATGCATCAATCGGGTTCTTGAATGGATCAAAAACCAAAGTTATGCAGCTTTCTCTAGAAGGATTTGGCCACTGAAGTGCTTTCCACTCCTTGTTCACAGGGTTGCATACGTAGATTACGGGAGCATGACAAGGAAAGCTACTTCGACAACAGATAAGACCATATCTTGAATCCAGAATGGAAACTCTTTCTGGGAGAAAATCGAGAACATCATTATGGAATTTAGCAGTAACTCTTGCTATAGGTATGAAGCTGATATAGTCGTAATCTTCGTCAAACCACTGGTACCTACCCTGGTAGAAGAAACCTGTGAGCGGTTCCATCTTTTTCAACTGAACTTGGATGAAACTACGGTTAGATATAAGACATTGCCATCCCTTTGACACAAATTTCAATTTCAGCAAATCCTTAGTAGACAATTTCGGTAGTACTTCATATAGCATGTCACTGCTTGGAAACCAAAGTTCCTTCTTCATTTTCACAACCCTGAGATAATTAGATTATGTTAACTATGAAATTAGTTCAAGGCAATTTTGACATAAGAACATAAACTCTTTATCGTCTAAATGTGTGAATAGTATATATATTCAGGTCTTAACCCCTATTTCAACAATGAACTTCGCTCTACCCAAAATTTAGAGCAGTACAACAATCAGAGATACAAACAGAGCTACTACTATATACTAGTAAGTGGATTAACAAGTGCTATAAATACTACAGAGATGATCGACATTGAAAGATGCAGATCATCAAGAAATCCACAACATTTTCGGAGATACGGGTAGAAAATAATCATACTTCAATCTGCATACTTTATGTGACTCCCCTTTCTCTTACAAGCTATAGGATAGGCAGAATACCTGATAAACTTGTATTCATCATAAAACATCATACATAAGTAAATAGGGATATGAGTACCAACTACCAAATACCAATCATCATCATTTATCAAGACTAGCTAGCACAAAACTTGAATACCGCAATAGTATAGTTTCATCCTTTGAGTACCAGTTAACAATTAAACATATATGGAATTCCTTTTGTTCTTTGAGGGGGGGGGGGGGGTTAGTTCTTACCAAGAAACAGAAATAACATATGTATCTACACTGGCCACACATTGCTACCAAACCCCTACTAGCAAGAACCTTCCCAGTACCCATACAAGCTATACCCCCAAACAAAATTGCTCTTTTTTTTTGTTTGATGTTCTATACAAGAAGATGAAATTTAAAGATTTCATTTTTTTGAGGAAAAAAAACACTGTACTCATCATATCCTTGACTTGAAAATAGGCGTGTATGTAACAAACTAAAGATTTCTTATATATTCAGCTACAATATCAACACTTTGCCAGAAAGAAATGAGTTGGTGTTAGAATTTAGAAATACTTACAAGACAAGAAAAATAAGAAAAAAAACCTTGTATTCTTGAGAATGGCCTCTAGAAATCCTCAAAATCAAACATGCATAACCATCACAAACCGATTAATGGTCTCTATGTTTCTGTGTGTGCATATATATAGTAAAATAGTGGCTTGCTTTCACTTTTACATGCAAAAACAAAAATGGTGTTTCAGTCTGCCACACTGGGATGTATTGGTAGTGGTAAAGGAGGAGTGACAGAGTCTCTGCATACTCTTCAAATGAAGCAAAAGAATTTGTACTAATTATTGTGACAACAGGTACAGGACAAACACACAGCTTACACGTGTCCTCCCAACTTTCTCTCCTTTTCATTTTTTTTTATAATCCAGATCTCGGGGTGGCCTTAGTATCTCATATCGCTAGTACCTGCACAAGTACTGGTACTATGCTCCTGGAGGCGAATGAAACCCGTTCTTAGCCGCCACCGCCAGGTAAATCACGGGATGTGCGCCCCGCATTCAGTGTCTGATCGCCACCAACGGATCAATGCTACTGGTCAGGCCATGTAAATTGTGCGAGGAGTATCAAACCCACACCGCAATATGTCCGCGGTTAAGCTGCGGACTTTGTACGAGACATATGCCCCGGAGAACGTATCCGCCGAGAATCGAACTTGTGACCCTAAGGCCACAAATTTAACTAATGGCCACTGACCACTATCTTTGGATTCCTTTTCATCTTTATTCTTTGGTTTTAGTCTTTTTATTATCAAGTTATTTATGAATTAAACTTTTATATTCTTGGTTGAGTCTGTCACACATGGATTGTCAAGTGTGGTTAATCGGCTGACGTGGTTTGCAGGCTATTGCGTCAGTCCGGTGTTTACCCTGTGCGCACTCGAAAGAGTAGCGACTGCGGGTTCTTTCGTCAACAAAAAAACTTTTATATTGACATGAGTTTGTAAGTTGTATCCTGAAAAGAAAAAAAATGCAAGGGATCAGTATAGGCCCACGTAACCAGGGGTGGATCTATGTCCTGGTAGTGGTTGTTTGAAAAAAAATTTACAAACAAATGTGTACAAAGAATATTCTAAAAATATTTTATGAGAAAACTCAAATAAATCTTTTTCAAATTAACAAATGTGGCATTATTTTGGTACTACGGAGTAAATAAATAGTGCCAATTTGTTGGGAACTGGGAAGGAAAAGAATAGTAATTTATTATCTGTTATTAAATGCTAATAAGACAGGTGTTTATTGCATATACTTTTATTTTATTTAAATATATAGAGTTCATGAATTTATTATTTAAAGCGATATATTAATACAATTTGGCCTAACCAAACAAAGGGATGAATGTTTGTGCGTGTGCGTGTGAGAGTAATGGGTTAAAATTGGAGTTGCCGTTACGAAAGAAGCGCGTTTTATGGAACTGTTTCTAATCCATTGAATGTGTGAAACCATTCAGAAACAAAAAGAAAATACATTACACCATCCATCCCCTTCTCAGCCTTGTTGTTCTTTTTGGCTTTTTGGAAACAAATCATCAGCCATGAACGACAAGGCTTCCGTTTCCAAGGAGCTTAATGCCAAACATGCTAACGTAATTACTAATTACCCCCTCTTTCTTACCTCCTATGTTCATTGTAATCATAGGCACATTCGTAATTTAAATTCTCACTATTGAATTTGTTAGTATATTTTTAAAATTATTTGTTTCATAAAAGTACAGTCCTATGCATAAAGCATCGGCATTTCAGGGTCTGGGTAGAGTCGTAGCTCAAGACAGGTCTAACCTGGTCGACTGAATATTCATTACATCAAACATTGGTAGTAAAAGCTTATATTAGTTTCAGGCTTGATCTATCACGCCCCTTCCCTCAGCCCATCTCACGGTTTCATTACGTGTCGCGATTGTGAAATATTGTGAGATTGATGACTCATAGAGTCATAGGACAAGGTGGATTACCTGATTCACTGCATAATAATTATCTTGCATTAAGGGGTCTGATTTTTTGAAATTCGTATCACATATTTTCTATCATTACCAGAGATACATTTTTAAGAGGAAGAAAGTCTGAAGTAAGAAATTATATGTTTATTTGCAAAAGTCAAAGTTATATTCTTTTGGCTCAAACACTTTGTTATTAGTGATGTCTTTTTCTTTAAGTTTTTTGCTACAGTTGGTTTTTCTGCAGTTTATGTATGATTTCTAGCTTAGTGTGTATTATTCACTACTTGCAGATATTGGAGGGCCTTCTTAAGCTTCCAGAAAATAAGGAATGTGCA
The DNA here is from genome assembly GCA_029844215.1 of Przewalskia tangutica. Classification (NCBI taxonomy): domain Eukaryota; kingdom Viridiplantae; phylum Streptophyta; class Magnoliopsida; order Solanales; family Solanaceae; genus Przewalskia; species Przewalskia tangutica. The sequence goes on along the minus strand of CM056732.1, from coordinate 94,959,850 downwards.
GATTGTCGGGGAAGGTGCGTTTTCTGCAACCAGTTTGCAGCAATTAATGGAATATCATGACCATCTAGAAATGTAGTAGGTTATAAAAGGAGCCATATGTGCATCATTCTACCATGCTCGCCGTCTATGTGATTCTCTTTCTTTGTACTTCTGTACGACTGTACCTGCATAAGTCTTTCACAGTGTTCCAATGCTAAAGCATGTTCCTTTCATCTAACATATTAGTCTAATAGTTTTTTGATAGTTTCTGATATTTGTATCAGGGCCCCAAGGTGGGCGAGCATCAACCTTGGGATATTCATCTGCCTGCAATGTTCAGGAATTCATAGGAGTCTTGGGGTACATATCTCCAAGGTATACACTTTAGATGTGAAAGTTTTAAGTATCAAATATCAATAACTATAATTCTTAGCAGTGTGTGTGAATGGGCAAAATACATTACTCGGGATGTTTTTTGGTTTTATGTGTTACTGATTGACTATCAAATGCATCCATCCCTTGTTTTTAATAGTATTACAAATTCAACACTAAAAGACCATTAACAGGTTAAACACAGTTTCATTTCTAGGTGCAAACGAATTTTCGCAAAACAATCTGAACGAGAAACAGTTTAATGCCAATAACTTAGTTTAGTGGTCTAGGATGCATGTAAAGGGTCGTCATGGAATTTCATAAGGGCCAGCTGAATACCAAGTGAGGAAAGTGAAAACTAGCTATAAGCCCTGTGCAGCACTGATTGTAGAGTAGATGGGAAGATTCAGATGGTGAAGCATAAATTAACTTCTGTTGCATAAAGGGCTATTATCTATTAAGTAAAATTCTTGAGGATATCTATTAGTGGAGCTAGCTTCCCCTGCTAAGGTAATTTTATTTTCTCATTACTTGTCAGCAAGGGGAAGAAATCAAAGAGTTAGACTTGCTGATGACTTCAAACACCTTTTTTTCGCTGTCTCTAAAATATCTAATATAAATAAGTTGTAGCTGGTGTAGTTCAACTGCTGTGTTATAAACTTTCATGTTTATTTATTTAATTAGTTGCCTACATATACTTCCGTGAAATATACAAAGCAACTAGTATGAAATGAACTGCTTTTTATTTTCAAGAATTTTTCCCTTTAGTGAAATAATATTCATTGCCATCGCTGAAATGAAGTAGCTGGTTTCTTTAGGTATTCGTTTCTAATTCTGGTGTACTTCTTGTTTTTTCTACTTTAGGAACAGAGCACCAATCCCAATCAGATTGATTTGGAAAAATATAATTCTATGGTTCAGGAAAATGCACATTGGGTCATCTAGATGAGATGCTGCATATGTGTTGTCGATTTCAGTTTTTCTTCAAAGAGCCTTAACTTTTTCTGGAGAACTTTTTGAATGAAAATAAAGGCAAAACTTTCTTGTCATTGGATAAACATTATTTTCTGTCCTGATGCTCTCACTAATTTTTTGGAAAGAGGGAAGCAATACATACATGAGACTACTACAACAAACAATTGTTCCGTACATGAAAGTTCCCATTTTATTGCTGCACATAAACATTCTGCAAAGTTACTGAATCAAAGATTTGTAATGATTCTATTGAATTGTCCAAGTAATAATTTAAAAAGATAAAAGGCAGTGGCTCTGACATTCTATCCCTGAAGGTCTCAGTTTATGCCTTTACCTTTGTAATTGTATACATGCAACCGTGGAATTAAATCCACTTTCAGAAGAACTAGGTGGTATTGTCACTCCGCTTTTCCTGAATACATCACAGAAAGCACACAGAGATTGTTGGATATGGTCGAATGCTTAATCTTCTTTGCTTATAGCTATCTGACATGCTTCTTGCTTGTGATAGGTAAGGTCGACAACTTTGGACACATGGCTGCCGGAGCAGGTTGCTTTTATGCAATGTAATCTCTCTCTCTCTCGAGATCTTGTTCTCGCTTTCGCTCTTCTATACATGACACACAAGCACACATGTATCAAAAACCTTTAGGTATTCATGAGCCCTAAAGATTGTCACTACTTTATCTTAATGAACATAGCCACTTCTCTACTTTTCCTTCAACTTAAATGCTCAGCCAAATTGAAAATCGAAAATAATCTTCAACTTAAATACTCAGCCAAATTGAAAATCGAAAAGAATGATTAGATACGAATGGTAAACACATGAAATATAATTAAAAATAGTTAGCATGTATCATATATATATATATATATATATACTAGTTTAGTGTACGCGCTTTGCGCGTGATCAAAGTGCGAACATAAATTATAATTTAAAAACATATCAAACTATTAATAGCCAATCATGCGAAGCAAAAAAACTTCTTTTAATACTGCAACCTTGCATCTTATGTTCTTCAATAGTATTGCAACCTTTAATCTTTATTTTGGACACTAATAATACTGTAACCTTTCATCTTTATGCTCTATTAAGAACTCTATTTCTACTACAACTCAGTCCCAATTTCAAATGTGTACACTCCTAGTGATTTCTTGTAGGAACAAACTTCAGTCACTTAAGGATATACTAGTAAAAAAACCATATGTGAAATTAATGACTTTTAACGCTAAGGACTTCGTGTTAATACCAACCAAATAGAAATGGACAAGAACAAGTTCTTCAGAAAGGTGTTTTTTGGTCGTGTGCTTTGTCGGGGTGGGAGTTACTATTTTTCCCTAGTACTGGAAAGTATTCTTCAGTTGAAAAGTTTTCCATAGAAGCTTATAAAGCAAGACATAAGAAACACAGTAGTTATCTTGGAGTAAATGTTTTTCATTCCAAATAGAGCCCTTTTATATTCCATTTGCCTTTGATATTCTGGCTGTTTTGCCCCTTTAAATTTCTTATAGGATGATAATAAGGATAATTCTTGGCTCATGTTTTGTTGTGCAGGTGTAGGTAATGAGAAGTCGAACAATTATTGGGAGGCAGAACTACCAGCAAGCGCAGATAGAAGCGACATTGGAAAATTTATTCGGACCAAGTAATTCTACACAAACTTATTTTTCGCATTCACAAGTTTTTATCAAATGAAAGCTACATTATAGTTCCTTTTGCATAAATTTCATTGTGACTCCAGGTATCAGGACAAAAAATGGGCTTCTAGATATGCCTCTCAACCTGCACCATCTAATATGATTGTTGAAACAAGTGAACTCGAAGGAAAAGCTGATATTCCGAAGAAAGCAAGAAAATATTCCTTGGAGGAGGATGGCTTTAGTGAACAACCGCCACAAGTTCCTACAACAATAAGATCTCGTGGGGTACTGCAGATATTATAATTTGTTTACATGTTTCTACTTTGGAAGCAAAGTTCTTTCTAGGTTATAACTAATAGGACAATGCCTTTGCCTACTTCTTAATCTTTCATAATTTGGCTCACAACAATCGCTTTATTATGTGCTATACTGTTTGGAAAGTCGTATAGCCAAATGCATCATGTTGATGCTACGTTCGCTGGGTAGACTACATCTTTCGCCTGGACTCTTTTGCTGTCAAGCATGCCTCAGAAAAGCGTTTCATTTTCTCAGGTTTCTTTGGACACGATGGATGAATTTCTTAATTTACCTCAAAAAAATGGTCTCATCTGTGCCCCATCTGTGAAGCACAAAGAAGATACAAAAGATCTCTTCAGTTTGCTCTATGCCTCAGAGGCAAAACAAGATCGCACTATTGTGCCTCCATCTCGCTGGGCAACTTTTGAGTGTAAGTACACTCTTGCTAATAAACTAGTGTGAATTACTTGTACAAGTTTATGAATTATGCAGCAGTTAAAAGAATTGATGCACAGGTTGAGTGTTAACATAGAGCCGGAGAAAACTAAAAGAATTGGGAAATTCTTCTTCTCTTCTCAGTTGGTTGAATCTTAGATAACTATTAAGTTCTTATATTTTGCCACGAAAATAAACTTGTGTTCTATTGATTCCTGGCTATACCTATATTGGTATCCCAGCTGTTATTTTGTAAATATTGTTTAGCCATAAATAAAGGTCAGCTTTTATTACTTTAAACTACCAACCTGTAAATTGATTTGTTTCTGGATATAGGAGCTGATGAGACCAAGAGAAGAACCAGTTGGGAGTTATATTCTAGCACTTTTGCATTGGATTAGAGTTCATTGATGATAAGTGAAGAAACAGAGCTTCACTTCAACATGTAAGCACATGTATTGCGTTTTTTGTTTTGCTGTCTTATTCAACCGGAACTGTAGAAGCAGTGAAGATAAAATATTTGAGGTTTCTTGTGTAACTTGATTTCCCACCAAGTGCTTTGTGAGATACAATTTTCATTTGGTGCCCATTCCTGAGTCAGAATTCCATTCTTCTTGTATCGAATTCAAATTCCTTCCTCTAAACCTTGTTCCTATTTAAAACTACACCCAAGCTTGAAGGTGGCCCATTGTATGTTTAATGATCTCATGCAATTGAATCCGTTTGGACTACAGTAGTTGTAACTTTAGGTTGATATCGTCCTAATATTAGATTTCTCTTCTGGCACAATCAACTGCATTCTTCATGACTGCTTTGGGGATGTAATTGATGCCGCAATTTAAGTACTACATCATTTTGTTTCCTGTATCATTTCCTACCCTCTGTTGAACACATATCTAGCTCATTCCATCAGCTTCTCTGATCTTGTGAAATGAGTTGGGACCAGCATGTTGGACAACACAACACGTGAAAAACGTAATTACTTTATTATTGTAAAAACAATTACACCAAGATTTGAACACTATAACTTGACCACTTGGACACTTTTTTGATGCACACTTAGGAACTTAGGGACACTTTAGCTTACAATTGAATTGATTACAAATGACTAAGGTCACCCCTATTTATACTTGTGTAGGGATGATTCTAGACATGGTCCTAAAGATCTAGACAATTCTATCTTATTCTACAAATATCTAAGGCTCTAGAACATCTACACATTTCTTACAAGAATCTGGAGCTTCTAGACATATCTCTAAGTTAAGTATCCAAGACATTCTAGAATCTTTCATTCTAGATATCTTCTTTCAACTCTCTAGAGCTACTTGAACATTCTAGATTGATTATCCATTGTCTTGGAGATTAAGTTGGTGATGACTTTTAACGCTCCCTCTCAACACCAACTTTTCATACTGAGTTGTTCTCTGAATTTCTGAAATCTTTTCTTATTTAGCTATAGCAGCATTGGCATACTTGGGATTTGGCTTTAGAACTCTTGTCGATCTCCGAGGCCGTGGGCTTACTTCTTTCTTCTGGTTGACGGTCTTCTACTCTTTGATGCATGCCTGTTTGGCATGGATTCTGTGTTACCTCATCCTCACTTTGATCTTCATTTTCCTTTTCTGGAATTGGATGTACTTCAACAATTTGCTCCCCCATTTTCTTTTGCAAATTGTCTTCTATTTCCTTGGAATCTGGTAACTCTTCCTTTTGAGGTGACCGCATCATTTCTTGATGTATAACACTTTCCAGTTGTTGGGTCGCAACATTTCCATCCTTTCCTTTGGTTGCCGTATCCCACAAAGATACACCGTATCATCTTTTTATCAAATTACGTAGATGACTTGGCACAAACACATAGCACACATAACCAAATACTCGAAAGTGATTTACTGCAGGTTTACTGCCCCACAGTTTTTCAAAGGGTGAAACGAACCCTAACTTCACTTGAGGAAGTCTATTGATGACATGAGCTGCTGTCTTCATACCTTTTGCCCAAAATCTTCCTGAAACATTCTTCGAATGTAGCATGCTTCGACATATCTCTGCAAGGTGCCGATTCTTCCTCTCAGCTACTCCATTCTGTTGTGGCGTATTTGCACATGTGAATTGATGGCGTATGCATCATTCTCGTAGGTACTGAGAGAACTCTTCTGATGTATATTCACCACCGTTGTCTATTCGGAGGCATTGGATTTTCTTGCCGAGTTCTCCTTCCGCTATTTCCTTGAACTCTTTAAATTTTCAAAATATTTCAGATTTTTCTTTTAGAAAGAAAGCCCATATGTACCGTGAGAAGTCGTCAATGAACGTAACCATGTATTGCATGCCACTGATTGATGATTGCTTGACTCGTCCGAATACTTTAGAATGGACCAGCTCCAATGGTGCTTTGGCTTTGAAAGTTGAGTCTTCATACGGTAACTACTGCGCCTTACCGTATTGGCAGTCTGCACAAACGGTCTCTGTTCTGACCTCGAGTTGAGGAAGACCCTTCAACATAGATTTCTTCATCATCACCTTGAGTTTGTGATAACTTACATGTCCAAGTCTTGCATACCGCAAATCAGTTGTTTCGTTCTTTCGAGTCTTGTTTACATAGGCCGACTCTGCTGACATTACATAAACAAACTCTAAGCGTCGTCCTCTCATTATCGGTGTTCCAGAAATTTCAAGATCTTGATAGATCTTGACATCTTGAGGTCCGAATACGACATGGTGGCCTGATGCCGTAAGTTGCGCCACTGATAGTAAATTTTTCTTCATCCCAGGTACATGGTAGACATCCTGGAGTGAAACCTCTTTTCGACTGAATCTCGGCATGATTGTTGTTTCTCCGGTGTGAGCGATCAGTAGTCTTGAGTTGTTGGTTGTCACCACCACACGACCACCCTTATACTTGGTCATGTTCTGTAACTTCTCTTTATCTCCTGTCATATGATTTGAGCAGCCAGAGTCGACTATCCAATCACTGTTATAGTCGATTGTTTCAGGAACGGCAACTGCCAGAGCTAATTCTTCTTCCTCCACAGCAAAAGAGGCTTCGGCATCCCACTCTTCATCGCTAGTCTTTCCTGCATTTGACGTGGCTGCATTGCTTTCTGCTTCTTTTGAGCTCCCCCTGTTTGGGAGCTTCCATGATGATTATCCTTGTCAGTGCGGATACATTCAAAGCATGGTGGTGCAGTTGCACCACCAGAATTTTTCACCACCAAAATTTTTAATTTTTTTTATACAAAATGACGTCGTTTTGTTGTCAATAGTTGCGTTTTGAGTTTACACAATATGAAACTGCCTATTTGAAGTGGTATTGTAACTTAATTTACTTCAATTAAAATGAGTAGTTTGTGCTCGATGACCTGAAATTCTCTTCCCCTGAAATTGCCTATTCGATGACTCCAACACTGTAACACATTGTCTTTATGAAAAGTTTGTCGTAGTTGAGACATCTGTTGCCTATTATTTGCATGACTTTCTTTATATATTGTTTTAATACAACTAGTCTGCTTGTTTGCTACATTGGTCTCTTGATAACATTCATAATTTCATTTTTTTTTGCTTCGTACATTGCCTCGCAATTTTTTTTTTTGCTATGCAAAAAATTATTACTTCGTATGTTTACACCCCCAGATTTTATTACCTGGATCCGTCACTGATCCTTGTCATCATGTTTTCTAGAATTTCTGCTAGCATTTGGTCGGAATCGACCTTTCTTATCACCGCTATAGAGTGCTTCTTCGTCACTTTTTAATGAGACTCCAGATATTTGCTTAGCCAACGCTTCTTGGTCAGCTAGCAAGTTTTCTAATTTAACAAGAGGAAGTTGGCTTGGCCAACCTTATATTGCGGTAATAAAATTTCTATATTCTGGCCTTAATCCATGAATGATAATTCTTCTAATTCTAGTGTCTGACATGCCAACAGCAGAGTCTAATGCAGAAATTTCGCGACAGATATTTTACCTTGTTAAAGTATTGGTTGATCGTCATGTCGCGTTGTCTGATCATTAAGAAGCTCGTTCTTCAGAAGTTGCAGTCTCGTATCATTATTCTTGGTGAATAATATTGCGAAAGTATTCCACGCTTCCTTCGGTGTCTTAGCCGACCTGATGTGCTCCAACATTTCATCTTCAACTGTGGTCCGAATCGCAAACATGGTTTTGCCAGCTCTAATCTTCCATTTCTTCAGAGCGGCTGCATCTTCTGGTTGTGTGACCTCATTGCCACCAACGATCTCCCACATGTTTTGGCCTTGGAGATATGCCTCCATATGCATCGACCACGTGCTGTAATTCTGATTGTTAGGTTTCTTGATTTCACCGACCACTTGAAGGTCACGTGTCTTGGCTAAAGTTCTATTTCTTTTACCAAGAAAGCTTGATTTCGACAATAAGCTCTGTAGTACTAAACCACACACGAACACTCTAAGAAACTCAACAAACGACTCTTTGGTATGAACCGACTTGGCTCTGATACCACTTGTTGGACAACACAACACGTGAAAAACGTAATTACTTTATTATTGTAAAACTAATTACACCAAGATTTGAACACTATAACTTGACCACTTGGACACTTTAGCTTACAATTGTATTGATTACAAATGACTAAGGTCACCCCTATTTATACTTGTGTAGGGATGATTCTAGACATGGTCCTAAAGATCTAGACAATACTATCCTATTCTATAAATATCTAAGGCTCTAGAACATCTACACATTTCTTACAAGAATCTAGAGCTTCTAGACATATCTCTAAGTTAAGTATCCAGACATTCTAGAACCTTCCATTCTAGAGATCTTCTTACAACTCTCTAGAGCTACTTGAACATTCTAAATTGATTATCCATTGTCTTGGAGATTAAGTTGGTGATGACTTTTAACTAGGACTGGCCAGTGGGCCCAGCCGGTCGGGTTAAGCGGTCGGGCGGAGAAAAGGCGAAGTCGGTGGGCGGGCTGGCGGGGTCAGTCGGGCGGGACCATAACGTGTCCGTTCGGTCCGATCCCAGTGGTGGGTCGGGGCCCAGACGGTCGGGACGGGACGGGTCTGGCGGGTTTTGATTTTTTTTTTTTTTTTTTTAAATTTTTTCACTAAATTAAAAATACTAAATTACTAACAAAGTAACATTAACATATACTTGTCATATAGTCATATACATATACTATAATATTATAGACTTATAGTATTATAATTATAGTATTATACTCATATATATAATATATTTATAAACTATAAAGTATAAACTATAACAAAGATAATAAACTATAAACTATAAAGTATAAACTAAATAATTAAACAAAGACAAGAAGAGTGTAAAAAACATCCCAATTTGTTTTGTGCCTCTTATATTATTAATTATTTCATTGAAATATACAAGATTCAAAATTACAACATTGTAGTGTCTTGTTGTTGAAAAAATTGCAAAGACATAGAAAAATTAAAAATTGCAATGAAATAAATTACCAATTTGAAAATATTTTTCTAGTTTCTTTATAATTTCTTGTGGTTCTTCTTGGAATTGGTATATCTTGATCAAATTGTTCCACGTCACTACTCATGCCTTGAGATAAAATGTCGTTGTAGTTGTCGCTTTCTTCGTTAATCTCGGTTGGCCAGCCTCCTTCGCTCGCTCGTATCAATCTCTGAATAGTATCGCCATCTCCAAGTATCTCGGCTAATGAGTGTCATGCTCTCTATTTGAAATCATGCGAAAAAGCGCTTTCAGAAGCGATTGATGACGCTTGAATGTTCAAAATATCTCGGGCCATCATTGAAAGTGTCGAAAATGTCTTCTCATTCTGGCTCCAATATTTCAGCAAGTCTTCCTTTCCTTCTTCATTGATAACTACTTGGTAAGGTAAATTACCCTGCAAAACAAAAACATCGAACTCGCTAATTTGGTTAGCACTGGTACCACCGCACATTCTATTTCTGAGGCTTTCAATAGAACTAATACTACTAGCCCGAAGCGTGCCTTTTTTGCTTTGTGTTGAAGAAGAAGAAGATGGTACAAAAGTCGGTTGGTTACTAGCACTTTCTTGCTGGTAATGCCGATATACTTTTTTGCATTCATATTCTACGCTATTCAACACTTCTTCTAGCGTTAGTTCAATAGGTGACTCAACATTTAAATTTTTGGGAGTTGGAGGTGGTAGTACGTCCATACAGTTATAAATATTTTCAATAAGACTTTTACAACCCTCTACTTTAATAGTCGGGTTTAATACAACACCAATAATATAAATAGGGGAAATAGGAATAAAATATTTCTTTAATTTCATAAACATTTTTAATAGGCAGATAGCGTGTTTTTCCATATATTCTTTAAGAAGTAAAAATATTATAGCTATATAAAACAACATAGTTGAAATAGTAGGATAATATAAAGTAGAAAATTCTTTTGTTGCTCGTTGAAAATTTTCTAAAAATACAATAAGTTCTCTAATTTTCTCCCAATCATTATCCACAATCATATCATTTGGATTTTGATTATGGCGTTAAAAATAAAGTAATAGGTTTTCTATAGTCATAAGCAACAACTAGTTGGTCATATAAATAATTCCACCTAGTTGGTACTTCTTCGGGAATTTTTCTGTAAGATAGTCCACAATCGTGACAAGTTTTTTTATATTCTTTTCTGTTGAATTCTATTATTTTTAAAAATAAAGTGTATAGCAAATTGTATTTTTTCAAGAATATCTTGAAAAAGTGAAAGACCATCCTTTACAACTAAGTTATAAATATGACACACATTTGATATGAAAATGTTTTGGAAAAGAAGTTCAAACATCTCTTAAAATACTAATAGCGTAATTGTTAGAAGATGCATTATCTAATGTAATACTCATAACTTTATCGGTTATTCCGTAATAATCGCAGATGAATAAATATTTTCAAATAAACTCACCAAATGCATACTATCTATATATCTATATGCTAAAATACGTTTTTGCATAGACCGTTTATAATCTATCCAATGACAGGTTACCGTTAAATAATCATGGTCATTAGTACTACGACCTATATCAGAAGTTAGAGCGACTTTGCAATTTAAATGATATAATGCATAACGTAAATCATTGATATTCATGCAAATTTAAATACATCTCTTTTAACAGTTGATCTAGGAAAACCTTTATAAGCAGGATTATACATATCTCTAATATAATGAATAAAACCAGGAGATTCAGGAAATGAAAAAAGGCAAACCCTCCACAGCAACTAATTTTGCTAGTGATTCCTTATCTTTATGTTTATCGTATTTAGGGCCTACAACTCCTCCCACATAGGGTTAATTTGACCTGTATTTTTCCAAACAAGATGTGAACCTTGTTCCGATTGAGAGGACGCTTGCTCACCATTTTTTCAATCATGTATTGGGTACGCAAGACTTTGTGTTTTTGCAATAGTGTCTTCCTAAACCCCGTCCAGCGACCTTGTCGATTTTAAAAGAATAAACATTTTTACAAGTTTTACATACAATACTTGATTAGCTACGTCTGTAATTTGGTCGACCAAAATCGGATCGACCGACCAGCTGATCGGGACCGAACCGACCGAAATTCGGTCCGGTCTTTCCGTGTTTTTAATAATTGCTTTTCGGTCCGGTCCGGTCCGGTTCAGTTCGGTCCTATCCGACCAAAATATTTTTTTTTTTTTTTTTTTTTTTTATTATATATATATATATATATATATATATAATATATTGAATTATATAATTCCTAATATATATAATATATATAATTTATAATTTTCTAAATTCCTAATATATATAATTCCTAATTTTCTAAATTTCTAATATATAACATTATATAATTCCTGCCTGTTCCGGTCTGCTTTATTTTTTAAAATTGAATTACCAATACTGAAATTGACATTCTCGACGGTGCCACGAAATTTTTACGTTGAAATCTATTGTACATCGCAAGATATTTAGATTTGAAAATGGGAAAACGTAACGATTTGGGGAAAAGAGAAATTGAGGGGCAAGATGGACGTTTTGGAGAAATCGGACGAATCAAACCGCTTATGCGGTTTGGCCACCCGTGATCGAAAAATACGAAATCAAAAAAAAATTAGGTAAAACGGACGTCCGAGCGCAAAGTTATGGCCAGTATAAAGTTTGATCAATTTACAACATATATTTCATATGTCAATACGTCCGGCGGCGGGGCTGGGGAAAAATCAATTCGGTCCAATCGGTCAAAACCCGGACCGAAATTGACCGACCGGACCGAAATTCGGTCCGGTCTTCGTCCGGATAATCCGGCGTTCGGTCCTCGTCCGGTCGATTCGGTCCGGTCCGGCCTCGACTTCAGGCACCCCTAGCTACGCCCTCACAAAATATTTTCATACAACCGATTTTAATGGTCGTTTGCGGACTCGCCTCATAGTAGGGGATAGGAGGCATTTCACTAGTGGGTGTATCATCTTCATTAGTAGGTGTATCATCATCTGTGGTGTCATCTAAATTAAAATCTTCTTCAATTTGAGGATAATCATTTGTGTCAAGATCATATGATATTTCAGAAACATTTCAGATCTATAAAATCATCTTGTCTAGGAATAATGAACAAGAATACTAGAAGAAGACTTACCCTTGTTACCACCCCTACTAGAAGAAGCTTGACCCTTACCCTTACCCAACATGCCTCTTAGTCCTTTCATTTTAATTATGCTAATAAATAGTTAAAGATAATGAAATTAAACGTGCTAAATGAAATAAAGACAAAATAATAATTTAATGAGAACGATGTACCAAAACGCCGACGTGAGTCGACGTAATCGAGAGGTTGAAAATTGAAACTTTGCTCGATAGATAATCCTCAAGCTAGTTGCCAACTTCACTCCCAATTCTCAAATTAATAAATAGATTGAATATGTAGACAATGTTGTATAGAGATTGATTGATAATTGATTGAGAGATTAGAGAGTAGAAAGATTTGTGAAAATAATAAGAAGAGGAATGAGGTATTTATAGTTGAAAAATTGGGTTAAAGTGTAAATATAATAACTTAGAGGTTAAAATAAATATAAAGGGGGTAGGGGGAGGGGAGGCCTAAAATGGCCGTTGTCCAACGGCCAAAATGTAAAATGGTCGTTGGACAACGGCTATTTTCTCGCAGCGCGGACGGGGTCGGGGCGGGATCGAGGCCTGGCGGGGTCGGGTCGGGCGGGACCAGACCCTGTCCCGCCCCGGTTCGAGCCCCGGTCCCGTTTTTTTTTTATAGCGGGGTCGTGTCGGGGTCGGGGTCGGGTCGGGACCGGGACGGGGTCGGGTCGGCCCGGCCCACTGGCCAGCCCTACTTTTAACACAACATTCATTCCCAGTGCTGATTTTGTGATTTATCTTCCGAACAAGATCATATCTGCACTATGATGTGGAAAACTTAAGAGTCGAGTTTTTTTTAGGAGTTCATTTGACAAAAACATTACTAGAGAAAAAGTAAATCTTAGGAAGCAAAATCTTACTTTCTAAAACTGTGTTTAAGTAGAACTTTGGCAGAAAAAGGGAAATTGTGTTTAGGTCGAACTTTTGAAAGAAAAAATAAGTCCTCTTTTTATAGAGATGTCAAGATCTGAGACGAGAAGCGATGGATTTGGAAAGCTATTGATTCAATATTGGACCAAATAGATTATAACCTACTATCACACTTTCTGTGATACTGAATCATTTTATTTACTAAAACCGTTATATCTAGACGTCAAGATCCACTTAAGTATTTGAACAGAATACGTACTTCATTTCAATTTGCATAACAATGTGCAAACTTGGGTGGTCTGTAAAACGTCCTTTTTACCCTAAAATTGTTAAGGTGATTGAATGGCAGCTCTATGATGAACAGATACCTCTGTATTGCTTAGTTTTTCTTGAAAGGCAAAATGAATCATATTTGTGATAGTTATTATAGACAATCACCTTCAGATAGGAGATGTGATTGTTGGCTATTCACATTTGCATGGGATCACATCAAATAAGACTTTAAGCTACGATAAGAAAGTGATTACCAAAGAGTACTGTTCGGGTTTCAGTACTTACAGTTTATCAGTATTTGTCCAATTGTAACTAGCAAATATGTCTGGCATGAATCAATACCTCTCCAAGTATCAGGATCCTGGAAGGCTGGAACTGGCTAGCCTCTAGCTTCATTAATATTCTAGAGTAGCTATTTAGCATTATAGAATGTCTTGTTCACTTCAAATGCAGTAATCAGTCAAAACTACAAATGTAGCTTCACATGCTTTCGCTCATTTTAATTCAGAGATATTGCGCTATGCAATAAGCACCGGAATTTCTGCCTTGCTTTTGGTTCGGACAAATACATTTAGTACAAAAAGTCGATCTGACCATATTGCCTTATTTCCTTTTCTTGCTGTGTTGTAATATGCAGAGTATGTTTTTGTTTTCCTTTTATTGTTTTTTATTAGAAAAAAATTATTTTATGATTTTCTTCTATTTTATAATCTCTCATCTTTGCTGTAATTCTTAGCAGGAGGGTCCTCTTTTTCTTGTGAAGACTCACTGGGATTGTTATTTGGGCTGATAGTCTCTATCCATTGTTTAGTTTTCGTGGATCAAGCAACATGTATAGAGTTAATACTAGTTGCATCCAATATGATTAATTAAAGAGTTGGCAACTGGATTCTACCACTTGTGTAAGACTAATGTATGGTTCATTATTTTTTTCTGTATAGAAAGTGTTTTCCTTCATATAATACTACACTTTATTTTGATCCATTTTTGTTTCTTTTTATCTTCCTAAGTTTGTTTATTGTTCTTAACTATAATTGGAAGAAAATGAATGAGCACTGTCATTTTTCTTCTTGTATCTCAGCGGAGCTCTCTATTGAAAGAACCATTTTCCGGGGGTTCATACCAGAAAATTAAATTGCTACACAAGGTCAAAATATCATGTTATGCATATTAGATGTTGAATTCGTTGGTGTCCTCGTGTGCTTACATTTTTATGTTTCTCGAAAATCCTAGTTTCGCCACTGTCCGTGTGTATTTTCATTGTATACATACACAAACACACAATGTGTTCATTGAGTGTGAGTGTGTAATATATCTTCCTTGACTGCTATAAATTGTATGGATTCAACTCGAAAGTATTAAGCTTGGACTGGAAGTCTTTAAAGGAGAAACAAGTTGAGTAATTATCTATAGGATTAGTTGCGTTTCTTTGTTTATGTATTTATTTATTAAAGTTAGTTGAATTGCTGAAGATGTTTGAATGAATCAACTTGACGTGCATATATAATACATGGGTGTGATTTTTTTTATTCTTTATTTTTTGTCTCAGAATCTGTATTCTGGGGCCATATCTAACTTGTATTATTATTAATATTTCAAATTGAGTTAATAATTGATGTTTCAACAAATTTCTTCTCCCTTTCCCCTTTCGAGCAATTAGGAAAACTTCACGATGTTCCAACCTAATTTTTTAATTCCAAAAGAAAAATCTAGCTTGATTTCTTGTGTATCATTTGTCAACAAAATACGATGTAAGGATCACTTACTAACTTATTAAAATATTCTTGTTATTGTACAAGCCAATCAGGGTGTCATCTAAGTATTTAAAAATCAGGTAATGTTACATTAAGTGTGAGATAAAACACGTTTATATTTACTTAATCCTGTTTTATGTAAACTTCTCATTTAATTGAGAGTTGGTATTGCATTAATTATGTTGGAAAATTAAGTGTGTGTTTGTATTATAGGGAACAATATAATTTGCTGAACCCAAAGCATATATTTTCTTGTAGAAATTAAAAACTTTAAGGTCTCTGTCACCAAACAAGATCATGCACATACTGGTTTGCTTTGAAGATGAGATTTCTTTTAATTTATTGTTTGAGATTTCAAATTACAACACTTTCTACCTAATATGTAATTGACAATAGCATGCTCTTTTTTATTTAAATCTTTCTAGATATTTTGTGAGCTTTCTCCAAAATATTTTTTGGCGCCTTTGGTTATCCTTGCAAATTTCCCATTTTAATGTGTTTAATAAATACATATCGAAAAGACAAAGGGACATTCATATTTATTTAATTTTTCCTTTTAACGAAGGTCAATTATGAACTTCTGCGTTTCAAGAAACTATTTTTATTATTCAATTTTACTTATATTTATTTATCCGTAGCCTCGAACCCCAACATAAATTATAAAACAAAAGCAAAGTTACGTTATTTTTAATGATGGGACATGGGAGTATAAGTTAGAAACCAATGAAGATGACAAGAAATAATTAAAGGATATCTTATTTTAAAAGAAAAAAGCTAACCGGAGAAGTTGATAATCATTGGTACTGGTGGAAAACTTGATAATACAAATACTCCGTATATATATATATTTGTTTACAACTAATAAAATCTAGGTCCCTCCACGGACTATTCAATGGTCAAATGCCACAATTTAAAATGCAAGATCATGAAGTTGAAACATAATTGAGCTTCTTATTTTAACAAAACAAAATTAATTATGTAGAAAAAGAGAGAAAGAAATTGTGTCAACATCTGAGGCAATATTGTGATAAAACAGTTATAAACCTTTAAAGAGTAAATGCAGCGGAAAAGTAAAAGACACAAGGTTTATATTTTTAAGGGTATATATTAATATAGCTCTTGATGGTCAATGACCGAAGTAATATATATATTATATACAATTACAATTGAATTTCTTTTTACAAATTGAGCAATACAAACGAAAAAGAAATTACAAACAAAAAGAAGTCGCAGATGACTTCAGCCTAAAATTAAAATATCTTAAAAAGACAAATACAACATCTTCATTACAATTGCTTCAACAATAAGCTTGATCTAGAATCTGGGCAGCAATAGTAATGTGGGACTAGATGTTGTTATACTACTTTAGGCTAGGTGTTGATCCAGTTTCTAAGGTGAATAGCCGAGAGCTCTCTTGGTGATTCTTCTCGTTTAATTCTGGATGTCAATACTCTGAAGTTTCCCCTCTATTTATAGTGTGAAACTTCCCTTGAAATCCTCGTTGTTGGTTGCGAGAGTTGAGCAAAAGAAGGTTGCAGCTTGGACCGGTTCTTTCTCCATGAAAAGCTCAATGATCTGGACTTGGTCTTCACGCTGTTTCTCCTCCAAGCTTGACTGCTTCTTTTCTCATGTTTTAAACACAGCTTCATTGTAAGCTTGCCTAGGTCATTTTTAACTCACAGTAACACAACCTATTTTGGCCTGAAGAAAAGGCAAAATCGTTTACAGAGATGTTGTCACAACATCGCAGACAACATCCTTATGTTCATAAGCGATGTTGTTCTGGGCGTTTACAGATGTTGTCACAACATCCATCCAACATCAACAATTTATATCTTCAAAAGCTCAAACATATGAAAATATTAAACTAAATAATAGTAAAAAGTTAACAAATTTCCTGTTGCACTAACTCTGCTATTAATAACATAGCTACTTAATTAATTTTTTTCCCTATCAGTATATGCATGCATGCGACTGGACCGGTATGAACTCTTGTCTTCAACTGACTGAAAACTTGTCCTAAGGACCTAATCAATAGGTTATAGTAATCTTGGGTATGAAGGTCAAATCTTTATAAATAATAAGTATAATTTCTGAAATACATCACGAATATTATAACAAACTATGAGAGATGCTTAAGCCAACATTTATCAAGATGCAATAGTGGTTGAATTAATTCGCAAGTTTGCAGAATTATTTTTTACTGTGCCTCAAACAAAGCATTAATACTTGACTCTTTTTTAAGTGTTTTTATGG
Organism: Przewalskia tangutica; assembly: GCA_029844215.1. Lineage (NCBI taxonomy): Eukaryota > Viridiplantae > Streptophyta > Magnoliopsida > Solanales > Solanaceae > Przewalskia > Przewalskia tangutica. The sequence continues at coordinate 94,942,388 of CM056732.1, read as the reverse complement.
GGGGTTCAACACTTGCCTTGGCATTCAAGTATGTTTCTCCCACTACAAATTCTTGAAAATTTGAGGCCCTAAAACAAATAAATCTTTAAAGCCAAGCAACACAACAAATGCAAAAAGATGATTTTGACTCCACTCCCATAGACTCATTATTAAGGCCTAAGGGGCCATTTGGCTTGTGGATAGGAGATAATAATTTCGGAATATATTGTGGAAAATAATTTTTAATTAGGATTATTTATTTATAATTATAGTATTATTTCTATATTCCAATCAGTGGGATAATAATATTTTAGAATTACTAATTTTGAAATAAAATAGTAAAATGATATATTTGCTCTTCTCCAAAGCTTTTCTTTCAACAATTTTAAACAAAAACAAGGTGAAAATTGAATATAAAAGTTTATCCTAATTTATTCAGTTTAAATTAAACACACATTTTATAGTATATCACATATATCTCATTTTAATTTAATAAATAAAATATTTACTAATAAAATTATATCTTTCAAATAATTTTATTATTATTTAATTTTTATATTATAATTCGGTGTTTATAATCCTCACATTACTTGTTCCAACCAAACGACCCCATTGGTTTCTCTCTAGGCCATTTGGTAAAAATACACTTTCTTACTATAGGCATGGAAATCGATAGAAGAGTGGAACCCCACCACCACCACCTATACCCACGCCTATATAGCCTATTCCCCGTGAATTATGCAATAAAAATTGAATAATGTATGTGGGTGGGGATTAATCATTTGTATCCATCATATTCTATAGTCACTGGAGCCTTAGCTATTGTATATTTGTATGTGACCTTTTTGTGTCTCTTCTCGTTAGGCCTCACTCCTAAATTCACCAAACTTTAGCTTAATTTAGGTGGCCCACGATTATATAACACTTTAAAGTTATCAGAGATAGTGTAATAGCAGAAGCAATTAAACAGAAGAAAGAATAATAATAAATGTAAATGACACAAATGATTTAACGTGGTTCACTAACAATGTGTTAGCTACGTTCACGGGCAGAAGAGAGAAGTTTTATTGATCTTGAGAAATACAATTTTTGGATTTCTCTGGATTGTATTTCTTATTAGGTTATGACTATGGGGTTTATATAGAGTATCTCTTACACAGATTAAGGAAAATGGTTTCAAATAGAAAAGGAAAAGGTTTTCCAAACAGAAAAGGAAAAGGATTTCTAAACATGGTATAAACCTAATATGCCCGGATTCAAGGCATATTTCAACAAATTTCCACCTTGACTTGAATCCTCTCACAAATAACAGATGTACCAGATGCACCATTATATTGCCATATGTACTAGACTCCTTCTGCCCCAGATTTTGCCCTCAAGGGGCAATCAGCAACTCCTAACATTGAGCAAGTTCAAAAAGTGTTGGAACTTGCTGTGTGGAATCGGCTTTGGGAACATATCAGCTGGGTTATCAGCAGTACCCAATTTGTTCACCTTGATTCTCTTCTCATTTCTCATAAAATGATACCTCACATCAATGTGCTTAGTCCTCTCATGATGGACTTGATCCTTGGCTAAACAGATTGCATCGATCACTGCAATACACTGGCACGATCTCGATGTAAACCGGATCACGATCAATCCTTTCAACGATTCCTCTTTGGTTGCTTCATTAATGCCGTATGCTCTGTACGTAGTCGATAAAGTCACCGTAGAAAAGTAGCTTTCAACCGACAACCGAACCACGAGTGAAAACATAACCCGATCGGAGATCTTCATCACAACATCTCGGCGTAGTCGAGTCCAAAACTCTGTCACCAAACACTCTGTATCACCTCCATAAATGAGATCAACATCAGACGTACCTTTGAGGTACCGAAGAATCCTCTTCACAGCTTGTCAATGTTCTTTGTCAGGCTCACTCATAAACCTGCTAACAACACTAACAGACTGTGCAAGATCAGGTCTAGTGCATACCATTGCATACATCAAGCTTCCTACTGCACTAGCATAGGAAACTCGAGACATGTACTCGCCTCTTGGTGATTTAGGTGCGAAGGCAGCGACGGATGTGCGTTTGCGGCTGGAGTACTATAGGCTTTGATGTAGACATGCCAAACCTTGACAAAATCTTCTGAATGTAGCCCTTCTATGACAAGAAGAGCCCCCCTCTACTTAGATCCCTATAGATCTTCATTCCCAGAATTTTCCGGGCTGCACCCAAATCCTTCATATCATACTCAGCACTAAGAAGATCCTTCAACTTCTGGACATCAGACTTGTCCTTCGCAGCTATCAACATATCATCTACATACAGGACCAAGTAAATCAAAGAACTGTTTGCTGACCTGTTGTAGTAAACACAACAATCATATGGACTTCTGTTGTAGCCAATCTCTATCATATAGCTGCCGAACCTTTTGTACCACTGTCTCAGAGACTGCTTTAGCCATACAAGGCCTCCTTACCAGGAACCTGAAACCCATCTGGCTGAGTCATGTATATTTCCTCTTCCAACTCTCCATGTAGGAGAGCTGTCTTCACATCTAGTTGTTCAAGTTCCAGATTCTGATGTGCAACTATTACTAGTAGCACCCTGATGGAAGTGTGTCTGGCCACTGGCGAGAAATTCTCATTGTAGTGTACCCTCTGCGAGTGAACCCCCAGCTACCACCGAGATTTATACTTGATACCCTACGCGCGGTGTTCCTCGCCTTCTTCAGATCCACTGCAAGTGATAACTTTTACGTCTCGCGGTCGGCTAATTCTCAAGTCGATTAACATGGAGTGACTCCATCCGCTCTCCCATAGCGTGAAGCCATTGGAAAGATTCGATGCGTATCGCTTCTTTGTAAGTGGATGACTCATGTGAGTCAGGATCCACTTCTTCAGCAATCTGCAATGCATAAGCTACCATGTCTTCAAAACCATACCTTCTGGGAGGTATTCCATAATTTGCTCTCTTTGATCGATCAAGAGCCAAATTATCTTTGATTTCTTCGTAATGAAGATCACGATGATTACGCTTTATGGCGTGTATTGGACTTCATATGATGGTTCACCCTCATCTGGAGTGACTTTCTGCTCCACCTGTTTCCCAACACTTCCACCAACAATAGACTTTACAGTAGGGTTAAACATAGAATTTTCATAAAAAACTACATTCATGCTCAGTATAACCATCTTCTCAGATGGGGACCATATTCTGTAACCTTTAACACCATCCCCATAACCCACAAACACTCCCCTTTTAGCTCGTGGTTCTAATTTACTCTCATTCACATGATAATAAACATTGCAACCAAAAGCTCTCAAGCCAGAGTAATCAGCAGGCTTACCAGACCACGTCTCAAAAGGAGTTTTGAGATGTATACCTGTGTGAGGTCCACGATTTATCAGATATCAAGTTGTACTAACCGCCTCTGCCCAGAATGTCCTAGTTAGTCCAGCATTAGAGAGCGTCGTCTAGCTCTCTCGAAGTGTCCGATTAAATGCGTTACGCTACACCATTTTGCTGTGGCGTCTCCCTGACTGTATGATGCCTAGCAATCCCTTCTTTTCTGCAAAACTCATTGAACTCAGAACAACAAAATTCTAGACCAGTATCAGTTCGCAGTCTTTTGATCTTCTTTCCAGTTTGATTTTCCATTAATGTCTTCCACTGCTTGAAGTTCTTGAAAGCTTCACTTTTATGCTTCATAAAGAACACCCAAGTCATCCTTGAGAAATCATCAATAATTGTCATAAAATATCTGTGACTTCCGAGAGACTTCATCTGGGAAGGACCCCAACAATCAGAATGGATGTAATCAAGTGTGTCTTTTATTTTGTGTATTGCTTTGGGAAATTTGCTGCGATGTAATTTCCCGAATACACAGTGTTCACAAAACTTAAGGTCCTCGACCTTGTGACCACAAAGAAGATCTCCTTTTGACAGAATTTGCATCCATCTCTCGCTCATATGGCCAAGCCTCATATGCCATAACTTGGTCAAGTTTTCTTTATCAACATCTGAGGATGCAACAACAACAGAAGCTGATAACGTAGAACCTTGAAGGAAATACAAGGTACAACGTTTTATGCCCTTCAGAACCACATTTGAATCCTTGCAGACATATAGAGCTTCACCTCTACCTCGAAATCTGAACCCCTTGATATCTAACATGCTCAATGATATCAGATTCTTTGTCATGGATGGAACATGTCTGACGTCATTCAATGTGCAGAATTTACCATCATATGTCCGAATTTTAATAGAGCATATCCTAACTGTTTTGCAAACAGAACTGTCAGCCATAGAAACACTGCCACCATCCACTTGCTCATAGGTTGTAAACCACTCCCTGCGCGGACATATATGGTAAGATGCTGCTGAATCGAGGATCCACACATCATTGTGATGCGTGTACTCATTAGCAACTAGAGCGATATCATCTTGAGTTGGTATCTGCTCTGACAGATACACTGTCGGATTATTCTGCCTCTTCTTTGGGACAATCAGTTTCAGATCCCTTCTCCTTACGAATTCTGGACATCATTTGGTTTTGGACCTTTAGAAAATGGTTTCTTGGATTTCTTCTCCCCCGAATTTCTATGTCCATGACTTCCACTGGCTACTAACCCTGCAGGCTGATTATCTGCACATGTACCAGCCGCCTTATGGCGCAGCTCCCTAGTATGGAGAGATGATCTCACCTCCTCTAGAGACGCAATATTTTTTCCAACAATGAGCAGTATGCGAAATTTTAAATGCGATAATGGTAAAGATACTAATGAGAATCAATGCAACATCCTCATCCTCAACTTTCACATCAATATTACGCCTCTAACAAGATTGTGTTTAGTTGATCTAAGTGATCTCGAAGAGGCATACCTTCTGCGTTAAATCGTGAGCAGACGTTGCTTCAGAAGCAACTTGTTGGTTAAGTACTTCGTCATATAAAGACTCTCGAGCTTGACCCATAGATCCTGCGCGGTTTCCTCCTCTGTGACCTCAGTGATAATATCATCAGCAAGGCTCAACATAATTGTTGAATGAGCCTTCTCTTCCAGAACGGCCATCTCAGCGTTAATGGGTTCTGCCGTCTTCCTAGAAAGCGGCGTACAAAGTCTTTGTTGTTTTAACAAGGCTCGCATCTTGATCTGCCACAGACTAAAACTGTTTCTCCCTGTAACGAATTGAAGTTTTCTTTGAATTTATAAGAATCTTTTATTTACGTTTTTTCCCAACAATACTTTCCCAATAAGTTGTGTGATTTGTTCCCAACTCTGAAAATATCATAAACAAATGGAGTAATTAGGATGACAACATAGTTATTAATACATTATATTGTGGATGTCCATTTAAGTACTCTCGCAATTTTCTGAATAAGACAATCAAGCAAGTAGCTTGCAAGTAGCTCATGCAGGAGCTGCTTGAGCTCCCTGAAAAGCCTTGCAACAACTTCCTCAGGCTTGCAATCAAGCAGATAAATTACGCGAGTAGCTCAAGTAGGTACTTTGCAAGTAGCACAAAAATGCAGCTTTTGAAAAGCCTAGCATTTGCTTGTTCTCTCTCCCCCAATTTCTTTGACTATATTTCTTACTGTCTTGTACTTTATTATTATTTCATAACACGTTATCAATACGAGACTCTTTCATCTGGAGCAAATACTTTGAAATCCTCGAAGGTATTGACTTTCTTTTTCTTCATTAATGGCAGTTATTTCTAAACGTAAATTTATTGCCCTGGATATATCGGGGAAAAAACTACATGTCTTGGGTGCTTGATGCGGAAATTCATTTTGATGTGATGGGTCTAGTAGACACCATCAAAGATAAAATCATGCATCAAATCAAGACCGTGTCAAGGCAATGATATTCCTCTGTCATCACCTTAATGAGAGCTTGAAATTGAAATATCTCATTATTAAAGATCCACTTATGATGTGGAATAATTTAAAAGATAGATATGACCACCTGAAGATGATCATTCTTCCAAAAGCACGTTGTGATTCGATATGAGGGAACCTAATTGATTCTGGGCTATTTATGCATCAAAGTTGTTCCTGAAGAACAATATTGTTAAGAGGGATTATGATGTTTATTTCATGTCTTTAATGGCTAAATGAGAGTTTGCAAGAAATATATGATCACCAAAAGTGACAATATTTCATATACATTGTTGTGGCTACAACTAAACAAGTGTTAGAGAAGAATCATATGCATCATACGTATGCATCGATTTGCTCATGAAGTAGCAATATCTTAAAAGAGGTCCTAAGCTATCACGATTTGATATGCTTAAGGGACGTTCAGATGATTGCATTTCATTCCTGAAGAATGAGATTTTTTTATAAAAGCAATAAATACATATTCATTCCCTGAAGTGAATGTGACACTATATAGTAAAGCTTGTAAATGTGAATGTGTGTTTGGTTGCAAAGTTGTCACAACTCATCTCTAGAAGAGGTAGAATAATTGAGAAGAAATATTCTAAATATTTTATTTTTACTTCCGAAGTTGTCACAACTCATCTTCAGAAGAGGTATAATAATTGAGAAGAAATATTCTAAATATTTTATTTTTACTTCCGAAGTAGTAAACTCAAAATTTTGCTCCCGACGTAGCAAATTTTGTACTCTACTCAAAGTAGTATAACTTTGAATTCTACTCCCGAAGTAGTAGAACTCTACTCTCGAAGTAGTAGAACTTTGAGCTCTACTCGTGAAGTAGTTAGACTCTGAATTGTACTCTCAAAGTAATAAAACTTTGAATTTTACCCTCGAAGTAGTAAACTCAGAAATTTGCTTCCGAAGTAACAAACATTAAACTTTACTCTCGAAATAGTAAAATTTTGAGATCTACTCCTGAAGTAGTAGAACTATACTCCTGAAGTAGTGAAACTTTGTAATCTACTACAGAAGTAGTAGAACTTTGAAATTTGCTCTTAGAATAGTAAATATTATCTGAAAAATAAATTCACTCCCAAAATAGTAAGACTCTGAAATCTACTCCCGAAGTGGTAGAAGTTTGAAATTTACTCCTGAAGTAGTAATACTTTCAAATTTACTCATGAAGTAGTAATACTTTCAAATTTACTCCTGAAGTAGTAAGACTTTGAAATTTACTCCTGGAGTAGTAAGATTTTCAAATTTACTCCTGAAGTGGTAAGACCTTGACATTTACTCCTGAAGTAGTAAATCTTAAACTTACTTCTGAAGTAGTAAGACATTATTCTGAATCAATGTCTTTTTGTGCTTGAGCAAATAATGAGCTATAGATGAACATTGTAATCAAGTACATTCAAACAATCAGGTTTCATTCCCTGAAGCGAATGAAGATATAGCACAACCTACCTCATGGAGAGATAAAATAACAAAGAAAATACATATGCTATAAAAAGTCATTGCAACACGTATCCGTCGTAAGTAGAAACGCCATAAATAAATTTATTAAATATCATTTTAAGGAAAAAAGAAGCAGAGTAGAATGTTTTCTATCATAACCACATTGATACATTATGGTTAGTTGTTATGATTTTTCCGAAGGAAATAAACATTAATGTATCTCTTTTTGAAGGATGTGATTACTATGTGGTTGTCGTTCTGATACAAAATATTTAGATGTTAATGACTAATCTCCATGAAGGAAACATTTAAATGATGAAGTTTAGAACTTAGTGTTTACTTTTCGTTATTTATGAATTTACAATTATCTTTAAATGTCCATTTGATTTTTGTTTTCTTCAATGACACCAGTAATAACTAATCAGAGTTTCTTTCATAATACCAGTAGTATTTAAGCAATATTTAATAGTACAAAATTAATTATAAGAGCTCCAAAAGAGATAATTGTTTGTTTATAAGAATTATGACACTAGCAGTGTTCAAACAATATCTCGTTATAATAAATAAATTGAATCTCTCAAAGAGGTTATATATTATAGTACAATTCATCCTATATCATAATTGTTACGATCATAACACAAATCACAATAAATTTGAAGTTTACTAGCAATAAAATGGTTATCATATTGAGATTACAAATGATTGAATGATTGAATATCTTCAAATTCTACATGTAAGAGTTATGTATATAAAATGTACCCGAGCATATACCACATTAAATCATAAGTTTATTGATGTAAAACTCATGCTATAGTAAATCAGAGGTTTACTAAAATAAATAGCACATGTCATGATAAATTTAAAATTTACTAGTACAAATAATTTTGGCAGCTGACATGACTGTTTTGGTCGTCCTAACTTAAATTCGATGTCCTATATTCAGAAAATATTGAAGAACTAGAAGTTTCTTTAAAATTTATTTTGTGTTGCGTGTTTTCATGATAAGTTGATTACATCAGCCTGTGTTGGGACTGAATCCTCTAAATTTTGAAACATATAAAAGAATGTCTTAAATAGATGCATCTATGAGACAATTACTTTACAACTTTCACTTTACAGAGGTTGTCATAACCACACAAATATTCATAAATATTTAGTCACACTAATGTTATAATATGTTTAACAAATTACAAATTTCAAAAATCTTTTGTTCTTACTTATATTTTATATTATTTCAAATATGTCATAAATTGAACACACGTAATAATAAATTCAACCAATTTATGAACACTATATTTTCCTTACTTTAACTTTTTTAGGTTCACGTACGTCCCTAAAAAAACAGCACTGTAGACATAACACAATGACCACAGCAAAATGGTCACTTGTACACTGAGGACTCCAAAGAGGACCATTATGAAAACTTCCAAAATAGAAGTTTAAATGTTTAATGCGGGGTTCTTGTCCCAGCTTATACATCTAATTATTTCACTAAACCTACGATTACTATATATATAATATATATATATATATATATATATATATATATATATGCGTCAAACATTTTTGAAACTTTGTTACAATTTGTAAAGTGGACTTAATTGTGTTAAAACTCAATTATAGTGCTTTCTAGTAAATTCATTAATCTACTTAATAAAAAATGAAAAAGAGGCCTAAAAAATTTATTTTTGGAGCGCATGCAGAAGACACCATGTAGTCCAAAGACGGTCCTGTATATATATATAAAAATAGAATTTTAATGTGGGGTTCTTGTCCCAACCTATACATCTAATTATTTCACTAAACCTACGATTACTATATATATATATATATATATATGAACTCCCTTGAAAGTAAAATTACGTAAATACTCCTCTAAAATCTAAATATCCTACTTAAAAAAATTAATCCAACGCATAACAACAAACAAAAAACGAAACCTACACAGGTTGAGAAAAGACATAGTATCACACACATCTATACCAATTCCGTTTTCACAGGGCAATTGAGGAAAAATAACGATGGTTCACCACGGTAGTCTCCTTAAAAATGGCCGACTAATTGATGATAATTCATCTGGTTTATGCATTTTGAAATGCTAAGAATGTGATTTTATCAATCATACTATTATTTTCCATATTTGTGGTTTCTCTGTATTTTGTTAATTCTGCCATTTACTCTCTTTTCCTTTTAACACTTTTCCATACTTTTGTTAAATAAATTTATTACTCTATAGTTGTGTTGAACAGTTGAAGGCAATTGATATTCATCTTTGCTCAAATAGTCACTCAACTATCCAAAATTACTTAATTAAGTTATGTTTCTATTGTTTGTAACATAAAAGTCATTTAACTACGCCTACAATTACTCAAAAAGTTATTCAACGGGCCAAATATTTATTTTACCCTCTAAATTATCAATCTTTGTCATTTAATTTTATTTTTTATATATTGTGATATTTTTTATTTTTAATCTATATTATGAGTTAACTATAAAATAAATAAATCTTATTAATAAAGTAAAAAGGGAGAAATGTTTTCAAGCATATCAATGGTGTAATAACAATATAATTAAGCACAATTTTTAATATAACTCTATTTAAATATACTTCTTTGTATTACATGCATTGAATCTGTTAATGTTGGGTTTGGTGTTGTGACATTTTGCCCAACATATCATTTTCAGCTCTAAGTTAAAATCAGAAATGTTGGAACAAATGTCACGACATTCGGACCAACATTCTGTGAAACAGTTTTGCCTTACTTAACGGGAACTGAAGATTTCGTAGGATTTTTACCATGATGGTAAAGTGACTTGGCAAGGTGATTAGGAGCTGATTAAAAACGTGAGAGGACCAAGTCAAAGTTGTTGCTAAGCTTGGGGAACAAGTCCAAGAAGTTGAGGATCTTGCTCCACAATTCTCTCCAACAAACTTTATCGGCTGCCCACCTTTCCCTCAACCTCTACAACCAATCGATGAGTTTTTCAAGGAAGACTCTCTACTATAAATAGAGAGGAAAGATCAGTGAATCGATATCCAAAATCAAAATGTAAAAATACCAAGAGAGCTCTCGGAATATCATCTCAGAAATTTGGATCAACAAGTGTTGCCCGAGTTTGTGACGACATTTTGTCCAATATTATAGTCGCTGTTTCAGATTCTAGATTAGCTTTGTATGAAGCGATTGTAATGAGATGTTGTGCACTTCTATTTAGATAGATTTTTCAGGCATAAGTCATCTGCGACTTAACCTTTTTTATTCCTTTGTATTATTTTATAAATCTTGTAAGAGAAAGAATATATTCAATTATATATATATATATATATATATATATATATATATATATATATATATATATACAATATTTTTGGTCATTGACCATCATAGGTTATATTAATATATAACCTATGTAAATTAAACTTTTGTGTCTTTATTATTTCCGCTGCATTTTACTCTTCAAAGGTTTTTCTGTTTTTAACTGAACATTGTTTTTTCTGAAATGTTGTCAGTTGTGTCGGACGACATTATCGCCGACATTCGGAAACTGTTCCGATATTCGAATTGATTTTACTTTTAGTTTATTTTTATTATTTCATAGCATAACCTTCGGGACCCAACAAGTGGTATCAGAGTCAACACTTGACATAATAAGTGATTGGTTATATTATTCAAAGCTATGGATCTGACTAATTCAAATATTGGTAGACTTCCCATTTTAAATGGAACAAACTGTACCTATTGAGGATTCACCTACGTTCTCACGTCAAATCAATTGATGTTAGGGCATGGAGATCTATAACCAATGAGTATGTTTGTTCAAATGTTGCAGCCGGATGAGGAATGTGACATTCTTGTTAAACCTGAATCCAAATGGATGGCGGAAGAAACCAATAATACTAGCTTAACGAATAGGTCTTAGATGTAATTTTTGGATGGATTGATCTTTACATGTTTAAACTCATTCAAAATTGTTCAACGGCTAAGGATGCATAAGATACTTTATAAATTCATTGTGAATGTAGATCAAATGTTCATCTAATTAAGCTACACATGATCATGAGTAAATATGAACATTTAAGGATGGAAGAAACGGATGATATTAAATCTTATTTTGAAAGACTCTTTGTTCTCTTCCTGAAAAGTTCAATTTAAAGATTTATGTCATTAAAAAAGCTCACATCTTTCTACTATGAACCTTCATACCTTGATGAGCATTCTCAAAACCTATGAGATGAATATTAAGAATCAAAGGAAACTATATTAGAGCAAGAATGTGACACTTCAAGTTCAATCCTCAGAGAATCATATCGATGAAGAGGATGAGAATCTTGAAGAAATTTGTGAAGGTGCTAATGTTGTCTTACTCACTCAAAAATATAATTTGATGGTGAGAAAGTTCAACAATGAGAGAAATCAATCTAAATCTAAAAATCATTAAAATCAAGGCTTCAATCAAAAGTTCACCAAATTCTTTTCAAGTACTCAAAAAAAAAAGACAAAAAAAAAGGAGAAGATGAAGGATATCAAGAAGTTGAATCACAAGCAATGATGACCACTGTTTATGAACAGTCTCTGTATGATAATGAAAATGTCATCTGTAATGTTGTCTCAGATGTCACGACATTTCATGAAATATCTGCAATGACATCTGCATCTCCAGCAACATCTGAAAGGTACATATTATTTAACTATCCTGATGTTAATTGCTTTAGTGATTTTATTTATAGTGGTGAGGCTGAGAGTATAGATCAAGTTTAATGCAAAGATGACATGATTAATGAATTACAAAACATTTGTCAAACATTAATCGTGGAATCCAAGCAACTTGAGACAAAGGTAAAATCTTTTACTCGTGAGAATATAGATCTAAAAGGCACAATAACTCAACTAGAGGTTGTACTTACCAAATAGGATACTAAATTTGGTAAGATTCGTGCAAAATTGAATTTAGCCAAAGCAACCTTCCGTGAGCTTAACTCAGAGACTTCCAAACTGAATGAGATACTCAACTTTAGTAAACCTACACATGCAGGTATGGGGTACAAAAACTCTCTTGAAACTTCTGCTCTAGTTTGTTTGACAAAAATGAGAGATTGTGCTTTGTAAAAGAAAAATGATTAAATAATAGATTTTTATATATGTCAAAAAGAATATGAAGTTTGTGAGTCATCATTGTAACTGTTTCAAACTTCAAGATTCTGTGAGCGAAATGTTTCCTAAAAGGCTTTCCAACATCTCGGACAATATTTGAAGCAACATTTCTGAGGTGAAAGGTAAAAAAAATGTTTTAAAGAATTTTGGATTCCTAAAATGTTGTATCTTGTAATGTTCGATAACTGCTTTAAGAACTAACAGTTCAGGTTTTTGGTGCTTTGAGAGTAGATGTTCTCGTCACATGACAGGTACAAATGAGTTTCTAAAGAACTGTGAGTCATTCAATTGAGGTAACGTAACTTATGGAGGTGGAAGTAAAAGAATTGGAAAAGAAATCATGGATGTTCCTGGATGTCCAACTTTAAGAAATGTCTTACACGTTGAATGTTTAATGGCTAATTTGATGAGTATTAGTCAATTGTGTAATGATAATCTTGAGATAAATTTAATAATAATGTTGTGAAGTTACGAATGAAGCTAAGGAACGTGTCATGTCAAGTATTAGAACATGTGATAATTGTTGTCTTGTTGCAAGACAAGAAATGTGCAATAATGTCAAGATCGACGACACAACACTATGTCATCAAAAGTTGGGGCATGTCAACTACCGCAATCTGAAAAAATTGGTCTCATATGGAGCGGTTAGAGACTTACCCAACTTCAGTCATAAAGGTAAAATGGTCTGTGCAGATTGTCTTCAAGGTAAGCAAACTCATGTTTTTCATAATGTTGTCCAGAATGACGACAACATTCAGATATGTCTCACTATTTTTCTATTATTGTACATGGATCTTATAGGTCTAATTGAGGTAGACAGTTTAGGAGACATGAGGTATTCCTATGTGATTGCAGATGATTTTTCTAGGTACTCATGGATATATTTTGAAAGAAAAATCACAAACTTTTGACATGTTTAAAATTTTGCACTCTAGAATTAAGAACTTGTTCTATTCTCCTATTTTTTGGATTATATCCAATCTTGAAAAAGAATTTGAAAACATCTCCTTCACAAAATTTTGTGAGAAAAGAGAAATTTTCCATGAGTTTTTCTGCTCCCAAAAACTCTTTAACAAAATGGTGTAGCAGAGAGGAAGAATAGAACATGACAAGAAATGACAAGAGTTATGCTTAGTTCTAACAAATTGTCAAAATGATTTTTTACTGACTGCCACGTCACTTATAGAGTCTACTTAAGGCCTGTAACAAAGGTGACATCCTATGAAATTTTAATTGGAAAGAAATCTAATTTGTGTTACTTTTATGTTTTTGGATATATTTGTTGCATTTTAAATGACAGAGATTATCTGGATAAGTTTTATTCTAAGAGTGAAAGGAATTTTGTTGTTTATTTCCAAAATAGTCATGCTTACTGAGTGTACAATCGAAGGACAAAAACTGTACAAGAGTCTACTGCTGAAGAACCAGATGTTGCCTCAAATGTTACCACATTCGGAGCAACATGTGAACCTGAACCAGAAACCACAAAGGGTATGAATGAGGAGTCAAATGCTGAATTGCTAAATCAAGTTCTAAGGGACCCTCATCAAGGATTAGGAAGAATCATCCAACATGTCAGGTGATAGGGGGAGTGTTTGAAGGAAGAAGAATAAGAAGCAAAGAACCACTCAATTACAAAGACATGGTAAGGTATGTGTGTATGTCTACCATATACCAAGATGTTTGTCTTTCTTGTTTTATAACCTATGTTAGTGTTTGTGCATGATTCTAAGCTTATCCCAAAATCTCCACTTAAATACTGTAAACGTGTCATTAGATATGTTGCCAGCACATGTGAGTTGGGAATTTGATATTCCATAGACACTAATCCTAATTTAATAGGATATAGTGATTTGGATTGGATTGGTGATACGAAGATATAAAAATACAAGTAGAGGATGTTTTTATCTTGGCAATAATCTTATTTTTGGTATAGTTGTAAAAAAAACTGTGTCTCACTTTCAATTGCTGAATTTGAATATGTAGCAGTTGGAAGTTGTTGCTCTCAATTCATATGGCTAGGACACATGTTAGACGACTATGGTTTTACTAGCAACATTTTATTTTTGTACTTTGATAATTTGAGTGCTATAAATATTTCCAAAAATTCAGTTCAGCACTCACGTACAAAACATATTGATATTAGACATCACTTTTAAGAGATTTGATTGAAAAAACAGTTAGTTCAAATTGAACATGTTGACACTCTTCATCAACTAGCTGATATTCTTTTTTTTTTTTAAAGCTTTGGACCATGAGAGATACTCTAGTTTGAAGAAATCTCTTGGTCTTTGTAATCTCTAAAAAGGCATTTTTGGTGAATGTCGGCTGAAATGTCTCTAACATTTCGGGTGACATTTACCTGTGTAATATCATAATCTGTTTTTTGTTACTGTAAAATGACATAAGTTTTGTTCACAAGTATGATCCTCAATAAGAACATGATTCCAAATTGATACCGTTCTCTGCGATGATATTAAATATCATAAAAAGGGTGTATCAAAATAAGGCAAAACCTTTACAAATATTTGGCAACTGTGAAAAATGGGAAAAACCCTTGAAATGATATCGTTCTTATTCTATAGGAGTATCAAGTGACCGAGAAAAGATACCGTTCATATTCTATAGAAGTATCGAGTGCTATAAAAGGAATTGTGCGAATACTAAATAAGTATTCTTATTTTTTGACACGAAAAAATAATTTTTGTATGTATTTTATGGTTAGACCAAGGACACAATGAGAAAATGTTACATTGGTCCAGAGGTTAAACTCATAAAAATACATATAAAACGTGTCTTGATTTGTTGCCAAAATGAAAAGTTCTTGCAGGGTCATAATACTGGTGTTGTCCAAAATGTTACCAACATTGTTGTTGACATTTTCAGAAAATGATATTTGTTGGGATGTTGTTCTTAACTGATTTTAGAAAAATCAGATTTTTTCTCCCTATTTTTATGCCTTGTTTTAATAAGAATTTGAACTTTAAAATGAAAAAATTAATTGAATTCATATCGTGATGTTTATCTTTTTATCCCAATATTTTAAGTGTAAGTTACTGTGTAAAATTGAAACACCTAAGACTAAGGAATTTTTGTTGCTCGGAAAGATTTGTCATTTATATAGATATTCCTCTCATTTGTTATTTTTCTATATCTCTGATTTTCCCTATATATATTAATTTTTTTTTATATATATACATATATATTATTATTTTAAAAAAAGGAAAATCACATCACACCTCGGGCATGATACTACCTACCTAATGGAATCATCACAATTCCAAACTCCATTCTCAAAATCCTCTCCACTATATTCACCAATGGAAACCTCTCCAATATCAACACCAATATCAGCCTTCACACCTACCAACTTTCCTATGAGTACTAGCCATCGTATGAACACTGTTTCATCTAGGTGCCGATGGGCGGCCGGGCCACCGGTCGGGTTCGCGGGATCGGGGACGGGTCGGGACGGAGAAAGAGGCGGGGTCAGTAGGCGGGCTGGTAAGTCGGGTCGGGCGGGACCATACAGTGTCGTCCGGTCCCGATCCGTTGTCAAGTCGGGGCCAGTCGGGTCGGGCCAGTCGGCGGGTTTTTTTAATTCTTTCACTAAATTAAAAATACTAAATTACTAACAAAGTAACATTAACATATACTTGTCATATAGTCATATACATATACTATAATATTATAGACTTATAGTATTATAATTATAGTATTATACTCATATATATAATATATTTATAAAGTATAAAGTATAAACTATAAAGTATAAACTAAATAATTAAACAAAGACAAGAAGAGTGTAAAAAAAACATTTCAAGGCTGTTTTTGTGCCTCTTATATTATTAATTATTTCATTGAAATATACAAGATTCAAAATTACAACATTGTAGTGTACTGTTGTTGAAATTTTTTGCAAAAGACATAGAAAAATTAAAAAATTGCAATGAAATAAATTACCAATTTGAAAATATATTTTTTTTAGTTTCTTTATAATTTCTTGTGGTTCTTCGATTGAAATTGGTATATCTTGATCAAATTGTTCCACGTCGCTACTCATGCCTTCAGATAAAATGTCGTTGTAGTTGTCGTCTTCTTCTTCGTTAATCTCTGGTTGACCGCACCTCCTTCGCTCCGCTCGTATCCAATCTCTGAATAGTACCGCCATCTCCAGTATCTCGGCTAATGAGTGTCTGTGCTCTCTATTTGAAATTTGCTGCGAAAAAGCGCTTTGAGGCGATTGATGGCAACGAATGTTCAAAATATCTCGGGCCATCATTGAAAGTGTCGGAAATATCTTCTCATTCTGCATCCAATATTTCAGCAAGTCTTCCTTTCCTTCTTCATTGATAACTGCTTGGTAAGGTAAATTACCATGCAAAACAAAAACATCAAACTCGCTAATTTGGTTAGCACTGCTACCACCGCACATTCTATTTCTGAGGTTTTCAATAGAATTAATACTAGCCCCAGAAACAACATGTCTTTTTTTAGGATGTGTTGAAGAAGAAGATGGTACAAAAGTCGGTTGGTTACTAGCACTTTCTTGCTGGTAATGCCGATATACTTTTTTGCATTCATCTTCTACGCTATTCAACACTTCTTCTAGCGTTTGTTCAATAGGTGGCTCAACATTTAAATTTTTAGGAGTTGGAGGTGGTAGTACGTCCATACATGTATAAATATTTTCAATAAGACTTTTACAACCCTATACTTTAATAGTCGGGTTTAATACATCACCAATAATATAAATAGGGGGAATATGAATAAAATATTTCTTTAATTTCATAAACATTTTTTTAATAGCTGTCTTATAAGCAGGTTTTTCCATATATTCTTTAAGAAGTAAAAATATTATAGCTATATAAAACAACATAGTTGAAATAGTAGGATAATATAAAGTAGAAAATTCTTTTGTTGCTCGTTGAAAATTTTCTAGAAATACAATAAGTTCTCTAATTTTGTCCCAATCATTATCCACAATCATATCATTTGGATTTTGATTATGGGCGTTAAAAAATAAAGTGATAGGTTTTCTATAGTCATAAGCAACAACTAGTTGGTCATATAAAGAATTCCACCTAGTTGGTACTTCTTCGGGAATTTTTCTGTAAGATAGTCCACAATCGTGACAAGTTTTTTTATATTCTTTTCTCTGTTGAATTCTATTATTTTTAAAAATAAAGTGTAGCAAATTGTATTTTTTTCAAGAATATCTTGAAAAAGTGAAAGACCATCCTTTACAACTAAGTAATAAATATGACACACACATTTGATATGAAAATGTTTTGGAAAAGACGGAGTTAAAACATCTCTTAAAATACAAATAGCAGAATTGTTAGAAGATGCATTATCTAATGTAATACTCATAACTTTATCAGTTATTCCGTAATAATCGCAGACTGAATAAATATTTTAAAATAAACTCACCGATTATGCCTACTATCTATATATCTATATGCTAAAATACGTTTTTGCATAGACCATTTATAATATATCAATGACAGTTCTAGTTAAATAATCATGGTCGTTAGTACTACGACTATATCAGAAGTTAGAGCGACTTTGCAATTTAAATGATATAATGCATAACGTAAATACTGTTGATATTCATGTGCAAATTTAAATACATCTCTTTTAACAGTTGATCTAGGAAAACCTTTATAAGCAGGATTATACATATCTCTAATATAATGAATAAAACCAGGAGATTCAGAAAATGAAAAAGGCAAACCCTCCACAACAACTAATTTTGCTAGTGCTTCCCTATCTTTATGTTTATTGTATTTAGGCTCTGACTCCCCGTCATAGAGTTAATTTGACCCTGTACTTTGTCCGGGACAGTATGTGAACCTTGTCCCGATTGAGAGGACGCTTGCTCACCATCTTTTTCAATCATGTATTGGGCATGCAAGACTTTGTGTTTTTGCAATAGGTGTCTTCCTAAACCCCCCGTCCCACCATGACCTTGTCCAGTTTTAAAAGAATAAACATTTTTACAAGTTTTACATACAACTACTTGATTGATGCGTCCTGTCAAAATATTTCCATACAACTGATTTTAATGGTCGTTTTGCCGGACCTCGCCTCATAGTAGGGGGGATAGGAGGCATTTCACTAGTGGGTGTATCATCATCTTCATTAGTAGGTGTATCATCATCTAGAGTGTCATCTAAATTAAAATCTTCTTCAATTTGAGGATAATCATTTGTGTCAAGATCATATGGTATTTCAGGAAACAGTTCAGGATCTATAAAATCATCCTTTCTAGGAATACTAGAAGAAGTACCCTTGCCCTTGTTACCCGCCCTACTAGAAGAAGTACCCTTGCCAAAAACACTTTTTACTCTTTTCATGGTAATACAGTAATATACTAATAAATAGTTAAAGACTTAAAGATAATGAAGTTAAATGTGCTAAATGAAATAAAAACAAAAGAATAATTTAATGAGAGAACGAATGTACCAAACGCCGACGTAGAGTCGACGTGTAATCGAGATGTTGAAAATTGAAACTTTGCTCGATAGATAATCCTCAAGCTAGTTGCCAACTTCACTCCCAATTCTCAAATTAATAAATAGATTGAAATGTTAAATATGTAGTAGACAATGTTGTATAGAGAATAGAGATTGATTGATTGAGATTTGAAAGATTAGAGAGTAGAAAGATTTGGGAAAATAATAAGAAGAGAAAATGAGGTAGTTATAGTTGAAAAATTGGGTTAAAGTATAAATATAATAACTTAGGAGTTAAAAATAAATATAAAGGGGTAGGGGTTGGGGAGGAAGCCAAAATGGTCGTTGTCTAACGACAAAATGTAAAATAGTTGTTAGACAGCTAGTTTGCAAAGGCGGGGCGGGGCGGGGTCGGGCGAGATCGGGGCACAGCGGGTGGGTCGGGCGGGACCATACCTATCCGCCGGTTGAGCCCCGGTCCGTTTTTCACCGAGGTCGTGTCGGGGTCGGGGTTGGGTCGGCCCGGCCCACTGGCCAGCCCTAGACTTTCATCTGAGCAAAATGACATGCGGCAGCCCTATCGGTTTCCTTCTTCACCATCCACATAGGACTTGTCTAAAGCTATAATATTCAAAGGTTTAGATGAACCTTTAGACATCAGCTACCTGTTAGCGATTTTACAAATGTTCACGCAAGTGTACGTATCGTCACAAGTAATATAGTCTAGTAAGACCGAATATCGTCCTCAGAGACTGGTTATCAAGTACCGATTATCTAAGCTTTAGTTTCTATTTGGTGAACGTTAATTTGTTTGTAATTTTATCTAATAACTAAGACTAAGTAATTGCAGAAAATAAACTAATTATGATAATACTTTAGTTTAAATCAGTTATGAAGGAATTAGGGCTTCCAATATCATCGACTATACACTCTATTCAATCCTTAATGCGACTAGAATGACTTCTTCTTCTACGTTAAAATAGCGGTTAACTAGATTGTCTTATATTCCGGTTAGGATATATAATCGCTCAACTTCAGTGCAGAACCCTTATATATTTCTATGATAGGATTTACCACATAGGAGGATTAAGAACAGTAACCTATAATGCTACACAAGTATCGGGGTACTTTAGTCCACGATTTTAACATATGTCTATTCAATTATAGCATATCCAAATCTCTCCTCTCGGTTCTTGATTCAAAATCATATAGATTATGATAATTAGTGATCAATTAATTATCAAACATTCATATCAATTATTGAATAAATCTTAATCAAGTGAAGAAGAAATCAAACTACTGCATTAATTCATGAATAAGAGTTTCAAGCGATTCAAAAGGAAAGCCCTAATAAAGTGTTTAGCTCCTAGCCATAGTCACGCTAAGAACTAATACAAACCAACATAAACTGAAATAAAAACAAAGAAAAGAAACTTGAACCAAAGTTATCTCCAATCTTGTGTTGTAGCCTCCTTTTCCTCTCCAAAGTATGATGTGAGATGTAAAATTCCAAATGAATAATGAGGTTAGGGTTTTAGGGATTTATAGCTGGGAAGAGTTGACCTTTCAGACCTTAAAAACGTGTCAAAATTCGGCCCAGAACGTGAAAAACCCGCCTCGGCACCGCGGTACTGCAGAATGGCACCGCGGTGCCGAAAATCCTGCGGCTTCTCAGCAATTATGGCACCGCGGTGCTAATTGCCTTGTAGACCCAGTCCATTTTACTGGCTATTTCTCGTCCGGACTTCGTCTGATTTCTTCTAGACTTCCCGGACTTCTTAGGCTTCATTTATTGGCCCTTTAAGTGTGCAATTTTACCTCAATCAAGCTCATTTCATCTCCCTTTTGCCATTTATCCATTTATGACCGCTGTGACTCAAAAGAAAGAAAAACGACCATAATACTATACTAAACACAAACGAAATGAGTAAAATACTAACTAAAAACGACTCAAAAAGTGTATATAAAATATGCCTAACACTACCCAGGTGATGGCAACAATCCACTAGATATTGATGAAACATGTGATATTTCAGCCTTGGGTAAGAGACCAAGATACTCCACCTTTACTACTTGTCGATCGAGTAGAATGTTTGAGAGAATAGTTTGTGAAGAGTCGAGCAACAAATGATCCAGATGTGATATTTATATACCTGCTTGCTCGAGTTGTGACAGTGACGATACGAACTTGATGTTCTCAACTGAAGAGAGTGAAGAAGAACCAAATGCGTCTGTACTGCAAAATCCAACTGAGTCTGTTCTGCAAAATGTGTCTCCAGAAAAAGAGGAAGTTCCTGATGAAACTCCATTGAAGCAATTCTTCCCAAAGGAAATTTTCAGATATGCTTAACCGAGTGTTACTACGAATATTTCCACTAATGCCACAACATCTCAGGCAACATTTCAGCCAACATCAGAAGAGACGCAAACTCCAACATCCTCCAGCAAAACTGAATCTGATTCAGACCTTTAGGTATGTAGCTACTCAGACAAATTCTATTTTAAAACTAATTCTCATAATTAGGACTGGTACAAGAATAAAGTTGTTAGATCTGAAAAAGTAATAGATATTGCTTCCTGTTCAGAATATGATTTGGTAGAGTTCTTAAAAGGAAAACAGCTCCTAGGATCTGTTACTGAGAAGAGACCATATGTTGATAGAATAGTTTCGTGCTTATTTGAGTTCTGCTATAGAAGATATCGGCTCAAAGAAATTTGGGAATATATGTCTCTTTAATAGAGTATATGTATTCACAGTTGCAGTTATAAATCAATGTATGGAATTAAATGTTGAGGAGAATGTTAGAGAAGCAGATCCTGCAGTGGACAATAGAGATGAAGTAATTGAGCACCTCACATGAGGTACAATGCATAAGTGGATCTCTAGATGTCCAGTATCTAAATTAACAGCCCTGTTTGACACCCTTCACAAATTGCTATACACAACTGGCTTCCTTATAAAATTGAGAAAGATTTGAGAGTTGATCTGGGCAAAATGATCTTTCATCAAGTTGCCAACTTGGCACAAACGAGTCAACCTCAATCCTTTTTTATCCCTCTATGATGTACAAAGTTTTAACTACCCAAGGTCTTAAGCCTAAGAGAGATGACACATGAGGGAAGGCTTTTGAACTGTACATAGTAAACAAAACAGTTTTGAAGAGTAGAGACAAAGTCATCAATCTATCCTAAAAAATGAAAGGAAATAGTGCAGATGTTGACAGTAATGTCACCAACATTCTTGGCAACACTAGTCCAAGACAGTCTTCATTGTCTACTGGATGGCTTGTGAATCAAATTACAAAGATCAACCAACAAATCTCTAAGGTTGATACTGGGAGGAATGCTCTCATTCAAGCCAGAGACCAGTTCATGCTGCTGCTTTCTTCACAAAAAGTGGGAGATGATAATGGTGCTGTGAAGTCAAGGGAGAAAATGATGATGCTGCTGAAGATGTTGAAGCTAGAAGAAATGATGATGCTGCTGAAATCGAAGAAGCAAATGAAGTACTGATGCAAGGGGAGAAGAAGAAGTCTGCTGAAGTCGATGAAGCAAAGGAAGTGCTGATGCAGGGGGAGCATAAGAAGAAGGCTAGATGCTTTTGTTCTGTGCAAAGAAAGAGTTATGCAGGAGTAGAAAGATGTTGAAAGTTGATGCTGCTATATGATGTTGTTATGTGCAGAGAATGAGTTATGCAAGAGTAGAGAGTTGCTGAAAGTTAGTGCTACTGTGCTGGAAGCTACTGCTGTTTGTTGAAAATGTTGTTTTGTGAAGAAAGGTAAAAAGGGGGAGAATGTTAATATTGAGTTTGATACCAACATTTTGATAACAGTTTTGTCCTTCCTTCATGGACTGAAGCTGATGCTACTGGTTGGTACTGTATGAAGCCGATGTTATTGGTTGGTGTTGAGAATATCATATGGTTTGAATATTTTGGATGATATGTGTATATGTGCTAACATCTTTTTTTTTTCTAATTCTACATAAATATGATATATATATATATATATATATTGTCTTGTATAAGTTTTGTTTATATGCCATTACAGGTTAATGGGGAGCATTATTGGAATCATAGGTGTTGGGACAACATCTATGACATTGTCGTAAGTCACTCGCACTGAATATATTAGGTTTTGTGAAGAAAGACAAAAAGGAAAAGAATGTTAATGTTGGGTTTGGTGTTGTGACATTTTGCCCAACATATCATTTTCGGCTCTAAGTTAAAATAAAAAATGTTGGAACAAATGTCACGACATTCGGACCAACATTCTGTGAAACAATTTTGCCTTACTTCACGGGAACTGAAGATTTCGTGGGATTTTTACCACGATGGTAAAGAGTCTTGGCAAGGTGATTAGGAGATGATTTAAAACGTGGGAGGACCAAGTCAAAGTTTTTGCTAAGCTTGGGGAACAGGTCCAAGAAGTTGAGGATCTTGCTCCACAATTCTCTCCAACAAACCTTATCGGCTGCCCACCTTTCCCTCAACCTCCACAACCAATCGATGATTTTTTCAAGGAAGACTCTCTATTATAAATAGAGAGGGAAGATCGGTGAATCGATATTCAGAATCAAAATGTAAAAATACCAAGAGAGCTCTCGGGATTTCATCTCAGAAATCTGGATCAACAAGTGTTGCCTGAGTTTGTGACGACATTCTGTACAAAATTACAGTCCCTGTTTCAGATTCTAGATTAGCTTTGTATGGAGCGATTGTAATGAGATGTTGTGAACTTCTATTTAAATAGATTTTTCAGGCATAAGACATCTGCGATTTAACTTTTTTTATTCCCTTGTATTATTTTGTAAATCTTGTAAGAGAAGAAATATATTCAATTGTATATATATATATATATATATATATATATATATATATATATATATATACAATACTTTTTAACATTGACCATCATAGGTTATAGTAATATATAACCTATGTAAATTAAACATTTGTGTCTTTATTATTTCCGCTGCATTTTACTCTTCAAAGATTTTTCTGTTTTTAATTGAACACTGTTTTTCCTGAAATGCTGTCAGTTGTGTCGGACGACATTATCGCCGACATTCGGAAACTGTTCCAGCATTCAAATTGATTTTACTTTCAGTTTGTTTTTATTATTCCATAGCATAACCTCTGGGACTCAACAAAATCAAAAGCTAGAGGTAAAATATGCATACATTATTTCCTCCCCAAATCCTATTTAATGGAATTACATTGATTATTTGTATACATGCATTGAATATATATGGTAAGAGCTTTATTCTCTATCATTCTCAATTTTGTAAATAATTTTATAAGTTTATATTATTATCATCAAAATTACTAATACGAACAAACTATTCTAATTAATTTTTAGTATACTCAATTATTTTATTATTCCAACTTATATAGGCTTGAAAAGTATGTTACTTTTCTATTTTATAAATAAAATTCATTTGTTCTATAAGTAAGTCTATAATATAGATTAAAAGAGAAAATATATTATAATATTAAAAAGTAAAAAAAGATAAAGGTTGATAATTTAGAGGATAGAATAGTTAGTTGATTGAGTAACTTTTTGAGTGTAATATTCAATACTTAAGTGACTATTCTTTTATAAAAAAAAGACTTTATTTGATAATTCCGGATAGTTAAGTTGCCATTTGAGTAATATTCTTTTACTAACTCACTTGAAATAACAAGATTGATTTAAAAATAATACACTCTTCGTAAATAATACACTCTTCGTAAATAGTCAATGGTGGTTATCTTGCTTAATTTGGCGCCCAAACTATTTTTTTAATCTCATTTTTTAGAAAGAATTATTGTAATATAGTTTGTTAGCCTCTACTTTCTTTTTTGTGGATTGTATATGAAATAAGGTGATGGGAAAATTGGATTAAAGAAAGGGATTTGTAAGGAGACGACAATAAATAGGGCGTGAGGAGGAACAGTAAGACAATTTGGTAAAGAGACCAAACCAATTGATGGAACAAGTTGATTGACATGGTTGTTATTGAACTTTTGTCTTAGATCATTGCAATAAAAAAATTAATCATTCAAAAGTTAGGGTAAATACTGACATTACATGCATATACTCATCTGTTACCAAATGGTATGGGGAGGTTTACTCGATATTAGAATAATTATTTGGCTTAAGTTTGGTATTTGCTTGAAACGAACATTCATTCTAAAATTATTATTCTTTTTATTACAAATTAATTAGCTCCAATCATTCTAAAATACGGGGCCGTCTTTGGGCCCGTGCGAGCTGTGCTACAGCACAGTGGGCCCGAAATATATAAAATTTTAGGAGCCCTTTTTTCATTTTTTATTAAGTAGTATTAGTCATAATTTACAGGTCTTAGCTCAATCAAAGTAAAGTGATTCAGTTCCAGTGACGCGCGCATGTAGAGATCCAAATTTAGATTATGGAAATCGTATATTTAATTATATTAAGGGTCCACTTTTACGAATTAGAAACAGGGCCCCCAAAATGTTTGAGACGATCCTGCTAAAATATATGAGTACAATATTGTCACGACCCGAACCCTTAGCCCGCGATTGGTGCCCTATCTGGGCACCCCCCTTATACCCTCACATCCCAAACAAGACATATGCCAAACAATAAATGAAAAATTATATATGTAGCAACAAGGCAAGCCGGTGAGGCTGCCGCTATATATATACAGGAACAACCCGACAATACAGTTATACAATTGGCCTAAAAATAAATACAACTTCCGCAAGTCCAGCCCACATATGAATACAGACCTCTAATAATTTGGACAATATACTATGACGGGAGAGGGCCCTGCCGTACCCTGAATGTACATAAGACTGTAAACTCCGTACTAAAAAGACAAGCCTCCGAAATAATGAAGTTTCCTAAAAAACTGAGTAAAGAACCTAAGAGCGATGATCAACAAACTGGGTACCTACACCTGCAGCGTGAAACGCATCCCCGAGGAAAGGGGATCGATTTAAAGATGTACCAAGTATGTGAAACAATAAGTACTGTAAATGAGATTATAACAGGCCAAAAAGATAACAAGAGACAAGTATAATAATCAAATACCAGTACACTGTGCCTTTTTAAATAGAGTAATGAGAGTCAACTTTAGTTACGCCTTTTAAAAGTGAGACCAACCGTGTTCTTTCAAATTATGAAACCAATACCATTTCAAAATATGAAATCAACTGTTCCCTTTCAAGATATGAAAGTCATGTCAAAATTATGGACGTCTGTCCATATAATCAAATACTCTCATGGAAGTTGAACCCGGACATTATACACAAATACTGTCCTGTAAGGTATTCTACCCGACCCTATCTGGGACGCGATAAAGTCAATAAGGTATTCTGCCCGGCCCCTTCTGGGACGCGGAAAAATCAATAAGGTATTCTGCCCGATCCCTTCTGGAACACGATAAAGTCATGTAATATATACTGCCCTGCCCATTAAGGTATACTGCCCGGTCCATTTCGGGACACGGTAAAGTCATGTAATATATACTTCCCTGCCCATTAAGGTATACTGCCCGGTCCATTCTGGGACACGGTAAAGTCATGTAATGTTTATTGCCCTGCCCATTAAGGTATACTGCCCGGTCCATTCTGGGACACGGTTCAAGTATAAAGGACTGTACACATATAACATCACAAGCAATTATGTGCAATTTAAATCATCTTTGACTTCCATTAGCACAAATAGAATGAACTATCATTTTAAAAAAAAAACTCAAGACATTATCAAATGAATAGGTAAACAACTTTCATTTTAGAACCCCAAAGTACTATTAATAGAATAGGTAAATAACTTCTTTTTTATAGAACCCAAAATATTATCAAGAGAATTGATATAACAACTTCCATTTTTAAAATCAAGTCAAGTAATTTATACTTTTCAAATCAAGTAACGTCTTTCAAATACTACAATGAATCCGATTTTATTTAAAACATGTACGTCCACCGTACACACATCTTATAAGGTTCATGCTTAAAGAAAGATAGGAAGAGTTCCGCTAAGTAGAATATGCCACACGTAGCACTTCAACCTAAAATGACAATGACACTTCTATCAACTTCATGCTTTCTAAGGTAGATTAATACCAAGTAAAGGTCCTCTTATTCTACGAAAATTTGGGCAACACTTTCCCTGATTATGCATACTTTTTCACCTTTTCTAAGGTCCAAATTCAACAACAATCAAGCCCCATTTAAGGAACAATCAAAACAGCAACCAAAGGGGATTACACGCCTACTTGACGTGTAAAATTCGGCCCCTTAATCTATACAAAACAATCCATAAAAATAGTCCACAAGTCAATCAACATTAAGGGTAAAATGTGAAGCCTTTTAACACCTTTTTATACCCTTAATCTCTTAGGACTTTCATTAGCAATTCCCATACTTAATCATGTAATAATAGGGCTGAATTTTCAGAATTCCAATGACCTAAACAGTCTCTAAAAACTGTATAACAACGTCCAACAGTTTTATAGATTCAACGGCCAACAACTACAATCCGATAACTCTTTCCTTAATCTATTTTATTCCAATTCAAGTTCCAAAACTTCTATATGTGGTATAGCAACTTATCAACAACAATATTACTCCATTTTAACATGCAATAGGTGAAGATAACAACAACAATAACCAACAAACTCCAAAGATCCGAAAGTTGCCTATTCTCGGCCCCAACATTAAAAAATAGTCCAAACACTTTTTAATATTCATTCTTATTAACACATGCTCATCTAATAACCATAATAACATGTAATATCTAATTACTTCAAGAGGAAGAAGAGTTCTTACCAAAAATTTCCCAAAAAGCCGTGACTATGCCCCAAGGTTTTTGGCCCGCAGTTTCGTCTTAGCTCCACTTCTACAAGTTCCAATGTATCCTCCACAAGCTTACAATAAACTCCCCTTCTTGTTTTATCACCCAAAAGTTGAAGAACAAGCCTAGGGTTCTTAGACCTATCTTACGGCCCAATGATTTCTTGGAGGGTTAACTTGGCTTAACACTTGATTAATGTTCTTAATCTAGGTTAAATAATCACTCTTGTCCTTGGAAAATATGTAATCTTGGTCGAGATTTTAGGGTTGAGAGAAAAGAGAGAGTAAAATGTTAAGAGACCAGATATTATGCAAAATGATCTTAAGTCTTCCAAGTGTAATATCTATATAGATATCTTTCAAAGAAAGACAAGTGGATGGGGCACTTGTGTTATACCCCGTAGTTCTGCCCATACGTGTAAGGGCGTACGTAAAGGAGTAAGACTTAAAATTTTCGAAAGATAAGTTGACGGATTGTTTCGGACGGGTTTTTAGTCAACTTTGGGGGGGTTATGACCTGGTACATTGAGAGTTCCTAGGTGTTTCAAAGGCCTAGTGCGTAGTTCGTTGAGTCTAGTTTCTAACGCAACCAACCGTTCGTCGATAGGACATCGGAGTAGGAAGATATGGGAGTTACAAGTTCAGTGCACGGACGGACAGAAATGTGTTTAAGACAGAAGCAGCGGGCACGCGGATATTCGAGGGGCATTGAAGTTGCAGCCATGGCCGGGTGATCGGTGTATTTTATATACACCTTTTGAGTCAGTTTTAGTTAGTCTTTTGTCCCATTTTGCACATATAAGTGTCGTATTAGGATAGTTTTTCTTTCTTTTGAGTCAAAGTGGTTAAAATGGCCAAATGGCGGAAAAGGAGCAAAAAGATGGCAAAAGAGGAGATGCCAGAGATGAAAACAGAGAAAGTGGCGAACAAGGAAGAAATCCAGACCAGCGCGCGGCCTGCTGCGATCGAAGCACGGCGCGGCGCCCATCATTCGAAGAAGGCACGAAGATCCGGCCGCGGCGCCTAAAAGCAGACGCGGCGCCACTATCGAGAGAGAACTTCAGCGCCGCGCGCCTCGAAGACGAAGCGGGGCCACGGCGCTAAACATCCGAGGAGCTACAGAAGATTCAGCGCGCGGCTCGAACGGCGAATATCGGGCCGCGGCACCAAAACACCCAACGGATCGCGGAGAACGCGCGCGGCTATCTCTGCGAGGCGGCGAAAAATTAGGTCTTTTGACGGATTTTTGGGCGAACTGCGAGAGAAAAGAAGGGCGTTTTAAACCTATATAAGGAGAACCTGGCGGTTTTGAGGTTCCACTTTGACAACACAAGATTTTCTTGCTAGGAGATTGGAGACCTAAACTTAGTAATTTCTTTCCTTTTTCTTTTCTTTAATTCGGTTTTGCATGATGAACTTGGAATTAGTTCTTGTCATCTTTATGGCTAGGAACTAATTCTCTATAGTACTTTCTATGTTGAACTTCTTGAAACTTATGTTATAAATTAATGCGCTTATGGTTATTTTTCTTATTGAGAGATCTATCCAATAATTGAGTTGAATTCTTGGTAGCTAATTGACAACTAGTTATCACTATATGATTTCTAATCAGTTACGAAAAGGGGATTGTGAATATCTTGTAAGTTGGGTAGACAGGCTTGAATTGGGGATGAAAATACCTCAATTAGTTTTGTAAGCGTTGATGAGAGGCTTAACACCCTAATTTTGCGCATTGTGCGTGACGGTCAACTAGGTTTTGTTCTTAATCCTCCTATAGAGTTACCCTTATCGTGAAAGTTAGGTAAGGAACAATACTGGGGTTGAGTGTTTATATAACCCTAACGGGAGTATAAAACGATTTCGTAAACCTGCTTTCTCCAAAAGAAGAACACCATAAGTAATGCATTAGTAAGTAGCATAAGCGGATAGTAAGGATACATAGAAGCCCTATTCTCATCACATCTGAAGTAATTCTTTATATTTACTTGTCTTTAATAATTCTTAGTTATAAACAAAACAATCAATCATTAATTCACCAAATAGATACTAGAAAATAGATAGTTGGTACTTGAACCCTAATCCTAGAGGACGATATTCGGTCTTATCTAAGACTATACTACTTGATACGATAACGTGCACTTGCGTTTAAAAGTGTGTGCATATTACGCGCATCAAGTTTTTGGCGCCGTTGCCGGGGATTAGACATTAGTTCAATATCAAATTTATCTATTTTTAATTTCTAATTTGGTTTTATGTATAGTTTTTTTTTAATTTTGTTTGTTTTATGTATTTATTGTGTGAAAACAAGGGTGCCGTGATTCTTTGTTGGTTTTGATGCATCTCAGGGATCCTGAAGATATGGATTACTACTGTCAATATGATCGAGCTCCAACCATAGAGGAAGAGAGGGAGGAATTACGAGAAACTCTACTCAGTCTCACGAGGTCCCAAGCTCAGTTCATGGACGAAATGAGGTTGGGTATAAAGAAGTTGGAAACGCAAATAGCAGAACTCACGATCATATTCAACAGCGAACAGCAAGTTGAGGAGCCTGAATCACACCCAACTATTTAGGAATTTGGTGAGATAGTTGGTGTAGAGAAGGAAAAGATTGCAGAAATCCAATTATTCACCTTCTTGGATTCTGTGGAAATTCTTTTTCATGCACCTATCACAGAAAAAACACCACTAGCTATCACGAATGACTCCCAATTAGGAATTGCATACCATCAAGGGCAACCCCCAGAGTCAAGATATGTAGAGAATTTCACGGTTTCCTACAAAATAAGAAGCCTAAAAGACAAACTCATCTTGTGTGCTTGGGGGATACTTGTATGTTTAAGGCCCCTGTTTGAACAAATAGTTATAGGGAAATTGAGACCTATAGCAATAAATCTGTGGATTGCAAGCAGTTCGCAGAAGTATCCAATGGGCACTCAGAAAGGTTAATTGCGTCCGGCTAAAAGACGTAAAAGACAACGCTTGTTGGGAGGCAACCCAACGTTTTCAATTATGTTATTTTAATTTCTGTCTTTAGTTTATTTTATTTTGTCTAGAACAATCTCACGGTCTTGGGTTCTTGTGTTTGTGCTGTGAGTGATAGGTACAGGGGAATGAACTGAAGGCGAAAAACTGAAAGAAAGTCAGGATTTCCAGAAAAAGCGGGTAGCGCGCTCAGGAAGGCCGCGGCAGCAAAATATCTGAAGAGGTCTGAAGTTTAGCGCCCTTGGCCAGAGCGAGGACATGGCGCGAAAGTCCGAAGGAGCGCAGATGTTTGGCGCGCGGCTAAAAGCGGCCATGGCGGGAATCCAGAAATTTAAAACGCCCAAAAATCAGATTTTCCCCAATTCCAACTTCCAAAACCTAACCTTCCCTCTCCAAAAACCCACGAAATTTCAGAAACTCTCCCACAAATCCTCCACAAATCCAACCCAACCACAACCTAAACTCTTAAATTCCCAAAAAACCCCAACTATCTCAAACAACAAAGCTCCATTCCATAGCCTCAACCCACCAATTGAAACAAGAACAAGCTTGAATCTTCTCATCAAAAGGTAATCCCTATCTTTGTTCTTGAATCCTTTCACTGAAGTCATAGGAGGTAGGAGTTGGGAAGGTATTGTAGTTGGAGTAGTTTGAGTACTGAAAAATTGGTTGTGAAGTTGGAGAAAAGAGTAGAAAAAGAGGTTGTGGGCATTGTTGAAGTTTGGGGGTGTTGTCGCTGCTAGTTGTTGAGTGTGTAGGAGACATTGTGCCACAAAAATTAGAAGCTGCAGATTTTGTTTAAAAATGGCCACCAGAAAGAGAAGAGGATCCACATCCACCCCAACCCCGTCTGATGAAAATAGATTTGTGAGTTACGGGCCTTCCAAAGATACAAAGGCTTGATGCAGGGCGTAATTCGAGAAGGGAATGGATTACCAAAGGGGATCATATGGGGAGGAAGACATTTATGAGCCCATCCGGGCTATGATAGAGCTAAGGGGGTGGAAGAGATATTTCAATCCGGAGAAGATAAAACCAGTGAATACAACAATGGTGCGGGAATTTTATGCAAACTTTCCGGAGAGGACAGAAAGGGGGTGCTTTGTAAGGGGAAATTATATGCCTGTGACGGCGGAAGCAATAAACGCGACTCTAAAAACAGTGGATGTTGAAGGAGGAATTGGTGATTGGAGCCATTTTAGAACATGGTCTAGGAGCACCGACAACATCAACTGGGATACCGGTAGCAACACCGCCGCCTACCCCGAGTCGCTTTTGAGATTGGAAGAAATGGATCTAGAGCACTGAGTAGGTGCCAATTCAACAAGGCAGCCAAGGCTTGGCTGTATTTCGTCAGTGCCCGCATGATTCCATCTACGCACTTCACCAGAGTGCCAGAAGACAGGATTAAGTTGATTTATGGAATTATGAGGGGGCTGACAATTGATGTGGGGAAAGAGATAGTGCAGAGCATAGAAGAAATCAGCAGGTTGGTGACAACAGGTGGATTGGGACACGGCTCGCTTATTACCAGTCTATGCCACATGAGTGCGGTCCCACAACTACCCACGGATACTCATGAAAGAAACCAACTGCCAGTGTCCTATGGGATAGTGCACTCTTTCCCAGACCCCAGCCCCCCAGCAGCCAGACGGAGAGCACCACCAGCAGCAGCAGCAGCAGCAGAGGCCGCCATGGATGAAGATGAGCCTGAAATAGGGGCTCAATATGAGGCAGGACCCAGCCACCGGCCAACCACAAGAGCAGAACCTTCAGAGCCCACAATGGGGCAATTGTACCAACACCAGAAGGAGATGATGCAGACCTTGCAAACAGTAGTACAAGGACAGCAAGAAACAAGGCAACAAATCGACGAGCTGAGTGCCTTGTTCAACCAATGGTCGATGCATTATCCACCGCCACCACCACCATTTTAACCAAAGTTTGTAAGTGTCTTATTTTCTTTACTGTCTTTGAGTCTACACACATTGGGGACAATGTGTGATTTAAGTTTGGGGGTGTGTTTTTGTGTTTTAGTTTTTATTTGTGTGTCATGTTATGTTTTATTTAAATTTTTCTATTTGTTTTATGTTTATTTTGAGTCACCAAAAATTTTCTTTCTTGAGTCATAATTGCCTGTCAAAGATCATGTATGCTGTAGTTGCTAGAAACACCTAGTGAAGTAAGGTGGAATAATGTAAAGGAATTGAAGCAACTATCTAAACACTTAGGTTAGATATGCCAAAAGCTCACGTAGAATCATCATTTGGAGTTTCTTGCTTGAGTTATGTATGCTAAATGATAAATGCTTATGTGTTATGAGTGCTTGCTATTTGAGGCGAAATAGTTAGGATATGCATGTTAGGGAGATGACTCAGGCATTTCTTTGATAGCCAATTCTTACCATTCTTTTCTATCCCGTACTTTAAAAATATCCCTAGTCAGCCCCATTGAGCCTAAATTTGAAACTTCTTCTTTGACACCCCATATTCCCACAAAATTGTGCCATAAGTGAAAATATGAAATAATGGAGTACATTGTGTTAAAAAGAAGAAACAAAAAGAGTGAACAAGTTTGATGCACCCTAATGGAAAAGTAATAAGAAAGAGGCAAAAGCCTAAGTTTGGGGGTGCCAATTTGTATAATACACTTCACTCTCCCAAAACAAAAGAGGGGAAGGATAGAATTGAAGTGAAGGAAAGAATCAAAAGAAAAAGGGAAAAATTGAAAAGCCAAAGAGCTTATGGTACAGAAAAATGAGCCTAAATGCCTATCTTTACCAACCCCTACCTAAGCCTACATTACAACCCTCAAAGTCCTGAAGATCTCTTTTATGCATATCCAGAATTAGTGGAGAATAGCAAGTAAGCATGCCATAGGAATTCTTGAATTTATATGCATGATTTAGTATATTGACTTCCATTAAGCATGATGAATATGAGTTTGCGAAATATTTAGCTTCATGTGTTTAGTGTGCTGAAAATTTCATGCTATATGTTCCTGCATATTATTCTGCTAACCTTCATGTTTTTCTAGTTAACATTTATGCAGCAAAAGTGATTAATGACAGGGAGTCTTTTATTTTTCATTCTTTGAGTCTTTTTATTTCTTTCAATCTTTGCTCGAGGGCGAGCAAAGGTTAAGTTTGGGGGTATTTGATCGGTGTATTTTATATACACCTTTTGAGTCAGTTTTAGTTAGTCTTTTGTCCCATTTTGCACATATAAGTGTCGTATTAGGATAGTTTTTCTTTCTTTTGAGTCAAAGTGGTTAAAATGGCCAAATGGCGGAAAAGGAGCAAAAAGAGGGCAAAAGAGGAGATGCCAGAGATGAAAACAGAGAAAGTGGCGAACAAGGAAGAAATCGGACCGGTAGCCTTCGCACTGCAAGCGAAGGCCGCGACGCCCATCATTCAGAGAAGGCACAGAAGATCCAGCACCGCGACGCCTAAAGCGGGCGCGCGCCACTATCGAGAGACAGAAGCTTCGCGCGCGCTACCGAAGACGAAGCGTGGCGCGACGCCTAAACATCCGAGGAGCTACAGAAGATTCAGCGCTGCGACGCCCTCAGACAGCAGATATCAGGGCCGCGGCGCCAAAACACCCGACGGATCGCGAACTTCCGGCCGCGCGCTATCTGCAGGCCGCGCGCCGACGCGAAAAATTAGGTCTTTGACGGATTTTTGGGCGAACTGCAGGGAAAAGAAGAGGCGTTTGTAAACCTATATAAGGAGAACCCTAGGCGGTTTTGAGGTTCCTTTCGACAACACAAGATTTTCTTGCTAGGAGATTGGAGACCTAAACTTAGTAATTTCTTTCCTTTTTCTTTTCTTTAATTCGGTTTTGCATGATGAACTTGGAATTAGTTCTTGTCATCTTTATGGCTAGGAACTAATTCTCCTATAGGCTTTCTATGTTGAACTTCTTGAAACTTATGTTATAAATTAATGCATGATTATGGTTATTTTTATTATTGAGAGATCTATCCAATAATTGAGTTGAATTCTTGGTAGCTAATTGACAACTAGTTATCACTATATGATTTCTAATCAGATTCTGAAAAGGGGGGATTGTGAATATGTTGTAAGTTGGGTAGATAGGCTTGAATTGGGGATGAAAATACCTCAATTAGTTTTGTAGCGTTGATGAGAGGCTTAACAACCCTAATTTTGCGCATTGTGCGTGACGGTCAACTAGGTTTTTGTTCTTAATCCTCCTATAGAGTTACCCTTATCAGCGAAAGTTAGGTAAGGAACAATACTGGGGTTGAGTGTTTATATAACCCTAACGGGAGTATAAAACGATTTCGTAAACCTGCTTTCTCCAAAAGAAGAACACCATAAGTAATGCATTAGTAAGTAGCATAAGCGGATAGTAAGGATACATAGAAACCCTATTCTCATCACATCTGAAGTAATTCTTTATATTTACTTGTCTTTAATAATTCTTAGTTATAAACAAAACAATCAATCATTAATTCACCAAATAGATACTAGAAAATAGATAGTTGGTACTTGAACCCTAATCCTAGAGGACGATATTCGGTCTTATCTAATACTATACTACTTGATACGATAACGTGCACTTGCGTTTAAAAGTGTGTGCACCGGGAAGCAGGGTCGCGGCGCCAGAAGTTCTGTGAGGTGGCGGAAGTTTCATGTGGCCATGCAGTCCGCTGGCCGAGGCGGGATTTCTGGCGGAAAAACTTAGAAAAATAGATTTCTTCTTTTAAAAAGGCCATGGGAGGGTGACAAGTGTCCCCCCCCCCCCCCATCTGATTTTTTGCATGTTCCTTATATTGACCAAGTCTTGAAGACTTGGTCATCTTTCAAATCCCTCTCTCTCTCTAAACTAAGGCTCTCACTTCTCTCTAGAATTCCAAGAGGAATTCAAAGCCTAAGGAAAATCTGAAAAGTTAGGACAAGAAGGAAGCTTGTGGCTAGCTTGTAGGAGTTGTTGTGGTGGTATTCTTGGAAAGGAGGCTAACAAAGTTGTTGAAATAATTTTGGTTAAAACTCTAAGGTAACAATTCTTCTCTTGTAGCTAGTTACATATGTTGCATGTGAAGAAGAAGGGATTTGTAGTAGTAAATAATGCTCTTAGATTCATTGCATGTAAGAAATGTGGTTTGGATATGAAAGGATTGATTGAAAAGGTTATGTGAGCATGTTGTAGCCTAAGTACTACTTTAAAATTGTTAAGTGAATTGTTGTATCTTATGGGGCAGAAATTTACACACCCAAGTTTAGGTGTGTAATCCCCTTTGAAATGTTTGGATTGTTGGGCCTAAGATGTGGCGTTTGGATGTTGAATTCGGCCTTGAAAAAGGTGGCAAAGTATGTAGAAACAAAGGAAATGCTGCCCAATTTTCCATAGAAATTAGTAACTTTGAACTTGAATTATTTCTACATTGAAATTAGAGGTTAATAAACGTATCATGATTATTTTAGGTTGACATATTACTTGCGGTAGTTTGGGCTTAGCAAGTGGATTGACCGAAGAGGTATGTAGAGCTTTCCTATCTCTTGAGCATGAGTAGTTGTATCTATGTAGTACGGTAGACGTACAAGATTTAGTATTCTTACTTGTCTTAAGTATATAATACTTGTTTCGTTTTAAAAAGTATAAGTCCCTTGGTTATGGAAAAAGTATATTTTTTACTAAAGTATAGGGTCAATATAACAACTTTATGGGAAGTTGGTTTGTTAGCTTTATGAAAGGATTTAAGAAGAGATTTACTCTAAGTAAGATAAGTAAGGACAAGTGACTTGATTTATGAAAGGCAAATTGATTTTAAGGCATCAATTGCCCAAAGGTTTTATA
Organism: Przewalskia tangutica; assembly: GCA_029844215.1. NCBI lineage: Eukaryota > Viridiplantae > Streptophyta > Magnoliopsida > Solanales > Solanaceae > Przewalskia > Przewalskia tangutica. The sequence continues at coordinate 94,905,839 of CM056732.1, read as the reverse complement.
TGAAAAAGAGTCATTTTTAAAGGATATGAGTATGTGGTACTTTGGGTTAAATTCCCGGATTTTCTTTTATTAAATATGTTAGTGCCTTGAGTAAACTAAAATGAGAGGGTATATGAACAAGACTAATAAGAAGTATGAACTTTCGCAACTTATATATATATATATATATGATTATGATATGATGACCGACTGAGCTAGGGTAAGAGTATGAATGAGGGACAAGCCCCAAGATCGTCATACCACCTTCTACAGGGTAAGAGTATGAATGAGGGGCAAGCCCCAAGATCGTCATACCACCTGCTTCAGGTTAAGAGTATAAATGAGGGGTAAATCCCAAAGATCGTTATACCACCTGTTTTCTCCAGTGTAAGAGTATGAATGAGGGGCAAGCCCCAAGATCGTCATACCACCTGCTTCAGGGTAAGAGTATAAATGAGGGGTAAATCCCCAAGATCGTTATACCACCTGTTCCGTGGATTTGCTACCCACGATGCGAGGAATACCTCATGCGAGTCCTTATAGGCTCATGCGGGTGAAATAGTCTCATGCGGGTGGGTACAGCCTATGCGAGGAATACCTCATGCGGGTCCACAGGACCTATGCGGGTGAAATAGTCCCAAGAGTAGGATTGCTTATTGATACTACAGGCGAGGTACCCTGTTTTGATCACGAGCCTCCTATTTTATGCAGTAAAGGACATACTTGTTACTCTCATTGTTAGTAAGGCACAGTGTACTGTATTTTGATTGTCTTCCATGACTCCAGCTTACTTTTAGACTTATGATATACTGATTACTGATTTTCCGCTTACATACTTGGTACATATCAGGTAACGACCCTTCCTGGGCCGCGTTCATGCCGCAGTGCGGTAAGCGGTGGTGGATCCTCGTTCTTAGGATCACCGTTCGGTGTCGAAGCTCCATTCCTCCGAAGCTTGTTTGGTTGTACGGTTTTTCCACGATGTTATAGGCAGTGTATATTCGGGGTATGGCGGCCCTGTCCCGCCACAGTTGTTATCCTTAGAGGTCTGTGGTCACGTATGTGTTTTGGGCTGTAAGAGCAAGTTGTACTGCTATACTTTTGATTAAGTATGTTTTTATGGAAGGCAGCCTTATCGGCTGACCAGTGATGTTTACCTTTTTATAAGTTATGTGTTATGTACGTTCCGCTGCTATTCTCTGATGCACACCGGACAGGGTACCCCGGTAGGGTACCAGTCGCGGCCCCGGGGTCGGGTCGTGACAACTTGTTACCTTCCTATTGGTCCATGTTTCACCTCATCAAAATATCTAGTCAAGTCAAGTCTTGCAAGACAAGTTGAGGGGTGACACGTGTCACCCTCCTATTGGTCCAAAATATCCTACAAACGAAGGGCCCCGCGAAATTGTGAAATTTTGACGGGCCCCATATTATTAGATCCAATACTTCAATATATTATACTAATTTCATATACCAAATTTGAGAATCAAATTCCAAGTAATTAAGTTTTTCCTTCGTCACATTTTTCTGACATTTTCCCTAAGAAAATGTAATAATTGTTTCATTCCAAAATTCAAATATTAAACCCTTAATCACGTTCTCAATTAGTAGCTCTGGTATTACGGGGTGTAACATCCTTCCCCCGTTAGAAACATTCGTCCCGAATGTTCATAGCGGGTCTCAAACTATACAGATTCCGGCGTCGTCTCCTTACTATACCTATCGACCAATACTCCACAAAATCAATGATGCCACACACGGCCATAATATATCACATGTATAAACACCAATGGACCTTCCACCTGAGGTCCATTCTCACAATACTCGAAGGTTGCAGTCCTTTCCAAAATGGGATCTTCAGACGTTCTTTTTTCTCTTCCCGTACTAGGGATGACCCTACCGTATTCTAAGCCATAAGCTATCACTATCTGAATCCTTCAGTCGGACTCCCACTCAACTAACTGATGTGTTCCCTCGTGTCAACTTCTCTTCTTCGTCCTCACATTAGTCAAACTACTGGTTGGTGAATGATCATATTGTCTTCCTAGCTTTGTTTACTAACTGGTGTAAACTCTAAAACTAGTAGTATCTCAATCATGAACACCTATGGACAATGTTACTGAATCTAAGGTGGGTGTATCATCACAATTTACTCTCAGTCATGATCTAAAATGAATCTCGCTCCCATCTCCAAGTATTTCTCACACTATCCTTCCACTCATTAGAGGTTTGTCACATTTGGCCGAAGTATTCCTACTGTACATCCTCTACTATCGGTCTTTACACTGTTATGGGGTAATTACACCTTGTGAACCCTACACAACTATAGTTCAATTCACTTTATCATTCTTGTCAACATCCTTCATTCTACTTATTAATCAAGAAAAATATTTCTACCTCTAATGGTCCTATCAACTCACATTCTACTAGCAACAAGGGGAATAAATATTAGTGTTACCGTGGATGTATGAGAATAGTATACAACTATCACTAGTGCTTAGAAAGGATAATCATTTACAATTTCAATATAATAGACTTAAAGCCTAATATCAGTTGTTACAACATCAATAAGTGTTGATGATCTTGATCTTCGGTCTTTGATCCTTCCTTGAAGTCTTGAGATGTTGGTTGAAACTGCAGCAAGCCCCTTGAGAACAACAACAACAATATGTTTAGAATCTGGAAATATAACAAGATAATTGGCTTGCTGAGTCGACCAAATTCTTGATCTATCCTTAAGATAATATTGCTCCGTGTATCCTTTCAACGGTGTAATGACAACTTATCTTCCAAGATAAAACATCAATCAAACAAATTAGCAAAGGGAACTCAAGTGTTCGCTAGAGTAGAAAGATCTTTGAGTGTGTAAGATTGCAAGAAAGGAAGGGATTTCATCAAATCTGAAATCATCCAAGTGTAGAGAGTATTTCTCTTGTGTTTGTTCTTTTGTATATCATCTCTCTCTAAAATCTGAAACAAGGATTGATTATATAGTGTTTAAGGATGAGGAGATGTGTTAATATGTGTTTAAGAGGGCTGTTAATGGCCTCCATAAAGGCCATAAATGTTGTGGCATAAGTGCCAAACGTTTTAGCAAGTAATGACCATCATTCTGATTTATTTCCATTGACACTGGAACTTACTGGACAATTAGGGACGCGGTTCTGGTCATGAGGTACTGCGGTTCATGTAGAAATTGTCTTCCAGAGATTTCAGGGATCAAACTGTAAATATAATAAAGTCTGGGGTCCAAAAAGATAATATCAGCCCACGACCCGACTCGGGCGGGTGTGGACTTTAGTCTCGAACCCAAGCACACCTAGGTCATCCCTCCTCAAACACATGGATTACTCCTTGGGGTCTCAATCGCTTATTCAGTTTAGAAACTTATAACATGAACAATTCATCATTTTCCTACCGATGTGGTAGATTTGTCACACACCACTCTTCCATGTCTCAAACACCTTACTTCGCGGACCAATATCTCTTCCATTTCTCAATGAAATTTGACGATTTTTGACCCTACGGTCATCTAGTTAGTAGATTATGTACATGTGAAGAACCAGGGTCTCCAACATGTGAAACCATGATGTTTAAGCAATTGAAGATGGGTGGACCCAACCTCCACCAAAGTCAAATTTCCAACAATAAATTCCATAAAACTTGGATACAAGATATAATTTCAGTAATAGCCATATACACTTCTTTGTTAATATCTTCTTATTTTAATATGTTCACGAACCAAATTAATACTTTTAACTTTTATGTAACTATATGTAGAAGATAAAAAAATACCAAATAGAATAATAAGTAAAATATCTACGTTACACAAATAGGTCTGTACTAATTTTCTTAACGTTCTTCTGCTTAATTTAAATCTTAGTATCCGTATTACAAAATGAATACCTTGAGAATAAATTATCAAACATTCTTTGGTTTTGGTTAATTGTCGAATTAATAGCTTATGGTTGTGATAAGTCCAAAATAAAATAGTTTCATTTGTGTTCCTCAACACCAGACAAGTTTGTCCTTAGATTATTTGGCTTATGGACACCTTTACCTTTAATTATTCTTTTCAACTAATTAAATGGAAAGGTGGAAGAGCGGCAACTTATGTGGCCCCTCGAATTAATTTGCATTTCATATACAATGAGAAAATGAAGGACAAATATCTATCTTCATATACAATACGAATATCTATGTAATTTCTTTGCATTTTCTTTTCGATTACATTACACAACTTTAATTTATATCCGCTCCTAATAATTTGAAAGTTTCAACTTTCAAGAATTTCCGCCAATTTTTCTCTATTGTCAATTGCATGGGCGGAGTGATAACTCCATTAATGGAGGTTGATAGAAGCTTCTAGTAGTTGTAGTTTAGGGAGAGTCATGTGAGAAAGAGAGCTTGTACATTGAGAGAGGAAGAAGACGGTTATAGAGAGAAAAAATGCATAGTTTATTATTTCATCATAATGGCTTGTAGTCAATAATACATTGACTAGTTTATATTTATACACATCAACAAAATACTAATCACGATTAGTTAACTACAACTACCTAACTAACTAAGTATTAAGCTAACCATAGAGCTATTAATTACATTTCTTAACACTCATCCTGAAGCTCATGGTTTAAAAAAATTTATAACTCCAATTGCTTAGAAGATATTGATGTTGTACTCTGCCCAGTCCCTTGTTCAACACATTTGCAAGTTGCTATGTAGTATGCACATATTCTGTCTTCAAAATGCCTTGGCATAGCCTTTCTCTAACAAAATGACAATTAGTATCAATATGTTTAGTCCCCTCATGAAAAATTGGATTGACTGCTATTTGAAATGGCAACTTTGCTATCACATATCATCTTGACAAATTAATTCAATGTGCACGCCAAGCTCTTTAAACAAGCCAATTAGCCAAGTTATCTCAGCAACACATGTAGCCAAATTCTGCTTCAGCTGAGCTTCTAGATACATTCTCTTGTTTCTTTAACTTCCAAGACACCAATGCTCCTCTAACCTTAACCAAATACCCTGTGACAAATCTTCTAGTCTCTAAGCATGCCCCCTAGTCTGAGTAACAATAAGCCATTAGTTGATTGCTATTTTCTGCAGGTATCAGTAAACCAAGAATTGATACTTCTTTAATAAAACTCACCACCCTAAGTGCTGCTTCCATATGTGAAATCTTTGGACAATGCATATATTACTAAGTAACTAAACTGAAAATGAAAGATCAGGTCTTGTCATGGTGAGATACAACAACCTTCCCACAAGCCACTGGTATCTGCTAGGATCTTGTAACATTGGATCATCTTTATTTTTTTGTTCTTGTTGTCTTAATCTTGAATACACTTATCATACTCAATAGTGGTCAATTATTAATTTAGCTCTAAAGGTGTTGCAGCAGTCTTAGATCCTCTTATCCCAGACACAACTATAAGTTTTAGATCATATTTTCTATAGGATAATACAATCTTTTTGCTTGACCTTGCACATTCAATTCAAAAAAATAATTTCAACTCACCCAAATCTTTCATCTTGAACCTTTTCTGGAGATTATTTCTAGTTGAAGATAACAGATGTGGATTGTTGCCAGTAACAAGCATATCATCAATATAAACTAGGATAATTACCACATATGAACCAATATTCTTTGTAAACAATGAGCAGTCATGATGACTCTGTTTAAAGCCTAGATCAACAAGACACTCAGTGAGATTCAAGTTCTACTGTCTAGGTGCTTGTTTAAGCCCATACAATGATTTATGTATTTTGCATACCTGCTTAGTCCCACCTTGTCTAGCAAACCCATTAGGCACATCCATATAAACCTCCTCTAGTAGATCATCATTGAGGAATGCATTTGAACATCCATCTAGTAAATAAATCAGTGTTATGCAACTATTGGGGCCACCACAGACCTGTCAGTTACCATCTTTGCTACTGAGCTGAAAGTTTCACTAAAATCTAGTCATATCTCTGACTATAGCCTTTGGCTACTAGTCTAGATTTATACCTCTCAATTTCACCATTAGATTGATACTTTATTTTGTAATTCCACCTACATCCAATAGGTTATTTGTTAGATAGTTGATCAACTATACTACATGTGTTGTTATTTTTCAAAGCTGCAACATCTAACTTCATAGCCTCAATTCATTTAGGATCCTAATAAGCTTCTTTATATGAAAATGGATCATTTTGAGCAAAGTATACTTCTAAGACATGCTGATAAGAGGGAGATATATGATGGTAGGAAAGAGAAGAAGAAATGGGATATAGACAAGTATTACCCTTTGAGGTGGTAATATAATATTGCATCTATAGAGGTTGTTTGGTAGATCTAGAAGATTTTCTAGAAGGAATGATACTTTGTGAAGGAATAGAAGGGATATCAAAGGTGGATGAAGGAGGATCTAAAGACATAATAGAAGATGTGGAGGTGGTAAAAGTGTATGTGGTACTAGGTACACAGGAACATGTATGGTAGAAGTTGTTGGACAAGGGATTGTAGTATCTATATGAGTTGCAGGAGATAATATATCTAATATGGGGAGATAAGATTGGTGAAAATCTGCATATGCTTGAAATAAAAGAGTTCTTCTTTGAACACTACATGTCTATTGAAAAACATGATTTTATTGTGCAAAGTATATAGAATATATCCCTTTTTAGTAGAGAAGTATCCTAAGAATACTACTGGTATGGCTCTAGAAGAAAATTTGTCAAGATGTTTAGGTGTTGCAACATAGCACATGTAACTAAAGACTTTAAGATGAGTGAGTGATGGAGGGTGTTGGTACAATATTTCAAATGGGGTCTTGAACTTAAGAACAGAAGAATGTAACCCATTGAGCAGTCATATAATAGTCATAACACTCTCACCACATAACTTTAGGGAAATAAAAGACTGAAATCTGAGAGCTCTAGCCATCTCTAGAATGGGTATATGTTTTCTCTCAGCTATCCCATTTTGTTGAGGTGTATACACACATGAAGACTGATAAAGTACACCATTAGTTTTAACCATAGCTTTGAAATCAGTGCTAAAACTCACTACCATTGTCAGTTCTAAGGACTTTTACAGAGGCACCAAATATAATCTTAACTTGAGCAAGGAAATTTTTTATTACCACAATTGTATTTGCCTTAGATATTATTAAGAATATCTAAGTATACATGAAATAGTCATCCACAACAGTCACAAAATACCTTTATTATTGTGAGTAGCAACTCTATAAGGATGCCAAATGTCACAATGGATCAATTCAAACACAAACTTTGAACTATGGATACTTAAAGGGAATGATAACTTGGTGCTTAGCTAAAGGACATAATGTACAATAAATGTGAGGGTGTTTAGCTATGATAAAATTCATGAAGTACTCATTCTTATTTAATACATCAATGGGAACATGACCTAATCATTGATGTCGTAACAAAGAACTAGACTTAGCATGACTGACTTTGTGAGTGGTACCATTATGCAACAGGTTGGTGAGAGACTTCTGGTGACTCTGTCTTCATTCCTTTAGTATATAGTGACCACACTCCTCCTTACCAATCCCCTTAACATGTCCAGTGTAGAGATCCTGGAAAACACAGAATTCAGGAAAGAATAGGACTGAGCACTGTAGTTCTTTAGTAAGTTTAGAGACAGATAACAAGTTATACTTGAACTCTGGGACAAATAGCACATTAGTAATAGCTTGATCTTTAAGAACACTAATCTCTACAACATTGGAAACTCATACAACACTTCCATTAGGTAAGGACATTGTACTTCTACTAGACTCTGAATTATATTTGCATTTGGTTAACACATCAGTACTGAATGCCATATTATTAGTGGCTCCAGTATCAATAATCCATTATTTTTTCATATACTTTAATACTAAGGCAGATAGAATTCTACCTGCAGCAGCAGATTTGTCAGAGGATTCAGTTGTGGGAACTCTACTATTACCTTCTTGAGACAACATTTGCATTATCTGCTTCTATTGTTTTAATTTAAGAATGGAGTGGAAGATCTCTGTGATTTTGGAGCAGTAGCCATCTGAACTGGAGTGACTGGTTTCCACTTGATTTGCATAAGAACTACCACTATTTTTATTCTTTGATTTCCACTGGTGGAGAATGTTAGGCGTATTTTGTATACGCCTTTTGAGTCATTTTTAGTTAGTATTTTTCCATTTTCATTCAAATAAGTGTCGTGTTAGGTTGTTTTTCTTTCTTTTGAGTCACAGCGGTGTAAAAAGGCAAAATGGCGAAAAGAAGTGAGAATTAGGCAGAAAAGGTGCTCCCGAGGCAAAAAGGACGAAAGTTGGCAAATCAGGACGAAAGATTGTCAGCACCGCGGTGCCAATATGCAGAATCACGGTGTCATATGTACTGAGAAGCTACAGGATTTTCAGCACCTCGGTGCCAACATGCAGAACCGCGGTGCCATTATTACTGAGAGACTGCAGGAGTTTTGGCACAACGGTGCCGTTATGTAGAACCGCGGTGCCGGTGCGGAAAATCTCATTTCCGAAGAAGAATTGGCTAAGGGCAGATTGATCCATAGGGCAAAAAATTTGGAACATATTTAAGCCCTAGGGATTAATGTTATGAGGAATGAGGTCATTCTACAACATAAGACAACACAAGGCACAGATTGAAGGCTACAATTGGAGACTTAGTTCGCAGTAATTTCCTTTCTTTCATTTTTAATTCAGTTTATGTATGAATTTTGTGTTAGTTCTTAGCGTGACTATGGCTAGGAGCTAAACACTTTATTATGTCTTTCCTTATGAATCGCTTGAACTTCTATTCAGGAATTAATGCAGTAGTTTGATTTCTTCTTCACTTGATTAAGATTTAGTCAATAATTGATATGAATGCTTGATAATTAATTGATCACTAATTATCATGATATACATAATTTCGAATCAAGATCTGGGGGGAGAGATTTGGATATGCTGTAATTGACTAGACATAGGTTAAAATCGCGGACGACAGTACCCCGATACTTGTGTAGCATTATAGTTTACTGTTCTTAATCCTCCTATGTGGTAAATCTTATCATGGAAATATAGAACGGTTCTGCACTGGGGTTGAGTGATTATATGTCCTAACCGGAATATAAGACAGTTTAGTTAACCTCTATCTTAACGTAGAAGAAGAATTCATTCTAGTTGCATTATGGATTGAATATAGTGGATAGTCGAGGATTTTGGAAGCCTTAATTCCTTCATAACTGATCACAATTTAAATAGTTAGTTAATTCTTGCAATTATTCTAGTCGTTAAATAAAAACTCAACTTAAATATCGATTGCCAAATAAATAACATAAAATAGATGAACGGTACTTAGAAACCAGTCTCTGAGGACGATATTCGGTTTTATCAGACTATATTACTTATCAATGATGTGTGCGCTTGCGTGAGCATTCGAAATATCGCTAACAAGTTTTTGGCGCCGTTGCCGGGGACTGACGTACTTCTAATATAGAACCATCTATTTTTATTTCTAATTTGGCCTTATTTTTATTTTTATTTTTACTATTAGAACCCTGTTGTCTTGATTTTGTTTGTTGATTTTGGTCTATTTCAGGAATCTAGTGTATGCGAAGAAGGAGAGGAGCAGATACACTTGTTCCCTTCAACCCTGAAATCGAAAAATTGTGCAAGCAAAATAGGCGTGAGAAAAGAATTGTTGATTTACTAGCCATGAAAAATTAGCAGAACAACAACGGGGTACCTGACGAGGGGTTGAATAATGAGGTACCGGCTGCCATGGGACAAGTCCCACCACCTACAGAAATGAGCTTGGGATATTATGTTCGCCTACGATTCTTGGTGCACGCATACGCATCGAGCTCCCAAAGAATAGGCAAACAACTTTGAGATCAAGCCAGCCATCCTGAGCATGGTCCAGAACACAGTTCAGTTTGGGGGATTTCCATATGAAGACCCCTACATGCACATTGCCAACTTTCTGGAGCTGTGTGCCACTTTCAAGTACAATGGCGTTACTGATGATGTCATTAGACTGAGGCTCTTTCCGTTCTCACTTAGGGGCAGAGCCAAGAGCTGGTTGAACTCACTACCTGCCAATTCTGTCACTACCTGGCAGGACCTAGCCCAAAAGTTTCTTGCAAAGTTCTTCCCACCTTCAAAAGTGGAAAAGTTAAGGGGAGAGTTAAACAATTTTTACCAGGTGGATGGTGAGTCACTCTATGATGCATGGGAGCACTTTAAGGATCTGCAAAGGAAATGCCCACATCATGGCATAGAGAAGTGGATGTTAGTCCACATTTTTTATAATGGGCTGAGTGGTACTATTCATACCATCATTGATGCTGCAGCAGGGGGAGCCTTTATGAGAAAGAGTGTCAATGAGGCGCATGAGTTACTGGAAGACATGGCTGCCAACAATCACCAAGGGGCAGATGACAGGTCAGCGAATAGCAGGAAGACTATGAGTATACATGAATTAGATTCTATCACTGCCTTGAAATCTTGAATGCACAGGTAGCCGCCACGGCGACGGCTAACTGCAGGAACACTATGTACGCGAATGCGGTCGGATGCCAGTAAATTGTGAGATTTATGGTGGACCGCACTCCTTTGACAAATGCACAACGGTGGATCTCAATAATGTGCCAATGGAGCAGGTTCAGGCAGTTGGAAACTTTCAGCGGCCTTATAATTTCAACACATACAACCCATGGTGGAGAAATCACTCTAACTTTTCGTGGAGGAACGACCAGGCCCAGCAACAACCATATCAAGGTAGTTATCAGAACCAGCAAGGACAGAATCAGGCTACCTCATCCCAGCAGTTTAGACCACCTACACAGCAGGAGAAGCCTGATGAACTGAAAGCTGCAATGCTTGCACTCACCAATTCGCAGAATCAGTTCATCTCTGAAACCAGGTCCTCTCTCAGGAATTTGGAAACACAAGTTGGGCAACTGACAAAGATGGTAACCAACAGGCCGCAGGGTACCCTCCCAAGCAATACAAAGGTCAATCCGAGAGAGCAGTGTCAGACAGTGTTGCTAAGGAGTGGAAAACAGTTGGAGCAGGTTGCTCCCCAACCCGCAGTGGTTCATGAGAAAGAGGGCGAGAAAACAGTTGAGGAAGAAAAGGAAGGGATCACTGAGGACCACCCTACAGTTGAGAAAGCTCCACCAGCACCTTTGAGGGAATACACAGATAGAATCCCTTACCCTCAGAGGCTCCAGAAGAAGGGCATAGACAAGTAGTTCTCCAAGTTCTTGAAGGTATTTAAGAAGTTGCACATTAATATCCCATTCATTGAGGCGTTAGAACAAATGTCCGCATACTTCAAATTCATGAAGGAGATACTTGGGAAGAAAATAAGGTTGGAGGATTATGAGACAGTAGCGCTGACAGAGGAGTGCAGCGCCATCCTACAAAAGAAACTGCCTCCTAAGTTGAAAGATCATGAAGCTTCACCCTTCCCTGCACTATTGGCAACGTAACATGCAACCGAGCGCTGTGTGACTTAGGGTCTAGTATCAATCTCATGCATCTGTCTGTATTCAAGAGATTGGGTTTGGGGGAAGTCAAACCAACCACAGTTAATATGCAGCTAGCTGACCGAACTGTGGTGCACCCCAGAGGCATAGTTGAAGATGTGCTTGTCAAGGTGGGAAAGTTCTTCTTCCCAACAAACTTTCTCATTCTTGACATGGAAGATGATGATGAAATACCCATCATTTTGGGGAGACCATTCCTTGCAACGGGAAGAGCTCTAATTGATGTGGAGAAGGGGGAATTGAGACTAAGGGTTCAGGAAGAAGAGATGGTATTCAGGGTGTTCAAATATACCATTGAGTCCCAGGCTAGCAACAAGTGCTTCGCAGTAAGCACAACTGACACAGCAGATCAGCAAGCACAGACAAAAACTTTGGAGATCATTCCTATATCTGTGAACCCACAGGCTAGTTTGAAAGCTGCAACAAAAATTCATGACATGAAGGCTGACAAACAGGTAAGTCTCACTGAACCCAATGAAAAGAAAAAGAGAAATAGAGTGAGGAAGAGGAAAATAATTTTTAAGTGGATAGGTTATGGAGTTAATTTACCCCAATGATTTGATAAAGAACTTGCGTCCGGTAGCAAGACGTTAAAGACAACGCTACTTGGGAGGCAACCCAATTTTTAAATTATGCAATTTAGTTTAATTAGAACAGTCTCACTTTTGGTATATTTTTGTTGTGTTGTGAAGCCAGGTGAAGGAATTGGACACTAAGCACGACGATAAGGATGGAAAACACGGAATCGGGGAAGCACCGCAGTGCCTAATGTTTAGAGAGGTCGCATGAGTTTATACACCGCGGTGCCATTATACAGAACCGTGGTGCCGAATAACCCGGAGGGCCATTAAGATTTCAAGATCGGTGCCATCAGCAAGATCACGCGGTCTTGGACGAGATTTCCGAATTAAAAGACCTAAATCCCCAAATCTTTTCCCACACAAATACAAACCTTTCCTCTCTGTAATGTGGGGATCAGTGAAACTCTCTACATCTTTCAACTTTTGGGGGTGCCCTTGAGGGTATGGACTTTCTGGTTGGGGCTCAGCAATGATAGTTGGTTGTGTCTTTTCTGCAACGGGTATATGAAAGAGAAGTTCCAAGGAATCCAAAAAGGTGAACAAGTGGATCTCAGTAACCTTTTTTTTCTCTACACCAACTATCTCTCTCAATTCCTCATTATTCTCAACAGCTTGTTGTGGTTCAGGTTCTTCATTCTGCTCATCACTCCCCACAACTGAGTCTGACACTTGGTGAGCGTGAGTATGCCTGCCTGCAACTCATTTTGATCTTCCTGTGGAACCTGTGGGTTAGGTTGTTGTTGATAATTCCAATGCCCCTGATAGTAGTAGTAGTCCATGTGTCCTTTTTTTTTACCTACAAAATAAGAAAAATAACAAAAAGTGATAAAAAGATGCTCGCAAAACAAGTTAGGAACTTGTTCTTGGAGCAACCAAATTAGAAATAAGAATAGATAATTCGATATTGAAAGTACGTCAGTCCCCGGCAACGGCGCCAACAACTTGTTAGGCGATTAGCCACTGCTCACGCAAGTGTACGTATCGTTCACAAGTAATATAGTCTGTAAGACCGAATATCGTCCTCAGAGACTGGTTATCAAGTACCGATTATCTAAGCTTTAGTTTCTATTTGGTGAACGTTAATTTATTTGTATTTTTATCTAATAACTAAGACTAAGTAATTTCAGAAAATAAACTAATGATGATAATACTTTGGTTTAAATCATTTATGAAGGAAATAAGGCTTCCAATATCCTCAATTATCCACTTTTTTCAATCCTTAATGCAACTAGAATGACTTCTTCTTCTACGTTAAGATAGCGGTTAACTAGACTGTCTTATATTCCGGTTAGAATATATAATCGCTCAACCCCAGTGCAGAACCCTTATATATTTTTATGATAGGATTTACTACATAGGAGGATTAAGAACAGTAACCTATAATGCTACACAAGTATCGGGGTACTTTCATCCGCGATTTTAACCTATGTCTATTCAATTACAACATATCCAAATCTCTCCTCTCGGTTATTGATTCGAAATCATATAGATTATGATAATTAGTGATCAATTAACTATCAAACATTCATACCAATATTGAATAAATCTTAATCAAGTGAAGAAGAAATCAAACTAATGCATTAATTCATGAAATATAGTTTCAAGCAATTCAATAGGAAAGCTCTAATTAAGTAATTAGCTCTTAAACATTGTCATGTCAAGAACTAATACACACCAACATAAACTGAAATAAAAACAAATAAAAGAAAAAGAACTTGAATCAAAGTTGTCTCCAATCTTGTGTTGTAGCCTCCTTTCTTCTCTCCCAAAGTAGAATTTTGAATTATGTACAAGATATAGAATAACATGCAAGGTTTTAAGGTTTTATACTTGAGAAAACTTGCACTTCAGACCCTTTTAACCCTATGAAATTCGGTTCAGAAATCAGAAATCCCGCGTCGGTACCGCGGTGCCGAAAGTACTGCAGCTTTTCAGGAAATATGGCACCGCGGTGCCATTGGCTTCCCATTCTGGTTTTTTTGATTTTTCGTTATTTTCTCGTCCGGACTTCGTCTGATTTCTTCTTACTTCCCAGGACTTCTTAGACTTCATTTCTTGGCCTTTTATTGTACAATTTCATATCAAATAAGCTCATTTCATATTCTTTTTGACATTTCTCCATTTATGATCGATGTGACTCAAAAGAAAGAAAAACGACCATAATACTATACTAAACACAAACGAAATGAGTAAAATACTAACTAAAAATGACTCAAAAAGTGTATATAAAATACACCTAACAGTTGCCATAATGACTGTTATACCTCATAGCTTCGCATTCCGTATGTCATCAATGAATACTGAAGTTCCGGGAAGAGGTATGGCCTTACAAAAGGATAATAAAGGTTTATAACTTGTTTATGAAAGTACCAAAGTATTTGAAAGTTAAACGGATCAAAGAAAATACGTTTTGATGAAAATAGGAAACTGGCGACTTGACGACACAGATGACGGATCATCAAACTATTTGACGGACTATCAAATACTCAGCCTAAGTCGTCAATCTTCCAGGAAGTTTGACTGAAAAGATTGACGAACCGTCAGAAGTTTGATGTCCGTCGAGTGTACAGTCAAATTATGGCATTGCAAAAATTTTACAGATTCATATTGGGATTCTCTAATTTAGGGTTTATTCCTCTTCAATACCAAACCCTAAGACCTCTCCTAAACCCTCTTAATCATACCCCCAACACCCTAAGTCAAAATTGAAGTTGTATCCCGTGATTATTGAATAAATTTTCATCTTCTGAGGAGTTGGTTTTTGAAAATACTGGGAGTGAGATATTTTACTATTTAGAGAATATTTTGATACTTAAAGGTAAGTTTTACCCATCTCTACTTATGATTGTGATTAATTGTCGATTTGGAGAAAGTTATGAAAAATTATCATGATCAAAACTTTGCAAAATTGTAAAATTTTCGTACTATGAATTGTTGGGTTGTTTTACTCTAATCATGAATTGAATTGGATTATGGTATTGATTGTAAATGTTATTGATTAAGGAAAGTATTGTTTAAGTAATTGTGAGGCTGAATCACACAAGACTTCTCATATAAGAAAAGTCTAAGGAATCATATATGCTAGAATTGTTAAAGAACACCTAACTGAGTTTTTATGAAAATTGAATTTTTGGATTGGAGTTGTGAGATTGAATTATATGAGTATTCTTTTTAAAGGAATTTAAGAATCGGAGGTATTCGAAGTTGTTGATAAGATACTTACATGAATCTTTCTATGGAATTTGGATTCAATATTGAAATCATTTTTTATGTGATATAGATAATCACCCGTATGAAGTGTGAATACTTGTAGGATGATTGTTGCATAAAGGACAATGTATGTTAATGATTACTCTTCTTTCTTTTTAGCATGATTAGAATGAAACGAAAGTAAATGAACGATATCCATAATGGCTTCGCTCTTAGATCTGTTAGAAGCTAACGTTCTTAACTTCCATATAATGATAGTGATCTTATCTTATGCCTTGTTGATCATTCAAAGTAAGTTATGTTGATGATGTTATTTCCATAGTGTTAATCAGAGGTGCAACGACCTTACGTCACGCTGACGAGTTTAAAAAGTATGCAATAATCCTTAAGAGGTAATCATATATATGCATTATATATCTATAATTCCATCAGAGGCTTATGACATTATATACACAACTATATAGATATGATATTCATTATATTTCCCACAGAGGCCTATAGCGTTATATACGCAGTTATACAGATATAATATTGATGGTATTGCCCATAGAGGCCTATGACATTATATACGTAGCTCATACATATATGACATAAATAATATTGCTCCCAGAGGCCTACGATGTTATATATGCGATTATACTTCATTATTCATATTCTAGCCCATAGAGGCACTCAGAGTACATGTTATATTTCCATTATTTTACCTTACTATTGTTCATTCAGTTACAGTTTCAGTTGTATCATTTTACTTATATACAGTTTCAGCCTTACATATTTAGTACATCTTTCGTACTGATGTCCTTTTTCGAGAATACTGAGTCCATGCCCGCATGTACATATAGGGATATAGATGTCTTCCTCACAGTATGACTAGACTCATCTGGAGGTTGTCATGCTCCTTTATTCCGGAGCTATGTAGTGAGATGATAGGTATGACGATATGCATATATATTTAGTTGGGTATGGCGGGGCCCTCTTCCGACCAATTGTTATCAGTATATTCTTTAGAGACTTATAGACAATGAGTTATGTGTGACAATTATGTGTGACCTTGTCGGCCTTCCCAGTAGATTTATTATACTTATGTCAGCTTTGTTATGTGTATATATATGTATGTTTTGGGCCTTTTCTGAGTGCATGTAGTTATATTCTTATTCAGTTGAGTATGTGTTAGAGGCATCGTTGACCCATGAGTTGTTGTATATCTCTCAGGTATCAGGATTGGTACGCTCAAGCCTTAGGCTCCAGTTGTAGGCCACACCTACCAAGGTTGGGGTATGACAAAGTGGTATCAGAGTAGGTCAGTCCTAAGGATATCTACAAGTCGTGTCTAGTAGAGTCATACTTACAGGTGTGTTGCGTGCCACACTTATAAACAATAGGCTACATGACATTTAATATGTTACCTTTCTTGAAAATTTAGATCGTGCGTTTGAAGTGAAGTCATAAGTCACTGAATTCCTATCTTTTTATCTTGAATTTTTCTTTCAGTAATGCTAAAATCCAAGGAAAGTACTGATAGTAGGAAGTGGGTGAGAAATGTCGTAGAAGGTACTAGCCGACAATCACCCGTTAATATAAATCCGAGGGGTATAAGAACTCCAGAAGAAAATGTAAGTTATTCTATAAAAGAAAACCCCTCCATGGATGAAAATCTGTCTATGGAGGAAGATCCGTTTGAGGATTCATCTATGGAGGAAGACCCATCTGATGTCCCAGAGAAATCACCCTTATGAGTACCCTCAATTCCAGTAGTGGTGCTAAGTTATAGGAAGGCTCGCACAATACAGAGGCCATCAGCGCAACAGTCATTTTCGTTTGGATTAGGTGTGAGTGGTCATGTGTATGCAATAACACATCCAGTTATCTACCCAGAGCAGGATCATGTTCACGTGCCCCCATAGGATAGACCTTTAGATAAACTGAGAAGCCCAATATCTTAGAACTCAGTTAACCAAGGTTCGCCCCTGATGAGTAGAAACGAGGATGAAGTGACCAGCAGACAAACCGGAAGGTTTGGGATGGACGCAGATGCTGAATAATTGATATTGAGAGAGGCTCCAGATCGAAGCTCACAGATAGAAATCATATAGATACCAGAAGATGTTGGAAGTAGTAGATCACGATGTAATTAATAATATAGAGATGGACATGATAGAGGTAGTAGACCACCCTCGTAGCTCTGATACCATGATAACTCCATTAATTGAGGTTGATAGAAGTTTCTAGTAGTTGTAGTTTAGGTAGAGTTAGGTGAGAAAGATAGCTTGTACATTGAGAGAGGAAAAAAATGGTTATAGAGAGAGAAAAATGCATAGTTTGTTATTTCATCACAATGACTTATAGTCAACAATACATTGACTAGTTTATATTTATACACATCAACAACACACTAATCATGATTAGTTAACTACAACTATCTAACTAAGTGTTAAGCTAACCATAGAGCTTGTAATTACATCTCTTAACACGGAGTTGAGAGCAAGGGGTTCATCAATACCCTTCTTCAAAATATAAAAATGTATATAGAAGGTCAAAATTTAGTTTTTATGTATATGATAGATTATGTTAAATCTCGTTAACTTTTTTAGTTCTTTAGTGAAAATTTCATATTCTGCCATTGCTCAATTGTTTAATTAGGTAGGTTTCATTTACAATAATTTAATTTATCATTACTAGTCAAAGAATTTCAACACATACAACCCATGGTGGAGAAATCACTCTAACTTTTCGTGGAGGAACGACTAGGCCCAGCAGCAACCATATCAAGGTAGTTACCAGAACCAGCAAGGACAGAATCAGGCTACCTCATCCCAGCAGTTTAGACCACCTACACAGCAGGAGAAGCCTGATGAACTGAGAGCTGCAATGCTTGCACTCACCAATTCGCAGAATCAGTTCATCTCTGAAACCAGGTCCTCTCTCAGGAATTTGGAAACACAAGTTGGGCAACTGACAAAGATGGTAACCAACAGGCCGCAGGGTGCCCTCCCAAGTAATACAAAGGTCAATCCGAGAGAGCAGTGTCAGACATTGTTGCTAAGGAGCGGAAAACAGTTGGAGCAGGTTGCTCCCCAACCCGCAGTGGTTCATGAGAAAGAGGGCGAGAAAACAGTTGAGGAAGAAAAGGAAGGGATCACTGAGGACCACCCTACAGTTGAGAAAGCTCCACCAGCACCTTTGAGGGAATACACAGATAGAATCCCTTACCCTCAGAGGCTCCAGAAGAAGGGCATAGACAAGTAGTTCTCCAAGTTCTTGAAGGTATTTAAGAAGTTGCACATTAATATCTCATTCATTGAGGCGTTAGAACAAATGTCCGCATACTTCAAATTCATGAAGGAGATACTTGGGAAGAAAATTAGGTTGGCGGATTATGAGACAGTAGCGCTGACAGAGGAGTGCAGCGCCATCCTACAAAAGAAACTGCCTCCTAAGTTGAAAGATCCATGAAGCTTCACCCTTCCCTGCACTATTGGCAACGTAACATGCAACCGAGCGCTGTGTGACTTAGGGTCTAGTATCAATCTCATGCATCTGTCTGTATTCAAGAGATTGGGTTTGGGGGAAGTCAAACCAACCACGCTAATACGCGACTAGTGGCCAAGCGTAGTGCACCCGAAGGCATAGTTGAAGATGTGCTTGTCAAGGTGGGAAAGTTCTTCTTCCCAACAAACTTTCTCATTCTTGACATGGAGGATGATGATGAAATACCCATCATTTTGGGGAGACCATTCCTTGCAACGGAAAGAGCTCTAATTGATGTGGAGAAGGGGGAATTGAGACTAAGGGTTCAGGAAGAAGAGATGATATTCAGGGTGTTCAAATATACCATTGAGTCCACAAAGAAGCAACAAGTGCTTAGCGATAAGCCTGACAACAATGGTCAGCAAGCACAGACAAAAACTTTGGAGATCATTCCTATATCTGTGAACCCACAGGCTAGTTTGAAAGCTGCAACAAAAATTCATGACATGAAGGCTGACAAACAGGTAAGTCTCACTGAACCCAATGAAAAGAAAAAGAGAAATAGAGTGAGGAAGAGGAAAATAATTTTTAAGTGGATAGGTTATGGAGTTAATTTACCCCAATGATTTGATAAAGAACTTGCGTCCGGTAGCAAGACGTTAAAGACAACGCTACTTGGGAGGCAACCCAATTTTTAAATTATGCAATTTAGTTTAATTAGAACAGTCTCACTTTTGGTGTATTTTTGTTGTGTTGTGAAGCCAGGTGAAGGAATTGGACACTAAGCACGACGATAAGGATGGAAAACACGGAATCGGAGAAGCACCGCAGTGCCTAATGTTTAGAGAGGTCGCATGAGTTTATGCACCGCGGTGCCATTATACAGAACCGCGGTGCCGAATAACCAGAGGGGCCACAGTACTTTCAGCACCGCGGTGCCATCAGGCAGTACCGCGGTGCCGGGACGAGATTTCCGAATTAAAAGACCTAAATCCCCAAATCTTTTCCCACACAAATACAAACCTTTCCTCTCTGTAATGTGGGGATCAGTGAAACTCTCTACATCTTTCAACTTTTGGGGGTGCCCTTGAGGGTATGGACTTTCTGGTTGGGGCTCAGCAATGATAGTTGGTTGTGTCTTTTCTGCAACGGGTATATGAAAGAGAAGTTCCAAGGAATCCTAAAAGGTGAACAATTGGATCTCAGTAACCTTTTTTTTTCTCTACACCAACTATCTCTCTCAATTCCTCATTATTCTCAACAGCTTGTTGTGGTTCAGGTTCTTCATTCTGCTCATCACTCCCCACAACTGTGTCGCTAGGAAACTTTTCTTGCGGTACATTTATCATCATATCCATCAGCTGCCCTATTTGTGTCTCCAATTTTTTGACTAACACCCTTGTCTCAGCCATAAACTGAGCCTGACACTTGGTGAGCGTGAGTATGCCTGCCTGCAACTCATTTTGATCTTCCTGTGGAACCTGTGGGTTAGGCTGTTGTTGATGATTCCAATGCCCCTGATAGTAGTAGTAGTCCATGTGTCCTTTTTTTTACCTACAAAATAAGAAAAACAACAAAAAGTGATAAAAAGATGCTCGCAGAACAAGTTAGGAACTTGTTCTTGGAGCAACCAAATTAGAAATAAGAATAGATAATTCGATATTGAAAGTACGTCAGTCCCCGGCAACGGCGCCAACAACTTGTTAGGCGATTAGCCACTGCTCACGCAAGTGTACGTATCGTTCACAAGTAATATAGTCTGTAAGACCGAATATCGTCCTCAGAGACTGGTTATCAAGTACCGATTATCTAAGCTTTAGTTTCTATTTGGTGAACGTTAATTTGTTTGTATTTTTATCTAATAACTAAGACTAAGTAATTTCAGAAAATAAACTAATGATGATAATACTTTGGTTTAAATCATTTATGAAGGAAATAAGACTTCCAATATCCTCAATTATCCACTTTTTTCAATCCTTAATGCAACTAGAATGACTTCTTCTTCTACGTTAAGATAGCGGTTAACTAGACTGTCTTATATTCCGGTTAGAATATATAATCGCTCAACCCGAGTGCAGAACCCTTCTATATTTTTATGATAGGATTTACTACATAGGAGGATTAAGAACAGTAACATATAATGCTACACAAGTATCGGGGTACTTTCATCCGCGATTTTAACCTATGTCTATTCAATTACAACATATCCAAATCTCTCCTCTCGGTTATTGATTCGAAATCATATAGATTATGATAATTAGTGATCAATTAACTATCAAACATTCATACCAATATTGAATAAATCTTAATCAAGTGAAGAAGAAATCAAACTAATGCATTAATTCATGAAATATAGTTTCAAGCAATTCAATAGGAAAGCTCTAATTAAGTAATTAGCTCTTAAACATTGTCATGTCAAGAACTAATACACACCAACATAAACTGAAATAAAAACAAATAAAAGAAAAAGAACTTGAATCAAAGTTGTCTCCAATCTTGTGTTGTAGCCTCCTTTCTTCTCTCCCAAAGTAGAATTTTGAATTATGTACAAGATATAGAATAATATGCAAGGTTTTAAGGTTTTATACTTGAGAAAACTTGCACTTCAGACCCTTTTAACCCTATGAAATTCGGTCCAGAAATCAGAAATCCCGCGTCGGTACCGCGGTGCCGAAAGTACTGCAGCTTTTCAGGAAATATGGCACCGCTGTGCCATTGGCTTCCCATTCTGGTTTTTTTTATTTTTCGTTATTTTCTCGTCCAGACTTCGTCTGATTTCTTCTTACTTCCCAGGACTTCTTAGACTTCATTTCTTGGCCTTTTATTGTACAATTTCATATCAAATAAGCTCATTTCATATTCTTTTTGACATTTCTCCATTTATGATCGATGTGACTCAAAAGAAAGAAAAACGGCCATAATACTATACTAAACACAAACGAAATGAGTAAAATACTAACTAAAAATGACTCAAAAAGTGTATATAAAATACACCTAACATTTGCCATAATGACTGTTATACCTCATAGCTTCGCATTCCGTATGTCATCAATGAATACTGAAGTTCCGGGAAGAGGTATGGCCTTACAAAAGGATAATAAAGGTTTATAACTTGTTTATGAAAGTACCAAAGTATTTGAAAGTTAAACGGATCAAAGAAAATACGTTTTGATGAAAATAGGAAACTGGCGACTTGACGACACAGATGACGGATCATCAAACTATTTGACGGACTATCAAATACTCAGCCTAAGTCGTCAATCTTCCAGGAAGTTTGACTGAAAAGATTGACGAACCGTCAGAAGTTTGATGTCCGTCGAGTGTACAGTCAAATTATGGCATTGCAAAATTTTTACAGATTCATATTGGGATTCTCTAATTTAGGGTTTATTCCTCTTCAATACCAAACCCTAAGACCTCTCCTAAACCCTCTTAATCATACCCCAACACCCTAAGTCAAAATTGAAGTTGTATCCCGTGATTATTGAATAAATTTTCATCTTCTGAGGAGTTGGTTCTTGAAAGTACTGGGAGTGAGATATTTTACTATTTAGAGAATATTTTGATACTTAAAGGTAAGTTTTACCCATCTCTACTTATGATTGTGATTAATTGTCGATTTGGAGAAAGTTATGAAATATTATCATGATCAAAACTTTGCAAAATTGTAAAATTTTCGTACTATGAATTGTTGGGTTGTTTTACTCTAATCATGAGTTGAATTGGATTATGGTATTGATTGTAAATGTTATTGATTAAGGAAAGTATTGTTTAAGTAATTGTGAGGCTGAATCACACAAGACTTCTCATATAAGAAAAGTCTAAGGAATCATATATGCTAGAATTGTTAAAGAACACCTAACTGAGTTTTTATGAAAATTGAATTTTTGGATTGGAGTTGTGAGATTGAATTATATGAGTATTCTTTTTAAAGGAATTTAAGAATCTGAGGTATTCGAAGTTGTTGATAAGATACTTACATGAATCTTTCTATGGAATTTGGATTCAATATTGAAATCATTTTTTATGTGATATAGATAATCACCTGTATGAAGTGTGAATACTTGTAGGATGATTGTTGCATAAAGGACAATGTATGTTAATGATTACTCTTCTTTCTTTTTAGCATGATTAGAATGAAACGAAAGTAAATGAACGATATCCATAATGGCTCCGCTCTTAGATCTGTTAGAAGCTAACGTTCTTAACTTCCATATAATGATAGTGATCTTATCTTATGCCTTGTTGATCATTCAAAGTAAGTTATGTTGATGATGTTATTTCCATAGTGTTAATCAGAGGTGCAACGACCTTACGTCACGCTGACGAGTTTAAAAAGTATGCAATAATCCTTAAGAGGTAATCATATATATGCATTATATATCTATAATTCCATCAGAGGCTTATGACATTATATACACAACTATATAGATATGATATTCATTATATTTCCCACAGAGGCCTATAGCGTTATATACGTGATTATCTGAATATAATATTGATGGTATTGCCCATAGAGGCCTATGACATTATATACGTAGCTCATACATATATGACATAAATAATATTGCTCCCAGAGGCCTACGATGTTATATATGCGATTATACTTCATTATTCATATTCTAGCCCATAGAGGCACTCAGAGTACATGTTATATTTCCATTATTTTACCTTACTATTGTTCATTCGATTCTGATTTGATTGTATCATTTTACTTATATCTGATTTGACCTTACATATTTAGTACATCTTTAGATCGATGTCCTTTTTCGAGAATCGAGTTCGTACGCATGTACATATAGGGATATAGATGTCTTCCTCACAGTATGACTCGACTCATCTGGAGGTTGTCATGCTCCTTTATTCCGGAGCTATGTAGTGAGATGATAGGTATGACGATATGCATATATATTTAGTTGGGTATGGCGGGGCCCTCTTCCGACCAATTGTTATCAGTATATTCTTTAGAGGCTTATAGACAATGAGTTATGTGTGACCTTGTCGGCCTTCCCAGTAGATTTATTATACTTATGTCAGCTTTGTTATGTGTATATATATGTATGTTTTGGGCCTTTTCTGAGTGCATGTAGTTATATTCTTATTCAGTTGAGTATGTGTTAGAGGCATCGTTGACCCATGAGTTGTTGTATATCTCTCAGGTATCAGGATTGGTACGCTCAAGCCTTAGGCTCCAGTTGTAGGCCACACCTACCAAGGTTGGGGTATGACAAAGTGGTATCAGAGTAGGTCAGTCCTAAGGATATCTACAAGTCGTGTCTAGTAGAGTCTTACTTATAGGTGTGTTGCGCGCCACACTTATAAACAATAGGCTACATGACATTTAATATGTTACCTTTCTTGAAAATTTAGATCGTGCGTTTGAAGTGAAGTCATAAGTCACTGAATTCCTATCTTTTTATCTTGAATTTTTCTTTCAGTAATGCTAAAATCCAAGGAAAGTACTGATAGTAGGAAGTGGGTGAGAAATGTCGTAGAAGGTACTAGCCGACAATCACCCGTTAATATGAATCCGAGGGGTATAAGAACTCTAGAAGAAAATGTAAGTTATTCTATAAAAGAAAACCCCTCCATGGATGAAAATCTGTCTATGGAGGAAGATCCGTTTGAGGATCCATCTATGGAGGAAGACCCATCTGATGTCCCAGAGAAATCACCCTTATGAGTACCCTAAATTCCAGTAGTGGTGCTAAGTTATAGGAAGGCTCGCCGCAATCTGAGAGGCCATGGTATAGTCATTTTCGTTTGGATTAGGTGTGAGTGGTCATGTGTATGCAATAACACATCCAGTTATCTTCCCAGAGCAGGATCATGTTCAGGTGCCCCCATAGGATAGACCTTTAGATAAACTGAGAAGCCCAATATCTTAGAACTCAGTTAACCAAGGTTCGCCCCTGATGAGTAGAAACGAGGATGAAGTGACCAGCAGACAAACCGGAAGGTTTGGGATGGACGTAGATGCTGAATAATTGATATTGAGAGAGGCTCCAGATCGAAGCTCACAAATAGCAATCATATAGATACCAGAAGATGTTGGAAGTAGTAGATCACGATGTAATTAATAATATAGAGATGGGCATGATAGAGGTAGTAGACCACCCTCGTAGCTCTGATACCATGATAACTCCATTAATTGAGGTTGATAGAAGTTTCTAGTAGTTGTAGTTTAGGTAGAGTTAGGTGAGAAAGATAGCTTGTACATTGAGAGAGGAAAAAATGGTTATAGAGAGAGAAAAATGCATAGTTTGTTATTTCATCACAATGACTTGTAGTCAACAATACATTGACTAGTTTATATTTATACACATCAACAACACACTAATCATGATTAGTTAACTACAACTATCTAACTAAGTGTTAAGCTAACCATAGAGCTTGTAATTACATCTCTTAACACGGAGTTGAGAGCAAGGGGTTCATCAATACCCTTCTTCAAAATATAAAAATGTATATAGAAGGTCAAAATTTAGTTTTTATGTATATGATAGATTATGTTAAATCTCGTTAACTTTTTTAGTTCTTTAGTGAAAATTTCATATTCTGCCATTGCTCAATTGTTTAATTAGGTAGGTTTCATTTACAATAATTTAATTTATCATTACTAGTCAAAGAATTTCATTGGATCATCATTCGTCTAAGTTTTTTATCCATCGAGTACTATTTCCGTCATTGTTTCCTAAAACTATATGTCAATAAGTGATGAAAAATCGAAACATATCGAGTAGAAAGAGAATCTGTGTTGATAATAGTATATATAAAAGATGAGAGAATACCTTAGTAATCGACGATAAACGATTAGTGAAATTTCCTTGAAAAGCTTTGCAATTGGAAGTAGCTTAACAACAAAAATGTCAAACGTTCGGATTGGTTCAACAGTTACTACTACCAAATTAATAGTAATATATTCGTTAGGTCTTGACTAGGAAACTTACTTCCTATTAATTAAACAAGATATTACGTAGAGCAGCTTCATTTTCATGACTCAAGCATATGACCTTTTTGGATTAAATTATAACCGGACTCCAAAAGTTTATCAAAACAGCTTATTTATTTCATTTATAATTGAAAAAGTTGCACTTTAGTGGGGATATGACAGGTGGTGGTATATAATATAGTCATACTAACCTTTTTAATACTATAGTTTGATGTTTACCTAGGGATGTATATTTTTAATTTTTAAGCTATTTTATATCCCTTAAATTAGTACTCCTACGTACAGAAGTTCCATGTAATCTGTACGTGTAACACCTGCATTAACATTTAATTTTTTGTTTCTTGTATAAGTGTTACTTTTACATTTCAAGTACGGGAGATTGTCTCTTGAGGGGTTGAAATTTCACAATTAACTTTTAGGTTTAACTTGCTTGATTCACATTATAATAAAGAAAGATGATGAGTAAAGTAATTTAAGTTTCCATAAAGTTGCCTTTTCTATATCAATACTGTCCATAAAATATCTAAGCACCATGATCTATCTAATTTAAGAAGAGATAACGAAAGTTACAAATGTATAATGAGAGATGTATTAAAAATATATGTTTGGTTATTTTTTAAAATCTCATCCTTATCTTTCCTACTAGAATTTAAATAACAAAGACCAAGACTATATATCGAAGTGGTTATTAAAAGTCCAATGGTAATTTTTTTTTTTTTTTTTTTGACGAAGGCCATGCATTGCTTCTTTCGAGTCTTGAGGTAAACCCCGATCGACGCAATAGCGCAATCACCGCTTAAACCACACTTGGCAAGTCGTGTGTGAGACTCCCCAAGGCAGTCGAGCGTTACTGCAGGGTTTGAACTTGTGACCAAGCTCATGTACACAATGAGGATCACTCTGCCTTGAGCCAACTCAGGGCTTCGGATTGGATGTCTAATCAGCTTGTTTTGTTTTATTTTACGTATTATGCAAACCTCATTTCACCCCTCACCCTCATCTCCCTTGACTCATCCCCGTTCCCACTCCACCTCACACAAGTAATAAAAAAGAAAGTTTAATTAATATGTACTGATATATTAAAATTTCTTTCATTATTATCAAGTCATTTGAAAGCTAATTACATGCATTTTTTATAACAAGCCGAAAACTTATGCTATTTTTTCAGTCAGATTCCTCAAACGAAAAAAGATGGTTATTGTGTGCACTCAAGGAATTTTACTGATCAATGAAGTGAGTGGATATTATGAGATCTAACTTTCAAATACTAGCGAAAGTAAAAAACATTAGACAATTTCTTCTATAGTTTGTCAAAATAAGATGTTGCGGAGACAAAATTTAAATGTGTGACCTCAAGGTTATGAGCCTTGCTCATCTTTCAGCTCTTGATAGATAAAATTACTTGAAACATGTGTCGGTGGGATGTAACATATATTAGACATCACAATTACAAAATAAAAAAAAGATTGGTTATTATGTGATCGGGCACATTGATGGGTTGATGTTACAATTATATTTATATTGATATCTTAATATTTTTGTATATTATCCTTGTATATAAGTTAAAATTCAAAAGGGAAAAAAGACATTCATATGAATGATTGAGATTAATGTAAGAAATATTCTTCCTTGATTATTTCATTTCAAAGGGGTAATATATATACCCAATAATACAATCCTAATCATATGTACATAAGGTAATAAATTATCAGAATCAAAGGTACATAAGGTAATGAATTTGAGTAAACATACACTTACCATATACAAAATATACATAATTATGACTAATTATATTTTTCCTATTCTATTACATCCCCTCAGTCGAAGCGGGAGGTCGGCGTATGCTGACTGTCTCAAAAATCTTCAAACAGACTCAGCGGAAGACCTTTTATAAAAATATATGTGATCTGATAGCGTGATGGGACATGTAAGACACGTACCTGCACACGAGAAACTTTTTCGCGAACAAAATGAATATCCAGTTATAAATGTTTAGTGCATTGATGTTGAACCAAATTTCCAGAGAGATAAATCGCACTCACATTATCACAATAAATCAATGTTGCCTTCGGAATAGGACAATGGAGATCGAGAAGAAGATTGCGAAGCCAACACGATTCAGAAACCACATTGGCAACTCTCATGTATTCTGCTTCGGCACTGAATTTAGACACAGTAGCCTGCCATTTGGATGACCAAGATATCAAATTATCACCAAGAAACACACAGTAGTCAGACATGGAACGTCTAGTGTCCGGACAGTAACCCCAATCTGCATCAGTGTAAGCAACAAGAGTGTATGTCGAAGTTGGATAAAGATGCAAGCCATGATCAAGGGTACCCTGAATATAGCGCAGAATGCACTTGAGATCCTGCATGTGATCCTCCATCAGGTTATGCATAAATAAGCAAACATGTTGCACATCATAAGAGATATCGGGTCTCGTGAATGTAAGATATTGAAAGGCTCCTGCAAAACTGTGGTAATGTGATGGATCAACATATGGTGTACTAGAAGTGGTACTCAAATTATGTTTAGTATCAACCGGAGTGGCAGACGACTTGCTGACATGTCATCCCGTTCAATAATTTCTTCTACATACTTCTTCTGAGATAAAAATAAATCACCTGAATGTGTTACAACTATCCTCAAAAAATAAATCAAACGCCCTAGATATTTCATAGCAAACTCGGAGCTGAGCAGGAACATAATAGACTTATGAAGAGCATCAAATAAAGTAGTCAATATAATGTCATCCACATATAGAAGAAGATAAGCTATATCAGGACCCTGTCGGTATATAAAGAAAGAATGATCAGACCTGCTGTTAGAAAACCCAATAGTAAAAACATAACCTGCAAACCTTTTGTACCAGGCCCTAGGAGCTTGTTTGAGATCATACAAAGATTTCTTCAGTAAGCAAACATGATCAGGATAAGAGGGGCTTTTGTAGCCCATGGGTTGGTACATGTATACCATTTCATTGAGTTCTCCATGCAGGAATGCATTCTTTACATCAAGTTGATGTTGAGGCCATGCCTTCGAAAGTGTCAGACTCAGCACCATAGTTGACGGTTTGACCACCGGATTAAAAGTCTCACCACATTCCACACCAACCTGTTTAGTTTTTCCATCACCTACAAGACGGGTTTTATGTCTCTCAAAAGTACCATCAGATTTTTATTTATGACTAAAAACCCACATAGACCGAATCACATTAACATCGAGAGGATGAGGTACGAAGTCCCAAGTCCTATTTTTAATAAGAGCATTATATTCATCATCCATAGTCATTTTCCAATTCGGGTCATGAAGAATAGAAATAGGATTACGAGGTAACGGTAATTTAGTAACATGAGTATGAAGGTTGTATTCCTTATTTGGTTTAAAAATCCATGCTGACTACGAGTGATTGGTCGTTGGGCCGGAGTTGGAGTTGGATGGACAAAGGACGTGATAACGAGCGGAAGAGGTGACTGATTGCCTGATATTGGGTATAGGCATGATGGGAAGGTACTACCCGCGGTTGGACCACTTCCCAGTGGGCCGCCAGGCAATTGGCTACCAGTGAGTGGCTCAGCTTGTCCGACAACCACTGGGCTTGGGCAATCTGGCCCAGTAGACTGGAAAGGCGGAAAAACTCATTAGATCGAAGAAGTTGGGCCTGTTTAGGAGGCCAAAGGGTGGACCAAATACGGGAGCATGCTATCAAGAAACTCATAGGTGGGTGGCATGGAACAATGTATTTTGGTAAAGAGAAAATTTGATTCATCTAACACTATGTGGCGACTCACAATTATTTCATTGGACGATAGGTCATAACATTTGTAACCACGATGGTTAGATGGATATCCCAAAAAAATACATGAAGTGGACCGAGGTTGGAGTTTATTAATAGTAGTAGATGGAACCAGAGGATAACATAAGCACCCGAATACCCAAAGATGAGAATACGATGGGTCCATAGGTATAAAATTTTAAGTGGGAATTGGTAGGCTAATTGTTTGCTATGAAGTATGTTAAGAAGATAGATTGTCATTTGTAATGTATGATGTCAAAATGATGGTGGTATGGAGGCATGGAAAAGTAGGGTTCTAACAATATTATTAATGGTTCGTATTTTTCTTTCCGCTATTCCATTTTGAGATGAAGTATGTGGACATGAGAGACGAAAAGATAAACCATTAGTTTTGCAAAAATCCCAAAATTGCTCATTATCAAATTCTCTACCATTATCACATTGAATATTTTTTAATATTTCATTTAAATTGAGTGCGGATGAATGCTCTAAAGGAAAAAAATGTGGAAAAATCCTGTGATTTTTTAGACAAAGAAAACGTCCACAAAAAAATTAGAGTAATCATCCAACATCAGAAGATAATATCACTGGCCCGTAGAGCTCAAAACAGGAGATGTTCAAATATCACTATGAATAATATCAAATGCATAACAATACGAGATTTAGAAACAACAAAAAACAACTTAACATATTTTTCAAGAGAATAAGAGTGACAAACATGAGAACTACGAGGCCTAGTACACTCAATAAATTTATTTTGTGTAAGGAAAGAAAAAATAGATGCTCCCGGATGATCCAAACGTTCATGTCATAAAGAATGAGCTAAAGATGCAAAAGTAGCTTGATATGTGGTTGTGGTGATTGGATAAAGCTCGCCCCAAATATCACATCCCATTAGACGTATCCGTCTGAAAATTCTTCACGGAAAACCCAAAATGATCAAATTCAGTAGAAACCCAATTATCAATGGTAAATTTTCTAACTGAAATCAACTTTTTAATTAATTAAAGTGCGTGAAGGACATTTTTTAAAATTAACGATGGTTCAGGGGAGACAATATTGTAATACCATAACCATGAATTGAAATTGAATGACCATTCCCGAGTATTATACCATGATTATTACTCAAATTAAAATAGGACGAAAGATTACCTTGTGAGGACGTTATATAAGAAGTTGTTCTGGTGTCCATATACCAGTTTTCATCGGGTGGTATGAGCCCAAGGATGTGCATCGCGGCTTCGATGTCTATCGGAGATGCCACTGCCGAATGGGGATGCTGCCACTGGTTCGGCAGTGGCTCAAGAACTGAAGGTTGTTGTTGCTTGGCTGCTGGCTGTAGTCTGGCCCAATTGCCAGCGGGAAATGGGCAGGGAGGCATGCCTCAAGGCCACTGTCAGACCCATGGTGTCGGCCCACTGCTTCATTAGTCTCTCGGCTGCTGTTGTTGGTCGTCGCTCCTATCGCTATTGTCGCTGCATCGGTGACTGTCACTCTTTCCACCACCGCGATCGCGATTTTTACCTCCATTATTGTCATTTCTTCTCATTATCAAATTGGAAATAATTATCATCGGACGGAGAGACAATCATGACAGAATTGGACACGACGTTCGTCTTTTTGGCAAAACCCGCTTCTTCGTGTATGAGCATAGAACGAGCTTGGTAGAATGGTGGAAGAGGGTTTATTTGGCGGCTGAGCATACCAACACCACTATATGTGTCAGTAAGACCGGCCACCATCTGTAAAATGAGCCGATTGTTAGTGACTGACGCGCCGATATTCTTGAGTTTGTCAGATAAAACCTTGAGTCGTTGGCAATATGAGGATGCATTGGGAAAATTCGCCATGTCATTGGTAGAAATATTATGCTCAAGTGTGACAGCCAGAGAATTTTTATTATCCTGGAATATGTCACGTAACCGATCTCACACCTCCTTTGTCGTGGAGTCGGGCTCAAGAATTGTATGCAACAAGTCAGTGAAAATCGTGACATAAATTCATTGGAGAAATGTTCCATAAAGGGTCACCCATAATTCTTTTTCATCATCGATTTTGGCACCTTCCCTTGTCATTCTTCGAGGAGATGATATGATGAATAACTCGGTGTGACCTACAGTGAATTTTGAAAAGTTTTGCCCACATCGCATAATGGACGTTTTTCATCTCAAAAGTGATGGAGATGTGAGACTTAATATTGGAGATCGCTAGGGCCGGGTGAAAATTTGATTTGGAGTCCGACATGGCATACGAAACAAAGAAGATGAAGGAAAAAGATAAAATAAAAAATTTAGGATTTAGGATTTTTCCTAGACTTTTGATACCATGTAAGAAATATTCTTCTTTGATTATTTCATTTTAAAGGGGTAATACATATACCCAATAATACAATCCTAATCTTATGTACATAAGGTAATAAATTATCCTAATCCCAAATACATAAAATAATGACATTGACTAAATATACACTCATCATATACAAAATATATACAATTATGACTAAATATATTTTTCCTATTCTATCAATTAAGTTAAAGTAAGATCAGTGGGACATTCATTATTGCCACCATTGTCTACTTATATAAAGGCTTCCATTAGCCTTACTGGATTGCTCTGTGGGTCTATGGTGTTCTGTTGTACCCAATATGTATCCGTGTCTATCACTAGTGTCTAGGCTGTAAAGATTATCTCTCCACCTAAACGAAAATTCCAAGTCTTATCAAAAACCTATTAATTCCACCTTCTTTGCACTTGCAATTTTGAAACAAATCACCCTTTATACAGTAGCCTTAAGTTGTTTTATATCCCTGTCCATGGCAACGTTGATAGCCAATAGATTGTCAGAGAAAAGAAGCAAATTGGTCAAAACTGCAATATTAACCATGGAGCTTCTTCTCTTATTAAAAGGACTTATATCTACTTTCTTCATGGTCAAAAAAGCTATTAGTCCTCGTTACTTATTCAACATGGCTCTCGTTAATTTAAGTGAAATCTTGAATTTCTTGAAGAGTTTCTTGTACTCTCCGCTTTATATTTGCATCTTCATCAACTCTATTATCATCCTTATTTTGACTTTCTCCAAATTTCACCACCCAACAATGGACTTTCTCAATGTGTTTCTAGATGAAAAGCATGTTAATCATGATGATATTCAGATTCAGCCACAAGCACCAGAACATAATGAAATTAAAGAAGACAATATGCCGAATAGAACCAATTCTGTTATTGCAATGGACGCCATTATGTCGTTTTTCAGCCGTTATAATTCGGATCCTGTTTTAGAAAATACTACTACTATTGAAGATGAAATCCCCTGCTGTGTGAAAGACATTGAAATTGATTGTGTAACAAAATTGTCAACTCCGTTGACTGAGGCCCGTGAAATCGTTAGGCCATGGTCACAAAATCCACCTCATGAAACAACCACAAGAACCAATAATCAAGAAAATATTGAACAAGATGAATTATTAGAGGATAATGACTCGTTGGACGCGACATGGAAGGCGATAACAGGAGGAGGAAACAATAAGAAAAAGAAGAAACAAGTATTGAAGAAGGGCGAGACATGGCCAATGGAGCCGGTGACATCGGCACAAAGCATTGGATCAAAGGGCTTGTTGCCATCAGTAGCTACAGCATGGAAAGGCTTGAGAAAATCAGTGACATTTAACGATGCTTTATCGGTGTTTCGAAAAGGGGGATTAAGAGGGGATTTTTCTGTTACTGCAGAGGAATCCAACAGGAAATTTGATGATTTTATTAAGAAGATCAACCGTGAGAGATTGCTGCAGAGGCAAGAATCTTTCAATAATAATATGCTAAATCGGGCACGTTAACTAGCTAGAATTACTAGTATATGAACAGTTGAACACTAATTTAGTAAATGTTGTACAGGGCAAATTAAAGCCATCGAGTGAAGAGTTTCTTCTTTCTTTTTTCCTTTCAATTTTAACTAGTAATGTACTGTACTAGCTAGTACTACAGCTTGCATCTTTTTGCGGGTGTTTTGAACATTTTAGGACAGATTAGTTTTACCTTGGTTGTTTCAGTGAGATTACACTAGCTACTTTGTTGTCTTTGTATATTAATTTTATTATGGAAAATAACTGTGTAAGTCCTAATTAGAAAACCATCTATGTGTAAGGGTGTATTTAGAAGGAAGGAAAATACTTTTTTCAGAAAATAAGTAATTTTCTTGCTTAGTTCCTCATTTGTTTTCATTAAGAGTAAGATGTCTGAATCTGAATAATTATGATGTTGTCTCTAAATCTAAATACTAAATAATTAAGATTGTTTGTTTTTCAACATTTGAATATGCATAATGTATTTATTTAAACATAATAAATATATCATTCAAATAACTAAATATTAGAAATAAATATAAATTTAATAAAATAAATTATTATTTAATAAAAAATGAAATATTTATGTTTGCTAGTGATGGTGGAGGTGGTTGTGTAGTGACTGGCATGATGGTGGCGGTTGGTAGTGGTGGTGATGATGGAGTTGGTTGATGTTAGTAATTATCGGTGGTGATGGTGGCACTACAAGAAGAAAGCATTTGTCAATTACATTTTTTGTTGTCATATATTAGATGTTGTCAAAGTACTTTTCGCAATAACAAAAGTGTTGCATGTCGTTGCAATAACATCCGATGCAAGAAGTTTTCACAATAATAAGTCTTTTTTTGTTGCCATTTACATTTTTTAGAAATAATATATTAATTTTTTATTGTCATTTATGTTTTTTAGTAATAATATATATATTGTTGCTAAAGTTTAGCTGTCAATTCTTCTTGTAGTGTGGTTGAAGAATCTGTGGTGGTTGACAGTGTTGGTCGTAATTGAAGGCAGTGCTAAAATAAGATGGTAAAGGTGGTTGGTAGTAAGTATTGACTGCAACGGTTGTAGTGACGGCAGCGACAACGGTTGTTGAAATAAGTATAGTGATTGAGTTGGTAGGTGTGTTAGCAACTGACAATATTGGATATCAGTGATGATGGTTGGTGATGGTGGTAGTGGTTGTTGTGACAACTAAATATGGTAATGATGGTGGATGGGGTTGAGGTAGGGGGTATGGGTAGGTGGGTATGGGTAGGTGGGTGGGGTGGAGGTGGTTGTGATGGTAGAAATGGTTAGTGGTGGTGGGGTTGGGAGTGGCATTGATTGTGATGGTAGAGGTAGTTAGTGGTGGTTGGGTGAGGGTTAGGTGAGGTGAAAGTGAGTGGTGGGTGGGGGTTGAATGGGGTTGGGAGGGTGGGGGTGGGGATGGAGCGGGTGGTTGTGAACAGAGTGGTGGTAAAAGTTATTCATATAAATATACCTCTTAATGATATTAAGATTTTATTCAAAATTTTAATGATTGAGACTTATTCATACCAAATAAGTGCTTAGATCTTAATATAAACAAATGCACTTAATGTCCTGTCAGGCGATTTCCACGCGCTTAACGCAAGTGTATGTATCGTCTCAAGTAGTATAGTCTGTAAGACCGAATATCGTCTTCAGAGACTGATTTCTAATTACCGTTCATCTATTTTTTGGTATCTATTTGGCGATCGATAATTGAGTTTGAGTTTTGGTTAACTACTAGAATAATTGCAAGAATTAATTAAACTATTTAAGTTGTAATCAGATTATGAAGGGATTAGGGCTTCCAATTTCCTCGACTATTCACTCTATTCAATCCTTAATGCGACTAGAATGATTCTCCTTCTTCGTTAAGATAGCGGTTAACTAGACTGTCTTATATTCCGATAAGGATTTATAATCACTCAACCCAGTGCAAAACTCTTCTATATTTCTATGATAGGATTTACTACATAGGAGGATTAAGAACAGTAACCTATATGCTACACAAGTATCGGGGTACTTTAGTCCGCAATTTTAACTTATGTCTATTCTACAGCGTATCCAAATTTCTCCTCTCGGTTCTTGATTCGAAATCATATGAGTTATGATAATTAGTGATCAATTAACGATCAAGCATTCCAATCAATTATTGAATAGATCTTAATCTAAGTGAAGAAGAAATCAACTAATGCATTAATTCATGAAAACGAGTTTCAAGCGACTCAATGGAAAACCTTAATTAAGAGTTTAGCTTCTAGCCATAGTCAAGTGATTCCAAAGGAAAGCCCTAATAAAGTGTTTAGCTCCTAGCCATAGTCACGCTAAGAACTAACACAATATCCAAAGAAAAGAAAAGAAATTATTGCGAACTAAGTCTCCAATTGTAGCCTCCCTTGTTGTCTTGTGTTGTGCTATGTTATAGAATGACCAACCTCCCCTCTAAGAATCATTCCTAGGGCTTTTGTACCTATCAAATTTCGTGCCCTATGGATCAATTTGTCCTTTGCCAATTAAAACTCGGAACTGTATTTTACTTACCGGCGTCGCGGCCCTGCTGACTGGCACCGCGGCGCTGCCTGGCTTTTGTCCGGGTCTTCATTTTCTGTCCTTTCCTGCCTCGGATTCCTCCTTTTATGCCCCTTTTTCATTTCTTTTCGTCATTTTGCCATTTTGGACCGCTGTAACTCAAAAGAAAGAAAAACAAACCTAATAATATACTAAACACAACAAAACGAGTAAAATACTAATTAAAATGACTCAAAAAGGGTATATAAAATATGCCTAACAAACCCCCAAATTTGAACTTTGCTAGCCCTCGAGCAAAGAACAAAACAAAACAAAGAAATAAAAATCAAAAGACTCAAAGACTCAGGTCAAGAAGCTGCACAATGTCACTTAGAAACACATGAACGTTAGTTAGGATAATATGCAGGAATAGATGTATCATGCATTTAACAATCTAGAATTTCAAGTTAGATATTTCGCAGATTCATTTCAGTCACAATCACTGGAAGCATGAATGTCTAACCTATGCATGTCAGTTTCATTTTATTTTTCTCAAAGTAATATAGCTTGTTCACTTGTTATTCTCCACTAATCATGGACATATATACTAGGGATCATCGGGACTTTTTAGGGTTGTAATGTAAGTTTAGGCAGGGGTAGATAAGATTAGGAATTTAGGCTCAATTACGTACCATAAGCGTTTTTCATTCAACTTTTTTCTCCTTCTCTGCGGTATTCTTTTTAGTTCATACCCATTAATCCCCTTTCTCTTTTAGTTGATATCATAACACACATTCACATTGGCACCCCCAAACTTAAGCTTTTCCATATTTTAATTGGGGTGCATAATTTTCGCTCTCTTTTATATTTCTTTTTCACTCTCATCTCTATCATCAATTATTGCTTATGGCACATAAGAGAATCTGGGGTGTCAAAGAAATATGTTTTTATTTTAGGTTTAACGGGGCTGACTAGGGATACATTTAAGTGCAAGGTGGAAAATGATTGGTAAGAAGGGCCCTCCATCTGAATCCTCCCCCTAACATGTACATCCTAATTATTTTGCCTCAAATAACAAGCACGCAAGACATTTTTCGCAATTGACATACACAGGTTAAGCACAAAATATTCCAACTAATCAGATTTTTAAGAATCTTTGGCATATTTAACTTAAGCACACAGATTTTTGCATATCATTCCATTACATTATCATACTTAATTCACTAGGAGTTTCAAGAAACTACAGCATGCGTGATTATAAAAAAAACATTTGACTCATATAAACACAAAGACTCAAAAACACAAATAGAATAACCCCCCCCCCCCCCCCCACCCAAACTTAAACTACACATTGTCCCAAATGTGTAAGACTCAATAAATAAAAG
The DNA here is from genome assembly GCA_029844215.1 of Przewalskia tangutica. Taxonomy (NCBI): domain Eukaryota; kingdom Viridiplantae; phylum Streptophyta; class Magnoliopsida; order Solanales; family Solanaceae; genus Przewalskia; species Przewalskia tangutica. Next base: position 94,868,557 of record CM056732.1, on the reverse strand, counting down.
GAATGACTTACAGACATTAGTGGTTCAAAATGACGGTGGTGGCGGCGGATACTGCATTGACCGTTGGTTGAAAATGGTGATTAAGTCATTGACGCGATGACTCAGGTCTTGATGCTCTTGCATCATCTGCTGTTGATTTTGCATCATGCTCTCATGGTTACGCAGCATCTGTTGTTGATTTAGGAGTATCTGTTCCATGATTGGCACTGGAGGTTCCAAGGCTAAAGGAGGTTGGTGGTAGCTTTGCCCTGGCTCATAATGTGTGGTTGCCGCAGGCTCTGGCTCCTCTTGCTCCATTGCAGTTGTGTCTGCTCCACCCTTTTCTCAACCTCGTCTCATATCCCCTGTATTCACAGGGTCTGGGTATGTATGTACTAGACTGTATGTAATGGGCTGCAGAGTCTTCTCAAGAATGTCTGTGGCGAATGTTGGGACTCTGTGCCTAGCACATAGTGCAATGATGAAAGAACCATGTCCCAACCCGCCAGTGGTAGTCAATCTACTGATGTCCACAATACTCTGCGCTATCTCTATTCCAATGTTAATAGTCAGGCCCCTCATGATGCCAAAGATGAGCTTGATTCTGTCTGTCGATACGTTAGTAAAATGAGTCGATGGAATCAAGCATGCACTTACGAAATATAGCCAAGCCTTGACTACTCTATTGAACTGGCACCTGGCAAGTCCTCGGCCCCCGCTGCGGGAATAACGAAACTGTGCGCCTTGATAACATAGGGTCCCCACAATTGTCTCCCAGTGTATGTGGTTTGCATTCCTAGATCAGGTTCTGAAATTGGTCGGATAGTTGCCCTGGTCTTCAATATCAGATGTCCCAAACATAGCATTCACTGCTTCAGCACTAACTGGAACATGACGCCCTCTTACGAAGCATCTCCCATTGCTTTGTTCTGGGTAGTTGGCGTAAAATTATCTCACCAAGCTGACATTCTGTTGTGGAATATCTTCATTATCGGCAAACCTCTCCCACTCATTAGATTCAATCACAGCTCTAATGGACTCATAAACATCATCCTCATTGAGTGGTTCGGCTAGATAATCCATCACTCGCTCCTGTATCACTGTCCTACTACTTATTTTGTTGTACCAATCCTCCGCATTCCGGTTGGTGAATCGGGTAACATCATGATCTGGGACTGATGAAGATGAGGTAGTTCAGGTTGTTCTTTTTCTTGAAGTCATTATTGAAAGTTGTTGGAAAATTTTCAGCAGCGTTTCCTTTGTTTCTTTGAGATTTCCCAACAATTTTTCACTCCATACCGCAACAATAATCAAGCAACACCAAACTACAACTGCAATACACTCACAAATACAACACAATACACCACAAACCACACACTACACAACAACACACACTACACAGCAACACACACAGCAAAAACACACAGTCCACCAACACGCCGCAACCCACACTAAAGTTCACATCCAATTACCCACAAATCACAATCCCAAGTTGCAAGCAACAACCCAAGGGTAAGGTTCCAATTAGTTACATTTTTGACGAATCTTGTCGAAATTTCCCTGGCCCAAGTGAGTTGAATGATTGTGGAGAAGGTTGGAAGGTTTTGGTGGTGATAGTGTGTTTGATTTGGAAGAATTTAATGGAGTTTGTGGAAGATTCTTGTGTGTGGGAGAAAGGATGTTTGGTATTTTTAGAGAGGGGAAGGTTTATGTTTGATTGTGGGAGAAGATTGGAGATTTAGGGATTTATATTATGAAAACCCGTCCGCGCGGCCTGCAGACGGCTCGCGGCTCCCAAACTCTGCTTCTCGAACTTTAGTGCGCGACCACGCTTCTGGCGCGCCGGCGATGCACCGATTTTCTTCCTTCCATATTTTTCCGTGCTTCGTGTCCCATTCCTTCACCTGTCATTACAACACAACAAAAATACCACAAGTGAGATTGTTCAAACAAAACTAAATTGCATAAATTAAACCTTGGGTTGCCTCCCAAGCAGCGCTGTCTTTAACGTCTTATAGCCGGACGCAAGTTCCTTATAAAAAATCATTGGGGTAATCTAACCCCACAACCTATCCATTTCAAAATCAACCTCCTCTTACGTACTCTATTTTTCTTTTTCACAAGAGGGGGCTCAGTAAGACTTACCTCTTCGACGGCTTCCATGGCATCAATATTTGTTTCAGCATTCTTGCTGACCTGTGGGTTCACCTCTGTAGGAATGATCTCCCTAGCTTTGGCTGTCTTTGGCTGAATCATGTGTCTCATTGTCTTGTGCGAAACACTTGTTGATGGCTTTGGATTCAATGGTGGATTTTAACACCTTGAATACCATCTCCTCTTCCTGGACCCTTAGTCTCAGTTCTCCCTTTTCTACATCAATTAGGGTTCTCCCGGTTGCAAGAAATGGTCTCCCCAAAATTATGGGTATTTCATCATCTTCTTCCATGTCAAGGATGAGGAAGTCTGCTGGGAAGAAGAACTTTCCCACCTTGACAAGCACATCTTCAATTATGCCTCTGGGGTGCACCACGGTTCGATCGGCCAACTGCAAATTTACTATGGTTGGTTTGACTTCCCCCAAACCCAATCTCTTAAATATAGACAGATGCATGAGATTGATACTAGCCCCTAAGTCACACAGGGCCCTGTTGAATGTTACATTGCCAATAGTGCAGGGCAAGGTGAAGCTTAATGGATCCTTCAACTTATGAGGCAATTTCTTTTGCAGAATGGCGCTGCACTCCTCTGTCAAAGATATTTGCTCATAATCCGCCATCCTTCTCTTTTTTTCAAGTATCTCATTCATGAATTTAAAGTATGTTGACATTTGTTCTAGTGCTTCAATGAATGAGATATTTATGTGAAGTTTCTTAAATACCTCCAAGAACTTGGAGAAATGCTTGTCTATTGCATTCTTTTGTAACCTCTGAGGGTAAGGGATTCTATCAACTTATTCCCTCAAAGGTGCTGATGGAGCTTTCTCCACTGTAGGGCGATCCTTAGTGACACCCTCCTTCTCTACCTCAACTGCTTTCTCACACTCCTTCTCACTTACCACTGCGGGCTGGGGAGCACTATCCTCCAACTGTTTCCCACTCCTCAACAACACTGCCTGACATTGCTCTCTAGGATTTACCTCTGTATTGCTTGGGAGAGTGCCCTGCGGCCTGTTGGTTATGATATTTTCAAGTTGCCCAATTTGTGTTTCCAAGCTCCTGAGAGAGGACCTTGTTTGAACATGAACCGGTCTGCGGGTGGTGAATGTAATCACGACTCTCGATTCATCGTTTTCCTGTTGTATATGTCACGACCCGACCCCGGGCCGCGACTGGTGCCCTACCTAGGCACCCGTACAGGTATACATCAGAGATAATCAGCGAAACATACATGAAACTTATAAAATAAATCAACAGAAATAAAATCAATAGGTTAGCCGATAAGGCTACCTCCCTGGACATATATATACATAACCGAAGCAGTTGCCTTATTTCCTTTACAAACTGACCCACAATATGTGATTACATACCTCTAAGAGTTTTAACATAACAACTGTGGCGGGACAGGGCCCCGCTATACCCCTGAATATACATGAATCTACAACCTCAGGGGAAACCGTACCAAAAGATAAGCCTACGGAGTAAATGGAGCTTTTTCCCAAAACTGAACCGAGATCCTAAGAGCAAGGATCACCAACCTATGTACCTAATACCTGCGGGCATGAACGCAGGGCCGAAGAAATTCGATAACAACAATTTAATATGGAACAAAAATAAGATACAGTAAACAAATCATAACTATACAAAAGAATGACAGGGGCAAGTATATAAAACTAAATACTTCCTAACGTGTCATTACTATCTCGTGAACTTAATCGTACCTTATTATCTTTTCCCATTTTTACATAAAAGTTATAGTCACATTCTTATGTACATGCTTAGGAAAAATCGTCAAGTTCATTACCATATAACTTACTTACCTTGCATAACATAAATCCGGCCCTTTATGGAGGGACGCCTATACTGCCCGGCTCAATCTGGGACGCGATATAGTCAAATAAGTCTGCCCATAAAGGTATACTGCCCGGCCCAATCTGGGACGCGATAATGTCATATAGTCTGCCCATAAAGGTATACTGCCCGACCTATTCCTGGGACGCGATAATGTCATATAGTCTGCCCATAAAGGTATACTGCCCGGCCCATTCCTGGGACGCGATAATGTCATATAGTCTGCCCATAAAGGTATACTGTCCGGCCCATTCCTGGGACGCGATAATGTCATATAGTCTGCCCATAAAGGTATACTGCCCGGCCCATTCCTGGGACGCGATAATGTCATATAGTCTGCCCATAAAGGTATACTGCCCGGCCCATTCCTGGGACGCGATAATGTCATATAGTCTGCCCATAAAGGTATACTACCCTGCCCATTCCTGGGACGCGATAATGTCATATAGTCTGCCCATAAAGGTATACTGCCCGACCCATTCCTGGGACGCGATAATGTCATATAGTCTGCCCATAAAGGTATACTGCCCGGCCCATTTCTGGGACGCGATAATAATTATTTGCATAACATTTTTCAACCCTCTTCTCACTTCTTCTTAAGTCGTTATAACAACTTCCCATAAAGCTATTATAGCAACCTAAATTAGAGAACTTAAGGCACTTTTTATTTCTTATTACTTAAGGAAAATTAAACCCAAAAGTACTACGTACATACATACTTAAAAGAATCTTTAAACTCCTTCTCTTTTTTAAATCCATAAACTTCTTCTTTTGAAACTCAAGTCTCTTAACTTTTGAAATAAAACATAGAAACCATACTTTTTAAATTAATTCCTTTCTTCTTTTAAGAACCAAGTCCCATAACTTGAAAAATAAAGTCTCTTAACCTTTTCAGAAATCAAGGTTCATAGTCTTAAAACTTCATGACATAAAACTCTTTAAATCAAGTAACATATACTTTTATGAGTTGTGAATAGGTTATACTTATTTATAACGATCTTATTAAAGCAGTCATGATCTAGAAAATGTAATACAATTTTGTCTTATATTAGCTTCTATGCAGATGGAGAATTCTACTCATTTTAATTTAATTGATTGTCGATACATTGTTTTTTATTAACACTGCAATGGCTTGTTCGATACCTATTCTCATTCGTGCAGTAACTTAGCAAAGTCAACTCGACTCCAAATACTTCCTAACGACTCTTACCAACATCCCCCATAAGACTTGGTAAGAACTTAGGATAACTTAGACATAACTTTTACATAGAGTAAATCAACATACATACCTCTTAACTTCTAAGAGTAGAAGGAATCATGAAATAACACCACATGTATATTTCATACATAGAATCATGCCAAAAGAAGGAAGAGGTTCACATACCTCGCGACGATTATCGACAAGTAGCAAAATGCTCCAAAGTACTATAACCTTGCTAGCTTTTCCACCCTTCAAGTAGAATACTCTACTCGTAGTACTTCAACCTATAAGGGTCATAATATGTCTATTAACCTCTAGCTTCAAACGTAGAATATTCTAAGTGCAAAGTCACTAAATTCTACGGAAAATCGGACAGCACTTCCTTTGTTTCTACATACTTTTCCACCTTTTCCAAGGCCAAAATTTAACAACCAAACACGCCACATTTAATGCCCAATAATTCAGCTATCCAAAGGGTATTACACGCCTTAACAGGACGTGTAAAATTCTGCCCCACAATAATACAAAACAATTCAATAATTCCATGTCATTCTCGGCTACAACAACATTAATTCTCCTTCAATTCCTTTTCAATCCAAGTTGTTATTCTAACATGTTATATAGTCGCAATCAAGTATAACAATTATAATCCCTTCTTATACAACATGCGACGACTAAAACTAATAGCCAAATTGAATTACAATCTCAAAGACTAAACTTGCTAGTTTCGGATTAGTGGTTCCAATATTCATAACATTTATAAATATCCACAATATAAATCACATGATCATTTCTAACTTATCATAACATGGAATCTTTAATTACAATAGTAAAACGAAGATTATTACCTCTTTAAGCCCAAATCTTATCCAAAACCTAAAGTCGATCCTTAGAAACTTCAACTCCTCTTCTTGACGTTCCAAACCGCTATTTGCAACCCTTAGAAGTTCACAATTAACTTCTCTTCAATTTCCAACTTCAAAGTTGAAGAACACCTTAGGTTTTCACCTTGCGACTAACGTAAAAACGTGGTTTTCCGGGATTTTTCTATTGAGATATCCTTACAATACCTCTAGGAACCTTAGTTTAAAGTATTGGGATTATTGAACCACAAACGAAAAAAAATTCTTCTTGGAATGGAGCTTGGCCGAGACCACCTTAAGGCTAGCACAATATTCTTGGAAATTTTTCTAAGTATGGAACTTGTCTTGCAATATGGATGAATATATAAAACATTGGAGGGTCTAGATTAAAACATATGGGTGGCTTGGATGAATGGAATTAAATATCAAGCCAAGTTGGGCTCTTTGACTTAGTCAATAATGTCAAGCTTGGACTTTGCAAGACTTGATCATCTAGCTTTGGGTCAAATGACCATTTAGTCCATGACTAAATCGCCCAAGACCAACTTAAGGGGGTGACACGTGTCGCCCTCCGATTCATCGCAATATTTCGTTTCCCGACATTTCCATAATTCCGATAAATTTTTACTAGTCTCAAATCTTATCATTTTTTAGTTCATACGTACATTCTTATAAACATGTCCTGGAAATACGGGGTGTAACAGTATAGGTGGTCTAAACTACTGGGATGAAGTGACCTGATTTTGTACCTGCTGGTTCTGGTAACCACCTTGATATGGTTGCTGCTGGGGTTGATCGTTCCTCCATGAAAAGTTAGGGTGATTTCTCCACCCTGGGTTGTATGTATTGGAGTTATACAGCCGCTGAAAATTCTCAATTGTCTGCACCTGCTCCATTGGCACATTATTGGGATCCACCATTGTACATCTGTCAAAGGAGTACGACCCACCACAAATCTCACAATTAACCGGCACTGGACTGCATTCACAGACATAGTGTTCTGCTGCAGTTGCTTCGTAATAAGGGCCACCTGTGCATTCAGGGCACTGATGGCATCTAGTTTATGTATGTCCATAGCCTTCCTGCTGGTCACTGACCTGTCGTCTGTCCCTTGATGATTGTTAGCAGCCATATCTTCCAGTAACTCATGTGTCACATTAGCACTTTTTCTCATGAAAGCACCTCATGCTGCCGCATCAATGATGATACGCGTAGTACCACTTAGCCCATTATAAAAAATGTGGACCAGCATCCACTTCTCTATGCCATGATGTGGGAATTTCCTTTGCAGATCCATAAATCTCTCTCACGCATCATATAGTGACTCAACATCCACCTGGTAATAATTGTTTAACTCTCCCCTTAACTTTGCAGCTTTTGAAGGAGGGAAGAACTTTTTTTGCAAGAAACTTTTGGGCTAGGTCCTGCCAGGTGGTGACGGAGTTGGCAGGAAGTGAGTTCAACCAGCTCTTGGCCCTGTCCCTAAGTGAGAACGGAAAGAGCCTCAGTCTAATGGCATCGTCAGTAACGCCATTGTACTTGAAAGTGGCACACAGCTCCAGAAAGTTGGCAATGTGTATGTGGGGGTCTTCACATGGCAATCCCTCAAACTGTACTGTGTTCTGTACCATGCTTAAGATGGCTGGCTTGATATCAAATTTGTCGTCTCTATTCCTGGGAGCCTGATGCATGTCTGTGCACCAGTAACCGTGGGCAAAACATAATCTCTCAAGCTCATTTCTGCAGGTGGTGGGACTTGTCCCATGGCAGCCGGTACCTCATTATTCAACCCATCGTTAGGTACCCCGTTATTGTTCTGCTGATTTTCCATGGCTAGTAAATTAGCAATTCTTTTCTCACGCCTGTTTTGCTTGCACAATTTTTCGATTTCAGGATAGAAGGGAATAAGTGTATATGCTCCTCTCCTTCTTCGCATACACTAGATTCCTGAATTCGATCAAAATCAACAAATAAAATCAAGGCAACAGGGTTCTAATAGTAAAAATAAAAATAAGGCCAAATTAAAAATAAAAATAGATGGTTCGATATTAGAAGCACGCCAGTCCCCGACAACGGCGCAAAAACTTGTCAAGCGATTTTCATGCGCTTAACACAAGTGTACGTATCGTCTCAAGTAGTATAGTATGTAAGATCGAATATCGTCCTCAGAGACTGGTTTCTAATTACCGTTCATCTATTTTTTGTATCTATTTAGCGATCGATAATTGAGTTTGGTTTTTGGTTAACTACTAGAATAATTGTAAGAATTAATTAAACTATTTAAGTTATAATCAGATTATGAAGGGATTAGAGCTTTCAATTTCCTCGACTATCCACTCTATTCAATCCTTAATGCGACTAGAATGATTCTCATTCTTCGTTAAGATAGCGGTTAACTAGACTGTCTTATATTCCAGTTAGGATATATAATCACTCAACCCAGTGCAGAACTCTTCTATATTTCTATGATAGAATTTACTACATAGCAGGATGAAGAACAGTAACCTATTATGATACACAAGTATCGGGGTACTTTCGTCCGCGATTTTAACCTATGTCTATTCAATTACACCATATCCAAATCTCTCATCTCGGTTCTTGATTAGAATAAGTTATGACAATTAGTGATCAATTAACTATCAAGCATTCAAACCAATTATTGAATAGATCTTAATCTAAGTGAAGAAGAAATCAACTAATGCATTAATTCATGAATAAGAGTTTCAAGTGATTCCAAAGGAAAGTCCTAATAAAGTGTTTAGATCCTAGTCATAGTCACGCTAAGAACTAACACGAAATTCATACATAAACTGAATTAAAACTAAAGGAAGAAAATACTTAGAAATAAAGTTTCCAATGGTAGCCTCCAATTTGCCTTGAGTTGTGTTGTGTTGTAGAATGAACACCTCCTTCCAAGAATAATCCCTAGGGCTTTTATATCTATCAATTTTCGTGCCCTATGGACCAATTCGTCCTTTTCCAATTACAACTCTTCGAATCGATTTTCCGTCACGCGCCATGATCGCAGGCGTCATGAGCCAATGTTCTGCGGGTGCTCCATAGTTCTGGCACCGCGGCGCTGCTTGGCTTTCGTCCGGGTCTTCAATTTCTGCCTTTTTCGGCCTCGGATTCCTCCTTTTATGCCCCTTTTTCATTCCTTTTCGCCATTTTTCCATTTTGGACCGCTGTGACTCAAAAGAAATAAAAACAAGTCTAATACTATACTAAACACAATAAAAATGAATAATATACTAATTAAAAATGACTCAAAAGGGTAAATAAAATATGTCTAACATCAACTGAAGTGGACAAGTTAAATAGTCATTTCGGTTTGGAAATGTCATGCATAGCACGGGTTTCCATTGTCCGTCGGGGTGCTGCGGGGTGTTGGACGGGTGTTAAGTGTAGTTTAGTATGGTTTTAGAGTCTGTTTTAGGGAGTCTTTTATGTGTTTTTAGTAATGTTGTACCATGTTATGCGCTGTGTTTAGTATTTTTAGGTCTTAAGCGACTCGGATGGGATATGACGAATCTAAGAAGAATTTGGCTAATTTGGAAGGATAAAAGTGCACAACGAACCCCAAGCAATCAACCAAAGAAGTCCAGGGGAGAATAGAAGAAATCTGGCGAAAATCCGGATGAAAAATGATCAAGAGCCGCGGCACTGGGACCAGGAGCCGGTGCACCTGAAAGGCAATAGCTGGAAAGAAAATTTACCGTCGAAGGCGCCGCGGCGCCTGGAAGCTGAGTTGTGGCGCCTGACTTTCAGTGAGCCTAGTTACTTTTTCCGAATTAGCGCTGCGACGCCTGGCTGAGGCTCGCTGCGCAGACGCGTATTTTTGCGGGAAAAGGGCCGAATTTTAAAAGGTTAAAAAAAGGTCCAAAACGGGATTTTCTTGAAATATAAACCCTGGGATTCTTAATCATCAGCGATCATAATTTGGGAGAGGAAGAACGGAGGCTAAGAACACGATTAGAAACATCTACATTCAAGTTCTTTTTCTTTTCTTTATTTTAATTCAGTTTATGTTGAATTTGTTAATTGGTTCTTAGCATGTCTATGATCTAATTACTTTATTAGAGTTTTTCTTCGAATCGTTTGAAACTCTTTCATGAACTAATGCATTGTTATTGATTTATTCTTCATATGTTAAGATCTATTCAACTTGTGTTGAATGTATGATAATTAACTGGCAATTATTCTCATAACTTATATGATTTCAAATCGAGATCTGAAAAGGAAGATTTGAATATGCTATAGTTGATTAGAGATAGGTTAAAATTGTGGACGAAAGTACCCCGATACTTGTGTAGTAAATAATGTTATTGTTCTTAATACTCATGTGTTGTAAAACTTATCATAGAAATATAAAAAGTTTCTGCATAAGGTTGAGTTTTTATATGTCCTAATCAGAATATAGAACATCTTCGTTAACCTGTTATCTTAATAAGAAGAAGAATAATTATTCTTGCATTAACAAGTGAAAGTGGCTAGTTGATGAAATTGAAAGCCCTAATTCCCTTCATAACTGTTTTAAACCCAAGTATTATCATCTTAGTTTATTATTGTTTATTTCTTAGTTTAAAACCCAAACACTTATAAACGGTTACCAAATAGAAACTAAAGATTAGCTAATCGGTAATTGATAAATCAGTCTATGTGGACGATAACTCAGTCTTACATATATTTATTACTTTAAGCGCTACGTTCACTTGCGTAAGCATATAAAAAAATCGCAACAACGACATCGGGTAGGGGTGTCGAAGTGGGGTAGCGGGATCGAGAATTTGACTGGGAGTGAGGCGGTGGGGTCGAGAGGAAGCGACAACGGGAAAGGGGGCGAGGAAACTAGCCGAGGGGCGGCGGCTGAATCGGAAAGTCGGGAATGACACGGATTTCCATTGTATGTCTGGGTGCCATTGGGGGTTGGACGGGATTAGGAATGTGTGGTTGAGATATGGAAACGAGATTGGGAATATGCTCGGGAGTGAGGAGTGGGGCCGAGACAGGGTAGTGGTGTCAGGGAAATGGTGGTTGGTCTAGAGACAGCTAATATGGAAGGCCGAGAAGGGTTGTTTCGAGGCTTCCGTAGCTGGGCTGGGTGGACTGCCTGCCTCGGGACGACAGTGATGGGGTCGATTACTGGTGATGGTGACGACTGATTTTGTAAGTGATGAATTAGAAGGGATTTAGGCCATCATTTAGGATGTCATGGGAATTTGAAGGTGGAGAATTGAGTTTGGCAAAATATAATTGGGACTTATCGAATATGATATGCCTAAAAATGATTATTTTTTGGCTTGCAAGTCGTAATAATTGTAACCAAGAAAGACACACGGGGATGATTGAGGTTGCATCTTGTTGATTTTAGTGGAGAGATGGATGGGGTAGCATAGACATCCATAAGTTTGTAAATGCTAATAGGAAGGATCCTGAAGATAGAGAACTTGGATGAGTGACTTGTGTTTAAGAGACTTGTTTGGGAGAATGTTCAAGAGATAGGTTGCTATTGAGTGAGAGTAATGCCAAAAATAGGGGGATAGAGGCGTGGGCAAGGAGGGCACTAATTAAGTTGTTTATGGTTTTAATTTTTCGTTCAACTTTTTCATTTTGTGGAGAGGTGTGTGGACATGAAAAATTAAAAACAAGGTCGTGTTTGGCGTAGAACAGTTTGAATTGTTGATTATCGAATTCCCTCCCGTTGTCACATTGAAGACGTTTGATATTCTTTTTCAAATTGTGTCTTTATTAAAGCACTAAAGGAAGAAAAAATATAATAGACTTGAGACTTATTACTAATGGAAAAAGTTCACAGAAATAATCATCCAAAAATAACACATAATATATATGTCCGGTCGTGCTTAAAATAGGAGAAGTCAATAAATCACTGTGTATTATATCAAATGACATTAAAGTACATGTGGGTGAAGAATAAAATGACAATTTGACATGTTTCTCAAAACGCAAGATTCACAAACAACATTATTGGAGGCATGCTTGCAATCAATTAATTTATTTTTGCTAAGGGAGCGTAAAACATAATCTTCCGGATGTCCTAATATATTATGCCATAAACGAGACGAAAGAGCTGCAAATGTTGATGGAGAGGAGATGTTTTATCATCTACAATAGACAAAACTATCATTTATTATTTTCCTCAGTAAATATATGAGTAAATTAATAAGAATTCTAATACTTATTTATATATAGACATTTAATTATTCCCCTAATATTTAAGTCTTTAAAACCAACTAAAATTTGATTATTAAATCCTAAAGTCATTCCCATAATCCCTCGTGTCCTTTTTTAGAAAATTTTAATGTAATTAAAAATAGTACTATTATTAAACAAATCTTCCTTTGTTTTCTTTAAATTAAAAGTGACTTTTTAAATTGTTAGAATTAAATTACAAGAAAAATAAAACAGAAGGAAAAATTAAGGACAAGAGAAGATTTTTTTCCATTACGGGTCTTTAAAATATGTCTTAATTATTATGAGAAAATCAGCTAAAATTTTGGTTATTTAATTCTATCCTTATTTGATAAGGGTAAGAAATCCTAATATTTAACACTTCTATTAGTTTAAAATTTTGATTTCTTCTTTCTTCTTTGTTTTCTTATTTTAATTTTTATTCAAGTAGTTTTCTTGCATTCAATGTCATGTTCTTTTCTGTCTTTCTTTATTGTAAGATTATATATGACTTACATAATTAAGATTATTTTTATTGATTCTTATGATTTGTGTAGATTGTAATTGCAATAAATCAATACTTTGAAAGCTTGTTTGCGCGCAGTTTGTTGTAGAAGTTATAATTTCTTATGTTTTTTCTTTTAATTGAATTTTTTGATCAAAAAATTGAACGAAACAAGCTATGTTGCTGACGAATGAAATAGATCATATGTTATTTGCCGGAAATAATTTGTAAAGTTCGTAAGTCAATCATGTACGGCCGGTACTCATATTGTTAACGAGGACCAACCAAAAACATAAACTTTCAGTATATAGTTAAATAAAAAAAGAAATACATAATGCTCAATGGATATTTAAAATGAATACATACTTGTCATTGTCACAACTGCTAGGTTTTGGTTTTCAGTACTAAGTTGGAATAATGTTGGGTTTGGTGTAATGACATTTTGCCCAACATATCATTTTCAGTACTAAGTTAAAATAAAAAAATGTTGAAACAAATATCATGACATTCGGACCAACATTCTGATAATAGTTTTGCTTTACTTCACGGGACTGAAGCTAAACTCGTGTAATTTGACTTAGCAAGGAGTTTGGAGCTGAAGAAAAACGTGGAAAGACCAAGTCCAAGTAGTTGCTAAACTTGGGGAACAAATCCAAGAAGTTAGAGAATTTTGCTCCACAAACTTCTCCAACAAATCCTATCAGTTGCCCATCTTTCTCCCAACTTCTACAACAATTCAATGAACATTTCAAGGAAGACCTTCTACTATAAATAGAGAGGTTGCATCAGTGAATCGATATCCAGAAAAATTAAAAGCAAATATCAAGAGAACTCTCCGATATAACGATCAGAAAACTGGATCACAAGTGTTACCTGAGCGTGTCGACAACATTCTGCTCAACATTATAATTGCTGCTTAGATTCTAGATTTGTTCTTTATTGAAGCAATTGTAATGAGATGTTGTCTGTGTCTATTTAGATATATTTTTCAGACATAAGTCATCTGCGACTTAACCTTTTTTATTCCTTTTGTATTATCTTGTAATATTGTAAAAGAATGAATCTATTCAATTGTATATAAATATATACAATACTATCGGTCATTGACCGTCATAGATATATTAATATATAACCTATGTAAATATAAATTTTTGTGTTCTTTATTATTTCCGCTGCATTTTACTCTTCAAATGTATTTCTTTTTTTATCGAAGTGTCGTCACTTGTGTCAGACGACATAATCGCTGACATTTACAATTATTTTAGCATATGAGCTTATTTTACTTTTGATTAATTTTTAATTGTTTTATAGTATTACCCTCGGAATCCAATATTGGTAACGAATGAAATAAGATCAAATGGTAGTCATCTGTTATTTGCCGGTAAATCAAAGGTTTATCTCTTTTCTTTTTCTTTCTTTGTTTAAGTAAAAATTTGCCCAAATGAGCTTCACACGTACCATGATAAATCTAAAGTCAGGGAATATTGTTATCCGATGTAGATTAAAAAATATTAGTAATAATAATAATGTTAACAATTTTCTCTAATCGTTGAATGAATTTACAAGATTGACATAGTCTAACCTCACTAAGTTTGAAACTGAGGAAGTTGATTTCTTCATTGAAACATATATTTTTTATCTTAGCTATACAATATTTTGTATAGGGTAAAATTTTGATTACGGGAAACTTTTGTGACAACTCTGTTGTTTATCAAACAAATTAAGAATGATTTAACCTTATTTTATTTACGTTTTGAATTTTTAAAATATTATCTTTTTACTTTAATCACAAGTTAATTTAATTAAAGCTATAAATAGATATTAGGTTAGATGCGTTAAACACAATATGTGGGTCAATGTAATAACATTATTTTGTCATTTTAATGAATGTTGCATCTATTTTGACGTTCATTTATATTTTACTACAACTTTTTCATTTTATATAAAATTTATAATTTATTGACACTTGAAACGCACTTACGCTAAAACTCTTTTAATTGCTAAATAAGAAACTGATATAAAATATTGATTTCAGTTGCATTGTGGACTTCGAATTACATGTGTTAAGTATGTACTTTCTTTGCTATCTTTAGCCGAAGTAATTTGACTTTAGGTGTTCTGTTTAACCTGTTAATTAACTGTCGAATTAACTCATAAATACCAAATGGAACGACTTGTGTGTTTGAAATGTCCAAGTCCATCAAGTAGAACTCGTTTAGTAACTGATTGGCCTTTAATTTATTGGGGTTTTTTCCTACTAACAAAGATCTTTAAGTGAAAATTAAGTCTCTTGGCAAATTAGTAATACTGTTTTCTAAATTGCAATTCAAATACTGTATTAGAGATATTATTGTAGGCCAACTTAGACGATCATACTAGTAGGCGCAGTAGTACGTTATAATAGCGTTTGATTTGTACTACTATGTATTCTTTAATGTACTTTATTTATTTTAATGTAACTGCATTAGTTACTGTTTCTTTTTCAGAATGTCCTAGCATGACTTATTTTCTTGTTTAGCTTGTGCTTATGATTTGTCTTGAGCCGAGGGTCTCTCGAAAACAACCGCTCTACCTATTAAGGTAGAGGTAAGGTATGTGTACATTATATCCTCTCAAGACCCCAAGTTATGAGAGGATATGTTGTTGTAGATTGTTCTTAGCATGGGGTACCATCTTGTCTCACCAAAATTGCTATGGGCGTATCGTCTCTATCCACAGCTATTAATAATAGTTTTAACGTGTGACAAACAAAACATGTGTTGATGACTAGCTAGTTCTGGGCGACAAGATAAAAATCAATCACCACTGGTGTATATATCTTAAAGACTAATGTATGGATGATAACCATTTTCCCTTTTTCCATATATTTTAATTTGCTAACAGAGACTTGACTTCCATCTTAAAATAATGTTTCCTATTTCTTCATCAACTTTTCTTACTAAATGAAAGGAAGTTTCTTGGCTTTTTACCGTAAAGATCTTGGGTGCAAGTCTCACCGTCATATATTATCAAAAGTAAATATTGTGTGCTTCATCAATAAAAAAGAACGAGTCTCGAATGTGAGGAGATGTGTTGCAAATCTGAGATATAAATAAGTAAGCATGTTCTTAACCGTTTAAACCTTTAAATTTAAGGTGATTAGGTAGGTGTTTACGTCGGGTTCGTACACACAGCGAAATTTGAAAATTTATGTTTCAAACTCGACGACGATCGAACTGCAGTATGATATGTAATGAAAATACAAAGCACATAGTAAATGTAAAACTTCGACAGAAGACTTACATTTTTAATTAATCAGCCAAGCAGTTGATCTTCGTCGCTTTGTGTAGTCCGATGATGCACACACAAACGTCCCTCGATTTGTAAGTTCTGAAACTATGATGTAATTTGCTAAGTCAGGAATGCTAGGGATTCTGACAGAGCTCTCTCTCTTAGATTTTGGTGTCTTTGGAATGGGAGGTAAGTCTCTTATTTATAGTTGAGAATAGGAGCTTTAGGGTTGTAGTTGGATCAGGCCCAACCGAAATAGATTGGGCAAAAATACGGACTGCCAGGCCACGCTCTGGCATCGCGGTCCTCAGTAAGAGGCATTGCGGTGCTGGCACGTGTGTTAGGCGTATTTTATATACACCTTTTGAGTCATTTTTAGTTTCCTTAAAGATTGGGATGAGTCGATGTCGGTCGATGGTGTGAAAACACTTCCTGATGTAGAATTCCAAAAACCAGCGAGAGGTTCCCCACTCTTCTTTGATCCGTCTTAGGACGGAGTGGAAGCCTCGACCCGAGCGGAAGTCTTTGGCCCATTTTTGTACAAATATGTGTCATGTTAGGATAGATTTTCTTTCTTTTGAGTCACAATGGTTTAAAATGGCACATTGGCGAAAAGAAGCAAAAAGATGGCAAAAACAGAGGTTCCAGCGCACAAAGAGACGAAAAGTTGGCACCCCGGGAAAAGTAAAGGGCGGCGCCGTGGCACCAGTCCATCAGGAGCAGCAGGGCCACGGCGCCCAGATCGCTGGACAGCTGCAGAAGTTTCGGCGCCACGGCGCCGGTCTCAGGGCCGTGGCGCCGACGCGGGTTTTCAGCCAAATCCGAATGGGAATGGGCCAAGACCAAGAGGGAAAAGTTGGGAACGTTTTTGGAGGATATAAAAAGGTCTTAGGGCAGATTTTTAAAGGGTTCCACAATCCCTAACTCTACACAACACATAGTTCTTGAAAGCTTCAAAATTGGAGGCTTGTTTTTGAGTAATTCTTTTTCTTACTTTATTTATTTTTCAGTTTATGTTGGATAATCTTTTAGTTCTTAGCATGTCTATGGCTAGGAGCTAAACTTTAATTAGGGCTTTCAATTCGAATCACTTGAACCTCGTTTTATGATTTAATGCATGGTTTTGGTTTCTTCTTTATATAGTTGAGATTTATTCAATAATTATTTTGATTGCTTGGTAATTAATTGATCACTAATTATCATCACATATATGATTTCTAATTGAGATCCGAAAGGGGAGATTGTGAATATACTATAGTTGAATAAACATAGGTTAAAATCGTGGACGGAAGTACCCCGATACTTGTGTAGTTTAATATGTTATTGTTCTTAATCCTCCTTTGTGGTAAATCTTATCATCGAAAGATAGAAGAGTTCTGCATCGGGGTTGAGTGTTTATATATCCTAACCGGAATATAAAACGGCTTAGTTAACCTGCTATCTCAATATAGAAGAAGAACTTTTATCATTGCATTAAAGATTAAAGCGAGTGGATAGTTGAGGAGATTGGAAGCCCTATTTCCACTATATCTGATTTAAGTAAAGTAATTTAGTTAACTTTTATAATTATTTAGTAGTCATAGATACAAACAACCATCAAAAGATCGATCACCAAATAGATACCATAGGATAGAAATTGGTAATTGAACACTAATCCCTGAGGACGATATTCGGTCTTACCCAGACTATATTACTTGTCACGATACGTGCACTTGCGTTAAGCGTGTGGATAAATCCTTAACAAGTTTTTGGCGCTATTGCCGGGGATTGGCGTAGTTCAATATCAATCTATCTGTTCTTAATTTCTAATTTGGTTTTTATTTTATTTTATTTTATTTGTGGAACCGTGCGCTTGATCCGTTTGTTGATTTTGATCTATTTCAGGTATCTAGTTTATGCGAAGAAGAAGATGAGCAGATACACTTGTTCCCTTCAACCCTGAGATCGAGAAGACTTGCAAGCACAACCGGCGAAACAAAAGAATCTTGGACTTAATAGCCATGGGGGATCGACAGAATAATAATGAGATGAATGAAGAGATGGGTGATCACCAACCCAACCAAGGAATACCCCCAGGGTTGCAGAATGATGAAGAGGAAAGAGTTCAGGTCCAGGCAGAAAGGAGTCTGGGAGACTATGTGCTACCAAGAGTGAATGGAGAACAAAAATGCATAAGGCTCCCAGCAATAGGAGCGAACAATTTTGAAATAAAGTCTGCGATCCTGAGCATGCGCAAAGATACTGATTCAATTTGGAGGGTTACCATCTGAAGACCCACATATGCACATTGCAAATTTCTTGGAACTGTGTGCAACGTTCAAATATAATGGTGTTACTGATGATGTCATCCGGTTGAGGCTCTTTCCCATCTCACTCAGGGATAGAGCAAAGGTTTGGTTGAATTCCCTGCCTACAGATTCTATATTTACATGGCAGGATCTGGCACAGAAGTTCCTGGCAAAGTTCTTTCCACCTTCCAAAGCAGCCAAGCTGAGAGGAGAGCTGAACAATTTCTACCAGACTGATGGGGAGTCACTCTATGAGGCTTGGGAGAGATTTAAAGATCTGCAGAGAAAGTGTCCGCATCACAACATTGAACTGTGGAATTTGGTTCATATTTTCTACAATGGGCTAAGTGGGACAACAAGAACCATCATTGATGCAGCTGCAGGTGGAACCTTCATGAAGAAGACATCACATGAGGCTCATGATTTGCTAGAAGACATGACCACTAATAACTATGTGCCAGATGATAGAGGGGTAAGTGGAAGGTGAGCGATAGGAGTTCATGAGATCAATGCCATTACAGCGTTAAATGCACAGGTTGCTCTCTTGACCAAGCAACTTCAGCAGAACACGGTGTCAGTGAATGCAGTTCAGATGCCAATGAATTGTGAGATTTGTGGGGGTCTTCATACTTTTGATAGGTGTCCATCAGCAGACCCCAACAACATCCCTATTGAGCAAGCAGAATGTCAGACAGTGGGAAATTACCAGAGGCACCAGAACAACCCTTATTCAAACACTTACAATCCGGGGTGGGGGAATCACACAAACTTCTCATGGAGGGGTGACCAGGGGTAGCAGAATCAATACAAAGGCCAATACCAAAATCAGCAACCATTTAATCAGGCCTCATCTTCACAACAGTTCAGTGCACCTTGCCCACAAGAAAAGCGGATGAATCATGCGGCACCTTGTTGACACTTACAAATTCACAGACCCAGTTCATGGAAGAGACAAGGTCATCCATAAGGAACTTGGAAGCCCAAGTTGGACAGCTGGCAAAAATGGAAAATAGCAGGCCACAGGGCACTCTTCCTAGTAATACAGAGATAAATCCCAGAGAATGTCGCGATGACAGTTGAGAAGTGGGAAGCGATTAGAACCGATTGCTCCCGAACTGCGGTGGGACCGAAAAGCCGAGATTGATAAGGAGGGGGTTACTGATGACCTCCATATTTTAGAGGAGGCTCCACCAGTTCCAGTAAGGTAGTACACGGAGAAGATCCCCTATCCTCAGAGGCTTCAGAGAAAGACCCAAGATAAGAAGTTCTCAAAGTTTCTAGAGGTTTTCAGGAAATTGCATATCAACATCCCCTTCATTGAAGCGTTGGAACAATCGTCTACATACTTCAAATTTATGAAGGAAATCCTTGGAAAGAAGAGGAAACTAGTGGAATATGAGACCATTGCACTAACTGAAGAGTGTAGTGACATTTTGCAGAAGAAGCTGCCCCCAAAATTGAAATATTCGGGGAGTTTCACCCTACCTTGCACGATAGGGAATGTGACTTGCAACATGGCATTATGTAATCTAGGGGCTAGCAAAAACTTGTTACCCCTATCTGTATTAAAGAAGCTGGTATTGGGAGTGATCAAGTCCAACTACAGTGAATCTACAGCTAGCGAACAGATCAGTGGTGAATCCTTTAGGCATCATTGAAGACGTGTTCATCAAAGTGGGGAAGTTCTTCTTCCCAACAGACTTTCTCATCCTCGACATGGAGGAAGATGATGAAATTCCCATTATTTTGAGACGGTCATTCCTCGCCACTGGGAGAGCATTGATTGATGTGGAAAAGGGCGAGCTAAAACTGAGAGTTGAGGACGAGGAGATGATATTTAAAGTATTTAAACCCTCCATTGAATCCTCAGTCATAATCAAATGTCTCGCAGTCAGCACAGCTGACACATCATTTGAGCCAACACAAGACAAAACCAAGGAGATCAGTTCGCCAGCACAGGTAAGTATTTCTAAACATCCTCCTGAGAAAAAAAAAGAAAAATACAAATAGAAGGATAAAAAGAAAGATGATCATGAAATGGATAGGTTGTGGGGTTAAATTACCCCAGGCTTCTAGATAAGGAACTTGTGTCCTGCTACAAGACGTTAAAGACAACGCTACTTGGGAGGCAACCCAAAGTTTTAAATTTATGCAGTTTTAGCTTAGTTAGAACAGTCTCACGTCTGGTATTGCTTTTGATGTTGTGATGATAGGTACAAGGACAAAAACGTGGAGCACAAAACGAGAAGGGAAAAAAAGAATGCAGAGCCACGGCGCCCAGACTCAGGGCCATGGCGCCGAAAAATCAGAGAGCCGCAGAAATTTGGGCGCCATGGCGCCAATCTCAGGGCCATGGCGCCGAGAGTTCAGACAGTTGCGGAAGTTTGAACGCCACGACGCCGGTCTCAGGGCCGTGGCGCCGCGACGGAAATTTTGAAAAATAAAAGCCCCAAGTCGAATTGCCTTCTCCCACACAAAACCCAAAACACCTAAACTCTCCAAAACCCACAAAATTAACTTCTCCCACTCAAATCTTCCATGACCCACACCCAATCTCAGCCAAATTCCTTCAATTCCTTGCACCCATAACCATTATAAACAACATTCCTCATTCCATTGCTTCATTCCATCACTAGGAACAAGAAAAGTTGTGAAGAACACGTTCCAAAGTAACATTCATAATTTTTCTTGAAATTTCAAAGCAATTAAGAGAGGTAATTCATAAGCTTGGGGGTGTGAAATTTATTGTTCGGTATTGTGCTGTGTGTGGGAGATTGTTGTTGGCCAGTCGCTGGGGGGGTTGTACGTAGTGTTGTGGAGTGTTGTACGTAGTGATTGGGGTGTAGTTGGGGGTTGAATTGTATTGTGTATTGCTGTGTTTGTGTTGTTGTGTTGATTGTGTGATTGAGAGTTGTTGGGCAACCTCACAAACACAAAAGATACGCTGCCCAAATTTCTCAAGAATGTCTGCCAGAAAAAGAAGAGCTTCCGCATCCACCTCCGTTCCATAATATGATACCACTAGGTTCGCTAGTAAAAAGGCAGAAGACAGATATAACAAGCTTAGTACTAGAACCTTGATACCTGAGAGAGGAATGGAGTATCAAATGGAGTCATTTGAGGATGGTGATGTCTATGAGCCGATTCGAGCGACGATAAAGGCAAATGGGTGGAAAAGATTCGTCAATCCGGAGAGAATAGTACCGCAGAACACTATCATGGTGAAAGAATTCTATGCCAACTATCCAAAACAGACTGATGGTAGATGTTTTGTGAGAGGGCAGTATGTACCTGTGACGGCTGAAGTGGTGAACAAAATATTGAGGACAGCAGGTGCTGAAGAACGAGGCTATAACCGAAACCATTTCACAGGTTGGTCTAGAGATGGCAGCCACATCGATTGGGATACCGTCGCAGCTACATTATGCTACCCAGGGGCTGAATATGAGATTGCACGAAATGGAGCAAGGGATCGAGCGTAAGTCGCTCAACAAAACATCGAGGTTGGTTGTACTTAATCGCCGCACCGATTTCATCGACGCACTTCACCAGAGTGTCGGCAGATAAAATAAAAATGGTGTATGGAATCATGACGGGGAAGACGATTGACGTCGGAAAAGAGATAGTGCAAAGCATTAGAGAAATCAGCAGGTTGACCACTACAGCTGGGTTGGGACATGGATCTCTCATTTGCACTTTATGTGCTAGACATGGAGTCCCAACCTTAGTTATTGATACATATGAGAAGGGCCAATCTCCTATGACATACGGGTAGTGAGTGCGCTTTCCCGCCCCCCCCGAAGCTAGGAGAGGAGCTCCAACACCAGACCAGCAGCAGAGGTCGCCATGGATGAGGCGAGCACGAGGCAGAGGCTCGGTATGAAGCGGCGAACACCAAAGAACCCTCGAATTGGAACCTCCAGTGCCTATGATGGATCAATTGCTCATGAACCAGCGGATGATGATGCAAAGCCTGGACACAGTGATACAAGGTCAACAGGATATAAGGCAGGATCAACAACAGTTGTACCAAAGAGTTGACGACTTGAGCTCCATGTTCAAACAGGGGACCATGCATTACCCGCCGCCACCGCCACTATTTTAAACCACAAGTCTATAAGTTGTCCCGACTTTCTTATTTTTGAGTCTTGCACACATTAGGGACAATGTGTGATTTAAGTTTGGGTGGGTTCTTAGTTTATTTTTGTTCTTAGTTTATTTTTGATAGTTTATTTTTTAGTCTATTTTTGTGTGTTTGAGTCTTGTTATTGTTTATTTTTATGTCTTATATGAGTCTAATTTTTTTTTATGATCATGCATGCTGTAGTTACTTGAAACGCGTAATGAACAAAAAAAGTGGGATAATGTAATGGAATTAGAAGCAGAAAATTTGAACGCTTAAGTTAGATATACCAAGAATTCTTGAAATCAAATTATTTGGGGTATCTTGCTTGATTTATGCATTTGTTAATGATTAAGCCTATGTGTCTGCTTACTTGTTATTTGAGGCGAAATAGTTAGGATATACATGTTAGGGATATGACTCGGGCATTTCTTTGTTAGCCCTGTCTTACCATTCATTGCCTATCCCTGACATTAAAAATTTGTATCTCTAGTCAGCCCCTTTGAGCCAAAAATAAGATCTTTCTTTAACACCCTATAATTTCATAATTGTGTCATAAGTGGAAAATTAAGATGTTTGGAATGAAAGTGTTGAAAAAGGACAAAAAGAGAAGTGGAAAAAAAAATGATGCACCCCAATGAAAAAATGCAAAAGCTTAAAGTTTGGGGGTGCCTGTTATTCATAATGCACCTCATTCTCTCTAAACAAAAAGAGGGGAAAGATAGGTACGAGATTAAAGAGGAAATCAAAAGAAAAGGGAAGAGTTGAAAGAAAAGAGCTTATGGTACGTAAGTTGAGCCTAAATGCCTATTTTTTTACCTACCTCTGCCTAAGCCTACATTACAACCCTGAAAAGTCCTGAAGATCTCTAGTATGTGTACCCATGATTAGTGGAGAATAGCAAGTAAACAGACCATAGAATTTTGATATTGACATGCATAGTTTAAGTGTTCTTACGTCCATTGAGAATGATTGAATTGAATTTGCGAAATATCTGACTTAAGAGTTTTAGAATACTAAAAATTCATGCTATATGTTCCTGCATATTATCCTACTAACCTTCATGATTTTCTAGTGGCAATTGTGCAGCAGATTGATCAGTGTTTTGAGTCCTTTTATTTTTCTTTCTTTCGTGTCTTTGTCTCTATTACCGATCTTTACTCGAGGACGAGCAAATGTTAAGTTTGGGGGTGTTTGTTAGGCGTATTTTATATACACCTTTTGAGTCATTTTAGTTAGTCTTTGGCCCATTTTGTACAAATATGTGTCATGTTATGATAGATTTTCTTTCTTTTGAGTCACAATGGTTTAAAATGACACATTGGCGAAAAAAAGCAAAAAGAGGGCAAAAACAGAGGTTCCAGAGCACAAAGAGGCGAAAAGCTGGCATCCCGGGCAAAGTACAGGGCGGCACCGTGGCGCCAGTCCATCAAGAGCAGCAGGGCCACGGCGCCCAGATCGCTGGACAGCTGCAGAAGTTTCGGTGTCACGGCGCCGGTCTCAGGGTCGTGGCGCCGACGTGGGTTTTCAGCCAAATTCGAATGTGAATGGGCCAAGACCAAGAGGGAAAAGTTGGGAACGTTTTTGGAGGATATAAAAAGGCCTTAGGGCAGATTTTTAAAGGGTTCCACAATCCCTAACTCTACACAACACATAGTTTTTGAAAGCTTCAAGATTTGAGGCTTGTTCTTGAGTAATTCTTTTTCTAACATTATTTATTTTTCAGTTTATGTTGGATAATCTTTTAGTTCTTAGCATGTCTATGGCTAGGAACTAAACTTTAATTAGGGCTTTCCATTCGAATCACTTGAACCTCGTTTTATGATTTAATGCATGGTTTTGATTTCTTCTTTATATAGTTGAGATTTATTCAATAATTATTTTGATTGCTTGGTAATTAATTGATCACTAATTATCATCACATATATGATTTCTAATCGAGATCCGAAAGAGGAGATTATGAATATGTTATAGTTGAATAAACATAGGTTAAAATCGTGGACGAAAGTACCCCGATACTTGTGTAGTTTAATAGGTTACTGCTCTTAATCCTCATTTGTGGTAAATTTTATCATCGAAAGATAGAAGGGTTCTGCATCGGGATTGAGTGTTTATATATCCTAACCAGAATATAAAACGGCTTAGTTAACCTGATATCTCAATATAGAAGAAGAACCTTTATCATTGCATTAAAGATTAAAGCGAGCGGATAGTTGAGGAGATTGGAAGCCCTATTTCCACCATATCTGATTTAAGTAAAGTAATTTAGTTAACTTTTATAATTATTTAGTAGTCATAGATACAAACAACCATCAAAATATCGATCACCAAATAGATATCATATGATAGAAATTGATAATTGAACACTAATTGTTATACCCCGTATTTCCAGAGTATGTATGTAAGGACGTACGTACAAAAGTTTAAGCCTTAATTAGGCAAAGGGACGAAATTGTGCACAACTAGCGAAAAAGATTTGTTTTTCCGGCGGAAAATTTTCCGAACCTTGTAAAGGAATTTTACGTTTTCAGGAATTTATTTATTTTGGATTTTTCCGAGAGATGAAATATTTTGGACCGACGAGAGGGCGACATGTGTCACCCTTAGGTGGCAAAAGTTGGACGGTTTGGTGGAGGGAGTGTGGCACGTTTTTTAAATGTAAAACGCCTTAAACATTTGGTCAATGTTGGCTAGATATTTTGTGGGTAGATAGATAAGGTGGGACCCACACAACACTTGTCCAAATCTCATCCACACACTTGCTTGAATCTTGACCATTGAAGGCCCTATAAATATCCCCCCTTAGTTGAAGGATTTCTTCATCCCTTAAATAAATTCTAAGTCTTAAAATCCTTCCTCCTCTCAAGCTCTCGTCCAAACCACCCTCCTCGAGAAGGCCCTACCAGTACCCCTCTTAATAGTTCTCGTGAAATACCCCTTGGTAGAAAAGTATTCTCCAAGTATTGTTACAATTCCAAAATACCTTAGCCCAAATACCTTGTAGTATTCCAAAGTTATTTCAATACTAAGAGCCCGAAAATACTACTATACTTTCTTTAGTCACAAAACGAAACCCTAGGGAAAAATCTTCATAGTGGTTGAAGTATTAAGTAGAAGTTGTGTACAACTTCTAAGGGTTTCTTGGAGTGAATTGGAGCGCACGGATTAGGAGCTAAACGTTGTTCAGGATCGACATTTAAACTTGGATAATTTTGGGCTTAACGAGGTAAATAATCTTATCCTTCTATTGTAATTGGAGATTACATATTGTAGAAGTTTAGAATTGAGTATAAGATGTATAGAAGGATGGTATAAGAGAAAAGAATTGAACTGTAATTACATGGTGTGACATTACGAGACTTGTGTAGTTTGACTGGGTAGGAAGTCGCCCGATTTTCCGTAGCAATAAGAACCTTCTGCTTAGAATATTCTACAGAGTAGTCTAGACGTTGATAGACGTATTTGACTATTATAGGTTGATACTCTGCGCGCGAGATATTCGACTTGGCAGGTGGACTTCGCCGAGGAGGTATGTGATTCTTCCTATCCTCTTGAGCATGATATTTTAAAAGAATATATATATAGTACGGCAGACGTACGTATGTTGACTGAACGTGGTTTTACTTCGATGTCTTTTGACTTGAGTTTTAAATAATAAGAATCTTGAAGTATTTCAAAAGAATTAAAAATCGTTTTTGAAAGAAGAGTAATGCTTGGTTTTAAAAGCTTAAGTGTTATACTAGCTTTATGGGGAGTTAGGTATAACGACTTAAGAGAGATAAAAGGAACGGTTTACTTAATTGTTTATGAAAGCCTTATACTGACTTCGGAAATGAGAATAAGTATCGAACAAACCACTGCATCGCTAATAAAGGAAAATGTATTGACTAATTAAGTATTATTAAAACCAGTAGAAACCTCCATTTGCATAGAAGCTAAGATAAGACAAAATTGTATTACATTTCCTAGATCATGGCTGCTTTAATAAGATTGTTATAAACAAGAATAACCTACTCACACATAAGGCATATGTTACTCAAATTATTTTTAAAAGGAGATTACGTTGTTAAGTGTCTAAAACTATGATCTATGAATCTTTTGAAAATAAGAGACTTGACTTAATTGACATGATATGAATTTTGTTAAAAAATGTGAAACCTCATTCGTGAGCAATGAGTACTTGGTTTTTAAAGAGTTAATGTATGAAGTACTTTGGGGATAAAAACCCGAACTTGTTGACATAAAGTAGAAAGTACCTTGTGTGAATAACTTGACTATGTTGGTTTGTGATAGCCTTGTAATGCTTTCTGGTTGGTTTGATAAGTAAACATGTTATGATGCCACGTGTGTTAGTATCTTGTAACGTTTGTGTAAAGGGGTTTCTCTTGTTGTGTTTATGTTGTTTAACGATAAGTCGTTATATTAGTATTGTACCACTCACCTCTTGACATGATATACCGGGGGTTAAGCTGCCCCCCGATGCGAGGTATACCTCATGCGGTCTGTGTGACTATGATTTGAGAATACCTCATGCGGGTCCAGGGGACCTATGCGGAGCTACGAGTTCGGAGTTAGTGTCGCGGGAATACCTCATGCGGACTACGAGAGTCCAGGACGATGCCGGGGAGTAGCTACCCTCGATGCGGGGAATACCTCATGCGGGCCTAGGTGGCCTATGCGGAGCTGCGGTAAGTTCCAGGATTTGACGTGCACATTGATACTGAGGGCGGCCGCCTTCGATCACGTGGCGCGCAGAAAGACCTCGTGATACGCTTTATAGCATTGTTGGTACCGTGGGTTTTAGTAGTCGGCTATGCCTTCGCACTTACCCCGCATGCTTTATTATGACACGCGGACACGTGTTCATGTATTCCTTGGTGCTTTTATATCATGGATCGCAGCTGGCGGGAAGGAATTCCACGGGCATGATTGATATTGTGGGCATGAGACCCATAGTTATATTTGAGTGATGACTTTAAGGGCGTGAGTCCACGACTTGACATAATCGCATATCAGGTATCGTAAATTGGTTATCATATATGTCTTCTGCTTTATATAGACTATTATGATTTTATTTCTGATTTTCGGGCCACATACTTGGTACTGTTATCGACCTCCTTCGAGGCCGTTCATGCCGCAGGTAGGTACACGATGCGTCGATCCTCGCTCTTAGGATCACAGTTCAGCGTTTTGGGAAGCTCCGTTTCTCCGGAGGCTTATCTTTGGTATAGTCCCCTGTTGTTGTAGATACTTACATTCAGGGGTATGGTGGGGCCCTGTCCCGTCGTTGTTGTTATAACATTCTTAGAGGTCTGTAGTACTGTTGTGTACAGAGTTTGAAAAAGGGATGTAACTGTTCGGGTTCAAGTTTTTATATATATATACCGAAAGACAACTTTTCTCAGATAAACTGTCTCTCACTTCATATTATTTCATGTCTTGTTTTATATTCCGCTGGTTACTCTGATGTATGTCTACTTGGGTGCCCGGGTAAGGCACCAGTCACGGTCCCCGGAACGGGTCGTGACAAAAGTGGTATCAGAGCAGTTAATCCTCGGAAAGTGTCTACAGACCGTATCTAGTAGAGTCTTGATTATCGGTGTGTTATGCACCACACCAATAATCAGGAGGCTATAGGATATTTAGGATTGGTTTCCATTCTTCTCACTCTGAGATCGTGCCTTAGAGCTGTGTTATAAGTTGGACCCCTCTAACGTATTTCTTTCCCGTACCAGTTATGCCTCCGCGCAAGGCAACCCGAGGGAGCTGCGAGTAGAGCACAGAGGGTTACGAGGGCACAGGCCCAATCATCTCCTGAGGTGGTGCTTCATTCGGGGAGTTCTGCGACGTCGCCAGCCCCAGCAGAGTTTAGCACAGCGGCAGCAGTTCCTACTGCGGCCATGAGAGTTGAACCTTCAGTTCCACGACCAGTAGCAGAAAGTATGGATTGCAAAGAGACGACCCTGTTACTAGTTAGGGATTTAGCAACCAGAGAGTATATTATGTATCGATTTTTCGTGGGTCTTGATGATTATCTAAAGGAGGGTTGTGCAAGAGTAGATCTTCAGTCAGACATGAGCATGGCCTGCGTACGGGCTTATGCGCAGCAGGCCGAGAAACGTAGGGATCGACGGGTTAACCAAGATCGCGAAGAGGCGGTCGGCAGGTCCTTTGGTAACTTTCGAGGCGAATCGCCTCAAAGCCAGATCGATATCGCCTCCTCCGGTCGCAGTATTCCTCCACGGTTCGGGGCGTCGGTATGCAGGAGTTGGTCGAGCTCCGTGGTTTCGGTTCCGCAGATACACGTAGGTTCCAAACCGGATTGATTTTCCTCGGTGTTCACGATGTGCGGCGCCATCCCGGGAATGTCGTCTTTTCGTTGGTGCTTGTTTTACTGCGGCCGTCGAACCGTGTGACGAAAGAATGTTCAAGTAGGAGGGATGCAAGTAGGAGGACTCAGCCTACCAGATTAGTTGCGGATTCAGTGGTTCGGAGAGGAAGGGGTGTTAGCCAGAGGAGGCCACCCCCACCTCGGTGTGGCCGTTGTGATAGGTGTCATTGTGTGGAGTGTCGTACTTCTTCGACAGCTTGTTATGCTTGCGGCCAGCAGGGCCATTTTGTGAGAAATTGTCCGACCAGAGGTGGCGCGGATGTAGAGACTCAGCTTTCAGGATCAGTGGCTAGTTCATCACCTTCCCTAGCTATGCGCCCAACAGGGCAGGATTGATTAGAACGACAAAGAGGAGTGAAGCAGTAGATACAGGTTTATCCTTAACCCTCTAGAGATTAGTATGTGTGATAAGATGAGTATATTTTAAGTGTGATGTTCAGATAGCATTGTGTTAATTGTGATTAGAAATCATGATTAGTTAAAAGGGTAAGATTGGGGATAGGGAAAGTGTGAGCCTTAGAGTTTTATACGTGGAGACCTTAGAGGCGAGGCCATCTCGAGTAAAAGATTTATTTATGTTAACCTTTATCGGAGTGCTTAGTATACGTGGGATAGATTTGTGGGATAAGTCTCTGAGTAGTGTGAAATGAAAGAGGGTAGTTGAGCTAAGAAGACCTCTAGGTTTTCGTGACTTGATGGTGAGATTGTTCCGGATCGGAAAACAAGAGCTTGGCGCGATAAATGGGTCGGGTTGAGGCCAAATTGCGGGTCAACCCGCAGCCCGGTTTGAAGTAAGGAAATATTGTGGTGGTCCCGCTTTGTGATAGGGTCACGAGGGTGTTAGGCCCAAGTTTAGTTAACCATCGTACGAGTTCGTGGATGCGTTCGACCAGTAGTCGGGCCGATGAGGTCAGCCCATCTTGTCTTTAAGTCAGGACCGTGTACTCGGCAGAGGGTTATGCGAGATGTTATATATCAGGAAGGTTGTAAGACTGCACGGGGTTCCTACTTTTACTTTATGACAGGCAGTGGAGCCCAGTTTACGGCTATT
This sequence comes from Przewalskia tangutica, assembly GCA_029844215.1. Lineage (NCBI taxonomy): Eukaryota > Viridiplantae > Streptophyta > Magnoliopsida > Solanales > Solanaceae > Przewalskia > Przewalskia tangutica. The sequence continues at coordinate 94,838,690 of CM056732.1, read as the reverse complement.
TCTTTTTCTGGAGGTTTTACCAGGCGGGGTTAGAAACTCAGGTGAGTCTCGATGTGCATTCACCTCGGCCGGTGTTTTGATTTCAAGGGTGCAGTGAGGATTATGTGTCTCTTGTTGAGTGAGTATCATTATAGCTACCATATTCAGTATTCGGATGTCGCCTTATGAAGCCTTGTATGGGCGGAAGTGTAGGTTGCCGGTCGATTGGTTCGATGTTGGCAAGGTTCAGATAGTTGGTTCATACTTGATTCAGCAGGATGTGGGTAAGGTGAGGCTTATCCAGAGAAGGTTTTTAGCAGCTCAGAGTCAACAGAAGTCGTGCGGATAATCGACCTCGACACTTGGAGTTCAGGTTGACGGTGGGTTTTCTTGAAGGTACCACCCCGGAAGGGCGTGACGAGATTTGGAAAGCATGGGAAACTTAGCCCGAGGTACTATGGGCCTTTTCAGATTGTTTGTAGAATAGGCCAGGTTGCCTATAAGTTAGCATTTGCCGTCCGACGTAGGAAGCAGTACGTCCGGTCTTTCGTGTTGCTATGTTCGGAAAAGTATCGGAGATCCATCCAAAGTGTTCCAAGTTAATGATGACCAAGTTGGAGTTAGTAGCCCTGAGATTTTGGAAACTGAAGCAATGACAGCAATATGGTACGTATAGTAGTGAAGACTATACCGACGCTTGTATGTTTTGAGACTTAGAAGGAACATTCGGGACGAATGTTTCTAAGGGGGAAAGAATGTTATACCCCGTATTTTCAGAGTATGTATGTAAGAACGTACGTACAAAAGTTTAAGCCTTAATTAGGCAAAGGGACGAAATTGTGCACAACTAGCGAAAAAGATTTGTTTTCCCGGCGAAAAATTTTCCGAACCTTGTAAAGGAATTTTACGTTTCGTGAATTTATTTATTTTGGATTTTTCCAGAGATGAAATATTTTGGATGACGAGAGGCGACATGTGTCACCCTTAGGTGGCAAAAGTTGGACGGTTTGGTGGAGGAGTGTGCACGTTTTTAAATGTAAAATGCCTTAAACATTTGGTCAATGTTGGCTAGATATTTTGTGGGTAGATAGATAAGGTGGGACCCACACAACACTTGTCCAAATCTCATCCACACACTTGCTTGAATCTTGACCATTGAAGGCCCTATAAATACCCCTTAGTTGAAGGATTTCTTCATCCCTTAAATAAATTCTAAGTCTTAAAATCCTTCCCTCTCTCAAGCTCTCGTCAAACCACCCTCCTCGGTAAGGCCCTCCTAGAAGTACCCCTCTTGATAGTTCTCGTGAAATACCTCCCCTTGGTAGAAAAGTATTCTCCAAGTATTACAATTCCAAAATACCTTAGCACAAATACCTTGTAGTATTCCAAAGTTATTTCAATACTAAGAGCTGAAATACTACTATACTTTCTTTAGTCACAAAACGAAACCACTAGGAAAAATCTTCATAGTGGTTGAAGTATTAAGTAGAAGTTGTGTAGAACTTCTAAGGGTTTCTTGGAGCGAATTGGAGCGCACGGATTAGGAGCTAAACGTTGTTCAGGATCGACATTTTAACTTGGATAGTTTTGGGCTTAACGAGGTAAATAATCTTATCCTTATTGTAATTGGAGATTACATATTGTAGAAGTTTAGAATTGAGTATAAGATGTATGAAGGATGGTATAAGAGAAGAGAATTGAACTGTAATTACATAGGTGTATTCTGATGAGCTTGTGTAGTTGTGGTAGGAAGTCTTTGCGATTTTCCGTAGCAATAAGAACCTTCGCTTAGAATATTACTGAGTAGTCTAGACGTTGATAGACGTATTTGACTATTATAGGTTGATACTCTGCGCGCGACATATTCGACTTGGCAGGTGGATTTCGCCGAGGAGGTATGTGATTCTTCATATCCTCTTGAGCATGATATTTTAAAAGAATATATATATAGTACGGTAGACGTACGTGTGTTGACTGAACGTGGTTTTACTTCGATGTCTTTTGACTTGAGTTTTAAATAATAAGAATCTTGAAGTATTTCAAAAGAATTAAAAATCATTTTTGAAAGAAGAGTAATGCTTGGTTTTAAAAGCTTAAGTGTTATACTAGCTTTATGGGGAGTTAGGTATAACGACTTAAGAGAGATAACAGGAACGGTTTACTTAATTGTTTATGAAAGCCTTATACTGACTTCGGAAATGAGAATAAGTATCGAACAAACCACTGCATCGCTAATAAAGGAAAATGTATTGACTAATTAAGTATTATTAAAACCAGTAGAAACCTCCATCTGCATAGAAGCTAAGATAAGACAAAATTGTATTACATTTTCTAGATCATGGCTGCTTTAATAAGATTGTTATAAACAAGAATAACCTACTCACACATAAGGCATATGTTACTCAAATTGTTTTAAAAAGTAGATTACGTTGTTAAGTGTCTAAAACTATGATCTATGAATCTTTTGAAAATAAGAGACTTGACTTAATTGACTTGATATGAATTTTGTTAAAAAGTGTGAAACCCCATTCGTGAGCAATGAGTACTTGGTTTTTAAAGAGTTAATGTATGAAGTACTTTGGGGATAAAAACCTGAACTTGTTGACATAAAGTAGAAAGTACCTTGTGTGAATAACTTGACTATGTTGGTTTGTGATAGCCTTGTAATGCTTTCTGGTTGGTTTGATAAGTAAACATGTTATGATGCCACGTGTGTTAGTATCTTGTAATGTTTGTGTAAAGGGGTTTCTCTTGTTGTGCTTATGTTGTTTAACTATAAGCCGTTATATTAGTATTGTACCACTCACCTCTTGACATGATATACCGGGGGTTAAGCGCCCGTCACGAGTATACCTAAATGCGATGCGTGTGACTATGATTCGAGAATACCTCATGCGGGTCCAGGGGACCTATGCGGAGCTACGAGAGTTCCAGGTTAGTGTGCGGGGAATACCTCATGCGGACTACGAGAGTCCAGGACGATGCCGGGGAGTAGCTACCCTCGATGCGGGGAATACCTCATGCGGGCCTAGGTGGCCTATCGCGAGTGCGGTAAGTTCGAGGATTTGGCGTGCACATTGATCATCGAGGCGAGTGGCGGCCGATCATGTGGCGCGGTAGAAAGACCTCGTGATACGATTTATAGCATTGTTGGTACTGTGGGTTTTAGTAGTCGGCTATGCCTTCGTACTTACCGTCTGTTTTATTATGACACAGTGGGACACGGTGTTCATGTGTATTCCTTGGTGCTTTTATATCATGATGCCGGCAGTGAGGAAGGAATTCCACGGGCATGATTGATATTGTGGGCATGAGACCCATAGTTATATTTGAGTGATGACTTTAAGGGCGTGAGTCCCTGACTTGACATAACTGCTTACATATTGTGTATCGTAAATTGGTTATCATATATGTCTTCTGTTTTATATAGACTATTATGATTTTATTTACAGTATTTTCAGTTTCACATACTTGGTACCTGTTGTACTGACCTCCTTCGGGGGGCTGCGTTCATGCCGCAGGTAGAGGTACACCAGTCGTCGATCCTCGCTCTTAGGATCACAGTTCAGCGTTTTGGGAAGCTCCGTTTCTCCGGAGGCTTATCTTTGGTATAGTCCCCTGTTGTTGTAGATACTTACATTCAGGGGTATGGCGGGGCCCTGTCCCGTCGTTGTTGTTATAACATTCTTAAGTGCAGAATCTTGTTGTGTCTGAGTTTGAAAAAGGGATGTAACTGTTCGGGTTCAAGTTTTTATATATATATACCGAAAGACAACTTTTCTCAGATAAACTGTCTCTCACTTCATATTATTTCATGTCTTGTTTTATATTCCGTTACTCGATGTATGTCTACTTGGGTGCGGGTAAGGCACGATCACGGTCGGAACGGTCGTGACTAATCACGAGGACGATATTCGGTCTTACCCAGACTATATTACTTGTCACGATACGTGCACTTGCGTTAAGGGTGTGGATAAATCCCTAACAACGTGTTCCTGGCACCGCGGTCCTGAATCAAGGCACCGCGATCCCGTCCTATTTTCTGCCCATTTTCCCATTTTAATGTCCCGGTCATCAATCGAACATTTAGGTATAATCTCCTTCTAATTACATCCTTCAATCGACGGAACATTTGACTTATATTACCCTTCAGGCCTTTACATATCGTCACTAATAACATTAGGATCTTCACGGAACTCCTAGATTGCGTCGGAAGATGAACCCAATATGTAAAGTTTAGCTACACAAAATATGTGAACTGAACCTATATGTGAGAAGATAAAATTCCTTCATTCATGACACACTCAATCAAGCTTAGGATATGTCAAGTGTCTATCCAAATGGCTTGATTATTATAACTCATCTATATTAGTTGACAACAGACCGTATCACGAGCGTATCGTCGTTAATCGATGACTTAGTCAACCTAATACCATATGAGTACCTGAGTGTTCACTCGAATATAAATTCATGGAATGAATTCTTTCTTGGCTCACATACCACCTTTAATCTACTTCGTAATGCACCCAAAACAAGTCGCGTCTCAACCTATAAGGCATTTGAGCTTAGGACATGATCAAAGTACATTACTCCGTAAACAAGATGATATTCACCTCAAGTCTAAGGACTTTTATCTCCCACATGCCGATGACATTATAGACATATAACAAAACAGTACATCAGCAGGGCGTACCAATACTTCAACAAGTATCCATGTGTCCATCACGAGTTGTTATAACTCATAGCAAGTGAGACATACTACATCCCTTAAGAATATGATGCAGACCACATGTCGACGTATCACATATCATCGATATTCCAATTTCGATGATCATTAGTCGAGGTAATTTAAGAGTTACGTTATAACATTAATTCTCACATCATTAATAAACACGCAACCTCTAGGGATGCATTTATAGATTATTATAAACAATCAACTAATAATTCAACAAATGCAAATTGACATAATATTAATCATCATTAATATAAATACGAATGTGTATAAAGTACATTGTGTCCTAATACAAATTGTCTCTAAGACATACATATACTTTCAGATTACACAACTCCACTAAATCCGAGTATCAAGTTTAATTTCGTTGAATGTGTTTAATGGAGAAACAAACGAGTCATATTATTAATAGTTAGTTGTGTGTTGCTAATGATTTTACAATGTCTCAACTTGGCATATATAATCGGAAGAAAATGAGATCTCTTGGCCTTTTACGATTTAATATAAAATGTCATTTTCATATCTCTTATGTGCTTTTCTCATATCTCTTATACGTAAAAAAAAAAATGAAAATCTCTTACGTAAAAGTCATCAAATTAAAAAAAAACTGTAAAGGGCCAAAATATTATTTCTCCTATAATTGGTTGGATTTTTTGCTCTCTGAATTAATTTGGATTCTGGACAGTATTGTCTTACTAATATTCTCCTAGTAATAGGGAAACTTTGTCAAAGATTTGAAAAGGTTTTCCAAACTAAGAAGCCCTACCTCCCATCTCCGAGCAATTAAGGAAACTTCACGTTGTTTCTTACTTTCTTATTCATACTTTAGTTTATTTAATTGACAATATGGTCCACCAAATATTCATATAATAAATAATTGCTCTTTTTAGTATTATTTTTCAGAACTTTTGTGCGCTTTTTATAAATTTCCGGAACTTTTGTGGACTTTTAAATTATTTTTGATCTCTGACAAGCTTTTCAAAGTAATAAAAAATAAGTAAATATTCTCCATATATTCTGTAATTATTATTTTAGTGTAATTATGTAAAGTAAATATTCTCGTACGATTAGGATTACAATTGTAAATATATATATATATATATATATATATATTATTAACTCCATACAATGAGAATTACACTATTCTGCATGTTATCAGAAGTTAAACCCTAGCCTCTTCTCAAAACCTAATTTCCCCCCCCCCCCCCCCATCCCTATTCTCTCACGTTGATACCAACCTCGTGGTTTCTACCGCTCACACTTCCCACTCCTAACACCTTTCATCCGGCCTTTGTCGTAACGAATATCAAAAAATTTATCCCTTTAGTTCTTGATCAAGAGGATGGACAATACTCATCGTGGGTCGAATTATTTCACATAAATTTTTGTGCTTACGTCGCCGACCACATCGATGCCCTCACTCACGTCCACCTGACATAGAAACGGCTTAATGTTATCGTCAAACAATGGATATATGACACCATATCCAAGTATTTACTTCATACTATTATGAAGACAGATGCCTCGGCTCACGAATTATGAACACGGCTAGCGAAAATCTTTAAAGACAACAAACATACATGTGCCGTCTATTTGGAGGAACAATTCAACAACACTCGTCTTGAGAACTTTGCCAATATGTCAGACTATTGTAAACAACTAAAATTGGTTGTTGATCAATTGTCTAATGTTGGCACTCCGATCTCCGAAACAAAGATGGTTTTACAACTTATCAATGGTTTGCCGAAGGGTAAGTACAATACACTTGCGACGATGATCCAAAAAACTGATCCCATCCCTAGCTTCAACAAGGTCCGGTCATAATTGATGTTAGAGGAGACTAGACGAGCCAAACAGGACGAGCACAATCAACATGCATTGGCCGTTGACGTCCTGCCAACCACCAACACACCCGACGGTCCTCTGCAACTCATGGACCACCAACCTCAATGGGGTGGCCGATGAGGCATAAGGGGACGCACGCGGAAATCGAGGCGGCGTCAAGGGAAAAGGTCATGGAAGAAAATTCAACTCCGGAGGATAGACACAGCCGGACCAATACCCATCTCAATGGGTAGGCCCAATAACATGGCCCATGACTGTAACCCATAACCCCAGGAATTGGGCCTTGCCACCATGCCTGTATCCCACAATCCCGGCCCAATACACCGGGCAATACTAGCAGCCAAGTATCATAAGGCCTTCTCCAGGCCCACGCTACATAGGCCAACAGTACTAGGCCCACTTCTCCACGATCCAACAACAGACATATGGCCCTATGACCCCTACCGAACTGAGTCAAGCTTACATCACTATGAATCTCCAGCATCCATAAGACACATGGTACCTGATATATGTGACACATCCTACCTCACTCGCGACTCTGGTAATCTCCATCACTTATTTAATTTGAACAGTCCTTAATTTATTTTGGTCGGCAATGGCAATCGCTTTCCAATTTAAGGCTATGACACAACTCAAACACAACCACCTCACCCACCATTTACCCTCAAACATGTTCTATATGTTTCTAACATCATTAAAAACTTAATTTTTGTTAGGAAATTTGCTAGTGACAATTTCGTATCTATTGAGTTTGACCCTTTTGGTTTTTATATGAAGGACCCACGTACAGGGACAACTCTTACCAGGTGCAATAGTGTGAGGATTTTCTATGAAGTACCTACGTACGGGGACACTAACCTCTCTAGCTGCAATCACCATCAACTTGACAAAGTAGACTCGGGCACCCAGGAGCACCAGTTTTTTAATTTTCTTAGAAGTCAGAATTTCATTCAATGTAATAAAGAAAAATTTACCCACGTTTGCTACTCTTGTCCTTTAGGAATGCATGTTGGACTTCCTTTCAATCTTCATTAAGTGTAATGTTTTCTCCTTTTGATATTATCCATGGAATTATGGACATCTCCCATCACTAGCAAACTGGGTCACAAATATTATTTGATATTTTTGGATTATTTATCTCATTTTCTTTGGGTTTATCCTCTAAAATATAAGTCCTAAGTTTACATATTTTTTCTTGAATTTCAAGCATATGTTAAAACCCAATTTGAGAACACCGTTAAAACGTTTCAATGTGATAACGGCCATGAGTTTGACAACCTTCCCTTTCATAAATTTGTTCGAACCACGACATAGTGTTTTGATTTTATTGCCCCCATACTCACCTCAAAATGTTAAAGCTGAAAGAATCCTATGCACCATCAACAATAAGATCCGCACTATGCTCTTTCATGCTTCCATCTCCCCTTCATTTTGGGTATACGCATTACACATGGCGGCTTACCTCCTTAATATATTACCAACACGAACTTTTCAAAATAAAACTTTAACTGAAATTCTCCTCCGTCGGATCCCCTCTTATGATCACCTTCAGATTTTTGGTTGTTTATGCTACCTGAATCTCGCCTCTACGATCCCTCACAAATTAGCACCTAGGACTACTCCTTGCATTTTCTTAGGTTTCCCGTCGAACCAAAGAGGATACTTATGCTATGATTTGTCCATAAATAAAATCCTAGTCTCTCGCCATGTCACATTCGAGGAGAACGTTTTCCTATTTGCAAATTTTCAAAAGTTTCAAGTCACTAATTACAGCTTCCTTGATGATTCGAACACTTCCCCTCTCATCAGAAACGCAATACATAGTGCTAGTATTCCGGCTCAAAAATCAACGCCCCTGCCAGCCATTCTGTCTCTGCCCCAACACCCATCGACTACCCCTTATCCCGTCGACCACTCCTCTACCCACTACTCCCGTCTCTGCCTCATCGTTCATGTCAACCACCCACTGGCCCTAGTTCCCATGATCAAACTACCTCACTACCCCAGTTCTGGTTACCCAAACAGTCCCGATTCCGACCCATTGCAAGGAAACACGTGCCTAACATAGGATTTTCAAACTGAAGGTCCACTTTAATCTATCCACTCATATTATCTCACATATACCTAAAACCCTAAAATTTGCCAAGTTTGCTACCCGAGGAATTTGATGCGCTCACTGCACAGCGCACTTAGGATCTTGTCCCAAAATCAGTGGGGGTGAATGTGATTCATTGCATGTGGCTATATCGTCACAAATTCAAAGATAATGGTGAGTTTGAATGCCATAAGGTGAGACTTGTGGCAGATGGCATAGGGCAACAAGAGGGAGTTGATTGTGGTGAGACCTTCAGTCCATTGGTTAAACCAACCATCATTCGCACTATTTTGAGCATAGCTATAGAAAAGAACTGGCCGATTTATCAACTGAATTTGAAAAATGTGTTATTACATGGGGGAAGAAATAAGAGATAGAGAGAATTGTGGGAGAGAAAATGAGAAACAAATGTATGTGGGAGCTGTTTTATGGGTGTATAATTAATAACCATTTTGTGATAACTTATTAAAGTTTGGCTTATATATGTCAATTAGGTCTAAGAGTTAGCACACATTGTCAAATTTTCAAATAAAAAGGCAACACCGTTTCTTTTTGTATGTGCATATAAGACATTATATTAAAATTTAACTTTAGACCACTAATCTTAATGATCATTTTTTTCTATGATTTCATCGTAGGCAAATATCTAACTATGCCACAACTAGAACTCGCAATTTAATTTTATAGTTCAAATGTCTAATACATACTGACAACCGTTGACCATTGAGTGTTTCCTTATTACCTACTAAATCTATTTAGAAATTCTTAAGGAACGCTATGTTTGGTGACAATTGCAAGTTTAATCATTACCAGTGAATCATACTTACTATTTAATTATAGTAAGAGTAAATCCCAAGATTAAAGGCTAAAACTATGTGATTAGGACTCATTTTCGGTCTAATACGAGTTTATAATGGTCTTGTCGTCATGCATGGAATTAATAAGAGAATTATTAAGTTGCTAATCATTTAGCTAAACTTATCCACCTAGTTAACTATTTGTATATCACATGTGTATATGCATCTAGAAACCTCGTGGTAAAGAAGCCTAGCTAGCTATCTTGACGTGTCTTAGTCTAATAATTAATGTAGTCAATTAAATACTTGCATATTTAGAGATGGAAGAAATGATTGTTTAGCCCTTTATACACTTTTTTTAATTGTATAATTTTTTTATAAGAAATCTTTATTTTTTTACATATAAGATATTTGAAAAAAATATATGAAAATTCTAAAAAGGTCATTTTCTTCTATTCAAATTGTAAGAGGTCAAAAAATCTCAATTAATCTTTAGAGAATTTCTCAACGTATATTCATGATACGTATATTTTAGCCGAAAGTTATTGAATTATGCTAAATCGTATATTTTATTGTACACCACCTCTGCCAAATACCATGGTATTAAAAAACATGTTAAAAAAGAGGTTAGTGCTATGAATAATCTATTTGTCTTTGGGGAATAAGCACGTGTCGTGTTACCAGGACCAGCTCAACAAAGTGACATTATCAAAAAATGATAATGAACCAGATAAAGAAGAAGAGAGAAGTAGTTTTTGTACTAGTACATCACTAAAATTCATAATCAATCTTTGTCAAAGATATGATTTTTTTTAGAGATCATGAAAACCTATTGCCCTTTCCATATATACTTATTCTATGAACATTGAAATGGGAAACTTTGAGTAGAATAGTGTAATTCTTCTCATCTGAAGTCTTCTCATTAATACAATATATATATATATATAGGTGTTTATAATTGTAATCCTAATATGAGAATATCTACTTTACATAATTACATTAAAATAATAATTACAGAATATATGGAGAATATTTACTTATTCTCTATCACACCTTCTCAGTCGAAACGGGAAGAGGTCGGACGCTCAGACTTGATATGAAGTATAGGTGTCTAACGGGTCAGCCCGGTCCGGACCGGTAGCCCATTACCGGGTTTAACCGGTTCCGACGGGCACGGCCCGGTTCACTTGACCACGCCAACTGTCCGGTCGTTAACGATTCCATGTTGTCTGCAAGTGTCGGTCGAATCAGTCCAACCGGTCCTGGTTTCTATTTTTTTTTTTTTAATTCTAGTATTTATTTTCTATAATATAAACTAAATTCAATTTAAATATGTAATATAATAATATAATATATAATTTAGTTGTATATATTAAAATTGAAACTTTAAAGTTAACTTTTGATTTTATAGTTTATAACTTTATACTTTATAGTTTATAACTTTATACTTTATAGTTTATAACTTTATATTGTAAATTTGTAATTATACTTTTAATAATTTATTAGATTAGTAGATATATCATATAAGTATATAACATTATAACTTATAAGTAATAACAGATTAACAACTAAATAGATAGTAAAATTAAAATTAATGATAAGATGTAAACTTTTGAACTTTCATAACGTTAATAAGAGTACATAATGAAGTAATAATAATTTTATTTACATATTATGCATCCTTTTTGCAAGTTCTTCGTAATTTATAGGTTGATTGAATTGGTTATGCTCCATAGCCTCTAAATCTGGAGTATTAATTCCAGTCCCGCCTCCGCTCCCGCCTTCCAAAATATTGCCTATTTCTTCATCTTCGGGATAATCAACGTCTCCACATCCTTGATTTCTTCTCTCTGATCTGATCCAATCCCTTGCGCACTAACACTTCTAATGTGCTTCCACCCAATGAGTGACGTGTGTCTCCTATTTGATCTCGTGCTTGGCTAAATGCACTTTCAGAAGCCACTGTTGAGATCGACACATTAAGAACATCCCGGGCCATCGCTGCAAGTACCGGGAATTGCCTTTGTTATCCTGCCACCATTGTAAAGGGTCAAAATTTTCTTCTCTACCGGCTTTTGCAAATAAAATTGCATCTCATCGCAAGATCGGCTTGGTTGGTTGTGTTGTAAAAGTGCTCCATATGTCTAAAGATTCTTCTTCATCGTCATCATCATTGAATCCTGCAGTGTAGACACGTAACCGTAACTAGAAGGAATATTAGTAGCAGAGTTGGTGTTATCATGTAATGTAGCATAATATTCATATAATGTAGTTAAATTAGTATCAAGTTTACTTATGCAATCAAATGAAGATGGAGTTTCGCTTGACCTATTTCCATATAATTATATAAACTAAATATTAAATTATGACAATCTACTTTTTAATAGAAGGATTTAAGATCGCACAATACAATAAACATCGTGAATAGGAAAAAATATTTTTAAACTTTTCAAACATAATCAGAATCGCATCTTTATATTTCACATTTGATTTTAACCCATAAAGTAAATATGAAATTTCAAACTATATGAGCTAAAGCATTACAAATTGTTGGGTAATAAGATCACGAAAATTCAACAGATTGCAGTAAAATTTACGTAAAAATTTTAAAACTTCACCAATTGATTTCCAATGTTCGCTTGTTAACATATACATCACGTTTCTTACAATGCGCAGTTGCAACATGTGTTATGGGGTCTTTATACTTATAACATTCTTTTAAAAATAAATAAGTATAATTCCACCGTGTAATAATCTCTTCTGGCATGAATTTAGGTCTCAAATTAAATTGTTTACATTTTTCTTTAAATTCTATAATTCTATTTTTCCTATTATTACCTGAATAACTCCAATGACTCTTTTGACAAGTTTTATTTGGTGAAAATAAATCAAGACCACTTTTAACAATTAAATTATAAATATGACAAGCACAACGAACATGAAATATATCGAAGTGGTGGTTGTACTTCCGCTTTTAAAAATCTACAACAGCAGTATTATTAGATGCATTATCGAATGATACACAAAGTATTTTATTATAAAGATTATATTTTTGGGCATAAAAACAAATAGTTTCGCTTATATATTTTCCAAGATGACTTTGATCTCGCCATACGCAAAAACAATAATACGTTTTCCATTCTAAAATTTTCATCAATCCAATGACAAGTAATTGTTAAATAATCATAACTGCTCAACGATGTCCAATGTCCAAGTAAAACTAACGGCATGGAAGGTTAGCAAACAAATATTGCAAGAAAATAACATAATCATTATGAAGTCTAAAAATATCATCTAGTAGTACTACGAGGAACACCTTTAAAAAGGATTATATACTCTTTGAATATATGTAATTAAATATGAAGAAGAAGCGAAAGAAAAGGCAAACAACCTCCGACAATCATTTTTGCTAATTCAATGCGATCTTTTTTGGATCGTACTTAGCCAACCCCGCTTAATGGATTAAGTTGTTGTTGACCGGTTCTAAATTAGGACAAGATTCCATTGTGCTTGATGACCGAATTTTATATGTCTACCTATAGTGCCCGCCCCGTCACCACCCCGCCTTATGTTTATAAGTTCTCCCACAAATATTACATTTAACTCTATCGGTACCTACAACTTTATCATAAAAGAGCCACACTTTACTCCTTTTCTTCTTGCTACCGGGTTCTGTAAAGGAGGTTCACGACTACCACTAGCAGCACTAACATCGTTGTAAGGAACACTAGTAGGTGTAGGAGGTTCTTGCTCTTCAAGTTCATCAATATCATCTAATTGAGCGTTATCACATTCATTATCTTCATTCCAAAATCTTCTTGCATTTGATCATAATCTATATTTTGATTAGATGATGAAGAACTCTGATTTTTACCCTTGAACTAGATTTACTACAAGATCCGACGCAATTCCTTAGTAAAGACATTATAAAATATTTAAATAATCAACAAATAAATATGACAATTTAATAAAATAATTAGAGAATGAAACGAGTGTACCAAACTTCGATTCGAATTCAATAGAAACTCAAGCTCAAGTCTCGTCTTACTACTTTGAATTTGAAAACTAATAATATTAATAACTTGAAAATTGATAATAAAGATAATTAAGAGAGTATGAGAATAAGAGAATTGAGAGAAATGTTGTGTGATAAAAATGAAGAAAATGTAGAGAATTTATAGATTTTTAAAGGGTAAAATGGAATTAAAATAAATAATTAAACAAAACAAAAACAAAAAAATTAAAAAAATGACCAACTGGCCGAACGACCATTGCCACCCGCCTCCCCACTCTTCAAGCCCAACGGCCGAAATGGCCATTGGGCAATTTTTTTATTTTTGTTTTCAGAATCGTCCGGCCCGGTCCGGTTAACCAGAATGGAACCGGTTTTCCAATACGCCTTACCGGCCCGGCCAGATCTTGGTTTTGAAATGACTCGCGGGGTTGGGTTGGGGACAATCCGACCCCAACCCGGATGTCCTTACGTCCGGCCGGTCCGGTAACCTACGGTCAACTGGCCGGTCGGTCAACCTGACGGTTACGTATAATATGAAGACAAGGAACAACTGCCGAGGAAGTCCCTTAGTAAAAATATCTGCATACTGATAGGAAGAAGGAAAAGGTAACACCCGAACATGGCTCATGGCAACATTCTCACGAATAAAATGAATATTCATCTCAATATGTTTGGTTCGCTGATGCTAAACCGGGTTATGAGACAAGTAGACAGCAAATATGTTATCACAGTAGACAATAGATGTCTTACGTAGGGCTGCACAAAATTCGGTCCGGATCGACTGCTCGCATCGACCGATAAATCGTCCTCGGTCCGGCCCGATTTTACCTGTCACGTTCTGTGGTCCATTCGGTCCATATAACCGACTGCATCAAAAGACTTGGACCGGACCGGACCGATAAATTCGGACCAGTATTCGATCCTCATTTTCTGAAAATTCGGTCCTCGATTCGGTCCGGATCGGTCCGATTTTACCCCGTTGTGCAGCCCTAGTCTTCCGTAAGGGACAATAAAGCTCTAGAAGGAGGTTTCTGAGCCAATAAATTTCGATAACAACGTTCGCAACGCCTCTATATTCGACTTCTGCACTCGAACTCGAACGAGAAAGCGTGGCTTGCCGCTTGGCAGACCACGAGATGAGGTTATCACCCAAAAATGCGTAGTAGCCGAAAGTAGATCGACGTATGTCCGGACAGCCGCACAATTGGTGTTCGTATAAGATATTAGTCTGGTCGGTCCAGATGGATAAAGATGTAATCTGTAGTCAAAAGTACCCTTAACGTACCGAATGATACGTTTAAGAGCGGTAAAAGCATGCATGAAAAAACACACATGCTAAACGACATAGAAAATATCGGGCCTAGTGAAGGTAAGATACTGAAGTGCACCGGCAAGACTCCTACAAAGAGAAGGATCAAACACTGAATCCTCGTCATCGGCGCTAAGTTTCGACTTCGAGTCGACTGGAGTGAGCATGATCTTGCAGTTTGCCATTTTAGCCTTGTAAACAATCTCTTCAGCATACTTACTCTGACATAGGACTATTGCATTCTTGAATCTGGTCACGAAAATCCCCAAGAAGTAACTCAATTTCCCTAAGTCTCTCATAGCAACTTCGGATTTAAGAAGCATAATGATCTCATTTTTCAACACATCAGAAGAGGCAGTCATCCACATATAATAACAAGTATGCAATGTCACTACCTCGATGAAAAATAAACATTCACATTTGCTACACACGAACCCAATCTGCATAATGTAAGTAGTGAAACGCTCATACCAAGCCCTAAGGCTTGTTTCAATCCAAACTTACGGAGATGGCCGACATAATGAGGAGCCGATGGATGCACAAAGCCATTGATGCATATATACTGTTTCTTTCAAAGTTTTATCAAAGCCTCATAAGATTATCTATTAATAGCCTACCTGTTGTCAACAAGCTGATTATGGCTAATGGACCAACACTAACTCATCAGCAACAACTTGATCTATGCAATCCAGTAAGAGACAATGAGATTTATGAGGGGATTAAAGTTATAGGAGATGATAAGTCACCAGGTATAGATGGATATAATGCTAAGTTCTTCAAGGAAACCAGGCACATCATTAGCACAGAAATAACTGAGGCTGTCAAAGACTTTTTCAATACAAGAAAGCTTCCCAAGATCATCAATTGCACAGCAATAACTCTGGTTCTCAAAGTTGCTTCACCTGTTACATTGAAAAAAAATCGACGAATTGCTTATTGCTCTTTGCTATATAAGCTGATAGCCAAGGTACTGACTGCTAGACTACAAAAGTTATGACATCCATCATAAGTGAATGCCGAGCTGGGTTTATTCCTGGGAGAAAGATTGATAATAACATTATCTTTGCTCAAGAATCGGTCAAATCATACACTAGGAAGAACACCTCAGCCAGATGCATGATCAAGATAGACCTTCAGAAGGCATATGATTCTGTAGAATGGCCCTTCTTGAGGCAAGTCATGCTAGAACTAGAATTTCCTAGTAAATTTATATTGTAGATAATGCAGTGTGTTCAAACTGTCAATTACACTATACTATTCAATGGGGAATCCACCAAGCCTTTCAATGCTACTAAGGGACTCAGACAAGGTGACCCTGTTTCACCATTCTTATTTGCTATAAGTATGGAGTACCTTAGTAAAAGTCTACATGAATTGAGAACCGTGAAAGAGTTCCAATATCATTCAAGATGTGCCAAATTTGGGATTACACATTTATATTTTGTTGATGACCTGCTATTGTTTGCTAGAGGTAATGTGGAATCTGTTGGCGCTTTGCATAAATACTTCCTGACTTTTTCCCAAGCTTCTGGATTACTGGCTAATATGGGGAAAAGTTCAGTTTATTTTGGTGGTGTCAATATTGCTGCCAGGTCCCAGATATTACAACACTTGGGATATATAACAGGAGAGCTCCCTTTTAAATACCTTGGTATGCCTCTATCAACTAAGAAACTCTCTTTACTGCAGTGACAGCCATTAATTGAAAAAAAATCATTGCAAAAATCTCTTCTTGGACAGCAAAGAAGCTTTCATATGCTGGTAGAGTCCAGTTGGTACAATCATTATTATTTGGTATGCAAGTTTATTGGGCTCAACTCTTTACCTTACCTGCTTAAGTCTTAAAAGTGATTGACTCATATTGTAGAAGTTACATGTGGTCTGGTAGTGATACTATAATCAAGAAGGCCTTGTTAGCATGGAAAAGGGTGTGTATGCCTATCTCAGTAGGAGGATTGAATTTGATTAATCTAAAGCTATGCAACCAAACTGCTATAGCCAAACACTGTTGAGATGTAGCCAATAAGCAAGACAAGCTGTGGATTAAGTGAATTCATGCTTATTATATTAAGTATAGAACGTTGTATGAGGCTCCTCTTCCTCAACAAGCATCTTGGATGAGTGACAAATACTTGCTGCCAGGGATGTACTAGTACTGTGCCATGAAACCATAACTACTACTAAGAGTATAATCAGGCAATTTTATCTCCTACTTCTCCCTGCTGAACCTAGTGTTGAATGGAATGTTGTGATGTTTAACAATGAAGCTAGATCAAAGGCAAAATTTACTATGTGGTTACACTTCCATGAAAGATTATTAACAGTTGACAGGTTGTTAAAATGGGGTATTACAGTCTCTTCAACATGTGTTCTCTGTCAAATGCATGATGAAACCAGAGAGCACTTGTTTTTATTTTACTCTATGACACAGAGAATTTGGGACATGATACTTACATGGATACAGAGGGGTTCTATAACAGCAACTTCATGGGATCAGTATGTATTGTGTGCAGTGCAACTCTCCAAAGGGAAGTCACAACAAGCAAAAATCTTCAAGCTCATATTTGCAGAAGTAATTCTGTATTTGAAGACAAGTACAGATCAGTTGAGAGCATCTCTAGAGAGATAGCCTACTCATGTTATGTTAGAGCCAAGCCAGGGATCAGAACCCTTGTCCATTGCTTCATATTTAAGTATCCGCTATTTTTAGCTGTCTTAATGTCATTAAGTAGTTGAGATACTGAGAATGCTGTAGATAGCTGGCTGAGTTTATAGTCATGCTATGGTACTTGTAATGTTCACTTTTTGGTGATTAATGCAAATTGTTAGTTATCAAAAAAAAGATTATGTTATTGCTAATGACATATCTACAACAAATTCTTGGGGAAAAGATCAATACAAATGATTATACAAAAGCTAATAACTCTTCAAAGCCAAGCAACAATACAATCACATACAAATTAAAAACGCTCGTCTTCCTAAACGGGACCTCCCATTCCATTTGTCTAAATTTTGGAAGGCAAAGGTATTCAATAGTTATATGGGTAAGAGATATTCTTTCCGTCTCAATTTATGAGACACACTTGTATTTTTAATTTGTTTAAAAAAAAGTCATATTTTTATATTTAAAAATAATTTAATTTTATAAAATAATTTATTGTCATATCTAAGACTTGTTTTGAACTATAAATTTTAAAAATATTCTTTTATATTTGAAACTCAATATGTAATCAAATAATGTCACATAAATAAATTGAGACGGGATGAGTAATAAATATCGATGAAATAGTAAAAAGTGTGCACAAATTCTGTAGCCATTTGTTAAAGCATCCTAGTAAATTAATTACCTCAATAAATTAAGCAAAGAGTAGAGTCGCTGTCTGGAACCCCACAACCACCGGCACCCGCACATTCCTATAGCCTTTTTATCCTTGTATTATGTGATAAAATGGGATTATATATAGTGGGTTAGATAATTCCCATTGTAAAATATAACTGGCACATGGTAGCTCCACTATTTTTGAACTTTTGTTAATTATTAGCTATTTGAAATTTAGTAAATAAATATAGAATGTTCATCAAAGAACTTTAAAAAATAAAAGTAAATATACAAAAAATCAAAAGAATTCAACATCTAACATATATACTAAAAAAGTTGGATATTATATTTCAAGGAGTCGGATAAACCCCCTCCGCCACCCTAAATTCAATCTAATATATATACTAAAAAGAGTTGGATATTATATTTCAAGGAGGTCGGATAAACCCCCTCCGCCACCCTAACTCCAATTAACTCAAATTCGTATCGAATAAGTTACGTATTAATACGGTCTCCACTATTTTGACTATACTACTTCTTCAATTTCCTAAAATTTAGCTTTAGTGGCCGACAATTATTTTATTCGACATATCACTTTTTATTCTAGGCTCCTATAGTAATTACCTAATCTTTAACTTTTGGGGCAGTTTTTTCCAGGTTTTCTGCGGCTTCAACTGCTGAACTAGAATGATTCAACTTTATTGGCCAAATCATGCATGATGAAGCACTGTTAAGTAGCTTATATCCATAGAACATCTAGTGTGACATAGATAATGAATAAATAGGAATTAATATCATCCAAACTGTCATTATAAAAGTAATTAAATTTTTGAAATTAAAAGATATTTTTGAACGGTAATTATTCCAAAATATATTATCAATTCTGCAACAAAACTACTCATATTTGGTAATGCGAGGGAAGCCATCGCGGAAATAAATAGTTTTTTTGTGCAATTTCAAATGTGAAGTAAGTCTCCGTATATTATTGATGAAATTGAATACTTGAAATTCAACATATCCTCTCTTTTCTTCTTGAAAAACAATTGAAATGACAAAATATTTTACCATAAAAGAATTTTTCCTTTCTTTATTTTACAAATATGAAATTTATCAATCAATAATAATAATGTCAGTAATTTGAACGTGGTATATGCACTTAATTTCTTTATGAACTCCTAATATTATCAAATCCAATAAATTAATCAAATTCAAAATTTGATGTATATAGAAATTCAAAAAGGTGGTAGATACATTTTTTTTTCATTCACAAAAGCGAATAATTTAAACCTAAAATCCTAAAATGAACAAGCTTTTGTTGATTCATTTTTAGAACTAATCGATACATTATTGATTTAGTATCGTCTACGTACTCGAATTACATTAGATTGAGATGCATTTATTTGCTTTCAGATACTCTGTACGAGACAGGTATATAGTACTATTAATTAATTTTCAATCGTGTATATGTACGTATCCTTAAGATACTGAAACATCTATCATTATTGGTATCAAACCAATAACGATTCATACAAGCTAAATTTTCTAACCATATCTTTGGACTAATTTATCTCATATAGGAGATGAGATAAAATAACACTTAATTTCATTTGATAAGGTGGTATTTCAGAATTAAGTTTGAGATTAAATTTATATTTTTATTTAATTAAAATTATAAATTTATATCATCAACCAAATAATAAATAAATTTAATCGAAACTTAATCATGAGATACCTCACCTATTCCCGCTAAACAAAAAAATCTTCAACAATACTATTAAAATTAATCAATTCCTCCAACTTCCAAAAAAATCAACACTATAGACATAAATAAAATGACGATATTTTCTTGTCGTTAGGAGCAAACAATATCACAGTTTCCATAATAGAATTTTAGTGTGGGGTTAGCGTCCCACATTAATATAATACACCAAACAATACTACTAATAATTATTGATTTAAGACGTTCATGCACCAAATCGTTCATTGCCCCCCAAAATAATCCTTCGTCGAAGCAAGGGGAGAGTGAATTATGATTCCGTGATGTTATGAAAATGTTTACTACTAATTCTTTTCATCATTATATATATGGGCCGGGGCATGAATTAAGGAAATGTAAATAGGGGAAGGTCGTAATGAAAATAATTTGAATTAGGAAACATCATTTGAATTTGTTGATTTCTTTGACCGGGGCGTCTTTGGGCCCGTGCGAAATGTGTTACCGCACAGGACCCCCGAGAAACGAAAAATTTTAGGGGCCTATTTTGTTTTTTTATTAAGTATTATTATCCAGAATTTACTGTAAAAGTCCATAATTCGCAGGTCTTAGCCCAATCAAAGTAAAGTGATTCAGTTCCAGTGGCTCGTGCATGTGGATACCCAAATTCAGATTATTTAAATCGTATATTTATTTATATTAAGGGCTCACTTTTACGAATTAGAACAAAGCCTCCAAAATGTTTGAGACGACTCTGACATGGACTGAGGACATAATTGTGGCTACAAACTAATTCAAACCCCAATTACGTTAAGATGGGATTTGATTATATCACGATGCCTAAAAATATAATTTATTAATAGATTGTTTTACGGAGTAATTAATTGGATCATAATTTATATATGACCAAAAAAAATGGATGCATGCCGCAACACCAATTATGAGACCTGTATTATCAAAAAAAAAACAATCTATTAATAGCAGATTTATGAGACCTGACTGAATAAGTTGTATCGTGATTATGAGACCTGGGTGAATAAGTTGTATCGTGATTATTTTGTGGATATAAGCATATTTTTTATTAGTAGATGTTTGATTTATTGAATTAAAATGAGATATATACGAAATATACTATAAATTATGTGTTGAATTTAAACTTATATATAATTGGATAAATTTTTATTTTCAATTTTAACCTTAACTTTTTAATAAGACTTTGGAAGAGAAGTTTCGAAGGTAAATCTATCATTTTGCTATTTATCCCGGAGGTAGTAATTATGGGATTGTTATCCCAAGTATTAATGAGTTAATGGTTAAAAACGTACTTAAATTATTATTATTTTTACAAATTTCATACGTTAATTATTTATTATTTCATTTTTCAATCTAAATTATCACATCCTTTATATTAAAATTGAACAATCGATAGTTGAGTAATTCGGACTTTGATATTTTTATGAAATATGACTTATATGAGATAGAGTAAGTTGTTAGTAGTCTCACATGTATTTAATTCCGAAATTGTTACTCCGCCTCTTACGAACAAATAACCCCTAGAAAGAACAGTCTCATTGCGTTGGGATTGGTTATCAAGTTAATAAGCAATGAGTTGTTAATGATAAATCCAAATAAAAAATAGACTGATCAAAGAGGTGTTCCCCAATACCAGACAGGCTAGGCCTCAGGTAGGGCTGCACAAAACTCTTGGACCGGACCGGACCGAGGATCGAAAATTCAGAAAGATTGGACCGAAGACATGACCGAAAATTTCGGTCCGATCCGGTCCAATATACGCTAAAAACCGGAAAAAAAATCGAATCGAACTGAGGTCAGAAACGTATGACAGAAGATCGGACCGAAAAATTCGGTCCGATTCGATTCAGTTCAGGGATTATTTTCGATCCGATCCATTTTTTTGTGCAGCCCTAGCCTCAGGTAATGGTGGGATTTTGGTTAATATTCTTTTCATCTGAAAACGAGACAAGTTATGTGGCCCCTTGATTTCAATTTCATTGTCAAGGACATTTAAACAAATAATATATCTCATTAGTAGTATACTAGTATTCGTGTAGTGTAGTTCCTTTGGATTTTCCTTTTGAATCTTCTCGATTGCACACATCCTCTCCTTTAATTTGAGAATCTCAACTTTCAAAATATTCATTTTAAGAGTGTATACCTTTGATATATATCGAATTATCGGATAGAAATAAAAAATTCTGATATTTCGATTTTGATTTGTCGGTACGATATTTAGTTAGATTATTAATAATTTTATTATTTGGTAAGGTATTTAGAGAAAAAATATTGAAATAAATATTTTCATATATACACATATTATATTATATCATAAATAAAAGATATACAATTTACCGATTTTATTTTTTTCACTTTTCACTTTCAAAAATCGTATCAATTAGAGTACAAATGTTTGGTTTCGTGTTTCTATTCAAATTGATTATGTTTCATAGTTCATAGTTCATAGTTCATATTGTCATATCCAAGTATCACCACCACAATAAATTTGAGAAATGAAGGATTGTGGTGATATATGAGTTTCACTATGCACGCAACTTCAAATCGTATATATTTTTTGTTAAATATTCTTAAATTAGTGGAGAATTCTCAGTGTCGGCTCAACTATAAGGCAACTAAAGCCATGGCTTGGGGCTCCAACTTTTGGGGGCTCCATTTGTTTAAATGTATCCTATTTTTTTTAACGACCATGTGAATGTTTTTGTTAAATTTAAAAAGAAATTATTTAGGAGAAAGCTAAAAACTTTTTACCTTTTAATGTGGAATTGTTACACCAATTTGGAATGGAATAATTTCTAAGTAATATTAATATCCTTCCTTACCTGGATACCTATTTGTTGACTCGTTTATTATTCATATATATTTAAAATTTTCATTCTCACTCACTATTCTTATTCTCAATATTTTGAAGTTTCTCAATACCCAAACTACTCCCAAACTAAATTGTGTTTGCTTACGAAAGTCAAAATTTGTCTTTTGGTGTCTTCTTTAATATTTTAAGCATTTCAACAAGCAATCGCTATATTAAAGCTAGTCGTGCAACTATTTACTTATTATTATTATTTATTCAATCTAAATGTGTCAAACTATAAAATATGAATCCGATTATGTAAAAACAAAAAAAAAACAAAAAAAAAAGTTGAAAAACTAATTAATTTGTATTAGCTACATTATGTCATTATCTATTGAAAATGAATTGTCAGAACAAATCGATTATAAATATTAATTAATGACTTCACATCTAAAAAAGTTAGAAAAGTAGAGTTTATATATATATAATGATTTTTCCTTCTAGAAGTTGTCGAACATACGGAAGTTGTCGAAACGAATAAACTGAAATCGAAAGGAGAAAAACGTATTTATACCTTATTCAATTGGGTGATATTAGTATAGCATTTAGAGAAAACAAACATAAAAAATATTGAACCGAATTGTTTCAAAAGTTTTATGGAACCAATCGATGAACACCTCCAATTGATTCTATTTCCTCGAATTTTAATATATAGTTAAATATGGTGTGATAATATTTTTCAAAAGGTCTCGCATCATTAAAAAAAATCTTACACTTTATATATATAATTTGCTTTTTTTACCCAATTAATGTGCCCTTCCTTCTTTGAATCTTTTGGTATGTAATTCCCCTAACTAATAGATCAGAAATATATCAAAGCACCCGCATGAAGTACAGAATTAGTGTGATGGCGCGGGGCCATGAGTCGCGAGTTCGATCCTGCATCGCATTCGATTGGCGCTGTCATGTGGTTTGCCAAGTGTAGTTGTCGGCGGCGTGGTTTGCGGTATTGCGTTAGCGGGGTTTCTGCTTGTATTTCGAAAGAAGCAGTGCGGATTCGCCGAAAAAAAAAAAAAAAAGAAATCTATCAAAGCTAGGCAAATAGATAGACTTTTTTCCCGTTGCTAAGGGAGAACAAGAAAAAAAAATGATTATTTTTTAACCAGCGCCCTCTTTTGAAAAAAAAGTGCTTGAATTGTGATTTTCATAGTTGCAAGAATTTTCTTTTTCGAGAAATAGTTCCTTCCTTCACACACCCAAAAAGATTGTTAGTTAAATGTTTTATTTTCTTTTCAGATCTCTTTTTCAAATAATAATTGAACTTTAAAACCTTGAATCTAACTTGTTTTGTTTTACCAACAAGGGCCATTCATCATTAATCTGAGGTCTCAGATTTGAGTGTTCTTAAGTACGTAATATCTTTGTTAGGGAGTATTTTGCCTCCCATGTGTAACTTTCAAGGGTGAATCCGAATTTAATCGGTACTCAATACGAATACCGGACACCGGACGAGAATTCGAAAAAAAAAAACTTGTTTCATTTTGATTTATTTATGGAAATTACATCACTTTACCCCCTCATCACCCGAATACCCATGTCCCCCAAAGAAATAGAGAATAGTAGAAAGCATAGGAAGAAAAACAATGGAGATTAATTAAGATAAAGGGTAGATGAGTAGGGCAAGAATTGCAATCATTATCAGCTTATTAAAAAGGCTTCCATCAACCTTACTTGATGATATTCTATGTGGGTTCTATGGCAGGTGTTCGTCTCTTCGCTAGCCTGTAAAGAAAATCCCAAATCTTATATACCACTTAATTTTCCCACTTCCTAATTAATTCTCTTTGCAATTTGCATTTCTTCTAAGCATCTAGCTCACCCATGGCAGCCTTGATAATAACCATGGAGCTTCTTCTCTTATCAACAGGACTTATTTCTTCTTTCATCATGCTTAAAAAAGCTACAAGTCCTCACTACTTATTTGACATGGTCCTTGTCAATTTAAGTGAATTCTTGAATTCTTTGAAGAGCTTCTTGTCATCTCCATTTTATATTTGCCTCTTCATCAACTCTGTTGTCATCCTTATCTTAGCTTTCTCCAATTTTCACCACCAAATAAAGAAATTCCTCAATGTTTTTCTAGATGAAAAGTATGTTGCTGATGATATTCAGATTCAGCCACAAGCACATCATCATGGAGTTAAAGAGGACTATATGCCGAATAGGACTAATTCAGCAATTGCAATGGATACCGTTATGTCATTTTTCAGCCGTAATTATAATTCGCATCCTCCTGTCTTAGAAGATATTCAAGATGAGATGCCCTGCAGCAGTGTCAAAGACATTACAATTGATACTGCACAAACAACTACGTTACTTCAGTCTCAAACAAGTTGGAATCGGTTAAGGGCCAAAATTGATAGTGCACAAACAATAGCAACAACAACTACTCTATCTCACTCTCATACAAGTTGGGATAGGCTAAGGGCCAAAAGCTATAGGGCACAAACATCGCATAAATTTCCAGACATATCTCATTTGACTGAGGCCCGTGAAATCATTAGTCCACGTTCAACAAATCTACCTCATGAGACAACTACAAGAACCAATTGTACAACCAACACGACCAATTATCAAGAAAATGTTGAAGAAGAGGAATTAGAAGATGACTCATTGGAGGCGACATGGAAGGCGATCACCAAGAAAAAGGAGCTGAAAAAATCATTGACGTTTAACGATGCTTTATCGGTGTCTCGGATAGGGGGGATGAGAGGGGATATTTCTATTACTACAGAGGAGTCCAACAAGAAATTTGATGATTTTATTAAGAAGATGAACCGTGATAGGTTGCTGCAGAGGCAAGAATCTGATCAGTGTGCCATCAACAATAATATGCTAAATCGGGCACGTTAACTGAGTTGATGGCTTACTAGCTAAGCACACAGTGAGGAGGTACAGTTCTGCTTACGAGTGGGAAAACACCGTGTTAGACCGATTTTTCAAATGCTCACCGAATATCGTTTTCAGAGACTGATTTTCAATTACCGAACATCTCTATGTTATCTATTTGGCTAATGATAGTTTAATTTAGGTATTTATCTAAAAACTATTAGAGCAATTGCAAAAGTTAACTAAATATGCTTTGATTTAAATCAGTTAATGTGGAAATACGACTTTCAATATTTTCGACTATCCACTCTTTTCAATCCGTAATGCAACAAGAATGACTTCTTCTTCTACGTTAAGATAGCAGGTTAACTAGACTGTCTTGGTTATGATATATAATCACTCAACCCTAGTACAGAAACCTTCTATATTTCTATGATAGGTTTTACCACATAGGAGGATTAAGAACAATAACATATAATGCTACACAAGTATCGGGGTACTTTCGTCCGCGATTTTAACCCATGTCTATTCAATTACAACATATCAAAATCTCTCCTCTCGATTCTTGATTCGAAACCATATAAATTATGAATTAGTGATCAGTTAACTATCAAACATTCAAACCAATATTGAATAAATCTTAATCAAGTGACGAAGAAACCAAACTAATGCATTAATTCATGAAAGCGAGTTTCAAGCGACTCAATGGAAAACCTTAATTAAGAGTTTAGCTTCTAGCCATAAACATGCTAAGAACTAATACAATATCCAACATGAACTGAAATAAATAAAAGAGAAAAGAAAAGAACTTGAACAAAGTTGTCTCCAATCTTGTAGTTTGTGGCCTCATTTTCCTCTCCAAAGTAGAATGTAGAATTATGTACAAGATGCCCCATAATGAGCAGGGTTTTAGGGTTTTATACTTGAGAAAACTTGCGCTTCGGACCCTTTTAACCCTCTGAAATTCGGCCCAAAAATCAGAAATTTGGACTTTGTCAGATTTCTTCTATGCTTCCCGGGACTTCTTAGACTTTATTTCTTGGCTTTTTCTTGTGCAATTACACCTCAATTAAGCTTATTTCATATTTTTTTTGTCATTTCTCCATTTATGACCGTTGTGACTCAAAAGAAAGAAAAACGACCCTAACACGACACTAATTTCAACGAAAATTAGGAAAATACTAACTAAAAAATGACTCAAAAATGTATACAAAATATGCCTAACACACCGAAGCTTTGGTCAAACTCTATATTTGTGTTAATAATCTACTTAATATATATAAATAATTATCTAGAACAGTGAAAACTACCTTTTTTTAAAATTCAAAATATTAGTACCGCCTCTAATACTAGTATGCAATATATACTAGTAGTTCACTGATATTATACAAAGCGAGGCTTGCGAGTGTTTGCATCATTTTCAGGTGATATTATCTTCTTAATTTGGTGTGTTGTGTGTGTGGATGAAAGTAATTAAGTTGCCATCAGATTATCATTTTTCTTAAAAGTAAGTTACTATATATAGTAACTAGTTACAACTTACAATTGCTCCATAATTGCATACGCATTAATATGATGATAATTATCATAATTTTTGTTGACGAAAGAATCCGCAGCCGCTAGTCTTTCGAGCGCGCAGGGTAAACCTCGGGCTGACGCAATAGCCTGCAAACTACGTCAGCCGATTAACCACACTTGACAAGTCATGTGTGACAGGCTCAACCAAGAAGGTTTATGCAGGGGATCGAACTCGTGACCTTGCGGTCCCGCACTCTACTGCTACACCAACTTGGCTATCCTTGCGGGTGATAATTATCATAATTGAACTTCGGTGGCGTGGTTCTTATAATATTGAGTTGTATAGAACAGTACTTTGAGTTTGAAGCCATATATTCTCCAGCTTCTATTTGATTGGGCTTTTTCAAATTAAACTCCATTGCTCAAGTATCGGTACTTACTCCGGTCCATTTTACTTGTCACAATTTTATTTTATATTAAATTATCCTTATTTATTTTTTAATCTCAATTGAATATTATACTCTTTTTCATCACATTAATTTCTCTCAACATTTATTGAGTAAATATAAAGGTGGAAACTAGTAATTAATCATATATTAGTTTTCTAAAATGACAATTATTTTAGATCATCTATTTTTAGTAAGGATGGCAACTAAAGTCGACCGAAGGGAGTAAAATTTTCTTCTAAAAATAGCACCAAAACCGGTACTCAAGAATGTAGCCTAGTGATAAATGAAGTTGTTGGATTGAGAACTATGAGATCTCAGGTTAAAATCTCAGTGGAGGCAAAATTACTGTTATTTTTTTCTCATCTATCAAGCTTTGATAAACAAAGTTACATACCCTCTACATGTGCGGAAGTAACAAATACATGTATAATTAGATAAAGGTACGCCTAAGTTGGTTTGAAAATCATAATTATAAAAACAAAAGAATTGCACCAAACTAGAATATAAGAAAGATAAAGAATATTATTTTTAAACAAACTAAAACTGAAACAAAATTGTATAGTTGTATATTCTAAAAAATATAATTAGGTGGTTACCAGCCTATCAGGAAGTATAGTGGGCAGTTAAATTAATAGAACCTGTTATATTGACTTATTCGATGAACATTATAAATACAGCAAAAGATAAATAAAGAAAAGGAGCTAATATCTTATGAATTTACATCAATGTTTTATAACACAATTGTTAGCGAATATTCTTCAAATATTCACAATATATATTATATTTATTAGTATCATGTTTTAAGGTAACTTAGGATTCTTACTATATTAAGAATCACCTTTGTATAAATATATATATTATGATTAATAAAAGAAATCTCTAAGGAAAATTATTTCAACATCATACATGGTATCAATAGCCTAACATCCCAAAAACCCTAGAAATTCCCCTCCCCTCCCCTCCCCTCTCGGCCGCCGCCAATCCCCACCCCCACCCCACCGCGGTGCCTTCTCTTTCGGAATTTCTAACATGTGGCTATCACGTCTCCTGCCACTTCACCTAAATCTAATGGTTCTACCTCTGGCATAGATGACACCCCACTTCCCTCCACAAAGTCATCTTTTCATCCGATTTTTGTTGTCACAAACATCAAGAATTATATCTCTATTATTCTTGATCAAGAAGACTATCAATATTCTATATGGGTGGAACTGTTTTATATTAATGTTTGTGCGTACAACGTGCTCGACCATATTGATGCGTCAATCCCTCGCCCCTCTGACATTGATGATTCAACATGGCGTCGTCTTGACGCTATCGTCAAACAATGGATCTATGGTACCATCTCTAAGGACTTGATGTGCATTATCCTGAAAACATGTGCTTCGGAACGCGAACTATGGGTACGCTTGGAGGAAATTTTTAGGATAACAAAAATACCAGGGCGGTGTATTTAGATGAGCAGTTCAACAACACACGCCTTGAGAATTTTAACAACATGATCAAATCGCAAAGAATCAAACTTATTGCTGATCAACTCTCTCATGTTGGGACATCTGTTTCTGAGACTAAGATGGTACTACAACTTGTTGCAGGATTACCAAAGGGGGAATATGATACTCTTGCAGCAATAATTCAACAGGCTGATCCACTTCCATCTTTCAACAATGCACGTTCTCAATTGTTGTTGGAAGAAACACGGTGTGCTAAACAATATGAGCACAATCAAAAAGCATTAGCCATTGAAAATTTGTAGTCGCCGACCACTGCTCCACCACCGCTGGACCATCAGCAGCAGCAGAACCGCGGTGGAGGCAGAGGCAAAAGAGGTCGCGAACAAGGAAACAATGGAAAGGGTCGAGGCAAAGGAAAAGCACAAAGAAGAATAGCCACGCCATCGCCAAAGAATGGTCGAATACCCAGCAGCAGCAGTGGCCAAATGTCCAGAAGCGGCGATGGCGGCCCAAAGAACCGCCTGGGCCATTTAGCGATAGTGGGCGCCCGGATCCCTGGTCCAAAGACCAATGTGCCCATCTCCTCAACAAACTCATCTGATGTCAGCACAACAGTTTTCTTTAGCCCATCAAATGCAACCCACTGATTTGGGCTAAGTTTTCAACACACGCACTCTGCAACCGCCTGACAATAATTAGTATATGGACTCCGAAGCCACATCACACCTGACCAACTCTTCAGGTAATTTCTCCCAACTGTTTCAGTTAAAGTATCTTCAATACATTACTGTTGACAATGGTCACCGCATTTCAATTACAGGTTATGGCAATACACAAATCAAAAATCTTCATCCACCTTTCTCACTTAACCATGTCTTCTATGCCCCTCAAATTATTAAAAAGTTGATAACTGTTAGGAAATTCACTCGTAATAATTGGGTGTCTGTAGATTTTGACCCTTTTGGTTTCTCTGAGAAGGATCTCAGTACGGGGAGAATTCTTACTCGATGAAATAGTGTGGGAGACCTCTATCCCTTCACAAACTCTTCCGCTGTCAGAACTCAACAACCAGTCTACCTTGCTGCATTATCTTCATCCACCTGGCACAATAGGTTTGGGCATCCAGGAGATCATGATTTTTCTTTTCTTAGAAACAATCAGCGTATTAAATATAATAATGGAAAACTTGCCCAACATTATTTTTCTTGCCCGCTTGGCAAGCATACTCGTCTTCCTTTCATGTCTTCAATGAATATTACAGTTTCACCATTTGACATTGTTCATGCTGACTTGTGTACCTCTCCTGTTGTTAGCTCTCTAGGTCATAAATTATATCTTGTGCTATTGGATGATTTCTCACATTTTGTATGAATTTATCCTCTAAAATTTAAATCTGAAGTTTTTGCTAAATTTTTTGAGTTTCACAGATTTATTAAAACTCAGTTTGAAAAATCCATCAAATCATTTCAATGTGATAACGGACGTGAATTTAATAATTCGGCTTTCCATAATTTTTGCTCCCAACAAGGCATGGTGTTCCGCTTCTCTTGTCCTCACACCTCACTTCAAAATTGTAAAGATGAACGAATTATTCGTACTATTAATAACATGGTATGTACACTCCTATTTCATGTCTGTATGTCATCATCTTTCTGGGTCTATGCTGTCAAAATGGTAGAATATCTTCTAAATATTTTACCTACTAGCACATTACAAAACAAGACCCCCACAGACATTTTATATCGTAGAACTCATTCTTCTGACCACCTATAGATCTTCGGCTGTCTGTGTTATCCCAATCTTACCTTCACCACCCCTCATAAGTTGGCTCCTCGAACTACACCCTGTGTATTCCTCGGTTTCCCACCCAACCATAGGGGTTATCTGTGCTATGACTTATCCACTCGTAAAATTCACATATCTCGTCATGTCACGTTCAATGAGACGATATTTCTGTTTTCAAACCTCAGAAATACCGAAAACCAGACTACTCATTTCTTGATGAACCGGTCATATCCCCAATTATTCTAAATCAGCTTACCCAAATTTTGACTTTAGAACTGCGGTCCACAGTGGATGCACCGCGGTGTCATCCTTCCAGTGAGCCCCCTCTTCCTGCAGAACTTTTACCACCGCGGTCCCTCGAGGATGCACCGCAATACCCCTCTTCCGGTTGTTCCTCATTATGTTTGTCGTCTCAGAAAGTCACTCTATGGTCTAAAGCAGGCACCTCGTGCTTGGTATGACCGGTTTACCAGGTATATTATGCATACTGGGTTTATTTGCAGCATGTGTGACACCTCTTTGTTCATTTTTCATCATGGTAGTGACATCGTTTACTTGTTATTATATGTTGATGACATTGTTCTCACTGCCTCATCTGATAAGTTGAAAATGACATTATTGCTCTTCTCAAAACTGAATTTGCTATGACTGATTTGGGCAAGCTGAGTTACTTCTTGGATATATCAGTCACTAGATCTGCAGATACTATGTTCCTGAGTCAGCGTAAGTATGCAGAAGAAATTGTGTTCAGAGCTAATATGTCGAATTGCAAGGTTATGCCTACTCATGTTGATTTGAAATCCAAGCTTAGTGTTTCTGAGGGTGATCCAGTGTCTGATCCTACTCTCTATCGAAGTCTTGCAGGTGCTCTTCAGTACCTCACTTTCACCAGGCCCGACATTGCATGTCGTCCAGCAGGTGTGTTTGTTCATGCATGCTCAGAGGGAACCCCATTTTGTTGCTCTTAAGCATATTATCAGGGCACTTCTCACTATGGGTTGCATCTCTACCCCTCCGCTCCGAACAAGTTACTTACCTACACAGATGCTGATTGGGCAGGGTGCCCGGACACGACGCCTACTTCGTGCTATCAGGTGTTCTTAGGGATAATCGATCTCTTGTACGCGGCGACAAGCCACGTTATCCCGATTCAGTGCCGAAGCAGAGTATAGGGGTGTTGCTAATGTAGTTGTTGAGATCTGTTGAATCCGGAATCTCCTCTTGGAGCTGAGTTGTCCATTGCGTAAGGCATCTATAGTCTATTGTGATAACATATCTACTATCTATATGTCTCATAATCCGGTCCAGCATCAGCGGACCAAACATATTGAGATGAATATTCATTTTGTTCGTGAGAAGGTGGCACGTGGTCTTGTCAAAATTTTGCATGTACCTTTCTCTTATCAGTATGCAGACATCTTCACAAAGAGACTACCCAAACAATTGTTCACAGACTTCATATCCAGCCTGAGCATTCGGCCTCCTCCCGCTCCGTCTGAGGGGGTGTGTTAGCGAATATTCTTCAAATATTCACAGTATATATTGTATTTATTAGTATCATGTATTTAAGGTAACTTAGGATTTTTACTGTATTAAGAATCACCTTTGTACAACTATATATATTGTAATTAATGAAAGAAATCCCTAAAAAAAAATATTTCAAACATATTACAACAATGAATAAGAAGTTAATTTCTAACTCGGTATCTTTAGCTCTAGTAGCTTTTCTTTATCTTTTATCATTACATGCTCGATCTCACGTTGACGAAAATTGCATACCATGATTAGCGAATTTGGTGCAAAACTATGTATTATATAAGCGTATTTTTCAGTATTGATAGAAGTGTTAAGAGTCTCACATCAGATATAGAATGAAAACATGAATTCCTTATATGAACTTAGACAATACTCATCCTACAAGCTAGCTTTTGAGGTTGAGTTAGGCTCAAGATTTATTCTTTACATGGTATCAGAGTCAGACTCATTCAAATTCTTTGTTCACCGATGTTGGACCCTTAAATTATATTATTCACGCTTCAGTAAACAAGGTCTGAACACGGGGGAGTGTTAAGAGTCTCACATCGGATATGGAATGAAAACATGGACTCTTTATATGAACTTGAACAATCCTCGTCTTACAAGCTAGCTTTTGAAGTTGAGTTAGGCCCAAGATTCATTCTTTAAAAAAAAAAAAAAAAAAAAAAACCTCAAAACTTAACAGTTTTATTTGTCTATTTTAAACCATTAATAATTATAGCGATTAGTTGTTGTAGGATTCGAGAGAATGATGTAGAACTTTCCATTGTTGTATTGAATGAATAAATCTCTACACTTGGTTCTCTATTTATTTACAAATGAAGATGATATTAGAATGTTATATGCTAATTAACTACCTACCAGCTGTACATATTCTGATTGGCTATTAGCCTAACAAGCTTTTTATTCCTTTACTTAATCCATAATTGAACTTGTCGTCTCACGTCTGGATAGCTATTTCATGAGCCCATCAACGAAGAGGAATTGGGCCTATGTTTGCTGCATAGAGAATTCTAAATTTCAGGCCCAACACTTGACCCAATACTCTTTCCTCTTAAAACTTTGTCAAAGGTTGCTGCATAACTCTTCGATATGTCCGATGTGAAAGAGTCATCTTCCTCAACTTCTCGTTTCTTCACCAAAAGAGCTTGATGTTTGGTGCTATCCTCAACATGCACTATAATAATATTTGATATTTAAATTTTATTTGATTGGTATAGACGAAAAATTATCCAAAAGATCATTTTTGTCAATTTCTTGTTATAAAAGATAAAATAGTTAGTATTTAGATTTTAATCTATAACGATATTCATATTTTATTAATTAGAAATTATAAAAATAATATTCTCTTTGTCTCAACTTATGTATCATAATTCGAATTTTGAGAATAAAATTTCTTAATTTGGTATAAATTTTTAAAGCTTTCGTGAATTTTTAATATATTTGAAGAGTACGTAAAAAGTACTGAAAGTTATGATAATTAACAATACAAAGTATTTAAAAGATATATGAAAATTGTAAAAAAAACTTGTTCTGACTCTCAAAATTTGGATATCCATGACAACAACATATTGGTTTATCTCGTAGGTGAGGTCTGGGAAAGATAGAGAACGTAGACCTTAGCCCAATCTCGTAGAGATAGAGAGATTGTTTCTGATAGACTATCGTCTTATGTAAAGCATTTCAAAGCAGTTTGAAAAGGGGAATGCAGAATTGAAAGCACTAACAACAACTAAATAATGTGAAATGGAAATCAGAAAAAAAAGAACAATAAACACAACGCAATAATGTGATAACTGAAGCACAGGAAACACATATGGTAACATAAAAAGAACAAGAAATTACGAA
Organism: Przewalskia tangutica; assembly: GCA_029844215.1. NCBI lineage: Eukaryota > Viridiplantae > Streptophyta > Magnoliopsida > Solanales > Solanaceae > Przewalskia > Przewalskia tangutica. The sequence continues at coordinate 94,804,582 of CM056732.1, read as the reverse complement.
AATTGTGCTAATACTACTGATAAGAAAGTACGTATAGGTACAACCGCGAGGTCTATTGGGGGGAAAGCGAGAGAACCCTCGGTTACTAACTAATATTTACCTTAATCCGCGACCTCTAAACCCTCATATCCAAGGTCATGTCCTCGATAAACTCAAGATGTGTCATGTCCTGTCTATCACCTCCCCTGATACTTTCGACCTATCTCTACCTATCCTTGCACCCACCATTACCAACCTCACACACCTCTTTACTGGGACATCTACGCTTCTTCTCTTCACATGCATAAAATACCTCAACCTCACTTACCTCATCTTATTCACTATAGTGGTCACGCCCACCTTGTCCTGGAGATCTTCATTCCTAATATTATCTCTGTTAATATGCTCACATATCTATTCCAGGAGGTCATGGGTTCAAGTTGTGGAAACAACCACTTGCAGAAATGTGAGGTAAGGTTGCGTACAATAGACCCTTGTGGTCTGGCTTTTCCCTGAACCCCGCGCATAGCGGCAGCTTAGTGTACCGGGTTATCCTTTTTTTTATATAATTAATTGTATGTACAACGATTTTGAACTCCAAGACACATTTCAAAACTACATGAAAATTATATTTTTTTTAAGTTTTATGGGATAAACCTATAATTGTAGTTTTTAATCTCTTCATGACGATATGACGATAGAACGCTTGAATTGGCAAAATTTTAGTTCAAACTTTCAACAAACATGATATCTAATAACCTTCTTTGAAGACAATCCAAGAGTTTCTTACACAGTGTATGTCATGAATGATGATTAAAAAATAAATGAACTGAAAGTATTATTAAGTGGAATGCGTGAAAAAATGTCAGTATAAAAAAGTTTCCAAGTTATCTTTTAATTTTTTTGTTCAAAGCTCATGAGAGTTTTTGACATTCTAGATTTTTCGTTGGAATTTACAGAATTTACTAAAATCATATCTCCAATAAAATACAAATTATAGATTGCTTTTTGTTATTATAGAATAATAAAATACATAAATATTTGAATAAGACTAGAATAAAAAGATAATTGACAAATTGTGTATTGTTATAATGAAGGTTATTTGTTAAAGAAGACTCCTTTAAACGGAAAAAGATACCCAGAAAACGAAAAAGAAAAAATATTTAAGAGCATGATTTGACGTTCAAATGGGCTATTCTTTAAATTTTAACCTTCAAAATCAAACTATGTATGAGGGTATAAGTTCTTTAAGGACTCAAGACATAACTTATGAGATATTATGATAAAAAAAAATGTTACTAGGAGTAATAATTAAAGACGGCACAAAAATAACCCCCGAAAAAAAAAATTGGATAGAGGCCATGTTTGATGTTTCAGACAAAGGAAGGATGGGCCAGGCCCATGCAGCACAGGCCAAAATCAAATAAAAGCCCAGATGCAAAGCAAGACATTTTCCGCGAGCCCAAACCCGAATTTTATATTGGGATAAGGACATAATTGGCCAAAATTAATGACAACCGGATGGCCCAATTATGATGTTAACCCATATGTACTTGCTTTTTCAGCTTGGGCCGCGATTAACGTCCTAATTGGACGTCATTACTGACCTGTCACTCTTAATCCATTTAATACAGATGTCTACATAAATTTCGGCAGCACAACGCTGCTTTTACAATATATCCCTAAAACGCGAGCCGACGCGTCGCCAAAACAACAACAAAACAATACCATAATAGGCTACCCGACTAGCCGCCACCAACCACATCACGCGCACAAACGATAAGTCAAAATACGTGTTTCAAAGCCGCTACTAAATAACGACATCAAAACCCAAAACAAAGTACAAACATCCAACCCACAATCGCTTCATGCACTTAAGAGAGTAATATCGACATATGACGGACAGACCCGTCGTGCCCAAAATATGCATAAGTCTGAAAAATAAAGCTCTGTACCAAAAATAGCTGGCTCCGGAACAAAGGAGCTCTCCAATCGCTGCATGAAATCCTAGATCGGGTCACCTATTCAACATACGAACTCGCGGCATTAACGCACTTCGAGAAGGGGTCGAGATGAGATAATGTCTTGAGTATGTAAAACATAAAATATCAGAAATCAATAACAATCGTATCAAGTAAACAGAGTCATCAAACTGCATAAAATCGAGAATCATGTTCAAAAGCATATCATGTATATCAATCATAAAACATCGTGCTTCATGCTCAGATATAAAATCAGATAACATGTCTCGACCTCTACGGAGGACTCGATGGAATCAGATTCTGCTACAGAACATGTCTCGCCTGGCGAGGGACTCGATGTAATCTGTATATATATAACGTGTCTCGGCCCTCTAGTGAGGGACTCGATGAATGATGCATGACTGTGCACGAACATGATCTGGCTCGGGACTTAGTGGAATGAAATAGTAACACTTAGCACGAGTAGATATCATGAGCAACTGTATGCAGCTACAATCATTATGTGACTCTCAATAAAATTACTACCATAAACTCTGTTACCGAATCATAATCATTAGTAAATAATCATTTTAAAACTGAACTGGTAGGAGTTAAGTACGTCCGCCGTACTTTCCTAAAAATCATGCCAAAAGAAAGAAGGGAAAGTCTCACATACCTTTTAAGCGAGCAAATCAACTAAATGCTAAGATATGCCTCATCCAGTATGTCAACCTGTAATAATGACAATTCGTTTGTCAATTCTACGGTCTCTAACGTAATTTATTCAGATAACGGCTTCTTATTTCTATAAAAATTTGGGCAGCACTTCCTTTGTTAATGTGTGTATCCACAATTTTACCAATAATTCAAATCAACCAACAATTCAACTCCAACTAACAATCCAATTCAAACCAACAATCTAAATCAACCCAATGATCCAAATTAAACTAATAACTACTACCATTTCCATATGTAGTCAAAATTATCTAAACATTCAATTTATCAACTTCAATAACCAAGGGAATTTATACACTTACCTCTCATGTTAGTCAATCATTTAGTCATGTTAAAATTATCGTGGGGCAATCCAATCTCTTAACGACATCGCCAATTCAAGAATGTAAATTTAACACTTTTTTATACTTTAATCCTTTCGAGGCATGTATAGATAATTGCCTCAATAAATATGCATGTAGTAACTTATATTCACACACTAATTTAGTCCGTAATACATTATCGAAATTTTCAACAATTTCTATCAACTTTCCTGTCATATCAACATTTTACAATTCCAAAGCTTTTTTCCAAAATTCCTTACTTTCCAATTAATCTCCCAACAACTTCAATTAACAACTTTAACTTAAAACATCAAGGTTTCATCTAGATTTTCACATGCAATTAGTAATAACATACCAACACAATTACTCAATTCCAACGTACGCCAAGAATAGGTTCTAAATCGGTGTATATATCCTTAATACAATCACATGCATTTCATATTTCCAATTCCATATTAACACCAATTCATATATTCAACTACAACAACATGCAATGTCATTAAACTATAAAAGAATAATTTTATACCTCGAATTCGTCCAAAACAGTCCCCAAAAACGTGACTGTCCAGATTTTAAGCCACTGCTTCGTCAGCTGAACTTGTAACGTCGATAACTCTCTACTACAGTGTCCTATAGACGAGAGGTTTGTTGCGTTGGAAACTAGACTCGACGAACTTCATTTTAGGCTTTTGAAACACCCAAAAACTCCTAATATGCTAGGAGATATACCTCTCCAAAGTTGAATAACAAATCTGCCTAACAGTCCCGAAATCAGCCCACTGCTTCGTCGATTTCTCTCCAATTTCTCACTTCTTTCCACTCCAAATTAACATGCAACCATTCTACAATATTAACCCATCATTCTAACATATTTTTCTTCTAAAAAAAATCACCTAAAATTTGAAATTCTTAAGCTTGAATTCGGTCCAGCAGTGGTAATGATTTACCCACTGTTTGGTGCTTAACTTACTTAGAGTAGTAGAAGAATTCAACCTTGGAAGGAGGAGGAAAACCAACCTACAATGTTGCTAGGGGGAATGTGTGTCACGACTGGGGGAGAGGAATGGGAGAGGTGAGGAAGGGTTTGAATGGAAGGAGGAGAAGTTTTTAAATCTTTAGGCAAATCTGAAAATTGTTATTGTCTTTTAACCCCCTTCTCTTAATTGTTTAATTAAAAAGGTCTCTCTATTAAAAACAAGCTCCCCATAAGTCCTCATACCCCTCATGCCAAGATTTTATAATACCATACAAATCCATAACTCCACTGGAGCAATTTCTACTACTGACACTCGTCACACATTTGTAGTGATTAGAAATTATTTCGTATCAACGTATAAAATATACTTAAATTCTAAAATTCGAATCTTAATTCTTAACGACGTTCTTAATCCTCGTCCTAACCTTATGAGGTGTAACACTTACCTCCACCTTGGTAAGTAGAGCGACTGTTTTTTGGATACTCTCGGCTCAAGACAAAATATAATCACAAACAAGACGATCAAAACAAATCAAGAGTAAAGATTAAAGAGTAAATCAAGAGAAACGGGCAGACTCAAATAAGAAATTAATGTAGTATAAAATGTAGTATAAAGTGCATTCGAACAAAATAAAAAAATAGCTAACACAACTAAATAAGCTAAACAATATACACAAAATACAGTAAATAACACATAGCAGCAGAAATAAGAATACAGTGGATTATAAAACAATAATGTGCATATAAGTGTGATAGGCTAATCGGACCTACAATAATAATACTACAACTATCAATTTGTAAGCATAAGTAGGACTACACTTGAGTACCTACTGCTCTTCTACCTTAATATGCGTCCTCCACAACCCCCTCATGAATCCGTTGGTTATGAACGGATTCATGAGGGGTAGAGGTAGGCCGAAGAAGTATTGGAGATAAGTGATTAGGCGGGATATGACGCATGTGCAACTTACTAAAGACATGACCTATCACACCTCCGCACTGGGCATCTGTGTCTCTCCTCTACACATGGCCGAACCATCTCAACCTTGCTTTGCGCATCTTATCATCCATCGAGGCCACTCCCACTTTCTCCCGGATATCATCATTTCTAATCATATCTCTGCTTGTATGCCTACACATCCATCTCAACATCCTCATCTCCACAACTTTCATCTTTTGTATGTGTGAAGCCTCGACTGGCCAACACTGCGGCCCATACAACATAGTCGATCTAACCACCACCCTATATAACTTGCCTTTAAATTTTGGTGGCACATTTTTATCGCACAAGACTCTAGATGTGAGCCTCAATTTCATCCATCCTGCCTCAATACAACGTGTGACATCGTCATCAATCTCTCAATTCCATTGAATAATAGATACTAGGTACTTGCCCTTTAGTATATGTATAGAAAATATATCATTGTTGTATAATTTATGTATAATAAATATAAATTAATGTATATTTACTAATTATATACATATTATACAAAAAAATATACACATTTTAGGATATTTCTTGAAGGCTCAATTTCCTCCACCACTTTTTCTTTTTTCTTCCACTTCCTCAAATTAAAATTTAACTTAGAGAAAACAATCCAAAAAGTAAATAGAGAAATTATATCCTATATCATATTATAAATATAATTTATCACATATAGTATTGGCATAGAAAATACATAAATACTAAATAATGTGTAATATTCAAATTTGGATTCAAAAAAGTATATTTTAAGAAACGACATTAGGCAAAAAAGAGAACAAAAATAAAGGCACTTGAATAATAGAAGGGATGAAAATCTTGTCCATTTGTTATTATGTTTTTTTCAAGGAATGTTTGACAAAGGAGGATACTTTATTTTGAGGGGTACGCTTTTAGTGGGTAAGTTATTACAAGATAAGTTTTTATCTATTTTATAATTTATCAATTTAAAGAACAACTCAGTGCACTAAGCTTCAGCTATGCGCAAGGTTGAGAGAAGAACTCAACTATAAGAGTCTTAAAAATATGTTATTTTTAATAGTGCAGAGTTACCTAAAATTCTCAATTAAAACTAAAAGGAATTGGACTTTTGATCATGTGCGTCGGTAGAGTATGTGTCATTAATTTGGAGTGGAAGTTTATTTGAGGACATTTAAAGTAAATATGGGCCGTTAAAATTTATAATGCCCACCCAATGTCCTTTGCCCATTTATTTTGTATATGGTGCTGGCATTAGGCGCCATTTCAATTCACGCATCCAAGTCTTTGCTAGGGTTTAGCTGCTTTCCTTGAGACCGAAAAAGAACTTAGTTGGTCGGAGTAACAGGAATTTTAGCCATGGCTAGCACCAAAGTTCAACGGATTATGACCCAGCCCATTGTAAGTTCTTTCGTACTTTCCCCATCTTCAGTGTTAATTACATTTGGATCACTCGATTTAGAACTTTCCCATCTCCACTCGGCACTAGCATTTTGAATAACGTGTTTTCTTTATTTTTTTTATTGTTGCAGAACCTGATTTTCAGGTTTCTTCAGAGTGTAAGTCCCCCTCCCCCCTTTGTTTATGCTTATTTTTTTTTAATTTTCTATTGCTTAATTGTTGCTCATGTTATTAAAATTTATGTGTGAATATGTTACAGAAAGCTCGGATTCAGATATGGCTTTTCGAGCAGAAGGATCAGAGGATTGAAGGACGTATTATTGTAAGCTTATTTACAACAAATTGGTTTCATTGTGAATGGTGCATTATGTGCTTCAACGTGTTTCTCCCGAATAATTCCCCTGAACCATAAGGAAAATGTCGTCAGGTCTTTCCATATTTATCGCCCCGAGATCTCCCACTCTCAATAGCCAATGTTCCCTTTAAAGGAAGTTTCCCAAGTTACCTTTTGAATAATAGCACAGACAAATCATGTGCCTCTTCTAGTTCTAATAAAATCGTCTGATCATCTCCTCTTGACTTGGCGGCGTGGAGAGTAACCCACCAACCTCTAAGAACTAGAATCGCCAGTAATTTGTATGTCTAATCATTTATGCTACTCATCAGATTTTTTTTAATTAAACAGATTTTAGAAAGGTCCTGTTTATATATATGCTACTTCAGAGATCCTTTTTTGTAATAATGTAAATAATATATCAAAGGTTCTAGCTCATTGGAATGCATGACTGCTTTTGGGTAGTTGGAATGATCTAGATTGGGTTCTAGATTCTAGTTTAATTTGGAATAAGTTCCAGAAATTTGTGAAATTTATAATAGGAAGTTTGTGTCTGACATGACTTGCATCTATAAGGAGGTGTAGCACCATTCACTTCTAACCTTGAGGTTTGGGGTTGAGTCACTAAGAGTGCAAAGAGTAAAAAACCAGTGTTGACTCTTTGGCTTTGTGGGGTTTACTGTACAAATAATGACATGTATTTCTGTAATAAGATAGTGGCAGATGCTGTTTAGTCATTACTTTCTTCTTTCTTGAACTTCTAATTTTGTTAATTTCATGTTTGACTTTTATGCTCAACTTTAAACTAGTAATATCTGATGACTAGTTTAAACCACCGGTTAGCTATCGGTAAACAAACCTTTTCTTATGGTGTAGGATAGGTTTGACCTTGAGTAAAGCTTTCTTGAGTCTATACATGGTTTTTGATGAGCTATGTTTGATGTTGTAGATTGTGGAAGGATTGAATCTTTGTAATGGAGTTTTCAATCAAAAGAATTTGAAGTGTTTGGCTATAAATGTGGAATAAATTTTCTAACTACTGGAAGGCAGTAAAAAAGAGAAAATAAAGAGACAAAGAAAAATACAAATTCCACGTAGAATTACGTGGTGGGGTTTCACAAGTTTGACGCAAGTCGTACCTCCCAGCCCCCTTAGCTACTTGTACTAAACCGTCCAGCTTTAATAGAAGATTAGAAATTTACCAAGTCAATATACATAATCTTTCACTAAATTTTTATTCACAAATCATATTGCCTTTATTTGTACTGACTGATTCAATTCAATTGTACCCAAAACATCTTGCAGTAGTTGTCAGTTGCCAATAAAAAGCTCGTGCGTGCTTTGGTAAGATCATGATAGGAACTTTGGTTGTACATATTGGTAACAACCCGTATCAGTTCCTTTTACATATGATGTATGCCTAGAAAATCATACTGATCACGTTGGACCAATAAAGGCTGTCACAGAAAGCTCGTGTGTGCTCTAGAAAGCTCATGATTTTGTATTTCTAGTGCATATTGGGCTCACAATCTGTCATTGGGTCCTGTTAAACAGGATGTATGCCTGGATAGTTTTGCTCTTCCTACTGGAGCCAAAGCAAGGCCGTCTTTATTTTGTAGACGTCACTCTAGTTTATTAAGGCGCTGTAGCTTGAATTTGTTGGATTTAAGTCCATGTAGTTTGAATTAGTAACTCAAGTTTCTAATGTAATTATGGCTGACTTATCCTAATTATTATTTGTCGCCTGGTGCTAAAAGAGCTTATTGCAGTGAGCAGTCACTTTTTTTTGGGGGGAGAATTGGTTATATCATAAGGCCTCTAGGATTTGGCTAGTGAATATGAAGCCAATCACTCTGACATTTTGTTAGTTGGTGCAGATGTGTGATGGTGGGGTCATTTAAACTTTCTACTCCTTCCAATCAATTTATGTGGCGGTGTTGGACTCAATACGGAGTATAAGAAAGAAAGACTTTTTGAACTTCTGGTCTTAGACATGCCTTGACATTTGTACAGCTATAAAAACATGCCATTATTAAGGGTAAAATAGGAAAGTTAAATTGTTTCCAAATATAGAAAATAGAGAGGTGCCCTTCTTTTTGGTGCAGACTAAAAAGAAAAGGGTATTTTCTTGTGAGCTGTGTAAATGTTATTCTGCTGTTATTTTGCTTCTTTGCTGACCTTTTTACGCTTTGGAATCTAATTTTTGATAATTGAACCATTTATATATGCTTCATCCTTGTAATTGTAAAATGTAGTGCTGTGTCTCGTTTCTGTGTCCCTGGCCTCCTGTGAGTTGCCTATGATCATTAGGGATTATTTAGTCACCAAATGTTTATCCGTTCTTGCTGTGTATACCTTCCTATGCACATATCCTAACTTCGAAAAGTTCGTACAGTTAAATAGTCTTTGTTTGGAAGGTTGTACAGTCTCTTATAAAAAGTAAAAGCTGACATACGATGTGAATGTTATAATATACCAACTTAAAAGGTTGTTCATACGAACCCTTATAGACATAGAATTTGCACTTTTTGAATAATCGATGGTTGGGAGTTCGCCTTACCTTATAAAAAAAGAATCTATAGTTGGGAATTCTTAAGCTTGTTCTGGATGTGACAGAATGATCTGGATTGCTAATTGTTTCCTGCCTCTCAATCAGGGACTTGAAATGCTTAGACTCCAGAAAGTTGCTGGATCATCAGTTGTCACTCGTTATATACATGAAAAAGTTGTTTGAGTTAACTAATAGTTGGCATATTTTTGTGTTATGTACCTGTTATTGGTCAATTTGTAAGGAGGTTTTTGATGTAGTTTTTGATGAAGGTTGTTTGCAAATGTTCAACACTCATAAATGAGCAAATGAGTTCAAATGGATGCACTTGAATTACCATGCTTGTATCTTTTTTTTTTTTGGGATAAATGAAAAGAATTGAATGTTGGTTTTGCCTCTTGCACTGCATTATGTCCTTTTGGCTTGAAAAGTCATCAAGCCAGGTACCTAAGTCATTAGCATGTTGTATCTATATCCTTCCATGCTACTGCGCTACACAGTTTAAATGTGATTGTCTGGTACTTGTTGACTAATAGGTAAATCTGTTTCTGTTTTTTAGGGTTTTGATGAGTACATGAACTTAGTTCTGGATGACGCGGAGGAGGTTAATGTGAAGAAGAAAACCAGAAAGCAGTTGGGTGGGTGACAATTGCTTTGACCTCTAGCTTTACCTCTCCCAGGATTACCAGGGGAGCTACTTTTTCATTGTGTCTTACGTCTCTAACCTTTGTGGTTTTATGCAGGGCGGATTCTTCTGAAAGGCGATAATATTACTCTGATGATGAACACGTATGTCATTGTTACTCTATATTTTCTGACACTTAAAAATCATAGTTTGTAAACAAATATGCTGGCTGTTTTACTCATTTTATGTTCTTTCTGTGCAGGGGGAAATAATTTCTTGTCAGCTGGAGTACAGAAGTTGTTGGCATCGTTTATGTGCTCACCAGGGCGAATTGAAACCATGTGTCCCCATGTATGACAGAACAGCATGGCCATGACTTCATTTAGTTTGTGTATTTTGCTGTAGGTAATATTCGGCGTGGTTTCATTGTATGAATGTCTTCCCATGACATAGTATCTTGACTCATCTCCATTTTGTGTTGCTTAATGGCTTGACTATTAGCGCTGAAGTGAAGTGTACATTTTTCCAAGTTTCTGTTGTTGAGTATAAATCGACCACATCTTCTTATCATTTGAACTTTGCTTGTCTGCATATGTTTGCATTGGAATCACCGTTTGTAGACTGTTTCTGTGGGTCTGTCGCTGCCTCTCTCTTGCATGGGCGCGTGCGCGCACTCTCTCCCTCCCTGTCTGACCAGTTGTGCAATCGATATTATGTCATTTTTCGTATGTGAATTAATTGTTGTCGGCAGATTTGGAAACGAAAAGAGTTGGTAACTGCTAGATAGTAGTAGAAATTAGCCAAAGTGAATTAAATCTTTGAGGAAAAAATAAATAAATCTTTCTCTGTTGTTTCCTTTTAGCCCCTGCCTATCACATTTCAATTTTGTTGGATCAGGCAATTAAGCGCACAAGATTTGGAAGTAACTTTGTAGGCAATGCGTGGAAATAAAATCATCCAAGACTCAGTTTTTGAAAATAATGACTCTGGTTAGATGTAGACGTATCCAAAACGTGGAGATGCAAATAACTCCATGGGGACACCTAAGATATGGAAATAAATAGTGTTTGGTGGAGGAGACGAGGGAGTATTTACAACACTTCTCTAAGTCCTTAGTCAAACGACGATTTTGTCATTCTTTCCATTTTCTCTGTAACTCGATACATAAATTTCATTGTTAGATGGTACATATAGAGCCATACTCTGATCTCCCAGATATAATTATTTACTACATATGTGTGTTAGTAGTGGCAAGAAGTATTATACCGTCACAATGAACAACGTGCATATGAAAGAAGTGTTATGTACGCTCGGATAGCTCAATTGGTTTCAAGTTGATATTTGGAGCAATGATCAAGGATCGAATTCCGTCAGCGGCAGTGTGAAAGTTTCTTCTTGAAATAAAGGAGTGTCCCTTGTGTGTAGCGTGATACTGATCTAACATTTGAAATCAATTGAGTCACCATGATTTACCTCATTCACAGACCTGTCGGACCGGATTGTGGGGTTACTAAGATGGGAGATTCCACCTTTTGGAGCAAAGAAAAGTTATCTCATGGAAGCCTTCCCAAGACACATAGGTTTTCTACCAATTATGAACACCCTATATACAACAACGGGAATTACCCCTACAATTTGGACCACTAGATTTGGTAAATTAATTTCCATCTTTCTTCCGTTTGTAAATAAATTTTAGACCACAAAATTCTTCCTTAGCCTTGGTTAATTTTTTCATAATCTTTAATTAATTAGTACTGTATTATTCTTGTTATACAAATACACTATATATTTGTTATTCGTGAATGGACGGACACTCTTTACTCCTTAGTATATTGTAGTAAGATTGCACCTTACGAAACTTGAGCACAGGAGTATTTCAGGTTCATATACAACAAAAACAAATGTAGAGTCATGAGTCGATAAATAAACAATATATCGTGCACTCCTTTAAAGATTCAAAATCACCAGGCAACTTAAGAAGAAATTGATCTATTAATAATAAACTTTATAAAATCAGACTTACCATAGTTTTATTTCAAAATGAGGATTTCATTCTCTTAAATATAAACAATTTCAAATCTTATAACAACAAATAAAGAATTGTTGAACGGATCTATATCTATCTGTCTTGATATGACTCACATGAGAGTCACATGACCAAAGAAAATGACAAAAAGTTATTTAACTTGTCTCAATTTATATTGACACATTTTTTTAAACAAATCCTAAAAATAATGACATATTTTCTTATTTGATAACAATTTAACTTTAAATTTTATTTTTTATATTTAACGAGATAATCTATATTCCATCCGAATAAAAAATAGTGTCTACTTAACCTTTATTTTTCGAGTAAAAAAGAGGGTATACTTGCTAAATCAAGAAAGAATTAGACTTATTTTATCAAATTTAACCTTATTAATTATTAGGTGATTAAATATCAATATCTATTTAATTAGAAATATTTTAATTAAATTATTTATTTTTATATAGATGTTAATATTTTCTTAAGTATGGTAAAAATGATTAAGGATACACTCTTTTTGATTCGGAGAAAGTATTTCACTTATTTTATACCACAAAATTTAACAATGCTTTATATAAATTGTAACAAGGAGTACGTATATAATACAATACAATATTATAAAGAATAGAAAAAGGCAAGGAAAACAGCACTAACGAAACTCTATTTGCTTAGAATCAACGGTGAAGGAGATGGCGAAGTTGGAGGAGATGAAGGATGCGGCTCACAGCGAGGAAGAAAAGGAAGCTAAGCAGCCATTAAAGACGGCGGCGAAGAAAAAAGCATTAGGATGGATGGAATGGCTACGTGGCTGGTTCTATTTGGTTTACGAGATGCTTTTTCAAAGGATATTAGCTAGTCACTTACTCAACCCTATGCCTCTCCCTCCTATTAATGACCTTACTTGCATTGTCACTGGTTCTACCAGCGGTATCGGCTGTGAAATCGCTCGGTATGCTTTAATTTGAGTAATTATTGGTGTAGAAATTAGTGATTGCTGCTCATACTTGTACATTGCAAGGATAGCTTCTCATAGTTGTACATTGTTAGTTACAAAGTTAATTGTTATTAGTTACACGGTTAGATTAATTAATGAGCTACATAGTTTTGTGTAAATATCTGATAGTAGGTTAATCCTTTCAACAGATTGATTTGCTTAATGTTATGGTGAAGTAGTGGAGAAATAACTTTTAGATTCCGCGTTTATAAGAGCTTATATAAACTAATTTAAAGAGTGATAATGCCTTGTTTTCAAGTCTCATCTTAATTTTTTACTTTTTCTATACTTGTTTGTGGTTTATCAACAACAAAAGATGGTAGAACTGAATTTTGTGGTGCTTATTGTTGTTTCGTTGAAGTCTCAATTCTAATAAGATATGTTGCTTTGGAAGTTACTGCTATTTGAAGCTGCACTGTGCACTTTAATTTGAAACTTGCACTTGTTCTCCTCGCAGAGTGAACTTTATATTGGAATACATTACTAATTCATAATACTTGCTTGCAATGGTTGTCCTAGATGAAACTTCCTAAATTGACTTTCAATCAACTACAGTTGTGCATGTATAGAATTGGTTATTTATTTTTGTTCTTTTCGAGTTAAAGAAACTATGTAGTTAAAATACACTTCCTTTTGGACTTTAATCAGCCATTTTGGATTATCACAGAAGGGGAATAAGTTTCAAGTTGGAGAGAAATTTGGTGTCTTTAAAACCTTGGAATTGGTGTCATGCTCGGAGTTAGTAAGTTGCTTTAGGCGCTCCACCGTCTGGTCACAGGAATGGAGAAAAAGGTTGTTGTTTTCTTGGAATGCCAAGAGTATTGTTGTCAGTGTAGCTTCCCGAGCATTTAGGGTTCCCGTAATTCCCAATAGTGCTAGCAATCGTTTTCCTCCTCTGATTTGGTTATCTCTAGGAGAACATTGCGAATTTGGCTGTCCTCTGATATGGTTATCTCTAGGAGATAGCATAGCAAATTTGGTTCAATTGTAATTTCTTAAACTGACTATAGCTCACAGAAAAGTACCATTAAAAAGTGGAGAGCTTGGAAAACAATGCCTTTGCATTTGTCTATTATTTGTTTCTCTTGTAATGCTGTTTTGTTTGAATCTTGATATCAGCTACGTATCAAATCATGTGGGAAGTGTTCTGGGACAACTTTAATAGTTCAAGGGGATAAAAAAGGTTGAGAAGGTGATACAGAATGCCTACTCTAGGGCTATTCAAGAGTACAAGATGGTTTGTGAGGTTGATCTATGAAAGCGATAATCATTTGTTATTTAATGTTTCGTAAGTAACATGCCGTTTTCTGGTATTTCCTTATTGGAGAAAATGTCCTTTCGGGATTCATATTTAAACTTTTGGATGAAATAACTTTGCTATTTATGTGCCTGATGAAACAATTATTCTTGCCTTAATTCCCATTGGAAAACAATCTGGAGCTTGTAAACAGTCCAGCCCTTCCTTTGAGAAAGCTGTGAAATGCATTTAGCAAAATTATCTATAAATAACAAATCGATAGAATAACTTTGAACTTGCCAACTGCTAATGAAAGAATGAAATCCAGAATGTACTATTACCTATAAAAGGTAAAAGAAGGAGACATGAATAACTTTTGTGCTCCTGAATCAAAGAAAACTGAATCAGAATTTATCTTCTTCCGTTATAAGTGACTGCTAATGAAAGAATGAAATCCAGAATGTACTATTACCTATTAAAGGTAAAAGAAGGAGACATGAATAACTTGTGCTCCTGAATCAAAGAAAACTGAATCAGAATTTATCTTCTTCCGTTATCAGTGTTTCCTTTTTTGCCTTTGAGCTGAAAAGTACTGACAGTTGATCCATCTAATTCGTAGTCGAGCTTTACTAAGAGTCATTCAATTTTCTATTTCTTCTCCCAATGCTCTTTTGTTTCATATTTAGTAAATCATAACAAAAAAGGATACATCTGTGTTTCATATCTGGCAGCGAGTTAATTTCTCATCCAATCCACATCCCACAGTATTTGTTACCTAACATGATTATCCTAAGGGCATCCATTTATCAGGGTCTGTTGATGCGTAACTTTTTTGTTACACCATATGGTTTTCCATGTGCCCTTTCTTTATATCGTTATCTTCATTATTCTGTTGAATCTGTTAATCTCTTCTCACTCATCTTTCAGATACAAGGATTTGGAACAAGTTCTAATCCATTTTCTCTAATGTATAAATATTTTGCTTTTGCATTAGACAGGCAGTTGGCGGAAGCAGGAGCACATGTGGTTATGGCTGTCAGAAACACAAATCGTGCGCAGGACTTAATACGGAAATGGCAGGAAGATTGGTCTGGCAAGGGCCTTCCGCTCAACATTGAGGTATGTTGCCTGTCATTTCATAGTAGTATCAAGTATGGCTAGGAAGTAGTACAGCTGTTTGCTAGTTTCTTACAAATGTTAAATTTCAAGAATTTTTTTAAGTTAGTGTTAATGAATCTCGTTCAATGTCATGAGAATATTATCCTAAATGAATATGGTTCACATTTGTTGCAAGGTCATGGAGCTTGATCTTCTCTCTTTGGATTCTGTTGCACGATTTACAGAAGCATGGAATGCCCGCATGGCACCATTACATGTTCTCATCAACAATGCTGGCATATTCTCGATTGGAGGTTAGTGTGGTATTAGTTTCTTCTTATTAATTGGTATTAACCAAAATGTCCACTCTTTTTGTGCGATATTTAAGCTGGGATACCTTGAGACAACTATTAGGTTTCAGCTATATCATAAAGCCTTTCTTACTTAAAGATCAAAAATAAAAGCCTGCCCCTTCTTACTTGATAGCCATTTTGAATCTGTCAAATGTCATTAGCGTGTTTGCATCTTTCAGCGTATTCATCATGTGGTCAAGTTTTCTGTTTGTTTCCTTAGTTAAGAAGTTTATGGTATTTGTGGAGTTTTATATAAATATCTATTTCCATGTAACTAAGCCTCTGAAAATCAAGGCATTAAATCTTTATATGTGATAAGTTAGAATATATGCCAAACCATTTAAAAAAGGAGTTAGCGTATATGTCAGATTCATGCAACACCAAATACATCAGTGATTTATTTTTATTCTACAGGGATGTTCTAAGAATTTTCCCATAGTTGAGATGATAAAGATCTTAAATGGTCCATTACCAACTTCAGACAGGTCATAAGTTATGGAATTCACTAGGGCTACCTGGTAAATATGAAAAGATGATTTATGCCAAATAAGAACTTCAGAAAAGTTTGCAAGATTTTCTACTTTTTGGTATACTTCTTGAATGCATGTGTTTTATACCCTTTGTTTATAAAAATTTATTACTAGATCAACAACAACAACAAACCCAGTGTAATCCCACAAGTGGGGTTATTACTAGATAAAAAAAAGAACTTCAGGAGTTTAAGTGTCTTAGTTTGACTTGGCACGGAGTTTAAGAAATAAAGGGAGACTTTTGAATCTTGTGGTCTTAAATTAAAGATGTGTGAGATCTTTTAAATCTTGTGGCCTTAAACTTGCCTTGGAATTAGAAAACTTACTAAATGTAGAAAAGACTCGTTTTGGGACAGACCAAAAAGGAAGACACTTAAATTGAGACGGGGGAGTATATTAGTTACTTTCCTGATATGGATAATATGAAGGATGTCTCATGTCTGATGCTGAGGTGGAAGAGCTTGTAGCATTAGCATCTGGGTTTTTAACTGGATAATCACCTTGTCATGCATACGTCCTATTAGCTCACTCAAGCATTATTATACAGTGTAAAATTAATGTAAAATGTTATACTATCCTAGGACTAGTTGCAGCGGTTAGTCTACATGTCTTGGTCAAAACACAACTAACTGTTGTATCGGTGGAATTGGTTATTGTAGCAACTATAAGTTTATGATTGAATATTTTAATATATGCACCTTCAGATTGGAAGTTATATGTTCCTAGAATTTTTTTTCGTTCAAGAACAACTTTAGATGTTCATCATGTTCACATTCATGCGTTTACCAAAGCTCCGGATCGTGATAATAGGTAGCCAGAAAATCCTATGCTGGTCACCTGTATTGATGTAGTTGCCTTAGCCTGACTTCCCGTTTTGTCTTGCATTACCATGTTTTTCTCTGCTAATGCACTAATGCTTGGCTAGTGTGGGTGCATTTAGCAGTTTAAACAGGGACAATACATGGTGTCTGCAATAGATATATTGGTACAGCTTCTTACCTGTTTTCTCCTTTAGATGGAATCTGAATGATTGATAGCTGAGTGAGTGCACATGCTTTTATCTGGAAACTTGTGAGACTTTGCTTTTGAGTCTTCTAACTTAAGCTAATGAATCATGTTGTTTTCTACAGAACCACAGAAGTTTTCAAAAGATGGGTATGAAGAACACATGCAAGTGAATCATCTAGCTCCAGCTATGCTTTCCATATTGCTTTTACCATCACTTATTAGAGGTTCTCCAAGCCGAATTATTAACGTGAACTCTACTGTAAGTCTTAGCAATATGCCCCCGCTATAGATGGATATGTTATACATTCAATTGTTTTCACCTTACTTTTGGCACTAAGTTACTGCTTTGTATGATCCCATTTTTTCCATGATATGGTTACTTCAAAATAAGTCGCAAACTGGAGTTTCAGCATTGGTGAAAATGTTTTATCTAATATGCATTAATTTGAAATAGTATAAACCGTTAGCTTGGTTGAAGCAATGATAAAAGCAATATGAAGGTGGTTCAGCATAGACTTAATTATTTCATCCTTCTCTTTTTTGGAAGCCTTTGCCTTTCTCATGAAAAGTCTGAGCAGAAAAGGTATTTTACTGGTTGGGAAATTGAGTGGCCTGGCCTAGATCTTTCCCTGTAAGATTTCTGGTGTATGTGTTAAGAGTATGTTCGAAAAAAAAAAGATACATAATATAAAGACTTTCTGGACTTTGCCGCATAATGGAACGAGTAGGTGTAAGAGTAAATTTGACTTCAGGTTTCAAAAACTGTGGGGTGCCCTTAAATTTGTGGGCTTGGACTTTTCCTTTTGGACAATGTCTTTGGGGCGTCATTATTGTTTGATTTACTCATCCAATTTGACTCTTTGCCGCATAATGGAACGAGTAGGTGTAAGAGAATTTGACTTCAGGTTTCAAAAACTGTGGGGTGCCATTAAATTTGTGGGCTTGAACTTTTCCTTTTGGACAATGTCTTTGGGGTGTCATTATTGTTTGATTTACTCATCCAATTTGACTGTGGATATATAATGCTATGCCTGTAGGCTGTGAGATGATGTATCCATATTTGCATTCTTGATTCTCTTTGCTTAATATGTTTGTTGGTACTTGCCTTTCTTTATTCTCTTAGTTCGAATTTAAACTGTTGATTGTTGGTAACTTTTTGGTCAGGCTTTGTCTTAGTCTTGCTTTAACTTGAACTTGTTTTTTTTTATGATCTGGGTTACTTACTATTGATTTTCTTTATGATCTGGGTTACTTACTATTGATTTTCTTTATGATCTGGGTTACTATTGGTTTTATGACCTAAATCATTATATTGGATATGAAAAAGGAAAAAAGCAGACGTGGTATCTATTAAATCCTATAATATGTCAAATTTGGGGTTGAAAGTGAAATAAAAGGACGAAGCAGACGTTATTGAGACTATTCTCCAACGAAACCAAGTCTCGAAGTTTGAGGAGGGGTGGATGTAGTTGCTGTGAAATAAATTTATCTTGTAATTTAAGTGATTGAATCCACTTTAGTTTAAGGTTAATGTTACGGCTGCTGACAGGAGTATAGTTTATTTCGTCTGTGTAGATGCACTATGTTGGGTTTGTCGATCCAGAAGATATGAATGTTGTATCTGGAAAGAGAAAGTACACCAGTGTAGTGGGATATGGGGGCAGCAAGCTTGCTCAGGTATTTTCTAAAATGTTATTAGCTATTACTTGATAATGGTCTTTTTCTTGTCGTGTTATCATTAATTGAGATGCTACAACCTGTTCGACCACTGCACACCTTAACACAAGTGGCTGCCTAGTTATATTTCATTTTTTCTTTTCACGATTCAGGAAAGTTACGTTCCGCCTATTAAATAAAGCTTAGGAACCTGAAGCTCTCCTATTTCCTCTCAATTTATGCTGATGGAAATACTATTAAATATTACTTGCTCATCTTCGCTCCAATATTTATTACATCTATTAGGCATAAGGTGATTAAAAATTGGGTTCGCTCTGGTCAAGATCATCTTGAGTAGTGATAAAAACCCAATTTGAATATGTTGGATGGGACCCATCAAAGAGTTATCAGAAACAAGAATACATTAGTTTTTGGTAATTTGGGATGCAAACATCCAAAGGCACATCTCCGATACTTTGTGTCCATTAAGAACTATTATTGTAATCTCTTAATTCCACAGATTGATCCAAATATTGATTTCTGTAGGAAGATGTTCATCTGCTTGTCGAAAGTCACACTAATATAAATGTGTAAATTCTTCTTGCAAGTCGACTCACACTGGTTTTAATGTTATTTTTTGTGCACCTCTAATCATCAGTGCAATGTGTAAATAAACTAGGAAGACTTTGCACATGTTACATCAGCAGTGAACAATTAGACAAGGGACATGTAAGCAATAAGATCAAGTATAGAACACATTTTATGTAGCTTCTTATTAGTAATCATTTCAGGCATAAACTCATCTAGGATTTCTGATAGTTAGAAGTGAAATGAAGATGCTAAGCTCCTATTCCTTTCTTGTTAGTATGTGCTTTCCATTTGAGGTCTTTTTTTTAAAAAAAATCCAGCTTGTTGATTTTTCTTTCCAGTGACTAATCCACTGTGGTTAAGAAGTGCAGGTTATGTTCAGTAGCGTCCTTCATAAGAGGCTACCTGCTGAAGCTGGCATAAGTGTAGTATGTAATACTCCTGGAATTGTTCTAACCAATGTTGTAAGTTCTTAATAACTTGAGCTTTTTTTTTTTTTAGTTACCATCTTTTATGTTATTGTGATGCCTGGTCTGATGTGCCCGTGTCAAACATGTGTGATAAGTGCGGTAATTTGTCTAGATCCTTTTTTCAAATTAATTTTGCGCAAACCCTTCAATATTCACTAGAGATTATTAAAAAGGTAGACGTACTCAACCCGGATACTTACATACACTGGGGTCGGATACATGTAAACGATTCCATGTGAAACACTTCCAGCTTCCATTATTTAATGCATATATATTTGTTTCCTTATAAAAAAAATGCATATATATTTGTTTGACTTGAAGAGCCTCACATGGTTTCGTTTTACAAAAAATCTCTAGAAGGGATTCTGGTCCCAATTAGACTTGGCCTTTCACTAGTCAGCCTTAACATGCTCAACTTAAATGCCAAAAAGGGCCAATTAAGATGACGTGAGATGTTGCTTTATGTGGTGCCTGTGCCTCTAAAGATTGGTGCTTGATGTAATCTTTTCGTTGGTGGATCCTACTAGAATTTTTTTCAAGTTTGTCATAAATTTAGTTGTTCAAGGACAACTTAGGAATGCCGTCACACCTTTCTCGTTCAAATTAAACTCACAGAT
Organism: Przewalskia tangutica; assembly: GCA_029844215.1. Lineage (NCBI taxonomy): Eukaryota > Viridiplantae > Streptophyta > Magnoliopsida > Solanales > Solanaceae > Przewalskia > Przewalskia tangutica. The sequence goes on along the minus strand of CM056732.1, from coordinate 94,784,162 downwards.
TTAAATGCTTCTTATCAGATAATACAAAAGATTGATGCTCCATCTTTATTTATACTACTACTAATGAACTTCCAATCCCTAAGAGTGATGACCAGTTTAATCTGGAAAAGAAAGTCTCGAACCCAATAATATTTATCTAAATATACTAATATAGCATGAGATTTAATGCGCCTAAGGATGAAAATAAACTTACTCTTACTACCCAACTGAAAAATGTAGATGTCTGAAAGTTTGTAAATGACCTCACAAAATGTCCTTGGTACCTTAAGGACCCAGGGTATACACTTCTCAATTTATTTTAGCAGTCAGTTCTTGAATCTGTGAAGATATAACAATTCTGGGATTTTAATGGAGTAGTAGATTTTCACTGACCAGCCTTGAGGCTTCTTGATCCTCGAGTTTGAAACTAAGCCAGTGGAACATTGTTACGGTGAATGATTTCATAATACAATACCAGTATGCATCTGAGGAATCCATGGTATGTAAGGAACTACGGATTCTTGCTTATTTTTGCTGATGAAGAGTAACTCTTGCTTCATGCGCTCTTCATTAAAAAAAAACTCTTGCTTCATGCGTTGGGATATATTAAGCTTGTAAAGTGCACCACAAACCTTTTTTTATGGCCACCTATATCCTGAAATAAAAGTAGTACTGTCTTAGTCCTCTGCTTTAGGGGAGCGTGTATACTTTGAAACATGATGGGGTATTGGTAGGTGGTATGTGCTCTCCTGTCAATTTGTGTCATGCATATCGAAATCATATTTCAATTCTGAGATATCCTTTGACCTACTCTGAGCTTGTAAGATCAGGAAAGAGGGTATTCTGACTGGATAATCTGACAGTGAGGATTATTTGAATGGTTAAATTTACCACAACTCCGTGTGGGATTACAGTGGGTATGTTGTTGTTCTGTTATTTAAAATGCAATAATCCATCTTCTTTGGATTTGTTTTGCTAAACTGTTGTTTCAAGTTCATCGACAGTTAACTAGGTCGTGTGATATGTTCCCCTACACTAGACTGCTAAATCCTCTCATCTCATGCATCTTGGACCTCCTTGAGAGTAACTATGCTACAGAAAAACCCTGTTTGAATTAGATCCAAGCCTTAGTTTGCAAATGTAATATTGCAAAATATGTTTGAGCTAGAGTCTAAATTCGTTGGATATGATTTTCTTCTTTCAGTTTCCATTCTTTTTGTTCCTTTTTATGATACTTCTTTACAAGTTTGCACATATAAAAATTGCAGGCAAGGGATCTTCCTCAGTTTTTGCAAGTTGGTTATCGTCTAATACCCTATTTTATATTCAATGCTGAAGAAGGTATGTTATAATTGAGTCCTGACTTTTTCTGGTTTAAAGATTTGCCGTGTAAATTGCATGTTCTTGCAGTAAAGAAAAGCTAATAAAATGTATCACAACTCTCTTTAGAGTATTGAGGCTTAGACTAAATAGTTCCCCATTTTCTTGCCATTGAACCAGTTTCCTCTTTTCAGTAACACCTGGTGGAGGGGTGAGGGTTCCCTGAGTTAAGGCAGTTAGGCTTGTGGAACTACACAACTCTAATTCCATAGCAGCTCCGATTTGCTGTCTGATGGAGTTTGTCCCTAATTAAAAATTATGACATTATCAAAAAGAAGTAATGACACAAGCTTCGTTGAAGAGTCTCAAATGCACAGTTCCAATACCACGCAGTTCTTCATTTTATTATTCTGCGCATCTCATATTGGTCGTCACCAGAAGCAGAGCTAAACGGGTTCTGAGTTCTAAAAAAGATAGTTTACTGGGTTCTAGATAAATTAATTATACATATTAAGTGGATTTTTAAACACAAATACAAGGTTTATACCAAAACTAATGGGTTCTGCCGATTTCATAGATGGGCTTGTAGCTCTGCCCCTGGTCGTCGCCAATAGGGTAGGGATGTGGAAGAATCACCACTAGCCAAGACGATGCAGGAAACATACTCCATAAACGACGAATATGTCAACTTCGTTTGATCGTTTTCTGCAGTGGTGAACTGATGCTTTTAGAGAGGGTAAGAAGACTACACAACTCAACCGCGAAAGGAAATATGAGTAAAAGAGCATATAAAAGAAGCTTGAAGGACCATGCAAGTTAAGTTTAGTTAAATAACCAAGTTAAGCTTGGTGAACTGATGCTTTTAGAGAGGGTAAGAAGACTACACAACTCAACCGCGAAAGGAAATATGAGTAAAAGAGCATATAAAAGAAGCTTGAAGGACCATGCAAGTTAAGTTTAGTTAAATAACCAAGTAGTATAAGAAGGGAGAAGGCAGGAGTGCATCTCATCAGAAAGATCAAATGGGAGAAGAGATAAAGACCGAGCTATGTGTGCATTCTTTTGTGTAGTGCATCCCTAAGATGCTGGTCTCAGGGAAAGTCCTAGTGGCCTCTTCTTTTATTTAATTGCTTGGTTATTCGCATGTGCAGTCTAATTATTTATCTAATGATCTCCATGCATATTACTCAAATTGGTTGGTTGCTGCAGGTTCTCGAAGTACCTTGTTTGCCGCTACAGATCCTCAAATTTCCGAGTATTGTGAAATGCTGAAAGCAGATGACTGGCCAGTGTGTGCATACATTTCCCACGATTGTCGGCCAACAAATGCTTCTGAAGAAGCCCATAATGTTGAAGCTTCTTTCAAAGTCTGGGAGAAGACACTGGAATTGGTTGGCCTTCCTTCAGATGCAGTAGAGAGGCTTATAGAAGGGGAAGAAATTAAATGCCGGTATGGAAATTCCCAGGAGTAACTCTTTCACCTCTGATGATATGTATGCTTAGTTCCTGGACTGGTTCAGACAGCATCTACTATCCACACAATTTGGCACTCGACAAAGTTGTCATACCTCCAATTCTATTCTCTTCTCTTTTCTTGACCTGTTTCAGAATTCAAAGGAACAAACGAGCACGTCTTAGAAACCTGTATTACATGATAGAAATTTTTGGCTTTTGCTCATGTTTACGTGTAAAGTTCACAGAGGTATGGATCTTCTAATTCAGCTTCTAGACATGTAACTGATGACATATCAAATGGCATGGAGTTCTTGTGTTCTTTGCGTGAAGCCTGATGAAGGTCTGCGTACGTGTTCTTAAGTATAATTCGTTTCCCCATGTCTGAAAGTGCGTACTGACCTTTTATAGTTTGTTGTGTTAATTCTTGTGTGCAACATACAAGAGTGAACGAACTCTTTTGCCGCATGATTATGTTCCAACACGTCCATTACATGTTGTAAAGGGGCAACTTTAGACAATTTTGCAACTCCTGGGGATAATTTTGGACCTTTTGATTTTATTTTAGAATGATTGCCAGTTTTGTAACGGTGAAGGCATAGTTGACCCCAACTTTAAACGGAGGGTAAAGTGGATCATTTTTCAAACCAGAGAGCAATTTTGGAACGCTTTTCTCTTCTGATGGATGTTACTGCCCGGTTCTCAACTTCTCCTTCATTTAACTAAATATTTGAGGTGGTTGACATTGGGCCGAAGCTCCTCAAGTGTTGTCTGCATCATGTGCCTTTTTTGAGGTCACTCTTTAAACTCCTGTCCATTTTGTGCAGAAGGTCCATGTCAAAGGCAGTAGAGAAATGGACATTAACTTGTTTTAGAGCTCCGTCTTTAGGTTGAAGAAAACGTGCAACGCGAGAGACACGTAGAATCCTTTTTCACAACAAATCACGGATTGATTGATCGATCTCTTGTAAACCCTTTAAACAACACTGATCTGATCACACTCACCTGCGCCAGTATTTAAGCAAGTAGACACGTACTAGTAGGACTAGGACTGATGTTGCTAGAGATAATATTTTTTTAATTCTCACAATAACTTATTTTGATTAAACTATCAAGTAATAATAGAAAAAACAACTATTTGTACTGCGATAAAAGTTATTTTTACGAGGAAACGTTCCATAAAATCGTACCGTTTATTAATGTAATCTCAAGCTGAAAATCATGACACGCATATGAGATGTTATTGTAGACACTTTTAAGGGGTCGTTTGTTAATTGGTTAGAGGTCGTTTGTAGCTGGTTAGAGTTATGCAGATATTAGTAATACATAGATTAGTTATGAGGAAATTTATGTATTATTATATGCAGGTATTAGTTACACAGAGCTTAATTATTAATGAGAGTATTAGTTATTCATGAATTAACTATTTCACATTTTGCTATGCATAAAATAATACAAAATTCCTTCATGACTTATATGTATTAGTTATGTGTGTTTCTAAATTGCAAATTAAACACAATACTAATTTTGTACATGAATAACTCACATCATAACGAACTACCAAACATAATATTACTTATGCATGATTTTAATACATGAATAACTTACTCCTAACCAGCTATCAAACGATCCCTTAGAGTTAGTAATACAAAGATTAGTTGTGAGAGAATCTATGTATTAGTTTATGCAGAGATTAGTTATACATATATTAATTATTCCATCTTCTATCCTACATAAAATAATACATAGATTTCTCATAACTTATACATGTATTAATTATGCAGAATTCTAAATTGCAACCGAACACAATATTAGGTGTGTCAATTTTATACCTAGAAAAAAATGCTACCAACATATATGACTTACGTAGGATTTAGTCCATTAATAATTTAACTCCTGACTAACTATCAAATGACCCCTTGTACTGGTAATATAATGATTTTCCCTTTTTTTTGTGCTAGAACATAACCACCAAATTTTTTTTTGTCAAACATAGGACTGTAGCTAGTAGCTGTAGCCTGTGGAACTGAGAAGCACCTCCTTGACCAATTGACCTGTCCATCAACTCTGTTCCTAACAGCTGCATTAAATGTGAAATACGGACTTTAAAACGTGGCAGCTGCTGATTCGCCAAAAATCAAATGGTCGTGTGTGGGTTTTAGGGGGTGTTTGCAATAGCTTATCTACTCGGCTTAAATTTAGAAAAAACTATTTTAAGTTGTTTGAGAAAATATTTTCACGTTGGCTTCTCCTAACAAAAACCAAATTTAGCTTAAATGGGAAGCTGCCAGCTTAAGCGGTTTGAGCTTTTTTGTTTAACTTGAATTTACACTCTTTTTCCTTGAAAAAATGAAAGATTTATATCATTTTATTATCTCGGGGGCAATATGAATATTTCATTTTTATAAGTTGAAATAAACTCTTTTATCATAAATATATGCAAACATTCATTTTACAAAAAAATTCAGCATTTTTCCAAACACCACATATTCTCCACTTTTTTCAGTTTTTTCTAAATTTCATCACTTCTAAAACAAAACTTGAGCTACTCCAAACACTCACTTACCCACTTAATCAGCAAGAAACTATTTGATTTCCTCATCCCCAACCCAAACAGTCCCACAAAACCCAAGAAAGCCCAAAAGACCATCACTTTTATAAAGAACCACCCTTTTTATTCACTCTATAATTATTTGGATTTGTTACTCCGCCTAAACATGCATTTGGACTCCCAAAGTTTTTCAATAGCATCAACTTGTTTGAGTCTTTGAGGTAACAATTATCCCTCATCTCTTGTTACTTTTAACTTCACTAAGCTTTCTCTGTTTTTGTCACTTGAAATTGTTTTTTTTAAGGTTTCAACTTTATCATTGTTCTCAAACTCAGATCATATCTTCTAGGGATGTTAAAGTGGTAAATTAAAAGATGGCAGGGTAGCTGTTTAAAGCTAAATTGTTTAAATCATACTACTGCAACAAACGACATACCCAGTGTAATCCCGCAAGTGAGGTGTGACTTTAATCATAGTGGCATTTAATAATAATACTTATATTTTAAGTTTGCTTGGATGATCTTTTAACCTCGTTATCTGCATTTATATTATACTACATATTATTGAGCTTCTATTCTTCTTTGTTCTGTACTGTTTCCCTAGGATACCTTAATATGATCATTAAGTGCACTGTGTGTGCATTTCTATTTTATATTATACTGAGTTATATCAATGTAGTAATGGAAACTGCAACAGAGCCTCAGTTTCTCTATGTAATACTCTTTTTGTGCTTATCATTAATTGATGAAAGAGATGATAATGGAAAAATTATATTATTACTGATGTGAAGGCCTTTTTGAATAGTATAGGGTCCTGTTTTTCCTGTTGAAATGAAAGCAAAACTGAAGGCAGAGAAAAAGGACTTAAGTCCAGTTTCATCAATGGCTTCTTCATATCACACAAAAAGGAGAAGTTTCAGTAGACCCTCTTGGCTTCTTTGCACTGTTGCTGGTAATCATTCATATATTACTCTGCTCTTTACCTCTTCTATTAATTCATTGTGTACAAAAATGAGTGGAGTATTAATTTTATAAATAAAACAGTCCGGTATACTAACTAAACTCTCGTGCGGCTTCGGGGAAGATTGAATCACAATGGTTTGTGTTTTGCAAGAGGCTGTTTCCACGAGGAAGTATTAATTTTATATAACTGAAAAATTCAAAGGGCCTGTTGACACCACTCAAACTGTGTAATAAATGAAAATTGTACCATAGTTTGATTAATTGTTGTTGTAGATTTGTAGTAGTAGTAGTAGTAAATACAAGACTGTTATGTTGTAAAGATTGGACTAGTGATAGTAGCAAGAAAGAAGGCATTGATTGTAGGGGGATGGGTCCATTATGATTTGAACATTTCTTTCCCTAGGAAAATGAATATTGTTTTTTTTCCAATTAAAAGGTAGATCTCCCACCTCAGGAGCCCTACACCCCGGTCCGACAGGATTGTGAAAGAGTTAATCATGGTAACTCAATTGGTTTCAAATGTTAGACCACTATCACGTTGCGCACAAGGTGCCCTCCTTTATTTAAAGAAATAACTCCACTCTGCCGCTGACGCGATTCGATCTTGGTCATTTTTCCACCGGCTATGAATATTGTGTTTGGAAGGACATGGGAATAGGGTATCATATCAATCATACTGTTATGAAGGGTCACTTTCTTTCTCATGTATCATAATAAAAGTTAATTTCAAAAAAGCTGTCCTTTTCTACATAAAGACTTTACATAACTTTTTTTAAATTTTGAATACTAAAATTGTTTCTAAATGGAGGGAGATTATATTTATTTACTTTTGGTCGATGCCGTGTTGCAGAATGAAAACGATTTTTTATAGAATCTTTTCTGTACCTTAGAAGAGTAGTTGCTTTTGCTGGATCAGTACTACAATCCAATGTTATTTCTAAGTAGGATATCATGTGCTTGGTTAACAAGGATTTTATTTGACTTTTGATAAATACCTCTATAAGGAAAGTGTTGAAATTAGGGTATGGATGTTGTAACTAGACATTATTTTGATGAAACGTTCTAACAATTCAAGCTAGGTAGCGACATTATTTAAATAGTAGTTCGTTATTTTTTTTAAAGGAATTAACGGGTTACATGATCTCATAAATTTGAATTATTTCTTTTTTAAATACTCCATTTTGGTTTACTTCGAATACAACATCACAATTCTTTTTTTCTTTTGCGGAAATGAATATTCCCAGTAAAAATATTTGAGAAAAGTAGAATTAAAAAAGAAATTATTTTTATTCTTTTTCGGGATGATGGATTATTTAATCAATGATAATCTACAAGTTGTCCAAAATTATTTGTCTAAGCTTGTGGACACAAGTTCAACGGAATTTGGTAAACAAGAATGGAGTCATGTTTGAAAAGTGTCATGTTGTAGGTCTAGTTTTGAGTTAAATAAATAAGTAATATAGTGCTCCAAACGTAAACCACTCTGCCTAAAGATTCTTATTTAACAGTTGATTAATTAGTAATTTCCTGTAAAAAGAAATAAAACATCTTTTAATTGGAGCACACTTTTAGTCCGTATACATAGATTATACACTAATTGTATATAGTTATACACATTATATACATGGATTATACATTTATTATGCCATTCTTTCTTTATCTTTTGCTGGCTATTGAGGCTGCATATCATAGTGATGTTCTTAAATTCGTAGGAAGTACAATTAGGTTGAAGAATAATGAACAAAGAGTAGTGTTTTTCAAACTAGTGATTTCATTTTCACGTATCTCCAAATTTGTCACTATCTACACATGGTCAAGACATGGGCAAACGATGAAACAATGTGCTATGCAATTCAAATTCTTCAACTGTCAAGTGAATCATATCACTAACATTTATTTAATTCTATTTGAGTTTGAGTCACTGGGTATGTTGTTGTTGTTATTGTTATTTGAGTTTGGGTGTTCTTGTTCTCTTTAGATTTGGATGAGAAGATGAAGAAGGTGGCCCTTAAAATTCCAGAAAAAGACAGTCCTGACAGTTTTGCAGAACGGGCAGACGCCTATTACCAGAAACGGCCACAACTCTTGGCCTTACTTCAAGAACTCTACAATAGCTATGTCTCTTTAGCAGATCGCTACTGCCAAGCACTAGCCACGAACCATAATCATCGTCGATATTCTTCTCCAATTCCATCATTAACTTTCAGTGAAAATGGTACCTATGATGAGGAAGACAATGGAGGAGAGATTGTTGATTCTGATGCTGAGAGTTCATTATCATATCAGCCTTCATTTCCACCTTCAACACGAGACAAATTTAATGTTGAAATGATTGTTGCTGACTTGGTGATCAGAAATGTGGACTATGATTTCGTCTTAGACGAGCTTCACCAAGTGGAAAGGCAAAACAATGAGTCATCAAGGAAGATAGAGTTGCAGAAAAGTTTACTGGATGTGATGGAGTCGGAGAGGTTGATTCTGCTTAATGAGAATGCTAGATTGGGATACAGGGTGGCTACATTGATGGAGGAAAACAAAGCGGTGTCTTCAGAATCTTTGTTCATGAAGAGGAAGGCTGCTGAGCTCGCGAGGTGCATATTAAAGATGAGGGAGGATCATAGGGTTTGCATGCTAAGTCGAAAGATTGAGGATCTTCAAGGGCAGATATATGGGCTGGAGAAGAGGAACAAGGAGTATTATGATCAACTTGTGACGTATGAAGAACAGAAGATGCGTAGGTCCAAATCGATGAAGGTTAAAAGAGAAGTCAACCTGAAATATTGCTTTAAAGTTCCTGAAGATGTTGTTGCTGGGATTACCAGGAGTTTTAGTTTTGGAAATCTTAAAAAGGGTGATGACCAGCACGGAAATGCTAAAGTTGAAGTTAAGAAAAAAGTTCCTAAGTTGTGGGATAGGGTCAAGAAGTTAGATATCTTCTTTTGTGGACCTAATTTCAACACAGCTTATTGCTGATGATATGGCAATCAAAATGTTTACTAGATCGAAATTATAACTTTACTAGTTAATTGGGCAGAGAGAGAAACTTTACTCTTGTATTTTGTATGTTCTATTCCACCCTTTTAGCAGGATATTAATGAAATGATGAAAACTTCAATTGCTGCCCTAATCACAGAGCCATAGTTTCTATCATAAAGATGGGTAAGATCCTTCCAAGATTTCACAAGTTAACACAGCTGGAGATAAATTAAGATAAAGTAGGGTGAAAATTGCCTTGTGATGCATATATATAACATTGACCAGCCAGTAGTCACTAACAAAACAATCTTCTGTTTACAGACATCTTTCTATATACAATGGCAAACTAGACAGTGAACTACAACACAAGGAACCAGTTATATCAGTGGAAGTTCACTTCTATAAACTTTGCATACATGAACACCTATTGTACCTCAGCAACACCTAAATACTTTAGGCAAATTATGTTGACAAGTGATCCTAGGTAGTAAAAACATACAAACATGTCCCTTATGCCAAATTTGCAAGAGCAAGTTTCTCCTTAAGCTTTGCAATCCTTGCAAGAAATATTTAAGAATGATAATACATCAGTTGTGAAAAAAATGGATTTTGTGAGGAATAGATAGTTGTCTACCAATAGCTTTGCAGCATGTCACCTGCGTGGCTGCGTGTATGCATGTGCACTCAGCTGACGTATTTGCTTCAGGCCCATAATTATTTCTTGTAATATAATAATCAGTTTGGATTTTGCAGGCTTAGAACCATTTTACTCCCTCCGTTTTAAAATAAGTGGTGTTCTATACTTTTCATTTTGTTTAAAAATAAGGGGTGCTTTAGGATTTCTAGAAGAAATTGATCTTATTCTTCCAAAATAACCCTTATTTATATAATCAAGAATGCTTTTCTTTTTCTTTTGTTTACCCTGTGCGCACTCGAAAGAGTAGCGGCTGCGGGTTCCTTCGTCAAAAAAAAAAAAAATGCTTTTCTTTTTCTAGAAAGAGGTAAAATTTGATAAGAGTAAGTTAGTAAAAACACTCATAATTTTCTAGAATTGAGCAATTTCTTAAGGGGTGAGCCCAAACTAAAAACACCACTTGTTTTGAAACGGAGGGAGTAACAAACACCACCCTCCACATGTATCAGCTTTGTGGCGTGCATGGGTAGACAGAAAATTCTTTCTTGTTCTATGATATTCAGTTTGGATTTTGGAAGGCTTAAAAACATTTTAACAAACACCGCCTTCCCACATAGATTAACTTTGTGGTGTGCATAGGCAGGTCTCTCTACATACAGTGTACTAGCATAATCACAAGGAGCTGTGAGACCCTTTCACGGGCATGCCACTGCCACACTTATTTTTAGTGTAACATATAAAGCTTTATATTTTTTTTCCCAGCAGCTTGAAGCAAGTTCATAACTAGGTAAGTAATTTCAGTTTTACTTAGTATCATAAATCTTAAAATCGTTTTGTTCCTCCAATATCGGCAGCAGTTGTACAATCTGGCAATTTATGTGATTTTCCAGCCTTATCTTATTGCCTTATTGGAACCAGACTATCAGTTATAAAGATATTACCTATTGGCATAGAGCTTTATTTAGTTATTGACACAACCCTGATTTAAACTACTACCAAATGAGCTATATCAGATTTTAATTACTTCTCAAATAGCGCCTTCATTGGCTTAAGAAATTCTGTATTCTTGTTTGGTGTTGCCAAAAGTTAATGAAAGGAAGTCGACCTTAAAAAATAAGCTTAAGTTATAGAATTTGCAGTGTAGAACAGATGCAAAAAGTTAAACCAGTTCTACTCTAGAACTACAACAAACATGAGCTGCACCTTGAAAGATTTTGAACGACGGATGGATGGATCTAACTCTAAAGCCATGGAGTATGACTTCTCGGCTGCATCAACTTGGTCCAAAGCCATCAAAGAATCACCTTGGCAGATATAACCCTAAAAAAAGGGCAGCCCGGTGCACAAAGCTCCCGCTATGCGCGGGTTCCGGGGAAAGGCCGGACCACAAGGGTCCTGCAAAAATTAAATCCAATAAATGTTTGCAATTAGGATTCGGAGTAGATAAGTAACTTAATGTTCTCTTCCAAGTCCCTAAACTAATTGCAGAAAGAGAGTACATAGATTATGCAATCATATATTGTATCTGTTTATTCTAAAGTGGAAACGAAGGGGTTTGTGACCTCATGGTTGAAAACACTAATGTGAGTTTGTCAAGTTTAAGCACAAAAAAACCCAAGTTAAGTTTAAGCACAAAATTCATGTATACTGTTAGCAGAAATAACAAATAATCAAATTACTTCACGATAATTGGGAGCAATAGCCAACACCTCCTTAGCATCTTCAAGTGCCTCAGCCAAATTTCCCATTGCCAACTCCGCAGCAGACCTGAATGAAGACACTTATTTCAGCATCTTCTTGTTCACATGCATCCTGACCATCTAGACAACAAGGCATTAGTGACAAATTATTAAATATAAATCTGGATGCAGGAACATAATCTAGTGATCCAAGAGTTTTTCCGATGACTTTAAGAAAAACTCAGAAAGGAAGACGAAAGCCAAAATAAGAGACAGAACAATGATGGTTTCTTTTGTTAGAAGTTGCAACACAATCATGTGAATAACAGAGAGATTTAGGTTATTCTTCTGAGTATTTGGTTACAGAAAGTCCCAACTTCCCATGGAAAAGAGACTTTAAACACAATAAACCTGTCTTTGAGCATAATATGAACACCTCCAAATGGTTTTAGATCAATAGCCTGCACAAAAAAGGGCAATATCAGTGCCCTGAGGCACCAATCTTGTATTGGTATAATGAGCAGGCCATATCTAAATGAGAGCTGTTAAGCTAAAATATAAGTAACGATGGCAACATCGAAATAGTAAAAGGATGACAGTATCATTTGTAGACACTTTAACTAACTTATAGAGAAAGGATAGCGAATGCCTCAATCGGAAGTTTTTTTTTCTTCTTTTCCGATGCACTAGACGAGGGACAATTAGATTCGAATTAATCCAGCCAAACTACACAGGGTTGCCAGAAAGCTGGAGACTTGTTCGTTTTTTTTCTTTTTTGGTTAAGAATGCCTGAATCAGCTTGCATGCACCTCGATCGGTGCGTGATACATAAAGAATTAATCCCTTGATTGAAAGACATATATATACAGAATTCTATTCCTACTTTACATCTAAAACCCTATTCTATATGAAGAATAATTATACACTTATGGTAATATTACAATTCTAATTATGGTACAAGTCTAATACCCAATATACAGAAAATCAATCACTGTACACGACAAGGGCCGCGGCGCTGGATGACAAAGGCCGCGGCGCTGGGCTTCATTTAACACACACCCGCAGTTATAGCAGACGATCTTATCTTCAGACGAGACTCTCTAAAATCTTCAAAAGGATCGAGGAAGACCTTTGTAAAGATGTCTGCAATTTGATATCTGGAAGGGACATGACAGACGCGTACTTGTCCTTTAGCTACATTCTCTCGAACAAAGTGAATATCCATCTCTATGTGTTTAGTACGCTGGTGCTGAACTGGATTATCAGAAAGGTAGATGACATTTATATTGTCACAAAATACTAAGGTAGCTTTCTCAATAGGATAATGAAGCTCTAAAAGTAGATTTCGTAACCAACATGACTCAAAAACCACATTGGCTATCCCTCGATACTCGGCCTCTCCACTTGAACGTGAAAGCGTGGATTGACGCTTGGTAGACCATGAGACCAAGTTATTACCTAAGAACATGCAATAACCAGACGTAGACCGTCTGGTGTCAGGACAACCACCCCAATCAGCATCTGTATATGAGACAAGTGTAGACGTCGACGAAGGATACAAATGCAAGCCGTAATCAAATGTTCCCTGAATGTACCTAAGAATGTGTTTGAGCGCATTCATATGTTCAACTCTGGGATCATGCATAAACAAACACACCTGCTGTACGACATATGTAACATCAGGTCGCGTGAGCGTGAACGTAAGATACTGAAGGACGCCTGCAAGACTACGATAGCGGGTCGGATCCTCATAGGAAGGACCAGCTGCAGCACCCAACTTGGGTTTAGTATCAACTGGAGTAGAAGTGGACTTACAGGATGACATCCCAACCCTCTCAATGATTTCTGTTGCATACTTCCTCTGTGATAAGAACAATCCACATGCATGACGAGTAACAACAATCCACATGCATGACGAGTAACAACAATCCCCAAGAAATAACTCAATGGACCCAAGTCCTTCATGGTAAACTCAGAACTGAGCATTGTCATGATAGGCTTTCGCAAAGCATCGGAAGATGCAGTCAAGATAATATCATCCACATATTATAGAATATAAGCCATCGAAGAACCGAGACGATATATGAATTATCAGACCTGCTGTGAGAAAAACTCATAGTCGAAACATAATCAACAAACCTCTTATACCAAGCTCGTGGATACTGCTTAAGCTCATACACGGACTTCTTCAACAAACAAACATGATTAGGATATCTAGTATCCCTAAACCCCAAGGGTTGATGCATATACACTGTCTCCTTGAGATCACAACGCATTCTTCACATCTAGCTAGTCGAAACATAATCAGCAAACCTCTTATACCAAGCTTGTGGAGACTGCTTAAGCCCATACAAGGACTTCTTCAACAAACAAACATGATTAGGATATCTAGTATCCCTAAACCCCAAGTGTTGATGCATATACACTGTCTCCTTGAGATCACCATGTAGGAACGCATTCTTCACATCTAGCTGATGAATGACCATGATTTTGAAAGAGCCAAGCTGAGCACAGTGCGAATGATAGCCGGATTGGCCACTGGGCTAAATGTTTCACCACAATCCACACCAACCTGCTGAGTCTTACCATCACCTACAAGACGAGCCTTATGCCTTGCAAATTACCATCAGAATTTTCCTTATGAGCAAAAATTCACATAGACCGAATAATATTAACACCAGATGGACGGGGTACCAACTCCCACGTCTTATTATCAATAAGAGCATTATATTCATCGGTCATGACAATTTTTCAATTATGATCATTTAAGGCAGACACAAGATTACGGGGTAAGGGTGATTTAAGAACATTAAAATTCAAATTCAAATTCAAATGTCTTTTTAATTTAAAAATATCCCGTTGACAGCGAATGACTGGACCATGACTCTGGGCTGAATTGGGTGAATTTTGGGATTTTTGAGAATTTTCAGAAATTTCTGTTGAAGGCGCCGCGGCGCCTGATGAACAATGTTCTCTGGAATTTTGGCGCTGCGACGCATCCTCGAAGGGCCGCGGCGCTGACGACGACGAAAAATTATTTGGTTACTGGAAGATTGAGCAATGAGGCTCCCAAGCGGCCGCGACACGACGCGGTGGTTACGAAACTTCGTTATCGCCGATAGCGCCGCGACGCCTCTGGCGCGCTACCGAGACGAACTCTGTGACAGAAAAATGACGGAGAATATAGGGAGAGATATCATCATCCAAAAAATCATACGAACTAGACATGAGTTTTTCTACTTTAGAGAAAGGGAATTGAGATTCATCAAAGAGAACATGACGACTAATGATGATTCGTTTAGAAGACAAATCAAAACATTTATAACCACGGTGATTTGACGGATAACCCAAAAACACACAAGGAGTAGAACGTGCCTGAAGTTTGTTGATTGTGGTGGATGAAAATAGTGGATAACATAAGCATCCGAACACCCTAAGATGAGAATACAGAGGAGTCTTATATAATACTTGAAGAGGGGAAGAATATGTCAAACGGAAAAATATTAAGTAGATCTGTAGCCATTTGTAGCGCATGATGCCAAAACAACGGAGGGACGAAAGAATGAACCAATAAGGTGCAGATAATGTTGTTAATAGTACGAATTTTTCGTTCAGCTTTTCCATTTTGTGAAGACGTATGAGGACAAGAAAAACGAAAATTTATCCCATATTGAGCACAAAACTCCCTATTGTCATACTCTTTACCATTATCACATTGAATGTTCTTTATTTTCCGTTCGAATTGAGTTCTTATGAAAGCTCTAAATTTTAAGAAGATGGAAAAAACTTGAGATTTTTTCGCAATTGGAAACGTTCATAAAGATTTAGAATAATCATCCAAGAATAAAACATAATATCGATGACCCATAGAACTAAGAACGAGAGATGTCATAAATAATATCAAATGACATTGAAGTATGAGAATTCACTTATTTTTATCTAAAACAGACAAAATAGACGACCCCGGATGACCTAGACGAGCATGCCACAAAGAAGAAGCAAGAGCTGCAAAAGTGGATGGCATGGTTTGACGCGAGATGCGGAGACTTGGTGTGATCGGAAAAAGATCCCCTACTGTAACACCTCATGAGAGGACCCCCTCTTGAAATCCTTTACAGAAAAACCAAACGGATCAAATCAATAGAAACCCAATTATCAGTGGTGAATTTACGGACATACATCAAATTTTTAATTAGTTTTGAGGCATGAAGGGTATTTTTCAAAATAAGTGGTGGATGAGGAGGGACAAAGTTTTATTACCATAATCACAAGTATAAATATACATATCGTATACACAAAATACACATAATTAGGTTTTGTATATTTTGGCTAGCGGCCGTAATGAGTCAAAAATGAAAACAATCCCAAATATGAAACCACTACACACCTGAGAAAGTAAGCGATGAGCTTCAGATACATTGGCATTACCCATCTCAGCCTCAGCTCTTTTCCTCAACGCCAAAGCTCTAAGCTTTTCCTACTCTCCCCTTCCACGTCAAACGAACGCCATAACCTCAGCAGCTCGAGTAGCAGTTCCACAATGCTTAACAAATACATGAGTTAACGGTTACAAAAGGAGGATAAAACTTGAAGGGTATCTAAGGATCCTTGTTTCCTGCATGTCCTGTTTGTGCAAACTCTAATTTCGGATAATGATGCTTTGATTCTTGTATTGTTAATGGGTTTGGAATTGGGGAGTTGAACAAGGAGGAATGCTTGCACTTATCGTTCTACTTCAGGTTTCTCCACAACACTGTCAATCTGCTCTACTGTTTTGCTCTCTTCATTGAGAAAATATTGTTCATGAGGGAGACTTCAGGCGGGTACCGGATAATGCCATATTCCACTCTACTTGGGTCGTCCAATTATTAAGCCCCAATTTATCCTATGCCCGAAAGATGTATTTTTCTTTCACTTTTTGGTGCGGATTGGCCTCATCTTTAATTTTTAGTTCATGCTATTTTTTTAATGAAAATATCCGGGTTTACTTCACAAGATATAATTTTTATAATATATGCGGCATAAATTATATAAGGGCATAATTTTTTAAATTATGTTAAATGTTGGAAATTATATCTTATCTGACATAGTTTGTGTGAATGTTAGAATAATTGATTAAACACTCACTATGCCGCCGAAATAAAAAATTATGTCTTTTTTCATATTGATTATATTGAGTTTTGACAGTTATGTCTTATCTGACATAATTTGTGAGTTGTGTATGATACATATGACAAAGATGTAACATTAATTATGCCCGGACTCAAATTTAAATGACAAAAATTAAAGGCCACCCTCAAAATAGGGCATTTGTACGAATGACCCTTGCCTTTTCAATTTTATGAAAGCCTAACTTCTTCTAATTTGACCAACTATTACTTATCATTTTTTACTTAGTTAATATTTACAAAAATTCAATTGGAACTAGTGGCAGACGAGAATGATAAAAAGAGAAGGTCGTTTGAAATAGTTTGGTCATAATCGTTGACCTACAAATGCACTTATGTGTAAAGTGTGAAGCTATGGTGGCTGAAGACATTAAAAAGGGATGAGATAAACCTTAGAACATGGAAGAAAGTTAGTCTAAAATAGGGCACATTGAAAGACAGAGATTAAAATACCTGGTATCTACTCTTTAGTCTTGTTAGTAGGTTGATTTTGAATTAATTGCTTTTCTAGGAGTATTTTGTCAATATCACATTACATATTTATATGCCACTAAAAACATAATTTTTTTGTTGTTGTTATTATTATTAATTTTTTGTTGTTGTTTTATTATTTTATATTTTTTACTTTTATTTTATTTAGTATGATGACGACAATAGCATGGTTTGTTTAAATGACTCCAACTTATTTTAAATTGAAAAATTAAGTAGCTATTTTTGTTGGTTAATATCTCATTTGTTTCTATTAAGATTCAGACGCCTGAATCTGATACACATCTGAATATTAAGATGTGCATTGAGGCCTCATTTGTTTTTATTACGATTAAGACGTCTGAATTTGAATGCACATTTGAATGATTAAGATGTTGTCCCTAAATTTGAACACTAAATGATTAAGACTGTTTTTTAATATCTGAATGTGCATAATGTATTTATTTAAATATAATAAATATATAATTCAAATAAAAAAGTAACTAGATATTAAAAAATAAATATAAATCTAATAAATTAGAAGTATTATTTAATTAAAATGAAATATTTATGTTTTCTAGTGATAGTGTAAATGTTTTCTAGTGGTGGTGGTGGTGATATGTGTGATGGTAGTGACTGACATTAGTAGTTATCATTGAGGGTGGTTGTGATGACAGATGTGGTTGGTGGTTGACAATGGTGGTAGTGATGATTGTGATAGTAGAGGTAGTTAGTGGTGGTGAGTGGGGATGGGCTGGGGGTAGTGGGGTGGGGGTGGTGAGTGAGTGACTAGCGGTAGGTGGGTGAGGGTAATGTGGTGGGCCGTGGGGGTGGAGAGTGAGTGGGTGGTGGGTGGCTAGGGTAGGTACCTGGGTGAGTGGGGTGGTTGGTGGGGTCATGAGAGTGAGGGTATGTGGTTGACAGTGGTGGTGGTTGTGATGACAGAGGTGGTTAGTGCGGGGTGGTGTGATGGTGGTGGGGTAGGCTGGAGCCTGGAGCTGGTGGTTGTGGACAGAGTGATGATAAAAATTATCCATACAAAAATACATTTTAATGATATTAAGACTTTATTCAAGATCTTAATGATTAAGATCTATTCAGACCAAATACGTGCTTATAGAATGTAAACAAATGCACTTAGGGCACGTTTGGTACGCTGTATTACACTGGAATGCACTGGACAAAAAAATAATACAGCGTTGGTGGGCGTGTTCAGCCGGACTGGACTGTACTATTTCTAAAAATAGTACACTCCAACTGTCATTTTTTAGACCCATCCCCTAGACTGTATTAAAAATAATAATAAAAAAATACAATCCATTATATATTAATACTCTAATACCGTCCATTATATATTAATACAGTCCATTATAATACAGTACAGTGCGACGTACCAAACGAGCCCTTAAGGGCCTATTCAGACTTCCGTTAAGATACAAACAAATGAGGCCTAGGTATGAATTCTAACTCATAACGCATTTGAATTGACTTTTTGACAATTAAACTGAACTGTCTGAATATTTAGACCACATAACAAGCCAAAAAAAGAAAAGAAAAGAAGAAAAGAGCATTAAATTGGACCAACAACTATAAAAACTTTAATTTTGCGAGACAGAAACATTAACATTGACATTGCTATAACAGTGTTGGTCTCTCTAGTGCAAGCACTCTTTAGGCATTTGAGTGAATCTTGCAGTATCCTTACAATAATCATACACCAAGTACTTAGATTGAACCATTTTGAATTGGCTCTTTTTGCTCTTTCCAGCCTCTTCGTGGCTGGCTTATCCCCCAAAAATTGCGCTAACTTGCGACATTTTTCACCTGCAGCAGCTATGTCCTCTCCAGACAAATCACAAGCATCGATCTCAAACGATTGAAATGTTGTAACAAATGGAGAGTGGCTCCAGTTGGTCTTCACTCTCCCTCTTTGTGTAGCCCAGTCATCTGCATTCCACAATGATCCATAGATTCCCATCCCTTGATTTTTCGGGTATGCCACACCTTCTTTCTCCTTGTTTTTGAACACTCTAATTGGAATCTCATCAACTGAAAAGCTGCAAAAATTCATGCCTCAACTAAAATTCTTCATTATTAGCTGTGGATTTAATAACTTATATACACCAACAATGTAAAAGCTTTTTACGTTGTAGTGTATGTTTCCCGCTGTAACAGATCATTTGTAATTTTGACACTATACGTGTAGGGTGAAAACTATTTTTTTCATGTATAGAAATTATTAAATTCCCTTAACACAAGGGGTATAGCATTTTTGCATATTATTGAATCCCCTTGTTAGGACTCCTGGCTTCCCTGCTATTTGCAGGTTACTGATCCATACTAGTTTATACAAAGTTACTTGTAATTGTCAAAGTTGCAACCCTCTAAATTATTTAATGACAAGTCCAAACATATTTGGAGATGGTTGAAGTAAGAAGTAGTTACATGATAGTATGATGATTCCATAAGAAAGAGTAAGTGTGGAAGTCCGCTGTTGGATCGAACCAAAGACTATGCCTCTGCTCTCGATCTCCAGTGCCATTCACGTACACATTTGTTTGTACTAAGTATGGTTCTCCTGAAGCATTTCCTAGAAATTCAAAGTCCAGTTCGTCGTGATTAGCTCCTTCTGATGATATCTGCAACCACATATTTCCAATTAATATTCGTTAAATTTGAAGAAACAATATACGAGTCTTAATGATGAATATTCGGTTGGTTTTGATCACGTACATAAAAAGCAATAACTGTTCCAGCTGAATCTCCTCCAACTAGTTTGATCTGTGCGCTAGCTTTCCCAAACAAATATTTGATCCTCGACTTGAATCCGCAGCCTTTGTGAATATTAACATAAATAATTAAATGGTTATATAATCATATTGCCTCGAATAGGCAATAAGGAGGTAGATATGAAGTGAATGAATGAAATTTTACCAGAAGTATTGTCAAGGGACAGAGTAACTTGGCCTCCTACAACAGCAATATGGTCAGGTGCCCAACTGGACTCGAAAACATCGGTGAAGTTGACAGCAACCCCTGTGTTTAGTAGCACAGATAGGATACAAAAGACAATCACACAGGATGACATTACTGCCTCGAACTTGAAGTCGATTAATTTTAGAGTCCGGAAGAAAAAGGTTCAAGTCTATCGATCTATTAGGAAAAGCGCCAACCAAGAACTTGGAGGAACTTTAGTTTTATATAGAAGTTGTATTAACATGGTACTAGACTGGATAGTTTTATATTAGTATCATGGAGTACATCAAGCAAGAGAATGTTTTAGTGGCAGCCATTGCACTGTTTTGTCAGCGTGGCAGCCTTTTCTTCTCATGTTTTGTTTACTATATATATATTCCATGCTGCTCCACTAACTACGAGTTTTGAGAGTAATTTTTTACATTCAAACATTCTATAATAGAAAGTTCAAGTTATATATAGTGATGACTGTATTTATAAGAGGACATGATTAGATTTATCAGAGGGAGGAACAAGTGGGAATTTTGTTAGTATTAGTGTGTGTATATACATCCGAAAGTTTTGTATATCCCCACTAAAGCATTAGAAATGCACTATTATGATTGAATGAAGCAGAGAATAAACAAGAATAGACCATGTATATGGGCTTAATGTTTTATTTATTCATTGGGTATTGAATGAAATTGTGGAGTTTGGCTTCAAGAACAATCTCCTAACACTTCTGCCAATAAAATAAATAAAAAGTGACGATGACAACAAGTAACATGACTATTTCTTTATGCTTACCCAAATTCACCCGATCAATGACGTAGTTATATTTCCTTTCCAGCTTCTAAATTCTAAATATTCTATTTTCAATAGGAAAAACTAAATCATATAGTCCTAAACTTGGTCTAACAGTGTCTTAAGAAAAGAAAAGAAAAGAAAAGAAAAGAAAAAAAGCTACTGATTGCGTATCAATGGGGCTGCAGGAACTAGCACACATTTTCTTATGGGATAAGCGTCAGAGCTTTCGGGAGCTTTCCGTATATATTACGAGCTTCTTCAATCTTGGAGTTAGCTCGATAAGGAGACAATTTGGAACTGAGATTAGCTTATTGATGGATTAGTCTACTTCTCAAAAAGTATAATTCTCTTATATTATCACATTTTCTAATTGGATGTAACAACTCATTCATTAAAATTCATAGTAATCTAACAACTTTACAAGAACTGCACTTATCATATTGTAACAATATAGCAGGACAAGTACCTGATTCTATATCTCCATTGAAAAAATTGAGAGAGATTGGAGTAGCAGTAAATAGACTATCAGGGGAGTTTCCTGCTTCCTTGTACAATTTGTTCCTTTCTTGAACTAATATCTATTTCTTACAACAACTTTGGTGGTAATCTGAGATCCGGTATTGCCAACGTGTTCCCTAATCTTCAGAGACTTCATTTAGCTCAGAATCGCTTCACTGGTTCCATTCCATCCTCTTTGGCCAATGCTACAACTGGTACGCATTGAAGAGTTGGGGTCTGGGTATTTGCATCCCTAACCCGAACTAAATGGTAAATGTACCCTATGGATATCTTCTTTCTGGCTTTGAGATAGGAAATGAACCTACCCATGGGTGCTACTGCATCACCCTTCCATTCTATGACTGGCTCACCGGGAAATTCGAATTTTACAATTTTGGTTCTACAACCTACTATGGCATAACATGAAGACAACTAATCCATACCTATAATTACATCAAAGTCTATCATTTCTAACTCTATCAAATCAGTAATGCGGTGATAAACTTTAACTAGACAACCCCTATATACCCGCCTGGCTATAACTGATTCATCGACTGGAGTGGATAATTCAAAGGGTTCATGCAACTTTTCTTGTTCCATCCCAAATTTCTTAGCAATAAATGGGGTTACAGATGACAGAGTGGATCCAAGATCCATAAAGGCATAAACGTCAAAAGTGAAAACAGTGAATGAATAGACTTGTGACCACATCTTCACGAGCCTATGTATCCTGTCAACCTGATAATGCATGCAAGTGGTTTGTACCTCCGCCTGCTTTACCGAACTTAGCTGGACCACGCCTTGGCTGAGCCTGAGAATTACGAGGAACTGTAAACTTCGTGGACTGAGCCATATTACCTCCTACACCCTGCCTCGCTGATGGACAGTCCTGAAAATGACCTGGCTGACCACACCCATAACAGATGCTCATGCCAAAACGACACTCCCCTAGATGCCTCTTACCACACTTGCCACAAACTGGGTGGCTAAAGGAACTTTGGCCTACACTGGCCTGTGACTGGCTGATGCTCTGAAGTTCTGTTTCCTATTATCATTTCTGAACTTTCGGGCTGGAGTACTAGCTGAAGATATAGCAGGTCATGATGACCTATTTTTAAAGAACTGCCAGCCTCCACCACCTCCATGATTGAAGTGACCTGAAGACTTGGATCTCTTATTAAACTCCATATCCTTCTCTTTCACTTTTTCTTCCTTCAACCTGTTCTCATTACCCTACACGAATGCAACCATCTTCATAATAGTTATCTCCCTGTTCTGAGCTATAATATTGGTTGCATCGTACAAATGGGGATCGAGACCATACACGAAGTGTCTAACTCTGGCCCTCATGTCTTGGACCATATGTGGAGCATACTTTGCCAAAAAGAGAGACTGAAGATAGTACTCCTGCACAGTCCTGCCATTTTGCCTGAACTTTTCAAATTCCACAGCCTTAGCTTCACTGACCTCTATCGGCAGAAAGTGCTCAATGAAGATATCTGCAAACTCATCCCAAGTCGCTGGAGGTGCATCTTCCCTGCGAGACTATTCCCATGATTCATACCAAATATTAGCAACATTCTGTAATTGATAAGCACCAAACTCTACTGCCTCTACCTCATTAACATGCATCACACAAAATATTTTCTGAAGCCAATCAATGTAATTCTTTGGA
This sequence comes from Przewalskia tangutica, assembly GCA_029844215.1. Taxonomy (NCBI): domain Eukaryota; kingdom Viridiplantae; phylum Streptophyta; class Magnoliopsida; order Solanales; family Solanaceae; genus Przewalskia; species Przewalskia tangutica. The sequence goes on along the minus strand of CM056732.1, from coordinate 94,761,038 downwards.
TCTTTTGTCTTGCTTGACCCTATGAATACGGGTCTTGGATGACTCTCTATTTGTCCCCGTACTTGGAGTCGTTCCTTGACGTTGGGCTTAAGCATCCACAAGCTGGGTGAGCAACTGAATAGCTCCCCTAACATCAGAGTTAGTAGTGTAGAGCGGCAGAACTGGGATCTCAGCAGGACATGTGGTATCGGGTGGTGCTGTACCAGACTTGGCTCCCTATGCCTGAGTATTATCCTCGCGAGCAGTATCATTAGCAGCTCTCTAGATGTTAGCTGAAGTCCTCTTGGTGTACTTTCTTTTCGCAGACATTTTCTAAAATACGTAACACGCACGAGTTAGAAGGATGTCCTGAAGGTATAGTTATAACCGCACGATCTAGGGGACAAGGAAGTGAGATAATTCTAGATGTCTTGGTGGTCAACTATATATATGTGTGGGCCCTCACACATATAAATGTGACCCCAATGGACACAGTTTCATAGACTCCTTAAGACACTTGAACCTAGAGCTCTAATACCAAGCTTTGTAACACCCCGAACCATAGCCTGGGTAGAACACAACATGCAGTGTCTGACAGCATGTGACTGAGCGAACCACATGGCTTGCTTGTCAAGATGGACATCAAAACATACTAAAATAATGATAATGAAAACATGTAAATCATAATACTGAATATAATAGATTGAAAATATAATAGCGAAATCATCTGAGTAGAACATGATAAGCCTGAAAATATAATGCTGACATGACTAACATGACATGATACTGGACTAGTTTATGAAATCTCTGAACATGAGTCTGTAAAACTGTCTGGACAAGACCCTGACATACCTTTGCTAATAAAATATCCCCGAATGAAATGGGCTCATCAAAATAGCTGGTACCGAAGCAATCCTATTGAGCAGATCCGTCTCCCTGAAACTCAACACCTGCACCGTGAAATGCAGGCCCCATGAAAAGGGACGTTAGTACATTTGAATTATACTATATGTAAAGCAACTGAAGAAAATAAGCAGGTACATAATATAAGAGAAACATGAACATGGACATGAGTATAGTACATGAATAAAGTCTAAAAGAAAATTGTATTTCTGTATATATATAACTGTATATCCGTGGGAGAGCAGTAGCATAACCGACAACATGAAACACCACGTGGGTACGTGGAATCTGGTACCTGGCTCGACTAGCATAACTTTCCCATACGTTGTCGGGGTATGAGACATGAACATGGCAAGAAATGATCCAATCTGCAAATCTGAAGGTATCGTCCTCTGGGCGTTACGACCCTTGTCCTACGATGACATACGTAGTTTCAAGCTACTAGAGCCTTCTCGGTAAACTATGCAACTCCCAAAATTTGTACTTGGAAATAGTAGCTTATAAGCCAATGGATTTCATGAAATAACTTGTAAACATGATATGAGATAGTTTAACATGAACACAATTTCATAATATATATATATATATATATATATATATATATATATATATATATATCTTGTGAGAAAACTTGTATAACTTCACAGGTTAAGTAATAATAATTCATGACTTGATAACTAAGAACTCATGGAAATTAAAGCATGAGTTCATGAATTACGGACAGGTTCATGACAACCACAATTGACACGTCATGAATATAATGAATGACAACATGCTATAAATATGTATAATCGAACATGTGTAAGGTTAATATAAACTTGAGCAAAACCCTAGGTTTAAAGAATTCTTGTTTCATAGATTACGTGTGGCGTGGGGAAAAACAACGATGTCTCCATGTGGATAGAAGCTCTACATAGTACATACCTGACTTACTTGTAAACTTGTATTAAAAATCCTAACTTTGAAGAAGAATTCCAAAGATTGCACCTTGAAACCTTAAATTGGGTTTATCTTGAAAACCCTAGATTAAGAGTAATGGAATTCACTCAGGAATTGATTATACTATGTTAGAATCGCATGGAAATACATGGAAAGGGCTTACTTTTATATAAGAGATGGTTGGGAAGAGAGAACCTTCGTTCTAGGGCTTGAAAATATGAAAAACTGATTCTGAAACTAAGTCTGCGTATTTATACTATTTATTGTCGGAGAAGTTTGACGGTTCATTTGACGTCCGTCAAATCTTTGATGGGCTGTCAATATTTTGACAGTCCGTATAATCGGACCATCATGACTTGTACAATTCCAGTGACTTCAAAACTTGAGGATTTAGAGACGGTGAAGATTGACGGGTCGTCAATAATTTGACGGTCCGTACAATTGACCAACAGGCCATCAATTTCAAAAATGAAATTGACGGTTCTTTGATGGGCCGTAAAACATTTTACGGTCCATACTTCTTGCCATCAAATTTCACCTGTAGAGACTTTCCGTTTTGGTTTCTTGTACTCGTGGATCATGAACAAGGCTATGAGGTGTTACATTAGTGATGCCTTTTGGTTTGTCCAATGACCAACAACTTTTCAAGGACTGGTGAATGCTGTTTTCCAAAAGTTTTTGAGGAAGTCTCTACTTATGTTTTTTGATGATATATTGATTTATAGCAAGTCAATAGAGGATCATGTGTTACATCTCAGAAATGTTCTTGTGGAAATGGAGAAGCACCAACTTATAGCCAAGGAAAGAAAGTGTTTCTTTGGAGTGGCAAGGATTGAGTACTTGGCCATTTTATGACAAAGGATGGTGTGTCAACAGATCCTCAGAAGATCAGTACTGTTCAGAAGTGGCCATTGCCAACTACTATCAAGAAACTGAGAGGATTCATTGGACTAGCAGGATACTATAGGAGATTTATTCAAGGATTTATAGTTATCAGTAAGCCATTGACTGATCTTTTGAAGAAATATAGTTTTAAATGGTCCCTTAGTGCTACTTCTGCTTTTGAGAAATTAAAAGAAGCATTGACAAAGGCTCATGTTCTGGCCTTACCTGATGCTAACAAGATGTTTGTGGTAGAGACAGATGCTAGTGGGGATTTGGTATAGGTGCTGTACTGATGCAGGAATGGCATCCTATTGCATTCATAAGCAAGTCATTATCTAATAGAATGCTGTACTATCTGTTTATGATAGGAAATTACTAGCAATTGTTCATGCAGGCTCCAAATGGTCTCAATTTTTGTTGGGCCAAAAGTTTATCATAAGAACTGATCAGAAGGCTCTGAAGTTCATAATGTAACAAAACGTACATACAAGCTCTCAATTGATGTGGCTGACCAAGCTCATGCCTTTTGACTACACTATTGCGTACAAGCAAGGGGTGGAAAATAAAGCAGTTGATGCCCTCTCAAGGATGTCTGGTGCTGAGTTATTGACTCGGGTTATTTCTAACACCAGTACACAACTCTTGCAAGCTATTGTGGAAAGCTGGACTACTGATCCTGACTTAAAGGTTCTTATTGACAAGCTACAAGCTGATCCTAATATGCAGTCTCAATTAACTTGGTCCCAACAACAACTGAGAAGGAAAGAAAGGCTAGTTGTGGGCAAGGTGGCTCAACTAAGGAGGGATATCATTGCATTATGGCATTCCACTTCCCATGGAGGTCATTCTAGTACTGATGCCACATTAAAGAGGTTATTGACATTCTTCTATTGGAAGGGCATGAGGCAGGACATTAAAACATTTTTACAAATGAGATACTTGTCAGAAGAATAAGTCAGATCTTGCTGCTTATCCAGGACTGCTGCAACCCTTGCCTATTCCTGATGTGGTATGGTCTCAAATTAGCATGAATTTTATTGATGGCTTGCCTAGGTCACATGGCTATGAAGTAATCTTGGTAGTGGTTGACAGACTTATTAAATATGGTCACTTCATTCCACTCAAGCATCCTTACACAACTCAATCTGTAGCCAAAGCTTTTATGGACAACATTGTCAAGCTTCATGGTCTACCAGATGCCATTACCAGTGATAGAGATGCTTTTTTTCTCAGTACATTTTGGCAGGAATTGTTTACTCTACAAGGTGTTCAGTTGAACTTGTCATCAGCTTATCACCCTCAGAGTGATGGACAAACTGAAGTACTCAACGGGTGCTTAGAAACATATTTTAGGTGCTTTTGTGCAGAAGACCCTAAGGGGTGGATTGGTTGTCTACCTATGGCAGAATATTGGTATAACACTTGCCATCATTCTGCTATTAATGTAACGCCATATGAGGCTCTTTATGGTAGAACTCCTTTGCATTTGACTTACTTACCTGGAGAATCATCCTCCACTGAAGTAGACAACAGTCTCATTAATAGAGAGTTAAAGTTACAACTATTGAAACACCACTTAGTGAGAGCCCATCTAAGGATGGAGCAACATGTTGATCATCACAGAACAGACAGAAATTTTGTTATTGGTGATTGGGTATATTTAAAGGTGTAACCTTACAGACAAGCTACAGTTTCAAACCATCCTCATCACAAGTTGGCAGCAAAGTACTATGGTCATTTTCAAATCATTAAGAAGGTTGGTCAGGTTGCTTATACACTACTATTTCCCGAGTCTGTTAAGATTCACCCTACAGTGCATGTGTCCCTATTGAAGGAGTGTTATGAGGTGCCATCTACGATTGTTTATCCTCCTACTGTTGATGTTGCTAATCCAAATTGCCCTAATCCTTAAACTGTACTACAAAGAAGGATGGTGAAGAGAGGTAATAAAGCTGTAGCTCAACTCTTGATCAAATGGACCGACTTGCCTGCTGATGCTGCTACTTGGGAGTATGCTACTGTTATTCAGACTAGATTTCCTGGGTTTGATCCTTGAGGTCAAGGATCTTTGATAGGAGGGAGTATTGATATCGGAAATTGTAATATGCATGAATTAGTTAGTTGGTTACTTGGTTAGTACCGTGTCAAGTTGTTAGTTCAGTTAGTTAGGGTGGTTAGCTTGAGAAATGGGCGGGAAAGCTGGTTGACAAATAACTAAACCCGACATACCCTTTTTTTAGAGCGTATAAGGGGAAAAGAGCTCTTGCATCGTTAGCCGCTTTTCAGCATTTCCTGCCTGAGTTGTTGACCATCACCTGACCTCACACGGGAGGCCCCGTAACTGTTCATTCATTGTAATTAGCATATATACTCTTGTAATTCATTCATTGAAGACTATCAATATACATTTTCTCTTGTCTAGATATTACCCTATTCTATTTCCATTTCCTTTCTCCCATCAATTAGGTTATCTTCTCGAATTACTCTGTATAATTCCTGAATTAACCATTGAATTTCTCGAGCTATTTGTTAGTTCCTGCGATTCAGTTAACATTCCAGTAAACAGGGATGCGTCTCGGATACGGTCAACCAACTTCAGATACTTTGACCGGAGTACATAAAATATTTGGGGGGGGGGGGGGGAATTGAATTTTGGTTTCTCAAATTAAAGATAAAACGGATTTTAGATAAGGGGAATGACATACCTTTAATATTATAGTATTTTTGTCTCATTTTTGCCGCTTAGTGTTTTAAAGAAATCAAGAATTCAAGGTCGTGTTCTGAGTTTGGATGGTAGACAGTAGCAAGCGATATGTCTTTATAGCTCTATTTTTTTTATAATTTTAAATTTTCTCAGCCGAATTCCCGCATCCATATCCATACCTGGATATGCACCCCCGAATCTTATAATTTAGATTTTGTTGAATCCGACACTCGGATACGTATCCGTATTGGATACCCGCACCCGAGTCCAAGCAACTTAAACTGGAAGTATACCTGTTAGTTTTAGAAACCTGGAACATTTGTTTTGGGTCAATGTTTGGAGTAACCTGTTAGAATACATATTATTAATCATGTGTTTAGACATAGTATTATTATGAAATAATTGTTTATTCAATTTAATAAACATTTGTATTAAATGATGTTATTATGTCTCTTTACTTATATAGTACTCTATTTCAATTTATTTGTGTTACTTTCCTTTTTAGTCCGTTCAAAAATAATAACTCTTTCCTTTTTTGACAACACTTTAATTCCAACTTTCCACCCAACATGTTTAATATCACAAGATTAAGGAGCATTTTGGTACATTCTACGTATCTTTAATTTAAAACCACAAGATTCAAAAGTCTTCTTTAATTTGAATAGGACGGAACATAAATAAGTGTTTTTATACCGAGTGTAAATAAATTCTCTAATTCATTAAACGTACTTATACTCTTAATCGGGATAACTATTTGAACAACATATATTATTGGGAAAAAATTTAAATATGTCATCGAACTATCAGAAAAGGTTCATCCATGTCACTCGTTAATAGTTTGACTCAAAAATGCCAATGTCTTTATCATTTTCGGTCATATATGTCATTACTTACCATAGATCAACATATCTAGTTCATTGATTGTTATATGGATCTTCCAAATCACTTCTGAGATTTTCCTAATACAATTTTGTACTATTTAACACCAATGAAAACAGTGACTCGTTTTAGGTAAAACATTTGATGTCTTCCTTCGTAGACTCAAAAAAAAGAATTAAGGGCATGAGAAACTGCAGCATAGCAGAGGAACACAATGGTATATTAGTGAGTAGGGAAATGCAAATGCAGGTTGATTTATTGGTTATGGAGATCATCTCCCGTTTGCCTTTGATGTATGCAGTTCAATGTAAAGTTCTAAGCAAGAATGTTAAAGGTAGGATTTCTGATCCTCTATTTCACCAAAATTTGTTCCAACATCAAAAAGATTATTCTACACAACTCATCTATACATTAAATGGTTTATCCAGAACATTCTACAAAATCTCCGTAAACCCTATCCCAACCACTCACTGTAAGACGACTTTACCCTATGACATTGAACTTTTGGCCTCATGCAAGGGTCTGATTCTCTTTGACTTTGACGAAATTAGCATTTACTGTATTTTCAATCCGATAACTGGAGCGCACCAATTGATACCATACCAAGAGCTTAGTAGTTTAAGGATGATTGGTTATCCAGGCCTAGCTGTTTATTATCCTAGTTCAGATCAATATAAATTAGTATCCGTCAGTAAGCTGGCTGAAAATTCCAACACGTTTTACAAATTTCACGTACTTTCATCGGAGCGATCTGGCTTGTGGCATGAAATCAAACTGAGAAGCAATACTTTCAGTGATTTGGCCGTCGGTAGTCCACCTGTTTACTGGCACAATTCTCTGCATTGGCTCAGAAGTGACGGTCATGTTCTAGCTTTTGATACAAAGAAAGAAGAAGCAGTAATTCTTGGCCGTCCGGAGTTTATTGATCATTTTGATAAAATTTTGACTGGTCGTGATATATGGCTAGGAGTGGCTCAAGGGTTACTTACCCTTGTTTGCATATTCAAGAAGTCCATCGTCATTGCTTCTTATGATTCTGCAAGACGCAATTGGAGTATTTCCCACACTTTGGACAACTTCATTTCAGGTACGAACGGCCTTATCAATGGCTTTCCAGTCTTGATAGACAGCAAACAAGTATTATTCATGGTAGAAGGTCCCCTGGCAATGTTTCATGATCTATACGAGTATGATACTGGGATTAATGGGTATAGGAAAGTTGCAGAGTTGGGCAGAGTTAAGTATCCCCTGCATTCCTTCCAACCAACATTAGCCAGTGTGCATGAGACGCCCTCGGAAATAGTAAACAGTCATCATTTGTCATATATCACTGCAAAGTTAGATGTGTTCAGAAGATTTATTATCGAAGGTACCAGTTAGTTTCAGTTCATTTTGTATTTTATTAGTTCTTGTGATGTCATAACTGACACTGAAGGTCATGATCTATTCCTTTCAAATTTAATGTCTTTTTATTTTCAAAACATTTTCTCCCGTATCACCTCAACTGAGCATATCAACAGTTTCATAGAGATATTGTGTGCCTTCTTTGTGGTGTCAAGATTTTTTGACTTCAGACAAGTGAGTTATAGCTTACTACTACATTGATTTACAAAATGGCCACAAGACAAATACAGAAGTGAACAAATTTACAGTCTTTTTGTTATCAGCCTTCCAGTTTCAATTCCAATTTAGTGACTTGTGTCACCTCCTTCTGCAGTAAGACTGGCTTTCTTATTAACAACTAAAATGCTTCCAGAAAGTGGTATTATTTGTAACATCCAGTAGCAATAGTCCAATTCTTCCATTAGAAACTTCAACTTATTAATACTTCACAGAAGTAACAACCACCTGAAACTCATAAACTGACTTCATGAATCTGAATTTTCACATTACTGCCAATTGTTCCCGAATTTTCACAACGTGGTATATACACACATGTCATAGACGTGTTATCTAGGTTTGATTATTTACATGAAACAAGTCTAAATCACTTCGAATCTTTCTCAAATTTTGTATATAACCAGGTGTTTCTACCGAAGAAGGAGAAGGAGAAGAGGAAGAGGAAGAGGAAGAGGAAGAGGAAGAGGAAGAGGAAGAGGAAGAGGAAGACGAAGACGAAGAAGAAATATTGTAATCGACGTGGCTTCTGCACTTCACTATCTCCAATCATGATTATTTTCTATTCATGACCCTTGTGATGACTTTATTTGTGAGTATTCTATAGAAAATTGCTATTCCAGAGAGATAAGGTTGAGCTGCTGTACCTTCCGAGTGTTGAGTGCCAATAAATTATAGATTTTATCATTCCTGCCGTGTTGAAACTTTTCTTAGATATTTTGCTTTATAAGGATCCATAACAATTCTCTTTATCTGAAATCCTCCCACAGCTGAGCAGAAAATACTTTTAATGTACATCCTTGATGCTCCTAAATTCAATGTCGCCTCCTTCAAGATTTGAGGATCCGATAGATGTTTGTCAATCTCATCAAGCACTGGTTTTGGTCAATCATTCCTGTAAAGTATGACATCTTCTTACCGGAAGACCCTAGTAGTTGAAGGGGAACTAGGATTGTCTGAAACTTATTACTCTCAATATTCTGCTTATATTTCTCCTTGTTGATTTTGGAGCTACAATGGAGAAGAACTTTCCCTTTTACTATTTGTCCTGATACTGCCATCTTTGTCCATATCCTTCATAATGAAGCTGAGGGATTACCCAAGTTCATGACAAAATAATAATAATTAAAACATCATCTGCCTAAGCTGATTAAATTTATGGCCATTTTTCTCCATATAAAACCCAATGTACTGTTGGAAAAAACAGTACACTGATAGAACTTGGCTATATTCAGCTTCATCTCACACTGCCCCCACTATCAGGCTTCCAAATCTTGCAATGCAATTTCCGACCAAGAGGAACTCATTAATTGTCCTGCCCTTCCTAATCCCACTTTGGTTTTATGAAATTAATTTTGGGAAGGTGTTGGCCTGTTTTTCACTCAAAAACTGTATGAGATAATTTTGATTGAATTTTTTTGCCAGATTGCCAGGTGTGTACTCCTTCAATTGATAATGATGTTCCAACTTTATGTGTGTACAAAATCTGGAAAATTGCAGCCTTCAAAGAATACTGTCACCATAACTTACATCCTGTCGTATAATCTGCCAATAAGTCTAGTAAAATTTTCTAGTAAACCTGGCATGAACTTGGACCTTCAGATGAATTGGACACTTGGCGGTCTTTGATTGGTCCTTGTTTTGACTAGGAATTGCCAGTGGCATCATCTAGCTTTGAACTTGGCTGGGATGTGTGGTCACTGAATACATGGCATGAACTTGCACCAGATGAATTGGATCTTGGGCTTTAATACAATAAAATGGGCTTATTTGATATGTGAAGTCCAAATTAATTGTTTATACCAAGCCGTAGTCTTTTCTACTAGAAAACCAGGAAAGTAGAAAATGAGAGAGTATAATTTCTTGACATCAAGTGTAATTTCTTGAAACTCAACTCAAGAACTCCTGGGACAGAAAGAGGCTAGTCAATGTCAGTATGTCACTATTTACGGCTTAAATCGAGGAGTGGCAAGTGCCTAATCTTCAAGAAAATATTAGAGTATCACCACAATTACATCTGTAAAAAGCCATATTTTTTTCTCAACGTTGTCTTTGTCAATGAGCAGTTTCTAATTCATCTTTGCTGCTTTGACCTTGTTCCAAAGTTTTTAGAACAAAACAGACTAGATTTATGTAGTTACATTCTTACTGCACTTTTCTACGGCCAACAACCACAAAAGTACAGTTACTCAATCCATCTTCAGGCATACTCAGCTTTCTGTAAGCTCCAACTTACGTGAAACAATTTGATGTCATTGTCTATTTCACCATTGTGCGCTTGTGCTTATGCAGACATTGCAATTTAGTATGAAGGCGCTATAATCGTGACTGGCTTCTTACGCACTCAAGTATATAAATCTCGTCTTCACAACTAATTTTTCCATACGAGTCCATATGTTAATTAGTTACAAATTCACTAGTTCAGACCCTGTTTTCTTCTTAAACACACCATAACAGCAACTAATGCATGGGACATCTGTCAGCGGCGGGAGTCTTACATACGAGTGAGAGGTCAGACCATGCGCATTTGCAGCTTAAACTTGCCATGAAAGAAAACAAGGTTGGTGCATTTGCTCCTATAAACCAAAAACATAAACAAATAAAAGAACACTTAGTCCGGGTATTCCAACCCCAGCACCCCCTTTTCACCAAAAAAGGACATAGGAGGAGGAAAAAAGACAAACTAGTTTATTTTATTTATCCAGTTTGAATATGAGTGTTCTCTATATAAATATAAACTTACAGAGAGAAGACTAACATGAATTCATATATAGCGGCTAGTTTTGTTGGTTACCTGATCTTGTCTTGGCAATGAAATAGAAGTTTGGCTGCTCAAGCATTCAAGTTGATAATGTAAGTTATGCATTGTTTTGATGATTTGATAAGCATATATGAGGAACCATGTTCGTTATTAAAGATACCAGTTCAGACCGATGCAAGTCAACTCTATAGTTGTAAAGCAGCTGACACAGTGCGGAGTTGCTGTGGCTCTCCTATTGGTCCAAGGTTTAAGGTTTGTCACTTCATCTCTCATATATATATATATATATATACAACATGTTAAGGAGTGAAAACCCAACCTTGCATAATCAAAATTTCTCTCACTTTCATCTGCAAGCCGCTGAGTTCATCAGAGCTTCAGACAAAGCCAAAGCTACAACAAATTGAAGGACATGTTCTCGTACAAATGGATATTTATAATTCCTACGTTTGTTGAGTCTTTGTTTTGTTATTCTCAAACTTGTAAACCTACTCTTCTAGCAAGAAGTTGTTTGTAGGTCATTTTGTTTTTCTCAAGTCTTGGAGCTGTTTGTTTTGAGTCTTTTGACTAGAGTTAGTCAAGGTTTGTATTTGCAACAGAGGTATTGTAGAGAGCTTGCAATATAGTTATTGTAAGGGTGAGTGATTAAGAGTTTAATTTCTAGGTTGCAAGAGGTTGTAATCTAAACATTGCTTAGTTCTTAGTGAAGTTTTGGGAAAATCCTACTAGGGTAGGTTGTGGTTTTACTCCCTTGAGCAAGGTGGTGGTTTCCACGTAAATATCGTGTGTTACTAACTTAATGCTTTAGCTAAGGGAACAGTTAGAGAATCTGGTTCTCTGTACTGTTTGATGGACTCGTATATTGCATCAATTGGTATCAGAGTAGGTTCTTTCTAAAAGATTAACACCCAGAAAAGATCTTTCTCATGCTTCTCCACCAAACTTAGAAGGACAATCGACCACAAGACCACCCAGATTTAATGGAAAGTACCATGGGTGGTGGAAGATAAGAATGCATGATTACATCATGGTTGAGGACTATGAACTATGGCATATTGTTTGTGATGGTCCTCATGTCCCTATGAACACAGATCTGGAAGGTTTTACAATGACAATAAAGTTTTACTCAAGAAAAGAGTATAACGATGCTGGCAGAAAGGCAGTAGAGAAGAACTTCAAAGCAAAGAAGATTCTTGTGTATGGAATTGGTCCAGATGAATACAATCGCATCTCAACATGTCTTGCTGCAAAAGATATTTGGGAAGCTCTCCTGCTCATGAAGGAACAAGTCAAGTGAAGCAGTCCAAAATAGACATGCTCACTACTGAATATGAACTCTTTAAGATGGAGGGTGAATCCATTCAAAATATGCATACAAGGTTCACCTCCATTATCAATGAACTCCACTCTCTTGGTGAAGTCATTAAAAACAACAAGCTGATTCGCAAGATTCTTAGTGTTCTGCCCACTTCCTGGGAAAGCAAAGTTAATGCTATCTCAGAAGCTAAGGACTTGCAAAAATGTCCATTGATGAGCTTATTGGAAATCTCAAAACTTATGAGTTGAAAAAACAAAAGTATACTGAGAGAAGAGAGCCAAGAAAAGAAAAGTGCCTGGTTCTCAAGGCTACTAAGAGTGACTCCAGTGGTGATGAGTTAGATATGGCTTACCTCACTCAGAGATTTAAGAAGATGGTCAAGAAAAATGGTGGGTTCCTAAGGAAAGGAAGTACAAGCAAGAATCTCCGAAGAAATGACAACTGCCATAAGTGTGGGAAACTTGGAAATTTCATTAAGGAATGTCCTCTTCACAAGCAAGACTACTACAAAAACAACTTTGAAAAAACTGTGAAGAGGAACCGAATTCCTGACAAATTCAAAAGAAGAGATGTAACTGACAATGTGGTGAAGCACACTCTGGTTGCATGGGGAGATTCCTCCAGTGAATCTGAAGGTGAAGGTGATCAAGAAGATACATCCATGATGGCCATTGATGATGGATATTCAACATATGAGTCAATATTTGTACTCATGGCCAAATCAGATGTTGTTGATGACAATGAGGTAAATTTTCTTGATGTTAAAAAAAACTTGAAAATTACTCTCAGAAAAAGTTGATGCCATTAGAAAACGTGTTAATTGATGCCTATCACAGTCTCCTAAAAGAGAAAGATACTCTGACTAAAGAATGTGGTGAAACAGAAAAAGAAAAAGATGACATGGCTGATAAGGTCATAAAATAATTTAAAATGGATGTACACTCTTTCTAAAGGAAAGAATGTAGGTAGTGAAATTCAGTTTGAGCTTGAAATAGAGCTCAAAAAGGTTGAAATGAATCTTACTGCTGAACTTAAAAAGAATAGGCAGCTTCAAGAACATCTGAACAGAGTGAAAAATAATCTTGACAAGTCACTTCGATGGACTTGGTCCTCAGAAGTGATTGCGTCTACGTACAAGAGAAACATGAGTGGTAAAGAGGGTGCTAGATTTTAAGAGGCAAAATCTGCCTACAATCTACAAAGCAAGTATGCTATAAATCCTGACTTGCTTTGCACTCACTGTGGTCAGACAGGCCATTATAAAAATAAATGTGAAGCCAAAATTCAAGCTGTTAAGAAAAATATGAAACTTGTCGAAAAGGTGTACAAAGGAGGGACCTGGTCCCCGAAATAAAAAAATTGATCTACCTGCTTGGACTAGAAGAAGTCTTATTCATCCTTTTTACCACCCCTAGGGACCAAACTGATTTGGGTTCCTAAATCTAATCAGTGATTTTGTTTGCAGGCTGGAGTGAGAATAAGCAGTCAAAAATGATATATGGGTAGTGGGTGCTCGAAACATATGACTGGAAGAATAAAGGATTTTCTCTGACTCAAAGCCTTTCAAGGAGGGAGTGTGTCCTTTGGAAATGGAACATTCTTGGCGTGGGCAAAATTGGAAAGACACTCTCACATGTGATTGAGAATGTCTACTATGTGGATGGTTTGAAATACAACTTGCTGAGTGTTTCATAAATTTGTGACAAAGGAAATGAAGTAAATTTTACTTCAGCGGCATGCACTGTCACAAACATAAAATCTAGGGAAGTAGTTTTGATATGTGGCTGATTTTGAATATCTGAATGAGAATGATCTAACTTGTCTTAGTGCACTAGATGATGATACTGAACTATGGCACATATGGCTTAGACATGCAAGCTTCTCTCTTCTGAACAAACTAGTGACGAAGGACCTGGTTCGTGGGCTGCCAAAAACAAAATTCTCAGATCACTAAGTGTGTGATGCATGTGCGAAAGGAAAACAAGTCAGATATTCCTTTAAACCAAAAAAGGGTTGTGAGCACCTCTAGGCCACTTGATCTCCTTCATATGGATCTGTGTGGACCAATGAGGATTCCAAGCAGGTATATCTTTGTCATTGTTGATGACTACTCCAGATTCACATGGACTATGTTTCTAAAATCCAAAGATGAAACATTTCTTGTGTTTGTTGCATTTGTGAAACAAATTCAAGTCAAAATGAGAAACAAGATTGTAAGAATCATGTCTGATCATAGAACTGAGTTTGATAATTCAAATTTTGATAAATTATGTGCTGAGAATAGCACAAGACATAATTTCTCTGCACCAAGAACACCTCAACAAAATGGTGTGGTGGAAAGAAAAAACAGAACTCTTGAAGATATGGCTAGAACTATGTTAATAGCCAGTGGTGTATCTAAGAGTTTTTGGGTTGAAGCTGTCAACACCACTTGTCATTTGATAAACAAAAGCATGATCAGGTCCCTACTCGAGAAAACTCTATATGAATTATTGAACGGAAGGAAGCCCAAGCTGACCTACCTATAAGCCTTTGGGTGCAAATGTTTTGTCCTCAACAATAGTAGGGAGGCTTTGGGAAAATTTGATGCCAGAAGTGATGAGGGTATTTTTCTTGGATACTCATCACACAGCAAGGCGTACAAAGTGTTCAACAAAAGAACATAATGTGTTGAAGAAAGTGTGCACGTGATTTTTGTTGAGTCAAATGTACTTGGCGATAAAGTCAAGCAAGATAATGAAGCTGAAGAAGGAGAGTTCTCAAAGGTTCCGGACGAGGCCATTGAGATCTCAAATGGAATGATAGATCTGATGAGTCAGGTCAAGGAAGATGATGATGCAAATTCTCTAGGGGACACACAAGAACCCGGTGCATCTATTATGTCTCATGAAGCTGAGAGACATGTCACTGAAGCTGTATCGGGTACACATGGGTCTGGCAAAGTAGAGTCCAAGCAGGGTCCACTATAAGAGGAAAGGTTAAAGCCCAACTAGACTCGGCATTAAAAGAAAAAAAAAATTGTGAAAAGAAATAGATTAATGCATAGGTTGATTGATGAAGATGAGGTCTCACCCGCTAAAGTGGTGGAGCTCGACATAAGTTAAAATGAACCTGAGATGGAGGAAACTCCACTCGTGAAAAGAAAATTTGGGAAAAATGCTCCGAGAGAAGGGAAATGTATTGAGGTTGAGGAGCCTGGTGTAGCTAAGGTTGATAGAACTGGTATTGGGGATCGGGGATCAAAAGAAAACAAGGAAAGCCCTCGCCCCCTGAGGAAGAGAAAAACTGTTGAGGATGAGAGACCTGAATCCTCATTCAAGAAACAAAAGGTAGAGTTAACTGAGGATGAGTGAAAAGAGATTCTGAGATCTCAGAAGGTCCTGAAAGGAAGGGTCTTCGATTGACAATGCAAACCAGCCTGGGATGGAAGAAGAGCTTGAAATGGTTGAGGGGCAAATGTGGAGTCACCTGTTTCAGCGCTCTGTAGATGTCTTGTTTGAATATGAAGTAACCGAGTTCTATGGGTCCTTGTTTGTCACTGATGATGGTGAAACACTTATTGCAAGTGTGAATGGCACTGACTTTTCATTGAATGAGGAGACACTTGGGAGAGTTTTAGAAGTACCAACTAAGGGGGTGTCCACTGTATATAAGCAATCTACCTCTAAGGAGTTTCTCAAGATGATAGCCAAGCACGAAGGAACCTGAAAGGGGAACGGGTTTTCAAGAAATAACTGAAGCTCATTTTCAGCTTCTTTTTTAATTGGTCAACAAAGTGTTGCTACCTCGCTCTGAAAGAGGGTCTATGGCTGTTGTTCCTGATCTGTTCCTCATGGAAAATCTGGAATCCTTCACTCCAAAAAATATGCCTGCTCTAATGTTCTAGCACATGCTGAAAATAATCTCTGCTAAGGGCAGCAAACATTGTTTGGCCTACGGTTTCCTTCTTACTAGGGCCTTCAAGCATTTTGGAATCAAGGCACGCAAGGAAACAATGGTCACTAGGAAACATATGTTCACAATGAACACCCTGGAGGAGTGTGAGTGTGTGCCTAGAAAGAGAGGAGTTGGGAGCAGCTCCATCATCTCGAATCTGATAGAGGCTCAAGAAAGGGCAACAT
The DNA here is from genome assembly GCA_029844215.1 of Przewalskia tangutica. NCBI lineage: Eukaryota > Viridiplantae > Streptophyta > Magnoliopsida > Solanales > Solanaceae > Przewalskia > Przewalskia tangutica. Next base: position 94,744,932 of record CM056732.1, on the reverse strand, counting down.
AGGAGATCACCAAGTTGACTCCAATTTTGGCTCAAAGGGATTCTAAAATTGCTGTCTTGAAGGTTGAGATTCAGCAAAAGTCACAGAGACACAAAGGACCGGGTACCTCAGAGGACCTGAAGAATGAAAATGGTCAACTTAAAGCTAAAGTAGACGATCTGAGGAAACAAGTGGCGGACCTGACCCAACAAATGCTTAATGATTAAAGGGCTGCCAGTGGCCGGATTGACAGGCTTATGGCCAGATTATGAGCAGTTTCCAGTCTTTTCTCCCATACTCCCAGACTTTCCTTTCTTCTTACTCCTTAAATCCCCTCATTTATGAAGTATCTCTCTTGGGTTGTAATTGATAGTTAGCACTGTTTACTTGTTTAATTTGCTAGTACTCTTGGATTTACTATGTTTTTATCTGACTATTCACCTAGGCAATTATCTTAATATATACTTGTGCAACATTGCTTAACCATGATAGTTCTGATTTTGCTCATGTTAGTGTTGCCCCAGTGGCCATGAGTTACCATTACTATAGTTCATTCTCCTCATGTTACTGCATTACTCTTTTTATGATGCCAAAAGGGGGAAGAAATGCAGGGGGTTGGTTAGGATATTACATATGTCCCTTAGGGATCTAGTTATGGGGAACTTAAATTCTGAGTTTGTCATCATCAAAAAGGGAGAAATTGATAATGTAAGTTATGCCTTATTTTGATAATTTGACAAATATATATGAGAAACCAGGTTCGTTATTAAAGGGACCAGTTCAGATGTAAGTCAACTCTACAGTTGTAAAGCTACTGACACAGTGGTAGTGTTGCAACACTCTTGCAGAGTTGCTGCGGCTTTTCTATTGGTCCAAGGTTTAAGTTTTGTCACTTCCTTCATCTCTCATATATACAACATGTTAAGGAGTGAAAACTCAACCTTGAATAATCAAAATTGCTCTCATTTTCATCTGCAAGCCGCCGAGTTCATCAAAGCTTCAGATAAAGCCAAAGTTGCAACAAACTGAAGGACATGTTCTCGTACAAATGGATATGTCTAAGTCCTAAGTTTGTTGAGTATTTCTTTTGTTGTTCTCAAACTTGTAAACCTACTCTTCTAGCAAGAAGTTGTTTGTGTAGGGGTGTCAATAGTACGGTTCGGTCTGTTATTTTAAAAAAAAATACCATACCAATTTTTCGGTTAATCAACAAATATAACCAAAATTAGACTTTTCGAAGCTGTCCCAATCCTCTCGATTTTTCTTCGACATCGATAAGGTTCGATTATTTTTTTAATTTGACGTTACCTTATATAACATAACAATAAATTTAAATATAACATATAAAGTATACAATTCCTTAGTAAAATGTCTAGTATAAAGCTCCCTCAAAATTTTGATCTTGGATGGTATGTGGTAGATCTGTTACCTATTCTTTTAAGTGTAAACACGTCTGATGATATGCTATTTATTGATTCATATACAATAGAAATAACTTTTGGCCTCAAATATCAATCCTTAAACTTTTTAAACAGTTGAACATGTTTGACTACTATTAATCTTTTGAATTAACAAAATTTAAAGGGGTAGAAAAAAGAAGATAAAGTCTCAAAACATACATTCGTGCATTTTTTTGTCGAACAAGTATCATTGAGAAGAAGTAAGTTGAGTAGCAATACTGAATCCTAGACTTTAAGCAGTAAGTAGTAAGCCCATGTAATTCCTTTATTTAACTGTGTAAGGTAGGTTTTGATATTACTTGTAATTCCCCAAAAGCCCATGTTTTATAAAAAACCTACCTAATTATTCGGTACAGTTTTAGTTTATACTTTAACCCTTCGGTTTTACTAAAAACCTAAAAATTGGTTCGGTTCGATCGATTTTCAGGATACTTTTGACACCCTTAGTTTTTAGGTCGTTTTGTTTTTCTCAAGTATTTGAGCTGTTTATTTCGACTAGAGTTAGTCAAGGTTTGTCTTTGCAATAGAGGTATTGTGGAGAGCTTGCAATAGAGTTATTGTAAGGGTAAGGGATTAAGAGTTTAATTCCTAGGTTGCAAGAGGTTGTAATTTAAACATTGCTCAGTTCTTAGTGAAGTTTTGGGAAAATCCTACTAGGGCAAGTCGTCGTTTTTCTCCCTTGAGAAAAGTGGTGGTTTCCACATAAATATCGTGTGTTACTTACTGCTTTAGCTAATGGAATAGTTAGAGAACCTGATTCTCTGCACTGTTTGGTGGACTCGTATATTGCATCACAAGTCAACAACTCATAACAATTAACGAAAGAATACAAAATGCTTATATGATAGTCAAATAGATAGGAGCATCTCTCTTCCATCTTTAGTCAGTTTTATCTATCTCATACATTATTGTTTACAACATATAGAAGTTTCAATCAATTATTGTAAAGATGTGGCATTTGGGTCTAACTCAACCCCAAAAGCTAGCTCATGAGTAGAGGATTATCCAAGTCCATATAAGCAGGCCACCGGTCCATTCCCAACCAATGTGGGACTCTGACCCACTCTAACAATTATTTTTCATGGTTTCTCAGAAATAACAAACTGACAGGGAAAATTCATGCTTCCACTGGAAATGTGATATCGTTACAAGAGCTGCACTACAGCAATTTAAAAGGACAAGTACCAGATTCAGGAGCGTGTTTGATAAATAGCTCACGATTCATTATTCTCGATTCCGTCATCTTTGGCTAATGCTTCAAAACTTCTAGCTTTTTCATCATCCCTGTCAAGATGGTGATCTTTGTTAGTTCCTTAGCGTGAAGTCTTGTCACAAGCAGATCAGAAAGAGTAAAAAGATGGTAAGAAGATTGAAAGGCGGTGACAAATAATCGGCCTTTTAACCGAAGCAACAATGTGATAATCAACAGAGTTTTAATGAACAATAGTTGGAAAATTTCAAACCTTTTCTATCCTGACCAAAATGAGTTCTCCTCGAGCATAAGAGTGATTTTGAGTCACCCAGATTACCATCTAATATCTGCCCATTCCTCCAAAGAACAACTATTTCAGTTGATCCAGAAATGTAGTCATTCTTCAAAGCTTCCTACAGAGAGAAATTGACTTGAAAATCCAAAGGGCATGCTTAAGATAGCAACAACATGAAAAGAACTAAAAAACAACTTCACTGGAAGTATGCCTGTTAGTTTTAGTAACCTGGAACATTTGTTTTGGCTCAATTTTTGGAGTAACCTGTTAGGATATACACTATTAATCATGTATTTCGATATAGTATTTATTATGAAACAAATGTTTATTCAATTTAAGATTTGTATTAAATGATGTTGTTTTGTTGGTGTGCTTTACTTATATAGTAGATAATTTAGCGTATAGAAGATCAAATCCAGGTTGAGTAAATGATTGTAGTACGAGATTAAATATAGTGTATGTGTATCTCGATTATGAGAATATTCCAATTTCAGTTTCTCGTGCCATTTACATTATAAATGTATTGAATAGGACCTAACAGAATTAAGTGTTTTTATACTGACTATATAAAACAAATTCTCTTATTCATTAGAGGTACTTATACTCTTTATCGGGATATAATTAATTGAACAATATATATTATTAATTGTTTTGATTTATTAATGGGTAAGATTAATTATAAATCAACATATCTAACTCATTGATTGTTCACACTGATCTTCCAAATCACTTCCGAGATTTTCCGAATAAAATTTTGTACTTTTAACAACAATATAAACAGTGACTCATTTTAGGTAAAACATTTCATGTCTTCGTTTGTGGACTCGAAAAAAAGAATAGAACGAATTAAGGGCATGAGAAACGGCAACAGAGCAGAGGAACTCAACGGTGTATTCGTGAGAATGGAAATGCCGCAGTCCCTGCCTGATGATTTACTTGTGGAGATCATCACCCGCCTGCCCTTGAAGTTTGCAGTTCAAGATAAAGTTCTAAACAAGAATCTTAATGGTAGGATTTCTGATCCTAAATTTTCTACACAACTCATCTGTACATCAACATCAATGGGTTTATTCCAAAATTTCCACAAAATCTCCTTAAAGCCTATCCCAACCATTCGCCGTGAGATGAATTTACCTTATGACATTGAACTTTTGGCCTCATGCAAGGGTCTGATTCTCTTTGACTTTGAAGCAATTAAGAGTTACTGTGTTTTCAATACGATAACTAGAGCGCACCAATTGATACCATACCCAGAGCCTATAACTTTTATGATGATTGGTGATCCAGGCCTAGCAGTTGATTACCCCAGTTCAAATCAGTATAAATTGGTAACCATCAGTAAGCTGGCTAGACATTCCAACTTGTTTGACAAATTTCACGTTTTGTCATCGGATCGATCTGGCTCGTGGCGTGAAATCCAACTGAGAAGCAATACCTTCAGTGATTTGGCCATCGTTAGTCGACCTGTTTTCTGGCGCAATTCTCTGCATTGGCTCAGAAGTGACGGTAGTGTTCTAGCTTTTGATACAAACAGAGAAGAGGCTATACTAATTGAGCGTCCTAAGTTTATTGATCATTGTGATTTCATGTACGGTAAGATTTTGACGGGTTGAGATAAATGGCTAGGAGTGGCACAAGGTTTACTTACCCTCGTTTGTATTTTCAAGAAGTCCATTATCATTGCTGCTCATGATAATGCAAGCAGCAATTGGAGGGTTTCCCACAATTTGGACAACTTTGTTTCGGGTCCGGATGGCTTTATTAAAGGCTTTCCAGTCTTGATCGACAGCAAACGTGTGTTTTTCCTGTTAGAGCGTCCCCTGACAATCTATCATGATGTATATGAGTATGATACCGAGCTCAATGGGTATAGGAAAACTGCAAAGTTGCGCACCAGAGTTGATTATCCCGTGTATTGCTTCAACCCGACGTTAGCCAGTGTTCATGAGACGCCCTCGGAAATAGTAAGCATTCGTTATTTCTCATATATCGCTGCAAAGATAGATGTGTTCACAAGATTTATTACCGAAGGTACCAATTAGCTTCAGTTCATTTTGTATTTTATTAGTTCTTGTGATGTCCTCCTAACTGAGACTGAAGGTCACGATTAGCTAGTCCTTTCAAATTTAATGTCTTTAATTTTCAAAACATTTTGATCACCTCAACTGAGCAAAATCAGCAGTTTTATAGAGATATTGTGTGCCTTCTCTGTGGTGTAATTTTTTTTGACTTCAGACAAGTGAGTTATTGCTTACAACTAGGTTGAATTACAAAATGGTCACAAGACAAATACAAAAGTGAACGAATTTACAGTCATTTTGTTATCAGCATTCCAGTTTGAATTCCAATCTAATGACTTGTGTCACCTCCTTCAGCAGAAATTCCAATCTAATGACTTGTGTCACCTCCTTCAGCAGAAAGATTGGCTTTCATATTAACAAGTAAAATGCTTTTAGAAAGTGATATTATTTGAAATATCCAGTAGCAATCTTCCATTACAAACTTCTATTCATTACTACTTGGCAGAAGTAACAAAACTTGCCTCTCCAAGAAACAAGTCTTGGAGGCATTTTCTAGGTTGATTTTTTATTTGAAACAAGTCTAAATCACTTCTAATCCTCCTCAAATTTTGTATATAACCCCGTTCAGGTGTTTCCCACCGAGAAGTAGTAGAAGAAGAAAGTTCAGAAGAAGAAGAATAAGAAGAAGAAAGCCTACATCCAGAATGGAAGACACAAAAGGGCAGTTTCACCATTTTTCAGAGAATAAATATTGTAATAGACGTGGCTTCTGTCCTTTTTTTGGGCGAATTTATACTACTAGACAGAGTGGCTTCTGCCCTTCTTAGAAAATTGTTATTACAGAGAGATATGTTGAAGTGAGCAAGAAATATAGATGATGTAACTTCTTTCATTTGTCAAGCTTTGATGTATCCCCTGCTGCAAAGGTCACTATTTTCTTCTGTTCCTACCCTTACTTTCTTTTTCAATATCATTATTTTTTAATAAGATAGAGAATCTTCCCTTTCTCATTCTTATAAATAATCAAATTATAAAATGCAGAAAAGGAACGAACTACATATTGTATTACTAGTCAACCCTTTGCCGTGCCAAGAAATATAAGGTCATGATGACTTACAGTTCAATTTTAAGAGCTAGAGAATAATGCTGTTTATTTTAAAGAGAGTTCATCAACTCAAACTTGTTAATCACATTGAAAACAATAACTTAAGGGATAATATGTTATGTTATCATGCTTGACTATATTGTCTATGAATCGGAATATCTTTGGTTGATATATCCATCTGTTTGCAAAGATCGTGGGTTAACTAGCACACAATCATACACAAGATATATAGAGAAGAATAAATAACACAATTATTTAACGAGGCTCGGCCAAGCCTACGTCCTTGGGGCAGAAGTAAGGAGAGTAATTCACAATTATGAGAAGAACAATACAAGAGATCCCCAATTACAACTCCCTTTATGTATCCCAATTGTTCTGCAAACCTATTGGGTCAATGGGCCTCAAAGTTGACTAGACAACAAACAGGATTTGAAATCTCAGTCGAGCCATCACACACGGATAGTGCGAACTTAGCACGGGCTTCAAAACTCCTCGTGCTACCGAACCAACTTAGCGCAAGCCTCAGAACTTCTGTGCTATAGCGTCAACTTCATGCAACACAAATTCCCATTTATTTTTTTATTTTGGTCGGGTCACAATTCAGATCCAACAGAATTCAAGACACAATCGTTAAAATCTATTGTGTCAACTTAGCACGAGCCTCAGGACTTTTGCGCTATAGTGCCAACTTAGCACAAACTTAGTGCAACACAAATTTCCATTAATTTCTCCAATTTTGGGGCAGGTCAAAATTCGGGTCCAACAGAATTCAAGACAGTCAACACTATCTTTAAAATCAAGAACATAAAATAGTCAAAGATTTGGTATTTATCTTTCTTACAGTCACCATGCAGTAATGCCACTTCACAACATCTATAAGAAACAAACCCAAGGTTGCTACTCATAGAATATATTCCCATATTCCTTGACATTCTCCATAATGGAACTTCCCTCAATGAGTTTTAGCTTCCAAACTTTCTTAACTATCCATGCTGTCATTCTTGTGTTCCAACTCTCACCTTCCTTTTCTTTTCAGTCTGCTGCACCTGCAGTACTTAGTAATGAGACTGATAAGCTTTCCTTACTTGGCTTCAAGTCCCAAATAACTGAAGATCCATCAGGAGTTGTCGACTCGTGGAACGAGTCTGTCCACTTCTGCCAGTGGGCTGGAGTAAAATGTAGTGTTAGACATGACAGAGTCATCAGATTGAAACTCAAAGGTCAGAGATTGGCAGGTACAATCTCAGCTCATCTTGGAAACCTTTCTTTCCTCAATACTCTTGACCTTGCAGAAAATACATTCCATGATCAAATTCCTCAAGAACTCACCAGGTTATTTAGGATCAAAAATTTAAATTTGAGTTTTAACTTACTAGGAGGGGGGATTCCAGTTAATCTGTCACGTTGTGTTAACTTCAACAGCCTTATCCTAGACCACAACTATCTTGTAGGACAGATTCCTCATGAGGTTGGATCACTGACAAAACTAGTGAAATTGTATCTCAGAAATAACAATCTGACAGGTACAATTCCTGCTTCCATTGGAAAGCTGACATATTTAGTAGAGCTGCGCTTATCATACAACATTTTAGAAGGACAAGTACCAGATTCAGTAACTAGTTTGATCCACTTGAAACAGCTTGGATTCTCCGTAAACAGCTTATCAGGGGAGTTCCCTTCTTCATTATTCAATTTATCCTCACTTGAACTTATATCACTTTCTTATAACAATTTTTCTGGTAATCTCAGACCCGATTTAGGCAATTTCTTCCCTAATCTCCAAAGACTTTATCTAGCACATAATTCATTTACTGGTTCCATTCCATCATCTTTGGCTAATGCTTCAAAACTTCTACAGCTTGATTTCCCTGAAAACAACTTTACAGGAAGTATTCCTGTTAGTTTTGGTAACCTGGAACATTTGTTTTGGCTCAACATTTGGAGTAACCATCTCGGATATGGTGAATTTGATGACTGAAATTTTTAGATTGTCTTGCCAATTGCAGCAATCTTGAATACCTACATATCGGGGTTTACCAGTTTGGAGGTATTCTTCCCCACTCTATAGTGAACTTGTCTACCCATATGACAAAGTTAAACATAACCGGGAATAGAATACATGGAAGCATACCAAATGATATCTAAAAACCTAGTAAACTTGGATGTACTCTCCCTCGGTTACAACAATATAAATGGAAGTATTCCGGATTCTATTGGTCATCTAACCAACTTGAGAACTCTGGGTTTAGATTATAGTTTCTTTTCGGGGGTAATCCCGTCTTCCATAGGCAACCTCACCAAACTCTTGTATCTTTACATGGAATCCAACAGGCTAGAAGGAAATGTACCTCCTACTTTTGGGGAACTGTAAGCAGCTGCTATATTTTCTACTTCACAAAAACAAATTGAGTGGAGCCATACCCCAGCAACTCATGTCTCTTTCATCACTCACAATAGTTAATGTGTCTTATAACTCCTTGAATGGTTCACTGCCGGTAGATATAGGAAATTGGAGCCATCTTATTGCTCTTGATTTTTCTTTCAACAACTTCTCTGGTATAATTCCACCAACCATCGGAAATTGCTTGTCCTTGGGCGATTTCCATATGCAGGGGAACTCTCTACATGGAACCATTCCAGATATAGGAGCATTGATGGATCTCCAATTCTTAGATCTTTCCCTTAATAACCTATCAGGTCCAATTCTTCATGGAAAATCTGCCTTCCCTGCAATACTTAAACTTATCATTCAATGATCTAGAGGGTCAGGTTCCTGTAAGCGTTCTAGTGAATGGCACTTTGACTATCACGGAAAATGGTAATACCACCTTGGTGTAAGCTGAGTTCAGTAAATAAACCCTTCAACCATAAGGCTTCTTTGATCGCCTCGGTCACTGCCATATATTTTGCTTCGGTAATAGATAAAGCTACTCCATGCTGTAACGTAGCTTTACAACTGATAGCGCAACTACCAATGCAATCTTCTTTTGTCAAGATCACCTGCATAATCTGAGTCTACAAAACCAACCAAAGAGTTAGTATTTCTCCCAAACTCCAAACATGCATTTGAAGTACCTCGTAAATATCTGAGAATCCAATGTGTTTTACCAGGGCAAGCCATATATTTACTTACCACACTTACTGCTTGTGAAATATCTGGACGTGTACACACCATCACATACATAATACTGTCAATTGCACTAGAATATGGTACATGTGCGATATACCTCTCATCTTCATCTGACTGCGGTGATTGAGCAGTTGATAACTTAAAATGAGCAGCAAGAGGAGTACTCACTAGTTTAGCATCTTTTGTGCCAAACCTCTCCAAGTACTTCTTCTGGATCAGGAATAGCCTGTTGGCTCCTAGATCTCTTTTGATCTCCATGCCAAGGATTTTCTTAGCTTCTCCCAAATCTTTCATTTCAAATTCACTTTTCATCTGACCTTTCAAATTGTGAATTTCAGTCAAATCCTTAGCAACAATGAGTATGCCATCAACATATAACAATAGGTAAACAAATAAACCATCATTTAACTTCCAAAAGTAAACACAACTATCATACATGCTCCTCGAATAACCATGACCCAACATAAAGGAATGAAACCTCTTGTACCATTGTTTTGGAGACTGTTTTAATCCATACAAGGATTTCTTCATCAAACAAACATGATCTTTTTTTCCTTCAATCTCAAAACCTTCGGGTTGATGCATGTATATTTGTTTCTCAAGTTCGCCAAGTAAGAAAGCAGTCTTAACATCAAGTTATTATAATTCCAGATCATACATGGCAACTAAGGCAAGCAAAACACGAATAGAGCTATGTTTAACATGTGAGAAAATATCATTAAAATCAACTCCATGTACCTGACTATAGCCCTTTGCAACTAATCGTGCCTTATGCCTTGCATCTTCAACCCCTGAAATTCCATCCTTTTTCTTGAAGACCCATTTGCAACCAACAATTCTCTTTCCTGATAGCGGCTTCACAAGAGACCAAGTACCACTCTTGTGGAGAGATTCTATTTCTTCATTTATTGCCATCAACCACTTGGTTGAATCAGCACCAGAAATTGCTTCTGAATATTTTGATGGTTCTCCAATTTCTTTAGTTTCCTGTGCAACTGAAAAAGCAAATGCAACATAAACTCCATACCTTCCTGGTCTTTGAATTTGTCTCCTTGGTCTGTGTGTGGCTATGGAATACTCATTTGGTTCAACGTCTAGATCAACTTCTGGAGCTTTAGCTTCTGGAGTTTCAACAGTATTTTGTTCCATAGTTGATGAGCTTGGTTTAGAAGAAGTGCCAAGTTCAACCTCCACTTGCTCATGTATACTCTGCTCTTTATCCTTGTTATAAAAACTAGAAGACTCTTTTCTAGGATGCAACATAGATGATTCGTCAAAAGTTACATCTCTGCTAATTATTTTGTATCCTTTCACTCGAGATGCATATCCAAGGAAAATACACTTTTTAGCTCTTGGCTCTAATTTTCCGTCATTCATATGCATGTACGCAGGACAACCAAAAAAAATTAAATCAGAATAATTAGCAGGAGTACCTGACCACATTTCCTCTGGAGTCTTAAAGTTCAAAGGTGCAGAAGGAGCACGATTGAAAATATAACAAGTTGTAGCATTAGCATTAGCCTCTGCCCAAAAGGCATTTGTCAACCCAACATTTGAAATCATGCAACGAGCTCTTTCCAAAAGAGTTTTGTTCATCCTTTCTGCAATACCATTTCGCTGAGGGGTCATCCTCACATTGCGATGTCGAGCAATTCCTTCATCTTTACAAAATTCGTTGAACTCATCATTACAAAATTCCAAGTCATTATCTGTTCTAAGCCACTTGACTTGTTTTCTTGTTTGCTTCTTAATCAAAACTTCCCATTGTTTGAAAGTTAAAAAAACATCACTTTTATTTTACAGGAAATAAACCCAAACTTTTCTTGAATAATCATCAATGAAAGTTAGCATATATCTTACACCACCTTTTGACGGGTACGAGAGGGACCCCAAAGATCGAAATGAATGTAATGCAAAGTACCTTTTGTTTAATTAATTGTAGGAGATTTGAAACTGACTTTTACTACTTTGTCCACATAGGAGATCACTTTTGTTGAGACACAACACGTGAAAACGTAATTATTTTATTATTGTATAAGTAATTACACCATGATTTGAACACTATAACTTGACCACAATATACACCAAGTTCTTACTCTTTTGTTTTACCAACACTTGACACTCACACTTAAGCTTACTTAAATATTTATACACACTTTTTGGGACATTTTAGCTTACACACTTATGACTCACTTGGACACTTTTTGGATGCACACTTAGGGACATCTACACACTTACAACTCAAATAGACCACCTTTATTTATAGGTGGTGATAGAAGAATCCAGTTAGGATACTTACTACTCTATTCTAGAATATTCCTCATTACCTTCTTTTTTTTGGAATCACTCTTCTATTTATTTCTAGAGTGATTCTTTCTAGACTCCACTCTAGAACTTTCATTCTAGAGTTCTTTCACCTCTCTAGAACTACTTGAACATAATAGATTGATTATCGATTGTATTAGAGATTAAGCTGGTGATGAGTTTTAACACTCCCCCTCAGCACCAACTTGATTTTTTTTTTTGCATCCATTGTGAGCGATTCTTGAAGCTCTGCAAACGTCAGGATGTCCAAGCTCTTTTTGAATCTCTTCCTCCATTATATTTCCCCGGTCCCTACTCTTTGAAGCTTCTTCAAAGGTAGTATCCCCTTTGATATTGACCACCTCAGCTAACGATTCATCTATGTACTTGGGGTTTGGACATTTTGTCCGTGTAGACCTCCTTAGGTGCAGTTGTGGTTCTTCTTGGACTTCCTCTTGCAACACGTCCGGAATTTCACAAGCTCCAGTTTGCCATGAACTCTTCTTTTTCTTTTGTAGAGATACCTTTGGTGTAGGTGATTCAGGTTCTCCTCTTTCCTCTTGGTTAGTTTCTATTTTTTTCCCTTGTAAACCCATTTGCAGCAAATGGGTTTTACTTCCTTTGGCTTTGGTACTAGCTCCCATGTTTGATTCTTCTCTAGAGCACTTATCTCCTATTTCATAACTTCAAGTCACTTGATGTTCTGGGACGCCTCTTCATATGTCTCTGGTTCTCTAAACTTTTCTTCTTCAGCTATAGCAGCATTGGCATACTTGGGATTTGGCTTTCGAACTCTTGTCGATCTCCGAGGATGTGGGCTTACTCTTCCTGGTTGACGGTCTTCTACTCTTTGATGCATGTCTGTTTGCCACAGATTCTGTGTTACCTCGTCCTCGATATTTTCTTCCTCACTTTGATCTTCATCTTCCTTTTCTGGACTTGGATGTACTTCAACAATTTGCTCCCCATGTTCTTTTGCAAATTGTCTTCTAGTTCCTTGGAATCTGGTAACTCTTCCTTTTGAGGTGACCACCATGATGCTGCCTCATCGAATACCACGTTTCTTGATGTATAACACTTTCCAGTTGTTGGGTCGCAGCATTTCCACCCTTTCCTTTGGTTGTCGTATCCCACAAAGATACACCGTATCACCTTTTTATCAAATTTGCTACGTAGATGACTTGGCACAAACACGTAGCACACACAGCCAAATACTCGAAAGTGATTTACTACAGGTTTACTACCCCACAGTTTTTTAAAGGATGAAACGTTTACCAATTTCCTAAGACAAGAAAATTCAGAAAATCTCTCTGAGTGTCATCCAAACAGATTACCGCACTAAAGAAAAATGCATACAAAACATTGGTGCCTTTAACTTGCACATCCAGCGATAAACAATAAAAACCTCATGACCAATATTGGTTTCACATTTGCATTAGACGTAAAAATCTCTTCAAAAAATGTTTCTAATGCTTGTACTGCTCTCAAATATTCAGAAGATATGTGATTCAAAAGGGTAGAAACTCAAACTTAAAACGTACCTCAATTAATGCACAAAGATGATAATTATCCGTAAATTTAACCCACCACCCAATCTTTTACCCACCTAAAAAAGAAAAAAAAAGAGAATTGTCAAGATCTGAATGCGGACGCCAGAAATCATCCACCAGATTAACGATCTTTTCTTTCACGCACCATTTCTCACACCAAGACTGAGTGAATCTTCTTTGAGTAAACATTCCCCCTCGAAACACAAGCGCAGCCACATCAAAATCGACCTCCATGCAATGCAACCGCCCTCGCTAGCTTGGAAGTGCAGGAACAGTCGCAATTTTTTTGTGAAAAGAGCTCACGAGTTCCATACAATGGCTTACTACTGATGATCCAATCTTTCTCAAGCAGTCCTGCCTTGGCGCTATGCGACATCTCATCATAGAAAGCAGAGACAATACCATAGATGGAAGTCCTCAGGATATCAGCCATCGAATATGCTTTAGCATAAAAAGGGACTACTTTTCTTTTTCCTGCAACGCCTGCTGCTGAATCTCTCCTTCCTGAGTTTAATGTAGCCCACTTAATACCAGCAGGATCCATTAAAGTATTTGACGACTGTAAGTTGGTTTTCTTTGCCCATCAGAGTTTCAACAGCTAATAAAGTGGACAGCAATGTTCAGATAACAGCAGCATTGCTTCCTGAAACTTGAGCAACGCCAAATCTATCCTCCTTGTGTGAATGTACAGTAAATGAAGCCACAGTGCGGGAACACCAAGCTAGTAGCTGCATGCAGTTCAAAACTGTATTTAGCATTTCATTTAAAATGAAGTGTTTACACTCAGTTGCATATGTTAACAGTAGGACACTTCAGCACATGTGCATTTCAGTGCAACCAAAGAAAATTAAGAATAAAATGACCAGAGAGAAAAAAAAAAGCACAGTAATTAATGACATTTTTTGTTCATGTAAAATTAGTGATTTACCTGAAAGTCGTCAAATGATTCATAAACCTTTAAATCGGCAAGCTGTTCATTTGGAGAACGCAACTGGTGAGAGAGTTGCAAGAGTTATCAACTGGAGAGCTTTCCAGAACTTCACTCACGTGTCTTGTGAATTGTTCAACAGGGGTCAAACACACAGAAATGACTCTTTTGTAAGTCTCACCACTTTCCTCAAAGAAGGCAGCTCGGTGCCAAGGGTCAACATTACTTTCACATACCATACAAAGGTCAAGGTATGCAAGATACTGCAAAAGAGATTTTGGTGTGCTCTCCTCCAATGCGGCAAGAAGCGGTTCACTTGGATTTGTTTCAGCAGCTGCAGAACCTTTTGGAGGGGCAAAGACAGACCGCTTTGTGTGTAACACCTAAATAATCAAAGTAACATCACTTTTGTTATTTATGCTATTTCCAGATGCTATTGAAAAAAAATTCTAGCTTGAACATATACAGCTAATTGAGAGCCTAACCTGGTGTGTGTGTGTGTGTATAGAGACAGAGAGAGAGAGGGGGGGACAGGGAGAGGGAGAGAGACCGACCTGGTGTAAATGATGACACAATTCCCAACAGAGAATCACCACAAAATTTCCAATATAGAAGAGTATCTGATCGGTGATAAAGTTTCCAACTGGAAGTCGACCCTTGAATTCATAAGGTAGAATAAACGCAAGGAGAGCTGAAAACACATAACCACCGGCGGAAAGCTTTAGAGCTTTCCCAACAGCTAAAGGTATCCCCATCTTAAACCTGAAAAAGGGAGGACGCTGTTGACATGGAACTTCGTGTTAGTGTCTCTGATCATAGAAAAGATACTACTAGTCACTGCATCAAACTACATAACTTTTTTTGGATCTGTCACATCAAACTACAATTTACATGATGGGAAGTGCATATTTAATGAGAGAGCAGCGAATGAAAATCAAACTGTTAAATCATAGCAATGAGAGAAATAACAAATGGAGTTGAAAACTCACTGTTCCAGAAAACATAGACGATTGGGTGCCGATTGGGTGCTTCCATACAGAATCAGATTTTTGTGTGATTCTTTACTCTATATACCTCCTATATACATCAATAAAATTACCTTATCAAATATTTAAAATCCCTCAACTAACTGGAGTCACACACCCCCACCCCAACCCTAACACACAAGAACTAAGTATCCAAACAACAACAACATACCCAGTATAATCCCACAAGTGGGGTCTGAGAAGGATAGGATATACGCAGACCTTACCTCTGCCTTTGTGGGGCAAAAAGGTTGTTTCCGATAGACCCTCAACTCAAAAGAGAAGTAGTCGATGCAGGATTGCAACAAAAGTAAAGACAGTAAAAATATCAAGATATAAAACATATAAAGAAACACATAGTAATACACACAAAAGAGTATGGATCTACGCGATAACTAAAAAAGTAGTACTAAGAAAAGGAGAAGAGGAGGCTAGCCCCCTAACCCTCACACACAGTGCTGGAAAACTCAACTGCTTACTAATCATCTACCCTAATTCGCAACCGCTAAATCTTCCTATCTAAGGTCATGTCCTCAGTCAGCTGAAGTTGTGTTATGTCCTGTCTAATTACCTCCCCTAGTTCTTCTTCGGTCTACCTCTACCTCTCCTAACTCCTGCTACCGCCAATCTCCCACACCTCCTAACTGGCGCATGCTCACACCTCCTCTTCACATGCCCGAACCATCTTATGCCCAAAAAAACTGCCATTATTATACTAGCTTAACGCCCCCAACAAATACTTTTTATAACTGTGGTGTCCGGGCGAGCACCTCGACTAATTCCACGGGATACCGTCCACCTTGCACCAGCAAACAAGTACCAGGTAACTCTGTCCATCCAGGCTACTGCTTGAAATTGAACCTGAGACCATGTGGTGCTCAACCTCTTCATTAACCACTAGGCCACACCCTTGAATGCAAATAAAAAAACAACACTTATCCTTTTATACTATAAATAGTTAAATCAAGCGGGAAAAATCATTAACTTATCATGAACACTGTAATTATGAAAGGACAAAATAACTCAGTTCCACCACTTCCACATCAAATAACAGAAATAAATAGTTCTGTTAGAGTTTTTACACATGAAGCACGAGCAGAGAATATAAGGATTTACTTTTCTCTTGGATCAATGCCCCAATTTACAGGATGAGTCTATACACGAAGCAAACCAAGCAAATAAAAAATAATATGTCAATATAAATTGTTTGTATATGAACTACTGACTACTGTTTTTACTTTTTCTATCAGAATAATAACTTCTCCAGTCTATTATAAATACATGATAAGGAACCGAGTGCAAGACATTCCAATAAAGAGTAGACACAGTTACATATAAACATATCAGTACAGATCAGTACATGATTCAGCTCTTCGTTTCCGGTTAGCAAAAAGCAAATTGATTTGAGGCTAAGAAGCTAAAACTGTGGAAATCAATCAGTTAAGAATCATCTGGGGAAAAAAACATACTGAAGATTATAATTCATGACACTTCCGAAACAACTCTTGCATTATGCAATCACATATTAAAATTGACATAGTGCAGCCACTTTTATACCTGGATGATCGGGAACTGCAAAACCCAACGCTTCTTATATACATAATGGCCTCCATAGAACAATCCGATCTGCAAACCCCAACCCCATCATATCCCTCCTCCTACCAAACGACCCCGTTAACTTCCCAATAACCAACCGCCTCGACTGTTAGAAATAAACTGTATAATAAATGGAATGAATTACAGAAACTACATTACGACGAGATAAATCTTTGTCCTTAGGATAATATTAGCCCCACTATAATGCTGATGAGGTTAACTTGCTAATTTACCCCAGGATTCCCTAATCTGAGAATGGAATTTAGAGCAAATTATCCATCTTTCATGAACATGATTTGCTTGAAAGAAAGAAGATTTTTCTTTTTAGAAGAGATAAAAACTGATGTCTTTAATCATGTGCCATTCTATATTTAAAGAGAACCAAGTAACCTTTCGTGAACCATCGTGACCGTTCATCAAGCAGTCTTCCAACAGTATGAAACCGTCGCAGCGCCGCGGCCCTGCAGGGTGGCGCCGTGGCGCTGAAACTTCAGAGACTCAGCACCGTCTCAGCGCCGAAACTTCAGAGACTCAGCGCCGTCTCAGCGGGGCCAAGGCGCCAAAACTCGTGACGGTTCAGCATGAAAAATCATCTCTTGGTATTATCCTCTTGGTATATTAGCATATTATTAATCCATTTACAAGCACATCCAAGCCCAATGCATGTTTGGCCTAACTAAATGAACCCACTTCAATTTAATATACAAGGCACAATAGTACTTATAAAGACATCAAACTCTTTGTATTCTTCCAATGCGGGACAAACTCCCATACACAACTTCCTAACAAACACAATTGAAGACTATATATAACAATCCCCCACTTAGTCTTCAATTTAACAAAAGTGCTTATATGAAAGTATCTTGCGATTTGAACTTTCACTTAGTTACAATTCTTCAAAATCCTAACGAAATTAATGGCAACTGAAAGCTTGTGAGCCAAAATTCCTTATGCTAGAATCGGAAAAATTGCACACACAATTGTTCTTTACCATGTTCATATCGAGGTAGCACTATTATGACCATGTGCTCCACCTGGTTTCGTAGACATTTACAAAAGTTTGACCCAAACTTTTGTTAGAAGCGGCACCACTTCTTATGTCTATATAGGTGAAATTCTTCTATTACTTGAATTTCATTAAGAGTATATAACTCACCCTAAAAACATACACTAGAATAATAGTTATACTAGTGTGACCTAATCAGTTATCAACAACTTGTTATTACCACATTGAACCTTTTAACCACGGGTATTCATAGAAAAAGGTTGGGTTTCCATTGTTGCTGATTAATCAAACAGGTCGCAAGCCCATTTCTCGACTTGTTCCATAAATCATTTCCCTTGGAAGTCCTTTAGTAAAAGGATCCGCCAAATTGTTACAAGACCTTACATATATCACAGTTATAATCCCGTCGGATATTAACTTTCCCACATAAGCATGTCTTTAACTGATGTGTCTAGACTTGCCATTATAAATCTTATTAGAAGCTTTAGACAGAGTTGCCTCACTATCGCAGTGCAAAGAAATAGCTGGCATAGGTTGTGGCCACAACTTTATATCCAATAACATATTTCTCAACCACTCTGCTTATTTGTCTGCTGCCCCCAAAGCTAAAAATTCATGGTAGAATGTGTAATACATGTTTGTTTCTTTGAGGCCCAAGAAACAACACCACCACCGAGCATAAAAATCCAACCACTTGTGGATTTATTATCTCCATCACTAGATATCCAACTAGCATCTGTATATCCTTCAAGTAATTTCCATAATGCAAAACATAACTTTTGGTTCTTTTCAAATAACCAAAAATTCTTCCAATTGCTTGCCAATGTTCTGTACTAGGATTACTAGTAAACCTTGAAAGTTTGCAAACTGCAAATGCAATATCAGGCCTAGTACAATGTGTAGCATACATCAAGCTACCTATCGCACTAGCATACTCTAGCTGAGCTACATATTTTCCACTGTTCACACTAAGTTTGCATGATGTATCATATGGAGTGTTAGCTTCTTTGAAATTCAAATGCTCAAATTTCTTAAGCATCTTCTCAACATAATGAGACTGACTTAAAGAATAACCCCCACTATTTCTTCTAACTTTGATACCCAAAATAATATCACCTCATTTAAGTTCTTCATCTTGAAACAAGAACTCAAATAAGCTTTGGTTTCATTTATGCCATTTATGTTTGTTCCAAAAATTAACATGTCATCAACATAAAGGCACAAAATGACACCATAATCTTTAGTAAACTTAGAATATATACACCTGGCAGCAGAGTTATGTATAAAACCATTAGATAAAACAGCACAATCAAATGTTTCATGCCATTGCTTTGGAGCTTGTTTTAAACCATACACTGATTTAACTAGCTTACAAACTTTATGCTCATAACCAGGAAGGACAAAGCCTTCAGGTTTTTTCATGTACACCTCTTCATCTAAATCACCATTTAGAAAAGCAGTTTTACATCCATTTGATGTATATGCAAATCATATAAAGAGGCTAAAACTATCAATATTCTAATAGATGCAATTCTAGCCACTGGAGCATAAGTATCAAAATAATCTACTCCTTCCCTTTGGCTAAATCCTTGACCAACAAGCCTAGCTTTGAAATTTTTAATTGATTCATCATCCACGTTCTTTTTTACCCTAAAAACCCACTTACATCCAATAGCTTTGGAACCAGGAGGCAAGTCTGACAAGAACCAAGTCTTATTAGCCATTAAAGACTCCATCTCATCATTTATTGCTTCTTTCCTAAAAGCTGAATTTCTAGACGTCATTGCTTCTTGAAATGTTTTTGGATCATCACTTTCATTCTCAACATAGAGAACAATTGGGATTTTATTGGTAACGACTTCTCTATTTCCTTCCACAAAAGGAAATTGCTTGAGAATTTATGAAATCTGAAGTCAAATTCTTCTCCTTTCTAACTCTTACACTTCTTCTAAGTTCACTAGAAGCATTAGAATTTAACCTATCATTGTTAGAAAAAGGATTAGAACTCGTTTTTGTTTGTGGTATTTGCAAAGATTCATTAATCCTGTTGGAGTTACTTCGAAATTTATTCTCAAAGAACTCTACATCTCGAGATTCCACAATGACATTTGAGTCTAAATCCAGAAGCCTATATGCTTTTGAATTTTCTGCATATCCCACAAAAACACTTTTCAAAGCTTTCTAAGGGCTCGAATAGATTGATTTGAGAACTTGTTTCAAAGGCTGGGTTGCCCCGAGACTTACAGGAGTGGACCTCGTTGGCTTGGATTCGTCTCCGTCCCAACTCTCTTCGACTAGGTCCAGTTGGGTCATTCCACTCACACAACTAGTGTCCAGCCCCCCTTTGCCCGTTCTCGGGTCCTGAAAAAGACACCGATCAGAGGCTTGCTTCGAGGAGCAGTAGTTGAAGGGGACAGCCTTTGGCATGATAGGCAGGCAGCATATCTTGATCCATCGGAACTGCTACGCTGTTCTAATTATTCCCCGCCCCCTCTTTGTTATAGGACTTGACCAAACATCTCACGACACGAGCTGACGACAACAAAGCTCTTGGACCTAATTTAGTTTTCTTAGGATCTGGGACCTTATAATAGGCTAACACCCCCAAACTCTAAAATAACTAATATTAGGTTTTCTTCCTCTCCAAATTTCATATGGAGACAATTTCATTTTCTTTGAAGGAATTCTATTATGTACATGACATGCAGTTAGTAAAGCTTCACCCCATAAGTTCATAGGTAAATTTGAGTTAACAATCATGGCATTCACCATATCAACTAGAACTCCATTTTTCCTCTCTGCCACCCCGTTTTGTTGAGGTCTATAGGGTGCACTAACTTGATGAACAATGTCATTATCTTCACAAAACGAAGTAAATTCAGTAGGGAAATATTCTTCACCCCTATCACTTTTTAAGATTTTCAGTTTCTTGCCTTTTTGTGTTTCTACCATAGATTTGTAAACTTGAAACATGTCATAAGCTTGATCTTTTGGTTTTATTAAATAGACATATGTAAATTTAGAACAATCATCAATAAAAGTAATAAAGTACCTGCTTCCACCCCTAGTTAAAACACCATTTAACTCACAAATATCAGAATGTACAAGTTCTAAGATTTCAGATTGTCTATCAACCTTTGGAAAATGTTTTCTTTTCATTTTCGCTTGAACACAAACTTCACATTTTTCTTTATGCTCATTGCTATAAGAAATAATTCCGTTTTTGCACATAAATTTCATTGTTTGATAGTTAACATGTCCCAAAAGATTATGCCAAAGATTAAAAGTTGTACATTCTATATTAAAGCTTAAATCAAAAGATTGCACACAAGAATAATTAGAACTTTCATCTTTATTGATACTTAGTTTAAACATACCATCAGATACATAACCCTTTCCAACAAAGGCACCAGCCTTAGACAGATTCGTTCGAGGGGCGAAGAATATCCGCCTCTTAGTCCCTAGACAGAACAGGAATTAGAGCAGCAAGCGACGAAGGGCCTTTGAGGGAAGAGGGGAAGAAAGACTATAGAAAGGCTAAGTGAAGTAGGATGGTACTTACTTTCATACAGGTGCTGCATGGCTGTCGTCAGCTCGTGTCGTGAGGCGGAGTGTAGACGAGCGCCACCTACCTACCGTTTAGGTGGCACCAGCGAGATCCAGCTAAGGTAAGGAAGTGTCGCGGGCCATACCCAGAGGACTATCGCATCAGCAAGACGACTTGCCCCTTGGACCTTAGCCTATTAAGGGTTGGGTTCTAGTGGCGGGCTCTTGGGTCGTCCGGTCTTATCGAACTCTATTACAACTTTGAGTCCTTTCTTACGGAGCACAAAAACCAGAAACCAAATTCTTCCTAATTGAAGGAACATGTAGTACACCAGTCAAAACAACTTTCTTTACAGAAGTGAATTGGAGTATCACACTTCCTGTTCCAAGAACCTTGGTAGTGTGATGATCTCCCAACAGAATTTCATGGCCATCCACTGCCTCAGTATAATCCTTGAAGAGTGAGCGATTGTTGCAAACATGGGTGGCAGCACCAGAATCATACCACCGATCATCGCTTGTAGCAACTGCAGCCATGTGCACCTCTTGGATCATTCCAATATGCATTTCAGAAATCATGGCAATGATCTCGTTGGTATCTTGTTCAACAACATTTGCAATCGCCTTCTCTTCGGTGTTCTTTTTCTGGTTTTGGTTTTGATTGTGCTCCTTCTTTGGATTCCTGCAGAAACGTTTGAAATGTCCTTTCTTTCCACAATTGTAACAAACAATTTCAAACATGTCCTTCTTACCCTTTTTGTTCGGGTTAGAAGCATTGGAGTTATTATTTGCCTTTCTCTTACCTTTCTGATTTTTCTGAGTAACATAATTCACTTTAGAACTAGAAGCAACATTCAAAACCTTCTCACGATTTCGAGTTTCCTTTTCAATTCGTAAGTGTTTCTGAATCTGTTCTAAAGTGAATTCCTCAGAAGTGTGCAACAACTTTTTCCTGTAATTATTCCAGGATGGTGGTAATTTGGCAATAATTCCTCCCACAATTAATTTTTCTGGTATGGTTATGTCCAGGTCTTTAAACTTAGAAATCATTAGAAATCAATATCAGAAATTCATGCACTTGATCAAGTATAGAAGTGCCATCAACCATGGAAAATTCAAAGAACTTAAGAGTAACAAACTTATCTGCCCCTTGTTTTTCTGCATCATACTTGAACTCCAGGGACTTCCACATTTCCTTTGCAGACTGAATTGGAGTGTAGAGATCATACAGACGATCAGAAAGGGAATTCAAAATGAACCCTTTGCACAGCGTTTCATCTTCGACACGCTTCTTGCGTTCTGCGATCCTTTTTTCAGTGTCATCGTCTGATGGTTCTGGCAATGTCCCCAAATTCGGATCTAGAACATAGAAGATTTTCAAAGCAGTGAGTAGGATTGACATCTTCTCCTTCCAGCGTAGGAAATTTGTTCCATCAAAACGATCTAGTTTCACAGTATCATTACCAAACATCTTCATAGTGTTTTCCATAATATTATCCTAAGATTGTTAGAAATAAACTGTATAATAAATGGAATGAATTACAGAAACTAGATTAGGACGAGATAAATCTCTGGCCTTAGGATAATATTAGCCCCACTATAATGCTTAATCATGTGTCATTCTACATCGTGACCGTTCATCAAGCAGTCTTCCAACAGAAACCGTCGCAGCGCCGCGGCCCTGTAGGGTGGCGCTGCGGCGCTGAAACTTCAGAGACTCAGCGCTGGCGCTGCGGCGCTGAAACTTCAGAGACTCAGCGCTGGCGCTGCGGCGCTGAAACTTCAGAGACTCAGCGCTGGCGCTGCGGCGCTGAAACTTCAGAGACTCAGCGCCGCGGCACTGGACCAAGGCGCCAAAACTCGTGACGGGTCAGCCCAATGCATGTTTGGCCCAACTAAATGAACCCACTTCAATTTAATATACAAGGCACAATAGTACTTATAAAGACATCAAACTCTTTGTATTCTTCCGATGTGGGACAAACTTCCATACACAACTTCCTAACAAACACAATTGAAGACTATATATAACATCGACTTCAATTGATCGAAAGCATGACAGCTCCAACACAAGCTAATCACAGACAAAGATGCTGATACTGCAGACACTGCCACAAACAGAACGAAACTGAGGGAAGCTCTTGAACGGAGCCGAAAATCGGGGGACAGTAACGGCTGGGAGTTAGAAATGGGAACGAGTATTAGCTGAGCAGTACTGAGTAGAAGCTGCAACAGCAGCGCGTTGAGGGCGAGGAGAAGAAAGATTAAGAACCCTAAGAAGGCTACAACCCTGATGGAACTTCAGTTATTTGGGACTTGAAGCCAAGAAAGGAAAGCTTATCTGTCTCATTTCCAAGTAGTGCAGTTGCAGCAAACTGAAAAGAAAAGGAAAGTAAGGGCTGATTTGGTACGAGGGATAAGGAATATTTAATCCGAGATTAAATTTAAGATGAGTTTATCACATGTTTGATTGGGAAAAAATTGTGTTATAACTAATTCCGGGATTAGTTATCTTAAGATTGTAGTATTATTCTTATTGGTTTGGAAGGGCGGAATAACTAATCTCGTGATAACTATTCCCGGATAATTAATCTCGAGATAACTTATTCCCGAAAATTATCCCGGGATAACTTGTTCCCGACCAAACGATCAGTAAGAGTGTTCCGTTGTGGAGAATGTTCAAGGAATTCGGAAATATTTCAGTGTCTAATATGAGAAGCAACCTTAGGTTTGTTTCTTATAGATGTTGTGAAACTATTTTACGTACTTGATTTTAAAGATAGTGATGATTGTCTCTTGAATTATGTCGGATCTGAATTGGACCGGACCCAAATTTGGAGAAATTATTGGAAATTTGTGTTGCGCTATCTTTGTGCTAAGTTGGCGCTATAGAGCAAAAGTTCTGAGTCTTGCACTTAATTGACATTTTCAATTTTCTGAAAGTTAAGCAGCAGATGATGACATTCCATATGCTCCTTTCTTTCTTCCATCTTTTTAAAACTTTTTCTTAAATTTATTTTACTAAAAATGCATTATGAATAAATGTGGGTGATTTATTTCCAGCGGAAACATAAAATACTAGTGGTAGTTTCTTCCTATTTGCCTAAACCTGGTGGCAGAGACACAGAGTTATTGGTACCTTGTGTTGGTGGAAAGTAACAAGTACCCAATGAAATAATCAAGGTTCGCACAAATTGCAGAAAGGTAAGGAGATGGTTCTTGAAGAAAATTCCATCATTTGATTCAAATCTGATGAATAAATAAAACATTGAGTCATCTACAATTGTTGTTCACTTTAACAATTTTCTAAAGAATAATACTCACAATTAAGTCATCACGAGGGTCTTGAATACAAAAAAATAATCTAGTGAAGAGCAGAAGCCACGTCTATTACAATATTTTCTCTGAAGAATGTTCAAGCTACCCTTTTGTGTCTTCCATTCTGGATCTAAACTTCCTCTTCCGATGATGATGATGATGATGATTCTGATGAACTTTCCTCTTCTTGGTCGGAAACACCTGGACGAGGTTATATACAAAATTTGAGGAGGATTAGATTTGATTTAGACTTGTTTCAAGTAAAAAATCAGACCTAGAATTGGACTAGATTGCTTCTGGATATTTCAGATATAATAATATCACTTTCTGGAAGCATTTTGGTTGCTAATATGAAAGCCAATCTTTCTGCAGAAGGAGGTAAAACTGAAAGCTGATAACCAAAAGACTGTAAATTTGTCCTGTTTTGATCACTTCTTCATTTTGACATTAGTTGTATGCTTATAACTAGTTTGTCTGAAGCCAAAATCTTGACACCACAAAGAAGGCACGCTATTCTCTATGAAGCCGATTGGCTCAGTTGAGATTATATGGGAGAAAATGTTTTAAACATAAAAGACATTAAATAAGCCTCATTTAGGACATTGCAAGAACTAATAATATACAAAACTGAACTGAAAATAACTGGTACCTTCAGTAATAAATCTTCTGAACACATCTAACTTTGCAGCGATATATGACAAATGACGAGTGTTTACTATTTCCAAGGGTATCGCATGAACAGTGGCTAATGTTGGTTGGAAGGAATGCAGAGGATAACTAACTATGCTTGACACTGGCGCTTTCCTATGCTCAGTGTTCTCACTATCATACTCGTATAGATGATACATTGCCAGGGGATGTTCTACCATGAAAAACACCTGTTTGCTGTCGATCAAGACTGGAAAACCATTAATAATTCCATCCGTACCAGAAATGAAGTTGTCCAAAGTGTGGGAAACGCTACAATTGCTCCTTGCATAATCAGCAATGACAATGGACTTCTCACATATGCAAACAAGGGTAAGTAAACCTTGCGCCACTCCTAGCCATATATCGCCACCACTTAGAATTTTACCGTAGATGATATTACAATCATCAATAAACTCCGGACGGTCAAGAATTATAGCCTCTTCTCTTTTTGTATCAAAAGCTATAACACTGCCGTCACTTCTGAGCAAATACAGAGAATCACGCCAGTAAACAGGTGGACTACCGACGGCCAAATCACTGAAAGTATTGCTTCTCAGTTGGATTTCACACCACAAGCCGGATCGCTTCGATGAAAGTACGTGAAATTTGTAAAACGGATTGGGATTTTTAGCCAGCTTACTGATGGTTACTAATTTATATTGATCTGAACTAGAGTAATCGACAGCTAGGCCTGGATAACCAATCATCATAAAAGTTGTAGGCAGGTATGGTATCAATTGGTGCGCTCCAGTTATTGAAAACACTGTATACCTTAATTTCGTCAAAGTCAAAGAGAATCAGACCCTTGCATGAGGCCAAAACTTCAACGTCATCAGGTAAAGTCATCTTACAAGTGGTTGGGATAGGGTTTAAGGAGATTTTGTGGAATTTTCTGAATCCATTTAATGTATAGATGAGTTGTGTTGAACAATCCATTTAACGTTGGAGCAAAGTTTGGGAAAATTTAGGATCAGAAATGCAACTATTAAAATTCTTGCTTACAACTTTACATTGAACTGCAAACTTCAAGGGCAAGCGGTAGATGATATCCCGAACTATTAAATCATCTTGCAATTCCGTACTCACTGATAAACTATTGTTTTCCTCTGTTATCTTGTCGTTTCTCATGACCTTAACTTGTTCCATTCTTTTTTTCGAGTCTGCAAAGGAAGACATCAAATGTTTAAACCTAAAACAAGTCATTGTTTTTGTTGGTTTTACAAAATACAAAACTTTATCGGAGAAATCTCCAAAGTGATTAGGAAGATCCTATATGAACAATCAATGTAACATACATATAAGTAACCTCACATTTTAGAAGATCAGTGAAAATGTCAGAATTTAAAATCTAAAACATAATTAGAATATAGTTAAAACTTAACCATATAATAGATGAGAGAAGTAAAATACATACTCCTGTAGGCTGTGTAATTACTTTCTTCTTAAAGATCTCTTTTATTTTTTTGATTTATGGGGATAAGAGTGCAGTTCAATTAATAGTAAAATATTTGCAGAGTAAAATAAAAGATTACATATTCTGAAGAAAGAAACATACTTACTTTGAGATCCTTCTTGTAAACCAGAATTGAAGTGCAGTTGTTCTACCATAGCAATATATATATATATATAAGTGATAAAAATAACAGAAAAAGTTATCATTCAACAGTCACATCCCTTCGTATGGAACTATGACTGTTTGTAAGAATGCCTTTTTTTGGTGAGTTTTTTTTTTTTTTGACGAAGGAACCCGCAGCCGCTACTCTTTCGAGTGCGCACAGGGTAAACCCCGGGCTGACGCAATAGCCTGCAAACCACGTCAGCCGATTAACCACACTTGGCAAGCCATGTGTGACAGGCTCAACCAAGAAAGTTTATGCAGGGGATCGAACTCGTGACCTTGCGGTCCCGCGCTCTACTGCTACACCAACTTGGCTACCCTTGCGGGTTTTTTTTTTTTTTTTTTTTTTTTTTGCTAAGCGTTTGGGGTGTTTTTTAAAGTAGGATAATTTTTTCAGTAAGTCCCGTAATTAAGTTTTTAATATTTGAAGGGTATTAAAGTAATTTAACTTTGAATAAATAATTTTACATGCATGAAAAAGTGTAAATTATCAATGAGGATTGTCTTGTTTGTCGAAGTCAATATGATTAAATATCGTTTGAACATACGAAGATTAACGATCATAATTTAATTAGATATATTTTTTAACTTATTATTAGCGAATATTCTTCATATATTTCCCGTATATTGTGTAATTATGAATATTGTATATTTATGATATATTAGGATCCTTACTGTATTAGTAATCCTCTCTTGTACACACTATATATACATTTTGTAATAATGAGAAGACTCACAAGGAGATTATTACAATCGCCAAAATCCTATGTCTTCTCTAAAATTGCGCCGAGAAGACCCTCTTCCCCTTCTTTGTCCTTCCTTGTCTTCTTTCTCCTACTTTGATAAACCTTATCCACTATAATGACTCCTCCTACAACTCCCACAGTAGCCTCATCCTCAACCGTCGTCACCCCTGACATACCAAAATCATCTTTTTCACCCTCTGTTCATCCCGCCCTCACCGTCACCAATATCAAGAACTGTCTTCCCATAATTCTTGATCAAGAAAACGGTCAGTACTCTCCATGGGTTGAACGTTTTCATATCCATGCATGTGTTTATAACGTGTTTGACCATATCGACGACTCCTTCCCTCAGCCCCTGAGGTTGATGATTCAACAGGGCATCATCTAGACGCTATTGTCAAATAGTGGATATATGACACTATCTCTTAGGACTTGCTCTTTACTATAATGAAATTCGTCGCCTCGGCCCGGGATTTATGGATTCGATTAGAGGAAATTTTCAAGATAACAAACGCACTCGTGCTATGTATTTGGAAGAATAATTTAATAATACACGCCTTGAAAATTTCTCTAACATGTCCGATTATTGCAAGCAGTTGAAACTTGTGGCGGACCAATTATCCAACGTCGGCACACCTGCTTCCGAAACCAAGATGGTCCTACAATTAGTTGCAGCCAAGGGTGAGTACGACACTTTAGCCACCATGATACAGCAGACTGATCCGTTACCCAGTTTCAACAAGGCCCGCTCACAATTATTGCTCGAAGAAACCCGACGTGCAAAGCAGGATGAGCACAATCAAAAGGCGTTAGCCGTCGAAATCTTGAAACCACAAAGAAGACACACAATATCTCTATGAAACTTTTGATTTGCTCAGTTGAGGTGATACGGGAGAAAATGTTTTGAAAATTAAAGACATTAAATTTAAAAGGAATAGCTAATCGTGACCTTCAGTCTCAGTTAGGACATCATAAGAACTAATAAAATACAAAATTGAACTGAAACTAATTGGTACCTTCAGTAATAAATCTTCTGACATCGTCTAACTTTGCAGTGATATATGACAAATTACTATTTCCAAGGGCGTCATGAACACTGGCTAAGGTTGGTTGGAAGGAACGCAGGGGATAATTAATTCTGCCCAACACTGCAACTTTCCTATACCTATTGATCTCAATATCATACTTGCATCAATCGTGATACCGTGCCAGGGGGTTCTGCCAGGAAAAACACCCGCTTGCTGTCGATCAAGACTGGAAATCCATTAATAAGGCCGTTCGGACCTGAAACGAAGTTGTCCAAAGTGTGGGAAACCCTCCAATTGCTGCTTGCGTAATCATAAGCAGCAATGACAATGCACTTCTTGAATATGCAAACAAGGGTAAGTAAACCTTGTGCCACTCCTAGCCATATATCATGACCGATCAAGATTTTACCGTAAGTGGAATCAAACTGATCAACAAACTCTGGACGGCCCAGAATTACTGCCTGTTCTCTCTTTGTATCAAAAGCTAGAACACACAGAATCGCGTCAGTATACAGGTGGACTACCGACAGCAAAATCACTGAAAGTATTGCTTCTCAGTTGGATTTCATGCCACAAGACAGATCGCTCAGATGAAAGTACGTGTAATTTGTAAAACAAGTTGTAATTTTCAGCCAGCTTACTGATGGATACCAATTTATATTGATCTGAACTAGGATAATCAACAGCTAGGCCTGGATAAGCAATCATCATAGAATTTGTAGGCTCTGGGTATGGTATCAATTGGTGCGCTCCAGTTATCAGATTGAAAACACAGTAAACACGAATTTCTTCGAAGTCAAAAGAGAATCAGACCATTACATGAGGCTAAAACGAGTCACTGTTTTTATTGGTGTTAAAAAGAACAACTTTATCCAGGAAATAGATTGAATGGGTGAATTTTAACATCTATAAAATGTGATTAATTAAGAGAAGTTTAACCTTTTGTTTTAAAAGCATTTGCAACTTCTAATGTTAAGCCTCAGATGATGACATTTCCTATCATTCAGTTGTAGTCTATGAGTGTTGACTGTGTCTACAAAGAACTTTTTTCCCACTTACAAACCACTCAAATATTTCAGGTGGGAAAACACACAAGGATACAATTAATTTCCCACAAAAAGAAAAGAAAACTAAAAAAAACTCTCTCCGAGTGTCAAAACAGCTTACTGTGCAAAAGAAAAATACATACACAGCATTGGTGTTTTTAACTTGCACATCCAGTGATCAAGAATAAAAACCTCTAGCAATATCAATTTCACATTTGCATTAGACGCAGAAATCTCTTCAAAAAATGTTTCTAATGCTTACAGATGTTTTCATGCTTGTACTACTGCTCTCAAATATTTCGACGATATGCACATGAGCAAGTTGCGGATGTGTATGTGATTCAAAAGGGCAGAAACTCAAACTTAAAACATACCTCAATTAATGCACAAAAATGACAATATCTGTAAATTTAACCCACCACCCCATCTTTTACCCACCTAAAAAAGAAAAAAAAGAGAGAACTGTCAAGATCCGAATGCGGATGCCAGAAATCATACGCCAGACGAACCTGGTTATGAACTTATAGTCTTTCATTCTCGTGCCATTTCTCACACCAGGACTGAGGTATCGAACTTCTTTGAGTAAGCATCCCCCTCGAACACAAGCACAACCTCTTAAAAATCAACCTCCAAGCAGTGCAACCCACCCTAGGTAGCTTGGAAGTCCAGGAACAGTCGCAATTTCTGTGAAAGGAGCTCACGAGTTCCATACAGTGGCTTACTACTGATGATCCAAT
The DNA here is from genome assembly GCA_029844215.1 of Przewalskia tangutica. Taxonomy (NCBI): domain Eukaryota; kingdom Viridiplantae; phylum Streptophyta; class Magnoliopsida; order Solanales; family Solanaceae; genus Przewalskia; species Przewalskia tangutica. The sequence continues at coordinate 94,714,612 of CM056732.1, read as the reverse complement.
CTTTCTCAAGAAGTCCTGCCTTTGCACTATGCGACATCTCATCGTAGAAAGCAGAGACAATACCGTAGATGGAAGTCCTCAGGATATCAGCCATTGAATATGCTTTTACATAAAAAGGGGTTCCTTTTCTTTTTCCTGCAAAGCCTGCTGCTGAATCTCTCCTTCCTGAGTTTAATGTAGCCCACTTAATACCAGCAGGATCCATTAAAGTATTTGACGACTGTAAGTTGGTTTTCTTGCCCATCAAAGTTTCAACAGCTAATAAACTGGACAGCAATGTCGAGATAACAGCAGCATTGCTCCGTGAGAGTTGAGCAACGCCGAATCTGTCCTCCTTATGTGAATGCACGGTTAGTGAAGCCACAATGCGGGCACACCAAGATAGTAGCTGCATGCAGTTTAAATCTCTGTTTAGCATTTCATTTTAAGTGTTATAGGGTCTGTTTGGTATTTTGGAAAATATTTTCCATAAAATGTTTTCCAAATTACTCATGTTTGGGTGGTCAAAATGTTTTGGAAAACATTTTCTCTAGGAAACAAGTTCCTTAAAAATAAGGAAATGACTTTCCTAATAGAAGTAGGAAAAACAAGTTCCAAACGTGACAAATTTTTTTCATTGTCTCTTCCCTACCCACCCAACGTCCCCCCTTGACGACCCCCCCCCCCGTGCCACGGAACCACCACTCCCGACCACATCCCTATAGTGTTTTGCTAGATTACATATAAATGCTCTTGGAATAATATCTTTTTCCTTACTTACTAAACACTACAAAATAAGTAAGACACCACTTATTTTCCAAGAAAACATCTTCTAGGAAAATATTTTCCTTCATACCAAACACACTCATAGTCTCAGTTGCATATATTGACATTAGGGTACTTCAGGATATGTGAATGACAATAAAAGCAAGGAACTTAATACCTATATTAAGAATAACAATAACCAGAGAGAAAAAAGCACAGAAAATTAAAAACATTCATTCATGTAAAATTAGTGATTTACCTGAAAGTCGTCAAACGATTCATAAACCTTTGAATCGGCAAACTGTTCATTTGGAGAACGCAACTGATGAGACAGTTGCAAGAAGTTATCAACTGGAGAGCTTTCCAAAACTTCACTCACATTTCTTGTGAATTGTTCAACAGGGGTCAAGCACACAGAAATGACTCTTTTGTAAGTCTCACCACTTTCCTCAAAGAAGGCAGCTCGGCGCCAAGGGTCAACGTTACCTTCACATACCATACAAAGGTCGAGGTATGCAAGATACTGCAAAAGAGATTTTGGTGTGCTCTCCTCCAATGAGGCAAGAAGCAGTTCACTTGGATTTGTTTCAGCAGCTGCAGAACCTTTTGGAGGGGCAAAGACAGACCGCTTTGTGTGCAACACCTAAATAATCAAAGTAACATCACTTTTGATGTTTATGCTAATTCCAGAAACTACTGAAAAAAATAACCAGCTTGAACATATACAGCTAATTGAGAGCCTAACATGGTGTCTGTGTGGGTATACAGAGAGAGAGAGAGAGAGAGAGACTGACCTGGTGTAGATGATGACATAATTCCCAGCAGAGAATAACCACAAAACTTCCAATGTAGAAAATAATCTGCTCAGTGATAAAGTTTCCTGCTGGAAGTTGACCTTTGAAATTGTAAGGTAGAAAAAATGCAAGGAGAGCTGAAAACGCATAACCAACAGCTGAAAGCTTTAGAGCTTTCCCAACAGCTAAAGGTAGCCCCATCTTAAAGCTGAAAAAGGGAGGACGCTGTTGACATGGAACTTAGTGTTAATGTCTCTTATCATATAAAAGATACCACTAGTCACTGCATCAAACTAATTTATTTTTGGGATCTGCCACATCAAACTACAATTTACATGATGAGAAGTGCATATATTAATGTGAGAGAGAGAAATCAAACTATTAGAATCATAGCAATGAGAGAAATCACAAATGGAGTTGAGAAACTCTCATAGTTCCAGAATACATAGACGGTTGAGTGCTTTCATCTAGAATCAGATTTTTGTGTAATTCTTTACCTTATATACCTTTACAGGGTATTTCCCCATACATCAATAAAATTACCTTTATCAAATATTAAAAATCCTCAACTAACTGGAACCCCCACCCACCCAACCCTCTCCCCACACCCCAACACACACACGCAAACAAAACTAAGCATCCCCCTTGCCAAAAAGAAATGCCATTACCATACTAACTTAACGCGCCAAAGAATACTATAACAACAACAACATATCCAGTGATATTCTTGCTGAGATAGTATATGGCTCTTTCCTTCCTACCCGTTTCATCGTGCTGACCAAGGAACAACTTACAGGAGTGGAAAGTAACGAGACTTACAGGAGTGGAAAGAAACTCGACTTAAAGGAGAGGAGTTCCAAGCTTTAAGTATTAGAAGCGTAGAAGCCACTTGACTTTAGTCGTCCAGCTTAGAAACCATTGAACTAGACTAGGGGAGACTAGGTGTGGGGTGAACCTTCTGTCTGATTGAATCTCATCTATTGCTGACTCTCCCGAGCCTGCTGAAAAACAATAGGTGAGCAAAAACAGGAAAGGATAAGGCCTTTTAACCTACTATGCCTTTCATCGGGTGAGCAAAAAGTAGTTACCTTTAGCCCGGTCTTCCTTATTAATTATTGATAAGGCACAGGGAAAGCATCATCCTTATAAGACTGCACACAAGGACTGCGTAAATCTTTGGTCTGTCTATCATAGCCCATGTTGGGCTGACTCCTTTTTTTAGGCAAGAAGACCACTAGTTGAATTATTAAACTATGTTGACTAACTGAAAAAATGGTACTACTCTTCTTCCAAAGATACTACTCCAGTCTTTCCAGTGGATCCTTCCCTAAGAATGGAACAAATCAAGTTAACCTATACGAGAGTGTGGAAGAAAAATCAACAATCAACTTACCGCTTTTGATGTCCCACGATTCTGCTAGTTTAGAAAGAAACTGTTGCTAAACAAAAGCAATTCTTTTTCACATTCAACCATGAGAGGGCGGAAATCAATGCTCCGGGCCAAATAGAGCTTACCTACGGCACCTGGCTTTCTCCGGCGAGCTTTCTATCGTAAAGCCAAAGACGCCACAACGTGGGGTCTAGGGAAGGGTAGAGTGTAGGCAGACCTAAGGTCTACCTTGGTAAGTAGAATGGTTGTTTCCAAGAGACCCTCGGCTCAAGACTGACGGTATAAAACAACGCTTATTCTTTGATACTATAAATAGTTAAATCAAGCGGAAAATATTAACTTATCATGATTACCATAATTATGAAAGGACTGACATCACATGATAAATAATTCAGTTCCATCACTTCCACATCAAATACTCTAAATAAATAGTTCTGCATGAGTTTTACAAATGAAGAACAAGCAGGAATACTGCTACAATAGAGAATGTAAGGATTTAGTTTTCTCTTGGATCAATGCCCCAATTCAAAGGATGAGTCTATACATGAAGCAAACCAAGCAAATACTAAAATAATATGTCAATATAAATTGTTTGTATTTGAACTAATGACTACTGTTATTAGATTTTTTACTAGAATAATAAATTCTTCAGTTTATTATAAAGAATATGATAAGGAACCAAGTGTAGATATTCCAATTAAGAGTAGACACAACACATAAACATATGTACATATTCAATCAGGCTAACAGCAAAGTTAAACCTATGATCAGCTCTTTGTTTCTAGTTAGCAGAAAACAAACTGATTTGAGGTTAAAAAGCTAAAACTGTGGAAATCAATCATAAACAGACCCTCAAACTTTGACTCAGCTAGCAAGTACGCCCTCCAACTTTGGGTGTGGCACCTCAACTTGTCTCCACTTTGTCAGTTGAACACTCCAACTTTCATCTAAGACACCTCCACAACTTATGTGCCACGCATCATTTGTGTTTAGGTGTTCAACTTTATACAAGTTAAGGTGCCTACTTGTGCACACCCTACATACTTGCAAGCTAAGGCCAAGTTTCATAGCATGTTTATGTATTAAGCCTATAATAAAAACAAAACATATCGAAGATCATAATTCATGACATTCCCTATCCAAGTCTAGCATTATGTAATCACATTCGTATTAAATCGACATAGAGAAGCCACGTTTATTTATACCTGAATAATCGGGAACTGCAAAACCTGACGCTTGTTATATACATAATGCAGTCCATAAAACAATCCAATCTGCAAACCCCAAAACCCTAATTTCCCAATAACCAATCGCTTCGACTCCAATTGATCAAAAACATGACAGCTCCAACACAAGCTAATCACAGATAAAGATGCCGATACTGCAGAAACCGCCACAAACAGCACAAAACTAAGGGAAGCCCTAACACGGAGTCGAAAATCCGGGGATAGTAACGGTTGGGTGTTGGAAATGGGAACGAGTATTAGCTTAGCAGTACTGAAGAGAAGTTCTAAAGGGGAAGCAGGGCGTTGAGGGCGAGGTGAAGAGATGATGAAGAGTGAAGTGGAGAAGATGAGGAGGGAAAAGTGGAAAGTTATGAAAGAGAGGAGAGTGAGGAATGAGGGTTTGAAAGGGGATTGTGTCAAGAGTGAGAGGAGTAGGGTTTTGGTGAAGAGGAAGATGGTTGTGGATTGGAGACCTTGCCAGATTAAGAACCCTAGGAAGCGATGTTTGACGACGGTGGTAGCGCCGCCGTCTTTGTCTTTGAATAAGGATCTTTCTACTATTGATATAAGCATTTTCCGGTGGAGAGAGGAGTGGTGTAGGGGTTTAGTGGGAGGGTGGTGATGGGGGCGATGTGTTCTTACTGCACTTAGGCGGGAACTCAAGCGACGCCGTCACACTGAATATTTGTATTTTTCTATAAGAAGACAAATACTCTCTCTATTTTAATTTATACTACACACTTTTCTTTTTAGTCAATCTCATAATTTTAAATTTTATGTTTATTGAGATTATTTATAACCATACAAATATTTTAACTTATTTTAGACGACAATATTTAAAAATCTTTATTTATTTCTTAACTCCATATTTCATATAAAATGAGACTGAGTAAGACTAATCCTAGACTCCTAGTCCTATATATGATTTTATCAAAATCATTTGCAAATACGTATTTTCTGAGTATTTAAAGTGGAACAAAGAATACACTCTGACCATTGAATTTGACCACTATTTCGTGAGCGTTTCTTTGCTAAGTCTTGGTATCAAATAAGTAACTCTTCTGATCAGAGTTATTTTCTAGATATTGTGCAATAAGCGAACAACAAAATTACCAGGAGTCCAGAACACACGCATAATTTGTTCCAAATTTTATTGTACTTTTACTAAAAGGAGAACAAAGATAATGAGAAAAAGAAACGTGTATGTTTAACAAGCAGGACACGGTGCGGATTAGCTAAGTCATATTTTAAATTAAAAAAAAGCCAAATAAATTCGTAAATAGCCTAATTAAACTAATAGACGATACGGATATGGGCAGTGCGGGTACGGTTGGGTAGGGTGCGAGTAGCGGGACGGGTGCGGGGCGGGTCTTATATGAAATCCACCCCCGCCCCACTACCCATAGCGGGTAGCACTTTTGATACCCACTCGCCCCACCACCCACCAAATCATCCCATACCCGCCCCAACTGGAGCGGGTACGGGGCGATACCCACATTTACCCACCCCACTGACATCCCTAGTCAAAATACCCCATCGTTATTTTCCTTAATAACAAAGCATCATTCACTTCCAAAAGTTGGCCAATTTTGTTATATGAAAATCAGGTAGCCATCTTAACTTTATTTTATTTTTCCCCAAGTTCTCCAGAGATTGAGACATAGAAAAGAACCTTCATGATATTAATATGTACTGGAAGGTAGGCTGCAATTGAGTAAGATGAAACTATCAAAATTAGAGGAAGTGTCACCTTCAATGTTCATCCTCAATTATTTACAAGCAAGAGACAATGACACCTTCACCCCACACACCCCCACCCCACCCACCCCAAAAAAGAACTAGGAATACAAGTGGAGCTTTGAGCCAACTAAAGGCGCTAATACAGGACATTCGGAATACAAGTGGGCGCTAATATCTGTGCCGGACAATTTCACAGAACCACTACAAAAGAACCAAGACCTCCTTAGGAAAAATTAACATAACAAACAATCTACAGCTTTTAGTAACTTGATCGTGAACGCTTACTGTAATCTAGTTGCCCCAACTCACACCGAATGGGAAATCTAAAAGGCATCAAATATGATAATCTGGCTGGAGAGAGCAAATCAAGAAGAATGTACACATAAATTTTCATAATTTGGTCACCATATGGAGGTTGTTATGTCAGTCAAGCTCATCATCAACAGAATCTTTGCGCTGCAATGAGTAATCAAAAGGATCAGTCATGTGAATGCCATAAACAAAACACTTATGATACAAGGTAAGAATCAATACGGTCTTGTTTCAATAAGCACTTGTTCTATATGAAGTAGATAAACCATCTATTCAGAATAGCAACAAGGCTACTGCCTTCTCATCAAAGTCTATCAGAATAAATGGTTGCTCTGGGTAGTTTCTTGAATTGCTCAGTGAGCTTTTCAAGATAAGCATGGAGAAAACCCAACTATCAGTATATTGCGATGAAGAATTTAGACATTTAAAAACATAGAACTGAGAAAGCCTTTTTCATTCCGGAGAAAGGTCTTTTTCATTCCAGAGAAAGGTTTAGACTCATTGAACTGAGAAAGCCCTAATAATTAGATCATTGTCTGGCCCCTTCTTTTTCATACTGTTTCACAAGGGATGAAGCTAAAGGAGTTTGACTTGCATATTGCTCCATCCATCCCATAAAATGACCTAATGTTAAATTTGACAGAGAAATGTTTAGCATATTAGTTTGAAATGTGAAATTGAGGTGTAACAGTTGGCAAGTTATTAGCAGAAGTTACAGTTCTCGATAATATTACTTTTATTAGTTAAATTGTTGGACTATGAAAGACTTCCCGTGTAACGAAGAAGTCAGGTTTTTTTAATCAGAAACGGAAGTAGGTCAGTTTTACTATGATGGAAGTAACTAATTGATATTCTCGTTAAAAGAATAACAAGGTAGCTGCAGAAAAGTCAGCTTGAAAGAAGATACACATCCTGGCATTGCTCAAATGTAGATAGCTAATTGAATCAGAATTCTTGAAATTTGTGAAACCATTAAGGCAAAGTTGCAGAGTAAATCGCCTCATGAATCTTAAAAGAAGTTATCAGCATATTAAACACTTGAGCAAAGTTGCAATTTACGGCCTGATATACGTTAACGTAGTTTTCAGTATACAAGACCAGGCTAGAGGGTTTTTTGGTGATGGTAAAGAGCTAGATAGAGGAATTTATTGTGTTGAAGCAAATGACTATATGCTGATGTAGTAGCTTACCTTTCGCTTGCTGACATAAGGTTGTAACTGCACCATACTCTCGGACTGGCTTTCAACCTTAGCAGATTTGTCATTCTCCAGCTGAAATTCTTTTCTAGATTCCTTCCTAGTACCTGATTGCCAAACTCGGCCAAAATTGGGGAGCCAATTCACATCAAAAGTGTTGGCCACACGCTCCCCTTTACTCTCCAACTTCAGCTCAACTTTTCTTCTCTCTGCCCAAGCAGCACCAACCCGATTTGGGTTTAGTTTCGACTTCTTCTGATTGGGAGGGGGAAGAAGGTCACTCCGTCCAGGATTTGATATAAAATCTAGCTGACTTTGTTCAGTCGCATTGAACCACGGAGGAGGTGCTCCAGAATGAACATTACCAAGGGAACTTTCTTGAAATGTTAAAGATATCTGTGTAATGTTTGGTGGACCTGAAGAAGAAGAAGAAATTTCCATTCTTCAACTGTAAGAATAGGTGAAGACAAACGAACAAGACAGAAGAAACACCACAATAACCAACCCAGAAACATATTAGATGTCCGTAAACATGATCTTACAACTCAGAAACACTACAAAACATTAAGTCCCAACTAAAGTGCATGAAATGAAAAACTATGCAGAAAGTCAAGAGATCAATACCCAGAAAACTTTTCTTCCCCTTCATCATTCTTCCATCCGGGGTTACCTGGCACATCAACCAGAACGAGAATTACACAATGAGGAAATACTTCTAGAAAAGAAAAAAAATTGACAATAATGGGTAGAACCAAGAAGGCACACTATAAGCTTTGAGACCACAAAGGGAGCAGAGACAAAATAGAAAATACAATCACCAGTGATAGTATCAAGGAAGTCGATCCAACATGTTGAAGAAGACAAACTATCAAACTTTATGATATAAAAACCAATTGAAAATTATAAGTTACGCACCTCTTAATTGGCATAGTTTATATATCAAATATTTGAAATAAATTCAAAATTTCCTAACGGATAAAATTTAAATCCATTTCGTCCAAGCAGAACCTGAAGTATCAACCTTTAAGAAAACGAAAGAGAATAATAAGATTCTCTTAGAAGCTTCCGGTTTAGGTGGGAAACCATGTAATCAAAATTTTGGATCTAATATCTCTTAATCAAAATCATTAATGGATAATATGCAAAAGATCATTTTCAGCGACCAACTACCAACTTAGAGAAACAAATTAGAAGTTAATAGATTAACAAGCAATCAAATATTCAAACACAATCAGAGCCAATTTACTTATCAAAACAAACAGGCCCACCTGGACTATATTAGCCATATGACATTCCAATCGAGAAGAAAAAAGTAGCACCTGATGTTATTCTATTAAGCAAATAACCTTCCGTGTATGTTTTCACAAAAATAGAAAAATGTCCAAGTCTTTTAGTATCATGAGAGTCAAATTAATTATATAGTGAATTTCCCATTAACATTAAGAACTTAAAAGGATCTTTAGGTTTCGAATGCAACAAGAAAGGTTGGACCGTGCAGTTCATAATGGATTTGTTTCCTTTTGGGGAAAGCATTTGTGATCTCTTCAATGGTTCTTGTTTAGCTTGTTACAAGAGCTTTGCCCTGGAAAAACATCTCCTTGCAGCCCATTATACAAGGGGGGATAGAGTTTGGATTGAGCACATGGCATATAAGGAACAACCAAACTACTTACATTTATTGACGGTGACTGACTTAGGCCAGCAAGATCAAGAGATTAATAATAAAGGCAATGCAAGTTTTCCTATGACTAAAATGGAGTTTTTAGCATGACATAAATATATGAGATGTGGAAGTTCAATTTCTACAGGCATCAATAATCTTTTGACAGAAATGATAATAGCCACCTTGCTAGATGATTACCATCTCTGCCAGCCAAATATTTATTAACTCTTTAATGAATATGTCACCACTTGATAAAAAGAAGACAATCAACATTTTTAATATGTAAGAAGAAAAAAATCACAGAGAGAAGAAGCAGAAATTCATCATAAGGGGGAAAATCATGTCATGACGAGCACTATATCTGCTCCGTATTCAGATGTAAGCGAGAAAGCTCATCACCTATCTGTATGAAAGCTTTTCAGAAAAAATCTAAAGATAAGAGATGCCTATCATGATGGAAACCCATTTCTATAACTAGTAGGCCATGGTTCTAAATGTTGAGCATTTAAATAAGAAGGTTAAAAGGCTGAAGTGGGCCAGAAATACAAAGATCTTAGCACGCTTATCTGCAGAAGTGTAAAAACAGAATAATGCAGAAAAGGAGGCTATCATACTTAGACACCTTATGTTTTTCTTGTAATTGTCTTTCCTCCTGGATAAGAGAAAGCATGCAACATTCTACCAATTTTCATCAGTAAGTTAAATACAGCAAGTATTTGGGCTAACCAACATATTGCTTACTTGCATATATCTATAGACTGTAGTCATATCAAAATTCCAATATCTATTCTTCGACCTTACATGTTTATAAACATCTCTGCATTTTACCAATCCTATCACCAACTTTTCCCACAACTAGAGGCTATTATATCTTTTTCATAAATTCAGTCAGTAATCTCACACCGAATAAGAAGATTCTAAACTTGTAAGCACTCAAAAATTCAAAGCAAAGCAAATGAAGTAAATCATCGATCAATTAATGCTTTAATAATCAGTGATGCCACTAGTTCAGGAAAATGATGAAGAACACAAAAGGACAAATAATGATATAAGTAAGAAAAATGATAAAGCATCAACTATGAGTGTCAAAGTTGAGCAAAGAAGAACATAGAAAAAAAACTAACTAGCGCATGATAGGATGTCTTATGATCTTAGTATCCGAGCTTACAACAAGAAGATAAATAACATGAAAAGCGAGTAGCAGATATGCCTGTTAAATAGACTTACAGAACCGCCATTAAGACATTGGTGAGAAGTTGTTGTGGCATGAAACCCCAAGCACTTTTGGGCATCTGTGCAAAAAGAAGTTAACAAGATCACTTTAGTCAGTGAGCAAAACATGCAGTCAGAGAAACATCATACCGCCATATGAAAAGAGAAAACTATGAGGCACTAACTTGACAGGACATTGGAGGAACAAGCATCTTCACTGAGTTGTCCGCCCATGCACGTACCGCGCAAATTAGAGCCATTTGTAACACTATGCATTTCGTTTTCAGATATCTGTGATCTCTCATTTGTATAATTTTGTAAAGGTACAACACTATTTGAAACATCAACGTTAAGAGCATGAATATTATCTTTTTCAAAACTATTTAGATGGTCAGAGTTCGTTTTATTTTGGATATCATTCGATGGTCCAATTGACGTTGCACAAGATCCTCCATCAAGAGCTCCCTTCTTCAATAGATTGCACTTCTTCTCCCACTGTACATATGAATGCATGACAATGACTTTATCAAGGTTCAGAATGATAGGAAATCAATCTTCTAAACAAAGTAAAAAGTTTAAGATGATAGTGTATATATTCCACTTGACATGTGAAGATTACATTCAGCAACTCCGTGAAATCCTAACATTCACCTCTTGCATCTAAATATCCAGAAATTTCACCTAGAATATGGTATCTCCCACAGAGTAGATCTATTGATAATGTCAATCACTATGATATGATGAAAAATCAAAGGTATAATCCACATCTAGACCTCCTAATCTAACGGGAGAAGGTGACAAATAACAAACTATAAGTGTAGGAAGAAAGGACCTGGTGCAAGATAAGTAGAAATTCATATGTGCAACGTATAATCTAAAAAGAATTACATATTAACTTTAAGATAAGAAATAACTGTGAAGTTCTCTAACGAAATTGGCATCTGAAGGAATGTCATCTAATTCTCATAAAACTTATCAGCTCAAATTTATACATTTCTACTCTGAGAAAAACTTCAGCTGACCGCAACGAGTATCAAATTGAAGTACAGTTGTTGTTGCAATCAATAGTAATATTTGGTGATAGTGATGGTGAGATACGTCCTAACATATAGAAGGCTTGCACACAACATACAACATAGATTTGAAATATGTAAGGAGATAAAAGACAAATGCGAAATCATGAATTTTGACATCATATTACCCGTACCTTAGCGAAGTCGGTCTCTGTAATGCAAAGAGTAGCAACCTTGTCCATTCCACCACCATACTTCCACAAAAAAGCTTTAACTTTCTTCATATGATCCGCACTAGCCAAATGCCTAATCGCATTGTCGCTATATCCAACAAACATAAAATCTAAAAAGGAACACATAAAATTTATTAATTAATCAGATAATCAGCAGCATGTAATCATTGCGTACCTAGCGTAGAAGCTGTCGAGTTCACGAATATCACATTCGCAGAAGAGGCACCAAAAGCGATTGAGCGAAGCATGCTCAGGGCGCAAAGGGATAGGGTTTTTAAGGAAGAATTTGATATCGGAGAGCTTTGATTGGAAGCGGGAAAGGACGGCTGAAAGCGATTTCTTGTGGTTTGGGAGGAAGTTATGGCGGCGTCCTTGGTTGTAATTGAGCTTGCAAACTACGCAGAATTCGAAGTGTTTATCGTTGCTCATGCTCTACTTCGTCTTCTCGCAGTGCGGTTGTTGGGGTTGTTATTTGGGCTCTGGAATTCAGTTCGGATGATTCGTAACCAAAGGGAAAGTGAGGCCACCCACCTATTGGTAATGACCCGCAGCGCGCACTCCTTGCCCGTTTCGGTTTCCTCTTCACCCTTGGTGCCGGTTCAAAGGTAAACTGTACACATTTTTTAAATTTGTAGTTTAAAACAACTCATAGATATTTATGTGTCGGTAAATTATTTTAAAGAGAAAATATAAAGTTAAATTATTTCTAAATAAAAAAAATGTATCATTTTTTGGAACAGACTAAAAAGAAAAGTGTATCGTTGGGAAAAAAGGAGTATTTTTTAGTGCTTGTTTGGTTGTGAAACAAGCTATCCCGGGACAACTGATTCCGAAATTAGTTATTTCACCATTAATGTGGGATAAAATAACACTACAATCTCGGGATTAGTTATCCAAAAATTTATTTCAACCAAACATGGATAAGGAGGTACTAAATTTTTATCCCGGACTATTTTTGCTTATCAATCATACCAAACGACCCCTTAGTTTATTACTATCTCCGTCCCAAAATACTCGTGTCCTTATTAAAAATATTTGTCATTTTATTTAATCAAGATAAAATTAAGTAAATTTTTCCTATTTTGCCCTTAAATTAATTAACAACATTTAAGAGGTTTTCATCCTTAATTGAGTAAATATTTATTGATTGGAGATAATATGATGAAATATATTAAGAAGGTAAAGTAGTCAAAATGTTACCCTTATAAATATCTTAAGGGCGTGTAAATGAAAATTGCAATAAGTAATTTGAGACGGAGGGAATAGCATTGTACTAAACTATGATCTCATTTGTTCTTATTAAGATTAAAGGTATAAATTTAAATAGACATTTGAATATTAAGATTAAAATATTTTAAATATATATTAAAATTTGAGTATTAAATCATTAAGATTGCTTGATTTTATAATATATGATTAGTGCTGTTATCGGACCGGTCGGTCGACTCGGCATCGGGACCGATCCAATAAGCTTACGGTGGGCCCGGGCCAGAAGGTTTGATCTGAGCGAATCGATCCGGACCGAAACCTTCTCGGTCCGGACCGGTAAGAATTTTCCGAGTCGGACCATTTTTTTTTTTAAATTGAATTTTCAATACTGAAATTGACATTCTCGGACGCGGTGCCACGCAATTTTTACGTTGAAATCAATTGTACATCGAGAGATATTTAGATTTGAAAAGGGAAAAAACGTAACGATTTGGGGGAAAAGTGAAATTGAGGGGCAAGATGGACGTTTTTGGAGAAATCGGCTGAAGTCCGTTTGGGATTATTCGCCTCGAAAAAATACGCGAAATCAAAAAAAAATTAGGTAAAACGGACATCCGAGCGCAAAGTATGACCATATAAAGTTTGATCAACTTACAACTAATTAGAGTGACGAGGATCACTGAGGCTTCTTGGTGAAATGGCGAGTGGTGGAGGGGGGTGCGGGGACCAGGTTCTGGGTATTTTCTGGTTCTGGGTCCGGTTCCTTATCGGTCCGGGTATTTTTTTGATACTCGTATTCGGACCGTTAAGGTTTCAGTCCGGTTTCGGTCCGGGTTTACCGGTCCTGTTTCGGTCCGGTTCTCGAGTATATCCGAACCACTAACAGCCCTATATATGATATATCTATTAATTTTTTTTTATTTAAAATTAATAAATATTAAATTTAATAAAATATGAATCAATCTAATACTATATTTTTAAAATATATGATGATTTGTGGTGTCAATGACTAGTGGGGCTGGTTGTGGGTTGCCCACTAGGGGTGGTGGTGTTGGTTGATGCTGGGGTGGTGGTACGTAATAACTAATGGTGGTGATGTCTGACAGTAATAGTTAATGATGGTGGTTGATGGAATGGGATATAGATCAAATTAAATTATAATGAGATTTTCTAAGTAATAGTCAATAAATTGAAATTCAGTTATCAAACATATCGATACTAAATGAATGTATCAAACAAAGGAGAGCAGTATAAGCTATAAGAATTTCTCCTACTGGGGAAAAGAAGTGAAATTTTGAAGTTAGGGCTTTTGTGGTCCTTATGAACTAATTGTTTCATATTTCTTATTTGACGTAACTTATTACATAGTGTGTGAGTGGGGAGCTTAGTTTTCGTCAGGGTATGCGATGTTATGGGGATCTCTTAGAAAGCTTTTTTATGAAATTTCTTAAATGTCAACCAACGTCAGGTAGGAACTGATGCCAATAGTTCTGTTGGGTTTTAAAGACCTTTAAGTGGTTGGACTTTAAAGATAAGGTGGCGTGAATGAGAAATTGAGAAAAAATTGAAAATTTGAGCAAAGTTCTTTTTGGATGAGAACTTTGTACCACATAGGAGTGAAAAGGGAGAGTTGTGTACTATATATGGAAGCACATATTCTAGCTCATAAAGAGTTGAGAAGAGAATCTCTCGGTGGGCTGTCATCGTCGTCGACTTCGGACTTGAATTTGGTCTGATTAATTGATAATCTTTTTGATCAAATTTATTTTCCATTTTAATATTAATTTCACATGAAATTTAATTTAAATTTCACAGAATATTCCCAACAGACATTTCCTTTTCAGAAAAGGCAAGACCTTTACGAACAGAAACCATACCTATTATGAACATGTATTTTTGCTCAAAATTTGGCTATAAACTCAGAGGAATAGCCTCATTTTCTGCACTAAATTTTTGAAGCTTCTGCATATTTTCTTAAGAACAAAATATCGAGTCTTTGTGTGATTTGTTCTTATTTGCGTTTGTCGAAGTTTGTGGAGTTTGAGGTACCACTACGTCTTCAACATGTATACTCGTTTATCATGGGAGGAAGTAATCCATAATCTCGAGTACAATGAGGGGATTAAATCCCTTAAGGGCACACAATGAATTTTGTGGTCTCATATATTTTTTTGTTTCTGCATTTAATTATTTTTCTAGCTTTTGGTTTCTGGTTTTTGAATACAGACTATAACAAGTTCATCACATAAAAAATGACTGACGGCTGGTACTTGTGGTGGATGATAGTGATAGTTAATAGTGATTGAGATGATTGATAGTGATGGTTGTTGTGGTAATGTTAATTGTAAATGACAACTAATAATGTGACGACGGATGGTAGTTGTTGTTGAGAATGATGGTTTTGTTTAGTGGGTGGCGGTGATGATTAGTAATGAGTAGATAGAGTAGTGGTGAATGTCATCTTTACTTAAAAAATTGAATGTATAACATCTTAATGATGTTAAAACTTTGTTATAGATCGTAATCATTCAATATTTACGTAGATGAGATTAAGAGAAGTTGTGTCTGTGACATAAGAATGATTATGAGCATGTTTGGATTGGCTTATTTTTAAGTGCTTTTAAGCCAAAATAACTTTTAAGCACTTGTTTTTAAGTTAAAATATCAAAAATAAGCCAAAAGTCATAAACTAGAATTCCTAATTTATGATTTTGACTTATAAGTCAAAAGTCATAAGTCCATCCAAACGAGCTCTAATACCTAAAGGTAGGTCTTATAAGTACTTGTCTTTTGCCTTATAAATGTATAATATCGATTACTTCCCTTGTAACTGATAAAATTGTTGTCATGTGACCAGAAGGTCACGGGTTTAAGCCGTGAAAATAATCTCTTGCAGAAATGCAAGGTAAGGCTGCATACAATAGACCCTTTGTGGTTGGACCCTTTTCCAAATCCCGCGCATAGAGGGAGCTTAGTGCACTAACGTACTCTTTTATCGATTACTTCTATTCTTCATTCTCAAAATATGTATAGTATTGTTCTTGCGAGAAATTCAAATTTATGAATAAAACTTTGAATTTAGTTGATTTTGTAAAATCTAAATTCCATCACATAACTTATTACTTATGCAATAACGTATATAATGGAGGCATACATTTCTCCCTCTGCTTGATCACCTCTGAATTAGGATAGGTGAGCAATGGCTCAGTATCCCCCATAAGCTTAGTAAAAAAGGAGATAAATTCCTTTTCCACCAATTTTGGATCAGTAATCTAAGCCCCTGAATCGTTATACAATGAGTTAATAGAGTTCAAGCTAGTTCTAAACTTCCATTGAGCATGGAAGTACTTAGTATTAGAATCACCACATTGAACCCAGCTTGCTCTACACTTCTGGCTCATCATTTGCTCCTCCACATTACTCCATTTTTTCAGTTCTAGCACAACTTTCTTCTCTTGATCAATAAGTTGCTGACTAAGAGGTTGTGTGGCCATACATGCCTGAATTACTTCTAGTTTCTACCTTGCTATATGGAACTTCTGTTGATAGGATGACATATAAGTGTTTAGATCTCTAAGGCCTTTCTTAAGCAATCTCAGCTTCTGTCATGTTCTATACATTGGAACCTCCTAACTTCTTGCCCCCACACAGTCTGTACTATCTTGTGAAATTCTGGGTGGTTCATGATATTTTCATATAGCTTAAAAGGCTTAGGGTACAATGATTTTTGTGGATTTACAGGCTTACAGTGAATCAGAACTGGTGAATGATCAGAGAGACCTGGATCAAGAAATCAGTCTTAATATGACTATAATGTTGCAACCACCAGTAGTTACCAAATGCCTAATCAATTTTGTTGTATACTCTTCTATCCATTTGCTGATGTTACATCAAGTGAAATGCCAACCAGTACTCTTTTAAGGGAGTCAGATGTGTTGTATCCAACATATCCCTCGTCCTTTGTATTTCATGTTGAGTCACTGGGGGCCCCAATTCTATCTTCAGTAGTAAGAACATTGTTGAAATCCCCATATATGAGCCAATCTGTTGGTATTTGAGACCCCATTTGAGCTAGCTGATTCCATAAAGTCCGCCTTTCACCAACCTCATTACCAGCATATATAATAGTGAGTAGCAATGATACTTGGGTTACATGATTAGTCACTTGACAATGCATGAACTGATCCCTCACCCCTAATATTTGCACTTGAATATGAGGTTTACATAAGAACCAGATTCTGACATTTGGAGCATGACTAGTTATAGTATGCAGGTCAGTCCTTAGCCACTCTTGTAGTAATCCTCTTTTCTTTGTGTGCCTTAACTTTAGTTTCTACAATTCCCATGACTTCTACTTTATTCTTCCTCAGAAAGAGACTCATCTCCTTCTATTTAGGGAGGTCTATTAAGCCCCATAATGTTCCAAGCAACTACAATCAGGGAGGTTGAAATTGATCTAGTCCACTAGTGCCCCCATTAGACTTAGACTTCTGATTCAGCATTGCAAAGCTATTCCTGGTATCTACTTGACTAGTTGAGCATTCAATTTGAGAATTTGCCCTTTTTGGCATTGTACCAATGTGGGTACCTGTGTGATTTTCCCTCTAGAGCTTTGTGGTTTCTTTGCTATATTCACCTCTGATTCACTAACCAACAGGCCTGGAAAGTTTGATTCAACCATATCAGCTAGAGCTTCAAGATGAACAACATACTCATTCTGCTCCTTCTTCTACCATGTAGGAACAGTTCTTTTCCTTCTTCTAGCCCTCCTCTTTGGTTCCTGAAACACCTCTTTCTCCACCTGTTCTACCTTCTGTCAATACTCATTTGTATCATGCCTAAACTTTGCACTGTCGATATAAAACTTGGGTTTCCATTCATAGCATATCCTCTGATGTAGCACTCCAGTTGGAGTATGAAGTTCAGCATGATTCGGCAATGGGTCATGGGCGAGAGACATCAGCCTCAACCAATACTCTAGCATAGGACATCTTACCCATATCAGCAGTAAAGCGATCAGTGTATATGGGCTTACCTACTACACTAAAAAGTCTGTTCAATACCTCTGAGGACAAATACCCAACCGACGATCCTGGGAATTTGAATCATAATGGAATGATATTCAAGAATTCCGGATCAAAGACAGAATCAATGGTCCAGTTCTTCAAAATAAATGGTTTATTATAATATGTATAGGGCCCAGAATGAAGGACTAAATCTCGATCAGATATGCTTTAAAACTTGAAGATATAACATCCTTCATCATGGTAGAGAATCTTAGGTTTAGCAACAAAATCCCAAATATTCATAACGTAGTTTTCCATAGATTTAACATATGGAGCATCCCTCAATACATACTCAATCAATGTTGTACTCCAATATTCCTCTTGTTCTTGGATGTCAGCTTCCTCAATTTGGATAGAAAATGTATCACCCCGTAACGGAGAAGGAACATAGATTAAGGATTTACCAAATTGGGAGCTTCTGTTACGATGAGCAGACTTATCCTCCACAGACTTGGCCTCATCCTCCAAAATTGGTTCCTCCATCTCATCTTCTAGCTTGCTTCCAGTTTCAGTAATCGGGTCTGTCTGCAGGTCAATACTAGCCGGCGAGGTTTGAGTTGAAGTGCCAATTCTAGAAAATTGCAACCTCCGAGGGCCATGAGCGTCCTCCTTTCTAACTTTTATCCGCGTTGCAACTGGATGAGGCACGTTGTCTCCCCCTTCAATACCATCCAATTCTTCGAGAATAGGTTGAAAACGGTGTAGTAAAAAGCTACCAACGGTCAATGGCTCCAATCGTTGTTGAATTCCGCAAGCCGGAGTCACCATCGTGGCCTCAGTGGAACGGCGGCGTTGAGTCATTTCCCCTAGGTGTGTACATTAGCAGACCTTGCTAACGTGTGCCGAGATAAAATACTTTTGCCCTTCCAACCCTAAAATTCATCGGAATCTATGCATTTAAATGTTAGAATTAACTCTATTATTATCGTAATTAGTCTTAATTTGCTAATTTTAAATACTAAGATCAATTAGGATTTTTATAACTTCATCTTGAAATTTGAAAATTTTATACTCGAATTTCACGTTTCTTTAAATTTTGTCTTAAATCTTCATATTTTCGCTTCCACGTTATTTTCTTATTTATTCAAGTAACCCGATTCTTATTAAATGTATTCGGCTCCATATACACTAATTTTGAGATTTGATGATGTTTATGACAATGTATTGGGCACCATATGCAGAGAGAAACGAACAAAATGTTGAAGGCTTTCTAAGAAAAGACTCTTTTAGATGAGTGTTTTTATAAGTTTACTGAATGTGTCTTAGGGTATAAGAGTTGTCAGTTCTAGAAAGTCGACTGTCTCATTTGTCACATCGGAGCAGAAAAAAATTATATTTTCAAATCTCTAATTTTTAAAATTTACATTGTGGGTGTTTTAGAAGGGATGGACCTTTCTCCAAAGTTTGAAATATCCATTGAAGAAAAAATGTAAATTGAGTTAGATTTTGGAGATAAATCTATTCCTGTAAAGTAGCACTCGAGGAACATTTCTTGTTCAGACATGTTGATCCTAGAGAATATAATGTATTCAGATGTGTAGTCAGATTAGGATACAACAATCATTATTTATATTTCATTTAAGTGGATATTTTAAATTTTGGAAAAAGGTTCATCCCTTCTAAAGCACCTTCAGAGAATCTAAAAAAGTATTTTTTTTCCCGATATGTGAGACAATCTTTCTAGATCTAAAGACTCTTATATTCTAAGGCGTCTTGAGTGAACTTATAAAAACACTCATCTAAAAAGGCATTTTCTTAGAGAGCTTTCTATATTTTTTTTCCATTCCACAAAGATCTTTCTTTTAAGCTCCGGTTTCTCTCAATACGTTGTAGTAGACAACAATCATTTTGTAATCCGAACTAATTTTGGAATTACAAATACAATTTTTCTGGTCACAAAAATTGATTTAAAATCAGAAAGAAAATAGTAAAATTGCATCTGGAATCTACCATATTTTTGTTGCAAGACAGACATGAAGGCTCTCTAAGAGCGGAAAAAAATGTTGAAGGCTCTTTTAGACGAGCGTTTTTATAAGTTCACTGAGGTGCCTTAGGGTATAATAGCCTTTAGATCTAGAAAGACGGTCTCACTTATCAATGAAAAATTACTTTTTTAAATTCTCTGATTTTTAAAATTTACAATTAAGTTCTTTAGATGGGATGAATCTTTCTCCAAAGTTTGAAATATCCACTAAAGACTCATGGACAATAGAGCACTTTCAGTGTAAATATAGTTAACTGATCGTTTATTTTTTAACGTGAAAATCATACATTAAATATTCTTTATTAGGGGTGGGTTTTCACCATTTTAGTTAGCAAAATTTTGACAAATCCATTTATTGAATTTGTCCCTAAAAGGACACCAATTCAGTCAAAAATTCATCCAAATTAATACATGCAACACAAAAATGAATGAGTACTCGTTTTTGTCATTTGTTTAAGATTAGTATTCGTTCTCCTTATTATGAATTCAATTGGTTGGATATAAGAGTAAAGTTGTAACTATATTGTTGTATAGATTATTCTTTTGTCTGGTCTTTTTTCCTTAAATTGAGTAATAAAATGTAAACTGCACCTTATATACATGTCATTTTTGTTATATATCTTATTAATACTAATTTTTTCAACTCTAAGAAAGACAAAGAGGTATTTACAAATTTTCAAATTAAGCCAGACATTTTTATTTTTACAAATTATTTGGGTCGTCGATTAACAACTGACCACCTTTATAGGAGTAACTAGCATTCCGTGCACTGCACGTGCATCATGTGCCATCCACGTGCATCCTGTGCGACCCACGCGCATCACCTCCCATGACGAAAGGAGGTTCGTCATGAAACTTGCCTTAGGCAAATACTACCACATATATGTCATATTTGGACGAGCTAAGGATTCTACTTTTGAAGTGCATTCTAAGTTAAAGTCCAAGAAGACATCTAAAGTTTGGACCTGAATCGACAATACCTTAGCAGTTGGACCTGTATCATAACAAATAAACTAATCATAGAATCAGTCACATTTTCATTGTCTATATAATTGGTTTTGTTTGTGTTGGTTACAGGTCCACTTTACTGGCCGACATTTGTAGTGATTGTTGTTGCGGTCATTATTGCAAGTAACAATGATATTTGGAGCACTTTCTCTTGTGGCTCAGGCCCAAAGTCTAACTTGTTTTCCAGGGGTGAAAGTAGTTCACACATCTGCAAAACATGAGGGTCAAGTTTACATTCCCGAATTAAATTACTTCCTCATGTTCACTTGTGTTGTAGTTACTCTCAGCTTCAAAATCACATAAAAATTAGGGAATGCCTATGGTATTTGTGTTGCTATTGCTAAGATCATAACCACAAACATGATCATAATAAGGGTGTGTTTGGTACGAAGGAAAATGTTTTCCAAAAAAAAAAAAAAAACTTGAAAAATAAGTGAGTTTCTAACGTGTTTTCTAGTGTTTAGTAAGTAAGTAAAAGAAAATGTTATCCTAAGAGCATTTATATATCTAGCAAAATACTATGGGGTGGGATGGGGTGGGGAGTGGGGATTTGAAAAATACTTACCCTAGCCCCACAACCCCAACATCCCACCCGACCACACCACCAAGACTCCTTCCCTCACTCGCGCTGACCACTTTTGAATGCACTTCATCTTCACTCACCCTACCCCACCACACCCCACCCTTTCCACGGATCTACGAAATTTTCTATTTCATATATCTTATTTTATTTTATAAAAACTTTATAAAAATTAGAAAAAAATTCTTACCTTGTCCCCCACTGACCACAACCCACCACACTAAATTTAACCACACAATTTTTATTTTTAATAAAATTAAATTAAAATATCTGAAAATTACGAATGGTGGGGAGGGTGGGTGGTGTAGAAAAAAAATAAAACTCTTTTTAAAAAGATTAATTTTTTTTGGAGGGGAGAGGGTTGGGAAGAACTTTTAAAATTATTTTTTAAAACAAAATTATTTTTTTTGGAGGGTGGTGGGGGTTGGTCGCGTGGTGAATTCGCATGGATTGTGGTGGGGGTGTAGAAAATCAAAAAAGAAATTTAAAATTTTTAAAACAAATTGGGAGGGGGGAGTAGTTTAGAAAAATAAAAAATAAAAAATTCTTGGGGTGGGTGGGTGCATTAGGGTGGTGGTAGTAGTTGGGGGTTTGGTGGGGTGGTTGGTTGGAGTTAGGTGGTAGTGGAGTAGTTGGTTGAATGTCATTTCTGAGACTTGTTTTTCCTATTTTCCTTAAGGAAGTCATTTTTCTCATTTTTAAGGAATTTATTTTCTTAAAAAAATATTTTCCAAAATTTTTGACCAACCAAACATGAGAAAATTGGAAAATCCTTCACAACAAACACACCCTAATATTGCTTCTTATATGAAAAATCAGCATATGGCGGATTCTCCTTTTCTATGCGGCGTACGTTATCATTGAATCTACATATATATCTGCTCAGCTGATAAAATTAGCGAAAAGTGATTTTTTAATCTTGGCTTTCTCATTATACTCGTGATCGTCATGGGGATTTGGCATTATGTTAAAAAATATATATACTGAGCTCAAGAACAAGGTCTCGAGTGACTACATTAGGGACTTAGCCAAGAATCCGAACATCAAAAGAGAACATGGAATTGGACCACTCTACTCTGAACTAGTACAGGGATTCCACCTATGTTCCCTCATTTGTCTCCATAATTCCGTCCGTCCACTCTATTATAGATCTCGTGTCAATTAAATTCATTCCTATAAGTAAAGTAGCAATCGGGGAATGTTTCTTGTTCAGACATGTTGACCCTAGAGAATACAACGTATTCACATGTATAGTCAAATTAGGATACAACGAACATTCAAGTCAGATTTACATTTTTCTTAAATGGATATTTTAAATTTTGAAAAAAGGTTCATCCCTTCTAAAGCACCTTCAGAGAATCTAAAAAAGTATTTTTTTTCCCGATATGTGAGACAATCTTTCTAGATCTAAAGACTCTTATATTCTAAGGCGTCTTGAGTGAACTTATAAAAACACTCATCTAAAAAGGCATTTTCTTAGAGAGCTTTCTATATTTTTTTTCCATTCCACAAAGATCTTTCTTTTAAGCTCCGGTTTCTCTCAATACGTTGTAGTAGACAACAATCATTTTGTAATCCGAACTAATTTTGGAATTACAAATACAATTTTTCTGGTCACAAAAATAGATTTAAAATCAGAAAGAAAATAGTAAAATTGCATCTGGAATCTACCATATTTTTGTTGCAAGACAGACATGAAGGCTCTCTAAGAGCGGAAAAAAATGTTGAAGGCTCTTTTAGACGAGCGTTTTTATAAGTTCACTGAGGTGCCTTAGGGTATAATAGCCTTTAGATCTAGAAAGACGGTCTCACTTGTCAATGAAAAATTACTTTTTTAAATTCTCTGATTTTTAAAATTTACAATGAAGTTCTTTTGATGGGATGAATCTTTCTCCAAAGTTTGAAATATCCACTAAAGACTCATGGACAATAGAGCACTTTCAGTGTAAATATAGTTAACTGATCGTTTATTTTTTAACGTGAAAATCATACATTAAATATTCTTTATTAGGGGTGGGTTTTCACCATTTTAGTTAGCAAAATTTTGACAAATCCATTTATTGAATTTGTCCTAAAGGACACCAATTCAGTCAAAAATTCATCCAAATTAATACATGCAACACAAAAATGAATGAGTACTCGTTTTTGTCATTTGTTTAAGATTAGTATTCGTTCTCCTTATTATGAATTCAATTGGTTGGATATAAGAGTAAAGCTGTAACGATATTGTTGTATAGATTATTCTTTTGTCTGGTCTTTTTTCCTTAAATTGAGTAATAAAATGTAAACTGCACCTTATATACATGTCATTTTTGTTATATATCTTATTAATACTAATTTTTTCAACTCTAAGAAAGACAAAGAGGTATTTACAAATTTTCAAATTAAGCCAGACATTTTTATTTTTACAAATTATTTGGGTCGTCGATTAACAACTGACCACCTTTATAGGAGTAACTAGCATTCCGTGCACTGCACGTGCATCATGTGCCATCCACGTGCATCATGTGCGACCCACGTGCATCTCATCTCATGACGAAAGGAGGTTCGTCATGAAACTTGCCTTAGGCAAATACTACCACATATATGTCATATTTGGACGAGCTAAGAATTCTACTTTTGAAGTGCATTCTAAGTTAAAGTCCAAGAAGACATCTAAAGTTTGGACCTGAATCGACAATACCTTAGCAGTTGGACCTGTATCATAACAAATAAACTAATCATAGAATCATCACATTTTCATTGTCTATATAATTGGTTTTGTTTGTGTTGGTTCTGAGTCCACTTCTTATCCCGACATTTGTAGTGATTGTTGTTGCGGTCATTATTGCAAGTAACAATGATATTTGGAGCTCTTTCTCTTGTGGCTCAGGCCCAAAGTCTAACTTGTTTTCCAGGGGTGAAAGTAGTTCACACATCTGCAAAACATGAGGGTCAAGTTTACATTCCCGAATTAAATTACTTCCTCATGTTCACTTGTGTTGTAGTTACTCTCAGCTTCAAAATCACATAAAAATTAGGGAATGCCTATGGTATTTGTGTTGCTATTGCTAAGATCATAACCACAAACATGATCATAATAAGGGTGTGTTTGGTACGAAGGAAAATGTTTTCCAAAAAAAAAAATATTTTCTTGAAAAATAAGTGAGTTTCTAACGTGTTTTCTAGTGTTTAGTAAGTAAGTAAAAGAAAATGTTATCCTAAGAGCATTTATATATCTAGCAAAATACTATGGGGTGGGATGGGATGGGGAGTGGGGATTTCGAAAAATACTTACCCTAGCCCCAACCCTGACATCCCGACCACACCACCTGAAGCACCCACCCTCCACCACTCACCCACCCAACCACTTTTGAATGCACTTCATCTTCACTCACCCCTACCCCACACCACCACACCCACCCCCAACCCCTTCCCACACACCAATTCTCTGAAATTTTCTATTTCATATATCTTATTTTATTTTTATAAAAACTTTATAAAAATTAGAAAAAAATTCTTACCTTGTCCCCCCCCCCCCCAACCACAACCCACCACACTAAATTTAACCACACAATTTTTTTATTTTTAATAAAATTAAATTAAAATATCTGAAAATTCTGAATGGCTGGGGAGGGGTGGGTGGTGTAGAAAAAAAATAAAACTCTTTTTAAAAAGATTAATTTTTTTTGGAGGGGAGGGGGTTGGGAAGAACTTTTAAAATTATTTTTTAAAACAAAATTATTTTTTTTGGAGGGTGGTGGGGGTTGGTCGCGTGGTGAATTTGCATGGATTGTGGTGGGGGTGTAGAAAATCAAAAAAGAAATTTAAAATTTTTAAAACAAATTGAGAGGGGGGAGTAGTTTAGAAAAATAAAAAATAAAAAATTCTTGGGGTGGGTGGGTGCATTAGGGTGGTGGTAGTAGTTGGGGGTTTGGTGGGGTGGTTGGTTGGAGTTGGGTGGTAGTGGAGTAGTTGGTTGAATGCCATTTCTGAGACTTGTTTTTCCTATTTTCCTTAAGGAAGTCATTTTTCTCATTTTTAAGGAATTTATTTTCTTAAAAAAATATTTTCCAAAATTTTTGACCAACCAAACATGAGAAAATTGGAAAATCCTTCACAACAAACACACCCTAATATTGCTTCTTATATGAAAAATCAGCATATGGCGGATTCTCCTTTTCTATGCGGCGTACGTTATCATTGAATCTACATATATATCTGCTCAGCTGATAAAATTAGCGAAAAGTGGTTTTTTAATCTTGGCTTTCTCATTATACTCGTGATCGTCATGGGGATTTGGCATTATGTTAAAAAATATATATACTGAGCTCAAGAACAAGGTCTCGAGTGACTACATTAGGGACTTAGCCAAGAATCCGAACATCAAAAGAGAACATGGAATTGGACCACTCTACTCTGAACTAGTACAGGGATTCCACCTATGTTCCCTCATTTGTCTCCATAATTCCGTCCGTCCACTCTATTATAGATCTCGTGTCAATTAAATTCATTCCTATAAGTAAAGTAGCAATCGGGGAATGTTTCTTGTTCAGACATGTTGACCCTAGAGAATACAACGTATTCACATGTATAGTCAAATTAGGATACAACGAACATTCAAGTCAGATTTACATTTTTCTTAAATGGATATTTTAAATTTTGAAAAAAGGTTCATCCCTTCTAAAGCACCTTTAGAGAATCTAAAAAAGTATTTTTTTTCCCGATATGTGAGACAATCTTTCTAGATCTAAAGACTCTTATATTCTAATGCGTCTTGAGTGAACTTATAAAAACACTCATCTAAAAAGGCATTTTCTTAGAGAGCTTTCTATATATTTTT
Organism: Przewalskia tangutica; assembly: GCA_029844215.1. Classification (NCBI taxonomy): domain Eukaryota; kingdom Viridiplantae; phylum Streptophyta; class Magnoliopsida; order Solanales; family Solanaceae; genus Przewalskia; species Przewalskia tangutica. The sequence goes on along the minus strand of CM056732.1, from coordinate 94,688,420 downwards.
TCCATTCCACAAAGATCTTTCTTTTAAGCTCCGGTTTCTCTCAATACGTTGTAGTAGACAACAATCATTTTGTAATCCGAACTAATTTTGGAATTACAAATACAATTTTTCTGGTCACAAAAATAGATTTAAAATCGTAAAGAAAATAGTAAAATTGCATCCGAATCTACCATATTTTTGTTGCAAAGGCAGACATGAAGGCTCTCTAAGAGCGGAAAAAAATGTTGAAGGCTCTTTTAGACGAGCGTTTTTATAAGTTCACTGAGGTGCCTTAGGGTATAATAGCCTTTAGATCTAGAAAGACGGTCTCACTTGTCAATGAAAAATTACTTTTTTAAATTCTCTGATTTTTAAAATTTACAATGAAGTTCTTTAGATGGGATGAATCTTTCTCCAAAGTTTGAAATATCCACTAAAGACTCATGGACAATAGAGCACTTTCAGTGTAAATATAGTTAACTGATCGTTTATTTTTTAACGTGAAAATCATACATTAAATATTCTTTATTAGGGGTGGGTTTTCACCATTTTAGTTAGCAAAATTTTGACAAATCCATTTATTGAATTTGTCCCTAAAAGGACACCAATTCAGTCAAAAATTCATCCAAATTAATACATGCAACACAAAAATGAATGAGTACTCGTTTTTGTCATTTGTTTAAGATTAGTATTCGTTCTCCTTATTATGAATTCAATTGGTTGGATATAAGAGTAAAGCTGTAACGATATTGTTGTATAGATTATTCTTTTGTCTGGTCTTTTTTCCTTAAATTGAGTAATAAAATGTAAACTGCACCTTATATACATGTCATTTTTGTTATATATCTTATTAATACTAATTTTTCAACTCTAAGAAATACAAAGAGGTATTTATAAATTTTCAAATTAAGCCAGACATTTTTATTTTTACAAATTATTTGGGTCGTCGATTAACAACTGACCACCTTTATAGGAGTAACTAGCATTCCGTGCACTGCACGTGCATCATGTGCCATCCACGTGCATCATGTGCGACCCACGTGCATCTCATCTCATGACGAAAGGAGGTTCGTCATGAAACTTGCCTTAGGCAAATACTACCACATATATGTCATATTTGGACGAGCTAAGAATTCTACTTTTGAAGTGCATTCTAAGTTAAAGTCCAAGAAGACATCTAAAGTTTGGACCTGAATCGACAATACCTTAGCAGTTGGACCTGTATCATAACAAATAAACTAATCATAGAATCAGTCACATTTTCATTGTCTATATAATTGGTTTTGTTTGTGTTGGTTACAGGTCCACTTTACTGGCCGACATTTGTAGTGATTGTTGTTGCGGTCATTATTGCAAGTAACAATGATATTTGGAGCTCTTTCTCTTGTGGCTCAGGCCCAAAGTCTAACTTGTTTTCCAGGGGTGAAAGTAGTTCACACATCTGCAAAACATGAGGGTCAAGTTTACATTCCCGAATTAAATTACTTCCTCATGTTCACTTGTGTTGTAGTTACTCTCAGCTTCAAAATCACATAAAAATTAGGGAATGCCTATGGTATTTGTGTTGCTATTGCTAAGATCATAACCACAAACATGATCATAATAAGGGTGTGTTTGGTACGAAGGAAAATGTTTTCCAAAAAAAAAAAAAAAACTTGAAAAATAAGTGAGTTTCTAACGTGTTTTCTAGTGTTTAGTAAGTAAGTAAAAGAAAATGTTATCCTAAGAGCATTTATATATCTAGCAAAATACTATGGGGTGGGATGGGATGGGGAGTGGGGATTTCGAAAAATACTTACCCTAGCCCCACCAACCCCAACATCCCACCCCGACCACACCACCTGAAGCACCCACCCTCCACCACTCACCCACCCAACCACTTTTGAATGCACTTCATCTTCACACCACCACACCCACCCCCAACCCTTCCCACACCACAATTCTCAAATTTTCTATTTCATATATCTTATTTTATTTTTATAAAAACTTTATAAAAATTAGAAAAAAATTCTTACCTTGTCCCCCACTGACCACAACCCACCCCACAAAATTTAACCACAAAATTTTTTTATTTTTTAAAAAATTAAATTAAAATAACTGAAAATTACGAATGGTGGGGAGGGTGGGTGGTGTAGAAAAAAAATAAAACTCTTTTTAAAAAGATTAATTTTTTTTGGAGGGGAGGGGGTTGGGAAGAACTTTTAAAATTATTTTTTAAAACAAAATTATTTTTTTTGGAGGGTGGTGGGGGTTGGTCGTGTGGTGAATTCGCATGGATTGTGGTGGGGGTGTAGAAAATCAAAAAAGAAATTTAAAATTTTTAAAACAAATTGGGAGGGGGGAGTAGTTTAGAAAAATAAAAAATAAAAAATTCTGTAAAAAAAATTGGGGTGGGTGGGTGCATTAGGGTGGTGGTAGTAGTTGGGGGTTTGGTGGGGTGGTTGGTTGGAGTTGGGTGGTAGTGGAGTAGTTGGTTGAATGCCACTTCTGAGACTTGTTTTTACTATTTTCCTTAAGGAAGTCATTTTTCTCATTTTTAAGAAAATAAAAATATTTTCCAAAATTTTTGACCAACCAAACATGAGAAAATTGGAAAATCCTTCACAACAAACACACCCTAATATTGCTTCTTATATGAAAAATCAGCATATGGCGGATTCTCCTTTTCTATCACGGTGCGTTATCATTGAATCTACATATATATCTGCTCAGCTGATAAAATTAGCGAAAAGTGGTTTTTTAATCTTGGCTTTCTCATTATACTCGTGATCGTCATGGGGATTTGGCATTATGTTAAAAAATATATATACTGAGCTCAAGAACAAGGTCTCGAGTGACTACATTAGGGACTTAGCCAAGAATCCGAACATCAAAAGAGAACCTGGAATTGAACCACTCTACTCTGAACTAGTACAGGGATTCCACCTATGTTCCCTCATTTGTCTCCATAATTCCGTCCGTCCACTCTATTATAGATCTCGTGTCAATTAAATTCATTCCTATAAGTAAAGTAGCAATCAGGGAATGTTTCTTGTTCAGACATGTTGACCCTAGAGAATACAACGTATTCACATGTATAGTCAAATTAGGATACAACGAACATTCAAGTCAGATTTACATTTTTCTTAAATGGATATTTTAAATTTTGAAAAAAGGTTCATCCCTTCTAAAGCACCTTCAGAGAATCTAAAAAAGTATTTTTTTTCCCGATATGTGAGACAATCTTTCTATATCTAAAGACTCTTATATTCTAAGGCGTCTTGAGTGAACTTATAAAAACACTCATCTAAAAAGGCATTTTCTTAGAGAGCTTTCTATATTTTTTTTCCATTCCACAAAGATCTTTCTTTTAAGCTCCGGTTTCTCTCAATACGTTGTAGTAGACAACAATCATTTTGTAATCCGAACTAATTTTGGAATTACAAATACAATTTTTCTGGTCACAAAAATAGATTTAAAATCAGAAAGAAAATAGTAAAATTGCATCTGGAATCTACCATATTTTTGTTGCAAGACAGACATGAAGGCTCTCTAAGAGCGGAAAAAAATGTTGAAGGCTCTTTTAGACGAGCGTTTTTATAAGTTCACTGAGGTGCCTTAGGGTATAATAGCCTTTAGATCTAGAAAGACGGTCTCACTTGTCAATGAAAAATTACTTTTTTAAATTCTCTGATTTTTAAAATTTACAATGAAGTTCTTTTGATGGGATGAATCTTTCTCCAAAGTTTGAAATATCCACTAAAGACTCATGGACAATAGAGCACTTTCAGTGTAAATATAGTTAACTGATCGTTTATTTTTTAACGTGAAAATCATACATTAAATATTCTTTATTAGGGGTGGGTTTTCACCATTTTAGTTAGCAAAATTTTGACAAATCCATTTATTGAATTTGTCCCTAAAAGGACACCAATTCAGTCAAAAATTCATCCAAATTAATACATGCAACACAAAAATGAATGAGTACTCGTTTTTGTCATTTGTTTAAGATTAGTATTCGTTCTCCTTATTATGAATTCAATTGGTTGGATATAAGAGTAAAGCTGTAACGATATTGTTGTATAGATTATTCTTTTGTCTGGTCTTTTTTCCTTAAATTGAGTAATAAAATGTAAACTGCACCTTATATACATGTCATTTTTGTTATATATCTTATTAATACTAATTTTTTTCAACTCTAAGAAAGACAAAGAGGTATTTACAAATTTTCAAATTAAGCCAGACATTTTTATTTTTACAAATTATTTGGGTCGTCGATTAACAACTGACCACCTTTATAGGAGTAACTAGCATTCCAATCGCACGCGTATCATGTGCCATCCACGCATCATGTGCCATCCACGTGCATCATGTGCGACCCACGTGCATCTCATCTCATGACGAAAGGAGGTTCGTCATGAAACTTGCCTTAGGCAAATACTACCACATATATGTCATATTTGGACGAGCTAAGGATTCTACTTTTGAAGTGCATTCTAAGTTAAAGTCCAAGAAGACATCTAAAGTTTGGACCTGAATCGACAATACCTTAGCAGTTGGACCTGTATCATAACAAATAAACTAATCATAGAATCAGTCACATTTTCATTATCTATATAATTGGTTTTGTTTGTGTTGGTTACAGGTCCACTTTACTGGCCGACATTTGTAGTGATTGTTGTTGCGGTCATTATTGCAAGTAACAATGATATTTGGAGCTCTTTCTCTTGTGGCTCAGGCCCAAAGTCTAACTTGTTTTCCAGGGGTGAAAGTAGTTCACACATCTGCAAAACATGAGTCAAGTTTACATTCCCGAATTAAATTACTTCCTCATGTTCACTTGTGTTGTAGTTACTCTCAGCTTCAAAATCACATAAAAATTAGGGAATGCCTATGGTATTTGTGTTGCTATTGCTAAGATCATAACCACAAACATGATCATAATAAGGGTGTGTTTGGTACGAAGGAAAATGTTTTCCAAAAAAAAAAATATTTTCTTGAAAAATAAGTGAGTTTCTAACGTGTTTTCTAGTGTTTAGTAAGTAAGTAAAAGAAAATGTTATCCTAAGAGCATTTATATATCTAGCAAAATACTATGGGGTGGGATGGGGTGGGGAGTGGGGATTTCGAAAAATACTTACCCTAGCCCCACCAACCCCAACATCCCACCCCGACCACACCACCTGAAGCACCCACCCTCCACCACTCACCCACCCAACCACTTTTGAATGCACTTCATCTTCACTCACCCCTACCCCACACCACCACACCCACCCCCAACCCCTTCCCACACCACAATTCTCTGAAATTTTCTATTTCATATATCTTATTTTATTTTTATAAAAACTTTATAAAAATTAGAAAAAAATTCTTACCTTGTCCCCCCCCCCCCCAACCACAACCCACCACACAAAATTTAACAACACAATTTTTTTATTTTTTATAAAATTAAATTAAAATATCTGAAAATTGAATGGTGGGGAGGGTGGGTAGTGTAAAAAAATAAAACTCTTTTTAAAAGATTAATTTTTTTGGAGGAGGGTTGGAAGAACTTTTAAAATTATTTTTTAAAACAAAATTATTTTTTTTGGATGGTGGTGGGGGTTGGTCGCGTGGTGAATTCGCATGGATTGTGGTGGGGGTGTAGAAAATCAAAAAAGAAATTTAAAATTTTTAAAACAAATTGGGAGGGGGGAGTAGTTTAGAAAAATAAAAAATAAAAAATTCTGTAAAAAAAATTGGGGTGGGTGGGTGCATTAGGGTGGTGGTAGTAGTTGGGGGTTTGGTGGGGTGGTTGGTTGGAGTTGGGTGGTAGTGGAGTAGTTGGTTGAATGCCACTTCTGAGACTTGTTTTTCCTATTTTCCTTAAGAAAGTCATTTTTCTCATTTTTAAGGAATTTATTTTCTTAAAAAAATATTTTCCAAAATTTTTGACCAACCAAACATGAGAAAATTGAAAAATCCTTCACAACAAACACACCCTAATATTGCTTCTTATATGAAAAATCAGCATATGGCGGATTCTCCTTTTCTATGCGGCGTACGTTATCATTGAATCTACATATATATCTGCTCAGCTGATAAAATTAGCGAAAAGTGGTTTTTTAATCTTGGCTTTCTCATTATACTCGTGATCGTCATGGGGATTTGGCATTATGTTAAAAAATATATATACTGAGCTCAAGAACAAGGTCTCGAGTGACTACATTAGGGACTTAGCCAAGAATCCGAACATCAAAAGAGAACCTGGAATTGGACCACTCTACTCTGAACTAGTACAGGGATTCCACCTATGTTCCCTCATTTGTCTCCATAATTCCGTCCGTCCACTCTATTATAGATCTCGTGTCAATTAAATTCATTCCTATAAGTAAAGTAGCAATCGGGGAATGTTTCTTGTTCAAACATGTTGACCCTAGAGAATACAACGTATTCACATGTATAGTCAAATTAGGATACAACGAACATTCAAGTCAGATTTACATTTTTCTTAAGTGGATATTTTAAATTTTGGAAAAAGGTTCATCCCTTCTAAAGCACCTTTAGAGAATCTAAAAAAGTATTTTTTTCCCGATATGTGAGACAATCTTTCTAGATCTAAAGACTCTTATATTCTAAGGCGTCTTGAGTGAACTTATAAAAACACTCATCTAAAAAGGCATTTTCTTAGAGAGCTTTCTATATTTTTTTTCCATTCCACAAAGATCTTTCTTTTAAGCTCCGGTTTCTCTCAATACGTTGTAGTAGACAACAATCATTTTGTAATCCGAACTAATTTTGGAATTACAAATACAATTTTTCTGGTCACAAAAATTGATTTAAAATCAGAAAGAAAATAGTAAAATTGCATCTGGAATCTACCATATTTTTGTTGCAAGACAGACATGTTGAAGGCTCTCTAAGAGCGGAAAAAAATGTTGAAGGCTCTTTTAGACAAGAGCGTTTTTATAAGTTCACTGAAGGTGTCTTAGGGTATAATAGCCTTTAGATCTAAAAAGACGGTTTCACTTGTCAATGAAAAATTATTTTTTTAAATTCTCTGATTTTTAAAATTTACAATGAAGTTCTTTGATGAACCTTTCACCAAAGTTTGAAATATCCACTAAAGACTCATGGACAATAGAGCATCTTCAGTGTAAATATAATTAACTGATCGTTTATTTTTTAACGTGAAAATCATACACTAAATATTCTTTACTAGGGGTGCGTTTTCACCATTTTAGTTAGCAAAATTCTGACAAACCCATTTATTGAATTTGTCCCTAAAAGGACACCAATTCAGTCAAAAATTCATCCAAATTAATACATGCAACACAAAAATAGAATGAGTACTCCTTTTTGTCATTTGTTTAATATGAGTATTCGTTCTCCTTATTATGAATTCAATTGGTTGGATATAAGAGTAAAGCTGTAACGATATTGTTGTATAGATTATTCTTTTGTCTGGTCTTTTTTCCTTAAATTGAGTAATAAAATGTAAACTGCACCTTATATACATGTCATTTTTGTTATATATCTTATTAATACTAATTTTTTCAACTCTAAGAAAGACAAAGAGGTATTTACAAATTTTCAAATTAAGCCAGACATTTTTATTTTTACAAATTATTTGGGTCGTCGATTAACAACTGACCACCTTTATAGGAGTAACTAGCATTATGTGCGCTTCACGTGCATATCATGCGCAGCACGTGCATCATGTGCCATCCACGTGCATTATGTGCGACCCACGTGCATCTCATCTCATGACAAAAGGGGGTTCGTCATGAAACTTGCCTTAGGCAAATACTACCACATATATGTCATAATTGGATGAGCTAAGGATTCTACTTTTGAAGCGCAATCTAAGTTAAAATCCAATAAGACATCTAAAGTTTGGACCTGAATAGACAATACCTTAGCAGGTCCATCGTAACAAATAAACTAATCATAGAATCAGTCACATTTTCATTGTCTATATAATTGGTTGTGTTTGTGTTGGTTTACAGGTCCACTTTACTGGCCGACATTTGTTGTGGTTGTTGTTGCGGTCATTATTGCAAGTCAAACAATGATATTTGGAGCTCTTTACTGTGACTCAGGCCCAAAGTCTAACTTGTTTTCTAGGGGTGAAAATAGTTCACACATCTGCAAAACATGAGGGTCAAGTTTACATCCCCGAATTAAATTACTTTTTCATGTTTGCTTGTGTTGTAGTTACTCTCAGCTTCAAAACCACATAAAAATTAGGGAATGCCTATGGTATTTGTGTTGCTATTGCTGAGATCATAACCACAAACATGGTCATAATAAGGGTGTGTTTGGTACGAAGGAAAATGTTTTTCATGAAAAATATTTGCCAAAAAAAAAAGTTTTCTTGGAAAACAAGTGAGCTTCTAACGTGTTTTCTAGTGTTTGGTAAGTAAGTAAGTAAAAGAAAATATCATCCTAAGAGCAAAATACTATGGGGTGGGGAGTGGGGATTTCGAAAAATACTTACCCTAGGCCCAACATCCCACCCCCACCACACCACCTGAAGCACCCACCCTCCACCACTCACCCCACCCAACTACCTTTGAATGCACCTCATCTTCACGACTTCACCCACCCGTACCCCACACCGCCACACCACCACTCTCGCCCCAACCCCTCCCCACACTCCAATTTTCTGAAATTTTCTATTTCATATATCTTATTTTATTTTAATAAAAATTAGAAAAAAATTCTTAGCTTGTCCACCCCCCCCCCCCCCCCCAACCACAACCCACCACACTAAATTTAACCACACAATTTTTTTTATAAAATTAAATTAAAATATCTAAAAATTCTGAATGGCGGGGGAGGGGTGGGTGGTGTAGAAAACAAAAAAAAAACTCTTTTTAAAAAGATTAATTTTTTTTGGAGGAGGGAGGGGTTGGGAAGAACTTTTAAAATTATTTTTTTAAACAAAATTAATTTTTTTGGAGGGTGGTGGGGGATGGTCGCGGGGTGAATTCGCATGGGGTGTGGTGGGGGTGTAGAAAACCAAAACAAAAATTATAAATTTTAAAAAAAATTGGGAGGGGGGAGTAGTTTAGAAAAATAAATAATTATGTATAATAAATTGGGGTGGGTGGGTCCATAGGGTGGTGGCAGCAGTTGGGGGTTTGGTGGGGTGGTTGGTTGGGGTTGGATTGTTGTGGGTAGTTGGTTGCATGGCACTTCTGAGACTTGTTTTTTCTATTTTCCTTAAGGAAGTCATTTTTCTCATTTTTAAGGAATTTGTTTTCTTAAAAAATATTTTCCAAAAATTTTGACCAACCAAACATGAGAAAATTGGAAAACATCCTTCACACCAAACACACCCTAATATTGCTTCTTATATGAAAAATCAACATATGGTGGATTCTCCTTTTCTATGCGGCGTATGTTATCATTGAATCTCGCTCAGCTGACAAAATTAGCGGAGTGGTTATTTACCCTTGGCTTTCTTATTTATACTCGTGATCGTCATGGGGATTTGGCATTATGTTCAAAAATATAGATACCAATTCGAGCTCAATAACAAGGTCTCGAGTGACTACATTAGGGACTTAGCCAAGAATATGGACATCAAAAGAGTACGTGGAATTAGACCACTCTACTCCAAACTAGTACAGGGATTACACATATGTTTCCTCATTTGTCTCCATAATTCCGTCTGTCCACTCTATTATTGATCTCGTGTCAATTAAATCCATTCATATAAGTAAAGTAGCAATTGAGGAATGTTTCTTGTTCAGACATGTTGAGCCTAGAGAATACAAGGTATTCAGATGTAGTCAAATTAGGGTACAACGATCATTCGGAAATAACTATGGCAGGTGAAATTCATTCAAGTCAATTTTGACTTAGAAAATGTCAAGTCAACTCACCACTCTATATATGGAACTGAATACATTGTCATGTACATTAAGTTTCACAAAATTAGTGTACATTGTGCTTGGATGCACACTTAAGTCTAAATTTGGAGAAAAAATGTTTGTGGTTTTCTCATAGTGTATTGCTCTTCCTATTGTGTAAATAACTTACAGGTCCAAAAATGTCAAATGCGCGTAGTGTTAGAGTTGCATTGTATTGGGGCAGCGATATAATATATGAATCTGACACAGCTAGTTATAGATGTTGTGCTCGTGATGTTGTTAAACTTTCATTAAATGTTGAGTACGATTGTTTAGTTAGAAACTTGCATATTAAAATGAAAACGACTCCGAATGAGTTTTCTAATATGACAATGACAATGATGTACATAACAATGTATTCAGCTCCATATACAGGGTGGAACGAAAAAAAATGTTGAAGGCTCTATAAATTAGAGTACTACGGGTACCCTTACAATCAATAAATGTTGAAGCAGCAAATGTTGATGGCATGACTTGATTCACGGAAGTGGTGGTGGTGATTGGATAAAGATTGTCCCTACTGTTGCATCTCATGAGAGGTATCCCCGTTTTGAAACCCTTCACAGAAAATTCAAATGGATCAAAATTAATAGAAACCCAATTATCAGTGGTGAATTTGCGAAAAGACACCAAATTTTTAATTAAGTTAGAGGCATGAAGAGTATTTTTCAAGACAAGAGGCGGATGAGGGGGAGACAAAGTTGCACTACTGTAACCATGAATTGAAATTGAATGACCATTACCAACAATAATACCACGATTTTTTCTCAAATTAAAATAAGACGAGAGAGTACATGAGTCGGATGTCATATGAGAAGTGGCTCCGGTGTCCATGTACCAATTTGAATCCCGAAAATTTAATCGAAGTGTGTACATTGCAGCTTCAATATCTATTGAAGTTGGGCCCGCAACATGATGGGTATGTGGAGGTCGAGGTCCAAGCACACTCGTTTGTTGCCCCGACCCAGAATTGGGTCTCGGATACACCTGCTGGACTAGAAAACTGGGCCTGTTAGTGTTGGGTAATTGGGGCCAGTTTCTCGGGTAGGCTGTCGGCGGATAATATGGGACATTGGGCCAAGGGCTACTGGCCCAGCTCCACGGACATGGACCCCAGGGCTGAGTCTAGTTGGCTTATGGCCCATTGCCCCAAGGCCTATAGTTATCGGTCCGGTTGACACCCCCGTTATTGCCACCTCGGTTTCCGCCATAGTTTTTACCATTATTTTTTTGACTTTGACCTTTTTTTTCTCCACCGTTGTTGCGGTTTTGGCCCAAATTCTCTGAGAATGAGTGAGAAGTGTCTGACGTGGTCATCAGGAAGACAAGATTTGCAGAGTAACCACCTTCTTAGCTAAGTCGACTTCTTTCAACATAAGCATGGAACGGGCTTGATATAATTGTGGTAGAGGATCACTTTGACGAATGAGAGTTCCAACACCACTATAGGCCTCGGATAGGCCTACAACCATTTGAAGAACAAGTCGATCATTGGTGACGGGCGCACCAATATTGCAGAGTTGATCCGTCAATTCCTTCAGCCTTTTACAATATAGGCTGAGACGTTAGGAAAATCCTCTATGTTAACATGAGAAAAATCTTGCTCAAGAGTAACATCACGGGAGTTTTTTTTATCTTGGAATATGTCACGCATCCTATTCCAAGTTTCCATCGTCGTAGCGTCGGGTTCAAGAATTGTTTGCAAGAAGTCCGTAGAGATAGTGGAATAAATCCACTGCAAGAACGGTAGCATCAAGAGTTGTTCATAACACCGTGTCAACTTCTGGGGCATGCTTCTTTCCTGTGGCTGAGGGGATGATATGATGAAGAACTTGATGCGAGATTGTGTGAATATTGAATAACACAACCCACGTCGCATATTGAACGTTTTCCATCTCAAGAACAATAGGGATGTGGTTCTTGATGTTGGAAACTGTGAGGGCTGGATGAAACATGTTCTTTGATGTAGACATAACGAAAGAACAATAGGTGAATTAGGGAAGTAGAAGAAATTTGGGAAGAGATGAAGGGACAGGGCTCGAAACCCGAGGCAATAATTCTCAGAAATCGAGCCGAGAGGCAGCGGAGAAAAAAAGTGTAGGTGTTGTGAAACCTAGACTTCTGATACCATGAAAAAGAAATTCCTTGATTATTTTCATTAATGAATGAGTATATATACAATTTACAATTTCCATAATATGAAAAATCTTATTCCTATTCTATTCTCAAAATCCTATTCTATTTGTACAAGAATTCTATAATTATGGTAAGTATACAATGCTAATTAAATACAAAAATATTACTTAAAATATAACTCCCAAACCGTGATATACACGATTATGTATAATGTGTATATCATGGTTCCAATGATGGTAACTTCTTGTTATAGCGTGATATATATGATATACATAACCGTGTATATCACGGTATGTTTTCAGTTTTTGGATCGGTTATTGATACAGTTTTCTATTCTTTATGATTTATTTTACAAGCCAGTGTTTGATTGAAAAAATTGAAGATGGACTCAAGATTAGCTCGTGAAAGATCCAACTTAGTAAAGGTCCAAGTTCACATTGCTCAAGCCCAAGTGCTATTATATTTATTTTCCGTTAAACTTTGGGAGAACAGAGGATTTTGACAAATTCACTTGACCCAAAAGCAAAGTTGGACCTCATCTAGATGGAGTACGTCTCTTAATAAGAAAATTAAAACCTTATATATGTTAATTGTATCTGGATAAAGAACTAACAAGGAAGCATCACGCAGGTGAACAAGAAATTAGAAATATGATAATAAGTGAAACTTTCCACATTTATTTATATCTTGTTACTCCAATTTGTTGTATCCTTGATATATTTCGACAACATGTACTTTTCTTCTGAACCGAGGGTCTATCGGAAACAATATATCCACCTCACATAAGTAAAAGTAAGATCTACGTACATCTACCCTCTCCAGACTCCATCTTGTGGGACCACACGGGGTTTGTTGTATGTGTAGATAATAAGTGAAACAAAAATTTATCTTATAAGCTGAGAGATGCTATTGAAACAAGCTATATAAAAGAGCACACTGAGAGGAAGAGACTTAGAAAAAGGAGCAAATATATTGTCATTATTTAGAAAAAGGAGCAATACATTATCATTATTTAATTATTATTGTTGTTGTTGTAGTAATTGTTGTTAAAGTAAACCATAGTTTCACTTTGAGCAATTATTGTAATTCAGTTATTATTGTTGTTCTATAGGTTATTGGTTTGAGTTGTGGTAATAGCCACTAAAGCTTGCATTATGGTAGGTTATCTATATCACACCTCATGAGGTGTGGCTTTTTCCCGAACCCTGCTAACGTGGGATGCTTTGTGCACCGGACTGACCTTTTTTCTTATTATTGTTATTTTAGTAGTTGCTTTCAAAAGTAAATGACCGTTCACTTAGCCGTGAAGGGAAATGTATGCAATTTTTTGTTAACCGTTGAAAAAAGAGGGAACTAGAAGGGCATAAGAAGTTCAATTTGATGAAAGGAAATCCAGTTAAAAACAAAAGAGGAGATCAAGGAGAAAACAAGACGAGCACTTGCGAGAGAACTATTGGCATATTTAAAACTAACTTGGTGCTCACTTCTTGCTCTGAACTTAAGTCTTTCTTGGAGCTTCTTCCGAAGAGGTAGATTGAGTTTATACTTTCAATTAGTGAACGTGCCCCGTCAATCTTCGCAAAAGAAGAATGAATGCAGTAATTGCTAGGAAAGCTTGAATAACCAAAGACTAAAAAGTGGAATTTGGAAAGCTTATAATAAAATTGATATGTCCCTGTCTCACAAAAATGGCAATAAAATAAAAATGTAGTACTATTAAACATGAATGGAGACGTCCTTAGGGGCCCTGTAGAAAAGGCAATCATGTATTTAATGGGAATAGATGTTCTATTTGATCATATTGCTCATGTAGAGAATTAAGAAAATAACAAGGAGCGCTCCAATTCTTTCATTGTTTCAGACATATAGTTTTAGCTAGAATTGGTGCTAACGAGATAGGTAGGAGTAGATAACATATCAAATCCATTGAACTTGGTTCCTACACATTTTGAGTATGCACCCATGTTATAGAACACTATCAAATCATCCAACTGAAGCTCCGGCAGTTTTATGTCAACGGCTACTGCATCAAGGGAGTCACAGCTTGGTCCATAAATGGTCGATTCACATATTTGACAAGATTCTTCTGATGCCTTCACTGAAAGTGGCTTGATACCTACAAAGCAACTGTTATAAAGTGTTGGCCTGAATGATCCATAAACTCCTTCATCGATCCAATACTCTACTTTCTCTCCTCTAACTCTTTTACCAATCACATGCGTGACTAACGTAAAAGTTGTTTCAGGAAAGAATCTCCCTGGCTCCGCAATTATTGTTAAATTAGGCTCAGGGAAATAATCTTGGACTGCTTCATTTACTACAGTAGCTATCTCCTCGAATAATTGGGTAGATCTAAATCCCCCACCAATGTTTAAGATTTGCATTTTCGGAATTCCAAGATAATCAGTGACATCAAACACGGTCCTGGCACGTGCAATCGCCTCACGATAAATGCTGGGATCTTGCACTATAGATCCCACGTGAAATGAAACGCCTACAACTTTAATGCCAACCACATTACAAGCATAATGCAGGAGCGGCTCAATTTCTTCGGGCAACACGCCAAATTTTTTCCCAAGGGGTCGTAACGAGCCACTATCACTAGGGGCTTTAATTCGGAGCAACAGATGGCATTGTGGGTGCCATTTTTTTATCTTGTCAACTTCGAGTTTGGAATCGAAAGTTGTGAGATTAACTCCGACTGAGGCTGCATGCTTGATGTGGGAAATAGCCTTGCAGGGGTTAGCAAAAATGATTTGGTTTGAGCTAATTCCGAGACTTAAGACGGTGTCTATCTCGAGTAGGCTAGCACAATCAAAATTAGCGCCCAAGTTGGCTAGTTTGGTAAGAAGTGCAGGTTCACTGTTGCACTTGACAGCATAGAAAGGTTTTACATTTGGAAAAGAATTGTTCCATTTGTTCATAAGCCTTTCAATTGTGGCCAAATCCAGTAAATAAAATGGCTGGCTAGCTTCATGGTTCTCTGCAATTAAACGGATTAAATCCGTCATCCCATCTTTTGCTATTTTGTGCACACGATTTTTACCAAAATCTGAGGACATCATGATCAAGAAATATAAGAGAAAAGGAAGCTTATTAGCAGAAAATATGAAGTAGAATTTATAAGAGCACTAGAAGAAAGCTAGAGTTTTTTGTTGCTGTTTCTATGCATGGCTCCTCCATCACCATTATATAGAATGCCAATGCCTAAAATGCCTAATATATTGTTTGTTTGTTTTTTTTTGTTGACAAAGGAACCGCAGCCGCTGTTCTTTCGAGTGCGCACAGGGTAAACCCCGGACTGACGCAATAGCCTGCAAACCACGTCAGCCAGTTAAACCACACTTGGCAAGCCAGGTGTGACAGACTCCCCCCAAGAGGCGAAGGCAGGCCAGGCGTTACCCTGGGGTTTCGAACTTGTGACCAAGCTCTCCCACACCACCCAATGAGGATACCCTCTGCCTTCAATATCAACTGGTCTATGGCTTCGGATGCCTAATATATTGTTTTAATACTATAAGAAACTGTTAGATAATTATGGAAATAATAGTGTATTTCCATAAATAAATTTAGTATATTCTTAAGATTATATGGATGTATATATGATTGTATTAATTAATGAGAAAGGTATGGAAAATATTTCTTTCATGGTATTCCTTTCTATACACATTTGAGGGTTTTCGGGTGTTTGTGATATCCCTTGTTTCCTTCCACAATCATAAAAAACTTCAAGCTCATTCCACTTATTGTGTTTTTTTGGGATACCCACAAAATCAGAGAGACTATAAGTGTTATGATATATATGTCTAATAGGAAAATTATCATCTCTCGTCACGTTGTTTTCAATGAATCCACATTTCCCTTTGCTAAATCTCATGTGACGTCCCCGCCTACATACAAATTTTTGGACGTAGGTCTACATCCATTTTTCAATTACCATCTAAATGGTCCATCTCAACAATCCCAATTCATTTTTTTCCCGACTGGACCAACCCAAAATGTGACACAAAATGCTACGTCCCAACAACAAAATGAAACTGGGCCAGTCCGAGTCAGGGAGCCCACTGCTCCCTCCTCCTTGGTCTCGGCCCAGTCCATTTTTCGAAACCGGGTGGCCAAAATGAGGGAGCCCACTACTCCCTCATCCAATTCACCAAACAATCCCATTCCACCAGCCCACACCATGAGTCCCTCTCGGACCCGTCCAAATACCGAGAGCCAACAACCCCCGCCATCTATCTCGGTCCCACCTCGAACCATATTTAATTTGTACCATGCATGGTATATTTTTGCCCAAGCGTCATTTTTGCCCAAGCGTCATTTTTGCCTAACATATTCGATACAACCATCACCAATTTCAAATTGATGCTCTTATTAAAAATAAGACGTGGGAGTTAGTGACTCATCCATCTAATGTGTTCTGTCATAAAAATAATTCTAATGGCCCTTTTGCAAAACACAAAACTCGTCTTGTTGGTGATGGCAGGTCTCAACAGGTTGACATGAATTGCGGTGAAGCATTCAGCCTGGTAGTTAAACCAACAACTATCAGGAATGTTCTCAGTCTGGCTCTGTCCAAATTATGTTCCATTCATCAATTGGACGTCAATAATGATTTTCTACATGGTCACATATAAGAAATATTTTACATGCATCAGTCTTTGGGTTTCCGAGATCCTACTCATCCAGATTATGTTTGTTTGTTGAAAATATATTTATATGGTTTGAAACAGGCCCATGGCCTGGTATAACAATTTTTCAGGGTTTGTCTCCACACTGGGGTTCTCACACAATAAGTTCGATCATTCTTTGTTTATTTATAAAAAGGAAAATGACATGGCATATATTCAACTATGTGGATGACATCATTCTTACAATGTCATCTGAGTCACTTCGTCAGTCTATTATGTCCTTTCTTGCTTCAGAATTTGCTATGAAGGATTTGGGCTATTTAAACTATTTTTTGGCATTAATGTAACTCAATATTCAAGTGGTTTGTTTCTCTGTCAAAAGAAATATGTTGAGGAGATCATTAACAAAGCCAATATGTCCTCTTGCAAACCGTCACACATTCTGATTGATACAAAGGCAAAATTGAGTAGCTCTGCAGGTACTCCCTACAATTAGAGATGGCAGTAGATTCTGGACCCGGTCCGGATCCGGTGGATCCAGATCTGTTTTATAGGATATGGATCTTCAAAATTTGGACCCGATGGATCTGGACCGGACCCGAATCCATTTTTGATGGATCAGATCTGGATCTGGATCTGGATCTTGTATTTGAGATTCGTTGATCCATTTTTTATTAAATATATCCATAACATAGAACTAACTTCTAACCATTTAGCCTACTTGATGATAAAAAAAATTGCAAGAAAATACTTTTCTTTGTTGGGTGAATAACACTATTTTAAAAGATTACTTTTCGTTTAAAACATAGACATTGCCCAAGAAGACTATGAATGCATAGGCTTGGCTGCATTTCGTTACTTTTATTTCATTTGAGGTTGTTGTGTGTGTTTCGGGTTCAAATTATTGCTTTATTAAATTAATTTTTTTTGTTTAAGGAAACACTTTCTTATTACAAGGAATTGATTCAATATTTGTAAACCACTGACATGTTTTTCATTTACTAACTTGATCAAGTATTTTGTTTTCTTAAAATGTCACTTGACGCCACACCTTTATGGTGTCATGTTTATGTAGGCTGATTGAATGAATTCAAGCATTTTTTTTCAATCAAATTGGGTTTCATTTTGTCAAAAAAGTTTCAACATGTGGGTATATTATTCAAGTCAAAAAAATTTACATGTGGATCCGGATCCGATCCGTGGACCAGGTGGATCTGATTTTTATGGACCCGATGGATCTAGTTCCATGTATGAAAACGGATCTGGATCTGGATCTAGTAGGATCCGGTCCAGATCTGGTCCGTTGTCATCCCTACCTACAGTGATCTAACACATTACCGCAGCTTAGCAGGGGCATTGCAGTATCTCACCTTCACAAGACCTGATATCTCCTATGCAGTTCAACATGTCTGTTTACATATGTATAACCCGAAGGAATAGCATATGGGGGCTCTCAAACAAATTATGTGGTATGTTAAGGATACTCTCGATTTTGGGTTACATTTATATAAGTCCATATTTCTAGCCTCACATCTTATACAAATGTTGATTGGGGTGGCTGCCCGGATACACGGCGTTTCACCTCTGATTATTGTGTGTTTTCAGGAGACAACATCATTTCATGGACGTTGAAACGCCAACCGACACTATCTCGGTCGAGTGCTGAAGCAGAATATCAAGTGGTAGCCAACGTGGTCTCTGAATCATGTTAGCTCTGTGATCTTCTTTTGGAACTTCATTGTCCGATCGAAAACGCAACAGTGGTTTATTGTGATAATGTGAATGTGATATTTATCAAGTAATCCTGTCCAGAATCAATGCACAAAACACATAGAAATGGATATATTGTTTGTCCGTAAAAAGGTTGCTCGTGGACAAGTCCGTGTTCTCCATGTACCGTCCCGTTATAAGATTGTATATATTTTCACGAAAGGTCTTCCCCTCGTACTTTTTGATGATTTCAGGGACAGTCTCAGCATACGAGACCTTATGCTAAGATTGAGGGGGGACTGTTAGATAATTATGGAAATAATCACTATTATTTTCATAATTCAATCATATCATAGTCATGTAATTAGAATTCCATAATCAATTCATATCATAATCATGTAATTAGGATGTAGATAAATTTAGTATATTCTTAGAATCCTATGAATGTATATATGATTGTATTGATTAACTGAGCTACGTCCATGCGGACAAATGAGTCTCTATTTCTCATTTGGAAAGAAGTGTCCCCATTTCCCTTTTTCTCACGGGAAACCCGCAACCGTTACTTTTTTATAAGTGTGCACTGGGTAAAACCTTCGGACTGACGCAATAGCCAGGTAAACACTTGGTAAATCATGTGTGACAGACTCAACCAAAAAGGTGTTGGCAGGGGAAATCAAACTCTTTCGATCTCGCGCTCTCCTACTCCACCAACTTGACTATTGTTGTGGGTTATGAGAGCAATTACTATATGTATCCAGACATACATGTGCACTTTCTTCATGTCTTATTAATATTTGCTGTCATTGATTTTATCTCTCTTTTTGTCGGTGGAGTTACGTGTTTCCTTTACCACCTTTTCTCCATATATATATATATATATATATATATATAACAATGCTAAACGTTTCGAATATGAAGTGTTTGATCTGATAAAATTTCTATTTAGGAAAGGAAATGCTCCCTATAACAAAAACAATTTAGTGTAACCCTCACATGTAGAGTTTAGGTAAGTTAATATGTACGCGGACGTTATTCCTACCTTGAAAAGATAGTGAGGTTATTTCGATAGAACTCATGACCTCAACTCAAAAAACTATGAAAAAGAGGTAGTAACAATAAATAAAAATAACATCAAGATAATAAGATAGTCGATGCTAAAGAAATAATATGTAGTAATAAAAATCTAAAATCAAGGAAATACAATAATAATAATAATAATAATAATAATAATAATCCGGGTAAAGAAAGAAATATAGGACATATAATTAAGCTAGGTATGTATAATATACTGAAAGCACTTTTAATATTTGTAGGTCAAATACTTTCTCCGTTCACTTTTACTTATCAATAATGAATTTTACATGCTCCTTAAGAAATAATAAATGAAGTGTATATTTTATCATAATACTCATATTAATTAATGTATATATAGTCTTAATGAGAATTAGAAAATGATTTTGAAATGAGTAATTAATGATATGAGTAAAATAGGAAAAGTAAATAATTTTCACATGACATATTTAAGACCACAAGATTAAAGGTCATTTTCGTACATTCAACACATCTTTAATTTAAGACCACAAAATTTAAAAACAAATCTCTACTTTCTTAAACTTTATTTATATCAAGTCAAAATCAGATAATTTTTTTGAAACGGAGGGAGTATGTCATTCTTATAAAAGAGTGTTTTATGATGGATTATTATATTACAAATATCGTTTGAACGATCTGATTGTAGTTCATAGTTAATTTGTTTGACCTAACATCATCGTAGATGCGCGATGTGAGTGATTGACACTAGGCCTACTGCGTGGACAAGAAATGGATGGATGATTCATGTGTTTTTGTTCCTACGTGCCCAGGCTTCCATCTCAATTTATGTGCCATATTTTATTAAAATATATTTCAAATAGAATATCATATTTTATTATCTAAAAATAATCTAACTCTCAACTACTTATTTTATATTGAGATAAATTATAGCCATATAAATGTTTGTAGCTATTTTTAGAATATAAGTCTCAAAAGTTTTTTATTCTTTTTTAAATTTTGTATTGAATTTATACCGCCGATCATATAAATTGGAACAGATGAAGTAATTAGTAAAGCATGCATAAAGATGGCACTCATGAACCTTTTTCCTCCTAGGTATTTTTTTCATTTTTCCTTTGATTTCGTCTAGAAAAAAGGATGGCATTGCATTCATGTCCTTTGTTTCTTTCCTTCATTCACTCCAAACAATTCATGTGATATAAGTCCCACGAAAGGTTTCTAAAATTAAGCAACTGAATTCATTAGTCCCATGCATGTAGCTACATGTATTAGTGCATGCAGAATATTTTTATGGTTTTACCACAATAGGAGGCAAATGAAACTTTCTTTATAGATACCTCCATGCACACACTAAGCATGTTTAAGATTTTACCATCTTTTGAGAAATAAAAGGGGGGGAAACGAGAAGGATTTAAGTTATACATTATGATAATGTAACTGATAATTAATAGGCATTGCCAGAATTCGGAATAAATCATTTACACATATTAAGTGACTTTCTTAATAGTCACACCCTTGATTGACATATATATTTACACTATCAATATACTTTAATTTATTGTAATAGGTGACTCTGTCTTGTTTTTCAGGTGTATTAATCCCACTTGTTATGGACGGCTACAAGTAGCTATATGTATCATCGGCGATTTGATTGTATAAAAATATTTTTATAAAAGAAAACTAATTTAAAAAAAAAATGGATATTCCTGTCTGATCAGCTCATTGCCAGCAGAAAACTTCTCAATATCAATGACCAATTTTTTAAGTTAGAAACTTGGAATGCTTTGAAAAAACACGAAAAGAAAATAGAAAAAAAAAACTCTCCCTTGATTCCCTTCTACTGTTGTTAAACTTAAATGAAGCCACTTATCTACCAAGTGAAAATATGTCACAAAGTGCAATTCAAACCTAAATGCCTGGCAATTTTAGTAGTATGTAATAATTGATCATCAGTACAAGAATATTATTAACATTCAATTGAACAGGACATATACTACAATTTTCTAACTTTGAAGATTTTCCTTTTGTTTCATTGACATTTAGGAACATGTTAAGATTTTTGGATCATTCAACTAGACGGTACAATTTCACCACAGCATAAACAATGATTGAAGCAGAAACACATAGGCAAAGCCAATAACAAGCATGTTGTGCGATCTCTGTTCTTGAAGTCTCGAGCTGCTTCTCTTCTTCTTTTTGTTCTTTTTCTTGGGGTGCAATCCTGTTTTGAACCAAGATCAAGATAAGCATAAAAATCAACTCCATTTCTTGTATTGAAAATCACATTCTAGGTAGCAGAGACGAATTCATAATTTAAACTTAATGTTGTCGATCTTTAAAGTTTTTAGCATTAAACATATCGTACTTTTGAAATTATGAGTTCAAAATTTAATATTTTTGAAAGTTTTGCAGTTTTTCACATATATATATAGTCAAATCTCTCTATACTGCGTCGATTGTGTGGATATTTTTTGTTGCTATAGTGAAATATTGTTATAGAGAACATAATATAATATAATATAATATAATATAATATAATATAATATAATATAATATAATATAATATAATATAATATAATATAATATAATATAATATAATATAATATAATATAATATAATATAATATAATATAATATAATATAATATAATATAATATAATATAATATAATATAATATAATATAATATAATATAATATAATATAATATAATATAATATAATATAATATAATATAATATAATATAATATAATATAATATAATATAATATAATATAATATAATATAATATAATATAATATAATATAATATAATATAATATAATATAATATAATATAATATGAAAAATCAGTTCCAAAATAAACTAGGTTGTTATAGTGCAATGTTGTTATAGATGATTATAAATAGAGAGGTCTGATTGTATATGTTTTGTGTCAAAATAGTGTTTCAGTTGAACCCGTTATTTATAGGTTGCATCCACCTCTGGTAGGTAGGGAAGAAAGATTAACGGTTAGGTGGCGACTGGAACTTACGTTGGTAATGGCAGAAGTTTTGCTACTGCTGCAGGAACAGATAGTGGTAGTTTTGGTTCTTGGGATTGAGTTGTGTCCAATGTTGCAAGCGGCAAGGGCTCTTCATGTGGGATCGGAACGTTACTGGCCTGTGAAAATTCAATAATAGCATAGTCAATGCATTTTTCTTGTTCCATTTTGAGGAATTTAGTAAATGTAATCAACATATATAACTTGCCAATTTCCTGAAGAGAGGATTGTAAAACATCTCCAAATATCTTTGTTTGGCCTGCTTTTGCCCGACGTTGAATTGTCTCCAGAATCCGTAAATTGATCCCATGTTCAATACTTTGTTCGCGTAAATCTTCCACGTATAACTGCATCGAAGCAGGATTTAAAACCATAGAAAAGATAAGATTATAAGCATTTGTATCTTTTTTAATTTGGAACTAGTTTATTACCATTCTTCAATGCGCTTAAGACCTCCTCCTGATATCCTGTTCCAATATTTAGAATCAACCTTGCACTTCTCAAAAAAATCAGCTATTTTCTTGCTCGACTCATCTACATTGTAAGGATCAATATGGAAGCCTGAGACCCCATCGACAATGATTTCTGCAGGTCCGCCTTGATTGGTAGCAAATGTAGGCAATCCACAGTTCATTGCTTCAATAACAGTTAGTCCAAAAGCTTCGTATAAAGCTGGTTGAACGAAAGCTCCCTTAGTGTCAGCAATAGTCCTATATAGCTCACTGTTTCTATACTTATCCGTTTGAGCTGCTATCCATCTCATCTGTCCCTTGAGCTTGTATTTGTCAATCAATTCATGCATCTTCTTGATTTCAGCTGCTTCCTCTCGGTCTTTTGATTTTGATGGATCGAAGAATCCCCCAACGATAACTAGGTTCACCAAGTTTTGCAACTTCTTATTCTTCCCGTACCACTCAGTCAACCCTGTTAAATTCTTCACTGTATCAAATCTCGCCATTGAAAATATAATCGGTTTTTTCTTATCTGCAAGAAATCCACTGTTCCACAAAGATATCTTAGATAATTACCAAACATCCTGTAAAAGCAATGCTTTTGGTATAGGCTTACATGTGCTCATTGTTTTCCTCATTACTGTAAAGTAATTCCTCAATAGCAGGACGAAATTTAACGAATCGTTTCTCTTTCTCAGTGAAGGGGAAATAGGCAGACTGTTCAGCCCCAGGAGCAGCAATGTTGAACTTTGGATCAAAGACATTGATACCTGAAACAACTCTATAAAGCCCTGGCATTGTAAATGCTGTGTGGCTTTCATATTGTCCAGGTCTTGTCTCGCTGAAATAGGAAAGTGACGGCTTTTAGTGTTGCCCGATGCAGTATAATCTTTAAGTTGCCTAAAATTACAGAAAGAGAAGACAGTGCTAACCTTCCAGCAATTTCTTGATATGTGCTGGTAATGATAAAATCAGCAGCATTCATTGCCAATAAATCAGCAGTAAATTGGCAAGAAAAGTGGTACTTGGGATCAAAGTGCTTCAACTTGACATCGGAATCTTCATACTTCGTTTTCTCTAATGCATGGGCAATGGTACCCTAATATTTTATCATCGCATAAGATTTTTCCGTTAAATTATCAAGAAAATAATGCAGCAAAAGTGGTTAAACAAATGATCAGATGTGTAACCTGAGTAACTCCAAGCTTGTTGGCCAATAGAGATGCCACTAAGTTTCCATCAGTGTAATTCCCAATAATGAGGTCCGGTTTACCTTCCATGAGCTCAAGTATCTTAGCAGTAGCATCCTGATGATATATATGTGTGTGTGTGTGTGTGTGTGACAAATCAAACTGATTAGCTCGAAAAAATAATAAAACATATGGATAGGTGAAAAGTTTTGCTAGAACCCTTGCCTTGGCATAGTTCTCCAAGTAAGGATATATATCAAACCGAGAAACCCACTGGCACAGAACTCCTTTCTCAGTCCTGAATGGGATTCTCAGGATGTGAGAATGAGATGAGTTTAGTATAGGCTCCATCTCCTGATTGCATGTTGTCCCTCGAGCATCTGGTATGAGGCGAGTGACCTGCACAAAAGATCTCGATCATCTTAATCCCCTCTCTAATCTTCAATTCTTTGGCTAAGCAAATCTTTGCACAACTTACCACAAGAATCTTGGGCTTCATGTTTAAGCCTTGCTGTTTAATTCTTCGTAACATTTCCTCCTCTAAAGCTCTTACTTGATCCAGAATATAAACAACCTGTTAAATACAAATGTTATTTCAACAATGCAAGTGTCGCTTATAGGTATTTTAGGGGAAAGGAGATCAATTGATGTGTATATATACCTGGCCTCCAGTATCGGGCAAACCAAGAACATCCGCTTGGCCAAAGTAACCATGAATGGAGAAGATAACAATGTTTAATGTAGTAGGAAGCCTGCTGAAAAAGGATTCCATATTTATGGGATCCGGAGCTTGGAGTATCTCGGAAAGCAGTCTCATTGTCTCTCTTACTCTTCCTGCATTTTCACCCCATCCTTTCTCAAAGCCCCATTCTTTCAGCCTAAGAGTTTTCATAAACAAGTCACAATCATAAAGAACTTATGAAAAGGCAGCATATTCTTGGTATATTGCGTATGATAAGGGAAGAATATTAGAAACTTACTTATGCTCGAAGTCCTTATACGGTGTCTCTTTGTGGAATGAAGATACAAAAACTTCAGCTACTATCAGTGCTGCTTGAAGCTTCGAGATGCCATTCAGATTCTCATTGATCATTAGATTCTGCAAAGTTTCAACGTTTAAAAAGGATTCTTTTTACATCTCGTTATATCATTCTTCAAGAAGGAAGAAAGTTTAACTTTCCATTTTCATACCTCTCCTTGATGATTAAGAGCTAATAAGTAATCAAGCAAAGGCAGGGTATCCTCTGGTTTTCCGCCAATATTTGAAGATAAAACTTTCGAGATGAAGTTGAGCCCATTTCCGACAGAAGAAGAAAGGGCTAACCGAGGATTAGAGTAGTCAAAAGCACCAAAATCTACTTCCAGTGCATTGTCATCCTTTGCCCTGCTTACACGTTCAACCATCAAACATAATCTTGAATGCTACAAAATTGTGTCTTTACAATGATACAATCTCCCACTCACCAGTCCTCATCAAAGATCATCTCTTTGAATTTGAGATATTCCTTGGCTGAAACGGCTTCAACGGAAAGATTTTCAGCGTTAACTTTGACATAATCCCAGCAGCCAGGATTGTGCCTTACTGCAAAAGCAACATAAGGTGGCACAACAGATGCCTCCTGAACATTTTAAAGAAAATCTTTAGGCCTTGCAATCAATCCTTTCTTTTATATTTTTCAGTTATATTGGTAAAGGGTGCTGACCTGTGTGGAACTCAGAATTTGTCCAAGTGAACCCTCCAAGACCTTGGTTCTTTCTGCCTTGTCTTCAATAGTATTTTCTATATCTTCCATTAAATTTTTCAACTTCATCAGCCTCCTTCCCGTAGCAATGAACCTTTCGCATCCAATTATGAAGCCAAAAATAACAAACTAGTTAGCATTTTGCATAGGAAATTTCACATAAATGCATAGAGGGGGGGAAAAGAACGAGAAGGGTGTTCACCTAGAGAAGCATCTCTTCATATGATATCGGCTTTGTTTCAAAGCATCAGGCATGCTATCAGCAGTTGCAATAGCCATTGTAATTACGAGTTCAACGAAGAAAGTAGGTTGAAACTTGCAGTTAGGACGCTCGGTGCTTGGTGACAAATGATGGTGCAATGCTTTATATAAGGAATGGTTGAATGAAATGAGAAAGTATAAGCACGTGAAAAGGGAATATGATATCAGCCAATGAGGCAGTGTAGAAGCAAAGATAAAGAAATTCCATGGTGCCTAGTTTGTTCCAAGGTGGCAAGAAGCAGAAGAAGAATGATGGAGAAAAAGTAAAGAATTCCCTTTTTGTTTGCCATCAAATCTTTGGTATGTGATTTGCCTTTCCCTACAGACCTTCATTTTTCAAGTGCTTCCAATATTCTGTTTTTTGTCAGACTTGTCGTTGCTGAGATTTATTCTTTTCTTCCTTAGTTTACATTCAAAATTTTGCCTGCCCTTCCCTTCCCTTCCCTTCCCTTTCACGCAGTTACCTTGTGCATGCTATATCCAAAGTCTAATTTGAGTCTAGAGTACTGATATTTAAAATTCATAAATAAGCCAGATAACTGTTATTAAAGTAGCAGTTATAAATGGTTCCTTAATTTATCAACTACGAAGGAACCCATCACGGAAAGAACACTTTTAAGCCATAAAAAAGGGCATCACGGTGCACTAAGCTCTTGCTATGCACGAAATTCGAAAAAAAAGCCGAACAACAAGAGTCTATTATACGCAGTCTTAACTTGCATTTCTGCAAGAGTCTGTATAGAATAGCCAAAAACAGCATCTGTTGGATCATCCGTCCATGATTTGACCAAAATCATACACTGTCCGAGACAATGATCAACATCCTTAATTTCTCAAATTTATGATGATAAATTTAGAAGTTTTGGAGTAACAGTCGCACAAATTAGAAAGGAACATCATCGCAGAGCTTATACATTGGGAACATAAAAATGACATAATATTAGAAGCAGCTAATAAAAACATTGAAATTTTTAGTCATTTGATACATGAATGCAAGACCCAACACGGGACAATCACTAAACAAAAACTAGATTCATTTTCATCATCAGATGGAGCAGTTGGGAACTCCTAATGATTTTTCAACCTATTATACCAATCTGGGGGAGGACAGCGTAAAATCACAAACATAAAATAGTTCTCTGGCATCAATTGTCAAATACTAGGGCAAGCCAAGCCAGTTAGAAATACGATTTAACAGCAACAACCAAATGCCAATCACAGGCATAATAAGCCATAATAACAGAGTAAAGAAAAACACTAAAGCGTGCACATGTCTACTGAAGTCTTTAATGCATAGCCTGTTAAGACTAGCAATAGAACATAACCCTCTTCACGTTATCCTTGAGAGCAGGAAGAGGTCTAACAGCAGCACCAGCACCTGCACCTGGTGCTCGTGTGTTCCTTCCAGCAGCTCCTGCTAGACCCCCTCGTCCACCAGGAGCTCCACTTGTTACTGAATCACTGTCAGATGTCTCGGGCTCCATATAGAATCGAGCACGGAAAGCTGCCAAATGTGCATAATAGGCCGGGGGAACTGCAAGAGCAAAAAAACTTATGTTCAATAACATATAAGATGAACGAACCATTGCTAGAAGAAGTAAATAGAAGAGGAGAGACTACAAATAAGTTGACTAAATGCGAAGAAAGTCATAAACAAGTGATATGGGCATACCAATGGAGACAGAACGTGTGCACCTTGCATATCTAAAAAGAGGAACATTAAGACAGTCAGCGTGAGTTGAGTCGAAAATTTTCCAGAACAATCCTGGTAAATTCAGAAGTACACTTACGTATAGCAGAGGTTGTTGGTCAAAGACTGCAAGGAATCAGCTGAAAACTTGTTCTCGTCCCATAGAACATGGTAATGAGCTGGACGGCTCGTACCCTACAGTATCACAACATCTATTAATATTACAGTTCTGTCTTGATTTGAATGCCATTATAGTTTTACATTAAAGCAATCTTTCACCTGTATGCCAGCATGGCTACAAAGATAGAAATCGAACTCTGTCGGGTGGCATATCTTCGAATCCACAACAGTACCTGTACAGTTACGTTTTGAACATAAGATTCAGGAATTACTTATAAGATGTCCAAAGTAGACGACGTTAGATCAACACTTACCAGGTAAAATGTTCCCGCTCCTGTCAACTGCATTTCTGTCACGGTGGTTATTGGCAAAAAGCCTAGTATGATGTCGTTTCTGAACCACAACAAATGTAACTGGGGGTTGATAATTTGGCTCCAACGATGCACATGCCTGACATTAGCTCAAGTCAGTTCAATACTTCTCATGAATGTAAGTACAGAAAAACAAAATGAGCAGATTACATATATTCCAGAACTAATAGTAGCATAAATAACAAAAAAGAAAGGAACACACCTTGCGGATTGCATCAAGTTCGTAAAGAAGAACTTGATAAAACTGTCCTTCACTAACACCATCCCTGAAGGAGAAAGTATTTTATTAAAGCCAAAGGAGGAAAGTATTTCATATTGCAAATGTCACAGCATTATTTCGCCATACCTGTAGAAAATGATTCTCTGAGGCTTTTGTCCAGTAGCCTTTCGGAAGGAGATAAGTAAGTCCCTGAAACATAAATAGGAAAAGTTAGGATACCATAATAAGAAAAGTTTGATCCTCTATCAGAAACCAACAGCTAAAACTAAAGTAAGTACACACAGAAGTACTAGAAAAAAAGGAAGCAACAAAGTTATCATACTTAATCATGCCGCCAGCCACTGTCCCTTTAACCGGATCTTGCCTAGTCGTGTACAGATCCTGAATAAGCTCTTGTCGATGAGCTTGAGCAGAAACTAGACCGGCATATTTTGTAATCTCTGGCCAATCTTGGGAAGCAACCACCTGAAAAGACAAATTATTTCATATTTCCTCACCTCAAAGATAAAGATGTGGCTAATGAACCAAATAACAAAGTGCTCAACCATCTTACCGCAGCAATGGATGGGCTAGAGTCCTCCCCGGGGTGGGGGTGGGTGACATCTGCACCAAATATGATTGTAGGCCGGTCGGTGACAAGGGGAATTCGCCTAGATATTGCATCAACAAGCACAGTGTTTCTTCCTCCCACCTTCACATTGATTTTCAGTGCCACATTGGCTAGATACTGTTTGCTCATCTTAAATACATGTTTTGTCAAACAACACTGTGAGACAACTCCAAGATCAGTCTCACAAATCCGTTTCAGATCACCTGGTCAAGAAAACAAAATTTTAGCCACCGCATATTCCAAAATTCTGCTATAGATCACAAGAAGTTTCATCTATACCATAAAGAGAGCCATTATTGTCTGGCAAGATAACAACCAAAAGATCAAGCTCTTTTCCATGCTTTGTCATAGCATCATGAACTCGTGTTTTCAAGACTATTTCAACCTGATCAGGACGTGCACTCGAAGGTGGCAGAACAGGATTTGGATTGAAGATCTAAAGAAACAAGATAAGATAATAAGGTCGAATATAGAGTTGAAAGAACAACTTATGACAGTAAAGAAAACTGCAAAATGCTTATTTACCATGCCGGATATTGAGCACATTTGTGCAAGCTCATAACAAAACTCATGTGCAACACTGTCTTGCACATTGCGGGAAAAGTTTATGCAGATCCAACTGTTAACTGTTCCTCCGTTTACCATTTTCTGTCAATAGTAAGAGATACAGTGTTAGTCTTAGCTGAGCAAAAATCAACAGCCATACAACAGTCTCACGATAAATGCCAGGATGGTCTGTACTAAAAATGCACCTCCAAGGTTTTCATTGAATCAAAATAATAAAGCAAATGCAAAGCAGGCTTTACACTGGTAGACACCAGGAGATGCCAATTAACTGAACAGAAACTAAAATCGCAGCAGTTACCTTATTCATCATATTCCATTGGCCAACTTGTGGTAAGCAATCTTTTTCTCGACCATTATCATGATATTTAAGCTGCAGAAATACACTCGTTACAAATTCTTCCTAAAATAAACTCATTCATTGCACAAATCGAACTGTAGCAAGAATGGTATATCCAGGGGTAGAGAGATCCCACCCCCTCCCCAAACCATGAGAGGCCTCATTTTTTAATATAGCTGTGAGGAGCCTAACTTACCCGAGGTGGAGCCAAAATACGAGCATCAACTTGTGCCAATTTCTCACTAATCTTAATACCAAACTCCTTGGCATATGGATCCTCAGCATAGGCATTGTGATGTACAGTCTGGCATAGAAAGGGAAATATACAGAAGTGAATTTATAAGGCAGAATATCATGTCAAAAACAGTCTGATTATAAATTTCCCTAATAAATATTGGCAAGTACGTATGTTTAAAATAGCAACCATGAATTCTTATCCAACTTTCAAAATGACAAATAATAACTGTCTAGGATTAAAACAAATCTAGACAAAAAGTATTATTCCCCATTGATGATCGTTGCAACTGCTTAGCCTTAAAGATATAGCATTATTTTTGCAATGTGCATAAGAATGAAACAACAGGACTATAACAAATCAAAGATGGAGTAAGCAAGATGAATACAGGATTGAAAACTAGAAATCAGCATAAAGGAAGAAAATAAAATGTTATATATTGACATTAATGATGTTGTACAGATGATGCAAATTTTCACATCAAGTAATCTTGTATCAAAATCACCACTTCTATTGATTTCCAAACTAGATAACCACGCTCGTGCAGCTAAAAAAACAACATACCCAGTGTAATCCCACAAATGGTTCTGGGGGCCACACTCATGCAGCTATAAATCACAAATATAATTTAGATTCTCTCTTATTCACATTCTCTTTACCACACCCTTATCATTTGAACTGTGTCGCTCCTAATAATAGATAAATCCATATCAGCATGCTTTTAACCCAGAACAGAAAATACTAATTAACACTAAGATGTCACTATACTTCTATATTAAAAAAACAACCAATCAATTAGTCAACTATGGCTCAATCCCACTAGATTCCAAAGAAAGCATATACATAAATAAAAAGGCAGAGCTCTAACCTCAAGAATATTGCGCTCCCTCTCTTGGGGACGCTGGCAGGTCACTTTCAGAAGTGCAGTGATCTGTCTCTCATTCAAGCGCTTTGAGTATCTTTGTCCCTCCACGATCTTGCAGACCTGGACAATGATATATGTAAGCACAGAGAAATGATAAGATAATCAGAGATGATTAGTTCTCAATGAGAAAGAGGCACTAACTTCCATGGGCAAGTAATTAGGTCTCTGCTGATTTCCAACTTGTAGACAAGGCCACTGGGAATGTTTAATTACAAACCCATATGTTTCTCGAAAGTATTCAATTACAGATTTCAATGTGCCCTTGTCATCAACAGGGAAACTACAAGGAAAAAAGAAGAGGAAACCAAAGAGAATGATCAAGGATCAGCACTAAGAGAGAATCAAGGAAGACATGACAAAAAATGGAAGGCCAGCATGTAGGAACACCACTGCTTGCAACATAATATAACCTTATACAAAAGTTCTCTAATAACTAAAACTAAGCCTACATACGTCAACTCTCTTGTTGCTTGAGAAGTTAAATTGGCAATGCGGTACTTCCGCCGCATATTTCCACGATGAGTAACTTCCACCTTAACACCTCTCAGCGCTTTCTTTATCTGCAGCTCAAAGTAATCAAATACAACATCAGATAAATAACATTTATAAAGAAGCAAGCTTCCAAAGACAACAAATCTAGAAAAGTACAATCTGCTAGACGCTATTATAACTAGATGAAAAGGAAGACAAACCTCTAAATAATGACCAAAAGAACCAGATTCTAGAAACTAATCAAAAGTTTACCTTTACACGGTCAGCATCAGAAAGTGGTCGAGATGACACATCTCGGTTCAGAAGCTGTGTCACAAAATCAATGACCGGCAATGGCTCAAAGAACGCAGTGGAAGACATATCTGTACATTGATACACAAAATTGATCATAAGGTTATTTTAATTGATCTAGGAGTTTTCAGAAGTAAAACTGCAAAGAATATAGAAAACAACAGTTCCAAAATCCCAAGACTTCACTTACCAATGTTCAGTGATAGCCCCATTTGAGTAGGGCGAATGCTTTGATAGAAGCCACGCCAACTCTCTAAACCTTCACCCAATGGCTGCCTTCGCCCCAAATCAGGGGAATAGAAAGAACGGCCGACCGGACAATACCTGCCATCCAACAAATTATGAAAATATATAAAAGTGATATTCATAAGTAATCAATTTTCTTTCTGTACAATCATCACAATGAGCAGTAACTACAATAACATACACTGCATTCAAAACCATACCTAGATGTTGGCAATTCACGCAGAACAATATCCAGAACTTGCAGCGCCTCTTGAGGAGCATCAGCCTGCCTCCCTTCTAAAAACATTTCCAAATGACGCAGATTAGCACGTGAAGCGAATTTGATCACAACTTTAAAATCCCTCTCCCTCCTGTTTCAACAAATAACCAAAAACAAACATCAGAATTGCTAGAAACTGAACATACAACTATTTCAAAGTGCATCTCTATATACCTGGCACCACCAGGCCCATCCGCATCATCAATAAGAGTTATTTTGAACTCTTTTTGAGCAAATGGAAGGGGGCCTGCAGTGTATAGGCTTTTCCTCCCATCATAAGCTGGAAGTCTCTTTCCAAGATGAGATTCTTGGTAAAGCTTCACCAGCTGCGCCATGACAGCGCGGTTAACACCGCGTGAAGATATTTCTGGAGTAATAGTGACCTGAAATTCATTAAATAATGATTAACAATAGATATGACAAACCAGTGGGACCCTTATCCAAAACAATGACAAGCCAATGGGGACAAGCATAAAATATCCCATAACTAGAGCAAAATAGTAATAAGTTTGAGCACTCACATCATACTGGTGCAAGTCTTTGTCAGGTAGCTCCGCTAAGAAGTGATTGGCTTTCACTATGCATGTCTGACCATACTTCCCCTTCCCTGGACGCAACGGAAACCTTAGTGATTTACTTGATGCAGGTGCAATTGCTTGGGTTGCAGCCGCTTCTGGCTGCACAACAAGTTGCTGGAACTGTTGGGTTACTTGCAGAGCAGACATCTCCGGGGGCTGAGATGAGGAACCCACTTCCAAGGATGTTTCAGTTGGTCCTGGTATGGGCTGAGTAGTCATTACAGCTTGATATTGAGTCTGGGTGGTTGCTTGGTGCAGCTCGGGGACTGGTGGCCTAGAATGCCCGCCAGAAGGTGCTCCACGGCCACCTATGCCACCACGTTGCTGGGGTGGTCCTCCGCCTCGTTGTTGATGCTGCTGAGTCCCTCTGCCCTGCTGATAGTATTCAGGAGGTCCACCATATGACTGTTGAGGAGCCATTCCACCACGTGGAGCTCCCCCACCACCACGGCCACCATATCCTCCCTGCTGTGGCCTCAAGCCTCTTCCTCCACCACCTTCTGGCTGTTGCAGTGGACGCTGACCACGACCCTGTCCTCCATCGCCTTGATAGACGCCTTCTGGCTGCTGAGATGGACGCTGGCCACTACCCTGTCCTCCACCACCTTGTGGTTGTTGTTGTGGTGGTGGACGCTGTCCTCCAGTTTGTTGAGACCCAGAGCTCTCACCAGAACCAGGTAACTCAGTTCTCCTCTTACGCACCATCGTATGACCTAAAAGAAATCAAAACAACATTCATTCGTGTTCAAACAGAGACCATCCTCATACAACCAAAACCCTTTAGTATCCACTGTACTATACATAAACCACTTGTATTTTACAGACATAAGCAACACATAATAATAGCGAAAAGATCTAATTAGTAAACAAATTGAACAATCAGAGAGTAAAACTCACGGATCAACTAAAAACTAAAGGCAAACTGAACAGATCTATCCAAAAACATAAAAATACTATTCCGATCGTTACCTCAAAGCCGACTTCCGTACTCTCGAGTCTCGAAATAACCAAAAGATGGAGAGAGAAAATCAATAAAACGAAATAGGATTATGGACACTGGTCGAGTCATATAAACTATAAAGCGAGGGGTAGGTCGTTAAAATGACAACGTCTACATGTTGTGTGTGTGTTTTTTTTTTTTTATAGTTCAGATTTTCAGCCTTGTATTTGACTTCACTGGTATTATCCAGACATTCCGGAGAAAATAGCACTGGTCCTTTAATACTATGATGAAATCGCGGGATGTCTTTCCGATAGCGGGTTACGAGGCGTCTGTTGATCAGTAAACAGCCTAATTCTCAACATGCGAGTGCCGTGCTTGCGAGAAATGAAACTCACGATGTCCATGACAGAGCACCTTATAGCGTCCAGGCTTTGCCACTAGACTATGTTCGGAGGACTTATGTGTCCTTTTTGTTCGGACGCGAGTCCTACTCAATTGCTGATGTGGATATATCATCGACGTTGACTGGCTTTGCCTGATGACGTGGATTATTAGTCACGTTAAACTGCATTTAATTGTTGGGGGTTAAGCAAACGAGTCACAAAAATTATTTATTGTAAGGGTCCGTTTGGATGGGCTTAAAAAAGTGACTTTTATGTATAAAGTGTTTTTAGAATTTTTAAGTTGTGAAAGTTGTTTTTATAAATAAGCAGTTGAGTGTTTGGATAAAAGTGTTTATTGGTGAGAGGGTAGTGTGAGAATTTTAATAAAATATAAGGAATAAAAAAGTAATACTAAAAGTCAATAATGGCTTATAAGCCTCCCAAAAAAAAGTTATGATTCCTAACTTTTAAAAAATATGCTTAAAGTCAGCACTTTAAACTAGAAACTCAAACAGTCAAATAAGCTAAAAAGGGCTTATAAGTTGGTTTGACACAGACCAACTTATAAGCCAATCCAAACGGGCTCTAAAAATTGTTACATAGTTATGTGTTTGTTTTTATTTTCTGCCAAAATGTTTCGTTTGGATAATTTTGTGTTTATAAAACAAACAGACTTTTAACTGTGTGTTATAAAACATTTGTTTTCAATTATAAAACGGACGCACGTTGGTTTTCCTTTTTGACACAAGCCAAAAAAAAAGAACCAATAATGGAGTTGGGTAAAATTTTATGTAATTCGGTAAATAAAATAGAAATGTCATCTTTGCTAGATCATTTATCTAATCTATCTAATTAGATGAAGGATGAACCAATAATAATATTTTTTTATAAATGAAAATTTTAAAATGCTCGGGAATGGAAATGAATGAATATCTACAATACCTGGATTTAATCAGATACAATTTGAAGGATTTTGTAGGTTCGTTGATCAAGATTTGACGTAAGAACTTTATAAGTTTTCAAAAATTGAAGATATATATCAAGAAATTGAATTTCAATTACTTGTGGAAACGTATATATCAATTGGTCGAACTCTTGATAAAGGAAAGAGATGATGTGTATATATGAATCACTCACATATTCTTCTGAATTATATGTATTCATGATTAATTTAGAAAAATAGTAGGGATATGCAAGAACATACAATTTTTATCGGACACATTCCTGTCGCGCCCGTTTTTTACCTCGGGGTCTGAACGGTATCCGCAACGTTGCTCTTTGGCGCGGTTCCCTGGATGGAGCAATAATGATGATTTCGAGGAGTCGCCACCTAATTAGTTAAGTGAATTAGGACACTTGATTTATTGCAATAAAAATACTGTAATTAATCTTCATTTAATGGTCTGCAAAATTAATGAGATTCTGAATCAGGGTTCTTTATTATCCTAAAGGGTTGGGGTTGTCGCGCCCTTTTCCGGCCGCGGCATTTTAATTTAAACTCCTGCTAAAATAAAAGGTTAGAAAATAAATAATAAAGTGCTAAAATAGTTTAAGAGGCTTAAAGATTTTTAAAATGCTAAGGGACGCTAAAATTGCTAAAAGGATGCTAAAGGGTGCAAAATGCTAAGAAGTGCTAAAAGGCTAAGGGTTGCTAGAATGCCAAGGGTTCGCGGAGTCGCCACCTAATTAATTGGGTGAATTAGGACACCTGAATGTTTAACTAGTTTAAAGTAAAACATTAACTCCATTTTAATGGTCTGCTAAACTTAGTGAGATTCTGGGCAAGAGTTCTTTATTATCCTAAAGGGAAGGGGTTAGGCACCCTAAAGGATCCGCTAACTTGCGGTTGTCCTGCCAAACCTAGGGTAATTATTATGTTTTTAAAAAAAAATGCAAAGCAAAAGATCTTCCCGCTTAATAAAATGTTAAAATGTTTAAAGGTGCTTAAGTCTAAAAGGGCAAAGGCGTTATAAATAAATAAAAGGGTCAAATGCTAAATGTTTAAAGTGCTTAAAATACTAAAGGTTGCTAAAATGTGCTAAAAGATTGATTTTAAAGCTAAAAGGCGCTAAAGGTGCTAAGAGGTGCTTGACAGTGCTAAATGCTAAAATGCTGAAAATAATGCTAATATGCCTAAAATAGAAGGTGCTAAAATGTTAAGGACAAAATGTGCCAAAGGCGATATTTAAAGATGCTTAAAGGATTGCTAGAATATTAAAAGTGCTAAAATGTTTAAGTAATTTTAAAAATAAAGGGGTGGTAAATATTAAAGGGTGATTAAAGAATGTTAAAAGGGCTAGAAATGCTAAAGAATGCTAGGAAGGTGCTTTATGGGCCATAGATTTATCTGCGCAATTAAAGAAGTGAGGCGTTAGTTTTAAAACTGTGCAGTTAGGATGCCTAAATACTATCTTAGTTAGGAATATAATAGAAGTAAAATGTATGCCAGTATTCCTTTACCTAAGGGGTATATATTGCTTAGCATGAGGATATAATATTTTGTGATAGAGGGAAGACGTGTCTATTATGCAAAGCAAGATTTCTTATTACGTATTAATAGGAAATTATACCACGGTTTTAAGGATATCTAGGTAAATAATATTTCACTATTATGCAAGTGTAGGATGCTAAATGATTTATTATAACTATTAAACAAGGCGAGGCAAGCCTAAAGTCGTAAATCAAAGCGATTTCTAGCTATTGATTCGAGGTTTAACTATTATAAATGCTAATTAATTAGTAGCGTTTAGACAATTAATTACAATCGATGAATAGGGAGAGGATATGAATTAACAATGGCGACTCGAGGAAAGGCGATGTAATTCCGCCTATAGCTTTGGAATCTCTGATGCGGAGTGGAAATGCACATAGATGCGGTGGATGCAAATCTTGATTGATTGAAGACATAATGAGTCTCATATGAGACTCCTCCTTTCTTTCCGTCATTTCATGTAAAAATAAGAGAAGATAAGGATTAGTATATATCTAAATTATTTGAGTCATAGGAGAATCTATCCGCATACGACCTATGCAACAAAGACACGAAGGTATAAATCGGTCAAGATATCGAGGCCGTTATCTTTGCGACGACCCGGTGATCTGACGGCAAAAATGGTTCAGATAGCCAATACAGTGAGTAATTTAGCAAACCAAGCAGACATTCATCCACACAGGAGGATCACAAGTATACAAAGATTATGGAATGATCATACATAGCTAAAAATGTGAATAGAGAGGGATAAGAAATCAGATATCAAACATGCACATTTCGGCTTATTTGAAAACAGTGGGTGAGCATTTTGAGTTAACTATTTGGGCTTCAGATATAAATAACATGCAGAGACTATAAACAGGTCCCATAACAGGGCGAGACTATAAGCGAGTCCTAACGGGACGATCGATATTTCCAAAGTGTTGGGCCGTTTTGGGTGATGAGAAGGAAAAACATGCTTAACATCATAATCATAAGCAGGAAGTTCGGCCCGGGATTATCACATAATTCATCGATTCAAACAAATCATACATTCCACAAGTTCAAACTAACACATAGACATCCGTATACTCGGTATATCATTGGTATAAATAGGAGAAAATGACCATTTTCGTTGCGAGGAGTAAAACAGGCGGTTTAAAGACATTCGCCTTATCCTAGTTGAATCTTCACGCCAATCTTATCCGCCATTGCTCGTATGAACCAAACTAACACACTATATGTATATATCGTTGATTAATCGTCTGAGGAGAGACATCAACCATAGGTAAAATATGATAATACGTAACATCTTAGTCAATTTAAGACACGTGGCTCAAAATCGTAGCGGCCCGACCCGATTTTCATTAGTTCGAACTATCCATACCAAATCATTCTCCTTGTATGCTTGCTAATGGGGCACACCGATGGCCTAATGTGACACAACCGATCTATGTAAATACAATATGTTGAGTACGCAGACTGCCTAGTTTCAGTGGTTCTGGAAACAAAGATGGAAAAGCCTCCACGCAGAATAAGACTTAGCTAATGCAAATTAATCATTTAAACAAATATTAAATATGTGTACTCATATATTGGGCATGGTGACACTTACGCTTGGCGGGACATAACACGATTAATTTGGTGAACATGATAGACGTGAAAATAGACCAGTCAATTATTCAGCAGCAGTGCAGCAACGATATTTAGTCTCTAATAATTATCAAAGGATTATGGAGGCATGGCTAAGAAAGGAAAGCAAGTATGTTAACTTAATCGATCAAATCTAAGCGAGATTCAAACCAAATAAGCAGTTGTTCCAACCGGGACTTTAAACTCACCTTGAACAACACATAATTGACAATACAAAATAGATGCAAACAACTGAACACGAATAGACTAAAATCAGGCATGAGTTAAGTTTACCTTCTCCGGCGGCGAACCGAGGCAGCGTATCAAGTGTCGGTCCAATCGACGGGTTTTGGGCTTTGCGATCACGAATGACAGTCGATGGTTTGTTCTTGATTTCTGGTTGGAATTGAAAGAAGGGGTCTGAACTTTCTATTGGTGCTAATGGTCTAAGTGCTGAACCCTAACTCTCGATACTCTGTCGATTCTTGCTACTGAACCCCCCCTCATTGAGCTCTATTGCATGTGCTTATATAGCCTTGGTTGGGATTCTAATGTTGGTAAGCAATTAGAAATTTGAGATTGGGCGAGATTCGTCTTGATTCTTGACGAAATTTGTGCTGATTTGGGCGATTTTTGTGTATGATTCTGTGTTCGATAAGGCAACGATTTGAAAAGATTTTGGGTCGATTATTATGGTAAGCATCGTTGGAGAAGGTAAGGGGAAACCCCGGATTCTCTGGCGAGAATCTCGGGGTGTGTTGGTGTTGGTGCGGCGATGGATGCCTTAGGCTGCTAGGGTTTCGTTTCGTTTCTTAGGCTTTGGACGATGGGGGAACTGGGAAGGTTTTCTATGGGCTGCTGGTGACCTCGTTTTGTGAAGGTGATGGGCGTAAGTAAAGGAGAGGCTGAGGGGCTTTGGGTCGATGGGACTGGGCCTGCGGGCAATTGGAGTGGGCTTCTGCGGTATTGGGTTTAACTGACAGGGGGAGAGATAAGGTGAAGAAGGGCTGCGGGTCACGGGTTTGGGCGAGGTATTTGTTGAAGTGGGCGAAAATGGTGGGTAGTATTAACTTAGTTAAGGCATTTAATTAGTGGGTATTATTTAACTAGGGTATTAGATTAGGGTAGTATTAAAATCTAGGAGTTTAATTAGTTTTAGGCTTAGTTAATTAGCTAATTAATTCTAGGCAAGTGTATTAATAAGTAATTAGTGATAACTTAAATTAACACATGTGATTAAACTAATTAGGTG
Source organism: Przewalskia tangutica (assembly GCA_029844215.1). Taxonomy (NCBI): domain Eukaryota; kingdom Viridiplantae; phylum Streptophyta; class Magnoliopsida; order Solanales; family Solanaceae; genus Przewalskia; species Przewalskia tangutica. The sequence continues at coordinate 94,648,728 of CM056732.1, read as the reverse complement.
CTTCATTAATCCAATTGTTATAATAAATAAATCTTGCGCGTGCTATTTAACTAATGCTTAATACTTTAGAATGCGACGCTATCATTTAAAATCTTATTATTATGCATTATTGCAAAATTAAAATTGAATTGAGCTTAGATTGAATTATTTAAATGCTACATGCAAAATATGATTTTTAAGAATTGTTTAAAGCTTTTTTATAAATGCGACGATATTAAATGCATATATCAGATTAAAATTGATTTTTAAATTACAGATGATTACTAATAAATGCGGCTATGCTACCTGACACGACGTTATCGCTAAATTATTTATTTTATGCATTTATTAATTATTTACGACAAAGCTGAGAGTTAATAAGTGCGGGCGCGGGACTCTAAATGCTTAAAACTCTACGTAAGACGCGATGCCATTATTAAATTAATTATTTATGCCTGTATTTAATGTTTTATTGTTGTATTTTATTATAAAAAATCCTAAAAATTATTTTACAAAATTAGTGTAATTTTATAGTTAATGGCTGGACGGGAGGGTCAAAATTGGGTGTCAACAGATGTCCCTCTTTGTATGGAGATGATGGAAGAATCTTCGGACAAAGACGTTGACTCATAGCCAATTTTGTCTCGATCCTCAAAATTGCAAAAATGTTGGGCAGATAGACAAGGCTGACGCAAAAAATCAAAATCTGTCCCAGTGTCGAGTTATGACGACACTGGGATACCATGGTCTAAACACCCAGGCGGGCTAACGTGGACTTAAAACTGTCCCAGTGTCGAGTTATGGCAATTTGAGCTACCGTGGTCAAAACACGGCGGGCTAATGCGGGCTTAAAGATGTCGATGTCGAGTTATGATGACCTTTGGGCTATGGTCTAAAGTAAAGAAAATAAGCGCTGAACACAGGGTGTCTGCTATGGCTTGTGGTCTTTGGGTTATGGTGATGCGGGCGAAGTGGGCCAAGCGGCAGTAGAAACACGCGTCGTTGGGAAGGTTGGCCCCAACAGTTGCCGGTTATTTGTAGAGAAAATCCACGTTGTGCTCCATTGCTGCGTCTAAGACTTGAACAAGCGGTTAGTGCATAAGCGCTAAGGCAAAATAATTTTAAAAACAATGTAGCGTGAATAGAAAAGGTTATCACGCAAAAGCGCGATGCTGTTGTGTTGATGCGATGTTGCGAATCTTTGTGATTTTAAATCCTTGCGGGCGTGTTGCGATTGTGAATGCGGGTATGTTGTCACTTGCTGCGGTGTCACTGTAGACTAAAGCTCGAAAGAGTTAGTGCATAATGCTAAGACGAGAATAATATATGAGAAAAAAATGCAATTTTGAGAATAGAAATCGTCCTGCGTAGATGTGATATCTTGACTTGTCGTCGTTTTGGACTTGTCGTCGTTTTGGACTTGTCGTCGTTTTGGACTTGGCGTCGTTTTGGACTTGGCGTCGTTTTGGACTGGCGTCGTTTTGGACTGGCGTCGTTTTGGACTGGCGTCGTTTCGGACTGGCGTCGTTTCGGACTTGGTGTCGTTTTGGACTTATTCTTTGCTCGCGTAGACTAAAGCTCAAGGAAGAGGTAGTGCATGCTTCTTAAGACGTAATAATAAAGCATGAATGATAAAAATGCAATTTTGAGAACGAGAAAATCTTCCTTGTGTAGATGTAATATCGCGATGATGGCGTCGTTTTGGACTTCTTTGTCTTGATAACGTCGTTACTGGGCGTGTTCTTCTTTGGCGTCGTTGCGTAGACTTCTTTGTCTTGTCGCGTCATTATGCGGGCGTATTCTTTCTTGGCGTCGTTGCGTGGACTTGCGATTACGTCGTTGTTTGGGCGTGTTCTTCTTGGCGTCGTTGCATGGACTTGCGATTCGTCGTTATGCGGGCGTCTTTCTTCTTTGGCGTCGTTGCGTGGACTTCTTGATTACGTCGTTATGCGGGCGTGTTCTTCTTGGCGTCGTTGCATGGACTTCTTGATTACGTCGTTATGCGGGCGTGTTCTTTCTTGGCGTCGTTGCGTGGACTTCTTGATTACGTCGTTATGCGGGCGTGTTCTTTGGTGTCGTTGCATGGACTTCGATTACGTCGTTATGCGGGCGTGTTCTTTTGGCGTCGTTGCATGGACTTGCGATTACGTCGTTATGCGGGCGTGTTCTTTGCTGGCGTCGTTGCGTGGACTTCTTGATTACGTCGTTGCACGGGCGTGTCATTCTTTGCTCTGTAGAATAAATGCTCGCAGAAGCTTGAGGAAGCGTTAGTGTATACTGTTTAAACAAAATGATAATATAAATGAAGTGCAATTTTATGGATAGAGATGTCGTCACGAGATGTTGTCTTTGCGGACATCTTTGAGCGTTGCGGTGACGAATTGCCATGATGCCTTTCTTTGTGTGCGATACGTGGGTTGCCAATTTGACTTTATTCTCGAGTTGATGCGCTAGGTTTTGTTGCGGAACTCCGAACTTTGATTGCCGATCGTTGATGCCCCTTTCTGCTGCTGCTGCTTTTGCTCTTGACTTTGGATTGTTGTCATCCTCTGCCTTTGCTGCTTTTTGTTGCTTCTGCTAATACGAAGAAACCTTTCGCTGTATTTTCTATTTCGGCTATTGCATTTTCTGCTTTTGTAAATATGAAAAAACCTGCGCTCAAAGAAAATTTGTGAGTTTTTTTTGGGGGGGGGGGGGTCGATTTGTATTTGACTTCGCCGCCTTGTTCCTTGATATCTGCGTGCCTGCCTTGTTTGGACTTGCAACCCCCATGCATCCCGGTTTGAAAAGTGCGGCCTAAAATGGGTCTCAATGTAGTTCTTGTAGGCTATGTGTATTCTTGTCATTTTAAAGCAAAGGAAAGTTTCCTAATGGTGTGGCCAAAGCGATTTAGGCGCCACGTATCCCCAGTGAGGAATCAGTCGAGCGTAGTTCATTCTGGCGAATATTGGGAAAATTAAAAATCTAGGTGTGGGGCCAGGCGAGGCGGCGCTACGTATCCACTAAGGAATCGAGTCAAGCGTAGTTCATTACAAGCAAAACGAAGAAAACATTATTAAAGCTTAAATATGAGTTTATAAATTATTACGCTAAAATAAATCGTTTTTCCTATCCGGGCTCTGGCGGACCAAGACAAGGTGCAAATCCAATCAATGCGCGCCGTACTCTGCCTCGTGGATGGTGGGTCTTCATGCTCGCTATCTCCCTCTTACGGCCTCTGCGTGGTGCGTGCTCGGATAAACGATCGATTCGAGGCGGAATGGGCATAAGCGAGAGTGTACTCTCATCTAAGGTTATCAGTGCACATTGGCGTGGCGTGGTTTGGCAAGGGTTATCATGCGCATTTGGGGCGAGATCCTTTAGCCGAATTACCCGCCTGCGATTAGTGTCTCGATTACGTCACGAGGAGTGGCGGCAACCTTGATGTCATGTCTGGGCTATTGGAGTGATCTGCGCGGCCTTGTTCTCATCATACCATCTTGGGATAGGGTCAGGGATCCTTCCTGGAATCGGTTGGATTAGGCCTGCAACTCGCAACCTTTCATATATTTGAGGTATGGGTTCAGCTAGTGGGGTGCGCACTTTGGGTGGTTTTCCTTCAAAATTCTTATTTGCTCTGGGTGCGTTGGGTGCTCTGATACGTTGGCGGGCACGATGGGTGGATCTATGCGGGCGGGATGAGCAGTGCTTGTGAAGTGTTATATATAGAGGTGTGTGTGGTAGTTGTGGTAGTATGATGGGTTTGGTATGTTATGAATGCTTGGGTTTGCGTTCTTGTACAAGCATGGAAGGGAAGCCCATCTCTTTCTTCCTCTGTGAAGTACTCCAGAGTGTCACCGATCAATCGCCTTATTGGTTGCACTGTAATCTTTGCCCGGTTGTAATCCTACCGGTTTAATACCTTAACCTGAAGTCGCCCATTCTAATAACTTCCGCAAATTCCGCGATGGCGCTTATCATCCGCTCATAGTAGGTTGCATCCTTCAAAGATTATGCGAATAATGTGGTCATCTCACTCACCGTGGGTGGTTGCACTTCAGCGCCTCTGAGCGCCACCTCATGGCGTATTCTCCGAATGTTTACGTAGTCTTCTTCTCGACTTCATTAAGTAAAACACATCCACAACGGTTTACGTGTTGAACTGAACCGCTCGCAAAATCTTGGGCGATGCATTCCGGTATGCCATTCGCGGATCTTGGTGGTATACCAATCTAGTGCCTCGCGGTCGACTCGAATGAACAACTTCATAATGGCCGTGGTTCTTCCTTACCCGATTAGCTTGTCATGATATGACCTCGGTGTGCGCGGGGTTCCCTTTTCCATCAAATAGTTCAAACTTGGCACCTTGTACCCATGGCGGTTCGCGTGCGGATGCGTACAAAGGTCCGTAGTAGTCGCCCGTGACCTTTGTCCGATCGCGTACCGGCTTGCTTTCGGACTATGAATTTCTTTGGCGTCCTCGTCCATTTTGGCTCGGACTTCCTCTCCATCTCTTAATGATCCCTTGGTGAAGCAGGGGACGGTAAAAGGCTGGGTTTACATTGCATGTCGGTATGCAGGTTGCTTCTTGAAATTTGTAATGGGTGTGGTGCGTGGGTATTGGTTGGCTGGCGATTGGGGCTGATTATGGTGAAATGCGGGTGAGGTATATGGGTAGTAGGAGGTCATTTGAAGGTGGGGTTGAGGGTTGGTAGGCGGGCGGTTTGTTCGGTGATCGTGGCCTTTGTGGAGTTTTGGGAGATATGTGGTGGTGGAGGCCGATCGGGATGGTTTGTGAAGTAGTGGCCCTTTGATCGGCATAGGGGTATTCAAGCTAATGGATAGGTTGGTCGGATTCGTAGCCTCTCCATCTCAACTGCGCATATCGACAATTTGTTGCGGCGGTATGCAATACATTCTTCCCGATGGTGATATTCCTCCATACGAAGGTTCTGCTACTGACAGAATAATTCCCAAACCATTTGGCTCGACGCCGAGCGTCATATCATCATTTCTTGCCTTGGACACTGGTGAAGTGTGGATGCTCAGGCATTGTTGAGTCAAATCTGAGCGACCACTTTGGGAAGATGATAAATTTTCTAAACAAAATGCAACAAGCGGTGTTAGCATAAAGCACATAATTTGCAAGTATGTAGCGGATATATCGCACATGCACATTCAAACGTTTCCTAACATGTAGGGGACCTCTTTATGCCGAGGTAAGCCTAACGTCCACTTATGCGAGATTATGACGGATTTGTCCAAGTCGTCCAACTATAATGCCTTTGTTGGAAATGGCGACCAAACGACGGTGCTTTTCCCAATTTCGCATGTCATGATTGGGTTTGGATTTGTCTGTCATTGCCACGCTACACATAATATGATGGTTGGTCGTTGGGTTGAGAAACCCGTCGACAAGTTTAGTGTCTTCTAATTGTGGTGTCGATGCGAGGACCAACCCACCTAAGGTAAATGCGTGCCACAAAATAAAGGGTGGTATAGCTCTATCTTAAGTTTCTAAGATTTGGTTTTTCTAGACGCAAGGTTCCCGAGCGGACAACTCGAGTGAGAAGGCTACGCGGCTGATCAGACGAACCGATCTAACTCCGTGCAGGCGCCAACTCTCCTAAAATTTGGATATTTTTGAAAGAAATTTGCGGGTGCGCGGAGCACACCAGCGCGTGAGTGTGTGATTTGTGTGAATTTTCCAGAGTGGAAGAAATATGAGCGGAATGCGGTTTAAGGAAGCGATAAGCAGGTAGTAATTTAAAACAAAACAAAAATACAGCACACCAAAATTAAATGCAAAAGTAATTGCCAAATAATTATCCTAGGTTTGTTGTGGTTAAGAACCTAAAATCCCCAGTGAAGTCGCCATTTCTGTCGCGCCCTTTTCCGGCCGCGGCATTTTAATTTAAACTCCTGCTAAAATAAAAGGTTAGAAAATAAATAATAAAGTGCTAAAATAGTTTAAGAGGCTTAAAGATTTTTAAAATGCTAAGGGACGCTAAAATTGCTAAAAGGATGCTAAAGGGTGCAAAATGCTAAGAAGTGCTAAAAGGCTAAGGGTTGCTAGAATGCCAAGGGTTCGCGGAGTCGCCACCTAATTAATTGGGTGAATTAGGACACCTGAATGTTTAACTAGTTTAAAGTAAAACATTAACTCCATTTTAATGGTCTGCTAAACTTAGTGAGATTCTGGGCAAGAGTTCTTTATTATCCTAAAGGGAAGGGGTTAGGCACCCTAAAGGATCCGCTAACTTGCGGTTGTCCTGCCAAACCTAGGGTAATTATTATGTTTTTAAAAAAAATGCAAAGCAAAAGATCTTCCCGCTTAATAAAATGTTAAAATGTTTAAAGGTGCTTAAGTCTAAAAAGGGCAAAGGCGTTATAAATAAATAAAAGGTCAAATGCTAAATGTTTAAAGTGCTTAAAATACTAAAGGTTGCTAAAATGTGCTAAAAGATTGATTTTAAAGCTAAAAGGCGCTAAAGGTGCTAAGAGGTGCTTGTGATGCTAAATGCTAAAATCTGAAAATAATGCTAATATGCCTAAAATAGAAGGTGCTAAAATGTTAAGGACAAAATGTGCCAAAGGCGATATTTAAAGATGCTTAAAGGATTGCTAGAATATTAAAAGTGCTAAAATGTTTAAGTAATTTTAAAAATAAAGGGGTGGTAAATATTAAAGGGTGATTAAAGAATGTTAAAAGGGCTAGAAATGCTAAAGAATGCTAGGAAGGTGCTTTATGGGCCATAGATTTATCTCACGCAATTAAAGAAGTGAGGCGTTAGTTTTAAAGCGTGCGATTAGGATGCCTAAATACTATCTTAGTTAGGAATATAATAGAAGTAAAATGTATGCGGTATTCCTTTACCTAAGGGGTATATATTGCTTAGCGTGAGGATATAATATTTTGTGATAAGAGGGAAGACGTGTCTATTATGCAAAAGCGAGATTTCTTATTACGTATTAATAGGAAATTATACCACGGTTTTAAGGATATCTAGGTAAATAATATTTCAGCCTATTATGCAAGTGTAGGATGCTAAATGATTTATTATAACTATTAAACAAAGCGAGGCAAGCCTAAAGTCGTAAATCAAAGCGATTTCTAGCTATTGATTCAGGGTTTAACTATTATAAATGCTAATTAATTAGTAGCGTTTAGACAATTAATTACAATCAATGAATAGGGAGAGGATATGAATTAACAATGGCGACTCGAGGAAAGGCGATGTAATTCCGCCTATAGCTTTGGAATCTCTGATGCGGAGTGGAAATGCACATAGATGCGGTGGATGCAAATCTTGATTGATTGAAGACATAATGAGTCTCGCTATGAGACTCATCCTTTTCTCGATGCATTTCATGTAAAAATAAGAGAAGATAAGGATTAGTATATATCTAAATTATTTGAGTCATAGGAGAATCTATCCGCACATGACCTATGCAAACAGCACACGAAGGTATAAATCGGTCAAGATATCGAGGCCGTTTCTTTGCGATGACCCAGACCGGTGATTCTGACAGCAAAAATGGTTCAGATAGCCAATACAGTGAGTAATTTAGCAAACCAAGCAGACATTCATCCACACAGGAGGATCACAAGTATACAAAGATTATGGAATGATCATACATAGCTAAAAATGTGAATAGAGAGGGATAAGAAATCAGATATCAAACATGCACATTTCCAGCTTATTTGAAAACAGTGGGTGAGCATTTTGAGTTAACTATTTGGGCTTCAGATATAAATAACATGCAGAGACTATAAACAGGTCCCATGTGAGCGAGACTATAGCGAGTCCTAACGGGACGATCGATATTTCCAAAGTGTTGGGCTTCGTTTTGAGTGATGAGAAGGAAAAACATGCTTAACATCATAATCATAAACAGGGGAAGTTCAGCCCCCAGGATTATCACATAATTCATCGATTCAAACAAATCATACATTCCACAAGTTCAAACTAACACATAGACATCTGGTATACTCCCGGTATATCACTGGTATAAATAGGAGAAAATGACCATTTTAAGTTTGCGAGGAGTAAACAGAGCGGTTTAAAGACATTCGCCTTATCCTAGTTGAATCTTCACGCCAATCTTATCCCTTCATGCTCGTATGAACCAAACTAACACACTATATGTATATATCGTTGATTAATCTGATACAGGGAGAGAGACATCAACCATAGGTAAAATATGATAATACGTAACATGCTAGTCCAATTTAAGACACATGGCTCAAAATCGTAGCGACTGACCAGATTTTCATTAGTTCGAACTATCCATACCAAATCATTCTCCTTGTATGCTTGCTAATGGGGCACACCCGATGTGGCCTAATGTGACACAACCGGTCTATGTAAATACAATATGTTGATGCAGTATGCCTAGTTTAGTGGTTCTGTGGAAACAAAGATGGAAAAGCCTCGCGCAGAATAAGACTTAGCTAATGCAAATTAATCATTTAAACAAATATTAAATATGTGTACTCATATATTGGGCATGGTGACACTTACGCAAGCAGGACATAACACGATTAATTTGGTGAACATGATAGACGTGAAAATAGACCAGTCAATTATTCAGCAGCAGTGCAGCAACGATATTTAGTCTCTAATAATTATCAAAGGATTATGGAGGCATGGCTAAGAAAGGAAAGCAAGTATGTTAACTTAATCTGATCAAATCTAAGCAAGAGATTCAAACCAAATAAACAGATTGTTCAACCAGACTTTAAACTCACTCTTGAACCAACACATAATCGTGATACAAAATAGATGCAAACAACTGAACACGAATAGACTAAAATCAGGCATGAGTTAAGTTTACCTTCTCCGGCGGCGAACCGAGGCAGCGTATCAAGTGTCGGTCCAATCGACGGGTTTTGGGCTTTGCGATGCGAATGACAGGTCGACTGGTTTGTTTGCTGATTTCTGGTTGGAATTGAAAGAAGGGGTCTGAACTTTCTATTGGTGCTAATGGTCTAAGTGCTGAACCCTAACTCTCGATACTCTGTCGATTCTTGCTACTCAACCCCCCCTCTGATTGAGCTCTATTGCATGTGCTTATATAGCCTTGGTTGGGATTCTAATGTTGGTAAGCAATTAGAAATTTGAGATTGGGCGAGATTTACGTCTTGATTCTTGTGAAATTTGTCTTTGATTTGGGCGATTTTTGTGTATGATTCTGTGTTCGATAAGGCAACGATTTGAAAAGATTTTGGGTCGATTATTATGGTAAGCATCGTTGGAGAAGGTAAGGGGAAACCCCGGATTCTCTGGCGAGAATCTCGGGGTGTGTTGGTGTTGGTGCGGCGATGGATGCCTTAGGCTGCTAGGGTTTCGTTTCGTTTCTTAGGCTTTGGACGATGGGAAGCGGGAAGGTTTTCTATGAAATGCTTTGGTGACCTCGTTTTGTGAAGGTGATGGGCGTAAGTAAAGGAGAGGTGAGGGCTTTGGGTCGATGGGGTGGGCTGCGGGCAATTGGAGTGGGCTTCGGTATTGGGTTTAAGCGGCGGGGAGAGATAAGGTGAAGAAATTTTGCGGGTCACGGGTTTGGGCGAGGTATTTGTTGAATGGGCGAAAATGGTGGGTAGTATTAACTTAGTTAAGGCATTTAATTAGTGGGTATTATTTAACTAGGGTATTAGATTAGGGTAGTATTAAAATCTAGGAGTTTAATTAGTTTTAGGCTTAGTTAATTAGCTAATTAATTCTAGGCAAGTGTATTAATAAGTAATTAGTGATAACTTAAATTAACACATGTGATTAAACTAATTAGGTGCTTCATTAATCCAATTGTTATAATAAATAAATCGGCGTGCTATTTAACTAATGCTTAATACTTTAGAATGCGACGCTATTATTTAAAATCTTATTATTATGCATTATTGCAAAATTAAAATTGAATTGAGCTTAGATTGAATTATTTAAATGCTACATGCAAAATATGATTTTTAAGAATTGTTTAAAGCTTTTTTTATAAATGCGACGATATTAAATGCATATATCAGATTAAAATTGATTTTTAAATTACAGATGATTACTAATAAATGCGGCTATGCTACCTGACACGACGTTATCGCTAAATTATTTATTTTATGCATTTATTAATTATTTACGACAAAGCTGAGAGTTAATAAGTGCGGGCGCGGGACTCTAAATGCTTAAAACTCTACGTAAGACGCGATGCCATTATTAAATTAATTATTTATGCCTGTATTTAATGTTTTATTGTTGTATTTTATTATAAAAAATCCTAAAAAATTATTTTACAAAATTAGTGTAATTTTATAGTTAATGGCTGGACGGGAGGGTCAAAATTGGGTGTCAACAGGGGTTAGGCATCCTTTAAGATCCGTTAACTTGCGGTTATTCGTTCAAACCTAGGTTAATTATTTATTGCCCTTTTTTATTCTACGTATTCTAAGCATTTTTTCATAATTTATAATTAAAATAAAATGCAATACAAAATAATAAAAACCAAAATTAAATGCGACATAAAATAAAACTCTGGGACATCTTTTAGCCTTTTTTAGGCCTTCTCCACAAGATGATCTCCGGGTACCTGCATAAACAATTAGTAAAAGTATTAGTACTAGAATAAATAATTTTAAAGCAATGACAGGAATTTAATAAGTAAAGCCAAAAAATAAATAAATCCGTCTTTTGCACAGAGGAGGCCTTGAAAATCAGACGGAGATTCCTTCATCGGCCAATATTGTTAAAAACAATAAAATAAATAAAATCTTCAGATCCGCGCCAAAACAGTAATAGTTTTAAACACAGAGGGCTCATATATATATAAAAATAAAGCGGAACATCCTAAACAAGTCCGGCTGCGAAAATTCGCCTCGCCAGCGCATGTTGGTTATCCTGTGTAAGTAGAAGAAATCATCAACGCCCAGAAAACTTCATTTACTTTATTTTCCGTCTTTGCAACTGTGGAGGCCTCAAAAATCGACGAATAATTTTTTCATTGGCCAAATGTAGTATCTTGTTCAAAATCAGCAAAATACCCAATATTCAAATGTAGCAATTTGTTCAAAATCAATTTAATAAAAGAAGCAGTAGCAGCAAATAGTTCAGCAAGATATAAATGAAGCAGCAGCAGCAAACAGTTCGTCGGAGCAGCATAAATTCGCCGGAAAGTTCAGAACATCGCCGGAGTTTTCTTTCAAACTCCGGCAGGTAGCCAAAAACCAGAAAAATATGTCCGAAAGCGATGTGATAGCAAAATATCACCGATAAACCAGAAATCCGCCGGAGTCTAAAACTCCGGCCAAAATACTAAAATGGTGCAAAATCAGCCCAACAAAACAGAAGCAAACCGACGAACATCGCCGGAGTTTTGCAAACTCCGGCCAAATACCAAAACTCCAGAAATCAGTCCGACAACCAACAACAGAAACCAAAAATTAAACCAACAGGGGTCGCCGGAGTTTTAAACTCCGGCGAGATACAAAATTTCCAAATCAGTCCAACCAAACCACAATATGTAATAACAAAACGTCTTCGCGATCGCGGTGGTCGCCTTTGGCGCAGACGGCGACAAAGGGATACAGGTATGGGAGTTCAACGAAGCGGTGAGGTCGGCGGGTGCGCGCGATAGCGGTGTGGGTCGCTGACGGTGAGTGTTGAGTGTGTTGTGATGCAATGATGGTGGTTTCGCCGGTGGTGGGCGACGGGGGCAGGGGTGTGGGAAAGCAGTGGGTTCGTCGGTTGTTCGGCGATGGTGGTGGAGGGGATCAGGGAGAGGGCGACGGGAGAGAGGGGTGTGGGCTGGGCTGATAAGGGCGGCGAAGGGAGAGAGGGTGAGGGGCTGTTGTGTGTGTGCGTGTGTGAGAGAGCAGTGGGGGTGAGGAATGTCAAGTGCGGCAGAAGGGGGGAGTTAGGGATGAGGGAGTTGTTTATTATATAGGGTAGGTTTTTTAGGGTTTGGTATTTGGGGCGGGGGGGGGATGAAAAGTGATATTGTTTTGGGGGGAAAATAAAAGAGTGTTGGATTAAAATAAAAAAAAATAAGAAGGGTGTTGGATTGGACTGATCCGAATTGTGACTCGCACTGGACTGGTTTGACAAAATGCAAAGCGGGTTAATTATTTAAAATAAAATTATTTAAAAAGATGCAAGATTATTAAAATGCAAATGCTGATGCAATAATAATAATAATAAAACAATATTTAAGAAATGTTTAATGCCTAATTAAAAGTAAAAACGGGATGTCAATTAATTATTTAAAGAGATGCAAACATAATAATAATAATAGAAACATAATATTAACAAAGACATAATGCTTAATTTAAAATAAAAAGATGCAATGTCATTTTTGTGAAGAAATAAACATAGAATATTATGCAAAAAATGCAAAAATGATGATTAAAATGCGGTGTCCTAAAACACATAAAATTGCAACAAATATACGAAAACAGGTCAAAATTGACTGTCAACAATTCCTCTAATGAATTCCCTCGGAACTTCTAAAGTCAATGGAATATATAGAATTGTGATCAATCAATATTGCAAAGCCCTGATATTTGTTACCGATCAGAATTGGACCATAACGGAATTTCGATATATACTGGCACCATATTATCAGATTGGGGAGGAATATCATAATTAGAAATTGATAGAAAAGCAAGGATATGGGCTCGTGTAAGTAGGAAACAAAAAAATTCTATTCTAGTTCTACTTTTATCATCAGCTGTGGATTTAAATCTAAGAGAATTTTTAGAGAATGTTTGTTATCCTGTTTTTTTTTTGTCTTTCTCAGTGACAAGGAGAGAGAGAAATGGGTCAGAAGAAAATGTCATTTTGGAGTTTTATCAATAATTTTCTGTGTAAGCGGCGGTCCGGTATTTTCTAAATCCTTACGCAAGGAATTACAAAAGAAATTTTTTCAACAAAGATGTGAATTAGGAAGGATTGATCGACGAAATATGAACCAAAGACTTAACATTTATATACCACATAATAATACATTTTTATTATCATGATATATATTGACAGTCGTCGATCATAGTGAAATACCCCTTCTATGATTGAATTGTCTTATTAGGAAAATTCAGGGTTCATATGTTTAGTCATAAGAAATAATCCATTGGAGTTCATGGATTTATCTAGGTTATCTTATTTGGAAGGCTTCAATTTCTTAACTGGCGCAATTTCTACTCCTGCTAATAGTTTAACACATTCGTTGTTGTTAATATGGGGTCATGAAGCACGAGGAGATTTTACTCGTTTGTGCCAGCGAAGTGCGTGGACTTTATTGCTCTCCATGGAGCTTTTGGCCTAATAGATTTCATGTTACATCAATTCGAACTTGTTCGATCTATTTAATTGAGATCTTATAATGCAATCGCATTCTTTGGTCCAATTGTTGTTTTTGTTTATGTATCTCTGAATTATTCACTAGGTCAATCTGATTGATTTTTTTAGTGTTATAAAACATATGTTTTCAATTATAATACGAACGCATGTTGGCTTTCCTTTTTGACACGAGCAAAAAAAAAGGACTTGGGTTTAACCTAGTGGACTTTTTTTTATAATCGAGATTTTCACGCTTGCGCCTGACTATTTTACTGGTATTACTCAGACGTCATCGAGGTGATGGCACCGATCCTTCAACAACATCACCAGTAAATCGCGGAATGTGCTCCAATGACTAGTTTCTGGGAGCGTACAACTGATCAATGAGACAAGGTCAAATTCCATGACCTTTCCTTTATTTTGGGTAGATGTGAGAGTTAAGTTATATATATTGACAGATAAAAAAATTCCACGATTTATGGAGTTTAATTTATTAGAACTGGTTACTTTTTTTATTAGATTACTAATTAATACTTATCATATAATTATATATATAATTAATCTATAAGTAATCTGATTATATAAATAATTAATTTATTAGAATCGGTTACTGTTTTTATTAGATTACCCGTAAGTAATACTTATCACATAATTAGATATATAAATAATCTGATTATATAAATATCATTAATGTATACAATTTAACCTTTGTAGACCTACAAGCTGTGACTAATGAATTGCAATCATTGGATTTTTGCCACAAGAAAATTTTAATCTCTTTGTTATTTTTTTTTATCCAACAAAAGAATATATATTGTCCATGTTTAAATCGGTTTCAATGTGTTACTTTAATCAATGTGAAAGTCAAAATCGTTTTTGGAGTTTCAGAAATATTTTTCCAACAGCAAACCAAAGGCCAGTTCAAACAATTTTCCCAAAAATAAATCCAAACATTCGTTAAAAATAAAACAGAAACAATATTATAATAAACATTTCATGTAATTATTGGTTGTTTGACTTGTACTATTCATATATTCTCTATATTGGTGGTTCTAGTGGAGTTCATGGAGTTGTATTTAGGGTGCTTTTTGTTCGGGTAATAAAGAAAGAGAAAGAGAATGAAATATCCTGATTCCCTTTTGAAGTTGTTTGTTTGATCTACTTTTCTATTTCCTTTACTTTCTTTTTTATTTCCTTTCTCTTAGATTGATTTCTCCTTTTCATTCCCTTTTCCCAACTCGGATCATTCCGGACCTCGAATCCCAAACCACCCAAAATCAAATATATAGGAACAATCAGGATATTTTTTTTCCATTTCATTCCCTTAATGAATTTGTGTACTGTTTTCTTTTACCTTGTAAAAGATCATATCACAGCGCCAGAATACTTCACTTACATCCACTTGCTTTCTTTCATTTAATTTGTAACATAAACAAAACAATCTCAAATAGTAATGTTTGTTTTGAAGAAAAAAAACTATTGTGTTGTTTTCTGATAAATAACCCAACTATTATCAAGTTAAAATGAAAAACTTAAGTGTTTGTATAGTAACATAAATTGTTTTTCAAAAGTTGAAAAACAATAAAAAAAATCATAAACACTTTTGGAACCTTGACAAGCACAAATAGTATTCTAATACTATTAAAGTTTTTTTAAATTAATTAGTCAAACACAAACTATTATTATTAAAAAGTTTTTTAAAAAACATTTTATAGAAATGTAGGGTAAAGTTGTATACAATATACATTGGTGGGATAAGAGGATTAGTTGAATTTACTCATTTTTTTTATCGACGAGTAATTGATGGGATGACTAACGGGATTGGGGTTGTTAGTTTCATTGTAGGAGAAGGTATCAAATATGAATATGATATCTATCTAATGTGATGTATAGAATATATGACAAAGATGGATCTATTGATCGGTCATGTCATATAGGCCTGAGTTGGACATCCAATTGCTTCGATTTGAATTATCCGGAGAATGCAATGCCTGATATATATAAAAAAATATGGACTCCAATCCTTCCTCAGACCCCGCACATAACGGTAGTTTAATACATTGGACTACCTTTTACTTTTAAATTATGCATATTTTTAAAATTTAGTCAAATAAGCTATTAGAAAAAATGCGGCTAGTTTTGAAATAAAATGAAAGTAATTGGTTTAACCGGTGATCACATGATCATCATCTTCCATTTTCAGGAAAGAGACGAACCTTAGCGTATGGATCATTTTGGTCACTAAGCTCAGCCCAGTTTTTGGATCCGTGCGAGTCGTGCTACCGCACAGACCTCTCAAAAATAAAAAAAATTAGGTGCTTTTTTTTCATTTTTTATTAAATAATATTAGCCATAATTTACAGGTCTTAGCCCAATCAAAATAGTGGTTGATTAACTTAAAGTTATATTGGATTGTTATTTACAATTTAAAATAATTTATAATTATTGAAACCGTATATTTACTTATATTAAGGGCTAATTTTTATAAATTAGAACATGATCCTCAAAATATTTAAGACGATCCCGACTAAGTTATTTACATAAATAAAAAATAATAATAAAAAAAAGGTACTATTTGGTTCATGAACATTTTTTGTAAGGACTATAGTATGTGTTATTTGGCCCTTAGCTTATAAAAACATCTAGGTACACATTCAGTAATTATTCTTAATTTTATGCAATGTGCCGAAATAAGAACAATATCCAATCAAAGTAAAAGCCACTGCCTCTTTTTTGTTTTTTGATGCAGTAATGTTGCCATATAGGGTTAAATATATTAACGGTGAATTTAGTTCGGATAATAGAATCAATGTAAGAGAATGGAATTCCATATTCTCTTTGAAGTTGTTTGTTTGACCTATTTTTCCATTCCCGTTTTCTTTTTCCATTTCCGTACATTGAGTCTCCACACCCCTCCCCCTATGTATTTTCATTCTCTTTTTCCAATTCATTATCCGGACGACCCCGGGCCTTCGGACCCCGTTTCTATTTCGTTTCTGAAACAAACCCAAACATATAGGGAATAAGAATCACAACTAATTTAGATAAGGTATGCATTAAATTATTTTTAGTGGACAATACTTTTTAATTTAGCAATAAATTAGGGGTTGGATGTTTTCTTACAAGTTTCTTTATGCTGCAAAGGACCAAATTAGCTTTTTGAACACTTATTAGAAACTGACCACAAAAGAATATAATGAGAGAGTTGAATTTTCTTCATTATTAAGTAAAAAGTTTCTTGAGTTTCAAAAGTAGAGAACTTAAACCTATCTAAATAGGGGTAAAATACTACTCCATTTTTAATACACATAAGTATGATTAAGTCTAGAATTTAAGTTATGAGTATAAAATTGATCTTATTAAAAAGTGATTAACATTCATTATAAATTTTTTCGTGCGAATACAAATTTAATTAGATTCTGATATAGATGATAAACATCGGGTGAGAAATTAAAAAACATATATCTTCCAAAAGTTTTTTGAAAGTGTAGAAGCTTTATATTATTTTAACCCTCCATATTCCATTAATAATTACAAGACTTATGAGATTAGTAAATATCACTTTGTCATTAAACAAAATTATCTATTGGAGTCATTTACACATTACTCGTCTAATACTTATTACCACTAACAAAACCTACTTTAATGTTCTATTCATGTACTCATTAATTTTTGCACTATATACCTACTTATTGCCTTACTACCTACATAGTTGATAGTACTACCTACGTAGTACTTATTAACCTCCGCCGTCCATATTAAGTGTCCATTTGATTGAGCTTTTAGATTTCTCAAAAGTGCTTTTAGAAGACCAAAAACATTTTTAGCCAAAAATTGGAGTGTTTGGTTCAAAATCGAATTGACCTCTATTTCCAAAAGCTCAAATTTTAGGCTTTTGGAAGTAGAAGTTGATTTTGCCCATTTTTAAGTCAAAAACATTTTTTTATTGACAACCAAACACCTAATCATTTTTTGATAAAAAACTCTACTCCTAAAAACTCTTTTTAATAAGCGGTACAAAACGGGACCCTAATTAGTTGGATAGTTTCTCTTTTGCACTCTCTTTATGAAGTTATGATTAAAAAATAGTTTTTTACCACTTCGGTCATTTTTAAAAACAAGCTTAAGCTAATCTTATTATTTGAACAATCAAAATATCAACCAATAATCATTACTTTGAATTCTTCAAATTTATAATTTTTATGATATGTAATTAATATTTGTTATTTTCAAGAACGCTTAATATTAAGGTAAAATAGGATAAAAATAATTAATTTCATCTTGACTTATAAAATGATAAATATTTTGGGACAACAATTTTTAAGAAACTTGACAATAAATATGGAATAGAGGGAGTAATAAGGTAATATTACTTCGAATATGATGACTTCAATTTGGCCAACTAATAGCCTATTTGGTCAATCTTTTAAATTTGTCACTTTATTTATTTATCAAAAGTACTTTTTGATAAGCGTTTGAGTTTAGCTAATTAATTTAATTTTTTTTTTGCTAATATTAGGGTAACAATTTGTGTTCGATCAAGTTTTCAAAAGTGCTTATGAGGAAAATTATTTTTTTCAACTCATGAAAACAACTTTTGTTACTATTAAAAAATATTTATTTTTCCTTAAATTTTTGGTAAAATACCTTATTCTAAAATAAATATTAAAAAAAATACTTTTGACTTTCTATAAACTCAGACAAAACAGACTATATAAGACTAAACAACAAAAAACTGTTACAAATAACTTATAATCTTGTGGTAGATTGAAGAATCTACGTACCGGAAATGGTGTTAAAATCAGTCTATTCCAATATATTATCTTAAAACACGTATAAGTTATTTCGAATAGAGAATACGTATTTATTGAAAGTATATATATATCTTAAAGATAATATGTATTAGGACACAATATACTTTATACACATTCATATTTATATTAATGATGATTAATATTATGACAATTTGCATTTGTTGAATTATTAATTGATTGTTTATAATATTCTATAAATGCATCTCTAGAGTTTACGTGTTTATTAATGATGTGAGAATTAATGTTATAACATAACTCTTAAATTACCTCGACTAATGATCATCGAAATTGGGATATCGATGATATGCGATACGTCGACATGTGGTCTGCATCATATCCTTAGGGGATGTAATATGTCTCACTTGCTACGAGTTATGGCAATTCATGATGGACACATGGATACTTGTTGAAGTATTGGTATGCCTTGCTGATGTATTGTTTTGTTATATGTCTATAATGTCATCGGCGTGTGGGAGATAAAAGTCCTTAGACTTGAGGTCAATATCATCTTGTTTACGGAGTAATGTACTTTGATCATGTCCTAAGCTCAAATGCCTTATAGGTTGAGACGCGACTTATTTTTTGGTGCATTACGAAGTAGATTAAAGGTGGTATGTGAGTCAAGATTAGAATTCATTCATTGAATACATATTCGAGTAAACACTCAGATACTCATTAGTCAATGCAATGGACATGTCTGTGACATGGTCCTGTTGTCAACTAATATAGATGAATTATAATAATCAAGTCATTTGGATAGACACTTGACAGATCTTAAGCTTGATTGAGTGTGTCATTAATGAAGGGATTTTATCTTCTCACATATAGGTTCAGTTCACATATTTTGTGTAGCTAAACTTTACATATTGGGTTCTGTCCGCGCATGCAGAGTTCCGAAGATCCTAATGTAATTAGTGACGATATGTAAAGGCCTGAAGGATAACACTAAGTCAAATGTTCAGTCGATTGAATGATGTAATTAGAAGGAGATACCTTTATATTCGGTTGATGACCGGGACATTAGAAATGGGAAAAGGGGCAGAAAACAGATGATCATGGTACATGTTTTAGATCATGTCAAAACATTGGGCAGCACCGCGGTGTCTCTTTAGTGGGACCGCGGTGCCTGTGCGTATTTGGGCAGTCCGAATTCGTCCAAGTCCATTTTCTGTTGGGCCCATCCCACGGAAACCCTAAAGCCTCTGTTTACAACTATAAATAGAGGGTTTACCTCCCATTCCTTTACACATACAAAATCTAAGAGAGGTAAATCTCTTCTAAAGCTCTGTCAGAATCCTAGCATTCCCGACTTAGCAAATTACATCATAGTTTCAGAATTTACAAATCGAGGAGCGTTTGCGTGTGCACCCTCGAACTTCACAGTACACAAAGATTCAACTGTTTGGCTGATTGCTACAACAATGTAAGTCATCGAAGTTTTACATATTACTTTGTGCTTGTATTTTTCATTACATATCATACTGCAGTTCGACCGTCGTCAGAGTTGAAACATAAATTTTCAAATTTCGCTGCGTGTACGAACCCGACGTAAACACCTTCAGTGGTATCATAGTCTGGGCTGTTTCGCGTGATTTGTAATGATATTAATGATAATATGAGTTAGGATTTATTTAGATCTATATTTTATGTTGTTAAATGCTTTAAACCCAAACCTTTAGAACACATAGTCCTTGTGACCAGATTTGTTAATGCAATTATGTATTCGAACAAGTCAATCCAATATATAACTCTTCTAAGTTGAAATGCGTTATTCGACTTAAAACATGGTGCATTGAAACGAAGAACGAGAAGAAAATTGTATTTGATGGTCGATGAACATGTTGTTTTAAATGTGATGGTAATACAAGTGATATATCTGAAAGATCTAGCCCTAAACCAGTTTTAGGGGTTCGAAAATTTCGAATTTTGTGTTTCTGGAGGAGAGGCACCGCGGTTCTATGATGGAGGACCGCGGTGCCTGCTAAGGTTTTATGGCGCCGCCGATATTCCACAATTGGAACACCACGGTGCTGCCCAGATGAAGCCAGAGACACCGCAGTCCTGTTCATGGGAGCCGCGATGCTGTTCATCCAGAAACTTAAAATTAATTTTCGGACAATCTGCCTTCAAGGCACCGCGGTTCCACCTGTTAGGACTGCGGTGCCTGTGACGGTAATTATGAGGCACCGCGGTGCTAATTAATTTGCAGATTCGGTGACTTATCGTGTAGGAGCACGGCGTGCCACTGTTGAAACAGCGGTGCCGTTACGAATTTAAAAAAAAAATGAAAGTCAGAAACAAAGACTTAAAAGTTTCAGATTCTGAATCTGAAGTTTAGAAGTTTTCAGTTTCTGAAAATAAAGTTTTTAATCGAACAGAGTTGGTCCTTTCGGACAAATCTGTAATTAAAGAAAGTTTTCTGAAAGTTAATTTTAGGTTTTGGAAATTGAAAACATATACCAGAAGGTTGAAAATATTTTCTGAAGTTTAGAATTGCATTTTATTAATTTATGAGGGTTCAGAATTGAATTTTAAATTCTTAAGGGACTAAAGTGTAAATTCTGAAAATTTACAGAATTTCCGAAAATCAGAAAATGTTTAGGGACTGTTTGGCATTTACATAGATTATAGAGTTTAGACAAATAGACTCATAGTTATCATTAATAGTATATTATTGAATATTATACAAATGTGCTAAGTGTTAAATGTGATGCATTTAATTTATTAGCATAGCGTCCGCAATTATTGTTTGGGTAGACGACGCCCAGTAATTGTTTAATTTCATATGACCGCTATAACTGTCTGGGTAGACGGCGCCCAGTATGTGATTAAAACTATCTTTTATCATGTCTATTGGGTTTGATGATTTCCCATCTAATTGTGTTTATATATTGCATGATAGGATGTCATATGATGTATGACTTGATTGTTGATCTTGAATGAATTTCCGAAAACTAAAATGTTCCCCAAACATTAAATACAAGTCTAATTATAACGCGTCGTCCATTATAATTGTTAGGGTGTTAAGTCCTTTTCGGCGACAAATATATTTATGTCAAAGCATTTGCTCTAAGTCTAAGATGATCGATGTCACACGACCGACCGGGCGCGACTAGTACCCTCTTCGGTACCGCCGTATATGTCGAGAATAGCAATGAACATAACACAACACATAACTTCATAAAAAGGGTAAAACATAACTGGTCAGCCGATAAGGCTGCCTTCCATAAACATACTTAAACAAAGTATTTATAATACAACTGGTTCTTATAGCCCAAAATATATAGGTGGCCATGCACTTACAGATAACAACTGTGGCGGGACAGGGCCCCGCCATACCCCTGGATGTACAAAATACCTATAGCATCAGGGAATATCCATACCAATAAATAAGCTTCCGGAGGAATGGAGCTTCTGACACCGGAATAGTGATCCTAAGAACGAGGATCCTCAATCTGCTTACCCTTACCGCAGATTGAACGCAGGCCAGGAAGGGGGTCACAATATGTACCAAATATGTAAAGCTGGAAAATATCGTAATATGATATCATAAGTCTAAAAGCAAGTTTGAGTCATGGAAGACAATAAAATACCTTTTATCAGGCCTTACTAACAATGAGAGTGACAAGTATATATATATATAATACTGCATAAAATAGGAGGCTCATGATCAAAACAGGGTACCTCGCCCGTAGTATCAAAAAAAAACCATCCTACTCCTGGGACTATTTCACCCGCATGGGTCCTGTGGACTGCATGAGGTACTCGTGATCGTACTGCACTGGCACGGGACTATTTCACCCGCGTAAGCCCATAAGGACTCGCACGAGGTATTCCTCGTGATCACGGGTAGCAAATCCACTAGCATTGGTATAACGATCTTGGGGACTTTCCTCGATATACTCTTACCCCGAAACAGATGGTATAACGATCTTGGGGTCAGACTCGGATATACTCTTACACCGAGCGGATGGTATAACGATCTGGGCTTGCCCTCGATATACTCTTATATCGGTGCGGATGGTATAACGATCTTGGATCTACCCTCGATATACTCTTACATCAAGGATGGTATGGCGATCTTGGGCCGCCCTCGCATACTCTACACCGGGCGAGGTGGTATGACGATCTTGGGGCTTGCCCGCCGACATACTCTTACCCTATCTCAAATCACATCATATCATAATAATAATAAGTTAAGAAAACTTATAACTTCTTTGTAGTCTTGTTCACATACTCTCTCATTTTAGTTTACTTAAGGCACTTAACCATATCTTTAATAAAAGAACACCGTGAGTTTAACCCAAGTACTACATACTTCAACTCTTTCAAAAGTGACTCTTCTTTATACATAAAAGCCTTTGGGCAATTGATGCCTTTAAATCAATTTGCCTCTTCATATAATTATCTTACTTAGAGTAAATCCTTCTCATTAACCTTTTATGAAGCTAATAGACCAACTTCCCATAAAGTTGTTATATTAACTCTATACTTTAGTAAAAATCATACTTTTCCTTAACCAAGGGACTTATACGTTCTTAAAACGAAAGTCATTTTATACTCAAAACAAGTAAGAACACCAAATCTCAGACGTCACCGTACTACATAGTTTCATCTATTCATGCTCAAGAGATAGGAAAGCTTCACATACCTCTTTGGTCAATCCACTTGCCAAGTCCAAACTACCGCAAGTAATATTTCAACCTATAATAGTCATGATACGTTTATTAACCTCTAATCTTAATGTAGAACAATCCAAGTTCAAAGTCACTAAATTCTAAGAAAAATCGCAAGATTTCCTTTGTTTCTACTCACTTTGCCACCTTTCTCAAGGCCGAAATTATCATCAAAACACCACATTTTAGGCTCAATCAATCTAACAATTCTAAGGTAGTTTTTAGGCTACAACAAGCTCATTTGTTCTTCTTAACCCATTCTTCATATCCAAACCACATTTACTTGCATGCAAAGACTCTAAGTGCATTATTTTACTACCACAAGATCTTGCTTTCTAAGCATGCAACACTAGAACTAAGTTTAAAGGAAGAAATGTTACCTTAAAGTTTTAGCCAAAACTTATTCCAAATATTGCTAGCTTCCTTGCCAAGAACACTACCACAACAATGCCAACAAGCTAGCTACAAGCTTCCTTTTCTTGTTCTTAACTTTCGATTTTTCTAAGGGTTTTTAGAGAAGGGAGCAATTTGAGAGAGAGAGAGAAGATGAAAGATAGACAATGACCAAGTCTTGGTCAATATATTGCATGCAACAGAAAATCAGATGGGGACACTTGTCACCCTCCCATGGTCTCTTTAAAACAAAATCAGATTTTCTAAGTTTTTCCGCCCAATTCCCGCCTGGCCGCCCAGCCGCGCCGTGGCGCTGAAACCTCCGCAGCTCTCGAACTTTCGGCGCCGCGCGCCTGCATGGCGCGCTGCAACTTCTGCGACCTCTCGGTTTTTAGGCGCCATGCTCGCATACGGCGCCGCGTCGCTTTGCTCGAACGCATTTACGCCCGATCGCTACTGAACTTGTAACTCATAACTTTCTACTCCGACGCCTATCGATTGAGCGGTTGGTTGCGTTGGAATCAAGACTCAACGAACTACGTCCTAGGCCTTTAAAATACTTAGTAACTTTCAACGAATCGGGTCATAACCCTCCTCAAAGTTGACTAAAACCGTCCGAACGAATTCACAACCTCGCCCTTCTGGAAATTTTAAGTCTTACATACTTTCGTGCGTTTCCATACGTAGGTCGAACTACGGTATAACATTCTCCCCTTAGAAACATTCGTCCGAATGTTCCTTCTAAACTTACTCAAATCACAACATCGACATAGACCTCTTAACTATTCATTCGTAATAAAGAAGCTCCACGAGCCACAACATACGTAAGCGTAAATGCTAAATCAAAACTAACAAGCGGAAAGTAGGTTACCCGGAGGTATAGGGAATAAGTGAGGATACTTCTTCATCATGTCATCCTCGCTTCCCACGTCATTTCCTCCTGTTTCGCTCCGCCATAGGACTCGATGTAAGCCACGTCTTTCGTCCAAGTCGTCTAACTCGACGATCGAGTATCGCTATGGGACTCTCTCATACGATAACTCCTCTCATACTTGGACATCCTGAACCGTGCACTCTAGATGGATCTCCAATACATTTCCGCAACATGGACACATGAAAATCGGATGCACCGCCCAAATCGGACGGAAGATCTAACTCATAGCAACCTTGCCTACCCTACGACAACTGATACGCCCAATGCACTTGGGCTAAGCTTCCTTTCTTTCCAAATCTCATCACGCCTTCATGGGCGATACCTTTAGGAAAACCCAATCATCTATCTCAAATTCCAAGTGTCGACGCCGATGATCTGATACGACTTTTGCCGACTCAGCCGCTAACAACCGCTCTGGATAAGCTTCACCTTATCCATCGTCATGGACTAAGTCCGCCCGACTAATCGAACTTCTCCTCGAACCATTTATCGGTGACTGCACTTCTCCCGTATAAGGCCTCATAAGGCGCCGTCCGAATCCGGAATGGTAGCTATTGTTATAAGCAAACTCCACGAGAGGTAAATGATCCTCCCAGCTACCCCTGAAATCAATAACACAAGCCCGCAACATATCCTCGAGTGTCTGGATAGTGCGCTCGGCCTGTCCGTCCGTCTGAGGGTGAAACGCCGTACTGAGACTCACCTGTGTCCCTAATCCCTTCTGAAAGGACCTCCAGAAGTTAGCCGAGAACTGGGCTCCTCTATCTGATATAATCGACACCGGGACTCCGTGCAGTCTCACAATCTCTCTAATATATAATCGGGCATAGTCCTCAGCTGAAAACGTCGTTCTGACCGGAAGAAAATGGGCTGATTTCGTCAGCCTGTCGACAATCGCCCAAATGGAATCATGCTTCCTCTGAGTGGTAGGTAGCCCTGTAATAAAATCCATATTTATCACCTCCCACTTCCAAGTCGGAATATCAATGGCCTGCAACAGCCCTCCGGGCTTCTGGTGCTCAATCTTAACCTGCTGACAATTCGGGCACTGTGCCACGAACTCCGCAACGTCCCTCTTTAGGCCATCCCACCAATACACGATTCGAGGTCATTGTACATCTTAGTCGACCCCGGATGAATAGAATAACGAGCACTGTGTGCCTCCCCTGACCGCCGACGGTCCTGTCACATCGGGAACACACAACCGGCCCTCGAATCTTAGCACCCCATCAGGCGCTACCTCAAATAGACTCTTCTCCTTCTGGAGAGCTGCATCTCGGTACCGTACCAAAATCGGATCCTCATACTGTCGCCTCCTTACCTCCTCGATGATAGAAGACTCGGCAACCTCTCGAACCCGAATTCCCTCACTATCAGAATCAACCAAACGAACCCCAAGGCTCGCTAACTGATGTAACTCTCGGACCATATCCCTCTTCTCTCGTGAACATCGCATGGACTACCCATCGATCTGCGACTAAGGGCATCCGCCACCACATCGCCTTCCCCGGTGGTATAGAATATCAACATCGTAATCCTTAAGTAGCTCCAACCACCGCCTTTGTCGCAAGTTCACTCCTCTGGTGAAGATATACCGAGACTCTTGTAGTCCGTGTAAATGTCCACGAACTCCATATAAATAATGTCTCCGATCTTTAAGGCATGAATCATCACGCCACTCCAAGTCATGTGTGGGATAGTTCTTCTCATGTTTCCTAATTTGTCGGGACGCATAAGCTATAACCTTGCCGTCCGCATCGACGCACTCCAAGCCCGACACTGACGCGTCACAATAAACCACATATCCATCTAAGCCCTCCGAAGAGTAAGAATCTGGGCGGTTGTCAACTTCTCCTTTAGCAATAAAACTTTCCTCACAAGTATCCGTCCATCGAACATAGCCGCTTTCCGAGTCGACTTAGTCAAAGTGCCAAATAGAAGCAAACTTCTCCACAAACCTCCGATAATAACTCGCAAGGCCCAAAAGCGCGCACTGGTGTAGTGGTCTAGGCCAAGTCTTGATCGCTAATCTTTCTTTGTATCAACCCGAATACCATCGGCCCGATAACATGCCCTAAGAAAGCCAGCGACGCCAATAACTCGCACTTCGAGAACTTGGCATACAATCGCCGGCCTCGGAGGACTCCAATACCGTCCTCAAATGATTCAGATGCTCCCGCCTGTGCGCGAATACACCAAGATATCATCAATAAACACTATAACGAACATATCCAAGAATGGCACGAACACCCTATTCATCAAATCCATGAATACTGTTTGGCGTTGTCAACCCGAAAGACATCACCTGAACTCATAGGCCCATACCGGTCCCGAATGCGCTTTGGGATATCTACCTCTCTAACTCGTGCTGATGATAACCGGACCGTAGGTCTATCTTGGAAAAACACTTTGCACCCGCAATGGTCAAACAAATCGTCAATCCCGGGAGGATATCTATTCTTGATAGTTACCTTGTTCACCGTAATCAATACACATACGCAGCGGCCCCATCCTTCTTCTTTACAAATAACACCGTGCTCCCGAGGAGAAACACTTGCCTAATAAAGCCTTTCTCCAAAGAAATCTTTCACCGGTCCTTCAACTCCTTCATTTCGGCGGGTGCCATCCTGTATGGCGGAATAGATATCGCCAGTATCCGCGCCAAATCAATGCAAACTCAATCTCCTTTCGGAGGATACCCGAGCTCATCCGGGAATACGTCCGAAACTCTCTAACGGCCGAATCGATGAAGGTCCGTACCTCACCTCGGTGTCGAATACCCGAACCATATGGTAGATATACCCTTTCCGCACCATCTTCCTAGCCGAGGTAAGAAATAAACTTACCTCGGCGATGCAGATTCCCTTCCACTCGATAATCGGCCACGGAACCGAACCGAACTAATCTCTCCCTACACCACGTTGGCATAGCAAGATGCTAGCCAATCCATACCCATAATCACATCAAAGTCCTCATATCCAACTCTATCAAGTCGGCTGAGTCCGACGGCTATCTATAGTCACAGACAAGCCTTATACACTCGCCTACCATCGAATCACCCATCGCGTAGCCACCTCAAAAGGTCTTATGGACTCGCTCTCTCACCTCGGGAGGCAAGAAGTGGTCTAGAACGCCTGCGTGAACTCCTCCCAATCACCGGAAGAGCATCATCACCCTCGACAATACCCATGACTCAAACCGATTCAACGCAATATCGCAGAACCTAGAAGCTAGTGTAATGCACTCGATTCGATGCCCTAAGAACTCGCATGGTCCGTCAGAATCGCTTCGGACAAACTCCTGCGGATCCTCATCGAATCTCGAACCATAGAACTCGGGTGGGTGACAACCAGAAATCCGAATCAAGTAAATCGTCGGCCTGGGTTGGCGCCGCTTCCTGTCGGCCGCTCGCCACTACGCCGGTCAAGAATCGAACTGCTCTATAATCTCGTACCAGTTCCCGATCGTGAGCCGAGGCTCCGTCATCGCGGCTCGATGAGCCGCGTCACGCCGAACTCTGCTGAGGCCGGGCGACGACGTGGAACTCGCCGCCCTAAACATCATCTCTCGTAAGGATTGGGCTGTGCCTCGTGATTCTCCGCGTCCCACTAGCGACTCTCACCGCCTTGCCTTCGGGCCGCGGTTGCCTTGCGAGGCATAACTGATACATAAAGGAAAACATCAGGGGAGATTCAACCTATAACTCAGCTCTATTGCACGATCTTAGAGTGAAAGAATGGAAACCAATCCTAAATATCCTGCAGCCTCCTGATTATAGATGTGGTGCACGACACAACCGATAATCAAGACTCTACTAGACACTGCTCATGGACACTTTCCGAGGACTAATCGCTTCGATACCACTTTTGTCACGACGACCCCGGCCGCGACTAGTACCCTCTTTGGGTACCACATCCGTATATGTCGAGAATAGCAATGAACATAACACAACACATAACTTCATAAAAAGGGTAAAACATAACTGGTCAGCCGATAAGGCTGCCTTCCATAAACATACTTAAACAAAGTATTTATAATACAACTGGTTCTTATAGCCCAAAATATATAGGTGGCCACGCACTTAAAGATAACAATCGTGGCGGACAGGCCCCGCCATACCTCGGATGTACAAAATACCTATAGCACCGTGGAATATCCATACCAATAAATAAGCTTCCGGAGGAATGGAGCTTCGACACCTAATAGTGATCCTAAGAACGAGGATCCTCAATCTGCTTACCCTTACCTGCGGCATGAACGCAGCCCCCGGGGAAGGGGGTCAGTACACAATATGTACCAAATATGCAAAGCTGGGAAAATACTGTAATATGATATCATAAGTCTAAAAGCAAGCTGGAGTCATGGAAGACAATAAAATACCTTTTATTGTGCCTTACTAACAATGAGAGTGACAAGTATATACATATATAATCTTGCATAAAATAGGAGGCTCGTGATCAAAACAGGTACCTCGCCGTAGTATCAAAAAGAAACCATCCTACTCGGGACTATTTCACCCGCACGGGTCCCGTGGACCCGCATGAGGTACTCGTGATCGCCAGATCACTGGCACGGGACTATTTCACCCGCATAAGCCCATAAGGACTCGCATGAGGTATTCCTCGCGTCATGGGTAGCAAATCCACGGAAGGTGGTATAACGATCTTGGGGACTTTCCTCGGATATACTCTTACCACGAAGCGGATGGTATAACGATCTTGGGGTCAGACCGGATATACTCTACACCTGAGCGGATGGTATAACGATCTTGGGGCTTGCCGGATATACTCTTATCTTGTGCGGATGGTATAACGATCTTGGATCTACCTCGATATACTCTTACATCAAGCGGATGGTATGGCGATCTTGGTGGCCCTCGACATACTCTTACATGAAGGAGGTGGTATGACGATCTGGGGCTTGCCTCGGACATACTCTTACCCTATCTCAAATCATCATATCATAATAATAATAAGTTAAGAAAACTTATAACTTCTTTGTAGTCTTGTTCACATACTCTCTCATTTTAGTTTACTTAAGGCACTTAACCATATCTTTAATAAAAGAACACCGGGAGTTTAACCCAAGTACTACATACTTCAACTCTTTCAAAAGTGACTCTTCTTTATACATAAAAGCCTTTGGGCAATTGATGCCTTTAAATCAATTTGCCTCTTCATATAATTATCTTACTTAGAGTAAATCCCTTCTCATTAACCTTTTATGAAGCTAATAGACCAACTTCCCATAAAGTTGTTATATTAACTCTATACTTTAGTAAAAATCATACTTTTCCTTAACTTGAGGACTTATACGTTCTTAAAGCGAAAAGTCATTTTATACTCAAAACAAGTAAGAACACCAAATCTTGACGCTCACCGTACTACATAGTTTCATCTATTCATGCTCAAGAGATAGGAAAGCTTCACATACCTCTTTGGTCAATCCACTTGCCAAGTCCAAACTACCGCAAGTAATATTTCAACCTATAATAGTCATGATACGTTTATTAACCTCTAATCTTAATGTAGAACAATCCAAGTTCAAAGTCACTAAATTCTAAGAAAAATCGGGCAGCATTTCCTTTGTTTCTACTCACTTTGCCACCTTTCTCAAGGCCGAAATTATCATCAAAACACCACATTTTAGGCTCAATCAATCTAACAATTCTAAGGTAGTTTTTAGGCTACAACAAGCTCATTTGTTCTTCTTAACCCATTCTTCATATCCAAACCACATTTACTTGCATGCAAAGACTCTAAGTGCATTATTTTACTACCACAAGATCTTGCTTTCTAAGCATGCAACACTAGAACTAAGTTTAAAGGAAGAAATGTTACCTTAAAGTTTTAGCCAAAACTTATTCCAAATATTGCTAGCTTCCTTGCCAAGAACACTACCACAACAATGCCAACAAGCTAGCTACAAGCTTCCTTTTCTTGTTCTTAACTTTCAGATTTTTCTAAGGGTTTTTAGAGAGAAGGGGGAGCAATTTGAGAGAGAGAGAGAGAAGATGAAAGATAGACAATGACCAAGTCTTGGTCAATATATTGCATGCAACAGAAAATCAGATGGGGGGGGGACACTTGTCACCCTCCCATGGTCTCTTTTAAAACAAAAATCAGATTTTCTAAGTTTTTCCGCCCAAATTCCCCGCCTCGGCGCGCCACTTGGCCACACCGGCGCTAAACCTCCGCAGCTCTCAACTTTCGCGCCGCTCGTCATGGCGCGCGGGCGCTGCAACTTCTGCGACCTCTCAGTACTTTAGGCGCCGCCCTGCATACGGCGCCGCGCTGCCGCTTTGCTCGAACGCATTACCGATCGCGCTGAACTTGTAACTCTCATAACTTTCTACTCCGACGCCCTATCGACGAACGGTTGGTTGCGTTGGAATCAAGACTCAACGAACTACGTCCTAGGCCTTTAAAATACTTAGTAACTTTCAACGAATCGGGTCATAACCCTCCTCAAAGTTGACTAAAAACCGTCCGGAACGACCCGTCAACCTGTCCTTCGGAAATTTTAAGTCTTACATACTTTCGTACGTTTCCATACGTAGGGTCAGAACTACGGGGTATAACAGATGCCCTTTCATAGATGTGTTAAAATGAAAGTAGATAATAAACTTTTGTAGGTATTGACATCAAAGTGTTTGCTTGCAAAGACTAAATTTACTTAGGCATTTAAACGTAGTCGTGTAATGGATTGGCTTGTTTAGATGAATCTTGACGCCAAAGTGTCGGACTAGTCTAAAGACGTAAGAGTAAAATGAAAGATATTTAATCAAACCAATAGTTGTAGAGTCACTTTACAATTGGTTGAGGACCTACCAAAGTGTGTTATTGAAGTTATCAGCCAAAGCAAACGCGGATATAACATATGTTTGGATCTTGACCCATTATGACATTTATATTGATTTAGGTCTGTATTCTACCTTGGGGTCGTAGAAGTATGAAAAATAGTGGAAGCTAATTAAATAAAAGGTCATGTTAAATTAGTTTATTATGAATGTGTATAATTTAGGAGAATGAACTTTGATTGAATTTTCCTGTTCTATCTATTATCTTCAGATCTTCAGAAATGTCAAACTTTTCGTTGAAAATGCTCATGGAGTCAAACAGACTCACTAGACCCAACTTCATTGACTGACTAAGCAGAATGTAGAGGCTTTGCGAACGTTGTTGTTGAGATTTGTTGGCTCAGAAACTTCATTCTAGAGCTCCATTGTCCCTTATGTAGGGCATCTATTTCTACTTTGATAACATATCTGCTCTCTACTTGTCTCATAACCCGGTTCAGCATCAACGAACCAAACATATTGAGATGAATATTCATTGTTTGTGAGAAGGTTGACATGTGCCATGTTCGGGTGTTAAATGTTCTTTCTTCATATCAGTACGCATATATATTTACTAAGGGACTTCCTCGGCAGAAGTTATCCAGTCTGAGCGTCCGACCTCCTCCCGCTCCGACTGCGGAGATGTGATAGAGAATACGTAAATATTTCTCTATATATTCTGTAATTATTATTTTAGTATAATTATGTAAAATAGATATCCTCATACGATTATGATTTCAATTATAAACATCTATATATATAAGGGAGAATTACACTATTCTACACATGAAAATGTAACAAAATACATACCTTGTGCCGATGTCATTATTGTTAGATTAAAGAACAAAGCTTTTGTAGTAAAATTAGTTTTGCTCCCTTATTCTTACTTATGTTACCAAGTTGTCAGTGATGGAAAAGTATGCAAAATGTGGTAACTTGACTAGGAGAGGACCAATTTATAGAATGTTAACTTAATCTAATACGTTCATTTAATATCCAATGGACGGACGAAATTTGTTCATTATAAAATGTTTAAGATGTGGGTTTTATTTACCAATAAAAAAGGTTTTATTTATGTTGGAATGATTGAAAATATATTGCAAAATTTTAAGTAATATATTATACGTATTGTTGTGAACTATTTGTCACGTTTCATTGTTAAATCATAGAATTAAGTTTTTTACCTCTTGCTTTAATTTCTTATCCACTATAGGCTATTTTGCATATAACGTATAGTCAAAAGTATATAGATTACGATTATTATCCACTATAGTATTAAGATAAAATATATACGTCATTTATTAATTCTTAAGGGCGTGTAAAGTCAAAAGTACTGGACAAGTAAAATTGAACGAAGTGAGTATTTTATATATGTATAGTTTACGATTTTATTCCTCATGAAATATATTTCCAAAGGGTAAACATTTCAAATTGAGTTGTTTTATTTAAGAGACTATAGACTTTATTACTAGTACACATAAAAAAAAAATTCCATTCAATTAAAGAACATCTTATTACGTCAACACAACTATTATAAAGAATGTTCTGTGTTTACCCTGTGCGCACTCGAAAGAGTAGCGGCTGCGGGTTCCTTGTAAAAAAAAAAAAGAGAATGTTCTGTGATATACGTACGTTTTTCTAATTCAAGTATGATTCGTCTATGTAATATATTTTCTATGTTTATAATAAAATTTAATGCTACCTGATTTAATTAATTTTTTAAAAAGGGTTGGAGTTACAAGTCATTCTTAGATTTTCAGTCTTCTTAAGCAGTTCTAGCAAGCATTTGTCGTGTCTCTTTTTTACTTCTGTCATCTTTGTTTCATATTTATCATTTGCATGTGATGTCATTTTAACTTGCTGAAGTGGATGTCTAATTCCTGTCATTTCAGTTTTTAATTTTGCATATCTATCATATTTTTTGGATTTTCAAATTCATATCATTTACATGATATTTGATAGCTTCAATACTTGCAGAATTTATTGTCATGTGATAGTGTTGCGTTGTTATATCCTAAAGAGACAAATCAAGAGTGTTAATGTAGGATCATTTTAAAATACTACATAAGCTTAAAAATAAAAACTATATATGTCTCCTAGTCCAAAATATTTTTCTTGTAACATCTTAATTATATGTTGTATTTTTTTAATATAATATATTATTTGAACAACAGATTCTTGTGATCCGGACCCACGCATAGCGAGATCTTAGTGCACCGGACTGCCCTTAGCCCTTTATTTGAACAACATACATGAAATAACATAAGTCAAATTAATTATACATACCAAGATATTGAATTGAAAGTAGATATCCTCATACCATTA
The DNA here is from genome assembly GCA_029844215.1 of Przewalskia tangutica. NCBI lineage: Eukaryota > Viridiplantae > Streptophyta > Magnoliopsida > Solanales > Solanaceae > Przewalskia > Przewalskia tangutica. The sequence continues at coordinate 94,615,474 of CM056732.1, read as the reverse complement.
GAATTACAATTATAAACACGTATATATATATATATATATATATATATATATATATATATATATATATATATATTGTATTAGACAAGGGAGAATGTCATGACCCGAACCCCAGCTCATGATCGTGCCCTACCAGGCACCCATCTACCCTCTACGACCCAAGTTACCCGGAAGTTAAATAACACTTTTTTACAATCTCGCAAAGGAAAAGCCGATAAGGTGCCATATATATATATATATATATATATATATATATATATATATATATATATAATTCAAAAGAAACTACATTGTACACGAGTTCAATCTCACATATGAATACAGTCCTCTAAGAGTTTTACAGAATTATGACGGGACAAGGCCCCGCTTTATCCATAAATGTACAAAAGCCAGTAATGAAAGATCTATACCAAAATGATAAGCCCCGAAATAATGGAGTTATCCCAAAAACTCTGAGCAAAGATCCTACACTTGCAGATCACCAAACTACGTACCTAAACTTGTGGCATGAACGCAGCCCCCCGGAGAAAGGGGGTTAGTACGAAAAATGTACCAAGTATGTGAAACAATAAATACTGTAAAAGAGATCATACAGTCCAAATATAACAGGAGGCAAAAATGATAATTCAAAATAACAGTACACTGTGCCTTGCAAATATGAAAGTAATGAGAGTCAACTTTACATTTTAAGTTATGCCTTTTAAGAGTTAGATCAACCGCAAAGAGTATTTGTACTCGCATCATGAATCTTGTCCATGGGTTTATATAATGTTCAAGTCCTAATCATGGACGTACTCACATGATTTCCACTATACCGTTTTCACAATAAGATTTATGTCGTAATCATGGACGTTCTCACATGATCCAACTATACAATTTTCACAACAAGATTTATGTCGTAATCATGAACGTACTCACATGATCCAACTATACAATTTTCACAATAAGATTTATGTCGTAATCATGGACGTACTCACATGATCCAACTATACAATTTTTCACAACAAGATTTATGTCGTAATCATAGACGTACTCACATGATCCAATTATATAATTTTCACAACAAAATTTATGTCGTAATCATGGACGTACTCACATGATCCAACTATACAATTTTCACAATAAAATTTATGTCGTAATCATGGACGTACTCACATGATCCAACTATACAATTTAAATCATCTCCGACTCTCATTAGCACAAATAGAATGAACTATCATTTTAAGAGAACTCAAGGCAATATCACATCTAGTAATAATAAGGAAATTGAACCCGAAGTACTATGTACGCCCGCCGTACATCTTCTCATTTATAAACCTCAAAACACTAACACTCATAGTATCAAGACACTTCCACCTTTAAAATCAAGTTACTACATTTTTAAACTCAAGTAAGTTATACTTTTCAAACCAAGTCAAGTATACTTTTAACACCAAGTAATTTATACCTTTCAATCATGTAACTTCTTTCATATACTACAATGAACTAAAATGAAATACTTTCATTTAGACAACCCAAAGTACTATCAAGAGAATAGATATAATAATCTTTCATTTTAGAAACCCCAAGTACTATCAAAAGAATGGATAAAACCACTTCCATTTTATAAAATCAAAGTACTATCAAGAAAGTATATAGAGCAACTTCTATTTTAGGAAATTCAAAGTACTATCAAGAATTACATCACTAAGGAGTAGGATACACTCACTTTAAAACAAGGAATCATGCTAGAAGAAGAAATGATAGTTCACATACCTTTTTGGCGACTAACCAACTCTACAATCTAGAATACGTCTCAAAGTACTTCAACCTATAACAAAAACAACACAATTATCAATTCCAAGCTTTCTAAAGTAGATTAATATCAACTAAGGGTCTCTTATTCTACGGAAAATTGGGCAGCACTTCCTTTGTTTCTAAGTATTTTTCCACCTTTTTCAAGGTCCAAATTCAACAACCAACAAGCCACACTTAAGGGCATAATCAACAGTTAACCAAAGGGGATTACACGCCTACTAGACGTGTAAAATTCTGTCCACAATCACATAAAACAGTCCATACAAATCAGCCCAATATCCCACAACAACAATGGTAAAATGTGAAGTCTTTCAACACCCTTTTACACTCTTAATCCCTTAGGACTTTCATTAGCAACTACTACATTAATCATGCATGTTGGTGGCTGAATTTTCAGAATTCCAGCGCCACAAAACAGTCCATAAAAACTGCATAACAACGTCCAACAATTTTATAGATTCCACGGCCAACAACCGCCCAAGGAAGTCCGCTCAACTTTGGCCCGCAGTTTTCATTTTGGTCCACTTCTTCAAGTTCCAATCACACACAAGCATCCACTACAATCTTAAAACCAACTTCCCTTCACGTTTTACCTCCAAAAAATCGACGAACAAGCTAGGATTTTCAACCCCAATGTTAATTTTCTGATTGTAAGGAAAACAGAGAAAATCCGAAGAAGGAGAAGCAGAGCAGAGAAAGTGAGATAGAGAAGAGAGGGATGAGAGAGTTATCTTTTTGGGGCTCAAATTGAGCTTCTGTGGAAATTTTCTTATTATGAAGTGATTCATTTAATTACAAGAGATATGTGGTCTATTTATAATAGCCACTAATAATGTCCTAACAAAATATCCAATCAAACTTAATCAAAATATCTAATTAGCTTGTATATCTCAACATCCCCCCTCAAGCTAGGCGCTGAAAACTTCGGTTTCAGTCCTAGCTTGGAAGAAATGTCCTTAAGAACTTTCTGAATTCTGAAAAACCTAGTAGCAAGACGCAACACAATACTGAAAACATTCCTAAAAATCCCAGCAGCTGAGCCATCATGAGCTGTATCAGCCCATTAGCTCTAGAATAAGATCATGTCATTCTTCAAACACTGTGAATTCATTTTCCACTTAAGACTTGCAGCAATGGAAAGACAAGCAACATCAGTTTTAACAATCAGCTCATCAGTTCATTTTCCAGCAGCTATGCTTAGCACTCAAAACCAACAGAAATGACAATAGCACCAGTGCAGCAGCAGTATGAACATTTATCAACCATTGCACCAGTGCAACAGTAGAAATGACACCAGTAGCTTCCTATTGCTGCAAAGATCATTTCTTCACCTCAGATCCCACAACTGAACATAGGGCTTTCTGAAATTCCTGGAATTCAAGCTCAAGAAAGCATCCAAAACGAGCAATGACAAAATCTCTAGACTTGGCAATGGCATCCTCAGTCTGACATACAAAATTTGCACAAATAAAGATTGCAGACCTTTTGTATCCTGCCTATTACATATTCCTCCAAATGGATATATATGAGTATCAGCGCTTCTCCTCGGAATCGTCGTATACACACCGATCTCTTACGAAATTGCGTGAGAAGATGCGTGTGTAGCCCTTCTTTGTCACAGTTGTAGACATGAAGAGTACTAAATCGATATCTATGATAAGTTGAGGGAGCATCACAAGCCCACGTCTCAGCAAACTTGTTGTTTAACCAAAAGAATCTGAATTTGGCACAAAAATCGATGCAAAATCGATCTGCGAAGCGAGAATGCATCACGAAATCAATTATTGAATCTCAGATTTTTCCATTTTCCATTAAGTAGAAAACAGCAGCAGCTTCAGTGGTTGTCTTGCAGAAACATGACATCATGTGTTCTCATTCAGCAGTAACACCTTTGCAACAACAGTAGCCACACAAAGCAACATCTTCTACACCATCTGAATAAATTCCAGCAGCAACAAATTCAGCAAAAACAACAACTACGAAGAACAATAATCATTCGCGCTGCATTACCAACAACAAACTCATCGCGAGTACATGCATATTTCGGCCAACAAAGAACATCAATCAACAAATAAAACAAAGTCGCCACTAAACCACTTGGATAAATTCCAGCAGTAGTAACTTCAACAATTTGAATAGGAGCAACACTTTGTGCCCTCTCGATAACCACTCCAATTCCAGATATCCAGCAGCTAAAATAGTCAGCGACAAGCCAACAAATTCAGCAATAATAGCAGCCTCAGCGATGCGATTTTTTCATTTTCGGTTGTTTTTCATTTTCCGGAATAATAGCGACCGTGATCACTAACATCGACGACATCAAACACAACCTTTACAAGTTGAATCTTTCATCTTCTGTCCTCAATATAGAATTGACAGAATAACCACTGGATTCACCTTGCGTAATAATGGAGAACTCTTCGTTCTCTAGTCTCACTCGGACAAGAGAATCCCTCGATTCTCTCTAAGAATTTGTTCTGAACCAGCACCAGCAGACTACAACTTTGATTCTGAACCAGCACCAGCAGAACTTGATAAGCGGAAAGAACCTCTCCGTTCTCTAGTCATTCGGACTAGAGAATCTCTTGATTCTCATCACGCAAACTATTCTATCCATATCTAGTCTCCGATGAAGTATCCCTCAGTTCTCAGTCTGTTTGTCGCTAAGAACTCTTCGATCCTTCTATCGATAGACATTTCCTATTCTATGATCTTCTCAACCATAGAAGTTCATTAATATTCCTTACATGAGCTGCAATAGCAACATCTACACCACAACAACCATATCTGCTATACCTAAGCATTAACTGTAATCAATCCCAACAAAGGTAACACACAACAGTAGCGCAACAATAATACCAACTAAAAAAACACTGTCCACAACAGCAACAGTAGAACTACAACAACACAAAAATGGCGAACGACTCCAATTCGTCAACACAAAATTAGCTTTACCAACACTAGTAGCCACAGCGAAACAACAGAAACCAGCCAACACAAACAACGAACGATACAATTATAGAATCTGAAACAGAAAACAACAACGTTAACGACAAATACGGACGGATATAACAACACCACAACAACTATCAATATCTTTTCTCCAATTTCTTCAATTCACCAACACAAAGTAAATGAAGTTGAGTTTTCAGAAACTCGACTATCTTCAGCGATCTGCGACGTTGTAACGATAGCCAAAGGCGGAGCGTATCCGCAGAAAACGATAATATCTCTATCCGACCAAATCGACAAATGCGATAATCGGAAAAAATAGTTAACAAAATAGGATGAATCGACTTTGAATCTCTGTCGATTCTGTTGTCACTCGTAACAAAATCGACCGATATACTATAGAGATTTCCTCAATTTTCTGTCTCCTTCTATTTCAATTTTCTGATTTTTATTTTTTAGAAGAAAATCGTTCGATTCTCTATTTTTTTCGATCTTCTCTGTTTTCGATCGATTGATCTCCTTCAATCGATCTCCTTCAATTTGATTTTCGATTCTTTGTTTTTCAATTGCAGATTTCTGCTTTGTCGATTTTGATTTTTTTTTATTTTCAGACGAAAATTGCGATTTCGATTAAATCGCGATTTCGATTTTCACGTTTTCAATTGCTTCTGATTTTCTTCAGTTCCTTCAATTCTGCTCCTCTATAACCAGTTCCTTCACAATTTCAATTTTCAGAATGATCGATCAATTTCAGTTTCGATCGAGAACAATTTCAGTGCGTAAAATGCAATCACAACAATTGTCGGATCTGTTAATCCCGCTTTGATACCATGTTAATTTTCTGATTGTAAGGAAAACAAAGAAAATCCGAAGAAGGAGAAGCAGAGCAGAGAAAGTGAGATAGAGAAGAGATGGAGGAGAGAGTTATCTTTTTGGGGCTCAAATTGAGCTTCTGTGGAAATTTTCTTATTATGAAGTGATTCATTTAATTACAAGAGATATGTGGCCTATTTATAATAGCCAATAATAATGTCCTAACAAAATATCTAATCAAACTTAATCAAAATATCTAATTAGCAAAATATCTAATTATCTTGTATATCTCAACACCCATTTTCGACCCAACATGGATTTTGGAGATTATTGGAGAGTTAACTTGTCTTAGAACTTGATTAGTGTTCTTAATCTAGGAAAATAACTTGTCTTTGATCTTCTCTTTATCCATGAATTTCGAAATATAAGGCTAAGGAAGAGAGAAGATAATGTTTAGGAAGATAGAATATTATGAAAATGTCTCTAAGTTGCAAGCTTATCTTCTATATAGATATTTCCCTTAGCAAGACAAGTGGAGAGGGACACATGTCGCCTTTTCAATTTTTTTCCCGGAGGAAAATGTAAATATTCTTTCCTTTCAACCTTCAAATCTTGATTCCTTAATCACGTTCTCAATTAGTAGTACTGGTATCACGGGGTGTAACAGAGAATTACACTATTCTCTCGACTTTCCTATAATTAGAGGCTAATTAGCTGTTTTGACTGCGATGTGAATTATATTAAGGAATGTGTAAACAAACAAAAAAAACTAATCATTCTTTTGGTTTGCAGGAGCGCGAAATTGAAAATAAGGGAGAAAGAAATAGAAGGGGTGAGAGCAAAATGCACTCCAAGAAGGCCAAAGAATCAATCACTACCAGAAAGGAAGAAAGCAACAATCACTTGTCTTGCAGTAGCAGTGCAAGTATTTCTAGTGGTAGCAATAGCCAACATGGTAGCAAAAGGGTAGTGGTTCAACCCCAACTATAGAGCTCAATTAAGCAATAGTTTAGAGGGTCAGAAGCATTCACTAAAACAATCTTGTAGTTCTGACCTCCATGGTAGGTTGTAAATACACTACGAACACTGATCTCTTGTAACTGTATTAAAATGAGAAACATGTTTGAGAGGTGGAGGTGTGTGTTAAGGTCCCTATTCTGAATTACGTCACTGGACGATCTAGAGCAGATCTTTGCTGCTTTTAACCTAATTATGACTATTATTTCTAAATGTGTTTTTCGTTACAGGATACTCGGGAACCTACCCGGAATCGCAGGTTCCGGGTAATGATTGCTACAGATAGGTTTCAGGTAGTAAATTTAGAAACCGGTCTTTTACAGAGTAGAGTTCGAGTAGTTCAAAAATGGTAGGGTACCCGAACCCGCTCACTCATATGGAAAGTATGCAAAATATGGTAACTTGATTAGGAGAGGACCAATTTATAGAATGTTAACTTAATCTAATACTTTCATTTAATATCCAAATGGACGGACGAAATTTGTTCATTATAAAATGTTTTAAGATGTGGGTTTATTTTAGTTACTGGGCCACACAATAACAAAGATCTAATAATAAACCAATAAAAAGGTTTTGATTTATGTTGGAATGATTGAAAACAATATTGCAAAACTTTAAGTAATATATTATACGTATTGTTGTGAACTATTTGTCACGTTTCATTGTTAAATCATAGAATAAGGTTTTTACCCCTTGCTTTAATTTCTTATCCACTATAGGCTATTTTGCATATAACTTATAAAAAATCAGATTTCATTCTTTTAACTAATAATGAACAACTTTAAAAAGCTCATTTTTCATTTATAAAACACTTTATAAAGACAATTCAAAAATTACCTTAGATTATCAGATCAAATCCATGTATGAATCTTTTGATTCGCTATTGGTGGTTCACAAATTAGACATAGTGGAGTTGAACTAAAATTTTGTTACCATAAAATGTTATAGTGTTAATTAAGCGCCTGTATTAAAATGGACTAAACAACTCATTTCATTACAAAAGTGTTTTGATAATTTTGTGCGGATCGAGACAAAAAGTTTCTTATATAATAACTTTTTTAAAATTAAAATAGGAAATCGTAAAAGGTTTATAAAATTTCTTTGATGTTTCACTTTTTACTAAAACATTTCTACATTTTAAACTCCAGTCAGCCGAGGCCTGCAGCGTGAGTTCGAACCCTGGTGGGAGCAATTTGCTAAATTTGCTCTCTTCTGGGATAGGATCTTGTAGGTAATATCAGTTGTCCTGTTCTCAAACCGTGGTCATTCAGACACATCTCGCGATTTACTGGTAGTAGGCTACCATATCCAGAAATAATCTGACGTAAATCAGGAATCTGATTATAAAAAAAACGAATAGTTGTTGACTAATTTGATATAGCACTTCTCAAAGTAATAAAATGATGTAAAGATAAACACCAAAATCACAGTGGATAAGATTTTGAAGCTATATTTACTAAGTGCCCGTGTTGCCGTGGATAGCTTTCACTTTGTTTCGAAATATCATGCCAGAAGTTATTTGGACTTATAATTATTACAAATTTTTGGAATTCACTTGAAGTAAATTGAGAAATTCGAAAATCTCCAAAAAGTTGTTTTCACAATTTCACTTCAAATCACTCATAAAAATTCAAAAACAACTTCAATTGTAATCATATCTAAACACAATTACAATTTTCAAATACCATTTTGAAGATAAAAACTATTTTTTTTCAAATTTTACAATTTTTATGTCCGAACGCCCGCTGATAAAAATTAAGAGTCCACCAAACAATATCGAGAACCAGGTTCTCTATCTGTTCCCTCAAGCACAACTATAAGCAAATAACACACAATATTTACGTGGAAAACTCCTTGCTCAAGGGATTACAACTATGACCTACCAAGTGGGATTTCCAACCTCACAAACTGAGCAGCTTCAGATTACAACATATTGCAATTAAAACATTAATCTCTCACCCCTTTACAATACATCTATTGTAAGCCCTTTACAATAACTCTATTGCAAAGGTACACACCTTGCTCTAACCAAGAACACAAACCAACAAAGGTTGAAATTTGTCATACTATGATACTTTTTAAAAGTAGTGTAGGATTACAATAAAGAACAAAAGACAAAGACTCAAAACAAACTAACGGACTTAGACATCTTCAATTGTCGAGATCTGGTCCTTCAATTTGCAAAAGACTTTGTTCTTTGAAGCACTTGGAGAAACTTGTGGCGGCTAACCTTGCACAAATGACTTTAGATTTTCAAGTGTTGAGTTGAACCTTGTAATATGTTGTATATATATTGGGGAGCATGCATGTGTGAGGAGATATGGACTATTCAGACCTTGATTTGGCCACGAGCGAGCTGCAACTGTACTTCTGCCAGTGAACAATATAGCTTTACAGTTGTAGTGTTGACTGTTGATCTCACCTAAATTAGAATTTTAATTGTATAACACGACCATTGTCAAATATAGTTACCCAACTAGGTTGGGGTCGAATACCACAAGGAATACGATGAGAAATTTATCTATCCATGTGTATTATTGCTTTACTAATTTCTTTACTTCTATGGTAACCAAGTTGTTTGTTTGTTTTAACTACTTCAAGTTATCCATTCAAATAATGGTTAAAGTATCAAATAATTAACTCGCAAGGGTAGCCAAGTTGGTGTAGCAGTAGAGCGCGGGACCGCAAGGTCACGAGTTCGATCCCCTGCAAAAACTTTCTTGGTTGAGCCTGTCACACATGGCTTGCCAAGTGTGGTTAATCGGCTGACGTGATTTGCAGGCTATTGCGTCAGCTCGGGGTTTACCCTGTGCGCACTCGAAAGAGTAGCGGTTGCGGGTTCCTTCGTCAACAAAAAAAAGTATCAAATAATTAGAATTTTAGGGCTATGACTTAATTCATGAAAGTGGTGTTGGGTTTATGCTTAAGTGGGTATATTTAGTATGCTATGGATAATGGGGAATAGTGTCTAGGTGGAGATTTCTCAATTGACCCACCTAATTTCACTTTAGGCTTTCTCAAGCTCTAAAGTGTGATATTTATGAACACTTATTATATACCCTTAGTTGATTCCCTTCTAATTAAAGTTGGGAATCATTAAGTTAGATTTAAAGTCGTCCTAATCAACATACTCATTTCTTAGACTCTAGTCTCCTTTCTCAAGTTTGACTAGAGTCAATAGACAAAGAAGAGATGTTTGCAACCAACCCTTTAACATTAAGTATGATGAGTAGTTGAATCCACATTAATACACCTTTTGCATAATTTATAAACTACCCCAATTATCATATTTCATCACTGTTGACAGTCAATTTTGACTCGTTTTTCGTATATTTGGTGCAATTTTATGTGTTTTAGGACACTGCATTTTAATCATCATTTTTTGCATTTTTATCTTTTTATTTTTAAATTAAGCATTATGTCTTTGTTAATATTATGTTTCTATTATTATTACACCGTCGTTTATTTTAATAATATTTGCATCTCTTTAAATAATTAATTGACATCCCATTTTAATTTTTAATTAGACATTAAACATTTGCTAAATATTGTATTTTATTATTATTGCATCGGCATTTGCATTTTAATAATTTTGCATCTTTTTAAATAATTTTTCTTTTAAATAATTAACCCGCTTTGCATTTTGTCAAATCAATCCAGTCCGAGGCCCAATCCGGACCAGTCCAATCCAACATTTTTTTATAATTTCACTCCATACCTCTTTTACCTTTACCACACTCCACCCCATACTTTGTTTCACCATTTCTGCACTCCAGCATCAATATCAGCACCACATTTTTCTTCTTTAATACCTATCTCTCATTTATTAAAAAACAACAAAAAGGGACTTCAGCCGCAACACATCTTTTCTCTCCCTCTCATTTTGTTTATCTTCTTCAACATCACACACCCTCTGCCCGTCGCCCACATAACCCCTTTCCCATTGACCCCACCAGCTGCTCCTTTTAATCTCGAACCGCAGACGACGTCGCTCCGGTGTTATACCGTTGAAGTGACATCGTCGATGTCTTCTATCTTTTCGTGTTGTTGAAACTTGTCGGAGTTTGAACTCCGGCGACGACACTGATTTGTTTCTCTTTCGTTGCTATTATGTATGTTGCGGTTTGTTTGGACTGATATTTTTGGCTTTTTGGTCGGAGTTCATTAAACTCCGGCGACCTCGATTGGCTTTAAACTCCGGCGACCTCGGTTGGCTTTATTTTCTGAATCTGTTTGTTGGTTTAGTTAGTGGGCTGATTTTTTGATATCTCGTCGGAATTCTAAAAAACTCCGGCGACTGTGTTGGTTTCGTTTTGTTGGTATCTGGCGAGGTTTTGAAATTTTCTGGCGACTGTTGGTCATTGCTTCACTGTTGTTTTGTCGGACTGATTTCCGACGATGTTGGCTACTACTTTACTTTTTTGGCTTGTGTTGATACTGATTTTTGTTGATACTGGTTTCGCTATACTCGGGCTCGATTTTCCTTCTGGCTGGAGTTTAAAACTCCGGAGATGGCCTGTATTTTTCGGCGAACCACTATCGCAGTGGTGTTGATATTAAACCACTACTATTTTCTCGTTGGCTGCGTTTTTCCATTGTTTCAACGAATATTTTGCTGTTTGACATTGTTGCTACTGTTTTTGACGATTTCCCCCCTTCATTTTATTAAACTGATTTAGACCAAATACTACATTATTGGTATATACTGGTTTGAACATGATACTACATTTAATGGCCAATGAAAAAGTTATCCATCGATTTTTGAGGCCCCCACAGTTGCAAAGGCGGAAAATAAAATAAAATGAAGCTTTCTGGGCGTTGATGATTTCTTCTACTTACACAGGATAACCAACATGCGCTGGCGGGGCGAATTTTCGCAGCGAACTTTTTTAGGATGTCCCACTTTATTTTATATATCTGAGCCCTCCGTGTTTAAAACTATTACTGTTTTGGCGCGAATTCGAATGTTTTATTTATTTTATTGTTTCTAACAATATTGGCCGATGAAGGAATCTCCGTCTGATTTCCAAGGCCTCTCCTGTACAAAAGACGGATTTATTTTTGGCTTTACTTATTAATTATTGTCATTGCATTAAAATTATTTATTCTATTACTAACACTTTTACTAAGTGTTTATGCAGGTACCCGGAGATCATCTTGTGCAGAAGGCCTAAAAAGGGCTAAAAGATGTCCCGGGGTTTTATTCGATTTTAGCTTTATTATTCTGTATTGCATTCCATTGTAATTGTAAATTATGAAAACTGCTTAAAATATGTAGAATTAAAAGGCAATAAATAATTAACCTAGGTTTGAACGAATAACCGCAAGTTAGCGGATCTTAAAGGATGTCTAACCTCTTTCCTTTAGGATAATAAAGAACCATGATCCAGAATCTCATTAATTTTGCAGACCATTAAATGGAGATTAATTGCAGTATTTTATTGCAATAAATCAAGTGTCCTAATTCACTTAACTAATTAGGTGGCGACTCCTCAAAATCAGCATTATTGCGCCATCCAGGGAACCGCGCCAAATAACAACGTTGCGGATACCGTTCAGACCCTGAGGTCAAAAACGGGTGCGACAGCATGACGACTCCGCTGGGATATAAGGTTCTTGATCATAGCAAACCAGGTTAATTAAATATTGCGCTTTATTTTGCTTTTATATTTGTTGTAAATGTTTTATATTGTTTGCTTTTATTTTGTAATTAACTACTTTAATTGCTACATTCTTTTACTGCTTTCCTTAAATTGTCATTCCGCTCATATTTCTTCAATTCTGGAAAATTGACACTATCACACACTACACGCGAGGTGTGCTGGCGCACTCGCAAATTTCTTTCAAATACCAAAATATAGGCGAGTTGGCAAAGGCGCAGGAGCATCCGGACCATACGGTGGCCGCGTAGCCTTCTCACTCGAGTAGTCCGCTCGGGAACCATTGTGTCTAGTAAGCCAAATTTTAGAAAATTTTAGATAGAGTTATACCGCCCTCTTTATTTTAAGTCACGCATGCATACACCCTATGTGGGTCGATCTTTGGTATCATCTCTACGATTAGGAAATCCACCAAATTGTCGTTGTGTTTCACAACCCGACGACCAATAAGCATATGTGTGTAGCGTGATGATGATAGACGGATCCAAGCCTGATCATGACACACCGAAATTGGAAAAATGCACCCTCATTTGGTCGCCATTTTCAACGAAATATTGCAGTTTAATGGCTTTGACCTATTTATCATAATATCGCATATCTGGCGTTTAAGTCCACCTCTGGCATAAGGGAGGTCCAAAACATATTAGGGCGCACACTTGATTTGCATGCTTTTTGTTTACTATTGTTTGTCGCTAGCAACTCTGTACATATTATTTAAAGCAATAATTACCCTTTTAAACTCTGTACATATCATGTCATGGGCTTATAATTTCGGACACATGCATTTGTATTTTTTGCACTTTTTGTTGTCACACTGCAATCAGGACCTATACTGAATAAATTGTTCTTGAACATCACGACTTGGACCTTGCGAAGCATCAGCCTTCACTCCGGTCGAACCAATCAGAGAAGTTTTTGACTATATTGTCACACCTCTGCATTTTTATTATTTTGTCATTTTCCTATTTTCACTCATTTCTCATATTTTTGCAGGAAGGTCGTCCTCGCAAACAGCCGAGGGCGTTCGAAAAAGAAAAAAAAATCATCACAAGAATGAGCGGGAGTTATGTTGACTAATAGAAGTCAGTTTATACCAAATTCAACGAGACATCGCTCTCAGTTCTTCTATATTTTGTATCTTTATACATATTTGCAAATTCAATTGATATGTCTAGTGTTGATTACGTAATTCTTTATCATGCATTTTACAGCATAATCATCCCGAACTACGCGTGTCTGATTCTCACCATACGGTGTGATACGTAGGCAACCCATCTAGGGTTCGACACCACATAAAAAAAAGAAAAAAAAAGGAGACATATTTGGTTCACTCATTCATTGCATTTATTCAATCACGGACATTCATTATTGCATCATTCAATCACATACATTCATTGTTGCATTTCATTCATTCTATCACATACATTCATTTTTTCATTACATTCATTCTATCACAGATATTCATTTTTTTTTCTTTTTCATTACATTCATCATATCATGGACATTCATCTTACTTTGCATTCATTCTATCATTTGTTTTACACATCTTTTACTACTGATATCCTATCATAGTTGAATTTTTTTTCAAGCATACATTTTATAACATATTTGAATGAACTACGCGCACCTGATTCCCTCGGCGGGATACGTAGGCAGCTCTATTCGGGTTCGATACTATTTATTCAAAAAAATATGAAAAAAAAATGTTATTCAAAAATACAAAAAAAAAATGTTATTCAAAAATACAAAAACATTTTTTAAGTATTATTGTTTGACTTGATTGATACCGACACAGTTAGGAGTGTACATAGAAAAAAAAAAGTAATAATCAGTATGAGTTGACTCTGTGGTAAACCATAGATTCTTTTGGTACCTCTTATTGACACCCGTAAATGACATGGTCTTGCATGTTTTTCAAGATAAGAATGAAACCAAGCTCATCATTTCATATGCATTGTGTGGTGAGTTTTTGAATAAGTTCAATTGCATTGCACTGTGATCTAGAACTTGACCGGAATGTTTGTTGAGGCGAAATTCTGAGTAACACTCGGTATAGAAAATGATCGTAGGCTTTCTTTGGCCCGTTTGAGTCTTTTCAGCATACCAAATAACATTATCCCTAGTACACCCCTTTGAGCCTAAAAACCTATTCTTTTGACAACCGCATATTACACCTATACCGTTTCTGAGTGCATACGCACTATCCCTCTCTTGGCCCGACCTCCTTGAACGCTTTAGAAATGTGCAAGCGGCTGACAAAATTCTGCATTGAAGTTTGCAAAGACAAAAAATGTCAAAGTCTCAAAAGGAAAAAGAAAAAAAATAAAGGACGACTTCACAAAAAGAAGAAATTAAAAGCCTCGACATTATAAAAAAAAAAACTGAATAAAATGAGAGAATAACTCTGGAAAAAGGGGGCTCCAAACGGAAGATTCAAAAGAAGTCAGTACAGAAAAACTGGGACAAAAGAAAGCAAGTCAGCATTAAAGCACACAAATATCAACCACAGACGTAGTCCAACTCTCGAGGAATGATTAGTCGCTTTTACCCAAATGATAATCATTCCTTTCCCCAAACCTACATTACAAGCTCGTGACAAGCCCTACATGATCTTATACTGAGGGTTCTCACATTAGTGGATACTTACATGACGACCAAGCCTATGGTATCACAATTGCATGCATTGAACATCTTTCTGAGTGTGAGTGTGTTTCTCTAAACGTCCCAAAATTTAAAATACTGGAATATATGTGTGGATGGGAGTTTCTTTCAGTGAGGGCATTTGAAACGTGAGATTACGTGTAGTTCGAAACCTTGGCTGCAAGCAAGTGTATCGACACTCAGGTATGTCTGAGGTACTATATGAAGCTGTGTGAATTACACCGGAGTCAATCTCGATTAGACTGAAAGCAATAAACGAAAATCCTTATGCACAATACTAATTGATGGTATCAACTGAAGTCAGAATGTAATGTTGTCCTCTATTTTTTCAGAAAAAACAACAAAATGCATATTACATAAAATTCTTATTTTTGCATCACGAACTACGTCTTGACCTGATTCCCTCAGCGGGATACGTAGGTGGCCACATTGGATTCGGTCTCATTTTTTGAAAATTGTACAATCATTTTTTGTATCACGAACTATGTCTTGACATGATTCCCTCAGCGGGATACGTAGGCGGCCACATTGGCTTCGGTATCATTCTTCGAAAATTGTACAATCATTTTTTGCATCACGAACTACGTCTTGACCTGATTCCCTTAGCGGGATACGTAGGCGGCCACATTAGCTTCGGTCTCATTTTTTGAAAATTGTACAATCATTTTTTGCATCACGAACTACGTCTTGTCCTGATTCTCGTCAAAGATGAGATACGTAGGCGGCCACATTGGCTTCGGTCCCACATCATTTTAAAATCATAAAATCCTTATTTTGCATCACGAACTACGTCATGACTTGATTCCCTCATGAGGATACGTAGGCGGCCTAAGTCGACTTCGGTCACACCATTAGAAATCTTCTCATTTGCTCGCGTGCGACAGAATGCATTTGATTATTCCGAAAAGAGATATGAGCAACTTCCGCCAGAGTTAAGTCCGTGCAGAGACTAGCATTCAGCAAGCATTCGCAGCATCCAGCAAGTCCGTGCAGAGACTACATCAGCAATCGCAGCATTCAGCCAGCATTCGCAGCATCCAGCAAGCCTGCGCAGAGCATTTAGCAAACATTCGCAGCATCCATCAAGTCCGCACAGAGACTGCATCAGCACTCGCAACATTCAGCAAACATTCACAACATTCAACACGTCCGTGCAAGGACGAAATCTCAGCATTTGCAGCATCACATCAATACAACCGCCATCACGTTTTACAAGATAACATTTCTACTCATACAATTACATTGCTTATAAATTCATGCGTTATTTTTTTTTGCCTTAACAGTTATGCACTAACCTTTTGCTTAAGCCTGAGCATGCAAGCGTCAAGAGTCAAAGCTACAAAGTCGACGCAAATCAACCACTCATTTCCTAAAACTCACAAGTTTTCTTTGAGTGCAAGATCTTCATATCAGCAAAGGCGGGAGTTTTATTCGATTTTAGCTTTATTATTCTGTATTGCATTTCATTGTAATTGTAAAGTATGAAAACTGCTTAAAATATGTAGAATAAAAAGGCAATAAATAATTAACATAGGGTTGAACGAATAACCGCAAGTTAGCGGATCTTAAAGGATGTCTAACCCCTTTCCTTTAGGATAATAAAGAACTCTGATCCAGAATCTCATTAATTTCGCAGACCATTAAATGGAGATTAATTGCAGTATTTTATTGCAATAAATCAAGTGTCCTAATTCACTTAACTAATTAGGTGGCGACTCCTCAAAATCAGCATTATTGCTCCATCCAGGGAACCGCGCCAAGGAACAACGTTACAGATACCGTTCAGACCCTGAGGTCAAAAACGGGCGCTACAATCACAACCCCAATCTAAATCTAGCCACTCATTGCAAGTAAAAAATAAATAACAAAGTAATAAATTAACAAGTCATAATGAACATAAAGGAATGCTTACGACAATTTAATGTGAACACAAAATTTGTCTTTACAAAATGGATCAATATTCTTCTTGGAATGATAAACTAGTGATGAATAGTGAAAAATGACACTAGGAAATATGGCTACAAATGTTAGGAATTTAGGTATAGAATAATGTGTCAAATCACAAAATCCCAGGTGGTATATATAGAGACTCAATTTTCGGACTATACTTCTTTTAAAAAAAATGGCATTGCACACCACTCTGCTACCACAGAACAGGTATGCTGTAAAATTCGGAAAATAATAATAATAATAATAATAATAATATATAGTTGTTGGTAGGGATGCACAAAAGGTTAAAATCGGACCGGAACGGACCGAAGACCGAAAATTCGGATTATTAGGACCGTAGACCGGACCGAAAAATTCGATCCGGTCCGGTCCGGTTTTTCGGACCGAATGGACGATCCCAGTCCCCCCGCCAAAGACTCGATCGGCCCGCCGGCCGGCCCGCCAGCCCGGACGTATTGACATATCAAATATAGGTTGTAAATTGATCAAACTTTATACGGTCATAACTTTGCGCTCGGACGTCCGTTTTACCTAAAAATTTTTTTGATTTCGCGTATTTTTTCGATTTCTCCATCCTTTATACAATCATAACTTTTTGCTTAGACATCC
Source organism: Przewalskia tangutica (assembly GCA_029844215.1). Lineage (NCBI taxonomy): Eukaryota > Viridiplantae > Streptophyta > Magnoliopsida > Solanales > Solanaceae > Przewalskia > Przewalskia tangutica. The sequence continues at coordinate 94,598,018 of CM056732.1, read as the reverse complement.
TTTATACGGACATTCTCCAAAAACGTCCATCTTGCCCCTCAATTTCACTTTTCCCCCAAATCGTTACGTTTTTCCCATTTTCAAATCTAAATATCTCGCGATGTACAATAGATTTCAACGTAAAAATTTCGTGGCACCGATGCGAGAATGTCAATTTGATTATTGGATATTAAATTTTAAAAACAAATAAGACCCTAATCCGACTCGACCTGGAATGATATATAATATTATATATTTGAAATTTAGAAAATTAGGAATTATATATATTAGGAATTTAGAAAATTAGGAATTATATATATTATATATAATATAATTTAATATATATTAGGAATTATATATATTATATATATTTAAAAAAAAAAATTGGTCCGGACCGAACCGAACCTGGACCGGACCGAAAACTCAAATTATGAGGACCGAAGACCGGACCGAATTTCTCGGTCCGGTCTAATTTTTCGGTCCGGACCGATTTTTGTGCACCCCTAGTTGTTGGTTGGTTTAATAAAAATATATATATATAAGAAAACAAAGAATAAATTGCATGAGATGGAGTTAGTGTTAAAATTGGATAAATAGATAGATAAAATAAAAAAAAGAAAAAAAAAAGAAAAAAAGTGCAAGATGCATGCTGTGCACGTCCCTCCCCTTCTCCCCCCTCCTTTTCATTTCCCCTCCAACTCTTGTCATTCCACCTCCCATAGGTTATAGAAAACTTTTCTACTTATATATTGTACATGACACAAATAAAGTATCTAGCACATGGAATAGAAAAATCAGAAAAAAACAAGTGAACAAGAAGAAGAAAAATCTGGGGGAAAATCAAGAGGGCAAGAAAAACAAAAATAAAAAGATACTAGGGAGCAAGGTCACTTGTAGCATACGAACAACAATCATTTTCATGCTTACAAGGTGAGTTTTCTCACTCAGAAATTCTTGGTAACATCCTTTATTTTAACTTCAAACAACTAGTTGCGTCATGAACTTTACGAACTGGTTTCACTGAGTTATAATTGTTAGAATTTGATGAAATTCGGAAGAGTGGTACACCTCTCTATTATGATCATATAGAACCAAAAATGAGGTAAAATGGACATACGGTTTGAAAGTTATCATAGTTCAAAGTTCCTGCCTTAGATTTGGCCGAAATTCAGAAAGGCATAATTACGGACTGTTTTTATTGAGTTTTACTTATTAGAATTATATAAAAATTTACATGGTTGTATATCTCTCTGTTACAGACATATATAGATAAATAGAGGTTAAAACGGACTTACGAGTTGAGAGTTATTGTAGTCTTAAGTTGCTGCCTCGGATTCATCGGAATCCAGAAGGGCAGGACGTTGAAACGTAAACCTGTACTAATCCGTGGGAAATATGAAAATTGGTGTTAAATTAAAGTTCTATATATCTCTTTTATGGACATTTTGAAACCTTACGGAGGTCTATACGACTTATGGATTGAGAGTTATCGCTATTTAAAGTTTCTGCCTCGGATCTATCGAAATTCAGGAAGGGCAGCGAATAAAAGTGTAAACTGTACCAAATGGTACAGAATATGAAAGGATGGTTCACATGGAGACGTGTAGCTCTCTGTTCTCGTCAGTTTGAGATTTTATGGGGCTTGAACGGGTTTACAGATTAGGAGTTATGACTATTCTAAGATTTGGTTCTGTTTAATAAATATTCTGCCGAAACAAATTTCATGTGGCTGTTTTGAGGATAAATTTGTGTTAATTACCCAAAGTAGTTTTAAATGAAATTTGGTACAGTGAAAGATCCTCGTCTTACCTTAGGTTTCGCTTGAGAAACACCTTAGTTGGAGTTATGGTTAAAAAATTATAATCGTTACAAGTATGAATGACAGAATGTTGGGAAAGAGAATATTATTTATCCGATCTTCTGAAAAATATGAAAAGTGAATACGTGTTCACATAAATATATAAATATAAACATAATGGATCGGGTTGCACGCCGCAACAAAACGTAAAGTAAATACGTGTTCACAAATACGTAAATATAATGGATCGGGTTGCACGCCGTAACAAAACGTAAAGTGAATACACGTTCACAAATACGTAAACATAATGGATCGGGTTCCTCGCCGCAACAAAACGTAAAGTGAATATGCGTTCACAAATACGTAAACATAATGGATCGGATTGCACGCCGCAACAAAACGTAAAGTGAATATGTGTTCACAAATACGTAAATATAATGGATCGGGTTGCACGCCGCAACAAATATGAAAGATGAATACATGTTCACCTATATATATAAATATGAAAAGTGAATACGCGTTCACAAATATATAAATGTAACAAACATATGGAAATGCAAGGGAATGTCTTAACGTATAATACGAGATAAAATGAAGTGTTAGTTAAACTGAGAATTTCCTATGAGGAGTTGCTGAATATTTAAAAGTGTTGCAACATGATATGTTTTTGCAATATGGTTATTACGTTATAATGTGATTGCACTTGAAATATTGTGGTTGTCACGACCCGACCCCGGGCCCGCGACTGGTGCCCTACCTGGGCACCCCTTTCGGTACACATCAGAGAATAGCAGCGGAACATACACAACTGTTAAGCTTAAACATAAAAATAACAACAGGCTAACCGATAAGGCCACCTTTCGTAAACCATACAAATAAAACAGTACATTTTTTTTCTTACAACCCAATCCACAAATGTGACTACGCACTTAAGAATAACAACTCTGGCGGGACGGGGCCCGGCCATACCACTGAATGTACAACAACCGACCATACTGTGGATAAGCCTCGGAATAAAGGGGCTTCTCAACGGTGAACAGTGATCTAAGAGCGGATCGGATCGGCAGACTTACTACTGCGGCGTGAACGGCCGAGAGGTCGATAACACATGTACCAAATATGTGAAACTGAAATCAGTAATGAAATCATAAGTCTATAATAAAAGCGAGAGGTATGATAACTCAATTAACGATTACACGGGCCTTACTAACAATGAGAGTAATCAAGAGTATACTTACAACATAAAAATAGGAGACTAACGATCAAATCATGGGTAGCAAATCCATGGAAACAGGTGGTATAACGTCTTGGGGTTTTCCCCTCATTTATACTCTTACCCTAAAGCAGGTGGTATAACGTCTTGGGGGTTTACCCCTCATTTATACTCTTATCCTGGAGAAGGTGGTAAAGCAGGTGGTATAACGTCTTGAGGGTTTACCCCTCATTTATACTCTTACCCTGGAGAAGGTGGTATAGCGTCTTGGGGGTTTACCCCTCACTTATACTCTTACCCTATCTCAACCGGCCGTGACACAATAAATAAGCAAGTTAAGAAATCCCCAATAACTTCTTATTAGTCTTATGCATATACACTCTCATTTTAGCTTACTTAAGGCACTAACATGACATTATAAATCCGGGAATCTAACCCGCCTCTTGGTCACATGCCCCGAAATCCCACATCGCAAGCATGTCCAAGGAGTAACACAAATAATGGAAGCATACCCGTGGAATCCCACATCACTGTCGGTACGTCCAAGTAAACTTACAACAAGACAACCGACCCTCCAACCGAGTCGCAAGAACGTAATAAAACATAACACTTGCACTCAAAGGCTATCACCAAAGACACATAGGCAAGTTCATAAAATCTATAGACTTTCATTTTATAAACTCAAGTACTACATACTTCTACTCTTTTAAAATGACTCTTTTCCATACAAAACTTCCAAGACACTAATAACCATAGTATCAAGTCATAACTATTTTTCAAGACAAGTCACAATATCTTTTAGAAATAAAATTATAGGCTTCTAAATCAAGTGACTTCTTTATTTTAAAACCTTAAACAATTGATGCCTTTAAATCAATTTGCCTTTCGTTATTTCAAGTCATTTAACATACTTAAATTACTTAGAGTAAACCACTCTTTTTAACCTTCCATAAAGCTATTATAACCAACTTCCCATAAAGCCGTTATACTAGCTCTATACATTAGCAACTTACATACTTCTTTATAACCAAGAGACTTAAACTTTCCAACAAAACAAGTATCAATAATACTTTCAACATACTTAAAGTCTCTTAACTTTTGAAAACCAAGATATCCTCAATATTTAAACAAGTGAGTTAATTCTAACTCAATCAACTTGGACATTCTTAAAATAAGCCAAGGATATCAAATAGGCCTAGATTGTCAAAATCTCAGACGCCTACCGTACTATACATTTACAACTTATTCATGCTCAAGAGATAAGAAAGTTCCACATACCTCTTCGGTTTAATCCACTTGCTAAGTCCAATTCGCCATACGTAGTATGTCAACCTATAATGACCATAGTACGTCTATTAACTTCTTACTTCAAACGTAGAATATTCTAAGTGTAAAGTCTCTAAATTCTACGGAAAAACGGACAGCACCTCCTTTGTTTCTACTCACTTTGCCACCTTTTTCAAGGCCGAATTCAATAACCAAACACGCCACATTTAAGGCCCAATCAATGCAATTAACAATAGGGGATTACACGCCTACTAGACGTGTAAAATTCCGCCCCACAATAGATAACAAACTAACACAAACTACTAGTCCAATTTCGGCCACATTGAGATGCAACAATACCAATTCTTATCCAATTTCCATTTCAATCCAAGTTGTTAGCATAACATGATATCAAGTCGCAATCGATTATAACTACTATAATCTTCAAGTGGGTAAACATGCGACGATTCTAATTATCGACCAATTTGTATTTCAATTTCAAATGGCTTAACATGTCATTTTCGGATTTGAGCTTCCAAATTTCCATAACACTTATCAATCTTCATAACACCTATCACATGATCATTTCTAACTTATAATAACATGGAATCTTCAATTACAAAAGTAAGACGAAGATTATACCTCATTTAGCCCAAAAATGCTCCAAGATTACAAGTCGATCCTTAGCAACTTTAGCTCCTCTTTTTGAAATTCCTCTTCCCGCTAAAATCATCTCTACTAATCTCCTACAAGCTTGCCAACATATTTGCTTCTTGTTGCCTTTCCAAAAATCTCATTTAGGCCTAGGGTTTTAACCATTTGAGAGAGAAGAGAAGATTTGGGTGAAATCTTGCAAAATGATTTAAATCTAGCAAGACATGTCTTATATAGCCTTTATCTTGCTCCACAAGTTGGGGGGACACTTGTCACTCACCCAGGGGTCCTTTACAACAAATATCTTCTATTTTTACCCTATTTCCGCAAAAAATCCCGCCCCGGCGCCGCGCCCCGCAGCCGCGCCGCGGCTCGCAATTTCGCATAATTTCAAGCATTCCAGGCCGCGCGCCCGACTGTCTGTTCTGTCAGCCGATCTTGTAACGTCCATAACTTTCTACTCCGATGTCCTATTGACGAGAGGTTTGTTGCGTTGGAAACTACACTCAATGAACTTCATATTAGGCTTTTGAAACACCTAAAAAACCCAATTATACTAGGAGATATACTGCTTCCAAATTGACTTAAAAACTGTCCTAAAATATTCTGCCAACTTTTTTTCTTTTTCCAACTTCGAATCTTATTTCCCTTCGTACGTTCTCATCTCATCCTCTTGGAATTACGGGGTGTAACAGTGGTGTTACTTTAAATTGCAGGGTAAGGTTCTCACTCAGGCCCGGACGGCAGGGCTGACTCTTTATTTAACATGTTTCAGCAAAGCGTGATAGAGGAAAGGCTGCACGCCAAGGCTAGCGATCGTCCCGCAGCCTCTTGTCATACCAAGTCCATTGCTTCGGGCTTGGTACTCGTCAGGTTCAGAATGTCAGTTTCAGTGTCTCGGGAAATGCCCGTGTGGGATGGTCTCCCTTCCAACTTAGAATAATCTTTGTCAGTATGTCTATGTAGAAACAATATTTGCACGAGCATGGGCTCGCGTTATGTTTTCAATAAAGTCATAAACATATTTTTTATTTTTATTTTTATTAATAGCTCCGTATTTGAATATAAGTTTAAATTTCTAAATAAAGAAAATTTAATGGCGCTCCTGGTGAGAAATAATTGTCCAGGTGTCATCACGCCCTAAGTAAAGACTTAGGAAAAGTCGGGGCGTGACATATGCGGTCCGCAAAATGGACCTAGGATTCACAAAGTGGATCTTGATTTGGACTGTCTGAAACTACGACTGGAAGTGTGGTCTGCAGAACTGAAGTGCGGCCTGTAGAAGTGTCTTGGATCTTCGCAGTCTGAGTTGAACTCGAGTTGAAGTAGTGGTTCACATACCAGATTGCGGTCCGGAGAATGTATGTGTGGACCACAGTTTAAGGTCACACTTTCACTACTACATTTCTGGCCTAATGCGACGGCTCATAGACGTCTAACGCAACATCCTATGTATCATCGTCGCATTAGATAAGGCTAATGCAACTCCATATCTAGTACCGTTGCATTAGATATGGATAATGCGACGACATCATATGACCGTTGCATTAGCCTGTGTAATGCGACAGCTCGTATTATCTAATGCAACGACCAGAAATAACCGTTGGTTAATGCAACGACTCTCCATGGCTAATGCAACAAATCTTAATTTTTTTTAATTTCCATCGTGTGGAATCCCATTTTTAAACGCCAAAAAACTCCCAAAACCCGAAATGCTCTCATTTTCGGTGATTTCGCCGAGTGAACAGTGAACCGCTGGAGTTTCACCATTTTCGGCCACTTCCGGTATCCATTGGGGACGAGACTTAGTCCAATAGCTTCGTCTCTTCAAGCCCGTCATTTCCATACCATTTACCCCCATCGATTCATGATACATCTTCGTCAATTTCAAATAAAAAAACCACTGCAAGTCCATCGATTTCGGTCGATTTTTTGTAAATTCCGGCCGATTCTGGCGATTTCAAGGTTCGGCGTTGGTACCATCACACTCGGCATCACCTTCCCGTCATTTTGACACCCCCACATTGTTCGATTCTGACCAAAACGCCACAACACCCAATCAAAAAATCTAAAAAACCTAGCCGCACAATTTTGAGCTTTTACTGAAGTTTAAGAGCAGAAACTCACATTCTATAGCTTAAACTCAGGAATACACAAACTCTCTTTATTATAACAACTCAAAACCCTTCCGATTTCTGGTATTGGTTCAATAAGAATCCAAAAATGCTAAGTCTCACCTCTCTTTAGTCGCGTACACACAAAACACCTCCGAGAAGACTCGACGACTCGAGACGACACCTCGGTTCGCCACCCGGAGAAGGTAAATACTATTCTATCTTTAATTTTTTGTTTAATTTACTTGATATGATCTGTATGAGTGTATTTGTATGTTTGACAAGCTTGTTTAGTTGGCATCAGTACTTGTTTATGTTGGTTTCAGCGGGTTACTGTACATGTTCTGGTTTAAATTATGCCTATTAATATCATTTAATATGTTACTAATAATGTACAGTTAGATTAAATGATAATAGTGTTCATCAGTAAACTCGTTTATAATCGTGTTCTGTCTTCTATATTCTAGCGAGTTGCACATCTTTGTATCCCTGCTAGCGTGTTGATAAATTTGTTGTTTGCAGGTTTAGGATAGTAAAGATATGATAAAAGGCTTTATGCGTGTATGTGTTGTTGTTTCTTTTGCTAGGCTCAAAGAATATCGAAACCTGCCTTTCTTATTGAAATACTCTTGTGGTTCATTTATTAACTGACAACATAATCAATCCCCGGTGTTTTATATCAGTTTGGTCCTAATATATATGTCGACCTTCATTCATGTTGTAATCTGAGCTTACGTGCGAGTTAATAATATATAGTACGCAATATGAATACAATTCTGCGTGAGTTTGATCTTGCGTGGTCTCACCGAATCTTAATTTGATGGATCTTATGAATATTTTGGAGCATACATTTAATTTGATGGATCTTAGGAATATTTTGTCATCATGTTGATTGATTTGGGTGTTTTTTTTATTTAGGTTGAGAAATCAAGATATGTGTTTGAGTCTAAGACAATTCAGAGAATGGAGCTATTGGTTATGTCTACACTTGAGTGGAAGATGAATCCAGTGACCCCATTTTCATTTCTTGATTGTATACCTAGGAGGCTTGGATTGAAGAACTTCTTATGCTTGGAATTTCTGAGGATATGTAAGCATGTGTCTAAATACTTAAGCATTTAGATCAAACACATTTTTATTTACTTAATTATATCGTAACATTACATTAATGTACCTAGATGAGTATAACAATTTTTGTTATCAACTATTATTTCCTGACTGGTGTATTTGTCAATGACAGATAGTAGATTCATTGGTATACCTTCCTTCTGCAATGGCTTCTGCCACAATGTTGCACGTTCTTGATATGCTATAGCCCTGCATTGGCGAGAAGTATCAAGATCAACTTTTGGGCATCCTTGGAATTGTCAAGGTTAGAACTTTTTAATCACATTTTCTCCAACTTCCCGCTAAATATTAGTAGTATTTCCCCCCCAATATACTGTAGTTACAGGTTACTTAACTTGTTTGAGACTAAAGAGTGTAGTTAGTGGTGTCTTAATAAGATTTGGTGCAATGTAACAGAACAAGGTGGAAGAATGTTACAGGCTAATCCAAAAAGTGGCTTGCAACTTTGATTTTCGTTCAAATAAAAGAAAGTTTGGGACATTGCCAGGGAGTCCAACAGGGGTAATAGATGTGTCATTTAGCTTAGATTCCTTCAATGACTCATGGTCAGTGGCTACTTCAGTTACTTCATCACCAGAGCCATTGTCCAAGAAGACAAAAGAGTCAAGAGAATGACAAAATTCAACTTGCTGAAAACTCTCAACTAAATGTCTTTAAATATTTCCTTTATAGACTAGTGATCCATCTTCACTTTAGTTACAATGATATGTATAATGTTCAATAACAGTGCTACTACTTGTCTCAGCTAAGTATTAAGTTCTTGTTGTTCACATGTTAAGACAATCCTTTTTTATTATTATGTTTATCTTTTTATTATTTATTTTGTTATTATTTTTTTCTATAGCCGTTGCATTAGGTGACTCTAGGCTTATTAAAACCAGTTGCATATCTAATGCGACGGTTGTACATGTCCGTCACATTAGCCCTTTAGCTACAGGGTCGTCGCATTAGCCCTTTAGTCGTTGCATTAGGTGGTTCTAGTGGTCTTCAAATCAGATGCATATCTAATGCGACGGTTGTACAGGGTCGTCGCATTAGCTCCATCAGTTGTTGCATTAGATGTGCACCTAATGCGACGGCCTTGTACAGCCGTCACATTAGATATGCACCTAATGCAACCGCTGTACAAGGCCGTCGCATTAGGTTCCTTTTGTCGTTGCATTAGATCTAATGCAACGCCAGAAGATGCAACGGATCCTGGTCGTTGCATTAGACCTAATGCGACGACAAAAGGGTCCTATTGCGACGATTTTGAGGCATCACATTAGGCCAGAAATGTAGTAGTGTTTGGGGATCCAGAATTCTTCTTTCATTGTTTACTTCTGCGATGTAGCTGTCATTCTGCGGTCTGCAGAAGTGGTCTTCTCAACACTTCATCCGTTTTCAGCATTTTTGTCCATGTTTCAACACATTTCCTCATCTTTGGTGTCCCAATGTAAAATTCTTATAAAAACCAAAATCACATAAGAAAAGATTACTATAAATGCATAAAGGACAACAATAATTCATGAAATTGGTATCGAATATGCCGTAATTTCTAGACACATCAACTGTACGACGGCCAAGGAAACGGATAGCATACCTGATCCCTATCCGATTCTTCGAATGTTTGGCAGATCATCAAAACTCAAGATAACCTAACTTATCACCCGCTAAGTAACTAATACTTACAAGTTTTTCATACCAAATATATGTTGTTGCAACTTGAAACATGATTATTTAAGCTGAATCCATAGATTCTCGACCTGGAATAACCATTTTTTTTAATTTTTTATTTTCCCTCTTTGTTTGAACAAACCATGACTTTGCTTGGATTATTATAGTGACCGAATCAGAAATTCTAACTAGGAGAATAAACAAATAATATGTACCAAGAGTTTTCATTAAATGAAAAGTGTTCAATCATTTATATATTGCATACAAAAATTATTGACTTATATCCACGTTTGGGGTGTTAAACAGATATGAATTAGAAAGAATTTGGACAGATTAAAATGAATTGAGCTAATAAATGAGTGGCTAGTTAACCCATTACTTGAATTATAATAAGTTGAATCAAGGTGAGCTAACCAATTAAAATTTGGACAGGCTAACCACTTTCCCTACCAATTTTTGGAAAATAACTGATTTTTGAAAATTCTTTGAGAAGTATTTTCCACTTTTTATGTGAAAACACCATAAAAATGTTGTGGATTTCAAACTTAAACAAATGAAAAACTCGGGATGCTTTAATGGTTTTTGAAATCCAAAATACAGCACTTGAATTCTAATGTTGTCCATCCTAATAGTAAAAACAAGTTAATGTTATTTGGTCACCTCCTCCTACAGGCGTCTTCAAATTTAACATAGATGGTGCTTTGTCCCACGAGAATAAAAGTGAAGTTTTCAGGAACTCTTCTGGCGATTGGATTTTGGATTACTATCTTACGTTTACTTGCTTATCCGTAGACTCAGACCTAACAGTATGCATAGCTTTAGCCATATTTTGACAGAGCTCTATTCCTTACTGCAAGGTCTCCAAATTGCTAACAAGAAAACTCATCCCACTTGAAATAGAGACTGACTCAATCGAGGTAATTCTTTATTATATTGTGCAGGTCACTTTTAAAAAGTTGAAAAATCCAGTGGTTCGACATAATTTGCGAGAAGGGAACACAATTGCAGACATTTTGGCAAAAGCAGACTCCAAGCTATGTTCATATAATCAACTAAGTATTTATTTTAGTATCACCTCCTACAAGTGCATCAACCATTTTTTAAGAAGACAAGGACGGAGTAATATCAACTAAACTAGTATCTACATCTATGTGTAGTAGTCTAGCTAATATTGGTAACCTTAATGTTCTCACTACCCTAGATAGTGCAAATGCATCTACTATGCCATATGTAACCATTTAGTTGTGTAATGAAATATACGTTTAACAAAAAAAAAAAAAGGGAAAATGGCTAAAATGTACTCCAATGTTTCCCGAATTTGTTATAACACATTCAACTTTTACGGAAGTCCTATTACCCCTGCACATATTTTTAGTGTATTTTATTGGTCATTATATGGTGATTAAAATGGGACCCCAATTTTTTTAATGTTGTGCAACACACGCGCTTAGTAAAAGGCCAAAGAATCATTACTCGTCCATTTTCACCCTCCGACCCCCCTATTTCACCAAAAGAAACCCTACAACTCCTCGTTGATTTTCCATTTATTTTTCAGTCGAATCCATGGAAATTTAACCTCATTATTTACTACGTGCATGTTTGGTTTGACTTCTGCCAACCCATAATCACTTCTGGATGACTACTTTCGTGAAAATGAGAAAAAATGATGTTTGATTTCTCCTCTCCAGAATCAATTATCCTCTTCAAAATTGATTCTGGCAAAAGCTACAATTCCTAGCTTCTGTCAGAATCAATTCTGCCATTTATTTCAATTTGAATTTTACCTTTTCCTTCATCAATAACTCTATCCACATTCATTACCCTCTTTATATATCTAGAAATAATTACTAAAAAAATCAAATATCCACCTTCATTGCACTAAGTTTTGTTATTTTTGCAGCTTGTGCAATTGTTAAAGGGATAAAATGAACGATCGAAATTTACATACTTTATATTCTAATATTTAAGTACGATATTACACTTTTAATTCTATTATCTGTTTGTAATTTTTATTTACATATTTTAAATTATAATATTTAAGAATTATATATTACACTTTAAATTCTATTATCTATTTAACTATGTCCATTTTGATAATTCTACGTTCAAAAACAATTTTGATCCAAATTATCCAAACATTATAAATTGATAACAATCACTTTTACATTGTTGTATTCAAACATAAATCAATTCTATCAAAATGGAGAATTAATTATGACAGAATCAATTATGTCCACCGCAGAACCAAACACTCGCAAATAATCGATTTTTGGCTTGTGTGTGGTTCGATTTTGGCAAAATTTAACCTCTTTCATGACTAACCCTATACAGAAAGCGAGGTGAAATTAGAAATCCTAACCTACTAAATATAAGATATAAATAAAACACGCTAAAAATATGTAGGGGTAATAGAATTATTGTAAATGTTAGGTGTGTTATAACAAATTCGGATAATTGTTGGGGTGCAGTTTAGTCATTTATAGATATCAATCAATGACTTTTGAATTTATGGCTATTTTTAATACCTGTCCGGCAAATGACTATTTTTTTTATTTTACTCGCTAACCAATAGGCCTAAACCAACAAACTCTTATCAAGTTTTAATTTCTTGATTTATTTTTTTATAATTTATTTAATTAATTACCTAATATTTTTATTATTATGACTATATATAAAATATTAAATTATATTAAAAAAATTGACTAGATTTTTATGAGTCAATTATTGGATACATACATAGATCAAATCAACCCAACTTTAGATGGACTGAATTGGACGGGTTAGGACCCGTTTGATGATATAAATTATTTATTTAATTATTATTCGGCCATGAAAATTCCAAATCCAACTTGAAGTTGCATTTAAAAGATGAAAAATAACTTATAACCATTACTCCAACTTACTTTTGAAGTTGTATTTAAGAATATTTAAACATGAATGTCATTTCAAATATTATTTGCAAAAAGTATAATCAAACACAACTCATTCAACTCCAACTTCATAAATTATATTCCGAATATAATGAAAAATATTTGAAATATATGGCCAAACGCCTACTAACACACGTTCAAACTTGAATAAGTGGAAAGACACAACACAAATTCTCGGCAATGAAATTTTGATTGAACCCTTCATATTACTAGCTCTGCCTCTAGTCCTCACCACCCGAAATAAACAACAGATACCTCACACAGTGTATATACGTGGTTATATAATACCCCATATAGGTACATATCTATGCAGAAGTAAAATATATTCATGCATAGTATAATAGACCTTTGTGGTCCGGTTTTTCCACGAACCCCGCACATAGTGGGAGCTTAGTGCACCGAGTTCCCCACATATAATAATATATTCATGCATGCCATAGACCTTATGCATGCATGCAAAAAAACTCATAATTTTACATTATTCCAGTTAGTGGTCCTAAATTATGCAACATATATAAATATCGTTGTCCTCACTGAATTTTTCAGTGAAGTTTTTGCTTATAAATTAAGATGAGTCTCCAACTGACAGGAAATCTATAAATCGAACTGGAGCCTTTTTGCTTTGTGAAGAAATATCACGACCAGATCTCTGTTCGACTTCTTCATCACCCCTTCTTGCAATATGATCTATCACTTCACTTTTGTTTGAGCCAGCAGTATTATTCAATTGTAGAAAATCATAGCATTCCACTTCTTCATTCTTCTCTGCAATTTCCACACCTAATAGTTAACATTATATTAATCACCCATAAAAAACCATTAAAGTTTTCTTCACATCATGACAAAGTAAAATAATTTATATACTATCAGATCATCTAAAATATAACTACAATAACAATCTGTTATAACTGAGATTGCTAAACCTGAAAAATCTAGGCAGGTACATTTGCCACAACAGGTTACGATAGTAACGATACACCTATAATTGTACAATATTTGACAATAAAATTGATCAAAGATATTCGTTGTTTAAAAAAAAAAAACTTTAGCTCGTACATAAATACAATATCCCCTTTCTAAATCCATATAAATCCCTCTTCATAGTTTATCTTTTAAAAATTTCACTAAGCCCGTGAAATGATTTAACTTCAAAAATAAGATCTGGAATATCAAAATGGAAGGGGTATATATAAGTTAGCTATATGAATCTTCAATATCATAAATATTTTGTTTGGATCAGTAATATTTTGATAGGAGTAACATTCTGCACTTAATGGATAATCTAACGTTAGGTAGTTCCCTAATATACTCAGTTTCATCTCCAATATACTCTAGTTTCATCTCTAATATACTATTCCAAGAATATTCTTCGATCCGGCAATACTAATATTCTAGTTGGTATCACCTAAATACATTCTCATCTTTCATTATTATCTTTTGCTAGATCAGCCTGGAGTATAACTACTCCTCTTATATACTACAGAATGCTTATCTAACCCAAGCCGGCTCTACCCAAACTTTTTTGGTTCATCCCAACATTCCCCACCTACTTGTATATAAATTAATAACTCAAGCAAATATAAAAAAGAATTGAATAATTTTGACGAGAGAGAAAACTCGGATTGATTTCTCATATGATCACTTAATTAATAGTTATTATCTAAGAAAGTCATCTTGATTCCACTTTCCTTCAACAATGAAAAATGATTTTCCGGGATAATAACTATTAGTTGAGTGACCATCTAAGAAATCAACTCGAGAAAACTCCAAGCAGACCATGAATGTATATATACCTTGATCCATCTTGAAATGCGGAGGAAGGTGGTTGAAATGAAGCTCTTTTGGATAAAGGGAATTATGATCATAAGTACTGAAAGGGTAACAATTACTATATCTTTCTAATAATTGTTGATGATCAATTAAAGTGTTGCAACTTCTATTTCTGATATCTTGGATATTATTATACTCATCCTGATGAATATTCGGGGAAATTTCTTGTACTAATTGGCTTGTAATTGATTTTTGGGCAGCAGCTCTATTGGAATACATTTTAGATCTTTCTCTGCATCTTCTGGACATGATAACGTGCCAATGATTTTTCACAGCATTATCAGTACGACCTGGAAATAGCCTAGCTATCATAGCCCATCGATTTCCATGAATTCTGTGTGAGGAAAGAAGTCTTTCTTCTTCCTCTTCTGTGAAAGGGCTTCTGTTAATTCTTGGATCCAATTGATTGTACCATCTCAACCTACAGCTCTTCCCTGATAATACAAGGATAATAACAATAACTTTAATTCACATCATAATACACCTCATTTGCACTTTATAATTGTATCTCTTAATTCATTTGCTAGATAACAGTCTACTATAATAAATGAAATTAGTAACCTAAAAACTTAAATGGATAACCGGTTGTAACATATTAATTAGGTGACTTGGTAGTGACAAAATTCTTCCTTTTGTCCATGCATATAAGTTAAATTCCTTTTCTCAGATATCAGATATGCGTGCATGCAGGGACGTAGCTCTGAAGCGTAAGGAGTTCATCCAAATCCATCTCTTTCGCCGAAAGATTACATTGTATATACAAGATAGAAATTATTTTTTATTTGAAATACCATTACGTGTATGTTACTTGAAAGTTTTCTTTTTCCATTCATTTTCCTAGCATATGGATCGGATTTGTTGATATTGAAGCCCTAGAGGCATGCTATAAAATAGAATACCGAAGCTTATATATACCGGTACATCCATATATATATATATATATATATATATATAAACAAAGCAAATAGAAGAATAAGAATATACTATTAATTGTTGATCGAATGAGTGGATGTTCACCTGATCTGCCTTGCAAGTTTTCAGCAATAGCATTCCAGTTATGTGGTCCATATTTAGCAACTAACTCTTTGAGTTTCTCATCTTCATGAGGCCTCCAATGCCCTCTGCTACACATGATCTCTCCCTTCTTCTATAATTAGAAGCAAATCTCTAAACCAATAGACTACGTAGACTGATCAACTGTTTCCCTTTGCTCTTAATTTCCTCCTCCAAATACAGCTCTAGAAAAACGATACAACAAGCTTTAATAAAAGATGTATGTGTAGTGTGCATGAACTTAGTAAATTTTAACCTAGCTAGAGGAGGAGAAAAATGAAAAACTGTTAACTAGAATCGAGATATATAGGATAAAAAGATTGAAAACAAACCAGATGACAATTATATATTGATATTCAGATAATAGAAGCGGTTTTTAAATTTCCATTAACAAGTAGAAGGGGCCGTTTGGAGTTTGAAGAGACTTTAAAGTGGTGTGCCTGAGATTGATGCCAACGTCTAGGCTAACAAACAAACGACCTCTTATATATGTTTCATCTGTATTGTAGATGGATCTTGAGCCTAACTCAACCCCAAAAGCTAGCTTGTAGGGTGAGGATTGTCCAAGTCCATATAAGGAGTCCATGTGATGTGGGACTCTTAACACTCCACCGCACGCCCATATCCCGTTAACTGGAGCGTGGATAATATAATTTGGGGGCCCAACATCAGTGAACAAAGAATTGGAATAAGTCTGGCTCTAATAAAAAATGATTCCTTGGTTGATCTTATTCCAAAGATACAAATATATACAATATCATTAGTCTTGAATTATGGAAGACTAATCTTCCTTACCTAATATAAGAAATACTAATTAGTTACAATATATTACAAATCTATTATAATTAATATACACAATATATCTAAGATGTATAACATATTGAATCATCAAATAGAATTTTAGGGGAGCTAAAAAGGAAGGTTGCGTAGTTGGGAGAATCTTGCTCTGCTTTCAACGTCTTTCAAGTTTTTCTAACCTACATGACATCTGCTCATAACCCACCTTAGATAAATCATTTCCTTTATTTAAAACATAATACCCCAAAAACAATACTAGTAAATATAAAGAGTTTAAGTTATACCATCAGACAACTTTACCTACTTTAACAGGTAATTTATTTTATTTCAAGATTATAAATTTCTTATTTAATATTAAAATGGTTTATCTATAAATATTTTTTGAATGATTTGATAGTGCAAAAAATTATTTACACTGATCATATATAACACAAACTAAATAAATCAATATATATATCTCCATCGCCACAAAAAGATGATATTGACCTAAAACACGTATCGGGAATTAATGAAACTGATTATTGTCAATTGATCGAATTTCTCATCCTTATAAGTTTCAATAATGTTATAGAAAATATTAATGGGGTCTATTTCTTAACCATGCATGGTTAAGAAATTTAAAGAAAATAGCTAAAACATTTTAATTAATTAGCAATAATGTCATACACGAGATTACATGTCTGCTTATAGATTCATGACCTAGTAACTTTCACCCAATTTCTAAATTTGTATCAAAAACTTCACTTAATAAGTATAATTTTACTCGATAAGTTGTGGTTTTAGAATCTAAAGACAAAATTCATTACCTTAAAATTTTAGCTTCCCCTTTGATCCCATGCATGACATACACAAATAGTAATGAAAAAGTAATTAATTAAAGGGAGTCATTAGTGCTGATTGCTGACATGGGCATTAACCCTCTTAGTCACTGTTCCTCTAACAACAATGATGTTGCTAATTGACTAAACAAAGAGTTAATGTTGCTTTTTCTCGTTAATATAGTTCCATCCTCCGGATATCAAACTCATCAACAAAATAGATTGCTATTCCAGCAGTACAAGGCAGCTATATATCTTATTATAATCTGTTAAAGAATGAATATAGACAATGCAATATTAATAAATTAACAAATAAACAAAGAGATATAATGAATAGGGCTTACGTCTTATCAGAAATTGGTAATTATTCCTTCTTCTTTTTTCTTCTTTTAAAAATTAACGAAAAGGTGTTGTTGACTTGTCATACCAACACAAGACTCCTTCCATATTGTTGGCCTAACATTGGTCTTTACTAATATTATATTTTTATTTTATGAAAAAATGGTTTTGTATGTCATATATCCACTTAGTCCTGCTCGTTCGTAACATATTACCAACAAAAAAGTTCAATTCTAACAGTTTCTTCTAATGAATTCGACAGTTTATGTAAAAACCTCAGAAAATTAATTTATGACTTATTATTGAATCAACGAATGACTGTAAGTTTGATTAAGCGGAAATACAATCGATTGACTAGTCTAGCAGAGACGGAGCTAGCATGGAAAGTACGGATTTAGCAGAACTCAGTAATTTTAATTCAAATTATAAATACTTTTTAAGGAATCTACTAAGTACATGTACATATAATAAACTTCAAATCATGAATCCACCTCTCTAGTCTAGAGAAGATAATATATGCATGATAATCGACATCATCAGTATTTGGAAAGCCTAATTAAGCTTCATATATATAAAAAGGTTTATGCATATTGATGTTGGACTAGTTCTTGTCTCTTCACCAGTTTTACCTGCTTCTTTCTTCACGCTGATCAGCTCCCATCTCTTCATTGTCCTCTTTGATGATTTATTCATGATCATTTCATCTAAAAGTTTAACCTATTAGAGAGAACATACTTTTATTTATTTAATTATATTCTCAATATATTCTGCATGTGTGGGCTTAATTCTCTTTTGATGGATGAAGCATGTGAAAATTCTTTTGATAATAAATAACGGTGAGATTCGGTCGTAGGACCTCTGCCTGTCCTAGCTAAGACCATGCATATTGAAGTTTGTGATCATTTCATCTAAAAGTTCCATTCATTATGATACAACGATTCATGAGGGATATCTATGTTTAAATGTTCGTGAGATTCGCTAAATTCAGTTTGAGTGTGATTTATTATATGCATATATTCTAAATTTTCTTTCATATAGTTCGAGTTGAAAACATTATGTTAAGACACGGTGCATGCTTTTAGTAAAACAATATTATTTTCTATGAAACAGCAAACTTGCGAGATTCTTTAATTTGATACAAAAAGTAGTTTAGTATTTTATGTGATACTTAGGAAAGTTAAGTGATTTTCTATTCATAAAAAAGTTTAATGATTTTGATGTAATAAAATAAAAGTTGAGTGACGATATGTAAAATTAACCCTGGCTCATAAAAAAGTAATCGACTAATTACACTACCTTTATTCCATAGACCAGGCCTTCTCAGTCATTTTCCTATGAGATTATAGATATGATACTTATTAGAGAGTGCTATAAATTATAATACATACATGTCCTCAGGTAGAACGACTCAACAATTTTCTAACTTCCAATATTCGAGGTTACTCGTAAAGTCGTACCTAGAAAAGTTAGTTCGTTTTACACAGTAGTTAGCACACATGTAATTTGCACATGATCAGCAATGAAAAATTAGGAAATTTAAATGTTACTGTCGCTTTTATATCAAAACTAAGGGTGTGTTCGGTATGAACAAAAATGTTTTCTATGTTCGGTAACTTCTGTTGGTAAAAAAAATTCTCAAGAAAAATGTTTTTATTAAAAAAAGAAGGAAAATGACATTTTTTAGGGGAAGTAAGGAAAACAAGTTTCACATTTCACATTAATTGTGTCATCTCCATCTTCCAATCAGGGGCGGATCATACCTTGGGTCAGCCTGGGCCTTGGCCCACCCCCATTTAAAAAAAAAATGACTACTAGTATTGACCCACTGCCTTTCCAAAAAAAAAACCTATTGAAAAATCATGAAGTCACTACTCTAAACCACGTGCGTAAGTGAAGAAATGCAATTTACAGCGACAACGAAACCTTTCTCCAGGTGTGTAGTATTCTCTCTATTATTTTATTAGGTTATTTGAAGGTTTTGTAAATATAATTTTTGGGTTTAATTTACATGATTTTACAGGAGAGGGTGTAGCCGTGTCAATTTACATGATTTTACAATTGAAAATCATTATAAATTGATATATTTTATGCTACTACAGATTTGGAGACGCATGAGTTAAACAGTCGTTTCAGTGAGCAAGCAATGGAGTTGATTTCTCTTAGTTGTGCTCTTGATCCAAGAGAGAAATATGTTTCATTTGATGTTGAGCGAATTTCTGAGCTAGCAAAAAAATATTATCCAGGGGATTTTATAGAGCTAGAATTTGGGCAATTGTTGACAATAGAGTTAAGACATTTTGGAGTTGAAGTATAAGGAGTTGACTTCTCTTTCAAGTATTATTATGTTGTGTAAGTGGATGGTAGATACAGGAAGATCAAAAATCTATCCGTTGATATTCAGATTGGTTTCTTTTGTGCTTACGCTCCCGATTTCTACTGCAACAAATGAACGTGCATTTTCAGCTACAAAAATTGTGAAGAGTCGACTCCGCAACAAAATGTCAGATGATTATCTTACAAATACTTTGCTATTGTATATTGAAAGAGAAATTGTCGATGACTTTGACATAAATGTTATTATCATTGACTTTCGTGATTCGAAAGAACGTAAATTACTATGGTAATATAGTTATTTGAGCGCTAAATATATTTTTTATTTTATTTTAGTCGGCGCACCCTATGATTATTTCGTTAGTCTGTCCCTGCTTCCAACACACTTCATTTTCACTCAACCCCATAACCTTCATCCCCACCCCACCTCCACCGTATATACAAATTTTTTTACGATAATATTTTACGCTTTTTAGGATACATATCATACCAAACACAAAAAATAAGTAAGAGATCACTTATTTTCCTAAAAAACATTTCCCAAAAATATTTTTCATGAAAAACATTTGAAGAACACATAGCGAAATTACTACTTGGTAAAAATATATCACAATAACCGTATAATATGTTCTTTCTATTATCATCCAGAAATGATTCTAAAGAATATACATACAAAAGAATAATATTTCTAATGTGTTGTATTTGTGGATCTTCTTTCTTTAATAAGACGTCTATGCAACTGCTGATTAGAGTGATTATTTCTTTTCCTTTAAGAGCAAAAGTTTCAATTTGTAAAATCTAAAGAATCTTTTCATTAACTTTTTGTTTATCTCTCTTATATTTTCTATCATCATTGTAGTAGCAAAACAAAATATCATTCCTTAATTTTCGTTATTTCTTATATTTTCTATCTGGAACCAATTGAGCCATGCCCATGCGGCAATTTTCGTTATTTCTAATGAGAGTTATATCTTCATTTATGTATGACTCAAAATATTGCTTACAACTTCGAACTGTCTTTTTAATGTGTTTCAATATTACAATCAACTTAATATTTTTTGTTATGATGTAGTGTCGGCCGGTTTGCGCACACCTCGACAATCTAACGGTGCATAGGCAAAAACAACATTAACAATCACACAAAAGAAATTCACAAGTATTGAGAATCTAAATTCATATAGTAAAATATATGGAAAATAATGTAATCATGCAATTATGTTTTGTTATGCGAAAAAAAAAACTATTTGAGAAATCCATAGATATTTACTTTTTTATTTGTGGGTGTGTGTTCACCTAATGAGTGTGTTAGCTTGTCTGTTCATCTCGTTGTCTACAGTGTCTACACATTCTTTACCTGAATTAAATTATGGGGTTTGAAGCTACACAATTAAGCTTCTCAACTGCAAATTGCTAACTGAAAACTAACAGCTTAACCATTTGCAAGTTCAAGAAATGTATTTTCCCTCCTTGACATTTAAAATTAGGTGTACGCCTATACCCGACCTAATTATCTATTTCTCATTTGGAAACTCTCTTTCTTTCTTGAAGTAAAGACAACAATTTGTTATCCAATCATCTTCATTAAATTCAAGATTATACTTTTCTGTTACCTGACTTCTTCATGTGAACACTCGGATGAAAATAATAGGTGTGGCTTTTCGATTATAAGTTAACTAATTTTGAGGTTATGGCTGTTAGGTAGAAGGATGTTAGGAGTAGTTCCAACGTGCATAGATACATTCCTTTTATGTGGAAATATATACTAACGTCCTTGATGGAATATAACACATGTCGTGTTCGTTTTGTCCATAAAGAATATTTCCATTTTGCAAACTCATTTAAACACAACTTGAACCTAAGTATATACACTAATACTCCCTCCGTTCCAAAATATTTGTCTCTTTTTTATTAGACGCAGAATTTAAGAAAATATAGAAGACTTTTGAATCATGTGGTTGTTCACTAAAGATATATAGAATATTTCAAAATATTCTTTAATCATGTGGTCTTCAACATGTCATGTAAAAAATTGAAATAAAAGAGTTGGCCAAAAAAAGGAAAGAGACGTTTTGAAATGTAATAAAAAGGAATGTAAGACAAATTGAAACAAAGGGAGTACTATTTTTCAACCTCAAAATAGTTTTCTAACAACTTTAACCAAATATTGTTCAAACGTCCGGTAAAGATCTTGTTTACTAATATGGGTTGTGGTGGGATGGTTGGGGTACGGTCCCTCCACCCTTAATTAGAGATCTTAGGTTCAAGCTGGAATAAAAAAAATCTTATTAGAAGTCATTTCCCCAAAATGGGCCCTGTAACGTGCAATCCGGATTTACTCACGTTTCAATAGGACGCTAGTTCTAACCTCGAGTAGTTTACCACTCTACTTTTCAAATTCTTAATTGTAATTGACTTTTGATAGTAACTTAATTGTCGGAAACAAATTCCTAAATGAATGATGTAATCCCATGTAATATATGTAAAAGGTACTATACAAAATTCTTTTAGCAACTTTCCATACAAGCTTTCCAGTGTGGATGTACCTAATAAACCAATATTCCAACAATCTGGAAAAGGTTATAGTCAAAGTCCGAAGGAACACAGAGAAAGGAAGCAAGTCAAACAAAGAAAAGTTTCAAAAAAGATAATTGTCAGAATATGTTCAAAGATACGACACTAATGAACTCTAATCTAAATTGCCACATATGCATTATTAAGAATCTCACATCGAATTTGGAATGAAAACATAGATTTAGAGTGATGATTGTCCAAGTCCATATAAGGAATTCATGTTTCCATTCCAAATCCGATGTGTGACTCTTAACCCTCCTCTACATGCCCAGACATTGTCTTGAGTCTAACTCAACCCCAAAAGCTAGCTTGTTGGGTGAGAATTGTCTAAGTCCATATAAGGAGTTCATGCTTCCATTTGGAATCTGATGTGGAAGTGTGGAACTAGTAACATGTATAAAATCTATGAGACTACACATAAGATGCTGAAATTGAGAGCTTCTTGTAGCTTTAACTTATATAAGCAGTCAAAGCGGGAAAAAAAATATATTATCAGGTCACAGAAATATATTGTAGCAAATGGAAGTAGATATCTTAATCACTACCGCATTAACACAAATGCACAAATAAACTTATCTTTCAGCTTAATTAAGTATGGATTAGTGTAATAATCCCACAAGTCCGCCAATGATAATAACATTTGTACTTTGTAGCATCCAAATTTGACTAATGGAACGGATTAATCATAATAAGAACCGACTTTAAGAGACAAATGTGGAATAAAGTCGTCCCAATTACTCAAGAGATGCTAAGAAAAAGGCAACGGAAAGAAATTTGTGCCATCTTGCACAAATATGTTAAGGATTTGATGTTGTCCAGTTCCATATGTCACAATATGCTAAGTTCAAGCCATAAATAAAAGCAACAGTACACTCACACGTGGAAATAAAGAAGAGGATGAAAGGAAGAAAAATTAGCCCCCTCCCATCAGAAAACTTGAAGTTTGAATTTCTGATATCTTAAACTGTTTAACAAGAAAGTTTACTTAATGAGGAATGAGGAGACTATTAAAGTGCATCATGAATTTGCACAAAAAAAATCACTGAACCATGGAGAGGTATTTTTTTTCATCCAGTCCATTTGCCTTTAGCCTCAGGGACAAACTTCATGTCCAAACAGTTCCTTTAGTATAACAATCACCGGTACTAATCTATTTCAGAAAATTTGCACTTGATATGAGGATATTAAATTTAGCCTTTCGACTTGAAGATTAGAAGAGGAACCGATTAACGTTTCTTCAATTCAAGGTTATCAACCATCTATGATTATATGACTATCAACCAACTGATAATAAATTGGCTTATATATGAGTTACAACCTGTAAGAATGAGTACACTACGAGCTTAACAATGCAGTAGACAAGGACAATAAATTAGTATACAGGACCATCCTATAGACGGAAAAAGATAATGAAGGAACCAAAAGACTGTTAAGACTAATGTAGCCACCAAAGAGTTTACAACTAAGCTAAGATGCCAGCTTGAAGTTGACGCTTACACTGCTGATAATTCTACTTCCTGATTGCAAGGCCGGTATGCAACAAATGTGCCATCATTTGAGAAGGAACCAGGATTAAAGCATGTAACTCCTGTGTACCTGAAAGCTTTCTGCTCACTTTTGTCTCCCAGCACTATCTGTTTGGAAATATCAGATTAACTTTTATCAATCATAGTTCAAGCGCATATCCTGTTATCAGTATCAGGTCATAACAGTATGGAAAAAAGAGAATAAACGTTCTCAACTTGAGACAACCTATAAAACTATTTAATCACATGGGGATCATTGTGAAACAAGATCGTAGACTTAACTCACGATTCTGCAATCATGTATATCTTTAGTATTATATTTTAGCCCCATGTACCAATAAATTATGCTACTTGAACTCTTCAAGAATATTGTTGGGCGTGCATTGGATTCTCCAAAAGCTATGCATTTTTGGAGGATCCGACACAGGTGGGGCAACATAGCCAAGAAGCAGTCAGCTTTTCACCATTAGGAAAACCCATTTATGTTGAAGTAAAACCAAATCTTGAAACTTCAGTTGCTAGTACATTGTCATTTCTTCAAGTTCAGGGTAGATATTGATGATTTAGTATCACGGCTTTTAAATAGGAACCTATACATCCATATCGTTAAACATAGTCTGATGGAGGAACAAAATTTTGAACTCTGATTTCTACAAAATCTTTATATATAGAAGAAAGAGGAAAATACCGTATGCGGTATTGGATAAAGGTGTAGACCGTGATCATAATTCCAGATAATGGGTTGAACCGTCAAGGGAAGGGGGCAGAGATGGCTTTGATGTATTATAGTCGCAACAAGCTGCAAGGAAAACAAAAAATGAGCATATCCTAACAGGACGTATGATACCAAAACAAATCCAAACTTTGAGAATATGAAGAAAGTTTACATGCTCAAACGGATCACTGGTTTCTTCCGTTGAGGGAGGTATCAGACATGACCTTCGCATTCTATAAAGCATATCTTGGCGGAATAGCACAATGTCTTGGGTATAAAACTTGATTCTGTTTCAACATGAAAAGTTAAGAATGCATCACTTCATCTATAATATAAAATGCTAACATTTCAGCAGAATTTCCAATCCTGTATGGCACCTAAGCACCCAGCATGTGCACAACATTAACAAGAGGTCAAGAGCGATTGTATGACATCTTGAAGATTTTGATTGGGTAAATGAGGGACGATCTAAAATGTGAACTACACGTTTGCATTACTTGTTTTTTTTTGTTAAAAGAAATGAGAAAAATCTCAAATCTTGAGCCCTGGCTGTTTAATTCAAAAGTCAGTGTGCAGCAAAACAAAGGATACCTGCATGGGTTACTGGCAAATATTGCATTCGGAACATATTTCTGAAGTTCTTCAGTTAGGTATTTAGGCAAAGGACATCTGGGTAAGGCTGTTGAAGGACCTGAAGAAACAAGAGGAAAACTTCTCGTTATTTTATTCAGATGGTAAAGAAGATTAAATGACAAATTGTGATGATTTATCAACACACCTACATCATCAGGACCGGGGATAAAAAGAAACCGACTATGCTCTTTAAGTCGTTGGTGCGATGCAATCATTTGTCCAAGCTTTCCAAACTGAACTCTGAATATTATGTTTATTTGTCACTTCCTTTACCAACAAATAAATCATAGCAGTAACACAGCTACATTTTAAACTTGCACTTGCCTGAGACTTGATATCGACTTGAAGGAAAGATTAAATGGCTGAGAGCAGAAATTTCCCATGAAGACAAACAAAGAAGGAACCACCTCTACATTTTGGTAACCATTGAAAATAGTCTCCAGATTTTCCATAGTCTTCTCTAAGGATAGGGGAGAACGGTGGATCAGGCAACAATAACCAGTCCAAACGTATTAAAACAAAGAAGAGGGTTACAAAGAGGAAAAAGAAGCATATATACCTCCTCATTGTCCAGCCAGATGTCAGATAGTATAACAAACATATCATTCACAGCTTTTTTCTCCAGCTCTGCAAGCCTTAGCTGTTGTAGAAGTTAGGGAAGCTTCATATCCATTTTTAGCTACGATGAATTGTTTTGTGATAATATTTTCACTTTTCCTAATATTGAACCAAGTCAGAAAGGATACAGTTTCCTCTTTGGTAATAATACCACCACCAAAAAAGTCTAGTCCTGAAAAAAATGCCATGGACTTTTCTCTGTCCTCTAATGGAGGAAATCCACATGTCCTGACCTGCACGATACTTTTAGCAAGTTAGCTATAAGTTAAACCACCAATCATATTAGCATATCCAAAACTCAGCCCAAAATTTGATATCGAATTTTAGTGCTTATATCATTTTGGCAAGCTTTTCTTGAGAGAAGTTTGAATTGGCAGGTACAGAATCGGCTCTGGAGCAAATCCCAATCAGCTTTGGCAAGCTTTATTGATCTTATTCTTCACTTGACGAAATAGGAATATAAATTGGTTCTAAACTAACAGAACTCACTTTTCAAGCAGTTACTTCGACAGATGTGGAAAAGAAACCAAGAGTGAGGACAAACGAAACTCTCTCAAAGCCTAAGCACCACAAAGTATGAAAATTGAGGTTTCTACTGAATATTTAGCGACCTCTTCTCAAGTTTCGAACTTGTATTTCAAAGAAGAGATTCAGTACAAGAATGGACCTGAAAAACACCATCCAACTGCATTTCGCCTTCTGCCAGGACAATTGTATTTTCCACAAAGAAACCTGTAGTTATCTTGTACTGCAGGTTATGGATACACAGCATGTAATTACCAATACTGTAACTTAAGAGCAGTACAAAAAGGGAGCGGATTCAATGTGCTTTCATTCTATTATAAGATGGACCACATTTAAGGCATGATCCAAACATAAACAAGAAGTGAAATTATAAGACATTTAAACTAATTACAGGAGTAAACGCATAAAGCAACCAACGGTTTTAGGAAAAACAATATCTGATATAAGCAAATGGATAGGTTTCCAAGACCACCAAAGAAAAAAAGATAGATAAAATAATCATCGGTAACGATTCAACATCAGAAGAAAAAACTTGTTAAAGGACATAACTACTCAGAGTCAAGCATATTAGTCTTCATAGCAATAGCACAGTTGTATCAACTAATCATGAGCAGTGCAATGAGATAAAACATCTGAAAGGATATTGCACTTGATAAATTTACTTCAACAGCTGCAGTAAGGTCTTCCAAGTAGAAATGACCATCCTCCAACTGAGATATTACTCCCATTATCCATCTTCTCCCTACCCGCCCAACAAGAGATTGAATAGGAGATATCTGCAAACAACCATTTCCTACTGTGAGCATCACTTGCACAGGAATTTGAAAGCCATAGCTCCGCTATTCATCTAAAGAGATGTGAATCTAAACTAGGATCATTGTTGCCACTCACCTCGCAACTTCCATACTCAGAAGTAGAGGCATCAAAAGCAAGGGTCGAAAACCGTGGATCACGAGATAATCTCTGGAACAGTAAGAGGAATCTATCCTTGTATAAGGTGGCTTTTGCAGAGGCATCACCGTGAATGGGAAGCCTCCCTGTGTGCCTACACAGACAAAAAAAAATTCTTCTTTTAATTGAAATTATAAGCATAAGAGCTCCAATTATACACAGATCTTTCAGAAAGCAAAGAAAAGCATGCACTTGCAAGAAAAAAATTGCAACATACTTTTTGTATCCAGTTATTTTAGAACTGAAATTCTTGTTTTTGACCACGCTTTGAACAAATACTCCCTCCGTAGCAATTTATGTAACACTCTTCCAATTTATCAATCCAAAAAATGATATCTTTTCATATTTAGCACTACAATTTAACTTCAAACTTCTCATTTTACCCTTATGAAATGATTTATAGCCACAGAAATTTCTATGGCTTATTTAGACCATAAGTGTCAAAAGAATTCCTTTTTCTCTTAAACTCCCTGGCCAATCAAACACCTTCACATAATTTGGGACTAAAGGAATAGTGTAATAGTTAGTGTAATAAAAATAAAAGCTAATACAAGGTGTCATTTTCCTCAATTTGTATACCAATTCAAAAGAGAACTAACTGTTCAGTACGTCTATTCCTGAAAAAAAATCATCTTAAACAAGTGGAAAAATTGTATTACACTCTAGATACATTCCAATAAAACAGTTAAATTCTTTATAGTCATAAAGTAAACATTTTCCAGATTATGGTAACTTAAATGCTATCGGATTAACATAAATTCACTAAGTTTTTGTTCTTTTCTTTCATATTTGCAAGTGGCATATTACCTATCTCTAAGTTATAAATAATGTAATAGAGCTCTCAGTTAGAAATTAAGTAATTTTCATGGATTATGTGAGAACACAAACATGCCTAGTAGAAAACAATTTAATGATTGCACTCTAGACTCTAGATACATTCCAATGAAACAGTTACAGTAAACACTCTCTAGATTATGCTTACTTAACTGCTATCAGACTAACAAAAATTCTCAAAGTTTTCCTTTTCTTTCAGATTAAGGGGCATGTTACCTATCTCTAAGCTATAAATAATGCCATAGCGCTCTCAGTTAGAAATCAAGTACTCCCTCCGTCCCAAAAAACTTGTCGCATTTTTCATTTACACGCCCCTTAAGAAAGGGTTTATAAAGGTAGCATTATGGCTATTTTACCCTCTTTAACATATTTCATCATATTATCCCTTCTCACTAAATATTTACTCCATCAAAGATGAGAACCTCTTAAATGTTGCTAATTAATACAAGTGTAAAATGAGAAAAAGCTACTTAATTTATATTGGTTAAATAAAACGACAAGTATTCTTAGCAAGGGAGGGAGTAACTTTCATGGGTAAATGAGTATTTTACAGCATACTATATATAGGGGTGCAGGAAAATATAAGCAAGAAATAGCCAATTCCTAAAATTGGATAAAAGAGTTGATTAGCATACTCGTGAAAGAACTTGTTAACAGGATCATATCGAAATTTAGGAACAAGAAAAGCATCAATAACACGAAGAGCCGAAGCAGGTGAAGCACTAGGGTTTTCCTCAACAGCAGCATCTGCTTCCAATAAAAGGGTCGCCACTTTATGCACCGATTCCCTATCCAATATAGCAGATTTCACTGCCCCAAAATCAAAACAAATAAGTAATTAGAAGAAACAAATGATATAATTAAATGACAAAAAGGGTGTACATGAGAGATGGTGGAGCTCATCGAGAAGGAGTTGGAGGGCATCGTCGAATGCATCAGAAGGGAAATGGTTTAGGAAAGAGAGGACTTCGGAGAGAGCTTCGACTTTGAGAGAGTAACCTCTCATTTTGAACTTCCTTTGTACTTTGTTTCTTATAACTCCACTCATTTTTCCAGATTTTGGCTGTGGATCTGATATCAGTGATGTTGTGGCCACTGCTTTTAGGTATTTCTCTATGCCCAATTTGGCGGGAAAAAACATCACTTTACTCTATTTCATTTTCATTTTTATATTACCGGATATTGTCTGACTTAAAAAAATGATTATTTTTTTATCATTATTTAGTAAAATGGCACTTCACTAAGTTCTCTTCTATGCGCGGGTTCCAGGAAAAAATCGGGCCACAAGGATCTATTTTACGCAGTTTTAATTCATATTTCTACAAGAGGTTGTTTTCACGGCTTGAACTCATGACTTCCTGATCACATGACATCAGCTTTACTATTTGGTATTGGAAGAATAATAATTAAAAATTAAAGATAATATAGTACCTACTACTTTATTTGAGAAAAAGGAAAAGAAAATAAGTAAATTGCATTTTTTGGAATATTTTTATACTCGACTCATAAGAAAGTTTAAATTTTAGGAGGGTCAAAAATACATCTTAAATATATTTTTTTTAATTTTCTACCTAAACTATCACGTGTAAGAATTTTTTACCTAAACTATCATCAACTAGCTAACAAAACACACTTCAACTATCGATCGTTCACTTTTTCTACATGATAATTGAGTTAGGAAAAGTGAACAACTAAAAGTTGAGGTGTGTTTTGCTAACTTTAGTTGATGATACTTTAGGTACGAAAACTCTCACACGTGATAATTCAAGTAGAAAATTCAAAGAATATAATATTTAAGGTGTCGTTTACCCTTATAAAGTTATTCTAAATGTTAGGTATGTGTAAACTCTACTTTCTCTAGAATTCATTTTGTGAGTGTTAAATGAAGCCCAGCGCCACTGTGCCCTCATAGTTGTCGCTACGACCGACCATCGCTTAGTGAACGAATGCATTGTATATATTTGGTATATATTATATTAGTCTTGTACCTTAATTAGGATTGTAATATTAATAAGTGTATAGTTAGTCTCTATATAGAATAGGAATTTAGATGTAAAGTAGGAATGAGATTCTCCTATTGTAACTTGTATATATATATATGTCTTTCATCAATAAGAATAATCAAGGGATTAATTTGTTCATGGTATCAAGAGTCTAGGTTATTTTCCTTGCTTCCGTTTCTCACTTCTTTCTCAAAATACCGTGACACAAAGAACCCTACCCTCGGATTTTCTGAAATTTCCGACCCCCCCCCCCCCGGATTTTTCATTTTAGCAACTTCCGAGAACTCCTCTCCCCTCCAAATCTTGTCCAAAGTTTGTTCTATTCACCATGATTGATAAGAACACTTTTCATCATTCCCTCACATTTTCTAACATCAAGAGTGTTCTCCCTATTGTTCTTGACCTAGAAAACGTTTAATATGGGATGTGGGCGGAATTATTCAAGATTCATGCCATGACACATCAAATTTTTCACCACATCATCCCTCCAACTCCTTCAAAGGGGGGTGATACGGCGACGTCTACAATGGTTGTGCCCACCAAAGAAGCAGATCCAAACTTATGGGTCATGCAAAGGTTCTCCAGTGGTTTTATGTCACTATATCCTTGGACCTTTTACAGACAATTATGGAACCCAACTCCACAGCTATTGTTACACCTCGTGAGTTTAAGACAATAAGCAAGGACGTAATTAAGGAAAATAGGATTCGAGTATTGGAAATTAATATACTTAAGGATGTGATTATAGAATAATTTTTGGTAATGACGAATGCGACGCCGGCAAAATTCTTTAGTAATGGTGGTATATATATACATATATAATTTCCGTTATGGATTAGTAAGGTATATAAGATACGACGATAAGAATTTAAGGCAACGAGTGTTGAGATTAATTGAAGGATGGGTTAAGATTTATTACTTGGGGTTGTTTTTAACTAAGATGGCATTAAAGAGGGCCAAAGTGTAATTCTAAACAAGTATTTTCAAATTTTCTTAAAATACCAAAACCCTTCTATTCTAATTTTAATTTCATTCTAAACACTAAGTTCATCTCCTCCTCTCTCAACCCAAATCAGAAAATTACACCATTATTAGCAAGAATTGAAGTCATTCTATAACCTTCTTCCTAGATTAATCCATCTAACAATTAGAAGCCCAAATAGGAACCAAAAACAGTGGGTTTTGGATCAGGCGAGAGAGATTGGGATTTTTTCGTCAAGTTTCGGACAAGTTTTTGAGAAGAAAAACATGTAAGGATGTTGGTCTAACATTGTAGAATGCTTGCATGTTGGATTGGAGTTGAAGAAGTGAAAAATTGGACAAGAATTTGATGAAATTTGGGACAAAAATCGAGATTTTGGGGCAGAATTTTAGTCAACTTTGGAGGGATATATCTCCTCGTATATTAGGAGTTTTCGGGTGTTTCAAAATCCTAAAATGAAGTTCGTCGAGTCTAGTTTCCAAAACAATAAACCTCTCGTCGATAGGACATCGGAGTAGAGAGTTATGGACGTTACAAGTTCAGCTAACAAAGCAGTGGCTAAAAATCGGGATTGTTTTGGGGATTAAATTAAGGTATGAAAATTCTTCTTTCTATGCTATAATCAAAGTTGCATATTGTTGTAGTTGAAGTAATGGACTTGTGTTAGGAAGAAATCTTGAATTTAGACAATGCATATGGAATTTGGATGTTGAACCGAAATTGGATTATTTTGGGCATGCGTTGGATTTGTATGTTGTGTTGTAAATTCCATTACTAATTGCGTGTTAAAAATGGAATAACTTGTGAAGATTTAAGATTTGTTCATTATATGGAGTTGTTGGAAAATAAGTTGGATTATTTATTAAGGAAAGAGTAAATGGTTGCATGTTAAATGGCCTAAAACTCATGAATAACTTTCGGACATTGTGCGACTCTTTACGGGTTGTTTTGGTGTCATATAATCGTTGTTGCTATTATTGACATCGTCACTAATTGTGTGTTAACAATTGAAAGAAGCATTGGTACTTGGTGATGTAATTAGTTATATAAGGTGACGCGAGACGAAATGGATTTAAGAAACCAATAAAGGAATAAAATCTTTTTAGACATTGTCGTAACATTTTAAGTATTGAATGAATATGGTAAATAGGTACGATAATCACCTTGATGATTTAAATTATTGTCTTTCATAAGTAACGAGAAAGGGGTTATATGACGGCGTATATGCGGTATATGGAGCCTAGTTAGATTACATATTGAAATGGTTAGATTGTTGGTTTGAATTGGATTGTTAGTTGGAGTTGAATTGCTGGCTGATTTGGATTGTTGGAAAATTGTGGGTACGCACATAAACAAAGGAAATGTTGCCCAATTTTTTATAGAAATAAGGGAGTCGTTATTCTTATAACTTACATTAGAAAGTCAAAATTGACGAGCGTGTTATTCCTTATTATAGGTTGAAGCACTAGACGAGACGTATTCTAATATTGAGTTGATTAGTTCGACTAAAAGGTATGTGAGACTTTTCCTTCTTTCTTTTGGCATGATTTTTATGAAAGTACGGCGGACATACTTAACTCCTACCAGTTCAGTTTTAAAAATGATTATTTACTAGTGATTATGATTTCAGTAACAGAGTTTATGGTAATAATTTTATTGAGAGTCACATAATGATTTTAATTGCATACAGTTGCTCATGATATCTACTCGTGCTAAGTGTTACTATTTTACTCCACTGAGTCCCGGGCCAGATCATGTTCGTGCGCAGCCATGCATCATTCATCGAGTCCCTTACTAGAGGGCCGAGACATGTTATATATATACACAGATTACATCGAGTCCCTCCATAGAGGGCCGAGACACGTTACGCGCGCAGATACAGATTCCATCGAGTCCCTCCATAGAGGGCCGAGACATGTTATACGATTTTATATACGCATACGAGCATGATGATTTATGATTCAAAGATACATGATATGATTTTCGACAAGATTCTCGCTTTATGAAATTTGACGACTTCTATTTTACTTGATACGATTGTTATTCGGCCAGATTTTATGTTTTACATACTCAAGACATTATTGCATCGACCCCTTTCTCGGGCTGCGTTCATGCCCGCAAGTTCAGTGTTGAGATAGGTGACCCTCCGCCTAGGATTTCAGACACAGCTGAGAGCTCTTTGTTCCGAGCGCTATTTTTTGCATGCACCTTTATCTTTCGGACTTATGCATATTTTGGGCACGACGGTCCCGTCCGTCATATGTCGAGATTACACTCTTAGAGGTCTGTAGACAGTTGTGGGTTGGACGTTTGCACCTTGTTTTGGGTTTTGATGTTATTATCTCGTGGCAGCCTTGCCGACTTGCTTATTTTTATTATGCCTTTGTGCACGTGATGTTGGTTGGTGATAGCCTAGTCGGCTAGCTTATTATGACTGTTGTTTTGTTGTTGTTTCGCACCTCGCTTGGCCAGCCCATTTTAGGAAATGTTGTAAGCGGCGGTCGCCAAAATTTCTATAGATCTCTGTATTAGATGGATTAAGAGTGACATGTCAGTAATGACGTCCAATTAGGACGTTAGTCGCGGCCCGTCGGGTTGGGTCGTGACAAAAGTGGTATCAGAGCAGTTAGTCCTCGGAATGTCTACAGACCGTGTCTAGTAGAGTCTTGTGTATGGGTATGTTGTGCACCATACTTATACGCAGGAGGCTGCCGGACATTTAGGATTGGTTTCTACTCTTTCATCTCGTAGATCGTGCAATAGAGCTATGTCATTAGGATAACCCCCCTCTTCCTAATAATTATTGTGGTTGCAGTTATGTTCCAAAAGACAGCGACAGTGGCTCGGAAGGGGAAAATCAGAGTAAATCGGACTTGACTTGGTGCGTCAAGCCATAAGGGAAGTGAAAGAGTTTGAGTAGAAGTATGATGACCAGGTTTGGAGATACTAGGTCAACGCCGTAAGGTAACTATTCGTAATCTTTTACGCATCAAATAAGAGAATAAGTTAACAATTCATCACTTAAGGGATGGTATCATCGTGATCGAGCCGTGAGCGGTCCGAGGTTATGTATGTATACTAGAATATGTTGGAATTATGAAAAGTACGACAAGTAAGAAATGAAGTTGTTTATAATTACGAATAGTGAAGAGATCCCTTTCAGACCGTGAATGAGGGGTTGACTTGTGAAATAAATTGCAGTAGCCTCTATCTTACGAATTGGTACTCTGTTATGCTACGTTATCTGCTCTATAGTTGCAGAGATTGAACTTTTCCTTCCAAAGATAGAAAATGAAGCTTACCTATTATTTTTCTCCTTCATACCTCTAATTAAATTTTGAGCGCTAATTGTTAGAATCTGTGACTGTTTTATGGTATACCATGTTGTTTGACTATGTGAATGTAGGGAACTGCAAAAGAATATTGTTCCCGTGTAAGAATGAGAAGAGGCTATTACTTCTGGAATAATAAGATTGATATATAAGGATGAAAGCATTTTTCTTACTTTGGATCGAATGTTGGGAAGTATTGAACATAGGGATTAATTGAGTTTCTTTCGCAAATGACTTATAACTTGGGAATGATGAGCATCCTATTAGTGTATAGTTGTGTCAAGCATTTTAAATATTGTAACATCTGGAGTTTATATTTTTGGTTAAGAAGTTATTTGAAGGATTGGTAACCGACGTATGTATTTGTGCACAGTTTCAATGCATTGGTTCACGCAGACCTGGCCGTGGCGAGCGAAGCCCAACCATTCTGATCGAGAGGCAGCGTGGGCGTGACGTCCCGAAGCGGACGTGTAAAGCATATCGCTTTCGCATCGAATGTTAAGATGATGTTATTTGATCTCTTGGAAGCCTCATCTCGACGAGGTAGATATTAAAAGCTATACAGAATAGTTGGAACACTGCGGGGTGACACATAGGGGTATAAATAAAAGTTCTTATATGACCTTGGTGAATGCGTTTAATGATGTGGCTCTTAAAAAGGAATTGTGGATAGATATTGAAAGGTTACATGGCCAGATGCAAGGATCATAGGCAATGATGAGTGATTTCAACTGGACATTAATATGGAATAGAAGAGTGAAGTGGCATGTCACTAAGACTGAGATAAGGGAATTTAAGCAGTAGGTAGCAGATTATGGTGAAATGAGTGGCAAACAGGGTGTTTAGCAGCACTTACTAATTAAGAATGAGATGATAACCTACCTGCTTCTAAGGTGTCTTTCATGAAACCATGCCTATATGAACATTCTCTTGAGTTAATTAAGTGAGAAGTATGCATAAAGACTTAGTATAAGTTCAGATACTTTAATAGGTGAAGGGTGAATCCGGAATTTCTACAGACCATAATAGAATGATGGAAAACAGATAAGAGAGGTACAAAGATATAGATGAATTCAACAAAGTGATAATAGAAACTCAGTGTGATGTAGCCAAAGAGACAAATGTTGACGTAGCCAAAGACACCACTGAGTTAGTAAGTCCAACGAGAGGATAAAACAAATGTCACTTGAGGAGACAAGTGGTAATAATGCAAATAAGGAGGAACGAAGAGATACTGGAGAAGAATATGGAAATAAATAGAATAAGGAAGACGACGATGGTAAGGTGGTAGAAGTAAAACAACTCATTAAGGACCCACAATTGATAGAAGAATCAAAAGTAACTCTTACTACTAAAGAACATGTTGAAGGAGCTTTTGTAGCAGCAAAAGTTAATGAGGAGCGGAATGTCGACAAGAGTCAGGAGGTGTGTATCAATGGTAACAACTCTAATAATAGTAACGCAATGTTATTAAATGGAAGAGGGACAATAGACGGTCTTCATATATATCTGTTTGAAACTGAATTTAAAGGGAGTCTTTTTAAGTAGTGGAATGAAATAGCCGATAATGACATGTTCATTTAAGAAGTTCGATAGAATGTTGGCAAACATTTATTTTAGCTTGGGTTGGACAGAATATGAAGCATTCTTTTAGGCGCTAAATCAAAATTGGCACACTGTTGTTGATTAAGATGATTTCGTTTCTTTTATACCGAAACTGAAGAATGTCAAGATTGCCCTATTATTATGGACTAAGAAAACTTTTGAAGATGTTTTTAAGAAACTAAGTTTTAGGGAGGATATTGTTAGATTTAAAGAGGAGTTGTTTGAAGAATTTCCAACAGAAGCAAATGGAATAATTTTACAAGGAGTTAAGGCAGACTTTGAAAGAGTATGAAGAAGCTTCTGGCCATTTGATCAATAAAAGGAGAGTTCTGTTTATATGCATGCTAAGACTCCTAGTAACCTGATTCAGCAAGAAAAAAGTATTACTGATTTCACAAGGGGAACATTTCCATTCATGTATTTAGGATATCCAGTATTACATGTTAGAAAGAGGAAGATAGACTATGCTGAATTAATTAAGAAGATTAAAGACAAGTTACAGGCTTGGAAAGAAAAATTGTTGTCACCATGAGGTAAAACAGTGTTGATTAATAGTGTATCACAAGTGTGCCTATACACATACTGCCTGCTATAAGACTTGCAAAATGTGTGATCAAAGATATACATATAAATAGTTGTAATTTTCTTCTGGTGTATAGTAAGGATGATGTTAAGGCTAAGCATTGGTTTACATGGTTAAAAACGTACTTGCCTAAGGATGATAGTGGATTGGGATTCAGACCTCATTTTGGATACATTAAATGCATTGTGAAGAAAGCTATGATGGAAATATAAGACCACCAACTCTCTATGAGTTAACTTTCTAGGGTACATGTACTTTGAAGCATTACCCTCAATATGTGCAACGGGAGGTGATTCTCAGGCCTTGGAAATGAGTGTTGAGGTAAATGATAACATTGAACAAGAAATATGGTGGGAAACAAAGAGTGGGACCGCTAACATTTGATTTGATAATCGTACCAAATTGGAAACATTACACTATATACTACTATCAGAGTTTCTTATTGATGAAAGGGTGGAAGATTTCAAAAGAACTGCTACGTGGGGATTGAGGAGGTTTGTCAAGGCTATGGTAGTATCTACCAGATGACATTGTCTCTCATGTCGCTACATACTTGATATATCCATAATCCTTGGTGATAATGACAAGTTCTAGTAAATTTATTGTGTCAAGTGCATGAGATTTTTTGAGATAAAGATCCTATCCTTCTGATGTATATAGGTAAGTGTGGGTTAAAAGAGTGTCATTCAAGATATATTTCTTCATATGGACGGTATGAAAATTTAAAATTCCAGTGGATGAAGTGTTGTAAAGTATTGGAATTAATATAGTATCAAGATGCTGCTGAGGTAATGTTTTTCATTAAGAAATGATAGATCACTTGTTTCTTACAAGGGAGGTTGTCAATCTATATGAAGCTATTTTAACAATGCAGCAGGTATACACATGGAGTGTCATCATGTTAAGCATGTAGTACAGATATGGTGGAACACTATATGCCATTACAAATTGAAGCAAGTGTACAAGGTATTACCAACTAGAATATTGTGGCAAGTTTGAAGATGAGGGAATATAGTATTGCATGAAGGCTCTTTAACTTTGTTTAAGGTATTACATAAGATTCAGTTGAATATTCACAGGTAATTTGGTTCCTTACTTAACTATTTTGAATTGGTGAATTGCATGTGTGTTATATTGTGGCCCTGTGAGACATTTGTTGGTTTGCTGAATATGGATGGATTGACACAATTATAAAGGAGGCTCTGCCGAAATTTCTAGGAACATAAGACTTAATATGAACATTCGAGGACGAATGTTTCTAAGGGGGGAAAATGTTACACCTCTTGAGTTTAAGACAATAAGCAAGGATGTAATTAAGGAAAATAGGATTCGAGTATTGGAAATTAATATATTTAAGGATGTGATTATAGAATAATTTTTGGTAATGACGAATGCGACGCCGGAAAAATTCTTTAGTAATGGTGGTATATATATACATATATAATTTCCGTTATGGATTAGTAAGGTATATAAGATACGACGATAAGAATTTAAGGCAACGAGTGTTGAGATTAATTGAAGGATGGGTTAAGATTTATTACTTGGGGTTGTTTTTAACTAAGATGGCATTAAAGAGGGCCAAAGTGTAATTCTAAATAAGTATTTTCAAATTTTCTTAAAATACCAAAACCCTTCAATTCTAATTTTAATTTCATTCTAAACACTAAGTTCATCTCCTCCTCTCTCAACCCAAATCAGAAAATTGCACCATTCTTAGCAAGAATTGAAGTCATTCTATAACCTTCTTCCTAGATTAATCCATCTAACAATTAGAAGCCCAAATAGGAACCAAAAACAGTGGGTTTTCGGGACTGCTGGGCGAGAGAGATTGGGATTTTTTCGTCACGTTTCGGACAAGTTTTTGAGAAGAAAAACATGTAAGGATGTTGGTCTAACATTGTAGAATGCTTGCATGTTGGATTGGAGTTGAAGAAGTGAAAAATTGGACAAGAATTTGATGAAATTTGGGACAAAAATCGGGATTTTGGGGCAGAATTTTAGTCAACTTTGGAGGGATATATCTCCTCGTATATTAGGAGTTTTTGGGTGTTTCAAAATCCTAAAATGAAGTTAGTCGAGTCTAGTTTCCAAAGCAACAAACCTCTTGTCGATAGGATATCGGAGTAGAGAGTTATGGACGTTACAAGTTCAGCTGACAAAGCAGTGGCTAAAAATCGGGACTGTTTTGGGGATTAAATTAAGGTATGAAAATTCTTCTTTATATGCTATAATCAAAGATGCATATTATTGTAGTTGAAGTAATGGATTTGTGTTAGGAAGAAATCTTGAATTTAGACAATGCATATGGAATTTGGATGTTGAACCGAAATTGGATTATTTTGGGCATGCGTTGGATTTGTATGTTGTGTTGTAAATTCCATTACTAATTGCGTGTTAAAAATGGAATAACTTGTGAAGATTTAAGATTTGTTCATTATATGGAGTTGTTGGAAAATAAGTTGGATTATTTATTAAGGAAAGAGTAAGTGGTTGCATGTTAAATGGCCTAAAACTCATGAATAACTTTCGGACATTGTGCGACCCTTTACGGGTTGTTATGGTGTCATATAATCGTTGTTGTTATTATTGACATCGTCACTAATTGTGTGTTAACAATTGAAAGAAGCATTGGTACTTGGTGATGTAATTAGTTATATAAGGTGACGCGAGACGAAATGGATTTAAGAAACCAAGAAAGGAATTATGAAATCTTTTTAGACATTGTCGTAACATTTTAAGTATTGAATGAATATGGTAAATAGGTACGATAATCACCTTGATGATTTAAATTATTGTCTTTCATAAGTAATGAGAAAGGGGTTATATGACGACGTATATGCGGTATATGAAGCCTAGTTAGATTACATATTGAAATGGTTAGATTGTTGGTTTGAATTGGATTGTTAGTTGGAGTTGAATTGCTGGCTGATTTGGATTGTTGGAAAATTGTGGGTACGCACATAAACAAAGGAAATGCTGCCCAATTTTTTATAGAAATAAGGGAGCCGTTATTCTTATAACTTACATTAGAAAGTCAAAATTGACGAGCGTGTTATTCCTTATTATAGGTTGAAGCACTAGACGAGACGTATTCTAATATTGAGTTGATTAGTTCGACTAAAAGGTATGTGAGACCTTTCCTTCTTTCTTTTGGCATGATTTTTATGAAAGTACGACGGACGTACTTAACTCCTACCAGTTCAGTTTGAAAAATTATTATTTACTAGTGATTATGATTTCAGTAACAGAGTTTATGGTAATAATTTTATTGAGAGTCACATAATGATTTTAATTGCATACAGTTGCTCATGATATCTACTCGTGCTAAGTGTTACTATTTTACTCCACTGAGTCCCGGGCCAGATCATGTTCGTGCGCAGCCATGCATCATTCATTGAGTCTCTTACTAGAGGGCCGAGACACGTTATATATATACACAGATTACATCGAGTCCCTCCATAGAGGGCCGAGACACGTTACGCGCGCAGATACAGATTCCATCGAGTCCCTCCATAGAGGGCCGAGACATGTTATACAGTTTTATATACAGACATGAGCATGATGATTTATGATTCAGCATACATGATATGATTTTCAGACAAGATTCTCAGTTTTATGAAATTTGATGACTCTCTATTTTACTTGGTACAGTTGTTATTCAGTTTTCAGTATTTTATGTTTTACATACTCAGTACATTATTTCGTACTGACCCCCCTTTCCTCGGGGGGCTGCGTTCATGCCCGCAGTTCAGTGTTGAATAGGTGACCTCCGCCTAGGATTTCAGACAACAGATTGAGAGCTCCTTTGTTCCGAGCGCTATTTTGGTACGCACCTTTATCTTTCGGACTTATGCATATTTTGGGCACGACGGGTCTGTCCCGTCGTATGTCGAGATACACTCTTAGAAGTGCATGACACAGTTGTGGGTTGGACGTTTGCACTTTGTTTTGGGTTTTGATGTTATTATCTCGTGGCAGCCTTGTCGGCTTGCTTATTTTGATTATGCCTTTGTGCACGTGATGTTGGTTGGTGACAGCCTAGTCGGCTAGCTTATTATGACTGTTGTTGTTTTGGCAGCCTTGTCGGCTAGCCCATTTTAGGGAAATATTGTAAAAGCAGCGTTGTGCTGCCAAAATTTCTATAGATCTCTGTATTAGATGGATTAAGAGTGACATGTCAGTAATGACGTCCAATTAGGACGTTAGTCGCGGCCCGTCGGGTTGGGTCGTGACAGCTATGGCGGCGTGTGATCGATTGCTTGATATCTTCCAAGATAACAATCATTCTCGAATTGTTATCCTTGAGCAGAAATTTTTCCAAGTTCTTATGACGAATTTTCCTAACGTTTCTTCTTATTGTAAACGCCTCAAAGACTTAGCAGATCAGCTTCGCAACGTGATGCTCCTATTACTAATAGTAGTCTCGTCCTTCAGATGGTTTTTGGTCTATCCGAAGCCTATATCGGGGTTGCTTCGGTTATTCGTCAAAGTAACCCCCTGCCGGAATTCTATCAAGCTCATTCCATGCTCACTTTGGACGAAGCAAGTTTGGCTAAAAAGGCGACTATCGGGGCTAGCCCTCTCGTTATGATGACTGTTTCAAAAAAAAATCCCATCCAATCCAGCCAACGTGACCCAAAATCACAACAACAGTGGTGGTAAGAAGGCCAAAATTGGAAAAATAATGGCAAGAATCGCGGCGGGAACAACGGAGGTAACCAGAATGGTGGCGGGTCAGCCACCGCGGGAAGTCAGCAGCAGCAGCAGGTCTGGGGACCACAATGGGTCCCAACACAGTACAGCGCCACGACACCTCCATCTCAGCCCAAGCCAGCGCAGCGGCCCCACTTCTTCCCGGGGCAGTTCTCAGATCAGGTTTAGGGTTTAGTCCAGCTTATGGGCCAGGGCAGCATTCCGGAATACTCGAGATTCATCCCCCTCAAGCTCATCACGCACAAGGACCCACACAAACCGACATTGAATCTGCGATGCACACACTTGACTTGACTCAACCGGACCATAATTGGTACATCGACACAGGCGTCACTACCCACATGACATTCGACCAAGGTACTCTATTAGCGATTTTCCAAATGCTCATGCAAGTGTACGTATCGTTACAAGTAATATAGTCTGGTAAAATTGAATATCGTCCTCAGAGACTGGTTTTCAATTGCCGAACATCTACTCTATGTTATCTATTTGGCTAACGATAGTTGATTTGGGTTTTTGTCTAAAACTACTAGAGTAATTGCGATAATTAAACTAAATATGATGTGATGTAAATCAGTTATGATGGAATTAGGGCTTTCAATATCCTCAACTATCCACTCTTTTCAATCCTTAATGCAATAATAATTGGCTTCTTCTTCTACGTTAATATAGCAGGTTAACTAGTCTGTCTTATATTCCGGTTAGGATATATAAACGCTCAACCCCAGTGCAGAAATCTTCTATATTTCTATGATAGGTTTTACCACATATGAGGATTAAGAACAATAACCTAAAATGCTACAAAAGTATCGGGTATTTTCGTCTGCGATTTTAACCTATGTCTATTCAATTACAGCATATCCAAATCTCTCATCCCGGTTCTTGATTCGAAACCATATAAATTATGATAATTAGTGATCAGTTAACTACCAAACATTCAAACCAATATTGAATAAATCTTAATAAAGTGTTGAGTGTATTTTGGTACACTCGTTTGAGTTATTTTTAGTTAGTATTTTACTCTTTTCGTTTGTGTTTAGTATAGTATTAGGGTTGTTTTTCTTTCTTTTGAGTCACAGCGGTCCAAAGGGGAAATACATAATTTAGGATGAAATGAGCTCAATAAAGAGGAAATTTGCACAAGCACAGCCCAATGAATGAAGCCTAAAATGTCCCAAGAAGAATAGAAGAAATCAGGTGAAATCCGGATGAAAACAGGTCAAGGGCCGCAGCGCAAGGCAAGGAAGGGCCGCGGAGCTGATGAGACATAGCTGAAGGAATTAGGGCAGCGGCGTGAAAATTCCAGAGAGCAAGAAAAATATTCACCGTGCCAAGAGCCGTGGCGCCTGGACAAAGGGTCGCGGCTCCGACGAGCATAATTTCCAGATTTGAGTCGAAATTGGCCAAGGGGCGAAAGAGTTTTTTCAACTTTATTAGGGTTTGCTATAAAAGAATAGGGAGGTTGACCTAAAGAAAAATGGGGGATCCTTGTACATATTCCATCACGCACATTACAAGACAACTCTTGGAGGCAAGAAGATTTGAGACCTAGTTCAAGTATTTCCGTTTTCTTTTCTTTATTTCAATTCAATTCATGTTGGATTATGTATTAGTTCTTAGTGTGACTATGGCTAGGAGCTAAACACTTTATTTAGGGTTTTCCTTATGAATCGCTTGAAGCTTTATTTATGAATTAATGCATTAGTTTGATTTCTTCTTCGCTTGATTAAGATTTAGTCAATAATTGGTTTGAATGTTTGATAATTAATTGATCACTAATTATCATAACTCATATGATTTCGAATTAAAAATCGAAAGGAGAGATTTGGATATGCTGTAATTGACTAGACATATGTTAAATTCGCGGACGAAAGTACCCCGATACTTGTGTAGCATTATAGGTTACTATTCTTAATCCTCCTATGTGGTAAATCCTATCATAGAAATATAGAAGAGTTCTGCACTGGGGTTTAGGGATTATATGTCTTAACCGAATATAATAACAGTTTAGTTAACCGCTATCTTAACGAAGAAGAATCATTCTAATCGCATTAAGGATTGAAAAAAGTGGATAGTTGAGGATTTTGGAAGCCCTATCTCCATCATAACTGATTAAACCCTAGTTAGTTAGTTTAATTTCTGCACTTAGTCTTAGTTATTAGATAAAAACACAAACAAATTAACGTTCACCAAATAGAAACTAAAGCTTAGATAATCGGTACTTGATAATCTCTGAGGACGATATTCGGTCTTACCAGACTATATTACTTGAAGCGACACATACACTTGCGTTGAGCACGTGGAAATTGCCTAACAAGTTTTTGGCGCCGTTGCCGAGGACTGACGTACATCAATATCGAATTAGCTAATCTTATTTCTAATTTGGTTTTATTTTAATTTAAACACACTTTTGCCTTGATCTGTTTGTTTTGATTGTGATCAAATTTCAGGAACCATAGTTTATGCGAAGTAGAAGAGGAGCAAACACACTTGTTCCTCTAAACCCAGAAATTGAGAAGGCGTGCAAACAAAATAGGAGAAACAAAAGACTAACTGATTCAGTTATAATGGCAAATCAGCAGAATCAGAATGGACCGAATGAAGATATACCAGCAGCCATGGGACAAGTCCCGAATCCTGCAGAGAGGAGCTTGGGAGACTACGTTCTACCAGCGGTTACGGGGGCGCAGACATGCATAAGGCTCTCAGTGATATGAGCCAATAATTTTGAGATCAAACCTGCTATTTTGAG
The DNA here is from genome assembly GCA_029844215.1 of Przewalskia tangutica. NCBI lineage: Eukaryota > Viridiplantae > Streptophyta > Magnoliopsida > Solanales > Solanaceae > Przewalskia > Przewalskia tangutica. Next base: position 94,553,768 of record CM056732.1, on the reverse strand, counting down.
TATGGTGCAGAACACAGTCAAGTTTGAGATTACCATCAGAGGATCCACATATGCACATTGCAAATTTCCTGGAGTTGTGTGCCACATTTAAATACAATGGCGTTACTGATGATGTCATTCGGTTGAGGCTATTTCCCTTCTCACTCAGGGACAGAGCAAAGGTTTGGTTGAACTCCTTGCCCACAGACTCCGTATTCACATGGCAGGATCTAGCCCAATTTTTTTTAGCCAAGTTCTTTCCACCATCAAAGGCAGCAAGGCTCCGGGGAGAGTTAAATAATTTTCATCAGATGGATGGAGAGTCATTATACGATGCTTGGGAACGTTTCAAAGATCTGCAAAGAAAGTGTCCACATGGGTTGGAGCAGTGGAATCTGGTGCACAATTTCTATAATGGCTTGAATGGGACTACCCGGACTATCATAGATGCATCTGCAAGTGGTACCTTCATGAAGAGAACAACCCATGAGGCTCATGATTTACTAGAGGACATGGCAACGAACAATCACTGGTTTGATGATAGAGGAGTAAGTAGCAGAAAGGTTCTTGGGGTACAAGAATTGGATGCCATCACTGCTCTGAATGCTCAGGTTGCTCTTGTGACAAAGCAGTTGCAACAGAACAATATGTCCGTAAATGTGGTTCAGACTCTGGTGGGATGTGAGATTTGTGGTGGACCGCACACGTTCGATCAATGCCCAGCAGTGGATCCTAATGATATCCACATGGATCAAGCTCAGGTTCATGCAGTGGGAAATTTTCAGCGTCCATACAACAACCAACTCTCCAACAAATACAATTCATGGTGGAGGAATCACCCTAATTTTTCTTGGAGAAACAATCAGCCTCAGCAGCCCCAATTTCAGGGGCAATATCAGCATGCCAATCCATCTCCCCAAGGGAATTTTTAGCAACATCAAAGTAGCCAAGCCATAAATTCACAGCAGCCCAGACCGCCAGTTCAACAAGCAGGGCAGAATGAGTTGCAAGCAGCTTTGTTGACCCTAACAAACTCTCAGACTCAGTTCATGACCTAAACTAGATCATCTATCAGGAGTTTGGAGTCGCAGGTGGGACAATTGGCTAATATGCTAAACAACAGAACGCATGGGAATCTCCCTAGCAATACGGTTGTGAACCCAAAGCAACAGTGTCAGGCCATTAATTTGAGGAGTGGTAAACAAGTTGAATCAAGTGTGCAACCACCATCTGCAGATGATAAGGGGGAATCAGGTGAGGCAACGAATCCAGAGAGGGCAGTAGTCATAGACAACTATCCAATACCCTAGAGAGGGCCACCACAATTATTGAGGAGCCTCGGGTTAAAATTCCATACCCCCAGAGACTTAGAAAAAACTCTCTTGACAAGCAATTTTCTAAGTTTTTGGAGGTCTTTAAGAAGTTGCATATCAACATTCCGTTTGCTGAAGACTTGGAGCAAATGCCAAGTTATGGTAAGTTCATGAAAGAGATCCTCTTTAAAAAGAGGAAGTTAGAGGAGTATTAAACAATGGCATTAACCGAGGAATGTAATGCCACATTACAAAGAAAGTTTTCCCATAAGTTGAAAGATCCGGGAAGCTTCACCATCCCTTGCACTATAGGGAATTTTGAATGCCAACAAGCTCTATGTGATTTTGGGGCGAGTATTAATTTGATGCCTTATTTCGTGTTTTGCAAACTTGGAGTGGGGGAAGCAAAGCCTACAACCATCACTTTACAATTGGATGATCGTTCCATTGTACACCCCAGAGGTATTATTGAAGATGTTCTGGTGAAGGTAGATAAGTTCATTTTTCCCGTTGACTTCATTATTCTAGACATGGAAGAAGACGAACTTGTGCCCCTTTTTCTTGGGAGACCATTTTTAGCAACAGGGCAGACACTTATAGACGTTCAGAAAGGTGAGTTGAAATTGTGAGTCCATGGAGAAGAGGTGATCTTTAATGTATTCAAGGCAACAACTTACCCAAGAGCAAGTGATAGTTGTTTTGCGATTGATGTAATTGAAGAAGTGGTTTCTGAGAGAAGTATCAGGAGTACTGATGCTCTTGAAGTGGTGTTGACACAATATGATGAAGATACCAGTGATGGTGCAGAATTAACGGAGCATGTGAATTGGATGGATTCCGATGGGCCTTGCTATAGGAAGAAGTATGATGAGCTCGGAAAGGTGTCAGAGAGGCCATTTCCCTCCACAGAGAAAGCTCCAGTGCTAGAGTTGAAGACTCTATCAGATTATTTGCACTATAAGTATCTTGGCGAGAATGAAACTTTGCCAGTGATTGTATCTACTCATCTATCTAAGGTGGAGGTTGAAAAATTATTGAGAGTGTTGAGGGCTCACAAACTTGCTATTGGGTGGACACTGGCTGACATTAGAGGGATAAGTCCTTCAACAGTAATGCATAAAATTCGTCTAGAAAATGATAGCAGACCTTTCATTGAGACACAAAGAAGACTGAATCCAACCATGAATGAGGTAGTGAGAAAGGAGATCTTAAAATGGCTTGATAGTGCATGGGTGAGTCATGTGCAAGTGGTGCCCAAGAAAAGAGGTATGACTGTGATAACTAATGAAAAGCATGAGCTGATTCCATCTAGAATAGTTACAGGGTGGAGAATTTGCATTGACTACCGCAAGCTGAAAAGGCAACCAGGAAAGACCACTTCCCTTTGTCTTTTCTAGACCAAATGCTTGACAGACTTGCAGGGCACAACTATTACTGCTTTTTGGATGGTTACTATGGTTATCACCAAATTGCAATATCACCAGAAGACCACATTCACATGCCCCTATGGTACGTTTGCCTTCAGAAGAATGACATTTGGACTTTGTAATGCACATGCTACTTTTCAGCGTTGTATGATGGTCATCTTCTCTGACATGGTGGAGAGAAATATAGAGATTTTCATGGATGAGTTTTCTGTCTTTGGATCCTCTTTTGATGAATGTTTGAAACACTTAGAAGCAGTGTTGCAGCGTTGTGAAGAATCAAACGTTGTGCTAAATTGGGAGAAATGTCACTTTATGGTGCAAGAGGGTATTGTCCTTGGCCACAAAATATCCAGCCAAGGAATTGAGGTAGACAGGGTGAATATTTCAGTGATTGAAGATCTGCCACCTCCAATATCGGTGAAAGAGGTTAGAAGCTTCCTTGGGCACGCTGGTTTCTACAAAAGGTTCATTAAAGATTTCTCAAAGATTTCAAAACCTCTCTCCACCTTGCTGATGAATGGAGTCACATTTGACTTCAATGAGGAGTGCATGAATGCTTTTCAGGCACTCAAAGAGAAGTTAATTTCAGCACCGATAGTCATGGCACCAGACTATGAACTCCCATTTGAATTAATGTGTGATGCAAGTGACTATGCAGTGGGAGCAGTTCTTGGGCAGAGGGTTGATAAAGTGTTCCGGTCCGTTTACTATGCTAGCAAAACTTTAAATGATGAACAATTGAATTATGCAACCACAAAGAAGGAGTTGCTAGCCATAGTATACGCATTCGAGAAGTTCAGGCCATACCTAATAGGGAACAAGGTGATAGTGTACACTGACCACGCTGCTATCAAGTATTTGATGACAAAAAAGGATGCAAAACCCCGCCTTATCCGATGGCTGCTGTTATTACAAGAATTTGACATGGAGATCCGCGATAAGAAGGGGACATAAAACTTGGTTGCAGACCACCTATCAAGGCTTGAAGTTAAATAAAGTCAGAACACCAATGACGTGCAAATAAATGACCACTTTCCAGACGAGCAATTGTTTCAGGTAAGTGCTAATTCAAATTTACCTTGGTATGCTGATTTTGTTAATTTTCTTGTAGCTAAGGTTGTGCCACCAGAGATGACAAGACAACAAGTAAAAAAGTTCTACTTAGAGGTGAAACATTACTATTGGGATGAGCCGATTCTATACAAGCATTGTGTTGATCAAGTCATTAGACGATGTGTGCCTGAAGATGAAATGTACCAAATTCTCACTCATTGTCACACTTTACAATGTGGTGGGAATTTTGGGTCTTCAAGAGCAGCGGCTAAGGCGCTACAAAGTGGATTCTATTGGCCAACATTGTTCATGGATGCTAATGCTTTTGTGAAAGATTGTGACTGATGTCAGCGAACGGGGAATATCTCAAGGCGGAATGAAATGCCTCTAAATGGTGTACTTGAGGTAGAGCTCTTTGATGTTTGGGGGATTGAATTCATGGGCCCATTCCAACCATCTTTTGGATACAAATACATCTTGCTTGCAGTGGATTATGTATCCAAGTGGGTTGAGGCAGTGGCTACTACAGAGAATGACAGTAAGACTGTTGTGAAATTCCTCCAAAAGAACATCTTCACAAGGTTTGGTACTCCTAGAGCCCTCATTAGCGATAAAGGTCGTCATTTTTGTAATAAGAAGCTTGACACTCTACTGGCCTACTATAGAGTTTACCATCGAATTGCCTTGCCATATCATCCTCAGACAAATGGGCAAACTGAAATCTCAAATAGAGCAGTAAAGAGCATATTGGAGAAAACAGTGGACAACTCGAGGAGGAACTGGTCTGTCAAATTGGATGATGCACTATGGGCTTATAGGACGACATTTAAAACTCCCATTGGAATGTCACCCTATAGGATGGTCTTTGGAAAAACATGTCATCTACCAGTAGAGTTGGAGCATAGGGCGTATTGGGCAATGAGGTAGTTGAACATGGATGTCAAGGCTGCTGGATAGAAGAGACTATTGCAGTTGAATGAGCTTGATGAACTTCGAAATGATGTCTATGAGAATACAAAGATCTATAAAGAACGCACCAAGGCATGTCACGACAAGAACTTGGTCCTAAAAGAGTTCCAACCTGGGCAACAAGTGCTCCTATTCAACTCAAGGTTAAGACTATTTCCAGTCAAGTTGAAGTCCAGATGGTCAGGACCATATGTTGTTGAGAAAGTGTTTCCCTATGGTTCAGTTGAAATACGAGGTAAAGTGGGTGCACCATTCAAAGTGAACGGACAGAGATTGAAACATTACTTGTGTGACTCCATGGAGCAAATAAAGTCTGTGATCCTCTTCAAACTACAGTGAAGTGAAATATGCGTCCGGCTAAAAGACTTTAAAGACATCGTTATTTGGGAGGCAACTCAACGTTTTAAATTATGTTATTTTGTTTTATTTTTGTTCTTGAACAGTCTCACTTTGGTATGCTTGGTTGATGTTTTTGAATGATAGGTAAAGCGGGACTAGCCGAGAGAGTAAAAGGGTCGAAAATCCGACAAACTGGCAAAAATAACGATTTTAGATGAAAGGCCGCGGTTCCTGGAAGAAGAGTCGCGACCCCTAAATTCCAGAGAGCAGAAATTTTTGACAATTGAATAAGAGTCGCGGTTCAGGAACGAAGGGTCGCGGCCCATCTTTGGCAGTAAACATCCAGTGATTTTCAGTGAATTACGTCGCGCCCGTTTTTGACCTCGGGGTCTGAACGGTATCCGCAACATTGCTCGTTGGCGCAGTTCCCTGGATGGAGCAATAATGATGATTTTGAGGAGTCGTCACCTAATTAGTTAGTGAATTAGGACACTTGATTTATTGCAATAAAAATATTGCAATTAATCTCCATTTAATGGTCTGCGAAATTAAAGAGATTCTGGATCAGGGTTCTTTATTATCCTAAATGGAAGGGGTTAGACATCATTTAAGATCCGCTAACTTGCGGTTATTCGTTCAACCCTAGGTTAATTATTTATTGCCTTTTATTCTACATATTTTAAGCAGTTTTCATAATTTACAATTACAATGAAATGCAATACAGAATAATAAAGCTAAAATCGAATAAAACTCCGGGACATCTTTTAGCCCTTTTTAGGCCTTCTGCACAAGATGATCTTCGGGTATCTGCATAAACACTTAGTAAAAGTGTTAGTAATAGAATGAATAATTTCAAAGCAATGACAAGAATTAATAAGTAAAGCCAAAAAATAAATCTGTCTTTTGTACAGATGAGGCCTTGGAAATCAGACGGAGATTCCTTCATCGGCCAATATTGTTAGAAACAATAAAATAAATAAAACATTCAAATCCGCGCCAAAACAGTAATAGTTTTAAACACGGAGGGCTCAGATATATAAAATAAAGTGGGGCATCCTAAACAAGTCCGGCTGCGAAAACTCGCCCCGCCAGCGCATGTTGGTTATCCTGTGTAAGTAGAAGAAATCATCAACGCCCAGAAAGCTTTATTTTATTTTATTTTCCGTCTTTGCAACTGTGTAGGCCTCAAAAATCGACGAATAACTTTTTCATTGGCCATTAAATGTAGTATCATGTTCAAACCAATATATACCAATAGTGTAGTATTTGGTCTAAATCAGTTTAATAAAATGAAGGGGCAAAATCGTCAAAAATAGTAGCAACAATGCCAAACAGCAAAATATTCCTTGAAACAATAGAAAAAATGCAGCCAACGAGAAAACAGTAGTGGTTTAATATCAACACCAATGCGATAGTGGTTCGCCAAAAAATACAGGTCATCCCCGGAGTTTTAAACTCCGGCCAGAAGGAAAATCGAGCCCGAGTATAGCGAAACCAGTATCAACAAAAATCAGTACCAACACAAACCAAAAAAGTAAAGCAAGATAACATCGCTTAAATCGATCAAACAAAACAATAGTGAAGCAATGACCAACAGTCGTCGGAAAATTTCAGAACATCGCCAGATACCAACAAAACGAAACCAACACAGTCGCCGGAGTTTTTTAGAACTCCGGCGAGATATCAAAAAATCAGAAAAATCAGCCCACTAACTAAACCAACAAACAGATTCCGAAAATAAAGCCAACCGAGGTCGTCGGAGTTTAATGAACTCCGACCAAAAAGCCAAAAATATCAGTCAAAACAAACCGCAACATACATAATAGCAACGAAAGAGAAACAGATTAGTGTCGTCGCCAGAGTTCAAACTCCGGCAAGTTTCAATAACACAAAAAGATAGCAGGCAGTGGCGGCGTCACTTAAGAAATTACTTAAGTCAAGTTCTTGTGCTATATATCGTTCGTGATCCCCGCCTGGGAATCACATCACTCCCTTTTGACTTAGCAACACCCACCCGCCTTAGCAACAGCTTAGCAAGAGCCCGGACATGTCGTTACAGAGCACAGAACAACTAAGGAGATGTTCGCCTTTGTTTGGAATGAAGATGGATGAACAGGCACTTGAGCCTGGAACTGATGAAATTCGGAAAAATAGCTCGACGCCAGGATGATAAAAAGCTTAACACCTCTCATTCTTATTACTTTTTTCAATATGAAAACGAAAAAAAAAACAAGCCGATATGACATGGCGGAGAGCCGTTGAAAGTCTACGGTATAACACCAGAACGACGCCGTCTGCGGTTCGCCGATTCGAGATTAAAGGGAGCAGCTGGTGGGGTCGATGGGCTCACTGGTGGTCGACGTTGGGTGTGACGGGAGAGCAAGAAGACGGTGGTTCAACGGTGAGCAGCGGCGGTGCGGGAGCAGCGGTAGACGGGAAAAGGGTTGTATGGGCGACGGGCAGAAGGTGTGTGTGTGTGATGTTGAAGAAGATAAACAAAATGAGAGGGAGAGAAAAGATGTGTTGCGGCTGACTGATGTTGTTGTTTAATAAATGAGAGAGAGATAGGTATTAAAGAAGGAAAAGGTGGTGCTGATGTTGATGTTGGAGTGTAGAAATGGTGAAACAAAGTATGGGGTGGAGTGTGGTAAAGGTAAAAGAGGTATGAGGTGAAATAATAAAAAAATGTTGGATTGGACTGATCCGGATTGAGCCTCGGACTGGACTGGTTTGACAAAATGCAAAGCGGATTAATTATTTAAAAAGATGCAAAATTATTAAAATGCAAATGTTGATGCAATAATAATAAAATATAATATTTAACAAATGTTTAATGTCTAATTTAAAATTAAAATGGGATGTCAATTAATTATTTAAAGAGATGCAAATATTATTAAAATAAACAACGGTGTAATAATAATAGAAACATAATATTAACAAAGACATAATGCTTAATTTAAAATAAAAAGATAAAAATGCAAAAAATGATGATTAAAATGCGGTATCCTAAAACACATAAAATTGCAACAAATATACGAAAAACAGGTCAAAATTGACTGTCAACAAATTAGGGCCGCGGCTCAGAACGGCGGTCGCGGTCGCTTTTTCTGTAGCTAGCGGTGATTTTCGCGAATAAGGGCGCGGCTCAATCCAGTGGCCGGCGTTCTTCGTAAATAAAATCCTAGCCTCTCTTTATTTTTTCCCTCATTCTAACTACACCCAAACTCTCAAATTACTATATTCATCTAGTTTTGTGTGGGGTGGTTTGTGTGCTAATTTTCATAGTTATTGTGGAGTGTTGCAGTGTTGGATTGTTGCGGTGTGTTGAGTACTAATTGTAGTTGCTGATTGTTGTTGTGATTGTGGTTACTAAATGTGGGTGAAAACTTTAAACAAAACAAAGGAAACTCTACAAAATTTTACCCAACCATCCCTAAAAAGCATGGCTCCAAAAAGAGTACTCCATAGAGGTTCTTCTTCTCGATCTTTCGCCCCTGACTATGACACTAACAGGTTTACAAACAAGGCAGGTGAAGATCAATACTTAAAATTGAAAGAGCGTGCCTTAATCCCATAAAGGGGAATGGAAATCAGGCGAAAACCCTTTAACGACACATATGAACCAATCAGAGAGATGATTACCAATAGGAATTAGGAGACATTCGTCAATACCAATCTTCCGCTTTCCAATATCTCATTGGTATATGAATTCTATGCCAACTTTTCGGAGCGGTTGGAGAATAGGTGTTTTGTTCGAGGGAAGTGGGTGCCTGTGGGGCCAGAAATCATAAATGCAGTCTATAGAGTGCCCGATGTTATGAGAGAAGCGGATGAAGAAGAAGATAAATATACAATTTGGAGTCAATCAAGTCGAATCGATTGAGTTGATGTGGCAGAAACATTGAGTGCAAGAGGGGCACGAATGACATTAAGTACTTATAATGAGTCGAGATCGATGTGTCGTGCCCAATTCAACAGGGTGGCATTGGCTTGGATATATTTTGTGAGTGCAAGATTGATACCCTCCACACATCTGTCCAAAGTACCAAATGATAGAATCAAGTTGGTATATTCCATAATGAGAGGGTTCACAATAGATGTGGGTAAATAAATTTTCGAGAGCATAGAGTTCACTTGTAGACTCTCGACCACAGCTGGGTTGGGGCATGGGCCACTCATCACCATTATATGTACTCGACACAATGTGCCCATCTATCCTAGCGATACGATGGGGCGAATACAGAATGCCATCACCCGAGCGCAAGTACTTGGTTACCCAGACCCAGTGCCCGCATCCAATGCACAAGCACCCACCGCTGAAGAGGGCGTCCAACGCCCAGTTAGGCGGCGCCAGAGAATTCCAGATGATGAGCCCGAGACAGCAGAATATAATGAGCCAGGAGAAAGCATCCAACCCCAGTTTTTAGCACTTGAGCCACCACAGTCACATATGGATCAGATGTTCCTCAACTAGAAATGTACACTGATTAGGTTCAGTGGGAGCGCGACCATCACCAGCATCAATGGGAGAAACAACGGTATAGCTATGAGAACCAGCATGTGGCTGAACTAAACTCTATGTTCAACCATTGGTCATTTCAAGACCCTTCGCCTGAGCCACATTTCAGCAACCACCACAATATCAACTCTTCCAACCTTCACGGCAACCACCGCCATCGCCACCATATTGAAGTCGCTAATGTATGTGAGTTTTCTACCTTTACTTTGCTTTCCACATTGGGGACAATGTGGTAGTTAGGTTTGGGGGGGATTTTATTATTATTGTCTTGTGTCAGTTGTGTTTTGATTGAATTGAGTCTTTTAAATTGTCTACAGTTTAAATTGTTGTTTTAGTGTTTGAGTGGTTGTGTAAACGAATCAAGTTAAAAACAATAGCTAATGAGATTGAGTGAATGCATGTAAAAAATTGAAAGTTATTAATAGTCATGAAATGTAATAATCTATGTGCCTAAGTTGGATAGTCTTTGAGCTTGCCTTTGATTATTATTAATAATGAGAACTTGTTCGTGACTAGTGACTCTCTTATACTTAATTACCTGGTTTATGCATGAGTGAATTGGGTTTGTAGCTAAAAGGCGGATTTTTTTTAAAGTTTGCTTGCTTACTACTTGAGGTGAAATCCTAGATTACGCATGATTAGGAAAATGATTTAGGCCATTTTTGAAAACGTTTGAGCCTTTCAAGCCACCCGTATTTCATTAATCCCTAGTCATCTCCGTTGAGCCTTAAATGAAACATTTTCTTTGTGATAAACACCTCTCCTTGAGCCTACTTGAACATTTCACTACTATTTCATTCTCTTGAATTACCATAAGTATAGAAGTATACAAGTTTGGGGGGGTTGAATTACAGTGAAATGATATTATAGATTGGGTGTTAACAGGCTTAAAAAATGGTGATGAATCAATGAAAAAGAAATAAAATGAACTCCCCACATATATACATCAAAAGATAAGTTTGGGGGAGCGTAACTTGAAGTACGAATGTTCTCAATCTAGCAAAGAGATGAAAAATGGGGGATTGTGGTAAATTTGAATAAAGGAATGAAGTGTGATCTTGATTGGTCATATGCTTATGATAATTCTGAGCCTAAATGTCATTTTACCTACCTTTGCCCTAAGCCTAACAAACACCCAAAAACTTGTTAGGCGATTTCCACGTACTAAACGCAAGTGTACGTGTCGCTTCAAGTAATATAGTCAGGAAGACTGAGTTATCATCCTCATGGACGGGTTATCAATCACCTAACAACTAAACTATGGTATCTATTTGGTGATCGTACTTTAGTTTGGAGTTTAACTAAGAGTTATAACTAAGTAAAGTAATTTCTAAAGCTGATAATACTAAGGGGTTTAAAACAGTTATGTAGAGAATTAGGGCTTCCAATCTCCTCTATTATCCACTATTTCACGTGTTAATGCAATGCTAATAATTCTTCTTCTTATTAAGATAGAAGGTCAACTAAAATGTTCTATATTCCGGTTATGACATATAAAACTCAACCTATGCAGAAATCTTCTATATTTCTATGATAGATTTTACCACATAGGAAGACTAAGAACATTGACCCTAAACACTACACAAATATCGGGTTACTTTCGTCCACGATTTTAACCTATGTCTATTCAATTATAGTATATTCAAATCTCTCCTTTCGGATCTCGATTCGAAATCATATATGTTATGAAAACTAGTGATCAATTAATTCTCACACAATCGATATAAATTGAATAAATCTTAAATAATCGAAGAAAAAAAGCCATTAACAATGCATTAACTTAATAGAAAGAGTTTCAAAAAGATTCGACGGAAACCCTAATAAAGAGATTAGCTCCTAGACATTGTCATGCTAAGAACTAATACAAACTTCAACATAAACTGAATTAAACAACAAAAGGAAAAGAAAGTCACTTGAACAAAGTCTCCAATCCTTGCCTTCACCCCCAAAATATTTTCTATGATTCAAGATGTCCCCCCATAAAACCCTTCATTAGGATTTTATATTTTCCCCAAAAGAACCCTCTTTCGGACCACTTTACCCCTACTAAAATCAGTTTCTTTCGCCAAAAACACGCGTCGGAACCGCGACCCATTTTTTCCAGTACATGCTCGGCTGAATTAGAGCCGCAGAATCAGGGGCGGTGGAATCATCAACAACAGCCTGCCTAACCCCCAGATTCCACAGGAAGATGAAAATGAGTTGCAGGCAGCCATACTCACGCTCACTGATGCGCGGTAAGATGCACACACTTTAAACGCAAGTGCACGTTATCGTGACAAGTAGTATAGTCTTTGATAAGACCGAATATCGTCCTCTGGGATTAGGGTTCAAGTACCAACTATCTATTTTCTAGTATCTATTTGGCGAATTGATAATTGATTTGGTTGTTTATAACTAAGAATTATGAAAACTATGTAAAATATAAAGATTTACTTCAGATGTGATGGGAATAGGGCTTCCATGTATCCTTACTATCCGCTTATGCTACTTACTAATGCATTAACTTATGGTATTCTTCTTTTGGAGAAAGCATGTTTACGAAATCGTTTTATACTCCCGTTAGGGTTATATAAACACTCAACCCCAAAGATCGCACCTTACCTACCTTTCTGATAAGGATAACTTTATAGGAGGATTAAGAACAAAAACCTAGTTGACCGTCACGCACAATGCGCAAAATTAGGGTTGTTAAGCCTCTCATCAACGCTACATAAATAATTGATGTATTTTCATCCCCAATCCAAGAAAGTCTACCCAACTTACAACATATTCACAATCCCCCCTTTTCAGAATCTGATTAGAAATCATATAGTGATAATTAGTTGTCAATTAATTACCAAGAATTCAACTCAATTATTGGATAGATCTCTCAATAAGAAAAATAACCATAAACATGCATTAATTTATAACATAAGTTTCAAGAAATTCAACATAGAAAGCCCTATAAGAGAATTAGTTTCTAGCCATTGACATGACAAGAACTAATTCCATGTTTATCATGCAAAACTGAAATAAAGAACAAGAAAGAGAAAAGAAATTACTAAACTAATGGTGTCCAATCTCCAAGCAAAAGTCTTGTGTTGTGCAAGAAGGGGACCCTTTAAAAACTGCCTAGGGTTCTCCTTTTATAGGCTGAAAACCGCCTCAACTTTTCCTCGCAGTTCGCCCAAAATCCGTCAAAACCTATTTTTTCGCCGTGCCGCGCCTCGCATGTGGCCGCGCGCTAAGTTCGCAATCCGTCGGTGTTTTACGCCGCGCTCGATATTCGATGTTCGGCGCCACACCGCAACTCCCGTGGCTTTGATGTTAGCGCCGCGCATCCGTCTGTCTTCGAGCGCGCCGAAGTCTTCTGCAGCCTCTCTGAATGGTGGGCGCCGCGCTTGCTTTGCTGCGAGGCCGCGCACTGTCCGGATTTTAGCATCGTTCGCCACTTTCTCTGCTACCGCATCTCCTCTTTTGCCCTCTTTTTGCTCCTTTCCCGCCATTTGGCCATTTTAACCACTTTGACTCAAAAGAAATAAAAACTATCCTAATACGACACTTATATATGCAAAATGGGACAAAAGACTAACTAAAATTGACTCAAAATGTGTATATAAAATACACCGATCACTCACCAAGTGCCAGAATCAGTTTATGGCTGAGACAATGATGTCCATCAAAAATTTAGAGACACAAATAGGGCAGCTAATGGATATGGTGAGCAATGTACCGCAAGAAAATCTGTCTAGCGACATAATTGTAGAGAGTGATAAGCAGAGTGAGGAACCTAAACCACAACAAGCTGTTTTGAATGATAATGAATTGAGAGAGATAGTTGGTATAGAGAAAGAAGATGTCACTGAGGACCACCCTATTGTAGAAAAGACAACACCAATTGTCATTACTGACCCTCAAAAAGAAAGTCCATACCCTCAAGGGCACCCCCCAAAAGTTGAGATATGTAGGGAGTTTCACTGATCCCTACATTATAGAGAGCCTAGAAGACAAGTCTGTCTTGTGTAATTGGGGGATAATCTTATATCTGAGGCCCTTGTCTGGAGAAATTGGTATAGTTTAAGTGAGACCTTCAACAATAACTATGTGGATTGCAAGCAGCTCGCAGAAGGATCCAATGAGCACTAGTAAATGTTAACTGCGTCCGGCTAAAAGACGTTAAAGACAACGCTTGTTGGGAGGCAACCCAATGTTTTTAATTATGTTAATTTGATTTTCTGTTTTAGTTTGTTTTATTTTATCATGAACAGTCTCACGGTCTTGGATTTTGTCTTATGTTTTGATGTCAGGTGGAAAAGTGTCAAGATGCTGAAATTCTGAACTTCATGGAGCCCAGAAGCTTGTGCAAACTCAAGAATCTCATACCAAGACCTCATTTATGACCGATGTGTTGTGTCAGTAAGTTGTCCCTACTTTTAGTTGTTACATCCCGTAATTCCAGGACTTGTATAAGAGAATAGACTCGAGAACACAAGACTTGAAAATTGGTACGAAAGAAAGAATTGTTTTTCCGAAGGAAAAATCTTCCGAACTTCGGAAAGGAAAAATGTTCGTTGATGAGAATTAGATTCTCAAAATACATTATTTGGGGAGTATGGAATTTATTAACATTGTGGAAATTTATTTACGAATTTGGTCACGTAGGGCCCACCCGAGAAATTTTACGTTTTGTGGGGCCCACGAGGGTTACGAAATTTTATGGACGAATGAGAGGGCGACACATGTCACCCCCACATGGTCTTAATCGATATTAGCCAAGGGCAATGAGGTCATTTGACCAAGAGATAGATGATCAAGTCTTGAAGACAAGCTTGATAAAATTGACCAAGTCAACTAAGCCAAGTTGGCACTTGATATTTAATCTCCTTCATCCAAGTCACACAAGTGTTTTGATCTAAGTCCTCCATTGTGTTATATATTCAACCTAGTAGCAAGACTTAGCTCACAACACTTAGAAAAAAATTGAGAAAACTTTGAGCTTGAAAGTGAAGCTCTCGGGTTTGAGCATTCTTCAACAAGATTTTTTTTAGTTTGTGGTTCATTATTCACAATACTTTAACCCAAGGTTACTAGGGGTATTATAAGGATATCTCAATAGAAAGATCCCGGAAAAACGACGTTGTCACGTTAGTCGCAGGGCGAAAACCTAAGGTGTTCTTCAACTTTGAAGTTGGAAATGGAAGGGAAGTTATTTGTGAACTTCTAATGGCTTCAAATAGCGGATTGGAGCGTGAAGGAAATGAGCTAAGATTTCCTAAGGAACGACTTTGAATCTTGGAATTTTATAGGGCTTATCAAGGTAACAATCTTGTCGTTTTAGTTATTAAAGATTACTTATTGTTGTAGTTATGGATATTAACAAGCATGAGATGTATATATAGAAGTTTGATAAGTGTTATGGATATTGAAACCACTAATCGGAAACTAGCATGTCCAGCCTTTGAGATTACAATTCAATTTGGTTATTAGTTTAGTCGTCGCATGTTATATAAAGAAGAAATTGTGTTAAGGTTGTTTACGACTATATAACATGTTAGACTTAACAACTTGGATTGAAAAAGAATTGGATAAGACCTTGTGTTGTTGTAACATGTTAGCCGAGAATGGCTTTGGATATTGAACTACTTGATATTAATTGTGGGGCAGAATTTTACACGTATTGTAAGGCGTGTAATTCCCTTTTGATTGGTTGATGTGTTGAGCCTTAAAAGTGGCATGTTGGTTATTGATTTCGGGCCTTGAAAAGGTGGAAAAGTACGTAGAAACAAAGTAAGTGCTGCCCAAATTTCTGTAGAATAAGAGACCTAGCACTTAGTATTATTCCACGTAAATAAGCTAGGGGTTGATAGACATGTTATGGTTATTATAGGTTGAAGTACTACGTGTAGCGTATTCTACTTGAAGGGTGGGATAGCTAACAAGGTTGAAGTACTTTGGAGCATTTTGCTACTTGTCGATAGTCGTCGCGAGGTATGTGAACCTCTTCCTTCTTTCGGCATGTTCTATATATGAAATATACATGTGGTGTTATTTCATGATTTCTTGTACTCTTAAAAGTTAAGAGGTATGTATGTTGATTTACACTATGTAAAAGGTATGTCTAAGAAATCGTAAGTTCTTACCAAGTCTTATGGGGGATGTTGGTAAGAGTCGTTAGGAAGTATGTGGAGTCGAGGCGACTTTGCTAATTTACTGCACTAATGAAAATAAGTATCGAACGAGCCATTGCAACGTTAATAAAAATGTATCGACAATCAATTATACTAAAATGAGTAGAATTCTCCATCTGCATAGAAACTAAGATAAGACAAAATTGTATTACATTTTCTAGATCATGGCTGCTTTAATAGAATCGTTATAAATGAGTATAACCTATTCATAACTCATAAAAGTATACGTTACTTAATTTAAAGAGTTTATGTTATGAAGTTTTAAGACTATGAACCTTGAGTTCTTAAAAGGTTAAGACACTTTATTTTTCAAGTTATGGGACTTGATTCTTAAAGGAATGAAAGACTTGATTTAAAAAGTATGGTTTCCATGATTTATTTCAAAAGTTAAGAGGCTTGATTTCAAAAGAGAATATAACAT
Organism: Przewalskia tangutica; assembly: GCA_029844215.1. Classification (NCBI taxonomy): domain Eukaryota; kingdom Viridiplantae; phylum Streptophyta; class Magnoliopsida; order Solanales; family Solanaceae; genus Przewalskia; species Przewalskia tangutica. The sequence continues at coordinate 94,537,578 of CM056732.1, read as the reverse complement.
GAGTTTTACAAATATATAGTACGGTGGACGTACGAGTTTTAAAGGAATTCGGCTTCATTTTGACATCATTGTCTTAATCTAAGAATGTCTAAGTTTGGTTGAGTTAGAGAATTAACTCACTTGTCATTAAAAGATGAAACTGCCTTAATTGTCTAAAACATAAAGAGTTATAACGACTTTATGGAAAGTTAGTTATAACGGCTTTATAGAAAGTTAAAAGAAGGGTCTACTTTAGTAAGGTAAACAAAAGGTAAATGACTTGAAATGTTTTATTTTATTGGATTTAAAGGCATCAATTGCTTAAAAGTTTTAAGGTGAAAGTCACTTGGTTTAGAAGCCTAAAAATGTATTTCTAAAAGTATAGTGACTTGTTTTGAAATATAGACAAGCCTTGATACTACGGGTGTTAGTATCTTGGGGGTTTTATACGAGAAAAAGTCATTTTGAAAGGATAAGGTACATAGTACTTTGGGTTAAATTCCCGGATTTTAATGACTTGTTAGTGCCTTAAGTTTAAATAAAATGAGAGTGCATAATAATTAAGGCTAATAAGAAGTTAGGGGATTTCTTAACTTGCTTATGATATTTATGATAAGCCGGTGGTGCTTATATTATGTATGATAAGCCAGTGGTGCTTATGTTATATATGATAGCCGGTTGTGCTAGTGTTAAGTTATTCTTGCGGGATAAACCCCCGGGTTACTACTTATTCCATGGATTTGCTACCCATGATGCGAGTGCGACGTTTGTACTCATTGCGGGTCCACCGGGCCTATGTGGGTGAAATAGTCCTATGCGGGTGAAATAGTCCCATGCGAGGCGGATAACCTCATTGCGGGTCCACAGGACCTATGCGGGTGAAATAGTCCAGGAGTAGGATTGCCAAATGATACTATGGGTGAGTGTCCCTAATTTGATCATAAGCTTCCTATTTTTATGCAGTATACATTTATGGGCAGACTTATGTGACTTTACCGCGTCCCAGATTGGGACGGGCAATATACCTTTATGGACAGACTTTTATGACTTCACCGTGTCCCGTAAATGAGCAGGGTTACGTTATCCCGTATGGATAATCAGAGTGAACTCCAAAATGATACGTCCCTCCATAAAGGGTCGTATTATGTTATGCAAGATACGTAAGGTATGTGTTTATGAACTTGATGATTTCTCCTAAGTATGTATGTAAGAATTTGATATAACTCTTATTGAAAAATGGGAAAAGATAATAATGTGCGATTAAGTTCATGAGTGGTAATGACACGTTACGATCTGATATTTACTTTTATACTTGCCCCTGTCATTCTTTTGTACAATTATGATTTGTTTATCAGACTTATTTCCGCTCCATATTCTGCACTGTTAGATCACTTCCCGGGGCTGCGTTCATGCCTGCGGGTGTTAGGTACACAGGTTGGTGATCCTTGCTCTTAGGATCTCTGTTCAGTTTTTGGGGAAAAACTTCATTTACTCCGGAGGCTTATCTTTTGGTACGGATCCCTGCTGAGGTAGATTATGTATATTCAGGGGTATGACGGGGCCTTGTCCCGTCACAGTGATTATGTCAAAAACTCTTAGAGGTCTGTAGTCATATCTTGTGTGTCAGTTGTAAAGAAAAATGATGTAACTGCTTACAGTTATAAATATATATGTCCAGAGAGGTAGCCTTATCGGCTAGCCTGTTGTTTATTTTTCTGTTAATGTATGTTGTGAGTTTCATGTATGTTCCGCTGATTATATCTGATGTATACATGTAAGGGTGCCCAGGTAGGGCACCAGTCGCGGGCCCGGGGTCGGGTCGTGACATTAGTCTTCACACATTGGGGACGATGTGTCGATTAAGTTTGGGTGGGGTGTCTTATTTTATTTTATTATTTTGTGTTTGAGTCTTTTGATTTGTCTTTGTGTGTTTTTTAGTCATAATTTTTTTTATGGATCATGTATGTCGTAGTTGCTAAAGATATTGAGTGGATAAAGTGAGATAATGTAATGGAATTGAAAGCAAAAATCAGTGTGCTTAAGTTAGATATGTCAAAAATTTATGACATCTAGTTATTTGGGATATTTGTGCTTAGCCTATGTCTGTCAGTTATGGAAGAATGGTTGAAAATGTCTAGAAAATCTGTTTGCTTGTTATTTGAGGCGAAATAGTTAAGATGTACATGTTTAGAGAGAAGATTCAGACATTTCTTTGATAGCCCTTCTGACCATTCATTACCTACCCTGACATAAATTGTATCATTAGTCAGTCCCGTTGAGCCTAAAATAAGACCTTTATTTGACACCCTATGATTCCGTGTTTGTGCCATAAGTGATAATTAAAAGTTAGCGGGATGAAAAGTGTTGAAAAAGAAACAAAAAGAGAATTGAAAAATTTGAGGTACCCCAATGAAGAATATGCAAAAGCCTAAGTTTTGGGGTGCCTGTCATTTATAATTTGTCTCATTCTCTCAAAATAAAAGAGGGAAAAATAGGTATGATATTAAAAAGGAAATCAAAAAGAAGGAAAAAGAGTTGAGTGAAAAAAAAACTTATGGTACGTAATTGAGCCTAAATGTCTATTTTTTACATACTCATACCTAAGCCTACATTACAACCCATGAAAGTCCTAATGATATTTAAATATGTATGTGTTACACCCCGTAAATTCAAGAGGTTAAGTTAAGAGCGTACGAAAGGAAAGAAGATTTGAATTTGGAAACTTAGGTTGGCAAAAAAAAAAAAGTTGTGGGCAGATTTTCAGTCAACTTTGGAGTGGTATATCTCTTAGTTCCTTAGGAGTTTTGAGGAGTTTTAAAAGACTAGAATGAAGGTTGTTGAGTCTAGTTTCCAACGCAACAAACCGCTCGTCGATTGGACATCTGGTAGTAGGTTAGCGTTAAGTTACGTGGGCTGACACGGAGACAAGCTTCCAGCGTCGCAGCGGCGGCCGCGGCAGTGGCCGCGACGATATTTCCGAAAGTCCTCTCGAGGTTGCAGCCTTGCGCCGAATGCAGGAAATTCTCGAAGTGGCAGCGCGCCGGCGCGGGTGGCGCGCCAAAGCGGGATTTTGACGCCAGTGGGCGAAAAACAGGGGATATTTTGATAAAAGGCCTATGGGAGAGTGACAAGTGTCCCTCCCATATTTTTGACCAAAGGAGGGTCTTATTTTAGGGCCAAGCCTCCTAGAATTGGCCATTTGCAAGGGTTTCTCCTAAGAAAAATCCCTCTTCTCTCTCTCAAATTGATGAACCCCGGTGAGATTTTTGGAAGGGCTTCAAGAAGGAAAAGTGTTGGCACGCTTGTAGAGGACTCTTGTGAGCGATTTTAAAGTGAAGAAGATTTCGGAAAGAGGGCTTCTTGAGGTAAAACCTTCTCCTTCTTGTATAATTGAAGATTTCAAGTTATAGTAGTTAAGAAATGAGCCTGAGGCTGTTATAATTAAAGCTTGAAAAGATTGGGGTGGTGTCGACTTGTGAAAACCGAAATGGGCATGTTAGCCACTCATATTGTAATCAATTCGGTTGCTAGCTAGAAATCGTTACATGTTATAAATAGGAGGGTATGGAATTGGTTATGATTTATATAACATGTTGGGATAACGAGTTGGGTTAAAAAGGAAATTGATAATTGTTGTGATATTGTAGCCGAATGGGGCTTGGAATTATTGGGTTGTTTTGTATTATTGTGGGGCAGCATTTTACGCGTCCTGTAAAGGCGTGTAATCCCCTTTTGGTTAGCTGAATTGTTGTGCCTTAAATGCGGCGTTTGGTTATTGAATTCGGACCTTGAAAAAGGTGGAAAAGTAAGTAGAAACAAAGGAAGTGCTGTCCAATTTTCCCGTAGAACAAGGGATTTTTCATTAAAATATACTACGTTGAAGCTAGAAGCTAATAGACGTATTATGGTCATTATAGGTTGACATCTACGGACGGCATATTGGACTTGGCAAGTGGATTAAACAAAAGAGGTATGTAGAACTCTTCTTATCTCTTGAGCATGAGTAGTTATCACTGTATGGTACAGTAGACGTACGTGATTTAAATGAAGTGAAGTCATTTGATATATTTGACTTGTTTTAAGGATGTCTAATTGGTTGAGTTAGAGAATTAACTCACGTGCCCTTAAGAATGGTTATAAGAATGGTTATAAGAATGGTTATACGAATGGTTTATCCTAATAAGGTAGACAAGGAATTTTTGACATGAGTAAGTATAGAATACTGGATTTGGGAAGTATTGATTCTTGAACTAATCCAAGGATAAGAGACCTGATTCCTAAGTTAAGATTTTTGAAGTATTTTGAAAGTAGTGTAACTTGAATTGAAGTACAAGCCTCTAGGCTATAGAGAGAACAAAGTGGTCTAAGACATAAAGAGTTATAACGGCTTTATGGGAAGTTAGTTATGACGGATTTATGGGAGGATAAGGAGGTCTTGGTTTCTAAAGCATAAAGTTAGTATAACGGCTTTATGGGAAGTTGGTTATAATAACTTTATGGAGGCTTAAAGAAATGGTTTTTCTGATAAGGTAAGCTAGATAAAAGAATGGATACTAAGAAAGGCAATTCGCTTTAAAGGCATCAATTGCCTAAAGTTTAAAATGAGGTCACTGAGTTAAGTCAAGCATATTTCTAATAGTATAGTGACTTGTTTGAAATGTAGATAAGCCTGGATACTACGGGTGTTAGTATCTTGGGGTCTTATGTGGAAAAGGGGATCTTGGAAAGAATAGAAGTACATAGTACTTTGGGTTGAATTTCCCCGGACTCGTTAAGTGATATGAACAGTGACTTAAGGTTGGTGAATGAGATTCATTCTGTTTGATAATAGAAGTCTAAAGAAGTTAAGAACTTACTTGGACGTACCGTCAGTGATGGAGGATTCCACGGGTATGCTTCCATTGCCTTCTTATGAATCTACCGGGACGTACCGACATTGATGTGGGATTCCACGTGTATGCTTCCATGGTCTTAGTATGAGTTTACGGGGACATACCGTCAGTGATGTGGGATTCCACGGGTATGCACCGTGGACATGCTCGATGAGGGATCCCGAGGCATGTAGTTCGAGGGGTAAGAGTATACCTGAGGGGTAAATCCCCAAGATAGTTATACCACCTGTCTCCGTGGATTTGCTACCCACGATGCGAGGAATACCTCATGCGAGTCCTTATGGGCTTATGCGGGTGAAATAGTCCCATGCGGGCGGGTACAAACTTACGCGAGGAATACCTCACGCGGTCTACACGACCTATCGCGGTGAAATAGTCCTGTGGGTAGGATTGCTTAAGGATATCGCGGGTGGTCCCGCTGATCGCGAGTCATGTACCCGAGATGAGGATTCCACGCATGAGATATATATGTATGTATTGTGTATGTGTACGCCGACGGTGAGGTAGGATGCCACGCGCGTCACGTGGTTGTATTTTACTCTACCGTCGCAGGACGGGGAATTCCACGCGCAGGATATAGGTATATACGTGTTGTATGTGTGTACGCCGACAAAGGTAGGATACCACGAGCGTCACACGGTTAGATTTGTGTACGCCGACAAATGAGGAAGGATGCCACGCGCCACACGAGTTAGATTTTACACCTGGCGGTCGACGGTGATGGGAATCCCACGCGCGCTTGGATAATCGGAGGTGGTGTTCATAGCCCGGGTGACTACGGCTCATATGATGAAACAGTTGTATAAGGTAAAACCGCTTTTCATTACTTCTACTTCAAGAAGGCAGTGGTATCGTTAATTGGGTTATCATATATGTCTTCACCGTATTTAGACTATATTGATTTAAATTACGCATTTCGCTTTGCATACTTGGTACATATTTTTGTACCGACCTCTCGGCCGCGTTCATGCCGCAGTTGAGGTACATAGCTTGGCGATCCGCGCCTTAGGATCACTGTTCGATTCTGAAAGCTCCATTTCTCGGAGGCTTTGTTTTTGGTATGGTTCCTCAAGTCGCTGACTTTTGTACATTCGGGTATGGCGGGCCCCGTCCGTCACGCTTATTATGTAAACTCTTAGAGGTCTGTAGTCATATATTGTGGGTCGCTTTATAAAAAAAAAATTGAGGTAACTGCTGTTGGATTTGTTTATATCCAGGAAGGTAGCCTTATCGGCTAACCTATTATTTATTTCATTGTTTAAGTTTATGTATGTTCCGCTGTTTATCTCTGATGTATACCTGTAAGGGTGCCCAGGTAGGGCACCAGTCGCGGGCCCGGGGTCGGGTCGTGACAGTATGTCTATGATTAGTGGAGAATAGCAAGTAAACAGGTCTATAGCATTTTGGGAAAGATGGAATGAAATTGACATGCATATGTTAGGTGTTTATGTTTCCATTAATTATGATCTAAGTGAATCTGCGAAATATCTAACTTGAAAATTCTAGATTGCTATATATTCATGTTATATGTTCTAACATATTATCCCATCTTTCATCCATGATGTTGAAGAAGCATTGCTACAACTACTTGATCCAGTTCATAGAGTTATTGTTTTTGTTTTGTGTTTTTTTTGTTTAGTACTTTACTCGAGGGCGTGCTCTCCTCATCTGCGGAGGCAAGAAATGACCAAGAAACGCCGCCGAGAACTCGTCCCATACAGCTGGAAGCGCATGCTCCCCCCGGGACAGCTCCCATGAATCAAACCAGTCAACTGCGGTATCACACAGCCGATGCGAACTCAGTACAACCGACTCGGTATTCGAGGCCTTGATCACCCTCATGATCCGTCAGAATCGCTTGATAAATTCACGAGGATCATCCTCGTGCCTCACCCATAGAACTCAAAGTGGCTGCAGCTCAAAAGTCACGAAGTCTCACGCTATCGGATCCGAGGAACCACGGTACAGCCGGAACCGCCTCCTCTGTCGCCTCACGCTTAGCCACTATCTCCGCCAATAATCGCCATCTCTCAGAGCCCATATCCTCGCTTCCAGCCGTAATCGAGGTTCGTGTACCGTAGTCTCGTGGCCGCCGCTGCCGCCTGCATTGGGGTTGACGACGTCGTGGAACTCGCCGCCTAAACATTATCTCGTAAGGATCGGGCTGTGCCCGGGTAACCCTCGGTGTCCTACTAGTAGTTCCCTCCGCTGCCTTGCCCTTCTGGGCCGCGGTTGCCTTGCGTGGAGGCATAACTGATACATACAAAATTCACGTCAGAGGAAATTCAACCTATAACACGGCTCTATTGCACGATCTTAGAGTGAAAGAAATGGAAACCAATCCTAAATATCCTGCAGACTCCTGATTATAGATGTGGTGCACAACACACCGATAATCAAGACTCTACTAGATACGGCATGTAGACCCTTTCTGAGGATAACCTGGCTCTGATACCACTTTTGTCATGACCCGACCTCGGATCCGTGACTGGTGCCTTACCCCGGGCACCCTTGTGATACAACATCAGAGAAAATCAGCGGAAAAAAACTCACAAACAAGAACCATATAAGATAAAATAGGCTAACCCAAAAATGGCTACCTTCCCGTAACATAGATAAAACAGAACTGAACAGTTACATCCTTAATAACCCAATTTATAACCGGACTACAGGCCTATAAGAGTTTGTAACAATCATGACGGGACAGGGCCCCGTCATACCCCTGAATGCACACAAAAACCTACAACGTCAGGGAGAACCGTACCAAAAATCAAGTCAAGCCTCCGGAGTAATGGAGCTTCTGACACCTGAGCAAAGATCCTAAGAATGAGGATCCACCACCTGCTTACCCTTACTCACTGCAAGATTTAACGCAGCCCCGAGGAAGGGTCAAGATACAATATGTACCAAGTATGTAAAACCGAAAATACTTGTAATAATATCATAAGTCAAAATAAGCCGAGTCATAGACGAAAATCAATTTACTCTCAGACCGTGCCTTACTAATAATGAGAGTAATGTATAAATCTTATCGCATAAAAATAGGAGGCTCATGATCAAAACAGGTACCTCGCCTGCAGTATCATTAAGCAATCCTACTCCTGGGACTATTTCACCCGCATGGGTCCTGTGGACCCGCATGAGGTCATCCGCCTCGTCATGGGACTATTTCACCCGCATGGGACTATTTCACCCGCATGGATCCTGTGGACCCGCATGAGTACCATCGTCGTACTCGCATGGGACTATTTCACCCGCATGGATCTTGTGGTCCGGATCCGCATGAGTACAAGCACCGCACTCGCATCATGGGTAGCAAATCCATGGCATAAGTAATAACCCGGGGTTTACCCCGTAATAATATATAGATATAACATAGCTCATCCGGTTATCATACATAACATAAGCACTACCGGCCTATCATACATAACATAAGCACTACCGGCCTATCATACATAACTTAAGCACTACCGGCCTATCATACATAACATAAGCACTACCGGCCTATCATACATAACATAAGCACTACCGGACTATCATACATAACATAAGCACTACCGGCTTATCATAACATAAGCAAGTTAAGAAATCCCCTAACTTACTATTAACATTATTAATATATCCTCTCATTTTAGTATACCTAAGGCACCAACATGTCTTTTAATAGAAAATCCGGGAATTCAACCCAAGTACCATGTACTTCTAACCTTTTAAGAAATAACTCTTTTTATACAAAAATTCCAAGATACTAATCACCATAGTATCAAGTTACGATTTCTTTTCAAGACAAGTCACATTTCCTTTTAGAAATATAATAGGCTTCTAAATCAAGTGACTTCATTTCCTTTTTAAAACCTTAGGCAATCAATGCCTAAAAATCAATTCACCTTCCATAGTTTCAAATCTTTTACCCGTACTTGTTTTACTTAGAGTAAACCTTTCTTTGTTAACCTTTCAAAAGCTAATATAACCAACTTCCCATAAAGTCATTATATTTGCGTTATTCCTTAGTCAAATACATTTTCCCTAAATCCAAGGGACTTATACTTTTAAAAATGACACAAGTATCACATACACTAAAACAAGTGAAAGATATCAAATCTTGTACGTCTACCGTACTACATAGGTACAAATACTCATGCTCAAGAGATAGGAAAGTTCCACATACCTCTTCGGTTAATCCACTTGCTAAGTCCGAAATACCGCACGTAATATGTCAACCTATAATGACCATAATACGTTTATTAACCCCCAATTTCAATGTAGAAACTCCAAGTTCAAGTTACTAATTCTTAAGGAAATTTGGGCAGCACTTCCTTTGTTTCCACATACTTTGCCACTTTTTTCAAGGTCGAATTCAATATCCAAACGCCACATTTAAGGCCCAACAATCCAACATTTTCAAAGGGGATTACACACCTAAACTTAAATGTGTAAAATTCTGCCCCACAAGGTAAAACAACCAACTTAACAAGTCTAAGGTAGTTTTTAGGCTACAACATGCTCACATAATCTTCTTAACCAATTCTTTCATATCCAAACCATATTTCTTACATGCAATGATTCTAAGAGCATTATTTACTACTACAAGTTTCTTCTTCTTCACATGCAACACCAATGACTAGCTACAAGAGAAGAAATGTTACCTTTAGAGCTTTAGCCAAAACTATTCCAACAATTTTGCTAGTCTCCTTTCCAAGAACACCACCACAATAACACCTACAAGCTAGCCACAAGCTTCCTTCTTGCCACACCTTTTCAAATTTTTCCTAAGCTTTGAATTCCTCTTGGAATTCTAGAGAGAAGTGGGAGCTTTTGCTTAGAGAGAGAGAGAGATTTGAAAGATGACCAAGTCTTCAAGACTTGGTCAATATAAGGCATGTAACATTTCAGATGGGGGGGGGGGACACTTGTCACCCACCCATGACCTCTTTTAAAACAAAACAAAGGCGTAAATTTCCAATAACTCGCAGAACCCGCCACGCCGGCGCCGCAATTTGGCCATGCGCTGAAACTTCGCTCTCAGACTTTCCGCGCCGCCTCGCTTCCGGCCACACAAGATCAAACTTCAGACCCTTCAGATCTTACGGCGCGCGTTCGCTTTCCGGCCGCGCCCTACAATCACCCGCTTACGCGCCGCCTCGCTTACAGGCCGGCTGAGGCCCCCGATCACGATCCGCACTCCGAACTACGGGGTATAACATTCTCCCCCCTTAGAAACATTCGTCCCGAATGTTCCTTCTAGGCTTACTCGAATCACAATCGACATAGATGCTCTTAACTACTCTTTTGCAAATAAAGACGCTTCACGAGCCACAACAATACTCAAGCAAAATTTCCAAATGAAATTATCAAACAAGAAAGTAGGTTACCTGAAGGTATAGGAAATAAGTGAGGATACTTCTTCATCATGTCATCCTCTGCTTCCCACGTCATCTCCTCCTGCTCGCTCGCCATAATACTGACTAAGCCACATCCTTTGTCCGAAGTCGCCTAACCTGACGATCGAGTATCGCTATGGGACTCTCCTCATACGATAACTCCTCTGTCACTTGGATATCATGAATCGGGTGCACTCTAGATGGGTCTCCTATACATTTCCGCAACATAGATACGTGAAAAACTGGATGTACTGCCTCCAGATCGGACGACAGATCCAACTCATAGGCAACCTTGCCTACCCTACGGATAATCTGATAAGGCCCAATGTACCTTGGGCTAAGTTTCCCTTTCTTCCCAAATCTCATCACACCCTTCATGGGTGATACCCTCAGGAAGACCCAATCATCTACCTCAAACTCCAAGTGTCGACGCCGATGATCCGTGATACGACTTCGCCGACTCGAAATGACAATAACCGCCTCCCGGATAAGCTTCACCTTATCCATCGCTGTACTAAGTCCGCCCGACTAATCAAGTTCTCCCACCTCAAACCAACCTATCGGTGACCTACACTTCCTCCCGTATAAGGCCTCATAAGGCGTCATCTGGATACTAGAATGGTAGCTGTTGTTATAAGCAAACTCCACAAGAGGCAAATGATCTTCCCAGCTACTCCTGAAATCAATAACACAAGCCCGCAAAGATATCCTCGCCGTCCGGATAGTGCGCTGGCCCGTCCGCTTGGCCTCGAGGATGAAACGCCGCATCGAGACTCACCGTGTCCCTAATCCTTCTCGAAAGACCTCCGTGCTTAGCCGTAAACCGGCTCCTCGTCAAGTAATCGATATAGGAACTCCGCAGCCTCACGATCTCTCCGATATACGCCAGCATAATCCTCTAAAAAGTCATCATGATCGAAGAAATGGGCTGATTTCACACCGCCGACGATAACCCAAATGGAATCACGCTTCCTCCGAGAAGGTAACCCTGTAATAAAATCCATATTTACCACCTCCCACTTCCAAGTCGGGATATCAATAGCCTGCAATAGCCCACCGGGCTTCTGGTGCTCAACCTTAACCTGCTGACAATTCGGCCACTGCGCCACGAACTCCGCAACGTCCCTCTTCAGGCCATCCCACCAATACACACATCTGAGGTCATGATACATTTTAGTCGACCCTGGATGAATAGAATAACGAGCACCGCGGCCTCCCAACTGGCCGACGGTCCTCGCTACATCGGGAACACACAACCGGCCCTCAAATCTTAGCATCCCATCCGGCGCTACCTCAAATAGACTATTCTCTTTCTGACAAGCGACATCTCGATACCGTACCATAATCGGATCCTCATATTATCGCCTCTTCACCTCCTCGACGATGGAAGACTCGGCAACCTCTCGAACCCGAACTCCCTCACTATCAGAATCAACCAAATGAACCCCAAGGCTCGCTAGCTGATGTAACTCTCGGACCATATCCTCTTCTCGTCAGTACATCGCATGCACTACCCATCGATCCGCGACTGGCGGCATCCGCAACTACATCGCCTTCCCCGGGTGGTATAGAATATCAACATCATAATCCTCGAGTAACTCCAACCACCGCTCGCCGTAAGTTCACTCCTTCGTCAAGATATACCGAGACTCTTGTGGTCGTAAATATCCACACGAACTCCATACAAATAGGTTCCGTAACTTCAAGGTACGTAATCACTGCCAACTCTAAGTCACGTGTGGGATAGTTTTTCATGCTTCCTAAGCCGCCGAGACGCGTAAGTTATAACCTTCCGCCGCATCAAGACGCACTCCAAGCCCGACACCCGACACATCACAATAAACCACATATCCGCCCAAACCTCGTGAAGAGTAAGAATCGGCGGTGCCAATTTCTCCTTCAAGGATCAAAACTCTCCTCACAAGCATCCGTCCACTGGAATATAGTTGTTTCTGAGTCAGCCTAGTCAAAGGCGCTGACATGGAAGAAAACTTCTCCACAAACCTCCGATAATAACCTGCAAGGCCCAAAAAGTTGCGCACCTCCGCTCAGAGCTGCCTAGGCCAAGTCTTGATCGCTCAATCTTTGTCAGACAACCCAATACCATCTACCCGATAACATGCCCTAAGAAAGCCATCAAGCCACCCAAAACTCGCATTTAGAGTACTTGGCATACAATCGCTTGGCCCTCGAGACTCCTAATACCGCCTCAAATGACCAGATGCTCGCTCGCGCGCGAATACACCAAGATATCATCAATGAACACTATAACGAATATATCCAAGAATGGCGTGAACACCCTATTCATCAAATCCATGAATACCACTGAGCGCTGTCAATCCGAAAGACATCACCCCAACTCATAGTGCCAATACACGGGTCCTCGATGCGCTTCGATATCCGCCTCTAACTCAGACTGATGGTAACCAGATCGCAGGTCTATCTTGGAAAAGCATTTCGCTCTCTGCAACTGGTCAAACTAATCATCAATCCTGGGGAGGGTATATCTGTTCTTGATAGTTACCTTGTTCACCGCTTATAATCAATACACATACGCAAAGGCCCCATCCTTCTTCTTTACAAATAACACCGCGCTTCCCTGCGAGAAACACTTGGCCCGATAAAGCCTTTCTCCAAAGAAATCTTTCACCGTCCTTCAATTCCTTCAACTCGGCAGTGCCATCCTCAGATGGCTAATAGATATCGGTCGAGTGTCCGCACCAAATCAATGCAAAACTCAATCTCCTCTCGTGAGGATACCCAAGCTCGCCTGGGAATACGCCCGAAATTCTCTAATAACCGAATCGATCAAGGTCCAGATCTCACTCAAGATTTAATACCCGAACCAAATGGTAAATATACCCTTCCGCACCATCTTTCTAGCCTTGAGGTAAGAAATAAACCTACCCCTACGATGCAAGATTCCCCTCAACTCGATAACTGGCCACCGGAAATCGAACCGAACTAACCTCTTTACCACATTGGCATAGCAAGACGCTAGCCAATCCATACCCATAATCACATCAAAGTCCGCCATATCCAACTCTATCAAGTCGGCCAGAGTCCGACGATCAGATATAGTCACCGGGCAAGCCTTATACACTCGCCTGGCCACCACCGAATCACCTATCGTAGCTACCTCAAAAGGTTTTATGGACTTCTGCTCTATCCCTATTCTACCAAAGAATATGAGGAGATATATAGACAAGGTAGAACCTGGTCTATCAAAGCATAAACATCACAAAGAAGAAACCAACAATGTACCCGCGGACGACATCGTGACGCCCCGTCCCGCGGCCGACATAGCATAAATGCGTTCGAGGACCGCTGAATCGAACCCCGCCACGACCGCCGCGCCTTCTCGCCCGCGGAACACCCTCGCCCGGCGCATAACCATCAAGATGAAGACCTAACAATCGAACTTGTTTACCGAGCCATAGCATTTCGCCGCCTGCCTGACAATCTTCTTCAAATGGCCTCACTGCCACAAGAGTAATAAGCTCCCGGAGGAACACGACAACCCCATAATGACAATCACCACATCGACTACACCGAGGCATAGGTGGCCTCATCTCGACCGAACTTTGGTCCTCCGAAACCCGGCTCGGGACCCCGCCCCGCCTCAATACCCTCGTGACGACCGAAGACGGTGGAGGAGCGCTCAACCGCCGTGATGCAATCCGGCCGCACAGGCCGTTTACCTCGAACTAATAGAGGACGCCGTGTCCTCGCCTCTTCGCTGATACCTATCAATCCGCTTACCGCTCTCACACCCAAGTACATGTACGACGCGGCAATGTCCATGCCCACCAAGAGCTACTCCGCATAACTCTCGCCAAATAATCATCGAGCCCTGTGGACGTGGCGTGCACTCGCCCTCCATATCTGCATTAAAGTGGGCACATATCGAGCCAACGAGTCAAACTCTACGTTGTACTTCCCGATCGCCCGCCCACTCGCCAATGTCGTAAATCGTGCCCGCGTCTCTCATTCATGGAGGTGTCGCGCCATTTTCGATCACGACTTTTATTTTCTAACTCCGCTAAATAAAAGGTTAGAAAATAAATAACAAATGCTAAAGTGCAAAAAGGGTGCTAAAATGTAAAAGTGCAAGAGAGGTGCTTAAAAGTGCTAAAGGAGTCGCCACCTAATTAATCGTGAATTAGACACCTAAATACTAATCGATTAAAGTCAAGATTAACTCCATTTAAAGGTCCGTGAAACTAAATAAGATTCTCGAGTAAGGATTCTTTATTATCCTAAAGGAAGCGGGTAAGGCACTCCTAAAGGATCCGCTAACTCATGCTGTCCGCTCAAACATAGGTTAATTTATTTGGCTAAGGGATGTATTTTTTAGAAAATTATTTTAGGTGAAAAAGATGTAGCACATATCTAGAAGAAAGTATTTTTGATAACTAAAGGGATTCTATAAGACTCAAAATATTAATTATGCAAATCATAGTACATGAAATTGTTTTATTAAGTGATAAATTACATCCTATGTATATGTAAGATTAAGACTTTTATACCTAAGGTTAATTATGAAATCATTCTTTATCTGACAAAAGTAAAAAATGACAAATTATCCCTATAAGCATATAGAATTAGTTAGGAAATTGTCTTTGTAAAAAGTATATGAAACGTTGATGATATTAAGAAAAGTAACAAGTTGCTCCTATGTTGCTTATGAAGAAATTATAAGAAAGTCTATTTTTCTTTCTTTCTAGGTAAGGAGTTGTATTTTTTGACTACATGACTAAAGCATAACTGGGATTAATTAATTTATCTTGGATTTAGATTTGTACGACGAATCTAGAATTGACAAAGAGCGAATTCATCTTTATACTAACCTTCCCACATATTCCAAAAGGCTAATAGAGTTAGTTATCCTATTAGTTACAAGTTTAATAAGTATGGCAATAATGAACAATCAAATGAATAAATGCGTAAATAAACAAAGGGGAGAATGAGATCTGGTTGTAGAAGGTTTAGACGGATGGCGACGCCATCTATCTTATGATTGTTTGGAAGCCCCGCGGCGGAAATGCGGTTGATGATATGGAGACCATTTCGAGTCTCATACCGAGATTCTTAATTATTCTCCCGATGCATGCCATGAAAAATAGGAGGAAAATGGTTAGAGTGTCTCGAAATTGTAATGACCCAAATAGATAATAAACTTAGATAAGCATAGAGTTATGACGCAAAGGCTAAAACAATATTAGGGAAAGAGTTATAGCAATTTAGAATCGAACATGTGGCACCCACAAGATACTTCACCGTAGCATTAATACGCAGTTCGCTTTTAAGTGTAACATGTACTCTATAACCGAGGACATATACTCAAGATTATCAAGGCAAACCAATCAAATTTCAGACTTGTATAATTCACCCTTACGCTTAACGCCAGTGTCGAACTAAACCTTAAATAGCCAAGAATACAAATCAAGCTTCATGGAAGTCTAAACAAGCTTTCAGACATATGTCATTCTAAGCAACAATTCTATAAGTGCATTTAAAGATCCGTAAACATCATGACATAGCTTAATACATGATAATCCTCTAATATATTTTGATTTACGCTTAACATTTGTTTTAAAAATATCCTAAACCAATCGACAGTGTCTAAGTAATAATCTGGTTGAGATGAACCAGCTTAACTAGCACATGATTCGATCATATAGGCCACGTAATCGCAGATTAAATGGACAAACTTGAAAGGAATTGAGTTTACGTAAACGATAACAGAGCATTAGAGCACATTTATAGATAAAATGCAGCCACAAAAGTAATCCAAAACCAAAGAAGAAAGTGGCTAGAAAATACCCAAACAGTAGGGTCAAAAATCATCCTGCATATGAGAGGCGATCCGTAATCGTGAGCCATAGTATCTAGCGCATACCCTAACAAAGGGATAGAAAATCAGTCTAAGCAAGGCTGAAAATCAGACGACATATGCTAAACATTGGTCTAAAAATAGCCCAAACAAAGGCCTAGAATAATCAAAATCAATTCCAACAATCCTACGGATTACCGCAACATTTCGTATTAATCACACACATAAAGGATGACCTTCGAGAACATCTCATATCATGAGAACTCCTATGGAAGACTTCTCATGCATTTAACTCATCAAATGCCACCGAGACTACTTGACTAGGCCTAAATCCATACTGATACGACATGATCGTACGTGATATTAAGCTAGCTCATTCAAAAGTACAAACCTTGTTGAATATAACATACCACGGGCTATACGGCCGCTTATTCGGACCAAATCGAGTACGATGCACATATGCTTCACGAGGCAATTTTAAACACGATATATGCAATACCACGTAATATAAGTATAAGGCACTCCTGCTCATCATTTAGTATACACCGCTTACAATGATTTTTATTTATCATTCCCACGTAATGTAAACTTTAATTATACCTAAGACAAATAAACAAAGTATAATGAATATTATGATAGATTATTATACTTGTATAGTTAGCTTACAAGAAATACATTACCATTTTTAGAGAGGAGAACGCTGGGATTTATTTTACCATTAAAGTGTTTGTTACTTTATCTGAGGATAACACGACATTGTAAATCGTGATATCCTCGATCTTAGTAACATTTTTGATCGAGGTCGGTCTTAGGTTATTAAAATATAGTAGTGATATTTTAGAAAATGTAAAGGATTTGAATCTTTGAATGCAAGATATAAATATACAAACACATAGACACATAATTCTTTTGAAATTGGGTCGATACGATGCTGGCTTATAGTCTTTCTTATGATCTTTTGGAAAATGAAAAGAGGTTTGAATCTTGAATGCAGAACATAATTATACATACATGTAAACACATAATTCTTTTAAGTATCGTTGTTGTTATATGTTGGTTTGATTTTAAAATTCGGGATTAGACCTCGTAATCCCTTTTCTTTCCCGCTAACTATTTGTTAGGAGAAATATTTGTTTAGAGAAAATTACAAGAAACGACATATGTAATGAATTTCGTTTAACAGCCTCATGATTAATATTGATTTTTTCTTTGGATTTAACATGTCAATGCATTCCCGCTAACATCCCGTCGCATACTAGCGGTTCAAACCGAATATTCAAGTCAATGTTTACACAACCACAAGACACAACCAACAAAACGGATCTACGACTTTATACAATCGCATGCATTCGATCATTCCTCGTAAAGTACTATGAAGCATACGCTCATGCTCAAAACAGAGTTGACGCTTACAAAACATCGGGCTACCGCTAACGGACCTATCTAGACACAAATGACCAATCCAAGTTGAGCAAGTTTGAACAAAATGTTACGCATAACCATCACATAAGACACATAGTATCAATTAGACAATTGAATAAATGAAAGAAAAGGATTTGCACCTTTGTAGACAAATAACCGAGGCGACGACAAATGTTTTTCTAGAATCGCTTACGGAAGTTCGCAAAGTGAACTGCTTTGCAAGAATCAATGATAATAAACCAAAGCCGCGAAGGATGCTAAGCTGATCACAAAGCGTAATCTCCGCGATTGATGATCGATCGATGATACGGGTCTCCGCTTTCTTCTCCTCTTTTGAATGACTTTGCATGTAACCATGGCTTCACTTATATAGCCTCCGCTCATCTAATATTGGCAAGCAATTAAAGGTCGATTTCGGCCGATTTTAGCGACTTTTCAGGTATGATTTTGTATCGATTCTCATCGACGATTATGGTAAGGTTCTGATTTTGGTTATGGTAAGATGTCATCGGCGGCTTGTACGGGTAAGGAAGGTAAGTGATCCGTTAAGGAAGGCGAGATTTGCGCGTGCGGCATGAGGCGCGACGGATTTTTAGGGTTCTAGGTTTTCTTTGTCCGGTATTGTCGACGGCGAGATAAGTGGTCAGCGGGTTCGGGCGAATGGGTTTAGAGGAAATGGCGCTGGGGAAATAGCGCTGGGTCAATGCGGGTTCGGGCCAAAGCAGCTGGTCGGGTAGTTAAAGGGTAGTAGTTTAGTGGAGTTAGTTTAGGAGTTAGTTTAGGTAAAATTAATTAGTGATAAATCAAATTAATAAATTGTGATTAAATTATCTAATTGTTATAAAATAAATGCGTGTGTTATTTAATTAATGCTTAATGCTTCGTAACGCTACGCTATTATTTAAAAATCTTATTGTTGCATTATTGCGGTTAAATTAAAATTAAAATCGAGTCTAGATTAAATTACTTAAATGCTAAACGCGAGTATGATATTTAAGAATCGCTTAAAGCTTTATAAACGCTGCTATTAAATGCATATATCGATTAAAATTGATTTTTAAATTACAAATGATTATGGAATTCTTCACAGATCACTAAACGCGACTATGCTACTGATACGACGCCATTGCTAAATTATTTATTTTATGCCTTTATTACTTACTTAAGAATTACGACAGAGCTTGAAATCAACTAACGCGACGCGAGACTCTAAGTGCTTCAAACTCTACGTAAGATGCGATGCCATTATTAAATTATTTATTTATGCCTCAGATTTAATGTTTTATTGTTGTATTTTATTATAAAATCCTAAAAATTATTCTACGAAATTAGTGTAATTTTATAGTTAATGGTCGGACGAGGGTCAAAATCGTGTCAACAGACGTCCCTCTCAGATGAGACGATGGAAGAATCTTCTGACAAAGACGCTGACTCATAGCCAATTTTGTCTCGATCTTCGTGAGTTGCAAAACGTCATGCATTAAGGCCGACGCGAAAATCAAAACCGCCCCAAAGGTCGAAGTTACGACGAATCGACTACCACGCCAAAACACTGGCGCGGCTAACGCTGGCTCAAAATCTGCCCTGTGGTCGAAGTTATGACGACACCGGGCTACCATGGTCAAGCATACACCGCCGCAAGGCGCGACTAAATTTGTCCCAAGTTGTCGAGTTACGTGACACCGTTACGTGCAAAAGTAAAAGAATATAACCGCTTCAACTCGCGATCGCCACGGCTGCGCGCCGGGTTCTATGGTGACGCGAGCGAGCGGACCGACGCTGAGGCCGCTTCGCCAATCGCTGGGAAGCGTCGCCCCAACAGATTGCCCCTTGTCAGAAGAGAAAATCCACGCCAGGCTCTCGCCTCGCACGCTAAGACTTGAATAAACGGTTAGTGCATAATCATAAGGCAAAATGATGATGCATAATTTTAAAGTAATGCAACCGTGAGTAAAAGGTTATCTCGCAAAATACGACGCTCACTGGTTGACGCGATGCGCAAACGCCGTGGATTTCGCTTGCATGCACGTGTCGCGATTGTGAATGCGATACATTCTTGCCGCAATTGCCTCAGAGACTAAAGCTCAAGAAAGAGTTAGCATAATCGCTAAGGCAAAATAAAGTACGAATGCAGGAAATGCGATTTTGAGAACAGAGAAAATCGCCCCCGCAGATGATACGCCACGATAGCGCTGCTGGACTTGTTGCGGCCGATAGCGCCGCGTTCGGACGCCGGGCGCCGCTGCGTAGACGCACGCCGACGACGCCGCCGCTCGACGCGTTGCCGGGCGCCGCTGCAGACGCACGCCGACGGTGTCGCCGCCGACACGACGCCATACGCCGCTGTTCGACGATTGGCCGGCGCCGCAGACGCACGCCGGCGACGCCGCCGCTCGACGGTTGCCGCCGGGCGCCGCTGCAGACGCACGCCGACGTGTCGCCGCCGACACGACGCCGCAATACGCCGCCGCTCGACGATTGGCCGGGGCGCCGCTGCGCAGACGCACGCCGACGACGCCGCGTTCGACGTGTTGCCGCCGGGCGCCGCTGCGGACGCACGCCGACGGTGTCGCCGCTCGACACGGCGCCAATACGCCGCTCGGACGATTGGCCGGGCGCCGCTGCTGCAGACGCACGCCGGCGACGCCGCCGCTCGGACGGTTGCCGCCGGGCGCCGCTGCAGACGCACGCCGACGGTGTCGCCGCTCGACACAATGCCGATAACGCCGCGCTCGACGCGTTGCCGCCGGGCGCCGCCGCAGACGCACGCCGACGCCGCCGCCGACATACGCCGATAACGCCGCCGCCGACGCGGTTGCCGATAACGCCGCCGCTCGACGTGCCGCCGCCGGGCGCCGCTGCAGACGCACGCCGACGGTGTCGCCGTCGACACACGCCGGCGATGTCGCCGCCGACATAATTTTGCCGGGCGCCGCTGTAGACGCACGCCGGCGACGCCGCCGCTCGGACGTGCCGCCGCCGGGCGCCGCGCAGACGCACGCCGGCGATGTCGCTTTGACATAACGCCGATAACGCCGCTGCTCGACGGCGCCGCCGCTCCGTAGAATAAATGCCCCGCAAGCCGAGCCGAGAAAACGCAAGGCATACCGCTTAAACAAAATGATAAGCATATGATGTGCATTTTACGGGTAGATGTCGCCCCCGATACCCGCATTTAATACCGAGATATTGTCCTGCACGATATGCTAGATGTCGCACCGCGAATTGCCCCGACGCTTTCGCTGCGCGATGCCTTGGTCGCAAATTTGACTTTATGCCCACGCCGCTGCTAGACTTTGTCGCGGCGCTTTGAACTTTGGATCGTGGATTGTCGCCTTTCTTCACGCTTTTTGCCGCTCACAATACGAAGAAACCTTTTCGCCGTATTTTCTCGCTTTGGCTATTGCGCCGCTTTCTCGCTTAACATGAAAAAAAAAAAAAAAAAACTCGCGCCAAAGAAAATTTGTGAGTTTTGGGGTCGATTCAGATTCGACTTTGCCGCTTGTCCTCGATGTCCGCGCTTCGCCTGCTTGGGTTTGCAACCCCGTCTCGACCTCTTCGAGATGTTTAGTAAGGCCTCAAAAGCATTTTCCAAAAATGAAATGTTTTCATGAAGATGCACAAAACATCTTTAGAAATAAACATTTATATGACATGCGAAAATGTAAAAGCCTCGCCTAATTTGCCGAATATGACATGTATTTCACTCGAACATCCTTTGGAATCCTTGTTATCGCTTTCCTCACAAAGGCAAAACTGCCTCAATTTCAATGCTGTCGCGCTGGCGGAACTTAACTTCGCGATGAATTGCTCATATCGCTTGGAATAACCCAAACCCCTTTGCCTCGTAGACAAACGGGAAGATTCCTAACGCGCGACCGGCCGATTTAGGCCGCCACGATCCCCAATACGAGGAATCAGTCATGACGTAGTTCATTACAAGCTTAAATCGTAAAATTCTAAAAGTGGACCGGCCGATATGGCCGCCACGATCCGCCAAGCGGAATCAGTCATAACGTAGTTCGACATAAGTAGCGGCTTTCTAATTTGCAAATGCGAGACCTTATACGGGCTCTACGATATCCCACCGAGGAACGCAGCTTTACAATGTAAAGCGGATTACATGGAAAACAAATACTCCTAGACGTAATATCTCTTCATCAGATCTCGCTGATAGCCTCGGGGCCATACTTCGCCATCCATCTCACCTAAGATTGTGAGCCCTCCACTTAAAACTCGATGAACCATGTAGGCTGCCAATTGTGGCTTAACTTTCCTTTAGCTTCACTTTGATTCGGAATATGCTTAAAAACCAATTGTCCCGCTTGAATAACCTTGGCCTTACTCTGTTAAAAGCTCTAGCCATTCTCGCTTGATATAGCCGCCATGACAGATCAGATTCAACCTTTTCGCCAATCAACATCAATCGCCATAACGATCCAGATCCACTCGGCCGCCAACTCGCTGATGATTCTCAACGATGGTATTTCCACCGCCGGTAGCACGCTTCGCTCCATACACCAAAGATACGGCCGCCTCGTAGGTTCTGATTGTGGTGCGATAACCCAAAAGCGCAAAGGCAAATTCTCGCGTACAATGTTCAGAAGTTGCCGATCATCTTGCGCAATATCCTCGATGTTCTTGCTGGCCGCTTCTACCGCCTTCCATTCATCCGAGGTGCAGAGTGGAATTACGCGAGTGATCTTGAAATTTCCACATATCTCACGATCAAATTATCACTGAGATTGGTTCCGTTATTCGCTACAATTGATTCGAACCCCAAATCTAGGCAACGACGTTGTTAACGAACGGTCCACTCACCACCTTTTTGTCATCGACCGCGTGATGACGCTTCTACCCATTTAGTGAAATAGTCAATCGCTACGAGGATTAACTGCGCTCATTCGCAACGTTCGACGGGCCGATGACATCCACGCCTAAGTCGCGAACGCCAAGGAGAACTTGTCACATTAAGCTCCCTCGAGGCACTCAATCAAATCTCCATGACCGCATTGCCGACATTTCGCACAAAATGGATACAACTGCTTTCCATCGCTATCCAAAAATAACTCGCCGCAGATCTTTTTCGCCAAAGTGAAGCCGCTCATACGAGGTCCACACGCCCCTCCGTATCTCTTCTACTAGCTTGCTCGCTTCGAGCATCGACACATCTCAATAAGCCCAGATCCGAGTCCTTCTGCATACAATTTCATTCAAAAGAAATGATTTGCTAGTCTTCGTTGTCTTCTTCGACGCTGTTATGCCTTCGATATTCTCCGCCGAGGTACCTTTGACGCCACGGTACCACGTTGCCGCTCTGCTTTTCTCGCCTATACGAGCACAGTTCGCCGCTCCAAAGACACTCACCGTGATCGATCGATGTAATTCTTGTCCGATGTCGAATCACGAGGATAAGGTTGCCAACGCGCCACAATTCGCTCGATCCTGAATGCCTAAATTCTACGTGGTCAACCTCTTCAGAATTCCTTCACGCAAAATAGGTAGGGAAGTATTTTCATATTCTCGTTGCCCATTCGCCATGCACTGACGGATCAAGAAGTCCAATCACCTATGACCAGCAGCTCAGATGTCCATATCTACGCCATTCTCGAGCCCCAATATGCAAGCTTCATATTCCGCCATATCATTGGGTGCATGGAAACTGAGCCATGGAAATCGGATAACGCCGACTGCTTCAAAACCAAACCGCCCAATGCCGACTTTTGAAATTTGCCGCCCATCAAAAACATCCTCCAACCCGTAATCCTCCGAGATATCTTCTCCGACAAACAATACCTCTTCATCAGAAAATAGGTTCGGCGGCTCGCATTTCATCGATCGGGTTCTCAAGAAGATGATCACTAATGCCTCGCCCTTTTACTACCGCGTGACGTAGACGATGTCAAACTCGCCAACATAATTTGCCATTTCGCTAGTTTTCCGCTGGTACGGGCTTCAAGGATATACTTAAGCGATCCATCCTTGAAATAAGATAAGTAGTACGCCGATAGATAGTGCTCAACTTCGGCGACCCAAGTTAACGCGCAACAAGACGCTCCACAGAGTATAACGAGCTTCATACGCCGTGAACTTCTTACTCAAATAGTATATGGCCTCGCTCTTTTTCCTCGCTTCATCGTGTTGCCTCAACACGCATCCGAAAGCATTTTCTAACACGCATAAATAGAGTAGCAAAGCGTCTCCTGCTCGAGGTACTAGAATCGCGATTAGAAAGGTATTCTTTGATTCTCGCTAAAAGCTCGCTGGCAACTGTTGTCCACTGTAGTCGTGATCCTTTTTCAATAATTTGAATATCGATCGCATATCACTGCAGACTGGCTATGAACTCGCTGATGTAATGAGGCGACAAGGAAACTCATCACGCCCTTTTGCTTTTCTGAGAGGTAACTCGATGACTTTTATTTTCGGCGGTCTAGCTCAATCCTCTCCCGCCACTATAAAACCCAACACTCGCGGAACGCCAAACGCGCACTTTGCAGATTCAACTTCAAGTTATACCGCCTTAGTCGCTGGAAAAATTTCTTCAAGTTTGCCAACGGTCCTCCGCTTCCGCGATTTGATGATGACGCCGCCCACATAGACCTCAATTTCTTTATGAATCACGCGTCATGGAAGATGGTCATGGCTCACGTAGGTGGCGCCGTTTCGAGACCGAACGCATAACTCGATAATAGTACACTTACGGTAGTGAACGCCGTTTTTCAAGGCCCTTCTCGCCATAAGGATTCGATGATACAAAGAAAGCAATGATTTAACGATCGTAGTTCATGCTTCGCACAATTATCGATGAGTATATGGATGTTTGGAAGAGGAAAGTCATCCTTCTGGCCGCTCGCTGAGGTCTCGTAATCCACGCAGACTTCTGACCTTTCCATCTTTCTTCTTTACCGACGATATTTGCTAACCAAGTAGATACTTTGCAACTCGAATTACCTTTGCCTCAAACCGCTTAGACACCTCTTCTTTGACCTTCAAACTCACGTCCGGTTTGATCTTTCTCGCCTTTGCTTTACTGGGAAATAAGATGGCTCAATAGGTAGCCTGCAGGCGACATTTAATGTCAGACTCAAACCCGCATGTCCTCATATGACCAAGCAACACATCGGCATCGCTTCGTGAGCTCAATTAATTCTTTCTTCCAGGCGACGCTTAGCGGGCGCTGACTCTAGTCTCTTTCACTGCCTCATCGCCTAAGTTTATTAACTCGCTTTCTTCCAAATTTGGTTTAGGCCTATTCTCAAAGTTTTCCACTTTCGCTAAGTTCGATCATGACATTCCTCTTGTTCCTGGTTATGCTCGCCATTTGAACTTTGTTCGCTGTCTCATTACATGTCATATTCAAGTATCAATGTGTTTATTAATATGATCACGAAAGAAAAATGCTTAAAGAATTTAATTTTAACACAACAAAATCTTTTTAAAAAAGTCAAAAATGTCCTCGAATTTATGATGAAAGTAAATCGCGAGATTAAAAACATATTAAGAATCATAAACGCACGTCTGCTTTCTTTCTAGATAAAAAGGTCACAATCCGCTAGAACTAATCATAAATTCTACCAAGCTTCTGACGGCCAGACAGTGCAAGTCCAATTATTCAGCAGATCCACGCTCGTGATCCCAAACGCGAGCTCCTCGCGGATCTCCCGCAATCACGCAACACCGCCTCATCATCACCTATGAACAGATTCTCGAACCCTACCGCAAAATCATCCGGCCATCTTCTCTGATCCGACGGTGTAGCTTTGACGAACGACCACTCGGGCGGAATGGGCGCAGTGCGGAACGATCCCTTCTTCCGGAGGTTCGCGTCACCAAATCCTTCGTTGGCCGGTACCCCAAACCAAAAGTGTCTCTTCCCAAACAACCGGATAGGCTCGCGATCCCCTTCATACCGACTCCAAGACCTCGCCGCTCAGATTCATTTCTTAACATTTCTGGCTACCATTTTGAGAGAACGTGGCAGCAGAATGGCCGACCTTACTTGCTCTCTTGATCTCATTAATATGAAAACCGAACCATCCGATCAAGCTTTCGCCCCTCTATGACAGGGATTGCATAATCGCTGATGCTCCCTTTATCTCCAAATACTACCACTTCACCGTGATTCCATATAAACTTTAGGCACCGATGCAAGTGGACGGATCGCACTCACCTCACGGATCCACGCCTTCCTATCAACAAAGTTGTAACATGTAGCAATATCCAATATTTGAAATTCCACAACGACTCGCAGTCCGATCCGCAGCGAGGTCCATCACGCCTTCGACTTCTACGGACTCCGCCGAAACCTTTGACTCGAGCATGACTTTCACGAATTTTCTTACGTCACTAATTTCAACAAAGTTGTCGCTACGGACAAATGTCGACTACCGAGCCTCCATCAATCAAAGATCGTTGAAACAATCTTGTCGCGACTGATGGTGATATTCAATGCAGCGTCAGGTTCGACGCCTCACGTAACTCGCCATCGTGAAAGGTGATTCGCGCCTCTAGTACCGTCCGACTAAAGCCGCCAAGTTCCCGTCATTGCATTCTCCGAACGATGCATCCTTCAACACCTCCATCAATGCAATCGTGCGAGGCGTAACGCATTAACAATGAAAGTAGAGAAATACGCGCTGAGGTTTTCTTTAATCGCTTCACGACTAATACTTTTAGCCGGCATCTTCCTCCAAAACTCCTCGACTTCACCACACGCTTCTTTGCGTGCCTCGCTGCCTCTATAGGTGTGTAATACCTCCGACCGTTATACCGCAATGGTGACTTCTATGACCCGCTTCCACTTTCTCTCGCGATCCATTCGACGCGGCCCTTCCCGCGCTCAATAATCGTGATCAACCTTTATGTTCAAGCTGCGTTCTTTCCAATTCAAATACCGCTTTTCGGCGATCGCGGCAGGGCGACGTAAAGCGTATGTTCGATTCTTCCTCACTTCGAATCGACGGATGGTTCCTCCAAGTTGTATTCTCATCTAGTGGTTATCATGCATATCAAGGCGCCGTGGTTCGCAAGGGATTATCATGCACGCCAGCGTGATCCTTCACCGATTACTCCTTCTTTGATCAACTCTTCGATTTTGTCCTCGAGGTAGCAACTTCCTGTCATGCCCCGGCTATCGAGTGATACGCACAACGCTTATTCTCATCATACCATCTGGGATAGGCTAGGAATCCTCCCCGAATCGTCGATCAAACTCGCACTCGCAATTTTCGTGATATCCGGGTACGGGTTCACCAATGGCGCGGTTTTGACGGTCTTCCTTCAAAATTCGTGGTTCGTCCGGGCGATTGGCGCCGGCGTTGTCGGGCTTGATCGGGCGTTGATGCGGCCGATAAACGGGTGCTCAGCGTTATATACGGGCCGCGCGGTAGCCGGGCGCGCAGATAGCGAGGTGTAAAGTTTTGGCCGCTGCGGTAGTACGGGTCCGTAGACGGGTTTTGCATGTTATGAATGCTTTGCTCATGCTTCAGATGAGCATGGAAGGAAAATGTCTCTTTCTTCCTCAAGCACTTCCGATCGCCCCCGATCGAATTGCCTTATCGTTGCTCGCACGCCGCTAGATTCGCGATCCTCGCCGCTTTAATACCCTCTTCTACGAAATCGCCCATTCTCGACAACCTCGCAAAATTTCGCCCGACGACGCTTTATCATCCTCTCATAATAGGTCAGATCCTTCAAAGATTGTACAAATAGCTGGTCATCTCACTTCCACCACGTGGTTGTACCTTTGTCGCTCGAACGCCACCTCACGGCGTACTTCGAAAAGTCTCCGTGAGATTTCTTTTCCAACTTCATTAGATGTAACTCGCCCACACCGTTTCGTGGTTGAATCCAACCGCCCACAAAGTTCGGGCCAATGATTCCAACTATGCCATTTACGCGATCCTCAAGCAGTGTACCACCTATCGCCTCGCTTAAGCTTCGAATGAACAACTTCACGATCACCGGGTTCTTCCTACCCCGATTAACTTGTCGCAATATGATCTCAGTGTGCACGAGGATTTCCTTCCCACAAATAAATCGAACTTCGCACCTTATATCCTAATCGCGCTCCACATCCGACGCATGCAAAGATCTTCATAATCTAGTCCTTCGTGACCTTTATCCGATCGCATGCCACGAATCGCTTTTCAGTCGCGAATCTCTGCCACGCTATCGCCCATTTTGGCTCTGACTTCCTTTCCATTTCTTCAGAATGATCCACTTCGCGGAAGCGGAACGGTAAAGGTCGGGTTTCGCTGTGTGTTAGCCGCCCGTGGTTTCACGGGCCGGTAGCTGGTATGCGCGGGCATTGGTTGGCTTCGTGATTGTGGCTGATTATGCGGTGAGTAGGCGGAGGCGAGGTACACGGGCGCAGGAGGATCATTTTGAAGCGCGAGGTCGATGATCGGGTCGGGCGAGGGCGATTGGCCAGAATCGCGCCTTGCGAGTTTTGGGATATGCGCGCGAGGTCGACCGGGGCGGTTCGCGAATAAAGGCCCTTTGCTCGCATGTGGGTATTCAAACCGATGGATAGGTTGGTCGATTCCGTAGCCTCTCCATCTCAACTCGCATATCGCTAATTGCAGCAAATTGAGCAATACATTCTTCCCGATCGTGATATTCCTCCTTCAAGTTTCGCTTACCGACAGAATAATTCCTAAACCGTCGGCCAGACGCCCGAGCCACCATATCGCCATTTCTTGCCTTGATCTCGCGAAGTGGATGTCCGACATTGTTGAGTCAAATACGAACCGACTTCTTCTGAAGATGATAAATCTTTCTAAACAAACGCAACAAAACAAGGTTAGCATAAAGCACATAATCGCGTGCATGTATCGATATATTGCACATAGCACATTCAAACGCTTCCTAACATGTATGTGGGGCCTTTGTGCCGCAGGTAGGCCTAAACGCCATATATGCGATAATGATGGATCGTCCGAGCCATCTAAAAATGCTTTTATCGGGACTAAAAATAATTAAATTGCAACAATGAAATGTTAAAACTAAAGATCTATTCCTAATGCTACATTACGCCGGGCGAACGTGGCGCGGTGTTACTAGGCCCCGCTTCCCGCATCTTTCAAATATCGCATGATGTTTTGAAGCTGGTCCCACCTCTCGTGGGAACGGTGTTGTTCCCTAACTGCATACTTTTACCCAATCGTCATGTCGATATCCTCAAACCCGCTTGCCTTCGGGCTTGGATCGCCGCAATCTTCCTCAACCACGCATGATTCAGCGCACTCTCCCGCTTGCTCGTATTTGACATCTATTTTCTCAACGCTGTTCCATTCTTCAAGGATTTGCTTCTTCTCGGGAAAGTGCAATTTGCCCCAAACGCGACTCTCAATCCTTCATGTCCGATCGAGCGATTACCGTTTGACCAAATCAAGTGAGTACACGCAACGAGCATATGGTCAAGTCCCTTAATCCGACGAGCTCGATGTAATAACGGCCCTGCTCCTTACATAGGCTTTGTTGATACGGATAGCAGCTGGTACCTCCATTGCACTTGTTGCTAGCGGACGCCGTAAATTCATACCAATCTCTAGTACCGACGTGAAACAAACCGCTTCATCCCGTCAGAAACTTACAATCCTATAATCATTGCTAAAACAAATGTCCACATATTCGATCACGATAAAAGTGTTCCATGGCCCACATCCGTAAGATGAGATTGCATCCTCAAGAAATTGGTTTCTTCGCTTGCATTTTCCTGTAGCTCAAATATCTCAATAGAATCACGGGAACCAAAGTAAGTCAAGGCGGCCATTAATGCCTTCAAAACCATCCGGTCACGTAACATATGCAAGATCGATCCGCCCATGTTCGGGGAAACACTAGAGTGCCTAATAGAGCAACTGAACGCGTATGTCGCCTAGTTTTCCATTGTCCCAAATCGCAAGAAAACTCCTTTCGAATGATCGATAGCTATCTTGGCGACTATATCTCTCGTGACAGATAATCTAGGGAAACCTAATTGTTCTCAAGCAACGGAGTTCCTTTGTGTTTTTAGGCCCATGTAATGCAAGAATCTCTTTCCGCATTGATTATGCGGATGATTTGCCCTCTGCTCGTAAGCTAGGCTCGTGAAGTAGTTGATCTCTCCAACGCGGGTGAGTTCAAGTCTCAAACTCAACACCGCTTTATCCGATCCTAATCGAATTAAGGCCCTAACTATATGTTGATCCGAGCGATGTCAAACAAAGCCGTGAGACAACCTAATTTGCTTCGATAATCATTTTATCACGCTGCCGAAATTCTCCCACCAAACCTTTAGCTTTGTTTAACACCGCTACCATTCTCGACTCTCCGGATTATCGAATATCGCTTCATCCTATACATAAATGTAAGTAAAATGCAAAATTTCCCAATGTTAGCATGTCACGCTGGGCTCCTGATTCGCCCATTAATATCACGTAGACATAATATGTCATTGGTCGCTGGGTCGCGAGAAACCCTTCGACAATCGGGCTGCCTCCTAATCAGGCGTCGATACCGCGACCGACCCACCTAAGGTAAATGCATGCACGACTTAGTACGGCGGTGGTATAGCTCTATCCTAAGTTGCTAAGATTTGGCTTTTCTAGACGCAGCGTTCCCGAGCGACAACTCGAGCGAGAAGGCTACGCGCCACCTGCTAGACCGCACTCCACGATATTACCAACTCTCCTAAATTTGGATTTTCAAGAAAGAATTTTGTCGATGCACCCAAAGCACTCGCATGTAGTGTGTGATTGTGTGAATTTTCCAGAGTGGAAGAAATATGAGCTAATGCCGCTTTAAGGAAAGCAAGAAAGAGTAGCAATCAAAAATAAATAAAACAAAATACAACACACAAAAATTAAATGCCAAAGTAATTGCCAAATAATTATCCTAGATCTGTGGTTAAGAACCTAAAATCCTCAGCCGAGTCGCTTATTTGCCGCGCTACCATTTTCGATCATGACTTTTATTTTCTAACTCCCGCTAAATAAAAGGTTAGAAAATAAATAACAAATGCTAAAGTGCAAAAAGGGTGCTAAAATGTAAAAGTGCAAGAGAGGTGCTTAAAAGTGCTAAAGGAGTCGCCACCTAATTAATCAGGTGAATTAGGACACCTAAATACTAACCGATTAAAGTCAAGATTAACTCCATTTAAAGGTCCGTGAAACTAAATAAGATTCGAGTAAGGATTCTTTATTATCCTAAAGGAAGCGGGTAAGGCACTAAAGGATCCGCTAACTCATGGTTGTCCGCTCAAACATAGGTTAATTTATTTGGCTATGGATGTATTTTTTTAGAAAAATTATTTTAGGTGAAAAAAGATGTAGCACATATCTAGAAGAAAGTATTTTTTGATAACTAAAGGGATTCTATAAGACTCACGAAATATTAATTATGCAAATCATAGTACATGAAATTGTTTTATTAAGTGATAAATTACATCCTATAGGTATATGTAAGATTAAGACTTTTATACCTAAGGTTAATTATGAAATCATTCTTTATCTGACAAAAGTAAAAAATGACAAATTATCCCTATAAGCATATAGAATTAGTTAGGAAATTGTCTTTGTAAAAAGTATATGAAACGTTGATGATATTAAGAAAAGTAACAAGTTGCTCCTATGTTGCTTATGAAGAAATTATAAGAAAGTCTATTTTTCTTTCTTTCTAGGTAAGGAGTTGTATTTTTTGACTACATGACTAAAGCATAACTGGGATTAATTAATTTATCTTGATTTAGATTTGTACGATTTAATCTAGAATTGACAAAGAGCTTAATTCATCTTTATACTACCCTTCCCACATATTCCAAAAGGCTAATAGAGTTAGTTATCCTATTAGTTACAAGTTTAATAAGTATGGCAATAATGAACAATCAAATGAATAAATGCGTAAATAAACAAAGGGGAGAATGAGACTGAAGTTGTTAGAATGTTTAGACGGATGGCGACGCCATCTATCTTATGATTGTTTGGAAGCCCCGCATGAAATGCGGTTGATGATATGGAGACCATTTCGAGTCTCATACCGAGATTCTTAATTATTCTCCGATGCATGCCATGAAAAATAGAGGAAAATGGTTAGAGTGTCTCAAATTGTAATGACCCAAATAGATAATAAACTTAGATAAGCATAGAGTTATGACGCAAAGGCTAAAACAATATTAGGAAAGAGTTATAGCAATTTAGAATCAACATGTGGCACCCACAAGATATTACCGTAGCATTAATACGCAGTTCGCTTTTAAGTGTAACATGTACTCTATAACCGAGGACATATACTCAAGATTATCAAGGCAAACCAATCAAATTTCAGACTTGTATAATTCACCCTTACGCTTAACGCTGTGTCGAACTAAACCTTAAATAGCCAAGAATACAAATCAAGCTTCATGGAAGTCTAAACAAGCTGAGACATATGTCATTCTAAGCAACAATTTATAAGTGCATTTAAAGATCCGTAAACATCATGACATAGCTTAATACATGATAATCCTCTAATATATTTTGACGACTTAACATTTGTTTTAAAAATATCCTAAACCAATCGATGTGTCTAAGTAATAATCTGGTTGAGATGAACCAGCTTAACTAGCACATGATTTGATCATATAGGCCACGTAATCGCAGATTAAATGGACAAACTTGAAAGGAATTGAGTTTACGTAAACGACAACAGAGCATTAGAGCACATTTATAGATAAAATGCAGCCACAAAAGTAATCCAAAACCAAAGAAAGAAAGTGGCTAGAAAACAAATACCCAAACAGAGGGTCAAAAATCATCCTGCATGGAGAGGTGATCCGTAATCGTGAGCTATAGTATCTAGCGCATACCCTAACAAAGGGGATAGAAAATCACTAAGCAAGGCTGAAAATCAGACCGACATATGCTAAACATTGGTCTAAAAATAGCCCAAACAAAGGGCCTAGAATAATCAAAATCAATTCCAACAATCCTACGGATTACCGCAACATTTCGTATTAATCACACACATAAAGGATGACCTGAGAACATCTCATATCATGAGAACTCCATAGAAGACTTCTCATGCATTTAACTCGCATCAAATGCCACCGAGACTACTTGATTAGCCTAAATCCATACGGATACGACATGATCAGACGTGATATTAAGCTAGCTCATTCAAAAGTACAAACCTTGTTGAATATAACATACCATGGCTATACGGTCGCTTATTCCGGGACCGAATCGAGTATGATGCACATATGCTTCACGAGGCAATTTTAAACACGATATACGCAATACCACGTAATATAAGTATAAGGCACTCGCTCATCATTTAGTATACACCGCTTTACAATGATTTTTATTTATCATTCCCACGAATGTAAACTTTAATTATACCTAAGATAATGAAACAAAGTATAATGAATATTATGATAGATTATTATACTTGTATAGTTAGCTTACAAGAAATACATTACCATTTTTAGAGAGGAGAACGCGGGATTTATTTTACCATTAAAGTGTTTGTTACTTTATCTTAGGATAACACGACATTGTAAATCGATATCCTCGATCTTAGTAACATTTTTGATCGAGGTCTGTCTTAGGTTATTAAAATATAGTAGTGATATTTTAGAAAACAGTAAAGGATTTGAATCTTTTGAATGCAAGCATATAAATATACAAACACATAGACACATAATTCTTTTGAAATTGGGTTGATATGATGCTGGCTTATAGTCTTTCTTATGATCTTTGGAAAATGAAAAGAGGTTTGAATCAATGCAGAACATAATTATACATACATGTAAACACATAATCCTTTTAAGTATCGTTGTTGTTATATGTTGGTTTGATTTTAAAATTCGGATTAGACTCAGAATCCCTTTTCTTTCCGCTAACTATTTGTTAGAGAAATATTTGTTTAGAGAAAATTACAAGAAACGACATATGTAATGAATTTCGCTTAACAGCTCTCATGATTAATATTGATTTTTCTTTGGATTTAACATGTCAATGCATTCCCGCTAACATCCCGTCGATACTAGCGTTCAAACCGAATATTCAAGTCAATGTTTACACAACCGCACAAGACACAACCAACAAACGGATCTACGACTTTATACAATCGCATGCATTCGATCATTCCTCGTAAAGTACTATAAGCATACGCTCATGCTCAAAACAGAGTCGACGCTACAAAACATCGGCTACCGCTAATGGACCTATCTAGACACAAATACCAATCCAAGTTGAGCAAGTTTGAACAAAATGTTACGCATAATTCATCACATAAGACACATAGTATCAATTAGACAATTGAATAAATGAAAGAAAAGGATTTGCATCTTTTGTAGACAATAACCGAGGCGCATTTACAAATGTTTTTCTAGAATCGTCTGGAAGTTCGCAAAGTGGAACCGCTTGTAAGAATCAATGACAATAAACCGAAGCCGTGGCGGATGCTAGGCTGATCAAGCAGGTAATCTCCGCGATTGATGATCGATCGATGATACGGTCTCCCGCTTTCTTCTCTCTTTTTGAATGACTTTGCATGTAACCATGGCTTCACTTATATAGCCTCCGCTCACTTCTAATATTGGCAAGCAATTAAAGGTCGATTTCGTGTTGATTTTAGCGCGACTTTCAGGTATGATTTTGTATCGATTCATCGACGACTTATGGTAAGGTTCTGATTTTGGTTATGGTAAGATGTCGCTGGTCAGGCTTGCATGGGTAAGGAAGGTAAGTGATCCGTTAAGGAAGGCGAGATTTTGCGCGTGGGCGAGGCGCGACGGATTTTTAGGGTTCTAGGTTTTCTTTTGTCCGTATTGTCGACGGGCGAGATAAGTGGTCAGCGGGTTCGGGCGAATGGGTTTATGAAATGGCTGGTCGGGAAATAGCGCTGGGTCATCGCGGTTTGGGCCAAAGCAGAGCTGGGTAGTTAAAGCGGTAGTTTAGTGAGTTAGTTTAGGAGTTAGTTTAGGTAAAATTAATTAGTGATAAATCAAATTAATAAATTGTGATTAAATTATCTAATTGTTATAAAATAAATGCTGTGTGTTATTTAATTAATGCTTAATGCTCGTAACGCGCGCTATTATTTAAAAATCTTGTTGTTGCATTATTGCGGTTAAATTAAAATTAAAATCGAGTCTAGATTAAATTACTTAAATGCTAAACGAGTATGATATTTAAGAATCGCTTAAAGCTTTATAAACGCTGCTATTAAATGCATATATCGATTAAAATTGATTTTTAAATTACAAATGATTATGGAATTCTCTTGCGTATCAATAAACGAGACTATGCTACTTGATACGACGACATTGCTAAATTATTTATTTTATTCCATTATTACGTACTTAAGAATTACGACAGAGATTGAAATCAACTAACGCGACGCGGACTCTAAGTGCTTGAAACTCTACGTAAGATGCGATGCCA
This sequence comes from Przewalskia tangutica, assembly GCA_029844215.1. Classification (NCBI taxonomy): domain Eukaryota; kingdom Viridiplantae; phylum Streptophyta; class Magnoliopsida; order Solanales; family Solanaceae; genus Przewalskia; species Przewalskia tangutica. The sequence goes on along the minus strand of CM056732.1, from coordinate 94,502,657 downwards.
TTATTAAATTATTTATTTATGCTCAGATTTAATGTTTTATTGTTGTATTTTATTATAAAAATCCTAAAAATTATTCTACTAAATTAGTGTAATTTTATAGTTAATGATCGACTGAGGGTCAAAATCGTGTCAACAGCGAGGCAAGAAATGACCAAGAACGCCACGAACTCGTCCCATACACCGGAAGCCGCATGCTCCCGACAACTCCCATGAATCAAACTACCAATCATAGATCACGCATTGATGCGAACTCAAGATAACCGACTCGGTATTCGAGGCCTTGATCACCCTCATGGTCCGTCAGAATCGTTTGATAAATTCTCGAGGATCATCCTCGTGCCTCACCCATAGAACTCGTGGGCAGCCAAAAGTCCCGTCTCACGCTATCGGATCTCGAGGAACCACTGCACACGAACCATTGCCTCATGTCTGCCTCATGCCTAGCCACTATCTCGCCAATAATCGCCATCTACTAGAGCCCATATCCTCTCGCTTCCAGCCGTAGCCGAGGCTCGTGTATCGTAGTCTCGTGAGCCGCCGCCGCTTCCGCACTTTGGGTTGACGACGCCGTGGAACTCGCCGCCTAAACATTATCTCGTAAGGATCGGGCTCGTGTTCGTAACCCTGTCCTACTAGTAGTTCCTCTCCGCCGCTCTTCTCGGGCCGCGGTTGCCTTGCGAGGCATAATCGATACATACAAAATTCACGCCGAGGAAATTCAACCTATAACACGCCTATTGCACGATCTAGAGTGAAAGAAATGGAAACCAATCCTAAATATCTCAGACTGACATAGATGTGGTGCACAACACACCGATAATCAAGACTCTACTAGATACAGACGTGACTCTTTCCGAGGATAACCTGCTCGATACCACTTTTGTCATGACCACTGATCCGTGGATCGTGCCTTACCCCGCACCTCGTGATACAACATCGAGAAAATCACAAAAACTCACAAACAAGAACCATATAAGATAAAATAGGCTAACCCAAAAATGGCTACCTTCCCGTAACATAGATAAAACAGAATCAACAGCTACATCCTTAATAACCCAATTTATAACCGACTACAGCCTATAAGAGTTTAACAATCATGACGACAGGCCCCGCCATACCCCGAATGCACACAAAAACCTACAACGCCGTGGAGAACTGCATCAAAAATCAAGTCAAGCCTCCGAGTAACGAGCTTCGACACCGAGCAAAGATCCTAAGAACGAGGATCCACCACCGCTACCCTTACCGCAGATTTAACGCAGCCTTCGAGGAAGCGGGTCAAGATACAATATGTACCAAGTATGTAAAACCGAAAATACTTGTAATAATATCATAAGTCAAAATAAGCCGAGTCATAGATTTAAAATCAATTTACTCAGACCGTGCCTTACTAATAATGAGAGTAATGTATAGATCTTATCGCATAAAAATAGAGGCTCATGATCAAAACAGGTACCTCGCCTGTAGTATCATTAAGCAATCCTACTCGACTATTTCACCCGCACGGGTCCTGTGGACCCGCATGAGGTCATCCGCCGCTACGGGACTATTTCACCCGCACGGATCCCGCGACCCGCATGAGTACCATCGCCAGACCGCACGGGACTATTTCACCCGCATGGATCCCGTGGACCCGCATGAGTACCATCGCCGCACTCGCACGGGACTATTTCACCCGCACGGATCCCGCGGTCCGGATCCGCATGAGTACAGCGCCGCGACTCGCATCACGGGTAGCAAATCCATGGCATAAGTAATAACCCGGTTTACCTGTAATAATATATAGATATAACATAGCTCATCCGCTATCATACATAACATAAGCACTACCGCCTATCATACATAACATAAGCACTACCGCCTATCATACATAACATAAGCACTACCTACTATCATACATAAATAAGCACCTACTTATCATACATAACATAAGCACTACCGGCTTATCATAACATAAGCAAGTTAAGAAATCCCCTAACTTCTTATTAACATTATTAATATATCCTCTCATTTTAGTATACCTAAGGCACCAACATGTCTTTTAATAGAAAATCCGGGAATTCAACCCAAGTACCATGTACTTCTAACCTTTTAAGAAATAACTCTTTTATACAAAAATTCCAAGATACTAATCACCATAGTATCAAGTTACGATTTCTTTTCAAGACAAGTCACATTTCCTTTTAGAAATATAATAGGCTTCTAAATCAAGTGACTTCATTTCCTTTTTAAAACCTTAGGCAATCAATGCCTAAAAATCAATTCACCTTCCATAGTTTCAAATTCTTTACCCGTACTTGTTTTACTTAGAGTAAACCTTTCTTTGTTAACCTTTCAAAAGCTAATATAACCAACTTCCCATAAAGTCATTATATTTGCGTTATTCCTTAGTCAAATACATTTTCCTAAATCCAAGGGACTTATACTTTTAAAATGACACAAGTATCACATACACTAAAACAAGTGAAAGATATCAAATTCAGACGCTCACCGCACTACCTAGGTACAAATACTCATGCTCAAGAGATAGGAAAGTTCCACATACCTCTTCGGTTAATCCACTTGCTAAGTCCGAAATACCGCACGTAATATGTCAACATATAATGACCATAATATGTTTATTAACCCCCAATTTCAATGTAGAAACTCCAAGTTCAAGTTACTAATTCTTAAGGAAATTGGGCAAAGACTTCCTTTGTTTCTACATACTTTGCCACCTTTTCAAGGTCGAATTCAATATCCAAACGCCACATTTAAGGCCCAACAATCCAACATTTTCAAAGGGGATTACACACCTAAACTTAAATGTGTAAAATTCTGCCCCACAAGGTAAAACAACTTACTTAACAAGTCTAAGGTAGTTTTTAGGCTACAACATGCTCACATAATCTTCTTAACCAATTCTTTCATATCCAAACCATATTTCTTACATGCAATGATTCTAAGAGCATTATTTACTACTACAAGTTTCTTCTTCTTCACATGCAACACCAATGACTAGCTACAAGAGAAGAAATGTTACCTTTAGAGCTTTAGCCAAAACTATTCCAACAATTTTGCTAGTCTCCTTTCCAAGAACACCACCACAATAACACCTACAAGCTAGCCACAAGCTTCCTTCTTGCCACACCTTTTCAGATTTTTCCTAAGCTTTGAATTCCTCTTGGAATTCTAGAGAGAAGTGGGAGCTTTTGCTTAGAGAGAGAGAGAGATTTGAAAGATGACCAAGTCTTGGTCAATATAAGGCATGCAACATTTCAGATGGGGGGGACACTTGTCACCCACCCATGACCTCTTTTAAAACAAAACAGTGCAGAAATTTCCACTAACTCTCGCAGAACCCGCCTCGGCGCCATGCTGCACCGGCCATGGCTGAAACTTCGCCGCTCAGACTTTCCTGCCGTGCCTCGCTTCCGTGGCCATACGCTGAAACTTCACGACTTTCAGATCTTACGCGCCGCACTTTCCCTGGCCGCGCCTACAATCACCCGCTTACGCCGCTCGCTATGAGCCACAAGCACTGAGGCCCCGATCACATCCAGACCCGAACTACGGGGTATAACACCTTTAATTTTTGTTTTTATTATTCTGTATTGCATTTTATTTTAATTGTAAATTATGTAAAAATGCTTAGAATAGGTAGAATAAAAGTCAATACATAATTAACCTAGGTTTGAACGGATAACCGCAAGTTAGCGGATCTTAAAGGATGCCTAATCCCTTCCCTTTAGGATAATAAATAACTCTTATCCAGAATCTCATTAATTTCACAGACCATTAAATGGAGATCATTTATAGCATTTTTATGCTATTTTATAAGTGTCCTAATTCACTATAATAATTAGGTGACGACTCCTTAAATACATTTAGGAATCAACCATACGTAGTACTCCCGTTTTGACTCCGGTTAAAATGGGGTGTTACAGATGGCGACTCCACTGGGAATAATCAGGTTCTTGACCATAGCAAACCTAGGTTTATTATTGCTTGATTTTATTTGCTTTTATTTGTTTTAAACGTCTTAAAATTGCTTGCTTTAATTTTGTATGCTTAACTGTTTAAATTGCTATTTGCTTCTACTGCTTTCCTTAAATTGGCATTCCGCTCATACTTCTTCCACTCTGGAAAATTCACATTGTCACACACAACACGCGGGTGTGCTTACGACCGCAAATTTCTTTCAAACACCCAAATTTAAGAGAGTTGGCGTTTACGGAGAATCCGGCCCAACCTGGTCGCGTAGCCTTCTCACTCGAGTAGTCCGCCTGAACTCAAGGCCTAGTAAGCCAAATCTTAGAAACTTAGATGAGCTATACCATCTTTTTATTAAGTCATGCATGATAAACCTTAGTGGGTTAATCTTGGTATTAACGCCACAATTAGAAATCCACTAAAACTTGTCGACGGTTTCGCAACCCAACGACCCATTAGCATACTATGTGTAGCGTGATGATGATAGACGGATCCAAGCCCGTCATGACACACCAAATTGGAAAAAGTGCACCGTCATTTGGTCGCCATTTCCAACAAAACATTGCGCTTTAACCATTGACCTATTTATCATAATCTCGCATATTTGGCGCTAGCCGACTCCGCATAAGAGAGGTTCAATGCATATTAGGCACGCGCTTGATTTGCATGCTTTTGTTTACTATTGTTGTCGCTAACAATTCTGTACATATTATTTAATGCAATAATTACCCTTTTAACCCCTGTACATATCATGCTTATAATTTCGGCCATTAGCATTTGCATTTTTGCACTTTTGTTGTCACATTGCAATCAGAACTTCTACTGCGTAAATCACACTTGAACAACACGATTTGGACTTTGTGAAGCATCAACTACCAGTCCGGTCGAACCAATCAGGGGAGTCTTTGACTGTATTGCCGCACCATTACATTTTACTATTTTTATGGCTTGCCTACTCTCACCCATTTATCATACTTTTGCAGGAAGACCGCGCTCGCAAATAGTCGAGGGCGGACAACAACAAAAAAGAGGAAGAAAAAGAAAAGAAAAAAAAATCATTCCATGAAATGAGTTGCGTTATGTTGACGGAAAGAAGTCAGCTTATACCAGATTCAACAAAGCATCGCTCTTGGTCTTATATTTTGTATTTTTATATATATTTGCAAGTCTAATTGATATGTCTAGTATTGATTACATAATTCTTTATCACGCATTTTACAACATAATTTCTCCGAACTACGCGTGTCTGATTCTCACCATACGGTGTGATACGTAGGCAACTCATCTAGGGTTCGACACCACCACAAAAAAAGGGACATATTTGGTTCACCCATTTCATTGCACGGACATTCATTATTGCATTTCAATCATTCTATCACATTCATTCATGCATTTCATTCATTCTATCACATCCATTCATCTTTTCATTACATTCTTTTTCTTTGCATATAGTGAACAATCATTTGTTTTGCACAACTTTTACTTTTGCATTTCTTTCATGAATAAATTCTTTTAAATCATACGTTTTATAACATATCTGAACGAACTACGCACACCTGATTCTCGTCAAAGATGAGATACGAAAATTTCTACTGTTCTGCACTATTTATTCAAAAAAATCAAAAAACATTAAAAAACAAAATACAAAAGAAGGCTCTTTTAAGTATCATTGTTTGATTTGGTTGATGCCAACACGCAGGAGCGCATGTGAAAGAACGAGTAATAATCAGTATGGGTGGACTTCGTGGTAAACCATAGATTCTTTTGGTACCTCTCACGCACACCTGTAATGACATTCTTTCATGCTTCTAAGATAAGAACGAAACCAACCTCATCGTTTCATGCGCATTGTGTGGTGAGTTTTAGAATCAGTTCAATTGCATTGCGATCTAGAACTTGGCCCGTGTATTTGTTGAGGCGAAATCCTGAGTAACACTTGGTGTGAGAAATGATCGTAGGCTTTCTTTGACCCGTTTGAGCCTTTTTCAGCCTACCAAATAACATTATCCGCTGTACACCCCTTTTGAGCCTAAAGCCTATTCTTTAACAACCGCATATTACACCTATACCCTTTCTGAGTGCGTACGCACTATCCCTCTCTTGGCCCGACCTCCTTGAGCGCTTTGGAAATGTGCTTGGTCGACAAATTCAAGGCTAAGTTTGCAAGGCAAAATTGTCAAAGTTTCAAAAGGGAAAAGAAAACACAAATGACGATTTCACAAAAGAAGAAATCAAAAGCCCCGACATTATAAACAAAAATGAATTCAGTACAGAAAAACTGGGAAAAAAAAAAAAAAAAAAAAGGAAAAAGAAAGCAGGTCTGCATTAAAGCACACAAACATCAAGCACGGACGTAGTCCAACGCTCGAGGAAGGATTAATCACTTTTTACCCAAATGATATCCATCCTTTCCCCCAAACCTACATTACAAGCCCGTGACAAGCCCTACATGATCTTATACTAAGGGTTCTCACATTAGTGGATACTTACATGACGGTCAAGCCTATGGTATCACAATTGCATGCATTGAACATCCTTTTGAGTGTGAGCGTACTTCTCTAAACGTCCCAAAATTCAAAATACCGAATATATACGAAGTCGACTTTCTTTTAGCGAGGCACTTGAAACGCGAGATTACGATAGTTTGAAACCTTGGTCAAGCAGTGTGTCGATACTTCAGTGTTCGAGGTACCATTTGAAACTATAGGAATTACCTGTAAGTCACTTGATTAGATCGAAGTTAATAACTAATTCCTAAGCACAATACTAATTGTTGGTATCAATCAAGTCGAACGTGATGTTGTCTTTCCACTTTTAAAAAAATGCATATAAAATAATCATTTTCGCCACTTAACTACGCTCGATACGATTCTCACGGGATACGTAGTGTACCGCATCGCTTCGGGTCCACATTGTTTGAAAATACATAAAAATCCTTATTCTTTCGTGATCATGAACTACGCTCGACTGATTCCTCGACGGATACGTAGGCAGCCACATTGGCTTCGGTCCACATTGTTTGAAAACCCCATAAAAATCCTTATTATTTGCATCACGAACTACGCTCGACCGATTCTCAATGGATACGTGGCGCCTAAATCGGTTTCGGTCACACCATTAGAAATCTTCTCATTGGCTCGTGTGCGACGGAATGCGTTTGATTATTCTGAAAAGAGATATGAGCAATTTCCGCCAGAGTTAAGTCTTGCCCATGCGCCCCGCATAATGAAAACTGGGACAATTTTGTGAGATGCACCATGAAGAGATTGTAATAAGGATTCCAAAAGTAATCATCAATCGCAACATTCAGCAAGCATTCGCAGCATCCAGCAAGTCCGCACAAAGACTGCATCAGCACTCGCAACTTTCAGATCTTCATATCAGCAAAAGCGGGAGGACAACAATAAGCCCATGCAGATTACAAACGCACAACGTCTATGCAATGACGTTATCTCAACCCGGGCGAGTCACAAAGGTGTACGCCCATAAATGACATCATTTCATCGCAAGTTTCCATGCAACGGCTTCATCTATGTTTCGTTTATAAACGACGAGCATCTCAGATCGCGCCTACGCAACGATTTACATCTCATGTAAGCCTATGCAACGATTTCATCCATGTCTCGCCCATACAAGACGGTGACGCCATACAAGGCGCTATTTGCATTTCGCCTATACAAGCATTTACAACGCCATACAAGACGTCATTTGCATTTCGTCCATACAGCATTTACAACGCCATACAAGGCGCCATTTGTATCTCGCTCATACAAGCATAACGCCATACAAGGTGTCATTTGCATCTCGCCCATACAAGACGACAACGCCATACAAGGCGCTATTTGCATCTCGCCCATACAGCACGACAACGCCATACAAGGCGCGCCATCTCGCATTTCATCCATACAAGCATTTATAACGCCATACAAAGCCATTATCCGCATTTCGCCCATATAAGACGCATAACGCCATACAAGACGCTATTTGCATTTCCATACAAGGTATCATTTGCATCTCGCCCATACAAGACGATAACGCCATACAAGACGCTATTTGCATTTCATCCATACAAGCATTTACAACGCCATACAAGGCGCTATTTGCATTTCGCCCATACAAGACGATAACGCCTACACAAGGCGCTATTTGCATTTCGTCAGAGCAAGACGACAACGCCATACAAGGCGCCATCCGTGATTTCGCTCCATACATTTACAACGCCATACAAGGCGCCATCTGCATTTCGTCTGCATAGCACGACAACGCCATACAAGGCGCCATCTCGCATTTCGCCCCTAGCAGACGACAACGCCATACAAGGCGCTATTTGCATCTCGCCCATACATTTACAACGCCCATACAAGGCGCCATTTGCATCTCGCCCATACAGCATTTACAACGCCATACAAGGCGCCATCTGATTTCGCCCATACAAGACGATAACGCCCATACAAGGCGCTATTTGCATTTCGGCCCATACAAGACGACAACGCCATACAAGGCGCTATTTGCATCTCGCCTATATTAAGCATTTACAACGCCATACAAGGCGCCATTTGCATTTCGCCCATACAAGACGACAACGCCCATACAAGGCGCCATTTGCATCTCGCCCATACAAGCATTTACAACGCCATACAAGGCGCCATTTGCATTTCGCCCATACAAGCCGATAACGCCATACAAGACGCCATCCGCATTTCGCCCATACAACACGACAACGCCATACAAGGCGCTATTTGCATTTCGCCCATACAAGCATTTACAACGCCATACAAGGCGCCATCTCGCATCTCGCCCATACAAGATGATAACGCCATACAAGGCGCCATTTGCATTTTGTCCATACAAGACGACAACACCCATACAAGGCGCTATTTTCATCTCGCCCATACAGCATTTACAACGCCTATACAAGGCGCCATTTTCATTTCGCCCATACAAGATTTATTAACGCCATACAAGGCGCTATTTGCATTTCGCCATACAGCATTTACAACGCCATACAAGGCGCCATTTGCATTTCGCCCATACAAGACGATAACGCCATACAAGGCGCCATTTGCATTTCGCCCATACAAGCATTTACAACGCCATACAAGGCGCCATTTGCATTTCGTCCATACAAGACGATAACGCCACACAAGGCGCCATCTGCGATCTCGCCTATACAAGCATTTAACGATCATCACATCACTTCATCAACATCTACAAACACCATGTCTTTTCCAAAGACCATATCACTGCAACCCAAGATCAATCATACTTCGACATCGATAAATTTTGAGTTTCATGGTCGCCGCTTTTATTTTCTAGCATCAGAAGAACCCAAAGGTCTCATAATTCGACATCGATAACTTTTAAATCCGTGATCGCCTTTGTCTTTTATCTTGGCATCACAACGACTCAAAGATCGCTTTGCCCATTCTTTTCGATCCTTGTTTTAATTCTGACGATGGGAACAAAATTGGCTACAAGTCAACGTCTTTGTCCGAACACTCTTTCATCGTCTTCGGTCAAAGAGGGGCAACTATTGACACCCAATTTTGACCCATCTTTTAGTCATTTCTTGCAATTTTAGGCATCTTAGGACACCACATTTTATCACCATTTTTGACATTTTTGTATATTTTTTTTACCTAACATTCTATGTTGTTTTATTTTTTGTAAATTGACATCATGTTTTTACTTTAATTAGGTATTAAACATTTTTAAATATTATGTTATTATTGTTGCGCGATCATTTTGTTTTACTAATTTTGCATCTCTTTAAATAATTAACTGACATTCCGTCTTTACTTTTAATCAGACATTAAATATTTGCTAAATATTGTATTTTATTATTATTGCATCGGCATTTGCATTTTAATAATTTTGTATTTTTAAATAATTAATCCATTTTGCATTTTTGCCAAACCAGTCCATGTCCAAGGCACAATCTGGATCAGTCCAATCCGCCAAAAAACCGAAGCCCAAACTGAGGCCCAATACACCTTTCATCTTTTCCCTCCAATACCCAATATGTCACGACCCGTTCCCGGGCCCGCGACTGGTGCCTTACCCCGGGCACCCTAGTGATACAACATCAGAGAAAATCAGCGGAAATAAAATCAAAGACATGAAACAATAGATTAACATAAGAACAAAGCAACCAAAACTGCTACTTTCTCAGATATAAATTAAAAACTTGAATAGCTTAAATCCTTTTTACAAACCTTGCCCACAACAAAGATTACAAACCTCTAAGAGTTTTTATACCACTAAGACGGACAGGCCCCGCCATACCCCGAATGTACAAAAGTATATGACTCGGAACCGTACTAAAAGACAAAGCCTCCGAGAAATGGAGCTTTCCCGAATCAACAGTGATCCAAGAGCGCTGATCGCAGTTACGACTCAACTCGCGCAGATGAACGCACTCGGGCGAGGTCGCATAACAGTACCAAGTATGTGAAATCAAAATATCAGAAATGAAATCATAATACATATAAAGCAGAGACATGTATGATAACCAAACTACGATCCACAATATATAAGCGATATGTCAAGTCGAGACTCACGCCTCAAAGTCATCACCCAAATATAACTACGGTCTCACGCCCACAACATCAATCATGCCCGTGGAATACCTTCCTCACCGCAAAGATATGATATAATAACACCAAGGAGTACACACGAACACCGTGTCCCACTCAGGTCATAAAACCGCACGGCAAGTACGGCGCATAGCTACCGATCCAACTGCATCAAGAATCGATCGGCAAGTACGAAGCCAACTACCAAAGCCGTACTCAACAATACTAAATAACTATATCACGAAGTCGACACGCGTGCGATAGCCTCTACCAGATCCACTGCGCCACGAATGACGGGGGCAAGTAACTAGGCTAACCACCGCATCACAACCGTAAGTCACGAAACTTCGCCCAAACATCGACCGCTGTTCGACACGTGGCAAGTGCGATAGCCTCTACCAGATCCAACTGCGCCACGTAGCTGACGGGGCAAGTAACTAGGCTAACCACCAGATCACAACCGTAAGTCACGTGACTTCGCCACAAAACTGAACGGGGCAAGTACGAAGGTTAACTACCAGATACCAAAGCCGAATCATTAAAATCTCATGGAGAGCTAGTCCATGGAATAACAATAATGGTCACATGCCCCCGGAATCCCTCATCGGTGTAGACATGCCCATGTGACAACAACAATGGAAGCATACCCGTGGAATCATCCGTCACTGCCGGTACGTCCAAGTAAGTTCACAACAAGTCAGTCGGCCCTCCATCGAGAGACGCGGTGGTATAGAAATACAATATTTGCACAACAAAAGCTATCACAACTAGCATAGGCAAGTTCAACATACTTTTAGACTTTCATCAACATGTAAATTGATTCACCATTTATAAAAATTCAAGTACTCCCATTTTGTGCCAACAATCCGGGTTTTAACCCTAAAATACTACGTACTTTAATTCTTTCAAAAAGATCTCTTTTTACGTAAAAACAACTCGATACTCGTAGAACCAAACACGTTCATGTTTAAATCAAGTACTTTATACTTTTTAAACCAAGTGGCTTACACTTTTTAAAACAACGTCAAGTATACTTTTAAAACCTAAGTAACTAACTCTTTTAAGATCAAGGTACTCTTACCCTTTTAAAACCAAGCCACTTATATTTTTCTATCAAGAAAAGTTCGATAATTGAAAACAAGTTACTTATACTTTTAAACTCAAGTTACTTCTCCTTTCCCAAAATCAGGTTACCATTCTTAATTCAATAATAAAACCATTCTTTTGTTTTCATAAAGCCGTTATAACTAACTTCCCATAAAGCTATGATAACACTTTATGTTTTAAATAAACCAAATTCATTTTACACACGTACGTCTACCGTACTATATATATTTCACAAATATCATGCTCAAGAGTATAGGAAGAATCACATACCTCTTCGGCTAAATCCACTTGCCAAGTCGGATATGTCGCGCGCAGAGTGTCAACCTATAATAGTCAAAACATGCCTGTCAACTTCTAGTTTTACGTAGGATTCTTCTAAGTACGATTCTTATTCTACGGAAAATTGGGCAGCACTTCCCCCGTTTCTACTCAATCCTCCACCTTTTTCAAGGCCCGATGATAGTAACCAACATGCCATAAATAAGGCGTAATAATTCCGAAATTTAAAGAAGGGGATCACACGCCCAAACGGAACGCGATTAACAATCTCTCCTTAACAACAACAATAATTAAAGAAGGGGATAACACGCCCAAACGGAACGCGATTAACAATCTCTCATTCATAACAACAATAATTAAAGAAGGGGATAACACGCCCAAACGGAACGCGATTAACAATCTCTCCTTCATAACAACAATAATTAAAGAAGGGGATCACACGCCCAAACGGAACGCGATTTAACAATCTTCCCCTTAACAACAAAGTAAATACGGTCCAAAGTAAATACGGTCCAAAGTAAATACAGTCCTTAAGTTGGGGTCCTTGGCCAACTTTTACAATTTTACTTATCCAATTACTTCATTAGTCCTTTCAACTTATATTCCAATCTTTATATAAGTTATAGTTTCTTTGTTGTTAACTTCTTAGTAAGTAATGGATACATTTTTACCATTTTAATGGCTAACATGTCAATTCTCCTTTTAACATCTTAACAAAGTCCAAATCTTTCCTTATATCTCATACTTCATAAATATACTTTCAATATATGTATAATATCCAATATACATAATAATCAACTTCACAAAGAGGTTAAGGTTCATTACCTCAATTTAGCCCAAAAATATTCAAGAACTTAAAGTCGATCCTATGCAAGTTTTAGCTCCAAATCTTTGTGTTTCAAACCACCACAAGTCACCCTTAGAAGTTCCAAACCACCACAAGTCACCCTTAGAAGTTTCTAACCAACTTCTATTCAAGAATTAACTCCAAAAAGTGAAGAACACTAAAGTTCCAAATCTGCCCACTCTCAGTTTTGTGAGGTTTTTTTTTTAGGCTAGGGGTGTGAAATCTTGTCTAACTCTAGGTTAATAATCTTCCTAATACATTAAGGAAGAACACTTATAAGTTTAAGAATTGTTGGACAACATTTGCTCAAGAAAGGGGGGGGGGGGGACGAGAGCAACTAGGGAGGAGAGGAAAATATTTTCAAGTCTTGAAATGTTCTAAGTGTGGAAGATTTCATCAACTAGAGGTGTTTATATAGGACAACCAAGGGTTAGGATTGAAACATGTGTATGGTATAGATTGTTTGTGTAGGTTCCTTTCTCCACTTGTCTCACAAAAGCCATGCAAGACTTTGACCATTTGACTAGCCCACTACTATGAAAAAAACGTCCCAAGTGCCATGCAAAACCATGCAAGACTTTTGGCCACTTGTCTTGCCCACTAACTTGAAAAAAAACGTCCAACATGGCTCTTGGGGTGACACATGTCTCCCTCCTATTGGTCCAAAATATTTAATCACTCGGAAAAATCCCATAATTGGATAAAATATCGAAAACGTAAAATTTTCTTCACAAGGTTCGGAAATATTTTCCGTCGAGAAATCACATCTTTCATTCTTACCCTAATTAGGGTTTATACATTCGTACGTACGTCCTTACATACATACTCCGGAACTACGGGGTATAACACAATACCCAAAACCCAATACCCAAAACCCTAAACCTAAATCCCACACTATAAATAAAACCTTACCCCCTCATTTTAAAACGGACCCTATTTTCTACCCTAGCCGCCTACCCTTCCCCTTACTAAACTGCCAACCGTCTAACCTATTACCCCTCCATTAAACCCCCAGCCCTCACTTTCTCCAAAAGCCCTTCAGCAACCCTACTTCACCCTCTCAGTCGCCGCCTGCCCTCATCATCCACCCTACTTCTACCCTCAGCCGCACCCCTCTCCTGAACTCAGCCCTTTTCCTTTAACCCTAAAATCCCTCTCAGCCGCCCTCACCCCTCTTTCTCCTTAACTCAGCCCTTTCCCCTTAACCTTCCCGTCGCCGCCAGTCACCACCAGCGAACCACCACCACTCGCCCAGCACCGGCGAAACCACCATCCCGTCCACCCTCTACACCCCTCATTCCCTAATCCTAGCTCTCTCTCTCACTCATCTTCTCCCACAACACCCCCTGACTTGTCCATTAACACCGCACGCCATTCCCGTCGACCCCTCTCCTCTTCAGTTGACCACCACTGCAATACCCACTGCACACCATTCCCGTTGACCCCTCTCCTCTTCAGTCGACCACCACTGCAATAATCCCGTCACCCATTAACGCCGCCACCCTCACAGCATGGTTTGGTTCTATTTTTAGATTTATTGGCATATTTTTATTTTGACTGATTTCCATTATTTTTTTTGAATTTCGCCGGAGTTTGAAGAACTCTGGCGACCTATATCATGTTTCGTTTTTGGATCTGCATGCATCGCTGATCGCTTGGATCGCTGGATCGTTTCGATTTTCGAATTTTTACGTGACCTTGCCGGATTTGTTATCGCTTTCCGATGGTTTTCGCGACCCATCGTTATTCCATTTCGGGATCATTTTCGTTGCTATGTTGTCAGTATCCACCGCCTCACGGATATTTTGTTCATCGATTTTAGCCATTTTCGCTTGACCGATCCGCTGGCCATTCGACCATCGATTTTGCTACGTTACATCGATCTGTCGCCATTTGACTACTGATTTTGCTATGTTGCTACTGACTTTTGGACTAATTTTCGGCCATTTTGTTATTGATTTCGGCTATTTTATCGGACTGGTTTCGACAAGCTTGCTTTTATTTTATTAAACTGAAGGAACAGATTTCTGCATTTGAATATTTGGTATTTTACTGATTTTTGAACATGATACTACATTTGGTATTTTACTAATTTTTGAACATGATACTACACTCTGGCCAATGAAAAAGTTATCTGTCGATTTTTTAGGCCTCCACGGTTACAAAGACGGAAAATAAAATAAATGAAGCTTTCTGGGCAATGATGATTTCTTCCACTTACACCGGATAACCAACATGCGCTGGCAAGACGAATTCTCGCAGTCGCACTTGTTTAGGCTGTCCTACTTTATATTTTTTTACATATCTGAGCCCTCCGTGTTTAAAACTATTACTGTTTTGGCGCGGATCCGAAGGTTTTATTTATTTTATTATTTTTAGCAATATTGGCTGATGAAGGAATCTCCGTCTGATTTCCAAGGCCTCCCTTGTACAAAAGACGGATTTATTTTTGGCTTTATTTATTAATTACTGCTATCACTTTAAAATTGTTTATTTTATTACTAATATTTTTACTAAGTGTTTATGCAGGTACCCGGAGATCATCTTGTGCTGAAGGCCTAAAAAAGGCTACGGATGTCCCGGAGTTTTATCTTATGTCACCTTTAATTTTTGTTTTTATTATTCTGTATTGCATTTTATTTTAATTGTAAATTATGTAAAAATGCTTAGAATAGGTAGAATAAAAGCCAATACATAATTAACCTAAGTTTGAACGGATAACCGCAAGTTAGCGGATCTTAAAGGATGCCTAATCCCTTCCCTTTAGGATAATAAAGAACCCTTATCCAGAATCTCATTAATTTCACAGAACATTAAATGGAGATCATTTATAGCATTTTTATGCTATTTAATAAGTGTCCTAATTCACTATAATAATTAGGTGACGACTCCTTAAATACATTTAGGAATCAATCATACGTAGTACTCCCGTTTCGATTCCGGTTAAAATGGGGTGTTACAATGACTCCACTGCCCCTGATAGTAGTAGTAGTCCATGTGTCCTGATTTTTTTTTGAACACACGAACTTTACCTGCAAAATAAGAAAAACAAAAAAAATGATAAAAAGATGCTCGCAGAATTAGAAATAAGAATAGATAAATCGATATTGAAAGTACGTCAGTCCCCGACAACGGCGCCAAAAACTTGTTAGCGATTTATCCACACGCTTAACGCAAGTGCACGTATCGTGACAAGTAATATAGTCTGGGTAAGACCGAATATCGTCCTCAGAGACTGGTTTTCAAGTACCGGTTATCTATTCTATGGTGTCTATTTGGTCAACGTAAATTGGGTTGAGTTTTTAGATTAATAATCAAAACTAATGCAGGAAATAAACTAATTATGAAAATACTTTGATTTAAATTAGTTATGATGGAAATAGGGCTTTCGATTTTCTCAACTATCCGTTCGCTTTAATATTTTATGCAATAATAAAGGTTCTTCTTCTATATTGAGATAGCAGGTTAACTAAGCCGTTTTATATTCCGGTTAGGATATATAAATACTCAATCCCGATGCAGAACCCTTCTATCTTTCGATGATAGAATTTACCACAAAGGAGGATTAAGAACAATAACCTATTAAACTACACAAGTATCAGGGTACTTTCGTCCACGATGTTAGCCTATGTTTATTCAACTATAGCATATTCACAATCTCCCCTTTCGAATCTCGATTAGAAATCATATATGTGATGATAATTAGTGATCAATTAATTACCAAGCAATCAAAACAATTATTGAATAAATCTCAACTATATAAAGAAGAAACCAAAACCATGCATTAAATCATAAAAACGAGGTTCAAGTGATTCGAATGGAAAGCCCTAATTAAAGTGTAGCTCCTAGCTATAGACATGCTTAAGAACTAATACAAACCAACATAAACTGAATTAAAACAAAGAAAAGAAGAAAAGGAAATAATACTGAAAAGCCTCCAAAGTTGGTTTGTCTCCTTGAATGGTGTTATGGAATATTTACAAGATGGTGGAATAATGGATTGTAGAATAAGGTATAAGGAGGTATCAAGGATGCTTCATTAATGAGCAGGGTTTTAGGGATTATATAGGTTTTATAGGTAGGAAAATTTATCCCTTTTGGACTCTGAAAACGTGTCAAATTCGGCCCAGAACTCAAAAATCCCGCGTCGGCGCCGTGGCCCTGCAGACTGGCGCCACGACGCTAAAAATCAGAGAAAATCAGACTTCGCAGAACATTGGGCGCCGCGACGCTGCTGGCAGGCGCCATGGCGCCGGAGGCGTTAATTGGACAATTTTCTGATTCTTCGTCCTTTTTTCGTCCGGACTTCATCTGATCTCTTCTATACTTCCCGAGACTTCTTAGACTTTATTTATTGGCCCTTTTAGTGTGCAATTCCATCTCAATTATGCTCATTTCCTCTCCTTTTCGCCATTTCTCCATTTTTGACCGATGTGACACAAAAGAAAGAAAAACACACCTAATATTATACTAAACATAAACGAAATGAATAAAATACTAACTAAAAATGACTCAAAAAGTGTATATAAAATACACCTAACACATGCTTTCGTACGGATATGCCAACTTTCATCCTTTTTGCTTCGGGAGCCTCCTTTTCTGTCCACTTTTAGTTTTTTTTGTCATTTTGCCATTTGGAACGACTGTGACTCAAAAGAAAGAAAAATGACCCTAACACGACATTTATTTAAACGAAAATGGGAAAAATACTAACTAAAAATGACTCAAAAAATGTATACAAAATATGCCTAACATACTCTCTCGTCTTATTCCAGTTTGAGCAGTAATCGTGGTATAATTGTTGGTAATGACAATTCTATTCCAATTAAGGGTTATGGTAATAAAATTTTATTCCCTTCTCATCCACCACTTGTCTTGAAAAATACCCTTCATGCCCAAAAACTAATTAAAAATTTGGTGTCTGTCTGTAAATTAACCACTGATAATTGAGTTTCTATTGATTTTGATCTGTTTGGGTTTTCTGTGAAGTATTTCAAGACGGGGAGTCATCTCATGAGGTGTGACAGTAGGGGGATCTTTATCCAATCACACCAACTCTCAACATCCTGCGTCAAATCACCGTGGTTTTTGGGTTATCCGTCTACCCCTTGTGTATTTTTGGGTTATCCGTCAAATCACCGTGGTTATAAATGCTTCGATTTTTCATCTAAACGAATCATCATTAGTCGTCATGTTATCTTTAATGAGTCCCAATTTCCTTATTCTAAAGTAGAAAAACCCGTGTTAGTTCTTATGATTTTTTGAATGATGTTATCTCCCCCTATGTTCTCCGTCATTTTTCAGATGTTTCACAAAATACATCGACAACGCCGCGGCCCTTAGGGAAGGTGCCAAGGCGCCTGCCTTCCAGTGAACAGTCCAATCTGCCTCTTTCGTCAGCGTCGTGGCGCCAAAATTTAAGAGAGCACTGTTCATCAGGCGCTGCGGCCCTAGACCTCGGCGTCGCGACGCCTTCGACGACAATTTTTTAAAATTCTCAAAATTCCTAGAATTCACTCAATCCAGCCCAGAGTCATGATCCAATCACTCGCAGTCAACGGGTTATTTTTAAACCAAAAAGACATTTTAATTTGAATTCTAATGTTCTTAAATCACCCTTACCCCGCAATCTTGTGTCTATCTTAAATGACCCTAATTGGAAAATTGACATGACCAAAGAATATAATGCTCTTATTGATAATAAGACATGGGAGTTGGTACCCCGTTCATCTGATGTTAATATTATTTGGTCTATGTGAATTTTTCTTACAAGAAAATTTTGGATGGTTCATTTGCGAGGCATAAGACTCGTCTTGTAGGTGATGGTAAGACTCAGCAGGCTGGTGTGGATTGTGGTGAAACATTTAGCCCAGTGGTCAAGCCGGCTACCATTCGCACTGTGCTCAGCTTAGCTCTTTCAAAGTCATGGCCCATTCATCAGCTAGATGTGAAGAATGTTTTCCTACATGGTGATCTCAAGGAAACAGTGTATATGTATCAGCCTTTGGATTTTAGGGATACTAGATATCCTCATCATGTTTGTTTGTTAAAGAAGTCCTTGTATGGGCTTAAGCAGTCTGCACAAGCTTGGTATAAGAGGTTTGTTGATTATGTTTCGACTATGGATTTTTCTCACAGGTCTGATAATTCATTATTCATATATCGTCATGGTTCTTCGATGGCTTATATACTATTATGTGTGGATGATATTATCTTGACTGCCCCTTCTAATGCTTTGCGAAAGTATATCATGACAATGCTCAGTTCTGAGTTTGTTATGAAGGACTTGGGTCCATTGAGTTATTTCTTGGGAGTTGTAGTTACTCGTCATATAGGTGGATTGTTCTTAGCACAGATGAAGTATGCATCAGAGATCATTGAGAGGGTTGGGATGTCATCCTATAAGTCCACTTCTACTCCAGTTGATACTAAACCCAAGTTAGGTGCTGCAGTTGACTCTTCCTATGAGGATCCGACCCGCTATCGTAGTCTTGCAGATGTCTTTCAGTATCTTACGTTCACGCGACCTGATATTACATATGCCGTACAACAGGTGTGTTTGTTTATGCATGATCCCAGAGTTGAACATATGAATGCACTCAAACACATTCTTAGGTACATTCAGGGAACACTTGAGTATGACTTGCATTTGTATCCTTCGTCGACGTCTACACTTATCTCTTATACAGATGTTGATTGGGGTGGTTGTCCTGACACCGCATTTCGCCACGCCCGTTATTGCATGTTTTTAGGTAATAACTTGGTCTCATGGTCTATCAAGCGTCAAGTCACGCTTTCACGTTCAAGTGCAGATGTCGAGTATCGAGGGGTAGCCAATGTGGTTTCCGAGTCATGTTGGTTATGAAATCTACTTTTAGAGCTTCATTGTCCAATTGAGAAAGCTACCTTAGTGTATTGTGACAATATAAGTGTCATCCTTCGTAATCGATTCGATCAGCATTTAAACACATGTAGAGATGGATATTCACTTTGTTCGAGAAGGTAGCTAAGAGCGACGCAGCGTCACATGCTCCTTCTAGATATCAAATTGTAGACATATTTACAAATGGTCTTCCCTCTATCCTTTTTGAAAATTTTAGAGATGCCTCACAGACGAAGATCATCCGCTATGATCATGGTGTGTTAAATGAAACCCAAGCGCTGCCAGTCTCATAAGCACTGACCACGACCATCGCTTCAGTGAACGAATGCATTGTATATATTTGGTATATATTATATTAGTCTTGTACCTTAATTAGGATTGTAATATTATCATAAGTGTATAGTTAGTCTCTATATAGAATAAGATTTAAATATAAAGTAGGAATGAAATTATTTTATTGTAACTTATATATATGTCATTCATCAATAAGAATAATCAAGAGATTAATTCTTTGGTTATATTGTTGTTGTTGAAAGTTCTTCTACACTATTAGGTAATTTTAAGAGTGACTATCAATAATTATTTGTAATAAGTGAAACTTGTTACTTGAAAAGCAAAATGTTTTATTTCAAGATTAAGTTATGCCAATAAAGTAAAAAAAAAATTGTTACGTTGTTACTGAATATAGTTAATTCTATTTAGCAAATAATTATGATAAATCTATATTTATAATTAAGCAAATTAAGGTATAAAAATCTGCTTTTACTGTTTTCCTACTTCCCCACTTCAGAAAACGAGTATTGTTTCACTCTCCCAATCCTTCCGAGTTCCGACTCCCATACTAACTAATCAAATGGGCTGAGATGTATATATTTTGTAGTACTGTTCATAATGCAATATAGGCAACAAATTGATTTATCTCTCTCTCATGCATCTTCCAAAAATACTAGTGAATTTGAAATCAGGTCAACTCCTTAATTTTAATGTGAACTACTGAGACATCCAATTTCTTACCTCACTTGTTCACTCTTGCAATTAAACTTTTTTTAAGGAGACTTACAATTAGACTTTGTAAACTTATTGTCCGACTTTGTAGATTACGTAATTACCAAGTATTTAATTTCATCAGTTATTCCATCCTTGCTTTGACTAAGCTTTTTGTGAGTCGATGATCTATAGGAGCATTTACTCTAATGCACGAAAGTAGAGATATGTCTGTTGCATCCAACCTCCCTATACACTACTTGTGAGATCACGATGTGTATATTATTGTAATTTCATCAAATGCAGTTAGGCCCCTTCTGGTTGTACTATAATAAGTTGTAAAAAGTTCACAAGGAACTTCGTGATAGAATAGGAAAATATTATTAGTCATAATTATGTATATTTTATATATGATAAATGCATATTTTAGTCATTACTTACCGTAATTATAGCCTATAATTATGATGGTATTTTAGTATATTTACTACCACTTTGAAATGAAATAATCAAGGAAACTATTTCTTACATGATATGAGATTCTAGGAGTTGACAATGTGGTATTTGAATCTTGTTGGCTACAGAACCTTTTCTTTTAGAGCTCCACTGTCCGATTCCGAAGACGACATTAATTTATTGTTATAATGTTAGTACAATTTATCTCTCAAGACATCCGGCTCAATCAACACACTAACACATATAGAACTGGATATTCACTTTGTGTTGCTCGTGGACAAGTATGTATCTTACATGTCCCATCACGCTATCAAATTGCCGATATTTCTACAAAATCCTCCGTTGATTTTATTTGAAGACTTTCAGAATAGTCTCAGCATACGTACACGTCCCGCTTCGACTGCAAGGTGTGATAGAATAGAAAAATATATTAGTCATAATTAGATATATTTTATATATGGTAGATGTATATTTTAATCATTATTTGCCGTAATTATAGGCTAAAATTATACTTGTATTTTAATATATTTACTTTCACTTTGAAATGAAATAATCCAGGAAAATATTTCTCTCACTTCGACATCACGTTGGCCAGTGAATAAATTAGCGGAGATCACGCCAACACACCGTAGGGCACCTTATGATGTACCAATCCCTTGTATCTCAATAAGACCATGGCACTCGAGCCTATCACGGGAAACATGTTGTAGCAAAAAACTGAAATGTACTTACTCCTATATAGTCAATATCATGAAAGAGTTTACAGTACCAACAACTACATTATACGGAAACAGCAGACATACTACTACAGAATGGCAATGGAAGCGGAGCACAAAAAAAAGTGCGGCCAGAACTAGCAGACTCCGCTGGTCTTCTTCCCTGCAATTCTCTTCCATTGCTTGATTATGTCTTTCTGAGTCTCTACAATATCTGTATGAAACTGATGAATCCCATCAGCCTTGTCATTATGCACTTCCTCTGCAGTGACACGAGCAGCTTTGGTGGGCAAACGAGGAGGCTGTGTGTCCAACTCTGTCAGAATTTTCTCAATGTCGGATACAAGTCTCTCTGCTAGGCTGTGGCTGAAATCCTCTCGAATGACAACCCGCAGAACAGCAATGTGTTCAGCATCCGGTGGCATTGTGTATGCTGGGACAATCCATCCGAATCTTCTGAGGTGCTCAGACACATCAAATACCGTATATTTGCTGCTGTCCCTGAAAGAAAATGCTACAACAGGAACACCCACATCCTTAGAGACAATATCGAATCGCCCCATTTTTGTGATTCCATCTGTTAGTACTTTTGCATTTGCCACGCAATTCTCCATGATGCCCTTATAACCCTTCCAGACCAGAAACATAAGTGTAAATCATTTGTATCGTGCTTAAGCAATGAGATTAATGGCAGGTTTACTTTGCACAAAATGATTTAACAACCTCAGAAGGAACATTTCCATTGACAAACATCATTTAAAGAAACAGAGTTGTATTCAATATAATCACGGTGATTACCTCAAAGCCAAGTCTTATTAACTGATAGTACTGCGCAATTATTTGATAAGAACCTGAAATTGGGAGACAGCATTAACGCTAACATCAACACGAGACCTCGAGTAGGAAATAACAACTGCATCTGAATGACAAATCATTACTTATTCTCTCACATTGCATATGAAGAGCATTTGATATTACCTTTAGAGAAGTTGAGAGTGAAAGTAGGCTGATCAGATCCAAGGTAATTTATATGAAAGACGAGCTCATCAGGCAAATCTTCCTTGCTCCGCCATATCACCCAACCGACACCAGCATATACAAGGCCATACTTGTGACCACTGACATTTATACTTTTTACCAGAGGCAAGCGGAAATCCCATTCAAGATCTGGCCACAGGAAAGGAGCAATAAATCCTCCACTGGCAGCATCAACATGGATTGGCGTATCCCATCCAGTTTCCTTGTTCTTTTTTGTAAGGAGCTCGTTAAGGAGCTTCACATCCTCAAATTCCCCAGTCAAAGTGGAACCAAGAATTGCAGCAATACATATTGTATTTTCATCCA
The DNA here is from genome assembly GCA_029844215.1 of Przewalskia tangutica. Lineage (NCBI taxonomy): Eukaryota > Viridiplantae > Streptophyta > Magnoliopsida > Solanales > Solanaceae > Przewalskia > Przewalskia tangutica. The sequence continues at coordinate 94,479,497 of CM056732.1, read as the reverse complement.
CCATCTCTACTGCTTTGGCAGGGTCCATTACATAGTATCCTTCTTTTAGTTTCACCTCCTTCAATTCAACCTCAAAGTACCTTGCAAATTTTTCCCAACATACCTGTACCCCATAATTCAGACAGAAAAGTTTCAGCAGAATCGGAAACAATATATAATAGAGGAACTTTAGTAATCAAGCAATTCTACAAGACTAACGGGGTTTCAGTACTTAAGCTTGTCCCGAACGGGTAATCAAAGGACCAGTATTGCCAACTGACACAAAATAATTGTTTAAAAAGCGACCTTCTATCTGATCAGAGTTTAGTCACTTCAACTAAGTAACAAGATTGCAATTTGACAACAATAGCACCATATGGTTCAAGACTAGCATTACAAGTCAATATTGAATATCTTAATGCAAGAAACAAGAAAGCAGGTTTCAAATTTAAGTTCACGGTCCAAGAAAGATTGTTACATACGTGATATGCCCAAAATACATCTAGAATTATAATGAGGAAATCCATTGGGGGTTGCAGAAATACACAAGTCATCCTAAAAGCACAAGCAAGGAAAGACTAGAGAACGAAACTGCAAGGCAAGAAAAAACTAAAACTAAATGTTTTTGGGTCGAAAGTAAAGAATTTAAGGACTATACAAAGGAAGTTGACTGAAAGTCTGAATACCTGCACATTAGCTCCAGTAACTATATTAGGCTTATCGAAAGGTTTGCCTTCTGCTTTTCTTCTCGCTTGCCATTTGCGTTTGAAAGCAAGACCAGCAAGCATGATTGCCTCTGATGAACCGACTGTACCAACCCCTACTGCGGTCTCATTGTCACCAACTGGGGCATGGAAAAGATGTGCTAACATGTTAACGCACCTATTCTGCAACAAAAAATCAAATCACAGTATCACACTGAATATCAACAATATTTACCAAAAACAAATCACTATCTTCTATCATCATATTTATATGATACTATTTTGCAACTCCCAAATGTTTAATTCAGTTCCAACAACTTTAAACCAAAATCATCAAAATACACTTTTATGTGGCATCAAACTAATTTTTTAACAATTACCTCAATATTTTTCCAGTTACATTAACAAAAGGATTTATGTTATATGTGCGGATAGTTTATGGATCTTGAATTTTAACCTGCAATACCTGTTGAAAACAAGACAGGAATTCTCTGCAATTACACTAAGTTAGTTTTTGTTGGAATTTCGTTTAAATAAAATTAATAATGAGTATTTAAATGAAAAGGTGTCAATTAAATGAAGTGTTCTATTCTTTCATAATTTCGTTACCACTACATCTATCTAAGTCCTGTTGGGTTTTGATATTGGTGAATGGGAAATGATGGGATGAAAATTAAAGGGAAAATGCTCTTTTGTCCCACATCGAAAAAAGAGAAGGAAAGAGAGGTGTATATATTACATTACACCTTCTCTAGTTGATATTTAATTAAAAAACAAATTCAAACGGATCGACCCGCGACCGACCCGACCCGTCCGGCTCTCCCTCACTTTTTCGAATTTTCCTCCAAATATCAGGTGACTATTCTGAATGGTTGCAAACATTCAGAATCAGTACCTCCAACCCTATAAATTCTTGATTATTCCAAGAATTATTTATTCCTTTTTAATTGATTCATTTTCATTCTGAATCAAAGTCTTCAAGTCGAAAATACTTTTGTCTTCATTCTGTGTGATATAACTTTGTAGTTGGTGGTTATTTCAGGAATTTGAGTACTACTATTCTGGTAAGATAATCGTTCTATCCTGGGAGGCGATATTCCGTTAACCTCGAGTACTGTGAGGGGAATAATTTCCTTAAGGACACACTTTGAACTAAGTGGGCTCGATTACATTCTGAAATTATTTTCCAAAAACATATTCTGTTTTCGTTTATTATTTCATTAATGTTATCTGTTTCACTAAGTGATTAACAGATTGTGTTGAAACATTATTTAGCCAAATACAGATTATTATACCAACAATCTTAAGGAAATTATATTTATTGTATTTTAATCTGTATCCTGGTTTGGAGATTAAAACCTGTGTGGTTTTCTACTCCGTATGAGATTTCATATTCTAACCTGAAGACATAAAAACTTCGTTGGAATATTAAAAGTCCAGGAAAAAGTGTTTTCCAAAAGGAAAAAAAAAAGTGTTTTTTCAGAAAGAAAAAAAAGTGTTTTTTTTTGTATGTTGTTTGGAGACTAAAATCTTCGGATTTTCTACTCGATTGAGATTAAAGTTTTCATAACTTTCTACTCATTTGGATACTTGATTTGAAGATATAAAAACTTCATAAAGTATACAACATACAATCTACTGCACTTGGTTTCTATCAATTTTGATTCAGTTTGAAGAAATAAAATATTCACCGTTGTGTATTATATTTGTTGCTATCAAAATTGATTCGGTTTGAAGAAATAAAATCTTCACCGTTGTTTATGATATATGTTGCAACGATTTGAAGAACATAAAAACTTCATCGTTCTGTTTAAGGAGATTAAAACTTGTGTAATTTTCTACTCCATATGAATATTAGTATTCTGACTCGAAGATATAAAAACTTCGTTGGAATACTAAAGTTTCATAATTATACAACGATTTGAAGAACATAAAAACTTCAGCGTTCTGTTTAAGGAGATTAAAACTTGTGTAGTTTTCTACTCCATATGAATATTAGTATTCTGACTCGAAGATATAAAAACTTCGTTGGAATACTAAAGTTTCATAATTATACTACGATTTGAAGAAATAAAATCTCCATCGTTTAAGTTTATAATTCGACTGCGATTTGAAGAAATAAAATCTTCATCGTTGAAGTCTGTGAATTAATTGCTATTTTGGTTTTATTAATTAAAACAGTTTGTCGATTTGACAGTGACAAACAATGACAATTGAAACTGGAACTACCTCTGCAAATCTTTGCGTCGTGATTTACTCTACAACGTCTGCATCACCGCGGTGAGAAACTGCGAAGTTCACGGTGCGACTTTAAAGGATGGCGGCAAAGAATGTTCTTTTGGCTTACCACCTTGGTTTGCAAAAGTTCACCAGGTGAGACCTCACGTACTGCCGCCAACATGCACGACAACCAGGTTCATAGTTCCGAGGCTTGGGAGCAGGCTGATTTTTTGTGCAAAGGCTACATTTTAAGTGCCTTAGAAGATGACTTGTACAATGTCTATAGTGCGAGAGAAACTTCCAAAGAACTATGGAGTGCACTTGAAAAGAAGTACAAGGCAGAAGATCTTACTTGAAGAAATTTGTGGTTGCCAAATTCCTGAACTACAAAATGGTTGATGGAAAAACCGTTGGAACCCGAGTTCAAGAGCTTCAACTTATCTTCCATGACCTTATTCTTTGAAGGTATGGTAGTGAATGAAGCATTCAGTGGCTGCGATGATTGAGAAATTGTCGTCTTCGTGAAAAGATTTCAACAATTATCTTAAGCCTGAAAAGAAAGGAAATGAAGTTGGAGGATCTTGTGATTCGCCTCAAGATCGAGAAGATAACAAAACCGTTGAAAAGAGGTATCGTAAGAGTTCACTAATTGAAGGGGCCAACATCGTTGAAGATCTTTGCTCAGAAAATGAACAAGAAAAGAAAGAGGCCTTAGGAAGAGAAGGTTTCTAACAAGAAAAGTTCAAGGGCAACCGCTTTAATTGTAGGAAAGGCCACAAAGCCCAGTTGTCGTCTCAGAAAAGGACAAGTGAAAAGACAAGCCAATATGGTGGAAATGAATGATGATCTGAATGATGCGTATGCAATCTTTGTCAGTGCAATTTAATTGGAAACCCGAAGAAGTGGTGGGTGGATTACGGTGCCACTCGACATGTTTCTTATTTGAAGAAGCATTTGCAACCTATGCTCCATTGGACCCAAGAGGTCATGTTTATGGGAAATCTTTGCAATGCCCGAGTTGAAGGATATGGGAAGATACTTTTGAAGATGACTTACGCAAGGTCGACTCAACAATGTTCGCACGTTCAACAATTGGAAGAATTTAGTTTCAAGGACTACTCGTCAAAAACGGGTTTAAGTGCGTGTTGGTTAGTGAGAAAATTGTAATAAGTAAGAATGATATGTTCATAGGAAAGGGCTACCTCACCGAGGGCCTTTTCAAACTCAATGTAATGGTTGTTGACAGTATTAATAAAAATTCAGTTTCGTCTTACTTATTGGAGTCAAATGATTTATGGCATGTTCGTTTAGGACATGTCAATTATAAAACCTTGCGAAAATTGATCAATTTAGAAGTATTGCCTAAATTCGAGTGTAACAAATCAAAATGTGAAATTTGTGTTGAATCTAAGTTTGTTAAACATCCATATAAGTCTATTGATAGGAATTCAAATCCTTTAGATTTAATTCACACAGATATATGTGATATGAAGTCAATACCATCCCGTGGTGGGAAAAAATATTTTATAACTTTCATTGACTATTGCACTCGATACTGTTACGTGTATTTGCTTAATAGTAAGGATGAAACAATTAATACATTTAAGCAATACAAGAACGAAGTGGAAAATCAATTGAATAAAAAGATCAAAATGATTAGAAGTGATAGGGGTGAAGAGTACGAATCTCCTTTTGCAGAGACATGTTTGGAATATGAAATTATTCATCAAACTACTGCTCCTTACACACCACAATCAAATGGAATTGCGAAAAAAAAAACCGAACATTAAAGAAAATGATGAATGCCTTACTAATTAGTTCCGGTTTACCGCAAGCTATTCTTACAGCTAATCGAATACTCAACAGAGTACCCCACAACAAAACACAATCTATTCCATATGATATATGGAAAGGAAGAAAACCCAACTTGAAATATTTCAAAGTGTGGGGGTGTTTAGCGAAGGTCCAAGTTCCTTTGCCCAAAATGGTAAAAATCGGACCAAAAACGGTGGATTGTGTTTTTATTGGCTATGCTACAAACAGCAAAGCTTGTCGGTTTTTGGTTCACAAATCGGACAATCCCGAAATTCATGTTAATACGATAATTGAATCAGATAATGCTGAATTCTTTGAAAACATTTATCCGTATAAAACTGAATGTGAGTCGTCAAGTGAAAGATCTAAACGACCGCGGGAAGAACCAAAGGAAAGTATTCCAAGCAAAGAGGATCCAAGGCGTAGCAAACGTCAAAAGACATCTACTTCGCTGGACGATTTTGTAACATTCTTGCTTGAAAATGAGCCTCAAACATTTAAAGCAGCAATGTCATATTCTGATTCAACATTTTGGAAAGAAGCAGTCAATAGTGAGATTGAATCAATTTTAAATAACCATACATGGGAATTAGTTGATAATAAACCTTTAGGATCAAAATGGATCTTTAAAAGGAAAATGAAAGCTGATGGCACTATTGACAAATATAAGGCAAGACTTGTGGTAAAAGGTTATAGACAAAAAGAAGGTCTTGATTACTTTGACACATACTCGCCGGTAACAAGAATAACATCTATTCGGGTGTTAGTGACACTGGCGGCCGTATATGGTCTTGAAATCCATCAAATGAATGTCAAGACAACTTTCTTAAATGGAGAATTGGAGGAAGAAATTTACATGGAACAACCTGAGGGTTTTGTGGTTCCTGGTAAAGAAAGGAAAGTGTGCAGACTTGTTAAGTCACTTTATGGACTTAAACAAGCACCCAAACAATGACATGCGAAATTTGACCAAACAATGTTGGCAAATGGATTTAAGATTAATGAGTGTGACAAATGTGTTTACATTAAAAATACTCCAAATCATGAAGTCATTGTTTGTTTGTATGTTGATGACATGTTGATAATGAGTAAAGATATTGTCGATATAAATGCTACGAAGCGTATGCTCGCTAGCAAATTTGATATGAAAGACTTAGGGGTTGCAGATTTGATATTAGGAATTAGGATCCATAAAACTCCACAAGGTCTAGCATTATCACAGTCACATTATATTGAAAAAGTACTTGACAAGTTCAAGTATTTAAATTTCAATGTTGCAAAGACTCCAATTGATGTAAGTTTTGCACTTCAAAAGAATGAAGACAAAAGTAACTCACAATTGGACTTTGCACGAGTTTTGGGATGTTTGATGTATATTATGAATTGTACACGACCAGATATAGCATGTGCTATAAGCAAGCTGAGTCGATTCACGAGTAATCCCAATCAAACTCATTGGATGGCAATGAAACGAGTCTTGGGATATTTACAACACACCCAAAACTATGTTTTGCATTATAATAAATATCCCGCAGTACTTGAGGGATATAGTGATGCAAATTGGATCACCGGATCGTTTGAAGTTAAATCCACGAGTGGATATGTTTTCACCATTGGCGGAGGAGCAGTGTCTTGAAAATCATCAAAATAGACATGTATCGCCCGCTCTACAGTGGTATCAGAATTTATAGCTTTAGACAAGGCCGGTGAAGAAGCTGAATGGCTCCGGAATTTCTTAGAAGATATTCCATTCTGGCCCAAACCTTTGGCTCCTATATGTATACATTGTGACAGTCAAGCAGCAATAGGTAGGGCAGAGAGCGTAATGTATAACGGAAAATCTCGTCACATACGACGGAGACACAATACCGTTAGACAACTCCTCTCTAGTGGCGTTATCACAATTGATTATGTAAAGTCAAGAGATAACGTGGCGGATCCGCTTACAAAAGGCTTATCTAGAGAGGGAGTTAGTAGATCATCAATGAGAATGGGGTTAAGGCCAAGAACAAGTCATCATGGCGGTAACTCTACCTAGCAGACGGGAGATCCCAAGAGCTAGGTTCAAGGAGATCAAACAAAGTTGTGACTGACGGTTCAACATTGTCAAATAACTCAACCCATTCTCGGATGAAGACAATGTTCAGAAATAAGGATAAGACTTTATGGCTTGTTAATGAGTTAATAAAGCATTAAGGTTTTTTAATGGTTATCTAAATCTGGCGATGTATGACCAGATAATGTGGCTATAGGACCACATGTTTAGAAATCACGTATGTGAGTGTTAAGTGTAAGCCGCTTTAAAGGGAAATGACAGTAAAGGCCCATTCTCTATGCACTCATGAGACCAGGCGGTGTTCATGGTCAAACGAACACAACCGTGAGAACCATAAACGGTTGAGGGTTGATTGTGTGTCTTATGTTGTCTAGGTATACAACAAAGTTCGACGGTTCAAAGATATCAAATCTACCGATTGATCGAGTATATCCGATATAAGTTCACTACGGAAAGTTCAAAGGAAAACCTACTTATCCAGATGCAGTCAATTCTCGCTTGTATATCACACTCGTCCGTACATTCTTTTATCTTATAACCATTCCCCATTCATGTGGGGGATTGTTGGGTTTTGATATTGGTGAATGGGAAATGATGGGATGAAAATTAAAGGGAAAATGCTCTTTTGTCCCACATCGAAAAAAGAGAAGGAAAGAGAGGTGTATATATTACATTACACCTTCTCTAGCTGATATTTAATTAAAAAACAAATTCAAACGGATCGACCCGCGACCGACCCGACCCGTCCGGCTCTCCCTCACTTTTTCGAATTTCCCTCCAAATATCAGGTGACTATTCTGAATGGTTGCAAACATTCGTAATCGCATTCCAACCCTATAAATTCTTGATTATTCCAAGAATTATTTATTCATTTTTAATTGATTCATTTTCATTCTGAATCAAAGTCTTCAAGTCGAAAATACTTTTGTCTTCATTCTGTGTGATATACTGCCGTTGAGTGGTTCGCTGCTACCGGAATTTGGAGTACTACTATTCTGGTAAGATAATCGTTCTATCCTGAGAGGCGATATTCCGTTAACCTCGAGTACTGTGAGGGGAATAATTTCCTTAAGGACATACTTTGAACTAAGTGAGTTCGATTACATTCTGAAATTATTTTTCAAAAACATATTCTGTTTTCGTTTATTATTTCATTAATGTTATCTGTTTCACTAAGTGATTAACATATTGTGTTGAAACATTATTTAGCCAAATACAGATTATTATACCAACAAGTCCAACTTCTTATAATCTTAAGATTACTTTAGAGAGTAAACTTTCTCCATTCTCCACCATTGACCATTCTTCTTTCTCTTCCTTGTCCTAAAAGATCTAAGTTCGCGGTGTAGAAATTCAAAGGCTTGTGAAGAGTGCAATATGAAGAGTGCAGAAAGAAAAGGAATAAAGTAGTAGTACTGACTTGAAGTTCAGTGGTAACAGGGTATTCATCCATGTCAACGTAGTTCTTATTAATGGATGACATGATAAGCTTGTCACACTCGGGCTCCATCCACGTGCTAACAAAGGACGCTAGATTCAATCTTGGATTACCGTCCAACATAAGCTCGTCGTTCACAATCTGATAAGCTGCTTCCTTAGGCATGGACTTGTCAGGGATTTTGAACTTAGGTAAAGATTCTTGCACATATCTTGATGCAAATGTACAGTGCAAACTCTCTCCTGACTCGGTTATCGAAGTCGTTGTTACCACCATATTTTTTTCTTTTCTACAATATCTTGAAGATGAACCAGGAAATCATGGGGAATAAATAACAGTGATGTAAATATGGGGGTGACACGTACTGCACCGTTGCGGTTCCTCCACCTGTTCGACATAAGTGACACGCTTGTGTTTCCTTTTTGTTTTTTCTCTAAAAATTACATTGTGTTAATTCATCTACTTTCGTTTGTTGAAATTAATTTTTAAAATTTAAATTCAAAAACCTTTATAAAAAATATATTTAAGATATTAATCTAATTTTTTTTTAAATTAATAAGTCTTAAAATTTAAAAAGAGAGTAAATTTTAGTGTACGAGCGGGACAAAAAGAGAATGTGTCATTTTTGCTTCCATAGATTCAAACTTCATGAATTTTGAATCTATAATTTAAGATATATTTTTTTACTAAATAAATATGAGAAAAGTTGCAACTTATAGTACTTTTCATGTAATTTTCAAATATATAAATTTTAATGCTAAATTGTTGAGTAAACTAATTTAATTTAGCTTTAACGTTTAGTCAATTTAACTCTCAAAAGCGAAAAATATATATAAATTGGAACGAAGATAGTACTTTAGAAACTTTATACTTTTATCTTTGTGATTTAACATCTAATAACATTGTACTACCTCTGTCCAAAAAAAATTGTCCTACTTTCATTATTAATTTATCCCAAAAAGATTGACACATTTCTATATTTAGAAACAAACACTTTTTAAGATTATTTACAGTCACATAAATATCTAAGACTTATTTAAACCTCATATTTCTAAAGTATTTTTTTATTTTTTAAATTTCGTGTCCAAATCAAAATATGATAATCTTTTTTGGACGAATGGAGTAGTTATATTTTTATCACGAAATATTTTTTTAAAATGAATTAGAAGTTATTCATAATTAATTTGCAAGTGACGTGATTGCATATAGTAATATTGTTTATGTTTTTCCAATTATTCCCTTGAGAACCAGTTGAGCTGCTGATGCGGACTAATATTGTTTATGTTGTCGATATGCATACAGGATTATCACTAATGAACTCATTCCTTACCGACGACTGTTAACAATTGCAATACGGAAATTTATATTTCTATATATTCATTTCTGATTTACTTTCTTTTACTCAAAATGGAGGAGGGAGACTTTTTTATTCCGTTTTTTATCTTCCTATGCTACTGGGAGGCAAAGCGTCCACCGTGAAATAATCGAACTGAGCACAAGCTAATCAAAATCATTATTAGAAAAAAAATCAAGAGAGAAATTATTAGTGAATACTAATAGAATATTTACTATATTTTTTATAATAATAGTGTTGTATAATTATAATAATTATATGACCCCTTTTGTATTGGAATTTCATATTATACACACTATATATATTATATTAATAAGAAAGGCCCACAAGGGACATTAATACAATTCTACATGGTATTAAGAGTCAATAATCATTTCCGACCTAAAACCTAAAATTTGGCCGCCATTCCCTTTCTTTTTCCGGCACCAAACTCCCCGTATACCACCGGTATACATCTGATATACGCTGATATACAATTGCCCGGTCCTTATACTCTACAAACAGCTCTGTATACACCCGATAGACATATGTATACGGTTGATATACCTCTTTAGCCACTATATAATGCCCGTATACGGCCTTCCTAAGCCGATATACACCTAGTTTACACCCGAAACTGCACGTATACACCATACATACGCCGCTATACACCTCGTATAAGGTCTCACATGCACCTCGTATACGTCCCGAACGTGTCATAATTTTTTTTCTCACCCAACCTCCGATAGTCCGTATGGCAGCACCAAACAGCCACTGCCCTGGCTGGACACGACCTGAGCTCTCAGCAGGAGCCTAGCAGCCAGAGACAACTCTCCAACAGCTGGGTCCATCTCTTGCCGTGGCCTAGTCGCTGGAAACCAACCAACCTAATTTCAAGCACTTCATCAGCGACCCAATTGTTGGTCCCCAACCAGGCCGCCCTGCACAGCCGACGGGACACCTAAATCAAGCCCAAATACCTGGAGCCCATCAGGTACTGACCATCCCCACTCTATTTTGGGTCAGGCTTTCGGCACTTTGGCTCTTCGGCAGCTCGATAATGTGTGGTATATGGATACGGATGTCACGTCTCACCTCATCAATAATTCTGGTAATCTTCCTCAACTGCAGAATTTAAATACTCCACAATCTATTATGGTCGAAAATGATCATCACATTCCAATTAAAGGGTTTAACCACACATTAACTCCACCACCGCATCTTCATTTTCTCCTAAATAACGGCTTATATGCTCATAACATTATCAAAAATCTAATCTCTGTTAGAAAAATTTTCATCGATAATTTTGTCTCAATTAATGTTGACCCGTTTGAATTTTTTGTAATGGACCTCCGTACCGGGAAACTCCTTACGAGATGCAATAGTGAGGGGGATCTATATCCTTTTATATCCACGTTCGCTGCTAGTGTCACTCCTCTCACCGTTTTAACAATCATATCTCCTTTAACGTGGCATAATAGGCTTGGTCATCCGGGTTCTCACATTTTTCATTCTCTTAGAAACTAAAATTTAATCCAATGTAACAAAGGAAATCTCTCTCATAGTTGCTCCTTTTGTCATTTAGGTAAACACGTTAAACTACCATTTACAGCCTCTATGAGTACTACTTTCTCTCCCTTTGATATTATTCACGCATATTTATGGACTTCTCCCGTAACTAGCAACTTAGGCCACCATTATTTGATATTTTTGGATGATTTCTCCCACTTTCTTTGGGTCTATCCACTCAAACTCAAATCTCAAGTGTTCTATAAATTTGTTGAGTTTCGTACACTAGTAAAAAAGTAATTTGAAAAAGACATAAACTCATTTCAATGTGATAATGGTCGTTAGTTCAATAATTCTCTATTTCATAAATTTTGTGTGGCTAATGGCATGATCTTTCATTTCTCGTGCCCTCATACCTCCTCTCAAAATGAAAAAGCTGAAAGAATTCTCCGAACCATTATTAATATGATTCATACTCTCATTTTTCATGCATCTCCCCTCTACTTTTTTGGTATATGCACTAAAAACGGTAGAACACATTCTCAACATTTTATCTACCCGTGCGATTCAAAATAGGACACCCACCGATTTTTTCTACCGTCGGACCCCTACCTATAACTAGGGATGACAACGGATAGGATCTGGACCGGATCCTACTAGATTCAGATCCAGATTCGTTTTTCATATCTGTATCCACATTCAGATTCAGATCCACCGGGTCCATAAAAATCATAATCCAAATCCAGATCCATCGGATCCACAGATCGGATCTGGATCTACATCATAGAAAAACAAAATTACAAGGGCCTAACTTCTTATAGATAGAGATGTCAATGGATCCTATACCCGATCCGGATCCGGTGGATCCAGATCCGTTTGATAGGATATGGATATTCAAAGTTTGGACCCGATGGATCCGGATCGGACCCGGATCCGTTTATGATGGATCAGATCTAGATCTGGATCTTGTCTTTGAGATCCGTATCCGGTCCAGATCCGACCCGTGAATCCGTTTTTATTAAATTAATTATACATTTATTATTTATACATCATGACACCAAATCCTTTGTAATCTTAATTTTATTTTATATTGAAAGCGTCAAGGCCATTATTTTTTTAATTGAGACACGTTTTGCGTGTTATTCTTTAATCATTATATTAATCATTTATGTGGTACTTATGTAGTAGCTTAGGTATTGAGAGGATTGTTTCTCACTACAGCAATAGCCAATAGGCATAACAATTGTCAATAATGTCATTTAATCCTAATTTACTGATGCATTCCCCCGTGATTTCGTTAAATTAAATTGACTCTTTTTCTAAAAAAAATTGGATTGATTAGAAGGTATAACTTAATAATCAGTCACTTTGATTTGGATCCAGATCCGATCCGTGGATCCGGTGGATCCGATGGATCTGAATTTAGATATGATTTTATGGACCCTATGGATCTGGATCTGGATACATGAACGGATTTGGAACTGGATCTAGTAGGATCCGGTCCAGATCCTACCCGTTGCCATTCCTACTTATAGAGTTTATCACATGGAAACTGATTAGATTCCACTACTTGAACTTTGAATGTGATGAAGTTTTTTAATATCGTTAGTACTAGATAACCTGTATGATACACATGTTATTTTATTGTTGTTTTTGTTGTAGTGCTAGTTAACCAACAATAAAAAATTATTTAACTTATTTTGCAGGTTATTTACTTCATTTATCATACATGGTAGTTGCCTATAATTTAAATGACCTGATGGTAAAAAGCCTTTTACACTGTTATTAGTATATAAAATTTGAACTCATTTGTTATAGCGCTTGGACCAAATTTGCCTTTTAATCAAGATTGATGACTTGTCCATCATTAAAATTAGACTTCAGAATGAATGTGAACTTAGGCTATAATCATTTGGTCACTAAATATAATACTTAATATTGTATACTTATTTTGATTAGATTCGGAGGAGGATAAAGGGTTGCAGGAAGAGTATTACTCTAAATTAATATAATTATCGGACTGGTCTTATTAATGTATAAATGTATAATGTATTTAATAAAAACAGATTCACGGGTCGAATCTGGACCGGATACGGATCTCAAAGACAAGATCCATATTCAGATTCGATCCGGATCCGTCGGATTTAAATTTTGAAGATCCATATCCTATAAAATGGATCTAGATCCACCGGATCTGAACCGGGTCCAGAATCCGTTACCATCTCTACCTATACACATCTTAAAATTTTTGGTTGTATGTGTTACCCTAATCTGACATCCACGACCTCCCACAAATTGGCACCTAGATCTACTATGTGCTCCTTTCTATGCTTTCCATCGAACCATAAGGGGCCAATGATATGAACTATCCACCGATAAAATCATAATCTCAAGTCACGTCACTTTTGTCGAGTATGTTTTCCTGTTTAACAATATTAAAAAATTCCGAGTCAATGATTACAAATTTCTTGATGATTCAGACACATCACCGCTTATCCACCAAGCTCTTCGACATGCTATCACTATTCGCAACAAATATGTCACGACCACGACGACCGGGCCGCGATCGTACTCCTACCGGTACCCGTCGTATACATCAGAGAATAGCAGCGGAACATACATAACACATAACTTATAATAAGGTAAGCATCACTGGCCAGCCGATAAGACTGCCTTCCATAAAACATACTTAACCAAAAGTATAGAAGTACAACTTGTTCTTATAGCCCAAAACATATATGTGACCACGCACTTAAAGATAATAATCGTGATGACAGGGCCCCGCCATACCCCTGAGTGTACAAAATACCTATAACATCGGGGAATATCCGTACTAATAAACAAGCTTCCGGAGGAATGGAGATTCTGACACCGGAACAGTGATCCTAAGAACGAGGATCCACACCGCTACCCTTACCGCGCAGATAACGCAGCCCCGGCGAAGGGGTCGAGACACAATATGTACCAAGTATGTAAAGCTGGATACATCCCACCAATACACGCATCTGAGGTCATGATACATCTTATTCGACCCCGGATGAATAGAATAACGAGCACTGTGTGCCTCCCCCAGAATCTGCTGACGAAGTCCTATCACATCGGGAACACACAACCAACCCTCAAATCTTAGCACCCCATCAAAGTGCTACCTCAAATGAACTTCTCTTCTGAACAGCGGCATCACGATACCGGACAATAATCGGATCCTCATACTGTCGCCTCTTCACCTCCTCGACGATGGAAGACTCGACAACCTCTCGAACCCGAATTCCGTCACTATCAGAATCAACCAAACGAACCCCAAGGCTCGCTAGTTGATGTAACTCTGACCATATCTCTTTCTCCGTCAGACATCGACAAGCTACCCATCGATCTGCGACTAAGCGGCATCCGCAACTACATCGCCTTCCCGGGTGGTATAGAATATCAACATCGTAATCCTTAAGTAGCTCCAACCACCGCTCGCTACAAGTTCGGGCCTCTAGTGAAGATATACCGAGACTCTTCGCGTGCGTAAATGTCCACATGAACTCCATATAAATAATGTCTCCGGATCTTCAAGGCATGAATCATCACGCTAACTCAAGTCATGTGGAATAGTTCTTCTCATGCTTCCTAAGCCGCCGAGACGCATAAGCTATAACTCGTCGTGGCGCATCAAGACGCACTCCAAGCCCGACACTGACGCCACAATAAAACCACATATCCATCTAAACCTCTGGAAGAGTAAGAATCAAGGCGGTCGTCAATTTCTCCTTTAACAACCGGAAACTTTCTCACAAGTATCCGCCCACCGAACATAGCCGCTTCGAGTCACTTAGTCAAAGTCTTTGAAATAGAAGCAAACTTCTCCAAACCTCCGATAATAACTGCAAGGCCTAAAAGTTGCGCACTCAGTCGGTGTAGTGGTCCGCCAAGTCTTGGATCGCTTCAATCTTTGATGTATCAACCCGAATACCATCGGCCCCGATAACATGCCCTAAGAAAGCCACTGAAGCTAACCAGAACTCGCACTTCGAGAACTTGGCATACAACTGCCGGTCTCGGAGGACTCCCAATACCGTCCTCAAATGATCAGATGCTCGTGCTCGCGCGAATACACCAAGATATCATCAATAAACACTATAACGAACATATCCAAGAATGGCCTGAACACCCTATTCATCAAATCCATGAATACTGTTGGGGCGTTGGTCAACCCGAAAGACATTACCCTGAACTCATAGTGCCCATACCGGGTCCTGAATGCAGTCTTTGGGATATCTATTTCTCTAACTCGTACCTGATGATAGCGGATCGCAGTCTATTTTGAAAAACACCTTGCACTCGCAATGGTCAAACAAATCGTCAATCCCGGGAGGATATCGTTCTTGATAGTTACCTTGTTCACCGTAATCAATACACATACGCAGCGTCCCATCCTTCTTCTTTACAAATAACACTGGCGCTCCCCAAGGAGAAACACTTGGCCTAATAAAGCCTTTCTCCAGCAAATCTTTCAGCTGGTCCTTCAATTCCTTCAACTCGGCAGGTGCCATCCTGTATGGCGGAATAGATATCGGTCGAGTGTCTGGCGCCAAATCAATACAAAACTCAATCTCCCTCTCAGGAGGGATACCCGGAAGCTCGTCTGGGAATACGTCTGGAAACTCTCTAACGACCGGAACTGACTGAAGGTCCGGTATCTCAGCCTCAGTGTCGAATACTCGAACCATATGATAGATGTACCCTTTCCGCACCATCTTCCTAGCCTTGAGGTAAGAAATAAACTTACCCCTCGGCGATGCAGTATTCCCCTTCCACTCGATCGCCACGGAAACTGGAACCGAACTAATCTCTCTCTACAGTCGACATGGGCATAACAAGACGCTAGCCAATCCATACCCATAATCACATCAAAGTCTGTCATATCCAACTCTATCAAGTCGGCTAGAGTCTGAAGACTATCTATAGTCACAGGGCAAGCCTTATATACCCTCTCAGCTACCACTGAATCACCTACTGGCGTAGCCACCTCAAAAGGTCTTATGGACTGCTCATCCCTACTCTCGGCAATATAAGGAGATATATAGGATAAGGTAGAACTCGGATCTATCAAAGCATATACATCACGAAGAAACCAACAATGTGCTGTGGCGACATCCGTGACGCCTCACGGTCCCGACGGCCGACATAGCATATATGCGCTCGAGGACCGCTAGAATCGAACCCTACCACGACCTTCGCCGCGGCTGGCCGCCCATAAGTACTCGCCTCCGGGCGTCTAACCATCGAAGATGAAGATCAAAGAATGCACTTCGCTGAACTGTAACGCTCCCGCCGCCTGGGCGGATAATCCTTCGAGATGGCCTGCTGCCACAAGAGTAACACGCCTCAACCCATACGACACTCGCCGGATGAGACCTACCGCGTCGAACGCACCGAGATGTGGGTGGTCTCGACAGACGGCCTCGCTTTCCTGAAACTCGAAGTCCTGGAGCCCGACTCGCTTCCCGAATAACCCGGTGATCGGACCTCCTGCCGAAATCGAGAAGGAGCACTCTGTCTGGCCGGAATGTGGACCTAGTTCGCTGTTGAGGTGCCGCCTCGAAACCGCCCCGAGACCTCGCTGTCGCCTTGGGCCGCCCAAATCTAATCGATCTCGCTCTCGTGCTCAATCCATCGCGTGCGCTGCATCATGGCAATATCCATCCTCGGGAAGATCCACCCCAAGCATGCGAATCATATGACGGTCTAACCCATCACATATCGATGAACCACGGCTCGCCATGTCACAATGGTGCGCATATCCGCCAAGGAGTCAAACTCGTGTTGTACTCCCGATAGTCCTCCGTCTTGCCTCAAGGTCAAGAATTTATCTACCCGGCTCTCTCATCTCGTGAGGCAAGAAGTGGTCTAGAACGCCTCGTGAACTCCTCCCAAACACCGGAAGAGCATCATCACCTCTCGACAACACCCATGACTCAAACCGGTTCAACGCAATATCGCGTAACGGTAGAAGCTAGTATAATGCACTCGTCTCCGATGCCCTAAGCACTGCATGGTCCGTCAGAATCGCCGACAAACTCCCCGCGATCCTCCTCAAATCTCGAACCATAGAACTTCGGGTGGGTGACAACCAGAAATCCGAATCCGTAAATCGTCGGCTCTAGGGTTGCCGCCGCTGTCGGCTTGCCGCCGCCACTATCTTTGGTCGATGTAGAATCAATTCCTCGTAATCTCTATACTCGGACCGATCGCGGATGGAGGCTCCGCATCGCGGTCTCGTGAGCCGCTCACGCCTCGAAATTGCTGAGGCCGGGCGACGACGTGGAACTCGCCGCCTAAACATCATCTCTGGTAAGGATCGGGCTCAGGCCCTCGTGACTCTCCGTCACACTAGCGACCTCACCGTCTTGCCATTCGGGCCGCGTTGCCTTGCGTGGAGGCATAATCGATACATAAAGGAAAACATCGAGGAGGTTCAACCTATAACTCATTTCTATTGCACGATCTTAGAGTGAAAGAATGAAACCGATCCTAAATGTCCTGCACCTCACGATTATAGATGTGGTGCACGACACACCGATAATCAAGACTCTACTAGACACGGTCATGGACACTTTCCGAGGACTAATCGCTCGATACCACTTTTGTCACGACCGGGGCGACGCGGTGGTACCTACCAAGGTTACCCGCTGTGTATACATCGAGAATAGCAATGAACATACATAACACATAACTTATAATAAGGTAAACATCATCGCGATCGATAAAGGTCGCTTTCCATAAAACATACTTAACCAAAAGTATAGAAGTACAACTTGTTCTTATAGCCCAAAACATATATGTGACCACGCACTTAAAGATAACAAGTGGCGGACAGAGCCCCGCCATACCCCGAGTGTACAAAATACCTATAGCATCGGGAATATTCGTACGATAAACAAGCTTGAGGAATGGAGCTTCGACACCGAACGGTGATCCTAAGAACGAGGATCCACACCGCTTACCCTTACCGCGGTATGAACGCAAATTTCGAGGAAGGGGTCGACACAATATGTACCAAGTATGTAAAGCTGGAAAATACTGTAATAATGATATCATAAGTCTAAAAGTAAACTGGAGTCATGGACGACAAACAAAATACCTTTTCGTGTCTTCTTGACAATGAGAGTGACAAGTGTATATAATATCGCATAAAATAGGGCCTCGTGATCAAAACAGGTACTCGCCTGTAGTATAAATAAGCACCCTACTCGGGACTATTTCACCCGCATAGTCCTGTGGACCCGCATGAGGTATTCTCGCATAGGTGTACCGCCGCATGAGACTATTTCACCCGCATAAGCCCATAAGGACTCGCATGAGGTATTCCTCGCATCGTGGGTAGCAAATCCACGGAACAGGTGGTATAACGATCTTTGGGACTTACCCCTCAGATATACTCTTACCCTGAAGCAGATGGTATAACGATCTTGGGGCTTTCTCCTCAGATATACTCTTACACTGAAGCAGATGGTATGACGATCTTGGGGCTTGCCCCTCAGATATACTCTTACACTGAAGAAGGTGGTATGACGATCTTGGGGCTTGCCCCTCAGACATACTCTTACCCTGGAGAAGGTGGTATAACGATCTTGGGGCTTGCCCCTCAGATATACTCTTACCCTAGCTCAAACTGTCATCATATCATAATCATAAATAAGTTAAGAAAACTTATAACTTCTTATTAGTCTTGTTCATATACCCTCTCATTTTAGTTTACTTAAGGCACTTAATCATATCTTTAATAAAAGAAAACCGGGAATTTAACCCAAGTCCTACATGCTTCAACTCTTTTAAAAGTGACTCTTTTTCATACATAAAACCTTTGGGCAATTGATGCCTTAAAATCAATTTGTCTTTCATAAATCAAATCATTTGTCCTTACTTGTCTTATTTAGAGTAAACCTCTTCTCATTAATCTTTTATAAAGCTAATAAACCAACTTTCCATAAAGTTGTTATATTAACCCTTCACTTTAGTAAAATTACACTTTTCCCCTAACCAAGGGACTTATACATTCTTAAAACGAAACAAGTCTTTATATACTTAAAACAAGTAAGAATACCAAATCTTGTACGTCTACCGTACTACATAGTTACATCTATTCATGCTCAAGAGATAGGAAAGCTCCACATACCTCTTCGGTCAATCCACTTGCTAAGTCCAACTACCGCAAGTAATATGTCAACCTATAATAACCATAGTGCGTTTATTAACCTCTAATTTCAATGTAGAAATAATCTAAGTTCAAAGCCCCTAATTCTATGGAAAATTGGGCAGCATTTCCTTTGTTTCTACATACATTGCCACCTTTCTCAAGGCCGAATTCAACATCCAAATGTCACATTTAAGGCTCAACAATCCAAACATATCAAAGGGGATTACACACCTAAACTTGGGTGTGTAAAATTCTGCCCCAAAAGGTACAACAATTCACTTAACAATTCTAAAGTAGTTTTTAGGCTACAACATGCTCATACTATCTTTTTAGCCAATTCTTTTATATCCAAACCACATTTCTTACATGCAAGGATTCTAAGTGCATTATTTACTACTACACATCCCTTCTTCTTCACATGCAACATTAATAACTAAACCACAAGGGAATAAATGTTACCTTAAAGCCTTAGCCAAACTTATTCCAACAACTCTGCTAGCCTCCTTTCCAAGAACACCACCACACTAACACCCACAAGCTAGCCACAAGCTTCCTTCTTGTTCTTAACTTTTCAGATTTTTCTTAGCCTTTGAATTCCCCTTGGAATTTTAGAGAGAAGTGAGAGCTAATTTAGAGAGAGAGAGAGAGATTGAAAGATGACCAAGTCTTCAAGACTTGGTCAATATAAGGCATGCAAGAAAATCAGATGGGGGGACACTTGTCACCCTCCCACGGCCTTTTAAAAGAGAAAATCGATTTTCCTAAGTTTTTCCGCTTGAATCCGACGCCGTTCGACGCCGGCGCGCTGGCGCGCTGAAACCTCTGCGGACCTCGCATTTCGCGTCGCGGCCTGCGTCCGCGCCGCCTCGCTTTGCTCGAAACATTTACGTCCGTCACAAGATCGAACTTGTAACTCCCATAACTTTTACTCAGACGCCCTATCGGCCGAGCGGTTGCGTTGGAATATAGACTCAATGAACTACGCCCTGGGCCTTTGAAACACTTAGGAACTCTCAATGTACCGGGTCATAACCCGCCTCCAAGTTGACTAAAACCCGCCCGGAACCATCCGTCAACCTATCCTTTAAAAAATTTAAGTCTTACATGCTTTCGTACGCTCTCATACGTAGGTGATGCGCGTTAAGATGCACACACTTAAACGCAAGTGCAAGTTATCGTATCAAGTAGTATAGTCTTAGATAAGACCGAATATCGTCCTCTGGGATTAGGGTTCAAGTACCAATTATCTATTTTCTAGTATCTATTTGGTGGATTAATGATTGATTGGTTGTTTATGACTAAGAATTATAAAAGCTATTTAACTAAAAGGTTTACTTCAGTTGTGATGAGAATAGGGCTTCCATGTATCCTCACTATCCGCTTATGCTACTTACTAATGCATTACTTATGGTATTCTTCTTTTGGAGAAAGCAGGTTTACGAAATCGTTTTATACTCCCGTTAGGGTTATATAAACACTCAACCCCAGTATCGTTCCTTACCTACCTTTCGGTCATAAGGGTAACTTTATAGGAGGATTAAGAACAAAAACCTAGTTGACCGTCACGCACAATGCGCAAAATTAGGGTTGTTAAGCCTCTCATCAACGCTACATAAATAATTGAGGTATTTTCATCCCCAATCCAAGAATGTCTACCCAACTTACAGCATATTCACAATCCCCTTTTCGTAACTGATTAGAAATCATATAGTGATAATTAGTCGATTAATTACCAAGAATTCAACTCAATTATTGGATAGATCTCTCAATAAGAACAATAACCATAAGCATGCATTAATTTATAACATAAGTTTCAAGCAATTCAACATAGAAAGCCTATAAGAGAATTAGTTCCTAACCATTGACATACGAGAACTAATTCCATGCTCATCATACAAAGCGAAATAAAATAAAGAAAAGGAAAAGAAATTACTAAATTAATGGTATCCTATCTCCAAGCAAAAGTCTTGAGTTGTGCAAGAAGGGAACCCTAAAAAGCGCCAGTGGTTCTCTTTTATAGCCGCAAACCGCCTCCTCTTTTCCTTCGCCCCGCCCGAATTCGTCCAAAACCTAATTTTTCCGCGTGCGCGCCGCTTCGCAGACAGCGGCGCCGGAAGTTATGCAATCCGTCGGGTGTTTTGGCGCCGCGCCCGCTATTCGCTGTTCGGTAGCGCCAGCCAGTATCTTCTGTAGCTCTCCGGATGTTTAGCGCCGCGCCTCGTGATCTGTTGTTCGAAGCCGCGCCGAAGTCTTCGCCTCTACGAATAGTGGCGCCATGCGCTGATCGCAGGAGGCCGCGCGCTTGTCTCGATTTCGCCCTGCTCGCCACTTTCTCTGCTGCCTGCATCTCCTCTTTGCCCTCTTTTTGCTCCTTTTCCTCCATTTGGCCATTTTAACTACTTTGACTCAAAAGAAAGAAAAACTATCCTAATACGACACTTATATGTGCAAACGGGACAAAAGACTAACTAAAATCGACTCAAAAGGTGTATATAAAATACACCGATCAAATACCCAAACTTAACCTTTGCTGCGCCTCGAGTAAAGATAGAAAGAAATAAAATAAAAGACTCAAAGAAACGAAAAATAAAAGACTCATGTCATTAATCACTTTTGCTGCATAAATGTTAACTAGAAAAACATGAAGGTTAGCAGAATAATATGCAGGAACATATAGCATGAAATTTTCAGCACACTAAACACATGAAGCTAAATATTTCGCAAACTCATATTCATCATGCTTAATGGAAGTCAATATACTAAATCATGCATTTCCTATGGCATGCTTACTTGCTATTCTCCACTAATTCTGGATATGCATAAAAGAGATCTTCAGGACTTTAAGGGTTGTAATGTAGGCTTAGGTGGAGTTTGGTAAAGATAGGCATTTAGGCTCATTTTTCTGTACCATAAGCTCTTTGGCTTTTCAATTTTTCCCTTTTTCTTTTGATTCTTTCCTTCACTTCAATTCTATCTTTCCCCTCTTTTGTTTTGGGAGAGTGAAGTGTATTATACTAATAGGCACCCCCAAACTTAGGCTTTTGCCTCTTTCTTATTACTTTTCCATTGGGGTGCATCAAACTTGTTCACTCTTTTTGTTTCTTCTTTTTAACACAATGTACTCCACTATTTCACATTTTCACTTATGGTACAATTTGTGGGAACATAGGGTGTCAAATAAGAAGTTTCAAATTTAGGCTCAATGGGGCTGACTAGGGATATTTTTAAAGTACAGGATTAGAAAAAATGGTAAGAATTGGCTATCAAAGAAATGCCTGAGTCATCTCCCTAACATGCATATCCTAACTATTTCGCCTCAAATAGCAAGCAATCATAACACATAGGCATTTATCATTTAACATGCATAACTCAAGCAAGAAACTCCAAATAGACAGATTCTGTGAGTTTTTGGCATATCTAACCTAAGTGTTTAGATAGTTGCTTCAATTCCTTTACATTATTCCACCTTACTTCACTAGGTGTTTCTAGCAACTACAGCATACATGATCTTTGACAGGCAATTATGACTCAAAAAAAAAAAAAAAAATTGGTGACTCAAAATAAACATAAAACAAATAAAAAGACTTAAATAAAACATAACATGACACACAAATAAAACACCCCCAAACTTAAATCACACATTGTCTCCAATGTGTGCAAGACTCAAAGAAAATAAACGAAAAAGACACTTACAGACTTTGGCTAAAATGGTGGTGGTGGCGGTGGATAATGCATCGACCATTGGTTGAACATGGCACTCAGCTCGTTGATTTGTTGCCTTGTTTCTTGCTGTCCTTGTACTACTGTTTGAAAGGTCTGCATCATCTCCCTCTGATGTTGGTACAATTGCCCCATTGTGGGCTCTGAAGGTTCTGCTCCTGTGGTTGGTTCTGCTGCTGGTGGTTGTACTCTCCGTCTGGCTGCTGGGGGGCTAGGGTCTGGAAAAGAGTGCACTATCCCATAGGACACCGACAGTTGGTTTCTTTCATGAGTATCCGTGGGTAGTTGTGGGACCGCACTCATGTGGCATAGACTGGTAATAAGCGAGTTGTGTCCCAATCCACCTGTTGTCATCAACCTGCTGATTTCTTCAATGCTCTGCACTATTTCTTTCCTCACATCAATTGTCAGCCCCCTCATAATTCCATAAATCAACTTAATCCTATCTTCTGGCACTCTGGTGAAGTGCGTGGATGGAATCACGCGCATCGACAAAAATCTGACAAGCCTTGCGCTTGTTGAATTGGCACCGCTCGGTGCTCTCGATCCATTTCTTCCAATCTCAAAGCGGCTCGGGGTAGGTAGCGGTGTTTCTGTGGTATCGATTGATGTTGTCGGTGCCACTAGACCGTGTTCTAAAGTGATTCCAATCACTTTTCTTCAACATCAAGCTTTCAATTGTATATTAATATTTTCTGCCATCGACACATAGCTTCCCCTTACAAAGCATCCCCTTTCCGCTTCTCGGAAAGTTGGCATAAAATTCTCGCACCGTTGTTGTGTTTCTTTGGTGTTATCTTCTCCGGGTTCACAAATTTTCTCCACTCTCTTAACTCAATCATCGCCCGAATGGGCTCATAAACATTTCCTTCTCCAAATGACGCCCTCTGGTAGTCCATTCCCCTTTCTGGTATTAAGGGTCTGGTATCAAGCTTTTTGTATCTTTGAGAGGCTTCGTAGCTTACAAACCTACTTTCGTCATATTGTGGGGTTGGGGTGGATGTGGAGCCTCTTCTTTTTCTGGTGGCCATGGTTAAAACAGTTTCTGGAGCTTTCAATTTAGTGGCACAAATGTCTCCTACACACTCAACACTAGCAGCGAATACAACACCCCCAAACTTCAACCTTTCTACTCAATACCCACAACCTTCACAATCACTTTTCAGCACCCAAACTACTCCAACTACAATACTCCTCCAAACTACTACTTCCTATGGCTTCAGTAAAAGGATTCAAGAACAAAGAAAGGGATTACCTTTTTATGAGAGCTTAGCATTGTTCTTGTTTCAATTGGTTGGCTTGAGGGTGTGGAATGGAGCTTTGTTGTTTGGGATAGTTGGGGATTTTGAGGAATTTAAGAGTTTAGGTTGTGGTTGTGTTGGATTTGTGGAGGGTTTGTGGGCAAACTTCTGGGATTTCGTGGGTTTTTGGAGAGGGAAAGTTAGGTTTTTGATTTTTGAATTGGGAAAATCGATTTTTGGGCGTTTTAAGTTTCGATTCGCTTGTGCGGCTGATCATCTGCGCTCGCCGGGACTTCTGCGCCGCGGCCATTTCTTGGCGCGGCCGCTGTCAGCACCTCTTCAGATATTTTGGCGTCGCGGCCTGCTCGCAGGCGCGTGGCCGCGCTTCGGCAAACCTTACGGAATTCTACCGCGGCCTGCTCTGGCGCGCGGCTCTTACTTTCGATGTCATTCGATTCTTTTAGCGCGCCACCTGCTTGGAGGCCGCGGCGCTACCCGCTTTGTGGAAATCCTTGCTTGTCTTCAGTTTATTTCCCTGTACCTGTCAATCACAGCTCAAACACAAGCCCCCAAGACCGTGAGATTGTTCTAGACAAAATAAAATAAACTAAAGACAGAAATTAAAATGATATAATTGAAAAACGTTGGGTTGCCTCCCAACTAGCGTTGTCTTTAACGTCTTTTAGCCGGACGCAAATTCCTTAGCCTTAATAACCTTGGGGAGGATTAAGCCCCCAACCTATCCATTTCCTCCACATTTGGCGTTTTCTTTTTCTTCTTTTCTTTTTGGCATTATCAGTAATAGGGAGATCAGGAACACTTACCTCCTTTAGTGGCATTTCGGCAAACCATGCTTGCTTTCTTGGGCTCATCGCTCTTTGGTTGACTTGTAATGGCTGGCATGGGGGTTTGATGGTGCTGATTGCAAAGCACCCACTTATTGTTGGTGGCTCAATGATGTGTTTAAAAACTTTAAACACCATTTCTTCATTCTCCACCCTTAGTGTTAGTTCCCCTCTTTCAACATCAATCAAAGCTCTCCCCGTTGCTAGGAATGGCCTCCCCAATATGATCGGGATTTCGCGTCTTCTTCCATATCGAGGATGAGAAATCTGCGGAAAGAAGAATTTCCCTACTTTCACAATTACGTCCTCGATCTTGCCTCTTGGATGAACCATCATCTGTCGGATAAGCTGCGGGAACTGCGTGGTTGGTTTGGCCTCACCTGACTCCAATCTCTTGAATCCGATAGGGCATTAGATTTATACTTGCCCCTAAATCACATAGCGCTCTGTTGCAAGTTACCCTGCCCACTGTGCAAGGTAGTGTGAAGCTCCCTGGATCTTTTAGCTTAGGTGGCAACTTCTTCTGCAAGATAGCACTACACTCTTCTGTTAGTGCTACTATTTCGTACTCTGCCAGCTTTTTCTTCTTCCCCAAAATCTCCTTCATAAACTTGAAATAGGAGGGCATCTGCTCTAATGCTTCTATGAAAGGTATGTTGATATCTGACTTTTCAATGTCTCCAAAAATTTGGAGAATTGTTTATCAACCGCCTTTCGCTGTAGTCTCTGGGGGAAAGGGATCTTCTCTGTATACTCCTTCTCTGGAGTTTTCTCTACTGCTGGGCTAGGCTCAATCACCTTCTCTTTTTCTAACTCTGCTTGCTTCTCAACTACTGGTTGAGGTGACTGCTGCTCCAACTGTCTTCCACTTCTCAACTGCACTGCCTGACACTGCTCTCTCGGATTTACCTCTGTATTGCTTGGCAATGCCCCCTGTGGCCTGATGTTTGCTTGCTTTGCGGTGACCACTGAGTTTCGTGTTCTGCATGAGGATCTAGCTTCATGGCCCGGAGTGCAGGCATTGGCAAGTCTTTGTCGCTACTTCGGCTCGTCGGCTTTTCTTCTGGCGGTGCATTGATCGCTGATGCTGTGGGGCTTGAGTGAAGAAATTGATTACGCATGCTTGTTGGTTACGATCGGCCTATCACGATTCTCGCCCACGATATTGGATTCTGCTGCCCACTGCGGTTCTGCGCCGATATTGATTATCTGTACGATCTCCTTTCCCTGAGAAATTTGGGTGATTCCTCCACCCTGGATTATAAGTGTTTGAGTAGGGGTTGTTCTGTTGCCTCTGGTAATTACCTACTGCTTGACACTCTGTCTGCTTCATTGGTATATTGTTGGGATCATTTGAAGGACACCTATCAAATGTAAGTGGGCCATCACATATCTCACTTTTAGGCATCATGCGGCATTTATCGACCTTTGTATGTTCTTTGCATCGTTTCGCTAGAAGAGCCACTGGGCATTCAAGCGTGATAGCATCTATCTCGTGGACTCCTGCGGTTCTTCTCCCACTAGTCGCCTCTCTTGATGACATGGTTGTTAGTGGCCATATCTTCTAATAACTCATGGCGTCGTGGGCTGTTTTCCTCATGAATGCTCCACTCTTCTGCATCATGATGGTTACGGTTGTCTTGCTTTCGGCCGTTGTAGAAGATGTGGACCAAGTTCCACAACTCAACGCAATGGTGTGGACACTTCCTTTGTAGATCCTTGAACCTTTCCCAAGCTTCATATAAGGACTCTCCATCACGGTAGAAGTTGTTCAACTCCTCGCAATTTCTTTGCTTTACATGGGGAAAAGAACTTGGCTAGGAATTTCTGTGCCAGCTCGTGCCATGTGAATATCGAATCGGCTGGCAGGGAATTCAACCATACTTTTGCTCTATCCCTGAGTGAGAAGGGAAAGAGCCTCAATCTGACGGCATCATCGATGCCGTTATATTCGAAAGTGGCACATAGCTCGAAATTAGCTATGTGCATACGTGAATCCTCCGACTGCAGCGTGTGATGTACCATGCTCAGAATCGCCGGTTTTATTTCGAAATTGTTGGCTCCTATTGTAGGGAGCCTAATGCAAGTCTGTGCTCCATTCACTCTTGGCAGCACATAATCTCCCAAATTTCTTTTTGGCTGGATTTGGACTCTCTCTTCCACGTCTATTGGCGCTTGCCTAGGTATTCATGGATGGGGTTGATTCTCACCTAACCCTTCTCCCATCCCGTTGTTGTTTTGAACACCGTTCATCTCTAACAAAGTTGCAATCCGATTCTTTCGCTCGTTTGCGTGTTTTCTCAATTTACGGATTGAAGGAGCGAGTGTCTGCTCCTCTTCTCCTTCGCATAAACTGACTTCCTGAAATAGATCAAAAACAGACAACAAATCACGGCACCTCGAATTTTCAAAAGAAAAACGTAAAAATTAAAAATTAAAAGAAAAGTTAAACCAAATTAGAAATTGAAAATAGACAACTTTGATATTGAACTATGCCTAATCCCCGGCAACGGCGCCAAAAACTTGATGCGCGTTAAGATGCACACACTTAAACGCAAGTGCACGTTATCGTATCAAGTAGTATAGTCTTAGATAAGACCGAATATCGTCCTCTGGGATTAGGGTTCAAGTATCAATTATCTATTTTCTAGTATCTATTTGGTGGATTAATGATTGATTGGTTGTTTATGACTAAGAATTATAAAACCTATTTAACTAAAAGGTTTACTTCAGTTGTGATGAGAATAGGGCTTCCATGTATCCTCACTATCCGCTTATGCTACTTACTAATGCATTACTTATGGTATTCTTCTTTTGGAGAAAGCAGTTTCTTAAATCGTTTTATACTCCGTTAGGGTTATATAAACACTCAACCCCAAGATCGTTCCTTACCTACCTTCGGTGATAAGGGTAACTTTATAGGAGGATTAAGAACAAAAACCTAGTTGACCGTCACGCACAATGCGCAAAATTAGGGTTGTTAAGCCTCTCATCAACGCTACATAAATAATTGAGGTATTTTCATCCCCAATCCAAGAATGTCTACCCAACTTACAAAGATATTCACAATCCCCTTTTCGTAATCGATTAGAAATCATATAGTGATAATTAGTTGTCAATTAATTACCAAGAATTCAACTCAATTATTGGATAGATCTCTCAATAAGAACAATAACCATAAGCGTGCATTAATTTATAACATAAGTTTCAAGCAATTCAACATAGAAAGCCTATAAGAGAATTAGTTCCTAGCCGTTGACATGACAAGAACTAATTCCATGCTCATCATACAAAATCAAATAAAATAAAGAAAAGGAAAAGAAATTACTAAATTAATGGTATCCTATCTCCAAGCAAAAGTCTTGAGTTGTGCAAGAAGGAACCTCAAAACTACCTAGGGTTCTCCTTTATAGTCGCAAACCGCATCCCTCTTTCCTTCGTGCCCGCCTGTAAATTCGTCCAAAACCTAATTTTTCCGCGTCGGCGCCGCTGCCTCGCATGGCCGGCGCCAAGTTCCGCAATCCGTCGGTGTTTTGGCGCCGCGCCCCGCTATCTGCCGTTCGAGCAGCGCGCCAGATCTTCGTAGCCTCCGGATGTTTAGCGCGCGCGCCAGACCGCCGTTCGAGCCGCGCCACGAAGTCTTCGCTTCGAATAGTGGCGCCGCGCCTCGCTGATCGCAGGAGGCCGCGCTTGTCTCGATTTCGCCCTCGTTCGCCACTTCTCTGCTGCTCGCATCTCTCTTTGCCCTCTTTTTGCTCCTTTTCCGCCATTTGGCCATTTTAACCACTTTGACTCAAAAGAAAGAAAAACTATCCTAATACGACACTTATATGTGCAAAACGGGACAAAAGACTAACTAAAACTGACTCAAAAGGTGTATATAAAATACACCGATCAGTAGGGTCAGAACTACGGGGTATAACAAGTCAACACTCTGTCCCCACCACCTCCTGTCACTTCCACTACCGGCGGCCAGTCCTCCGCCACCACCACCACTACCAGTCACTGCCTCTTGTCTTTTCCACCACCGACAGTCCACCTGAACCGTCACTGTCACCACCGGTTCCCCCTTCCACCATCGACAACCGGCCAGATGTCTCTCCGTCCAATATCGGTATCCCCTCTTCCACCCACCGCCGTCTTCCGTCGTTGCACACAGTGTTGTCACCAACTAACACCGACATTTATCTCAACCAACCTGACCCGAGATGTACCGACCTACCCCACCCAGCACCGTACCCACACCCCGATCCATATCGGAAAAATCATAGACCCCATACCCACCTCCGATAACCGTCCTGTCACCAGTCCTCTCACCAGAACCATCGATTGACGTTAGTCCACTCAGATCGATGACCTCACTATGCCCGCAGACACACCTAGTAATCAGTACCCAAACGCTGTTACCCGACACCCCACCCAGATATAAACTTGACACTGCCACCACATGTAACCAGAACTCAACACCACAACAACACATACACCCTACCCCTACCCCCATACCACATGGAAATCTGTACCCAACACAAGATTTTCGAACCCAAAATCCATAATTGTCTACATAAACAATTTTCCCAATTTCCCAAAATCCAAAATTAGCCAAATAATACCTCGATTGAAATGCGGCCATGTTTGAGGAATTTAATGTTTTAACTAAATAAAACACTTGTGATTTGGTTTCTAGACCGGATGGGCTGAATGTGATCCGATGCATATGACTTTTTCATCACAAATACAGAGACAGTGGTGAACTAGAGAGATATAAGGCGAGACTTGTGGCTAATGACACAAATCAGCAAGAGGTCATTGATTGTGGTGAGACATTTAGTCTGGTTGTTAAACCGTCCACTATTCGCACAGTTCTGAGTATTGTTGTAGGTAAGCAATAACTGATTCATCAGCTTGACGTAAAAAATGTATTTCTACATGGGGATTTGAAAAAAATTGTTTACATGCATCAGTCGCCTAGTTTTGTCCATCCGACATCCCCTCAGTATGTCTGCCGCCTCCGTAAATCACTATATGGTTTGAAATATGCCCTTAGAGCGTGGTATGATAGTTTTGCACAGTACATTATGCAGACTGAGTTCTTATGCAACAAGTGTGATAATTCTTTATTTATTTTTATAGAGGTAGTAACATTGCTTATTTATTGTTATATGTGGATGACATTGTTCTTACTGCCTCTTCTGATGTGTTGAAAAATGAGATCGTTGCACTGCTCAAAACCAAATTTGTTATGACTGACTTGGGGAAGTTGAGTTATTTTTTGGGGATCTCCGTGACTAGGTCTGCAGACACTATATTTCTTTGCCAGCGTAAGTATGTAGATGAGATTGTGTACAGGGCTAAAATGACTAATTGCAAAGTCATGTCCACTCCGGTTGACTCTAAATCAAAATTTAGTGCAGTTAAGGGTGATCCAGTGGCAGATCTCACTCTTTATAGGAGTCTAACAGATGTACTTCAGTAT
Source organism: Przewalskia tangutica (assembly GCA_029844215.1). Classification (NCBI taxonomy): domain Eukaryota; kingdom Viridiplantae; phylum Streptophyta; class Magnoliopsida; order Solanales; family Solanaceae; genus Przewalskia; species Przewalskia tangutica. The sequence goes on along the minus strand of CM056732.1, from coordinate 94,448,979 downwards.
CTTACTTTCACTAGGTCTGATATTGCTTATGTTGTTCAGCAGATATACTTTTTTTATGTATGCACCCAGAGAGCCTCATTTTACTGCTATTAAATGTATCATTCGATATGTTAGGGCCACATTTGATTATGGATTACACCTACACCCCTTCATCACCGACCAAGTTGTTATCATATACATATGTTGATTGAGCAGACTGTCCGGACACGCGACGCTCCACCTCTGGCCACTATGTGTTCTTAAGGGATAATATTATTCTTGGTCTGCTAAGAGACAAGTCACATTATCCCGTTCGAGTGCAGAAGCAGGGTACAAAGACGTTGTTAATGTTGTTGCTGAGATCTGCTGGCTCCGAAATATTCTTTTGGAGCTTTAGTGTCCCTTGTGTAAGGCGTCTTTGGTCTATTGTGATAACATATCCGTCATATATTTATCTCATAATCCGGTTCAACATCAGCGAACCAAACATATTGAGATGAATATACATTTTGTTCGTGAAAAGGTTGCTATCAGACATGTCAAGGCATTGCATGTGCCCTATTCATATCAGTATGCTGATATATTCACTAAAGGACTACCTAGACAACTATTCATCAGCTTCAAATTCAGACTAAGCGTCCGACCTCCTCCCGCTTCGACTGAGGGGGGTGTATTAGTGAATAATAGTAGAATATTCACCATATATTTTGTAATTAATAGTGTTGTATAATTATGGTAATTATATGATCCCTTTTGTATTAGAATTCCACATTATACACACTATATATATTATTTTAATAAAAAAGACTCAATAAAGATTAATACAATTCTCTATAAACTTCACCCGATCCCCACCCCAAGAATCAAGATAGGGTCACTACAGGCGTCCCTTAGAAGAGATGAGTCTAGGGCTGGCCAGTGGGCCGGGCCGATCCGACCCCGTCCCGGTCCCGACACGACCCCGACCCCGACACGACCCCGTTATAAAAAAAAACCGGATCGGGGCTCGAACCGGCGACAGGTATGGTCCCGCCGACCGACCCGCCATGCCCGATCCCGCCCCGACTTCGCCCCGCCCCGCCGACCACTTTGCACAAAATAGCCGTTGTCCAACGGCCATTTTACATTTGGCCGTTGACAACGACCATTTTAGGCCTCCCTCCCCAACCCCTATCCCCTTTATATTTATTTTTAACCCCTATAAATACCTCATTCCTCTTCTTATTATTTTCACAAATCTTTCTACTCTCTAATCTCTCAATCAATCTCTAATTCTCTATACAACATTGTCTACATATTCAATCTATTTATTAATTTGAGAATTGGGAGTGAAGTTGGCAACTAGCTTGAGGATTATCTATCGAGCAAAGTTTCAATTTTCAACCTTCGATTACATCGTCGACTCTACGCGGCGTTACATTCGTTCTCTCATTAAATTATTATTTTGTCTTTATTTCATTTAGCACATTTAATTTCATTATCTTTAACTATTTATTAGCATAATTAAAATGAAAGGACTAAGAGGCACGTTGGGTAAGGGTAAGTGGTCGCTTCTTCTAGTAGGGTGGTAACAAGTGGCAATGGTACTTCTTCTAGTATTCATGTTCCACTATTCCTAGACAAGATGATTTTATAGATCCCAAATGTTTCTGAAATACCATATGATCTTGACACAAATGATTATCCCGAAATTGAAAAGATTTTAATTTAGATGACACTCTAGTTGATGATACACCTACTAATGAAGATGATGATACACCCACTAGTGAAATGCCTCCTATCCCCTACTATGAGACGAGGTCCTAAGAAACGACCATTAAAATCGGTTGTATGGAAATATTTTGACAGGACGTAGCTAATCAAGTAGCTGTATGTAAAACTTGTAAAAATGTTTATTCTTTTAAAACTGGACAAGGTCATGGTGGGACGGGGGGTTTATCAAGACACATATTGCAAAAAAACAAAGCCTTGCAAGCTCAAAACATGATTGAAAAAGAAGTTGAGAAGACGTCCACTCAATCTGGACACGGTTAACATACTACTGTCTCCGAGAAAGTCAGGTCAAATTAACCCTATGACGGGGAGTCAGAGCCCTAAATACGATAAACATAAAGATAGGAAGCACTAGCAAAATTAATCTTTGTGGAGGGTTTGCCTTTTCATTTCTGAATCTCCGGTTTTATTCATTATATTAGAGATAGGTAGAATCCTGCTAATAACGCTGTTCCTAGATCAACTGTTACACGAGATGTATTTAAATTGGCACAAGAATATCAACAGTATTTACGTTATGCATTATATCATTTAAATTGCAAAGTCGCTTTAACTTCGATATAGTCGTAGTACTAACTACCATGATTATTTAATTCAGAACTGTCATTGGATAGATTATAAATGGTCTATCCAAAACGTATTTTAGCATATAGATATATAGATAGTAGGCATTGGTGAGTTTATTTCAAAATATTTATTCAAATGCGTGATTATTACGGAATAACCGATAAAGTCATGAGTATTACATTAGATAATGCATCTTCTAACAATTCGGCTATTAGTATTTTAAGAGATGTTTTAACTCCGTCTTTTCCAAAATATTTTCATATCAAATGTGCGTGCCATATTTATAACTTAGTTGTAAAGGATAGTCTTTCACTTTTTCAAGATATTCTTGAAAAAATACAATTTGCTATACACTTTATTTTTAAAAATAATAGAATTCAACAGAGAAAAGAATATAAAAAAACTTGCCACGATTGTGGACTATCTTACAGAAAAAATCCCGAAGAAGTACCAACTAGGTGGAATTTTTTATATGACCAACTAGTTGTTGCTTATGACTATAGAAAACCTATTACTTTATTTTTTAACGCCCATAATCAAAATCCAAATGATATGATTGTGGATACTGATTGGGAGAAAATTAGAGAACTTATTGTATTTTTAGAAAATTTTCAACGAGCAACAAAAGAATTTTCTACTTTATATTATCCTACTATTTCAACTATGTTTTTTTATATAGCTATAATATTTTACTTCTTAAAGAATATATGGAAAAACCTGCTTATACTGCAGCTATTAAAAAAATATTTATGAAATTAAAGAAATATTTTATTTCTATTCCCCCTATTTATATTATTGGTGCTGTATTAAACCCGACTATTAAATTAGACGGTTGTAAAAGTCTTATTCAAAATATTTATACCTGTATGTAGGGTGCACAGTGGTCGGGATCGGATCGACCGGACCGAATCGACCGACCAAGACCGACCTTGATTCTCGGACCAAGACGGCCGATTTCGGCCCGGCCCGGTCCGGTCATTTCGTCCGGTCCGCCATCTGGACCGATGGACTGACCGCCTCAGTGCGATCCCCACTCCTGTGCCCCCACCAGACCCCCAGCCTACCCAAATCACCAGCCCCACCCCCAGTGCCTCCCGCCAGCCCCGGACGTATTGACATATGAAATATAGGTTGTAAATTGATCAAACTTTATACTGGCCATAACTTTGCGCTCGAACGTCCGTTTTACCTAATTGTTTTTGATTTCGCGTATTTTTCGATACGGGGTGGCCAAACAGCATAAGCGGTTTGATTCGTCGGTTTCTCCAAAAACGTCCATCTTGCCTCAATTTCTCTTTTCCCAAATCGTTACGTTTTCCCATTTTCAAATCTAAATATCTCGCGATGTACAATAGATTTCAACGTAAAATTATGTGGCACCGCATCCGAGAATGTCAATTTCAGTATAGAAAATTCAATTTTAAAAACTGTCCCTAACCCAATCTTAATTATATAATGTTATATATTAGAAATTTAGAAAATTAGGAATTATATATATTATATATATTAGGAATTATATATATTATATATATTAGAAATTATATATATTAGGAATTTAGAAAATCAGAATTATATATATTAGAATTATATATATTAAATATATTATATATATTAGGAATTATATAAATTATATATATTAAAAAAAAAAAAAAAAAAATCGGTCCTGACCGAAAAACCGAAATAAGTTTTTAAGGGCCAAGACCGACCGATAATCTCGGTCCGTTCGGTCGTCCGGCCCGATTTTTCGGCCCGACCAAAATTGTGCACTGCACCAGATGGACGTACTACCACTCAACTCCCAAAAATTTAAATGTTGAGCCACCTATCAACTAACGCTAGAAGAAGTGTTGAATAGCGTAGAAGATGAATGCAAAAAGTATAACGGTTACCAAAGAAGAAAGTGCTAGTAACCAACCGACTTTTGTACCATCCTCTTCTTCAACACAACCTAAAAAAGACAAGCGGTTTACGTGGCTAGGCCTAGTATTAATTCTATTGAAAGCCTCGGAAATAGAATGCGCGGTAGCAAGCATGCTAACCAAATTAGTGAGTTCGATGTTTTTGTTTTGCAGGTAATTTACCTTACCAAGCGATTATCGATGAAGAAGGAAAGGAAGACTTCATGAAATATTGGAGCGAATGAGAAGACATTTCCGACACTTTCAATGATGGCGAGATATTTTGAACATTCAGCGTCATCAATCGCTTCGAAGCGCTTTTTCTCGCAGCAGATTTCAAATAGAGAGCACGACACTCATTAGCCGAGCGGCTTGGAGATGGCGGATTTATTCGTAGATTGATACGATGAGCGGGCGAGGCGCACAACCGTAGATTAACGGGTTAAGAAGATGGCGACAACTACAACGACATTTTATCTCAAGGCATGAGTAGCGGCGTGGAACAATTTGATCAAGATATACCAATTCCAACCAAGAACTACAAGAAATTATAAAGAAATTAGAAAAATATTTTCAAATTGGTAATTTATTTCATTGCAATTTTTAAATTTTTCTATGTCTTTCACTCTTTTGCAATTTTTTCAACAACAAGACACTACAATGTAATTTTGAATCTTGTATATTTGATATTTCAATGAAATTAATAATATAAGAGGCACAAAACAAAGATTGGGATGTTTTTTTTACACTATTCTTGTCTTTGTTTAATTATTTAGTTTATAACTTTATACTTTATATTTTATAAATATATTATATATATGAGTATAATACTATAATACTATAATTATAAATTATAATACTATAAGTCTATAATATTATAGTATATGTATATGACATTATGACTATATGACAAGTATATGTTAATGTTACTTTGTTAGTACTTAGTAATTTAGTATTTTTAATTTAGTGAAAAATTTAAAAAAAATAAAAAAAAAAAACACAAAACCCGCCAACACGTCCCGACCAGTCAGGCCCCGACTTATACCCAACGGGGATCGGACGGACGACACGTATGGTCCCGCCCGACCCGACCCCTCCAGACCCGCCCCAGCTCGACCCCGCCCATTTTCCCCGCCCCGACCCCGTCCCGCTCCCGCCAAACCCGACCCCGGTGGGCCCGGCCTGGCCCACTGGCCAGCCCTAGAAGAGATCACATATAATTCAACCAGTCTTAGAAGTGCATAAATCACCTTCTTTATTCATTTAAATCTAGAAATGCTGGGATTCGAATTTTAATCCTGTACACTTTGAAAAATGACAACACAATTGTTATCACCTTTTTCAGCGATTTCAGAACATTTAGGGATATATTCATTGATACCCATTTTACGCCATTTTCCCATTAATGAGACTATTTCATCACCTTTGTCATACAAACCCAGCAGGTCACCTGTGTGTATGAAGATAATCTTTTTTCCCTCCCACTTTGTTGGATTGTCGCTTATGTCTTTCATCATTCCTTAAGCTGCTTTACCACTGTGAATCTGTGAGAATGAAAAATCAGAAGAATGTGTCCACAAATTAAAGTAACTGTTAAAATCAAGAAATGACAAAATTTTAAAGCGAGAAAAATATCGGAAGATTTTTTTCTTAGCTTTCATTCATCACAATGACCTCTTTATATAGAGTTAGAATTCTTTCCTATTCATGCTCGCATGGGCGTAACTCAGTTGGTTTCAGAATGTTAGATTGCCCCCAAATAGGTAGATTCGAGCCCTGACAGCCGCAGTGTGAGAGTTACATTCCTCCTTTGTGGGGATGTCTCCTTGTGGGCACCAGACAATGTGTCTTCCACCTAATGGGCCGCTAAGTTACCATGATATACCTCCTCCACCAATCTTTGTCGGGCCGGGGCCGAGGGCCCTGTGGATGAGAGATTTCGCCTTTTGCCCCCAAGAATTCTTCCTATTCCTAGTCTAACAAGGAAACCTTATTGTAATAAATTACAATTTGTCAAATATATTTAGATTAGAATTTTACCATAAAATTATTATATTTAAATTAGGAAACAGTCGAGTCGCTTATCGCCCCTTGCCTCGCCTTTTTGCACCTGGCTTGGTTCCGACGTCGGTGCCGTGGGTGTGTGTCCAAGGTCGGTCCCAATCTTCAATACCCCTCAAGTTGAAGCATTGAGGTATCGAATGCCCAACTTGCCAAACAGATATTCACGTTGTGATTTCCCCAAAGTCTTTATAAACACGTCGGCCAATTGTTCGTTGGTTGACACATAAGTCGAAAGTATTATACTAGATTGGAGTGCGTCCCGGACATAATGACAGTCAATTTCAATATGTTTAGTCTGTTCGTGGAACGCCAGATTTCGCGCAATATACAATGATGTTTGACTATCACAATACATATTTACTGGAGATTTATGTTCGACGCCCAAACTATGTAGGATTCCCTTCAACCATTTCAATTCACAAACCGTCATTTCCATTGAACGGTATTCAACCTCTGCTGACGAGCGAGAGACAATATACTACTTCTTTATTTTCCATGACACCGGTGAATTTTGGAGGGAGATAAATCAGCCGGTGGCCATTAAATTTTGAAGTTAAACAGGATTAAATTAACTTAATATTTTAAATTTTAAATTTATGTATTTGAAAATTGTCGTTAATCTGTATTCGATAATAACTTGAACGGAATATGAAAAATAAATGTAAAAGAAATAATTCAAGCCCACTGAATTCATAGTGTTTTCTTAAGGAATTTATTTCGTCAAATACGCAACATGCGACAACAAATCACAGTGTAGAAAGAAGGAAAAATATAATCAGATTTTTTGTAAGTAAAAATCTTAGGAAACTGACAAATATTTATAGCCAACAAAGGACAGTGCGAATAGGTGCTATTTTCCCTTATTAGCAAAGTCACAACTATTCATTTCCTATTCACACCTTTTAAAAATCCAACAAAAACTGCATAAAAATATTATACTTTGCAACTTTTTTTATATTACTTTGATGAAAAAATAATTTAAAATATTAATTAAAGTTTATGCGATTTAAATTTCAAAAAATAAAAAATAATAGATAAATTGGGAGGAAGGGAGTACAACAAAACATTATATGATATAAACAGCGACAAAGGAAAAACGATAGCAAATGGGCTGTCAAGTTGATATTGTAAGTTTGTCACACGAGGGAACAGTTGTCCTTGTTCCATTCATTCACCCAAAGTTGAAACAAACATTCAAAATTGGTGGGCTTTGAATTTCCCTTTCCCTTTCCCTCCGTGGATTCACCAATAAAGAGCAAGGTACAATGACCAAACCAAAACGTACTACTTCCAAAACAGTCAATATAGATTTTCTTAAAAACAAGAGTCAAAGATTTCCTCGTTTTTGAAAAATCAAAGAACAAATTCAACAAAAAAAGAAAAGAAGAGGGGATTGGTCCCTCCTTGTTCTACTCTCTTTAATCGGCGTAATTGCACACCGTGGTGTTTGAGGAGATTAGAATTTGCACACACCTCCGCCTTGGTAAAGACTGTTTCCGGAGACGGCTCAAGACTAGTTTTGAGTTGAGAATTTTACAGCGTATAAGCAAAATCAGTCTAACCAATAATCTCAAACAAAAAATAACAAAGAACAAATGTTATGGAAAGAGCTAAACATTATTTATAAGTAAAAATTGAGAAGCGAGCTTGTGGTTGTCTGTTAGTATTAAAACTTTGATGGCTAAATTCTTTGTTTAAGCCGTAATGGACATAATTATTCGATATCTATATTGGTGAGATAGTAAATACAGGAGGTGCAGGCAGTTTGGTTTGGATATCATCGTTTTACAAAAATAAAATGGATTGGCAGTGTTGAAGATTTTCAGATAAGGCGGAGATAGAGAGGAAAAGAGAGGCTGCATGGAGGCAAAGAAACGAACAAGAAGGGCGATAACAGTAATACTGTCAATTCCCTTCCCATTGGCGCGAGTAGTCTCGTCTCTTTTGTTTTATTTTTGTTCCATTCCTTGGGAGCACGATCAGTGGGATTATATTATGTGTTTCATCTATGATATGTTTGAATCATTTGTAATTTGTTCAACATAACCCGTGGCAGCAGAGGCAGGCCCTTGGATGTAATGAAGCAAATTTTAATATTATAATTATAGTAAAAGAAAAAGGAGGACATATTAAACATTGAAAGGAAAAGATAACGACCAACATAGATTATTGACACAGAAAAAAAAGGATAGGATGTTACAATAGCGCATAAAAAAATAATTGTACATTACTTTGTAAATATATGAGGTGTTACTTTTGTCACCTACCAGAAGCCCTATCAAACAAAAACATCCTTATTGCAGTTCTGAACACTCCTCTGTTATATTATTTTCCTATTTTTAGTCCTCCTAATAACTTTAAACAATCAAATTTTAAAAATGTACTTTAATTTTCTCTATATAAGAAATACATGTTGGAAATTTGCCTTTGGTGGAGGTTAGGTCACCATCTTGATAAAACTAAACATCGTAGTTCGCGTGTTGGAGAATATGATTCTTTACACGTGCTTAATCTACTAAGTGAGTAGATGACCATAGGGCCAAGAATCATCAAATTTTCCGTTGAGAAATAGAAGAGATATTGGTCTACGAAGTAAGGTGTTTGAGACATGGAAGAGTGGTGTGTGACAAATCTACCACATCGGTAAAAAAGAGAAGAATTGTTCATGTTATAAGTCTCTAAACTGAATAAATGATTGGGACCCCAAGGGGTAACCCATGTGTTTGAAGGAGGGAGGACTTAGGTGTGCTTGGGTTCAAGACTAGGCCCACACGCGCGTCACCACCACTCGGGTTGGTCGTCAGCTGTGGGCTTCTAACATTATCTTTTTGGACCCCAAACTTTATTATAATTACAGTTTGGTCCCTGAAGTTTTTGAAAAGCGTCGGCGCCGCTGTTACACCCCGTAATACCAGGGCTACTAATTGAGAACGTGATTAAGGATTTAAGATTTGAATTTTGGAAGGAAAGAATAATTACATTTTCTTAAGGAAAATTTTCGGAAAATTTGTAAAGGAAAAAGTTTATAACTTGGAATTTGATTCTCAATTTTGGTATATGGAATTAGTATAGTATATTGAAGTTTTGGATTTCGAAATCTCGGATTTGATCATGTGGGGCCCACGAGAAATTTTACGATTTTGTGGGGCCCACGAGATTTTTAGATATTTCGGCTAAGTATGGAATTTAATTGTGAAGAATTTATTTTGGGTCAATAGGAGGGTGACACGTGTCACCCCTCCGCTTGTATTGGAAGACTTTGACTTGGATTAGATATTTTGGAGACAAGTGGACAAGTGGGTCCCACTCCACTTGTCTTGCTACACTTGGGTATATATTATATATAGAGAGCTTGCAAGACTTATCTTCCACACACAACATTATATCACAAAACTATATATCTCCCTCTATTGTGAGCTCTCGGCCTTAGTGGCTTTTCAAGAGCAAAAATCCTTAATCTTCCAAGCTTAGTTCACTAATACAAGATCAAGAACCCTAACCAAGTGTTAAGCCAAGACAACACACCAAAAATTTTCTTTGGGTCGAGAATGAGGGTGAAACCCTAGCTTGTTCGTCGACTTTTTGAAAGTGAAACGTGAAGTGAAGTTGGTTATAAGCTTATGGTGGATGCTTGTGTGTGATTGGAACTTGAAGAAGTGGAGTGAAACAAAAACTGCAGGCCAATCTTCTCCGGACTGTTTTGGGCGGTTTTTGGGCTAAAAATAAGGTAATGGTTCCTCTTCTTTTAAAGTAATTGGACATTACTTATTGTTGATATGTATAGATGAGCTTGTGCTAAAAAGAATGAAGGATACAAAGTATTTGGGCCATTTTTAATGGTGTTGGCCGAATTGGGCATTTTGGGCGACATTGGATTCGTTGGTTATTGTTGTGATTAGTTACACTTGTCGCATGTTATAATGGAGCAATATTGTTGTTAATAAGCTGATATAACTTATATAGAAATTTTGGAACTTGAATTGGAATAAAAAGGATTAAGGAAAGAGTTATCGAATTGTAGTTGTTGGCCGTGGAATCTATAAAACTGTTGTACGTTATTATGCAGTTTTTATGGACTGTTTTGTGGTGTTAGGCTGCTGGAAAATCAGCCACCTATTTGCATGATTAATGTGGTAATTGTTAATGGAAGTCCTAAGAGATTAAGGGTGTAAAAAGGCGTTTAAAGGCCTCATAATTTACCCTCGTTATTGAAGAATTGTGGACTGTTTTGTATAGATTGTGGGGCAGAATTTTACACGTCAAGTTGGCGTGTAATCTCCTTTGGTTAACTGTTGGTTGTGCCCTTAAGTGTGGCTTGTTGGTTGTTGGAATTGGGCCTTGGAAAAGTACGTAGAACAAAGGAAGTGTTGCCCAATTTTTCGTAGAAATGGAAACTTTACTTAGTCCATAACATTCCCTTAAAGGCATGTAGTTGATAGACATGCTATTATCATTATATGTTAAAGTGCTACGGGAGGTGTATTCCGCTTAGCATATTGGTAGAAGCTACGTGAGACGTATTCCACTTAACGGATTGGTAGAAGAACGATAAGGTATGTGAACTATCCCTTTTTCTTGGCATGATTTGATTTCATAAAGTGAGTAGATTTTTAATCCTTATTGATACTTGATTTGATTTCCTAAAGTGAGTGGATTTTAATCCTTAAACGATACTTGACTTGATCTCTATAGAGTTCTATTGGAACCTAATCCTTAGTGATATACTCTATTAAATGTACTTTGGGTTCTTAAAATGAAAGTTGTTCTATCTATAGTACTTGGGGTTTCTAAAAATGAAAGATTGTTACATTTACTCTCTTGATAGTACTTGAGGTTTCTAAAATGAAAGATTGTTATATCTATTCTCTTGATAGCACTTTGGGTTGTCTAAATGAAAGCTATTTTATTTAGTTCATTGAGAGTCAAAAGAGTGATTATTAAAATAAATGTACGGTGAACGTACATACTACTTTTGGGATCAAGTCCCTAATATTACAAGATGTGTTTTGTGCGTGAACTTGTATTCACGATGGGGGTATAGATTCCCATGAGATGTGTTTTGTCCGTGAACTTGTATTCACGATGCGGGTATAGATTCCCATGAGATGTATATTGTTCGTGAACTTGTATTCACGATGCAGGTATAGATTCCCATGAGATGTATATTGTCCGTGAACTTGTATTCACGATGCAGTTATAGATTCCCATGAGATGTGTTTTGTCCTTGAACTTGTATTCACGATGCGGGTATAGATTCCCATGAGATGTGTTTTGTCCGCGAACTTGTATTTATGATGCGGATATAGATTCCCATGAGATGTGTTTTGTACATGAACTTGTATTCATGATGCGGGTATAGATTTTCATGAGATGTGTTTTGTCTGTGAACTTGTATTCACGATGCGAGTATAGATTCTCATGAGATGTATTTTGTCCGTGAACTTGTATTCACGATGCGGGTATAGATTCCCGTGAGATGTGTTTTGTCCGTGAACTTGTATTCACGATGCGAGTATAGATTCCCATGAGATGTGTTTTGTCCGTGAATTTGTATTCACGATGCAGATATAGATTCCCATGAGATGTGTTTTGTCCGTGAATTTGTATTCACGATGCGGGTATAGATTCCTATGAGAGATGTATTGTCCGTGGACTTATATCCATGATGCGGATTCAACTCCCATGACAATATTTATTTATATAGACAGACGTTCATGATTGTGACATGACTTTCATACTTAAAAAAATGGTACATTTGATTTCATATTTAAAGTGATACAGTAGTACAGTGATACAATATGTAGAAATTTTCGCGATTAATGATTGGACCATGCAAACTAGATACTGTAGTACATTGATACAGTGGTACAAGGGTACAGTGATACAATGTACAATTGACTTTTATTTTATATGACACGATTGGATCTGGTATTTGATTATTTTACTTGTCCCTGTCATTTCTTGGCCAGCTATGATTTTAATACTGTACTTTATTTCCGTTCCATACTTAGTACCTGTTGTACTGACCCCCTTCGGGGGGCTGCGTTCATGCCCGCAGGTTTAGGTTCGCAGTTGGGTGATCCGCGTGTGTGGGATCTTGTTCAGCTGTTGAGGTAGCTTCCTTGTTCCGGAGCTTACCATTGGTACAGTTGGTTTAGACTGTTGTGTATTTCATGGTACGACGGGGCCTTGTCCCGTCATAGTTGTTGTCAAACCCTTAGAGGTTTGTATTCATATGTGGGTTGGACTTGCGTGAGTTGTATTTATATTGTTGTACAGTCGTAGTCCTATTCGGGTATTATATATTATGGCAGCCTTGCTGACTTTGCCTTAGTTTGTTAAAAGAAAAAAATGAATGTTATTTAACTTCCGCGGGTTACTTATGTTGTATGGGTAGAAGGGTGCCCAGGTAGGGCACCAGTCGCGGGCCCGGGGTTCAGGTCGTGACAGCCGCGGCACCAGGCTGCAGGGCCACGACGCCAACTCTCAAGAGTTTTGGCGCCAAGGACGTTTCAGAGGTTTAATGTCACATTAAGTTGTGGAACGTTGGACTATTACTCCTTAACGTTTTGGCTCTTCATTAAGCCTCTCAACAGCCCTCTTAATAGTCATTAACCCCATTAACACCTTCTCCATCCATAAACACTATATAATCAAGCCTTATTCCAGATTTGAGGAGAGACATATAATATACATTGAACACACAATATATGAGAACATATACATAACAGAAAATAGAGGAAGAACACACATAGAATACATATTTCTATAAGTTCTTCCTAGTTCATGAATTCTCTTCCTTTCTTGCAATCTTACACACTCAAAGATTCTTCTATTATAGTGAACACTTGAGTTCCCTTTGCTCATTTGTTTGATTGCTGTTTTATATCTTGAGAGATAAGTTGCCATTACAACCGTTGAAAGAATATACGGGGCAATATTATCTTAAGGATAGATCAAGAATTTGTTTCACTCAGCAAGCCAATTATATTGTTATATTTTCAGATTCTAAACATATTGTTGTTGTTGTCCTCAAGAGGCTTGCTGCAGTTTCAACCAACATCTCAACACTTCAAAGAAGGATAAAAAACCGAAGATCAAGTTCATCAACCCTTATTGATGTTGTGACAACTGATGTTAGGCTTCAAGCCCATTGTATTGAAATTGTAATTGATTATCCTTTCTAAGCACTAGTGATAGTTGTAAACTATTCTCATACATCCACTGTAACACCAACAATACATTAAATTTATACTATTGTTATTACTCCCTTCCTCCCAAAAAAATTGACACTTTTAGCTTTTCGAGAATCAAACAAGTTGTTATTTGACCGTAATTTTTTCATATGTCTTTTAAGTATTTTAAATTATTAATTATGATAAAATATATTATTTTTTACGTAGTTTTTTTAAATATGTAAATTTTATTTTAAATTTTTTAGAAATTACATATTCTAACACATGATCAAAATTAAAAAGTTTATTTATTGAGAAGTGAAAAATATCAATTTTTTTGAGACGCAAAGGGTATAAAACAATCTCTTTATAGTAAAAAGCAGAAAATTAAAGTTGAAAAAGAAGTACCATATTACCACATGTCTATCACAGGCAATAATTTGTTTAATTTGTAAGAATTCACAAGTTGAGATTTTAATTAATTGAATGTTAAAATACTGAAAATTCCTTACTAATAGAAACAATTTTTTTTGTGTGTTGGGGTGGGGGAGGTTGGTTGGTGTAGGGGTGCCAACCGTATTTGTCGTGAATAACCACGAGTCGTTAAAGACGACCTAAAGTATGGAAAGGAAAGAGTAAATACTTGCTCCCAAGGAAAGAGTAAATACTAGTAATTTTCTCCGTCTGTCAGTCAAGTCTTCTCAAGTCGTCTATTCTCTGTTTCCTCCGTGACTTTTAAAAGCTGATATTCCCAATGCCTTAAAAGTTGAAGCCGTAATTCTGCTGTAATTATCAGGTTTACTTTCTTTCTTCTTTAACTTTTATGTACTTAGAATTATCAGGTTTCACTTTTCGATGATCATAAGAACCAACCTTGCCGTCTGTTAATGAGAGTAGTATGTACTCTGTTCATGCATCTAAAATTCTACCGCAACAACATACCCGGTATAATCCTCCAAGTAGAATTTTGAGAGAGTAGATTATACACAAATCTTATCTGCCTTTTGAGCATCTACATTTATCCTAATTATTTCACGGTATAATTAAATACTACTAAATTTATTTTCTGGTTTTAAAATCATCAATGAGCTTGTCCTTGTCTTTCTGGTGGCAATCTTTAGTTGGATACCATGTCTTCATGTTTTTCCTGTGTTTCATGGCCATGGTTGAATTTTCAACCTTCAACGCAAATGCAGATAAAGATGGAGATAGGGAGGGGTTTGTTGGAAATTTACTAAATGTGAAATAAAATTAATCCTATTAATTATGACTCGAACAATTGGGGCCCCGCACGTCGGAAACATGGTTTTCACACACGTGCACATAAAGTGCCAAGGATCGTAATTTCCTTAAATGAAAGAGATATTGGTACGTATACGAATTGTTTGAGACGTAGAGAATAGACGGTTATTGGCCAAATGACAAGTGGTTTCACGTTGGTAAATGAAAGGAAGAAATGTGTAAAAGATGAAACGAATCAGAAATCGCCACGGAACCGAGGAGGGCCACGTCGCGACAAGGACAGGACCGCGGCGCCTCCTCCTAGGACCGCAGCTCTAATTGACATTTCGGTTCCAGTAACTTACTGAAATTGAGGCACCGCAGTGCCCTACCGAAGGGCCGCGGCGCCGGCGATTTTGATCTGGTTGGAGTCGAATTAAAGCTGATTCTTGTGCTGATTTGGAGCAATTAATATCCATTACTTGGCTATTGAATTCAACCATTACTAGGCTGAATTAACCTCAATATCAATGGTCATTACTTGACATTGATGGCCATTCATTTGGTGAATTGGGAAGACATAATCATCTACCTATAAATTGATGCCTTTGGCACAATTGCAAAATGCACATTGACACTTAACAATTCTCTGAAATTGTCTTTCTCTCTTGCAATCACAAAACACTCAAAGATCTTTCTTCTTAAGCGAACACTTGAGTTCCCTTTGCTCATTTGTTTGATTGTTGTTTTATCTTGGGAGATAAGTTGTCATTACTCCGTTGAAAGGATATACGGGACAATATTATCTTAAGGATAGATTGAAAATTCAGTCGACTCAGCAAGACCTCTTATTTGTTTATTTCCAGATTTCTTACATACTTGTTGTTGTTGTTACATTCCCATTTCCTTGTTTCTACACTCTAATCCCACAAGCTTAAGATAATATCTGATGTTTCAACAATAACATGTCCGCTGAAGATCAATTCAACGCTATGAATACCGCCGCTGCTCAAGGCAATCTTACTGCCTTCAACACCACTGATCATGGCATTCCAAATGCCTTTCAAACTGCTGGATTTGACACAACTAGTGTCAACACTGTTTTTGACACAACCAATGCCTTCACTGCTGCTGCGGACTTATAGTGCCTATGCTACTGCCCAAGGCGTCCAAAATGTCTATGCTCATGTTAGAGGCGTTCCCAACGCCTTAGCAACTGCTCAAGGGGGTGTCACTGCCCCTGCACCTGCTGGTTTTCACCATGAACGTCCTGAAAAGTTCATGGGTGCTCACTTTAAGCGATGGCAACAAAAGATGTTGTTTTTCCTGACGGTTATGGGAATGTCACGTTTCCTAACCGAAGACCCTCCACTAGTTGGGGAAGACGTGGACCCTCAGCCAAATGATTTGGCGGGAGGGGGCCAAGGTAACCATGTCGCTGATGACATGAGGATGGTTCGCGAAGTATGGAAACATAGTGATTTCATGTGTAGGAACTATATTCTAAACAGTTTGTCCGATCCTCTCTACACGGTGTACTGCACCGTTGAAACTGCCAAGTAGTTATGGGATAAACTTCAGAAGAAATACCCAAGATGCGGGTAGCAGAAAGTTCATCATTGGGAAATTCCTGAAAATTTCAAATGGTGGACAACAAAAGTGTGTCATCCCAAGTCCAGGAATTTCAAATGATTCTACACCACCTGGATTTGGAAGGATTAAAGCCCAACGAACAATTCTTGGTTGGGGCGTTGATCGAGAAGCTGCCTCCCTCGTGGACTGAGTTTATAAACTAACTAAAACTCAAAACGAAGGAGATGACCTTAGACGAACTTATTGTCAAACTTCTGATTCAGAAGGACAATAAGAAGGCCATGCCAAAGGGGAAACAACCCGCTGAGGCTAAGGCGAACCTGACGGAAGTCAAAGGGAACTCAAGCAAGAAGTGGAAGTTCCAAAAGGAAGGCAAGCCCCAAACAACTGAAAAGTTCAAGGGAAAGTGTAACTACTATGGTATAGTTGGTCACATGGCCAAAGACTGCCGCATGTTCAAACGTGAGAATAGGGCCAAAGGCAAGACCAAGGCTAACATCGTCAACGACACGCTCGTAGACGATATGATCGAGGAGTTCTCAGCGGTGGTTCTTGAAGCAAGCCTCATTGAGAATCAGGTGCAGTGGTGGTTGGACACAGGTGCCACCCATCACATGTGTTCCAATAAAAAAACCTTCTCCACTTATACACCAGTAACAAACAAGAAGTTGTTCATGGGAAATAATTCTTCTTCAGAGGTGCTAGGGGTAGGAAAGGTGATCCTAAAGATGACGTCCGGAAAGGAACTGACTCTGAAGGAAGTGATGCATGTCCCAGAAATTCGAAGAAATTTAATTTCTGAACCTGTGTTAGTGAACGCTGGTTTTAGACTAGTGTTAGAAGCTAACAAATTTGAAATCACTAAAAATGGAACAT
Source organism: Przewalskia tangutica (assembly GCA_029844215.1). NCBI lineage: Eukaryota > Viridiplantae > Streptophyta > Magnoliopsida > Solanales > Solanaceae > Przewalskia > Przewalskia tangutica. Next base: position 94,431,833 of record CM056732.1, on the reverse strand, counting down.
TTGTAGGAAGGGGCTTCGTCTGTGAAGGCCTCTTTAAAGTTAACGCTGCACCTGTAATGCCGTTTCAACTATCAATAAAATTGAGCCTTCTACTTACTTGATTGAGTCATCTAATTTATGGCATCATAAATTAGGACATGTTAACTATCAATCTATCCAAAGATTGGTAAAGTTGGAATTATTGCCGTCTATTGACATAAACCCTCAACGTAAGTGTGAGGTGTGCGTAGAGGCAAAACTTTTCAAGATTCCCTTTAGATCCGTCAAAAGGGAAACCGCTCCTCTAGAACTCATACACACTGATATATGTGATTTAAAGTTCGCTCAAACTAGAGGGGGAACAAGTACTTTGTGACTTTCATAGATGATGGCACAAAGTTTCGTTACCTTTACTTCCTAAAAGGTAAAGATGAAGCCTTTGAAACATTCAAACGCTATAAAACAGAAGTTGAGAACCAACTAAGCGGACGGATTAAAACAATCCGTAGCGATAGAGGGGGAGAATATGTAGCGTCTTTTGAAGAATTTTGTACCCAATCGGGTATAGTTTATCAAACAACGGCTCCTTACTCACCTCAATCAAACGGTGTTGTTGAACGCAAGAACTGAACACTAAAGGAAATGATGAATGCTCTACTCATCAATTCGGACCTCCCTTAAACCATGTGGGGAGAAGCTATCCTTACCACGAATAAGATTCTTAATAGAGTCCCACACAAGTGTAAGGACAAGACTCCATACGAGTTATGGAAAGAAAATAAACCTACTACAAGTATTTGAAGGTATGAGGTTGTCTGGCCAAGGTAAAAGTACCTATGTCAAAGCAGGTCAAGATTGGACCTAAGACTGTAACAGTAGTGCTTATCGCTTCCTAGTGCATAAGTCGGATGTACCGGACATTCATGTAAGTACGATCATGGAATCAAGGAACGCGAGTTTCTTTGAAGACACGTTTTCATAAGGAAAGCAACATAATCTCTCGCAAACGAAGTTATGATCAAATCTCTGAGGATCAAGGAGTCGATGACTACCTAGATCCAAACAGTTCAGATCTAGTGAATTCTGAAGTGGCTGATTATCCGGAATCCAGTATTCCAGATTCTCAGGACTTTGAAGATTCAGAGATGGAACCAAGAAGAAGAAAAATGGCCCGGAAGGACAAGTCCTTCGGTCCAGACTTTGAAGCTTATTTGGTTCAGGATGAACCACGGACAATCGCCGAAGCATTGTCAACTCCAGAAGCACCGCTCTGGAAGGAAGCTTTAGAAAGTGAGATAGAATCCATCCTGCATAACCACCTGGGAGTTGCCTGAACTTCCCCTGGGACACAAACCTTTGGGTTGTAAGTGGATCCTTAAACGGAAGTTAAAGGCAGACGGATCTATCGACAAGTACAAGGCTAGGTTGGTAGTCAAGGGCTATCGTCAAAAGGAGGGCCTTGATTAATTCGACACCTCGGTGTCTAGAATGACATCCATACGTATGTTCATAGCTATCGCCGCCTTGCGGGATCTTGAAATACATCAAATGGATGTTAAGATAGCCTTCTTAAATGGTGATTTGGAAGAAGAAATATATATGGACCAATCCGAGGGGTATGTGGTTCCAGGACAAGAGACAAAAGTGTGTCGGCTTGTTAAATCGTTGTACGGGCTGAAACAGGCCCCTAAACAATGGTACGGGAAATTTGATAGTACTCTATTATCAAAAGGGTTCGCTATTAATGGATGTGACAAATGTGTCTACATGAAAGGAAATGTCGAATCCTTCGTCATGATATGCCTTTATGTAGACGACTTGTTAATCACTGGAAGCAGTCCTGGGATAATCCTAGAGACTAAGAATATGTTAAAACAATGTTTTGACATGAAAGATATGGGCATTGCAGATGTCATCTTAGGGATCAAGATCTCTTAGACATCTGATGGACTGATCTTGTCTCAATCTCACTACATCGAGGATGTACTGAAGAAATTTGGGATGTTCGACAGTTCACCGGTATCGACACCATTGGATATAAGTCAAAAGAATGACAAACATCTTGGTGAGCCCGCGCGGGAAGCGATATGCGGTGATTGGTAGTCGATGTATCACTGGCGCACTCGACGATATCGCTCATGCGATCGATAAATTGGCTAGTTCACCAAATCCGTGAGGATCACCGAAAGCGTTGAATAATGTACTACGGTTCCTGAAGTTCACGCTAAATTTCGGGTTACACTATTCGAGATATCCAGCTGTACTAGAGGGGTACAATGATGCAAACTGGATATCTGATAGCGACGATATCAAGTCCACCAACGGATATATTTCACAATCGGTGGTGGAGCTGTGTCTTGGAAATCGTCTAGGCAAACTCTGATTGCCCGATCCACGATGGAGTCAGAGTTTATCGCTTTAGACAAAGTGGGCGAAGAAGCTGAATGACTTCATGGTTTTCTAGAGGATGTCCCATGTTGGGATAAACCCATGTCTTCTGTAATGATCCACTGCGATAGTCAGTCGGCTCTAGGAAGGGCACGAAGTTCTATATACAACGACAAGTCTCGTCATATTCAACGGAGACATGAGTCCGTTAGGCAGGATCACCTCAGGTGTTATTTCCATTGATTACGTAAAATCTAAGGAAAATATCACAGATCCCTTGACGAAGGGAATACCCAAAGATCAGATGTTCTGCCTGTCTAGGGGAATGGGCTTAAAACCCAAACAATAAGAATCGATATAGTGGACACCAACTTTACAGACTGGAGATCCCATGAATAAGGTTCAGTGGGAAAACTAAACTGTAAAGGTTCCGTGAGCACTTAGGTGGAAGCAAGAGCACTTCGGATAATGTTTTCTTCTTAAGAAACATAATCCAAGGCCTGTGATAGACATAAAGTGCTACCTGTAAGAGGGGTAAATGATAAATTTCCAAACCTTTAATGATCCTCAATACTTGAGGTTAGGTTGGAGAAATTTTTAATGGTTCCTAACGCTTGTGTAGCGGGGTATTGCAGGATACCTTGTAGGAGACCACCTATTTAAGTGCGAGGACATGCCGCCTCAAATGAACGCACTTAAGAATTCAAGTGTGTCCACGACCACGATGGACAAAAACATAAGAAAGATTGAGTAGGAAAGGTGTTGTGTTGATACCATTGTCTTGGCATATACTAAACACTGACGGTTCAAGACATCACGTTCACCGCGCAGTAAATATATTCGATGGTATTCTACTATGGAGGTTCAAAGCTACGACTACCTCTCCAGATGCAACATCAATCCGCCGAGTGATTGCTCGAAAGGGACCATGTGAGTGCGCCAAAATCTCTTCCAAGAGGGGATTGTTGGAAACTTACTAAACGTGAAATAAAATTAATCCTATTAATTATGACTCGAACAATTGGGGCCCGCACGTCAGAAACATGGTTTCCACACACGTGCACATAAAGTGCCAAGGATCGTAATTTCCTTAAATGGAAGAGATATTGGTACGTATACGAATTGTTTGAGACGTAAGAGAATAGACGGTTATTGGCCAAATGACAAGTGGTTTCACATTGGTAAATGAAAGGAAGAAATGTGTAAAAGATGAAACGAATCAGAAATCGCCATGGAACCGAGGAGGGCCGCGGCGCGACAAGGACAGGGCCGCGGCTCTAATTGGCGTTTCAGTTTCAGTGACTTACTGGAATTGAGGCACCGCGGCGCTTCGACAGTTTTCAGTACCGTTGGAGGCGAATTAAAGCTGATTTTTGGGCTGACTTTGGAGCAATTAATCTCCATTACTTGGCTATTGAATTCAGCCATTACTAGGCTGCATTAACCTCAATTACAATGATCATTACTTGACATTGATGGTCATTCATTTGGTGAATTGGGAGATCTTTCTTCTTAAGCGAACACTTGAGTTCCCTTTGCTCATTTGTTTGATTGCTGTTTTATCTTGGGAGATAAGTTGCCATTACTCCGTTGAAAGGATATACAGGGCAATATTATCTTAGGGATAGATTGAGAATTCAGTCGACTCAGCAAACCCTCTTATTTGTTTATTTCCAGATTTCTTACATACTTGTTGTTGTTACATTCCATTTCCTTGTTTCTACACTTTTTCAGTTTTGGTAGATTGTCAAATGATGTTAGACTCTATCAAGAGTTGCTTTTGTTGTTGCATAAATTTTGACAGTATAGAGTGTGGAGCAAAATTTATTTGGCATGCATATCCAGACATGTAAAAGTAGCCTCAATGCATCATGTTATTGATGGTCTACAGGAAACAAACTCTCTACCTAAAGGTAGGAGTATGGTCTGCGTACATCCTACCCTCCCAAACCAACTCGTGGGATTAAATTGGGTATGTTGTTGTTATTTGCAGATTTTTATTGATCATGCATTTTTTTGAGGCATCAGTTATATAGGAAAGCCATTCTTCTTCCCCAAAAATTTCATATATATACATATGTAATATATGCACACTCAACCCCCCTGAAAGCAAATGATCTCATACCTACGTGAATATGATTTCTACTGGAAGAGTGTTTTAGGTTAATTAGCTGGTAGACATTTATTTTTATAGTATTTGAAGGGAAGGTGAATTTAGAGTGACAGTAATAGGATCATGTGAACGGGATCTGACACGTTCTTCACAATCATAGAGACTAAGGAGAACAATAATCTATTCCAAAATGAATCTAATTTATGATTTTCTCTTGATACAAGCTTTTCTCTAAGGAAAATTAATTTTTTAATGCATTGTAATGGATTCCCAGCACCGTGGAAGTATTTGAACAAGAGCATACAGATGTACATGTCTCAGGAGATGAATGCGCACTCACCTAAGTGTCACTTCACAATCACTTAATCATCTCTGTTGCGTATGGAACTTTTTTCAGTTCTCACTATGCTTTTGTCTGAAAACTTTGGTTCACTTTGGGTGATAGTTTTCCAGTTTCCTGCCGCAGTCTTGGAAATCTGCTATTTGCTTTACTAAATTGCATTAAGTAATCCAGCTTACTGTAGAAATTTGTTTTGGGTACTCGTTAAACTTTTATTTCTTTGTTAGATTTTGTAGTTTCGGTTGACAAGGACTTGTGAAGTCATTTTTCACCTTTTGTTCTTTAAACCGTCAAGCTTGGCGGCAAAAGCTATTCTTCATTAAAATGCTGTTAAATTCCTCTTGCAGGTTGAGTATCTGAGGGATGGACACTTTTGAAAAAGATGAGATGCCGATGTTATCACCATCATATCCACAGTCTGATGAAAATGACGCCTTTCAAAATCGACGTTTTACGTACAGGACAAGGAGTGCATCCCTGTCAATGCCAATGAGCTCTATGGATTCATTCGAAAATGATAGTAGTTTTGTAGGTTATACTGGTTCTTTGAGAAGTGAGAGGCGAACTTCGTTGGTTCAGATGAGTGGGCCATTATATATTGGTCGCGAGCCTGAAAATAGCCTTCGTCCCACTCCCGCTGTAGTAGTGCATAAACCAACTCTGCCTACAACAGAAAAATATCCTTCAATGAGCAGTGCAGAACGGAATGGTTGGCGTAATAATGGCTACACTGGAAAAAATGAACATCTATTGAAGTCTGGACAACTGGGGATGTGCAGTGATCCGTACTGCACAACATGTCCAACCTATTACCATTTGAAAGCACGGAGAAATTCGAAGTCTTCAGATATATTTGATCACAAGGTATTGCACTTTGCTCAAGTTAAATGTATGTCTTCCTAGCTATGTGCTACGATGTAATTTTTCAGAGTCCCAATTCTAGCTTTATCTACCATGAACACTGTTCTCAAACTATGCACTTTGTTTGTCATCTTCTGATATGATATAGCCAGAATTTTAGCTTTGATCACATAGTGAGTTTCTACTTTTTTATGGGCTCTCATTCTTTGGTAAACTACTGTGCATGGCCAATCAACTTCCCTATTTATGCTGTCTATGCATTCAAGTTGATGATATACTGATGAATCCATAATGCTCGGAGTTTGGTGTTATCTTCAATTATGGTTTTGGAAATTATGAGAGCTTTGTGGTTTCCATTTCCAGTATCCATTATTAGAATGACCTTGTCCATGTCACATTGTAATTCCTTGGCACCAACTTAGTGTAGGGTTTTGTTGGGTTCGTGTACGCAGCGAAATTTGAATTTTTTTATGTTTCAAACCCAACAAACGACGAACTGTAGGATGATTATGCAATAATATAAACATGTAATCACATAACATGTAATGACAACCGTAATACATCGATAGTAAACTTACGGTTTTATAAATCTGGAATCTTTTCGTATAATCCGAGGGTGCGCACACAATTGTTCCTCGATTTCAAGTTCCAAGAACTCCGATATAATTTCTCCTTTAAACAGCTAGGAAATTCGGCAGAGGTTCGAGAGAATATTTAAAGACTAGGTCTCAAAGACTTAGAATGATTATAGAATAAAATGTATAGAATAATGATAGAACCCCTCTATTTATAGCTGCGTTTTAGGTCAAAAACGCAGCTAGGGTTTCCCGTGGGCCAAGCCCAAAAACCGAGGCGCAATGGGTCAGTTCGGACTGCCCCACTGTCTCTTCGGCGTCGCGGTGCTTGACGCGATGTCACCACGTTTTCATTTTAATTAAATCCGAAATCCAATCTCGACTTAATTAAATAACCATTATTCATTCAAATGTCTCGATCATAAATCGAACATTTATATTCTCGCATTACATCCTTAGATCGACGGAATAATTGACTTAATGTTACCCTACATGCCTTCACATATCGACACTAATTATATTAGGGTCTACACGGAACTCCTAAACGACACCGGAAGACGAACTCAATATGTGAAGTATAGTTACGCGAGTCTGGTAAACTGAACCTTTATGTGGGAAGATAAAATCCTTTCATTCACGACACACTCGATCAAGCTTAGGATCTGCCAAGTGTCTATCCAAATGGCTTGATCATTATATCTCATTTATATTAGTTGACAACAAGACCATATCCTAGATATGTCTACTGCGTTGGCCAACGACTTAGTCAATCTAATATCACTGAGAAACTGAGTGCTCTCTCGAATATACATTCGAGGAACGAATCCTAATCTTGGCTCAACTACCGCCTTTAATCCACTTCGTAATATACCCAATACAAGTCGTATCTCAACCTATAAGACATTTGAGCTTAGGACATGATCAAAGTATATTACTCTGCAGATAAGGTGTGTATCGATCTCAAGTCTAAGGACTTCTATTTCCCACACACTGATCATACTTTAGACATTTTATAACAAACAATATATCAGCAGGGTATATCAATACTTCCAAAGTGTCCATGTGTCCATCACGAGTAACCATTACTCATACTACATCCTCTAAGGATGTGATGCAGACCACATGTCGACATATCACATATCATCGATATCCCATTCTTGATGATCATTAGTCGAAGTTATTTTAAGAGTTAGGTTATAATATTAATATCTCACATTATTAATAACCACACAACCTCTAGGGATGCATATTATAGAATATTATAAACAATCAACTACAACAACAACATACCCAGTGAAAATCCCACAATGTGGGGTCTGGAGAGGGTAGAATATACACAGACCTTACCTCCACCTTGATAGGTAGAGCGGCTGTTTCCGGGAGACCCTCGGCTCAAGACAAAGAATAATCAGGCAAAGCAAGCAAAGCAAAGCAATCAACTAATAATTCAATAATTGCAAATGTCAAAATATTAATCTCCATTAATAATAATACGAATGTGTATAAAGTACATTTGTCCTAATACAGATTGTCTCTAGGACATAAATATACTTTCAATCTCCCACTTGGCCTAGAGCCAATCTCCAACGTATCTAATGCCCATATTCTCAAAATGACCATTATGCTTAACTAAGCTCAATGGTTTAGTGAATGGGTCAGCTAGATTATCGTCTGTGGGAACATAGTCTAATATCCCTATTTATGTATATGCATTCAAGTTGATGATATACTGATGAATCCATAATGCTCAGATTTTGGTGTTATCTTCAATTATGGTTTTGGAAATTATGAGAGCTTTGTGGTTTCCATTTCCAGTATCCATTATTAGAATGACCTTGTCCATGTCACATTGTAATTCCCTGGCACCAACTTAGTGCTAGTTTCCTGTTTTTAATAGAATTACTACTTTACCAGTTCAAAAGAAGAAGAGAAAAAAAAATGAATGACCTTGGCCATGTCTCAAATAAAATCTTATTTTGCATTCAGCTTAAAATTTTTGCAAGTTCAATTGAAAGTATATTCACCTATCATCCTTGTGTGCCTATATATTTACTGAAATTACTACTCTAAGAGTATATGGTGCCTCTTATATCAATGGTAGATAACTATATGTCTGTAATTCACAGTAACAGATGTCAAGGATGATTATATGGTATAGCTGACTAGCAGTTCCAATTCTAAAATCCCATTGGTCTCTGTTTGTGCTAATTGCAGTCCTTTTGGCCTAGTGCAAATGTTGAAAATATAAATGGAAGATGTTCTAGAAACTTCCTGCAATGATTCTCAAGATGTTATAAGAATGATAAGGATTGTGAAGTCTATGTAGATAGAGTAGTCATGTTCTGTTGTCAAATTTATACAAATTTTAAGCTTAAGAACTTCATGGGCCTGTGCACATTGAAGGCTTCGAAGGCGTTATATCCTTCTCTTCTTCTTTCTCTTTTTCTTGTGGTTTTTTCTAAATTTGCTTTGTTCAAGGTACTTCAGACGTTTCTCTTAGATACGTTGTTTCATTTCCTATGAATTCAAAAGAATTCACTGGATGTTAAGCTGTCTAAATTATCGTGTTTTTTGCTCTTGTTGTGATTATCTACAGTTCCACAATGTGTTGTATGGAGATGCAAAAGGATGGGCGAAGAGAACTTGTTCTTTCTTGCATCCATTTATTCCTGGTGTCATGAATCCTCATGCAAAGATTGTCCAGAAGTGGAACAGATTTTTTGTCATCTCATGCCTATTTGCAGTATTCATCGATCCCCTGTTCTTCTTTTTGCTTCATGTCCATCAGGTATTCTTTTATTGTTCTATGAGAGTGAGATTATTTTCCTTTCTATAATTTGGTTATGTAGGATAAGGCATACATAAATATGTATGATTATCTGTCACTTAGCCCATGCTTCTTAGACCTAGGTACATGCAGTATATTTTCAAAGTGCACATTAATTGGCATGCTTTACCTGGCTAACAAGAAAGAAGAATCAAGTCATTTTATCTCTCACCCACTAAGTTTTAGTACTATCTAAGATGTGCAAATTCATTTCTCTCAGATAGGAAGTGAAATAGGTTGGTGAAGAGATGATAGTTTTAATATAATGAAAATATTTGTCCTGAAATTTTTGTGAGCATGACAGGGCATACACAAACGTGTAAATTGATATGTAAGATAGGTTTGTGATTCTGATATTTACACAAGATCGTTCCAGATAGGTTTGTGATTCCAATATTTACACAAGATCGTGCCACGGAAAATCTATTTCAGTCTAGAGTAGGCCATTCTGAGCTCAAGAACATAGAGCCACTTTCTTATGCCTGATATTAATGGACATTATCTCTTCAATTGAAGTTATTCTTGCAGGTTTTATGCTTTCAGGATATGAGTTTAAACTGTTAAAGCAGAAGTCATATGCTTTTGCATGTTGTGATCTTGAGACATTTCACTCTTTAAAATTAATGTCCGTATGAGACATTCCTTCTTTCTAAGGATCTTGAATCTAAAATGTCTGTTGTTATTAGGTATTTACATGGAAATTTACATTCTATCTTGCTCATTGGAATATTTTTCACAGTGCCAGATTTTCTACATCTGGTAAATGAGATTTTTGATTGAATTAATTTTCTATAAAAGATTAATCTTCTTGTTTTGATTCTAGGGGAACAAATGCATAGTGCTAGATTGGCCCCTGACAACAATTATTGTAATTTTGAGGAGCATCACTGATATCATCTACTTAATGCACATCCTTCTTCAGGTAACAGTTCCCACTTCTCTCCGAGGAATCCTTTTTTCTTCTCTGTTTAGCACTTAGCAGCACCAATTTACCCGTGCAATATTCTTTGCGCACTGTTGAAGTGTGTGATCATCTCATCTAAAAGCTTAAGCTGTTAGAGAGAGCATACTTTTATGTACTTAATTATATTCTCAACATGCCCCCTCACATGTTGGCCCGATTCTTTTTTCATGGACCAATCACATGGAAATTCTTTTTGATCATGGGTGGCGAGATTCGATCCCAAGACCTCTGCTTGCTCAGATACCATGGTGAAGTGTGTAGTGTGTGATCATCTCATCTAAAACTTAAGTTGTTAGAGAGAGCACACTTCTATTTACTTAATTATATTCTCAACATGCACCATATGAGATTTCATGTGGTCCTCTTCTTTTCCTGATGACCTGTCAGCATAAATGCCTTTTTTGGTTTCTTGATTGGTTTTACAATATATATTATTTTTTCTGAATGATGCTTCTAGAATGACATTTTTATTCTTCTGCAGATTAAAGCTATTCTAAATGTATTTATGACAACTCAGATGCATCCCATTTAATGCCTAGTTATTTCAATGAGCCAACTAACTAGTTAATAGATTTCAAAGCAGGTTGACCTTACTTTCTTACACCCACTTTCCTGCATAGGGACAAGTGTTTGACACTCACTTTTGTTCATCTTGTCTATTATTCCAATAATGTGTGTTTATGTGATGTCAATTTTCTTGCAGTTCCGCTTAGCTTATGTTGCCCCTGAATCTATGGTGGTGGGCGCAGGTGACCTGGTGGACCACCCTAAAAGGATTGCTATAAACTATCTCTCGGGATACTTTGCTATTGACTTCTTTATCGTATTACCTCTTCCTCAGGTAAATGTGCCTTTCCTCTCTTCTGTTTCTCTAACCTTCATATCTGTGTACTCCATAATTTAGATATGCTAGGACCCACTACTGATAGAACTAGTAATGAAAAGTTAGTTTTCTCGCTTATCTAGTGCTTTTATGTACACCATGAAAGTAATGACACCCACTTTTTTACTAATTGTAGTAGGACAACCTTCTTTTGGTTTTATTATACCCAACCTGAACACTGGAGTTTAGTTGTTCGTAAAGTTAATTCCCATGGTGCCTTCTCTGTCTCTTGTTGGTTTTGAGGCATAATTAATATATACGCTTTGTGCAGATTATCATACTGTTGATTTTACCCAAGTCTATTGCATCATCTGGGGCAAATTACGCGAAGAATCTATTGAGGGCAGCTATACTACTCCAGTACATTCCTAGGTTGTGCAGGTTTTTGCCTTTGCTAGCTGGCCAGTCTCCAAGTGGTTTTATATTTGAGTCAGCATGGGCAAATTTTTTCATAAATCTTCTCACTTTTGTTTTATCAAGCCATGTGGTGGGCTCATGCTGGTATCTTTTTGGTTTACAGGTGAAAACTTGTTCTTCACAGTACTTGTTCTATTCTTACTTCAATTTCATTATGTCTTTTGTTTATGATATAGCCATTGCTTTTGCTTCTTAGTACACTTCTAAGGCTAGAGGGGTTGTGGGCATGCGTGAAAAAACATATTGAAAATTTTGAAGTGCTTTCTACCAGTTGCTTTGTCCTTGTTTTCAAAATCATCCTCTGATTTAACCTTTTCCCTCCATCTCTAGAGGGTAAATCAATGTCTTCGAGATGCTTGTCGTGGATCAAACATAGCGAGTTGTATGGAATTCATAGACTGTGGTCATGGCAATGATTACAAAAAGTTTAAGCGGGATACGACATGGGATCTGTGGAAGAACAATACTGCAACAGTTGCTTGTTTTACTAATGATGGTTTTGACTATGGAATCTATGAACAAGCTGTTAATCTAACCACTAAACGGAGTATTGTCACAAGATATGTGTACTCATTGTTTTGGGGCTTCCAGGTATCTTTACCAGTCTTCATGATTGTGGGCGTGTGATCTGCATATTTCTAATACCAGATGTGTTTAAAAAAAGAAATTTGTATTACATGCTCTAGTGGATCTATGTACGTTTGCTGCAGAGCTCTTGATAAATCTCTATAACATCAGATTTAAGTAAGAGCACTTCATACAATATTATTTTGACTTTTTTTGGGAGAGTACCTTCAATTGACTTCTTTGTCCCCAAAGATTTTGCCAAGTGCTATGGTTGGCAAAAACTTCATTGTTTTGAGGAGACTTTCCGATTTAGATCCAAATTGCATAATAAGTTGTTCAGATATTGTCATACCTTTACCTTATGTTTTGAAATTAGGGCAAGGAAGGAAGCGAATAGAAAATTACAAGTAGGAAAAATAGCATGGTTATCCTCTGTTGGGATGTACTATTAAATCTAATTGGGTTCATCTACTAAAAACTACAGAGAGCTGTTTGTGAATGTCTTTGCAGTATAAAATTTACCAAAGATGATGAGAACGTGAACTCACAACAATTTATGCGATGGAGAGATCATTTCTTATTTTATGCCAAAACAATTATAAAGTACATAGAATTTAAACCAAACAAGGGATGGAAAATTACCTTCCTTTGCTACCATATTTGGTATTAATTTTTAAAATTTAAGTATTTGATTTTTAAAAGGAATACCGAAATACCGAGTACCATACCGAATAATACACATATATTATATTTTATTATTGTATAGATAATAATGATAATAATAATTTAATCAATATAAATATAAACTAGTACAATGCAAGCTAATTAGCTAAAGCCTAAAAATACTTAATTGCATGTAATCTGCCTTTTTTATACAAAATTGACCTTCAGAGTTCAGACTTCTTTGATACTCTTGACTAACGGGTGTCAAGATACGTGTCTCTACCTTGCCTGAAATGTCAAAATGATCTTGCTCTTTGTGTTTCCTTGATCTTTCCATAAGCATGGGTAGAAACAAGATATGTAGTTACCGACTTATATCTTGAATCATTTGCAAGAGATTTTCTTGAATTGCAATATGAACTTTATCACATTCTTGAACACTTTTTAGAATGATGTCAGTTTCTGAAACTGTTTATAGGATATCAAAAGTTGATGTTATTGCTGGTTCTCCTGTTGCTCTCATTTATGCACAAAAATTGGCAAACAATCCTATTCATTATGTGCTAAATGATTAGGTCAGTAGCGTAAATGCCCAAATTTGAAAGGCTCCAAGGCGAACAAAATGAGGTTACCTAACCGCACAAACCAAAACCAAAAAGAGAAAAAACCGAATTGTACCAAGTTTAATTCGGTATGGTATTGATATAACATTTTAAAAAAAATGAAAAATACCGAATGTTTGGAAACCGTACTGAACTGTTTATGAAAAATCCTATTCTCCAGAGCTGTAGTTCTGAAGATAGTATCTTTTTGTTGCTCGTTTCTTCCAACGGCTAAACTTGTAGTGCCACGACAGTGTGCTGCTTCTAGTCTTCTTTTCCTCTCAATCCTGCAATCTTTCTTCTTTCCTACATAATTAAAGTAATTGAGCGAGATACTTTTCACAAACATTAAAAACCCAACTTTGATTGAGCATATCTGGCAGAATAAATAATACATTTTCATCTTATCATGTATCAACCCAGGAATTCTATGCATTGCATTCATATAGTTACTTGTGTCACTTAATATGGAAATTATACTTCTGACTGTATCTCTCAAATGGTGTTTTGACAAAGCAAATTAGTACACTAGCTGGCAATCAAGTCCCGAGTTATTTTGTGTGGGAAGTTATTTTCACAATGGCTATCATTGGAATGGGACTCCTGCTTTTTGCCCTCCTGATTGGAAATATGCAAAACTTTCTGCAGTCTCTAGATCGCAGGTACAAAGTTTTACTATTCTAACTAAACTAGTTCAGTGTTTGTGTGTATGCCAAGGAGGCTTATTTTTGAAGGAACATACTTGATGCTTGTGGAAATCTTCATTGCTATTATATAGATAGTCTTTTCAGGGAATGCTGACAGTTAACTGAAGAAATATATAGTGTGAGAGAGTATATAACTATATTATTCTGCCACAAGAGTTATACACAAATATCTTGAAACTATTTCTCTCAACTGAAACATGAAGCCACTGCCTCTTTTCAGGAAAAAGATCAGTTGTGTCGGAAATTGAAAGTGAAATACTTCGAGGAATAGTTTTGGATAACAAAACTATTTGGCTGTTTGGAAAATTTGGGACATTGTTCACCAATCTAACTTTTACCATGATAAATGCTCTCTTACTTGGACGTAATTGTTAGTATGTCTTTGTGTTGATTGTGCACCACTTTTTGTGCAACTGTTGATGAACATTCTTTTTTTATCTGCAGGAGGTTAGAAATGTCTCTGAGACGTCGTGATGTTGAACAATGGATGAGCCATAGGCGCTTGCCAGTAGAACTGAGAAGGTAGCCTTTGATGCTCTTTTTTCTTGATATCTAACTTCTATAGTCCGAAGTGTTTCTTCTCCTTAATATACTTGTATGGATTGATCGCATCCCTGATCTGTTATTAATCAACATATCTCACACGTATCTTCATACTTCATTTATTCTGGATCCCCGTAGAAGCTTGAAGTGTTTGACTTGAAGTTTCTGCTAGATAGAACCGTGCTTGTCGACTCTGCATTCCACTTTCTAGGATCAATGTTAAAGAATTATTAAATCTATTAATTTAGCTCAAGTACAGAGGAAAGTCAAATTAGTTCGGATTGATTGTTTTGATGTAAATTTTAGTTTTATGAGATGTTACATGGCTATTAGTTGTCTAGAATATCCAACTAAGTTAATATTCCCAATTAATTTTTAATTATATCCTTGACAGAGCTCTCTTGCAAGTGAGTCTTGGTGTTGGATGCCTAAATGTACTCTTTTATTTGCTTAATTTAATTAGAGTTGAATTTTGAAGAATTGACACTTATAGAATTTCACACCCTTGTGAGGCTCAAAGTTCCTTCTTCCTTCCCCACTTATTTCGAAGTGCACTTGTCTTGTTCTCCTTCTCTTCTCCTGCATCCGAAGTGTTTCACCCATTGGAGTTCTCTGTAGTGTTTTAAACTTCATCTGCATCATTTGAATTGAGTTACTTTGTTCTCAAATAGATTAGTACAGTTCATCAAACATTATAGTTTTGCAATGCATGGAAAATGCTTGCTGAAAAGGGGGAAAGAGAAGTTGGTATTCAGCCTCTATCCGTGTAATCCAGCAAAATCCAAAGTGAGACAAAAGACACGATTCATGAGGAAAACCACTATATTAAGATCACTACCATTGTAGCTTGTTGGAAGCATCACTCAGCTTATCTGACAAAGTCCGAAGAAGCCTTTTCTTTTGTCCTTTGTTAGTAATGTATTCTGCTGAAGTAGTTAAAATCAATGGCATAAAATATTATTTAGACAGACTTCTACTGAATGTGACCCTACTTACTTACAAGTAAGCCTTTCTTGGCTGGGATTTTGTTTCTAGCCTTTACAGACTTGCTAAGATTATAATTTTTCCATATACTACCCTTTCTTGTTATTTCTTATTATTGGAAAAATGATTTCAAGGATTATTTCTTGTTGAGTAAGTTATTTCTACCTGGGAAATTTTCTTCAGCAACTTAGTTTTCTAAGTGCCTGCTGAATTGTATAATAGTCCTTCATATGTTCTCTTTCAAGACCTTGATTTAACATATCAGTATGATGTTGCACTATATGAAAGCACACTGTTGATCAGAATCAGTTTACCACCCAGAGAAAGATATTGACATTTCCATTTTGCTAATGTTTACTCACATCTTTCTGTCACTCCAGCCGTTTTTCCTGTAACATATTTTTTGCACTCAACAGAAGACCCAAATAACTAGTTGGTGGGGAACCAACTTGTCAGTCCACTGTACCAGCAAGTGCTGAAACATCCTGCAATTGGTTCACAGAGCACATAAAACTCTTCCTCCAACTTACTTTTAGGCCATTCAGTGCTTCAGAATCAGTTGGTATCAGCCTAAAATGCCTTTTTTGTTCCACACTAGCATCACATAATACTAATGTATGATCAGCATATAATAGATGTGAGATTTTCATCGTGTTGGACCCACTGCTAGCTACTTTAAAACCTTTACCCAACCATTATTGACGGGCTATTCTTATCATTCTGCTGAATCCCTCCATGGCCAACAGGAATGGGAAAAAGAGACAAAGGGTCTCCTTGTCTTAGATCCCTTTGTAAAAGGAAGAAACGCACTGGAAAATCATTAACCAATACTAGATATCTTACCTGCTGATACAAAAGAATATCCAACCATTTCCTTAAGGAGATTGAGTAGGAAATCCAAATTCACATGGTCATACGCATATGCGTTTTCAATATCCAACTTGTATAGAATTCCAACCTGTTTACTTTTTAACCTGGTACCTGCACACTCATTAGCTATAAGGGAAGTATCCATGATCTACCTCTCATTAATGAAATTCATCTGATGTTTATCACCAACTTATTCTTCAATCTTTCATACAAAACTTGAAAATGATTTTGTAAACATTGGACCACCCTTTCGACCTCCGAGTCTTGGGTAGATAATGATATTAAGAGTAACAAAAATTGTATGGATGGAACTATTGTATTATTTGGGAACTGAGTAACGACTGTATCTCTAATTCTAAGTGAGAGACCATGAGATAGATTACTTTTAGGAGATCTAATGAGAGCGCGATTTCCTAAATGGACCACAGTGAAGCTTCCTTTTATTTTTTCTAGAAATATAGAGGCTGTCATTGTATTTCTTTAATTCTTGCATATTAAAGCACCTGTAGTATGATCAATGTTAATCCAAAATGATAAACTATCATGTGTCTTAGAAATGAGTTTTTTTGAATCCATTTTCATTACTAACAAGAAGATCTAAAGGCATGATCCGCTCCCCTGTAGGCGAGTTCGAGAGGCAGAGAGATATAATTGGGCAGCAACCCGAGGGGTCAATGAAGTAATGCTACTAGAGAATCTTCCTGAAGACCTTCAAAGAGATATACGGAGACATCTTTTTAAATTCATCAAAAAGGTGAATTCCAACTGGACTATTATTTGGATCATTTATATTCTATTGTTTCTTTTATTCCTCATGCTTTTTATAGACAAGCTCACTTGCAGTACATATATTTACATATATTGTGATGAACCACTGATCTAGCCAATCAAGGTCTGGTTTCTGAAACATTTCATTTTTGTGTGAATTTTAGTTGAACCAAATTGAACAGACATGAAAAAAGTGGCTTTCCTTGTTTGGGTTAGATTTAAACTGTTTAGCCTTCCCCGTATGGAAGAGATTCATTGATTGGAAGATTGGAATTTGTAACATCAGGGCAACTTTGCCTTTCCAAGGTAAATTTCACAGATGGTCACTTTTTCCCCACAAAAGTCACTTAAATATCTTTTCTAACATAAAGTGACTAAATTTTGAGTATACTACAGAAAAGTCACTAAACCGGAAAATATTAACTTTCCGGTGGATAACTCTTTTTACTCATTTTTTCTAAATCTAATAAATAAAAATTTAATTAAAAAGCTTCGTTCCGACCCGACTCAAGACCAAAACCCATAAGAAAGAAAGTAAAATATTAAAAGAACGGAACAGAACCTGCTCCAAACCAAAATCAACAAGAACCTGAAGGTGACATTTGGGAGTAGTCGGATATTTATTTTCCTGAGATGTGGAGTACTCAAACTTTCATTCAACAACCTCGAAATGCAGAAAATATAGATGTGGACCTCATATTAGCAAATCAATCAACTATAGAGGTAAACTATTTACAAATATTTCTGGTACTTTAAAATGTGCTAGTTTTTACATGTTTTACAGGATGTTGTAGAACAAGATTTTCTATAATGAAACAGTTAGAGGTGAATTTATTTAGCATAGTGAATTTATTTCCTCCCATTTATGAAATTACAATCTTGATATTTGCTAAAAAGTGCTAGGCAATTTTGCAGGATGTTACTAAACAAGATGTTGTTCCATTCTTTGGGGAAGTGTGGTTCTGTTCTGTTATTTTAATATTTTACTTTGTTCATATGGGGTTTGTATTTTGGGTCGGGTCGAAGCTTTTCAATTAAATTTTTATTTATTAAATCTTTTAGGTTGTGGCTTATAAATAGGACGATAAGGCGTTAGCGGACCGACTTGACAGGACCCTCCTTTATTCTATCTAACTCGGCGTTTTAAAAAGAAAAAGTAAAAAACGATTTATCCACCGAAAAGTTGATAGTTTCCGGTTTAGTGATTTTTCTGTTAGTATACTCAAAGTTTAGTGACTTTTGTGTTAGAAAAGATAGTTAAGTGACTTTTGTGAACATTGATAGTTACATGACCATCTGTGAAATTTACCCTGCCTTCCATCGAGACTTGCCTTCTCAGCAAGTCTGACATGATCTGTACTCTACAAATGCTTGATATTTATGCAGACTTAGCTAAAGATATGGCACAGTGGAAGAGAAATATCCATATAGGTGATAGCTATTAGTGGAGGATAAGTTTTAGACTTGTTAAATAACAATATTATTATTATTTATATAGATAAAACTTATTTTTCACTTTTTTTATTTAGTAGGGTGATGATATGAGCTTAAATGAAGAAGTGGGAATTCATATAGCCAACCCCAACTTGTTTGGGACCGAGACATAGTTGTTGTTTGTAGAGAAATTGGAAACAAAAGAACAGTAATCAATTAGATAGATGCTAAATATGTTAAGAGCAAATTTAGAAGGGACAAATAGATGGAAGCTTGGGTTCAGATTAAGTAGGGGTCTGTATAAAACAGGTTTGGATGTGAGTGGCTGGGGATAGGGAGAAGGTACGAGGCGGCAATTGGGTGGAGGTGCAAGGGTTAATGAATTATTTTGTTTTCAGTACATTAAAATGCACATTGTTTTATCCATGCAAATTTAAATTAGTCCACTTATTTAGATCAGATACATGTTGGGTCTCTTCCTTCAACAACTTCAATATAATTGTTAGTAAATGGCTCTTCATATTGAACATATAATCTTATTTGCAGGTTCGAATATTTGCACTTCTAGATGAACCCATCATAGATGCCATCTGTGAGAGATTGAGACAGAAAACATACATAGCAGGAAGCAAAGTTTTATACCGTGGTGGTCTGGTTGACAAGATGGTTTTCATAATTCGGGGTAAGATGGAAAGCATTGGAGAAGATGGAAATGTGGCCTCCTTGTCTGAAGGGGATGCCTGTGGGGAAGAACTCCTCACATGGTTCCTTGAGCATTCTTCTATAAACAGAGGTGATTACATATCTTCTAATAACTGTCTTGTGAGTACTTTCATATAAGGCATATATGCATGATATAATGTTGGCTCTAAAATTTTGGTTACTAGGTATGACAATGTTCAATGGAACAATGAAAAAAATTGTCAAAGCATTTGATGCGACTAATTAGACTAGCAAAGCACATTAATCCTTTCAAATAAAAAGTTAACAGACAGGGTTCCTTTCCATGAGAATTACCAAATCTCAATTAATTCCCATTGTTTGAGACATCAAATGTGGAAGTGTTTCAGATTAAAATGGAACGTAATTAACAAAACTAAACGGTAGAGCATTTGGTACGAGGTTATAGATAAAACCCATAAAAGTAATTAGAGTTAATCTTTTTTATTTGGTTTCCTACCCGGTGTCCTGTACCCGCTTTGGGGCCCAACTAATCCAGTTCGCGCCGGAGAGTTAACCTTAACCAAATGGCAGGACTCCCTAAAGTACAATGTTCCTACTCAATTAAGAATTGAAGATTGTCTAAGTTGAATCCGAACTTTGAACCACTCTAGTTCAATTCAAGATGCAATAAAACTGTGGGTTTCCAGTTGAATCTTCCTCTTGGTTTTGACTAAACTGGTCACACAATTCCTTAGGTCCTTCTCAATTTCTCTTATTACATTTGTGGTATGCACTATAGTTAGTTTAGACATTACTCAGAGACCAGTATTCAAGGAAGATAAGTTAAGGATGAAGGTATTATGTCGTAAATGCAGGCTAGACCTATGGAGCAAGTCTAGAAGCTGTGAAAGGGTATGCACAGTAGCAAAGAAATATTAACAGAATTCTTATCTATTGATGATTATAGCTGAGATTTCAAATCTTTTTCTCTCAGTAAAATATTAACGTTGCAATGTGCGAAAGGAAGTGTAGACCTACTTTAAGTTCTAGCATCCAAAGTACCTTTTAGCTGCAGTCCTACTCAAATGCTACATTGTAGTATCTGTGACCATGCAAGAGGTTTGTCGTCGATTCAATGGTGGTAATCATCAATACTGAAAAATGTCCAACTTTAATTTGTGCATTCAAAAGCTAGAGCACTCTATTAGCCAACCAAATGCAGATTTTAGAGCCAAGTTCAACATTTTTTCTGTGCCGAGTCAAGTAAAATTCTTACACAAGTGTTCATCTGATTGTGATTACTAGATCCATATGAAACAATAAGTTAAACCAGCAACCAAGCTCTTTACCAGAAAATGGGAGCGATGGCTGCACTGGAAACTTGTCAGATTAAGTATGCTGTTGCACGCAGAAAGTACTTCTAATAAGTTTGTTCTAGGTCCTGCTTCTTTAGTTCCATTTTTGTCTGTATATGTGATAATCAATTACAGTCAAAATTTGGCTACTGAAATACTAGTGTCTTGCAGGACTTCTGGATATTTTCCTTCTTAGGAACAGATCTTGTTTCTTGTCCTTATTTTGGTCTTATACTAGGACAAATGTGTAGAAAATTAAGTCTACAGGACCCAAGTATAATATAAACTTCCCTGTATTGATGTCTTTCTTGTCTTGTGCCTGATATAAAGCCGATATACAAACTAAAAATTTGAGTGTTTTCCCCCTGATATTCCGTTTATCATTTGGTACCGTAAGATCATATATGGTTCACCAAGGTTGGGCCCTCTTACAACAGACTAGATAAACTGGAAATGTCAAAAGCTGGATCTTATCGAAAACTTTGGGAGGATGACCATTCAGTGATCATAAGGATGTCAGGGTCAATAAGTTGATTTTTTGAAACTGCATTTTGATGGTTTTGATTTTCAGATAAATATTTGTTTTGAACTTTCAATCAGTCTGATCACAGAGGTGACCTTCCCGTGTGATGAAATTAAGTGTTCACAATTTAGTGAAGATAATCGAAAACCATATGAAGAGCGGTTAAAACTTTGTGAGATTTCACTGGGTATGTTGTTGTTGTAGTCCTCCAGGTTATCAAATGAGCTATCTAAAACTTTGATAAGCTCAGAGTGATTTTCCGGTCTTGGAAGAGATAAAGTTGTGAATATTAAATACATTTTGCAACTATTTCCTATCATAGTTTTTGGTTTTGTTCTTTCAGATGGGAAAAAGATCAGAATTCCAGGACACAGATTGCTGAGCAACAGACTAGTTAGGTGCCTGACAAATGTTGAAGCATTTATATTGCGAGCTTCAGATCTTGAAGAAGTCACTAATCTTTTTGCGAGATTCTTGAGGAGTCCACGAGTCCAAGGTGCCCTAAGGTAATTTAGTTTATAGCTACTGATCAATATCTAATGCAGCTTTTTGTTTCTCGAAAGAACACTCGAAACATGGTGATGAATAAAATAACGCGACATGGATGGGTGGGTAGTACAATGTATTTTTTGGTAGACTGAATGGGGTGGAACTTTTTTTTTTTTGGTCCAAAGAAGTAATGGGATGGAGCCTTATGTGAAAGAAAATGATTTATTATACTATGATCTAAGTTTTCTTTCTTCTTGTTTCAGGCTCTAACTTTTACACCAATTTAATAGAGTAGCTGATAATATTTCAGGTATGAATCTCCATATTGGCGAGGGCTGGCAGCAAGGCGGATACAAGTTGCCTGGAGATACAGGAAGAAACGTCAAAGCCGAGCCGACTCTTCCAGCCCCCAACACTAATATACTACTATCATTCTTAATAATTTCTTCTGCAAAATACTTATATTCTTTATTAGTCTGTATATCCGTTTTTTATGTTTTGTATGTAGTAATATATATGTATATGGTTCAAGCCGTGGAAACAACCTCTTGCAGAAATGTAAGTTAAGGCTGCGTTACCCTTATGGTCCGGCCCTTCCCCGGATACGCGCATAGCGGGAACTTAGTGCACCGGGCTGTCCTTTTTTTAGTTGCCAATCAGAACTCAGACTGAAATTTTGTATTGAAATAATCCATATATTAACCCAGATGAACAGTTTAAATATTTAAATATATTTTTAATAAAAAAATTAATATTATCCGCCGGGTAAGGCCATGAGTTGGTTTGGGAACTACGAGACCTTACTTATTCAGGAGGACTTGGTTCCAAAATGAAATGATTGATTAATTTGATATTTCATAGAAGAATGATCGATACCATAAAATTCTTTCCCACCCGAACATGTGGTTAACTATTAATGGCTAATATATACTATGTATCAAGATGGATGATACGATGTAAGACTGCTTTATACACCACATTGTCGAAGAAGTCTTTAAGGAAAAAGGTCAAATTGCTCTTGTACTATTTGAAAATTGAAATTGAGCGACTTTGTCTTCCATTAGACTTTTGGTCTAATATTATGTATGTTGTTAGGGAAAAATCTCATTTTTGCCTTTTGACCCCTAATGAAGCTCAATTTGAAGGTAATTTTAAACTAAAGTTAAAAGTTGAGGCTTGAATTTAAATATTTTCTCTCGAAGAATTTGAATACACAGAGTTCATCTGTTTCACACTAGAGTTACATTTATGACGAGCACAAATCAATTAAGTCGATTTATTTCCACGGGTTCGCCTTGTTATTTATTGATATCGTAGTATTGAATGGACAGATAGGTTGATCCAATGTGGAGACATCTATAGTTATACCCTTTTATTAACGCTAAGAATATGAATGGAGTTAAAATGTACATAAGGGGTGACAAATTAGAGCAATTTTAAATAGTGCATATGCAAATTTGAACTTTTTTCTAAAATTAAAGCACTCCCATGCCAAGGCCCTCCCCCAAAATAGTTGTCAAGTGCTCTAGGCAGTACGAAAAAGAAAAAGAAGTGCTCTAGGCAAGCAAAAAGGTAGACAAGTTTAGCTTTTTCAGTCATCAAATTCAATTCTATGCACTTGGCTATAATATACATTCTACGACTACGTAAAACAGTTGTATCTTTATTATATTATTTTACTCTTGAGTAGTTGGCAATAAAAATGGTAATTACAAATATAGGTGAGAATGTCGTCACCCATATTTATGGACCGGTGGCTGAGCTCGATCGTGTTACTAAGTTCTTTCAGAAAAATATACGTAGAAGGTAAACATTATATATAATGACAATATAGTATTTTACACTAATTCTTTGACGCTATCAATCAATAAGATTGTAAAGGATTACATATAACTGTTTTATAATTAGGCACTACATAAGACTTAAAACTCTAGCTAAACATAACATGTTTGTCTTCCTCTATAGTCTATCCTAAAATAGATACAGAGTACTATAATCGTAATAAATCTGCATGCATACCTTCTGGCTTCTGCTATATCTTGATTTTATATAGGGATTTATACTCCTAATGTTATGGACTATCCCAACAAAAAGATATATACCTGCAATTTGCAATAGTTTGCGGAGTCAGTTCACTAAAGAGATTCAAACTATAAAGCATAAACACACGAAGGGAAGAGGGTTCAACATATAGTACATATACGCAAAAAAAAAAAAAAACCCTATCTACAATGTATAATATTCTGACGAAAAGGTGTCAAATAACTCCTTAATTGGATAAGAGTAGCTTCGCCCATGCCCCCAAATCCCTCATAAGAAATTTTTTAAAAATAAAAACTAGAAGAACTGGTAATAATAAATGTGACTATTAAAGCATAGTCTTTTGGCAACGGGGGTAGAGATTAATATCAATTTAATTTTGGTGAAACAATAATGTAAGATTAGTAATAACCAGCTAGCTAGCAACTTTATTGGCCTGTTGCTCTGCACTACTGCTCCAGTCGAGGATTTAATTCGATGAGAATATTATTCTTATGGAGTTACTTAAATTATTTTATATTGCTAATTCAATGTATATACCTATTGAGGATGAGGTCTTGGTCGAAAAAAAATAGTAACATAGTTGTTTACACAACTGATTTTTAGCCATACGTATATTACACATATACGTTTTTTTTTAGATAATCTTGAATATTTTACGCGTGTATACTAGTAAAAGTTTGTCAAATCGAAAGCAAATGCTCTTAATTAAGTGAATTAGGTGCATGAATGGTTCAGTATCATCATGAAGTAGTAGACCTGCCACGTAGCATTAACGATCACCATAATTAAATTAAATGGTGTAAATGCATAGTTATTAATTATCTTCTCTTTTTCCTTTAATTTATTCAATTTCTGAAAGAAGCTGGAGATATTATTAACTGTGATTAACACATCCAATAATAGACAATGCCATAATTAGTAATTACATTGTGAAGGAAGATTTGCATGTATATATTAGCTAAAAAGGAATGGGTTTAATGTTTGTCTATATATATATGGAGTTGAAGTATATATTATAAAACTATGTCATATGAAGAGCATGGCTAATCATGAACTGGAGTCCAGGAATAATAAAGCTTTTCTTTTTTGGAGTGGCCATTTAGGGATATAATACACAAATAACCACTTTTTAATTTGTAACTGAAAATAGTCTTGTCCTCAAAAATAGTGAGAACCTCTTTATCGACTTCCGATCCAGCAATGTAGTCAGTTTCAGTTGTCGAAATAACAGTAGTAACTTGTTTTTAACTCTTTCACAAATATCAATTTACGTCATTAATGTTGAATAAAACTGCAATAGATCTATTCTTTTCATGAAAAAAAATGTTTAATCACATATGTGTGCTTCAACAATTATTAAATCTTTAAATTGTAAACTAACATAAGATAGTTTAAGAATTAAAGTGTCACATGTCTTTTTCCTGTTATTTTAGGATAATCATTTAATTGGCAGATAGTATTGTTCATTCTAAAAAAGTTGAAGAACTGCAAGTGCAGTTTGGCACATGAATGCAAGCCCATAAACTTACCTATATTTGCGTAAAGTAACTTATTGATCTAATAAAAGAGATGGGCACAGATGAATTTTGCTTGCTATATATGTTTTGTTTTAGGATTATTGTCAATCAATTATATTCACTAAAAATAGCATAAATCTTTACTAATTTTAATTATCAAGATACCAGTTTAATTAATATAAAAAATACCAAAGAATCAACCTAAATTTCAAATAAGCTACTGCATATGCTCACAGGGTGAAGCTAGCTACAGTATTAGATATGAGTCCATACGAACATAGTAACTTCCGTATTAAGTATGAATTCATAAGTAACTATTTATATTAGAAAAATTATTAAATATTTAATTATATACTCAATAACTAAAATGAATTATAAATTCAGACTCATAAACTTTAATTTATATATATGCACATATGTGTGTGCGCCCTACGCGTGCGTACACATCTGTTTGGAGTTGTGTGGTGGGGGGTACGGAGGGGCAAGTGAATGGAAGTAAAGTAGTAGAAATAACATAGATATAAATAGGGAAGTAGTTCACAATTTCACATGGGCAGCTTAACTGATTCTCAAGGGGATAATTGAAATCTTCTATTAGTTATATCAAACTAATTCAATTAAGTAGTACTTACTACTCACCAACACAGGTTTTGAATAATAATCTTGTCCCCAAAATTGTGAAAATAAATTAAATTAACGTCATTGGACTCTAGTTAGATTTGAATTCTTGTCGATCTCCCATGATCAATTCCAGCTTCATTTTCCTTTATTTATTGGTAAGAAATTGCATCAATACCTTGTACATGTTATCATCGTTAAGAACTAGGGGAGCTATCTTAATTCTTAAATTATTATTATTTGATTATTTTCCAAAGAAGTATGTATGCATGCGTTTCAGTTTGTACTTCAGGTTAATATTATTTTTTTCTTATAAATTATGTAGCTAGAGTAAAACAAAAGTACAATATCGTATGTAGGTTAACTTATGAATAAAGACCAATATGTTTTCTGCAAAAATATTACTCACATGCATATTCTCCGGTATGGTTATACTTTAATTCTTCTCATTTATCATAATTCATAGTATTACTTTTACTACGTTTTGCCTTTTTGCTTATCTTTTCTTTCTTACAAAACAGTTGACACAACATATTTAGTTATACCTCTTTTGAAGTTTTTAATAAATTAACCTTAACTACTTGTCACAATCCGGTCCTTCCACTGATTTCGCGCAAAGGACCATCTTTGGATTCGTGCGACGTGTGTTACCGTACAAGACCTCCGAAAAACAAAAAAATTTAGGATCCCTTTTTTCATTTTTTTATTAAGTAGTATTAGCCAAAATTTACTTTAAATGCTTATAATTCGCAGGTCGGCTTTGTTCGCGCATAGCGAAAACTTAGTGCACCGAACTGATTTTTTTACTTGTCATAAGACAATTGTTAACAGTATAATTTATTGCATATTATAGGTTAGAGTTTTTATCTTTCCTATATATTTAAATTATTATTTCACCATATATAGATTAAGTAGACCCACAGAAAAGTTTAACGGTGAACTTAGGTTCTCTCCATTAGAATCAGAACTATATAATTCATGTTCAACTTTAGGTTTATTATCAGTTAGTAGTAATTAATGTTATTTTTTATCTCGAAACTGAGCCTCTCAAGAATTAACTTTATCGTCTTATGAAACATGTTGATCAGTTTCACTAATCACATCAACAATATTAGTAGTATGACTAATTTTTCTTTTCACATTTCCTATATCGTCCATTTTTAAGATTTTGCATATTTTTTTAATATCATTAAATACCATGTTGTGCTAAATTAGCCCTAGCATAGTGCCTGGTGTTATTATACTACCTTCTTGTTTTAATTCTTAATACCAGGGGGTAAAGGCTAGTACTAATTTAATATGCACTAATTAACAAAACCTAATTAAAGGCTTCTTAAACTTCAACATATCATAAACCAAATAGCGATATGATTTATTCTCCATTCATGCATATTGCATGCTATCTCTATAGCTTTTAAGGTCATTTACGATATAGTGCACTATTTTATTATAGAGAATCACTTAATTAACGTTGATCAATAAAAACACAGAATTTACAGAATAAAATGGTATGAATGTTGGTTATTATGACAGAGATCCAACTAAATAATTTTGTTGTTAAATGCATCAATCATTTTTCATCTTTTAATTATGATAGTGCTATTAAGGATTGTTCTATAGTACCCTATAGTTTGATTTCTATTGCTATGTGATTTTTAGTGTAATTTATTTATTTATTTAATTTATTTATTTATATTATTTAATGGTATTAGGTACTGCTTCCTTGTTAAACAGTGGGTCCAGCCGTGTAGCCCATGTACCGTGTGGGCCTCTTCCCCTTTCCTTGTGTATTTAGTAAATATTAGACTTAGGTTTGTACCTTAATTAGTAGTGTAATATTATCATAATTGTATAGTTAGTCTTCAAATAGAATAGAAATTTCTAGGTAGAATAGGAAGATGATCTTCCTTGTAACTTGTATATATATGTCTTTCATTAATAAGAATAATAAAGGATTATTTCTTTCATGATATCAAAAGTCTAGGTTCTCTTTAACCTGCTTCCGCTCCTCAAAATTTCTTCTCTTTTTTTCACGAAATTTTGCCCTAATTCTCGAGTTTTGTGGGTTCTTCCTCCTTCACCAATACCGAGTATCTTCTCTTCCAAAAATCTTTCTCACAAATCCCTTCTCTGAATCTTGCTATTTTCTATGGTTGATAAGAACACTTTTCATCCTGCCCTCTCGGTTTCTAACATCAAGAGCGTCATCCCTATTGTTCTTGATCTTGAAAACGTCCAATATGGGACGTGAGCGGAATTATTCAAGATTCATGCTAAAGCACATAAAGTTCTTCACCACATCATCTCTCTTCCTCATTCAAATGAGGGTGATAAGACGTCTACATCTAATGTGCCCACTCAAGAAGCAGACCCAGAATTATGGGACATGCTTGATTCCAAGGTTTTTCAGTAGATTTATGTCACTATCTCCTTGGATCTCTTACAGACGATTATGGAACCTAACTCTACAGCTATGACGGCGTAGAACCGTTTGCGTGATTCAAGATAACATTCATTCTAGAATTGTTATTCTTGAGCAGGAATTTATGCAAGTGGCTATGGCAAATTTTCCCAACATCTCTACTTATTTCCAACACCTCAAGGACTTGGCGGATCAACTTCGCAACGTGGGTTCTCCTGTTTCTAACAGTCGTCTGGTTCTTCAGATGGTTGCAGGCCTGTCAGAGGCCTATAATGGTGTTGCTTCAGTTATTCGACAGAGTAGCACCTTGCCAAAGTTTTATCAGGCCCGTTCCATGCTTACATTGGAAGAAGCTGGCTTGGTTAAGAAAGCAGCGATTGGGAGTAGTCATGTCGGTATGGTGACTGCTTCCAATTTTTCTCCTTCTAATCCAGTCCACCATGATCCAAAGTCACAACAACGGAGGTGGTAAGAAAGGCCAGAATAAGAAGAATAATGGCAAGATTGTGGCGGCAACAACCGACAACAACGATCGTGGAGCCCGGAGGCCCTCGACGATGTGATGGGTCCCAAAGACTACACAATTAGGCATATTTTATATACCATTTTTGAGTGATTTGTAATTAGTATTTTACTCGTTTTTATTGTGTTTAGTATAGTATTAGGCTTGTTTTCTTTCTTTTGAGTCACAGCGGTCTAAAATGGCAAAATGGCGAAAAAGAATGAAAAAGGGGCATAAAAGGAGGAATCCGAGGCAGGAAAGGACAGAAAATGAAGACCCGGACAAAAGTCAGGCAGCGTCGCGGTGCCAGTCAACAAGGCTGCGGCACCGGAACTGCAGAATACCCACAGAAGATTGGGCGCCGCGGCACCGATATAGAAAATCCAGTTCCGAGTTTTAATTGACAAAGGACAAATTGGTCCATAGGGCACGAAATTTGTAACATACTTAAGCCCTAGGGTTTGCTATAACAGGGAAGGAGGCTGACCTAAAGGAGGCATCTTGTACATATTCTAAAAACCCTATTCTACACCACAGAACACCGTTCAGATAGGAATCAAGGCAGAAGATTGGAGACTTGTTCAGTTATTTTCTTTCCTTTTCTTTGTTTTTAATTCAGTTCATGTATGGATATTAAATTAGTTCTTAGCATGTCTATTTCTATGAGCTAATCTTTTTATTAGGGCTTTCCTTTTGAATCACTAGAAACTTTTATTCATTATTTAATACATTAGTTTGATTTCTTATTCACTTGTTTAAGATGTATTCAATAATTGGTATGAATGCTTGATAATAATTGATCACTAATTATCATAATCTATATGATTTCGAATCAAGAACCAAGAGGAGAGATTTGGATATGCTGTAGTTGAATAGACATAGGTTAAAATCGCGGACGAAAGTACCCCGATACTTGTGTAGCATTATAGGTTACTGTTCTTAATCCTCCTATGTAGTAAATCCTATCATAGAAATATAAGAGTTCTGCACTGGGGTTGATTCATTATATATCCTAATCGGAATATAAGACAGTCTAGTTAACCGTTATCTTAACGTAGAAGAAGAAGTCATTCTAGTTGAATTAAGGATTGAATAGAGTGGATAGTCGAGGATATCAGAAGCCCTAATTCCTTCATAACTGATAAAACCTAAATAAATTAGTTTACTTCTTGCAATTATTCTAGTAGTTAGATAAAAACCCAATTCAATTATCGTTTGCTAGAATAGATGTTAGGTAATTAGAAACCAGTCTCTGAGGACGATATTCGTTCTTACCAGACTATATTACTTGTGAAAGATACGTATACTTGCGTGAGCAGTTGCAAATCGCTTGACAAGTTTTTGGCGCCGTTGTCGGGGCTGGCGTACTTTTAATATCGAACTATCTATTCTTATGTCTAATTTGGTTTGTATATATTTGGAGATGTTATTTTATTTCTAATTAAGTTGCTCCAACAACAAGTTTCTGCGAGTATTTTTTTATCATTTTTTGTTATTTTTCTTATTTTGTAGGTAAAGTTAGTAAATTAAAAAAAAATAAGGACACATGGACTACTACTACTATCAGGGGCAGTGGAGTTGTTGACAGTCAATTTTGACCCGTTTTTTGTATATTTCGTGCAATTTTAAGTATTTTAGCACACCGCATTTTAATCAGCATTTTTTGCATTTTTTATCTTTTATTTTTTAATTAAGCATTATGTTTTGTTAATATTATGTTTTTATTATTGTTACGCCATCGTTTTATTTTAATAATATTCGCATCTTTTTAAATAATTAATCGGCATCCCGTTTTTACTTTTAATCAGGCATTAAACACGTTTTAAATATTGCATTTTAGTATTGTTGCGTCGGCATTTGCATTTTAATAATTTTGCATATTTTTAAATAATTTTTCTTTAAATAATTAACCAGCCTTGCATTTTGTCAAACCAGTCCAGTCCAAGACACAATTTGAATCAGTCCAAGCCAACACTATTTTTAATATCATCCAAACACCCTCTTTTATTTCCCCCCCTAAAATCAAATACCACTTTTCATTTTCCCCCCAAAACAATACTCCACTTTTCATTTTTTTTCCCCAAATACCAAACCCTAAACCTACCCTATAAAATAAAACATTCCCCCCCCCCTTTTGAAAAATCAGCCGCAACACACAAATCTGACCCTACCCCTTACCCTTTCCCGTCGCCGCCACCCTCACCCCTGCCCTCTCTCGCCGCCGCCAGCTCCGGCGAAACCCCCACACAACCACCACCGCACACTAACATCAGCCCTTAACCCCAGCATCCCTCACCCTCTATCTACTTAGCCTCCACCCACACTTTATCCCTTTAACTCACCTGTCGCCGCCGCCACCTCCCTTCGCCGGAGCTCCAAGCTCCGGCGAACACCCTACTTCACCAACATAATCCAGCCGTCCCTATCCCCCCTCTCCTTTCCACAACAAAAACCTAGCCGCCTACCCTTTCCCCTTAGCTTTCCCGTCGCCGCCAGTCACCACCAGCGAACCACCACCACTCTCCCAGCACCGGCGAAACCACCATCCCGCAATACCCACCAGTATAACCATTACCCCCACACCCCACTGCCCCAACGCAACCACTCCCATCACTGTCTCACTACTGTGAACCACCAGGCGGCGTCGCTCCGACGTTCGTCGTGGAAGTGATGCCGCCGCATTTCTTCACTTGGTGTTGGTATAGACTGATTTTATTGCATTTTGTATCTTGGCGGAGTTTTTTTTAAGACTCCGACGACTTGGTTTCGATGTTATATTCGATGCTATTTTGATATCTATGTTGGTTTCGGTTCAGTGGACTGATTTTCTTATTTTGAGGCTTACGCCGAGTTTAAAAACTCCGTGACGCCGTTACTACTTTACTGTTTTGTTGGACTGATTTCGATTTTTTGTTGGCTATTATTGTTGCTGTTTGTTGTTGTTGCTGGACTGATTTTCGTCATTTTAATGGACCGATCTTCCGTCGTTGTTGCTACTAATTTTGGTTATTTGTTCGGCTGGTTTTAGCCATGGTGCTGGACTGATTTTTAGGCTATTTGCTACTAATTTTCGGCATTGTTACTACTATTTTTGGCCATATTATTGGACTGGTTTTGGCCATATTGCTGGACTGATTTTAGGCTATTTTTGCTATATTTTTGCTGGTTTACTGATTTTGAACAAATACTACACTGTTGGTATTTTTACTGATTTGAACAAGATGCTACACTTGTTTGGCCGATGAAAAAGTTATCCGTCGATTTTTGAGGCCTCCACAGTTGCAAAGACGGAAAATAAAATAAATGAAGCTTTCTGGGCAAGGATGATTTCTTCCACTTACATCGGATAACCAACATGCGCTGGCAGGGCGAATTCTCGCAGCCGCACTTGTTTAGGCTGTCCTACTTTATATTTTTACATATCTGAGCCCTCCGTGTTTAAAACTATTATTGTTTTGGCGGATCCAAGGTTTTATTTATTTTATTATTTTTAGCAATATTGGCCGATGAAGGAATCCCCGTCTGATTTCCAAGGCCTCCCCTGTACAAAAGACGGATTTATTTGCTTTGTTTGTTAATTTTTGCTATTATTTTAAAATTTATGTATTTTATTACTAATACTTTTACTAAGTGTTTATGCAGGTATCCGGAGATGCATTTCAAAAAGAATGCCCCGGAGTTTATTTTATGCCGCATTTAATTTCAGTTTTATTATTTTGCATTGTATTTTATTTTAATTGTAAATTATGTAAAATGCTTAGAATAGGTAGAATAAAAAGAGCAATAAATAATTAACCTAGGTTTGAACGAACAACCGCAAGTTAGCGGATCTTAAAGGATGCCTAACCCCTTCCCTTTAGGATAATAAAGAACCCTGATCCAGAATCTCACTAATTTCGCAGACCATTAAATGGAAGTCAATTGCAGTATTTTTATTGCAATAAACTAAGTGTCCTAATTCACTATAATAATTAGGTGGCGACTCCTTAAAATACATTTAGGAATCAACCATACGTGGTACTCCCGTTTCGACTCCGGTTAAAATGGGGTGTTACAGGAGTCATCAACAACAGCTTAACCCACAGTTTCCACAGGAAGATCGAAATGAGCTGCAGGAAGCCATACTCAAGCTCACCAAGTGTCAGACTCAGTTTATGGCTGAGACCAGCGTGTCACTCAGAAATTTGGAGACACAAATAGGGCAACTGATGGATATGATGATCAATACACCTCAAAAAAATCTGCCTAGCGACACCATTGTGGGAAGTGTTAAGCAAAGTGAGGAGCTTGAACCACACCAAAATGTTGAGGAGTTGAGAAAGGTAGTTGGTGTAGAAAAAGAAGGGGTTGCTGGAATCTAATTTTTCACCTTTTTGGATTCCTTGGAGTTCCTTTTTGTTGTACCCATTGCAGAAGAAACACCACCAGATGTCTTTGCTGACCCCCAAACAGAACGTCCATACCCTCAAGAGAACCCCCAGAATTCTAGAAATCCATGGAGCTTCATTATTCCTTGCACTATAGGAAATTTTTGAATGCAAGCAAGTATTGGGCAATTTGGGGGCAAGCATAAAAGTACTACCATTTTCTGTGTTCTATAGAAATGGTGTAGGTGAAGTGAGGCCGGCAAAAATAACTATTCGGATTACAAGTCGTTCGTAGAATGATCCACCAGGTACTAGTAAGGATTAATTGCGTCCGGCTAAAAGACGTTAAAGACAGCGCTACTTGGGTGGCAACCCAAGGTTTTAATTATGTTATTAAAATTTTTCGTTTTAATTTGTTTTATTTTAAATTGAACAGTCTCACTTTTGGTATTTTTGTTTGTGTTGTGATGACAAGTGAGGAAAGTGGACATGAAGCACGGAAAAACGCTGGAAAGCAAAAAAAAATTGGTGCAGCGTCGCGACGCCATAATGCAGGGCCGCGGCGCCGATTAATCAGAGGATTTCAGGAAATTGGGTGCCGCGGCGCCAATGAGAAATTCTCCGTTAATGCAGTATCCGCCGCCACCACCATCATTTTGAGTCGTTGTTGTCTGTAAGTCGTCCCTTTTATTTTTGAGTCTTAC
Source organism: Przewalskia tangutica (assembly GCA_029844215.1). NCBI lineage: Eukaryota > Viridiplantae > Streptophyta > Magnoliopsida > Solanales > Solanaceae > Przewalskia > Przewalskia tangutica. The sequence continues at coordinate 94,398,145 of CM056732.1, read as the reverse complement.
ACATTTGGGACAATGTGTAGTTTAAGTTTGGGGGGGGGGGGGAGTTTCTTATTTTATTTTTATGTCTATTTTGAGTCTTTTGTTTGTTTTTGTGTTTTATGTGAGTCAATTTTTTTTTATAATCATGCATGATGTAGTAGCTTGAAACGCCTAGTGAATTAAGTAGGATAATGTAATGGAATGATATGCAAAAAATCTGTGTGCTTAAGTTAAATATGCCAAAGATTCATGAAAATATGATTAGTTGGAATATTTTGTGCTTAGCTTGTGTATGTCAATTGCGAAAAATGTCCTGCGTGCTTGTTATTTGAGGCGAAATAATTAGGATGTACATGTTAGGGGGAGGATTCAGGCTTTTATTTGATAGCCCTTATTACCAGTCATTTCCCACCTTGCACTTAAATGTATCCCTAGTCAGTCCCATTGAGCCTAAAATAAAAAGCTATTTCTTTGACACCTTAGATTCCCTTATGTGCCATAAGCAATAATTGATAATAGGGATGAAAAAAGAGTGAAAACGAAATACAAAAAAAGAGCAAAAATTATGCACCCCAAATTAAAATATGAAAAAGCTTAAGTTTGGGGGTGCCGGTGTGAATGTGTGTTATGATCTCAACAAAAAGAGAAAGGGGATTAATGGGTATGAACTAAAAAGAATATCTCAAAGAAGGAGAAAATAGTTGAATGAAAAGTGATTATGGTACGTAATTGAGCCTAAATGCCTATTTTACCTACCCCTGCCTAAGCCTACATTACAACCCTGAAAAGTCCTGATGATCCCTAGTATGTATGTCCATGATTAGTGGAGAATAATAAGTGAACATGCTATATTACTTTGAGAAAAATGAAATAAAATTGACATGCATAGGTTAGGTATTCATGCTTCTAGTGATTGTGACTGAAATGAATATGCGAAATATCTAACTTGAAATTCAAGATTGTTAAATGCATGCTACATCTATTCCTACATATTAACCTAACTAACGTTCATGTGTTTCTAAGTGACACTGTGCAACTGCATGACCTGAGTCTTTGAGTCTTTTGATTTTTGTTTCTTTGTTTTATTTTGTTCTTTGCTAGAGGGCGAACAAAGTTCAAGTATTTTACTCATTTTTGTTGTGTTTAGAATAGTATTATGCTTGTTTTTCTTTCTTTTGAGTCACAGCGGTCCAAAATGGAAAAATTGCGAAAAAGAATGAAAATGGGGAATAAAAGGAGGAATATGAGGCAGGAAAGGACAGAAAATGAATACCCGGACAAAAGCAAGCGATCTTGCAGCGATCAGCGAGGCCGCGCACCGAATCGAATACCCAGAAGATCGAAATACGCGCCGGTCTGAAAAATCGATTCAGTTTTAATTGGCAAATGACAAATTGGTCCATAGGGCACGAAATTTGTAACATGCTTAAGCCCTAGGGTTTGCTATAAAAGGAAAGGAGGCTAACCTAAAGGAGGCATCTTGTACATATTCTAAAAAGCCTATTATACACCACACAACACCGTTCAGATAGGAATCAAGGCAGAAGATTGGAGACCTGTTCAATAATTTTCTTTGCTTTTCTTTGTTTTTAATTCAGTTCATGTATGGATATTAAATTAGTTCTTAGCATGTCTATTGCTATGAGCTAATATTTTTATTAGGGCTTTCCTTTTGAATCACTAGAAACTCTTATTCATGAATTAATACATTAGTTTGATTTCTTGTTCACTTATTTAAGATTTATTCAATAATTGGTATGAATGCTTGATAATAATTGATCACTAATTATCATAATCTATATGATTTCGAATCAAGAACCGAGAGGAGAAATTTGGATATGCTGTAGTTGAATAGACATAGGTTAAAATCACGGACGAAAGTACCCCGATACTTGTGTAGCATTATAGGTTACTGTTCTTAATCCTCCTATGTAGTAAATCCTATCATAGAAATATAGAAGGGTTCTACACTGGGGTTGAACGATTATATATCCTAACCGGAATAAGACAGTCTAGTTAACCGCTATCTTAACGTAGAAGAAGAAGTCATTCTAGTTGCATTAAGGATTGAATAAAGTGGATAGTCGAGGATATTGGAAGCCCTAATTCCTTCATAACTGATAAAACCCAAATAAATTAGTTTTTTACTTCTTGCAATTATTCTAGTAGTTAGATAAAAACTCAATTCAATTATCGTTTGCCAAATAGACATAATTGTAAGGTACGCGTAGTACTCTTCTAGGTCATCTGGGGTCGTCTATTTTATCTTCTTTAAATAGACATAAGTTTATTTCTTGTAAGGGTACGCGTAGTACTCCAATTTGTCAATCCTGTGCTTTGGGAAAAATTATTAAATTACCATTTGTAGCTTCAAATTCGAATACTTCTATGCCATTTGAAATTATTTATAGTGATTTATGGACATCTCCGGTTCTCAGTTCTATGGGTCATCGTTATTATGTTCTATTCTTAGATGACTATACTAAATATTTATGGACGTTTCCAATAGCGAAAAAATCTCAAGTTTTTTCCATCTTCATAAAATTTAGAGTCTTCATAAGAACGTAATTCGAACGGGAAATAAAAAATATTCAATGTGATAATGACAAAGAATATGATAATGGAGAATATAGGGAGTTTTGTGCTCAAAATAGGATAAATTTTCATTTTTCTTGTCCTCATACGTCTTCACAAAATGGGAAAGCTGAGCGAAAAATTCGTACCATTAATAATATTGTCCGCACTTTATTGGTTCATCTTCCGTTCCTCCAATCTTTTGGCATCATGCACTACAAATGGCTATCGACCTCCTAAATATTCTTCCATCTAAAGGCTTGACATATTCATCCCCTATAAAAGTGTTATACAATAAGACTCCGTCATACATGTTATACCCCGTGGTTCAGGCCGTGCGTATGGGGCCATGCGGAAGGAGTTAGGACTCGAAATCAGAAAACTTCGGTCAGGGGCCTCAGCGCCAAGGCGGGGAATTCATGGCCGCGGCGCCGGAAATCAGGGCCGCGGCGCCTAAAGTTCCGAGAGTCCGCAGGAGTTGCGGCGCCGAGGCGGGAAATCAGGCGGAAAAACTTAGGAAAAGTCAGATTTTTATTTTGAAAGGGCCTGAGTGGGGGACAAGTGTCCCCCCCCCCTCCCCCCCATCTGATTTTTACAAGCAATATATTGACCAAGTCTTAAAGACTTGGTCATTTGTCATCTCTCTCTTTGAAAAACCTCTCCCTTCTCTCTAAACATTTCAAGCTCCTCCTTCTCTCTAAAAATCCAAGAGGATTCTAGCCTTAAGAAAAATCAAAAATTAAAAGACAAGAAGGAAGCATGGCTAGCTCATGAAGGTGGTGGTGGTATTCTTGGTAGAAAGGCTAGCAAATTGTTGGATAAAATTTGGCTAAAGCTCTAAGGTAATGATTCTTCCTCTATTATTAGTTTATAGAGTTGCATGTTAAGAAGAAAATACTTATGGTGGTAAATAATGCTCTTAGAGTCATTGCATGCTAGAAATGTGGGTTGAATATGAAGGATTTGGCTAAAGAAGTATTATGAGCATGTTGTAGCCTAAAAACCACCTTAGAATTGTTAAGTGTACTATTATAACTTATGGGGCAGAATTTTACACACCCAAGATTAAGTGTGTAATCCCCTTTGTGTTGGGTTGGTTGTTGGGCCTTAATAAGGCGTTTGAGTGTTGAAAATCGGCCTTTGAAAAAGGTGGCAAAGTGAGTAGAAACGAAGGAAATGCTGCCCAATTTTCCTTAGGAATTGATAACTTGAATTTGGAATTTCTACATTGAAATTAGAGGTTAATAAACACACTATGGTTATTATAGGTTGACATATTACTTGCGGTAGTTGGACTTAGCAAGTGGATTAACCGAAAGAGGTATGTGGAACTTTCCTATCTCTTGAGTATGAGTAGTTGTATCTATGTAGTACGGTAGACGTACAAGATTCGATATCTTTCACTTGTTTTAAAGTATATTGGTACTTGTTTCATTTTAAAAGTATAAGTCCCTTGGATTTAGGGAAAATGTATTTGACAAAGGAATAACACTAATATAATGACTTTATGGGAAGTTGGTTATATTAGTTTTTGAGAGGTTCACAAAGAAAGGTTTACTCTAATTAAAACAAGTACGGGTAAAGGATTTGAAACTAAGAAAGGTGAATTGATTTTTAGGCATCGGTTGCCTAAGGTTTTAAAAGAAATGAAGTCACTTGATTTAGAAGCTTATTATATTTCTAAAAGGAAATATGACTTGTTTTGAAAAGAAATTGTAACTTGATACTATGGTGATTAGTATCTTGGAATTTTTGTATAAAAAGGAGTTATTTCTTAAAAGGTTAGAAGTACATGGTACTTGGGTTAAATTCCCGGATTTTCTATTAAAAGACATGTTGGTGCCTTAGGTATACTAAAATGAGAGGATATATTAATAGTGTTAGTAAGAAGTTAGGGGATTTCTTAACTTGCTTATGTTATGATATGATAAGCCGGTAGTGCTTATGTTATGATATGATAGGCCGGTAGTGCTTATGTTATGATATGATAGGCCGGTAGTGCTTATGTTATGATATGGTAGGCCGGTAGTGCTTATGTTATGTATGATAGCCGGATGAGCTATGTTATATATTTGTATTATTACGGGGTAAACCCCGGGTTATTATCTATGCCATGGATTTGCTACCCATGATGCGAGTGCGGCGCTTGCACTCATGCGGATCCGGACCACAAGATCCATGCGGGTGAAATAGTCCCATGCGAGTACGGCGATGGTACTCATGCGGGTCCACAGGATCCATGCGGGTGAAATAGTCCCATGACGAGGCGGATGACCTCATGCGGGTCCACAGGACCTATGCGGGTGAAATAGTCCCAGAAGTAGGATTGCTTAATGATACTACGGGCGAGGTACCCTGTTTTGATCGTGAGCTTCCTATTTTTATGCAGTATATATATATACATTTGTTACTCTCATTGTTAGTAAGGCACAGTGCAAAGTAAACTGATTTTCGTCTATAACTCCAGCTTATATTTTGACTTATGATATTATTACAGTATTTTCCAGTTTCGCATATTTGGTACATGTTATCGACCTCGCCGGGGGTTGCGTTCATCACGCCGCAGTTGAGGTTCATAGCTGGCGATCCGCACTCTTAGGATCACGGTTCGGTTCTCGGAGGCTCCATTTCTCCGGAGGCCTCGTCTTTTGGCACGATTCCACGAGGTTGTAGACTTTTGTACATTCAGGGTATGGCGGGGCCTGTCCGTCATAGTATTATACCTTCTTAGAGGCTTGTAGTCCTGTCATGAATTGGGGTGTAAGGATGTAACTGTTCGTTTTATTATATGTAGAGGTAGCCACTTTGGGTTAGCCTGTTTTATATTCTGATATAGTTCTTGTTTGTGAGTTTATTTCCGCTGGTTTTCTCTGATGTTGTATCACAAGGGTGCCCGGGGTAAGGCACCAGTCACGGATCCGAGGTCGGGTCGTGACAATACACTCATCTTAGGGTCTTCAGATTCTTATGTTATCCATTGTTTCCATGCACTACAATCAACAAACTTCAGGCACGTTCTACTCCTTGTGTATTTTTTGTTTTTTCGTCAAATCACCGTGGTTATAAATGTTTTGATTTATCCTCTAAATGAATCATCATTAGTCGTCATGTTCTATTTGATGAATCCCAATTTTCCTTCTCTAAAGTAGAAAAAACTGTGTGTAGTTCCTATGATTTTTAGGATGATGTTATCTCCCCCTATGTTCTCCGACATTTTTCAAGTTTGCCAGAAAATACGCAGGTTCCCCAAAACCCGCCCTCAGTGCCGCGGTCCTACATAGAGGCGCCGCGGCACCAAAACTCCTGCGAGCCCTGCAGTACTTCTGGCGCCGCGGCGCCTTCGACGGTACTTCCAGATATTTCTGAAAATTCCCAAAATTCACTCAATCCAGCCCAGAGTCATGATCCAGTCACTCGTAGTCAAATGGGTGTTTTTAAACCAAAAAGACTTTTCAATTTAAATTCAAATATTCTTAAATCTCCATCACCCCGTAATCCTATGTCTGCTTTAAATGACCCTAATTGGAAAATGGTAATGACCGAGGAATATAATGCTCTTATTGATAATAAGACGTGGGAGTTGGTACCCCCGTCCATCTGATGTTAATATTATTCGGTCTATGTGAATTTTTGTTTATAAGGAAAATTCTGATGGTTCATTTGCAAGGCATAAGGCTAGACTTGTAGGTGATGGTAAGACTCAACAGGTTGGTGTAGATTGTGGTGAGACATTTAGCCCGATGGTCGCCGCCACTACCGTTAAATCTTGTGCTCGACTGACTCTTTCGAAATCATGGCCCATTCATCAGCTAGATGTGAAGAATGTTTTCCTACATAGTGATCTTCAGGAGACAGTGTATATGCATCAGCCTTTGGGATTTAGGGATACTAGATATCCTAATCATATTTGTCTATTGAAGAAGTCTTTGTATGTGCTTAAGCAGTCTCCACGAGCTTGGTATAAGAGGTTTGCTGATTTTGTTTCGACTATGAGTTTTTCTCACAGCAGGTCTGATAATTCATTATTCGTATATCGTCGAAGATTTTCCATGGATTATATTCTGTTATATGTTGATGATATTATCTTGACTGCCTCTTCTGATACTTTGCGCAAGTCTATTATCATAGAGAAAATATGCAGCAGAGATCATTGAGAGGGCTGGGATGTCATCATGTAAGTCCACTTCTACTCCAGTTGATACTAAACTCAAGTTGGGTGCTGCAGCTGGCTCTCTGTATGAGAATCCGACCATCTATCGTAGTCTTGCAGGCGCCCTTCAGTATCTGACGTTCACGCGACCAGACATTACATATGTCGTACATCAGGTGTGTTTGTTTATGCATGATCCCAGAGTTGAACATATGAATGCACTCAAACGCATTCTTAGGTACATTCAGGGAACACTTGAGTATGGTTTGCATTTGTATCCTTCGTCGACGTCTACATTGGTCTTCTATACAGATGCTGATTGGGGTGGTTGTCCTGACACCAGACGGTCTACGTCTGGATATTGTATGTTTTTGGGTAACAACTTGGTCTCATGGTCTGCCAAGCGTCAATCTACGCTTTCACGTTCAAGTGCAGAGGCCGAGTATCGAGGGGTAGCTAATGTGGTCTCCGAATCATGTTGGTTACGAAATCTTCTTTTAGAGCTTCATTATCCCATTGAGAAAGCTACCTTGGTGTATTATGATAATATAAGTGCCATCTACCTTTCTGGTAATCCAGTTCAGTACCAGCGTACTAAACACATAGAGATGTATATTCACTTTGTTCAAGAAAAGGTAGCAAAAGGACAAGTACGCGTCTGCCATGTTCCTTCGAGATATCAAATTGCAGACATCTTTACAAAGGGTCTTCCCTCAGTCCTTTTTGAAGATTTTAGAGACGATCTCGTCACGAAGACCGCCTTGCTATGACCGAGGTTGTGTTAAACAGTGGGTCCAGCCGTGTGGGGGCCTTCCCCTTTCCTTGTGTATTTGGTAAATATTAGACTTATGTTTGTACCTTAATTAGTAGTATATTACTATAATTGTAAGGTTAGTCTTCAAATAGAATTGAAATTTCTAGGTAGAATAGGAAGAGGATCTTCCTTGTAACTTGTATATATATGCCTTTCATTAATAAGAATAATAAATTGATTATTTCTTTCATTCATGTTAGCTACTACTCCCTGTTGTTAGAATGCATTACCTTTGCGTATTTGATTTTTACTATATGCATGTCCATAATGCGTTGATTTCTCGTCTGAGGTTGATTGTTTCTCATACTTTGTTTTGCTTTGCTTGCTTTGCCTGATTATGCTTTATCTTGAGTCGATGGTCTCCCGGAAACAACCGCTCTACCTACCAAGGTGGAGGTGATGTCTGTGTACATTCTACCCTCCTCAGAGCCCACATTGTGAGATTTTCACTGGGTATGTTGTTGTTGTTGTTGTTTTTCAAAAAAATACTTTTAGTGAGAAATTGTTTGGCCAATTAATTTGAAAAACATTTGTGAGCAGCAATTAGTGTTTGACCAAACGTTTAAAAAATATTTTTAAGTGTATTTTTCTTAAAAGTACTTTTCAAAAAAGAGTTTTTAGGCAAAAACTATTTTTTTAGCTTATGAAAAATTATTTTTGCTACTCCTCAAAAGTACTTATTTTCTCCCAAAAGCTGTGAGTGGTAATGTGTAAAACGAGAAAATAGCAACAACAACTATTTGTAGTAATCTGGAAATGATTAAATATGAGGACTTGCTGAGTCGACCAAATTCTTGATCTATCCTTAAGATAATATTGCTCTGTATATCCTTTCAACGGTTGTAATGACAACTTATCTCCCAAGATAAAACAACAATCAAACAAATGAGCAAAGGTAATTCAAGTGTTTGCTTTGAAAGAAAGATCTTTGAGTGTTTGTGATTGCAAGCGAGAAAGACAATTTCAGAGAATTGTTTAGTGAATGTGTCAAGTATGTTTTGCAAATGAGCCAAAGGCCTCATTTTATAGTGTTGAGAAGAATACCCTCCAACTAGCCAATTTATGGCTTTGAATGACCAAGTAATGACCATTAGTATGGAGTTACAATTCCGCCAAGTAATGGCTGAATTCAAGAGCAAAATAATGAAGAGTTAATCCTCCAAAGTCAGCTCAAACGTCAGTTTTATTCTTCTCCAACAGATCGAACGATCACGGTCGCGACCGCATGAGGCGCCGCGGCTCCAACTCATGGCGCGCCGCGGCCCTGCAGAGTGGAGCCGCGGCGCCGAAACTCCAAGGACTTGGCGCCGCGGTGCTCCAGCACCACAGTCCTTGCCGCCGCGACCCGATTCATGACTCGTTTCATCTTTTAACACATTGTACATTTCTTCCTTCATTTACCAACGTGAAACCATTTGTCATTTTGACCAATAACCATCTATTATCTTACGTCTCAAACAATTCGTATACGTACCAACATCTCTTCTACTTAAGGAAGTTACGATTTTTGACACTTTATGTGCACGTGTATGGAAATTAAGTTTCCGACGTGCGGGACCCCAATTATTCGAGTCATAATTTAATATGAATTTATTTCACATTTAGTAAATTTCCAACAAAAGCTTGATCAAACAACTCAATTTTTTAAAATAATTTTTTTTTGAAAAAAATAAATACTTTTGGAAAAAATAAACTTGCTAAACATGCTGCAACTTAAAATTTTGATATCTGCTGAGAGTAGAAATACTGTAGCACAAAAAGTAACACGTACGGTACGGTTGGACTTTCTAGCTAGTTGACTAGTTTACGGAGTAATTTGAGTAGTAATAATATTGTTTGTTTTATTAAAAAAAGGACTTTTAGGTCAAGGGCTTTCAGTCTCACAGTGCGTATATAAGTTTCAAATGAGCAAGAATTATTATTTTAAACTAATTTTGTGCAAAATATTAAAGTTTTCCTTCAACTTTAAACTATAGACGTCTCTTTATATTATCATAAGATCTTATTATTGACTTATATTTAAAGGGTCGTCTTTGGGTCCGTGTGAGCCGTGCTACCGCATAGAACCTTCGAAAAATTGAATTTTTTTAGGGGCTTATTTTTTCATTTTTTTATTAAATAGTATTAGTCAAAATTTACTGTTGACTCATAATTCGCAAGTCTTAGCCCAATCAAAGTAAATGTTGATTAACTTAAAGTTATATTGAGTTGTTATTTACAATTTAAAATAATTTTTAATTATTGAAATCGTATATTTACTTATATTAAGGATCACTTTTATGAATTAGAACAAGACTCATTTTTACGAATTAGAACATGGTCATCAAAATGTTTGAGACGACCCTGTTATATATAGTGAATTTAGAAAAGCAATTTATGTTGTTTAAATTATCAACCTACCGCTCTATGTAACTATTTTATTTTATATAATTTTAAAATCGCTTAACTTTATCCGTTGTATAAGTAGTCATAAAAATAATATTTTGAATCATTAAAATCACTAGAATATTTGGAGGGAAAATAATTTTTTAGCCACCCCACCCCCACCCAAAAGCTCATCGTGAACCCTGCGTGGTAGGGGCTCCCGGAGAGTCCTTTAAACATATTTTTCTTCATACGCACCTACCAAGACAGTTGCACTTAAGACATAACAGCAGACCTTTTATTGTTGCATTTTGGGCTGACTTAAATACATGAAGAATAATGCTAGTACTTCCTCATTCTTACCTTAGTCGTAGTGAAACAAAATCCCTAATTACGTGAGATGAAATACAGTCATATATATATATATATATATATATATATATATATATATATATGCTTATAGAGAAGTTAAAATTTATTGACAATGAGAGATTACTCAAATTCCGTCACGTAATTAGGGACAACTCTTCTTTTCACGTAACCAGTCACGTCTGTAACCCAATCGAATAACCTTAGCTTGCACCATAAATCATAGTCCAACAGGACAACTCTGCTTTTCCCACTGGTGTGGTTCTTGACAAAACTAATTATCCTTTATGGTCACAACTAATGGAGATGTGTATTGGAGCCAGGGCCGTCCCTAGGGAGGCCAAGGCGGCTCCACCGCATAGGGCCCCGGGTGGATCCCGCGGCTCCGCCCCAAATTTTTTATTTTTTTATTGATTTCAAATATTAAGATATGTATTATACATACCTTCAATCTTATCAGTGAGAGTTGTAGCTTAGCGGTTAAAGGTTCCTTCAAAAGCTTATTAGCAAGCGAGAGGTTGTGTGTTCGAATTTATTGAGTATCAAAAGTTTTTTTTATAAAACATAAGAATTAAATTAGGCCAAAGTTCAGCCCCCGCCCAAAACAAATTTGGGTCCAAATTCCGTATCTCTTTTGATTAATAATTTTTTAATATTGATTAATTAGTTAATTTTAATTTTTCATCCGAATAAAAAAGAGTTTTTTTTCTTTCTCAGCCTATAGGAACGAACCTGATTGAGCGAGAAACAAAGTCGGATATCTTACAGGAGAATTGACCAAACCATCACCAAATGATCCAAACTATGGCATATGGATTACCGAAAATCATAAAGTTCAATGAGCCCGCATCTGATGCAAAGATTTATTCGTCAAACAACAACTAAGAAGATATGACAAGCTGTCTAAAAAAAATTCTATGATGGATCGGATGAGACTCGATTATTTGAACTGAATCAATAGTCTTTCACCACCAAGCAGAATAGTCGACCTTTGTCTACCTATTATATAACGAACTCGTTGCAATTTTTTAGGAAAGTGACCATCGGACAGCTACACAAGAGAAATATATGGAAGGTATTGTACATTTACATTCCATGGTGGCCAGACTCCGAGTTCACATATTTCTGAATGGGCTTGATCTGGAATTTGATCAAGTTCGTGGTGAGATTTTGCGAAAAGATCCTAAATTGGATTTTGAAAGTTCTTATGCGTATGTAAGGAGAGAAGCATGGCAAAGACAAATAATGGAAAGTTCAGGCATGGTGGTTCAACGTAATACACAAAAGAGTCCATCATTAGAAAAACAAATAATTTTATTTGCACTCATTGTAGTGAAAATAATATAAGATGAGGAAGTAATTTAAGTTCGAACAAAAATGTTACACTTCTCGACAGTACTGTCTTTTTGGAAATGATGCCTAATTTTGGATGCAGAAACACTTTCACAAGTTCCAATTCCAAATTTGATTTCTTACTCTTTGTTGCTGAATTAAATATTTCGAAAGGTACATAATACAAACTCTTAGTTCCTCCGTTCTCATTAGTTTTTATGCTTACTAAGTGCTACCTTCGATAAAAAAAAATTGTTCACTTGGTTATTTACATACTTTTAAAAAATATAATAATTTAATTAAACTATTCTTAATTAAATAGATATTTGAAATTTGATCATATGGCATTTAATATGAATAAATTGAAAAACTAAGATTTTTTTTTATTTGATAAATAAAAACTATTTTTAACTCAAGAAAAAAAAAGGCTAAGTAGATTTTTTTTTTATCCGGAAGGAGTAGTATATCTTTTCTCAAGTACTTGTCATTTAGAAAAAGAATTCGAACTTTACTCGCATTAGTTGTTCTAGAAAGAGGCACATAAATAATGTCCACTTATTTATCAAAAATAGATTAATGCAGGTCATAAATTGAAAAGCTAATAATGTTAAATTAGTCAAATTAATCTTATTAAATAATACTTCTTCCGTGTTAAATTAGCAATAACTTTAACTTAAAAAAATTATCCCAAAATAATTATCATTTTAGAAATTCAATATTAAAGTCGACTATTATTTTAAATTTTACCCTTAATAATACTGCTCAATTCCCAAAAAGTATTAAATAGTTAAATATTACTGTTAGTTAGAAGGGAAAAGGGTCATATTTGCCCTCAATATTTAGGAAAAAGTTTGTATTTGTCCTCCGTTAACGTTTGGTGTCAAATATGTCTTCCGTTAGTCCAAACCTTTTAAATTTACCCATTTTTAACGGATCTGCCACGTGGCAGATACATGGACGACACATTGCAATTTTCCTAAAATTCTATTCTTATTCTCCCAAAATCCGGCGATTTTGGCGGGCTACAGTACCCTCGCCGGAAATTTCCGATCGAAACCACTGTAACTCCGGTGACGTGTGATATACCGAAAGATTCGTCTCTTCATCCTCTTCAATTCTATACTACCCATTACCATCGATTTCATCATCTTCTTTGTCAATTTGGTGATCGAAGTTCTGGACATATATATCCCTGACGGAGATTTGAATTTCCGGCGTACTCGATCGAATTGACGGCAGTGGCTCACACCTTTGTGACCACCATCATCTCCCTGTCATTTTCATACACACGCCACAGTTCGATTCAACCTCTACATCAACTTAGCACAAATTGAAGTTCATAAACCCTAGTCGTCGCCGATCGATATTTCGGTCACCTGGGCTACAATCGACGGTCGGCAGGGGTACCAATAGACTCACCATCACCTCGTCGACGTACTGCACCCATCCACCACCTTCAGTTCTTACCCATTTTTCCGGTCGATCAAATCGGAAAACTCGACTGGTTTTTTGCATTTTCTGGTCATTTAAGGTATCGACGACGGCATTGTGTGGTACCATTGCGTTCGTCTCGTCATTCTCTTCAATCTACACCCACCCCCGAAGTTCAACTGTTACTTTTTCGACGAACCATCAATTTCTGTCCAGTTGCCGATGCCATTATGTGTCGTCCATGTATCTGCCACGTAGCTGCCACATGGCAGATCCGTTAAAATGAGTAAATTTAAAAGGTTTGGACTAACGGAGGGCATATTTGACCCCAAACGTTAACGGATGACAAATACAAACTTTTTCCTAAACATTGAGGACAAATATGACCATTTTCCCTAGTTAGAATAATGACAATCATTAGAGAGCTAAAACTGTTCACACTACCTTGTAGTATTTGCTTAATCAGCGTAAAAAAACTAAAATCAGTTGAATTAATGGGACGGCTGGAGGATTTTTTTAAAAGGTGTGTAAAAGCTTATCAACAACAATAATAACATACTCATTGAAATCTCACAACATGAGGTCTGTGGAGGATAGAGTGTACACTGACCTTATCATACTTTGAGAAATAGGGAGCTTGTTTCCGAAAAATCATCGTCTCAAGAAAAAGATAAAAACATAAAAAGAGGTCATATAAGGACAAGAAATTCAAATAACATATCCAGTGAAATTCTGCAACGTGGATCTAGAATGACAAAAAATTCAAAGCAACATGATAATGAAAATAATGAAAGCGACTAATCTATGATAAAACAGTTTGAAAAAAAGACAATAGCTACCACAGATAAAATAGGATAATCGAAATATAAAAAATAACACATAGTAATAAAAATTAAAGTACAAAAAACTATAGACCAATAATGAGAACTAAATGAAACAAGGGGAGTATTTATTAATTTTACCACATGTAGCGAATTATTATCACAAGGGGACCTCGACTTAAGTTAGTTAACATTGATCCAAATTAAGATAATAACTTTAAAATGAATTATTATCTTGTATTGAAGTAGACTCTGGGTTGTATTAGCTGGTTTAGTTGTTTTTGTTGCTTAGTAAATGCTTCTGATTGTACATACTTCTCTGTGGTAGTAAAATTTGTTTTATTTACATTAAAAAAAAAAAGATAATAACTTTAAGATAGAATGAAAAGTCTGAAATGGTAGGGGAAAGTCGAGTAAAAATTGATTTTTTTGTAATCATCTTAATTCGAAGAAAATTTGTTACTCGAAAGGGAAGAGAGAATGTCAAAGTAGGGCGGTTGCCACCCCATACTGCCGTCATGCACCGCCACTGCAAATCTGATAACTGGTAAAGCAGTAATTTTAATGTTTGAAATTTCAAAAGAAATCACAGGATATATAGAGCCTTGATATTTTGAATTTAGTTTATTGACTCAGTCTGCCTGTACTTCTAGGAAATCCAACAAAATTCTAGGAAAAGAGAAAAAAAATTATAGCGATCGAAGGTCTTTTGACTTTTTTTTCATTAGAAGATATGTTTACTACACATGACTACTTCCATTTTACCACTAAATATTGTTGGAAATTTTGTAATGTTAACTAAAGTTAATCCTATTATTTATGACTCGAACAGTTGAGGTCTCTTACGTCGGAAACGTCGTTTTTACACACGTGCACATATTGTATCAAAAATCGTAAATTTTTTAGTAAAAGAAATATTGGTACGTAAACAAAGTGTTTGAGGCATGAAATGATAGACGGTTATTGACCAAATAACGAGTGTTTCACGTTGGTAAATGAAGGAAGAAGTGTACGATGTGTAAAAGATGAAACAAGTCGGAAATCGCCGCGGAGCCGCGACGCCTAAAGTACTATTTGGCTATTGTAAGTCAAGCGTCGCGGCTCCTCCCAGGGCCACGACGCTTCGATGGCAGAAGCTTGACGGAAGACGAAATTTTATTTGACTTTTGGGCTGATTTTGGAGCATTGATCCTCCATTACTTGACACTTGAATTCAACAATTATTTGGCTGAATTGTAACCTCTACATAAGTGTCATTACATGACTATTGAAAGCCATTACTTGGCTAGTTGTGAAGTCATATTCATCACACTATAAATTGAGACCCTTGACTCAATTGAAGAACACACTTGCAATTAGATTTTTTTGAGTATTTCTCCCTTTCTATCTTTCTTTCATACACTCAAAAGACTCTTCTTTTTAGTAAACATTTGAGTTTACTTTGCTCAATTGTTTGTTGTTGTTTTATCTTGGGAGACAAGTTGTCAATCACCGTAAAAAAATACATACGGGGCAATATTGTCTTAAGGACAGGATGCTAACACCCGACTCAACAAATCCTTTATAGTAGTTCATTCTTATTCTTAATCCATATTGTAATATTATATTTGTTTACTTTCCATTTCTTCGTAACCACCTTTGTAACTCACAAATATTTGATTCACAATCACGTATATATGATATTACAACCATGTAATTGTGGATTATAACCATAATTACAATTAAAATGATCTATCTCACTTTTTATATGAGATAAATAATTTCATGATTGTGGTATACAATTTATTCTAATTGTAGCTAATACCCTTAACCAAACACACAATAGATTCAATCTCAAATTTTATACCGAGATAATCCGCTTAATCCTCTAACCAAACATCGCCTAAGCAGGGGCAAATTTATGTACAAAAAATGGGTCACGTGAACGCATGATGACATGACTAAACTCAGTATATTATGTGTATAATTCTTAAAATATATCTAATATTAACTGAAGGACCCATGGTTAAATTGAGTGGTGCACTGGTTAAGCAATATGTTTAACTTCTTTTTTAATTTTATTTTCTAAAGCAACCTTTAAAAGTAATGGTGCACACATTCTTTTGAAATTCTATATTCGCATCCGCGCCTAAGGATTGTGGTGAAATGAATAAGATGTCTTTATCCATGTCTCAAATTTGAACCTTGAGTAAAAGCGTTTTTCCATTTAATGGATCTTATCCTTCCTAAATTCGGATTTAGTAGGAGATCCAAAGCCGATGTAGGAAACTTAGCCAGAAACAAAAATAAAAAAATTAATTCTTTACTTCTCCCTTTTTTTTTTCCAATATGTTTTTGCTCTTTGCTAAAGCCGTTACAGTAATTTGAATTATCCTTAACAAGGACATCAAATATTCTAACAAGATGACTAAACACAAATATTTTAAAGAAAAACAAAGTTAATTACAATGTATCTTGAATATTGGCTCCGAATGATCAGACTATTAATCCGGCGGTTACAATAGTCAATACGCACACACAGAGACACGCAGCTTCCTATAATCAAAGCACTTTGTAAATAGTATAGGCCGTAGGGTAAGTAATGACTAACGAGTAGCAGTCGTTAGTATTTAGTGCGTTATATTAATATGGGTTTAAGTTTTATGTAATATTTTTTACATCATCATTCGAATAATAGTTACAGTAAAAAAAAAATATTAATAATCTCCACTCTATTATACGCCTTTGAGTTATCTTCCCTCTTGTGCCTCCTCATCTTCAATCTTCTTCCTTATAACCATCACAAATTTTCCTCCTTTTTTCTTATCTCTACAAATTCATACATGTATATTTCTAATATTCCGTCCGTTACCAAATATATATCCACTAGTCTTTCCCTTGAACTATGCTAATAACAACTTCACTTATGCAAATTCCCTTTTCCTGTTCCATCATTTTCTTTCTACCTCGTTACTAGTGATATATAAATATACTACTACTACTACTACTGTTATTTATTTTTTCTTTGTGTGAGTTGTCTTTACTATATGGTAATTTCTCCATTCAGTAGTATTTAATATTGGTGGTTGTAGTAAAGGCCAAGGCCTGAGTGAATTGAAGATTCTTGTTTGCCTCTCTTTGTGATGGGAATAGCTGAGTTTTTTCAACTCTACTTTCTTCAAACTCATCAGTACTTGTACTACTACTCAGTACGTCGTTGTTGAGACTCAATAAAAATATTTATCTCAATGGAGTACGGCAGTACCGCTGGTGGTGGTGGCACCAGCAGTGGCGGTGGAGGTGCCGACTCCGATCCTCACCGGAGAAAGAAACGTTATCATCGTCACACTGCTAATCAAATTCAAAGGCTTGAAGCGTAAGAAACTAAAATTTCACATATAGTTGTACAACAGTACTAGCCATGCATTTGCATTTGTCACTTCTTCTTTTTATTCCAATCTATAGCAACTTTTTTGTGGTATTACTAATTTGGTTATGTTTTTGGTGTTGGTAGTATTTTTAAAGAATGTCCACATCCAGATGAGAAGACAAGATTGCAGTTAAGTAGAGATTTAGGCTTGGCTCCTCGTCAGATTAAGTTTTGGTTCCAAAATAGAAGGACACAAATGAAGGTTTGTTTAATCTTTCTTTTTTTATTTTTTTATGGAATTTTGAATTTTTCTCAAAACTGTTGTATTGTTTTTTCCTTGGGATTTTAGGCACAACATGAGAGATCAGATAATTGTGCACTTCGAGCAGAAAATGATAAAATTCGATGTGAAAATATAGCAATCAGAGAAGCTCTCAAGAATGTGATTTGCCCATCATGTGGAGGTCCTCCAGTTACTGAAGATTCATATTTCGATGAGCAAAAATTGAGAATTGAAAACATGCAATTGAAAGAAGAGGTCCATTTAATTGAATATCTTCCCTAATTTAATTTTTCAATTTCTTTCTTCTTTCACTTATTTGATATAGTTATTCCTTTTTATTTTCTTGGAACATGCAGCTTGATAAAGTATCTAGTATTGCTGCTAAGTATATAGGGAGGCCAATTTCACAACTTCCACGAGTGCAACCTATTCATCTATCTTCACTAGACTTGTCTATGTCTAGTTTTATGGGCCATGTCCCTAATTCTCTTGATCTTGATCTTCTTCCTGGAAGTTCGTCGACTATGCCCAGTTTGGCCTATGCTACATTGAATTTATCAGACATGGATAAATCCCTTATGGCTGATATTGCTGGTAATGCCATGGAGGAACTCATTAGACTGGTACAAACTAATGAACCTTTGTGGATGAAGTCCACAATTGAGGGCAGAGATGTACTTAATTTCGACAATTATGATCGGATTTTCCCGAGGGCTAATAGTCATTTTAAAAATCCCAATGTTCGGATTGAGGCTTCCAGGGAATGTGGTGTTGTCATCATGAATGGTTTAGCATTAGTCGACGTGTTTATGAACGTGGTTAGTTTATCTTAACAGTCTTCTATTTTTTGTTGCAAATTGAAAGAGTTGGGTTTAAGACTAATTGTTTTACTTTTTCATATTTGGTAGAGTAAATGGAAGGAATTCTTTCCTACAATTATTTCAAAGGCTAGAACGCTCGAAGTAATATCATCTGGTGTAATGGGCAGCAGAACTAGTACATTGCAATTGGTAAAGAAAATTATTATACTTAACAAGGATGGATTATTTTTATTTTTTTGAAAAATACATCTATTTTCTTGAAGCTGAAAACGACTACGTGATGCAGATGTATGAAGAATTGCAAGTTCTTTCACCATTGGTCCCAACGCGCCAATTTTATTTCCTAAGGTTTTGCCAGCAGATTGAGCAAGGCTCATGGGCAATTGTTGATGTCTCTTATGATATAAATCAAGAAAATCAGTATTCTTTCACTTCTTGCAAGGTTCATAGGCTTCCATCTGGATGCTTGATACAAGATATGCCCAATGGTTATGCCAAGGTTGTCCAAAGTAGATGTAAAATCATTAGATATTGTGACTAATTAGCTCTACATTTGCCATTTATTATGAGATAAATATCTAACTCTATTTGTGGAATAGGTTACTTGGGTGGAACATGTAGAAGTGGAAGAGAAAGGTTTAATTCATAGACTATATAGAGATCTTATACACAGTGGGTTGGCTTTTGGAGCAGAGCGATGGATTGGAACTCTTCAAAGAGTTTGTGAAAGATACGCTTGTCTCATGGTTAATAGCACCCCTTCACATGACCTTGGTGGAGGTAACTTAAAATCAAATTTGTTTTTTTCCCAAGAATTATTGTTAAATCAGTTACTAGTAATCAGAAGTTTTAAATAGATGGATAATATGTAAAATGTTATGGTGGCAGTAATTCCATCGCCCGAAGGGAAGAGGAGCATGATGAAACTTGCTCAAAGGATGGTGAGTAATTTCTGTGCTAGCATAAATCCGTCTAATGGACACCAATGGAACACAATTTCTGGGTTAAATGAGTTTGAAGTCAGAGCCACCCTTCAAAAGAGCACCGACCCTGGTCAGCCCAATGGCGTAGTCATTAGTGCAGCTACCACAATTTGGCTGCCAATTCCCCCACAACATGTCTTCAATTTCTTCAGAGACGAACGGACTCGACCCCAGGTCTGTACAAATTGACTATATGCTTCTGGATTCATTTGACTTTGTGCACAGGGTGGAAATGTAGAAAAGTTTCGTTTGACTTTATGTTTTGGTTTACTTTAAGCCTAACCAAATGTAAATTGAGATTACTTGGTGGCTTGGTGCATGTAACTAGTCGTTTTAGTTAATTCGAAAAACATTCTTGATTTGAGGAATTCATTTGTTTATGTTTACAGTGGGATGTCCTTTCCAACCAAAATCCAGTGCAAGAGGTAGCTCATATTGCAAATGGCTCTCATTCAGGGAACTGCATTTCTGTGCTACGGGTAACTTGATGAAACCATACTATAAATATATTTTCTTAAAAATTAAATATGAATGGCTTTATCTTTATTTTATCCTTAAAATTACAACAATTTGATCATTAGGAGAATGTTACATATTTGCAGGCCTATAACACTAGCCAGAACAACATGTTGATACTCCAAGAAAGTTGCATAGACTCATCAGGGGCACTAGTAGTGTATAGCCCCGTGGATGTACCAGCCATCAACATAGCGATGAGTGGCGAGGACCCCACGTATATCCCGTTGCTACCCTCTGGGTTCACGATATCGCCAGACAGTCGGCAACTAGACACCGGTGCCGCATCATGTAGCAGCAGTTCAAATGCAAGTACCATAGGGGGTGGCATGTCAGGGGGTTCACTTATAACAGTAGTGTTCCAAATTCTAGTAAGCAGTTTGCCAACAGCAAAAATGAGCCCAGAATCAGTAAACACTGTGAATAACCTCATAGGAAGCACTGTTCACCAAATTAAATCTGCCTTGAATTGCTCCACTTCCTGATCCTATTTTAAAAAAAAAAATCAGTTCAGCAACTTAAATTACCTCTGCTTCTGTTTGGAAGTAGTTGGGAATTTTCAATGCCCCTGCCACTACTGCTACTAATTCTGTCAATGCTTTATTACATTTCACAACTCATAATCTTTTCCTTTAGTTTATTGGGGTTGGTTAGCTTAATGGGAAATTGTGGGGTTCTTTAATTTGTTTTCTTTCTGAAATTTCATTTTGCTTAAAAGAGGGAGTCAAGAACGCACCATACAAGAAACATCTTGGTAAGAAGTGTTTACAATTGTATTCTGTTTAGGTAAGAAAATTGTATGGTTCGGGTATTGACTTCTGTACTTGAACTTTATTCTATCAATCTAATGGAAGTATGTTTGAATTATTTTTCTATAAATCAGAATTTAATTTCTTATGAATGTTCTTTTTTACTTTTCTATTATCGCTTTCTGTTTACGTACATATTGTATTCAAGATTGTGGTCCAATGTGGGAGGAATAAAGACCATCCTGGCCTAGAGTTGAAAGTCCAGAAGAGTTGGGTCACAACAATGACATATTATTACTTCACTAATTCATATATATAGGGGCCTCAATTCTCAACTGTTCTAGTTCCCTTTGTGGTGAGAAATTGTATAGAAAAAAGCATAAAAACATGAATCTAAACCTCATCATACTGATTAAAAACTTGTTGGTAGATATATTATTAAATGCTAGTGTGAACAAGGAAGTCCCTTTTTAGGCCCAAGGGTGTCGATAGGCATCTTTATTCTCAGATTTAAGCTGGAACCTGACCATTATACAATTGAATGCTGCATTGCCCCTATAACTTGTGGGGGGGCATCGAGAAAGTAACGCTTCAATTTTTTCAAATTATATTTGCTGATAAAACATGTCCATGACTGGGCATTGTCTAGAAATTTGGAGATTATGATATTTCAACTAATTCCTAACAAATACCTTCGGTGTACATACAATTTTGTTTTAATCTATAATCGTGATATTCGGTTCAACTTGCACATATCTCAATTAATTTCATGGGT
Organism: Przewalskia tangutica; assembly: GCA_029844215.1. Lineage (NCBI taxonomy): Eukaryota > Viridiplantae > Streptophyta > Magnoliopsida > Solanales > Solanaceae > Przewalskia > Przewalskia tangutica. The sequence continues at coordinate 94,376,835 of CM056732.1, read as the reverse complement.
TATTTGCTACATACTATCAGGACAAGTAACACATAACTCTATCCACCAAGACTTTGAAGAAAAAAAAACTAATGTTTTTGCCTAACAGATACTCCCATATTTTCTCACAATAACGATACATTTTTTTACATAAAATATAAAAATATATATTAAGACTTTTAATCAATATACATATAGTTAAACAAAAAGAATAAAGAGGAGGTTGTATTTATATTTGAGAGAGATATGAGTTAAATTAATAAGAGATAGTTTAATATATAAATTTGTAAAGGTATTTTTCATTTTGAATGGATTATTTCTCCTTCTGTTTTTGCTTCTTGAAAGAAAAAAAAAATTATAAGAGAAAAACTACTTCGGCTAGTACTCCTCAAAAACACTTTATTTTTGCCAAATAATTAATTTGTATTTTTAAATTTTTTAAAAAAAGTGCTTGTGACCTCCCTAAAACTCGGCCAAACACGACAGGCTATAAGAATTGGACATTAGCACTCATACATACGCTTTAGAAAAGATAATTTTTTTATTTATATGATTGGATGACAATAATAATATTTGTAGGAAATCTTTCAAATAAATTCAATGTCTCTAACGAGCAGGCCGTCTTTGAGGCCGTGCAAGCCGTGTTACCGCTCAGGGCTCCCGAAAAACAAAAAAAAGTAGGATTTTTTTTTTTATTTATTAAGTAGTATTAGCCAGAATTTACTGTAAACACTCATAATTCGCAGGTCTTAGCCCAATTAAAGTAGTAGTTGATTAACTTGAAGTTGTATTGAGTTGCTATTTACAATTTAAAATAATTTCTAATGATTGAAATCATATAATTACTTATATTAAGGGTCCACTTTTACGAATTAGAACAGGACCTCCAAAATGTTTGAGACGAGCCTGCTAACAAGGCTACCTCTTGAATACGAAAGCCACAAGATTTGGTCATAAAAAGTAGGCAACCAAAGGAAAAGAAGACAATATAGCATGAAGACCTTCTCTATGTTAGGAGAAAGAAATCTCAACATTTAGAGCTAAAGTTTTCGGATGAAGATTTGCACAAAATAGAGAATGAAAGACTGAAGTGAAATAAGCAAAATCGATTTGGTCCTAAAGTGAAATCCTAATAAAGAAAAGGGGTAATGAGGACACTTGTAATATTCCTTCAGTTAGCAAAAGTACAACTGGATATTCTATAATAAAATATTGCTACACACTAAAAGTATTTTTATTGGTAGAGATATGAAAATAATTTACTTTTAGATTTATTTTTTATTTAGATGTAGTAGTATTAATACATAGGATACTGTACAGATACTCTCATTCAGAAATACAAGGAAACTTTTTAAATATATCTCTCAATATGGTATCAGAGCTAGGGATAGCAATAGCGGGTTAAGGCGGGTTAGGGTGGGACAAGCTTTAACCTACTAAGATTTTGACCCGCCCTGCCCCGTTTAGCTTTGTCCAAAAAAATATCCTACTCTGCCCCGCTAAGCCCTGCCCTATTACTTGTGTAGCATTATAGGTTACTGTTCTCAATCCTCCTATGTGGTAAATACTATCATAGAAATATAGAAGGGTTCTGTACTGGGGTTGAGTGATTATATATTCTAACCGGAATATAAGATAGTCTAGTTAACCGATATCTTAACGTAGAAGAAGAAGTTATTTTAGTTGCATTAATGATTGAATAGAGTGGATAGTCGAGGATATTGGAAGCCCTAATTCCTTCATAATTGATTACAACTTCAATAGTTAGTTAAATTCTTGCAATTATCCTAGTAGTTAAACAAAAACTCAGCTCAAATATCGATTGTCAAATAGATAACATAAAATAGATGAACGGTAATTAGAAACCAGTCTCTGAGGACGATATTCGGTCTTATCAGACTATACTACTTGTGAACGATATGTACACTTGCGTGAGCAATTGGAAATCGGCTAACAAGTTTTTGGCGCCGTTGTCGGAGACTGTCGTACTTCTAATATCGAACATCTATTTTTATTTTTACTTTGACTTTATTTTTATTTTTATTTTTACTGTTAGAACTCTGTTGCCTTGATTTGTTTGTTAATTTTGGTCTATTTCAGGGATTTAGTGTATGCGAAAAAAGAGAGGAGCATATACACTTGTTCCCTTCAACCCTGAAATTGAGAAAACGTGCAAACAGAACAGGCGAAACAAGAGGATATCTGATTCAGTGACCATGAACAACCAACAGAATCAGAATGTGGTGGACAATGAGGTTCATAAAAATGCAGGGGAGCCAGTCCAGGTTCGAGCAGAAAAAAGCTTGGGAGACTATGTTCTGCTCACGGTTACTGGTGCACAGACATGCATCAGGCTCCCAGCTATAAGGGAAAACAACTTTGAGATCAAGTCGGCCATCCTGAGCATGGTCCAGAACACAGTACAGTTTGGGGGATTGCCATCTGAAGACCCCCACATGCACATTGCCAACTTTCTGGAGTTGTGTGCCACTTTCAAGTACAATGGTGTTGCTGACGATGTCATTAGACTGAAGCTCTTCCCGTTCTCACTTAGGGACAGAGCCAAAAGCTGGTTGAATTCATTGTCTGCCAACTCCATCACTACCTGGCAGGAAATAGCCCAAAAGTTTCTGGCAAAGTTCTTCCCTCCTTCAAAGGCGGCAAAGTTAAGGGGAGAGTTGAACAATTTCTACCAGGTAGATGGAGAGTCGTTGTATGATGCATGGGAGCGATTCAAGAATTTGCAAAGAAAGTGTCCACATCATGGCATAGAGAAGTGAATGATGGTCCACCTTTTTTATAATGGGTTGAGTGGTACTACTCGTACCATCATGATGCTGCAGCAGAAGGAGAGTTCATGAGAAAGAGTGTCAATGAGGCACATGAGTTACTAGAAGACATGGCTGCCAACAATCATCAAGGGGCATATGACAGGTCATTGAATAGTGGGAAGACTATAGGCATACGTGAAATAGATGCCATCACTTCCTTGAATGCACAGGTGACCCTTCTGACGAATAAACTGCACCAGAACACCATGTCTGTGAATGCAGTCCAGATGCCAGTAAATTGTGAGATTTGTGGGGGCCCGCATTCTTTTGACAGATGCACAGCGGTGGACCCTAATAATGTGCCAATGGAGCAGGTTCAGGCAGTTGGAAACTTTTAGCGGCCTTATAATTCAAACACATATAACCCAGGGTGGAGGAATCACCCCAACTTTTCGTGGAGGAACGACCAGTCCCAGCAGCAACCATATCAAGGTAGTTACCAGAACCATCAAGCACAGAATCAGGCTATCTCATCCTAGTAGTTTAGACCACCTACACAACAGGAAAATCATGATGAGCTAAGGGTTGCATTGCTTACACTCACCAATTCGCAGAATCAGATCATATCTGAAACCAGGTCCTCTCTCAGGAACTTGGAAACGCAGGTTGGGCAACTGGCAAAGATGGTATCCAATAACCCGAGAGACAAGTGTCAGGCAGTGTTGTTGAGAAGTGAAAAGCAGTTGGAGCAGGTTGCTCCCCAACCCGCAATGATTCATGAGAAAGAGGGTGAGAAAGCAATTGAGGAAGGAAATGAGGGGGTCACTGAGGACCACCCTACAGTTAAGAAAGCTCCACCAGCACCTCTGAGGGAATACACTGATAGAATCCCTTACCCTTAGAGGCTCCAAAAGAAGGTCATAGACAAGCAGTTCTCCAAGTTCTTGGAGGTATTTAAGAAGCTGCACATCAATATCCCCTTCATTGAGGCGTTAGAATAAATGTCCGCATATTTCAAATTTATGAAGGAGATACTTGAGAAAAAAAGAAGGTTGGCGGATATGAGACAGTAGCGCTGACAGAGGAGTGCAGCGCCATCCTACAAAAGAAACGACCTTCTAAGTTGAAAGATTCAAGAAGCTTCACCCTACCTTGCACTATTGGCAACGTAACATGCAACCGGGCACTGTGTGACTTAGGGGCTAGTATCAATCTCATGTCTCTGTCTGTATTCAAGAGATTGGGTTTGGGGGAAGCTAAACTAATCACAGTTAATCGCCAAATGGTCGACCAACCGCGCGCACCTGCAGGCATAGTGGAAGATGTGTTTGTCAAGGTGATAAAGTTCTTCTTCCCAGCAGACTTCCTCATTCGTGACATGGAAGAAGATGATGAAATATCCATCATTTTTGGGAGACCATTCCTTGCAACGGGTAGAGCCCTAATCGATGTGGAGAAGGGGGAATTGAGACTAAGGGTTCGTGAAGAAGAGATGGTATTCAGGGTGTTCAAATCCACCACTGAGTCCCAGGCTAGCAACAAGTGCTTCGCAGTAAGCACAACTGACACAGCAGATCAACAAGCGCATACCAAAATTAGGGAGATCATTCCTACAGCTGTAAACCCACATGCTAGCAAGAATGCTGAAACAAAAATTGATGTTATTGAAGCTGTCAAACAGGTAAGTCTTACTGAACCCCCTCTTGTGAAAAAGGAAAATAGAGTGAGAAAGAGGACAATGATTCTTAAGTGGATGGGTTGTGGGGATAAGTTACCCCAATGATTTTATAAGGAACCTGCATTCGGCTACAAGACGTTAAAGACATCGCTACTTGGGAGGCAACCCAATGTTTAAATTATGCAATTTAGTTTTAAATAGAACAGTCTCACTTTTGGTATGTTTGTTGTGTTGTGATGCCAGGTGAAGGAATCGGAGAATGAGCATGAAGAAAAGGGTGGAAAATACGGAGTCGAGTCAGCACCGCGGTACCAATCTGCAGGACCGCGATGACGAATGTTCAGAGAGACCCAGTACTTTAGGCACCGCGGTGCCACTATGCAGAACCGCGGTGAGGATTAGCGATTTCCGAAAAATAAAAAGGCTCTGAATCGCCAAATCTCCTCCCACAGATACCGTCTCGGTGCAATATCCGCCGCCACCACCACCATTTTGAACCGATGTATGTATGTAAGTCGTCTCCTTTAATTTTTTAGTCTTTCACATTTGGGACAATGTGTCTTTAAGTTTGGGGGGAGTTCTTATTTTATTTTTATTTTTATCTATTATTGAGTCTTTTTTATTAAGTTTTTGTATCTATATCAGTCAATATTTTTTTTATGATCATGCATACTGTAGTTGCTTGAAACGCCTAGTGAATTACGTGGGATAATGTAATGAAATTAGAGTTAAAAATCTATGTGTTTAAGTTAGATATGTCAAAAATTCATGAAAATCTAATGATTTGGGATATTTGTGCTTAGCCTGTGTGTTGTCAATTGTGAAAAACATCTATGAGTCTGCTTGCTTGTTATTTGAGGCAAAATAGTTAGGATGTACATGTTAGGGAGATAATTCATGCATTTCTTTGATAGTCCTTCTTAACCTTCATTACCTATCCTGACAATAAATTGTATCCCTAGTCACACGCGTTGAGCCTAAAAGGAGTTATTTCTTTGACACCCTATGATTCTCATGTGTGCCATAAGCAATAATTGAAAATTTTGGATGAAGAAGTGTGAAAAAGAAATACAAAAGATAGTGAAAAATTGATACACCCCAATAAAAAAGTATGCAAAAGCTTAAGTTGGGGGTGCCTATGTGAATGTGTTTCATGCTCTCAAAAAAAGAAGAGGAAAACGATAGGTATGAACTGTAAAAGAATACCAAAAAGAATGACCAAATGGTTGAATGAGAACAACGCTTATGGTACGTAATTTGAGCCTAAATGCCAACTTTTACATACCCCTGTCTAAGCCTACATTACAACCCTGAAAAGTCCTGAAGATCTCTAGTATGTATGTCTGTGATTAGTGGAGAATGACAAGTAAACAGGCCCATAGAAATAAATGTAATTGACATGCATATGTTAGTATTCATGCTTCCATTAATTATGATTGAAATGAATTTGCGAAATATCTGGCTGGAAATTCTAGATTGTTATATTCATGCTATATATGTTCCAGCATATTATCCCAACTGACATTCATGCTTTTCTAAGTAACCTTGTGCAGCTGCTTGATTAGAGTCTTTTGAGTCAGTTTTCTTTCTGTTTCTTTGATTTTATTTTGATCTTTGCTCGAGGGCGAGCAAAGGTTAAGTTTGATGGTATTTGTTAGGCGTATTTTGTATACGCTTTTGCATCATTTTTAGTTAGTCTTACCCATTTTCGTTTACATAAGTGTAGTGTTATGGTCATTTTTCTTTCTTTTGAGTCACATCGGTTCAAAAAGGCAAAATAACGAAAAGGAGCGAAAAGTGGGCATAAAAGAAGGGTCCAGAGGCAAAAAGGTTGAAAATTGGAGATTCAGACTAAGAGTAGTGCAGCCGCAGCAACCGCGAATCGCGGCCGTAAGATCGAGAGAACTCGCAGACTTTCAAGATCGCGGTGCCATTCTCGCAGATCGCGGTGCAATTACTAAGAAGTCGCAGACTTTAGGCCGCTGCCAGATGCGTAACCGCAGTGCCGATGCGGGAAATTTCCAATCCGAAGTAAACTTGGTCAAGGGCAGAAGGGTCCATAGGGCACGAAAATTGCAACATATTTAAGCCATAGGGATTACTTTATTGAAAAGGAGGTCATTCTATCACACAAGACATCACAAGGCACGGATTGAAAGCTACAATTGGAGACTTATTTCTACGTAGATTTTCTTTCTTTTTAATTCAGTTTATGTATAGATTTTGTGTTAGTTCTTAGCGTGACTATGGCTAGGAGCTAAACACTATATTAGGGCTTTCCTTTGGAATCGCTTAAAACTTTATTTGATGAGTTAATGCATTAGTTTGATTTCTTCTTCACTTGATTAAGATTTATTCAATATTTGGTATGAATGTTTGATAGTTAATTGATCACCAATTATCATAATTTATATGATTTCGAATCGAGAACTGAAAGGAGAGATTTGGATATGTTGTAATTGAATAGACATAGATTAAAATCGCTGACGAAAGTACCCCGATACTTGTGTAGCATTATAGGTTACTGTTCTTAATCCTCCTATGAGGTAAATCCTATCATAGAAATGTAGAAGGGTTCTGCACTGCGGTTGAGTGATTATATATTCTAACCGGAATATAAGACAGTCTAGTTAACCGCTATCTTAACGTAGAAGAAGAAGTCATTCTAGTTGCATTAATGATTGAATAGAGTGGATAATCGAGGATATTGAAAGCCCTAATTCCTTCATAACTGATTACAACTTCAATAGTTAGTTAAATTCTTGCAATTATCCTAGTAATTAAACAAAAACTCAGCTCAAATATCGATTGTCAAATAGATAACATAAAATAGATGAACGGTAATTAGAAACCAGTCTCTGAGGACGATATTCGGTCTTATCAGACTATACTACTTGTGAACGATACGTACACTTGCGTGAGAAATTGAGAATCGGCTAACAGTGTTACCAGTTGATTGGGTATCTAGATGATTTCAAGACCAAGACAAAGAAAGCTTATGCAGTAACATGTGGATTTGAAGATACAAGACAAGATTTCTGTTCACAGCAATCTGGAGTGAGGATGATGAAGCAAGAGCATTTCACAACAACTCTTGACCAAAAGGATACAATGATGCATAACTAGTTCACCCCCAGCCAAAGACAACAGATCCTCCACATGCTGGACGAAAAGGATAGGAGCAGAAATCACAGTGCAAATATGACAGGTATACATGTCACTGATCTAAAAGAATTACTGCAGTGGATTGTTGACTCAGGTGCAACTAATCATATGGTAAGTGATTCTAAACACTTACATAATGATTTGATGACAGAAGGATCATGGAAGGTTCAATTGCCAACAGGAGATTCAGCTAGAATCTCGCATGTTGGTGATTACAACCTGGGAAGATATGATGTTCTCATAAATGTTCTATGTGTGCCAGCATTCAAATTTAATTTGATGTTAGTGTCGAAAGTGACTAAGGAATTGAATTGTAGTGTCAACTTTTTTCCATCATGTTGTGTGTTTCATGACCTGTCATCTGGGAAGGTGGGGGGGATTGGTAGTGAGAAAGATGGACTTTACATTCTATGTTTGGATGATCAGAATCAGAAGAAGGATATGGGAAGTTGTATGGCTGCTACTCAACACATAGATGCAATGACATGACATAAAAGGCTATGTCATGTGCCTATGACAGTACTGAGGCAGATTTCTTAGTTCAAGGATAACACTGATTTTGTTTTGAATAATTGTGAGATATGTCCTTTAGCTAGACAGACCAGATCTCCATTTCCTGCTAGTACTACTAGAACAACAAAGCCTTTTTCAATAGTTGCACTTAGATGTTTGGGGACCATATAGAGTTGAAACACATAATGGAATGAAGTATTTCTTGACCATTATGGATGACTTCTCTAGATGAACATGGATTTTTCTAATAAGACTGAAATTTGATGTGTCTACTGTTTTGAAAACTTTCCTAACTGAAGTAAACACACAGTTTGATTCTAAAGTTCAGAGAGTGAGATCAGATAATGGAACTGAGTTTTTTAATCATAACTGTAGTGAGTTGTTTCAGACACTTGATGTTGTGCATGAGAGTTCTTGTCCATACACACCACAACAAAATGGTGTAGTTGAGAGAAAACATAGACATATCCTTGAAACAGCTAGAGCCATCAAACTCCAAGGCAGTTTACCAGATAAGTTATGGGTATGTGTGTGGAAGTTGTTGTATATATTATCAACAGGACCCCATCAACAGTTCTGAACAATAAATCTCCATTCCATATATTGTATAACAAAACACCACAACTCAGTCACTTAAGAGTTATAGGCTGCTTGTGTTTTGCTACTATACTCTATACACATGATAAGTTTAGCCCAAGAGCAGTTAAATGTGTCCTACTGGGATATGCACCTACACAGAAGGGGTACAAACTCTATGATTTGGAGAATATAACTATCTTTGTCAGCAGGGATATGTTGTTTAGGGAAGACATCCTTCCCTTTAAGAATGACAAACATGAAGAGATTGTCCATATAAAGCACATGAACAGTTCTGTTATGAGGAACTGATAAATGTTCATTTTACTAATTGATGCGTGATTTAATTGTCACGACCCGACCCCGGGTCCGTGACCGGTGCCTTGACCCGGGCACCCTCGTGACACAACATCAGAGAAAACCAGCGGAAATAAACTCAAGGTAAAACAACCATAATAGTATAAACATTCTAGCCCAAAATGGCTACCCCAAAAGTACATCAAATCGAACAGCTATATCCTTAAACAACCCAAGTTATGACAAGACTACAGGCCTCTAAGAATAAGTAACACTATGACAGGACAGGGCCCCGTCATGCCCCTGAATGTACAAAATATCACAACACCGGGGAGAACCATACCAAAAGTCGAAGCCCGGAATGGAGCTCTCGACACTGAGTAAGAGATCCTAGGAATGAGGATCTACCACCGCTTCCTCCTTACTCGGCAGATGAACGCAGCCCCGAAGCGGGTCGACACAACGTACTCAGTATGTAAATCGAAAATATCAGAGTAATATCACAAGTCAAAGATAAGTGGAGTCATAGATAAAAATCAATTTCTCAGACCGTGCCTTACTAACAATGAGAGTAACGAGTATAAAACTTATAGCATAAAAATAGGAGGCTCACGATCAAAACAGGTACCTCGCCTGTAGATCGTAAGCAATCCTACTCGCGGGACTATTTCACCCGCACGGGTCCCGTGGACCCGCATGAGGTCATCCGCCTCGCCATGGGACTATTTCACCGCGTGGGACTATTTCACCCGCACGGATCCCGTGGACCCGCATGAGTACCATCGCCGCACTCGCACGGGACTATTTCACCCGCACGGATCCCGTGGTCCGATCCGCATGAGTGCAAGCGCCGCACTCGCATCATGGGTAACAAATCCATGGCATAGATAATAACCCGGGGTTTACCCCGTAATAATACAAATATATAACATAGCTCATCCGGCTATCATACATAACATAAGCACTACCGGCATATCATATCATACATAAGCACTACCGGCCTATCATAACACAACATAAGCACTACCGGCCTATCATATCATACCTAAGCATTACCGGCTTATCATAACATAAGCACTATCGGCTTATCATAACATAAGCAAGTTAAGAAATCCCCTAACTTCTTATTAACATTATTAATATATCCTCTCATTTTAGTATCCTAAGGCACTAACATGTCTTTTAATAGAAAATCCGGGAATTCAACCCAAGTACCATGTACTTCTAGCTTTTAAGAAAAACTCTTTTTATACAAAGATTCCAAGATACTAATCACCATAGTATCAAGTTACGATTTCTTTTCAAGACAAGTCACATTTCCTTTTTAGAAATATAATAGGCTTCTAAATCAAGTGACTTCATTTCCTTTAAAACCTTAGGCAACCAATGCCTAAAAATCAATTCACCTTTCTTAGTTTCAAATCCTTTACCCGTACTTGTTTTAATTAGAGTAAACCTTTCTTTGTGAACCCTTCAAGTAAACTAATATAACCAACTCCCCATAAAGTCATTATATTAGTGTTATCCCTTTGTCAAAACATTTTCCCTCAATCCAAAGGACTTATACTTTTGAAATGAAACAAGTATCATATACTTTAGAACAAGTGTAGATTATCAAATCTTGTACGTATACCGTACTACATAGATACAACTATTCATGCTCAAGAGATAGGAAAGTTCTACATACCTCCTTGGTCAATCCGCTTGCTAAGTCCAACTACCGCAAGTAATATGTCAACCTATAATAACCATAGTGTGTTTATTAACCTCTAATTTCAATGTAGAAATTCCAAATTCAAGTTATCAATTCCTAAGGAAAATTGGGCAGCATTTCCTTTGTTTCTACTCACTTTGCCACCTTTTCAAAGGCCGATTTTCAACACTCAAACGCCTCATTAAGGCCCAACATCCAAACCAACACAAAGGGGATTACACATCTAATCTTGGGTGTGTAAAATTCTGCCCCATAAGTTATAATAGCACACTTAACAATTCTAAAGTGGTTTTTAGGCTACAACATGCTCATAATATTTCTTTAGCCAAATCCTTCATATCCAACCCACATTTCTAGCATGCAATGACTCTAAGAGCATTATTTACCACCATAAGTATTTTCTTCTTAACATGCAACTCTATAAACTAATAATAGAGGAAGAATCATTACCTTAGAGCTTTAGCCAAATTTTATCCAACAATTTGCTAGCCTTTCTACCAAGAATACCACCACCACCACCTTCACAAGCTAGCCACAAGCTTCCTTCTTGTCTTTTAATTTTTCAGATTTTTCTTAAGGCTAGAATCCTCTTGGATTTTTAGAGAGAAAGAGGAGCTTGAAATATTTAGAGTAAGGAAGAGGTTTTTCAAAGAGAGAGATGACAAATGACCACGCCTTTCAGACTTGGTCAATATATGGCCAGTAAAAATCAGATGGGGGACACTTGTCCCCACTCGTGCCCTTTCAAAATAAAAATCGACTTTTCCTAAGTTTTTCCGCTCGCCGCTTCAGCGCCGCCTCGCTTCCCTGCGAACCCTCGGATCTCCGCCAGCCGCCTCGCTTCCCGCGGGCGCTGAAACTTCAGCCCTCGATTTCGCGCGACCGACTTCCATGCGCCTTCAATCACTGGCCGCGCCATGCGCCCGGCCATGCGCTGAGACTCGACCGCGTCCAGTTCAACCACTGGTATAACATTCTCCCTTAGAAACATTCGTCCCGAATGTTCCTCTAGGCTTACTCTACTCAAATTACAATATCGGATAGACTCAAATAAAGACGCTCACACGCCACAACAAAACTCAAGCATAATACTAAATTTAAAGACCAACAATTTTAGAACGTGGTTACCCGGAGGTATAGGGAATAAGTGAGGATATTTCTTCTTCATGTCATCCTCCGCTTCCCACGCCATTTCCTCCCGCTCACATTCCGCCATGGGACCTCGACTAAGCCACGCCTTTCGTCCGGTCGCCTAACTCGACGATCGAGTATCGCTATGGGACTCTCTCATACGATAACTCCTCTCACTTGGACATTCTGAATCGGGTGCACTCTAGATGGATCTCCAATACATTTCCGCAACATGGACACATGGAATACCGGATGTACCGCCAAATCGGACGCAGCTCTAATTCATAGTAACCTGCCTACCCTGCGGACAATCCGATACGGCCCAATGTACCTTGGGCTAAGTTTCCCCTTCTTTCCAAATCTCATCACGCCCTTCATGGGCTATACCTTTAGAAAACCCAATCACCTAACTCAAATTACAAGTGTCGACGCCGATGATCCGTGATACGACTTCGCCGACTGAAGCCGCTAACAACCGCTCCCGGATAAGCTTCACCTTATCCATCGCCACGAACTAAGTCCGCCCGACCAATCGAACTTCTCCCACCTCGAACCAGCCTATAGGTGACTGCACTTCCTCGTATAAGGCTTCATAAGCGCCATCGAATCCGGAATGGTAGCCGTTGTTGTAAGCAAACTCCACAAGAGGCAAATGATCCTCCCTACCCTCGAAATCAATAACACAAGCCCGCAGATATCCTCGTGTATGCGGATAGTGCGTTCGGCCGTCCGTCGGTCCGAGGATGAAACGCCGTCTTGAGACTCACCTGTCCCTAATCCCTTCTCGAAAGGACCTCCGAAGTTAGCGAGAACCGGGCTCTCTATCGATCTAATCGACACCGACTCGTGCGATCTCACAATCTCTCTAATATATAATCGGCATAGTCCTCCGAGAACGCGTCGTTCGACCGAAGAAAATGGATCGATTTTCGACCGCCGACAATCACCCAAATGGAATCATGCTTCCTCCGAGTGGTAGGTAGTCCTGTAATAAAATCCATATTTATCACCTCCACTTCCAAGTCGGAATATCAATATCTCGCAATTCCACCGCTCGTGCTCAATCTTAACTCACGACAATTCGGCGCGTGCGCGAACTCCGCAACGTCCTCTTTAGGCCATCCCACCAATACACGATCGAGGTCACGATACATTTTAGTCGATCCGGATGAATAGAATAACGAGCTGTGTGCCTCGCCGTAATCTGGCGACGAAGTCTGTCGCATCGGAACACACAACCGGCCCTCGAATCTTAGCACCTCATCAGCGCTACCTCAAATGCACTCTCTCTTTACGAACAGCGGCATCTGCATGCGTGCAAAATCGGATCCTCATCGTGCCTCTTCACCTCCTCGACGATGGAAGACTCGGCAACCTCTCGAACCCGAATTTCGTCACTAACAGAATCAACCAAACGAACCCCAAGGCTCGCTAGCTGATATAACTCTCGGACCATATCCCTTTTCTGCGGGTGAACAGCATGCACTACCCATCGATCTGCGACTACGGCATCTGCGCAACTACATCGCCTTCCCGGGTGGTACGAATATCAACATCGTAATCCTTAAGTAGCTCCAACCACCGCCTCGCGCAAGTTCGGCTCCTCTGGTCAAGATGCATCGAGACTCTTGTGGTCTGTGTAAATGTCCACGTGAACTCCATATAAATAATGTCTCCAGATCTTCAAGGCATGAATCACAGCTGCCAACTCCAAGTCGTGTGTGGGATAGTTCTTTTCATGCTTCCTAAGCTGTCGAGATGCATAAGCTATAACCTTGCCGTCTTTGCGTCAACGCACTCCAAGCCCGACACCGACGCCACAATAAACCACATATCCATCTAAACCTCCGGAAGAGTAAGAATCAAGGCCGCCAACCTCTCCTTTAGCAATGGAAGCTTTCTCACAAATATCCGCTCACCGAACATAGCCGCTTTCGAGTCGCCTTAGTCAAAGGTCTTTGAAATAAGCAAACTTTTCCACAAACCTCGATAATAGCCTGAGTGCCCAAAAGCGCACCTCGTCGGTGTAGCTGGTTCAGGCAAGTCTTGATCGCCTCAATCTTAGGTATCAACCCGAATACCATCTACCCATAACATGCCCTAAGAAAGCCACTGAAGCTAACGAACTCGCGTTTCGAGAACTTGGCATACAATGTTGCGGTCTCGGAGGACTCTAATACCGCCCTCAAATGATCAGATGCTCGCTCAGGCGCGAATACACCAAGATATCATCAATAAACACTATAACGAACATATCCAAGAATGGCTCGAACACCCTATTCATCAAATCCATGAATTCTGTGGGCGTTGGTCAACCCGAAGATATCACCTCAATTCATAGTGCCCATACCGGTCCCGAATGCGATTTGGGATGTCTATCTCTCTAACTCGCACTGATGATAACTGCATCGCAGTCTATCTTGAAAACACTTTGCACCTGAACTGGTCAAACAAATCGTCAATCCCGGGGAGGATACCGTTCTTGATAGTAACCTTGTTCACCGTCAGTAATCAATACACATACTGGCGTCCATCCTTCTTCTTTACAAACAACATGGCGCCCCGAGAAACACTTGGCCTAATAAAGCCTTTCTCCAAAGAAATCTTTCACTGATCCTTCATTCCTTCAACTTGGCGGTGCCGTCTGTATGGCGGAATAGATATCGGTCGAGTGTCCGTGCCAAATCGATGCAAAACTCAATCTCCTCTCGTGAGGATACCTAAGCTCGTGCGGGAATACGTCCCGAAACTCTCTAACAACCGAATCGATCAAGGTCGGTATCTCACCTCGATGATCGAATACGAACAAATGGTAGATATACCCATTCCGCACCATCTTCCTAGCCTTGAGGTAAGAAATAAACCTACCCCTCGGCGATGCAGTATTCCCCTTCCACTCGATAACCGGCTCACCAGGAAACCGGAACCGAACTAACCCCTCTCTGCAGTCCACATTGGCATAGCAAGACGCTAGTCAATCCATACCCATAATCACATCGAAGTCTGTCATATCCAACTCTATCAAGTCAGCTAGAGTCTGACGACTATCTATAGTCACTGGGCAAGCCTTAAATACCCGCTCAGCTACCACCGAAGCACCTACCGACGTAGCCACCTCAAAGGATTCTATGGACTCGGGCTCTAACCCTATTCTACCAGCAATATGAGGAGATATATAGGACAAGGTAGAACCTGGATCTATCAAAGCATAAACATCACAGCAAGAGACCAACAATGTACCTGTGACGACATCAGGTGACGCCTCCCGTCCCGCGGCCGACATAACATAAATGCGGTTCTGAGGACCGCTGGAACTGGAACCCCTGCCACGACCCCTGCCGCGGCCTGTTGGCCCGTGAACACCCTCGCCCGGGCGCCAACCATCAAGATAAAGACCAACAATCGAACTCGCTTGGCCGAGCCATGGCACTCCCGCCGCCTCGACGACAATCTCTTCAAATGGCCTGCCGCCACAAGAGTAATAAGCTCTCGGAGGAATACGACACTTCATAATGGCAATCACCACATCGACCACACCGAGGCATGTAGGGCCTCATCCGACCGAACTCGTCCTCCGAAACCCGGCCCTCGAACCCCGCCCCGCTTCCCCGAATACTCCGTGACGTCCCGGCATGGTGGAGGAGCGCTGGACCGGCCGTGGTGCAAATCCGTCTGGCCGGGTTGTCTACCCTAAAACTACCAGAGGACCTCGCTGTCCCGCCTCTTCTCGCTGATACTGCCGATCCGCTTCGCGTTCTCAAACCTGCGCAGTGCTCGCACGCGGCAATGTCCATGCCCTGAAGAGCCACCCCGCAACTCTCGGCCAAGTGATCATCGAGTCTCGTGACATAGCGGTGCACCTCGCCCTCCATGTCTGCTACCAAAGCGGGCACATACCTAGCCAATGAATCAAACTCCATGTTGTATTCCCAGACCGTCCGCCCATTCTGTCTCAGCGACAAAAATCTATCGGCCCGAGCCCTCCTCATCTGCGGAGGCAAGAAATGGCCAAGTAACGCCTCTGAGAACTCGTCCCAAACAATTTGAAGCGCATGCTCCCCGGGACGCCTCCATGAATCATACCACCAATTGCGGTGTCCGCACCGATGTGAACCTAGTACCACCGACTCGGTCTCCGGCCCCGATCACCCTACGATCCGCAGAATCGTTTGATGAACTCCCGAGGATCATCCTCGTGCCTCGACCCATAAAACTCGGGTGGCCGCAACTCAAAAGTCCTCGCCTCGTTAGCTAGCTCTGTCGAACTACGGTACAATGGAATCGCTGTCTCGGCTTATCCTCATGCCGCCACAATCGCTAGTAATCGCCATCTCCTTGTAGCCCATATCCTCTCGCCCGGCCTGGATCGAGGCTCGTACCGCGGTCTCGATGGCCGCTGCCGCTCGCACTTTGCGGGTTGGCGACGTGGTAGAACTCGCCGTCCAAACACCACATCTCGTAAGATCGGCTCGTGCTCGTAACCCTCGTTGCCCTACTAGTAGTTCCCTCCATCGCCTTGCCTTTCGGGCGCGGCCGCTTTGCGTGAGGCATAATCGATACACACAAACTTTACGTCCGAGGAAATTCAACCTATAACACACTCTGCACGATCTTAGAGTGAAAGAAATGGAAACCAATCCTAAATATCCGTAGCCTCTCGACATGGATGTGGTGCACAACACACCGATAATCAAGACTCTACTAGATACGGCTGTAGACCCTTCCGAGGATTAATGCTCGATACCACTTTTGTCACGACTCTCGGTCCGTGACCTGCCTTGACCCGCACCTCGTGACACAACATCGGAGAAAACCAACAAATAAACTCAAGGTAAAACAACCATAATAGTATAAATGCCTAGCCCAAAATGGCTACCCCAAAAGTACATCAAATCGAATAATATATCCTTAAACAACCCAAGTTATGACAAGACTACAGCCTCTAAGAATAAGTAACACTATGACGGACAGGCCCCGTCATGCCCCTGAATGTACAAAATATCACAACACCGGGGAGAACCATACCAAAAGTCGAGCTTCCGAAGAAATGGAGCTCCTGACACCTGAGTAAGAGATCCTAGGAATGAGGATCTACCACCTGCTTTCCCTTACCTGCGGCATGAACGCAGCCCCCGAGGAAGGGGGTCAGTACACAACGTACCAAGTATGTAAATCGAAAATATCAGAGTAATATCACAAGTCAAAGATAAGCTGGAGTCATAGATAAAAATCAATTTCCTTGCACTGTGCCTTACTAACAATGAGAGTAACGAGTATAAAACTTATAGCATAAAAATAGGAGGCTCACGATCAAAACAGGGTACCTCGCCCGTAGTATCGCAAGAATCCTACTCGGGACTATTTCACCCGCATGGGTCCTGTGGACCCGCATGAGGTCATCCGCCTCGTCATGGGACTATTTCACCCGCATGGGACTATTTCACCCGCATGGATCCTGTGGACCCGCATGAGTACCATCGCCGTACTCGCATGGGACTATTTCACCCGCACGGATCCTGTGGTCCGGATCCGCATGAGTGCAAGCGCCGCACTCGCATCATGAGTAGCAAATTCATGGCATAGATAATAACCCGGGGTTTACCCCTTAATAATACAAATATATAACATAGCTCATCCGGCTATCATACATAACATAAGCACTACCGGCCTATCATATCATACATAAGCACTACCGGCCTATCATAACACAACATAAGCACTACCGGCCTATCATATCATACCTAAGCATTACCGGCTTATCATAACATAAGCACTACCGGCTTATCATAACATAAGCAAGTTAAGAAATCCCCTAACTTCTTATTAACATTATTAATATATCCTCTCATTTTAGTATCCTAAGGCACTAACATGTCTTTTAATAGAAAATCCGGGAATTCAACCCAAGTACCATGTACTTCTAGCTTTTAAGAAAAACTCTTTTTATACAAAGATTTCAAGATACTAATCACCATAGTATCAAGTTACGATTTCTTTTCAAGACAAGTCACATTTCCTTTTTAGAAATATAATAGGCTTCTAAATCAAGTGACTCCATTTCCTTTAAAACCTTAGGCAACCAATGCCTAAAAATCAATTCACCTTTCTTAGTTTCAAATCCTTTACCCGTACTTGTTTTAATTAGAGTAAACCTTTCTTTGTGAACCCTTCAAGTAAACTAATATAACCAACTCCCCATAAAGTCATTATATTAGTGTTATCCCTTTGTCAAAACATTTTCCCTCAATCCAAAGGACTTATACTTTTGAAATGAAACAAGTATCATATACTTTAGAACAAGTGTAGATTATCAAATCTTGTACGTATACTACATAGATACAACTATTCATGCTCAAGAGATAGGAAAGTTCTACATACCTCCTTGGTCAATCCGCTTGCTAAGTCCAACTACCGCAAGTAATATGTCAACCTATAATAACCATAGTGTGTTTATTAACCTCTAATTTCAATGTAGAAATTCCAAATTCAAGTTATCAATTCCTAAGGAAAATTAGGCAGCATTTCCTTTGTTTCTACTCACTTTGCCACCTTTTCAAATGCCGATTTTCAACACTTAAATGCCTCATTAAGGTCCAACATCCAAACCAACACAAAGGGGATTACACATCTAATCTTGGGTGTGTAAAATTCTGCCCCATAAGTTATAATAGCACACTTAACAATTCTAAAGTGGTTTTTAGGCTACAACATGCTCATAATATTTCTTTAGCCAAATCTTTCATATCCAACCCACATTTCTAGCATGCAATGACTCTAAGAGCATTATTTACCACCATAAGTATTTTCTTCTTAACATGCAACTCTATAAACTAATAATAGAGGAAGAATCATTACCTTAGAGCTTTAGCCAAATTTTATCCAACAATTTGCTAGCCTTTCTACCAAGAATACCACCACCACCACCTTCACAAGCTAGCCACAAGCTTCCTTCTTGTCTTTTAACTTTTCAGATTTTTCTTAAGGCTAGAATCCTCTTGAATTTTTAGAGAGAAGGAGGAGCTTGAAATATTTAGAGAGAAGGAAGAGGTTTTTCAAAGAGAGAGATGACAAATGACCAAGTCTTTAAGACTTGGTCAATATATCGCATGTAAAAATCAGATGGGGGGACACTTGTCCCCACTCGTGCCCTTTCAAAATAAAAATCGACTTTTCCTAAGTTTTTCCGCTGATTTCGCCTCGGCGCGCCCGCTTCCGAGCGCGGGCGCCGCAACTCCCGCGAACCCTCGGATCTTCGGCGCCGCGCCTGCTTCCCGTACAAGCGCTGAAACTTCGACCCTCGATTTCTGCGCGCCCTTCAATCACCGCGCCACGCCGCGTTCGCCCGGCCGCGCTGAGACCCCGATCATGTCCAGTGCCGAACCACGGGGTATAACATTAATGCACACACTTTAACGCAAGTGCACGTTGTCGACTCAAGTAATATAGTCTATGTAAGACCGAATATCGTCCTCAAGGATTGGTTTTCAAGTACCGATTATCTATCCTATGGTATCTATTTGGTTAACGTAAATTGAATTGGAATTCTAACTAATAATGCAGGAAATAAACTAATTATAAAAATATTTTGATTTAAATCAGTTATGATGGATAATTAGGGCTTCCAAGATCATCAACTATCCACTCTATTCAATTCTTAATACAATTAGACTGACTTCTTCTTCTACGTTAAGATAGCAGGTTTACTAATCTGTTTTATACTCCCGTTAAGGCTATATAAACACTCAACCCCAGTACAACTCCTTTCTACCTTTCGGTGATAAGGATGACTCTAGAGGAGGATTAAGAACAAAAACCCTTATTAACGCTACACAAGTAATTGAGGTATTTTCATCCCCAATTCGACCTATGTCTACCCAACTACAGCATAGTCACAACCTCATCCTTTCGGAGTTTGATTAGAAATCATATAAATAATGATAATTAATGATCAAGTAATTACCTAGCAATCAAATCATCTATTGGATAAATCTTAAATAAGTGAAGAAGAAATCAACTAATATATTAATTCATG
Organism: Przewalskia tangutica; assembly: GCA_029844215.1. Taxonomy (NCBI): domain Eukaryota; kingdom Viridiplantae; phylum Streptophyta; class Magnoliopsida; order Solanales; family Solanaceae; genus Przewalskia; species Przewalskia tangutica. Next base: position 94,356,979 of record CM056732.1, on the reverse strand, counting down.
AATAGAGTTTCAAGTGAATTACAAGGAAATTCCTAATAAAGTAATTAGCTCCTAGTCATTGTCACGCTAAGAACTAATACAATCTCCATACATGAACTGAAATAAATAAAGCAAAAAGAAAGAAAAGAAAATAATCAAGAACGAGTCTCCAAGCCTTCTAGCATCTAAGGGTTGTGTTGTGGAGTATTTACAAGATGGATTGGTGGATGGATGGATGTAGAATGGTGAATGGTAGAATGGAGAATGAATTTCTTCTAATGATGTAGAGACTATTTATAGACCAAAAATCCTTTAGGTGAAGGGTTAAGGATTATGTAGGTAGGAAAAGTTATTAGAATCCTTTTAGGTAAGGGTTTTAAGGTAGGAAAAGTTATCTCTTTAGGTAGGAAAAGTTATCCCTTTAGGTAGGAAAAATTATCCCTTTAGGACTCTGAAAACATGTCAAATTCGGCCCAGAACTTCATAAATCCCGCGTTGGCGCCGCGGCGCCGCAAAACCTGCAACTTTCTGAACTTCCAGCACATTGGGCAAGGCCACGCTGCCGCGCGCCGCGGACGTTCAGCGGATTGCTTTCATCGCCCTTTTTCGTCCGGACTTCGTCTGATCTCCTCTATAATTTCCGGAACTTCTTAGACTTCATTTCTTGGCCCTTTTAGTGTGCAATTCCATCTCATTTATGCTCATTTCATCTCCTTTTCGCCATTTCTCCATTTCTGACCGTTGTGACACAAAAAAAAAAGGAAAACGACCCTAATATTATACTAAACATAAATGAAATGAGTAAAATACTAACTAAAAATGACTCAAAAAGTGTATATAAAATACACCGATCACTAATATAACTCCAATTAATGAAGAATTTTTTGCAGGAGAAGGACCTGTTAATGCAGCTCAAGAGATACATGTTGCTGAGTTTCTGGACACCCATACCAGAAATGCATGTGCAGATGAAGCTGAGGAACTTAGGAATGCAACACAAACAAACTCTGCTGCAGGAGCTGCAGTCAGGAAATCAGGAAGAAGTAGCAAGCCTATAAGGACTACATCACCAACAAAGTCTCCCTCAATTGTTTATATTCCATCTCTGATAATATTACATTAATATTTTTTCAAGAAATTGTGTGATAACTTTTTCTTCTTCTCCATCAATACAGGTCTCACTTCCACCTATCAACAGTTTGTTGCAAATGTGTCTCTAGATACAGAACCATCAGGATATTCAAATGCAACTAAGGATTCCAGGTGGATTGTCGTCATGGAGTCTGAAGTCAAAGCATTGGAGGATAATGGTACCTGAGAACTGGTCAAACTGCTTGAAGGGAAGAAAGAAATTGGTTGCAGATGGGTCTACAAGATTAAATACAAGGCATCAGGAGATGTTGAAAGGTTCAAGGCAATACTTGTAGCCAAAGGATATAATCAAAAGGAGGGTATTGATTATCAGGAGACCTTTTCCTCAGTGGTTAAAATGGCCACAGTCAGGGCAGTGGTGTCCATTGCAGCAGTGAAGCATTGGGTATTATATCAAATGAATATTTACAATGCTTTCCTTCAGGGTGATCTGTCTGAAGAAGTGTTCATGACAATTCCAGAAGAATTCAATACCAAGTACATACAAACACACGTGTGCAGACTACTCAAATCTTTGTATGGTTTGAAGCAAGCCTCTAGACAATGGAACATCAAATTGACCACAACTTTATTATCATCAGGTTTTACACAGAGTCATAAAGATTATTCTCTTTTCACTAAACAGAAAGAAGAGAAGATTATAGTGGTCTTAGTTTATGTAGATTTGTTATTGACTGGTAATGATCCAGCGCTTATCCAGTCTACAAAGGAATCATTACAACCAGCCTTCAAGATTAAAGATTTAGGGGAGTTGGTGTACTTCCTTGGGATTGAATTTGCAAGAAGCTCACAAGGAATTTTGATGCACCAAAGAAAATATGCACTGGAGCTTATATCAGATATGAGATTAGCAGGATCCAAGCCTACCTCTTTTCCTATGGAGCCTAATCAGAAACTTACTACTATCGAACTGGATAAACTCATAGCTACTAACTTTGGGTCATCACTTAGTTCAGACAGTTATTGAATGATTCAGGAATCTACGGGAGGTTAATTGGGAGGTTGTTATACCTGACAACTACAAGACCAGACATCACTTTTGCAGTACATTCACTCAACCAGTATATGCAGGCACCTAAGACTTCACATATGGAGGCATGTCTTAGGCTTGTTAGATATGTCAAGCAAACACCAGGAATGGATATCCTTATATCCAGTTCACCAGATTGTGTTCCCCAACTCAAGATGTATTGTGATGCAGATTGGGGAGGATGTGTCAATATAAGAAGATCGGTCACTGGATAATTGGCAATGTATGGGTCTTCACCAATATCATGGAAATCAAATAAGCAAGATACGATTTCAAGAAGTTCAGCAGAAGCGGAATACAGAGTTATGGCTTCTGTTGTAGTTGAAGTGGTCTGGTTAGTTGACTTATTTTAAGAACTGGGAGTTGATATATCCCAACCGGTGGCTGCGTTTACAGACAGCAAATCTACCATTCAGATTGCTGGCAACCTAGTCTTCCATGAAATAACCAAACACATAGATATCGATTGTCATTTCATTAGTGTAAAAATACATGATGGGCTAACACACATTTTATATCTTCGAAGGAGCAACCAGCTGACATTTTGACTAAAGCCTTGAGTCTACAACAGCATACTCATCTAATATCTAAGCTAGGATTGAAGAACATCTTCATACATCCTAGATTGAGGGGGGTGTAGAGGTATTGCATTGTAACTAACTATAGTTAGAAGATTATAACTAACTATAGTTAGAGATAGTTAGATGTTTAGATGTTTGTTAGAAGTTAGTTAATGATTGTTAGAAGTTAGTTAATGGTGATAGTTATTTAGCCTAATGAAGTCATTAGTTGGGCTAGTTAACTTTGTATATAAACATATACACAGCACATGTAAACATAACACATCATATCCATATACATTCTTTTCTCTCCCTCTCTCTCTCGTTTCTGTCTTCTCCCTTCTCCTCTCTTCCACGATCCCTTCTATATCGCATCTCTGTTTCTTCCTTCCTTCTTCTCTTTTCTACCGCATTATGTAGGCTTCAACATGGTGAATACTCCCTTCGATGGAAGAGGCTATTCATGGTGGAAAAGATCCATACTCATCTCTCTATCAGCTAAAAACAAGTTGTGGTTCATGGATAGAGATTGTCCAGAACCAACACCAACTGTCTCAACCTTCAACATCTGGAATTAATGCAATGATATGGTAATTTCTCTTCTCAGTACTCTACAGGAAAACAAGTTACTGCATCATACAGATCTGAAAAACCTAAGTCCAAAGCTAGTACAATTTATAGAGGAAAGAAAAACAATCAGTTTTGTACTTATTGTAAGATGACTAATCACACTGTTGAGAACTGCTACAGGCTTATAGGGGTTCCTACTGATTTTAAATTCAATAAGTCAAAGAATGTTCAAGGAACTACATGGAGCAATTCAGTTGTTTCCTCAAAACAACAAGAAGGAAACCAACAAAGCATGAATTCTGGCATGTTGCTCAATAGCTATCAGTAGATCACCTCTCTAAACTTATGAAACTCCTTAAAACCATGCAATCTGGACAAACTATTGATGCTTATGTGAATGCAAATTCAGCTGCTAGTATTTATTTTGAAAATTCTCCCTCTTGTTACTCAATTATAAATTCTAATTCTAGTTCATGGATCATTGATTCAGTGGCTTCTCAACATATGTGTTTTAATCCTAAGTCTTTTCTATTCTTAGCTCCTTTATCTAAGTATATATTGGTAAAATTACCTAACTCTTCCACAGTAAAAGTCACTCATGCAGGGATGTATGTATTCTACCTGGTTTTATATTAAAGAATGTGCTTCACATTTCTAGTTTCAAATTTAATCTACTCTTTGTTTATAAACTCTGTGTCACTTTCAAGTGTATTGTTCTTTTCACATCTAATGGATGTATCTTGTAGGACCCTCTCATGAGAAAGCCTCAAATTTTCAGTAGGATCAGAGATGGACTCTACATGCCCACGCACAGAATTTGGTTTCATAAATTTCCAAGTAGCAGAGTTCAGCCAAGAACCGCAGCATGAGTTTCATTCCTTCTTTGTGGGGATGGCTCCTTGTAGGCATCAGGCACTGTGTCATCCACCTAGTGGCCCACTGAGTCACCATGATTTACCTCCTCCACCAATCTCTATCGGGTCGGAGGGTGGAGGCCCTGTGGGCGAGGGATTTCGCCTTTTGCTCCCAAGAGATGGACTCTACATTCTGGAAACAACAGTCACTAAGAAGTTTCTCTACAAACAAGTCTGGAGTTTTGTTTTTCCTAAGATATGTATTTCTCATTCTGTTGTAGGTTCAGTTTCTTTACCAATTTCAGCTAAATCAAAATGTGATGTAATGTTATGACATGTAAGATTGGGGCATCTGCCTTTCAAAACAATGAAATACATCAGTTCTATTTCATTTCTGTCCAATTTTAATTCTCCTTGCACTGTATGTCCTTTAGCAAGACAATCTAGGTTGCCTTTTTCAGTAAGTCATATAGAAGTTATCTTTGATCTTATTCATATAGACACTTGGGGACTTTTGATGTGAAATGGGCTCGTGATCGTGAATCCAAAGAAATTGAAGATGGGTTCTTCAACCCCACATGAATACCAAGAACAATTACAGTAATCAATAAAAAGGATAAGAATATTAAGAAAATTATTGGGTTAAACACACCTAAATAATTAAATGACTAGACATATGTAAATACAAAGAAATGGTTAATCTACAATTGAAATGCAATCAATTAACTCAAGAAAATAACAAAGAGAATCTAGAAACTAATTAGATTAACATTCAAATAAGAGATGTAATTCAAAGTGAGAAGAAAATGAACACATATATAAATTATACTTGTAATAATTCAAGAGATGTTCAAGAGAAGGTGTGAGACAATTCCCAACTTTCAAAAGAGTAATCTACGCTCATAATCCAACATAATTTATTCTCCGAAAGAAAGACATAATAGCCTAATTTATACTATGGTTCATTATCTAAGCAAAATTCCCTTTAACTTATGGGTCTCCAATTTAAGACTAAAAATATCGGTCTTCTTTCTTCTTTTGGGCTTTGGGCTTCAAATTGTCTTGGATCTTGTTCTCCACTCTTTAAATATCTACATAATCATATTGTGGATCTTGAAGCTAAAAAATAAGCCTCCAATTTCATGATGGCCATCTCGTATTCCATCATTTCCTCATTCTTTAAAGAAATTCGTCCTCAAACTTGGTCCGCAAAATAATGACGGGAATAAGTATAAAGACACGAATTTGCCCAAACAATACATAGTAAAGGCAAAGGAATTTTATAAATTCCACAAATTGCACACATTTGTGATATAACCAAGTATCATTAAAATTGAAAAAGAACATCATATTATAAACATGTACTTGACTATAAGGAACAAACTTCTCATTGAATTTATCAAAACAACCAAGAATTCCAAGAAATAAAATATATGAAGCACACTTGAAAGCATTAACAAATAAAAGCATATTAATGTATTTTACCTCAATGGATTTTAATAATCCAAATTTAAGTACTAGCCATTCAAATATACCATTCTCAATTTTAAAAAGTTTGAAAACCTCTTGACACAATATACACCAAAGTAGCAACTCAAGACTCTCATTATCCTTATACAACTTCTTTGGTTGAACCTTCACAAAACAACAAAAGTTATATATAAAAATAATGTTGTCCTTGAAAATCGAACTTAGGATGCTAGAGATAATTTTGAACACCCTGATTCACTCGAGCTAACATTTTACATTTATTTAGGGTGTTCAAAAGTTAATATATGTACATAAACACATAAAATATACCTTATATATACACTGTAATTTACATAGATTATACGGTGGAATGATTTATAATAATTATGAAAATTTGTGAGATATTCATATATAAATAAAAGGATCAAAAGTGCACATTTCAAATAATTGAAAATTAAAGTACTTAGTTAGATATCACAAGAATTAAAATTAGAATTTACTAACAATTAAAGGACCAAACTAGCTATTAACCGTAAGGTTTTTATAGGTTGTACTTGCACATTAGAGTGATCAAAACCAAAGGGTTGTGGAGCCGTGGTGGGATCCATCCTTAACCATAGTCTTAGGTTCGGGCCTAAAATGGAGACGTCGTCTTTGATAAAGAGCATTATATTCCAAAATTTGGATTTTTCAGTGTGGGTCAAGATTAATCGGGCCCTAAAAAAGAAATAAAGAGTGATCAGGCGATGTGAATAACCTCCTTGCGTCAGGCACGCACTAGCTAACCTTTCACGAGAGAAAGCAAGGGTGATGGCCGGCCTCTCTTGGAGTACTAATAGTAGCTATATAGTGTATATTATTGTGACAAAAAAGGGGTTACAATATGGAGAACTAAACTAATAAGTAGTAATACAAACCAAACCAACCACTAGTATGCAAGAAGACAGTAAGTAGTGCTTGAGAGAAAAGTTTTATGAGAATCTGGAAAAGAGAATAAAGTGGAAAATGACTCAAATACAAGGTACTTTGAATCCCTTTTATATATATACCCATAATGTATTATGATGATGGCCTCCGAATTCAATACGGTGTCTCTGGGAGGCTATTTGGTTAATATAGAATGGCACCCATTGGACTGCCTCCTGGTTTTAGGTTCCATCCCACTGATGAAGAACTCGTCAATTATTATCTCAAGAGAAAAATCCACGGACAAGAGATTGAACTTGATATTATTCCTGAAGTTGATCTATACAAATGTGAGCCTTGGGAATTAGCAGGTTCAATTTAATTTCCTCCTCTTATTACACTTTTTATATTATTAATTTGCAGCATTTCTTTTTTATTTCTTTTCAAACCTGCTTTAAATGTTTTACTTGAAACCTAGCGTCTATAGGAAACAAAGGTAGGAGTGAGGTTTTCCTACACCTCGCCCTCCCCAGACCCTACTTATGAGATTACACTTGTTATATTGTTATTGTTATTGTATTACACCTTCATTTGCAATCTACTGAAATTAGTTTTCAATGTATGAATCAGAGAAATCGTTTTTGCCAAGTAGAGATCCGGAGTGGTATTTCTTCGGTCCAAGGGACAGGAAATATCCGAACGGGTTCAGAACAAACAGAGCGACTAGAGCTGGATACTGGAAGTCTACGGGGAAAGATCGGAGAGTATCGTCGCAGAATCGGGTGATAGGGATGAAGAAGACGCTGGTGTATTACAGGGGAAGAGCACCGCAGGGGATTAGGACTGATTGGGTAATGCATGAATATCGACTGGAACACTGCGACGAAATCTCCAGCATTCAGGTAGTTCGTATTGTGATTCCAAATTTTTATAAATACCAATCAAAGGTAAAATTTACACGTGCATGACATGTGTTTCTCTTAACTATAATTATTTAAAATTAACGGTACCTTAATTAGTTTACAACAATCAATATATATATTGAATTATCGATCTAAGGACATTACACACAAGCACACTCATGATCAAACTCTTCATATTTCTGTTTTACTCTTAGTACACTCAGAATAGAAATACAGTAAATAAAAGAGAACGTGCCAATTTGAAAATTAAGATTGTTTGGTTAGATCATTACTCTTAAATGATTTGGACTCTTAAGTATATTTATGAACATCATCATTATCAACTTTCCTGCAATATTCTGCACCATTGCTTTTTTACTAGAATCTATTTTTAAATTTTTTGATGATTTATCTGCTCTAATATTTGGAGAGTTCAGATAGTTGGAAATGCAAGTCATAAATAAAGGAAAAAATAAAAAAGATAAAAGAACTAATTAGTTGATAAAAATTTACTCGCTAGCTAGTGTTTACATCGACTCAATGAATGCAAGACAGACGTCTTTCATACAACAATTAATCAATTATTATGGGATAGCTATTCTCGTTTTATTCTTAACTTCTAGGTTAAATTCTTGGTTTGATTGGAACACCCAATGCGGGTAAATATTTACAGTAATTAGTTTATATACGTGATTTCTTGTATTTGAAATTAAGGAGAAAAAAAACTTTTTGATTACTGGGAAATTTAATTCAGGTCACTTGATTATTTGAGATGCCATTCTTTTTTACTTACGTAAGGCTTGCCTCTTTGCTTTTTCAGGGCGTTAATTACGATTTTCAAAACTTTTGATCTCTTTGAAAAAAGAGTTTAACATCAATTACGAACCAGATTGCTCTTTAACATGTCACTTGGGCACAATTGTCAGCATTTGACATTAAAAGCATGGATTTTATAAGCCGTAATTTGCTGGAGATATAAATTAAAAAGCATTAGCTCTCAACATGTTTCTTCAAACCTCTTTTTACAGTTAAAGGATGTGATAAAAAGCAACAAGATTAATCGTCTTTAACATGTGCCCCGTGTTATCTGGCTTTTATTTCCTCTCTCTCTCTCTCTCTCTCTCTCTCTCTCGAGGGAAAAAACACGAGAAAAAAAAACATTTTATCGGATCACAAGGCTAAGATGATAGTACAACTTGAAAATTGGTAAGGAGATAATAAAGAGTAACGTGGACTGCATGGCATGCATGGAAAAGCTAGGGCTTTTGTCTCTTACTAGCGCACTTAATTTCTCTTTTTTGTTATTTTGTGTAATATTATAATAAGTGGTGGAGCCACCTTGTCCAAGAGAAAACCTTTTATTGAAAAATTATGTATAGAGGTAATTTTTTAGGTATATGTATTATATGTTAGAATTTTCTCATCTTTTTATGTGTTATTTTCTTAAGTTTTAGGGAAAATTGGCTCTGATTATAATATACGATAAGATTCCTTTATGATAATTTTAAATAAACAAAAAGCTAGCTAACATATTCGTTACTTGCACAGGTTTTAGATCTCTCTGTGTGACAAGTCTATAGCTTCACTTTGTCTTTGGATAGTAAGACAAAAGTAAAATCCTCCCATATGACAATCTATTATAAGCCTCCAATCATCAGTACTATTATTCCACTTGCTTTTTTGTTGATTTTTATCTCCTTCTTTCGTGATCACAATTAAAAAACATTGATCTAGTGCAATCAAAGATTCTTCCACCAAAAATTGAAATCATCATAACTACTTTGGATTTAACCTAAAAGCAAAAGGGTCCCCACCCCTCCAATTAAGTACCACTTTCATTCTGTGAGAAGGTGTCGGTTGCTTTTCACTTTATTCCCAGTTTACCTTAATAAGCCAATGGATGTTAACTATTCCGATTGGCCCCCAACGTAAACATTTAACAATGACTTCACCATACAAGTGAAGTCCCTTTTTGTTCAAAAATTTCTACATTTTTGGAACTTCCTTAATACAAAAAAAAAAAATAGATAATATTAGTGTCCAGTGTTTTGCTTATTTTGTATAAACAATTTCACTGTGGCACCAGTATTCACATCCAACGGCGGAGTAAAAAAAAATTCATTAAAGGGTTCGACCCAGTATATACAATGTGAGGGTTCTGTGAACCCCTTCCACCCATCTAGCTTTGCCCCTGCCCATGTTTATCATTGAAGCATTTTAGGTTAAGTTTAAATTGTAAGATTGGATAGCGAAGGGAGTAGGGACAAGAAGAATCGTTAACAATACTTTGTTTTTCATACAAGTATAGAAGAAGAACAATGTTCTTCCCTTTTTCAGTATTTGTCCCTCTCCTTTAGGATCTCTTCTAGGGAGTTAGTTTTATCTTATCTAAATAAATCCAGCAGAGCCCCAATTATTTACTACTCAAACTTTTGTTGTCAGCAAATGTACTTGTTTGATGCTGTCATACAATTTTTTTTAAATAAACCCCCCCCCCCCCCCCCCACAAACCCCTCTTCTCTTTCCATCTGAAAAGAATAAAGATTCCAGATATGACATCTCATACATAAACACTAATCTCACTTTTTATTGGTAGTTATCTAACATTATTAATAAGTTGTTTGCCTATTGGGAGGGTAATACTTACCTACACCGGGTGTTTACACCAAATCAATTCAACTTATCATACTTAAATAATTTAATGCAGTGAAAATATACATTAAACAACCATGGATAAATTATATAGTAATTGTGTATGTTCAAACACATATCATACATCCATTAAATTGATGTAAGCACCCGGTACAGATAATTTTAACAGCCGGCCAGGATTAGGACACTAATCCCAATATAAAATTTTGACTTACATTTATCTGGTGCTTGGTTATTAGCATTAGCAAAAAATGATTGTCTTGATATTACTATCACATATAGAATGCGGGATTATAATTTTGTGATCCCTGCATTATAATCTCAAAATATCAGTGTTCTTAACCGAACGATCTTTTATTGTATAGAAACTAAACTCTTACCGGTATAGATAATTGACATTCTTGTTTGTTTCTTTATTTGTTTTGTTGTTTGTTGTTATACAAGCAGGATTCATATGCACTGTGTCGTGTATTCAAGAAAAATGGTGTTTGTTCAGAAATAGAAGAACTAGGCCAACCTAGTATTAACGTACCATCATTTGAGTATCCATTAACCCAAGACATTAATAATAATGTTCATGATCAGTACCAAACACCATCACCAGATGTTCCATTAGCATCATCATCCTGTTGTATTGAAGAAGAAGAAAAAGATGATTCATGGATGCAGTTCATTACAGAGGATGTATGGTGTTCTTCCAACTCTCCCTTTCAAGGTGAAGAGATCTCTCCACTTGCTTTCACAAACTTGTAAACAGCAGCAGGAACTTTCTGTGCTCGATCATCGATGACATAAAATTCTTACCACAATAATCCATATTATTTGATGATAAAAGTATGTAACTTTTTTTGTTTTTTTACCCTAATTATGAACAATGATTTCGCTAATTGTACTTAGGGGCTTTTTAATCATTTGTTTTGGGACTGGTCATATTATATACTCTGTACAGCCAGTTTATCTTTTGGCTCTACGGATTCAGATTTTGACCTCTTTCTTTGAGGTTGTCATGGTGTTATACTTGTGAAATAAAAAGTAAATGGGTTGTTATTTACTTTTCTCTTCTTATATTTATTTCTTTTGAAATAGTAATCAGCAATTACTCTATGGCCTTTAATTCTACTACTAGTACTTAACTTAACCAGTGTTGGTAAGTTGGTAGGGGCCTAATTTTAGAGCAAAGACGACTAGCATCTTTCATAGGCCAGAGGCTATTTGGGAAACTGTCAAATGTGTCAATGTTTATTGACTATTTCATTCTCAACGAGATTTTTGAACCCTACATCCTGACTTGGACGTGACAATCATTGAACATAGTCCATGAACTATAACATCAACGTGATATGACATTTTAGTAGTATTGACTCTCTGGCAGAAACAACACTGTAATTGGAAAATAATTCAATCCAAGGTACGTGGCTGAGTTCAAGTACTTCATGTTGAATAAATAAAAGTCAATACTGAAAAGCAATCCAACTACTAAAAGAAAGTCCCTGCCAAAGGAGCACAAACCCATCTTCACTACCTAGGAGGTATAGAACCCAAAGGCCGAAGCCACTAAAACAATTGTTTTGAGCCCCGTAGGCTGATGATCCCTAGTGGACCAAGGCATTTTTTCATATAAAAAATAGATTCTAACTATTTAAATGTATGAAATTATTAACATTCTATTTAGTGATAAATATTTGAGATCAACTATAATGCATGGTATTATTTTTGACATCTAATAAGAGTAGATTTTTTATATTACTAGGCAATGGGAACTTGAAACATTGTTAGTAATGAATATTTCTTAAAGATGATACAAGTATTTGTTTATGCGTGTGAAATGAAGAGCATCACTATTATGAGTAAATTCAAATAAAAATTTATAAGACTAATTTTATCAAGTAGCCCTTGCGTGTGAAATGAAGAGCATCACATGAGAAGATGCTCGAGATTCTTAGTTTTATAGGTTTTATCATCATCGTCCGAAAACAGTAAGAAATCATCTACTTGAGTCCCAAAAGAAAACAACCAGCGGATTGGGCCACTGTATGCCTTGCGAAAGCAGATCCCGCAACACAAAAACATAATCCACCGGTATTGAACTATTCATTAGACGTAAATTACACTACTAGTCCTCGACATTCTTTTCATCAGAACGTGCCATATTAGAGTTTCTTACATAAAAAAGAGACCTACATAGACCACCTTTGACTATAAGGTTGACACCATTAAAAGGCTTGGAAGTCTAGCATGAGCAATCCTACAAAGCCCAACTATAGTAGCTGTCAAGAGATTATCCTACTTCCATCGTCATAAGACAAGATGTACAGAGATGGTCAGTAGGGATTATTTGCGCAAATGGAAAGAAAGTGCGACATGGATAAGCTCTCGTATATTCAATGTCGATTGTGGGCTTTATCTAAGACCTAGTTGTCGGATAATACTAGGCCTAAGACAAAGGGCCAAACTTCAGTTAAATAGTCAGGGCAATAGTTCACCTATGTTGAAGTTCTATTTGAAACCTTCCAATTCTCAAACTCAGCAAAGTTTAACATAAATGAACTCGCATTTCGATGCCCACCACCACCAAATGCCTGCGAATTCCCAAGAAATATATTATACATGACTGCAAACTATATTTTGCTACGCATTGAAAGAAATGAGAATTGAGAAGTAAACAAAGTGAGAAGACCCTAAGAACCTGGGAGATAGATGTCGTATCCTCATCACCAATGCTCCTTAGGCTAACTTTTAACATTTCATCGTTTTCAAGCTCAGGTACTTTATAAACAACAGCCCCAATCCCCCTGACATACATCCAACAAGAACAATGAAGAACCATTTCTACAAGCATCATTAACAAGTAGTAATAAAATAAGATACTAATGATATTGACTAGCTTTATCTTGAAGCTTAGCTTTGTGAAATGACATGGTTGTCAGAAGTTCTGCATATGTTATATTCTCGTTTTATCCAATTCAAAGATATATTTTAAGAAGAAACCATGACTGCTTTTCTTTATAATTAGTTCAAGTTATTTTCTTTTCTATTAACCAAGTATCTTCTTTCATCATCATATCATGATCATCCACTTATTTGGGGCTGGACTGAGTGACATTGATGCCTTATTTTGTCACTCACCCTGTACCACACATAGTCAGTAATCAAAGCCTTGGTTGTCATATTACACAATGAACATAAGCTACTACTGCATCAGAGGTATTGGGTACTGTAGCAATGATGAAAATAAGTGATGAAATTATTAGAGAATTTGAACTTCTCTCTGTTGATATTTTTTTGGTAATGGGAGAGTAGTATTACCTTAGTCAAACCAGCGTAAAGAAAGTACTGGTGGTATGTGCAACCAAATTAAAAACTGTACTGATTACCAATACAATCTATCATGGCATCTACGTCATTTCTCTCTTCTTATAATTTTCCTTTATGCTACTATCCTGCACACTAAGACATGACTCGTACAGAAGTCCATATTGTTCCTGACCATCTCCCATAATTACAGCAAATCTAGAATTTTCAAAGACAATCTGCAGCATGCTTACTCAACAACATCAACTCGTTCTTTCATTTTCTCACTAAGCCTAGAAGATTGTATCCAGACTGCATTTTTCGGACTGTCCAATTCTATATTTTTATTTATTTGATAGGTGTGTGCAATTCTATATTTTGCATTAAACCCTCTTGATAGTTTTCACCATATTGTCCTTCACTTGTTATTAAAAAGTATTACCACGTGCTTGGACCATTCACCCTTTCAGGTATGTATCCCGCTTTTTCCTTCAGGCGAGCCGAGATTCAAAATATGTGGGCCTTCATAAATAAGGATTCACGTAGGAGGCATGTTAAGACATTATTAAATTTTAAAAAGTATTATCTTTCAATAACTTAAGCTTTCAACAACTTAAGCTTTTAGATGAGGCGACATATAAGCAAATCGACAAGTCCATCTGCATAATCATATTTCTTTGAATAAGGCATGTTCGTAGAATCAGAAGTGCTTGCTTCAACAATAAGATAAGAAATTAATAATTTTAACCTTTATGCTTTACGCCAAACTTATATAATGAGCAATGCACCACAAGGCACGGAGATATAGTAGGCAAGGAGGAAAAGTAGAAAGAAATAAGGCATCATAGAAATTAAAACACACAAGAAATAGGGAAGTACAAACCTCAAGTTCATATTACGGCTTTTGACAGCCAACTGGTTTCCAAGCTCACTTCTTAACTCAGGCAAAGAATCTGCATTAGCTGCCTACAGGAAAAGATTGAATCAGCTTTTAATTCGCAAATCCTCAGAGCAATATGAAAATAATTTATAAATCTAGTCTACAGTAAATATTACACCAAACCATAACATCTGACAATTTCTGACTTTAAGCTTTGTGACCAAAATAGGCTATTTAGAAATAAGTGAAATTAGAAATTTCCCGTTTAGAAAGAATTCACGTATCAGGAAGGCATAGTTGCTTGTTGCATTTTCTGGATGGAGTAGGAACTACATATAACTTTTAAGGTAATTTTTGTCAGCCACAAACACTGAGGGCAAATTAATTCATTTCTTCCAAGGCATCAGTCACAAAGAAACTGGTACATTGAGTATTCCCAGATAAAAGCCTCCATAGTCCTTTGGGGGCATCCTCTAAAATTGGAAACATAAACAGTGTCCATATAAGAGACACATGCTATCCATACCCGTGAATAAATCAGATAAAAAAAATGATGGCATCCCCGGGGACACCTTTGAATTGTTAAATTCACCTACCTTGTACAGGCAGGAGCATTCATTAATAAGACACCAGTCAGGATAAATGACACATTACAATTCAACTTCCACTTGATAGACAGATGAATGACACTTCAGAAATTCCTGATTTGAGTGGGATAAACACCAAACAGGAGTTTCCAGGGGTAAATAAAAGCAATCTACAATGCAATCTACTCAACCACAAACCTTATATTTTGTAACTTTCATTAAGTATGATGACTATAAGACATAAGACAGCAACCTCACATGATTATTACGGACCTTCTCTTATTTCTAATGCATTAACTCAGACTCCTGCCGCGTATTTGCTCTGAGTGAAGCACACAATTTCCAGTGAGCCAACAATCACACAAAATGTACAGAACATATTTCTTTTTCAGGCAAATCTCAGTGAGCAACACATCACGTGTTCTAGCTTTAGCACGGAGAATATATCGCACTCTTTTCCTGCCAGCAATGATTTAGCGCACTCTTGGTCTCCTAGACCTTTGCGCAGTAAATGATAACTTTTCATATCACTTTGAAACATGTAGATGTGCACATGTCTGTGGGCATACTTCAAATAAAGAGAGGCAGTGGCCAGCCAGGCAGCCTAAGGCCACTTTCAGGGAATCTGCTACAGTAGAACATTACCATGGCACAGTTGAGGTCTCTAATGTAAAGCGGACATCACTCAGGAACTTTATTGACAGGTTTCAATGACAGAAGAGATATTCTAAGAAATGTCAGATCTACTACATTGAACCTTTGAAAGAAATGTCAGATTTACTACATTGAACCTTTGAATGGATTGTCACTACATACCACATCTCTCCAACATTATACATCTGATTTTGGTATGAAGCATGAGATTAAGGAGCAATCTCACATAATCAGTAAGTTTTATTTTATGCCTGTGGAACTGAGAATGTTGCAGAGAACAAAATTTGGTCAGAAAACAGAGTTGCTACAAGCTTGATTTTATTACAAGAAACTGATTTCATGCACTGCATTTTTTTGCTTTCTGAAATTTGCTTGCAGATTGAAGATCCCACAGGGATGAGTCCCTTCATTGGACCATGGGCCCAGAGTCCATCTGATCAAGGAATTAGGATAGTATTAGGGGAATGGGAGAGGGAGTTTGGTCATATATGCTACTCCCATTCTAAATCCTATGAGACCGTAAATTGTGCACGGTGAGCTAGTAATCCTTAATCTAGGGATTGTCACCCTAGCATGATGAGGAGAACCTCTAGAGGAATAAGAGGTATCATAACTTAACTTTAAAGAGTCAAATATAGATATTTTTGGCTTTCAGTCTAATCTTTTTTTTCTGATAAGGTAAAAGCTTTATTAAAAGGGTACCAAGAAGGTACTTAAAGGTTACATAAACAAACAAAAGCACCAGAAAGAAAATCAGACTACTAGACTTTCCTTCCTAATAGATCTAAGAAATCCACTAGTTGGTTCAAACTGCCTATACTTCTACACCAGTAGTACAGATACTGTAAACAACTATCTTTTACTCTAGAAATAGGAGATCTATGTCCTTCAAAACAGGCCTTGTTCCTTTCCAGCCATATTGTCCAGAAAATGCACAATGGGATAGTCCTCCATATCTGTTTATTCTCTTTACTAGTAACCTGTTGTTGCCAACTTTCTAATAAACCTCTCACATTCTGAGGCATAACCCATGTAATACCACAAATACTTAGAAATAATTCACACCACTGTTTGGCAACTCTACAATGAATAAACAGGTGATCCACTGTTTCTAGATCTTCTTGACACAAGTAGCATCTATTACATAATACAAAACCCCTTTTTTGCAGATTATTTTGTGTTAGACATGCCCCCCTTGTAGCAACCCACCCAAACATGCTACTTTAATAGGAGCCTTAGTCTTCCATAACATCTTCCATGGCCAAGAAGCCTCCCCTTGGCCTGACTGTTTAGTTAACAGACTGTAATCATTTTTTTAATAATCGAGAAATCTCCGAAGGCCAGTGGCACACGTTTCGTAACTCAGTGGATAATGGGTCCACCCCACTATCACGACTTAAATATCAGGTTGTCTGCGGCAGTGTTTGAACATGTGGCGTGCGCCTAACTCACACATCACGTGTTGTACTCCTACCACTAGACCAAAGCCCTGAAGAAGCTTCCAATTCCTATGTTGTGCAGCAAAACCTCAGAATGTTCCATAAGGAATTTGATTTTTCTAGTTCCCATTTGATCTTACCTTTGTGTAGTTTTGCATATGTAGTCACTTCCTTGGTATATGACGGGTAACACTATATTCACTTCCCTACTGCTACAGAACTTTGATAGCTCAATCTCATATGATCCTTAAAACCCTAAAGAATAACCTTTGCACAATATAAGAAAACTATATGTGAATGACACCCATACAAAAGGAACCAGCCTATCTCTTTTGACTATCATGATTTGGCAACTAGTTCATTTCAGCCTAGAGTAAGATCGGAAAAAGAGTAGGTTTGAGCCTGTATAAGATAAAAACTCAGACCAGAAAACAAAAGATTTCCGGCTTGTTATTTATCTAAGTATCTAACTTCAGTCACGCTTTGACGAGTAGACTCCTGAAAGAGTTGTCCCAATGTAAAACCAAGAAGTAAAAGACACATAAACATATATAGTAGAAGCTTGAAAATTTGGAGGGAAACACACCTATATACTGTTTATTTGTTCATGCACCTCCTCACAAAGAAATAATCCTTAAGGACATCCCAAGATATTCAGACAGAGAATATATAAGGTACCTTAGCTAATGAAATTTTCGTACCTTATACATGTTCCGTCCCCGAGAACTTCCCACCTATATCATTTTTTTGGCTTTTATTTTCTTTTTTCCCACCTATATCATTCATTTGAAAGCTTAAATTCCAATTACAAGTGACGGCAGCCACTTAGTCTTTGGCTCATCGACAACTTCCAAAAACCGACCTGTCGCTATTTACATGATCTACTGAGCTCTAACGCCATGAAAGGTGCATGATGTGTTATAAGAATAATAATATCGCTGGCATTTGTGCTTTCAGAAGGATTAAAAGCACGGCGTAAGTCCTTCAGCTATTAATAGTTTTTCCGTGAGCATTGGGAGTTTGCACATAGCACACGTAATTCTAATGTCTGCTCAGTTGTTTATCCATTCACAAAGAGCAAAACATAGATCCTATCATGTATCCACCAAAGCGCCTCATAGATAGAAACTAGAGTTACTTGATTCAATGCATATGATGGAAAATTGCCTATTTAACAGCTAAAAGTTCATCAAGAAAAGCTTCCCTGGTCACAAGATGAACAAGTCTTGGAACTTACCAGGCAACAACCAAATTCTCCAGCTCCCAGTGCCATCTCAAATGACTGCTCAAGGACCTCATCTATTTTTTTCTGCTTGTGGGACAAGCTTATCTTTCCTTGCTCTACAACAGATTTTAGATCCAAAGCAAGCAACTGTATGAAAGGAAATCATTAGAGGCGTAATGAACAACCTACAAGACACAAAAAGTAAATTTGGCAATAACAAACTGCTTAGATTATGTTCAAGTATATGAGCTTGGTGCATGAATGCATGTGAAAAGGATCAAAATATTCAATGTATCTGTCGAGCTTTGTGCCAAAGAAAATCACCAATTTTCCCAAACTTCTAAGCCTCTCAGATTAATTATGGAAGCAACAATGGTCAGAGCTATACCTCAAGTGGATCTAATTCTGCTATGTGATGTAACTAACATTTTTTCACTCATAAACATACTCAACCACGGATGTGTACTCTGTGAATGAATACATCAATCCTGGAAATAGGCACTTTTTTTTAATAGGCACTTCAGTTGTGGGTGGTGACTTTATCATTTGCATGCATAGTATCATCCCTTGGCAGAATTCACAATCGATACGAGTCTTAATTAGTTGGTTTTATAACCACCTCAATAACAAAACAGTTGTACTTTAGAAAATAAATCAGCCAGTAGAAACCACCTGTTGAAACAAGGAGGGGTTCATATTGGCATCATATTCAATATTGCGATCATCCAACCCGCTGCTGAATGCTTTACTGTCTGGGAGTTTCCATCTCCACAAATCTCTGTCCTCTATATATTTGAATAATCTCCTGACTCTGTCAAATTCACCAATCTTTAGAGCACCGCCGTTGGCATCTTTGTTATTGTTCCCGGTTATGAGCTTCTCCTTGAAATAATCATAAGCAATAGTAGCCCCACTTCTATCCATGTCGATCACTTTACTAACATTTTCACTCACAGATGTCCCTCCACCTAACAGCTCTCGTGCAGTCTTGTGATGGTCCAATACAACAACACTGATCATAGAACCACCCAAAAAGAAAAAAAGCAATGAGTATAGAAACCGCAAGCACGTGGTTCCATTAAGTTCTCAAATACATACAAAATTACAAACATTTTTGCACCCAATAAAAAGAACTTTACAACAACATACCCATGGAGAGGGTGGGATATACACAGACATTACTCCTACCTTACCTTTGTGGGGTGGAGAGGCTATTTCTGATAGACCCTCGGCGAAAAAGGAAAAGGATTTAAAGCATGGTATCAAGGAAAAAAAATGAACTTTAACCCAAAAAGATCAAAATTCAAGATGAGAGGGTGGAAAATATAGAGGGTGTCAAAATAGGAAGAGACTGTGAATATCAGTTACCATTTTGCAACAAACTGCCAGTGGAAAGATAGAGATGTAGAATCTTTGAACACTATAAGCTCCCAATCAAAGTGAATTCTAAAGCAATTATCTTTTATGTTACCACCACCATGTCTAAACATTATTAATGAAGTAAACATGAAACCTCATATGCTGAAACAAAGAAAAGTGAGAAGACGAGAAAAGAACTTACGAGTCAACATTAGACTTGAGTTGGTGAACAAAACCAGAAGGACCCACAAAATCCAAGAGGTAAACATGATCAATTTCATTTAAAGGAAGGTCCTCCACCCTATATATAAACAGAAAGATAATTCCTTTAACAATGACGTAAAAGGGAAAAAATGTCATGGAATGCAAGAAAGAAACAGAGAGGTACCTGAGAGGAGAGTAAACGGTGTTGGGGAAGTAAAGAGGAGTTATGTGTATGGAAGAGAAATAAAGATGAGCTGCCAAAGCGGCAAAAGCACCATCAGGGCAAGGGTAATGGTAAAGAACTGCGGGTTTCCTCATCACTCTTGTTTGTGGAGAGCTGCTGGTAACGCCGCCTCCTGTTGTTGTAGTGGCTGGCTACTGAGGAGGCTGCCCTCGTAATTGTAGTCCTCCTAAACTTGGAAACCAAAATACACGAAAAACATCTTCCCTTACCAGTTACGCTAGTTTGGCCGGGCCGGGCCCACTGGGATCAGATAGGCGGGGTCGAGACGGGGTCGGGACGGAGAGGAGGGGTCGGGCTGGGGCGGGCCAGGCGGGATCGGTACTAGCGGGACGATATCGTGTCCCGTCCCACCGGTCCCGGTGGGCAGTTGGTCGGGTCAGGACGGAACGAGTCGGGACGGGCGGGATATTTTTTTTAAAAAAAAAATTCCACTAAATTAAAAATACTAAATTATTAACAAAATAACATATAGTCATATACTCATATTATATTATTATAGTATTATACTCATATATATTCATAAACTAAATAATTAAACAAAGACAAGAAGAAGGAAAAAAACATCCTACAAGCTTTGTTCTTATATTATTAATTATTTCATTGAAATATACAAGATTCGGAATTACAACATTGTAGTGTAATGTTGTTGAAAAAAATTGCAAAAGACATAGAAAAAAATACTAAAATTACAATGAAATATATTACCAATTTGAAAATACTTTTTCTAGTTTCTTTATAATTTCGTGTGGTTCTTCGGTTGGAATTGGTATATCTTGGTCAAATTGTTCCACATCGCTACTCATGCCTTCAGATAAGATATCGTTGTAGTTTTCGTCTTCTTCTTCGTTAATCTGCGATCAGACCTTCTTCGCCTCCGCTCGTATCCAATCTCTCGAATAGTACCGCCATCTCCAAGCCGCTCCGCTAACGAGTATTTGTGTTCTCCTATTTGAAATCGCTCAGTAAAAGCGCTTTCGTGATTGACGACGCCAATGTTCAAAATATCTCGTCATCATTGAAAGTGTCGAAAATGTCTTCCCATTCTCGCATCCAATATTTCAAAAGTCTTCATTTCCGTCTTCATTGACAACTGCTTGGTAAGGTAAAGTGCCCTGCAAAACAAAAACATCGAACTCGCTAATTTGGTTAGCAGTGCTACCACCGCACATTCTATTTCTAAGGCTTTCAATATTGTCTGCAGATACAACATGTCTTTTAGATCGGTCAAGGTTAAGACGGCACGAAGCCTCATTGTTACTAGCACTTTCACTGTAATGCCGATATACTTTTTTGCATTCATCTTCTACGTTATCCAACACTTCTTCTAGCGTTTGTTCAATATGTGGCTCAACATTTAAATTTTTGGGAGTTAGAGGTGTTAGTACGTCCATACAGTTATAAATATTTTCAATAAGATTTTTACAACCGTCTACTTTAATAGTCGGGTTTAATACATTACCAATAATATAAATAGGGGGAATAGGAATAAAATATTTCTTTAATTTCATAAACACTTTTTAATAGCTGACTTATAAGCAGGTTTTTCCATATATTATTTAAGAAGTAAAAATATTATAACTATATAAAACAACATAGTTGAAATAGTAGGATAATATAAAGTAAAAAATTCTTTTGTTGCTCGTTGAAAATTCTCTAGAAATACAATAAGTTTTTTTAATTTTGTCTCAATCATTATCCACAATCATATCAATTGGATTTTGATTATGGGCGTTAAAAAATAAAGTGATAGATTTTCTATAGTCATAAGCAACAACTAGTTGGTCATATAAAGAATTCCACCTAGTTGGTACTTCTTCGAAAAAATTTCTGTAAGATAGTCCACAATCGTGACAAGTTTTTTTATATTCTTTTCTCTGTTGAATTCTATTATTTTTAAAAATAAAGTTTATAGCAAATTGTATTTTTCAAGAATATCTTGAAAAGGTGAAAAATCATCCTTTACAACTAAGTTATAAATATGGCACGCACATTTGATATGAAAAATGTTTTGGAAAAGACGGAGTTAAAACTTCTTTTAAAACATAAATAGCAGAATTGTTAGAAGCTGTATTATCTAATGTAATACTCATAACTTTATCAGTTATTCCGTAATAATCGCAGATTAAATAAATATTTTGTGAAATAAACTCACCAGTGTGCCTACTATCTATATATCTATATGTTAAAATACGTTTTTGCATAGACCATTTATAATATATCCAATGATAGGTTACCGTTAAATAACCATGGTCGTTAGTACTACGACCTATATCAGAAGTTAGAGCGACTTTGCAATTTAAATGATATAATGAATAACGCAAATATTGTTGATATTTGTGTGCAAATTTAAACACGTCTCTCATAACCGTTGATCTAGAAAAACCTTTATAAGCAGGATTATATATATCTCTAATATAATGAATAAAACCAGGCAATTCAGAAAATGAAAAAGGCAAACCCTCCACAACAACTAATTTTGCTAGTGCTTCTCTATTTTTATGTTTATCGTATTTAGGGCCTACAACTCTCCCCGTTATAGGGTTAATTTGACCTTGTACTTTGTCCGGGACAGTATGTGAACCTTGTCTCGATTGAGAGGACGCTTGATCACCATCTTTTTCAATAAGGTATTGGGCATGCAAGGCTTTGTGTTTTTGCAATAGATGTCTTGCTAAACCACTCGTCCCACCATGACCTTGTCCAGTTTTAAAAGTATAAACAGATTTACAAGTTTTACATATAGCTACTTGATCGGTGTATTTTATATACACTTTTTTGAGTCATTTTTAGTTAGTATTTTACTCATTTTATTTATGTTTAGTATAGTATTAGGGTCGTTTTCCTTTCTTTTGTGTCACATCGGTTAAAAATGGAGAAATGGCGAAAAGGAGATGAAATGAGCATAAATGAGATGGAATTGCACACTAAAAGGGCCAAGAAATGAAGTCTAAGAAGTTCCGGAAATTATAGAGGAGATCAGACGAAGTCCGGACGAGAAAAGGACGACGAAACAGAATCCGCCTGAAAAACGTCACCGGAGCCGTGGCGGCAAAAGCCATGGCTACCAAAGTGCTGAAAGACCCGAGAGTTGCTGATCTTCAGCCGCGCGCTTAGTCTGCAGTGCCATACGCGATGGGATTTATGAAGTCTGGGCCGAATTTGACATGTTTTTAGAATCCTAAAGGGATTACTTTTCCTACCTAAAGGGATAACTTTTTCTACCTTAAAACCCTTACCTAAAAGGATTCTAATAATTTTTCCTACTTACAAATCCTTAACCCTTCACCTAAAGGATTCTTGGTCTATAAATAGTCTCTACATCATTAGAAGAATTGATTCTCCATTCTACCATTCTACATCCATCCATCCACCATTTCACCTTGTAAATATTCCACAACACAATCCTTGGATGCTAGAAGGCTTGGAGACTCGTTCTTAAGTATTTTTCTTTTCTTTTCTTTCTTTTATTTCAGTTTTGTATGATGAACTTTGAATTAGTTCTTGTCATGTCCATGGCTAGAAACTAATTCTTTTATAGGGCTTTCCATGTTGATTCACTAGAAACTTATGTTATGCATTAATGCATGTCCATGGTTATTCTTCTTCTTGTTGAGATTTATCCAATAATTGTTTTGAATGCTTGGTAATTAATTGACAACTAATTATCATTATATGATTTCTAATCAAACTTCGAAAGGAGGAGGTTGTGAATATGTTGTAAGTTGGGTAGACATATTTTGGATTGGGGATGAAAATACCTCAATTATTTATGTAGCGTTAATGAGAGGCTTAACAACCCTAATTTTACGCATGGTGCGTGACGGTTAACTAGGTTTTTGTTCTTAATCCTCATATAGAGTTATCCTTATCACCGAAAGGTAGAAATGTGTAATACTGAGGTTGAGTGTTTATATATCCTTAACGGGAATATAAAACGATTTCGTAAACCTGCTAGCTCCGAGAGAAGAAAACCATAATTCATCGTGATTGATAAATAACATGTCGGATAGTTGAGGAGACACGAAAGCCCTATTCTCATCACAACCAAGTAAAACTATAGTTAATTAGCTTTTATAATTATTAGTTATAAACCACAAAATCAATATCAATTACCAAATAGATACCAAAAGATAGATAGTTGGTACTTGAACCCTAATCTCATGACGATATTCACCTTACCAAGACTATATTACTTGTCACGATAACGCACTTGCGCAAGTAGCAGCGCATCTTTTCGCGCATCAAGTTTTTGGCGCCGTTGCCGGGGATTAGGCATAGTTCAATATCAAATTTATCTATTTTTAATTACTAATTTGGTTTTTAATTTTTATTTTATTTTTACGTTTTTTTCGTTATTTTCGTGAAAATCGTGGTGCCGTGATTTGTCAGATGTTTTGATCTATTTCAGAAATCAATTTACGCGAAGGAGAAGAGGCGGACACTCTTGTTCCCTTCAATCCAGAGATCGAGAAACCTTGTAAACGAGTAAAGAATCGGATTACACCTGATAGAGATGGACGGTGTTCAAAACAACAACACGATGAGAAGGGTTAGTGAAAATCAACCCAATCCAGAATACCTCTGCAAGTACCATGGACGCCGAGGAAAGAGTTCAAGTCCGTGCAGTTAAGCTCGGGAGACTATGTGTTGCCTAGAGTGAACGGAGCACGACACGTATTAGGCTCCCGCCATGTGAGCAAACAACTTTGAGATAAACCGGCGATTCTCGAGCACGGTACAAAGACACAGCAATTTGGAGGATCGCCATCTGAGGATTCACACACGCACATAGCTAATTTCGAGCTATGTGCAACTTTCAGATATAACTGCGCATCGATGATGCCGTCAGATTGATGCTCTTTCCTTCTCACCGTGGATAGAGCAAAAGTATGGTTGAATTCTCACGCCGATTCGATTTTTACATGGCAAGAGCCGCACGTAAATTCCTAGCCAAGTTCTTTCCCCATGCAAAGCAAAGAAAATTGAGAGGAGTTGAACAACTTCTACCAAGCATGGAGAGTCCTTATACGAAGCTTGGGAAAGGTTCAAGGATTTACAGAGAAAATGCCCACACCATCAGATTGAGTCAGGAACTTGGTCCACATCTTCTATAACGTTGAGCAAGATCTTGTTATACCTCGTGGTTCGTGCCGCGGCGTATGGGCCACGCGGAAGGAGTTAGGACTCAAATCGTAAAACTTCGGCCGTGGTTCAGCCTACGCGCCACGAGGCGGCCGCGCGCGGCGCGCGGACCACGTCGCGCACGAAATCGGCGCGCCTAAAGTTCCGGAGTCCGCAGAGTCGCCGCCACGGCCGGAAGGTGCGCGCCGAGGCGGGAATTTTGGGCGGAAAAACTTAGAAAGTCCGATTTTTGTTTTAAAAGAGGCCATGAGGTGAGTGTCCCCATCCGATTTTCTCACATGCATTATATTGACCAAGGCTTGGTCATTTCATCCAACTTTTCATCTTTACACTCCATCTCTCTCTAAGTTAAAAGCTCATCCTTCTCTAAATTCCCAAGAGGAATTCTAGCCTAAGGGAAAAATCAAAAGTGTAATAGGAGGAAAGGTTATTGCAAGCTTGTGAAGACTATTGTGGTGGTGTTCTTGGAGAAAAGGCTAGCAAGGTGTTGGAATAAGTTTGACTAAAACTTAAGGTAACATTTCTTCTCAGAGTTGGTTTTCAGCGTGTATGTTTAATAGGAAGAACTTGTAGTTGGAAGATGCACTTAGAGTAGTTGCATGTAAGAAATGGGGTTGATTATGAAAGAATTGGTTAGGGGATATTATGAGCACGTTGTTGCCTAAATACTACATTAGACTTGTTGGGTTAGTTGTTGTAACTCATGGGGTTGAATTTTACACACCAAAATTTAGGTGTGTAATCCCCTTGGTGTTGGTTGGTTGTTGAGCCTTAAACATGGCATTTGAGCGTTATAAATCGACCTTGGAAAAGGTGGCAAAGTATGTAGAAACAAAGGAACGCGCCCAATTTTCCGTAGGAAATCGTGACTTTAACTTGGAAAAATTCTGCATTATAATTAGAGCTTGATAAACGATTGTGGTCATTTTAGGTTGACATACTACGCGGTAAATTGGACTTAGCTTGTGGATCGACCAAGAGGTATGTGGAGCTTTCCTATCTCTCGAGCATGACTAGTTGTACCTATGTAGTACGGTAGACGTACAAGATTTGGAAATCTTCGTTTGTTATAAGTATTTGATACTTGCTTCGTTTTAAAGAAAAGTATAAAAATCCCTTGGACTTAAGTGAATGTGTTTTACTATTGTTTAACTCTAATATAACGGCTTTATGGGGAGTTGGTTATATTAGTTTGTGAAAGTTTAATGGAGAAAGGTTTTGATGATTTGAACTTGTGGAAGGAAAATGGTTTTAAGGCATGAATTGCCTAAGGTTTTACAAGAAATGAAGACACTTAATTTAGAAGCTTGAGATAGTTTTAAAAGGAAATGTGACTTGTTTTGAAAAGAAATCGTAACTTGATACTATGGTGATTAGTATCTTGGAATTTTTGTATAAAAAGAGTTATTTCTTAAAAGGTTAGAGGTACATGATACTGGGTTAAATTCTGATTTTTATTAAAAGACATGATCGTGCCTTAGGTATACTAAAACGAGAGGATGTATTAATACTATTAATAAGTTAGGTGATTCTTAACTTGCTTAAGTTATGATAGGCCAGAGTGCTTATGTTATGATATGATAGGCCAGAAGGCTTATGTTATGATATGATAGCCGATAGTGCTTATGTTATGATATGATAGCCCAGAGTGCTTATGTATGTATGATAGCCTGATGAGTGTGTTATGTATATTATCATGTAAATCCCGGTTATTCTTTATTTCCTTTGGACATACCGACACGGCGGTGGCCCACTGTATGCTCCAATAGGATGGTTTACTATTTATGCCATGGATTTGCTACCCATGACGCGAGCGCGCCAGTACTACGCGGATCCGACCGTAGGATCCACGCGTGAAATAGTCCCACGCGAGTACGCTGATGGTATTTCACGCGGATCCACAGATCCACGCGGTGAAATAGTCTCACGCGGTGAAATAGTCCCACGACGAGGCGGATGACTCACGCGGGTCCACAGGACCTACGCGGTGAAATAGTCCCGCGAGTAGGATTGCTTAATGATACTACGCGCAGGTACCTGCTTTGATCGCGAGCCTCCTATTTTTACGTTATAAAACTTATACTTGTTACTCTCATTGTTAGTAAGGCACAAAGCAAGGTAAACCGATTTCCGCCTATAACTCCAAATTATATTTTGACTTATGATATTATTACGATTTTCCGCCGCATATTTGGTACACGTCAGATCGACCTCCTTCGGGCCGCGTTCATGCCGCAGTCGAGGTTCATACTGGTCGATCCGCACTCTGTGATCACTGTTCGGCTTCCTAAGGCTCCATTTCTCCGAGGCCTCGCCTTTTGCACGATTCCCTGGGTTGTAGACTTTGTACATTCGTGGTATGGCGGGCCTGTCCGTCATAGTGTTATTCATTCTGAGGTTCGTAGTCTTGTCGTAACTTGGTTCATAAGGATGTAAATCGTTTTATGTACTTTCGTTAGCCAGCTTTGGGCTAGACTATTCTATATCTTAATGGTTGTTTATCTTGAGTTTACATTCCGCTGGTTTTCTCGATGTTGTGTCACCAGTGGTGCCCGGTTAAGGCACCGGCCACGTCCGGTTCGGTCGTGACAAAAGTGGTATCGTGAGCGCTTAATCCTGAAAGAGTCTACAGCCGTATCTAGTAGTAGTCTTGATTATCGCGTGTCAGGCACCACATCTATAATCGTGAGGTCAGCAGGATATTTAGGATTGGTTTCCATTCTTTCACTCTAAGATCGTGCGATGAGCTGTGGTTGTCGTCTCTCCCAACAAAGTTATGGTGTTTGCAGCCACGAAAGCAAAGATGACCCAGAGAAGATTATGTGGATTGCGTATCCGTGTTGGTAATACTTGTAGTATAGTTGGTATTGTGACATACACTATACGGATTTCTGTGCGAGGTCACATATGTGTCGCTAGAATGATTTTAGATTACCGTGATTCGTAAGGACTAAATAGATACCGGAAGGCGTGAATTAAGGAACTCTCATCGAGGTTTTACGTGCTAGTTTGAGATAATTAGAGACGATGAGTTGTCGGAAAAGTAATGGAACCTTAGAAGCTTAATTAAGGGCCCAACGGGAGACTATGTTTGTAAATTAAGCTACGTGGTACGCTTAAGAGGATAGTACGGATGGGATCCGCTGGAGTAAGTAATGGTTGTTGTGACCAAGACGACACGACTATGGTATTACGAGAAGTTAGTATACCCGCTTACATGGGATCAGTTGATAGTAGTTCCGCCACGCGATGGTCACGGCGTACAAGCGTCGAGTCTAATTAATCATTTTTCGAGTTCGCAGACGTATCCCACCGGAACCAGTTGTGAGCGCGAAATGACCTTATCTCGCTTTAACTTAGTAACTCCAAGATCAAGGCGCCTTTATTATGGAAGTTATGTACGTAAGCTAGAATAAGTTTGGAAGTACGGAAAAGAGTACGACCGTGAAGTGAGCAACCGTGTGAAAGAAATGGCCGTAATCCATGAGCACCTTTATGGGTAACCACACCCGCGAGTGTTGGGTGGTAGCCGAGCGGGCGATAATAATTGCGAACGATATAGTCGTCGGACCTAGCAGAGCCGTTATGACGGACGCCGAGGTCATTATGAAGACGGGCTAGTTGGCCTCACGATTATGCCAACGTGGACTACGTAAGAGATTGATTCGGTACCAATTTTCCCTGCAGTTTGCCATCGAGTGGAGAGGAAGGGAAGTGGTAGTAACGGTGAATTATCCTTCCTTCTTTGGCATCATTGTTTTTAATAAGTTTGTGTGACTTGTTCGTTGGGAAAAAATTGACGCAGAAAGTAAGTAATACTTGAATTTGAAGGAATTTATGTTAAGTTCCTCGAGGTACTTGGAGTTGGTTTGGTGTGGCGGTCGTACACGACCTTCCTGATAATTTCAAGGAAATGTGCGCAGGCAAGAATAAAATAAGTACGGCGCGCCGACGGAAAGAAGAGGGCATCTTTGGTAGGTTTTGAAAATCTACACGATTTTAAGCGGTGCGTAATGATTAGATATTTACAGACCACGAGAGGACGCGGTGATTAGGGTTGTGACACCAAGGAAAGTTTATTGAAGGGAGATAAGTTCTCTCCATACATAAAAGGATAGTCTTACGACATGGGGTTATGTGTACCCACGTAGTTAGACGAAGGATGGGAGACCGTAGGTCTTCGTGATCGCTACGCCATAAGTTACGCTTTAGATAACCGTGGAAAAAGTATTATGTTGGGGTAATTAAGAACGACGCCACGAAACGGTCGGAAGTGTCGTAAGAAAAATGAAGGTAGTACACATGTTTGAAATCGACGATTATGGATCAAATTAGAAACACTTTACTATTAATAAGCATAAGGTAGGTTATGACCAAAAGGATAAAAGAGAATACAACTATGGTTATGTAAGTTGCACGGCATACGCTTACCGAACTAGTGTAAGACCATTAGTAGGTAATGGGCGTAGGAACACCTCGAGGAAAGGTAGTAGCATCTGCATCGACGAGAAAGATAGTAAGAGAACACGGCGAGGTAAAGGACCCCGTGACAACTTGAATTAACTTATAAAGGAAAGACGCAGACACTGAACGATAAGAAATCTTGACAAGTCATTGGATTATGTAATACCGTGAATTGAGGTTGAACATCGACTATAAGCTCTACGAAATGAGAGAGGATAATAGGATTACTACTTGACAAGATCAAGGAAGTCTTCCCCAAATTGTGATTGGCAGAAGTCTTAGCCACGCGCAAGCAAAGGAATCGATCCAAGTGTAGTAACCAAGTTTGGTTGCAATGAGAAAGGGAAACAAGAACCATAACCGAGATTAGGGATGCTCGAATGTTTTGCAAGTGCAAGAGAGGCTTCCGCTATTGGAAGAGAAGTTGACCACGACTAGCTTCTAACCCCTCTCGAGAGACTAGAGGTTAGGGTATTATTGTAACACGTTGGGTCATTAGCTAGGTCTTGACGCAACACGATAAGGTTAGAGCTTATGTTTCCGTGGTTAGGAAGCAAGAAAGGAATTACGTTACTCACGATTTAGAGCGGCGGCGATTAATCGTACCTTGAAGATTTGGAGGCAATTTCCTTATATAGATTTCATGAGGATATTTGCAGACCACAGAAACTCCTGATATCTTCGCATCGAGGCACTGAATTTGGCGCAGACGGTGGTTGGAGCTACTTAAGGATTGTGATATTGATATCCTATACCACCCGGGAAGGCCAATGTAGTTGCGTATGCCTTAGTCGCAGATTGATGGGTAGTCCGTCGAAGTGCGCCAGGAAGGAGGACATGGTCCGAGAGTTACACCGCCAGCAAGCCTTGGGGTTCGTTTGGTTGATTCCGCTGCAACGGAATTCGGGTTCGAGAGGCCGCCGAGTCTTCCATCGCCGGCGAGGTGAAGAGGCGATATGAGGATCCGATTTTGCACGGCATCAGATGCAGCTCTCCGAAGAGAAGAGTCTATTCGAGGTAGCACCGACGGGTGCTAAGGTTTAAGGCCGATTGGGTGTTCCCGATGTGGCAGGACTTCGTCAGCAGATTCTGGGGGAGGCACCCAGTGCTCGTTATTCGATTCATCCGGGGTCGACTAAGATGTACCATGACCTCAGGTGCATGTATTGGTGGGATGGTTTGAAGAGGGACGTGGCCGGTTTTGTTGCCCAGTGTCCTAATTGTCAGCAGGTTAAGGTTGAGCACCGTGTTCGCGGGCTATTTACGTGCTATTGATATTCCGATGTGGAAGTGGGAGGTGGTCAACATGGACTTTATTACAGGGTTACCTCGCACCCAGAGGAGACATGATTCCATTTGGGTTATTGTTGACAGGCTGACGAAATCAGCCCACTTTCTTCCAGCCAGGACGACATTTTCAGCCAAGGACTATGCCAGATTATATATTAGAGAGATTGTGAGATCGCACGAGTCCGGTGTCGATTATATCGATAGAGGAGCCCGCCACGGCTAACTTCGAGGTCTTTCCGTAAGGATTAGGGACACAGTGAGTCTCAAGACGCTGCTTCATCCTCGTGACGGACGGATAGCCGAGCGCACTATCGATACACGAGGATATGTCGCGGGCTTGTGTTATTGATTTCGGTACCGGGAGGATCATTTACCTTTTATGGAGTTTGCTTATAACAACAACTACCATTCTAGTGTTCGACGACGCCTTATGAGGCCTTATACGGAGGAAGTGCGCAGTCACCGATAGGTTGGTTTGAAGTGGGAGAAGTGCGATTAATCGGGCCGATTTGGTTCAGCAGTGTGGATAAGGTGAAGCTTATCCAGAGCGGTTATTGGCAGCCCGCAGTCGTAAATCATACGCAGATCATCGGCGTCGACACTTAGAGTTTGAGGTCAAGGATTGGGTCTTTCGAAAGTGTCACCCATGGCGGTGTGATGAGATTTGGGAGGAAAGGGAAACTCACCCAGTACATCGGGCCGTATCGATTGTCCGAAGAGTGGGCAAGGTTGCTATGAGTTGGATCTGCCGTCCGATCTTGGCGGTACATCCAGCTTTTTCACGTGTCTATGTTACGGAAATGCGTTGGAAATCCATCTAGAGTGCACCGATTCAGATATCCAGTGACAGAGGAGTTGTCGTATGAGGAGAGTCCCATAGCGATACTCGATCGTCAAGTTAGACGACTCGGACGAAGGAGGTGGCTTCCGCAAGGTTTTATGGCGAACGAGAACAAATGAGGAGATGACGTGGGAAGCGGAGGATGATATGATGAAGAAATACCCACACTTATTCCCTATACCTCCGTAACCCCATTTCCTACCGATTGGTGTTAATTTGGTTGATTATGCTTGAGTAATGTTGTGGCTCGGGAGCATTCTTATTTGCTAAGGAATAGTTAAGAAGATATGTTTATATTGTGTTTTGTGTAAGGTTAGAAGGAACATTCGGACGAATGTTTCTAAGGGGAGAATGTTATACCGTGGTTCGTGCCGTATGGGGCCACGCGGAAGGAGTTAGGACTCAAATCGTAAAACTTGGCCGTGGCCTCAGGCACGCGGCCACGAGGCGTGGCCGCGCGCCAAGGCGGAATTCATGGCGCGCCTAAAGTTCCGAGAGTCCGCAGGAGTCGCAGCCGCG
Source organism: Przewalskia tangutica (assembly GCA_029844215.1). Classification (NCBI taxonomy): domain Eukaryota; kingdom Viridiplantae; phylum Streptophyta; class Magnoliopsida; order Solanales; family Solanaceae; genus Przewalskia; species Przewalskia tangutica. The sequence goes on along the minus strand of CM056732.1, from coordinate 94,324,765 downwards.
CCACGGGAAGCTGGCGCCGAGGCGGAATTTTGGGCGAAAAACTTAGAAAGTCTGATTTTTGTTTTAAAAGAGGCTGGGAGGGTGACAAGTGTCCCCCATCCGATTTTCTCGCTACATGCATTATATTGACCAAGGCTTGGTCATTTCATCCAACTTTTCATCTTTACACTCCATCTCTCTCTAAGTTAAAAGCTCATCCTTCTCTCTAAATTCCCAAGAGGAATTCTAGCCTAAGGAAAAATCAAAAGTGTAATAGGAGGAAAGGTTATTGCAAGCTTGTGAAGACTATTGTGGTGGTGTTCTTGGAGAAAAGGCTAGCAAGGTGTTGGAATAAGTTTGACTAAAACTTAAGGTAACATTTCTTCTCAGTAGTTGGTTTTGGGTGTTGCATGTTTAATAGGAAGAACTTGTAGTTGGAAGATGCACTTAGAGTAGTTGCATGTAAGAAATGGGGTTGATTATGAAAGAATTGGTTAGGGGATATTATGAGCATGTTGTTGCCTAAATACTACATTAGACTTGTTGGGTTAGTTGTTGTAACTTGTGGCTGAATTTTACACACCAAAATTTAGGTGTGTAATCCCTTGGTGTTGGTTGGTTGTTGAGCCTTAAACATGGCATTTGAGCGTTATAAATCGACCTTGGAAAAGGTGGCAAAGTATGTAGAAACAAAGGAACGCTGCCCAATTTTCCGTAGGAAATTGGTGACTTTAACTTGGAAAAATTCTGCATTATAATTAGAGCTTGATAAACGTATTGTGGTCATTTTAGGTTGACATACTACGCGCGTAAATTGGACTTAGCTTGTGGATTGACCAAGAGGTATGTGGAGCTTTCCTATCTCTCGAGCATGACTAGTTGTACTATGTAGTACGGTAGACGACAAGATTTGGAAATCTTCGTTTGTTATAAGTATTTGATACTTGCTTCGCTTTAAAGAAAAGTATAAAAATCCTCGACTTAAGTGAATGTGTTTTACTATTGTTTAACTCTAATATAACGGCTTTATGGGAGTTGGTTATATTAGTTTGTGAAAGTTTAATGGAGAAAGGTTTTGATGATTTGAACTTGTGGAAGGAAAATGGTTTTAAGGCATGAATTGCCTAAGGTTTTACAAGAAATGAAGACACTTAATTTAGAAGCTTGAGATAGTTTTAAAAGGAAATGTGACTTGTTTTGAAAAGAAATCGTAACTTGATACTATGGTGATTAGTATCTTGGAATTTTTGTATAAAAAGAGTTATTTCTTAAAAGGTTAGAGGTACATGATACTTGGGTTAAATTCCCGGATTTTTATTAAAAGACATGATCGTGCCTTAGGTATACTAAAATGAGAGGATGTATTAATACTATTAATAAGAAGTTAGGTGATTCTTAACTTGCTTAAGTTATGATAGGCCGGTAGTGCTTATGTTATGATATGATAGGCCGGTAGTGCTTATGTTATGATATGATAGGCCGATAGTGCTTATGCTATGATATGATAGGCCGGTAGTGCTTATGTATGTATGATAGCCGGATGAGCTGTGTTATGTATATTATTGCGGGTAAATCCCGGGTTATTCTTGTTATTTCCTTTGGACATACTGACACGAAGGGTGGCCCACGGGTATGCTCCAATAGGATGGTTTACTATTTATGCCATGGATTTGCTACCCATGATGCGAAAGCGCTTGTACTCACGCGGATCCGACCATAGGATCCATGCGGGTGAAATAGTCCCACGCGAGCACGCGATGGTACTCATGCGGATCCACGGGATCCATGCGGTGAAATAGTCCCACGCGGGTGAAATAGTCCCACGACGAGGCGGATGACCTCACGCGGGTCCACAGACCTATGCGTGAAATAGTCCCGCGAGTAGGATTGCTTAATGATACTACGCGAGGTACCTGCTTTGATCGCGAGCCTCCTATTTTTACGCTATAAAACTTATACTTGTTACTCTCATTGTTAGTAAGGCACGGTCTGAGTAAACCGATTTCGCCTATAACTCCGGCTTATATTTTGACTTATGATATTATTACGGTATTTTCCGGTTTCGCATATTTGGTACACGTTGCATCGACCTCGCCGGGGCTGCGTTCATGCCGCAGTTGAGGTTCATAGCTTGCGATCCGCACTCTTGTGATCACGGTTCGGTTCTCGGAAGGCTCCATTTCTCGGAGGCCTCGTCTTTTGGTACGATTCCACGGGTTGTAGACTTTTGTACATTCAGGGGGTATGGCGGGGCCCTGTCCCGTCATAGTGTTATTCATTCTTAGAGGCCTGTAGTCTTGTCAGAACTTGGTTCGTTAAGGATGTAACTGTTCGGTTTATGTACTTTTGGGTTAGCCAGTTTGGGCTAGACTATTCTATATCTTAATGGTTGTTTATCTTGAGTTTACATTCCGCTGGTTTTCTCTGATGTTGTGTCACTAGGGTGCCCGGGTTAAGGCACCGGTCACGGGTCCGGGTTTGGGTTTAGTGAACCTGCTTTCTCCAAAAGAAGAAGACCATAAGTTATTGCATTAATAAGTAGCATAAGCGGATAGTGAGGAGACGTGGAAGCCCTATTCTCATCATCACTGAAGTAAACCCTTTTAGTTAAATAGCTTTTATAATCCTTAGTTAAAAATAACAAATCTAAATATCAATTTACCAAATAGATACCAAAAAATAGATAGTTGGTAATTGAACCCTAATCTTTGAGGACGATATTCGGTATTATCAAGACTATACTACGTGTCACGATAACGTGCACTTGCGTTTAAAGTGTGCGCATCTTACCGCGCATCAAGTTTTTGGCGCCGTTGCCGGAGATTAGGCATAGTTCAATATCAAATTTATCTATTTTTAATTTCTAATTTGGTTTTTTTTCTTTAAATTATTTATTTTATTTTCTTTTGGAAAAAAAAACAAGTGTGCCGTGATTCGTTGTTGGTTTTGATTCATCTCAGGGAACCTTAAGACATGGATTTCCACTGTCAATATGATCGAGCTCCAACCATAGAGGAAGAGAGGGAGGAATTGCGAGAGGCTATGCTCAGTTTCACGAGGTACCAAAATCAGTTCATGGACGAAACGAGAATGACCATGAAGAAGTTGGAAACGCAAATAGCAGAACTCGCGATCATATTCAACAGCGAAACGCAAGAAGAGCAATCTGCACCTGGGGTAGGCAATGAGGAAACACGGTGTCAGACAATTGACCTGAAGGATGCCGAATCAGGGGAGATAGAGAGTTCGCAGCAGCAGCAGCGCCGCAGCGCCGATGGCGAGGGCGGCGCCAAGATTCCGAGACAGTCAGAGAGAGTGGCCAGCGGCTGAAGAGCGTGGCGCGGCGCCGTAACCTAAATCGAGGTGATTTTGAGCAACGACAAATTGAGGAGCTGAACCACACCCAACTATTGAGGAATCGGTGAGATAGTTGGTATAGAGAAGGAAAAGATTGCGAGATCGATTATTTACCTTGGATTACGTGGAAATTCTTTTCTTGCACCTATTCTGTAAGAAACACCACTAGCTATCACGGCTGATTCCCAATTAGGAAGCCCGTACCATCAGGGGTACCCCCCAGAGTTGAGAGATGTAGAGAAGTTCACGGATTCCTACATTATAGAAAGCATAAAAGACAAGTATGTCTTGTGTACTTGGGGGATAATCGTATATTTGAGGCCCTTGTTTGAAGCAATTGTTGTAGTTGAAGTGAGACCTGCACAATAACTCATGATTGCAAGCGATCCGCGAAGGATCCAATGGGCACTCGTAAAGGTTAATTGCGTCCGGCTAAAAGACGTTAAAGACATCGCTTGTTGGGAGGCAACCCAATATTTTTAATTATGTTATTTTAATTTCTGTCTTTATTTTATTTTATTTTGTCTTGAACAGTCTCACGGTCTAGGGTTCTTGTTTTGTGTTGTTGGACGATGGGATCAAAGTTGAAACCGAGGAAAAAAGAGCAAAACGCTGAAAAAAAGGAAAAGCAATCGTCGGCGCTGAATAAGGCCGCGACGCCAGAACTTCGTAAGAGCCACAAGATTAGCAAGGCCATGGCCGATCTCGACATGGCGCGAACTTCAGAGAGCCATATTTCCGTGCAAATTCCAGAATTTTTCCTCCTAGACCTCCATTATGACCGATGTGTTGTGTCAGTAAGTTGTCCATTTTTTTTTTTAATATTGCACACATTGGGGACAATGTATGATTTAAATTTGGGGGGGTGTTTTATTTGTGCTTTGTTATGTTTCATTTAAGTCTTTTTGATTGTTTTATGTATATTTTGAGTCACCAATTTTATTTTATTTTTCTTTTTGAGTCATAATTGCATGTCAAAGATCATGTATGCTGTAGTTGCTAGAAACACCTAGTGAGGGAAGGTGGAATAATGTAATGGAATTAGAAGCAACTATCTAAACACCTAGGTTAGATATGCCAAAAACTCACAAAAATCTGTCTATTTGGAGTTTCTTGCTTAAATTGTGCATGCTAAATTATGAAAACCTATGTGTTATGATTGCTTGCTATTTGAGGTGAAATAGTTAGGATATGCATGTTAGGGAGATGACTCAGGCATTTCTTTGATAGTCAATTCTTACCACTCTTTTCTACCCCGAACTTTAAAAGTATCCCTAGTCAGCTCCATTGAGCCTAAAAATTGAAACTTCTTCTTTGACACCATATATTCCCACAGATTGTGCCATAAGTAAAAATGTGAAGTAGTTGAATCAATTGTGTAAAAAAAAAAGAGACAAAAAGAGTGAATGAGCTTGTTGCACCCCAATAAAAAAGTAATAAGAAAGAGGCAAAAGCCTAAGTTTGGGGGTGCTTGTTATTATAATACTCTTCATTCTCCCAAAACAAAAGAGGGAAAAAGATAGAATTGAAGTGAAGAAAAGAACAAAAAGAAAAGGGAAATACTGAAAAGCTAAAGAGCTTATGGTACACAAAAATGAGCCTAAATGCCTATGTTTACCAACCCCTACCTAAGCCTACATTACAACCCTTAAAGTCCTGAAGATCTCTTTTATGCATATCCATGATTAGTGGAGAATAGCAAGTAAGCATGTCATAGGATTTTTGAATTTACAAGCATGATTCAGTATGTTGACTTCCATTAAGCATGATAAACATGAGTTTGCGAAATATCTAGCTTAGTGTGCTAAAACTTCATGCTATATGTTCCTGCATATTATTCTGCTAACCTTCATGTTTTTCTAGATAACATCAATGCAGCTAAAGTGATCAATGTCAGTGAGTCTTTTGTTTTTCCATTTTCTTGAGTCCTTTATTTCTTTCTTTCTATCTTTGCTCGAGGGCGAGCAAAGGTTAAGTTTGGGGGTATTTGATCAGTGTATTTTATATACACTTTTTGAGTCATTTTTAGTTAGTATTTTACTCATTTTATTTATGTTTAGTATAGTATTAGGGTCGTTTTTCTTTCTTTTGTGTCACAGCGGTCAGAAATGGAGAAATGGCGAAAAGAAGAGAAAATGAGCTTAATTGAGATGAAATTGCACACAAAAAGGGCCAAGAAATGAAGTCTAAGAAGTTCCGGGAATTATAGAGGAAATCAGACTTAGGCCGGACGAGAAAAAGACGACGAAACGATAATTCGCCAGAAAAATGTCACCGGCGCCACTTTGAAGCTGAGTGGCGCCCAATGTCTTTCGCAAGTCCGAAAGTTCTTGATCTTGACGTCGCGCGCTAGTCTGCGAGGCAGCGACGCGGGATTTTATGAAGTTCTGGGCGAAATTTGACATGTTTTTCAGAATCCTAAAGGGATAACTTTTCCTACCTAAAGGGATAACTTTTCCTACCTTAAAACCCTTACCAAAAAGGATTCTAATAACTTTTCCTACCTTAAAACCCTTACCAAAAAGGATTCTAATAACTTTTCCTACCTACAAAATCCCTAACCCTTCACCAAAAGGATTCTTTGGCTATAAATACTCTACCTCATTAGAAGAATTATGGATTCTCCATTCTACCATTCACCATTCTACATCCATTCATCCACCATTCCATCTTGTAAATATTCCACAACACAACCCTTGGATGTTAGGCTTGGAGACTCATTCTTAAGTAATTTTTTTTACTTTTCTTTTCTTTATTTCAGTTTTTGTATGATGAACATGGGATTAGTTCTTGTCATGTCAATGGCTAGGAACTAATTCCTCTATAGGGCTTTCCATGTTGAATCTCTAGAAACTTATGTTATGATTTAATGCATGCTTATGGTTATTCTTCTTCTTGTTGAGATCTATCCAATATTTGAGTTGAATTCTTGGTAATTAATTGACAATTAATTATCACTATATGATTTCTAATCAGATTCCGAAAGGGGGGGATTGTGAATATGCTGTAAGTTGGGTAGACATTCTTGGATTGGGGATGAAAATACCTCAATTATTTATGTAGCGTTAATGAGAGGCTTATTTATTTACACTACCTTGCACAGTGGGCAGGGTGACATGCAACAGGGCTCTGTGTGATTTAGGGGCAAGTATAAATCTGATGCCCCTATCGGTATTTAAACGGTTGGAGTTGGGTGAGGCCAAACCAACCGATAAGCTGCGGTGGCCGATGGGGCGATGGTTCATCCAAGAGGGAAGATTGAGGACGTGATTGTCAAAGTATGAAAATTCTTTTTTCCGGCGGACTTCCTCATTCTTGACACGAAAGAGGATGCAGAAATCCCTATCATCTTGGGGAGACCATTCCTAGCAACAGGGAGAGCCTTGATCGATGTATAAAGAGGAGAGTTGACATTGAGGGTGGAAAAGGAAGAAATGGTGTTTAAAGTTTTTAAACACATCATTGAGCCACCAACCATGAGTAGGTGCTTTGCAATCAGCACTATCAACCCCCCCTGTGAGCCCGTACAAGTCAACAAAAGGGAGATGAGCCCACGAAAGCAGGCATGGTTTGCCAAACCTCCACAAACGCATGTATGTGTTCCTGAACTTCCTCTTAACGATAATGCTAAGAGGAGAAGAAGAAAAAGAAAGCGAAAAATGTGGAGAAAATGGATTAGTTGTGGGCTTGATCCACCCCACGTTTATTAAACTAAGGAACTTGCGTCCGGCTAAAAGACGTTAAAGACAACGCTACTTGGGAGGCAACCCAAGGTATTTTTGATTTATTTAGCTTTAATATAGTAATTTTTTATTATTATTAAGAACGGTCTCACAGAGGTAGTGTTTGTGTTGTGATTGACAGGTGTAGGCAAATAAACCGGCGGCGAAAAATCGAACAAAAGTCGATTTCGAGAAAAAGCGGTTAGCGCAGGTAGGAGCAGCGGCGCCAAAAGTTCAGAAAAATTGCCAAGTCTAGGAGCGCGCGTGAAATTCCCAGAGTGCAGAACATTAGCCGCGCGCTAAAAGCGGCCTTGGCGGAAATCCAGAATTTAAAAACGCCCAAAAATCAGATTTTCCCCCAAATTCAAACCAAAACCTAACATTCCTTCTCCACAAAACCCACGAAAATTCAACCCTCACCCACAAATCATCCTTAAATCAAACCCTACCACAACCAAAACTCTTAAAATCCTTAAACCCTTAACCATTTCAACCATCAAAACCTAATCAAAGTGTCTCAAATCACCATTAGAAGCAAGAACACCTTGAAGAACATCATAAAAAGGTAATCTTTTTCCGTTCTTGAGATCTTTACTGTAGTTACAGGAAGTGGTAGTTTGGAGGAATATTATATAGTTGAAGTAGTTGGGGCGCTGAAAAAAGTGGTTGTGAAGTTTAGAGAAGGAGTATACAAGAAGTGTGTAGGTATTGTGTAGTAGAAGAATTGAAGTTTTGGGGGTGTTAGGGTTGTAGCTGCTAATTGTTGATTGTGTTGGGAAGCACTTGTAAGCTGTACAAAGTAAGTTAACCATGTCTGCCAGAAAAAGAAGAGCATCCACATCCACCTCATTGTCACGATGAGACTAGGTTCGTTAGCCACGAAGCCTATAAAAGATACATAAAGCTCAGTACTAGACCCTTAATCCCTGAAAGGGGAATGGACTACCAGAGGGATTCGTTGGGGGAAGAGGATGTCTATGAGCCCATTCAGGAAATGATTGAGATGAGGGGGTGGAAAAGATTTGTAAACCCGGAGAAGTTAGCACCAATGAACACAAAGAATGATAGTGCAGGAATTCTATGCTAACTTTCCGGAGAGGGTAGACAACAAGTGCTTTGTGAGGGGAAGATATGTGCCTGTGACAGCAACAACAATAAACATGTCTCTAAAAACAGTAGATGTTGAAGGAGGAGATGGTGATTGGAACTATTTTAGAACATGGTCTAGGAGCACCAACAACATCGACTGGAATAACGTTGCAGACACAATAAGCTACCCCGGGCGTTTGATATTGCAAGAAATGGGTCAAGAGGGTGGCGGTGTCGGTTGATAAAGCGACAAGAGTTGGCTATATTTCATCAGTGCCCGTCTGATCCCATCAACGCACTTCACCAGAGTGCCAGAAGATAGGATTAAATTGGTATATGGAATCATGACGGGGGAAACAATTGATGTGGGGAAAGAGATAGTGCAAAGTATTGAAGAGACCAACATGTTGGTGACAACAGGTGGATTGGAACATGGCTCACTTATCTCTAATTTGTGCAACATGAATGCGGTCCAAATCCTACCCACTGATACTAATGAGAGGAACCAACTGTCGGTGACATATGGGATAGTGCACTCTTTCCCAGACCCAAGCCCCCAAAGAAGCGAAGAAGAGCACCGGCTCCAGGCGGCGGCGAATGATGAACGAAGATGAGCCTGAAATAGAGGCTCAATATGCAGCAGGGCCTAGCCACCAGCCAACCACAGAATCAGAACCTCCAGTGCCTATGATGGAGCAGTTGCTCCAAAACTAGAGAATGATGATGCAACATTTCGACACAGTAATACAAGGACAACATGAGTTGAGACAAGGGCAACAAGAATTGAGGCAGGAGCAACAACAATTGCACCAGCAGTTTGACGAGATGAGTTCCATGTTCAACCAATGGTCGATGCATTATCCACCGCCACCACCACCATTTTAGCCAAGTCTGTAAGTGTCTTATTTCTTTTATTGTCCTTGAGTCTACACACATTGGGGACAATGTGTGATTTAAGTTTGGGGGTGACTTATTTGTGTCTTATTGTTATGTTTTATTTAAGTCTTTTTGATTGTTTTTATGTATTTTTGAGTCACAATTTTTTTTCTTTTAAGTCATAATTGTCTGTCAAAAGAGCATGTATGTTGTAGTTACTAGAAACAGCTAATGAAGTAAGGTGGAATAATGTAATGAAATTGAAGCAACTATCTAAACACCTAGGTTAGATATACCAAAAACTCACAAAATCTGTCTATTTGGAGTTTCTTGCTTGAATTGTGCATGCTAAATGATAAATACTTATGTGTTATGATTGCTTGCTATTTGAGGCGAAATAGTTAGGATATGCATGTTAGGGAGATGACTCAGACATTTCTTTGTTAGCCCTTTCCTACCATTCTTTGCCTATCCCTGACAATCAAATTATATCCCTAGTCAGCCCCTTTGAGCCTAAAAATAAAACCTTTCTTTGACACCCTATAATTCCATACTTGTGCCATAAGTGAAAAATTGAGATGTTTGGAATATAAAGTGTTGAAAAAGAGACAAAAAGAGAGTAAACAATTTTTATGCACCCCAATGAAAAAGTAATAATAAATAGGCAAAAACCTAAGTTTGAGGGTGCCTGCTATTCATCATACACCTCATTCTCTCAAAACAAAAGAGGGGAAAGATAGGTATGAAGTGAAAAAGAGAATCAAAAGAAAAGGGAGGAGTTGAAAGAAAAAGAGCTTATGGTACGTAAATTGATCCTAAAAGCCTATTTTTACCTACCCCTGCCTAAGCCTACATTACAACCCTGAAAAGCCCTGAAGATCTCTAATATGCGTAGCCATGATTAGTGGAGAATAGCAAGTAAACATGCCATAAGATTTTGAAATTAACATGCATAGTTAGGTATTCTTACTTCCATTGAGTATGATTAAATTGAAATTGCGAAATATTTGACTTGAGTGTTTAGAATGCTAAAAATTCATGCTATATGTTCCTGCATATTATTCTGCTAACCTTCATGTTTTTCTAAGTAACAACAATGCAGCAAAGTGATTAATGTCGTTGAGTCTTTCTAGTTTTTTTTCCTTGTGTCTTTATTTCTTTCTTTTGATCTTTGCTCGAGGGCGAGCAAAGGTTAAGTTTGGGGGTATTTGATCGGTGTATTTTATATACACTTTTTGAGTAATTTTTAGTTAGTATTTTACTCATTTTATTTATGTTTAGTATAGTATTTGGGTCGTTTTCCTTTCTTTTGTGTCACAGCGGTCAAAAATGGAGAAATGGCGAAAAGGAGATGAAATGAGATGGAATTGCACACTAAAAGGGCCAAGAAATGAAGTCTAAGAAGTTCCGGAAATTATAGAGGAGATCAGACGAAGTCCGGACGAGAAAAGGACGACGAAACAGAATCCGCCTGAAAAACGTCACCGAGCGCGGCGCTGGCAGCGGCAGCCGCGGCTGAAATCTTGAAAGACAGAGTTGCTGATTTTTGCCATGGCGCCTGCTATGGCCGCGTCTGAGATTTATGAAGTCTGGGCCGAATTTGACATGTTTTCAGAATCCTAAAGGGATTACTTTTCCTACCTAAAGGGATAACGTTTCATACCTAAAGGGATAACTTTTTCTACCTTAAAACCCTTACCTAAAAGGATTCTAATAATTTTTCCTACTTACAAATCCTTAACCCTTCACCTAAAAGATTCTTGGTCTATAAATAGTCTCTACATCATTAGAAGAATTGATTCTCCATTCTACCATTCACCATTCTACATCTATTCATCCACCATTCCACCTTGTAAATATTCCACAACACAATCCTTGGATGCTAGAAGGCTTGGAGAATCGTTCTTAAGTATTTTTCTTTTCTTTTCTTTCTTTTATTTCAGTTTTGTATGATGAACTTTGAATTAGTTCTTGTCATGTCAATGGCTAGGAACTAATTCTTTTATAGGGCTTTCCATGTTGATTCACTAGAAACTTATGTTATGAATTAATGCATGTCCATGGTTATTCTTCTTCTTGTTGAGATTTATCCAATAATTGCTTTGAATGCTTGGTAATTAATTGACAACTAATTATCATTATATGATTTCTAATCAAACTTCGAAAGGAGGAGGTTGTGAATATGTTGTAAGTTGGGTAGACATATTTTGGATTGGGGATGAAAATACCTCAATTATTTATGTAGCGTTAATGAGAGGCTTAACAACCCTAATTTTACGCATGGTGCGTGACGGTTAACTAGGTTTTTGTTCTTAATCCTCCTATAGAGCTATCCTTATCACCGAAAGGTAGAAATGTGCAATACTGGGGTTGAGTGTTTATATATCCTTAACGGGAATATAAAACGATTTCGTAAACCTGCTAGCTCCGAGAGAAGAAAACCATAATTCATTGCATTGATAAATAACATAAGCGGATAGTTGAGGAGACATGGAAGCCCTATTCCCATCACAACTGAAGTAAACCTATAGTTAATTAGCTTTTATAATTATTAGTTATAAACCACAAAATCAAATATCAATTACCAAATAGATACCAAAAGATAGATAGTTGGTACTTGAACCCTAATCCTTGTGGACGATATTCGGTCTTACCAAGATTATATTACTTGTCACGATAACGTGCACTTGCGTTAAAGTGTGTGCATCTTTTCGCGCATCACTACTTGATTCGGTACGCCCCTGTAAAAATATTTTCATACAGCTGATGTTAATGGTCGTTTTGCCGGACCTCGTCTCATACTAGGGGGATATGAGGCATTTCACTAGTGGGTGTATCATCATTTACATTAGTAGGTGTATCATCATCTATACTGTCATCTAAATTAAAATCTTCTTCATTTTGAGGATAAACATTTGTGTCAAGATCATATGGTATTTTAGGAAACAGTTCAGGATCCATAAAATCATCTTGTCTAGGAATACTAGAAGAAGTACCCTTGCCCTTGCCCTTGATACCCAAGGCCTTGTCCAAAACATTTTTTGTTCTTTTCATTTTAATTATGGTAATAAATAGTTAAAGACTTAAAAAGTTAAAGATAATGAAATTAAATGTGCTAAATGAAATAAAAACAAAATAATAATTTAATGAGAGAACGAATGTACCAAACGCCGACGTAGAGTCGATGTGTAATCGAGAGAGGTTGAAAATTGAAACTTTGCTCGATAGATTAATCTTCAAGCTAGCTGCCAACTTCACTCTCAATTCTCAAATTAATAAATAGAGTGAATATGTAGTAGACAATGTTGTATAGAAATAGATTGATTGAGATTCGAGAGATTAGAGATTGTAGGAAGATTTGTGAGAAATAAGAAGAGAAAATGAGGTATTTATAGTTGAAAATTGGGTTAAAGTGTAAATATAATAACTTAGGAGTTAAAATAAATATAAAGGGGGTAGGGGGTTGGGGGAGTGGGGGAAGCCAAAAATGGCTGTTGCAATAACGGCCAAAATGTAAAATGGTCGTTATTGCAACGGTTATTTTTGACAAGTGGCGGGACTGGGGCGGGACCGGGGCGGGACCATACCATATCCCGTTCCGGTTCGAGCCCCGGACCCGCTAAATTTTTTTTTTTAATTAAATCGGGACCGGGTCGGCCCACTGGTCAGCCCTAGTTGTTACCTTGTACTTTATGATGTACTTAGTTTTGAATTTTATTTGTTTATTTGAAATTTATTTATTATTATATAAAAGAATACAAAAAGGGTTTTCTGTGAAATAATATATTTGTTGTGATCCTATAGTTATTTTTTTTTAAAATTTTATCTTTACTTATTACTCATATCTCATGATCCTATTTTATTCTTTAATTTACTTTTTTATAACAATTCTATCTCATACTCTATTTCTTTTTGTAGTTTATTCGAGTGTTAATGTGTGGCATTATGTAGCAATAAAAAAATAATATAATCTACCCAAAAACTATATTCATAAAAATAACATTACATCATATAATATAATATGATATGATATATTATGATATGCTATGTAATAATGTTCCTTACATTATTGTCAATGTACTAACTCTGGGGATCAAGTCTATACATGAAACGCCTAACTCTGGCTCTCATGTCTGAAACCATGTGAGGAGCATACTTTACCAACGCAACAAACTTAATATATTACTCCTGCACACTCCTACTATTATGCTTAAGCTTTTCAAATTAAATAGTGTTTGCCTCTCTGACCTCAACTGGCACTAAGTGCTCATTAAAAGCATCAGGAAACTCATTCCCAGTTGCTAAAGGTGCATCTTCGATGCGAGACTGCTCCCATGACTCATGCCATATATTGAAAACATCCTGTAACTAGTAAGCTCCTAACTCTGATGCCTCTATCTCAGTAACATGCATACCCCGAAAGATTTTCTGCAGCCCATCAATAAAATTTTGTGGATCCTCTTTCTTACAAGACCATGTGAACACTAGTGGGTTCATTCGTAGAAACTCACGAGTCTTGGAATTAGATGACTCTCCATTCATCCCCGTACTTGGAGTCGTTCCCTGATGTTGGGCTTGAGCAACCACAAGTTGGGTGCGCAGTTGAATAGCTCCCCTAACATCAGAGTTAATAGTGTTGGGCGGCGGAACTAGGATCTCCGCAGGCCCTGTGGTATCAGGTGGAGGTATTGTATCTGAATTGACTTCCTCATCCCGAGCATTTTCCTCACGAGCAGCATTATCTGCATCTCTCTGGTTGTCAGTTGAAGTCCTTTTGGTGTACTTTTTTTCGCAGACATTTTCTTAAATATGCAATACGCATGAGTTAGAAGAATATCCTGAAGTTATATCTCTAACTACATGATCTAGAGTAAAAAGAAGTGATACAATTCTAGATGTGTTGGTGGTCAACTATTTACACGTGTGATGCCCACACACATAAAAGTGATTTTATTGGATACGATTTCATAGACTTTCTAAGACACTTGAACCTAGTGCTCTGATACCAAACTATGTCACACCCTGAACCATAGCCTAGGCGAGACACGACATTCGGTGTCTAGCTGCATATGACTGAGCGAACCACATGAATGTTGAATCAACATGTACATCAAAATATACTATAGTAATTATTTAAATATGCAAAACATAGTACTGAGTTTACAATCTTAAATAATCATAGCGGAAGAAGTCTGAAGATAGCATAAGTTTGAAAGTAGTAAATACTGACATGTCTGACTTACTGAACTAGTATAGTAAATGAAACCTCTAAAACAAGAGTCTAACTGAATAAAATTGTCTATCAGGACAAGGCCATGCATACCTCTACTAATATGCAATATCCAGAAAGTAACTATACTAATACCCCAAATGAGATGTGGCTCACCCATCAGCTGATACCAAAGCAATCTTACTGAGCAGATTTGTCTCCTTGAAACTCAGCACATGCACCATAAACTGCAGGCTCCATGAAAAAGTGATATTAGTACATTTGAATTATAATGTATGTAAAGCAACTGAAAGAAATAACATAACTATGGGTGTTCGAAAAAAGAGCAACCCAAATCAATAACAGATACTATACTAAATCTGAATCTGAAAATGATAATTGATAACTGATGACTGATAAAGGGAGCAAATAATAATAATACTCCATGTACTGAAATGGAGAGTCACTTGTTTAACTGACATAATAAACAATAATAGTTGTGGCCTTAGGCGCAATATGTATGCACAAATATGTGGCCTCAAGCCCAAGTATACATATACATAAACTGTGGTCTTGGGCCTAAATATATTTATGGCATTGGGCCAAAAAATACAGGAGCTCGACGTGATACTGAAATACTAAAAAGATACTTATATGAAAACTGAACATGAGATCATACTAAAGTTCTGATACAATACTAACATTCTGAGTAATGGTTCACTGAGACATGTATTCATGAACTAATTATGAGTACTAAAATTTCAACTAGATTACAACATGCTGAATATTCTAAGTTGAGATTTGTGGATATCAAACACAAGTATATATTGATTACATACTGAGTTCACGACAATCAAAGTGATAATCATGAAATACTATGAAGTTATAATCTTAAAGACATACATTTTGGTCTTTTTATGAACTAGGGCATAATCTAAAATTATGAATGTAATTTGTAATAATCTCGATAAACGATGTGTAGGGATGACTAAAGACGTTCTCACACATAGATAGAAGCTCCACATGTCGTAATCGCTCCAATACGCATCTTAAAAATATGAACTTTTGGAGTGGAAACCCAAAACTTGAATACTGAGCCTTAAATTGATTTTATCCTGAAAACCCCTAGGTTAAGAACATTGAATTCTACTTATAATTCATTAGGATTATGTTAAAATCATATAGAATCACGTGAAAAAGGCTTACCTTGGCGTAAGAGGTAGTTGGAAAGAGAGCCTTCGTTATAGGGTTTGAGAATAAAAAAACTGATTTTTTTAATCAAGTGTCGTATTAATATTGTTTGCTGTCGGGGAGAACTGACGGTCCATCGAATGTCTGACGGTCCATTCGACGGTCCGTCAAATGTCTGATGGTCTGTACAATCGAACCGTCATTTTTTGAAAATTTCCAGAGCGTGGTGAAACCTTGAATTTAAGAGACTGAGAAGATTGATGGGTCGTCGGTAAAATTGACCAACATGTCGTCAATTTCAAAAGTGAAATTGACGGTTCACTTTGACGAGTCGTCGAACAATCGACGGTCCATACCTACTACCGGCAAATCTCATCTGCTGGGATAAACCTGGTTTTCCAACGTAAACTCTCCGTTTTGATTTCCTACCTTGTAGATCATGAACAAGGTTTAGTTTTTTAAGTTACGAGGTGTTACACAAGTGTTACACCTTGTGGTTTTAAGACGATAATTAAGAACGTCATTAAGAATAAAGATTCTAATTTTGGAAATTAAGCATATTCTTACATGTTAATACGAAATAATTTTGGCAACGACGAGTGTGGCGTCAGAAATTTCCTTAATAATAGTAGTATATGTATATACATATTCCGTTATGGATTAGGAATGTATATAAGTTACGACAACGAGAATACGAGGCGTATTGGAATTTTCGGGAATTAAAGGACGCGGGAGTTAAGATTTAAATGAAATGGGTTCAAGATTTATCAATTGGGGAACTTGGGGACAAAAGTGTAAATACCCCAAATCAGTTTTGTTTTTCTTTAGTAACCTAAAAGACCCTCATTTGTTCATTCAAACTTCCAAGAACACAAAGAAAGAAAAAATTCTCCCTTCTCATTCTCTAACCCAGCCGAGAATCCCCACCCCATCGCCTAGCATAGTTCAAGGTTTTCTTCTTTTATTTATCCTCTTCATAGGCTACGTTTTCACCACAAATTAGAGGCGAAAGTTGGAACCAAAACAGTGCCCAAATCGAGACTGCCTGGACCGAAAGTTGAACAGTTTTTCTTCAAGTTTTGGACAAAATTGTTGGAAGGAAAATATGTATAAATGATGGGTTGACATTATGGAATGATTTCATGTTGAATTAGAGTTAAAAAAATGAAGAATTTGGCAAGAAAAGGACCAAAACAGTGGCATTTTTCGCTGGGACAGTGAGCAGATTTTCGGGACTGTTGGACAGATTTTTAGTCAAATTTGTAAGGGAATTTCTCCTATCATATTAGGAGTTTTTGGGTGTTTCAAAAGCCTAAAATGTAGTTCGTCGAGTCTAGTTTTCAACGCAACAAACCTCTCGTCGATAGTACACTGGAATAGAGAGTTATCGATGTTACAAGTTCAGCTGACGAAGTAGTGGCTAAAAATCGGGACTGTTTTGGGGATTAAATTAAGGTATATGAAAATTCTTCTTTCTATGCTATAATCAAAGTTGCATATTGTTGTAGTTGAAGTAATGGACTTGTGTTAGGAAGAAATCTTGAATTTAGACAATGCATGTGGAATTTGGATGTTGAACCGAAATTGGACTATTTTGGGCATGCGTTGGATTTGTATGTTGTGTTGTAAATTCCATTACTAATTGCGTGTTAAAAATGGAATAACTTGTGAAGATTTAAGATGTGTTCATTATATGGAATTGTTGGAAAATAAGTTGGATTATTAATTAAGGAAAGAGTAAATGGTTGCATGTTAAATGGACTAAAACTCATGAATAACTTTCGGACATTGTGCGATTCTTTACGGGCTGTTTTGGTGTCATATAATCGTTATTGTTATTATTGACAACGTCACTAATTGTGTGTTAACAGTTGAAATAAGCATTGGTACTTGGTGATGTAATTAGTTATATAAGGTGACGCAAAACGAAATGGATTTAAGAAACCAAGAAAGGAATTATGAAATCTTTTTAGACATTGTCGTAACATTTTAAGTATTGAATGAATATGGTAAATAGGTGCGATAATCACCTTGATGGTTTAAATTATTGTCTTTCATAAGTAACGAGAACGGAGACTGTATGACGGCATATATGCAGTATATGAGGCCTAATTAGATTACATATTGAAATAGTTGTGATTGTTGGTTTGATTTGGATTGTTGGTTAATTGTGGATACGCACATAAACAGGGTAAGTGCTGCCCGAATTTTTATAAAAATAAGGAAGCCGTTATTCAAATAACTTACGCTAGGAGTCCTAGAATTAATGGTCTTATTATCATTATTATAGGCTGACGTGCTAGACGAGGCGCATCCTAGTTTTACATTGGTTGAGCGACTAAGAGGTATGTAAAACTCTTCCTTCCTTCTTTTTTACATGATTTTAATGAAAGCACGGCGGACGTACGTAATTCCTATAAGTTCAGTTTTACAGGATAATTATTGATTATTGTCTATGATTTTCAGTAAAAGAGTTTATTATGATGAAATTATCGAGAGTCAAAGATGATTTTTAATTGCATATGGTTGCTCATGATATCTACTCGTGCTAAGTATTATTGTTTCACTCCACCGAGTCCCGGTAGGATCATGTTCGTGCGACTTTACAGAATTCATCGAGTCCTCACTGAGAGGCGAGACACGTTATATATATATATATACAGATTTTATCGAGTCCTCCATGAGGGCGAGACATGATATCTTGGCGTATCTGACTTTCATCGAGTCCTCATCAGAGTAGAGACATGTTATATAGATTGATATCTGACATGACATAGTGATAGTATGAGTAAGCATTCATGATTTACGATATGACTCTCATTTTGTTAAGCTTGATGACTCTATCTTTACTCGACACACGATTGTGATTACATTTTCGATTTCATGTCTTATATACTCAGTACATTATTTACATCGACCCCTTTCTCTGGCCGTTTATGCCCGCAGATTCGTGTGTTGAATAGTGACCTCCGCTTTAGGACTTTTGTACAAAGATTGGAGAGCTCGTTTCGAGCCAGTTATTTTGGTACAAATCTTCATCTTTCAGACTTATGCATATTTTGGGCACGACGGGCCCCTGTCCCGTCATATGTCAGTATCGTACTCTTAGAGGTCTGTAGACAGTTGTGGGTTGGACGTTTGTACATTGTTTTGGGTTGTAATGTTGTTGTACTCTTTGTTGGGGCGTTCTCAATTATTCCTGTTAGTATCTAGTGGCAGCCTTGCCGGCTTGCTTATTTTCACTATTCCTTTGTGTATATAATGTTGGTTGGTGGCAGCCTGTTTTGTTTGTTGTTTTGTTATTGATTTGGCAGCCTTGTCGGCTCGCCCATTTTGAGGAGATGTTGTAAAAGCAGTGTTGTGCTGTCGAAATTTCTATAGATCTCGGTATTAAATGAATTAAGAGTGACAGGTCAGTAATGACGTCCAATTAGGACGTTTAGTCGCGGCCCGTCGGGTCGGGTCGTGACAACAAGAATAAATTATTTTGCAGTATAAGAACAAAAACAAAAAATTCATAATCGATTTTCATGCTAGATTGCTAACTTCATGCTCTGATACTATGTTGTAATTTGAGATGAAGAATATGAAGATTCATTTAGGTTAATTAAGTTTAAAAAATAACTATATTAGCATTTAGTGGATGACTATTTAGGTTAATTCTTCATATTAATAAGAACGAACAATTAATTATTTATCAAATGTATTGACGTATTGAAATAACATGATTAGTCATACAATAAATGATACCTCTATTAGATTATTGTTTACAAATCATGTGATAAGTAAATTGATTTTCATATTGAAAAGTTATGGATAAACGTTATTGTAATTCGCTTTCATAACAACATCAAATTAAGCTATTGTTCATTACGCCTTTTTTTCTTATAATAAATGAAATTATTCTCGAATTAAATTATACATGAAACAATCATTTGGTTGTTAATAAATCAAATGAAATACTTGCCAAACATTGCAAACAAAAAAAAAATGGATTTTAATAACAGTAATGTTCCACACATTTACTTTTAAATGCTAATTCAACACACAATTTTTCTTTTAAGGATCTTTCCGGAAGCAAAGTGATTTATTTTAACGAAAATATAAACCTATGATTTGCAAAAAAGAAAATGAGGGACAAAAATTTAAAACTATCATAAAATAGGAGTAAAAGTGCAAATGATCCGAAAGAAGAAGAAGCAGTAGCAGCAACATTATTAGTTGAGGAGGGGAAATTCACATGAATAACTTATTTTGGGGTGATCTTTGATTTTTGCCCTTTATTACTGGTCTTTAATTTTTTCTCTTTAGTATTTTAAATAATAAAAAATGGCCGAAAATATCCCTGATATTCGAATTCTGAGTTCGAACTGCAGATGATAAAAAAATATAATTTTGTAAGGAAGATGTTTCCTAAAAACTATGTCTTAGTAGAAATTAAAACTATTTCTTGTGCGGCATAATTTTATAGTAATTAAGTTATCCCATACAACTATGTCATAAGACATAATTTCTATATAATTACATAGCGGATAGACGTACGTTCATAGAAACCTATGCGTTGTGAATTATTATTATATTTGACTCTACTGGAGACCGAATCTAGAATCTCCCAGCGAATAAGAATACTTTAGCCTAAAAAAATCATTAAGTGAGAAATAGAAATAAAAATTTAAAACTAACGAATTGAGAGGCAAAAATTAAAGGCCGGCCTGTATTAGGACAGTCCACACAAAACAAAGTTGAGGAATCGGGCAATGGGCACACGCTCAACCCTGGCCCAAATTTAGAGCTCTCCAAACGGGGTCATTCACACAAATATCCCTATTTCGGGTGGTCTCTAACTTTTGCTCTTTAAATTTGTAATTTTAATTTTTGCCCTTCATCATTTTTGGTACGGCATAATTTATTTTTTATAAAATATATTCACGTTTAACTTAGACATATATACCATAACATAAACACAAATTATGTCTAACCAGACAAAATTATCAACATACACCACAATCTGAAAAATAGTAATTCTATAAAATAAAATTGATGCGGCATAACTTAATTTCTAGGATTTATGTAAGCTAGACAATTTTTTTTTTTTTAAATAGTATAAAAATTAGGTGTTGAGATATTTTCATTAAATAACTAGCAGCAAATCCGTGCAAAATCAGAGTCTCCTCTTTTTCCCGGCGATTTATGTCTATGTCCAGTGATTTGTGACTGGAAAATCAGAGTCTCCTCCTTTTCCCGGCGATTTTCAGGTAATTGTAATGGATATGGCTGAGTTGTGGTTTTATATTGTCTATTTTGGATCCGAGTTTGAACCTGTATGTTTTACTGTGATTCCAGGATAATGTCATCTCGGTTACAGATTGAAGGAGATGAATCCGTACTTCTACGGGTCACTCACTCCAATATGAAGACCTTTTCACCAGAAATTCGTTTTTCTCTTCAGGTTCGGCTTATCGTTGCTGTTAATCAATTACTACTTCCTTATTTCAACTACATCACGTATTGTGTACTGCTTTGAAGTGCAAGACACTTCCCTATCATCTCAAACCTGGCTCATCAAGTGTAATTCCACCAAAGTCATTCTTAAAAGCAACGGAACTAGTGCTGGTTGTATATTACGATAGCCAGTCTAAAATCATTACTGCCAGCTGATAAACTCCCTGATCGATCATTCTTAAACCACAATCGTAGTTATAATTTTGACAGAAATATATAATTACTACTTAAATCACAAATCTGCAAAGACATAGGACCGGATTTACAACTGTTCTCAACTTCTGCATGACTTGTTATTAGTTAGACATCCAAATGACTCATATTTGATATAATAAAAGAATGATTGAAAAACTCATTATTTAGTATTCGCGTAGAATCTTATTCTTCATTTCTTACTAATATTGTTGCTTCATTTGCTCTGTTTATCTTGCTATTTTGATGTTATTTTCCTTTCAACTTCTTTCGAGTCGAGCGTCCATCGAAAACAACTTTTCTACCCAAAAGGTAGGGGTAAGGTCTGCGTACATCCTACCCTCCTCTGACCCTACTTGTAGGATTATACCGGGCATGTTGTTGTTGTTGATTGAAAAACTCATCACTGACTTTGCTGCTTAATTCATTTTGAATGTACTTCGGGGAGAGAAAAAAATCCTTTCAGCATTTGTAATATCCACTGACTTGTGAGTAACAGTTCAATTTCTCTTTGTTTTCAGACGACAGTGCAAGCCGTGAAAGAGAAGCTTTGGAAAAAGTGTGGTACTTCAGTCAATTCAATGTCCTTGGAGCTCTATGATGAAACTAGTGCTAAAATCTCAGTCCTAAGTGATAATGCAAGACCACTTGGTTTTTATTCCCCGCTGGATGGGTTAGTAAAACTCTTTTGGTCTGAGGACCTATTACATTATTATTATCCATTTCTAGATAGCCAACTCTTTATAGTAGCTATTGGAATCATATCCTGCCTGCATTTTGTGCAGAATGAACTCGAACTAATATGGACATATATTTTTGGATTAACCAGTCTGCCTTTGCAGTTTTCGCCTGCATGTCATTGATCTTGATCCATCGTCAGTGACTTCTGGAGGTTGGCTCGAGGACACATCACTTGTGGAGAAGTATACTATCTCAGACGAGGCTTATGGGAAACTTGGTGGTAAGTGTTGATGAGTTTCACTTGGCATGCTTGTTTTATAAATGTTTCTTCTTATTTGATTTCTACTTGACTCGGATGCAATACCTCTCCAATTCAATTTACTCCTCAATTTGTTCCCCTGGCAATTGGGGTCGGTTAGTGGACAATGTGTTTTGACTCGTCACAGAAGTCCCATAAGAGGGTAATCGTGTTCTGACTTAATATTTTTTAAAATAATTATGTGAGAAGCAGAGCCTTTGGAAAACAATGAATCTTCCCCAACTTGCTTCAATTTCCTACCCTTGTGGTTCTAAGATGAGGGTAGAAAACTAATTCTCTTTAGATCAGTGGTTTTCGTTCATTTTCTGACGTAAATCACTGTGAACATCTTAATTTTACATGAGAAATTACCTATTATGGTTTAACCGGGAAGCAACCACATAGTGCAACGGGTTATATATATTATAGCAATATTTTTTGTCCAATCAAACATCTTTTGTTTTGTTATTAGGCTAGGATGCAAATTTTTATCTAATTAATCACGTTCTTAACCTTACGAAAGATACTTTTCTTGACATTTGTTGATTTGTTGATTTGTGTCTTAAATATCCAACTGCGTTTATGAAGTTAATTTGGTACTTATTATCCATTCATCATTCTGTGCACCTTTCAGCTAGGGCATGGGATGGGTGGCTGATATCTTCTGGATATAAGATAAAAAAGACGAAGACAGTCCTTTCTTTCCTCTTCTATTTTCTCCTTACTGATGCTCTTCTCCTCTTCAAAATTACATTTTGAATTAAATGAACTTTGATTTTTTTTTTGAAGAAGGATGATAATCAGGAGGAGAAACAAGGGACAGAAGTTTGAGCCTAGTTCCATGAAGCACTTTATTGACTTATTATTTTTAGTCTAAAAACAATGTTCATTTTTCTAATGGCCTTATATTTGGCTGTTGCACAAAAGTAAGAAAATAAACAGTGATAGCATAAACATATTTCTTATTGAATCTTTAAGTAATTTATTTCCTTTAGTGAAGGAAAACAATGTGTGTAACCAGACAATTACGGAAAAGTATTTTAACAAATGAACAAAAGAAGGATATATCCACCTTTTACTGGATATTTCTGAAAATGGTGATGTTGGGTCTAGTTTGCCGGCATCTCAATTGATCCACCGGATATTTGCTACCTTTCACCGGCGAAAATAGCTGGTAACTGTATCACCATGGCTTAGACATAAAAGAATACTTAAAGGTTTTTATTATGCTGGAGTTTGAACCTGATCATCCGTGGTCTATTCCAGCTTCATTGACCGCTAGGCCACACCCTTTGGTGCACTGGCCTAGATATATTTGGATAAACCATAGCGACAAGTAAGTTGATTCAAACTTGGAAGTTCTTTTCTGTGATCTTTTGATGGTAGAATCAACAAGCTTATATGTATCTATTGCCCATGAAGAGATGTCTATCACCCCCATACAGTTACCAGATTCACTTAAGAGAACTGGACACATGTTCAGCCTCTTTGGAGATACAAAGAAGCAGCCGTGAGATTGTAATCCTTTTCCGCCATTTGAAAGAGAAAGTAAATCCAAATAACAATTTTGTGATGCCCTATAATATGTATTCAGTCATTAATTAACGTGAATTTCATTGGAGGAAATAAATGCTGCCAAATGCTAGCAAATATCTTTGTTTTTATGATAAAGTAAAAAATCTATTAATATGGAAATACACCAGTATATAAGTCGTATACCGAAAATTAGAGAACCTACATAATAATATAGTTTCTACAGATTACACCCAATCTTCTATGCAAACAATGGATTTCATGGTTGCATAGTGCAGTGTCAACTAGCTGAATAAAAGGCTATACCTCAAATGTACAGTATTATTTTTTATATCCCTTTAAAAGCTCTGTTATTTCTCTCTTTCCTCAAGACCCATGTTGAAGAATGAGAAAAGTCCCACATCGGTGGTTAATAAGATGGGTGGCCTCCTTATATGGACTTGGGCAATCCTCTCCTCATAAGCTAGGTTTTGGGATTGAGTTAGACCCAAGATCCATTCTTCACATGGAATCAGTGCAGGACCATCTAACCCGATGTTGGACCCCCTAATTAAATTGTCCACGCTCCAGATGTCCTGGGCGTGAGGTAGGGTGTTGAAAAATGAAAAAAGTCCCACATCGGTGGTTAATAAGATGGGTGGTCTCCTTATATAGACTTGGGAAATCCTCCTATCATAAGCTAGCTTTTAGGGTTGAGTTAGGCCCAAGATCCATTCTTCACAACCCACATGATGGATATCGGGGTCACTCTGATGTCCTATGTTTATTCTTCCTTCTTCTAGATGCCCAGCCTAAGACCGGTATCACCTACTAGCAGATATCTTAAATAGGAGTGATTCAAACAAAGTTAAGCTGTAACTGTGAAGCTTCAACTTATACATTGCTCACACTCCCTTCATGTTTATCTAAATATTAAAGATTTGCTTGTCGATTTCATGAAGCTATCTGTGATAGATCCTAGAGTTGACAAGTTTGTTGTGACTTTCTAGGTACTTTCAGAAAATTCAAGGAAACAATACCGCTTAAGCAACCACCTGGTCAAGAATCTAAAGTAAGTTATTCTATTAATATTCAATTGCTTATAAATACTTGAGGGTAAATTTCTCAAGACTTTTGCTCAAATTTAACACAACATTGAGGACCTCCCCTCTAGTTTACAATGTCAATGCTTACTTCTTAGGACCTTAAATAACTATGCTGTTTCAGAAAATCAACTTTATTTCCAAATTAACTCTACAATCCTATTATATCATCCCAATAATATGTGGAGAGTAAGAGAAAAAGGTTGTCACTAGGTTAGATCATTACGTCATATGTTTGGCATCACCTGAATGCTACAATAATAAAATTACCCTGATTTATCTAATAGAAGAAGAAGAAAGGGCAATTTTTCAAACGTTAGCTGGTTAGCCATTAACTCAACTGCTCCCATTTTTAACTGGATAACTCCCTTTCCCCCTTTCCCAACATATTGATCTCCCGCTCCCATCCTCAGAGCGACTTCTTTCACCTGACAAACTCTAGCTTCACAACCCTTTTACCACTTCACCCTTTCTCTCCCAGATATCCAGCCCTGCTATCCATCCCTTCAGTAAAAAGAGGAGGAAGAATTCAACCCCTTCTTTCTCCATTTCATTCTTTGTTAAGTGAAGGGAAAAAATTTCACGTCATACCAAATTTAGATGCCATCTAGAGTGAATGTTTGGAAGTCAAGTCTCAGTAATTTTCAAACTACTGCGATGTTTAAGTAGTTCGCTGTCACTAAAATATAGCTAGGTCCTTGCCTTGCTACTTCTTTTGAGAAGAGCTTTTTGGCACTGGATAATACCAATTGCTGAACTATTTACTTTTCAATTTTGTGTCGCGATTGCTATATTTTGCGACTCTAGGTCTTTTATACATTTCCCCACTTGGTTTTTGTCAAACAGATATCTGACAACTACATTGAAGATCTTTGTGCAAATATTAAGGTTAGTTGATCTCCATCTATATTGCAGTTCCCTTTCCAACTTCTTAATATGCCTATTTATTTTAAAGCAGTATATACATACTTGACCATACTTAGGTTTTCTCACGTGAGCCTTTTAATTATACAGTGATTGAGGATTGCTAAATTTGTTAAAAAAATTCCTTATCCTTACTGTTTTTCTCTTCCCTTTGTTCATATATTATTGTTTTTTGGCGGTGATGGTGCAGGAGTTATGTTCTTCTCAGTACTTCTTTCTTTTATTTTCTTTCTGCAAGTTAACTTTTTCTGTCTTCGAAGATCAATAATTTTGTGTTATAGTTAACTTGTTCAAATATGATTTTGTATTCTTCGTGAAAGCAGATAGGGGACAGATGTGAAGTGGAACCTGGAGAGAGAAGAGGCACAGTCAAATTTGTTGGTCAGGCAGAAACACTTGCACCTGGGTTTTGGGTTGGAGTTCAGTTTGATGAACCAGCAGGAAAACATGATGGCATGTAAGTCAGGAACACAAACTTCTCATTTAAATCTTAGTTTGAATAGCCCATATATTTTATTAGTGGTAACTAGCAGTAGAGAGTTTATTCTTTGAGGAAGCATGTGCTATGCAGGTCTTTTATATTTGACTTACTTGCCTCCCCGAGTAAGATTGTATGGGACTTTGCACTTAAGAGAGCCTTTGTATTGGCTCATTTGAGCCAATCCTTAATTTAGAACTTTAGCCATGTCTAGATGTCTAACTTGAACTGTAGGACATGTGTGAGCCAATTCTTTACCCTCGATGCTTACTAATTGCTGGATATAAACCAAATTCTTCTCATATGTTTCACAGGGTGAAAGGGAAACGTTACTTTGACTGCCCTCCCCTTCATGGTGCATTGGTCCGACCAGACAAAGTAAAGGTTTGTATAAGGTGTATCTTTGTCACATTTCAATGCCCTAATAAACATGTCAGTTAAGGTTGCTTGTGTCTGTTTCGTGCGTGGGTTGAAATGTGATATGGTTCTATATTTTCTGAGATGAATATATTCACTCTTATTACCTTCAGAAAGTAAGTTATTAGCTGCATATACCTGTTATGCAGTCTTGATTCAGAAGTATCATTGATATGAGAAGTTGAAGATGCTGTGAATAGAATGTGGTAAACCAACATCCCATTTCGGTGTGCCTTTAAAGATAGAGTAGGCTTTAAACATTAATTAGGGGACGTTGACTGTTAAATTGTGATTATGGGAGTTACAGACTGGGGTGTGTAAAGCCTTAAATGTTCTGGCTGAACTAAGACTATACTTTATAAAATTTCGTTTTTATAATCGAGTCAAGAAATTAGAAATTATTACTGGAAAACTACTGCATCCCTATTCCCCTTGAGAAATGTTTTGGGATGAAAAGGTGAAATCATTTATGGTAGTGTCGTAAATGACATTAAATCTGACCTTTGACGCAACCTCTATCTTTTGTATTGCAGATTGGAGACTATCCAGAAAAAGATCCTTTTGAGGATGAGGAAATTTGAGTACATAGGATTCCCCTGTCTACTGTTCCTTTGATCCCCTTTGCTTGATCTCTTAATAGATAGGAGATGCATGTTTCAAATATATAACTGAGCAGAAAAGATGGCCAAGCTTAACGTAATTGAAAGTCACGGAAATTTCTCCTTTTTTGAAGATTTTACGTCGATGATGAAACCTGAGTGAATTATACCATTTACC
Organism: Przewalskia tangutica; assembly: GCA_029844215.1. Lineage (NCBI taxonomy): Eukaryota > Viridiplantae > Streptophyta > Magnoliopsida > Solanales > Solanaceae > Przewalskia > Przewalskia tangutica. Next base: position 94,297,458 of record CM056732.1, on the reverse strand, counting down.
CGGCAGTTGCATACAGATTGCTGCACTTACGTGTATTGTGATTGTGTTTTAATGATTGATTATCAGTACGAACCGTGTAAGCAAGTTTCCAGTTTCCAGAGATATGTTTATTTCTGTGGACAGAAACTGGTGACGGGTTGCACTTTCATTACCAATAGGTTACATAGCGGCCTAAATGAAACATTGTATCCTGTTTAAGCTTCTTCGACTTTGATGCTGCGGCCCTAAAGTAAAGATAAGAAACTGAAACTAACATTCACCCTCTCCAATCCCGTGGTGCCCGGCAGAAGACCTACCTGTGTAATGTAGCATAACGTAACAAATTATGCAACTCTAAATTAACGCAGGTCAGTTCAAAATTCAAATAGTGACATTCAGGCTGCTTACTGCAAAATTCGGGAAATGAATGATCCGTATGCAAGAATATGGGACGCTGGCCATCCCAGTGTATATTTTACAATTGTAATGGTTATCTAAGGTATACTTAGAAATACTGCTTATGAAATCAGAGGATCAAATAATGTAAAATGGTCACTGTAGCAATTGTGACACATTAGAAAACTCCGAAGAGAATGGAAGTGTAGTGCGTTTCCAGTGACCCAAGGTTCGCTTGGGAACGGTCACAAAGATGCGGCTCCCTAGAGCAACAAAGGATGGGTTGGGTGTCTTTTTCACTGCATAGCGTAATGACCACAGTGATGACTCTTGGGTGCAACAATAAGAACCTCATTAGTTACACACTGAGGGGGGACAAGGCAGTTCATTCAAACATTAAAGATCACTATCAAAAGGGAGAAGAGAGTTGCATTTCGACAATAAAAATGAAGTCGTGTTGCTTCACATACTGTTAAAAAGAGAAGAAAAGGGAACGCTACAAAATCCAACGTCGAGAGACACCAGAGAACCAGAGAAATGTCGGAGTGAAGGTAAGAACAGACCCGTTTCCTGTAGTCTTCCTCAAGACGATTTCTCTCCTTTTTGCTAATTCTTCTATTGGTAAAACATTGAAGCATATCATCAAAGGGGAGCTAACACCTCGACCATGCACTAAGCAAGTTACAAATGGACCACTATTAGCTGCTGATTTAATCTTATCATAAACTGATTACAGAAAAGGCAGCACCAGGCTGTCATACAACTGATGGCACAAGTAATACACACCAACAAAATGTACATTTTCTGTTATCTTCACTAGAAAGAAAATCTTTCTTTCCACTCACAACACGACAGGAATCAGCATATACCTTAGCAAAGGCATCACTTATAGCCTTATCCGAAACCAAACAAGAGCAGGTAGTTCAAAGTTTAGCGCTGACAAAAGCCATGTGGCAGAATCTGAGTGAGCCACATATAACAGCCATGTTGTTACCCATCTGCAACTCAACAAATCTTGATTTTCATGACTTAAGATTCAACATCATCTTGCAATAGTATTTCATAAATATCTGTCCTCAAATTGAGTTCTTTATCCCGCATTACTTCCTGGAGATCCGATAACTCTTTTGCTGTAAGAACAGAATTTAACTTGATGAAACCATCAAGCCAGAGCCGTTTTGACCTGAGAAAATTTTGAGCAACAGAAATGGGGTTATTAGAAAGCACAGCAATAAGAAATTAACTGATTGTCAAATCTGTATGGGTCGCAAACTACAGTTCTACGGTGAAGTCAATGTTAAGGAAACAATTAAAATAAGAGAGTAAGGCTACAATTGAGGGTATGACATTTGTGTTATGGTAAGCAAGGAGACAACTTGGGATATGTAGGAACTGACACCATCGTGCTACAGAGGAACAATAACAGTAGGCCATCCATGGCAAGCAAAAAGATATACACTAAATCTACGATGCAATAAAAATTGCACTGAGGCCATAAGAAACGAGTAAACAAAGGCTCAATCTAGAATTCCTCAAATGCTATGACTCGACTTTTTCCACTAGCCGTGGCAGGGCACAGCTTCTTACTTGACTTTTTGTCTTTTGAGATGAACATGTTCTAACTTCACCTATAACAGAAAAATGTTCAATAATGAGACCTTCAACATTCACTCACTTCTTTCATTCAGTAAGATCTTAGGGTATGCAATGAGAACAGACAAGGATAGACTGCTTATAAGCAAAAACAACTGGAATCAGAAAAACAAAGAAAAGAATCGGAAATAGAAGACGCAAACCAATCCTAGGCCGTGCCCTGCTGCGTCCACCATATTCTAAACTTAAAGATGCCGAAGCTATAACCACCACCACTTCATCTTCATCCCTGATAAAAGAATGCTTTTTCCCCATCGAGAAATCAGTCTGGGCCAATCCTTAGAACCAACTGCAGCCTTCGAATATCAGGGATAATAGGCCTACCCCTCTACCTTTCTTTATGTAATGTTTTCCTCTCACAAAGTCAAGCCAATGAACCACCTATCTCACTCCTGAACCGTCCATAGCCAACCCTCACACCTCTGCACTGGGGCATTTGTGTCTATCCTCTGCACATGTCCAAACCATCTTAACCTCGCTTCCCCCATCTTATCCTCCACCGAGGCCACTCTCACTCTGTCCCGGATATCATCATTTCTAATCCTATCTCTCCTTGTATGCCCACACATCCATCTCAGCATCCTTATCTCCGCAACTTTCATCTTTTGGATGTGCGAAATCTTGACTGGCCAACACTCCGCCCTATAGAACTTGTCTTTAAGTTTTGGTGGCACCTTTTTGTCGCATAAGACTCCAGATGCGAGCCTCCATTTCATCCACCTTGCCCCAATACGATGTGTGACATCGTCATCAATCTTTTCATCCCCTTGAATAATAGATTTGAGGTATTTGAAGCTTCCTTTCTTTGGAATGACCTGAGTACCAAGCCTCACCTTCACGCCTGTCTCAAGGTCGCTCCCGTTACTGAACTTGCACTCCAAGTATTCTGTCTTGATCCTACTCGGCCTGAACACTTTAGACTCCAAAGTCTGTCTCCAAACCTCCAGCTTAGCGTTTACTCCGATGTGAGTCTCATCAATCAAAACTATGTCATTTGCGAATAACATACATCATGACACCTCCCCTTGGATTTGTCGCGTCAATCCATCCATCACCTAAGGCAAATAAGAATGGGCTAAGAGCTGGTGCAGCCCCATCATCACTGGGAAGTGCTCCGAGTCTCCTCCTACTGTCTGTACCCTAATCTTGGCTCCATCATACATTTCCTTGATTGCCCTAGTGTACGTCATAGGTACACCTCTAACCTCCAAACATCTCCATACAACCTCCCTAGGGACTCAAGATATACTAAAAACTTAATTGAGAGAGTTTCACAGAGTTGGATGGAAGGATGAAAGCGTTTATTTTTTTAGCACATTGGACGTACGTACAAATAATCAGCATATTTACATTGTTTCTTTAATCAGAATCAGAAGGTTTTGACCAATGTTCACAATCAATAGTATTTAACTGTTGAAGTGAAATGAGAGGCTCAAATACGAAGTATATGGGCATTGTCCAACAGTTGGAAGAGGAAAATGACCAGAAATAAAGAGTTTGGTTTCCGTTCCTCCCCCACTTAGACGGCAGCAGTAACAACTTTTTTTAAATAATTCTGGTAACTGCTTTCATAGTAACACTATACTTCTCTGCCACCCTTGTTATGTCGAGTTCTTTCCTTCTAGACCTCTTAAAATCATGAAAGTCCTTTTTATCCTGATTTTATTTCACTGTTACAACAGCACATCACAAACAATATACTCACCATGGGCAAGCATGGATGGCCCGAAAGAAAGCTCTTCTAGCTGCAGAAGGGTTGCATGCTATATCACTTTCATAAGCAATATACGAGCGCCAGACTAAAACTGAGTTACGCAGCTTCTCATTCTCCAATGCCCTCTCAAAAAGTCTGCGTATTCTATGCTCTGTACCACCTCTGCTCATGTCGAAAGAAAATGCAAAGAGCCAAGCAACAAGCGACGGTTTCCTGGAAGTTTAAGCAATGGACACAAGAAAAAGATAAATTAAAACATTTGAATCCAGTAGATGAAAAAATATAAACACAGCTTTAAACAGCTACAAGTTAGGTATATATTCTTTCGGCATTTTCTTTCAAAAGGATAGATTTAAAATGCAAAACCAAGAGAGTTTATAATACCATCTGCGAGAAATTATGGGAGAAAAATATTACTCCCTCTGTCCCAATTTATACGATGTAGTTTGACTGGGCACAAAGTTTAAGAAATAATAGAAGATTAGAATCTTCTGGTCTAAAACAAGCTAAAGATATTTGTGTGGTTATAAATCATCTCGTTAAACGTAAAAGGTAAAGTTTAAAGTTAAATTGTTGCCAAATAAAAAAATGGGTCATTCTTTTTGGGACTGACTAAAAAGAAAAATATGTCATATAAATTGGGACAGAGAGAGTTTTGAATTGTGTATCTACAACATTACATAGATTCCTATTTATAGGCACTATATCCCAATCATTTTCCATGTAGGATACTATATACAAATCCTATTCCTATTCATATTCTAACACTCACCCTCAAACTGATGGATACTATTCATACGTACCGAGCTTATTACAGATGTAACTCATACAAGGACCAGTGAGAGACTTGGTGAAAATATCTGCAAGCTAATCACTTGACTTCACAAATTTTGTAACAATATCTATAGAGAGTATTTTTTCCCTGACAGTCGATCTCAATATGCTTAGTCCTCACATGAAATACCGAATTTGATGCGATATGAAGGGCCGCTTTGTTATCACACGCAAGTTCCATCTGACTGATTTCTCTAAATTTTAGTTATCTGAGCAACTGTTTAATCCAAACTAGCTCACAAGTTGCTACAACCATTGTTCGATATTTTGATTATGTACTAGATCGAGAAACCACACTCTATTTCTTACTCAGGATACCAAATTACATCCTATTAAAACACAATATCCAAATGTAGAAAGTCTATCAGATGGTGATCCTGCCCAATCAACGTTTGTATATCCAACGGTCTGCTCATGGCTCGATCCTCGAAAAGTAGTCCTTTGCCAGGAGCCGACTTTATATATCGCACAATGCGGACAACTGCATCCCAATGACCATCATATGAAGAATCCATAAACTGACTTACAACCCTCACTAGAAAAGATATGTCAGGTCTAGTCACTGTGAGATAATTCAACTTACCAACCAGTCACCTGCATTTTTTCCACATGTATTTTCAAGGATCACTGAGTGGCTCCCCTATCCTGACAAGAGTTAGCATTTGGATCCATAGAGTGTCAATAGATCTACATCCCATCATTTTTGTCTCCTCAAGAATGTCTAAGGCATACTTGCATTGCGAAATAACAATACTTGACCTGGATTAGGCAACCTCAGTACCTAGAAAATACTTCAGTCTAAAAATGCCGAAAGAGATGTTGCTTTAAATTAGTGATACTATCTTGATCATTGTCAATTAACGATATCGTCAATATAAACCATCAAATAAATACACAAATCTAGAGCAGAATGTCGATAAAATACAAAGTAATTTGCTTCACTGTGAGTCATGCCAAACTCCTGAATTACTGTGTTAAATTTACCAAATCACTCTCAAGCACGTTTCAGACCATAAAGTGACCGACGCAATCGACACACCATATGAGACTCCCATGAGCAATAAATCTAGATAGTTGCTCCATATAAACTTCCTCCTCAAAATCATGAAAAAAAACATTCTTAATGTCCAACTGATAAAGAGACCAATGGCGGACAAGGATAGAAAAAGACGAACAAACGCTATTTTAGCCACAAGAGAAAAAGTAAAATTGTAATCAAGTCCAAATATCTGTGTATACCCCTTTGCAACAAGGCGAGCCTTAAGCTAATCAATTTGGCCGTCCGGACCAACTTTGACTATATAAACCCAACGACAACCAACAGTAGATATACATGAAGGAAGAGGAATAAGCTTCCAAGTACCACTTGTATGTAAAGCAGACATCTCGTTAATCATAGCCCATCGACATCTTGGATGAGAAAGTGCTTCAGCGGTAAACTTAGGGACGTAGACAGAGAACAATGATGATACAAAGGCATAATGGGATGAAGACAAACGATGATAACGTAAAAGGGTATAATGGGTGTTAATATTGTGAGTGAATTGTATACCTTTTTGAAGTACAATCGGTTGATTAGGAGGAGACAAGTACGCACTAGGGGCAGGGTCCGATGCAGGACATGAATCATCTGGGCTTGATGCCGGACGTGGACGACGATGATAAGTTAGGAGAGGTGGCACTGTGGGTGGAGATATAGAAGTAACTGTAGATTCTTTAAATATCGTCATAGGTAAGACTGGTAGCGCTGTGGATGGAGATGTAGAAGTAATAGTAAATTCCTCAAAGGTCGGTATAGGTAAGACCTCGAATATGTCAAAATGATCAAAAGAAGATGTAAAGTAAGGTTGAGACGCAAAGGATGTGACATTTGTTGACATAAGGTACCGGCGGAGATCAGGTGAGTAGCAACGGTACCCATTTTGAACCCAAGAATAACCAAGAAAGACATATTTGAGAGCACGAGAGGCTAATTTATCTTTCTTAGAAGTTAAGTTATGAACAAAACATGTGCTCCCAAAAGACATGAGGGGGAAGAGAGTATAGAGGTGACTGAGGAAACACTATTGAATAAGAAATTTAATTATGAATGGAAGATAAGGGCATCCGATAACTTAAATAGCAAGATGTAAGACTGCATCATCCCAAAAACGCAGCGAAACATGAGACTAAATGAGAAGAGTGCGAGCAGTCTCAATGAGGCGCATATTCTTCCTCTTTGCTACCCTATTCTGCTGAGGAGTGTATGGACAAGATGTCTGATGAATAATTCCTCGGTGAGTCATAAATTGCTGAAACTGAGGACAAATATTTTAAGACATTATCACTACAAAACGTACGAATAGAGACCAAATTGATTTAGTATTTCAGCACAAAAATTCTGGAATATAGAAAACAACTCAAAACGATCTTTCATTAAGAAAATCCAAGTACATCTTCTATAATCATCAATGAAACTAACAAAATAACAAAATCCTGCGGTTGAACTGATTCTACTAGGACCCCAAATATCATAATGGACTAAGAAAAAAATATTCTCAATGACTCTCAACACTACGTGGAAAGGTAGTGTGAGTGTGTTTCCCAAGTTGACACGACTCACAATCTAATTTGGACAGACTAGACAAATTAGACACTATCTTTTGTAGCTTGAATAGACTCAGATGTCCCAATGATTTGTGAATTAAGTCTGGAGGATCTGTAACCTGGAAGAATTAAGAGTAAAGGTGAGGTAGTAGATGCCTTGTGAATCATATCCTATGACAATTGTCTGTCCCGTACAGCGGTTCTGCATAATAAAAGAATCATCAAGAAATATTATGGCACAATTTAAGGCAAGAGTCAAATGACTGACCGATGCAATATGAAAAGGACAACCATGGACATAAAAGACATAATTTAGAGTGACAGAGAATATGGGATTATCTTGTCCAACTCCTTTTGCTTTTGTTTGGATCCCATTGGCTAAAGTAATAGCGGGAAGACAATGAATAATCAATATTCGACAAAAGTGATTTATCACCAGAAATATAATCAGAAGCGCCAAAGTCTACAACCCACGATCCAAGGGTATTAGATAAATAACCGAGGCTATTTGTGGAGATGTCGCTACGTGCTCGAGCATCGGGCGTACTCATTATATTCTTCTTCGGATAAATAAACCCATTAATTACCTGTAGTAGCAGTAGCAATCTGAGCAACATGAGCATTCTTAGGTGGTCGACCATGTAGAAAATAGCATACTTCACGTGTATGTCCAAACCTATTGCAATAACTACACTTATGCCGATATCTGCATACTTCACGAGTGTATCCAAACCTATTACAATAACTATACTTAGGTTGAGATCTTCCAAAGCGGCCTCTTCGTCGATTCTTCACAGACAGGAATGTTCGAATATCTGATCTCCTTGTTAAGGGTTTTGAAGTTTTGATTCCCGTGTTTTTGGAGCTAAAAAGATCAGATCAGAAAGACATCCTGTGAATTCTGAAATTTGTAGCAAACAGTATGGAAATAAAAATTGGCCAGAATCTGGAAAGTTTCGCAACCAGATCTAGAAAAAAATGTCCTGTTGCTGAAAATAGTAGATCTGATCACCAGAGAGTGGTCGGAATCAGGAAAAAATTATGTTTGTAGGGTCGGAATGATGGCACAACCCTACTGGAAAACAAATTATGCCTGAACTTGAAGAAAGTGGTATGGTTCAGCTCGAAATCTCTGTGTGACGCTGACAATAGAAAAAAATTCTCAAAAGAATGGCCAGAAACAGCCTGGAATCGCCTGAACCCTAATTCCGACGATCGGAATCTGATAAAAAACGCCGGAAAAACATTGTTCACGCAGTACTGTTCACGCCGATTTTTTTCCCGGTGATAATATTCTATTATGGCTCTGATACCATGTGAGAAATTATGAGAGAAAATATTATTGAATTGTGTAACTACAATATTATATAGATTCCTATTTAGAGGCACTATATCCCAATCCTTTTTCGTGTAGGAAACTATATACAAATCCTATTCATATTCTAACACCATCATAAAGGTGTCATTGTAATTTTTTTTATTTTATTTTTGACTTCACTGATTAGAGGGGTTGAAAATTAAATCTACTTCTCTATTATAGGTCTCCAAAATGAAAGAGGCAGGATAGTTGACATGGGAGACCTTCTATAATACATGCTTGCCATAGCTTTTCATTTCCAAAAGCATGCCGACAAAGCAACTTTGCAAAAAGATCTTTTAAGACGCACTTAGACAGAAAAACACATATATAGACATGCATTTGGAAGTCAAATTGCAAACTCAACCTCATGAAAAGCAGTACTCCATCTGTTTCCATTTACATATAGTTTGAATGGGGACGGAGTTTAAGGAAGACTTTTGAATTTGTGGTTTAAATATGCCGTAACATTTAAACGGCTAAAACACTTCATGCGGGTGTTTGGACTGGTTTTTAAAAAAATACCTTATAAGTTGAAAGTTAAAAGTCATAAGTTGGGAGTACTCAACTTTTGGCTTTTAGCTTATTTTTGTACTTCTTTGGCCTAAAAGTAAGTACTTAAAAGCATTTTTTATCTTTCCCAAACACCACAAAACGTAGAAAGCTTAAAACCCAAAAAACACTTAAAATGAGTCAATCCAAACACCCTCTATAACTTGTGGTCTCAAACATGTTATAATATTTGTTTGATATAAAAGCTTATCTAAGAGTAAAATGAGAAGTTCTAAGTTAAATTATTTTCAAATTTAGAAAGGTGTCATTCTTTTTAAACGAACTAATAAGGAAATAATGTCATTCTTTTTAGAACGAAGGGAGTACTAAAAATCAACTAAGAAAACTTTTTGAGAAGTCATTAGAGCATCAATATTTCACATAGCCGACCCCAACTAGTTTGGAATTAAGGATAGTGTTATTGAAATGAAGTATCAATATTTGTTTTGATAACCGACAAACCGAGGAACAATGGCGCATGGTTCAAGACTCTATGGATAATGGCATGTCCCTCTGCCCTTCCCACTTAAATACCAGGCTTTGTTTGTCGCAACGTTCGAACACGTGACATGCACGTAAACCCACATATCAAGTGCCACACTTTTACCACTAGAAGAAAGCCCTAGAAGGAAATACCAATATTTATAAGTTTTACTGGCACCACAACAAGCTCAGTGTAATCCCACAAGTAAGAAAGTTTTACTGGCACCAACAACCATAATTTTCTATTAAAGCATTTTGGGCCCAAATTCCTTTTAAACTTGAGCATTCTTAATAATAATTATAGACAACATAATAGTCTTACAAGCACATATAAAATTTCTAGACCCTATGACGCTACTAACAAGAATATTGAAGCAATAAAACTTAAACATAGTGATCAAAGAAACTCAACATATGTGGAAGAGTTCTGACTGTGACTACTGTATGTCACATAAAACAGGGAGAAAAGGTTAAGAAGGTCATACTTTTGGAAATTTTCATCAAAGCTCCACCGTAGCTTATTAGGTGACACATAGAGATGGCCAATTTCAACTAATGTGTTGTAAAGATTTGGACTGCATGGATATATATCCAGTCCTTTCACTATATATTCCCATAATTTTGACAGCTTCATTTCTTGATGATGTCTGCAAAACATCCTAACGTAAAAGTTGAACAAACACTCTAGATGATGACTGTGCCGCCTCCTTTCTGCAGTAAGGTCATTGCAGTAACCATCAGTAAGATGATAATATTCCATCAGAAAGAGATCTATCAGATTCAAGATAATGGTAAAGTACATAAATTATCAATTCATAACACAATTTATTTGGAAAAAAGTAAACCAGCAGCATATTGTCTTATAAAAAAAGCATATTGCCTTTTCTCTCTTTTAATTTTTGGCTGTGAGGTACCGAGTGAGGGTGTGGAGGAGAGGATTCCAAACTACAGGTTATAACTATAGAGAATGGTATGTCCAACAAGGATAACTTAGCTTATCTTAAACGTATCTTGGAGGATTTACACGCAGTTACTACTGTCAGTACATGTTTTAGTTCTAGTAATATTTACAAAAATATGAAGGAATAATTCAGATATACCTCCCCTCTCATCAACTATCTAAACTCATCTACTTGCATGGATATCTACAACATTTTTCACCTTATCCAACAAAAAAAAAATCTACAACATTTTTTGTGTATTTTTCACACCTGCCCTGAACTCTGAAGTATTACTAGTAGAGTTTCATCGCATTGAATATCAGGGGTGGATGTAGAGTGTAAATTATGGGTTCATCTGAACCCAATAGCTCTGGTTTTCGAATCTTGTATACGTGTTAATAAATTCACTAAACAAGTACAAATAATTGATTTTGAACCCACTAAATCAAATAAGTTGTGGTAGAATTCCGAACTCGAACCTATAAAGTTCAAATCCTAGATCGGTCCCTGTTGAATATAGTCCTATTCTATTGAAACTAAATCTGAACATATATGTAAATACTCCGAATAGTGGACTTGTATCCAACTAACATCTATACAGAAGACCTCTTACAAAGCATGGTGGTATTCATCCAATCAAAACTTTTATACCTATGCCAGCCGAAATAAATTTACTTCTTTTGGAAAACCCGACGAAAAAATTAATTTGGTTCTAGACAAATATTAAACCACTTCCATGATCACAATCTGACAAGAAGACAACCCCTTGAGTCAAATAGCATACAAAACAAATCAAAATTGCCTTTTCATTGGTTTCCGCTTCTTGTTCAGAAACACAAATCAGACAAGTTACATTAGATAAAGAATTATCTTTAATTAGAAAAATAAAAGGAAATTCTCATGGAACTGTAATAAGTTGAATTTCCAACAATAGTTCCCAAGGAAAAACGACGAAGTGGCTGCTTTGTTAATTTATTTTAAAAATAAAGCGAACTTTTAGAGAAGGGCAACAAGAAACAATATTCATAATAAAAATATATTATTCATTAAAGTACCAATTACAACAACATAATAACCATAATATGTGATATGACATAATAATGGCACATAAATTGTTCAAGCATTAATACTATTTTTTTTATGACAAGGGAACCCGCAGTCGCTACCCTTCGGGTGCGCACGGGTAAACCCCGCTCCTATGCAATAGCCGGCAAACCACACAGGAGAGATAATCCGCACTAGGCAAGCCCCGTGCGACGAGGTCGACCCAGTCGTAGGGAGGGGGTATCCTGACCTCCATTATGGAAGCCTCATGCTCAACCAACTGAGCCACACTTGCGGGTCAAACATTAATACTATTCATGAAGAAGGGCAACGGGAAACAATATAGCAAACTAATATGGAGACATGAAGATTTAGCATCACAAGGAACGCAACTCACCCTTAATATAATTTTACATTTACCCTTAGTATCAGCAAAGAACGTATTTCACCTTAATATTCTTAAGGTAAGACACGTTTCTTTTTTAGGAAAAATGAATTGTGCAATAGCTTTAGAGAGCCAGAACTGAAAGTTTAAAAGAACAATGCTCGCAAAATCAAATTCAAAGAGAATTTAGTTTATCCTATACATAAACGTCATGATGACTTATATTTTCCTTGTCAATTTCAACAACCTCATCAAGATAGTTTTGTGGAAAAGGTAAAAAACATCTCGAAAGTTCTAACAGAACGAACAATATTTCTGATCAATATTGCAAAAGACAACTTTTCTCAATTAGATAATGAATATTTTCCAGTAATACTAATCAAAGGTTGAAACAACAAGACTATTCCACTGTCTTCATTAAGCGGTAAGAGGTATCTTCAGTAATTAAGAAGACAACTAATTTTACTATACAAATACTTGAATAAAAAGATACAAGCTGGAAAGTTCCAGCACTTCATCTGCATTCTGTAGTAAGCAACAATTTATTTCTCATAACAATTGTTATTATTAAGTGAAGGTTAAGTGCATAACTAAATAAAAACTAATTGACTACATCTCAATTCCAAGCAATCTTAAACCAACAAGCAAACAGGTGCAGCTAGCTACAGTGAAATCAAAAGGACATAAAATTTCAGGTTTAAAAGGAGAATATGACAGGCAGCGAAAAAGCTGATTACCAGGAAGCACCATTGTGAATGCTTGCTCTAAAATTTGAACACCTTCAGTCCATCCTGTTGTTATTTCTTCAAATAAAGAAGCTGAACATATGAGAGCAACTGAATGATCATCAATTAAACCGCGTGTCCACGATGAACGTAGCATATTCACTTGTTCTTTGAATCCTTGGTGTGCTTTCAGCTGTTGCAGGCTTGAGGGTTTACATTTATACGAACTGTATTTCGTACCACTCCCCAAGCAAGATAAAGTATGCATAGCACGTAAAGATGATTCAGCCGATCCAAAACCACCATGAGTACCGTTTGCGAGCTCCGCCTCAGCGTACCAGAGATATAAGAGAGATGCATTTGTCTGAACATCCTGCTTATTCAATAAAATAAAGTACTATTACAACATCAAATGACAAAAACAATTTGTAGGAAGCCAAGAAGAATTAACCAACAAGAACTAAAACTAGTAATTGACTGAGATTCCCCGAGAAACTGTGTGCTTGGACAGCCTTATTTCAAGGTGAAGGAAATGGTGAGTTCAGCACTTGCCAAAAGACTGCCTCTTACAGAATCACGGGGCAGTTGAAAGGGTATTCCTTTCCCAATGAAGGGATACCATACCAATATCATGTTAAACAGGAAATAGAATGTACCTGTGGAAGTCCATCAATAGAAGACAATGCCATGTCGAAAATCTTTCTAGCATGGTCAATATTTCCAAAAACTGCTTCCCTTCGTGCATAAACTCCACAAAGCAATACATCCTGTAAGAACAAAGAAATGTAAAAGACAAACAAGTAACTTTCAAGTTGAGTCATCTGAAGCACCTAAACGCTAAAATCCAATTGGAGACATCAGAAGCACAAAAAATATAATACAATCCACTTGTGACACAAACTTAAATAGAAGAAGTTTGTGGTGAACAGGGACAAATGAAAAGCAAATTAAAGTAACCAAAGTGATAATCCTTGGGAGGGGCAGGGGCCAAGAGAGAGGATACAAATCAATAATCCTTGGGAGGGGCAGAGGCCAAGAGAGAGGATACAAATCAATATCAAGTCTATCACCTATCACATTGTTACCGTCTCTAAGCACCTAATAGAGCAATAAGGTAAACTATCACATAAGATCCTGATCAATCTCCAACATATGCAATAAAGTTCAAGGAATTGACAGAAGACCACAAAAGTGCACATGATTTACTGTCCAACTTTAAAGAAAGACATCGAAACGAAAGAGAGAGAAGCTGACACCTCAGTAAAACAAACAAGCACCATTTTTATGAGGACTTGTGAAACCTTAATAAGTTATTGTCACCAACAAGAGCACTATTTGTGCATCGATGTTCTTACACAAATATTTCATGCAACCATGGAACCACAAACGAGTTTCCATTTCTTGATTGTTAAAATTACCTTTAGATTTATTTGCAATGCAATTATTTTATTTAAAAGTCATGTGCAATATGCGACGTTGATGACACGCACTCTAATATATTTTTTTAAAATCATGTGAATATACCACATACGTAGAATGATTGACCAGCAAGACAAATAAAGTTATACCTGACGGTTACTCTTCAAAAGGCTTTTTGCTAAAGTTCGACATGGTGTTACTGAACAGCTGTTAGTATTCATCATTGTATTTGATAGCTCCTCCGCAATAAGAACAGCTTCTTCCAAAATGTAGTTTTGGGGAAATACAGTGCAACAAAGCAATGTAGCATTTCGAACAAATCTCATCATGCTAGTCCTCATAGAGATATCATCAGAGCTGCTAAAAACTTGCTCCAAACTTTTTTCAATTTGGTTCCTTCCTTCTTTGGTTAAAACGTCGTGCATTCTTCTTAGTTCATCAAAGAGAGAGTCTGGAATTGCCTCCAAACTAAGGCTTTTTTCAGCCCAACTTGAACTGTTTGTACAAGTCCTGCACGCATTAAAAGGAAGTAACTTACATACAATTAATCATGTTCCTATTGTTTCATTCCTTCCCTGTGCTAGTTTACCAAGCATCTCCATATGGCTTCTCTCATTTAATTGTATCCTTCGTCAAGCCTAAAAAGTGCATAGAACTATCCAAAAACCTTTTTTTCTGCATATAATGTCAACTTCAACAAATTGACTCCTTACCAACTAAACTGCTAAGGAGCAGCAGATTCAGGGTTTTAACCAAAATACTGTGCTTTATATTCTTAGGGAAACCATTAACTATCCAGTATCCAATGCTAGAGGCTAAAAATTAAAAACAGTTGACACATGGATATAACTTAACAATTTACTACCACTTCAAGGAGGAAAAAGTATAAGGACATACAAGGATGATCCTAGCTAGTCGAGCACAAGTACCGAAAGTTCACGCTCACCAAGTTTTAGCAAGCTCAAGACTTTGTACAGGAACCAAGCAGAACTAGGTAGCATTCTTCAACCCTAAATGTAAATGTGACAGGATGGCTTGGTTCTCAGGGTTAAAAGTTTAAAACTTCAGCACATGAGATCCTTCCAGGTATGCTAGAAAAACACCACCCTTTCTATCCAGATACATTCTCAAGCATGAATTATCTAACATGTGACATGGACCTCTGCATTTCTTTAATGGCAACAATATGACATGTATGACTCTAATATCTAGTAAAATCAACGTGATCCTAGAGAAGTCAATAGAATATATTCAAGATAAGAAACGAACCATTGAGCCATCCTCCCGCCATAAAAATCAATGAATTGGGATACCAGGGAAAAACGTGCTTCTTCAGAACTTATCGAGAACAAGTAGTCACTCAGATCTTCATATGCTATTACTCTCAAAAGCTGCTCATCATCCTGTGCATCATCAGGATCCTTATTATGAGAAATCCCAGCTGTTAAACATAAACACTTAAGGGATTAATTCTCTACCTCAAACAACAGATGCTAATGTGAGAAGAGAAAAATGAGGCAGGAAGCAATTGATCACTTGGAAACACATGCAGTACACTGATACTTAGATCAGTCAGTTCAAGATCTTTACAAGGAAAATACTCCATTTGCAAACACACACATTCTAAAGCATAAAATTAGTCTCAGAATCAAAAGAATAGATACATAGTCATGCCTATTGATCAAAAAGACTTGGTGGAGTAAGGTGTGATAGGTGAATGGTGCTAATAACACAGCGAGGATGAAAAATGAAACAGGAGCTATTATGTGTACAGTGGTAGAGAGCATGATATTGAATTTCGTCCAGAAAACTACTATTGTTCATGCCTCAGTCACATGTGAAATAATGTGGATTTGCCGCTTGATCGGCACGTCTACTGTCATTTAGCCATTGGAGTCAAACAAATGAGATAGACTTGCCAAGATTTATGAAGAAAGGAAATAGGAGAAACTAAGCCATTAAAACAGAATTTGACACCAAGTATTCAGAAGTAAACAGTCCTCTTTTGGGAAATTAAAGGTCCATTAAGTGATGAACATACTATTTAGACAGAATTTTTCAGTTGTTCCACCCTAGTGAGTGAACCTTCCAGAGAACAGTTTTCCGTGGCACAAAGATCGACCTTGATATTTCTCAGTTCAGTAATAACAACATACCCAGTGTAATCCCACAAGTGGGGTCTGGGGAGGGTAGGATGTACGCAGACCTTACGCCTACCTTAGTGGGGTAGACCGGTTGATTCTGATAGACCCTCGGCTCAAAGAAATGTATCCAACGCATGATTGTAAATAAAATAAAAAAGCAAAATAACAAGACACAAGAAAAGTGCAACAACAGATAATAATACACATTGAAGAATAAGAAACTACGCCTAAATAAAATTACAAAAGGAAGAAGAAATTCATTTTTCACCTATTTAGTTAATGATGTGCTCTTTTCAAGCAATTCATTCACTTGATACTTCGTCCCAAAAAAAGTGCTTTTACACTTAATCAGGAAAAGAAAGAGGGGTGGAAAGAAGTAGGGAAGGGAGAAAGAGGATTACTTTTAGCATGGACTGGCATCCACTCGCTCGAGTCTCTTGTTACCTCTTCTTCAGACCACCTAGTCCAAGTTCTTGTGTCTTTAATCTCACAATTAGCTTCACCAGTAGCATCAATCCCAAGCATTTTCAGCAAAGCTTCAGTATCATCTTTCTGCTCAGCATCTTTCATTTCAGATCCATCTTCTAACTCATCAAGAGAACCATCAGTCTCTGTTTTATTTTCTATAGCTTCATTACTTTCTTTACTTTTAGATAACGGTTCTGACCAACCAGTCCAACCACCTTTTTCAGAATCATGTGAAGACTCCTCCTTCATAGCCCTTTGCCTCAGATCTTCCTCTTTCTCTAGCCATTTTGACCAGCCGAGTGCACCATCTTCCCCAACCCTGGCACCATTACTGTTCCAGAAATGCTCAAATAATCTTTGCTTACTTTGCTCACTAAGAAGTAAAGAAGGGCAGAACAAACTGTATTCAATCTGCGCCTGAAACAAGGCAGTAGCCAACTCTCTGTACCCAGCCTGCCACTCAAACCGGCAGAGACTGAGAAATGTATCAACCAGACCAAGTTCTAGTCTAACAATAGCAGGATCCACAGAAGGCGAATTAGCACCTCCAGAAACCTGTATCCAACAAAGACATCTCCATCAGCAAATCAAAGGGTGATGGAGAAAATCAGGATGAATTTATTTGTCATTTATCTGAACTCTTGCGTCGAAGCATATGCTAACTGTGCAAGATTTCACATACACAAAATCAAGAGAAAAATAAGAAATTAAATTATTTAAAAGACTGAAAGATTCCACATACATAAAAGCAAGAGAGAAGAACTACTACTATTACGCCTCAATCCCAAATCATAAAGCAATATAAAGAGAATAAATTGCATAATTTAAAGGATTAGTTCTTCATAATTTCATCTAAGTTTTGCATATTGCTTTACGATTACTTATATAACAATGTGTAAACTTACAGTGCTGATGCTCATGAGATCAATGCAAAATTTCATTTTGACGAGGTAGTGCTGCACCAATGGTAAGGTTTTCTCTTTAAGTTAATGAATCCAATACTCTGGTTATACATAGAGGCTGACATATATAAATCCAGTGACGTTCATACAGTTTCACAAGAGTCAAGGGCCTCACTTAGTCAGCTTCTTATTTGGATATCTGTCACTATTGTCCTACTTGAGCGACCAAATATTAAGGAAGTTCTAGGAAATGCATACACCAATATTTCTTGAGCTAGTCCTTGCCAAGTTCCTCCTGCAAGCTACTACCCACTACTTTCAGAATCCCTACCCTTCCCCAACAACTGCATGGAATTACCCTTTATAAGAATTCCAATAGACCATATCTCCCAGAGTCCAGAGAAGGTGCTCTCAGGACTCAAATGTCCTTTCCAGGAACCACGGCCAAGCAGATAGATTATTATGCAGTTTCTCAACTATTTGACTGTTAATGATACCATCACTCTACTGACCCAGAAGGGCACAATCGGCTTTATCATTAAAACAGCTTAAGAAAACAAGGATTTTCAGAAGCCACACGAGCACCCAACAGGCACAAGGATCAAATTTTCAGAACAGCATCAAAACTGAAAATATAGATGTTCTAGTGTTGTTAAAGGTTATCCGCCACTTAAGGGAAATGAAGTAATGCGAAGCAAGGGGTTATCGCTTCATGGGTGAAGCCATGTGCTTAAAACAATGACGAGCACAGTGATCCAAACGAGAAGCAGCCGACTCTGAATCTCAACTCCGAGAGGTCGGATTAGTGACGGCATCATTGTATATTGGATGTTATTAGTTATCTAATAGCAATTAGTTAATTATAGTACTTAAATTAATATATGTTTTGTTTTAGTTTTCTGTAAATTGTGTGCTTCACTTCAAAGAAGCCTACACTTTGCTTCAAGCCTCATGGACCTTGCCACTTTTTGCACTTTTCGCTTTTGAAAGCACTGGTATGTTCCAATTAATAAATATCTTATGAACAAAAAAAAAGAATAATATGTCAAAGGTGAGAACCTGCCTATGCTGCTTAGTCCATGCACCAGTTAAAGCTTGGATTGCATTTGCATACATTTTTCTCATTACAGAAACCTTAAATCTTGAAAAGTCACCCTGAACAACCCGCAAAAATTCTCTCCACAGTGTGCAACTACCTGAGTTTTGGATAAGTATCTTCTCCCATCGACTAATCAGGTCATCAATGCAATCTCTGCTCTGATAAGCACTCATAAGAGAGAGAAGAAGGTCCTCACTGTCAGGGTTCAGCTCTGTAGCCTTCTCCAGAATACTAATCTTTTTTTCAAGTGTTTGCAAACGGGCACCTTTCTGTGGCTGCATACTTGCTACCTTATCTTGGAACTGTGCAAAAGCCAACCAAATTTGTACATCATGTGGCCTTTCCCTTGTCATCCTGTTGAACTCCTTGGTTTTGCGAAGGACCTCATCCTCCCAAGATTCCTCGACCATAGCATTGCCTGCAATGGCATCTCCTCTGATTCCTTCATCTGACTTAACTTCATCCGACAATGAGACGAAATCAGCTGGAATGTTCATCATTGGCTTGAGAGGAGTCAAAATTCTATGACGCTTCAGGTTCTTATGGTGCTCAATTGCAGCATACGTCGCAGACCAATAGCGACCTCCAGACCTTACTTTATTGTCCAATGCATCAATATCACTATCCCTTTCAAAAGTTCTCTTATCATTCCGCCTATAGTAATTGAGCTCAGAGGTTTTCCTCAAATTATGAAGCTTGTAACGAGCAACATCCATTCTACAGTACAGCAGAATATTCACAGTTAATAAAGTGAATCAAGCTAAGAACCAACACAAATTAAGAGAATCCAATGCCTTTTTTGTGTAGAACAAAATCAAAACGCATTTTCATCACTGATGAAACCAAGCTCAACAGAACATTTATAAAAAAGTATAATCCCTTCATACATTCTTTACCTTCACCATAATAGAAAAGAAAGCATGAGTTTACCGGGTGTGAGTTTTAAAATCACACTGCATGCCCCACGGTGACAATGGAACAGAAACCTCAATAAAAAATTTACTACCAATAAACAAATTTCACAAGTGACATGCGTTTACGACATAGTTAATTGATTGAATAGCTTTGCTGCAAATATGAACGGGTTAACTTAAACTTTGCATTGTGATGATTTTTCACAAGGTCTTCAGGCGAAATGGATGAGAGATTTCCAAAGGAGGAGCAAACTCTATGGGGCACTGTGATAAAGGAAAAGTACAGGAAGGGCGGATTCCTGATAAAGGAAAAATACAGGAAGGGGGGCTTCTGGAAGACCAGAGGAGTGAACAATCCTTATGGTACCAGTCTATGGAGATCCATAAGAAACACGTGGTCAGGTTTTTCAGAAAAGCTGAGCTTCAATGTGAAGGATGGAAGGAATATAATGTTCTGGGAGGATAACTGTCGGATACTGGAAACCTCAAATAGCTATATCCTGACATATATAACTTGAACCAACAGCAGGGGGCTACATTGAATGAAGTATGGTCCACACAGGGGTGAAACCTGACTTACAGAAGGCTGATGCATGATAGGGAAATGAATAGATTAACAAACTTTTTTAGCACCTTGGAACAGTGCAAGGGACTGCAGGAAGGGGAAGACACACTCAGATGGAAAAGTCATAGTAAAGGATTTTTCACAGTGAGCTCTGCATACGAAGACCTAAATTAGGAGGGATGACAGCTCAGTTATTTTCCTTGGAAACTTATATGGAAAGTAAAGGTACCATACAAAGTGCCAGTTTCACTTGGTTGGTTTTGAGGGAAGTTGTTCTTACTAAGGATAATCTAAGAAAAAAGGGAATTTCAATTTTGTTCAAGATGTTATTTATGTGGACAAAATGCAGAGACAATTAGCCATCTGTTTCTACATTACAAAGTGATCCGTCAGTTATGGGATCTGTTTCTACATTACAATGTGAAAGTTGAGGAACTCAAGATGTTTTGAAGATACAAGCAACCCCTTGCAAAGAATCAAAATGAATTGTATTCTCCTGTTTTGATTTTGGTGTAAGCAAGAATACAAAGATGATCCAATTTCAATTATTAACATTCTAGGTTCCTTGTAAGAAGAGCTAGGAGTTTTTAGTCTTTAGTTATTACTTTTGTTTGGTCCTCTGATGTAACATTTCTCATTTTGGTTTCAGCACATTTTGTGCTGATAATTTATATACGGATTTGTTATTTCTCAATAAAATCCACATTGTTAAATGGTTGAATCATCATCTTAAGTTCCTAACATTTTTTAAGCTTCCCATTAGGCTGGATGTTGAGAATAATTCTCTCTTTATATTTTACTTTAAAGGCTCATAACATTGTCAAGTATCTTAATGTTTACGTCAAAGTTTTATAATTTGCATATCACATTACCCGTTGAGAGCCACTAACCGCAGCAACCATTATCAACCTGAGTTCCAATGATGTGTAGTTTTAAATTCTCTTGACGACTCTTGTTCTAATTACTTGTTCTACATTAGCTAGCACTCTGCTTGGATGGGTGTTACATAGTCTTAAAATGTATCATATTATATTGTATTTTGTGGTATTGTACTGTATTGTTTTGATCAACATTTGGATAGATTGTAATGTTTACCGTCGGTACATAATGTCACACATTAACAATTTAAAGCATAAACCTACAAGAAAAGTAGGATGAGCAGTAGAGCTATTATAAAAATGTAGAATAAAAGATTAAAAAAAAGATTATTAGTTAATAAGTGAAGATAAAATGAGAAAACAAATAAGGTAATCACGCCATTACACCAAATTGGTCGTTACACAATAGAAACATGATATGTAAACTAACAAACAATACAATACAATACAATACAATACAATACAAAGTGTTAAAAGGAAGGAACAAAAAAAGCAACAGTGCGCACCTGTAGATACTACCAAAAGCTAAATTGTCTAGATCGCCACGAGAGTCAAAGTAATAGTCCTTAACATTAGTAGCAGCAGTTGAAGAAGCCCAATTTCGAACATCACGTTTTCTAGCAGAATTAAGTGCATAGTCATACTGTGTACGGTCATCACTCGATAATTCTTTCTTCCTTCGCTTAGTTTTCCTCTTCTTCTTCTTACTACTACTATCTCTTTCATCATCCGATGCGGACGAGTGCAGTAACTCATACCGTGTTACCTCACCTTTCTTATTTTCCTTCTCTACATCTTCTATTTCTTCGTCGTCTTCCTCTAGGTTCTCTAACTGGATTTTTTCGTAGTTCGTTGAAACGGCGTCGTTTATAATGGAGATGTCGCTGGTGAAGCTGGAATTGCGAAGCCATTCAGGAACGGCGTCGTATGAGGTGGTGGTATTGGGCGTTGAAGATATCTGAGATGGGGGAAACACGGGAAACAATGATGAATTTTCCGGTGCTTCCATGGCGGTTTCGGGTTCCATCTTCTCCATTCCGTCGGGCTTATTCTGATTTACACTGTTGTTTTCTCAAGGTATAACTAAATCCTCGTATTCTTCAAAAATCTCCTATGAAGTCCTCATATTACTGAAAATGTACAATTGAACCCCTAAAGAGAGCAAGGACAGTAAACTCGTACCCGCACATTAAATAAAATACACATTACTTAATCATAATTGATACTACATACAGCCATGGAAGACACATGTTTTGAGCACCATCATTTTTCTACTTAAAGTAGGTCAAGCGATGAAGCGAACTCAAATGCACTAACTTTATCATGGTTGTGTATTAGACAGAAATATATAGTTGTTATCTCATACCCAAGACATTTATTGCAAATTCTCCTAACGAATTTTTTTTATACGAGTCACATATGGCCCTAGTACTTAACATCGGGCATATATGAAAAGTTCAATGAGGAATCTTCCAATTTATCTTGGACCTCGAACCTCGAATTTTGCAGTGTTATGCTGGTAAGACTACCAACAATGTTTATTTAAGCTCCAAGCAATTTATACACAATTCATTCCTTATAAAATTTCATTGAGTATAGGTAATGTTTAGAAACTTCCAAGAAAAATCTATCAAATATATATGGGTATGGGTTACTGCTTTGTTCAGAAATGGTGAACTTCGATCAAGATTTAACTGACAAAATTCAATAATATGATCTGTCATTACAACTCATAAACTTTAGTGTTTTCATTTTTATTGAAGCAAATGCAATACAAATTTCAGCTTTTGAACAAATGTTGATTGTTGCCCCAAACTATAGAAATGTTATCAAGAATTAATAACTGAAACTCACAGACATAAATCCTTGATTGCAACTCTTGCCACTACTGAAATGTTCATCTATTTACCTTGTGTAATGGCTCTTTTCAAAGACAGTATTGGCTCTTGAGGGATGATACTCTTAACATAAGTTTGAGAGCGACACGGCGCACTATACTGCAGGGGGGAGGGGAGGGGGGAGGGCACTGGAGTCTGGAATAGAGAACTCTGCAAAAATATTTCATCAAAGTGGAATTTTGCATATCACCATTGATGAAATGTCAGATATGAAAATATGTTTCTGATCTTCCTTCATATTGATACATTGCAGCAAATGAGGGAAGGCAGCCAAAATTGGATAAACAGCTATTTCACAAGCTATCACTAAACAACTAAAAGAATCAACACACATCATGTACAAACCAGTATGCATCCCCTTCCATCAAACAAGACAGAAGACCCTAATGTTACATAACATTTGCAAGACTACATTCTCAGTTGGGTAAAAATAGAAATACAACTCAGTGATATGGGAGGAAATGCGGACCACCTTGGAGATATCCTTCCTATGTTGTCACTGGAGCATCCAAATTGGAGCAATTGCAGAATTTCAACGGGTTAAAATGCCAAAGAAATCTCACACAACTCAAGATGATATTGGCTCGTATGGATATGACAGCCACGGATGCTTTAAAGCCTCCGAGGCAGATGGACGCTTCTTTGGGTTTACTTCAAGAAGATGACCCACGAAGTCAATGAATCCTTGATCCCCCATTGGTAACCGATGCCTCAAGGATGTCTTTTTGGGTATCAAATATTCCAATCTGTTTGTTTCCTGGAAAAAAATGAATGTGATAGATAATCAAGAATGGATTAATGCGAGCAGCAGACAGATAGAGCAACACAAGAACAACAGAGAACACATAAGTGATGCCTCTAATAATGGGAGTCTTAAGAATTTGAAGAAAGGAACAATGGCCTCTCTGAGAGATTAATGTATATTGTCCCCGACTTGTCTATCTTATCATCAAGTCAACTTGTAGCAAGTCAAAAACTTTGCCTTTAATAAAACAAAAAGTATTGATCTTCTGAAGGTGAGTCGTCAAAGAGGATACAAGACATAGTAAATCACAGAACTGCAAAAAAAACCACCCCCCACAAACAAAGGAGAGGAAATTTACCTGATTTCGTTCATATAGCATGTGATTTTTGGTGAAATACTTGTAAGTATCTCGTCCTTTGACAAGCAAATCTTGGTCAATCGGACCTATAATACCGATCACCCTAGCGAGTAATGTGGCAGGAGAGTCATTTTGAAAAAGTACCTGCACATGAAAAAGTAAGTCTTAAATTCCCACTTGGAAGCAATATTGGAATCAAAACATAATAAAGTAACCTGTATGCATTATCTGAGCATCAAATAAAACAAGTATACATAACAAACACATCTGAAAATAGAAAGCTTCATTTCTGAAAACTTATTGGTGAATGAGCTGTAAGTTAACTATTGGTCATTAGCTTTTTGCTTTACTTTGTTTTGTCAACTGGATAGCGCATATTAGTCCTCACGAAGGATTTGGCTCTCAGCACACTACGATGTGTCAACAGTACTGTAGTATTATAATACTAAGGTTATTGACTATTCCCGCCTGTCAAACTATATGCACAATTTCTAATTCTCACCAATATTCCAAGTCTACCAGAAAAAACATACTTGGATGAAATATTAGTTCAAACAGATGAGTTGTCTCCATCTAATTTGCACTACATATGCCACTTATAGGTTTGCTTCATCCAACACTTAGAAAGCATGTCAGCCAGCAGGCAAAACAGTGTCAAATTCAAAAGCTACAGTACATGCATAGCAGTAATACATGGAGATGGATACTGATTTGTTCTTAAAATGGACTTTGACATAATACATTAGAGAAAAAGGGGTTTTTAACGCCACCAGAAACGTTCTTAGAATTAAGGCTTCCAAAAGTTTAGGTTCCACTTCTAACTCCACAACTTAGTAATGTGTCCCGATTCTCATAAATCAACTCTCCAATCTCTTTAAAAATGAGAGGACAAAGGGCAAGGGAATAAAATAAAAAGGGATTAAATACTTTAGGAATTACCATAGTGCCTGATATGACAGGTGAAAGATCCCTAACATCAGAACCATACTTTCACTAGTTACAAAGAGATAATAATCACAAAACGCATAAAGAAAGAACCTACATTTCCGGTGCAAAGTTCTGCTAGGATGCAGCCAAGTGACCAGATATCTATCTTTTTATCATACGGAAGTCCCAAAATAACTTCAGGTGCGCGGTAGGATCTAGATTGGACATAAGAACAAAGATGATCTGTTTCAAAACAACTGCTTCCCAGATCAATCACCTTCACTTCACATCTACTGTAGCTTTTCACCAATATGTTCTCAGGCTTCAAGTCACAATGTATAAGCCCAAGGCGATGCAAAAACTGAAGAGCCTCCAAACATTGGATAGTGATTGACTGCATCAGAGATTCATATTGAAGTCAGAAGAGAAGCATCATTGATGACATAAAATCTTTATGGATATAGCCATGCAACAAACCTGCAGTCTTGGCATGGTAAAGTAGACTTCTCCTCCAGATTCTCTATTAAATTTATGGAACTCGTAAAGATTTGCCTTAAGGAGTTCACATACAATTAACAAATGCTCCTGATAACAAACATACGGATCAGTTGCGAATAGCATTTCACAGTCCAAAAGTTTCTTCAGCTTATCATTCAAAATTGTACATAAAGGAGTTTCCTTAGTTATATGTTTTTGCTTTCAAAACAGATTAGACAGTGGCCCAGCAAAGACCACAGAGCCATGGAACTTAGCATTTAGAAGGAATTCTGATAATAGGGAAGTAAAAAAGATGGTTCAGCTTTAAGGAATTTGGAAGGTGCAGTTAACATAAAATTCCATATACATTGAAGTGGAGACACCAGAAGGAGGACAGTACATGTAAAATCTGGCCACAAGCTACTTTCATCAGTTAAACACACATAAGCCAGCCTTGGAGGGTCATTAGGAAAAAAGCCAAGCTCCTCCTAAGGTAGTTGGATTTTGTTTGATTGCAGACCATGAGCTCAGCTGACTCATTCTGATTTGCAGAGGAGGGGATTCAATATATGTAATAGATACTCTTTGTGAATCAGAAGCTGGAGACTTTTAACCATCTTTTGCTTCATTTAAAGTGGCAAAATTAACTTTAAGAAGTGTTTTCCAATATATATGGACTTGGTAGGGTAGTTCTTAGAACAGTAAGTGACGTCTACTGGGCTGGTCATACAGAAAATTTATTAAAGAACAAAGTACGGTTTCACCTTCCAGCACGTATCTTTTGGAAGTATAGCAGGAAAGGCAACAGAGGTGCTTCAACGGCCAGGCTGAATCTGCGCATAAGTTCATTTACATAGTTTGATACCTTTTTTGGCTTTTTGACTTAATGTGTTGATTGTATATGATTTTGAACTTTGTTCGATCTCCTTTGACTTCCTAAAAAATAAAGGTTTTGAATTGTACATATCCAGCCCCATCTTGTGCTGATCTTTTTATCAGGCCTCTTTGTGCTAATCCGAAAGAATAGAATCTTACTTATAAGTTATTACTGTTACAAGCAGAAGATTTCTGTTTTTTATAATGAATCAGAAGATCTCCACTTAAAAAGAATACATAATATAGAAAACTAAGGTAGGAAAAGCTCAGGTGGGTGATGCCAGCATCAGTAAATGATGTTATGTTCAGCTGGGTATTAGAAAAAGAAGAAGCAGAGCCCCGGTTGCAGTTCCTCTAGCACCCACTAGACTTGGTTCTATCGAGAGAAATAAATAAGAGAGCTTTTAAGGTGGGGGGAAATTGTCCACAGTAGGGCAATATTTTGTTTTTTTATAGAAACAAATTTATCCAAGTTGTATGATTGAGCGAATTTTGTAAAGAACCATGTTTTAGTGTAGGTTCTTTACTTACTGCAGACGACTTGTATAAAGGGGCTCTCACACCACAAGAATGAAGTATTAGATTAATGAAGAAAAACTAAGAATTCTCACTTACTCGGTAATAGAAGTAATCATACAACCGAAGTAAATGGTACTTGTCACCGGGATCATGCTTGTTGACATACTTGAGAAGCTTTATTTCATCAAGGCTCTGGTCAAAGAAATCTTTGTTGTTCTTTATGATCTTTACACAAACATCCATGCCAGTGTGAAGGTCGTGAGCTTGGATTGCTTTGCTAAATGCAGCAGATCCAAGATACTCAGTAACTTGATATCGCCCAGCTAAAACTGAATTTAAAACGACATGGAAATTCTTGTCCTCCTCAAAGCCAGTTCTGATCCAAAAGATAAATCCAATTAATAAAATATGTCAAGTCTTAACATAAAAACTAGGCTAGATGAAGGATATTCATCACAGAAACATAAATTATGCATGATGAATGCAGATATGAGAGCATCCAACATAGGATACAGAGGCTTGTTAAAATGTATTTACAAGGGTAATACTGCTTTATAGAAAAAATCTACAAAGCAGAAATAAAAAGTTTGTCTTACTTTCCTTTTTAGTCCGTTTCAAAAAGAATGACTCTTTGCTTTTTTGACAACTCTTTCATTCCAACTTTCCACATGGCATGTTTAAGACCACAAGATTAAAGGTCATTTTTGTACCTTCAACACATCTTTAATTTAAGACCACAAGATTCAAAAGTCTTCTCTACTTTCTTAAACTTTGTACCAAGTCAAAACCAGACAATCTTTTTGGAACGGAGGGAGTATATATGAAGATATAACATGTGGTTGAAGCAGTCAAAAGAGATCAGGTAGCTACAATCAGATAAAAGAAAGAACTAGCACAAAGTCATGGACCAAGTTTCCAACACAACAGACCTAGCACATACAGAAGCTTCAAGATTGATCAGAAATGTGTAGGACAAGGAATTGGTCCAGTTCCAGAGCCAAACGTTGCCGTTCATAAAAAGTAATTCAAAAGCATTGGTGTTGTACCACAATTATTGTAGTGAAATTCCTTCAAATGGAAACCCTCAAGTTAAACAATAACAAGTTTCCCAAACTACTATAATTGATCCTACACCTCAAGCTCCTCGGGCTAGCAAAAAATAGGATGGCATACAAATGTATAAATAATCTATCATGCCAACTGAAAGGCAAGGCATTATGTTCAACTGACAGGAAAAGAAACCACGTATCATATGTCACAGAGGGGTTTTTTCCTTTTAATTTTTTTTAATACCTCTTCAATTATTAGGTAAGCTTGTTCATCGTCAACTGTCAATCATGAAATATAGGTTCAGTGAGCACTAATGTCTAGCACCCTTACAGCCAGAAATATTAAAACGATTGTGGACTACCACACTTAGGGGGTGTTTGGTTAGGGGTAAACAGGAAAGGAAAAGGGAATGGAGGAATGGAATTCCCTTTGTTGTCGTTTGTTTGGCCTTATTTTTTCATTCCCTTTACCCCTTTTCCACTTTCATTCCCTTTCCTTGATTCCCCCCACCCCCCTAGGTATTTGGATTCTCTTTCCCCAATCCGGACCCCCGACCCCGGACCCCGGACCACCCAGAACCAAACATGTAGGGACAATCAGGTAATTACTTTCCTTTCCATTCCATTCCCTTACTGGATTCCATTCCGTTTACCCTGCGCGAACCAAACGCACCCTTATTTTAAAGGGCATATATTTTTTTGAAACTGGTAATGTTAATTTTTAAAGGGCATATATAATTTAAGCTCCCGTCTAAGCTCTAAAATTAAACTGTTTTCCTTCAAAGAAGAATACATAATATATATATAGATGTACATAGATACACACACACGCACAAAAACTACATCTTCAGATCAATATAGTTCTTTTTTAATAGTATATTGATCTGAAGATCAATATACTATGTTAAATTTACTTCTTTGTTCTTCTGTTTATAAATAAGGTTTGATTGATATCTATAAAAATATATAAAATTCACATGCACTATTTTTGCATAAACAAGGTCTGACCAGAATTTAAACAATCAAAAGGGAAAATGTCACCATGGGTACACCTTCCACAGAAGGACCAGTTGCCTATTTCCAAAAAGAAGTCCCAGCTAGTGACCTTAGATCTCATTCCTGCATTCACCCTTGGGTTGATTCACTGCTTTAGTGATGGTGCTTAGCTGAGATGTTCACAAAATCAAGTGAACGGTTCCTCAACTGTTCTTGTTCTATACATAGAGCTCAAGATTTGTTGGTAGAAACTAGCCCTAGAGCTGTGGACGAGTTTTCCATTTACTTTGTACATCTTCAATTCTGCCACAGTGCTTGTTTCAAATGTATACATTAACTGTCTCTGTCTTATTATATTTTTAAGTTTAAAGATACAAAACCAGCATATTTTGTTTTTATTAGTTAGATAAAAAGACAGCTGTGTGCATAGAAATATGAAGATTCTCATAGCAAATAACTAGATGTTTCCTCTGACTAAGACAATCGCAAAGAAAATAAACTAAAATCAGCTAAAACGAATTATGTCCACTTTCAAATAGCCAATAGGAGATTGAACATGCCTGTTTTTCCTATGCACAATCTTAAGATCAAAGGTTTCAAATTCCTCCTCCTGTGCCTTGATCTGCCTTACTTGCTCCTGTACTGCAGTTGCTTCCTCATCCTCCAGTGACGCCCCTACATCTTCTTCTCTTGCACTGGCTATTTTTGTCTCCTCTTCTTTCTTCACATGCTCCCGTTCAGCATAGCCATAGTTTGAAAGAGAAGAAGGGCTAGAATTCTCTGACCCTGCGGCATTTGCATTGCTTTCATCTCTTGAGCTCTTGGCAGGTGAAGACTCACTGCTTCTGCGCCTCCATGGAGCAAGCATGTCATCATTTGCCATCAGAGAATCATCAGCTTCATCACTGACAACAGTGTTGCACTTGTTTGACCATAATGACTTACTCGAGCTTGTTTGAACTAACTCCCCATCTCTAGGAGGGGGAAATGAGAATCCTCCATCCAAGTGACTCATTTTCTGCACAAAACTTCCTTTGTCAGCCCCAGTAACAAACTTATCAGAACTATGTTTAGCTGCTTTCTTTGATCTCTCTGAATAAGGTTTATCTGA
Organism: Przewalskia tangutica; assembly: GCA_029844215.1. Taxonomy (NCBI): domain Eukaryota; kingdom Viridiplantae; phylum Streptophyta; class Magnoliopsida; order Solanales; family Solanaceae; genus Przewalskia; species Przewalskia tangutica. Next base: position 94,267,464 of record CM056732.1, on the reverse strand, counting down.
AATGGGTGGTAGGTGTCTGGACCCACCAATACTGGTATCATGATCATGGAAGTACTCTATGTCCCCTTCACTACTCTCTCCAACTAAACTTTCACGCACTTCGCTTCCAAAATCAGCAATATCACTGTTAATCCCCACACCAATAGACCGAACTGAACCGTGCTGATCATCGTCCATGCAAATATCATCCGGCCGAGGCCTCCCACACTCATTCAGGACTTTACCATCCCCCAACATGACAAGTTCATTTGTTTGAGTAACAAAGCCCCGCCAAACTGGCTCAGCACGCATCAATTTTAGTTCTTCTTCATCCAGCAACTGTCCATCATATTGGGCAATCAAGTCACTCTCATCGGTTCTCCTGTACATTTCAGACACTGACAGCCCTATGTGATCATCTGCAGGTCTAACTGGATCAACATTTTTTGATTGGAAATATCGCTCACCTGAAAAGCAGGAATCCTCTTCTGCAAAAGATTGTTCATCATCTTCTTCTCGGTTTTGCCCTCTTTGAGGATATGGAACACTCCCATGCCCTGTTCCCTTCTCATTATCACTGGGGTAATCAATTTCATGAGCTAAAAACCATGTCTCATCCTCGATAGGTTGTCTTGTGTAGCCAACATCATCATCGTCATCATACTCATCGGAGTCCCAATATTCATTGGGGTAATCAATAGATTCACTCAGTCCATCACCAATTGTTGCAAAACCGGAAACCAGATCAGAAGTGTCTTCAGCAATGCCTTGACTTACAGACAGCCAACTACCTCCTGCAGGCCTTTTTCCACCTGGCATTCAGTAAAGCAATGATGATTACTGCACAAGCCATGAATAAGTAATATAAATAAAAGTTCAAGAAGCACTAAGACAAGGATAATTAGATGAATCATAAGGTCAAGACAATTCCAGAAACTACCTAAGATGGAAACTGAAATACGATAAGAGAGACAACCAATGGTTATGAACATTGAACAGCTTACTTCTAGAAGCTCCCTCTCTATTGTTTTTATTTGAGGAAAGCAATAAAAGAACAGGATTTAGGATGCTCCACGTGCAAAAAACATGAATCTAACATCAATTTATCAAGTGTATTATATGAATTATAAAACCACGCAGAGTTGTACGTTCATAATGGTAAAAAATTAAAAGTTCAAAATGTCATGTCCATGGAGGTAATAATAGTAGGCAGCCGATCTGATTGCATTATTCAACAAAAGAAACCCATAATAAAACAAAACAATTGTAAGAAATAAAATTATGCCACCGAAAAGAGAATGTTAAAGACACACAAAGAGCATATGAGCTCAAGTCCAAGACTTCCTTAATATCGATAGGTTTTGCGACTCCGGAAAAGATTTCTCCTTGTATAAAGTTCTTTTCTATGGACGAGAAGACCCACAATTCTTTGCTGATCCGCTAAACCTTGATTCCAGACTTAAATTTCTCTAGAAAAACACACATCAGGCAGTGGCGGAACTACATACAAGCATGGTGGTGCAGTTGCACCAGAATTTCCAGAATTTTTAATTTTTTTTATATACAAAACGACGTCGTTTTGTTGTCAATAGCCACAAAACGACGTCGTTTTGTACTCTACCCACATTTCCTCGCAAAAAAATAATTTGCGTTGCACCACCAGATTTTGTTGCCTGAATCCGCCTCTGACATCATGTCGCAAATATTATCAACATTTTTCGGTCCACCAGATCAGGAGCAAAAATCTGATTTTAAACAAGAATTATTATGTAGCATAATATCCTTATGAAATTCTGCATTTCACCAAAAGCCCCCTCCTCACACAGCAACCATAGGATACTCTGGTATAATAGGAGAATAAGCAAGCATCCCAGGAGCCAGTACCATTTATCTTTGTACAATTCTAGAATACACTGGTTAGCGACAGTGATCAACTATCAAATATATCTTGATTGACCACTTGATATGCAAAGTTTACCCCTCTAAACTGCATTTTCTTTTTCTTTGATAGCCAAAAATAGTTCTTGGAGCCATATTTTTATTACTACACATGATTTATGAGATTACAAATTTCCAGTCCAAGATATTCAGGCGCCATCTGTTATCTCTTCTATTTATTTATTTTTATGAAGAAAAAGGAATGGGATAATTTCAGAAATAAATCTATTCAACTGTCATCTCTTCTATGTTAAAGATATTGATTTACATTTATTCATTTATCCCAAGACTCTGACAAACTATGATTTCAACAAAGCTGATGAGAACCCCCACATTGGGAAAATAATGCCAACGGGACTGTACTCAAATCAATTATGGAAACCCACATGCTCCAGAACAGGGTCACATGAAGGTTAAAGTGCACTGAATGTCACAGGCTAAATTTATTTTCCTCTAAAACTACAAGCTAACGTTGTTTATTAAAGAAGCAAACCTGAACTGGTAAGATCTTGTCCAATAGGAACATCAAGAAATGAACCTATGAAATAATTGTCACCATTAGTAATCTTTGAGGCAGGTCCATCTCGTTCAAACTTTTCCTCCCAGGGAATATTGAAGGACTTCTCTTCTGACTTCAATCTAACAGGTGGCAACCTTGGGAATCCTTCTTTCTGGCTTTCAGAAGCAAATGAAAAGCCTAGGCCGCTGAACTCTTTTGGTTCACTTCCTTGTGTCTTTCCAAGATACAGAGCTCTTCCCACCTCATCCACTTGTTCTTTTATTTCTGCCCTAACATCACTAACCTCTGTTTTTCGTTTTCCTTCTTTCCTGTCAGTACTACCAATGTCATGATCATAACTTGTCGAGACATCTCCTTTGGAAAACGGGAAAACAGTTTTAACTGTGCAGTCTCTCCAAGGCTCATATGAAGGGTGTGTAAATTCATCACTTTTAGACCAAGAGTTACTAATTACGTCTTTGGAGCATGCCCCACCTATCTTAATTTGTTGATCAATCTCCTTGAGCTCAATATTTCGACCACTGTTATGCTTTGGTTCTACAGTGTCTTTGCTAGTACTTCCAGGCCAAGAAGTTCTCTTTTCACCAGAAAAACTGACATCTTCCTCACATTTTGCATGAGCCTTACCACTATCAAAGACCTCAGAAGAATTTAACTTCGACTTCCCAGAGTGCACCAAACTTGAGAGGTCAATGGTACTAGTAGTTCCACTGTCATGCTGATAAGTAACCGGACCGTTACCAGGAGTGTATTTCCACGAATACAGATCAATAGTATCCTCCGAACTGTTGGCAAAACTGAAGTTTTTGTCACTTGTCTCAACAGATTCATTAACTTTCTTCTGCTCCTGGACATTTTTCCAGTTGCAGTCTGAGCCATTTCTACCGGTGCCACACTCTATCTCCTTAATAATAAGCTCCTTCGATATCTCACTGCTGCTCCTTGAAATTGTATCCTTGTAAACATCCTCACTATTCCGAAAAGTTGTCCCCGGAGTCTCTGTCGTTGTGTTACCCCTACTTGCTCCTTCCGTTGATTGGCTCAACTCTCTGTCCTCTATAGTAACCTTCTGAAGAACACCATTCAGATCAGGATGATTATTCAGCTCCCCCCTCAAAGCTGCCTCAGCCCTTGTAAATTTGTTTTTCCGTAAAAATTCCAGTATTACATCTACTGACGTCGGGTTCGCCATTTATACAACGGTGAACTACAAAGTTTAGCAATGTTCTACTACTACAATGAATAATCCACCATCCTGGAAAAACAAAAGAAACAAAGAGAAATTAACAGAAAATGCAATGCCAAAAAGTCCAAACTAAGACCTTAATTCAAAATTTGACAACTGTAAGCAAAAGTTGAACCTAACTAGAATCTTGATATAAGAGTAATGGCTGAATAGGTCTATGTAGTGGATCCCAATGAAAAAATGAACTTTAACCAATAAGGGTGTGTTTGGTATTCGCATGTTTGGTTGGTCAAAATTTTCAAAAAACATTATCTCTAGGAAAACAAGTTCTCAAAAATGAGAAAAATGACTTCCTTAATGAATGAAAGTAGGGAAAATAAGTTACATAAGTGACTTTCCAAGTTAATTGTCTCCTCCCCACCCACCCCTTAATCATCCCACCACCACCCGGCACTCCCCACCTCATCTCACCCCGTAGTGTTTTGCTAGATTACATACAAATACCCTTGGGATAATATTATTTTTCTTCCGTACCAAACACTAGAAAATAAGTAAAAAGTCACTTATTTTCCAAGAAACCATTTTACTTCATACCAAACACACCAACAACAACAGCAGCATACCCAATGTAGTCACACAAGTGGGTCTGGGGAGGGTAGAATGTAGGCGGACCTTACTTCTACAGGATAGAGAGGTTGTTTCTAATGGACCTCAGCTCAAAAGGAACGTATTGCAAGAAAAATAAGACACACCCTAAGACATTAATTCAAAATTTTACAGCACTAAGAGGTCCAAGAAATTTGAAGAGGAAACCAAAAACTGTAGGGAAAAGTTGAACCTAACTAGAAACAAATACTACTATAAGAATAATGGCAGAATATGTCTCTGTGGCAGATCCCAATGAAAAAATCAAAACTTCAACCAATAAATCATCTCAAAAATTGAACTTCCTTTATTTCTAGGGATTTCCACATTTTTTCTGGGCAACCAAATACCAAAACCCTAGCTAGATTTCCCACCCTCCGATTCAAAGATCTCCACTTTTTTCCACCAAACCCTAGAAAGCAGCACCCACTAAGAATTGCCATAATAATAATAATATAATAAAAAATAAAAAATTAAAGAGGAAAAAATGAGTGAAAATGCGAACTTACAGATCGAAGGTGATTGAATCCATGGCCACCGTATACAATAAAACTCAGAATACTTCGTAAACAAACATCACATTTAACTTAACACCAAGCTGGATAGTGATGCTCCCTTTTACAATACCAAAGCAAATAGAACCGTTTTGATGAATGTTTTTTTTTTTGCTTTGGCTCTTGTGATTTGTGATTCTCTGTTCCCTGTTTGGTTGGGGGTGCTATGAGAGAGAGACTGATTTTTTTCCGGGCTTGGGTTTGTTTGTTCAATTTCGCCTCCGGTATACTCATATAATAAAAAATTATGACTTTAATTATTTAAAAATATTTAATTATTTGACAGTATTGTACTAACATCTTACACATGTAAAAATATTCAAAAGAATGTACAAACAATTTCCTTCGTAAATCAATTACACAAAAAGGGGATTTCAATCAAGATAGATTAGTCAACTTTCAACTTTTAAACCATTAGTTTTGTACTAATACTAGTTTATATATTTATTAGTATTATAATATTAATATATATGAATTGTATATGCAACTATATATTTCGATATGGTATTCGATATTTCGATATTTTTTTGATAAATACCAAATATCGTACCATAGACCAAATTATTTTTGAATGCATACCACATACCGTATCAAATATCATAATATCGAAATCGTGATATAAAAATTTTCGATTTCAATATAATAGTCAGTATCTATCGTACCATGTCCACCCCTTACTGCAAACATTGTGGGGGTCATATTTGTGTTGTCCAATTAACTATTCTACAGAATTAAAACCAAAAAAAAAATATGTACTAATAATTGATGAGTTGATTTTTTTTGCTAGTATGGGTGTAAATTAATTTGTAGCCGTTGATGTATTATTATTTCTTATTTGGTGTTCAATTGTTCTGAGATTCAATTGATTTGGAAAAAAAATTGAAAATTTATTTTGGGAGTAAAGCATTTTTCTATCAATTGTGTTTTCATTTTCAGAGTTCGAATTCGAGATTTTTAATTAAGGATGAAAATGTTACTACCCCACCATAATTTGGTGGTAAAATTTATTGTTTGTTTGAATGGTTTTAGATACAATGGTGATTTGATGTTATTTAAACTTTTTATTATATCGTATTGTTGAATTCATTGTCATATAATTATATAAAAAAATCACTTTAAATAATGACGATTTAGTGTAATTGCTCGTTTCTCTTTTCTCATCTTACACTTTTTTTAAAAATTTAATGATCCTATTTTACTCTTTACTCTACATTTTTCTTATAATAACTTAACTCGATCCATTTTTTGTAATAGTATGAGCTTATTTTCATCCTACAAAATGACAGAAAATAATACTCCATAATTTATACAATGCAATGTATTGTGAAAAAAGTTATAGCAGTTGATTCACCACATCGATTGTCAGATAAAAGGACAAACGGCTAAATAATTAGATTGATGCAAGTGCAAGAATTTTAAAATATTAAATGGAACTTTATTAGTTTGCTGATTTGTAGTCCACACTAATGAGTAATAAGTTCGTGTGGTTAGCATATACTTTGATGCTGCCGAAAGTACCTAAAACTTTAGCATACATCTTTATTTTTAAAATTTAATTATCAATAGTTAAGTTATTCCACAAGCTAGGTAGCTACTACTAGGGTGTACACCGGTTCAAAACCGGATCGGAACCGAAATCTTCATTTTTCTGGATCGAGGACCGAAATAATTCCGGTCCGGACCTGAAAAATCCGGTCTGATCCGAATTTTGGACCTGTTTTTCTTTTTTTAAATGCAATTTTTAATTTATTTTTATTTGTAAATTTTAACAATGTATTTGTAAATCACAACATAATACATTAAAGTTACATTGAGATAGAGTTATAAGTTGAGATGAATAAATTAAAAAATAAAGAGGCATTACCTTAGGAAATGAGGGTATTGGGTTTGTCGGTTTTGGGCTTGGAGGAGAGATGGACGAAAATAAAGGAATAAAAAAAAGTTTGGGCCGGAACCGGTCAATTTCGATCCGGACCGAATAATTCCAATTTTTACTCGGATCGGATCGAAAAACATGAATCCTATATAATGAAGGACCGGGGACCGGATCAGAATCTACCGATCAGGTTCCGGTCCGAACTAAAAATGTACACATCTACTACCACTTTTGGAATTTGCTATTTAAGGGTAACTACGCTTGGCATTAAATACAAAGTATCATTCACACCTTATAGTTTTGTCTGCGTGGTACAAATTAAATACCGATTCTTTAAGTAACACTAGTATTAAAGTGCTTGATGTCGAATTGGTCCTACGTACTTTTATGTGTAGTAGTAGTAAGAATCATTTCTCTGAGTTTATTGGCAGGATGTTGTATGATTCTAGCTCACTAATAAATTTTACTGTAGCTTTCTATTGATACTTGTTGGTTGTTGCTTTTCCCTTTTGGACCTATAGAATGATACATCTAAACTTTTACACAATAATAACTGCATCTCAATTTCAAATGAGTTAAAGTTGAATTTATAAATAAAAATGATATAGCTACGAAATCATTTGGTTAAATTGTGAACATGTTTTACTATAAATATAACGTGGGAATTATTATAGGAGATTAAACAATAACAAAAGAAAATTTTAGTAGATATGTTTTTATTGGTTGATATTTATTTAGTTTGATGAAATGGGATATACGTAGTAAATATAAAAAGTATTAAATTTAAAACTAGATAAATTTGAAGAAAAAATATTTTTAATTTAACTTTAATTTTTTTAAAAGACGTTGCAAGAAAAGGTATGAAGAAGAGCATATTTGTTATTTTATCGTGTGATTAACAACTCTGAAATTGTTATCGTGTGATTAACAATTCTGAAATTGTTATCGTGTGATTAACAACTCTCACATTGAGTACGATATGAAAATAATGTCACAATTATGATATAAAAATTCTTGGAATTGTTTATATACCGAAATAAAAAATTCAACCAAATGTGAAATAATATAATCCCACGTTTTATCCTAGGATTGTTGTCCTTAAATTATCTTGGTAATCAAATGAATCCTAATGACAATATGCTCTTTTTGAAAACTCTAATCTTAAAGTTCTTTAATTTAAGAAATTTAAAAGTTAAATCTGTTGGAAAATATATACTAAGAACACAAAAAATATATGAAGAAGAACACAAAGATGAAGGTTTGACAATATGTGTAAGATGATATTAATCTTCTTCCTTGGGGAGTCTTTCTCATTAATACCAATATATATAGTGTGCAAGATGTATCTCTAATACAATAGGAATCATAGTCCTAATTACAAGAGGAATCCTAGTTTACCATAATTACATATCACTAATATTTACACAATATATGTGATATATTCTAATTATGATGGAATATATTCTTTTGCACGTTTACTCACACCCTCAGTCGGAGCGGGAGGAGGCCGGACGCTTAGACTGGATCTGAAGTCAAGAAATAATTGCATGGGAAGTCCTTTGGTAAATATATTTGCATACTGATAGGATGAGGGAACATGTAACACTCTGCCATGGCCTAGCGCAACTTTCTCACGAACGAAGTGTAGGTCTATCTCAATGTGCTTGGTCGCTGATGTTGAACCGAATTATGAGAAAGATAGATGGCAGAGATGTTATCACAATACACAATAGATGTCTGACACAAAGGACACTGAAGCTCTAACAGTAAATTTCTGAGCCAACAAATCTCAGCTACCACATTTGCAACGCCTCTGTATTCAGCCTCGACACTGGAACGAGATAGGGTAGCTTATCGCTTGGCTGACCAAGAAATCAGATTATCCCCTAAAAATACATAAAAGTCGGAGGTGGAGCGTCGCGTGTCCGGACACTCTGTCCAATATGCATCCGTATAAGAGAGCAACATGTTTGGTGCAGAGGGGTATAGGTGCAAACTATAATCAAGTGTGCCCTTAATGTATCGGATGATACGCTTAAAGGCAGTGAAATGAGACTCCTTAGGGGCATGCATGAATAGGCATACCTGCTGAACAACATAAGCAATGACTGGCCTTGTAAATGTGAAATACTGAAGTGCATCTGCAAGGCTCCTATACAGAGTAGGATCGGAGACTGGAGCACCATCCATAGCACTGAGCTTAGATTTTGAATCAACTGGAGTAAGTGAAACCTTGCAATTCACCATCTTAGCCTTGTACACAATCTCTTCTGCATACTTACGATGACATAAGAACATGTGGTTGGAAGACCTGGTCACTGATATCCCCAAAAAATAACTCAGCTTTTCCAAATCAGTCATTGCAAATTCGGACTTAAGCAAGACAATAATCTCATTTTCAACCCGTTGGAGGAGGCAGTGAGAACAATATCATCCACGTAAAGTAATAAGTAAGCAGTGCTACTACCTTGATGAAAAATGAAGAGTGATGTATCACTATTGTTGCATACAAACTCAATCTGCAAGATATACCTGGCAAAACGATCATACCACGCACGGAGGACCTGTTATTACGGAGACGACACACATAGTGAGGAACTGCTGAATGGGTGAACCCAGCGATCGATGATGTAAATCAAGCTTTCTCGATCCCCATGTAAAAATGCATTCTTCACATCAAGTTGATGGATCGGCCAGTGTTTGCCCATGGCAATGCTCAAAACTGTGTGAATGGTAGCCGGTTTGACAACCGGGCTGAAGGTTTCACTACAATCAATGCCCTCATGCTGATTTGTGTCATTAGCCACAAGTCGTGTCTTATACCTTTCAAGGTCTCCACTGTCTCGGAATTTGTGACGAAATAGCCACATGCACCGGATCATTGTCACGCCCCGAACCCCGGGCCCGTGACTGGTGCCCTACCTGGGCACCATTTTATTTACACAACTCAAATAAACTGCGGAAGGTAAATGACACTTAAAATTATTATTTTTCTTAAACAAAGGCAAAGCCGATAAGGCTGCCACCATAATATATATCACACCTGAATGGGTCTACGCTGTACAACAATGTAAATACAACTCTAGCCAGTCCAGCCCATATATGAATACAGACCTCTAAGAATTTGGACAGTAAACTGTGACGGGACAAGGCCCGTCGTACCCCTGAATATACCTAGCCATAATGAAAAGCTCCGGAACATTGGAGTTATCTCAAAATGTTGAACAAGGATCCTAAGCTCGCGGATCCACAACCGAGTACCTAGACCTGCGGACATGAACGCAGCCCCCCGAAGGGGGTCAGTACAACATGTACCAAGTATGGAACGGAAATAAAGTACAGTATTGAAATCATAGTTGTACACAAGAATGACAGGGGCAAGTATGAAAATCAAATACCAGATCCTACCGTGTCATATAAAATCGAGCCAATCAGACCTTGCCTCATCAGTACCATCAGACACCGTAACATTGTACAATATACTGCCCGGTTTTTAGTGAAGGACGCAATAAAGTCATGTAAAACTGTAAGTACTGTAAAGGAGATCGTACAGTCCAAATATAAAGCAGGAGACAAGTATGATAACCAAATTAACAATACACTGTGTCTTATTAAAATGAGAGTAATAAGAGTAAACTTTACATGCTTTAAAATAGGAAGCTTGTGATCAATCTAGGGCCACACGCCCGTAGTATCATTATGCAATCCTACTCCTGGGACTATTTCACCCGCATAGGTCGTGTGGACCCGCATGAGGCAATTTGTCTCGCATATGACTATTTCACCCGCATAGGACTATTTCACCCGCATAGGCCCTACGGATCCGCAATGAGCATATACACAATACTCGCATCGTGGGGAGCAAATCCACGAAAATGTATAATGTCTTGGGGGTTTACCCCGCAAGTATACTTATAACACTAGCACTAATGGTTATCATGAACACCATATGCAAGTTAAGTAATCTTTAACTCTCTTTAGACAAAATGAATGCACCATCTTTTTAAACAACCAAGGCAATATCATGCCTCCCTTTTAAAACAAACAAGACAATACCATGCCTTCCTTTCTAAAATAACCAAGACGATAACATGCCTTCCTTTCTAAAATAACCAAGACAATACCATACGATGTACAACATGTCCCGGCCCATTCTGAGACTCGGGGTAAACATAAAGGATTGTACACATAAAGTTATCACAAGCAACTATGTACACTTTAAATTACCTTTTGACTATCATTAGCCCAAATAGAATGACCTATCATTTTCTTTGAAAATCAAATACAGTAACAAGTCGTTCATTTTATACACCAAGGCACTATCACATAGTTCATTAAGGATTAAGATCTATTACAACAATTGTACGTCCGTCGTACATTCACTTTATAAACTCAAGACACTTTCATTTCATGTACTATATTAAGTACTTAATCATGGACATTCTCACATGATTTCCTTATAACCTTTTATACTATCTTTTGACTTTCCACAACCTGTTATAACCAACTTCCCATAAAGCCGTTATAACATCTTTCATTTTAGAAAAACTAAAGCACTACCACATATTTCCTTTTAATACAACCAAGGCATTATCACGTCATGTAAGGGAGTTGAACCCAAAGTACTACGTACATTCATTTCTTTACAAGAAGACTCAAATCATGTAATGTTAGAGAAATAAACTCAAAAGTACTATGTACATCTATTCTTTATAAAAGGAATCTTTTCATGAAATGTTAGGGAAAATGAATCCCAAAATACTTTTGCTATCAAAATCAAGTTACTTACACTTTTAAACTTAAGTAACTTATACTTTTTAAAACCAAGAACCTCTTCTTTCAACCTCAAGTCATTTATTCTCCTTAAATCGAGTAATCCATACTTTTCAAATCGAGCTACTTATTCTTTCCGAATCAAGTAATCCATACCTTTTCAAATCAAGTAATCTATACTTTCCAAATCAAGTAATTTATACTTTCCAAATCAAGTTACTACACCTTTAGAAATTCAATTCAAGGTTTTGAAATCAAGTAACTTCTCTTTAAATCAAGTCACTTACTCTTTCCAAACCAAATCATTTATTCTCTTTAAATCAATCAAGTAACTTATACCTTTAAATCAAGTTACTTCTCTTATTTAAAATCAAGTAAGCTTGTACTTTTCAATTCAAGTATTATAACTTTCAAAAATCAAGTGACTTTATACTTTCAAAACCAAGTATCATGTACTTCAAAATCAATTCACTTATACTTTATATAATCAAATCACACGACTTTCAAAATCAAGTCTCATAACTTGAAAATAGAGTCTCACAATCTTTTAATTAAAACAAGTCTCTTAACCTTGAAAATCAAGTCTCATTACTTTAAATCAAATCTCATAACTTTAAAGTAATTCAAGTAACTTATTCATTTCAAACCAAGTCACTCATACATTTAAAATTAACACTCATTTGAACCGTGAATAGGTTATACCCGTTTCTAATACTTCCTAACGTCTCTTACCAACATCCCTCATAAGACATGATAAGAACTTAGGAATATTTTAGACATACCTTTAGCATAAAAATCAATAACATGAATACTTCCTAATGACAAGGCAAGTACTTCAAGAAAACAAGTCACATATACTCCAAATAATAAGACAAGTATACTTCAAGAATAAGTCATGTATACTCCAAAACAAGGCAAGTATACTTCAAGGATAATCATGTCGATAGAAGGAAGAAGTTCACATACCTCGTCGGCGACTAACCCAAACGACAAGTAGCAATACGCTCCAATGTACTTCAACCTCATTGACTATTCCACCCTCCAAGTAGAATATGCTACACGTAGTGCTTCAACCTATAATGATGATAGCGCTTCTATCAATATCAAACTTTCTAGTATAAGACTTATACCAAATAATGACCCTCTAATTCTACAGAAATTTGGGCAGCACTTCCTTTGTTTCTATGTACTTTTCCACCTTTTTCAAGGCCCGAATTCATCAACCAACAAACCACATTTAAGGCACAACCAACGCTAACTAGTGGATTACACGCCTAATCGACGTGTAAAATTCTCACGACTGACTCGGATCCGTGATCGTGCCTTACCCCGCACCTTGTGATACAACATCAGAGAAAACCAGCGGAAATAAACTCACAAACAAGAACCACATAAGATAAAATAGGCTAACCCAAAAATGGCTACCTTTCCGTAACGTAAATAAAACAGAACTGAACAGTTATATCCTTGATAACCCAATTTATAACCGGACTACAGGCCTCTAAGAATTTGTAACAACCATGACGGGACAGGGCCCCGTCATACCCCTGAATGTACACAAAACCTATAACGTCAGGGAGAACCGCACCAAAAATCAAGTCAAGCCTCCGGAGTAATGGAGCTTCTGACACCTAAACAAAGATCCTAAGAATGAGGATCCACCACCTGCTTACCCTTACCTGCGGCATGAACGCAGCTCCCGAGGAAGGGGGTCAGTACACAATATGTACCAAGTATGTAAAACTGGAAAATACTGTAATAATATCATAAGTCAAAATAAGCTGGAGTCATAGACGAAAATCAATTTACCTTGCACTGTGCCTTACTAACAATGAGAGTAACAAGTATAAATCTTACTGCATAAAAATAGGAGGCTCATGATCAAAACAGGGTACCTCACCCATAGTATCATTAAGCAATCCTACTCCTGGACTATTTCACCCGCATGGGTCCTGTGGACCCGCATGAGGTCATCCGCCTCGTCATGGGACTATTTCACCCGCATTGATCATGTGGACCCACATGAGTACCATCGTCGTACTCGCATGAGACTATTTCACCCGCATAGATCCTGTGGTCCGGATCCGCATGAGTACAAGCGCCGCACTCGCATCATGGGTAGCAAATCCATGGCATAAGTAATAACCCGGGGTTTACCCCGTAATAATATATATATATATATAGCTCATCCGGCTATCATACATAACATAAGCACTACCGGCCTATCATACATAACATAAGCACTACCGGCCTATCATACATAACATAAGCACTACCGGCCTATCCTGACATAAGCAAGTTAAGAAATCCCCTAACTTCTTATTAACCTTTACCAATATATATCCTCTCATTTTAGTATACCTAAGGCACTAACATGTCTTTTAAGAGAAAATCCGGGAATTCAACCCAAGTACCACGTACTTCTAACCTTTTAAGAAATAACTCTTTTTATAGAAAAATTCCAAGATACTAATAACCATAGTATCAAGTTACGATTTCTTTCCAAGACAAGTCACATTTCCTTTTAGAAATATAATAAGCTTCTAAATCAAGTGACTTCATTTCCTTTAAAACCTTAGGCAATCAATGCCAAAAAAATCAATCCATCTTTCACAGTTTCAAATCATTTACCCGTACTTGTTTTACTTAGAGTAAACCTTTCTTTGTTAACCTTTCAAAAGCTAATATAACCAACTTCCCATAAAGTTATTATATTTGCGTTATTCCTTAGTCAAATACATTTTTCCTAAATCCAAGGGACTTATACTTTTAAAAATGACACAAGTATCACATACTCTAAAACAAGTGAAAGATATCAAATCTTAGACGCTCACCGCATTTACATAGTACAAATACTCATGCTCAAGAGATAGGAAAGTTCCACATACCTCTTCGGTTAATCCACTTGCTAAGTCCGAAATACCGCACGTAATATGTCAACCTATAATGACCATAATACGTTTATTAACCCCCAATTTCAATGTAGAAACTCCAAGTTCAAGTTACTAATTCTTAAGGAAATTGGCAGACTTCCTTTGTTTCTACATACTTTGCCACCTTTTCAAGGTCGAATTCAATATTCAAACGCCACATTTAAGGCCCAACAATCCAACATTTCAAAGGGATTACACACCTAAACTTAAATGTGTAAAATTGCCCCACAAGGTAAAACAACCAACTTAACAAGTCTAAGGTAGTTTTAGGCTACAACATGCTCACATAATCTTCTTAACCAATTCTTTCACATCCAAACCACATTTCTTACATGCAATGAATCTAAGAGCATTATTTACTATAACAAGTTCCTTTTCCTTCACATGCAATATCAATAACTAGCTACACGAGAGAATTGTTACCTTTGAGCTTTAGCCAAAATTATTCCAACAATTTTGCTAGCCTCCTTTCAAGAACACCACCACAACCACTTCTTACAAGCTAGCCACAAGCTTCCTTCTTGTTCTTAACTTTTCGATTTTTCTTAGGCTTTTAATTCCTCTTGGAATTCTAGAGAAGTGAGAGCCTTTGCTTAGAGAGAGAGAGATTTGAAAGATGACCAAGTCTTCAAGACTTGGTCAATATAAGGTACATATCAGATGGGGACACTTGTCACCCACCCATGACCTTTTTAAAACAAAACAAAGGCGAAATTTCCACTAACTCGCAGAACCCGCCTCGGCGCGGCACTGAAACTTCGCGCTCAGACTTTCCGTGGCGTGGCCTGCTTCCGCGCGACGAAACTCAGTGACCTTCAGATCTTCCGGCCGCGCTCTGCTTTCTGGCGCCTTCTAATCACCGCGCACCGCTGCCTCGCACCGGCTCAGCCATGGCGCGAGACCCCGACGAGATCCGGACCGAACTACGGTATAACATTCTCCCTTAGAAACATTCGTCGAATGTTCCTTGTCGATACCAATTTTGACCCGTTTTTGTATATTTCGTGCAATTTTAAGTATTTTAGCACACCGCATTTTAATCGTTATTTTTTGCATATTTTTATATAATATTCTATGTTTATTTATTCACAAAATGACGTTGCATCTTTTATTTTTATTTAAGCATTAGGTTTTTGTTAATATTATATTTCTATTATAATAATATTTTGCATCTCTTTAAATAATTAATTGACGTCCTGCTTTAATTTTAATCAGACATTAAACATGTCTTAAATATTGCATTTTTGCGTCGGCATTTGCATTTTAATAATTTTGCATCTTTTTAAATAATTTTTCTTTAAATAATTAACTCGCGTTGCATTTTGTCAAACCAGTCCAGTACGGAACCCAATCCAAATCATTCAATCCAACACTATTTTTTATTTTTCATCCAAACACCCCCCTCTTTATTTCCCCCTTTTTTTTAAATTTCAAACCCACCTTTCCCCCTAAAATACCAAACCTAACCTACCCCCCTATTATTTAATTCTTACCCCCCCTTTTATTAAAAGAGGGGGGCAGCCACAACGTTCAACGGACAAAAAATAAAAGGCAACAAAAAATAAAAGGCAGCACAAAATAAAGGCAGCACAAAGAAAAGAGCAGCAACAAAAAAAAATAAAGGAAGGAGCAGCCCCCCCAACGTTTTTTTTCCTTTAAGGGGCAGCCCCCCCCACAACGTTCATTTTTTTTAGAGCAACCCAGCACAACGTTCATAAGGGCTGAGCCCACTTTTTTTTTTTTTTTGATTTTTTCAAAGGGGAACCTTCTCTCCTCCGCACGCGCGCTCGTCGCGCCGTTCGCCGCCTTTCACGGAGTTCTAAAAACTCCGCGAACCTCCATTCAAAACACCCAAGACTTCACGCCGCTATCATCGACCCACCAACTCCACACCCGCCGCCATCGCCACCGACGATCTCACCATCGCGGTGGCGGCGCTCCGGCGACCTCGCCGTTGAAGTGACGCCACCGCCGCTGTTATCTTTTGTGTTGTTGAAACTTGCCGAGTTTGAACTCCGTGACGACATATCGATTTGTTTCTCTTTCGTTGCTATTATACATATTGTGGTTTGGTTGACCGATTTGGAAATTTTGTATCTCGCCGAATTTTAAACCCCGCGACCTCGCTGGTTTAATTTCGGTTCTGTTGTTGGTTGTCGGACTGATTTCGGAGTTTTGGTATTTGGCGAGTTTGCGAAACTCCGCTATGTTCGCTTGCTTATACTTTTTGTTGGTGATTTTGCACCATTTTAGTATTATGGCGGAGTTTTAAGACTCGCGACGCTTTGAAAATCTGTTGACTGTTTCTCACGACTTCCCATCGCTCCGCGAATTGCCGCTTTCCGCCATCGTTCCGGCATGTTGTCCGCTGTTCATTGTTTTCTGCATTAATTTTAGGCTATTTGGCTTAATTTATTTACTGATTTTGAACAAGTTACTACACTTGGTATTTTGCTGATTTTGAATATGATACTACACTTTGGCCAAAGAAGGATTTATCCGTCGATCCGGAGGCCTCCGTGGTAAGCAAGACGGAATATGTGGGCGAGGAGGAAAGTGAAAAAGATTGGACGAGAATGCATAGTATCGTTCACCAGGAGGCGAGTCGACCGCCGCCGTAGCGATATTGGCTTCTCATGTCTTAGTATTCTTGGCATAACACTAGCTGAGCCCACACTATATAAAAATATATCTTTTACAATATATTTTACATATATACTTATATATATACATATATTGTTGTTTGTTTGATAATTTATTTATCATTTACTAACTCTTCTACTAAGTGTCTTTGCAGTGCTTGAGGCGCACTAAAGTTGAATCATTCGCATAAAATGAAATAAAAGCAAAATGTTGCTAATTTATCTTCATTACATCTTTTATGTTTATTTGCTTTCATTACTATCTTGTTAAATACATATCTATATTAAATATTTGCATGCCTAGTTTAAATATCTTTTGATTAGTTTAATAATTAGAATACCCTTAGAATTGCATGATATATTTAGCACAATAATTTTAAAACCTAAGTTTGAACGGACAACCGCAGTTAGCGGATCCTTTAGGGTGCCTAACCCCTTCCCTTTAGGATAATAAAGAACCCTTACCTAGAATCTCACATAGCTTTGCATCTTAAAAATGGAGATCATTTGTAGTATTTTATGCTACATTTTCAAAGGTCCTAATTCACTATAATAATTAGGTGGCGACTCCTTTAAATAGCATTTCAGAATCCAACCATACGCCAGAATGCAGTAATCCCGCTTCCTCCCATCGAAAATGGGGCGTTACGATAAGCGACTCCAATCGGGATATTTAGGTTCTTAACCATAACAAACATAGGTTATTTATCAGGCTTTATTTTTCTTATCCGCTTAAAAATGCTTCTTCCGTGTTTTACATTCATTTGCTTTTATGTTTTGTCTAAATTATTCTACTTTACATATAAATATTTGCATATTGTATTAATCGTTATTTGTTACCGCTTTCTTTAAACTGGCATTCCGCTCATATTTCTTCCATTCTGGAAAATTCACACTATCACACACTCACGCGTTGGTGTGCTTCGCGCACCCGCAAATTTCTTTCAAAAATATCCAAATTTTAGGAGAGTCATGCTGCATACGAGTTAGATCGGTTCGTCGATCACCGCGTAGCCTTCTCACTCGAGTTGTCCACTCGGGAACCTCAAGGCCTAGAAAATCCAAATCTTAGAAACTTAAGATAGAGTTATACCACCCTTTATTTTTAGGGCATGCATGCATTTACCTTAGGTAGTCGGTCCTGGCATCGACGCCACAATTAGGAAGACACAAACTTGTCGACGGGTTTCTCAACCCAACGACCAACCAAAGATATTATGTGTAGCGTGGCAATGACAGACAAATCCAAGCCTAATCATGACATGCCGAAATTGGGAAAAGTGCACCGTCATTTGGTCGCCATTTCCAACAAAGGCATTATAGTTGGACGACTTGGACAAATCTGTCATAATCTCGCATAAGTGACGTTTAGGCTTACCTCTGGCATAAAGAGGTCCCCTGCATGTTAGGAAACGTTTGAATGTGCTATGTGCAATATATCTGCTACATACCCGCAAATTATGTGTTTTATGCTAACACCGTTTGTTGCATTTTCTAAAGGATTTATCGTCTCCCCAAAGGTCGATTTGTATTTGACTAAGCAATGACAGAGCATCAATATTTTCCAAGATCAAAGGCACGGTCCAGCGACATAACTGATCCAAGGGCATTTGAGCAGAACGAGCCGAACTCGCTTGTTCCTATAAAAAGCAGGGTCTCGAAAAGAAAAGATAGATCCGATCGAGCACCTCGCCCGATCGCAAAGAAATGGCAACCCTACACAAATCGAAGGCCCTAAACATCACTACATACAAGCAACTACATTGAGACCCACTTTAGGCCAGACACCCTTTTCAAAACTGGGACAATGTAGGAAACCGGACAGGGATTGCAAGTCCAAACAGGCCAGGCACGCGGATGTCAAGGGACAAGGCGGCGAAGTCAGATACGAATCGACCCTCCCCAGAACTCACAAATTTTCTTTTAGCGCAGGTCTTTTCATATTAATCTGGCGTAAAATACGACAAAAAGTTTCTTCAGATAGCAAAAGCAAAGAAAAGCAACAAAGCGCAGAGGATGACAACAATCCAAAGTCCGCAGCAGCGCAAAGCAGCGAAAAGGGCATCAATAATCGCAACAAAGTTCGGAGGTCCGCAACAAAACCTAACGATCAACTCGCATAAAGTCAAATTGGCAACCCACGACGCATACATCAAAGGCATCATGGCAATTCGTCACCGCAACGCTCAAAGATGTCCGCAAGGACAACATCTCGTGGATGACATCTCTACCCATAAAATTGCACTTCTCATATGTATTTATCATTTCTAAACAGGTATACACTACCGTCTTTTCTCACGCTTAGCTTGCAGGAGCATTTATTCTACAGAGCAAGAACACGCCCAGTAACGACGCTATCGCATTGTGTCCAGCAACGACACCATCAAGATTGCGCCCACGCAACGACGCCAAGAAGAATACGCCCGTGCAACGACGCTATCAACATCAGGTCCAGTAACGACACCATCGCGATTGCGCTACGCAACGACGCCAAAGAATACGCCCAGTAACGACGTTATCGCGATTGCGTCCAGTAACGACACCATCAAGATTGCCTTACGCAACGACGCCAAAGAAGAATACGCCCAGTAACGACGTTATCGCGATTGCGGTCCAGTAACGACACCATCAAGCGACGCTTCACGCAACGACGCCAAAAGAATACGCCCAGTAACGACGCGACAACATTGTGTCAGTAACGACACCATCAAGATTGCGTTTACGCAACGACGCCAAAGAAGAACACGCCCAGTAACGACGCACGCGATTGTGTCCAGTAACGACACCATCAAGATTGCCTACGCAACGACGCCAAAGCAATACGCCCAGTAACGACGTTATCAACATTGCGGTCCAGTAACGATAATCATCGCAAGATTGCGTTTACGCAACGACGCCAAAGAAGAACACGCCCAGTAACGACGCGACGCGATTGCGTGTTCAGTAACGACACATCATCATCATTGCGTTTACGCAACGACGCCAAAGAAGAATACGCCCGTGCAACGACGCACGCGATTGCGTCAGTGCAACGACACCATCATCATTGCGCGTTCACGCAACGACGCCAAAGAAGAATACGCCCAGTAACGACGTATCGCGATTGCGTCCAGCAACGACACCATCAAGATTGCGCTTACGCAACGACGCCAAAGAAGAATACGCCCGTGCAACGACGCCATCAACATCAGGTGTGCAACGACATCATCGCGATTGGCGTACGCAACGACGCCAACAAAGAATACGCCCAGTAACGACGTTATCGCGACAACAAGTCTACGAACGACGCCAAGAAAGAATACGCCCAGTAACGACGTTATCAAGACAAAGAAGTCTACGCAATGACGCCAAAGAAGAACATCGCCCGCGTAACGACGCACAAGACATCAAGTCCATGCAACGACACCAAAGAAGAACACGCCCATGCAACGACGCGACAAGACAAAGAAGTCTACGCAACGACGCCAAAGAAGAACACGCCCAGTAACGACGCGACAAGACAACAAGTCCACGCAACGACGCCACAAAGAATGCGTTTACTCAACGACGCCACGCAACACGCCCAGCAACGACGTTATCAAGACAACAAGTCCGGAAGTGACGCTATCATCAAGATATCACATCTACGCAGGACGATTTCTATACTCGAAATTGCATTTCTTATTCATGCTTTATTACTCGTCTTAGCGCTTATGCACTAACTCTCTCGAGCTTTAGTCTACATGTGACAATTGCAAGGACAACATATCCGCATTCACAATCATAACACGCCCGCGTGGCGAAATCACAAAGATTTGCGCAGACATCACATTTTCGCAGGATAGCATTTTTATACTCAAACAGTTACATTGCATATAAATTCATACGTTATCATTTGCCTTAACAGTTATGCACTAACCGTTTGTTTAAGTCTTAGCATACAGGAACAGGAGCACAACGTGGAACTACCTCTTACAGCGAACCGAAGCAATTTGTACCTCGAATGTCGATCCGCTCTCCTCCAGCATCCTGCAACGCCAATGACCCCAGTGTCATCATAATTCGACACTGGACAATTTTTAGATCTGCTCCCGCTTTGGTTTTAATTTTTCAGCCTCACAGAACCCAGTGTCATCATAATTCGACATTGTGACAATTTTTAAATCTGCTCCCGCTTTGGTTTTAATTTTTCAGCCTCCCAACAACCCAGTGTCATCATAATTCGACACTGGGACATTTTTTTAATCTGCATCAGCTTTACTTTTTACTTTAGCATCACAGCAACCCAGTGTCATCATAATTCGACATCGACATTTTTCAATCATGCGCCTTTACTTTTACTTTAGCATCGCAACAACCCAGTGTCATCATAATTCGACACTGGGACATTTTTTTAATCTGCATCAGCTTTACTTTTACTTTAGCATCGCAACAATCCAGTGCCATCATAATTCGACACTGGGACATTTTTCAATCTGCGTCAGCTTTACTTTTTATCTTTAGCATCGCAACAATCCAGTGCCATCATAATTCGACACTGGACATTTTTCAATCTGCGTCAGCTTTACTTTTTATCTTTAGCATCGCAACGACCCAGTGTCATCATAATTCGACACTGGGACAATTCTGAGTCTGCATCAGCCCCACTTTTGAGTTCTAGTTTATAAAACAGGACAAAATTGGCTACGAGTCAACGTCTTTGTCCGAAGACTCTTCCATCATCTCCGCATAAAGAGGACATACTGTGATACCAATTTTGACCCGTTTTTTGTATATTTCGTGCAATTTTAAGTATTTTAGCACACCGCATTTTAATCGTTATTTTTTGCATATTTTTATATAATATTCTATGTTTATTTATTCACAAAATGACGTTGCATCTTTTATTTTTATTTAAGCATTAGGTTTTTGTTAATATTATATTTCTATTATAATAATATTTTGCATCTCTTTAAATAATTAATTGACATCCTGCTTTAATTTTAATCAGACATTAAACATGTCTTAAATATTGCATTTTTGCGCTTGATTTGCATTTTAATAATTTTGCATCTTTTAAATAATTTTTCTTTAAATAATTAACTCGCGTTGCATTTTGTCAAACCACCGATTTAACCCAATCCAAATCATTCAATCCAACACTATTTTTTATTTTTCATCCAAACACCCCCCTCTTTATTTCCCCCTTTTTTTTAAATTTCAAACCCACCTTTCCCCCTAAAATACCAAACCTAACCTACCCCCCTATTATTTAATTCTTACCCCCCCTTTTATTAAAAGAGGGCAGCACAACGCTCAACGGACAAAAATAAAAGGCAACAAAAATAAAAAGCAAAGACAAAATAAAGGCAAGACAAAGAAAAGAGCAGCAACAAAAAAAAATAAAGGAAGGAGCAATTCCAACGTTTTTTCCTTTAAAGGGCAAAATTCCACAACGCTCATTTTTAGAGCAACCCAAAGACAACGCTCATAAGGGCTGAGCCCACTTTTTTTTTTTGATTTTTCAAAGGAACCTTCTCTCCTCGCCTCCTTGCGCCGCCCGCCGCCATTCGCCGCTTTCACGCGGAGTTCTAAAAACTCGGCGAACCTCCATTCAAAACACCCACCCGCGCCATCACCGACCCACCAATCTCCACACCCGCCGCCATCGCCACCGATCTCACCGCGGTGGCGTCGCTCGGCGACCTCGCCGCGTTGACGCCACCGCCGTTATCTTTGTGTTGTTGAAACTTGCGGAGTTTGAACTCCGCGACGACATCGATTTGTTTCTCTTTCGCCGCTATTATACATATTGTGGTTTGGTTGACCGATTTGGAAATTTTGTATCTCGCCGAATTTTAAACCGCGACTTCGCTGGTTTAATTTCGTTCTGTTGTTGGTTGTGACCGATTTCGGAGTTTTGGTATTTGGCCGAGTTTGCGAAACTCCGCTATGTTCGTCGGCTTGCTTTTTGTTGGGCTGATTTTGCACCATTTTAGTATTATGGCCGGAGTTTTAAGACTCGCGACGCTTTGAAAATCTGTTGGGATCAAGCTCACGACTTCCCATCGCTCCGCGAATTGCCGCTGTTTCCTGCGCCATCGTTCGCATGTTGTCATTGTTCATTGTTTTCTGCATTAATTTTAGGCTATTTGGCTTAATTTATTTACTGATTTTGAACAAGTTACTACACTTGGTATTTTGCTGATTTTGAATATGATACTACACTTTGGCCAAAGAAGGATTTATCCGTCGATCCGGAGGCCTCCGTGGTAAGCAAGACGGAATATGTGGGCGAGGAGGAAAGTGAAAAAGATTGGACGAGAATGCATAGTATCGTTCACCAGGAGGCGAGTCGACCGCCGCCGTAGCGATATTGGCTTCTCATGTCTTAGTATTCTTGGCATAACACTAGCTGAGCCCACACTATATAAAAATATATCTTTTACAATATATTTTACATATATACTTATATATATACATATATTGTTGTTTGTTTGGTAATTTATTTATCATTTACTAACTCTTCTACTAAGTGTCTTTTGCAGGTACCCGGAGGCGCACCCCAAAGTTGAATCATTCGCATAAAAATGAAATAAAAGCAAAATGTTGCTAATTTATCTTCATTACATCTTTTATGTTTATTTGCTTTCATTACTATCTTGTTAAATACATATCTATATTAAATATTTGCATGCCTAGTTTAAATATCTTTTGATTAGTTTAATAATTAGAATACCCTTAGAATTGCATGATATATTTAGCACAATAATTTTAAAACCTAAGTTTGAACGGACAACCGCAAGTTAGCGGATCCTTTAGGGTGCCTAACCCCTTCCCTTTAGGATAATAAAGAACCCTTACCTAGAATCTCACATAGCTTTCGCAGACCTTAAAAAATGGAGATCATTTGTAGTATTTTATGCTACATTTTCAGTGTCCTAATTCACTATAATAATTAGGTGGCGACTCCTTTAAATAGCATTTCAGGAATCCAACCATACGCGTAGCGGTAATCCCGTTTCCGGCTCCGGTCGAAAATGGGGCGTTACATTCCTTCTAGGCTTACTCGAATCACAAATCGACATAGATACCATATTTACCACCTCCCACTTCCAAGTCGGGATATCAATAGCTTGCAACAGCCCACCGGGCTTCTGGTGCTCAACCTTAACTCGCGACACCCGCACCGCACTTAACTCCGCAACGTCCCTCTTCAGGCCATCCCACCAATACACGCATCTGAGGTCATGGTACATCTTAGTCGACCCCGGATGAATAGAATAACGAGCATTGTGTGCCTCCTCCATAATCTGCTGACGAAGTCCTGTCACGTCGGGAACACACAACCGACCCTCAAATCTTAGCACCCCATCCGGCGATACCTCAAATAGACTCTTCTCTTTTTGACAAGCGGCATCTCGATACCGTACCATAATCGGATCCTCATAATGTCGCCTCTTCACCTCCTCGACGATGGAAGACTCGGCAACCTCTCGAACCCGAACTCCCTCACTATCAGGATCAACCAAATGAACCCCAAGGCTCGCTAGCTGATGTAACTCTCGGACCATATCCCTCTTCTCTGGCTGTACATCAAACAGACTACCCATCGATCTGCGACTAAGGGCATCTGCAACTACATTGGCCTTCCCTGGGTGGTATAGAATATCAATATCATAATCCTTGAGTAACTCCAACCACCGTCTCTGCCGTAAGTTCAGCTCCCTCTGGCTGAAGATATAGTGATATACTGGAGACTCTTGTGGTCTGTGTAAATATCCACATGAACTCCATACAAATAGTGTCTCTAGATCTTCAAGGCATGAATCACTGCTGCCAACTCTAAGTCATGTGTGGGATAGTTCTTCTCATGCTTCCTAAGTTGTCGAGATGCGTAAGCTATAACCTTGCCGTCTTTGCAAAGACGCACTCCAAGCCCGACACCGACGCATCACAATAAACCACATATCCGCCCAAACCTCGGGAAGAGTAAGCTGGGGCGGTCGTCAATTTCTCCTTCAATGGTGAAAACTCTCCTCACAAGCATTCGTCCACTGGAATATAGCTGCTTTCTGAGTCAGCCTAGTCAAAGTCGCTGACATGGAAGCAAACTTTTCCACAAACCTCCGATAATAACCTGCAAGGCCCAAAAAGTTGCGCACTCCGGTGTAGTGTGGGTCAGGCCAAGTCTTGATCGCCTCGATCTTTCTTTGTATCAACCCGAATACCATCGCCCCGATAACATGCCCTAAGAAAGCCATCAAGCCAAAACTCGCATTTCGAGAACTTGACATACAATTGCCGGTCCCTGAGGACTCCCAATACCGTCCTCAAATGATCTGTATGCTCTTGCTCTGTGCGCGAATACACCAAGATATCATCAATGAACACTATAACGAACATATCCAAGAATGACCTGAACACCCTATTCATCAAATCCATGAATACCACTGGAGCGTTGGTCAATCCGAAAGACATCACCCTGAACTCATAGTGCCCATACCGGGTCCTGAATGCAGTCTTCGGGATATCCGCCTCTCTAACTCGTACCTGATGGTAACCAGATCGCAGGTCTATCTTGGAAAAGCATTTCGCACCCTGCAACTGGTCAAACAAATCATCAATCCTGGGGAGGGGATATCTGTTCTTGATAGTTACCTTGTTCAGCTGCCTGTAATCAATACACATACGCAGCGTCCCATCATTCTTCTTTACAAATAACACTGGCGCTCCCCAGGGAGAAACACTTGGCCTGATAAAGCCTTTCTCCAGCAAATCTTTCACCGGTCCTTGATTCCTTCAACTCGACAGGTGTCATCCTGTATGGCGGAATAGATATCGGTCGAGTGTCTGGCGCCAAATCAATGCAAAACTCAATCTCCCTCTCAGGAGGGATACCCGGAAGCTCGTCTGGGAATACGTCCGGAAATTCTCTAACAACCGAATCGATCAAGGTCCGTATCTCACCTCGATGTCGAATATCCGAACGAATGGTAAATATACCCCTTCGCACCATCTTCCTAGCCTCGAGGTAAGAAATAAACCTACCGCCGGCGATGCAAGATTCCTCCACTCGATAACGCTCACCGGAAGCCGAACCGAACTAACCTCTCTCTACAGTCCACATTGGCATAGCAAGACGCTAGCCAATCCATACCCATAATCACATCAAAATCCGTCATATCCAACTCTATCAAGTCGGCTGAAGTCGGCATCGTATATAGTCATTTGGCAAGTCTTATACACTCGCCGGCCACCGAATCACCTCGGGTAGCTACCTCAAAGGTTTTATGGACTCGGGCTCTATCCCTATTCTACCAGCAATATGAGGAGATATATAGGACAAGGTAGAACCTGGGTCTATCAAAGCATAAACATCACATCAAGAAACCAACAATGTACCTGTGACGACATCAGGTGGCGCCTCGCAGTCTGGCGGTGGACATAGCATAAATGCGGTTACGAGAACTGGAACTGGAACCCGCCACGACCCTGCGCGGCCTGGCCGTGAACACCACGCCTCGGCGCATAACCATCAAGATGAAGACCCGGCAAGAATCAACTCGGGTGAGCCATAGCATTTCCGCGCTTCACGGTGGACAATCTCTCTTCAAATGGCCCCGCTGCCACAAGAGTAACAAGCTCTGGAGGAACACGACACCCTATAATGGCAATCACCACATCGACCACACCAGGCATGGTGGCCTCATCTGGCGGAACTCGTACCTGAAACCGAAGCCACGGGACCTGTCGCCTGAATACCTGTCTGACCGGAAGATGGTGGAGGCGCTCTGAGCCGTGATGCAAATCCGGTCTGCCGAGGTCTACCTCGAGAACTACTAGAGGACGCCGTTGTCTGGCCTCTTCTCGCGATACCTATCAATCTGCGGCCCTACGTTCTCGCACCCAGTGCATAGGCATGTATGCGGGCAATGTCCATGCGGTGAAGAGCTACTCCGTCTGACTCTCGCCAAATAGTCATCGAGCCTGGCGTAGCGGTGCACTCGCCCTCCATATCTGCGACTAAAGTGGGCACATATCGAGCCAACGAGTCAAACTACGTTGTACTCGGTGTCGCCCGGCTCTGTCTCAATGTCAGAAATCTGTCGGCCCGTGCTCTCCTCATCTGCGGAGGCAAGAAATGACCAAGCGCCGCGAGAACTCGTCCATCTGGTGAGCGCATGCTCCCGGGACAGCTCCGTGAATCAAACTACCAATCTGCGGTATCACGCGGCCGATGCGAACTCTGACAACCGACTCGGTATCCGAGGCCTTGATCACCTCATGATCCAGAATCGCTCGGATAAATTCGGAGGATCATCCTCGTGCCTCGACCCATAGAACTCGGTGGCTGCGGCTCAAAAAGTCCGAAGTCTCACGCTCGGATGCGGGAGGAACCACGTGCAATGGAACCGTTGTCTCTGTCTGTCCTCGTACTGCCACTATCCGGCGATAATCGGGTCATCTCTCGTAGCTCATATCCTGCTGCTCCGGTAATCGGAGGCTCGGTACCGTAGTCTCGATGGCGCCGCTTTGCTCCGGTCTCTTTGGGGTTGACGACGTTGTGGAACTTCGCCGCCAAACATTATCTCGGTAAGGGCGGGCACGTGCGGGTAACCCTCGGTGTCTACTAGTAGTTCCTCTCTTGCCTTGCCGCCACGAGCCGCGGTTGCCTTGCGTGAGGCATAAGCGATACATAAAAATTTACGTCGGAGGAAATTCAACCTATAACACACGGCTCTGCACGATCTTAGAGTGAAAAAATGAAACAAATCCTAAATATCCTGTAGCCTCACGATTATAGATGTGGTGCACACCGATAATCAAGACTTACTAGATACGGCTGTAGACCCTTTCAGGATTAATCGCTCGATACCACTTTTGTCACGAACCGACCTCGGATCCGTGACTGGTGTCTTACCCCGGGCACCCTTGTGATACAACATCAGAGAAAACCAGCGGAAATAAACTCACAAACAAGAACCACATAAGATAAAATAGGCTAACCCAAAAATGGCTACCTTTCCGTAACGTAAATAAAACAGAACTAAACAGTTACATCCTTGATAACCCAATTTATAACCGGACTACAAGCCTCTAAGAATTTGTAACAACCATGACGGGACAGGGCCCCGTCATACCCCTGAATGTACACAAAACCTACAACGTCAGGGAGAACCGTACCAAAAATCAAGTCAAGCCTCCGGAGTAATGGAGCTTCTGACACCTGAGCAAAAATCCTAAGAATGAGGATCCACCACTTGCTTACCCTTACCTGCGGCATGAGCGGGCCAGATGAAGAAGTCGATTACCTGATATGTACCAAGTATGTAAAACTGGAAAATACTGTAATAATATCATAAGTCAAAATAAGTTGGAGTCATAGACGAAAATCAATTTACCTTGTACTGTGCCTTACTAACAATGAGAGTAACAAGTATAAATCTTCTTTGCATAAAAATAGGAGGCTCGTGATCAAAAGCGGTACCTCGCGTAGTATCATTAAGCAATCCTACTCGGGACTATTTCACCCGCGTGGGTCCTGTGGACCGCGTGAGTCATCCGCGCCGTCGTGGGACTATTTCACCCGCGTGAGACTATTTCACTGCATGGATCCTATGGACCCGCATGAGTACCATCGTCGTGCTCGCGTGAGACTATTTCACCCGCATGGATCACGTAGTCCGATCCGCGTAGTCTGGCGCCTCACTCGCATCACGGGTAGCAAATCCATGGCATAAGTAATAACCTGGTTTACCAGTAATAATATATATATATATAGCATAGCTCATCCGCTATCATACATAACATAAGCACTACTACTATCATACATAACATAAGCCTACTACCTATCATCATACATAACATAAGCACTACCGGTTTATCCTGACATAAGCAAGTTAAGAAATCCCCTAACTTCTTATTAACCTTTACCAATATATATATCCTCTCATTTTAGTATACCTAAGGCACTAACATGTCTTTTAAGAGAAAATCCGGGAATTCAACCCAAGTACCACGTACTTCTAACCTTTTAAGAAATAACTCTTTTTATAGAAAAATTCCAAGATACTAATAACCATAGTATCAAGTTACGATTTCTTTCCAAGACAAGTCACATTTCCTTTTAGAAATATAATAAGCTTCTAAATCAAGTGACTTCATTTCCTTTAAAACCTTAGGCAATCAATGCCAAAAAAATCAATCCATCTTTCACAGTTTCAAATCATTTACCCGTACTTGTTTTACTTAGAGTAAATCTTTCTTTGTTAACCTTTCAAAAGCTAATATAACCAACTTCCCATAAAGTCATTATATTTACGTTATTCCTTAGTCAAATACATTTTCCCTAAATCCAAGGGACTTATACTTTTAAAAATGACACAAGTATCACATACTCTAAAACAAGTGAAAGATATCAAATCTTGTACGTCTACCGTACTACATAGGTACAAATACTCATGCTCAAGAGATAGGAAAGTTCCACATACCTCTTCGGTTAATCCACTTGCTAAGTCCGAAATACCGCACGTAATATGTCAACCTATAATGACCATGTCGTTTATTAACCCAATTTCAATGTAGAAACTCAGTTCAAGTTACTAATTCTTAAGGAAATTTGGGCAGCACTTCCTTTGTTTCTACATACTTTGCCACCTTTTTCAAGGTCGAATTCAATATTCAAACGCCACATTTAAGGCCCAACAATCCAACATTTCAAAGGGGATTACACACCTAAACTTAAATGTGTAAAATTCTGCCCCACAAGGTAAAACAACCAACTTAACAAGTCTAAGGTAGTTTTTAGGCTACAACATGCTCACATAATCTTCTTAACCAATTCTTTCACATCCAAACCACATTTCTTACATCTGATGAATCTAAGAGCATTATTTACTATAACAAGTTCCTTTTACTTCATGCAACATCAATAACTAGCTCTGAGAGAATTGTTACCTTTAGAGCTTTAGCCAAAATTATTCCAACAATTTTGCTAGCCTCCTTTTCAAGAACACCACCACAACCACCCTTACAAGCTAGCCACAAGCTTCCTTCTTGTTCTTAACTTTTCAGATTTTTCTTAGGCTTTTAATTCCTCTTGGAATTCTAGAGAGAAGTGAGAGCCTTTGCTTAGAGAGAGAGAGAGATTTGAAAGATGACCAAGTCTTCAAGACTTGGTCAATATAAACATCTGACAATTCGGATGGGGACACTTGTCACCCACCCATGACCTCTTTTAAAACAAAACAATGCAGAAATTTCCACTAACTCTCGCAGAACCCGCCTCGGCGCCGCGGCGCTGAAACTTCTACCGCCTCTCAGAACTTTCCGGCGGCGTGGTCCTGCTTCCCGGCGCCGCGACGCTGAAACTTGATGACCGCCAGATCTTCGCGCGGCCTACAATCACCCGCCTTGGCGCGCTGCCTGCCTGCGCGCGTGGCCGCGAGACCCTGACGAGATCGGACCGAACTACGGGGTATAACAAATTCTGCCCCATAATCTATACAAAACAATCCATTTTAACAGTCCATAATAAACCAACATTAAGGGTACAATGTGAAGCCTTTAACACCCTTATTCCTTAGGACTTTCATTAGCAATTGCTACACTTAAACATGCATATTGGTGGCTGAATTTTCAGAATTCTAACGCCACAAAATAGTCCATAAAAACTGCACAACAATGCCCCACAATTTACTACATTTCTCGACCAATAACACCCAATACGATTACCCTTTCCTTAATCATTTTTAATCTGATTCGAGTTTCAACACTTCTATACATGGCATATCAACAACCATATTACTTCATCTAACATGCAATAGGTGTAGATAACGATAATAAAAATTCACGAACCCAATGGCCCGGAAACTACTAGCTCTCGACCTTACTCCAAAAAATGGGACATGCACACCTTATTTTCCATATATTCCTTAATACAAGTTCATATATATACTATACAATGAGTAATATCTAATTACTGCGGAGGAAGAAGAACTTTTACCTCAATTTTGTGCCCAAAAATGTCCCGAACAGAATGCTAAGTTTTGGTCCGCAATTTTCGTTTCGCTCCACTTCTTCAAGTTCCAATCACATATATGTATCCCCTACAACCTTAGGAGCAACTTCTCTTCACGTTTCGATTCCAAAAAGTCGACGGAAACCCCTAGGGTTTCATCACCATTTTCGGCCCAACCTAGATTTAGTGGTTAAGGGTGCTTAATCTTGCTAATCACTTGGTTAGGGGCATTAATCTTGTATAATAAACTAAGCTTGGAAGATTTGGGAATTTTGGTCTTCCATATTTGCCCTTGCTCGAGAGTTTCTCCAAGGAGGGAGATATATTTCTTGTTGAAATTTGGCTAAGTGTTGGAAGACAAGTGTTGAACCTCTTATGTGTATATATAGAGCATCCAAGGGTTGAGATCAATCCAAGTGTAGGGTCAAGATGGTGGACAAGTGTGGGTGGGACCCACAAGTCCACTTGTCTTCAAAATATCTCAAGACAAGCCAAAGTCAAAGTCAAAGCGGGAGAGGTGACACGTGTCACCCTCCTATTGGTCCAGAAATATTTCATCCCCCAAAAACGTCCATATTGGCCAAAATATCAAAAAAAATGTGGGCCCCATAAAACCGTAAAATTTTTCCGTGGGCCCCACGTGACCAAATTCGAACGTAAAAATTCATAATTATAATATATTCCAAAAGTCTCAAATACCAAATTTGAGAACCAAATTTCAATTAATAAATGTTTTCCTTCACAAATTCCCGAGAATTTTTCTTAAGAAAAAGTAATTCTTATTTCTTTTCAAAATTCAAATCTCAATTTCGTACGCACGTTCTCATCTCATTGCCTTAGAAATACTGGGTGTAACAATCATATTCACCCCCTCAGGTCTAGGTACTAGATCTCATGTGTATTGTTTAGTTAAAGCATTGAATTTCTCATATATAGCTGCATTCTAGTTAGGGTCTTGTTTAGCCAATTTGGGGTTCTTGGTGTTACACCTCGTAAGTTTAAGACGATAATTAAGAACGTCATTAAAGGAGTAAAATTCTAATAGTGGGTATAAAGTATGGTTACATATGCTAATCTGGAAGTTAGTATACAAAAGGATGAGATTTCAGAATTTTTTTGGTTACAACGAGCGTGGCGATGGAAATTGAAAATGATAGTTATATATATTACCGTTATGACTTAGTAACGTATTATATAGGTTCGACATTGAGGATACGAGACCTTATGAAATTTTCGGGAATTAGAAGAAGTGGGACCTAAGGTTAATAAATTGTGGGAAGGGACCAAATTGAGCTTATAATTTTCAAATTTTACGTAAGAGGAGTTATGTGGGATTTATTTTAGTAGAGGAATTAATTTAAGCAGACAAGTATGGGAATTGGACCCCATTGTAAATAAATTTTCAGATTTGCACCTAACCCTTAAAACTCCTCATCTTTCCCATATTTTATTTCAAATCACATTTCACTCCCTCAGCTCCTCTCTTCTCTCTTATAGCCGAGAATCACCTCCCTCATAGCCAACATTGAACCTTTCATTTCTTCTTTCAGGAACAAGTCTTCTACAAAATTATAATGCCAAGGAAACTAAAAAAACAGTGAGCAAAAAAACGCTGCTGCTGGGACGAATTTTAGCCCAATAAAATCCAGTTTTTATGTGAGAAATTTGGAAGAAAAATGTGTAGGAATGATTGATTAAATTATTAGAATGTATGCATGTCAATTTAGAGTTGAAGAAGTGATAAAATTGGGCAAGAAATCAATGAAACAGTGCCGAAAATTGGGGACTGATTTGGGCTTCGTTTAAGGTAAAAATTCTCATTTTCATTGAGTATTTGGAAGATTAATTGATGTTGTAGTTAAGGGATAAACTCATGTTAAAGAAGAATTGTAAATAAGAGAATGCATGTGACTAATATGTTGTTGTAGCCGATTGAGACTGATTTGGGGTACTTTGGAATTCGATTATGTTATTGATATTATCGTCGCTAATTGCATGTTGAAAGTTGAATGAAATCTTGATATTTAAGGTTGTAGTTGTTTTTATGGAATTGTTGGAATATGAATTGGATTTTAAGAAGTTAAGAAAAGAGTATGAAATTATGTTGTTGTTGGCCGAGACTTTCATGAAATTGTTGGACGTGGTTGTCTCGTTTTAAAGGTTGTTTTGTTGAAGTTAGAATGTTGAAAATGTAAGTTATAAACATGTATTTATGTTGTGGTAATTACTAATACATGTCTTAAAGAAATTAAAGTGTAAGAAAGGTGTTGTGTTGAAAATTATAGGACTCGAACTCTTGTTGATGTCGTTAGAGTTGATGGACTGTTTTAAGGCTATTCTAATATGGATTAAGGACTGGATTAACATGAGAAATAGGTGTAGTAATCAGCTTGGTTGTTGTAGTTGTTGTATTGCATAAATATAAAAGAGAAAGAATATGTATTGATGGCGTAAATGGAATATTTGGGATTGTTTTGGTTATATTCTTACGTTGTGATTGTTATTTTGGTATTGTTGGCTTGGTTTGTAAGTTGTGGATATGCACATAAATAGGGGAAGTGCTGTCCGATTTTTTATAGAAAAGAGAGTCGTCATTCAATATAACTTACGTTAGTAATTATAGAATTGACGAACGTATTACCATTATTATAGGTTGAAGTACTAGACGAGACGTATTATAATATTGAGTTGGCTAGTTCGACAAAAAGGTATGTGAAACTCTTCCTTCTTTCTTTTTGGCATGATTTAATGAACGTACGACGGACGTACATGATTTCTACATAGTTTAATTCCTAAAGATATTTGTCATGAGAAGTGCATTTGACTTTCTAGTAAAAAGTTCATTTAATAATTTTATTGAGTTTCCAAATGATGTTTTAAAATGATTCATGATATGATAAGTGCCTTGAGTTCCCAAAGGATGTTTTAAAATGATACATGATATGATAGTACCTTTTATCTATTCCATTGAGAGATAAGTGATGATTTGATATGTATAAAGCTACTTATGATATTCTATTCGTGCTAATGTGATTATATCATTTCACCGCGTCCCGGGCCGGGCAGATACGCGCGCAGATACCTTATATGTCTTTACCGCGTCCCATAATGGACCGGGCAGTATACCTTATATGACTTTACCGCGTCCCAGAATGGGTCGGGCAATATACCTTATATGTTCACTGCGTCCTTCCCTGGAGGGCCGGGCAGTTTATGTACATATGATGCAGGTACAAATACCCAGGATAGTACATTTCACCGCGTCCCTCACCAGAAGGCCGGGCAGTTTATGTATATATAATGATTTTATATGGACAGTTGACTCTCATTCGTATATGACACAGTTGAAATGGTAATTTGATTACTATACTTGTCTCATGATATTCTTTGGCCAATTATGATCTTTCCTACAGTACTTCATGTTTTACATACGCAGTACATTATTTCGTACTGACCCCCTCTTTCCTCGGGGGGTTGCGTTCATGCCCGCATGTATATATATTCAGTTCGGTGATCCTCCGACTTAGGATTCCTGCTCAGCTGTTTTCTTGGGAGCTCCATTGTTCTAGAGTTAGTCATTTTGTGTCACGACCCGTTCCGGGGCCCGTGACTGGTGCCTTACCCGGACACCCAAGTAGTCATACATCAGAGATATCAGCGGAATATTAAAACAAGACATGAAACAATATAAATGAGACACAGTTTCTGGGGAAAAGTTGCCTTTCGGCATATATATAAATACCAAAAATGAACAGTTACATCCCAACTTTACAACAGGACTATAAACCTCTAAGAGTTTATAACAACAATGGCGGGCGGGGCGCCATACCCTGAATGCAAATACCTATAACGACGGGGACCATACCAAAATGTTAAGCCTCAGAGAAGCGGAGCTTTCCCAAGCTGAAAGCGGTGATCCTAAGAACGGGGATCAGCGGTAGGAGTACCTCTACTGCGGCGTGAGCGCGGCTCCCGAAGGAGTCGATCTGACAAGTGCCAAGTATGTGAAGCGTAAAGTACTTTAAATGAAATAAAAGTAATTAAAACCATTTGCAAATACAATTAGTTCAATTTGCACATAGTGCCATATCACAAACAAGAGCAATAATAGGTAAACTGTAATAGGTATTTCCTAGGCCGCGAATGATCGAAGCAAGGCGATCGCCCATAGTATCATTATGCGTGCCTAACCACGGACTCGCGATCGCATGGGTCACACATAGACGCGTGAGGTATTCCTCGCGTCGGGGTAGCTAACCCCGGTACCCTCCTGGACTCCGCGATCCGCGTAGTCTCGATAGACGCGTAGTCACACGCACGCATAGGCATCCGCGTCGGGATAAAACACCGGAATGATCAACCTCGGAACTCCGCGACTCGCGTAGTCACGCGGACCGCGCGTAGTATAGACTGCATCAAGGTGTGAGCCCTCGGTATAACAAGTCAAGGGGGTATGTGATATAATAATATAACAGCTTATCGTTAAACAACATAAGCACAACAAGGGAAACCCCTTTACACAAACATCACCAGATACTAACACACGTAACATCCTAACATGTTTACTTATCAAATCAACAAGAAAGTATTACAAGGCTATCACAAACCAACACAATCAAGTTATTCACACAAGGTACTTTCTACTTTATGTTAACAATTTCGGGTTTTTATCCCCAAAGTACTTCATACATTAACTCTTTAAAAGATCCGTTTCTTTCAAAAAGTCACACCATACCCGTAGTATAAAAATAGAGTGACTATCATTTTAAGTAAACCAAAACACCTCCCTTTGTAAATCAAGTAACAACATTATTTTCCAAACGTTCAAGTTTGCCTAATTTCAAATGCTCAGTTTCTCATTTTCGAAAGGTTTCGTAGTTCATAGTTTTAATCACTTAATGATATAATTCTCCTTTAAAACAATTTGAGATACATATGCCTTATATGTGAGTAGATTATTCTTGTTCATAATCAATCTTATTTAAGCAGCCATGATCTAGGAAATGTAATATCATTTTGTCTCATCTTAGCTTCTATGCAGATGGAGGTTTCTACTGGTTTTAATAATACTTTATTAGTCAATACATTTCCCTTTATTAGCGACTTTGTGGTTTGGTCGATACTTATTCTCATTTCGAAATCGATGAAACATTATTCCTTTTACAAACCAAGTACTAATTACTCACGAATGAGGTTTCACACAAAAACTCATATTAATTACTTAAGTCAAGTCTCTTATCTTTTAAGATCAAGTCTCTTATCTTTTAAGATCAGTAAACCATTCTTTTTACTTCTCTTAAGTCGTTATACCTAACTTCCCATAAAGCTAGTATAACTCTTAAGCTTTTAAAACCAAGCATTACTCTTCTTTCAAAAAGGTTTCTTAACTCTTTTGAATTACTTCAAGATTCTTATTATTCAGGCTTAAGTCAAAAGACATTGCCGTAAAACTACGTTCAGTTACACACGTCGTCTGGTACTATATATATATTCCTTTAAAATATCATGCTCAAGAGGATAGGAAGAATCACATACCTCGCGACGATTATCGACTATTAGCAAAACGCTCCACGGCTATAACCCGGCTAGCCTCGTCCACCTTTCAAGTAGTACATGCTACTCGCAGATCAAACAACCTATAAGGGTTATACAAGTCTATCAATGCCTAGACTACTCTTGTAGAATATTCTTCTGATGTGATTCTAGTTCAAGTCTATTCTGTAATATCCTTCTATTACAGTTCAATTCTCTTCTATGAATCTTATATTCATTTCTATACAACTACATTATGTAATTTCCAATTACAATAGAAGGATAGGATTATTTACCTCGGTAAACCCAAAATTATCCAAGTTTAATGTCGATCCTGAGCAACGTTTAGCTCTACTCCGGTGCTCCACCGCTCCAAACAACCCTTAGAAGTTCTACGCTACTTAACACTTCAACCGACTATGAAGATTTTCCTTAGGGTTTCGTTTAGTAGTGAAGGAAGTATAATAGTATTTACGGGCTTTTAGTATAAGTGTAACCTTGGAATACTACAAGGTATTTGGGCGAGTATTTTGGAATAGTAACAATACTTGGAGTATTTTCTACCAAGAGGGGTATTTATACGAGACAACTCAAGAGAGGGGGGGTGGGGTACTCTCGGCCAAGGCCACTAGGAGGGGGTGGGGGGGTTTCGGCCAAAGCCTCACCAAGGGTTTGGACGAGAACCTAGCTAAGAGGGGAGGGAGATTTCAAGACTTAGAAAACATTTTGTGGATGAAGAAGTTCATCAACTAAGGGGGTATTTATAGGCCAACCAATAGCCAAGATCAAGACAAGTGGGGTGCAAGTGTAGGGTGAGGATTTATCCATGTGTCCTTATCCATCTACTACACAAAATATCCTACATAACCCTTGACCAAAAGAAAGCACAAAAAACGTGCAAGGAATGCCCTCTCAATGCCGTCCACTTGAGGGACAAGTGTCACCCTCTCGTTGGTCCAAAATATTTCATCTCTCGGAAAAATCCGCAAAAATAATAAATGACATAGCCGTATTTTTCCCTTCGCAAAGTTTGGAAAACGTTTCGTCGGAAAACGATTCCTTTCGTGTGTTGTGCACAAAATTTTCGGTCCTTGCCTAACTTAAGGTTTAAACTTTTATACGTACGCCCTCACGTACATACTCTGGAAATACGGGGTATAACATTCTCCCCTCCTTAGAAACATTCGTCCCGAATGTTCCTTCTCAAGACAGATAACGATCAAGTTCCTCATAGCTTAACCAGTTTGCAAATGCCACACATGGCCACAGAAAACACCCGCGCAAATACTTACATCCAAGTCCACGAGGAATCACCTCTAACATTACAAAAACTCCCACCCAAGGGCTAAAAGATACTCCCTTCGCACCTTCACTTTACAAAAGAAAAGGTCACATCTACTTTCTTAACACATGCTCGCTTCTTCCCTTACTCGTCGTACCCTTCTCGTACACTCGAACTCTTTCTCATAACTTACCACATTCCTGCTACTGCTTCAGTTTCCAAAACTCTGGGTTACTACCTCCAACTTGGTCATCATTACTGGAACAATCTGGATGGATCTACGATACTTTTCCGAACATAACATCATGAAAGACCGGACGTACTGCTCCCTACGTCGGATGGCAATGCCAACTTATAGGCAACCTGGCCTATCCTCCAAAGGATTTAAAAACGCTCCAAGTACCTCAGGCTAAGTTTCCTCTGTTTTACAAAACTCGTCACACCCTCTCCGGGGTGGTACCTTCAAGAAGACCCACCGTCGGCTGAACTCTGGCGTCGTCGCCGATTATCCATACGACTTACGGTGACTCGAGTGCCGATAACCTCTCACGGATAGGCTTCACCCTATCCACATCCTGCTGAAACAAGAATGAACCATCTATCTGAACGCGCCAACATCGAACCAATCGGCCAAGCGACTTATACTTCGCCCCTCTGAGGCTTCATAAGGCAATATCCGAACACTGAAATGGTAGCTATAAAACACTCCCTCAACAGGAGACAACAATCCTCACAGCTACCCCTGAAATCCAACACTGGCCCGAGGATGAATGCGATACGGAGACTCATCTGAGTTCCTAACCCTGCCTGGTAAAACTTCCAGAAAAAGAAATAGCCATAACCTGGGCTTCACTGTCTGTCATAAGGGAAAGTAGGCACCTCGTGCAGCCTTACAACCTTCCTGATGTAACATCTCGCATAACCCTCTGCCGAGTGAACGGTCCTGACTGAAGGACAAGATGGGCTGACCTCATCGGCCCGACCTTTGGTCGAGCGTCCACGAACTTCGTCTGTTTGGTTTACTAAACTTGGGCCTAACACCCTCGTGACCTACCACTGGCGGGACCACCGGCCCGACCCACCACAAAACAGGTCGCGGGTTGACCCGCGATCGGTCCTCAACCCGACCCGCTATCGCGCAAAAACTCTTGTTCCCCGATCCGGAACGATCTCACTAATCAAGTCACGAAAACCTAGTGGTCTTCTTAGTTCAACTACCCTCTTTCATTCCACACTACTCAGGGACTTATTATACAACTATATCTCACGTGCACTATGCACTCCGATAAGGGTCAAACACAAAAAAAAATACATCTTTTACTCGAGATGGCCTTACCTCTAAGGTCCTACGTATAAAACTCTAAGGCTCACACTTTCTGCCCGCCCGATCTTACCTGTTAACTAACCGTGATTCTAATCACAATTAACACTTATGTTATCCGAACATAACACTTAAGATACGCTTATCTTATCACGCTACAATCTCTAGAGGTTGAGGATATACATGTATCTCTACCTCTTCACTTCTTTGTCGTTCTAATCAATCACGCCGTAGGCGCAGCTCGGGAAGGTGATTAACTAGCCACTGATCCTGAAGGCTGAGTCTCTACATCCACGCCACCTCTAGTCGGACAATTCCTTGCAAAATGGCCCTGCTGGCCGTAAGTATAACAAGCTGTCGAAGTAGTACGACACTCCCCCGAATGATACCTACCACAACGGCTACAACGAGGTGGGGGTGGCCTCCTCTGGCTAACACCCCTTCCTCTCCGCACCACCGATCCATGGCGATCGATGGTAGGTGAGTCCTCCTTCTGCACATTCTTTCGTCACATGGTACGGCGGCCAAGTAAAACAAGCACCGATAAAAGACGACATTCCCGGGATGGCGTCGCCACCTATGAACACCGAGGAAAAGCGAACGGTGGCTAGAACCTACGTATAGGTGAACGGAAGCCACAGAGTTCGACCAACTCGCATACCGAGCGTCACGAACCACGTGGAAGAACACTGCTGCCGGGCGGGCGCATATTTAATCTGCTGCTGAGGCGGTTCGCCTCCAACGTTACCAAAGGACTCTGTTGATCTGGCCCTCTTCTGCTGCCCTTGATTAACCTGTCGATCTCTACGTTTCTCAACATGTTGCACATAAGCCTGAACGCAGGCCATGCTCATTCCTGACTGAAGAACTACTCTTGCACAACCCTTTCTTAGATATTCATCAAGGCCCGCGATAAATCGGTACATCATATACTCTCTGGTAGCTACATCCTTAGCTAGTAACAGGGTCGTCTCTTTGCAATCTATACTTTGCTCGTCGTGGGCGAAGGTTCAACTATCATGGCCGCATGAGAAGCTATTGCCGTGCTAAACTCTGCTGGCGACGTGCGAACTCCCGAAAGAAGCACCACCTAGGTGGCGATTGGGCTGTGCCCTAGTAACCTCTCGTGCTCTACTCGCGACTCCTCGCTGCCTTGCCATTCGGCGGGTTGCCTTACGCGGAGGCATAGCGGTAAGGGAAAGAAATACGTTAGAGGTCCAACTTATAACACGCGGCTCTAAGCACGATCTTAGAGTGAGAAGAATGGAAACCAATCCTAAATATCCTATAGCCTCACGATTATTGGTGTGGTGCACAACACACCGATAATCAAGACTACTAGATACGGTGCTGTAGACACTTTCCGAGGATTAAGCGCTCGATACCACTTTTGTCACGACCGGTTCGGGCGTAGTCCGTGGATCGTGCCTTGGGACACCCAGTAGTCATACATCGGAGATATCGGCGGAATATTAAAACAAGACATGAAACAATATAAATGAGACCACGCTTTAGGGAAAAGTTGCCTTCGGCATATATATAAATACCCAAAATGAGCGATTACATCCCAACTTTACAACGGGACTATTGACCTCACAGAGTTTATAACAACAATGGCGGGGACGGGCCCCGCCATACCCTGAATGCAAATACCTACAACGACGAGGACCATACGAAATGCTAAGCCTCGGAAAAATGGAGCTTTCCCAAGCTGAAGCGGTGATCCTAAGAACGGATCAACGGTAGGAGTACCTCTACCGCGACATGAACGCATCCCGAAGGAGTCGATCTGCAGTACCAAGTATGTGAAGCGTAAAGTACTTTAAATGAAATAAAAGTAATTAAAACCATTTGCAAATACAATTAGTTCAATTTGCACATAGTGCCATATCACAAACAAGAGCAATAATAGGTAAAGCTATGTGTCTTTCCTAGGCGCGAATGATCGAAGCAAGGCGATCGCCCATAGTATCATTATGCATGCCTAACCACGACTCCATGATCGCATAGGTCACACATAGACTGCGTGAGGTATTCTCGCATCGGGGTAGCTAACCCCGGTACCTCTGGACTCGCGATCGCATAGTCTCGATAAATCGCATAGTCACACGAATCGCATAGGGCATCCCCGCGTCGGGATAAAACACCGGAATGATCAACCGGAACTCCCGCACTCGCATAGTCACGCAGACCGCGTAGCCGTATAGACTGCGTCGGTGGCAAGCCTCGGTATAACAAGTCGAGGGTATGTGATATAATAATATAACGACTTATCGTTAAACAACATAAGCACAACAAGGGAAACCCCTTTACACAAACATCACCAGATACTAACACACGTAGCATCCTAACATGTTTACTTATCAAATCAACAAGAAAGTATTACAAGGCTATCACAAACCAACACAATCAAGTTATTCACACAAAGTACTTTCTACTTTATGTTAACAATTTCGGATTTTTATCCCCAAAGTACTTCATACATTAACTCTTTAAAAGATCCGTTTCTTTCAAAAAGTCACACCATACCCGTAGTATAAAAATAGAGTGACTATCCTTTTAAGTAAACCAAAACACTTTCCTTTGTAA
The DNA here is from genome assembly GCA_029844215.1 of Przewalskia tangutica. Lineage (NCBI taxonomy): Eukaryota > Viridiplantae > Streptophyta > Magnoliopsida > Solanales > Solanaceae > Przewalskia > Przewalskia tangutica. Next base: position 94,225,713 of record CM056732.1, on the reverse strand, counting down.
ATCAAGTAACAACATTATTTTCCAAACGTTCAAGTTTGCCTAATTTCAAATGCTCAGTTTCTCATTTTCGAAAGGTTTCGTAGTTCATAGTTTTAATCACTTAATGATATAATTATCCTTTAAAACAATTTGAGATACATATGCCTTATATGTGAGTAGGTTATTCTTGTTCATAATCAATCTTATTTAAGCAGCCATGATCTAGGAAATGTAATATCATTTTGTCTCATCTTAGCTTCTATGCAGATGGAGGTTTCTACTGGTTTTAATAATACTTTATTAGTCAATACATTTCCCTTTATTAGCGCTGCTGTGGTTTGGTCGATACTTATTCTCATTTCCGAAATCAGTAAAACATTATTCCTTTTACAAACCAAGTACTAATTACTCACGAATGAGGTTTCACACAAAAACTCATATTAATTACTTAAGTCAAGTCTCTTATCTTTTAAGATCAAGTCTCTTATCTTTTAAGATCAGTAAACCATTCTTTTTACTTCTCTTAAGTCGTTATACCTAACTTCCCATAAAGCTAGTATAACTCTTAAGCTTTTAAAACCAAGCATTACTCTTCTTTCAAAAAGGTTTCTTAACTCTTTTGAATTACTTCAAGATTCTTATTATTCAGGCTTAAGTCAAAAGACATTGCCGTAAAACTACGTTCGATTACACACGTCGTCCGCACTATATATATATTCCTTTAAAATATCATGCTCGAGAGGATAGGAAGAATCACATACCTCGCGACGATTATCGACTATTAGCAAAAGCGCTCACGGCTATAACGGCTAGCCTCGTCCACCTTTCAAGTAGTACATGCTACTCGCAGATCAAACAACCTATAAGGGTTATACAAGTCTATCAATGCCTAGACTACTCTTGTAGAATATTCTTCTGATGTGATTCCAGTTCAAGTCTATTCTGTAATATCCTTCTATTACAGTTCAATTCTCTTCTATGAATCTTATATTCTTTTCTATACAACTACATTATGTAATTTCCAATTACAATAGAAGGATAGGATTATTTACCTCGGTAAACCCAAAATTATCCAAGTTTAATGTCGATCCTGAGCAACGTTTAGCTCCTACTCCGGGTGCTCCAACCCGCTCCAAACAACCCTTAGAAGTTCTACGCAACTTCTACTTAACACTTCAACCGACTATGAAGATTTTCCTTAGGGTTTCGTTTAGTGACTGAAGGGAAGTATAATAGTATTTATGGGCTTTTAGTATAAGTGTAACCTTGGAATACTACAAGGTATTTGGGCCAAGGTATTTTGGAATAGTAACAATACTTGGAGAGTATTTTCTACCAAGAGGGGGGGTATTTATACGAGACAACTCAAGAGAGGGGGGGTGGGGTACTCTCGGCCAAGGCCACTAGGAGGGGGTGGGGGGGTTTCGGCCAAAGCCTCACCAAGGGTTTGGACGAGAACCTAGCTAAGAGGGGAGGGAGATTTCAAGACTTAGAAAACATTTTGTGGATGAAGAAGTTCATCAACTAAGGGGGTATTTATAGGCCAACCAATAGCCAAGATCAAGACAAGTGGGGTGCAAGTGTAGGGTGAGGATTTATCCATGTGTCCTTATCCATCTACTACACAAAATATCCTACCTAACCCTTGACCAAAAGAAAGCACAAAAAACGTGCAAGGAATGCCCTCCCAATGTCGTCTACTTGAGGGACAAGTGTCACCCTCTCGTTGGTCCAAAATATTTCATCTCTCGAAAAAATCCGCAAAAATAATAAATGACATAGCCGTATTTTTCCCTTCGCAAAGTTTGGAAAACGTTTCGTCGGAAAACGATTCCTTTCGTGTGTTGTGCACAAAATTTTCGGTCCTTGCCTAACTTAAGGCTTAAACTTTTATACGTACGCCCTCACGTACATACTCTGGAAATACGGGGTATAACATTTTGGTACATATTCGCTATTATAGACTTATTCATATTTAGGGGTACGACGGGACCATGTCCCGTCATATTTCATTATTCGTATTCTTAGAGGTTTGTAGACAATTGTGGGTGGTAGATGTGCTTTGTATATGTGTTTTAGCCGGCTGTACGGTTGTGATGTGTTTTGCTATCCCTATGTATAGTGGAGGCCTTGTCGGTTTGCCTATTATATTATATTGGCTAGTTATGACTCCCAGAAGACAGGTACATTCGTGTGTAAAGGCAGCCTTGTCGGCTTGCCTATTCTGACATGTGTTATGATTGCGGTGTTATGCTGTCAAAATTCATATTTCCCTCAGTATGAGTCTGATTATATGTGACAGGGTAATATAAGAGTGTCCAATTAGGACACCGGGTCGCGGCTCGTCGGGTCGGGTCATGACACTTGGGAATTGGATAAATAGTTTGGGCAGACGAGTTAAATTAGACTTTGGGTTTGAAGATTCCATGTTTGACACGAGTTTCCATTTGGTGAGCGGGGACAGTGGGAGGCTGTGTCGGATAAGGGGGGGTAGAGGAAAATCCGTCGAAGGCGCCGCGGCGCTACTGTCGAGGGGCCACGGCTCTAAATGTGATTCGAGAAATGGGTGCTCACTGGAAGGGAGGCGCCGCGGCGCATCCTCGAGGGGTTGCGGCTCTAATTCCCGAGAAGAGTTAGTTTGTTCACTGGAAAGGAGGCACCGTAACACTTTCACGATGGGCCGATGCGCTGACGTCTGGGATGATTGATTGAGTTGATCAAGGATAATGGGAGAGATGACAGACTCGTCAAGAAAAGAGTAGTATGGTTTTTTGGAATTTTTGAAGATTCGAAAACGGGAATGTAGTCTCGTCGAATGTGACGTGACGAGAGATGTGGATTTGACGAGTAGACAAGTCGTAGTATAGATAACCCCTATGGTTTGGTGGGAAGCCTAGATAGACGCATGGAGTTGATCGGGAAGCTAGCTTGTGAGGGGCAGTAGAGGCAAAGTTAGGATAACATAGACAACCGAATATCCGTAGATGATCATAAGAGGAGACTCTATGATATATGATTTCGTTAGGGGTCATATTGTAAAGGGTGCTAGTGGGGAGAATATTTAGAGTGTATTCTGACATTTTAGCAGCATATACCCAGAAGAGACGGAGAAAAGGAGTTATGAATCAATAGAGTGTGAATCATATGATTCTTTCTGCTTTAGCGTTTTGTGGGGAGGTGTGGGGCAGGAGAAGCGAAAAGCCATGTCATTATTAGTACAAAACCGGTGAAACATATAATTGTTGAATTCACGACCATTATCGCACTGAAACGATTTTATACCTTTTTCAAATTGTGTTTGAATAAATGTTCGAAACTCAAGAAATTTGGCAAACACTTCTAATTTAAATTTGAGAGGATATAATCAGATAAAGTGGGAAAAATCATCTAGTAATACAAGATAGTATTTATGACCGAGATAACTAGCAACATGTGATGTCCATAAATCAGCATGTATAATATCAAATGGTGCAAAGGTAACACTAGTAGATGATTTAAACGGGAGACGAGTATGTTCGCCCAAAGAACAAGATACACAGTTTTGGACAAGCTTCCCATTATTACAAGTAATGAAATTATTGTCTCTAAGAAAATTAAAAACGGGTGCTCCTAGATGACCAAACCTATTATGTCATGTTGAAGAAGAAATGACCGCTAGAGAGACGGGAGAGCAAGATCTGGCAGCGGAGGTGAGAATGAATGGATAAAGATCCCCCGTTCTATTGCATCTCGTAAGAGGTGTCCCCGTATGAAGATCCTTCACAGTGAAATTAAAAAGGTCTAAGTCAACAGAGACAGAATTATTACGAGTAAATTTGCAGATAGAGATTAGGTTCTTAATTATATGTGGGGCATATAGGGTATTGGTAAGGGGGAATGGATGATGAGGTAGTGCGTAGGATGTACCATAACCCTTTACTGAAATGTGGTGGACAGTACCAACTTTAATAGATTGAGAATGCTTTAAACTGAACAATTTGGGAATATTACTTGCAGACCGGGTGAGCTGAAGTGGCTCCGGAGTCCATGTACCAGATGTTGTCAGGCTGTTGCAGATTGAGGCTGCTGAAAGCCTGATCCAACTCAGAGGGTGCCATGCTGGAGGCGGGATGCTGGAACTGTCCTTGCATGAAGTGGGCTTGTTGCGGGTACTGGACTTGCCGAGTGGCTGGAGCTTGGCCCAACAACCTGTGTTGAGGTTGAGAATACTGGTAGAAGGGTTGTTGGTACTGGAACGGGGCCAGCATCGCGGCTCTGTATTGAGGCGTCGCAGTGGCGTAGTGGCGCGCCCACCGGTATTATCTGAGACCACTGTTGTTCTTTGCCTGGCGATCGCGACCGCACGCGACCACGACCTCCTCTGCCGTCGCGGCCCTTGCCACTGCGGCCCTGGCATGGTTGAGAGTTTTCTGGTGACGTCTGATCTTTGGGTTGCGTGTCGATAACTAACGCATGTTGACTGTGCTAATCCTGCTTAGCACGACGGGTCTCTTCAAGCAACAACTGCGAGCCAGCCTTGTTTAAACTAGGTAACAGATCTGTCTGTTGAATCATGGTGGCTAATGTATCATAGTCGCCTTTAGGAAGGACTGCAATCAATTGCAACACCGTTTTAATGTCCGAGACAGGCGTGTCGACATTGGAGAGTTGATCCGCCAGTAGTTTCAACTGTCTACAGTATTCAGTCATGTTGGAAAAACCTTCAAGACGTGTATTGTTAAATTATTCCTCTAAATACACAGCACGAGTGTGCTTGTTATCTTGAAAGATTTTCTCCAAGCGGTTCCACAAATCACGAGTTGTGACGCCAAATTTCATGATAGTAAGAAGTAGATCTTGAGAAATACTATCATATATCCATTGTTTGGCGTCTAGACGACGCCAAGTAGAATCATCAACCTCCGGAGGGCGCATAATAGTGTCGTCGATATGATCAAACACGTTATAGAGACATGCATGATTGCGAAACAGTTAAACCCAAGGAGAATACTGATTGTTTTCTTGATCAATAAGAATAGGAATAGAGTTCTTGATGTTGGTAACAGTTAGAGCGGGATGAAAAGATGATGACGACGTGGTGGTGGGATTTGTGGAGGTGGAGCCATCAGATTCTTGAGTATCCATTTAGAGAATAGAGGAAGAAAGAAGAACGAAGAATTTCTAGGGGTAGTGCCGAGGCGGAGATCCGAGGGAGGGTGGGTGGGGGGGGGGGGGTCTCGGCGGCGGCGTGAAAGAGAAGAAATAAATTCTAGGTTTTTAGGGTTTTGGCTCTTGATACCATGTAAGATGATATTAATCTCCCTTGGGGAGTCTTTCTCATTAATACCAATATATATAGTGTACAAGATGTATTCCTAATACAATTGGAATCCTAGTCCTAATTACAAGAGAAATTCTAATTTACCATAATTACATATCACTAATATTTACACAATATGAGATATATTCTAATTATGGTGGAATATTTTTTTTACACGTTTACAATATGAAACAATCACCGGATTGAAGGTCTGAAACACGTATGAAACATTTTTCTAAAAACGATATTTGCTCTTTCTACTCTACGAGAATGCTATGAGCTTATACCCAAATTGTTTTAGTAAATATAACGAGCCTTTGGTAAATCTGCTCTGAGCAAACACTGAAAATACATCTTAGGAAAGGAAGAACTTTTCTGATTGTCAAGAGCAAGATTTTTGTAGAATAGAAAATAGTTTTGGGAGAAAGAAAGTTACTTTTCAGGAAGAAGAAAAATTACTTTTCAAAGTAACGTTGAATTGGTTTTTATAAGCAACACATTTAATAACCAACACACCGTATTAGTAAAAGACACATCCTTTCATCAAAAGACGCCTTTCTCTCTAAACTCTTTGGAAATAATTTATATTTAAATAAAAAATCCAACACTCCCTCACTTATTTAAATACAAATCAAAGACTTAAAAAACAAATAATACTTATGTGTAGAGTAATATATCTTTGTGTTGGAACATTACCTTAGTATAGTGATACGTCCAAATTACACCTCCGAAAATGATGTAAAGTGGTCATATGTAAATATAGAACTCAATAACGGTTGGAGTCGAATCCCACGGGAAATACGATAGAAAACGTGCATTTTAATTGTACGTCTAAATGCTTAGTCAATATTTCAAAGGAAAAAAATAATTATTTATTTTTATAAACTATGATTCTACGATTAAGTAACAAGTAATTAAATTAAGGACAATTAATTAACAAACTATTAAGTAATCAAAATTTTAGTATCGAATTGAGGGGACTGGGGTTGTGACAAATTATGGGCAAGCATGCAATTTAGCTATTGATCAATTCAATTGAAAAATATTAATATTCTAAATCATTGGGCTAATAAGGGTGCCAAGAGGTTTTCCAACTCAATTGATACATTTCATCCAAAACTTTCCCAAGTCCTAGGATGTGTAATTGAGAACACCCAATTAGATCTTAACTAGGCTATTTCTAGCCCCGGATATTAAATGGGGGTTAAATCCTCAAATCCCTGTCAATAACTCTTTTTCTAATCTCTATACACTTTCCTAAGTTGGATAAAGAATTTAGGCATTATTAATGTTGTTCATCATTAATACGCATTACAAAGCTAAGAATTATTAGTGAACAATCATATAATTTCATGAATTGATTTCAAACACAATTACATACTAAGCTTATTTGGTCCCACAACCCTAGCTAGAAGTTTAGCTACTCATAATCAAGGTAAAACGACCAAAAGCTTTAATTAAATTCAAAGTGAACATATCCTTACAATGATTAATAAGGAAGAAGATAAATAAATATTTTTAAATGGACACTCCCCATTCTCTTTTTCCAATGCAAAAGTAAATATGATTAAGAGAATAAAGTATACAATGTTCAACACTAAAATCTATGCCTAGTATTTATATGGAAGAAACAAAAGAATGGAAAATATTTACTGATGGGTTGCTATGCGGTTGCAGAATGGCGGCCATATAAGGAGTTTGCGGTCACGTTCTCATGCCCAACTTTTCTCCCCGATCATTATGCGGCATGTTTGCGATCACATTCTGAAGTATGCGATATCACATTTCTCCCTTTTTCGTCCGGCTTAATAGTTGATTTCCTTGAGAGTATGCGACCGCATTTGAGAGTGTGCGGCGTCGCATACTCATCGCATGCACCTTGATTTTGTCAACATTTTTGTTTTATTTTGCGGTCCCGTATGCAACCGCATACAGGGTATGTGACATCACATATTCTTCACATTCAGTATGTTACACCTCGTGAATTTAAGACAATAAGTAAGGACGTAATTAAGTAAAATAGAATTCGAGTATTGGAAATTAATATACTTAAGGCTGTGATTATAGAATAATTTTTGGTAATGATGAATGCGACGTCGGAAAATTCTTTAGTAATGGTGGTATATATACATATATAATTTCCGTTATGGATTAGTAAGGTATATAAGATACGACGATAAGAATTTAAGGCAACGAGTGTTGAGATTAATTGAAGGAGGGGTTAAGATTTATTACTTGGGGTTGTTTTTAACTAAGAGGGCATTAAAGAGGGCCAAAGTGTAAGTCTAAACAAGTATTTTCAGATTTCCTTAAAATACCAAAACCCTTCTATTCTAATTTCAATTTCATTCTAAACACCAAGTTCATCTCCTCCTCTCTCAATCCAAATCCGAAAATTGCACCATTCTTAGCAAGAATTGAAGTCATTCTATAACCTTCTTCCTAGAGTAATCCATCTAACAATTAGAAGTCCAAATAGGAACAAAAACTGTGGGTTTTCGGGACTGCTGGGCGAGAGAGATTGGAATTTTTCGTCAAGTTTCGGACAAGTTTTTTTAGAAGAAAAACATGTAAGGATGATGGTCTAACATTGTAGAATGCTTGCATGTTGGATTGGAGTTGAAGAAGGGAAAAATTGGACAAGAATTTGATGAAAGTTGGGACAAAAATCGGGATTTTGGGGCAGAATTTTAGTCCACTTTGGAGGGATATATCTCCACGTATATTAGGAGTTTTTGGGTGTTTCAAAAGCCTAAAATGAATTTCGTTGAGTCTAGTTTCCAACGCAACAAACCTCTCATCGATAGGACACCGGAGTAGAGAGTTATGGACGTTACAAGCTCAGCTGACAAAGAAGTGGCTAAAAATCGGGACTGTTTTGGGGATTAAATTAAGGTATGAAAATCCTTCCTTCTATGCTATAATTGAAGTTACATATTGTGGTAGTTGAAGTAATAGACTTGTGTTAGGAAGAAATCTTGAATTTAGACAATGCATGTGTCAATTTTGGGTGTGAGCCGAATTGAGTTGTTTAAGATATATGTTGGATTCGTGTGTTGTGTTGTAAATTTCATCACTAATTGCGTATTAAAAATGGATGAAATTGTGAAGATTAAAGATGGATTCATTATATGGAATTGCTGGAAAGATAAGTTGGGTTAATAGTTAAGAAAAGAGTTAAAATGGTTACATGCTAAATGGCCTAAAACTCATGAATAACCTTCGGACATTGTGCGACCCTTTACGGGCTGTTTTGGTACCATATAATCATTGTTACTATTATTAACATAGTCACTAATTGTGTGTTAAGAATTGAAAAAAGTATTTGGTACTTGGTGATGTAATTAGTTATATAAGATGACGCGAGATGAATTGGAATTTAAGGAACTAAGAAAAGAGTTTTGGAATCTCAGACATTGTTGTAACATTTTAAGGATTTAATGAACATGGTAAATAGGTGCGATAGTCACTTTGATGGTTGAAATTGTTGTCTTTCATAAATAAGGAGAAATGAGACTGTATGATAACGTATATGCAGTATATGGGGCCTTATTAGATTACATATTGAAATGGTTGTGATTGTTGGTTGGATTTGGATTGTTGATTAATTGTGGATACGCACATAAACAGGGGAAGTGCTGTCCGAATTTTTATAAAAATGGGAAGCTGTTATTCAATATAACTTACGTTAGAAGTCCTAGAATTAATGGTCTTATTATTATTATTATAGGCTGACGTACTAGACGAGACGCATCCTAGTTTTACATTGGTTGAGCGACTAAGAGGTATGTGAGCCTATCCTTCTCTTTTTGGCATGATTATATGAACTCTTATTCTTTTCATTTGGCATGTGTCTTGTACATAGTGAATGTACGACGGGCGTACATGAGATCTACGCAGTCTAAATTCCTAATAACATGAGTTATGAGAAGTACATGTGATTTTCTAGTAAGGAGTCATTTAATGATTTTAATGAGAGTCAAGAAATGATTTAAATTGCATACAGTTGCTCATGATATCCACTCGTGCTAAGAGTCATTTTTCTACTTTACCGCGTCCCGGGCCGGACAGATTTGTGCACAGATTTCAGGATGATTCACCGCGTTCCTCCTTAGAGGGTCGGGCAGTTTATGTATACTTTTATGATGATTCTACGGACAGGCATCCGTGATGCGGGTACAGATACCCAGGACTGTATATTTCACCGCGTCCCTCACCAAAGGGTCGGGCAGTTTATTCATTTATTTATATATGATGATTTTATGACTAAGTATTCATGAGTATTAGTATGACTCTCATTCTTTTATGACACAGTTGTCTCTCTACCTTACAGGGCATAGTTATGATCTTATTACAATTTCATGCTTACATACTCAGTACATTATTTCGTACTGACCCCTCTTTCCTCGGGGGGCTGTGTTCATGCCCGCAGGTACATGTGATCATTTAGGTGACCCTTCAGTTTAAGACGTCTACCATCTGCTGAGGAGCTCATTTGTTCCGGAGCCAGCTATTTTGGTACATATCTTTATCTTTCAGACTTATGCAGATTTTGGGCACAACGTGGTCTTGTCCCGTCATATGTCAATATTGTACTCTTAGAGGTCTGTAGACAGTTGCGGGTTGGACGTTAGTACCTTCTTTTGATTTTCGATGTTGTTATACTCTGTGTTGGGATGTTCCCGATTATACTTGTTGTTATCTAGTGGCAGCCTTGCCGGTTTGCCTATTTTGACTGTTCCTTTGTGTATATCATGCTAGTTGGTGGCAGCGTAGTCGGCTAGCCTATTTTGGGGATATGTTATAGAAGCAGTGTTGTGCTGCCGAAATTTCTATAGATCTCGATATTAATTGGATTAAGAGTGACATGTCAGTAATGACGTCCAATTAGGACGTTTAGTCGCGGCCCGTCGGGTCGGGTCGTGACACAATACTTTTCTGGGCCTTTTTAAATTATTTTGTTTCCTTTTATTCCTTGAGCTTCCTATACCCGAAAACACACGAAAACATTATAAATAAAGAGTAAACTCACTTAAAAGACATCTAACGGTATAAGAAGTGAGTGCTAATAATCTAAAAACTCTTGACCTATCATGTAACATCACAAGATGAAATTGAAATTTCATGTAGCATACTATCGTTGAACATGTTATTCCTTGTGATAACATGAGTGGCATTATACACATAAACATTTCACTCAAGCTTTTCACTCAATATGCTTAGCACTTTTATGGTCTTGTGCCATTCAAAATTCATGAACATTTATGAGAGTAACTCCACCTTCCAATCAAAGCGACACCACTTCCATGTTCATATATATGAAGTTCTTTCAGTTTCTTTGTCACATTTAAGACATTTGTTCCTTGAACTGAACCTTAGTAAGAGTATAAGAACTCAACTTTCTAATATGTGATAACCAGTACTGGTATGTCTCTTAATTTAGTACTGAAACGTAACGTATCAATAACTTGTTACTCTTTGAATTCATACTTACTCATTTCATAGTGCTGGATAGGTTTGTCATTGTTTGTGGACCTATATTTGAAGTTTCATTATAAGAGACTTTATAAAGATATTAGCCAAACTATTATTTGACTTGACAAATGTGGATGAGATAAATTCGTCTTGATAAAGTTTTCTCATATAATTAATCTTGTCAAAGACTCACATATCTTGACTTCTCATTATATAAATATTGTATACGTTCGAGTTAGAATGACTTGACTATCACAGAGTGAAGCTCACACTTTACAAGTCAATGGAATTCCTCCAAGAATCCCCTCAATCAATCAACTTTTTAATACGCTTTTGTTAAAGCAATAAATGATCAATGACTCTTGCAAATTTAATTTGAGCCAAAATATTTCAGCATTATTTATTTATTCGATTTTGGATCAAATAGGATATTACGCTCTTGTATATCTAAGTGACTAAATTTTTTTAGCACTTTCTTCTCAATGTAACGAAATTCACTCAATACGTTACCCCCACTATTTTGTTTAATATTGATACCCAACATAATATCAATTTGTCCAAGATCCTTTATATCAAATGTGAAATAAAGAAAATCTCGTCGTTTCTATTATACCATATAAACCTCTCTGTTTTTATACCGTAGAAATATGTTTATTTCTATAATGTTCTTCATGTCACTGCTTACAATAACATATGCACAAATTAATTAGCACAAATAATTACCACGCACTTTGGTGTATATTATCTCTTTTCATGAAAAGTCACAACTTTTCAAGTATGCATAAAAGATTTTTTTTTTAATTGACACTCATTCATGAAAGAACACAACTTTTTTTTTCTTTTAATTGAAGGTATAAAATAATTGTCTAATATTGACTTCTAATCATAAGCCAAATACCTCACTCTTCAAATAATTTTTTTAAAACACATAAAAACTCAACATTATTATACTTCTTTCAAAACATCAACTTCATAAAAGATCTTTTACCTTTACACGAAATAAAACATTAAATCATTCATTGTCATGATCTTAAAATGATTAAAATAATTTTTAAGTATTGATATGATCCTTATATATAAAAAAGTAAATTATTTACCTTAATATTTATAAAATCAGATTTCACAAAATCACGAAGGATAGACATAAATCAATTATAAATGAGTGAAGCTAAGAAAGCAATTTTTTCCCTTCACTTTCTTCGTGTTTGACTGACGCTGTTGGAAAATCAGAAAATCAAGACTACTTGATTTATTGGAGTGAATTTTTTTTTTGTTGGCAGAAATTATTCTCCCAATTTACAAGATACAAAAGTGATAAAACGCAACCAAATCTCCAGTTAGATGTTTGTAATATTGAAATATTTAGATATTTGTAGATTGATGCATCTAGATATTTGTGGAGGTTAGTGGAGTAGCTAAGTTTGTTAGAGTTATAAGACATGTGATTAAATACAAATTAGGTGGTTGTTAGCTTATGATTAGACAATGTATAAATACACAGATACAATGTAATATCAGTAACCAATTCTATTTTTTTCTAATCAATGTGACCGACTCTCTTTCTCTCTCTCTTCTCTCCCTCTCATCTTCTTCCTCGAACACCTCTCTCTCTCTCTCTCTCTCTCTCTCTCTCTCTCTCTCTCTCTCTCTAGATCTTTCTCTTGTGGATTACTCTTGTATTTCCTCATTATGATTCACTCATCATGGTATCAGAGCCACCGACGAACCACAAGGAGTCATAATCGCACAATCGCACTGAATCGCAATGAGAAAATGATTACCTGTTAAGGTTGGAGAAATTGAAGCTTGTATATTGTTGATTTCACAAGAATATTGTGAGATCGAGCACATGCAATCTGTTTGGAGTATGAATTGACAAATCGACGGTTTTATTTGTGAGTATTTTGTTAATTTCGCAAAGATGGGGAATAAGATCTGTTAAAACAAAAGTTTCTCTTATGTGCATGTAGTCAATCGAGTCATTATAGTCACTCGAGGCATATCTGAAATTAAAAATGGAGAATTCTGGAGAAGATGTTGTTACTGAAAAGGTAGCAACACATATAAACATAGATCATCACCATCCTTTGTACCTTTTTCCCTCGGATGCACCTGGATCTTTATCAGTTGGAGTAAGTCTAAGTGGAATGCATAATTACGTGTTGTGGAGCAGGGCCATGAAGTTGACCTTGTTGGGGAAGAACACGTTAGGGTTCATTGATGGATCAGTGTGAAGGTCCTCTTTTCAAGGAGTACTTGCACAATTGTGGGACAGGTGCAATGCAATTGTTGTGTCCTGGATAATGAGAAATGTGAGTAAGAACTTACTTACTGGAATACTGTACAACTCAGATTCCTACAGTATATGGGAAGAGTTGAGAGAAAGGTTCGACAAAATCAACAACTCTAGAATATTCCAATTGCACAAAGAAATTTTCACTATGAGGTAAGACACACAGTCAGTTTCGATGTATTATTCAAAACTGAGCGATCTCTGGGATGAATATGACTCCATCATCCCAATTCCATCTTGTTGCCCTAAGTCTAAGGATTTTGTCGATCACTTGCAATACCAGAGATTGTTACAATTCCTGATGGGATTAAATAAAAGTTATGGACATGCAATGAATCAAATCATAATGATGTAGAAGATACCGAGCCTGAATCAAGTGTATGTCATGATCAACCAAGAAGAAAGCCAAAGGATGGTGGCTTGCGCAGGTAGCATGGTGCAAGAGCAGATATGATATTCTGCTATGTTCACAGCTGGTAATGGAAATGACAAATCTGGAAATGGAGGAGGAAAACAGAAGAAACCTTTCAACCCCAATGCTATGTGTGATTTTTGTCACATGAAGGGACATTGGAAGATAGATTGTTATAAGCTCATGAAGTGCGATTATTGCCATAAGACAAGGCACATTCAAGATGATTGTTATAGACTGATTGGTTATCCTGATAACTTCAAACATGGTAAGGGAAAAAAAGCATATGTGGTGACATAGGATGCTGGAAAGGAGAACATAATGCAGGTCAGTCAGGGTCAGCACTGGGGACCAAAACAACATGATACTGCTAGGGATAAATATCAACAACTCCTTGGGAAATTCACACCTTACCAATGCCAGTAGCTCATCAACATACTTGACAGCCAGAAGGACACTGGAGCCAGTGCAACCTTGGCAGTTCAGTGTCTTTTTAGTTCAAGGAAAATATTGAAGTGGATCATTGATACAGGAGCTACTAATCACATGATTAGTAATCAGATCTTACATAATAAAAAATTCACAAAGGGAATAGGAAGTGTGCAGATGCCTACTGGTGACTCTGCCAGAATCACATGTACTGGTGATCATCATTTAGGAGAAGGTGATGTCCTTAAGAATGTTCTATGTGTACCAACATTCAAGTTCAACTTGATGTCAGTGTCCAAAGTAACTAGAGAACTTAACTGTAGTGTAACTTTCTTCCCTACATGCTGTATATTTCAGGATCTCTCATCTGGGAAAGTGAGAGGATTGGTAGTGAGGAGGAAGGTCTATACATACTATGTTCTGATGGTCAAAATGCAGGAGAACAATTGAGTAGATGTTTGTCATCTTCACAACACACAGATGCAGCAACATGGCACCAGAGGTTATGCCATGTGCCCATGAGTATACTTAGGAAAATACCATGTCTGTTGAAGAACACTGATCTTTCTGTTTTAAAGAAGTGTGAGGTCTTTCCTCTAGCAAGACAGACTAGGGTTCCCTTTCCTGTAGGTAGTAATAGGACATCTAAACCATTTCAATTGTTACATGTAGATGTATGGGGACCTTATAAGACTGAGACACACAATGGAATGAAATACTTTTTTACTATTGTGGATGACTGTTCTAGATGGACTTGGTATTCTTGATGAGATTAAAATCTGATGTTCCAACATTACTTAAGATTTTTTTTGTGAAAACCAATACTCAGTTTGAATCCAAAATTAAGAAAGTAAGGTCTGACAATGGCACAGAATTCTTCAATCATCATTGTAAGGAGTTGTGTTCTTGCAACATGGGGTGATACATGAGAGTTCTTATCCATACACACCGCAACAAAATGGTGTTGTGGAGAGAAAACATAGACATCTTCTTGAAATAGCAAGAGCTATTAAGATACAAGGTGCACTACCTGACAGATTTTGGGGGTTTTGTGTGGAAAATGCTGCTTATATTATAAATAGGATTCCTTCTACTTTATTAAAGGATAAATCACCATTTGAACTTTTGTACAACAGAATACCTTCAATGACTCATCTCAGGGTGATTGGCTGTCTTTGTTTTGCCACTATTTTAGTCCATCAAGACAAATTCAGCCCCAGGGCAGTCAAGGTTGTTTTGCTGGGGTATGGATCTGTCCAGAAGGGATACAAGTTATATGACATGGAAAACATGTTATTCTTTATGAGTAGGGATGTCACTTTCATGGAGACAATTTTTCCATTCAAATGAGGCAGTGATGAAGAACTTAATGTAATCAAATCACAAGAGCACTTCAATTATGATGATCTGATCTTGGTCAGTAATCTCATTAATGCTGGAGACATTGAGGTGCAACTGTTACACCTCGTATGTTAAGACAAAGGTTAAGGACGTCATTAAGATTAAGATTCAGATAATGGATATAAGATACATTTACATAAGCTACGAGCACGTCAATGGGAATTTAATATGATAAGTTATATGTATTTCCATTAAGGATTATTACATATTATAAGAATTATGACATGGAGAATGCGAGTCCTTATGGAATTCTCGGAAACCAAAGGGGACGAGAATCAAGATTAAAAGAAGTGGGATTAAGATTTATTACTTGGGAGATTAATTTAGTTAAGTTAACAATTGGAGGATCATAGTGTAATTGCAAGGGGGACCAAAGTGTTTATATTAAAAATCTGAAAAAATATTTAAATTAGCCCTAACACATTCATTCTTCAAACTTAAACACAAAATCAATTCTTATCTCTCTCTTCCTCCTCATTTGGCCGATTTTTCTCCCCTTCTTTATCAAAGAAAATTCACGCTTTTTACTTCATCTTCTTGGATTAAATTACCCTACACAACTAAGCCTAGAATTAGAGGATTTTAAAATACCCAAACAGTGGGTTAAATCGGTACCCATTGGACCGAATTCAAGCCTAGAAATTTCAAGTTTTTGGTGAATTTTTTTGGAAGAGAAATGTGTTATAATGATGGAGTAACAATATAGAACACTTGCATATTGAGTTGGAATTAAAGAAGTGAATAATTGGGCAAGAAATCCCACCCAAAACATTGGGTACCGCGGACTGCCTGGACCGAGAGTAATTGGGATTTTCGTCAAGTTTCGGACAAGTTTTTGAGAAGACAACGTGTAAGGATGTTGGACTAACATCATAGAATATATACATGTCAATTTGGAGTTGAAACGACGACCAATTGGCAAAGAAAAGTCGACGAAAAAACGAGCAACTCGTGTGGACAGTAGGCTCGGGTTACGGACTATTTTGGTGTTAATTAAACGTAATAATTCTTCTCCTTAAGATATAGTTGAAATTTGCATGTTGTTGTAGTGGAAGTAATGGACTTGTGTTAGGAAGAAATCTTGAATTTAGGCAATGCATGTGATAATTGTGGGTGTTGGACCGAGAGTGGACTGTTTCGGCAATACATTGGTTTCGTGTGTTGTGTTGTTAACTTCATTACTAATTGTGTGTTAAAAATGGAAGAACTTGTGAGGATTAAAGATGTAATCGTTATATGGAATTATTGGAAAGGTAAGTTGGATTAAGAGTTAAGAAAAGAGTTAGAATTATTACATGTTGATGGTTAAAATTGTTGTCTTTCATAAGTAAGAAGAAGAGAGGTTGTATGACGACGTATATGTAGTATATGGAGCCTAATTGTGATTGTTGGTTTGATTTGGATTGTTGGTTAATTGTGGATACGCACATAAACAGAGGAAATGCTGCCCAGATTTTTATAGAAATAAGGAAGCCGTTATTCAAATAACTTACGCTAGGAGTCCTAGAATTAATGGTCTTATTATTATTATTATTATTATTATAGGTTGACGTACTAGACGAGGCGCATCCTAGTTTTACATTGGTTGAACGACTAAAAGGTATGTGAAACTCTTCCTTCTTTCTTTTGACATAATTTTAATGAAAGTACGGCGGACGTACGTGATTCCTATAAGTTCAGTTTTAAAAGATAATTGTTGATAAGTGCCCATGATTTTCAGTAAAAGAGTTTATTATGATAATATTATTGAGAGTCAAAAGACGATTTTTAATTGCACATGGTTGCTCATGATATCTACTCGCGCTAAGTATTATTGTTTCACTCTACCGAGTCCCGGGCTGGATCATGTTCGTGCGCAGCCTTACAGAATTCATCGAGTCCCTCGCTAGAGGGCCGAGACACGTTATATATACATATATTTATAGATTTTATCGAGTCCCTCCATAGAGGGCCGAGACATGTTATGCGCACATATACAGATTCCATCGAGTCCCTCCCTAGAGGGCCGAGACACGTTATACAGATTGATACACAGGTATGGACATAGTGACTTTATGAGTAAGCATTCATGATTTCTGACATGACTCACATTTTTATGAACTTGAAGACTCTCTAATCTCTAATCTTACCTGGCACAGTTGTGATTTCATTTTCAGTATTTCATGTTTTATATACTCAGTACATTATTTCGTACTGATCCTCCTTTCCTTGGGGGGGGGGGCTGCGTTCATGCCCGCATGTACAAGTGATCGGTTAGGTGACCCTCTAGTTTAGGATATCTATCCGCTGCTAAAGAGCTCCCTTGTTCCGGAGCCCGTTATTTTGGTACAGACCTTCACATTTCAGACTTATGCATATTTTGGGCACGACGGGGTCTTGTCCCATCATATGTTAGTATTGTACTCCTAGAGGTCTGTAGACAGCTGTGGGGTGGTCGTATGTGCTTCTATTTTGGTTTGCGATGTTGCTCTACTCTGTGTTAGGATGTTTCCGGGTATACTTGTTGTTATCTAGTGGCAGCCTTGTCGGCTTGCTTGTATATATTGTGTTGGTTAATTGCGACTCCCTCGGGAGACAAGTTCATCCACGCAAGCGCCGCCATGCCACCGCTTACGTGGGCGGGTTATCATTGCAGTGTTATGCTGCCGAAATTCCTATAGATCCCGGTATTAAATGGATTAAGTGTGACAGGTCAATAATGACGTCCAATTAGGACATTTTGTCACGGCCTGTCGGGTCGAGTCGTGACAATAGCCTTGTACAGAATCAGCAACAGGTATTCAGGAGGATGGACATGATGGGCATACACCAGAAGAAGATCAGCACACAGTTGAGCACACATGTGATGATCCTGAGAGTCCTGGAGCATAATCAGGTTGTGAAGTCAGAAGGTCTACAAGGAACAACATACCTCCAATATGGCATACAGGTTATGTTACCAAAAGTGGTGCTTCTAACTGTTTATATAGATGTTGTGAATTACACAGGATTGTCTCCTAAATATCAGAGTTTTGTGGTCAATGTCTCTCAAGACACTGAACCTCAGTACTACTCTGAAGCTGTGAAGGATAAAAGATGGGTACGCAAGCCGTACAAAATCAAGACCGGACGACAATGGCACGGAAGTTCGTGACATTGTCGGCGGAAAGGCGTCATCGACGATGGGTGTATAAGATAAAGTACAAAGCCACAGGAGAAGTGGAGAGGTTCAAGGCAAGGTTGGTAGCAAAGGGATGTATACAATGCATTCTTGCAAGGTGATCTGATTGGAGAGGTGTACATGGCAGTCCCTGAAGGCTTTGGGACAGCAGGAGGCAAGAAAACATAAGTATGCAGGCTATTGAAGTCACTCTATGTGTTGAAACAAGCATCAAGGCAGTGGAATATAAAACTCACTGAGGCTCTTATATCTTCTGGTTTTCAACAAAGCCATAGAGACTATTCTTTGTTCACAAAGAGGAATGCTGGAAATATTGTCATTGTGTTAGTATATGTTGATAATTTGTTGATCACTGGAAATGATCAAGCTCTTATCAAGTCCACTAAGGAGACATTGCAGTCAGCCTTTAAGGTGAAAGATTTGGAAGAGTTGAGGTATTTTCTTGAAATAGAGTTTGCAAGAAATTCTCAAGGGATCCTTCTACACCAAAGGAAATATGCATTGGAGCTGGTTTCAGATATGGGCCTAGCCGGAGCCAAGCCTTTTGACACACCTATGGATGTGAATGTCAAGTTCACAACTGCTGATTTTGACATTCATACTGTCTATGACTCTGCAGAACCATTGTATGATGCACTTATGCCAGATGCTAGTTCGTACAGGAGGATGGTAGGAAGATTATTATATCTGACCACTACAAGGCCTGATATTGCCTTTACAGTACATTGCTTGAGCCAGTTTATGAATGCTTCTAAGATGTCACACATGGAAGCAGGATTAAGGCTTATCAAATATAGCAAGCAGACACCAGGGTTGGGAATTCTTATGTCCAGCAGTAGCACTCCTCAGCTTAGAGTGTTTTGTGATGCTGATTGGGCTACATGTGTAACTAGCAGGAGATCAGTCACTGGCTACACAGTACAATATGAATCATCACCAATATCTTGGAAGTCCAAGCGAGAAGCGATGTCGTAAGTTCATGGAGGCGAGTATGTGGCAATGACTTCCATTGCAGGTGGTATGGTTGATGAGTTTGTTCGAGAACCGACATTGAGATTCAGAAACCAATTACAATTTATTCTGACAGCAAATCAGTCATTCAAATTGCTTGCAATCCGGTCTTTCATGAGAGAACAAAACATATTGACATTGATTGTCATTTTATCAGGGAGCATATACAGAAGGGCCTGATTGTTAAGAGTTCTTGGCTTTCAGTGAGCAGCCTGCTGATTTATTGACCAAAGCACTTGATCGACTGCAGCACCTTCATCTATTGTCCAAGTTAGGAATGAAGAATGTCTTCATACTTCCTAGCTTGCGGGTGTGTGTGCAAGATATCAATTCCAGTTAGATGTTTGTAATATTGAAATTCTAGATATTTGTAGATTGATGCATCTAGATATTTGTGGAGGTTAGTGGAGTAGCTAAGTTTGTTAGAGTTATTAGACATGTGATTAAATACAAATTAGGTGGTTGTTAGCTTATGGTTAGACAGTGTATAAATACACATCTACAATGTAATATCAGTAACCAAGTAACCAATTCTATTTTTTCTAATCAATGTGACCGACTCTCTTTCTGTCTCTTTTCTCTCCCTCTCATCTTCTTCCTCGAACACCTCTCTCTCTCTCACACACACACTTCTTTCTTCTTCTAGATCTTTCTCTTGTGAATTACTCTTGTATTTCCTTGATTCACTCATCAGATATGATCCTTATATATAAAAAAGTAAATTATTTATCTTAATATTTATAAAATCAGATTTCACAAAATCACGAAGGATAGACATAAATTAATTATAAATGAGTGAAGCTAAGAAAGCAATTTTCCCTTCACTTTCTTTGTGTTTGACTGAATAGAAGACGAGCTGTTGGAAAATCAGAAAATCAAGACTGCTTTATTTATTGGAGTGAATTCTTTTTTTGTTGGCAGAAATTATTCTCCCAATTTACAAAACGCCACCAAATCTCATCCAACCAAAATTGTGGAATGCTCAAATAAAAACAAAGTGTCTTCCGGAAACAATCGCTCTATCTATCAAGGTGGAGATAAGGTCTTTGTACACTCTACCCTCTTAAGACCACACATTGTGAGATTTCACTGGATATGTTGTTGTACTCAAACCAAAACAAACCAGGCCGCCACAATTTTTTTTCTGCCTCAAGATTATGCTATTTATTGCTATAACATCAGTTGAAAAGTGTAATGTTGCAATTCCTGTCTCTATCTGCAGTTTTCAAAGAAAAATAAAACGTATTGCTCTGTACACGAGAGAGCCACAATGGCTTACATGCTTGAGAGCCACACATATTGATTCCGTTCCATTCTCAATGAGAGACGTAATAGTCTAAATTGCAGCAAGTAACATTAATTTCTCATAGACACTTCCACCAATCATGCAATAATGTCTCGTACACGGCTCTAACTTTTAACCCATCAGAGAATTCCAAGGACTGGAAACAATTGGAAATGAGATCTCAACCAGGGAGCCATTTCTTTTTCGTATACAACAAAATATAATTTTTAGATTGTTGGAAAATATATACTAAGAACACAAAAAATATATGAAGAAGAACACAAAGATGAACGTTTGACAATATGAACAACAATAATATATTTCATTTTTAGTTTAATGAATCAAATATTTACCAATAATCATTAATAATTTTGTTATTATTCAGTCTCCATGTTATATTAACCACATTATAATTCTATTAGTATAACGTGTGTTCACAAAATCAAATCATCTCTTACTATTTCGAGACTTCACACAAAACCAAAGTCATCTAGCACCCATCTATTTCATTGTGTCACATTTCTCCTCATCAGTTCGTCAATCTTTTAGAGTTTCCTTAAAAATTGTCAACTCATAGTTGGAATAATTACTGAAGGATCATAAATGATAATACTATTTGCAAAACTTTAAAAATAAAAAATGAAACGTTTCTCTACTAGGTTTTTGTTAGAAATATTCCAACTTTATTTCACTATTTGCAAATATTCAAAATTAAGATTTTATTTTTTCAAACAAACCCACTAGTCCACGGAATAATATCTCACCATTTCCAACATGATTTGATACACTAAGTCGCCAACACTATAATATCTCAAATTGAGTTAGTAAACTCGTCAATCATCATTCAAGAAGTTTGGTTTTGAATATGAGTATGGATATAATTGCAAAAATTGACACAAATATGTCATTTTATGGGTTGTTGTTTAAAATCTGCTCTCCAATCGGCTTATATTTGTTGCTAGCTGCTAATTTTTGGGTCATTTCGCGTAAACAAGAAAATAGGGCCAACCCATTGTTTCACTTTGTTGTGTCAAGAGAAGGACCCAAATGTATGGGTGATTTGCAAAAATAACATCATTTAATGCCTGGTGTTTAACTGCTGTCTCTGTGTTTTTGTGTAGAACTGGTCTCAGCCTATGCACCCGTAAGAATAAAAGTTGCCCTTATTCGTCATAATTTTATTATAATCTTCATTCTCATATCTTGTTAAATTATTCATAAGTCTTACTGGATTGACAGATCTTCTTGTATTCAATTGCTCCAAGTTATGACGGACACGTCACAATTTTAATATCATTTACATTCTATCTTGTTACCGAATCGACGAGATGTGTTTATATTATTGCACCGAGACCAATGTTTTACATAAATTCCTTAAATGAGGACAGCCCAAAAAATATAGACAGAAATAAGTTTTTTCCAAAACTTTTCATGAATACCTAACGAATTTTTTGGTGATTGTTTCTACAAATTCAAACCAAAATAAAGTTCTAACGTATCTGCACAGAGGAGATGTCAAGTAATATCCTCAAACCATTTCCTTCCAAATTTCTCTACATGGGTCTATAAACCCAAACAATTAAACATTTTTTTGATTGGGTTAGGCCGCAAGCACACAGAAAATGGGCCCTTGTTTCGCTAGGTTCCTCCAACAAACACAAACAAGGACCCATTCCTGTCCAGCTTAACGTATCTGCACATAGGAGCTGTCAAGTAATTCAATAAAAATTGACAAGTGATTTTGTCTATATGCCATGCTGAGATCATTCAAAATAAGTATTCTTACCATTTTAATTTATATGATGTAATTTAACTAATACAAAATTTATACATTTTTTGGAAATGTGCAGACTTAAATATATTACTAATAAATTTGTGTCTCTATAAGACTTTTAAAAGTTAGGATTTTAAAGATGTCATATAATTGCCCGGCTATAAAAACGTGTCATTTGGGCAAAAAAAATTAAAATTAAATAATTTTCGAATTTAGAAATAATTTATTAATGAATATTTTTAAAACTTATGATTTTGAACATATTATAATATTTGTGTGACTATATGACTTGAAACTTGTATCTTAAACATGTTACATCACATTTGTGTGGCTACAAAAGCTTGTTATTAAAAGTAAAGTGCAAAATTTAAAGTTTAATTTTTTTCGAGTTAAAACATCTTTTTAAAACAGATTAGTGCAAAAAAATTGTAGTAGTAGTAGAAATAAGGAAGGGCAAAAAAGTAATTTCAGCTTATTAGTTAACTATAATCCGGAAGGTTTAAGTTAGTTATGAGCCTTAGTGGTTAATGATGATCTAATGAGTTAGTTAGTGATAATGCAATGTACACATGTATATATTCATTACATCATACACATTGTAAATCAGTTGATTGAATACAAGATTCAATAAATTCTTTACATCATACACATTGTAAATCAGTTGATTGAATACAATATTCAATAAATACAAGATTATCTTTCCAAGTTAATATTTTTAAGACACATTTTAGAGAGAATAAAGTATGCAGAGCTTCTATCCACGTGGGGACATTATTTTTCTTCCCCACGCTACATGTAATCCACAAAACAAGTATTCTTCAAATCTAGGGGTTTTGTCAAGTTAACCTTATATACATGGTCAACTACATGTTGTCGTTTATTATATTCATGATATGTCATTGTGATTGTCATGAACCTGTCCGTAATTCATGAACGCATGCCTTGATTCCCATGAGTTCTTAAATACAAGTTATGATTATTATCACTCAGTTCCATGAACTAATACATGTTTCTTATGATTTATACAAGTTATATTATGTATTTCTTCACATGCTAAATCATAAACTATAAGTTATGTTTACAAGTTATTTCATAAAATTCATGGGCTTTCAAGCCAACTATTTTTAAGTACATATTTTGGGAGTTGCACAAATTACCGAGAAGGCTCATACAATCTGAAACTACGTATGCCAACGTAGGATAAGATCACTCCATCAGTGGATGATACCCTCTTATTACCCCTTGTGGGATTATTGGATCCATAATGTCCATGTTCATGTCTCGTACTCCGACAAGGTACTAGATGGCTTAGTTGATCGGACAGAGATAATACTTCACGTTCACGCGTGGTGGTTTATATCGATTTTACTAATGCTCTCCCCACAGATATACAAATATACAGTTTACAGATTTTACACATGTTAGTATACTTATGTTCATGTTTCAGTTTCATGTTCCTATTATATCAAGTGCTTGTTTATTCTTTCAGTTGCTTTACATACAGTACAATTCAAATATAATAACACCCATTTGCATATGGTCTGCACTTTATGTTGCAGGTGCTGAGTTTCAGGAAGACAGATCTGCTCAATAGGATTACTTCGATATCGGTTGTTTGGTGAGCCTCATATCATTCGGAGTGTCAGTCTCTTTTGATTATGCATCAGTATTAGAGGTATGACAGAGCCTTGTCTTGATAAACAGTTTTACAGACTCATGTTGTCAGATGTTTCAGACTAGAATAGTTTAGCATGTTAGTCATGTCAATATTATTATTTTTAGACTTAACATGTTTTACTCATTTTCGCTATCATGTTTTCAAATTTTATGTTCAGTATTATGTTTATGTTTCATAATTATTACTATAACATGTTTTGATACCTATATTGATCAGCAAGCCGTGTGATTCGCTCGGTCACATACAGTCAAACATCAAGTGTCGTGTTTCGTCAAGGTCATGATTTAGAACGTTACTGTAAGATGATATTAATCTCCCTTAGGGAGTCATCTCATTAATAGCAAAGTATATATAGTGTACAATATTCAACCCTTTTACAATAGGAATCATAAACCTAATCACAAAAGGAATTCTAGTCTTACCATAATTATATTTACACAATATATGAAAATATTATAATTATGGGTAGGGAATATTGTTAGGGCTATACACACGTTTACACACACCCTCAGTCGGAGCGGGAGGAGGCCGGACTCTGAGACTGGATCTAAAGTAAAGAAATAACTGTCTCGGAAGTCCTTTGGTAAATATATCTGTATACTGATAGGATGATGAAACATGTAACACTCTGACATGGCCTAGCGCTACTTTCTCATGAACAAAGTGTAGGTCTATCTCAATGTGTTTGGTTCGCTGATGTTGAACCGGATCATGAGAAAGATAGATGACAGAGATGTTATCACAATACACAATAGATGTCTGACGCAAATGACACTGAAGATCTAACAGTAAATTTCTGAGCCAACAAATCTCAGCTACCACATTTGTAACGCCTCTGTATTCAGCCTCGGCACTGAAACGAGATAGGGTAGCCTATCGCTTGGCTGACTAAGAAATCAGATTATCCCCTAAAAATACATAAAAGTCGGAGGTGGAGCGTCGCGTGTCTGGACACTTTGCCCAATCTGCATCCGTATAAGAGAGCAACATGTTTGGTGCAGAGGGGTATAGGTGCAAACTATAATCAAATGTGCCCTTAATGTATCAGATGATACGCTTAAGGGCAGTAAAATGAGACTCCCTAGGGGCATGCATGAATAGGCATACTCGCTGAACAGCATAAGCAATGTCTGACCTTGTAAATGTGAAATACTGAAGTGTATCTGCAAGGTTCCTATACAGAGTAGGATCGGAGACTGGAGCAACATCCATAGCACTGAGCTTAGATTTTGAATCAACTGGAGTAGGTGAAACCTTGCAATTCGCCATCTTAGCCCTGTACACAATCTCTTCTGCATACTTACGCTGACACAAGAACATGTGGTTGGAAACCTGATCACTGATATCCCCAAAAAATAACTCAGCTTTTCCAAATCAGTCAATGCAAATTCGGACTTAAGCAAGACAATAATCTCATTTTTCAACCCGTCGGAGGAGGCAGTAAGAACAATATCATCCACGTAAAATAATAAGTAAGCAGTTCTACTACCTAGATGAAAAATGACGAGTGATGTATCACTCTTACTGCATACAAACCTAAACTGCAAGATATACCTGAAAAAGCGATCATACCACGTACGGGGGGCCTGCTTCAGGCCATATAGTGACTTACGGAGACGACACACATAGTGAGGAATTGTTGGATGGGTGAACCCAGACGACTGATGCATGTAGACTGTTTCTCTCAGATCCCCATGTAAAAATGCATTCTTCACATCAAGCTGATGGATCGGCCAGTGTTTGCCCATGACAATGCTCAAGACTATGCGAATAGTAGCCGGTTTGACAACCAGGCTGAAGGTTTCACCACAATTAATGCACTCTTGCTGATTTGTGTCATTAGCCACAAGTCGTGTCTTATATCTCTCAAGATCTTCGCTATCTCTGAATTTGTGACGAAATAGCCACAGACAACGAATCACATTCACCCCCTCAGGTCTAGGTACTAGATCTTATGTGTGTTGTTTAGTTAAATCATTGAATTTATTAGACATAACTGCATTTCAATTATGATCTTGTTTAGTCAATATATGGTTCTTGGGAATTGGAGAAATGGTATGGACAGACAAGTTAAATTAGACTTTGGGTTTGAATATTTCATGCTTGGCACTAGTTTCCATTTGGTGAGTGGAGACAGTGGAAGGCTGTGTCGGCTGAGTGGGAAGAGCCGAGACTGAGGGATCAGTTGGATAGGGAGAAGGAGGAAGTGCCGCCATTGGAGGCGTCGCGAAGCCGTGATCAAGGGCCGCGACGCTGGAGGAAATCTGTTCACATGAGTTTTGGCGCCGTGACACTAAATCACAGGGCTGCGGTGCTGTCAACTGACAGTCCTCTCTGAAGTTTGGGTGTCGCGGCGCTGACGCTGAAGAAGAACTACCGGGAAAAGATGGTGATTTTGTGGAAGTGCTATGATCTAGTTGACTGAGAATGATGGGAGAGATGACAGACACGTCAAGAAAAGAGTAATCCGGTTTTTGGAACTTTTTAAGATTCGAAAATGGGAATGTGGTCTTGTCGAATGTAACGTGACGAGAGATGTGGATCTGACGAGTGGACAAGTCATAGCATAGATAGCCCCTATGGTTCGGTGGGAAGCCTAGGTAGACAAATGGAGTTGACCGATGAGCTAGTTTGTGAGGGGCAGTAGAGGCAATGTTACGATATCATAGACAACCAAATATCCGAAGATGCTAATAAGATGAGACTCTATGATAGAGGATTTCAGTTGGTGTCATATTGTGAAGGGTGCTAGTTGGGAGAATATTGAGAACGTATTCTGATATTTTAACAGCATGACCCAGAAGGACAGAGGTAGTGAGACATGAATCAATAAAGTGCGAATCATATTGTTAATGGTGCAGATGATTCTTCCAGCTTTACCGTTTTGAGGGAAGGTATGGGCGCAAGAGAAGCGATAGACCATGTCATTATTAGTACAAAAATGGTGAAACATAGAGTTATTGAATTCACGACTATTATCGCACTGAAAAGATTTTATACCTTTTTCAAACTGTGTTTCAATGAATGTTAGAAACTCAATAAATTTGGCAAACACTTCCGATTTAAACTTGAGAGGATACAACCAAACAAAGTGAGAAAAATCATCTAGTAAGATAAGATAGTATTTATGACCGAGAGAGCTAGCAACATGTGATGTCCATAAATCAGCATGTATAATATCAAAAGTGCAAAAGTAACACTAGTAGATGATTTAAACGGAATACGAGTATGTTTGCCTAATGAACAAGAAACACAGTGTCACGACCCGACCCGACGGGCCGCGACCCGATGCCCTAATTGGACGCCATTACACTAACCTGTCACATAATCAACTGACACTTAAGGGTAAAAGGATAATTGTTGATTAGTGTCTATGATTTTCAGTAAAAGAGTTTATTATGATGATATTATCGAGAGTCAAAGATGATTTTTAATTGCATATGGTTGCTCATGATATCTAATCGTACTAAGTATTATTGTTTCACTGCACCGAGTCCCGGGTCGGATCATGTTCGTGCGCAACTTTACAGAATTCATCGAGTCCCTCACTAGAGGGCCGAGACACGTTATATACATATATACAGATTTTATTGAGTCCCTCCATAGAGGGCCGAGACATGATATGCGCACATATACAGACTTCCATCGAGTCCCTCACTAGAGGGCCGAGACATGTTATACAGATTGATATACAGACATAGACATAGTGACAATATGAGTAAGCATTCATGATTTCTGATATGACTCTCATTTTTGTTAAGCTTGATGACTCTCTATCTTTACTTGACACAGTTGTGATTTCATTTTCAGTATTTCATGTTTTATATACTCGACATTATTTCAGATCGACCCCTTTCCTGGGTCGTGATTCATGCCCGCAGTTCAGTGTTCGATAGGTGACCTCCAACTTAGGACATCTACCACCACAAGAGCTCCTTGTTCGAGCGATTATTTTGGTACAGATCTTTACATTCCAGACTTAGGTATATTTTGGGCACGACGGGGACCTGTTTCTTCATATGTCGATTGTACTCTGCAGAGTCCGTAGACACCGCGTGGTTGTATGTACTTCCGTTTTGGTTTGCGATGTTGCTCTACTCTGTGTTGGGATGTTCCCGGATATAATTGTTGTTATCTAGTGGCAACCTTGTCGGTTTGCTTGTATATATTGTGTTGGTTAATTGCGACTCCCTCGGGAGACAGGTTCATTCACGTGTAAGACCGCCTTGTCAGCTTGCCTACGTGGACAGGGGTTATCATTGCAGTGTTATGCTGTCGAAATTTCTATAAATCCCGGTATTAAATGGATTAAGTGTGAAGCCGAATGACGCCCACCAGGACGTTTAGTCGCGCCTGCCGTCGTGTCGGTCGTGATAAAGATCACTATGTTGTTGTACCACCGTACTCATCAGACATCAGATCGTTGTTGTCACACCCTTTTTCGACCGCGACATTTATTTTCTAAACAACTCCTGCTTAAGTAAAAATGTTAGAAAATAAATAGCGAACCCTGCGTAGAAAAGTGTTAGGAAATAAATAAAAGTGCTAAATAGTTAAAAATACTTAAAAAGGTGTTAAAAATAAAAAGTGCTAAAAGGTGCTAAACTGCTAAAATGCTAAAAGAATGCTAAAATGTTAAGGAGTGCTTAAAAGGGCTAGAAATGCTAGGGGTTGCTAAAATGCTAAAAGGTTCGCGGAGTCGCCACCTAATTAATTGGGTGAATTAGGACACCTTAATGTTAACTAGTTTAAAGTAAACTGTCACGACCCGACTTCGGCGGCGATCGTACTTACCGGTACCGCTGTCGGTATATGTCGAGAGAATAGCGTGGAACATACATAACACATAACTTATAAAAAGGTAACATCACCGCCACCGATAAGGCCGCTTTCCATAAAACATTCTTTAAACAAAAGTATAGTAGTACAACGTTCTTATAGCCCAAAACACATAGGTGACCACGCACTTAAAGATAACAATCGTATGACATGGCCCCGCCATACCTGAATGTACAAAATACCTATGATCGTGGAATATCCGTATCGATAGACAAACTTCCGAGGAATGAGCTTCGACACCTAATAGTGATCCTAAGAACGAGGATCCTCAATCGCTTACCCTTACCGGCAGATTGAACGCAGCCCAGGCGGGGTCAAGACACAATATGTACCAAGTATGTAAAGTCGAAAATACTGTAATAATAATATCATAAGTCTAAGAGAAGCTGGAGTCATGGAAGACAATAAAATACCTTTTATTGTGCCTTACTAACAATGAGAGTGACAAGTATATATATGTAATACTGCATAAAATAGGGGCCTTAGGATCAAAACAGGTACTCGCCTGTAGTATCAATAAGCACCCCTACTCGGACTATTTCACCCGTGATAGTCCCGTGGACCCGCATGTGAGGTATTCCTCGCATAAGTCAGACTACCACACGGGACTATTTCACCCGCATAAGCCCATAAGGACTCGCATGAGGTATTCTCGCGTCGCGGTAGCAAGTCCACTAACACGTGGTATAACGATCTTGGGAATTTCCTCGATATACTCTTACCACGGCGGATGGTATAACGATCTGGGGCTTGCCTCGATATACTCTTACATCGAGCGGATGGTATAACGATCTTGGGGCTTGCCTCGATATACTCTTACATCAAGAAGGTGGTATGGCGATCTGGGGCTTGCCTCGCATACTCTTACCCTGGAGTAGGTGGTATAACGATCTTGGGGCTTGCCCCTCAGATATACTCTTACACTGAAGAAGGTGGTATGACGATCTTGGGGCTTGCCCCTCAGACATACTCTTACCCTGGAGTAGGTGGTATAACGATCTTGGGGCTTGCCCTCAGATATACTCTTACCCTAGCTCAAACTGTCATCATATCATAATCATAAATAAGTTAAGAAAACTTATAACTTCTTATTAGTCTTGTTCATATACCCTCTCATTTTAGTTTACTTAAGACACTTAATCATATCTTTAATAAAAGAAAACCGGGAATTTAACCCAAGTACTACATACTTCAATTCTCTTAAAAGTGACTCTTTTTCATACATAAAACCTTTGGGCAATTGATGCCTTAAAATCAATTTGCCTTTCATAAATCAAATCATTTGTCCTTACTTGTCTTACTTAGAGTAAATCTTTTCTCATTAATCTTTTATAAAGCTAATAAACCAACTTCCCATAAAGTTGTTATATTAACCCTTCACTTTAGTAAAATTACACTTTTTCCCTAACCAAGGGACTTATACATTCTTAAAACGACACAAGTCTTTATATACTTAAAAACAAGCAAGAGTACCAAATCTTGTACGTCTACCGTACTACATAGTTACATCTATTCATGCTCAAGAGATAGGAAAGCTTCACATACCTCTTTGGTCAATCCACTTGCTAAGTCCAAACTACCGCAAGTAATATGTCAACCTAAAATAACCATGATACGTTTATTAACCTCTAATCTCAATGTAGAACAATCCAAGTTCAAAGTCACTAAATTCTATGGAAAATTGGGCAGCATTTCCTTTGTTTCTACTCACTTTGCCACCTTTTTCAAAGCCGAATTTATCATCCAATTGCCACATTTAAGGCTCAATCAATCCAACAATTCAAAGGGGATTACACACCTAAACTTGGGTGTGTAAAATTCTGCCCCATAAGTTACAACAATTCACTTAACAATTCTAAGGTAGTTTTTAGGCTACAACATGCTCATAATCTCTTCTTAACCCATTTTTCATATCCAAACCACATTTCTAGCATGCAATGACTCTAAGAGCATTATTTATTACCAAAAGTTCTTTCTTCTTAACATGCAACACTATAAACTAAATCTAAAGGAAGAATCATTACCTTAGAGTTTTAGCCAAACTTATTCCAACTATTTTGCTAGCTTCCTTGCCAAGAACACCACCACAAGCTAGCCACAAGCTTCCTTTTTTGTTCTTAACTTTTCAGATTTTTCCTTAGGCTTGGATTTCCTTTGGAAATGTAGAGAGAAGGAGGAGCTGATTTTTAGAGAGAGGGAGAGAAATTTGAAGACTTGGTCAATATATTGCATGCAAGAAATCAGATGGGGGGGGGGGGGGGGACACTTGTCACCCTCCCAAGGTCTTTTAAAAGAAAATCTGACTTTTTCTAAGTTTTTCCGCCCAAAAATCCCGCCTCGGCGCTGAAACCTCCGCAGCCTCTCTGAACTTTCGGCGCCGCGGCCCTGCTGTCCTGGCGCCGCGGCGCTGCAACTTCAGCGACCCCTCGCATTTCGGCGCGCGGCCACGCATCCGGCGCGCTGCCCTGCATCCGCGCCGCGCCGCGCTTTGTCCGAAACACCTTTCGTCCGATCACGCACCGAACTTGTAATTCTCATAACTTTACTCCGACGCCCTATCGATTTAACGGTTGGTTGCGTTGGAATCTAGACTCACGAACTACGCCATAGGCCTTTGACACACTTAGGAACTCTCAATGGATCGGGTCAGAACCCGCCTCAACGTTGACTAAAACCAGTCCGAATAATCCACAACCTATCCTTTAAAAATTTTAAGTCTTACATGCTTTAAACGCCTCATACGTAGGTCAGAACTACTGGTATAACATTCTCCTCTTAGAAACATTCGTCCCGAATGTTCCTTCTAGGCTTACTCAAATCACAACATCGACATGACCTCTTAACTATTCTTTTGCAAATAGCGAAGCTCCACGAGCCACAACATACATAAATGCTAAATCAAAACTAACAAGCGAGAAAGTGGGTTACCCGAGGTATATGAAATAAAGTAGGGTACTTCTTCATCATGTCATCCTCTCGCTTCCCACGCCATTTCCTCCGTGTTCTCGCTCCGCCATAGACCTTGACTAAGCCACGCCTTTTGTCCGGTCGTCTAACTCCGACGATCGAGTATCGCTACGGACACTCTCATACGATAACTCTTCCGTCACTTGACATCATGAACCGTGCACTCTAGATGGATCTCCAATACATTTCCGCAACATGGACACATGGAAAATCGATGTACCGCCCAAATCGGACGGCAGATCTAACTCATGTGCAATCCCGCCTACCCTACAGACATCTGATACGCCCAATGTACTTGGGCTAAGCTTCCCTTCTTTCCAAATCTCATCACGCCTTCACGGGCGATACCTTTAGAAAACCCAATCATCTATCTCAAATTCCAAGTGTCGACGCCGATGGTCCGTGATACGACTTTTGCCGACTCGAGCCGCCAACAACCGCCTTCCTGGATAAGCTTCACCTTATCCATCGCCGCTAACTAAGTCCGCCCGACTAATCGAACTTCTCCCACTCGAACCAGCCTATCGGTGACTGCACTTCCTCCCGTATAAGGCCTCATAAGGCGCCATCCGAATCTTGAAATGGTAGCCGTTGTTGTAAGCAAACTCCACAAGAGGCAAATGATCCTCCCAGCTACCTCGAAATCAATAACACAAGCCCGCAGATATCCTCGTTGTTCGATAGGCGCTCGGCCGTCCGCTCGGCCCGAGGATGAAACGTCAGATCGAGACTCACCTGTGTCCCTAATCCTTCAAAAGACCTCCGTAAGTTAGCCGAGAACCGCTCCTCTATTCGATATAATCGACACCGACTCCGTGCGGTCTCACAATCTCTCTAATATATAATCCGCATAGTCTCACCGAGAACGCTGCTCGATCGGAAGAAAATGGGCCGATTTCGTCACCGTCGACAATCACCCAAATGGAATCATGTTTCCTCCGAGTGGTAGGTAGCCCCGTAATAAAATCCATATTTATCACCTCTCACTTCCAAGTCGGAATATCAATAGCTCGCAATGCCCCACCGCTTCGTGCTCAATCTTAACTCACGACAATTCGCATCGTGCCACGAACTCCGCAACGCCCCTCTTTAGGCCATCCCACCAATACACGATTCGAGGTCATGATACATCTTAGTCGACCGGATGAATAGAATAACGACCACCGCGCCTCCCGAATCTGGCCGACGAAGTCTCACATCTAACACACAACCGGCCTCGATCTTAGCACCCCATCCGACGCTACCTCAAATAGACTCTTCTTCTCGAACAGGCGTCTCGATCGCACAAAATCGGATCCTCATATTGTCGCTTCACCTCCTCGACGATGGAAGACTCGGCAACCTCTCGAACCCGAATTCGTCACTAATGTAATCAACCAAACGAACCCCAAGGCTCGCGGTGATGTAACTCTGACCATATCCTCTTCTGCCGAACATCGCATGCACTACCCATCGATCTGCGACTGCGGCATCTGCAACTACATCGTCTTCCCCGGGTGGTATAGAATATCAACATCGTAATCCTTAAGTAGCTCCAACCACCGCCTCTCGCCGTGAAGTTCACTCCTCTGCCGAAGATATACCGAGACTTCGCGTCCGTAAATGTCCACACGAACTCCATATAAATAATGTCTCCAGATCTTCAAGGCATGAATCACACCGCCAACTCCAAGTCATGTGGGATAGTTCTTCTCATGCTTCCTAAGCCGCCGAGATAAGCTATAACTCGCTGCGTCGCATCAAGACGCACTCCAAGCCCGACACTGATGCGTCACAATAAACCATATCCATCTAAGCCTCTGTAAGAGTAAGGATCAAGGCTGCCAACTTCTCATTTAGCAATCGAAACTTTCTCACAAGTATCCGTCATCGAACATAGCCGCTTTCGAGTCGCCTTAGTCAAAGTGCCAAATAGAAGCAAATTTCTACAAACCTCCGATAATAACTCGCAAGGCCCAAAAGTTGCGCACTCTCCGCTGTAGCTGGTCCGCCAAGTCTCGATCGCTTCAATCTTCGCCAGATCAACCCGAATACCATCGCCCCGATAACATGCCCTAAGAAAGCCACCGACGCCAATCGTAACTCACACTTCGAGAACTTGGCATACAATCGCGGCCTTCGGAGGACTCCTAATACCGCCTCAAATGATCAGATGCCTCGCTCGCGCGAATATACCAAGATATCATCAATAAACACTATAATGAACATATCCAAGAATGGCTCAACACCATATTCATCAAATCCATGAATATCGCTGGCGTTGTCAACCCGAAAGACATCACCTCGAACTCATAGTGCCCATACCGGTCCCGAATGCACTTTGGGATATCTATCTCTAACTCGCACTGATGATAACTGCATCGCAGTCTATCTTGAAAAAACACTTTGCACTCGCAATCGTCAAACAAATCGTCAATCTCGGGAGGGATATCTGCTTGATAGTCACCTTGTTCAACCGCATGTAATCAATACACATACGCAGCCCCATCCTTCTTCTTTACAAATAACACCGTGCTCCTGCGGGAGAAACACTTGGCCTAATAAAGCCTTTCTCCAAAGAAATCTTTCACTGGTCCTTCAATTCCTTCAACTCGGCAGTGCCATCCGTATGGCTAATAGATATCGGTCGAGTGTCCGCGCCAAATCAATACAAAACTCAATCTCTCTCTGAGGATACCCTAAGCTCGTGCGGGAATACGCCCGAAACTCTCTAACAACCGGATCGATCAAGGTCCTGACTCACCTCGATGTCGAATACCCGAACCGGATGGTAGATATACCCTTCCGCACCATCTTCCTAGCCTTGAGGTAAGAAATAAACTTACCCCTGGCGACGCAAAGATTCCCTTCCACTCGATAACTCCGCCACCAGAAACCGAACCGAACTAATCTCTCATACCCACGTTGGCATAGCAAGATGCTAGCCAATCCATACCCATAATCACATCAAAGTCCGCTATATCCAACTCTATCAAGTCGGCTGAGTCCGACGGCTATCTATAGTCACGTGGCAAGCCTTATACACCCGCCGCCTACCATCGAATCACTCATCGCGTAGCCACCTCAAAAGGTCTTATGGACTCGCTCTATCCCTATTCTACCGGCAATATGAGGAGATATGTAGGACAAGGTAGAACTGGATCTATCAAAGCATATACATCACAAAGAAGAAACCAATAATGTACTGCGATTTACATCCGCGACGCCCCGTCCCGCTGACCGACATAGCATATATGCGCTCGAGGACCGCTAGAATCGAACCCCTACCACGACCTTCGCCGCGCCTTTGCCCATAAGTACTCGCCTCCGGGCGTCTAACCATCGAAGATGAAGATCCGCAATGTATCCCGCTTACCGAACTGAATGCTCCCGCCGCCTAAGCGGACAATCCTTCTTCGATGGCCTCGCCGCCACAAGAGTAGCATGCTCACGAACCCATACGGCACTCGCCGGATGAGACCTACCGTGACGAACACACACCGAGGTAGGTGGTCTCGACAGCCGGTCTCGCCTCCCCGAAACTCAAGTCCCGAGAGCCCCGACCGCCTCGAATAACCTCGCTGACGTACCTCCCGCCGGAAATCGAGAAGGAGCACTCTGTCCTGGCCGGAATGTGGACCTAGTTCGCCGAGGCTTCCCGCCAAAATCGCCTCGAGCTCGCTGTCCCGGCCTCTTGGCCGACCAAATCTAGCCGATCTCGCTCTCTCTCTCGCCTCAATCTCGCAGACGCTGCATCCCCGGCAATATCCATCCTCGTCAAGAGCCACCCCAAGCATGCAAGAATCATATGACGGTCTAACCTCATCACATATCGATGAACCCCGCTCGCCATGTCGCTACTATGGTGTGCGCATATCGCCAAGAGTCGAACTCAGTGTCAGACCCGATAGTCCTCCCATCCCGCCTCAAGGTCAAGAACCTATCTACGCTGGCTCTCTCACCTCGTGAGGCAAGAAGTGGTCTAGAACGCCCGTGAACTCCTCCCAATCACCGGAAGAGCATCCTCACCCTCGACAATACCCATGACTCAAATCGCTCAACGCAATATCGCAGAACCGGTAAGAAGCTAGTATAATGCACTCGGTCTCCGATGCCCTGGACTGCATGGTCCAGAATCGCCGGACAAACTCCCGCGATCCTCTCAAATCTCGAACCATAGAACTCGGGTGACAACCCAAGAAATCTGAATCCGTAAATCGCTTCGGCCTGGGTTGCCGCCGCTTCGCTCACGCTCGCCACTATCGCTGTCAAGAATCAACCGTTTCGTAATCTCGTACTCGTGACTCGATCATGGATCGAGGCTCGCATCTGCGGTCTCGTGAGCCGCCCACGCCTCGAACTGCTGAGGCCGGGCGACGACGTGGAACTCGCCGCCTAAACATCATCTTCGTAAGGATCGGCATGTGCCTCGTGACTCTCCGCCCCACTAGCGGACTCTCACCGCTTTGCCTTCTCGGGCCGCGGTTGCTTGCGCGAGGCATAATCGATACATAAAGGAAAACATCGGGGAGATTCAACCTATAACTCACTCTATTGCACGATCTTAGAGTGAAAGAATGGAAACCAATCCTAAATATCCTGCAGCCTCCGATTATAGATGCGTGCACGACACACCGATAATCAAGACTCTACTAGACACGATGCATGGACACTTTCCGAGGACTAATCGCTCGATACCACTTTTGTCACGACCACCCGGCCGCGATCGTATCTCACCGGTACTGCCGTATATGTCAGAGAATAGCAGCGGAACATACATAACACATAACTTATAAAAAGGTAAACATCACTGGCCAATCGATAAGGCTGCCTTCCATAAAACATTATTTAAACAAAAGTATAGTAGTACAACGGGTTCTTATAGCCCAAAACACATAGTGACCACAGCACTTAAAGATAACAATCGTGGACAGGCCCCGCCATACCCTGAATGTACAAAATACCTATAAGATCGGGAATATCCGTACTAATAGACAAGCTTCCGAGGAATGGAGCTTCGACACCTAATAGTGATCCTAAGAACGAGGATCCTCAATCGCTTACCCTTACCACTGCAGATGAACGCAGCCCCGGAAGGGGTCGATCACAATATGTACCAAGTATGTAAAGTCGGAAAATACCGTAATAATAATATCATAAGTCTAAGAAGGTTCGAGTCATGGAAGACAATAAAATACCTTTTATCAGGCCTTACTAACAATGAGTGACAAGTATATATATGTAATAATCGCATAAAATAGGGGCCTTAGGATCAAAACAGGTACCTCGCCTGTAGTATCAATAAGCACCCCTACTCTCGACTATTTCACCCGCGTAGTCCCGCGACCCGCATGAGGTATTCCTCGTGATAGTCAGACTACCGCACGTGGACTATTTCACCCGCATAAGCCCATAAGGACTCGCGTGAGGTATTCCTCGATCGTGGGTAACAAGTCCACTAATGTGGTATAACGATCTGGGGACTTTCCTCGGATATACTCTTACCACAGGCGGATGGTATAACGATCTTGGGGCTTGCCCGCGATATACTCTTACACCAAGGCATGGTATAACGATCTTGGGGCTTGCCTCGATATACTCTACACCGAAGGTGGTATGACGATCTTGGGGCTTGCCGCGCATACTCTTACCCCGAGTAGGTGGTATAACGATCTTGGGGCTTGCCGCCGGATATACTCTACACCGGGAAGGTGGTATGGCGATCTGGGGCTTGCCTCGGACATACTCTACCCCGAGTAGGTGGTATAACGATCTTGGGCTTGCCTCGGATATACTCTTACCCTAGCTCAAACTCATCATATCATAATCATAAATAAGTTAAGAAAACTTATAACTTCTTATTAGTCTTGTTCATATACCCTCTCATTTTAGTTTACTTAAGGCACTTAATCATATCTTTAATAAAAGAAAACCGGGAATTTAACCCAAGTACTACATACTTCAATTCTCTTAAAAGTGACTCTTTTTCATACATAAAACCTTTGGGCAATTGATGCCTTAAAATCAATTTGCCTTTCATAAATCAAATCATTTGTCCTTACTTGTCTTACTTAGAGTAAATCTTTTCTCATTAATCTTTTATAAAGCTAATAAACCAACTTCCCATAAAGTTGTTATATTAACCCTTCACTTTAGTAAAATTACACTTTTTCCCTAACCAAGGGACTTATACATTCTTAAAACGACACAAGTCTTTATATACTTAAAAACAAGTAAGAGTACCAAATCTTGTACGTCTACCGTACTACATAGTTACATTTATTCATGCTCAAGAGATAGGAAAGCTTCACATACCTCTTTGGTCAATCCACTTGCTAATTCCAAACTACCGCAAGTAATATGTCAACCTAAAATAACCATGATACGTTTATTAACCTCTAATCTCAATGTAGAACAATCCAAGTTCAAAGTCACTAAATTCTATGGAAAAATTGGGCAGCATTTCCTTTGTTTCTACTCACTTTGCCACCTTTCTCAAGGCCGAATTTATCATCCAATTGCCACATTTAAGGCTCAATCAATCCAACAATTCAAAGGGGATTACACACCTAAACTTGGGTGTGTAAATTTCTGCCCCATAAGTTACAACAATTCACTTAACAATTCTAAGGTAGTTTTTAGGCTACAACATGCTCATAATCTCTTCTTAACCCATTTTTCATATCCAAACCACATTTCTAGCATGCAATGACTCTAAGAGCATTATTTATTACCACAAGTTCTTTCTTCTTAACATGCAACACTATAAACTAAATCTAAAGGAAGAATCATTACCTTAGAGTTTTAGCCAAACTTATTCCAACTATTTTGCTAGCTTCCTTGCCAAGAACACCACCACAAGCTAGCCACAAGCTTCCTTTTTTGTTCTTAACTTTTCAGATTTTTCCTTAGGCTTGGATTTCCTTTGGAAATGTAGAGAGAAGGAGGAGCTGATTTTTAGAGAGAGGGAGAGAAATTGGAAGATGACCAAGTCTTCAAGACTTGGTCAATATATTGCATGCAAGAAATCAGATGGGGGGACACTTATCACCCTCCCAAGGTCTTTTAAAAGAAAATCGACTTTTCTAAGTTTTTCCGCCTAAAAATCCGCCGCGCCAAACCTCCGCAGCCTCTCGAACTTTCGAGCCGCTGCCCGTCTGGAGCCGCGGCGCTGCAACTTCAGCGACCCTCAGCACTTTTCGGCGCGCCCTCGCATCCGGCACCGCGCCTGCCGCTTTGTCCAAACACCTTCTCGTCCGATCACGACCGAACTTGTAATTCTCATAACTTTGTACTCCGACGTCCTATCGACGAACGGTTGGTTGCGTTGGAATCTAGACTCCACTAACTACGCCCTAGGCCTTTGACACACTTAGGAACTCTCAATTTATCGGGTCATAACCCGCCTCAAAGTTGACTAAAACCCGTCCGGAATAATCCGTCAACCTATCCTTTAAAAATTTTAAGTCTTACATGCTTTCGTACGCTCTCATACGTAGGGTCAGAACTACGGGGTATAACATAAACATTAACTCCATTTTAATGGTCTGCTAAACTTAATGAGATTCTGGGTAAGGGTTCTTTATTAATCTAGAGGGAAGGGGTTAGGCACCCTCTAAGATCCGCTAACTTGCGGTTGTCCTGCCAAACCTAGGGTTAATTATTATGTTTAAAAATGCTTGTTTTGAAAATATAAAGGATGCTTCAAAATATTTTATAAAAGGAGGCATGTTGATAAAAATGCTATAAAGTTTTAAAGTGTGCATTTATATTGTTTATGGTGCAAAGTCGATTTATGGACTATAGATATGTATTTATCTGCGAAATCAAAGAAGTGGTGCGTTAGTTTTAGATATGCAATTTTAACGATTAGGCAAGAGATTAAATATGAATGACAGGCCTAAGATAGATAAATTAGAAGTGTGTTTCAAGTTTTAAAGCTAACCACCCCATTTCATATATTCAAGGATTAATTGTTCTAGACCTATTAATTACAAAGTTAAATAATTAGGCAACAATTTAAACAAATAAGATAAAAGGTGGATATGATCGCGGCTTTCAAGATGTGTGGCGACATCATCTTATCCTATTTTGTCTTAGGAATTTCTGAAGCGGGAATGCGAATGCGGATGCACATAGACGCGGGTAGCCATTTGAAGTAACTCGTGATGAGTCTCGCCGGGAGACTCTTCATTTTTGCTCCGGTGCATTTCATGTAGCAAAAAGAAAGATAAGGATTAGTATATGCCCAAATTCATTTAACCAAAATAAGCACTTGACACATAGTTTGTATTTAAGCAAACACATACATAAAGACCAAACAGAGGACAATATCAGATGGGGATGCAGCCAGCAGGTGGTAAAAAGAAACGAGGATAGGCATGTATGCAGGCAGCACAGGTCAACTTTTAATATCATACAAGTCAGTCCATTTTGTTCATAGAACTGGAAGGCCAATAAATGCAGTTGTCACAGTTTTAATACAGAGAAGTTATTCAGATATGCATCCAGAAATGCAGATATATGAGCAAATGCACCAAATGTTCGACCATTACACATATCCAGACACACACATAGGATTGAAATGCAGAAAGACAAGCATTTTTATTTCAAATGATAGGCAAGTATGCAATAGGCTTAAGTGATTCCTTGTTCTTGAAGCCATTTTATCAAGTAAACAGATGGTGATCGCTGAGGGAAACAGTCAAGTGTACATACAAACTACATACAGTATACCTGCAGATCTGCTGCAGTAAGTGCTCAAATATGTCAGAATACACCCGGGATGTAGCAGAGTGCAGAGACAGAAATAAGCCCCAAAACGTAACATTTTCAGTTTCAGAGAAAGACCAATTAATCCTACATGTGATAGAGCTACAAACTGAAGGCGAGATGCAAACAGGGGATATAATGCGGCGTGACATAGATAATGCAATATGTTAATGCCAGCATCATTTAGCGACTTAATGACGGGATTCAAAATAGCTGCCAAGACTTCCCGACATTGTGACAGTTAAACACTTAGATATGCATATTTGTTTACTAACCAGTTTTAAGATAGACATGATGCAGTTACAGTATACCTACTGCAGTAAGTGCTCAAATATGCTGTAAATACACCAGTCAGATGTAAGCAGTAGGCAGAGACAGAAATAAGAAGCAAAACAGGAGCATATGGTGACTCAGGAAAACTTTCATGTCAATATGGAGGCATTTTGCACTTAGCCAAGCAAGGGTAATTATTTAGTTAGTTCAGCAGGTAGCATTAACACACATGACTAGTTAGACGAACATGCTGATCATAGAGATGACAAGAATCAAACAGCAATGGCCCTTCATATATGCAGAATGTAAATTGGACATGTAATCATATTCGAACTATATATTAAACATGATAATACTCCAAACCAGTTCAACACAATCGAGACAATTTCCAGTAAATCCAAAATCAGACCCCCGTCGCGCCATAACTAACAGACATCCCAGGCTACAACTAAAGGCAAAGTCGTTAAATATTACCCTTTCAATTGGAAAAACTAAACATGCTTGAATCATTCTTGACAAATCAAACACACTCAGATTCACGAAATGCAAGGTAAAAATGGGTTTACCTTCTCCGGGCAGCGAACCGAGGCAGCGTATCAAGTCGTCGGTCCACTCGACGGGTTATTGCGATGCGATTGAAAGCGATGCGGTTTATGGTCGATTCTAGGTGCGGATTTTCGATATGCTGCTCTAATGTTTGCTTAAAGGTTGGAGGCTATGCGACACTAGTGTTTGAGGGTGTGCTTACTTGAGTGCGTCCATTAACTAATTGTTACTCCCCTGCCTTATGCGAATCTGCTGGGTTCTCCTCGATCCAAGATGCTCTGCTGCTCTGCTCGCATGTGTAAAAACGATTGCTACCCGACTGAGCTCTCTGTTTTTCTCCTTCGTCTGCCCCTAAATTGCTATTTGACTGCTCTCCCCACTGCGCTCTGCCTATCTCGATTCTGCCTTTGCATGTGCTTTATATGGCCATCGTTTGGGTTCTAATGTTGGTAAGAATTTAAGGCTAAGATTTTTGTGCTTATTCTTACTGATTTAGTACTGATTTCGTGCGATTCGAATAGGTTATGGTAAGGTAAACGATTTGAAGGATTTGGTTTAGTTATGGTAAGAAGAGTTGGCTGGGTGTGCGTGGGTAAGGGAAACCCCGAATTCTCCGGCGAGAAATCCGGGCATGGCGGCGACTGAAAAACTTAGGTTTTAGGTTTCGTTTCTTAGGGCTGCGTTTATGAAGATGAAGTGAGGGTCTCATATCGTGGGCTGCTGGTGAATGGTTA
Source organism: Przewalskia tangutica (assembly GCA_029844215.1). Lineage (NCBI taxonomy): Eukaryota > Viridiplantae > Streptophyta > Magnoliopsida > Solanales > Solanaceae > Przewalskia > Przewalskia tangutica. Next base: position 94,183,407 of record CM056732.1, on the reverse strand, counting down.
TAAGGGGAAAAGATAAGGGCTTGCGGGTTGGGCCTTCGGGTAATTGGGCTGGGTAGTGGGCTAGGCGGGTTCATTTAGGTAGGGAGTGGGCTGGGCGAAAATGGTGGGTAGTTAGTTTTAATTAGGTATTAATTTGGGTAGTGTATTATTAATTAAGTAGTGATAAATTAAATTAACAAATGTGATTAAATTATTTAGGTGCTTTATTAGTCTATGTTTGAGATAAAAAATAAATACGGGCGTGCTATTTAAATTAGTGCTTAATTTTTTATAATGCAATGTTGTTATTAAAACTTATTTATTATGCGTATTTTATTATTATTTAAGCTAAGATTGAATTATCTTAATGTGACTTTAGGCGCTACAATAATTATGAAATTGCTTTGCGTATTAATGAATGCGACTATGCTATTTAACACAACGTCATTGCTAAATTATTTATGTTATGTATTTATTTATTTTACTATCGTTTAAGAATTATGACAGGACTTAAAATTAATAAATGCGGGCGCGAGACTCTAAGTGTTTAATTTTCTACATAAGACGCGGTGTCATTATTAAATTGCTTATTTATGTCTGTATTTAATGTTTTATCGCTGCATTTTATTATAAAAAATCATAAAAATTATTTTGCAAAATTAGTCTAATTTTATAGCTAATGACTGGACGAGAGGGTCAAAATTGGGTGTCAACAGCTGTACCACTGTACTACTGTATCACTGTACTACTATATCACTGTATCACTAATAAAAATGATTCAACTGTATCCTTTTAAAAATAAGATTCAACCGTGCCCACGGTACTTCCTTTTAAAAATGAGAGTCATATCAAAATTAAGAACGTCTGTCCAAATAAACAAATAATGTCATGCGAGGTACGACATAGGGGTGAGCACGGGTACAGGGTACCCATATATCCAACCGGAACCGACACCAACGGATAGGTTCCGGGTAGATATATTAGAATAACGGATATGTTCAGGGTAGTAGAATTAGGAACCGATAAATGTCGGGTCCGGTTCCGATTCCGGAAAATAGAGACCGGGTACCCGGACCCGAAACTGATACCCGGACCCGATAAATGTTGCAACAATGAATGTAGAGTGCTCTGTCATATATCTCCACACAAAAGAAGCTATCTTCTGTACATTCCAATTATCATTTTTGAACAGTAAAGAGGCTACATACTGCAAATATGTACAATAATATATATATAAAATATCTTCTCAAGGTTCCTTTACTTCCAAACCTTAACAACTCCATCTCTGCTGTCTGATATCAGAAGTCTCTGATTTAATTTAATTTATTAGGGTGAGCACGGGTACCCGGGAACCTACCTGGAATCGCAGGGTCCGGGTAATAATTTAGGAACTGGTCTTTTACAGGGTAGGGTCTGGGTAGTTAAAAAATGGTAGGGTACCCGGACCCGCTCACCCCTAGTACGACATGTCCCGGCCCATTCTGGGACTCGGTGTAACGCTCTATAATTCACGCAAGATACGACATGTCTCGACCCATTCTGGGACTCGGTGTAACGCTCTATAAGTCATGCAAGGTACGACATGTCCCGACCCATTCTGGGACTCGGTGTAATTCTTTATAAGTCATGCAAGGTACGATATGTCCCGACCCATTCTGGGACTCGGTGTAATGTGCTATAAGTTAAATAAGGTACGACATGTTCCGGCCCATTCTGAGACTCGGTGTAATGTGCTATAAGTCAAATAAGGTACGACATGTTCCGACCCATTTTGGGACTCGGTGTAATGTAAAGGACTGTACACCTATAGCTATCACCAGCAACTATGTACAATTTAAATCATCTTTGACTCTCATTAGCACAATTAGAATGAACTATCTTTTTAGAAAAGCTCAAGGCATTATCAAACGAATAGGTAAACAACTTTCCTTTTATAAAACCCAAAGTACTATCAAGGAAAAATATCACTAAGGATTAGGATCCGCTCAGTTTATAAAGATCAAGTTAAGTATAGGATCCACTCGTCGTTTGTACCAACTCGATAATCTAATTCGTCTCGCTTCTCTGGCTAACATTATGGAAATATTTGCATGGTGATAACAAATCCGAATTTCCAAATTAATCCATTTTATGAGCCATTAGGTTATATATTAATAATGATCTTATCTAATCAGTTGTGAACCTAGAAAGTGTAAAACGAACTGGTTATATCTTAGCTTTTATGCGGATGGAAAATTCAACTCATTTCAATATAATAGATTGTCGATTCTTTTTTTTTTTAACGTTGCAATGGCTTGTTCGATACATTTTCTCATTAGTGCTGTAACTTCGCAAGATCAACTCGACTCCAATGTTTACTAAAAGCTCTTACCAACATCTCCCATAAGACTTGGTAAAGACTTAGGAATAATTTAGACATGCCTTTAGCATAGAATCAATAACAAGAATACTTCTTAACTTCTAAGAGTAGAATAACTTTTGAAACAATACCACAGTTATGGTTCACACGAAAACATGCCAAAAGAGAGAAGAAAGAGGTTCACATACCTCATTGACGACTAACCAACACGACAAGTAGAATACTCCCCGAATAGGTACTTCAACCTTATCGACTATTCCACGCGCCAAGTAGAATATGCCACAAGTAGTACTTCAACCTATAAAAATAATAATACTTCTATCAACTTCATACACACTAGTATAATACTTATACCAAGTAATGGTCCTCTTATTCTACGGAAATTTGGGCAGCACTTCCCCCGTTTATACGTACTTTTCCACCTTTTCCAAGACTCAAATTCAACAACCAACAAGCCCCATTTAAGGCAAAACTAACAGTTAACCAAAAGTGATTACACGCCTACTTGACGTGTAAAATTTTGTCCCACAATCATATAGAAACAGTCCATAAAAATAGTCCACAATTAATCAACATTAAGGGTATAATGTGAAGCCTTTAACACCCTTATTCCTTAGGACTTTCATTGGCCATTTACTAAATTAAACATGTAATAAAGCTACTAAATTTCCAGCATATAACCACATCTAAAACAGTCTCAAAACTGCCCACAATAACATCCAACAGTTTTATAGATTCCACGGTCAACAACTACAATCCAGTAACTCTCTTCTTAATCCATTTTATTCCAATTCAAGTTCCAACACTTCTATTTATGACATACCAACTTATCAACAACCATATTACTTCATTTTAACATGCGACAAATGTAAATAATAACAACAATAACCAGCGAATCCAATGGAACCCGAAACTGTCCATTCATGGTTTCAACACTAAAAATCGTCCAAACCCTTTTTATTCTTCATTCTTTTTAGCACAAGCTCAGATATACATACAAACAATAAGTACTATCCAATTACTTCAAAAGTAAGAATAGGTTTACCTTTTATTTTAGCCCAAAAACGTCCCAAAAACGTCCGGGGAAGATTGACCCGCAATTTTCGTTTTGCTCCACCTCTTCAAGTTCCAATCACATATATGTATCATCTACAACCTTACACTCATCTTCCCTTCACGTTTCGCCTCCAAAAAGTGGATAACGAGTTAGGATTTCACTCCCCCAATTTCGGCCAACAACATGATTTTTGTTCTTGGAATAATATCTTGGCTTAACACTTGATTTATGGACTTAATCTTGGATCAACAAACTAACTTGGAAGAGAAAAGAAATCTTGTTCTTCAATTTTCAAGCCATGGCCGAGAGCTTCAAAGAGAGGAGAGATAAAAGTTTTCTTGAAATGGCTAAGTGTTGGCTAAGTCTTGCCAAGTCTTGTATATATAAATATCTCATGGTCAAAGTTCAAGTCAAGATAAGTGGGCAAGTGAATGAGGGACAATTGTCACCCTCTATATGGCCGAAAATTCCTTCCAAAATATCTAGATATTTTGTCCAATTTTATTAAATCGAAGGTCCCGCGAAATTGTGAAATTTTGACGGGCCCCGTATTATTAGATCCAATACTTCAATATACTATAAGAATTCCATATACCAAAGTTGAGAATCAAATTTCAAGTTATAAATTTTTTCCTTCACAAAGTTCCGAAATTATTCCTTAAGAAAAACAAATTTTCTTTCGTTCCAAAATTCAAACCTTAATTCCTTAAGTACGTTCTCACATCATTTCCTTGGAAATACGGGGTGTGACATTATTACAAGATACCTTGTAGGAAACCACCTATTTAAGTGCAAGGACAGACCACCTCAAATGAACACACTTAAGAATCCAAGGGTGTCCACGACCCACGATGGACAAAACATTAAAAAGATTGAGTAGGAAAGGTGTTGTGTTGGTACCATTGTCTTGGCATATACTAAACACTGATGGTTCAAGACATCACGTTCACCGCGCAGTAAATATGTCCGATGGTATTCTACTATGGAAGATTCAAAGCTCCGACTACCTCTCCGGATGCAACATCGTTCCGCCAAGTGATTGCTAGAAAGGCACCATGTGTGTGCACCAAAATCTCTTCCAAGTGGGGATTGTTGAAAATATTTATTAAACGTGAAATAAAGTAAATCCTATTAATTATGAATCGAACAATTAGGGCCCCATACGTAGACCTTGTTTCCACACACGTGCACACGTAGTGCCAAGGATCAAAATTTCCTTAATGGAAGAGATATTGGTACGTATACAAATTGTTTGAGACGTAAGGTAATAGACGGTTATTGGCCAAATGACGAATGATTTCACGTTGTTAAATGAAGGAAGAAGTGTATAATGTGTAAAGATGAAATGAATCAGAAATCAGCACGAAATCGAGAAGGGTCGCGGCTCCTCCAAGTAAGTAGAGGCTCGGTGGCGCTTCAATTCGATGCTTCACCGGAATTGAAGGGCCGCAACTCTAATTGACGTTCGGTTCGGTGAGTTCTTTGGGCGAAGAACTGACTCCTCCCAAGGTCGCGACTACTCATCGTTTTCAATCTGTTGGAGGTGAATTAAAAACTGATTCTTGGGATGAGGAGTATTTACTCTCCATTATTTTGCTCATGAATTCAGCCATTACTTGGCTGAATTGTAACTCCAAATTCAAAGCATTAACATGACATTCATGACCATTACTTAGCCATTTGGAATGTCATCATCTACACACTATAAAATGAGACACAAGACTCATTTGGAAACACACTTCACAATCACAAAACAATTTTAAAATTGTCTTCCTCTCTTGCAATCATAAACACTCAAAAATCTTTCTTCCAAAACAAACACTTGCGTTCTCTTTGCTCATTTGTTTGATTGATGCTTTATCTTGGGAGATAAGTTGTCATTACAACCGTTGAAAGAATATACGAGGCAATATTATCTTAAGGATATATCAAGAATTTGGTCGACTCAGCAATCCATCATATTTGATCATTTTCAGATTTCTTACTCACTTGTTATTGTTATTACATTCTCATTTCCTTGTCTCTACATATATTTCCCACAATTTGTCTCTATCCTTTTTGCCAAAGAGAATAGAAGAATTGTTGTTCATTGGACATTCATTCAACATTTACTTTTTCATTAATCATTTATAGGAAAATAAATTGTTAGTGATTTAATGGAATATTTATTTTTCTTGGTTTAAAACATGTCATGGGATAGTGATAAATTAGCAACGGTAAGAAAAGTTAGTCAAAACATAAAATATTTTAAGATATTTTATAAGGTTAACAAGATGGAAAAGGAGAATTGATTTGATTATTGAAGGAAGATTAATTATTTCGAAGGATACGAATATGAGAAAGAAAGGATGAAGAAAAAGAAGAATGTAATACGGTTTATAACTTATTATATATTTCGTTAAATACATTTAAATTATCACCAATTAGTTAGTAAAATATATTTAAACTATCAATTGTTTACTTTTTCTATCTAGTAAAAGTGAACAAATAATAATTTAAGTGTATTTTATTAATTAATTTATAATAATTTATGTAGAAAACTCTCATATCTATACTGATAGTTCAAATAAATTTTTTAAAAAAGGATAGTTGAAATGCCTTTTTATCAGTTTTTTACCAACAGAGGAGAAAAAAAAGGATTGGTCATTAAAGAGAGCACAGATTCTACACACTATAAATGAATTGTGCTAAATATCAGCTTCCTCTCAATCCCCGCGTTAATACTTAAAACACTATCAACCCCACAAACTACACATCTTTCAATCAATACAGAAGGAAAAGGAGATAACAAAATCACCAAAAAAATGGGTTCTCTTCCACCAACATATTTTGATTTCTCTCAACACTCAAAAAATCAAGATTCATCAATTGACCCGGATCAACTTCTTAAACTCTTCAAATCCCAGCAAAATTACCTCAATCATTTCTTTCAAAATCTTGATCTTTCCCAAACTTTAACTTTCACCCAAACACTCCTTAATGCCAAAGGTACCATTTACTTTACAGGTGTTGGAAAATCTGGATTTGTGGGCCAGAAAATCTCACAGACCCTTGTTTCATTAGGTATTAAATCTGGATTTTTATCCCCTGTTGATGCACTACATGGAGACATTGGCATTTTAGATCCTCAAGATATATTGGTTATGTTTAGTAAAAGTGGGAATACAGAAGAATTGTTAAAGCTTGTACCTTGTGTAAAGGCTAAAAGGGTGTTCTTGATTTCGGTTACTTCGGTTAAGCCTAATTCTTTGATGGGTTTGTGTGATCTGAATGTGCATTTGCCTTTAGAGAGGGAATTGTGTCCGTTTGATTTGGCACCTGTGACGTCTACTGCTATTCAAATGGTGTTTGGTGATACGGTGGCGATTGCTTTGATGGGGGCGAGGAATTTGAGTAAGGAAGAGTATGCTGCTAATCATCCTGCTGGGAGGATCGGGAAAAGCTTGATCTTTAAGGTGAAGAAGAGTAATATTTTGTTTTTTTTCCTGATGTTTCCTTTGTGATGTTTTTATTGTGGTTCTGAAGTAAGATCTAGAAAATATTGCCTAAATTGAGTCTGATTCTCTTGGTGTTTTCACCTTAGGGTGTGTTTGGTATGAAGGAAAATGTTTTCTTGGAAAAAGGTGCGTTTCTTAGTTTTTCTAGTATTTGGTAAGCAAGCAAGAAAACGTTATCCCAAGAGCATTTATATGTAATCTAGCAAAATATTATAGGGGTGGGGGTTGGAGATTTTAGGTGGGTGGGGAAGTCACAATGAACTTGGAATGTCACTTGTGAAACTTGTTTTCCCTAAGGGAGTCATTATCCTCATTTCTAAGGAACTTGTTTTCTGGAAAATGTTTTCCTCCATGCCAAACACACCCTTAATGTTGTCCAGCATGACCATGAAAAAGGGAGCTTGTTCCTCCGCTCCATCCTTCCTCCCTTCACTTTTTGTATTGTTTCAGTTTGGGCCTTGGAAAAATGAGTGGGAAATAACGGTAATCTTGGTTTTATGTACCTTTGTGTGTATAGTTTTTGTTGTTTTTGCAAATTGGCGGTAGTCAGTCCAAATCTTGGTTGTTGGAAGGTTATTTTGTCCAAATCTTGGGTGTTAGAAGGTTATTTGTAAGTGTTAATGCTTGTGTTTAACATTGCAATAGGCAGTTGTAGTCGGTTGCAATTGTTATGAGGGTAAGTTTAAGGATTATTGGATTCTGGTGTCTTTTTTGGTTCTTTCACTCTCACAGGAAGATTACTGCCCAGCAACCTTTTAAGATGCCTAATTGATTTTCCACTGTCATAATTTTTTTTGGCATACAATGACTATTGATTAGCTCGCTGCTTTAGCTTTCAGCAGTCTTTTAAGAATTGCATCAAATTTTCATATGTGTGCATCTGGTTGAGCAAAATTGGTATCTCAACTTGTGGAAACTGCACAAGTGGGGGTAAATAAAAAGTTTACACAGCTGAAGTTGAATATTCATCTTACTCCTGAGCTTGCCATCTAACTTTGCAGGTGAGAGATGTGATGAAAAAGAAAGAAGAACTTCCAATTTGCAAGGAAGGAGATCTTATTATGGATCAACTAGTAGAGTTGACAAGCAAAGGATGTGGGTGCCTCCTTGTTATTGATGAGGAGTATCATCTGCTAGGCACATTCACTGACGGTGATTTACGTCGGACATTGAAAGCCAGCGGTGAAGGAATCTTCAAGCTTACAGTTGGAGAAATGTGTAACAGGTAATTTCTTACTTGTACCTCTGTTGAATAATTGTACTATCAGTATAACAGTTCCACTGAAAGACCTACCCATGGGAGAAAGAACAAGCGGAAAAAAGGCAGAAAAGAAGAAAGATATATTGCTTCCACTGAAAGAAACATAATTCCTCGAGTAATAAAAGAAAAATTCATCGACAAGCACATTTGTTGTGGTTAAATCCTTTCTAGCCTTCTATTGTCATGAATATTGCTTTTAAGATTTTTTCTGATGTCATGGTCCGGAAATAGATCTAACTTAGTGTTTTGTTAACCTATGGCGTGGCGCTTAATTTTCTTTGGCAGTCAAACCTAGGATCCTGGTGTTATCTCTCCCTTTCCAAAATATCAGTGGCATATTGTTCTAATGAGAACATGTCTTTTTGCATAAAGATCTGCTATAGCATTAGATGAGGGCAAGATGTAGTAAATGATGCCGATTGATGTGCCAATGTTTGTGCAGCGGTTGAAAGGAAGTAAATGATAAATCACATGCATCTTATTTTGCTTTGGGAGGCACTGGTGACATGCCTCTGTGGTCTCCATGTAAATGTGTCAATGTTCATACATGCAAGTAGCATTGGAGGCTCTTAAATTTGTTTAATTGTGTTGCTTCAAGTAGGCAAACTGGGCATAGAAATGGCCAATATTTGCACTATCTGGAATTTAGGCTGCAATTTTGGAGGAATAGAGCAGGAACACTGCCACCAAAACCACCTTCCCCCCTTTTTTGATACTCGGCAGATAATGGGTTCTTCCCTATACCCTTCTCTTCTCAAATAGGAGGTTTGGTACAAAGTAGGATTCAAGCTCGTAACTAGCGCCTACTCCTCAGCTCTCAAGTTGTACATTTACCATTGAACCAAAACCATAGTCCCCTCCCTAGAAACAGTGAAGGCTGGAAGTTGATTATTTAGTCTTGTAGAGCCTCTTTTAACATTCCCTCCAAATTTGACTCTGTACAAGACAGTTCATAATATCGAATATTTGCTTTTTTCCAAACAAAGATTTTTTATTTGCTTCAGTATACTCCTTCATGTATCATATACCCAGGATCATCTTATTTACCTGTCTCTAAAACCTGAGTAACATGTATCAGGCCCTGATGTATTTTCTGTTGTTAAAATTCTCGCATAAGGTAGGATACAGAGTGTTGATTCTTGTAAAAACTTTATAAGCCGTCATTCAGTAATTCCTGGATGTTAATATTCAAGTTCCCTTCCAATATGAATTTGAATTTTGCGACATTACTTTCTTCTTGCTCATTCAATCTATGTAGGATGCTGTCTTTTGACTAGCTAGATGAGAAGTAAAGAATTATTCTTTCATTCTTTGCTTCTGCCTTTAACTTATCAAAAAACAATTCCTTGCTTCTGCCTTGAGAGCAGATTGGTGATAAGATCTTTTGTGCCTCCCCCACCCCCACCCCCACCCCACCCCCACCCCCACCCACCCTGGTGGTGCTAATAGTGGTAGTAGTAGTGATATTATTATGCATTCTTGCTCTGATCTTTTTAACCTTTAATAGTACAGCTTCTCTTGAGAAGGAATTTGGATTTTTAAGAAAGTTATTACTTATTAAATGTTTCCTTTCATTAAAAGAATTTTCATCAGCAGTTATCTTTCTCACTGAGATTGATTCAGTTTCCTTCTACCTCTCACTATCACATGATGCTAAAGCATGCGGTGCCCAACTTTGATATGGGACAACAACAACAACAACATACCCAGTGAAATTCCACAACGTTGAGGTCTGGGGAGGGTAGAGTGTACACAGACCTCACCTCCACCTTGATAGGTAGAGCGACTGTTTCCGGGAGACCTTGACTCAAGACAAAGCATAATCACAGACAAAGCAGACAAAGCAAGAGAAACGATCAGACGATAAATTAAAGCATTATGAACATACAGATAATAAAATCGAATACGCCATGGTAGTGCATTCTAACAACAGGAAACAGTAGTTAACACAAGTAAATAAGATAAAACATATGATTGTAATGTATACACTAAACTTTGATATGGGACCATATTGAAAAAATATGATTGTAATGTATACATATTTAAAGCATTAACATACTTTTTGTGGGATTAAGAGTAATCTAATGACACTTCTTCCAGATGTATTGAATTGTTACTCTCTGAGATTAAGGCATTTCTATAAAAAAAATTGGTGTTTCAGGAAACCAAGGACAATTTGTCCAGATGCTATGGCAGCTGATGCAATGCAGAAGATGGAGTCTCCGCCATCTCCGGTCCAGTTCTTGCCAGTTATTGATCAGGATAATGTCTTGATCGGTATTGTTACCTTACATGGACTGGTTTCAGCAGGCCTGTGAAGTTCTTGCCATTATCATTAATTCTTTTGTATATTGTTGGGTTTCTTACCCCATTTTATTCAGATGTTTATTTTGTTTGTGTAGCAATGATGAATATTAGTAAAATATTATAGTCACGTTATTACACTTATAGATTGGGCATAGAGTTAGAGCCCTGTATCCCCTCTTCAGGCCCTCCTCTTACTATTGTGTCCTGCATTTGTACCTGTTACAACTAAAGATCATATGATAACGATGATCATCTCAGTTCGTTAGATCTATGCAAAATGAGCTGAAAATATGGTTTAAATTGAATGTTGTGTTTTGAAGTAATGTACTTGGATTTGCGCAATTACAGATTTGTAGCAACTCTAGATTGCTGAGACTGGCTGACATTGTTTATCAAGATGTTTGTGTTCTATACCGCAAATGATGCTTTTAAAGAGACATTTTGCGACAAAATTTAACAAGATTATTCAATTGCTAAGAAGTGAGATGTAAATCATGTTCTTTGAGAAACAAACGAGTTTTTTTTTCTCATCTGGTGTCCATTACTCGCGTTGAGTTATGATTAATCCGTGTATGGTGCCTCCATGGAAGCATCATCATTGGAGGATTTGTTAGAAAGAAGCGAATTAAGATTTTGGACCAAATTGATCATCTTTTTGCAAACGTTTAGGACTATATCAGGCAAGGGGTACACATGAAGGACCAAAAATAAAGCAGGTCCTATACATTAAGGACCATTTTGATCATTTTCTCGTAGAAAGTATCATTTCAATTGAATTTTCCTTTTTTTCCTCGATCAGTTCTGCAATATTCGCCTCAAAATATTGTAATCTCTCCAAAGGAAATGAACGCTCCATTGAATTCCACACCGAATTTCATCCAAGGTCAGTAAATCTTAACTTTCCCTTGTTCGCATCTACGGTTTATGTGTGTCAAACTGTCAATCAATCCGTTGCCCGATGTGCTTTTTTTTTTGCAGAAAACACCGCCGGAAGCGATTCCGACTCGAACACTGACGATTCGCCGGGCTATTACCAGCCAATATCTTCCACCACCGATGACGACAATGTACAGATCTCCGATCAGAACTCCGATGATGAAGAGTGCGACGAATCTAGTAATTTTAATCGCCTTCCCAATGGCTATGCGAATTGCGTAGAAAACGGTATATCATCACTGGATCTAAGTGGAGAGGATGGTGAGGTTGAAGAAGCTGAGGTGGCGGAGGAGAGCATAAGAGCGGTGTTGAGAGAAGATGAGAGCCGTCGCAACATTACATTGACGGCGGAGAATGCGACGAGAGTAATGGAAGCTATGCGTAGGGTTTCTTTTGGTGGAGTAGCTCCTGATTGGACTAGCCAAGTTCCGGAGGATCAGTGGATCGAACATCTACAAAGATTGAGAAGACAACCAGCTACTACCTCGACCAATTGAAGCAGTCGATTTGCCATTAATTAGTAATTGCCTGAGCTTTACTGATTTAATTATAGCTGAACTGCGTGATTATTCATGGGTTGTGCTAGCTATTATTATTAAATTGTTGAACACTGAGTTGTGGTTAACATTGTTGTTAAACGTTTCTAGCCTTCTATGGTCGTGAATATGCTTTAAGATTTTAGTTGATGTCCGGGTCCGGAAATAAATGTACCTTAGTTTTTTGTTAATCTATGGCGTGACACTTAATTTTCTTTGGCGGCCAAACTAGGATCCTGGTATTATCTTTTCCTTTCCAAAATATCAGTGGCGTATTGTTCTAATGAGAACATATAAGTTTTTGCATAAGGATCTGCTATAGGATTAAATGAGGGCAGGATGTTTTTTTAAACGATGCCGATTAATGGGTCAATGTTTGTGCTGCGGTTGAAAGGAGGTAAATGATAAATCACATGCATCTTATTCGGCTTTTGGAGGCATTGGTGATAATGCCTCTCCGTGGTCACCATGTAAATGTGTCAATGCTCATATATGCGTAGCATCCGAGGCTCTCAAATTTGTCTGATTATTGTTGCTTCAAGTAGGCAAAATGGGCATAAAAATAGCCAATTTTGGAGGAATAGAGCAGGGACAATGCCGCAACACCCCCCTCCTTTATTTTTGATAACCTTGAAATCCCCTGTTCCTGCTTCAATACTCGAGTATAATGGGTCCGCCAGTAGACCCTTCTCTTCTCAAATAGCAGGTTTGGTTCAAAGTAGGATTCAAGCTCATGACATGTACCTACCCCACATCGCTCGAGTTCTACCTTTGCAATTGAACCAAAATCATGGTGGCCAACCCCCAAACCCCGAAAAACAGTTAAGGGCGGAGGTTGGTTGTTTAGTCTTGTAGAGCCTCTTTTAACAGTCCCTCCAAATTTGATTCTCTGTTGATTTACCTCTTTTCCAAATAAACCGAACCTCGATATCACATTCATCATAAGACCTAGTTCATAATATGGAGTAATAGCCTTTTGTTAAACAAAGATTTGCGATTTAATTTGCTTGAGTATACTCCTTCATGTATCATCTAATTTACTTCTGTTTCTCAAACCTGAGTAAACATGTATCCCTGGTGTATTTCTCTTGTTAAATTCTCGCATAAGGTAGGATACAGGGTGTCGATACTTGTAAATTACTGATATAAACATTACGTAAGCTGTCCTTAAATATTCCTGGGATGTTAATATTCAAGTATCCTTCCAATATGAATTTGAATTTTGCGACATATCTTTCTTCTTGCTCGTTGAATTGAAGTAGGATGGCATCTTTTAACTTGCCAGATGAGAAGTTTTAACTTGTCAAAATATAGTTCTTTGCTTCTGCCTTTAGAGCACATCATTGATAAGATCCTTTGTGCCTCCTGGTGGTGCTAATAGTTGTAGTAAGTAATGATATTATTATGCATTCTTCCTCTGATCTTCTTAACCTTTAATGATACACAGTCTCTTGAGAAGGAATGTGGATTATAAAGGAGGTAATATGCGTCCTCCCATTGAAAGAATTTTTGGTCAGCAATCATCTTGTTATACAATTGTTTCAGTTTCCCTCCATCTCTCACCACCAGATGATGCTAAGCATGTAATGCTTAACTCTGACATTGCTAAAAGTATGATGGTAATGTATAAACACTTTAGCATTAACATAGTTTTTGTTGGATTAAGAGAAATCAAATGAGACTTATTCCTGATGTTGTGAATATCTATCCTCCTGCGAGATTAAGGCATTTCTATAAACTATATTTGGTGTTTCAGGAAACCAAGGACAATTGGTTCAGATGCTATGGCAGCTGATGCAATGCAGAAGATGGATTCTCCGCCATCTTCAGTCCAGCTCTTGCCAGTTATTGATCAAGATTATGTCTTGATTGGTATCATTACCTTACACGGCCTTGTCTCGGCAGGCTTGTGAAGTTCTTGCCATTATCACCCACTCTTATTATCATTAATTATTTTTGTATATTGTTGGGTTTCTTACCCTGTTTCTTCAGCTGATGTTATTTATTCCCGTAGTAATGATGAATATTAACATATTATAGCTTATATATTGGGCTTAGAGTTAGAGCCCTATATCCCCTCTTCAGGCCCTCCCTCCTCTCGCCGTTGTGTCTCTCATTTGTGCCCGTTGCAACAAGAGAGCATATGATAACGATGATCAGATTTGTTCGTTATATCTATGCAAAATTGAGCTGAGAATCTGGTTTTAATTCAGTGTTGGGTTTTGAAGTAACGTGGATCTGTGCAAATTACAGATCTGTTGCAACTTGCAACTCTAAGACTGATGAGATTGGCGGACATTGTTTATCAAGATGCTTGTGTTCTATACTGCAAATAATGCTTCTAAAGAGACCTTTTTGCCACAAAATGTAACAAGTTAATTCAATTGCAAAGAAGTTAGATGTCAATCTTGTTCGTTGAGAAAAACGTATGAGTTTTTTTTAATGGGTTTTCATTTGGTGTCCGTTATTTTTATTGGGCCCGATTTATTCAGACACGTGCCTCACAACTCACAAGACCCATTAAAGAGGGTAGTGTTCTCTGCCAGATTTTGATCAAGCGAATGTATTGCAATAAACAGGCCAAATTGGCCGCCGATATACCAAAAGGTAGAGAATCTACAACATGATATATGATTCTTTACAAACTCCGCCGACTCATATTCTTACCCGTAAAGGGTGTTCTACAACTCTTATAACATGTAAAAAGTTAAAATTAAGTTTACCCACAATTCACATGCACCACATTTGTTTTTTTAAAATTTAAGTCAACTTGCACCCGCCGGGCATAGCTTAAACCTGCACCTCCAGCCAAAGCCTTAAACCTGCACCGCTCCCTTGCCATCCCTAACTAGTACTAATAACAACAACAAATAACAATATACCTACAAGTGGGGGTGTACGGATCCGATAGACAATCGACTTAGAAAAAAGCAATAACAAAACATATTAAATACAAAAAAAAAAGAATAGTAACTACACCAGAAAAATATGCGATGCGAAGAATGAGAGACAATAAATAATAGTAACAGAAAATCTAAGGACTAACTAGTACTCCCCCGTTTAAAAATATTTGTCTTGTAACGATGTATAAAAAAAAAAACTTTTGAATCTTATATTTTTAAATTAAATATATGAAAAATATACCAAAATGTGATTTAATCTTGTGGTTTTAAACATGTCACGTGAATTAAAATAATTGCCAAAAAAAGAGACAGACATTTTAAAACGAATGGAGTAGTAATGAATTTTGAAAATCAAAATCTTAAAAGGGAAAACAAAAATATAAACCAAAGAAAGAAAATAGACTCAATGCAATGAGATGGGTAGTTCTGTAATTACTAATTATCGAATTGATCCTTCTTCTCTCCTCTATTTAACATTCTTTTCGGAAGCAGGGAAGCTCCTGACGTCAGTGGTGCAGTGAAGAAGGATTATAGATTTTTGAATAGCTGCAACATCGCCTTTCAATCGTCTATCTGGTGATTTTTGAGTACTGCCATCAACGTGTTTGTGAAAATGCCCCACTAAAGCTCTTCATTTGACTAGATTAATTATAACTAAACTAGTTTTACTACGCTCACTATATTTATAATTTCATTCCTTGTTTGTGTCATAACAAGTTCAATTTTATTTCTTCTAGTTTTACCCTCTCTTTGGTAAATGATTATTTTCGTGTTTAGCAGGGCTTGTGGGTAATGGCTTTGAGGCGTATGCTTGGGTATTCGGATGGAGAGTTAATGCGATCAGATGCAAAACCTTGCACAAGGCTAATGAGACAAACAGCTGGGATTTTTTCTGTTGGAGGAGCATTAGGATTTTGGATTCTTTGCCGATTGCACTATGGTTGGTTATATATATATATTTCTACTTCTATTGTTTTTAATATCCTGATAATGGGTTTAAATTTCATGAGCTTTTGTGTATAACGTGTTATTTTGGACCTAGGAATTCAATATGCAGTTTTTTTCGCATGAAAAATAAAAGTAGAAGAGAAATGCACGAAATGAAATTTCGATTTCTATATTTACAATGAGGAAGTATTTTAGTACACTCTTGTTTCTTTTGCTTTGGTTATCTTTACAATTTTGCTGTCAATATTTTCATCACAGCTTCTTTACTCTTTTATTTTTCAAACCTGTTTAGAAAAATGTTTTTCTTAAGTTGCGGGTCTATCATAAACAACCTCTACCCCACAAAGGTAGGGGTTAGGTCTATGTACACCCCACCCTCCCCAAAACTCACTTGTAGAATCACACTGGATATGTTGTTGTTATTGTTGATAGATCTCCAAATATTGAGTAGCGTGGTTGCATTATCAAATACTAAAAAAGGTTTATGCCAATTGAAGGCGTGTTGGTCTAAGAAATAAAATTTAAAGGTAAGATTTGTTCTCTTTCAAAGTGTTCTTAAGCTTAGAGTTGCAGCTCCTAGGCTCTAAATCTTCTTCCATGTGTTTCCACCCTATATCCTTCTTCCTTAACTATCATCCGCCACTTATAAACTAAAGGGTGGATCAATGTAGTCGTGGTCGTCTGTTTGTTTGGGTAAAAATGGGCCTAATGAATCCTTTTGAGCTCAATAGACTAGCACAATATCTTAGTTGTTGTAGAGGCAAAAGAGTGGGAAGAGAGGAATTGGGAAGCAGAGTTGGGCTTGTTAGCTTGTCTTCTGCTTGGTCATGGAAGTATAATGTAAAAATATACTTCCTGAGGTTAAACTTAAAGAAGGGAGCAAACCGGATAAGACAGGCTGGAAGGAGAGAGAGAAAGGAACAGTGGACTTAGTGGGCTGTTCGTATAAGCAGGAGTTCGGTTCTTATCGAGCTCTGATTACTTGGGTCTTTCGCTGCTAGAAAAGCTCTAAATGCAGCAAGGAAGAGACAAAGGTCACCAGGATCCTGTGGACTTGGGAATTTCATATGCTGCATGTATTTGATATTCTCCGTCTCAGTTTTGATCTTTGTGCATCACCTCAAAGTAGTTGATTGACTTCTGGAATGGCTTTTGAATTTGATAGATAAAAGGATTGTTGCATCAATTTCCTGCATTCTACAGTGCTTTTCTCTTCTGTCTTCTCTCCCTCGACTTTGTTGATTAGTACTGAGCTCTGAAGGCCATGTTTCTTTTAATTAAAACTTATTCTAGACTATTTTGTCTTGATTATGCATGTTGTTTCTTTTCTGATACTGCATCTCCTACCCTGATAATACAGGTCCTAGAATCACGGTTCCTAGAAGTCTTAGATGGGCAACTTGTGGGGCTGTTACTGTGAGCTCAAGCACAGCTTTGCTAGTTCGTCTATTTAGTCCTGAATGTGAACCACAAAACATAGCTGCCTATGACAAGAAGGGATGATGTTGCTTTCTTCAGAGATCAGCATGTAAAACTGAAGCATGATGTCCTATTTAATTTATGTCTTAACTTTTAAGGATTCTCCTTCGACAGGCATCATGCATATGGCTGCCCGTATTAGCCAGGGGAGAAACCTGTGCTTAAATGCTAAACTATTTTCTCGCTGAGGTGCCTTACCTTATTTGCTACTAACTGTTGTATCAATTTCTATTGGGTAAACATGCTGCAAGCACTCGTGTGATGCTTAGTTTAAGTTTTTTCCTTCTAACAGCCAATTCTATGTCATATTCTACAAAGAGGAATTATCTATTTGTGTGAATGATTTATCATTTGGCTTAAGCTTCCAAAGTTATCTGTTTAAGGAAATTGCTGATGCTTGGATCTACTATTCACTCTAAACCAACAAATTACTTGGCATAATCACCTTTGTTTGATTCTTCAGACAGTTCCCTTTGGGTGGTTATGGCTTTATTGCTCTTGTTGTAAATAAAGCTTCATATGGAGACATGGAGACAGACGCTGGAGTCTAAAGGATTCAAGCTGAGTAGGACCAAGACAGAATACTTGGAGTGCAAGTTCAGTAACGGGAGCGAGCATGAGACAGACGTGGAGGTGAGACTTGGTACTCAGGTCATTCCAAAGAAAGGAAGCTTCAAGTGACTCGGGTATATTATTCAAGGGATTGGAGAGATTGATGACGATGTCACACATCGTATTGAGACAGAGTGGATGAAATGGAGGCTCGCATCTGGAGTCTTGTGCGATAAAAAGGTGCCACCAAACTTAAAGGCATGTTCTATAGGATAGTGGTTAGACCGGCTATGTTGTATGAGGCGGAGTGTTGACCAGTCAAAACTTTGCACATCCAAAAGATGAAAGTTGCAGAGATGAGGATGTTGAGATGGATGTGTGGGCGTACAAGGAGGGATAAAATTAGAAATGATGATATTCGGGACAGAGTGAGAGTGACCTCCGCACTGGGGCATTTTGTCCATGCATGTGTAGAGGAGAGACAAAATGCCCCAGTGCGGAGGTGTGAGAGGTTGGCTATGGACGGGTTTATGAGGGGTAGATGTAGGCCGAAGAAGTATTGGGGAGATGATTAGACGAGATATGACGCAGATGCAACTTACTGAGGACATGACCTTAGATAGGAGGTTGTGAAAGACACGGATTATGGTAGAAGGATAGTAGGTAGTTGAGCGTAGTCATACTTACGCTTACAAACTGGTAACTGATAGTTGTAATGTTATTATTGTAGGTCTGCTTAGCTTATCATACTAGTAGACGCAGTATTACTTTATTGTCTCATGTCGCTTGATTTCTGCTGCTATAAGTTTTTTAGTGTATTTTGTTTATCTTATTTACCTGTGTTAGTTAGTGTTAGTTACTGCTTCTTTTTCAGGTCGCGCTATCATGGCTTATTCGCTTTTGTTACCATCATTTTCATATTGTTTTTAAATTTCATGTTCGGGTCTGACCGTTTCTCTTGCTTTGCCGGTGCTTATGCTTTGTCTTGAGCCAAGGGTCTGTTGACAGTCAATTTTGACCCGTTTTTCGTATATTTGTTGCAATTTTATGTGTTTTAGGACACCGCATTCAAATCATCATTTTTTTGCATTTTTATCTTTTTATTTTAAAATTAAGCATTATGTCTTTGTTAATATTATGTTTCTATTATTATTACACAGTCGTTTATTTTAATAATATTTGCATCTCTTTAAATAATTAATTGACATCCCGTTTTAATTTTTAATTAGACATCAAACATTTGTTAAATATTATATTTTATTATTATTGCATCGGCATTTGCATTTTAATAATCTTGCATCTTTTTAAATAATTTTTCTTTTAAATAATTAACCCGTTTTGCATTTTGTCAAACCAGTCCAGTCCAAGGCAATCCGGATCAGTCCAGTCCACCATTCCATAAGCCCAACCACCAATTTTTAAATTTCAAACACCTATTTATTTCCCCCCCAAAACCAAACCTAAATCCTAATCCTACCCCTATATAATAAACATTACCCCTCCTATTTGCTTATCTTCTTCAACAAAATCAGCAGCAGCACGCCCATCGTCCCGTCGACACACACGCAGCAGCAGACCAAACTCCTATCGCCGGAGCCTAGTGCTCCGACGAACCTCACCACTGCTATTGTCTCGCCCCACTGTTTCCGTCGACCTTGCCGCCATCACTACACAGAAATACCACCGTTGAACTACCATTACACACAGTTTTGCTCTCTGTTTTTTTAAGATCTGGTAAGAAAGACTTCGGCGTTGCTCCGGTGAAAACCGTCGAAGCAACGCCTTGCTTCCCCATCTGTTTTGTCGTGGTTCCGCCGGATTTGACCACCGGCGGCGTTGAACACTGTTCCGACTAGCTTTTTGTTGAACTCACTATTTTATTTTATGTGGGTACTAATTTGTGGTTACTGTTGTTGTCGGTTGTTGGATTGATTTATAAAACTCCGGCGCGACGGGTTGAGCTTCACGAGCCACGCATCACTGTGGTTTTGCTCTCGCTTCCATCGTTTCTTTGCGCCCATGAACTACGCTTCGCTACGGTTGTTTTATTTTGTACCGCTCTCGCTATTTTTACTGTTGGTATCTTCGTTTGGCTGTTGGTTTGACGGCTCCGGCGTATCATTGCTATCGTCTGCATTTATCATGATCATTGCTTTATTTGCTACTATTCCGCTATTCTGATTTCTGGGCTAATTTAGAAAATTTTGCCCTTTAATTCATTTTATTAAACTGATTTCTAAAAGAACAGATGCTACACTTACATTGGTTTTCAGTTTTGAGATGCCATTGCACTATTTTAAAAGAACGGACTGCTATACTTGGTATTTTACTGATTTTTTAACATGATACTACACTTGGTATTTTACTAATTTTTTAACATGATACTACACTTGGCCGAAGAAGGATTTATCCGTCGATCTGGAGGTCTCCATGATAAGCGAGACGGAATATGTGGGCGAGGAGGAAAGTGAAAAGATTAGACGAGAATGCATAGTATCGTTCACCGGGAGGTGAGTGACCGCAGCCGAAACGATATTGGCTTCTCATGTCTTAGTATCCTTGACATAACACTAGCTGAGCCCACACTATATAAAAATATATCTTTTACATATATATATATATATATATATATATATATATATATATATATATAAATAGGTTGTGTTTATTTGATAATTTATTTTATTATTTACTAATTCTTTTACTAAGTGTCTTTTGCAGGTACCCGGAGGCGCACCCCAAAGTTAAAACATTCGCATAAAATAAAATAAAATAAAAGCGAAATATCGCTAAATTCTCTCCATTCCATCTTTTTTATGATTATTTGCTTTCATTACTATCTTGTTAAATCTATATCTATTTTAAATATTTGCATGCCTAGTTTAAATATCTCTTGGTTGGTTTAATAATTAAAACACCTTTAGAATTGTAGATTGCATGTTAGCACAATAATATTAAGCATAAGTTTGACCGGACAACCGCAAGTTAGCGGATCCTATAGGATGCATGACCTCTTCCTTTTAGAATAATAAAAAAACTCTTACCTAGAATCTCACATAGCTTTCGCAGACCTTTAAATGGAGATCATTTGTAGTATTTTATGCTACATTTTTTAGTGTCCTAATTCACTATAATAATTAGCTGGCGACTCCTTGAATAAATTTAGGAATCAATCATAAGTAATATCCCGTTTCCGACGCCGGTTAAAATGGGGTGTTACAGGGTCTTTCGAAAACAACCGCTCTACCTATAAAGTTAGAGGTAAAGTCTGCGTACACTCTATTCCATCCAAACTCAACATTGTGGAATTTCACTGGGTATGTTGTTGTAATCAGTAGGTAGAGTGTGAAAAAAAACAGAACTAGCTTAAGAATCATATCCAATTTGTCATTAAGAACAATGACAGCCTAGACTTTACATGAAAAGTATTATGCTTCATTTTTTTTTGGGTTTGTTTTCCATCACTTGCACTGTTATTCCTTTGGTAGCGTTAAAATGAAGTGAATTTTTTTTCCTGCTATTGTAACTTATTGTTGCTTTTGTGTAATTTTTTCTTTCAAAGTGAAGTAAATCTTTTGCCTTACTAGAAAACAGTAGAAGTATAACAATTGATAACTTTAAAACTAAAATCAGTATTACCAGTTATTACGCTATTTTTACAGTGATATCTAAGCTACTAGAGGATTATTCAAAGTTCTAGTTTCCTCCCTTCATGAAGAGGATTGGAATGGTGAAAACGAAGAAAATGGTTTCGCAACGTGCTTTTTAAAATTGATGAGTTTGGTAGTATTGATTATTTCTTACTTTGTCACTGAAAATTGTGAAGTCTAGTTATTAAATTACATTGAACTAAAATTTAGTTTGATATAAGTTCCACACTTTAACAAGATCTTATTACTATTTCTTTAATTTGAAAAATTGAGGTCATAAGTTGGTCAAATGGAACATTAGATTAAAGCAGAATGCTTGTTTCAAATAATGTTTTTGGTCTGAGAATACTTTTTTCAAATAAATCAATTTTCTTCCCCACACATATATTCATAAATCTTCAAAAGTATATCAGAATTATCGAAAAGTGAAGATACGCGCATAGTTCAGTGATCTATCCATAAAAAAAAGAGTCGCCAACAAAAGCCGAAGCACAGGTTCGCAGACCTCTCTGAATCCCAAGAAGGGGATTTACGGTCAACGCTATCTCACCAAGCAGCGGATAAGCGCACTAGCGCGAAAGCCCAAATAATGGGTTGTTAGCCCCGAGATGGGAAAAAATGGAAAACATATCCCTTTTGCATGATGGGTCAGCGAGGAAATGGGAACAGCGGCTTAAGCCATTAGATGTAGGCGTTTTTTATATTGATAGGGATCCCCATTCATTCCGTCATTCCCGTCGCAACGCCTACGCCACTACATGTTGAACTATACGACCATGCTGATTGTAAGGATGGACCCGCTGAAGTATCTCTTTGAAAAGTCAATCCTCACGGTGTTCGTTATCATGTCTTGCAATTGTTGGATCGTCAACGTGGCTACAAAAATAGACTGATTTGTGTTTTGAGCGTTGGATGACTTGGTAGGAGATTCAGGGATCCCGTAAAAACGTCTTTCGAGGAATGGGCCAGACCGGGTCATTTCTCAAGAACAATAGCTAAAGGGCATGATACCTTTCAGAGATTGACCCTTCTTTCTCTTCTTCCCGGTCTGATCGGTCGAGCTCTCGTAATCGATCGCTCATATGTCCATTTCGTTCTGGCTAGCGAAGTCGGGATATTCTACGTTTAATGATAAATAGTAAAGTTATGAACTCAAGCTAGCAAAAAACACGACGACTGAAACGACGCGAAAAATTCACCCGTAAAGGAGAAGGGCCGGTGGGGGAAAGAATGAAATTCGATCAAATCGATCGAGAATCTCATCATCTGTTAGGTGGGCCAACCGACCGACCGAGTTGGGCTGGGCGTCGTGAGGCACTATTCCCACAGCAGCAGGCTGGATTCTCCAACTTTTGCAAATGAGCCCCTTTCCCTAAATATCTTGGGAAGCGAAGAGGACAGGGGAAAGAGGCTGAAAGCCACTTGCTTGAATACAATTGAAGCCTCTCACAGGTCCTACCCTTATTTAGGAAATCGAAAGCTTTTATGAGACGGTAATTAAGTTCCGAAAGAAATGCTCTCCTTAGACCTTAAGTACTACAAGAAAGAAATAAGACAGAAATAAGACGATTATTACCTAATCGAATAATGTTAATTAGAATAATAATACCTCACAAAGAATGTAGATGAATTGCTTAGCTAAGACTATCTCGACCTTAGTCTTCTTTTCTATTTAGATTCCCGTTTGTGATCTCAGCCCTGGAATCACTTCACTCCAGCGCCTCCCCCTGACTATAAAGCTTCTTGCATCTTTCCAGCTTTTCAAATCGACGTCGCACCAAGGTTTGGATCTTGAATCAATTTCTTTTTTGCTTTTCGCCGCATGCCCCACTATCATCTTAATCTCCTCTTCGAGTGCCAACATCCTAGCTAGGCGTGGGTCTGTACTTTCCCCTATTAGAGAAGGGCGGCGTTTGGAACCCTCAAGCAAGACATGATCTACATAATAAGACATCATAACACCTAGAGATACAGGTACGGTTCATCGCGTTACTTTCTTGCGTATTCTTGATAAACCAGCATTTATATATAGATGTAGGAGGATCTGTTTGGGAAGTAAGGAGCTCGCGACCTCAGTTGGAAAAATCTGGGTTGTTTATAATTTGTTTTTCAATTGGCAGTGATGCATATTGTGGTTGTTTCGGTACTTCTGTCAGCCTTGTACCTCTATTGAGTAATGCCTGAGTCGCAACATCTAGGTCTGAGCCAAATTGAGCAAGGGCGGCCACTTCGCGATATTGTGCCAATTCCAGCCACTTGTGTAGGTCGGGGTTGAGAATTGGGGGGTCGCGCCCTACCCCGCCGGCCTAAGCCTCGCTATGAGAACTGACGCTTGCGGAGTAGTCACTCTGGAGCAGGTTTTTCGACTGGATCAATGCATGTATGAACCCTAAAAAAATCCCGAAGGTCTAGTCTAGAAAAAACCCGGATTTTGTTGGGTTAGCTTTTTGGTAGCCATTTCAGAGGTGAAAGCCGAAAGAATAGAATATATATCATTATTAACCGGCTAAAGCGAAAAACCACTGACATGTCTAGATCCAAATTCGAATTGGTTCCTGGTCCTGGTCAGAGACCACTGTGTTCGCGTCGGTGGTCCAACAAAGAGGCGAAGTAGTGGTATCTTTATTTCCATTACGAACGACACGCTTCGCCTGCTCAATTTGAATGATTCCCGATCAATTAGACGTTCAAAATTGATTAGTGCCTGATGCGGGAAGCTGCTAAACTTCTTTGTTTTTCCGTAGCGAGTGCACGGGGTCTTACCGTCTAGCCGTTGGTACTCCGCATCTTCATAGAGAATTCAATTTCACCGGGTTCATGTCGGAGACAGCGGGACAGTCGTTACACCATTCGTGCATATTTATACCTTTTCTTGTTGGAGGGGCGATCGTACATTAAACTACCAATGAAACAATCTAAGGCCAGTTGCTTACTTGCGTACGAATAAAAGGGCAGACTAATCAACAATAATGCGCACACGTGAAAATGACCCCGCAGGCTGACTCTTCCAATCTAACTCTATCGAAGGAGAAAAAAAGTTGAGACTACGACTTGCTTAGTGCAAGGCTGGTCTCGCGAAACCGGTCAACGGTAGCCTAAGAGCAAGTCAAAACTACGAGAAGGGCGCGAGAAGTTCATATATTGACATTTCGTGCTCATTTCAAAATTTCTGCTTTGTTATTCCCATCATCCGGTAACCACTGGATAATCCACAAAAAAAGTGGCAGGATTCGAACCTATGGTCGGCCTACCCCTGACCTGCTGGGTTGGGTGGGATTAGTTAGCACTACCTCAGATCCAAAAGGAAAGGAAAGAGAATAAGGGAATGTTCCAAGCCTGATTGCAGCACGAGTAAGGGATTAAGCTGATTGCCCAATGTATTCCTCTTCCTCTCAACATTCAAATCTGATGCCACAGATGGGCATGTTCCTGCTTCCGTGCCTGGTCAGGGAGAGCAAACAGGAGTAGTTGATTCAGCCTAGATTCTTTAGCCCGAGCTCTTGACCCCTGGGGAGGTACTATTTTGACGACCTGCTACCTTTCTTTCTCTTGATGCTTTATCTGCTGACTATGGCTATGCCTCTCTGTTGGCGGTTGGTGTCTCGGTGTCTTTGTCGAGTCCATGGCAGTCGACTTGTCTGACCATCAACTACTCACTCCTTTCTTTCTTTCTAGAACCAAGATTTCATTGCTGGTATTGATTTAGCAATTTCTAGTCTTCATCTATCTGGTGTTTCATCCATTTTAGGTTCTATTAATTTTATAACAACAATCTTCAACATGCGTGGACCTGGAATGACTATGCATAGATCACCTCTATTTGTGTGGTCAGTTCTAATGACAACATTCCCACTTTTATTATCACTTTCGGTACTGGCAGGGGCAATTACCATGTTATTAACCGATCAAAACTTTAATACAACCTTTTCTGATCCCGCTGGAGGGGGAGACCCCATATTATACCATTACCAGCATCTATTTTGGTTCTTCGGTTTTAAATAACCCTTTTCAGATTCAAATCTGAATAAGCATTACACATTACGCTATATGCCGGGACTGTCTGCTTAATGGTACTCCTACTATGTTCATAAGTGGTTTTCTAGTAAAACCCCGATCTAGTAAAAATGGACTATCTAAGACACAATCAGCAGGTAACCAACGACATAAAAGCAGTCTAGTAGGAACCTCGAATAAACCCTTATGGAATAAGTATTCAGATGCTTGTGAACCTTCGGGTACTGTTTTATTCAATGTTTGTTCAATTACTCTTTTACCTGCAAATGCAATGTAGGCATTGAAATACATTTCTTATTCTGAATCGTATTATAAATCACTTGCCTTCCTGTGCTATTGTAAGGAGAGGAGTGGAAAGTTACGCCACTATACTTTAATGAAAGAGAGGCGTAGAAGCCACCAAAAGCAGGGTCGGGATGAATTTCTTCAGATTGCTCGAGAGGCGAGACACCCCTTTCAGTTCATTGTCGTGGAAATAGCACTGGTTTTAGAGAAATGGGAAGGTTCCCAGTTACCAAAGATGCGTCCTTACCATTTTCGTAGCTGAGTTGAGTGAGTCAAAGTGTCCTTAGACGGATCAGGCAAAGGTATTTGTAAGCTCGCCCCTCAAGGAAAGGAAAGGCAGACTTACACCCACCCGTCAGATGCGAATTGAAAGCTAAGCAGTGGGAATTCTAAAGATTCGAAACTTCGCGAAATATATGGCACTTTCCTTGGCCTTATGATTCAACGAAAGGGCGTATAATTTATCGACTCCACAACAAAGATTTGAAGGATTAGTTTTTCAACTTCACCATTCCTTTCGTAGGAATACCCACAAGTAGGTGGAAACCTGGAGGGTCGAAAACCCCAACGGGAAACCTTTCACCGCGCCACACAATGCTTTCGCGAAACGCTCTTTCCACTCCTGCCCCCGCAAGCAAAGAGTCTTTGACTATTCATACGTAACTTCGGGCTTTAAGCATACATAAAGATTGAGATCGGATGTCGATGTGTAGATATCCTCTCTTTTTCCTTGGTAGTAAACCGACTGCATTCGACACAGGTAAACAAGTTATAGTAAAGTATACCACCTAATCTTTCATAAGAGCTATATGCCTTTTGAGGCAATATCTTTTTATAGTATTCTTACCCTAAGGTCTTTTCCCTGACCTACTGGGTTGGGTGGCCGGGTTAGCACCCCTCGTCGCCTCTAATAGACTGAGCCAACCAAGTCCCATTTCTCTTTCCAAGGCATTCAACTTCTCGTATCAATTCCCCGCTTACCCCCTAAACAGGAGCCTGCTAGTGGAGTAAGACCTCCTAGGGATAAGAGACACAGGGCTAAAAAGAGAGCCAAAAAAGGATCCTTTGTGTATAATTCTGCATAATTTCGAATGTTATCAGTTCCGGTACGAGTTCAAACGACTTTCCGCTCCGTTTTCCTGTAAGTCTCGTTGCTTCGCAGTTCTAAGTATAGTTGCTACGCTCCGAATCTTGAAAGAGAAAGGTGGATAAGAGCTCAACAAGCGTCTCATAGACTACGTGGAGAAAGAGTCGTCAGAAAGATCCCTCTAGATGGGTGTGCTATAAAACTAGGAGAAGAACAGAACTAAACGGATCAATTCCTTTGACCGGTCGTTTCGACCTTCCAATTATTCTGGATTGCTAACGTGGTTAGATGACGCCGATGGAAGGAACCACTGGAGATTCATCCAACTTCGATCCCCTAAAGGCAAGTGCGTAGGCTCTTGTCAAATCGTCGACATGTATACGCCTGTTCTGCTGCCTGACTTTCTCGGAGATCAAATACATCACGAGGAGGTCCATATCATCCTTCATTCGAGAAACACACTGCTTCCGCCCTCGAATCAAGGCGATGCAAGTATTTTACGGTTAAGAAGC
Source organism: Przewalskia tangutica (assembly GCA_029844215.1). Taxonomy (NCBI): domain Eukaryota; kingdom Viridiplantae; phylum Streptophyta; class Magnoliopsida; order Solanales; family Solanaceae; genus Przewalskia; species Przewalskia tangutica. Next base: position 94,156,045 of record CM056732.1, on the reverse strand, counting down.
AATTGTCTCTTGTACAGATCATGTATTAATCTACTATAACTATAGGATACTCCCCTTTCGCGAATTACTGCGTTTATCCGAGTGATCCACAAACGACGAAAATCTCTCTTTTTCCTATCCCTATCCCTATGAGCTGAAACTAAAGCTCTTATTTTCTGTTGAGTAATAGTTCGAGTAAGCCTTGAATGAGCCCCTCGAAAGCTTGATGCAAATAAATGAATTTTTGTTCTACGTCTCTGAGCTATATATCCCCGTTTAATTATGGTTATTGAATAAATGAAACTTTGACGAATAACTAATTGATTGCCTTTCTTTCAGTTATTCTTTTCCACCTCCAATTCCTTGTATGTTCGATAGAGCCAAAGATTCCCCCCACTGATCGGAGTACGCCGATTACCCCCCCAAACCGTACAAGATAGTTACCACCTATCATCCGACTTTCTAACTTAACTTTTTTTTCTGATCGTTCCGCTCTGTTGATCGATATTTTATCATGGTGTCGGATCCTAAGTTTTTATGGATTCCTTCTTTGTTACCGGGGTCGACCCCTAAGCCATAATGTCTCAAAACGAGGAGGCCATAGAGAAAGCTTTTTTTATTCCTTTGTTTCGAACTTCGTGAAGAACTCCATTCTATCTCTCCCCCGTTACGAAAGCAACTCGAACGAATGTGAGAGGAGTGTAGTTGTTGAAGAACAACGTTCCAATGCGAGAGGAGTGAAACAGATTGAACTCGACACTTATAGGAGAGGCGCGAGGGGCGGAAAAGATCAATGAAAGACTAGAGCTCGAGCATGAAACTTTATTACAGATTCGGTTCACTAGCTAACTCGATGGGACGTCAACATCGGGAATGCCAAATGAACCCACCCGATGGAATCATACGAGCCTGGAAGGTTCACATTGCCTGAAACGAGCCTAGATGCCTGCACTACCTGCTTTCTTGATCTCCTTGACTTTCTTTTATAGTAAAGCTCTGTCACATGGTTCTCGATACTTTGATTTTACTTTTATAGAAAGTAGGAATCCCATTAGCATGCCAAAACGGATGAAAATTGGGTTTACAAGACCTCTTTAACGAAGACAAACACTTGATGAGAGTGCATGTAGCTCAATGGTTCATGGTTGGAAGCTAGGGAGGAATGCCTGTGAAACCTATCGTATATAAGAAAAAGGTTGACTTTATCGGGCCAAATCTCGTAAGAGAATAAAGTGCCTAGAAGCGGTTGCACGCATCCGGTAGGAATCGATCTCATTCCTTTTTTTCTTTCGAATAAGGTGAAGTAAGACCAAGCCCACGAGCTTATTATCCGTGGTCGTAACAAGTTGATAGGATCCACGCGCATACTGGCGAAAGATAGGTGTCACGACCGACCCGCCCGCGATCGTGCCTTACTCCAGGCACCCTCAGTATACATCGAAATAGCAATGAACATACATAAACTCATAAAATACTTAGACATCAACAGGCTAGCCGATAAGGCCACCTTCAGTGAAATATACATAACCCAAAATAAAACAGTTACATCTTTGTTCTTACAACCCAATCCACAAGATATGACTACAGACCTCTAAGAATAACAACTATGACGGGACAGGGGCCCGCCATACCCCTGAATGTACATAAATCTACAACATCAGGGAAACCATACCAAAAGACAAGCTTTCGGAGAAATGGAGCTTCTGTCAACTGATCAGTGATCCTAAAAGTGAGGATCCACCACCTGCTTACCCCTACCGCGCATTTAACGCAGGCCCAAGGAAATGGGTCGCATAATACATGTACCAAGTATGTAAAACTGGAAATACTGTAATTTACATCATAAGTCTAAAATAAAGCTGGAGACATGTATGATAATCAAATTAACAGTATATTGTACCTTACTAACAATGAGAGTAACAAAATATACATTTCCGGTTCTTAAAATAGGAAGCATGTGATTAACCTAGGACCATCTGCCCGTAGTATTATCACGCAATTGGGACTATTTCACCCGCATAGACCGTATGGACCCGCATGAGGTAATTTCCTCGCATAGGACTGGTCCACCCCTCATAGGACTATTTCACCCGCATGAGCCCTACGGACTCGCATGAGGTATTTCTCGCATCGTGGGAAGCAAATCCACGGAATATGCAAATGCCACAAGCCCGGGGAATGACCCCATAATGAACAATATATCACAAGCACAACCGACTACTATAAATAACATAAGAAAGTTAAGAAACCCCTTAACTTCTCATTAGACTTAATTAGCATGCACTCTCATTTCTTTTAACTTAAGACACTATCGTATCATGAAAGATCCGGGAATTTAACCCAAAGTACTACGTACTTCTATTCTTTTAAAATGACTCTTTTTCATATAAAACCCCAAGATACTAATAACCGTAGTATCAAGTCATATCTACTTTTCAAGTCAAGTCACAATACTTTTTAGAAATACATTTATAGGTTTCTAAACCAAGTGACCTTTACTATAAAACTTTAAGCTATTGATGCCTTTAAATCTATATTTGCCATTCTTTATTTCAAGTCATTTATCCTTGTTTACATTACTAGAATAAACCATTCTTTTAACTTCCCATAAAGTTGTTATAACCGACTTCCCATAAAGCCGTTATACTAACTTTATGCTTTAGAAACTAAGACCTCTTTAACCTTTAAAACAGGTGAGTTAATTATCTAACTCAACCAACTTGGACATTCTTAAAACAAGCCAAGGATATCAAATGAAACTAAATTCATTTAAATCTCGTACGTCTACTGTACTATACATTTACAACTACTCATGCTCAAGAGATAAGAAAGTTCCACATACCTCTTCGGTTCAATCCACTTGCTAAGTCCAATATGTCGTACGTAGTATGTCAACCTATAATGACCATAATACGTCTATTAACTTCTAGCTTCAAACATAGTATATTCTAAGTGTAAAGTCACTTATTCTACGGAAAATCGGACAACACTTCCTTTGTTTCTACGTACTTTTCCACATTTTCAAGGCCCGAATTCAATAGCCAAACATGCCACATTTAAGGCTAAAAATGTAGCTAACAAAAAGGGGATTACACGCCTAACAGGACGTGTAAAATTCTGCCCCACAATTGATATCAAACTAGTCCAATAATTCAATGTCATTCTCGGCAATTCAATGTACAACAACACAAAGTCTTTTCCAATTCTTTTTCAATCCAATTTGTTTAGTCTAACATGTTATATAGCCGCAATCGATAATAACAACTACAATCCTTTCCTTATATGACATGCGACGACTAAAACTAATAACTAAATCGAATTGCAATCTTAAGGTTCAACATGCAACTTTCGGATTCCATCCAAATATTCCATAACATTTCAATCTTCAATATATATCTCATGCTTGTTTATATCCATAACTACAACAATATGTAATCTTATAACACTAAGAGAACAAGATTGTTACCTTAACAAGCCTTAATCCAACTTCAAGATCCGAAGTCGCTCCTTAGAAACTTAGCTCATTTCCTTGACACTCCAATCCGCCACTTGAAGCCCTTAGAAGTTCACAAACAACTTCCCTTCAATTTCCAAACAAAACCTATGAAAGCGACTTAGGTTTTCACCTTGCGACTAATGCAAAAATGAAACTTTTCCGGGATCTTTCTATTGAGATATCCTTACAATACCCTTAGGAACCTTGGTTTAAAGTATTGAGATTATTGAACCACAAACGAAAATTTTTGTCCTTCAAATGGAGCCTAACCCGAGAGCTCAAGAACAAGAGCAATATTTTCTTGAAAATTTTCTAAGTGTGGAAGACTTGTCTTGCTACTAGTGTGCTTATATAAATAAATGGAGGGTCTAGATCGAAACACTTGTGTGGTCTTAGATGAAGGAATTTAAATATCAAGCCAAGTGGGCTCTTTGACTTAGTCAATTATATCAAGCTAGAGCTTGCAAGACTTGTTCATCCAAGCTTTAGTCAAAAGACCTTCTAGCCCTTGGTCTAATCGTCCAAGACCATTCAGGGGGGGGGGTGACACATGTCACCCTCCCATTCGTCGTAATATTTCGTTTCTCGACATTTCCCTAATTCCGATAAATTCTACGAGTCTCAAGTTTTAGCGTCCTGATTTCTTACGTATGTTCTTATATACATGTCCTGGGATTACGGGGTGTAACATTCTTCCCCCCTTAGAAACATTCATCCCCGAATGTTCTTTCGGAGTCAATCTTATAGATAGCGACATAGTCTCCTTTTACAACCCCTACATACCAATAATGTCGCACGTGGCCACATAATAACACTTAAGAAAAATACTTCAATTAAAACTTGACAAGTAAGAGAAATGAATTACCTGAAGGTGTAGAGAATAAGTGAGGATACTTCCTCAACATGTCCTCCTCTGCTTCCCAAGTCATCTCCTCCCTATTATCATTCCGCCACAAGACTTTGACTGCCACATCCTCGTCCGCAGCCGACCTGGCGATCGAGTATCGCTATGGGACTCTCCTCATACGATAATCCCTCTGTCACCTGGACCTCTCTAGCTGGGAAAACTCTCGATGGATCTCCGATACACTTCCTCAACATAGAAACATGGAAGACCGGATGTACCGCCTCTAAATCCGATGGCAGATACAACTCATAGGCAACCTTGCCTACTCTACGGATGATCTGGTAAGGCCCAATGTACCTTGGGCTAAGTTTCCCCTTCCTTATGAACCTCATCACACCCTTCATGGGTGATACCTTCAAGAAGACCCAATCGTCAACCTGAAACTCCAAATGTCGACGTCGATTATCTGCATAAGACTTCGCCACTCGAGCCGCTAACGCCTCTCTGGATAAACTTCACCTTATCCACAGCCTACTGGATCAAGTCTGGGCCAACTAACTGAACCTCGCCCACGTCGAACCAACCAATCGGCGACCTACACTTCCGCCCATACAAAGCCTCATATGGCGTCATCTGAATGCTAGAATGGTAGCTGTTGTTATAAGCAAACTCCACAAGAGGCAAATGATCCTCCCAGCTACCCCTGAAATCAATAACATAGGCCCGCAGCATATCCTCGTTGTCGGATAGTACACTCGCGCTTCGCTGGTCCGAGGATGAAACGCGCGATCGAGACTCACCGTGTTCCTAACCCCTTATGAAAAGACCTCCGTAAGTTAGCCAGAACCGATCCTCTGCGATATAATAGATATAGGAACTCCGTGCAGTCTCACAATCTCCCTGATATACAATCTAGCATAATCCTCAGCCGAATACGTAGTCCCGATCGAAGAAAGTGGGGCTGATTTCACCGTTCTACAATAACCCAGATGGAATCACACTTCCTCTGAGTACGAGGTAACCTTGTAACAAAATCCATGTTGATCACCTCCCACTTCCAGGTCGGAATATCAATCGCCTGCAATAGCCCACCGGGCTTCTGGTGCTCAACATTGACCTGCTGACAATTCGGACACTGAGTCGCAAACCCTGCCACGTCCCTCTTCAGGCCATCCCACCAATACATACATATGAGGTTATGGTATATCTTAGTCGACCCCGGATGAATAGAGTAACGAGCACTGTGTGCCTCCCCCAGAATCTGCTGACGAAGTCCTGCAACATCGGGAACACACAATCTGCCCTCGAATCTTAGCACCCCATCAGGCGCTACCTCAAATAAACTCTCCTCCTCTCGAAGAGCCGTATCTCGATACCGTATCATAACTGGATCATCATACTGTCGCCTCTTCACCTCCTCAACGATGGAAGACTCGGCAACCTCACGAACCCGTACCCCACTATCATCGGTATCGACCAACCGAACCCCAAGGCTCGCCAGCTGATGGATCTGACGGACCATGTCCTCGCCTATCCGCCGCACCTCCGGCACTTCATCGATCTACGACTCAAAGCATCTGCAATCACGCTGGCTTTTTCCGATGGTATAGGATATCAACATCATAATCCTTCAAAGAATCTAACCACCGCCTCGCCGCAAGTTCACTCCTCTCGCTCAAGATGTACTGGAGGTTCTTGTGGTCTGTATAAATATCCACATGAACCCCGTATAAATAATGTCTCCAAATCTTCAAGGCATGAATAACTGCGGCCAACTCTAAGTCGTGAGTAGGGTAATTCCTCTCATGTTTCCGTAGTTGCCGGGAAGCATAGGCTATAACCTTGTCGTGCTGCATCAATACGAATCCTAGCCCGATACCCGAGGCATCACAATAAATCACGTAGCCCTCTAACCCCTCGGGAAGAGTAAGAACTAGAGTCGTCGTCAACTTTTCCTTCAGTAACTGGAAGCCCTTCTCACAAGCTTCTGTCCACTGGAACTTAGCTGCTTTCTGAGTCAGCGTAGTCAATGGTGCTGATATCGAAGCGAACTGCTCCACAAACCTACGATAATAACCTGCTATCCCCAAGAAGTTGCGAACCTCCGTCGGAGTAGTAGGTCTCGATCAAGTCTTGACCGCCTCAATCTTCGCCAGACAACTCGCACACCGCCAAGACCGAATGTGCCCAAGAATGCCACTGAGGCCAACCAAAACTCACACTTGGAGAACTTGGCGTACAACTGCCGGCTCCGGAGGACCCCAAGTACCGTCCTCAAGTGATCTGCATGCTCCTTCTCTGTGGGCGAATAAACCAGGATGTCATCAATGAATACTATAACAAACGTATCCAAACATGGCTTGAACACCCGGTTCATCAAATCCATAAATACCGTTGGAGCGTTAGTCAAACTGAAAGACATCACCCTGAACTCATAGTGCCCATATCGGGTCCTGAATGCAGTCTTCGGGATATCTGCCTCCCTAACTCGCACCTGATGATAACCGGACTGCAGTTCTATCTTGGAAAAATACCTCGCACCCTGCAACTGGTCAAACAAATAATCAATCCTGGGGATGGGGTATCTATTCTTGATGGTTACCTTATTCAGCTGACTGTAGTCAACACACATACGCAGCGTCCCATCCTTCTTTTTAACAAACAAGACCGGTGCTCCCCAGGGAGAAATACTAGGCCTAATAAAGCCTTTTTCCAGCAAATCTTTCAGCTGGTCCTTCAGCTCCCTCAACTCAGTAGGTGTCATCCTGTACGGCGGAATAGATATAGGCCGAGTGTCTGGCAACGTATCAATACAAAACTTTATCTCCCTCTCGGGAAGAATACCTGGGAGATCATCTGGAATACATCCGGAAACTCTCTAACCACCGAATCGATCAAGAACTGCACCTCAAAGATTCAGATCGAATACCCAAACCAGATGATAGATGTACCCCTTCTGAACCATCTTCCTAGCCTTGAGGTAAGAAATAAACCTACCACTTGGCGACGTTGTATTGCCCTTCCACTCGATAACCGGCTCACCGGGAAACTGGAATCGGACCAACCTGTCTCTACAGTCAACGTTGGCATAACAAGAAGCCAACCAGTCCATACCCATAATGACCTCAAAATCTGTCATCTCCAACCAGTCCTTTTGACGACTGTATATAAACACCGGGCAATTTTTGTACACCCACTCAGCTAACACCGAATCACCCACTGGCGTAGCTACCTCAAAAGGCTCTATCGAAACCGGCTCTATCCCTATTCTACCAGCAATAAGAGGGGACACATAGGACAAGGTAGAACCTGGATCTATCAAAGCGTAAACGTCACAACATGAAATCAATAATGTACATGTGACGACATCCGGGTAAGCCTCCTGATCTTGCCGGCTGGATAAGGAATATATGTGGTTCTATGGACCGCTAGAACTAGGACCTCCACCACGACCTCTGCCGCGGCCTGCCGGTCCGTGAACACCCTGCCCTCCGTGGCGCATAACCACAGAAGAAGAAGACCCAAAGAATCGACCACCGTAGTGAACCATACCACCCACACCGCCTCTGGTCGGACAATCCCTCTTCATATGGCCCTGCTGGCCACAAGAGAAACAAGCTCCCGAAGCAGTATCGCACTCGCCCGGGTGAGATCTACCACATCGAACACACCGAGATAGGGGCGGTCTCGATCGGTTACGATCTTTGCCTCCCTGAAACCCCAAAGTCCTAGAGCCCTGACCTGCTCCTGAATAACCATGCTGATCAAACATCCTGCCAGAAAATCGAGAAGGAGCACTCTGTACCGGCTGAAATGTAGAACTAGCCTGCTGCTGAGGATGTCCACCTCGAAAGTTACCTTGAAACCCTGCCGTCCGGGCCCTCTTGGGCTGGACTGGTCCGCCGGTCCTCCTCTCTCTCGCCTCGATCCTCGTGCATAAGCTCGCATCCGGCAATATCCATACTGATCAAGGGCTACTCCTGCATGCAGTAATCATATAATGGTCTAGCCCCATCACATAGCGGTGAACTCTGTCCGCCATGTCAGCCACAATAGTGATCGCATATCTGGCCAACGAGTCAAACTCCAGGTTGTACTCTCTGATAGTCCTCCCATTCTGTCGCAATGTCAATAACCTATCCACGCGGGCTCTCCTCATCTCAGGAGCTAAAAAGTGATTCAGGAAGGCCTCTGTGAACTCATCCCAAACAGCGGGAAGAGCACCCACACCTCTAGACAGCTCTCATGACTCAAACCAGTTCAACGCAATATCGCATAACCGGTAAGAAGCTAACACAACTGACTCTGTCTCCGAGGCCCTAAGCACCTGCATAGTCCGCTGTACCTGCCGAATGAACTCCTGAGGATCATCCTCAGGTCTCGAACCAAAGAACTCGGGTGGATTACAACACAGAAAATCCCGAATCCTCAAACTGTCGGCTCTAGGGTTAGCTACTTGTTCCTGTCGGCGTTGCCCTGCCACTATGCTAGTCAATAACCTGATCTTCTCTCCATAATATTTATACTCTGCCCCTGGCTGCGGAGCTAGAGGCTCATGAATCAGAATCTCTGGAGCTACGGCCGCTCTCGGCTCCTCTAATATTGTCGGTGTGGCTGAACTCGCCGACCGACCCACAACCTCAGGCATAGTCTGGGCCTGAGTTCTAGTAACCCTCTGCGTACCACTAGCAGCTCCTGCTGCTGCCTTGCCCTTCTGGGCCCTGGTCGTCTTCCGTGGAGGCATAACTGATACATAAAAATAGGTCAGAGAGGATTCAACCTAATAAGACAGCTCTACTGCACGATCTCAGAGAGAGAAGAATGGAAACCAATCCTAAATGTCTTGCAGCCTCCTGATTATAGATGTGGTGCACAACACACCGATAATCAAGACTCTACTAGACACGGTTTGTAGACACTTTCTGAGGACTAACTGCTTTGATACCACTTTTGTCACGACCCGACACCGGGCCCGCGAATGGTGCCCTACCTGGGCACCCCTTACAGATATACATCAGATAATAGCAGCGGAACATACATAAACTCATAAAATACTTAGACAGTAAATATCAACAGGCTAGCCGATAAGGCCACCTTCAGTGAAATATACATAACCCAAAATAAAATAGTTACATCTTTGTTCTTACAACCCAATCCACAAGATATGACTACAGACCTCTAAGAATAACAATCGTGGACGGACAGGCCCCGCCATACCCCTGAATGTACATAAATCTACAACATCACGGAAACCGTACCAAAAGATAAGCTTCCGGAGAAATGGAGCTTCTGTCAACTGATCAGTGATCCTAAGAGTGAGGATCCACCACCTGCTTACCCCTACATGCGGAATGAAAGCAGCCCCCGAGGAAAGGGTCAAGACACAATATGTACCAAGTATGTAAATCGAAATATCAGTAATTTACATCATAAGTCTAAAATAAAGCCGAGACATGTATGATAATCAAATTAAGTATATCAGGCCTTACTAACAATGAGAGTAACAAAATATACATTTCCGGTTCTTAAAATAGGAAGCATGTGATTAACCTAGGACCATCTGCCCGTAGTATTATCACGCAATTGGGACTATTTCACCCGCATAGACCGTATGGACCCGCATGAGGTAATTTCTTCGCATAGGACTGGTCCGCCCCGCATAAGACTATTTCACCCGCATGAGCCCTACAGACTCGCATGAGGTATTCCTCGCATCGTGGGGAGCAAATCCACGGAATATGCAAATGCCACAAGCTGGAATGACCAGTAATGAACAATATATCACAAGCACAACCGGCTACTATAAATAACATAAGCAAGTTAAGAAACCCCTTAACTTCTCATTAGACTTAATTAGCATGCACTCTCATTTCTTTTAACTTAAGGCACTATCGTATCATGAAAGATCCGGGAATTTAACCCAAAGTACTACGTACTTCTATTCTTTTAAAATGACTCTTTTTCATATAAAATCCAAGATACTAATAACCGTAGTATCAAGTCATATCTACTTTTCAAGGCAAGTCACGATACTTTTTAAAAATACATTTATAGGGTTCTAAACCAAGTGACCTTTACTGTAAAACTTTAAGCTATTGATGCCTTTAAATCAATATTTGCCATTCTTTATTTCAAGTCATTTATCCTTGTTTACATTACTAGAATAAACCATTCTTTTAACATCCCATAAAGTTGTTATAACCGACTTCCCATAAAGTCGTTATATTAACTTTATGCTTTAGAAACTAAAACCTCTTTAACCTTTAAAACAAGTGAGTTAATTCTCTAACTCAGCCAACTTGGACATTCTTAAAACAAGCCAAGGATATCAAATGAAACTAAATTCATTTAAATCTCGTACGTCTACCGTACTATACATTTACAATTACTCATGCTCAAGAGATAAGAAAGTTCCACATACCTCTTCGGTTCAATCCACTTTCTAAGTCCAATATGCCGTACGTAGTATGTCAACCTATAATGACCATAATACGTCTATTAACTTCTAGCTTAAAACGTAGAATATTCTAAGTGTAAAGTCACTTATTTTACGGAAAATCGGACAACACTTCCTTTGTTTCTACGTACTTTTCCACATTTTCAAGGCCCGAATTCAATAGCCAAACATGCCACATTTAAAGCTAAAAATGTAGCTAACAAAAAGGGGATTACACGCCTAACAGGACGTGTAAAATTCTGCCCCACAATTGATATCAAACTAGTCCAATAATTCAATGTCATTCTCGGCAATTCAATGTACAACAACACAAAGTCTTTTCCAATTCTTTTTCAATCCAAGTTGTTTAGTCTAACATGTTATATAGCCGCAATCGATAATAACAACTACAATCCTTTCCTTATATGACATGCGACGACTAAAACTAATAACTAAATCGAATTACAATCTTAAGGTTCAATATGCAACTTTCGGATTCCATCCAAATATTCCATAACATTTCAATCTTCAATATATATCTCATGCTTGTTTATATCCATAACTACAACAATATGTAATCTTATAACACTAAGAGAACAAGATTGTTACCTTAACAAGCCTTAATCCAACTTCAAGATCCGAAGTCGCTCCTTAGCAACTTAGCTCATTTCCTTGACACTCCAATCCGCCACTTGAAGCCCTTAGAAGTTTACAAACAACTTTCCTTCAATTTCCAAACAAAACCTATGAAAGCGACTTAGGTTTTCACATTGCGACTAATGCAAAAATGAAACTTTTCCGGGATCTTTCTATTGAGATATCCTTACAATACCCTTAGGAACCTTGGTTTAAAGTATTGGGATTATTGAACCACAAACAAAAATTTTTGTCCTTCAAATGGAGCCTAACCCGAGGCTCAAGAACAAGAGCAATATTTTCTTGAAAATTTTCTAAGTGTGGAAGACTTGTCTTGCTATTAGTGTGCTTATATAAATAAATGGAGGGTCTAGATCAAAACACTTGTGTGGTCTTAGATGAAGGAATTTAAATATCAAGCCAAGTGGGCTCTTTGACTTAGTCAATAATATCAAGCTAGAGCTTGCAAGACTTGTTCATCCAAGCTTTGGTCAAAGACTTCTAGCCTCGGGTCTAATCGCCCAAGACCGTTCAAGGGGAGGGGGCACATGTCACCCTCCCATTCGTCGTAATATTTAGTTTCTCGACATTTCCCTAATTCCGATAAATTCTACGAGTCTCAAGTTTTAGCGTCCTGATTTCTTACGTATGTTCTTATATACATGTCCTGAGATTACGGGGTGTAACAATAGGGTTTTCTCTCGCTTTTGGCATAGGGTGCCCCAGTGGGAGGCTATTAGCTATGTGGTAGAGCGCGCCCCTGATAATTGCATCGTTGTGCATGGGCTCTCAGCCACATAGATAGTTCAATGTGCTCATCGGCGACTGAGAGGACTCTGCCTTACATTACGACTATGCGGTCTTATGGCAAAGGTAATTGATTGAATGATACCTTAGCTAACAAAGATCTTTCTAGTGAGTGAACCTTAGGTAAGGTGCACGAACGGGTATCTCTTCAATAAGCTGAAAGATTAGCTAGTGCTTCTTTTCTTAGCCAGGTTACATACTCAGGAGTTGGGGTGAAGTCATTGGTCAGTTGCAAACGAAACGGTTTATCCCCCGCTGTCTGCGATACTACCACTCTTTCTCCACGTAGTCTATGAGACGCTTGTTGAGCTCTTATCCACCTTTCTCTTTCAATCTTCAGAATAGCTTGCTCATAGTGGAATTGTCTCCCTATTCTTCTAAAAGGCAAAAAGATCATGCTACCACAGAAAGCATAGTCATAGGGGAAAGCAAAAGCGATTCCCGTATTAGCTCATCAACTCGACTTACAGGAGGCGTGGAAAGACAATTCCTTGGTTCACCAAACCCCGACCCAGCGTCACACATTCTCCAGGTCCGAAAGGACGCAGTACATTGGAATCCTGAAGCACCACCACGAACGCTCTAACGCTCTCACCCCCAATCCCCCGATCTCGGGCCCAATCACGAACCACCAATCTAATTCGACCACCTCTGATCTATGAGGTGTTAACCCTCGGAGGAGGGCTAAGATGCGGCCCCTCGTTACATAAGCTATGTAAAACTTGGCATAAAGCGGTGTGATTAAATTCTAAGGGTTCAAGGTGCACCCTCAGTATGGAATCCATGTCTTGTGGATCAATGAAGCATTGGGGATCCTCCCGACCATAAAAAAAGGAGTTGACACCTCTGATCGTTCACCTATAATGTGACACGTTCCCTCCCAGTTATATGATCAACGGGATCAGTCGGCTAGAGAGCGGGGCTATTCTTCTTCCGGGGAGACAAAGTCATCCCTTCTACTGACCGAACCCTCAGTTCGGGGACCTTCGTCAACATGTTTTGGGGTCTCATCGTCTTCGAATGAAAGAGCAAAATCGGATAGAGAATCTGGAGAAATGGAATCTTCATCAAGTTCTTTATCGCTTACTACATTTAGAAAACCAACGCAGGAAAATTCAAACGGTCAACACACCTCGTTAATTCGTTCAAGTTGTTTCACTCCTTTCCAAACTTTATAGTCAAGGAAGTGTCTTTCCACGATAGCTAAGAGAACTAGAGAGCTAGAGCGAAATACTTGTAGCGAGTAAAGAACGATTTCACTTTCCAATAAAATAGTACGAGTTGTAAAAGCGTAAGAGCTATATAGAACCACCTTTGTCCGGTCTCACATCTTCCCATCCTCTACTTAGTTGTCTCAATTACATCGATCCTGAACTACGTCCAGCCAAGTATTCTTGCCCTTACCCTTTCGGTCGACCGCTTTGGGTTGTGGGGCTTACTTCCTTGCCCCAATGGGAGTAGTGACTAGCGTTATAGGTCATTAGTCCTTGTAGTCAGAAAGAAGAAAGCCAAACAAGCCGTCACTGGGGTATCATAAATAAGTGAAAGGGAAAGGATACGCGCAACGGCTTTCGCGCTAGTGCGCCCATCCGCTGCTTGTTGCGCAACGGCTTTCGCGCTAGTGCGCTCATCCGCTGCTTGTTGCAAGAAAAGGATAGCGATCGCTTTGGGAACGACTTTCACTCCACTTTCACATCAGGAACGTCGACTTGCACTTGCAATATCAAATTTTACCACCCTAGAAAGTCTACCAATCAGCACAGATCCTCCCAAGAAACTTCCAACTGCGTACATTCTGCGGCATTTACCTCTTTTCCTTGGCTTAGTTCTTCCTGCCAATGCATCGGGAATGAATGAGTAATGGGTCGGGGAATCATTTAATTCATCGCGACAACATTTCACCAAGTCTAAGAAAGGGCCGGTCATCCAACGAGAAGGGGTAAATCAGGTCAGCCAGCTAAGGCCCACTTTTACCTTAAAGATCTTTGATGATCTTTTATTTCATTCAATGCAGGGTTAGATTCTCCGGTCGAAATAAGGGAAAGGTCAATTCAATTATCGATGGAAACAAAATTTTGTGAATTCTCCCCCGAACTGGAAGATCATTTCCGCCTCCAGTCAAATCCGATCACCACCCTCTCTTCTTGGAGATCATTTACCCTTTCGTGGAAGTGTAAGACCAGGAATATCTCGTGGAAAGGCCCATTCGCAGCAACGCACTCTGGTAGTTCATTCGCTATCATAACAACACAACTGGAACATTCTTTTTCAAGTTCCGGAGAAAGGGGAAATTAAAGACTGAGAACTGCTACGCTCCAACCCTGAAATAAGAATAAGAGAATAGTTACTCCTATTGTCCTACCACCAAGACCGGTATGACCAACAGCAGCGGATTCAATAGCATCGGCGAGAGAGAGAATTCCTATTGAGTTAGCTTTCCTGGGGAATAGGATATTCTAGAAAGGCTATACCAAAAAGAATACATCATTCTCGAAAAGGTCGAAGGACGATGAAGAGCTTCAAGCAAGAGATATTATTCACTAAAAGCAGCTACCGAAGTTTATGCCTGAATTTGCACCTCCACTGCCGACGGACTATATGCTAGGCGGGTTACCAGAGAAGATGGGACAACTCTTTTCTCCTTTGCCTTGCTCAATCTTCCTTTTGTGATTGAAAGTAGCAAGCCACTCGGTACAGAGGCTATAGGTGAAAGCGGAAGGGGCATTGGTACTTATTCAGGGTCGGGTTAAATGAGTTCCGCGGGTAAGCAATTCGGTGTAAGCTCCAGCTGATGCCATTGATGTAAAAAAGACATCTAGAATAGATCGAGCTAAACATTGAATCATAAGTAGGAGGGATAGCACTTCCGTTTCTCTTTATAGGTTTACTTCTTTCACTACTTATGCCTTATAGCGAGAAAAATAAGATTCTTCCGGGCTCCATATCAAAGAACATGGAGACCAAAAAGTTTTCAACTTAAACAACTTTTCCACAGCAAAGAATTCTTTTTTTTGTTGGGAGGGTGGATCCTATAAGAAACTCTCTTCAATAAGCTAAAAGATTAGCTAGTGCTTATTTTCTTAGCCAGGTTACTCAATCTACAAAAAACATTGCCTTGGCCATGCAACCCAAAAAGATAGAAAGACCGCTCGCTCGAAGAAAACCGATCCTACGAAAGATTTATCCGCAACAAGAAGACACAAATGTTTTCATGAAGAATAGGATAGGGAAAGACCACCATGGATAAAACAACAACACTAGCGAGTGACTCACCAACTCGTAAGTCAGAAACATGAAAGCCAATAAGAAAACAACAAGAGCACGTCTTCCCAAACAAAACAGCCTTCAACATGAGGAAGCAAGTCCTAGAAAAATGACTCGTTTACAAAACCATTGCTCTTATAAAAGCACGAGCTTCAACCACTCTTTCGAAGGTATCAAAGTGGCACGCAGCAGAGGAAAAGATCTGGTAGCATCCTCAGCCCTAATCTGGCTTCTAAAGTGATTTTTAGGTGCCTTCTCGACCTGAAATGATCGTCCCAATCCGGTTGTACTCACTAAGAACAGATCCACCAAACCCCATTCTCAAATTTCTATTTCATATTTTTTGTTACTTTTATAAAAAATAATATTAACAATGTGAATTTTTTTCTTACACCCTACCCTCCGCCCGCCTACCGCTACCGTTCTCAAATTTCTATTTTATATTTTTTTACTTTTATAAACAATTTATAAAAAATATGAATTTTTTTCTCACCACCCTCTACCCTAGAAAGAGAACTCTAACTATCAAACCCGTCCCGTCTCCTTACTCGAGATATCTGAGATAGCTCCGTAAACTAGTAACTTATAATAGACGAGCCCATTATCTGGTTGTTATGAACTTGCTTCTTGGTACAAGGGGAGGACCCTAGCTTTATTGCGAGCCAAAAACCCATATAAGCAGCTCTTTAGTCTATAAGCAATTCTTTAGTGGTCGCACCGAAAGTACGGTGGAGGTTGGTTGAAGATGATGTTACGCGACGTTCAGAACCAGTCTTGAAGTGAATGAATTAGAAAGAAGTAAGGAAATGAGACGACTCTTTCTTGAACTATATCATAAACAGATCTTCCCCTCCACACCAATCACGAGTTTTTCTCTATTCCTCTCGTATATCGTCGTAACGCCCTTAATGCTAGGTTTTGAAAAAGACTTTTTATGTCATTCCCATTTAGGTCCGATTCGGATCCCTCCGTTGTTTTCTTTTCCTTCCGCACATTTTCCTCGAAATGAGAAAGAAGATGGTACACTTGAATTGTATTATTTAAGTGCTTATTGCTTGCCAAAAATCCTACTTCTACAATTGGTAGGTCACCGAGTTATTCAAATAAGTCATGTTTTCCGTGGTTTTCCCATGCCTTCCTCTGAGTGGATATGTGGAAGTACGCTATGATGATCCAGAGAAACGTGTGGTTTCTGAACCCATTGAGATGACCCAAGCGCAGACATCAAGTAAGGGCTCGTAGGCTACTCATGCCAAATGAACATTCGATATTTTTCAGGGGGGAGAATTTTATAATCGAAAATATAAAAAAGGAGTCAAAACTCGTCTTTATTAAAAAATCGAAGAAAAGCCCTTTCGTTAGAAGCTTTCTCAGGCCTATCCAGAAGTCTGAAGTTTCGTCTACAGAAGGTCTAATTCTGAGCCGAAGCTCTATTTATTGCCCTATTCCCTTTCCTGACCAAAGTCACTAAGGAGGGGCGGGGACGGACTGCAATTCGTCAGAGCTTAGTCTTCTCTTTTGAGACGATTGGAGGCTGGGGAAAGGGCACTCTTGAAGAAGGGCCTTAATCGACAAAAGTGAAATGAGAATAGGCCTTAACAAAAGTTTAATTTGAATAGGCTAATTGCGTAGGTAGGACCCTCTATTCTTATTGGTATATCATGAAAAAAGAAAGCCATTTGCACCAGGCGCACTGCGCTTTCCCTTGTCGTTCATTTCAATATCTATAAACGGTGACAATTGCTCAGTTTATTTGATCGAATTCTTAGAGAAAAATGCTCAATACCCAAGTAGGCTTACAAGGTTTCTTATAATGAAGTGCTTTATGGGTCGCCTCATACCTTTCATATGCAAAATAAGACAACAACAAGGGGAAGAAGTAGTTAACACAAACAGGTAGCTGCAGTAACTTATCTCTTTAAGAAGCTTAGTTGCAGTCGTTACACTGCTCTAATAACTCAGCGATAAGGAGAAAGAGAAGGAGAGGAGCGAAGCCATAAAAGGAGAGGCGCGTAGCTGTTCTAAGAAAATTCTTACTTATAGGATAGTTGACCGCTCGCTTTCCTATAAGATTGTAAGGAGAGTTGCGTATTCGAGTTCAAACGGCTTTCCGCTCCGTTTTCCTGTAAGTCTCGTTGCTTCGCAGTTCTAAGTATAATTGCTACGCTGTTCTAATAGAATAATCAAGTTGCCAACACTCCTCTCCCTACGGTCAAGCGACTTTCAGTTCCTTTCCTGTAAGTCAAGTGACTTCGTTCCTTTCGCATTCGTTATTAGTTGTGTAGCAGTTCGAAGTTTATAGTCAAGTGGCTTCTCGCCCTTCTCACATTAGAATGCCTTTCCAACGCAGGAAAATTCAAACGGTCAACACGCCTCGTTAATTCGTTCAAGCTGACTTTATGTATCAGGGAAATGAGTTCCAGAAGAACAGCGTTGAAGAACAACCTAACAACTATACTTACAGGAGAAGAGTGAAAGGGTTTATCTTGAAGCTTCTTTCCTTAGCAGTCAAACAGCTTCATTCCTCTCTTTCCTAGAACTATTCGTTGCGTAGCAGTTCAAATTGAACGATTCTATTAGTTTCACTATTCCCTGTAATACTAGGAAAGCGGAAAGCATGGGTAGGGCAAGAGGCTGTGGACGACGTGACCCGTTAGCACCGGATGAATGACGCAAACTTGAGCACCTGAAGTCACGAGAGAAGGACGCGAGTAACTAAAGTCAAAAGGAGGGCGTCGAGCTTTCTTCTTTCTTGTCTTTTCTCGGTTACTCTTTCCCAGTTCCTAGCTCTAAAACTAGTGGTCTTAAGAATGGTTCTGGTGGGAGATTCTATTAAGAATAAAGAATTCGAATATAATATAATTCATGTTCATGTTAACAGAAGAGCGAATCCAATACCAAGACATATTCAATTTCTATAGAATTTGTAGGACTGACCAAACTAAACAAGGAAGTAGCTCCAGATAATTAGCAGGAGGAAAGTCAAGTATTGGAGCGCATACACTCCTGTAAGTCTCTAAGGAAGGCAAGTTGTTTATAATACGATTCATAAAGAGTCGTAATAGTAAACTTAGAATAGCATAGCAACTTTCCTGTTAAGAAAGGAACGAAAACTGCTCTTAGAATGCGAGAGGGTGGATGCTAAGGAAGATCGACTGTTAAGGAGAGGAATGGAACCTTTCTTTTGCTCTTCTCTTTCTTTTGCTCTTCTCATGTTCTTCTTTTTGCTTTTAGCTCCTTGTTCCATTGTGAAATGAGAATAGGAGAAAGGGGAACAACTTAGCAACAAATATCTACGTTCAATGAGAACTGCTACGCTTAGAATAGGAAGAAGCTTGGACTCATAGCGAGGCGCTTCAAGTTAGCGAAGTGCTGTAGTAGCGTCGAAGCCCTTTGTGCTATAATGCTGAGCCAAAAGGACGCTCTGCCTTCTCTATAGAAGTAGTCAAACTGTACTTGCAAGTTTCCCCGCAAAAATCTCTCTATGCCTACTCTTGGAAATAACACTATTTTTCTTTAGTTAGGTAGTTCTCCCGACCGTAAGACCCTTTATGAGTAAGGTTAATCGAACGCCGTGGAAAGTTTATTGGCAGGAGGGAACCTTTTCTCACCCAACCCTACCTACCCTATGTATTCGAGGGAGAGGCTGGAACCGAAAAAGACCAGGTTCCACACATATGAGACAGGCAGAAGGAGCAAGAAAACGTAAGCAACAAGAAAATAGATGCAGCAAGAAAATAGATGCGCGTTACTAACACTAACGTGCAACGACTTTCGCGCTAGTGCGCTCATCCGCTGCTTGTTGCGCAACGGCTTTCGCGCTAGGGATCCGTTGCTTGTTGTGCAACGGCTTTCGCGCTAGTGCGCTCATCCGCTGCTTGTTGGACGAGCAGTTTCTTGAAGAGCGAATTCGATCCTATAGTCGGCTTCTTTGTTCGAAAAATGCATAGTGGAAAGGGATGCTAGTCGGCTCGGCGAAGTTGTAGCCCAAAAAAATAGGACTCTCGAAATGGAATTGGAAGAACAAGACGGGCTAGGGGGTGTGCTTAAGAGCTGGTGGCAACCGAATACCTTTCATACCTAACCCAGGCTTTTGCCAACAACTTTTCTTTCTGGTGGACCTAGCCAAATCCAGGAACAGCTACAAAGGCTTCAAGAGATAGCGGCTCGAGGCATTAAGTTGCAAGAAAACGGATGCGTGTGACAGCAAGAAAACGGATGCAGCAAGAAAACGGATGTGCGTTACTAACACTAACGCGCAACGGCTTTCGCGCTAGTGCGCTCATCCGCTGCTTGTTGCATAACGACTTTCATACTAGTGCGCTCATCCTCTGCTTAAACTCCTCAATAAATATCAACAAACAACATGTCGTGACCGGTCTAGCTAAGTTTCCCGAAGGGAGGTTGAAAATCTGTTACAGAATAAACTGCTCTTCTTTCATAAGCAAATGTACTTGGTGCTTTCGTATGTAGAGAATGATTTTAGCTCTTTTCACGACTCTGCTCTATCGGCATCAATATCCTTTCGTAGTACCCTACCCCCAGGGGAATTCGAGAAACCCCTATTGAGCATAGATTCCCCCAGCTTCTTTCTTCGCCGACTCTTGGCACGAGAGACCTATATCCCTTCCCCAGGCATGGAAGAACTAAGTGTTGAACCTGTCTGGCCTCTATCCGTGGGTGGGCAGATGAAATACATTAACTGGGAGACTTGTGATGAATGACAGGAAGAACGGAGCCGAGCTTCTAACAAAAAACGTAAAAATGGCTTTTTTCTTTGTCTCCACCAGACTCTTTTATAATAGCATGATGAGCTGAACCAATAAGAGATATTACGTTCTACCTTCTTCTTCGAGCTCGGCCGAGAGTGAGCTTCCCGATAGTCTCTTCCTTCCTAGAAAGAGAACTTTAACTATCAAACCCATCCCATATCCTTACTCGAGATATCTGAGATAGCTCCGTAAATTAATAACTTATAATAGACGAGCCCATTATCTGGATGTTCTGAACTTGCTTCTTGGTACAAGGGGAGGCATGCGTGTCTGTGAGAGCATTTTGTGCTAGTGTTTTGGCGCTCGCCTTATGGTTCAATGGCTACATACAAGTATAGCCAAATCAAGATGAGATGGGACGGCCGTTCAGTCAGACTGAAGCTGACCTGTCATGGACTCCTGACAGCACACTGAGACACTAGAAGAGAGACTTGTTGGAAATCGCCGGTTGGGTTTATCCAACCAAGAAAGGCATGGGACTTTTGGGCATTGCTTGGGCTAAGTCAAACTTGGCGTCATACGGCTCCGTCCCGGAAGTAGGACCTTCCATTTCCTTTGACCAACGGGCCCTCAAACCATTATGATTTCGTGCCGAACCTGGTCTCCATCTTTGAACTTCTCATTCGCCCGGGCCCCATTCGGGGTTATTGTCCAGTGCGTCCCGCTTCTCGAAAAAGAAATCCAGAAAGTCCTCGATAGGATTGGCAGCATACCCTCTGCTCCCCCTTCGAATGGATTGGATCTGCTGGCCTTTTAAAGCAAAAGATGATCTATTATCAGTTGTAGTCTTCTTGACATATCAAGTCAATAGGGCGAGGCTCCTAGCAATGGGGGGCACTATGAATCCAATCCATCTACATAGATGTTCCTAGCCACGAGAGAGAATCCCGGTGTCACGACCCGACCCGACGGACCGCGACTAAACGTCCTAATTGGACGTCATTATCGACCTGTCATTCTTAATCCATTTAATACCGAGATCTATAGAAATTTCGGCAGCACAACACTGTATTTATAACATCTCCCCAAAATAGGCTATCCGACAAGGCTGCCTTACACAACTAACCAACAATCACAACAAAGTTAATTACTAGCCGCCACCAATTAGCATCACAAAAACAAGGAACAGTCATAATAGGCACGCCGGCAAGGCTGCCCCACTATACACGGAAACATCCCAAAACAAGTAGAACAATACAGTTGACTAAGACGCATAACAATCTTCACAAAACCAAAACACATCTACCGCCCACAACTGTCTACAGACCTCTAAGAGTACGACCACGACATAAGACGGGACAGGACCCCGTCGTGCCCATGAAATATATACAATCAAAATAAAGAGGTTCTGTACCAAATAGCCGGCTCCAGAACAATGAAGCTCTCCAACTGCTGAGTAGAGGTCCTAAACTGGAGGGTCACCTATCTGAACACCTGAACCTGCAGGCATGAACGCAACCCCCTGAGGAAGGGGGGGGGGGGGGTCAGTACGAAATAATGTACTGAGTATATAAAACATGAAATGCTGAAAATGAAATCACAACTGTGTCAAGTAAAGATAGAGAGTCATCAAGCTTAACAAAAATGAGAGTCATATCATAAATCATGAATGCTTACTCATACTGTCATTATGTCTATGTCTGTTTATCAATCTGTATAACATGTCTCGGCCCTCTAGTGAGGGACTCGATGGAAGTCTGTATATGTGCGCATATCATGTCTCGACCCTCTATGGAGGGACTCGATAAAATCTGTATATATGTATATAACGTGTCTCGGCCCTCTAGTGAGGGACTCAATGAATTCTGTAAAGCTGCGCACGAACATTATCTGGCCCGAGACTCGGTGGAGTGAAACAATAATACTTAGCACGATTAGATATCATGAGCAACCATATGCAATTAAAAATCATCTTTGACTCTCGATAATACCATCATAATAAACTCTTTTACTGAAAATCATAGACACTAATCAACAATTATCCTTTAAAACTGAACTTATAGGGATTACGTACGTCCGCCGTACTTTCATTAAAATCATGCCAAAAAGAAGGAAGGAAGAGTTTTACATACCTCTTAGGCGAACTACTCAACTCAATATTAAGGTATGTCTCGTCTAGTACTTCAACCATAATAAGGAATGATACGCTCGTAAATTCTATGATTTCTAATGTAAGTTATATCAATAATGGCTCCCTTATTCCTGTAAAAATTTGGGCAGCATTTCCTTTGTTTATGTGCGTATCCACAATTTTACCAATAATCCAAATCAACCAACAATCCAAATCAACCCAATGATCCAAATTAAACTAATAACCACTACCATTTCCACATGTAGTCAAAATTATCTAAACATTCAATTTATCAACTTCAATAACCAAGAGAATTTATACACTTATTTCATGTCATTCCAACCCTTAATCCGTATTAAAGAATAGTCCATGAGAACAATTCACACTTTAGTTAACAATAAGAGGGAAATGCGAAGCTTTTCTACATTTTCTTATACTTTAATTCCTTTAGGACTTACGTAAGAAATTACCACATTGTTTATGCATATTCTCGATGAACGTCCCAGCATTATTATACCACTAAATCAGCCCCTAAACAGTCCCTAAGTCGCGACGACGAGGTTCGACAATTCCTTAAATGTTATGGTTCAAAAACACATTGCCTTGACTCTTCTTTTAACTCTTTATACCCAATTCGTATTTCACTAATTCCATATAACAATTACAACTTTAAACTATCAAGATTTCCTTTCAGTTTAACATGCGATTTGTGACAAGGATAACAACAATAACACTTAGTTCCAATTGTACCAAACAACCTCTTGCAATCGGTTTTCACCCACCATAGCCACATGCATTGTCTAAAATTACAGGTTTCTCCCAACACAAGTTCATATCTTCAACTACAACACACGCAACTATAATTATACCATAAAAAGAATAATTCTTACCTTGATTTTGAACCAAAACAGCCCCTAAAGTTTGGTCACTGCCCCAGTCGATTTGCTCACTGTTTTCACGATTTGGACACCAATTTTTCACCTTTTCAACTCCAAATTGACATGCAAACATCATACAATGTTACTCCATTATTCTACATGTTTTTCTTCCCAAAAAATCTATCTCAAAATTCGAATTTTTACGAGAAAAGCTGGCGATTCTCGCCACTACTACCGCTTGCCCTTTGTTTTGTGGTGTAAAAATTGGCTTGAATTATGGAGGAATTTGTCTAGGAAAAAAGGAGATGAAAAACTTAAATCCTTGGCTATGGATTGGGGTTGGGTTCGGCTGAATTGAGAGGGAGGAGATGAGAGGGAATGGTTTTTAATTAAGATGTCAAGATGAAGGCTCATAAGGGTTAATAAGGTTTTAAGTGTATCTCTTAGAATTTTAAATTGCAAATTAGGTCCCCATTCTCATAATTAATTCATCTTATGTTCCACTTCTTTTAAATCTTGAAAGAAAAAAAATATTAAGACCTCATATCCTCGTTGTCGTAACTTTTATATTACGTTACTAATCCATAACGGGAGCATATATAACTATCATTTTTTTTATTTCCCATTGTCACGCTCGTTGTAACCAAAAATATTTCCGGAATCCCATCCTTTGTATACAAATCTCCGGATTAACATATATGATTATACTTTATTTCCAATGTTCAAATCTTATTTTCTTAATTACGTTCCCTAATTATCGCCTTAACTTACGAGGTGTAACACCAGGGATGCATATGCTCTTTTCAGGGTTGAAGGAAGAAGTAAGCTTCAGGGAAAAATGACATTTCATCTTAAACGGAGCTCTATCTAAGCTCTAATACACACGACGACTTAACATAGTAGCATGGAAAATAGAAAAAAATGGGTCTCCATACGGCTCTGAGAGGATCAAGGGTTGGTCGAGCTGCTACCCTCCTCATCCTCATTGACTGGAAATGATTGAGATTGTATCGCTTACTAGAGATCCTGATAAGCTCAGAATGAAACCCCTCTCTTTCAATATCGGTGCGTGTAAACCACCTAACCTCCGAAGCGAAAACATTCCTAGACTAAGACTACGACATTGAAGAAGAAAGCTTACTCTCATTCCAGGAATCAGAGGAAGGCTCGGAAGGCTGGCCAAGGTTGTGTTCTTCCGAGCGGACGAGGTCGGCTCGGTGACCGAGGGCTTGCGTGGAGGCGGCATTGCGACCACGGGCTTGGGACCTGTATATCCAAGATCTTCGGCTTTCGTTTCCAAACGGGTATCAGTCTAGTCACTCAACTAATCCACTCGTGGAGTGCGTTTGGTATAGTAGTAGTCTGGTAGTTGAGACTTCGCCCCTTCTTCTTCAGTAAAGCCGAGCCCAACTATTATTTGATTACGCCAAACATAGCTTTAGAGGCTCTGACTAGATAGGGCGACAGAATTGACAGTTTATGGATTCAGTCAGCTAAACTCCTCAATAAATATCAACAAATAACATGTCGTGACCGATCTAGCTTTTGGTCAATCAGACGCTCTTAGAAAGCTCTTGTAACCCTTGCTTGACGTTCCGGCTTTGTCCGTAGACAGCTGAATGTTTCGATCTGGTTCGATTCATGATCGCATCTGCAAACCTTATCCCGTGGGCTTTAGCAGACGTTTTTCATTCTTCACCCGGTCCTTAGTAGCATGACCGATCGGACAGGAGATGTCGGAGAGGCTGCATGCATTAACTCTTCTTCTGATTGTGCATGAGCTGCTGGATTTGAGCGTAAATGGATTTCTCTTATCACAAGTCTTGTGATATATATGATACACATAGAAATTCAAAAAAGAAAGGGTTGGTTAAGAACTATTGACTGTAAACCATAGCAGTTAGAGTCACTCAATGGAGATGTTCGTCTTTGTTTGGAATGAATATGGATGAACAATCACTACTAATTGGTATCTTTATTTATGCATCAATGACGATAGATGCATTCGCCATAGTTTTAGCATTACGGCAAACCCATGTCAAATATATAGCTGATTTGGGCGCTCTAGCCAAAACGAATCCTATTTTGGCTATTACCTTCTCCATTGTATTCCCTTACTTCTCAAGTTTTGAATTTTATGAGCCCTTCTATTGTATCCCATAAGAAAATCTCTCTGATAAACATCTTGTCGATGAAGTCAAGTTTTCTATTTCAAAGCCGCCCAACTACCTTGGACTAGCGCAATTGGTATATCGGTTTATCGCTTGCCTCAACCTCAAGGTATGGACTGGAGTGAGAATTCATTCTTTTTTCTATATGGGTTCTATTAGAGAATATTAGATAAATATTTTACTACCTCAATAAATGCCCGAGAGCATTCAAAAAATCTTCTCTTCCTCTATCTACCCCAGCCTCGGTTCGGTCGGTCACGGGGCTTCCCTCTGCCAAGAATTGAGAGAAGATATTTTGCTTTTACTCAGTACACAAATTTGGATTAGTAAAAATAGAACTAGACAGATCAAGGTGCGGAAGGCAAGCAGTAAATCCAATCCTTTTAAAAGAGAACCCGAATCTCCTCTTTCTGCCCTACTTCATGCCAATCACTCTCATTCCTTCCCCAAGAGCCAACCATGGCATTCGATGCATCAACAATTTCATATGTGCAATGTCCTTCACTCTACATCTCCTTATTATTCTGCAAATGAAAAAGAAGTAATTGCAACGTACCGAACTCGAACCATATATGTCGTCTCTAGTTGACAATATGACTTTTATGCCTGGCAGCAACTCGGATCTTATATTCTTTAGATGCCCAACTTATCCGAAAGAGCTTCCGAGAAAGCATTCCTCGTTGCAGCTACAGCCGTAGCCTGCCTTTTCGTTAACTGAAAGCTTTGTCACTACGACGAAGCGTCAACGACCAAAACCAACTATGGCTGAGCTTCGGTCCAGCTTGTTGTTACATGAGTCTTGTCTTCAGCAGATGCATCGTATTACTATATTTCGCTGGTTGCTTCCCTGCCCGGTTTGATAACTTCTCCATGTTCTCATTTCCACCGCCCACTCTAAGCCCTTTAACTTACTCTTCGGCTCACGGTAGTTCTACCTTTTTTATGGATAAAAATAGGATGGATGGCTTCCTCACTTCGTTCCCCAAAGTTTTACTCTATCCTTTCCCTTTCACTTATTTATGATACCCCAGTGAGAATGGCAACATTGCATCTGTCTCCACATCTCTGTCCCCTTCAACTACTGCTCCTCGAAGCAAGGAAGTGAGAGCACCAGGAAGAAACGATCGCCGATCGAGGGCATCGTAATAGTATACAATTTTGGAACCCTGATGGCTTTCGCAACAACAAGGGGAAGAGGTAGTAACACAAACAAGTAGCTGCAATAACTCATCTTTTTAAGAAGCTTAGCTGCAGCCGTTACACTGCTATAATAACTCAGCTATAAGGAGAAGGAGAGGAGCGAAGCCAACATTTGGTATCAAGTAAATTGACACATTCCGAAGTGAGAAAAATGCAATCATAAATGTTTCGACCTTTGAGAAAAGCAAATTTATTAGGGAGAATCATTCGTGAAGCAATCGGCCCAAGACGATCGACAATAATCCGGGTAATGCTGTGTGAAAAGATGGAGTTGATTCATACTGACGTGTGGTTACTTCGTTTCATGTTGAATCTTATGGTCACTAAAGATATTCTGTAAGAAGAATGATGCACTAATGGAGCAACTAGAAATCTCATGTGGTAGAGGTAATTTCAAATCGGAGATTGAAATTCGCCCAACTGCTACCAGCCATCAGAACAATCCGGACGAGCCACACGGAATAATCCTTTCTCTTTCTTCAGATCACCTCCGGGAGAGGAAAAGCTGAGTAAGGAAGGTCAATATCGTAATTTAATCTTCCTAAAAGAAAAGTTTTTTTCCTCAATCAAAACAAAACCATCCCGCTCTGGCGTTCCGCTTAAATAATTCACTCAGAACGCTTTTTAAAAGATTACGTGTACGTTGACACATTAGAGTGTCGGAAAGGGGGCTTAAAAGCATCGGAAATTGGGTGTTACCTTTCCTGTCTATTAGAATAGGGCATGGGAGAAAGTTGATTAGAAAGCGTTAACAAGACTACTTTGCATTTCCCTCTTTGAGTTGGCCTAGTATCTCAATGACGAATTACATGTGTTAAGCATAACATTGGGTTCACTTAGAAATCTTTCAGTCGTGCTTAAAAGACGACCTTTTGACATGCAACAAGCAGCGGATGAACGCACTAGCGCGAAAGCAGTTGCGCAACAAGCAGCGGATGAGCGCACTAGCGCGAAAGCCGTTGTCCAAATACGTTTCTTCGACAATGACTTACAACTGGCGTTAATGCGACTTATAAATAGTGTTTGATAATATTTCTAAAATTTCACTCCAGATATACTAGCTCTTTAAAATTACTATCCCCACTCACTTTTATTTATTCTTATACTAAAAATACATTTTCACTTTACTGATCACTTTTAGCATATCAAGATAATTTATTTTTTATATTTTTATCTTAACGTTAATTACTTATTCCCCAAATCATTTCCTAAAACCTAACACTAAACATTAATTAATATGAATATTGTGGTAAAATATTCATATCTATTATTATTTGTTAAAAGATGTGAAAAGTGGACAAGTAAAAACGATCTATTATAAGTTGTATTATTCACGACATATCAAGTCGAGAGGGCGAGGCTCCTAGCAATGGGGAAAAGGGAGTGGGTAAGCTACTCTTTTCACTTGACTGATTAGTTATGAGTGAATTTTGGTTCGGTGGAAAAACGAAAAAAAGCAATTCAAATTAGTCTTGAAATAATTCATTGTATTTTATCCTAATAATTCATCGAAGCGATGAGACTTTAAATGTTACTTTTTCAAATGTTAGTAGCGGAATGTTGTATCAGGTTTTTGGTGACAAGACCCGGAGAATACTAACATGAGTATCAAAAAATTGACTAAGATAAAATATAACATTTTCTATTTATTTTGGGAAATTATAAGGGGTATTTCCGTCAATATAAAAATCCCCGGCCATATGGTTGCGTCTGAGCGGAGCAGAGTGTGTCCGTAACAATGGGTACCGCCGGAGCTTTCTACTCCGTTCCACTGAAGCACCAATCCCACCGGCGTCCATTCCTATTTAGCTATCTACATGAAACTCCGTTCCCTGTCATTTGTCCACTCACCACTTTCTCTCGTCACCAAGTAAGCTCGCTTACCTTCCTCACTCTCTATGCCTCCATTTATTTGTATGAGTAATTGTGTATGTAGGCTCTGTATATCACTGAATTCACCTTCACATGTATTTGTGTAATAACTACTCTAAATGAACTCTGTTATTTTATTTGTTTTTGTTTTTAGATTATCAAATTATATTGCCGTCGAAGCTCTGGCTCAAGGCTCTCATTGAATCCTGCCCGTGCCTTACTTTCAAGTCAATCTCAAGGTGCATTTTTAAAAGCAGTTTACTACTCTCTCTGTTCCAATTTTATGTGACGCAGTTTGAATTTCGACAGTTTAAATTTGACGTAAATTCGGGCATTGGAATCTTTTTTTTTTTTTGAAATAAAATCTACATATTTGGAAACTACGTATACTTGTATACATTACTAAAATTATCTGTCCAAATTACTTGTCAAATTACAAAATCAAGACATAATTAAATCTTCCCCATTTGACCCTTAATATCAAGTGTTCTTGAAAATAATCAATATTGATTAGAGTGCAATTAATTGGAGAGAGATAAGGGTAAGATAGTAAAAATACACCTTTCATTTATGATTTCTTAAGGGGCGTGTAAAGGGGAAAGTGGACAAGTAATATGGGACGGAGGGAGTAAGTACTATAAGTCATAATAATTGATAATTCAAAATTAAAAGATATATGTAAAAAATTACGGTCAAAAGAAAGACTTGTTTGAATCTCGAAATCAAAAGGTGCCACATAAATTGGGACGGAGGGAGTACCTTCTGCTCATTGCTGGTAGTTTTATTGTGAATTGCACTATAGGGGGGAGCGGCAGCAGTGAAGTTGATCCGGATCTTCGGTCTGTGCTTGAACTTGCGACTGATTCTGAACTCTATGAACTTCAAAGAATTTTATTTGGTCCAAGGTAATAAACAGTTGCATTATCATCCTAAGCTTTTACTATTCTATTGAAAAATAAGGTGCTTTGATCATTCTAAAAAAATTTGCTTTCTCATATTTTTTATGTTTCAGTTATTTTAGCCCATTGTTGAAGTCAGTAACAAAGAGAGCTGAATTTGATTACGTTATGATTGGAGAAGACCCGGAGGAGAGGGAAGAATTTTTGTCAATGCTTGAATCAAGATTTCTATATCTTGCAGCTGATGCACGGTCCACATTGAGGTTTCTCTATTTTTTATTTAGAAAAGTTTATTTTAATCAGAACTGTTGAAGTGTGTGACCATCTCATCTAAAAGCTTAAGCTGTTAGAGAGAGCACACTTTTTATATTTAAGTATATTCTCAACAAGAACTTTAGAATGTTCTTCAGTCCAGTTACTCCAATGAGTTTGAGCCCATGTCAGAATATGCTAAACTCAAATATAAAAACACTTAGGAGCAAATTATTACCGTATCAATATAGTGTGTAGTTGTAAAATTGGGCATAAATCATATATGACCCTCCCTCAGGGGGTCGGTGGAGGGTTCTTTATTCTATGACGAGGGGATAGATAATTGAGTTGTATTCTGTAAACTCAGATGTGTGTTATCTTCATTGTTCAAACTTGATCTTTGTGATAGCATTTATGTTGCATATTCAAATTAAACGGATTCTCTCTGGAAATTATGAACCATCATAACTCTTTTGATAGCTCATTATTAAAGGATTCGGTGGTCGATTGTGTGGAGTTCAAACGGGAGTGACGTTTACTGGTTGCTTGCGGAAAGGTAGACTTTTATATTGAAACCGAAATAACTGGTGATCATCATCATCTGATTCATCTCTTGTTTGATGATTTTTGAAAACGAAACTGAAATAAGCGGTGATCATCACCTAATTGATCTCTAGTTTTATATAAACAATGGTTTGCCATTTCCTAACCTTCAATGTGTTTATTTTTATTTTAGTTCTTATTTTGTTTCAGTGTGTCAATGATTGATGTCGTTTGGTATTCAATCTAGGGGTAGGAGACCGTCATATAGGCAGGTATTGCTTGGTGTCAGGGAAAAATTAAGTATAAGGTGCTCAGCCAAATTGTCTGCAGAAGACCTGGAAGCTGAGATTTTTCTTCATCTGCTGCAAGAGTACTCAAGGTAAATCGTTTTCCTTTTGTTCTCTGTGAGAACACTTGGTGTGGTTGAGGAGAGGGAATTTTTTTATATTGTTTTGTTAGTTTGAGATGCTTATGCTAGTTATTTCACATACTTTCTCAGTCTCAATTTTAATAATACTACTTTATTAGTAGATTTAAAAGTTACAATGTTTATTTGACTTGTGTTGTACAAATAATAGAAGAGAAAATTTAAGCTAGTAATTGAAGAATTAGTCTGATAGAAAATAACTACCCTACAGAAAAGTTTAAATTTGACTACTAAAATGATTTTAAGTTCATGAAACTTGTGAAAGGTGTGTAGAATGATGCTAATGGAATTCATCTTAAAAAAGATGATGTTACTAATGGAATGTTGTGAAGACAACCTTACCTTATAAAAAAACTAATGGAATGTTGTGAACACAACCTTACCTTATAAAAAAACTAATGGAATGTTGTGAACATTTGAGGTTGTCAGAATATAGAAAGTGTCCTCTAAATTGGGACATAAATAGATTTTATTGGTCTTCTCCTTCTCGATATCCTTTGCCTTTCCGATCATTTCCATTGGATTTTGGCGTGCTTCAAGGTTGTCAGATTGATTGACGCAATAATTGACCAATTATCTCTTCATTTTCCAGTCTCTATGTAAGTGGTAAACTTGCTGCCATGTGACCAGGTCACGGGTTCAAGCCGTGGAAACAACCTCTTGCAAAAATGCAAGGTAAGGCTGCGTACAATAGACCCTTGTGGTCCGGCCCTTCCCCGGACCCGCGCATAGCGGGTGCTTAGTGCACCGGGCTGCCCTTTTTTCTCTTGGTGTGGAAATCTTGACTCTTATATGACGAATATATATCTTTCACAGCTCAAAAGAAAGCTTGGATGCTTCTGATGAGTATGGTAGTCTAGAGTTTGGGCTTAGTAAGTGGAAGGTACAAGCTGGTGCTGCAGTAAAAGCTGGGGCAGAAGGGGTCCGTTCAATAATATTAAAGGTTTCTACTTGTACTTTGGGAACTTGTAGATCTCTTGAGCCTTATGGTCATGCTTTAGCTAACCTGTTCTTTGTTTTTAGGGTGGCGGGGTGCTAACATTGGGGAAGATATACAGAGGGGTATAATTTATACCTTGTGATTTATGCATTGTGCTTTCATCCTGTTTTAATCACGGACAATATTTACTGCCTTTCTAGTTAGCCAGGAGATTTTCTGGAAAGATGCTATTGGAGGCTGCCAACTATCAGATAAGTAGGGAAGTTCTTAAAAAGGTGCTTGAAAGTCATGAGTTTGTTGGAACACACTTTAAATGGGTCTATTTACTGTTCCTGAACCAATAGATGTGCACTGTTCCTGAACCAGTTAATGTGCTTTGACATCTGATCTATATTTCTTTTCACGTGTGGAGTATGGTCTTAAAATTAGCTAACCATTTATATAATAATTATGTATAACTAAAAGAAGATAGGTTAACTATTTTTTTTAGAGGAAGTTGTTTGGTCTGGGTTCTGGCATCTCTTTTATACACTTTTCTTGTTTAAGGAATTTGTTCGAGTATGAACACATTCAAAAGTTAAGTACTCTTGGTATTGTGATGGTACATCAAGACTGTCCTGGATACATCTGTTAGAGTTAAGGTTTGTTGAATGTCAAGAAATTTGCTAGAAATGTGGATTTCAGAAAATTGTAGCAAGTAAAAGTAAAATAAGTGGAATATCATTTGTTGCATGCATTTGCTTGAGAAGAAAAGGAAAGCTTAAAATCAAGAGTAAATCAGTTTTCTAAATTAGTCCTGCAAATACTTAATTTGGAGGAAAATCCTTTACAATGAATTTTCCTGACCATATTTTTTAAGTTTCTGGTTATGAAATGCACGAAAAAGTTTAAGTTTCAAGAAAGTTCATAAAATTCCTTTTGATATGTATCAACCAAACAGTGTTTTATCAAAAATCTCTTGGACGGAAGTAAAAATAAGAAAAGAGACTTTTTCACTGAGTGATTCTTTGGCAAACCAAAGACAAATAACAATAAAGTCTGCTCTGCATTTTAAGTGGTCACTGGTGAGTTATAATAGTTAATATGTGATTTTCTCACATGATTTTCCTGGTTTTACATGGCTCTTGTTGGTTTTAGGGTGGAGAAGTGGCGGCTCTTAACCTGGAGTCCAGATTGGCCATGCTGGCTGCAAGAAAGGTTTTTGAATCTTATGAATATACATTGATTTGAGGGTTGCCAATTCTGCTTCACCACTGAACATTACTGTCTAGTTGTTTACTGGCTTAAAGTCCAACAGAGACCTCTATATAAAGAGCGGTCATAAGTTTTATCTTTTAGCGTGATTGATGCAGCCTCATATTCCTTAATTTCCTAAGATTCTCCACACTTTCTATGTGCATTTTAGTTGAAGATAGTTAATCATTCTAAAGCCAATAAATGCTGAATTATAGGATAAATGACCTCCTCAGCCCAGGACAACACAGGATAAATGAAAAAGAAAAATGTAGACTTAGAAAGACCCTCAATAATAAAAATTCCTGAAACCTGTTATGATGATTGATGGAATTAGTAATTTTCTTTCATGCTCTGCTTCAAAAATTATGATTCTTTAGAGTTCTATGTGCATGCTAATATTTCTTTGTTATTCGTTTTTGGCAGGGCTTAGCAGGTGCTGCCTCCCGTTATTTTGGCCTAAGGAGCATGATGACATTTCTTGGCCCAATGTAATTTCATTCGTGCTGGCACGCTGCCATGTCTTTCACTATTTTACTTTCTCAGGAAAAAAAACTATTTGCTCACTTGTTTATATCGGCTATAGGGATCACTTGGTTCTTCTCCTTGCCTTCCTTTTAACTAAAGTTTCTGTAGCATTATTGTCAATAGTAGAAATTGCTCTATCATCAGAGTACTCATCTCTTTTTCTTTTAAGAGAGGAACTGGAACAACAATCCTCTTCCTTACAGCAGACATCTTGCAGTTCATGTCAATCCACTATGTTCGATGTGTCCTCTATGCTCGATGTGTTTACCTGGACTAGATGACTCTTTTAGATTTAAGAACCCTCATCTCCTAAAGAGGAGAATCATGCTATTAGAAATGGTTCAACAACTCCTTATAAGTTGGAGAACCTCTGATGTTAGAAAACCTTAGGGGTGTCAATAAAAGGATTGAATCAAAGTTTGGATGGGTTAAACATAAGTTGAGTCAATGAATTGGTCACGATTCAACCCGTCCAAAGTTTGTTTGGGTTAAGATGGGTTAGGTCAACTTGGGCGAAGCGGTGGGTCATAACTCAGATCGCCTAACTCATGGCAATTTTCCATTTGTTTGTCAGTTTTGTTATACAACAACAAATCAAAGTGAAACTTTCAATTTTTTTATTGAGAGAGGAGAACAAACTAAACCAACAGAAAAGTTTCTCAAGAATTTTGATAGTCTTCTACTCTTCTTATGGGTAAATTTGGACTACCTTGGTAGTCAAAATTGATTACATGCTTTCAGATGGGTTAATTTGGGTTGTGTCCAAATTCACATATCAATGAATTTATGTCCAACCCGAGCGACCCAAACTTGTAGGGTGTGGGCCGGTTCACTTATAACAGCTAATTTTGACACCCACAGAGGATCCTTAGTTTGTCTTATATCTTAATAGACACAAATTACATAGTGGGATGCAAATGGAGTGGAATGAATACTGAGAGTTCTTATTGCTTGCTCAACTAGTCTGGAATTGAGTTGTAGTTTTTTTCTTGAGTTGTTTGCAACTTAATCCATGTTATGTACAACGGCGAATCCAAGATTTAAACTCTATGGATTCAATGTGTAAGGTTCTTAACATTGAACCTATTGTATTTTTTAAATTATGGGTTCACACCTACCATTTGTTGCAATTTTAATAAATTTATGTTCCGCGTCGAAAATACTGGGTTCAGATGAACCCGGCGTCGCAACTCTAGATTTGCCCCTGGTTATTTAAGTACTTAGACCAACAAGATCTCATTTGGTATCGAAATTAAGGATAAATGAATCCATGTATTCTTTGGCAAGATTGCAAAATTTAAACTGAAGCTTTCTGTCACCAAATACCTAACGGGGTTGTGGGGCCAAGTACATGGAGAGAAGTCATAGGTTATGTTGAATTTTCTGGTTGTCAAGTTTTCCTACCCTGTCTCGAGGTGATATTGTATTTCATAGTTGTTTCAATTGAACTGGTTGATGCAAGTGGCAAATGTTTCAACTGAAGACTTTCAGCAAATATACTCATAAAGTTCAATAATGTATAATTGAATGATGAACTAGGGCCTTATGACCCTACTCTCTTGTAGGCTGTAGCTTTTAACAGAAATCTGCATACCTTTTGTATTATTTGGTTTACATAGTTGATAAGGAGTTTGAATGTTTTTCTGGAGCTATTTGCGTACTCATTTCACTTGGAAATGATGTTTCTTTTTCAAACTAGCTCTGTAGGTTTGCGCTGTTAGGAAACTCCTTTTAAAGATGGTTCACTCTTTTATTTAATTTCTTTTTATGACGTTGTTGCCCAATTGATATCTCTATTAATGAAGAGTGTGGAGCAGTGTATTTAGTTCACAGGTTTTCTGGGTTTATACTTCTCCTGTTATTCTTCTTACACAGTCTGTGATCATATTGTATCTGACATCTTTATGCAGTCTGTGGGGAACACTTCTAGCAGATGTTGTCATTCAAATGCTTGGAACTGATTATGCTAGAATCGTGCGAGCTATTTATGCATTCGCACAGGTAATGTGCTATCATGCTTTAATCTTAAATATAGGAGTGCAGCCAGCTCTTTTAAAATGGGCGAAGAAGTCATAAAATTGATGTTTCTTGATTATTCCGATTAGAAATTTGTGTGATTGCTTAAAGATGAATGTGAGATTCACCTCTAGTTTTATAGGCCCTAATTTACCTTAAGTTAGTACTGTAATGAGATGGGCTGAGCAGAGCAGAATTGATACAGAGGCTAACTCCAACTAGCTTGAGAATGAGGTGTAATTGATTGATGGAAGGATTTTCAAAATTTCGGTACAAGTTAGTAATATCAAATTAGCAAGTTTGCAAAACTTAATGCTAAATAAGTTGAATGAGGAATTTAAGAACTTTATCGGTCTCTCTTTTTGGTCGTAAACTTCATGGTTCTTTTTTTTCTAAAAGAAACTGAGTCTTGCTATGGTAGCACAATCTTTTTTAGTGTGCTAGTCACATGAATAATAATTAATCTTTTGGAGTTAATTGTATCATCTTCCATATATATCATTGTTTCGTAGCCTTTTTGGCTTGGGACATTTCAAATCAGAAGAAAGAATTTTAACCATAGGATTCATGGACTACCAAGCATAAAGGTTCCACTGCCCTGTTCAAATCCCCATGATCTTTGATTTGTTTGTTTCTTTTCTTTTTAAGTTCTTATATGGGTTGCCCTTACGTTTTATGTTATCTTTCTTGAAAAGCTGAAATTTTTGTGGTGGTTGCTGCTGCAGTAGTGGTTGTAGGCTTTTGACACCTTGGATGATCCTGTGAATATTTTTCCTGCTATGTGTAGATAAGTTTTTAAAGCAACCTTGTGTATCATTTGCTTCAGATCCGAATCACTCGCACATACAAAACATCTGATGTTCAATAAAAAAGCTTATTTAGAGATTGGACTCTAAAGTTTGCGTCGTGGACATCGCACACTGGGATATTATCAGGCGGTTGGCTTGGATATGGTTCTACACTTGCGCATAGTAGATATTGGAGAGTGGTTTTTGCAGTGGTGAGAAGGGCTTGTGCTTCATTGTACATATGTTAGGCAGGAAGATGAGCTTCTTTACTAATTTAAGATAGACATGAGCCTCCTTGAACGTGTATTTTTCTTAACTATTTAGCTTACTTTATAATTGAAAATGCTGTTGCTATCGGTACAAATATGAAAACGAAAGGATAAAAAAGAAGAAGACATCGGAACAGGTTGAGTTCTGTTGTGTATTGCCAGGGTGTTGGGGTTGATGTTGCTGAATTTCCTGTTCATTGAAAATCGTATAAAGGCTCCAATTGAAGGCATAGGGACTTTTTGTTTGATCTTGGAGACTGGACATCACCTTGATCTATTACAACTCTCTATGTTCCTTCATTTTCTAGGAATTTGATTTCTCTTTCAAGACTTGATGTTTTTGGATTTGATTTTAAATCTGGACATAGATGTTTTAATTTATATAAGAATGTTGTTTTTATGGTTATGGTGTTCTTATTGATGGTTTATTAAATTGAAGCTCGATAATGTTTTTATGAATCCGTTCTTGCTATTCATTAAAATGTTGGAATTAAGCGTAGTTCACTTGATGAAAGTTCTGCTTGTGGCGGCACAGACGTTTGGGTCATATATCCAAAGAAAGGATAAAAAGATTAGTAAAGAATAAAATTCTGCCGAATCTAAATTTTACTAATTTTGATATATGTTTGGATTGTATTAAGGGAAAATAAATCAATCGTAGTAAGAAAGGTGCCACAAAAAACACCTAGCTTCTTGAAATTATACACACCGGTATTTGCGAACCCTTTGATATTCTATCTTTTGGTGAAAAAAATATTTTATCATTGTTATTTCACGTTATGGATATATCTATTTGCTAAAAGAAAAATCTCAAGGAACAGACGCTCGCAAAGTTTACGTTAATGAGGTTGAAAGGCAAGTAGATAGAAAGATGAAAATCATTTGGTCAGATGTGGTGAATATTATGGAAAATATAACGAAAAAGGACAATGTCCAAGTCCATTTGCATAGTTCCTCGAGGAACCTGACATATGTGCACAATATACTATGCTAGGAACACTTCAACTGTAACACATCGTATCATTGGACCAAGTAGTTTTCACGATTTAGGGACTTAAGACCCAATGGGAAATGTTAGAATTAAAAATTTGACGAAAATCAGCGTTCTTACGCCCATAAATACGGATTGTAAAATATTTTACGAATCGTAAAAGCGAAACGGGCCTCAAAAATCCAAGTCACTGTTAAGTCTTCTTGGGCCCCTCCATGTGGCTCCTCTTGGGCTCCATGTGGGCTCTCTTCTTGGGCTTCATGGGCCCATTCTTCTTTCTTTTGAACTTGGATTTGGATCATGAAATATGTGTAACACTTAGTTTACTCCTTGTCGTAATTCTTGGACTTTTCTTTCTCGATAGGTATTTCTTGATTTCTCGTTCAAGTCCGTCAACCTTTAATGGAGGTATGCCACCGTGGATGCTATTGCCATGTCCAATCAAACACCTTTAGTAACTCAACTCATTTTGACAGTTTGACTCGCCCAATCCCACTCATCTAAGAGTCGAGTTAATTTGGGGTAAATTATAATTCAATTTGACCCGTGAAAAAATTAGTTAAAAGATTTTTAAGAAGATTTTCTTTTAATATGTTATATCATATATGTATAGTTTTAATATTTGTTTTTGTTAGGTATTTGAATAAATTATATAATAAATAAATAAAAATATTAAACTATGATGTGTTGAACGAATTAAGTATTGACCCATTATTTATCTTATTTTAATTAAATTTATCTCAATTCAAGTAACTTCTTGAGCTAGTTTTCTTGCATTAGTGGTTGATTTGGTTCACGCTTTGTCACTTTCTCTCTTTTATATTTCTCGAAGAAAGGAAAAAGAGCTTCTTTAATGCATTAAGAGGGTCAACGATGATATTTTTTTTCATCCATTATTTGATATCGTATTGAAATTCGATTAATTTGGATTAGCGTCGTGTAAGGCCCATTCGCGAGAAACACTCTCTTTTCAAATATTTTTCCATACTTAAGTTCGAATTAGTCTGAATCTTTAATTAAAGAATGAGCAATCTTATCCGCTCCACCACTTCATGTGTGGATAATGAATGACTTGCAGGGTCTTTGGTGAAAAGCAAGATAGCAAAAGCCGGCATCGTGGGATATAACGGAGGAAACGCCGCAAAAAGCTTCTGATCTCGATGTGGCATCTTCTTTTTTTTTTTTTACTAAAAAATATCTCATTTTCAGCCATCTCTATAAAACTAGATCATATGGCGTTTATTTTGGTGCCACGAGACATTTTTATCAGTCAACTTAATGATTTAACAAAAACAATTACATGAACAAACTAAAAGAAAAGCTTATAATATTGAAAGGTCGTCAATCACTATACAAATTCATTGGAATCGGTTACGTTCACTATTTAGGATAGAATGGAATCAATTGGCATTAGATAATAGATCTCTACACCTCGGTCCAAAATTATTGAGATTATACCAAGTCAAATGGCGCCTTAATGTTTAAACTTCAATTGAGCCGAAAGTATATATAGCAAATACAAAAGAAATGCCTGTTTAATAAACGACAACAAGCTAGGTGTCTCATTATCTTGTGTTCTTTCTGGACCAACACTTAGCATTATATATGTATTTGGATTCCTTATTGTCAGACTGTTCAACCCGCGATGACACAGATGACAGTGACTCAAAAACGAAAAAATTAGAGTCCTTTTTCATTTTTTATTAAGTAGATAATGTAATTTCTTCAGAAAGACTATAATTCATGTGCCTTACTTAATTGGCCCACTTTTTACGAATTAAAATAGGGCCCCTAAAATGTTTGAGACGACCATGGTTATTGCTCAGCTTGTTCAAAGCTATTACTATCTTAGATAGCTAAATAACAAAATCCTGATGGTTTCTTTATTTCACTTCGAATAACTTACGCATTTGCTCGTTCACAAGTTTGTTTAGATTATGAAAGGATTGTTACATTCACGTCCGGCTAATTGACCTTATGCAGACAATCTTTTTTTTTTGGTAATTTCGACCAATTCAACGATTTTGGTTAATTATTGTAGTGTATAAAAGGATGTTCTCTGTTATTGAAATTTATCACCGTGATTAGCATTTGAAATTGTTCTCAAAGAAAGAAAAATCAAAATTAAGCGAAGAATGACAACATCTAAGCGTGTAATAATCAACTCAATTGCTGTACTGAGGATACTTACTCTCTCAGTGTGTGCAGCTGCAGCTGCGCTTATTGTTACTAACAATTTCAAACTTGATGGCGACAAAACGAAATTCAGTGACATTAAAAGCTTCAGGTGAGCTGCTTTTGTATGATGTATAAATCTAATTCGGTCAAGGAAGTTCAGTTAACATTGTCAATATTTATGATTTAATTGCATCATAAGTACAGGTATGTGTTAGCTGCCGCTGCAGGGGGAGTCCTCTATTCATTAATTCAGCTGCCTTTCGCAGTGTATCAAGCCGTCAAGGAGAAGAGGTTGATCAAGGGCCAGTTTCTTCCTACGTTTGATTTTTACGGTGATAAGGTTTTCTTCTGATCTTTAATAACATGCTTCTGTTTGGTATTTAATGTATTTGTAAGAGAGAAAATAAAGTAGTTAATTGAAAATTTAACTAATGTACTTTACTTACATAAACACCACCTTAGTGTATAAAAACATTTATAAGTCTTTCACAATAATATACAAATTAAGACGCATATTTTTACTATGCTTTCATTTTTCATATGTTAATAACTAACCTAAGATTTGGATAACATAGTTGGTGATAACGCTATAGATAGACTTACCTAATTACCTAGCCTAGTTAACTTGCAAATTGTCTTTATTTTAGTATATAACATGCAGTTTTGAATGAAATTGGGCAGGTGATAGCATTCTTCTTGGCAAGTGGAGTTGGAGTAGGATTTGGCGTCAGTATTGAACTCAAAAAATTCATAGACCAATTGGTCGAGAGCTTTGAAGTTTTAGGGGTAGATGGACTTGAAGAATTTGAGCACAAGAACCAAAATTTTTTAGAGAGGGGAATTATTGCTAGTGGAGTCCTCCTTGCTGGTTTTGCTACCATGGCTATACTCACCATTCTTACTTCTGCCAACCGCAATGGAAGAGGCTTTTAGATGAAAAATAAAACTCTGTACTTTGATTCTACTGCATGATGAAAATGTAATAGTGGTATTCATTTTGTTGAATTGTTGTGGGTACTGTAAGGGCCAAATGCAATTTTGTGAACGCACGCAATGCTTTTGGCTTGAATTGTACAACTCTTTTTTATTAGGAACATCTTAGTGTGAAGTTTTGACTAATCTTGATTTGCACCACATTTTATATAAGGGGAACTCTCCCTCTCATGAGTTTTTTCAATTATAACGCTTGAAATCGAGCTCTCTGATTAAGAGTGAAAGAATTTTCATTCATCCTACCATATTATTTAATGGAAAAAAATAAAAATTTAAGTGCACTATTAAACCAATAAATGTATGTGTCTTAAATGATATATATCACTTTAAGTTATATTGTATTTAGGCTAATTTACTTAGTTTGATGTAAATATCGAGTGTCTATAAGTTTTTATGGTGGGGGGAAATTCGTTGGTAGAACTAGGGAAAGGACTTCAAGAAGAATCTGATGTAGGCCCTTAGGCCATTTTTTATACACACCAGTAAGGTAATATAGGCCCAATTCTCCACTTGGGTTTGCAGAACGAACATGAAAAGATATGAGGACCAGCCCATATCACCTTGAAACCCATTCGTCAGAGTTCTATCCTTCCTTCAATTTCAGAGAAATTTGTGGAAAACATGTGACGTCAGCCGGAGAAAATTTTGAACTTGTGGATTATGGAACCTGTTGAGGCCTACCTCTTTAATACTCCCTCTGTTCAATTTAAGTGTATTATCTTTTTTTGGTATGTCTCACACAATTCAATTTAAGTGTTTTTTCGATTCTTTTTATATTTAATAAGTTTTTTTAATGTAATGTATGTGTTCACTCTACTATGTTGTTATTGTTTAATGTAAGATAAGTTTAAAATCATAATATTTAAAAATGACATATGTTTAACATAATGTTAGAATTCATATTATTTATGAATTCTTGTAAGAAAGTGAATAAGAATATTATTGATAGTGAATTGATAAGTTAAAGAAAAACAACTACATTCCTTTATATAGAGTAATACAAAAAATATAAAGGAAAAACAGGCGGTGTGGGACAAATGGTATTCTCCAATTCTAAGGCATTCGATGTGGGACAGGTACGTTTGTTAGCAGCCTCTCTCAAGCTCGCGATGGTGTAGAGAAAACATCGAGAGTTTTCCAAGAAAGAACCGGTGACGCTGTAAGGTATGTGCCTTTGTGAAGAAATCTATAAGTTGCATCGAAGATGAGATAAATGGTTAGGATATAGTGTCTTGTTGAAGATGATATCGAATAATATGACAATCAATCTCAATATGCTTGGTACGTTAATGAAAGACTGTGTTGTGTACAATCTGAATAGAACTCTTATTATCGCAGTACATTGGTGTCGGTGAGGAAATAGAGACACCCAATCAACCAATAACCAACGTAACCATACAATCTCACACGTAGTAGAAGTCATAGCACGATACTCTACCTCGGTTGAAGAGCGAGAAACAACATCTTGTTTCTTACTTTTCCATGAAATGAGTGAATCTCCTAAGAATACACAATAACCAGTAGTGGATTTTCGATCATTCGGGTTACTAGCCCAATCTGCATCAGAAAATGCACGAAGCTCCAAGGATAAGGTCGATGGAAACAAGAGACTCTGATAAATCGTTCCTCGAAGATAGCAAAGAATACGCATAACAGCAGCCCAATGTACAGATGTAGGAGAGCAAACGAACTGACTGACAATGTGAACAACATATGCAATGTCAGGGCGAGTAATGGTAAGGTACACCAGGCTACCCACAACTGAACTATATAAAGTGGTATCAGGAAGAGGATCCCCGTCAGTAGGTGTATATCGAACATTAACCTCAAGAGGAGAGTCAACTATACGAGTATCTGTGAGACGGGACCGCTCAAGATTATCTGCAGTGTACTTAGACTGAGAAAGAAGATATCCCTTCTCAGAATAAGCTACCTCAATGCCTAAAAAGTAACGTAGATGACCTAAATCTTTCATCTCAAAACGGCGAGACAAAATAGATTTTAGGTTTGCAATACCATCAATATCATCACATCTAATGATCATGTCATCAACGTACAACAAAAGCAAAATACAACCTGCAGGGGATGTTTTAACAAATAACGCTGAATCATGAAAGCTGGAAATAAACCC
Organism: Przewalskia tangutica; assembly: GCA_029844215.1. NCBI lineage: Eukaryota > Viridiplantae > Streptophyta > Magnoliopsida > Solanales > Solanaceae > Przewalskia > Przewalskia tangutica. The sequence goes on along the minus strand of CM056732.1, from coordinate 94,113,428 downwards.
AAGAGATGATACTACAGTGGAGAACTTGTCGAACCAAGCTCTTGGAGCTTGTTTGAGACCATACAAAGTTTTCTTAAGCCTGCACATCTGTCATGGACTATGTGAAACGCCAGGTAGAGGGACTATGTAGACTTCTTCTTGAAGATCCCCATTCAAAAAGGCATTTTAACATCCATTTGTGAAATATGCCAATGACGAACAGAGGCCACTACAATAAGAACCCGGACATATGTCATCTTTGCAACAGGTGCAAAAGTCTCTTCATAATCTATACCATATTCTTGAGCAAAATCCTTTGCAACCAAACGAGCTTTATATCTCTCAATAGAACCATCAGACTTAGTCTTAATCTTGTATACCCATCGAGAATCAATAGTTTTCTTACCAGTCGGTAGAGAAATCAAATCCCAAGTACCAGTTCTGTTCAAAGCAACCAGTTCCTCATTCATAGCCTCTTGTCAAAGAGGATCATGAGCTGCCTCAGAGTAGGAGGTAGGCTCACAGAAAGAATTAACAGAAACTAGAAAGAAAGCGAATGATGGAGCATAGCAAGAATAATCAAAATCGAATACCTGAGTAGATCGTAGAGTGTGTTTAGGATAGCGAGGTAGATCTGGATCTGCAACCACAAGAGGTTCAGAAATATGTGTAGGAGGGGGCTGAGTATCAATGTCATGGGACCTTCCAGAAGACTGAGAAGGAACAGATGATATAGATGTAGAATCGGATAGGAAATCACATCAAATGGATCAATATCAATAGGGTCATATTTTGTCATGACATGTGAAGTAGGTGAGATGGAAAGAAAGGAACATGTTCAATAAATGAAACATTATGAGACACATACAATTTTCCAGAGATTGGATCATGACAACGATAACCTTTCTGCCCAACCCCATATCCAAGAAAAACACAAATGGCGACACGAGAAGATAACTTAGTACGCTCTGCATGTGGACGTAGAACAAAACATATAGAACCAAAAACTTTTAAATGAGAATATAGTGGGGTGTGACCAAATAGTCTAGCATACGGAGAAATTCCAGAATTATGAGAGGTAGGGATCCTATTAATAAGATAAACAGATGTAAGGACAGCTTCTCCCCAAAATTCACTAGGTACACTAGCGGATAAAAGCATAGATCTAGCGGTCTCAATAATATGTCTATGCTTTCTTTCGGCTACCCCATTTTGTTGTGGTGTATCAGTACAAGAAGATTGATGTATTGTACCATCAACTTTGAAAATACCAGAAAGGTCTCTACTAATTATATTCACCCCTAAATCAGTTCGAAAATATTTAATAATGGCATAGTGTTGAGTTTTCACATAGGCTTGAAACTCAGTATAAATATGAACAAGATCAGAACGTCGTTTTAGTAAATAAACCCAACAATAACGAGTATAATCATCAATAAAAGAAACATAATATTTGGAGCCCCCCTTAGTAAGGACAGGTGCTGACCCCCAAACATCATCAGAATGAACTAGATCAAATGGTGCAGAAGAAGTACAAGTACTCAGATTAAAAGGCAAAGCAATTTTTTTTCAAGTTTACATCCACTACAGTCAGAAATATCATCAGATTGTAAATCACCAAGAATACCAGAAGTACACATAAAATTTAGGCGAGAGCCTGATATATGACCGAGTCTAGAGTGCCACAAATAAAATTTTAAAGAAGGTGTAAAATGGAAAGAAGACAAATTAACAGGCGTAGCAGCTACATGAGTAGGAAGATGCAACTCATCCAAAACATATAGACCTTTTCCTTTCCTATGCCCTGTCCCAATCAATCTCTTGGGTTTTAGATCCCGCACATAACAAGAATTGGGGGAAAGGCCAATAAAATAGTCAGTCACATATTTGACCAGCAGAAGCAAGATTCATATGTAATTTGGGAATACAATAAACATCAGGTAAAGATATAGTGGTTGTATGAATGGTACAAATGCATGTCAATGACATAAGTGTGTCATCAGCAGTCGCAACAGAAGTGGATGAGGGGTCACAAGACATAGATATAAAAGTAGAAGAGTCAGAAGACATATGATTTCTAGCTCCAGAGTCCAAAATCCAATAAGACAAATTAATACCTGAACCAATATATGGTGATAAACCAGAAGGAGCAGAAAGATTATAAGACTGTGGATTACTTTGAAACTGCTGGAAGACGAGAAACTTCTTAAATTGGTCAGCTACAGATTGTAATGAATCGTCACCTCCAGCCATCGAATTTAAAACAGAAAAAAATCCCAAATCCGACCTCTGTAAAAAGGTTTCCAGGAAAGATTGGAGGGTCACAGTTGGACCACTTAAATACCAACCTCCTTAGACATAATCTACTTACTTCGTGATGTAAGCAACAATCCCAAAATAACAAGCAACAAACCCAAATAACAAGCAACAAAAAAAGGATAGATCTCACCAATCAGATGCAGAAGCGAAGAAGACGAAACCCAGATCAGAACTAGCACGAGCAGCCAAAACAAGCCAAAACGAGCACGAGCTTTCAAAACAAGCCAAAACGAGCACGAGCTTTCAAAACAAGCCAAGAGAAAAAAAATTAACTGATACCAGGGGTGTGCTGCATGCTGCATGCGGACCCCCAATTAACTCACCGCGAAGTTGGATCTGTGATCGAGCTAAAAATATTAACTTGCGCTCTTGATATCATGTTAGAATTCATACTATTTATAAATTTTTGTAAGGCGATAACAAAAGTAAAGAAAAGTGAATAAGACTATTATTAATAGTAAATTGGTAAGTTAAAGAATAATAACTACATTTCTTTATACAATAATACAAAAAGATATAAAGGAAAAACAGGCATTAGGGACAAATGATATTCTCCAATTGTAAGGCCTTCGATGTGGGGCAGGTACGTTTGTTAACATTGACAATTGGGAAAGAGGAGGGCCAGGGAAGAAGTTGAAAGAGAGCAATTTAGTTTGTTTTCCTTGCTCCTTTTAGGCTGCTATTGCCCTTGATTATGGATCAATCTAAAAGTTTATACATTTTGGTTCATGATTGCATTTTTTTCTTTTTAGTACACCGAGTACCATTTTGGATATTTGATTTATACTAATCTTTTTCTTCATATTTTCTGATACATGCATGTCATTCACAAAAGTAATCTCGAGTGGAATTAGTCAATCTAGGAGCTTGTAGCTCGAAGAAGATGACTGCTTAATCAGGGAATTATATTATCCAAGAAAGAAGTTAAAAGAGAGAATAGAATTGAGAGATAAGAGAAGTAGCCTTGTATTATTTCAATGAATTCCTCCAATTACAATGTATTTATAGAATGAATCAATTGAATGGGATCAGTAACTACTTAGACTGTTAAGCTATAACTAACTCCTGTACTTGCATCAATATTATATTGGGAGCACTCTGCATTGTCATCAGGAACTAAAATGATAGTAAAAGGTGAATAACTTTGCTGCACCAAAGGTGTTTGACAATATGTCTGGAAGTATTGAATATGTTTTTTTTTCTATTCTTTTTCAATAGGTGTTGAATAGTGTAAGTATCTTCATTCAGTAAAAACCCAAATATATTATTTCTATGCAGGTTGCTTGCTTTCAACATTTTCTGCACAAATGAACCATGTAAGCATCAAAGTTGCTACCGTGTCTCGATAAATAAATAGGGTGTTATGGTGATTTATTTTCAGCACTATACCTGTGATATTTTCGGCCTTGTTTGAGTTGAATTAGAGTTTTAGGTAACTGATGTCTTATTTTACTGAGAAGAAAAAAAAGTTAATATCTTTGCTGATAGATTAATTGATGAGATCCTTCTGGACGTTATATAGTTATGGCTCCTTAGATTAATATATAATTGAATTCATGACAAGTTATTATTACAAATTCAAAGGCGGACAACTCATTGTATGAACTGCTTACTTCATAACCTAAAGCTGCAATTCTTCTGTGCAACACATCAAGGCTGTAGCAAAGCATCGAACTGAATAATTCGACTAATGGCAATGTCTGGAACAAACAAAAAGGAGGCTTGCTGAAGCTCTAATTTAGGAGCTCAGGTTATGTACTTTTACGGAATTTATAACTACACATGGCCGGTGGCAAAATGCTTACATTGAGCATTGTACTTTGAAATTTAAGGTTCTTTCATTACAGTCCTTTTCATACGAATTCCATTTGTTTAAATTTCGATTTTGAGTATATCAACTTACATTATCCTAAGTTTTCCTGCTACTATTTATGAAAGAGTATAAGTCTCTTAGAGTCCAAAGCTTTTCACAAGGTTATGTGCTGACAAGGGGATGGAAATGTGTCTCAGAAAGTAATAACAACTCCATGAACCTGGCATGAGATGTGCAAGTTAATCAAAAGATATTGTTATTGATGATGCTCATTGATGTCTTATTTTTCGAAGTTAGACTGTCAATGTATATCTTGCGATGGATAACTTTAGAGTTAGAAGTTTATCTTATATCTCAATCTTGGAATCAGATTAAGCTTGATTATAGTGAGCAGATTCCTTTAATTCCTTTATAAAGCTTTTTCAGTAAAGGTTCAAAAACATTTCCCGTGGTGGACTTTGATAGGTGGCAAGGGAAGGAAGAGGTTACACTTTCAGAATATTTTGCCAATTTGTCAATGCAGATTTACGAGGACGTTGTTTAGTAAGTTTATCGTAAAATTGTTATCCTTATGGCTGAGACTTTAGAGGAAACTGCTTTGAAAATGCATCTATAAATTGATCGTCGTAGTTGGTAATTTTGTTATCATTTTCATAATGATCTTGATTAAGTTATATATATTCTTTATATATTTGCAGGCAAACGGAAGGCAAGTCAAATGTGTTGCAATGTTGCTTCATATTGTTTGCTACATGTTGTTTGCTTTAAGATACATATAATAATAGAGAGATCATTTTTACCCTCCAAATCATATGGTTGTGGCTATCTTCCATGTTCCCCTTCTTCTACAACCCACCCCACCCCAAATAAGAAAAGAAAAGAAAGTATAATTACCTGACTATTGCGAATTTTAGCTATTTGCTTACTGGTTCTGTAGGGAGAAAGAAAAAGGACCAGCAAGATGCTAATCAAGCAGGCATGGGTCTATATCTTACATATGCCGTTGCTTATGGTGCAGCACTGTAAGCATTTTCCCTTCTTTTCAGAGACTTCGTAGAGTTCCTGTTTGCGGCACCATATATGTTAAATTATTGGGATTGTATTATTTGTTGTCCTGTCACTACGCACTATAGGAAGTTAATCAAGTGATGTGATGTAGATTTCGTTTTGAAAGATGTCATGATTTTTCCAATTAAGCATACAACACATTTCTTGGGATTAAAGATATCGGAACAATACTTGAAAGTGCTTCGTGCTGGATGGAAAGTGGAAGTTATGCACTTAGGAGTTAGGATGGAGAGAAATCCCTGCTGTAAAGGGCGAAGCTTTAAACCTGCCTCGCCTTTCGACGTATGAAACCCTTCCGATGAGCACCAATTGAAAATCCAAGACTTCTAAAACGGAAGTAAGCACAGGTGAGAAGACCCCACTTTCCCACATTCCTCTTCCCACGGGCAGAACACGAGAGATGCACAACACGTGGGGCTTGTCTAATGAACGATCACTTTCTCTTCTTCACTTCAAGCAGTAGATTAGTTGTTTGAATATTTTGAGTTTTAGGGGAAAAAATAAATTTACTCTTTCAGTATATATCCCCGGACCCCGCGCATAGTGGGAGCTTAGTGCACCGGGCTCCCCCTTTTTTTTAGTATATATCCTCGATTTGTCTTAGAAGATGCACTGCAATAAACACAGTTGCGTAGGTAGTTGAAAGAGAGAATTATCGAACTTAAACTATGGAATAAATAAAATCAGCAAAGAAGAACAGAGGTAAACTTAAAGACAGTAAGTAATGTTCCCAAAAATGTTCTGTGACATGAACTGGAACATTAACAAAAACGCAGAACTAAAAACTGAGTTTAAGATGCAGCGGAAATAAATCAAGGACACCAAAGATTGTTTTTCATAAGTTATATAATTGTATATAACTTATAGTGGTCTCATGACCAAAAATTTATTGTATAAAAATTATACAATCTTACAAATCCCTTGAGAATGAATAGTAATCCGTAAAACAAAAGGGATTAAAAAGAAGTTAAATCCTAACTTCTAAGCCTGAAAAATCTATCTAAAATAGAAGTGAAAAACACCCTATTACAATTGCTTTGAGTTGAAAGAACACTTATAGATCTAAGAAAGCAATTCGTAATTTTGAACAAGTGTAATCACAAAAACAGGCTGCTCGATCCAGCTATGTTTGAGGCAATATTTGAGACGTCTCAGATCTGATTTTTGTTCTGCAAAAACTGGATGATTAAACCTTGGAGTGAACCCTCTATTTATAGTGAAGAGTTCACCCGAGATGCTCCTTGATTCTCGGTGGAGGTTGAGCAGAAATGGGGTTGGTTGGAGCTGTTCTTTAGCCTTAAAACTCTCACCAGATTTGACTTTGTCTTCCTGAGAATGCTCCTTCCGTTATGCACTCTCCTTGGACTTGGTCTTGTCAAGTACTATCGTGTATCCCTTAGCTCCTAACCAAGCCAAACATTCACGTGATAAAATCTTCTCAGCTTCAGAATCTGCTCCGTGAAGATAGGCAAAACTTATGCCAGAAATGTCCTTCCAGATGTCACGACATTTGGGATGACATTTTCCTGTTTTTACTTTAACACCAAAAAGAGACATGTTACGGAAAATGTTAGGACACAGAACCTAACACTAACAGTAGTGACTGTATTCTTTTTTTTTTTTGCACACTTTTGGTTTCGTTGTTTTCTTCTTTTTGGCTATATTTTTTATTAAATGTATTTCTCTCCTTCCTGACTTGCTATGGATTTTTAAATTGAAAAAGATGAACTTATAATTAATTTTAAGTGTCGAATTACTTAAGAATGATTGTTTATGATGAGCTTGACTTCGATAGTGTCTGTTGCTTTACTTCTGTACTGAATTATGTTTTACTTTTTTTTTTTAACTTGCCTCATAATTGATCCTTTGAAAATCTGTAATTGCATTTGCTTCAAATATTAATAGTTCCGTCTGTCATTTATCTTGACAAGGATTCAACTTTATTTGCTGAGTTTAAACATCTAAGATATATATTTGAGCTTATGATATGGTATAAATGTGCTTCTGAGCTATTATATTTTGTGTATTTTACACATCAATGCAGGTAGTAGTATTTGCCGCGATGCGTGCTCTACACAAGAAATATGTTAGCAAGTTGTGATACTTGGATTATCATGCTAAGAAATTTGCTATTACCTCCATCTCTTGCATCAGGTAAGCGCTTTGCCTCAAAATTTGTAATTCTCAAAGCAAATTACAAATTTATATGCACTTCAAATATTGAACATTGGGTCGCCGTGTGTCCATGTATAGTATTTGAAAAGGATAATTGTTTTTTTATGGTTTAATTCTCTATATTAACTTCAACTTGAAATAGAGAATTAAAATTTTGAAAAGCAGATTTTTATTGAGTTGAAATAACGGTCTTTGCTCACAAATGACATGTTTGGGTTGGAGGAGAAAATGCTATCTAATTTCTTTATATCCGATCGATAAAAAATAATTGAAAAGAAATACTTTTTCTAGGAAAACATTCATCTTAACATTCCGGAAAATAACTTCCCTCACTAGCACACGAAAGTCATTTTCACACTCTCCGGGCCTATTTTCATTTGGCACATGGACCTTGATATATGTAGTACTGGGCCACTGAGGTTATAGGCCCAATTCTCCACTTCTGTTTGAAGATCGAACCTGAAAAGATAGTGATGTATTACTTTGAGGACTAGCCACATCTAGGGGTGCACAAAGGGTCAGGACCGGACCGGACCGAGGACCGAACTGCGGGATTATCCGGACCGAAGACCGGACCGAATTTCTCGGTCCGGTCCGGTCCGGGTCAATTTCGGTCCGGTCCGGGTTTTCGGACCGATTGGACCGAATTTGATCCCCAACCAACCTCACCCTGTGCCCCAGCCAGGCCCCAGCCCTCGGCCCAGTCCTCCGCCAGCCAGCCCCTCCCCCGCCAGCCCCCCTCCCCGCCAGCCCCCGGACGTATTGACATATCTAATATAGGTTGTAAATTGATCAAACTTTATACGGTCATAACTTTGCGCTCGGACGTCCGTCCGTTTTACCTAATTTTTTTTTTGATTTCGCGTATTTTTTCGATATGGGGGTGGCCAAACTGCGTAAGCGGTTTGATTCCACCGATTTCTCCAAAAACGTCCTTCTTGCCCCTCAATTTCTCTTTTCCCCCAAATCGTTACGTTTTTTCCATTTTCAAATCTAAATATCTCGCGATGTACAATAGATTTCAACGTAAAAATTTTGTGGCACCGCGTCCGAGAATGTCAATTTCAGTATTGGAAATTCAATTTAAAAAAAAATGGGCCCTAACCCGAAATTATATATATATATTATATATTAGGAATTTAGAAAATTAGGAATTATATATATTATATATATTAGGAATTATATATATTATATATATATATATATATATTATAAAAAAATAAAAATAAAAATATTTTGGTCCGGACGATCAACTCGACTGACCGACCGACCGAAACCGAATTATTAAAAACACGGACCAAGACCGACCAATTTCTCGGTCGGTTCGTCCGTCAACAATGTTCGTCCGGTCCGATTTTTCTGGCCCGACCAAATTTGTGCAAAATTTCTAACCACATCATCTTGAAACCCACTCGTTAGAGATATCTTTGTTATATACTCTCTTCGTCCCAAAATATGTATTGTCCTTACTAAAGATATTTATTTTAAAATACTTAATTTTTTTTTTTAAATATAATTAATTATATTTTTCTCATTTTATCCTTAGTAGTAATCGTTCTTAAAGATACAAACACCCCAATTCCTAAACATACATACAGTAAATATTCAATGAAGAAAAATTGTTTTCAAGTCATAAATAAAAGTAAAATAGACAAACACCTCTCTTAAGTAATATTTTTTTAAGAGGTGTTTAAATGAAAAACACGATAAGTATTTTGAGATGAAGGAAGTATTTTTTGATAATTTCGTATTAATTTGGTTCAACATTATTTCTAAGAATCATCACACACATCCTTCCTTTAATTTCTAGAGAAATTTCTGAAAACATTTCAAGTCAGTCGGAGATGATTTCGAACTTATGGTTCATAATTACTTTTGGTGAAACTATAAGGGCATGTATGGAAAGCCACCATGTAATTGAATTTGGGTGTAACGGGGTGTTATTATGCAGTTTTGACATATTTATCTGATCAAGTAATTACTGGAGCATCATGTAGTGTAATTGAGTGTAATTATACTCTTCAATTCTCAAGGAGAGCTGAGAATTGCAGGTAATTACATGGTGTCAAGGTTGTTTTCTGAATCTCTTCTTTTATTTTTTAATTTATTTTTTATTTATATTCTTTTTTTCTTTTTAATTTTTTTTATTTTAACTTTTTAAATTCTTTTTATTCCCCGACTATTATTCCTTTTTACATTATTTCTTTTATTTCTCATTTTCTCAACCTTTAGTTCACGTTCTTCTACATAATTTTTCATGTGCTTCTTTCTAACTATTTTTTTATTTCACTTAATTATGCTAGTTTTCTTATTTATTTTTCTTTATTTATTTTCATTTAAGCTAGCTATGTTATTATTCTATTTTTTAAAAAGTTATACTTTCTAATCTTAGAAAGGAGAAGTCGTCTACAAATTTTTCTTATAACGAACTAGTATGTCATTAAAGTTGAATTTCATTGTTGGGTGAGGTTATATGCAAACTTAGATTATAATAATTATATTGAGTGATGTTAGAATTTATAGATTACTTTTTAATATTTAAATAACATTATGAAATTATGGTTGTAAATTTTACTTCCTCTATCCCAAAAAGATTGTCCTACTTCCTTATTAGTTTGTCCCAAAAAGATTGACACATTTCTATATTTATAATAATTTAACTTTATGAGATGATTTGAAGTCACACAAATATTTAAGATTTCTTTTGGACCACACATTAATAAAGTGTTTCTTTATTTTTTATACTTCGTGTCAAGTCAAACTGAGATAATCTTTTTGGGACGGAGGGAGTAAATTTTTGGTCAAATGTTGTCTGTGATGTTATTGAAGAATGCGTGCTTCGTAAGAAGTTCTTATTAATTCATTCAATTAAAGTATTATTTATTTATATATATCAACTTTTTTACGATACTAGTTACAAATTTATAATTATTTAGCTCTATATCTTCAAAATAATATATATCTTGAATACATAGCGATATATAAAATTAAATAATATTTATTATTTGAACATATATTTGTCAACATTTAACATTTATTTTTGTACTTTCTTGACATATTTACTAGTAAAAGTTACGATCAAAATGTTACAATTTTATCACAGGTTGATCCAACTAGATTTTGGAGAATTTGGCAAGTCTACGTCATTTGAAAATATTTTTAAAATGTTAATTCTATCAGCATTTTTTATTCTTAAGATTTGAATACGAGATTTCTAATTAATTTCAACTCGTGCCGCATATAAGTCATTTAAAAAAAACATTTTGTAAGAGTAATTTTTCCGTTTTCAAGACTCAAACATGAAATTTCTATTAAGTGTGAAAGAACTGATATCAATTCTACCACATATTAGATGATTGTGTTGTGTCAATCCGTTAACATGTCATATCACTTTGCTTAGTGTTTAGGTTACTTCAAATCTGAAGGGGCTTTTGTTTCTCGAGAAATATATGCATCAAATTAGGGGATCCCACTGCCACCTTATTAGGTCGGTATTAATCAATCCATTGCCCCTTGCCAATGGAATATCTAAAGATAGCATTTTCAGTTAAATCACTATTAAAAAATGGAATTAACTATAAACTCCATCATAAATTGCTCATGGTAAGAATGGATTTTGGGCTTAACTCAATCCCAAAAACTAGCTTGTAGAGTGAGGATTGTCCAAGTCCATATAAAGAGACCATGTTGTCATTCCATATTCAATGTGAAGCTCTTTAACACTCGTATTTTTTTTTTTAATTTATCGTTAATCCATAGTAGAATTTTGTTGTGTAGCTACCAAAAAGTGTCCTTCAAGGACCAGCTTAATTTGAAACACTTGTTGCCAAGCTACTTTTTGAAATTTGGTTTCTTCTCTGTAAGGACACTTTTTACGTTCACAAATTTAAAACTTTCGGTTGCTGTTGTTTTTAGTGGTTCAGCACAAAATAGAAAATGCATAGACTTATCTTAATAGTAGAGAGAGAGAGAGAATTTGAACTCTAAAATTCTAGGATAGCGTTGTCAAGTGTAAGCAATTGAGTAATGAATTTAATTTTTGTACATTTTCAAAAAAATTCTTACTATAAATTACAGAATTCGAGCTAAAGCTACAAAGTTAGCCAAACTACATAGATAATTTTCTAGCGATGCCCGGCTTAGTAGTTCATGAATGGGGAAAAAGGGAAAAAGAAAAGGTCAAAAAGGAAAACAACTTTTTATATAGAGTGGATCATAGTAGACCACTTCCTCCATTAGCTAGTAGTAGTACTAGTAGTCAATTGTGAGGAAATGGGGAAACCACTTGAGGTGCAAGCAAGGCAGAGAGAGCCTTTTGGACAAACTTTAATTTGCAGGCTTAATGGACATAAGCCAACTAAAGAAAGAGACATTGAGACCAGCTCTAGTTGTGTGAGGTCTCTTAGGTTTATAAAGTTTGTCACAGCTTGCAAGCAGCAAACGCTAGTCCCTTTTTCTTCTTCACCTGCATGGAAATTAATATAATAGACCTGTGGTCCTAATCCGAATCTAGGATTTAAATTGATGAGTTTTATTTATTTTTTATTTTTTTTATCGTTGAATACATTGTATTTTGAAATTATAAATTCAAAATTTCATTCTATTTTATATGACACAATTACTGTTCGAAAAGTCAAATTAAAAGAGTTTTTCTTTGACCGTAATTATTTTTATGTGTTTTAAGTAGTATTCTTTGTGTAGTTTCTAAATATTCTTTCTAAGTCTTTCTTGCATAAAAGAACGGAATTGTTGCAAAAACATATACAACAAATTTTATTTCAAAAAAATTATATCTGAATTTAGACAAGAAATAAAATAGTTTGAGACCCGCACATTCTAATTTTCTCACAGTAGAACGGAAATTGTATATAATGGTATTACAATTTTGATAATATTCACATATTTAATTATGTTACGTGTAGAAAATATTGGGCTCTGTCCCTGACCCACAAAGGGAAAAAAGAAGAAGAGATCCAAAGATAGTGGCCCAGCGGCCATTAGTTAAATTTGTGGTTTTAGGGTCATAAGTTCGATTCTCACGGATCGTTCTCCCATTATACGCCGTATTAAAGCGCAGCTTAACCAGCGGGCATGTTGCGGTGTGGGTTTGATACTCCTCGCACAATCCTGTTGGGGGTGGACTAGCGTTGATCCGTTGGTGGCGATCAGACACTGAATGTGGGGCGCACATCCCGCGATTTACCTGGCGGTGGCGGCTAAGAACGAGTTCCATTCGCCTCCGGGAAGCGTAGTCAGTCTTGTCGTATGCTTAGCGATATGAGAATCTTAAACCACCGAGGCACTGATTATAAAAAAAAAAAAAAAGAGGACAAGAAAAATACTCAAAGCTTACTTTATTCTTCTCTGAAGTACAATTACATATTAAGACAGGGGAGGGGGCATGGTGTGCTCTCTCCTTTTTCTTTCTTTTCAGTCCCTTTTTCTCTCTTTTTCTTTTTGGGTTGAGATGTGTTAGCCTTTTGTGGGAAGCGGACCTTTTTAGTCTCCATGTGCCTCATGACCCATGGGTAGTGGGATCATATATCTCTTACCAAAGACAAAATACCACTAAAAAGTATTGGCATATTTCACCACCAAGTTTTTTTTTTTGAGTGTGTGGAATCATCAAAATATTGTGCTTGACAAGTTTTCATCACAACACATCTTTGAAATTTTCTGTTGTTTGTTGATACTCTAGCTAGTGGGATTTGTCACCAATTGGGAGCATAAGCCATAAAGCATAGGAATTCTGTGCTTCCACTGGTGTTGGAGCCCAGGACGAAAAACAAACAAAAAGTAACATTCAGAAAAAAGGATTCATAAGTGGTAACATGTCACACACACTGGAAAAAGAGTTAAAAGATAAAAGAGTACTGTTTGGGTGTGTGTTTATAATTACAACCTAAAAAAAAGCAGCTTCTTTGAATAGACATATGCTTTGCTGGGAAGGATCAATGAAGAGAAGGCGGAATTACTTAGGGGGTTGGTGGGATTGATGAAATAACTAACTAAAAATCTCGGATTTGAGCTTTAAGTACACATAAATAAATTTTTGGTTGAAAGTATTTCACCCTTAATGGGCTATATACGAAGTGAATCGGATCAGAATTTTTTGTCAGTTGTCCCCTTTTGAGAAGCTATTTAATATATAACACTATTTATTTCTCATGCAATTTATGAACGTTTTTTACCATGGTCTAAATATTATCTTCTAAGCAAACTAAATATCTTATGAGAATGTTAGACTACGGTCTAATAATATTCGTAAATATTAGACGACAATCTAATGAATTATGAGTTCCAAGGGTTGTATTTGCACAATTTTAAAAATATGAACAAATACGTAATTACCTAAAAAAATATCTGCATAAACTATCCGAATTTAATTTAATAGCACCAGTAAATTCCAAATACTAAACAGTTAAAACGAAAAAAGTGTGGGCATGGGGGTTTTCTTCTGTTATTCTTCAATATATATATGGAGCATATTTTAGTTTTATGAAGAAAATATAAAATATGCAAATTGTTTTATATCATTAATGAGAAGGGGAAGACAACAAACCCTAATCATGAATGCATGAAGAAGGATGGGTCCAAGTAATTTGTGGGAATCTTGTGATCTATTTGTATTATCTCTTTTAAGGCTTTAAAGAGGAGTCAAGAAACAGACCATGTGAGTGGGGTGACTTGCCTTTACATCCAAAAAGAGAAGTTTCACTGGGAGACTCCAAAAGTCAAAGCATCAAATCTATATTCTAAAAAACATATCAAAAAGCTCCTTTATAAAAGAACCAAACGTGCAATTATACGCTTACTACCTATGGCCTTTAATTTCTTAAGTGAAAAAATTACTATAAACACTTTAATTTGTAAATTGTAATCATCACATTCACCATCCTCAAGGTCATTTTGGATCATAATAACTTGTTCAACTATCCTTCTCTATATATATGTAGGGCTGGCCGTAGGCGCAGCATTCCGACGACACACGATCCCTGGGGCCAGGGACTCGGGCAGGCGGGGCGGTATGGTCCCCGACCGACCTCGCGTGCCGATCCAAATTCGATCCCGCCCCACCGCCCGCCCGCCCCGACCCGCCCCGCCCCGCCTCTGGGCCCCGCTTAGCGGTTGTCTAACGACTATTTACATTTTGGTCGTGAGACAACGACCATTTTGGCTTCCTCCCCAACCCCTACCCCTTTATATTTATTTTTAACCCCAAGTTATTATATTTACACTTTAACCCAATTTTACAAATATAAATACCTCATTTCCTCTTCTTATTATTTTCACAAATCTTTCTACTCTAATCTCTCAATCAATCAATCTCTATTCTCTATACAACATTGTCTACTACATATTCAATATTTCAATCTATTTATTAATTTGAGAATTGGGAGTGAAGTTGCAACTAGCTGAGGATTATCTATCGAGCAAAGTTTCAATTTTCAACCTTCGATTACACGCCGACTTACGCTTGGCTTGGTACATCTGCTCTCTCATTAAATTATTATTTTATTTTTATTTCATTTATAACATTTAATTTCATTATCTTTAAGTCTTTAACTATTTATTACCATGAAAAGAGTAAAAGTGTTTTTGGCAAGTACTTCTTCTAGTAGTATGTAACAAGTGGCAAGGGTACTTCTTCTAGTATTCCTGACAAGATGATTTTATAGATCCTGAATCTGTTTCTGAAATACCATATGATCTTGACACAAATGATTATCCTCAAATCAAAGATTTTAATTTAGATGACACTCTATGATGATACACCTACTAATGAAGATGATGATACACCCACTAGTGAAAGGCCTCCTATACCCCTACTATGAGACGAGGTCCCAGAAAACGATCATTAAAATCAGTTGTATGGAAATATTTTGACAGGACGCATCAATCAAGTAATTGTATGTAAAACTTGTAAAAATGTTTATTCTTTTAAACCGACAAGGTCATGGTGGGACGGGGTTTAGGAAGACACCTATCAGCAAAACACAAAGCCTTGTACGCCCAATACATGATTGAAAAAACTGGTGAGCAAGCGTCCTCTCAATCGGGACAAAGTTCACATACTGTCCCGGACAAAGTCTGGTCAAATTAACCCATGACGGGGAGTTGCAGAGCCTAAATACGATAAACATAAAGATAGGAAGCACTAGCAAAATTAGTCTTTGTGGAGGGTTTGCCTTTTTCATTTCTGAATCTCCGGTTTTATTCATTATATTAGAGATATGTATAATCCTCGCTTATAAAGGTTTTCCTAGATCAACTGTTAAAAGAGATGTATTTAAATTTGCATGAATATCAAATGATTTACGTTATGCATTATATCATTTAAATTGCAAAGTCGCTCTAACTTCCGATATAGGTCGTAGTACTAATGTACCATGATTATTTAACTAGAACTGTCATGGATAGATTATAAATGGTCTATGCAAAAACGTATTTTAGCATATAGATATATAGATAGTAGACACACTGGTGAGTTTATTTCAGAAAATATTTATTCAGTCTGCGATTATTACGGAATAACTGATAAAGTTATGAGTATTACATTAGATAATGCATCTTCTAACAATTCTGCTATTTGTATTTTAAGAGATGTTTTAACTCCGTCTTTTCCAAAACATTTTCATATCAAATGTGCGTGCCATATTTATAACTTAGTTGTAAAGGATGGTCTTTCACTTTTTCAAGATATTCTTGAAAAAATACAATTTGCTATACACTTTATTTTTAAAAATAATAGAATTCAACAGAGAAAAAAATATAAAAAAACTTGTCACGATTGTGGACTATCTTACAGAAAAATTTCCGAAGAAGTACCAACTAGGTGGAATTCTTTATATGACCAACTAATTGTTGCTTATGACTATAGAAAACCTATCACTTTATTTTTTAACGCCCATAATCAAAATCCAAATGATATGATTGTGGATAATGATTGGGACAAAATTAGAGAACTTATTGTATTTCTAGAGAATTTTCAACGAGCAACAAAAGATTTTTCTACTTTATATTATCCTACTATTTCAACTATGTTGTTTTATATAGCTATAATATTTTTACTTCTTAAAGAATATATGGAAAAACACGCTTATAAAGCGACTATTAAAAAAATGTTTATGAAATTAAAGAAATATTTTATTCTTATTCACTCTATTTATATTATTGGTGCTGTATTAAACCCGACTATTAAAGTAGAGGGTTGTAAAAGTCTTATTGAAAATATTTATACCTGTATGGACGTACTACCACCTCCAACTCCCAAAAATTTAAATGTTGAGTCACCTATTGAACAAACGCTAGAAGAAGTGTTGAATAACGTAGAAGATGAATGCAAAAAAGTATAACGACATTACCAGCAAGAAAGTGCTAGTAACCAATCGACTTTCGTACCATCTTCTTCTTCAACACACTAAAAAGACATGTCGCTTCGGGCTAGTATTCATTCTATTGAAAGCCTCGAAATAGAATGTCTTGATGTGCTGATGCTAACCAAATTAGCGAGTTCGATGTTTTTGTTTTGCAGGGTAATTTACCTTACCAAGCAGTTATCAATGAAGAAGGAAAGGAAGACTTGCTGAAATATTGAATGCAGAATGAGAAGACATTTCCGACACTTTCAATGATGACCCGAGATATTTTGAACATTCAAGCGTCATAAAAGCGCTTTTTCTGCAGGCAGATTTCAAATAGGAGAGCACAGACACTCATTAGCCGGAGACAGCTTGGAGATGGCGGTACTATTCAGAGATTGGATACGAGCGGAGCGAAGGAGGTGCGGTCAACCAGAGATTAACGAAGAAGAAGACGACAACTACAACGACATTTTATCTGAAGGCATGAGTAGCGACGTGGAACAATTTGGCCAAGATATACCAATTCCAACTGAAGAACCACAAGAAATTATAAAGAAACTAAAAAAAATATTTTCAAATTGGTAATTTATTTCATTGCAATTTTTTAATTTTTCTATGTCTTTTGCAATTTTTTTCAACAACAGTACACTACAATGTTGTAATTCTGAATCTTGTATATTTCAATGAAATAATTAATAATATAAGAGGCACAAAAACAGTCTTGAGATGTTTTTTTAACACTCTTCTTGTCTTTGTTTAATTATTTAGTTTATACTTGATAGTTTATACTTTATAGTTTATACTTTATAAATATATTATATATATGAGTATAATATTATAATTATAATACTATAAGTCTATAATATTATAGTATATGTATATGACTATATGTTAATGTTACTTTGTTAGTAATTTAGTATTTTTAATTTAGTGAAAAAATTTTTTAAAAAAAAAAAAAAAAACCCGCTTTGACCGTCCGTCCGGCCCGACTGCCCCGACTCGCACTGGGCCGGGACCGGGACGGGACACGGTATGGTCCCGCCCGACCCGACCCCGCCAGGCCCTCCCCAGCTCGACCCCGCCCCTCTTCTCCGCCCCGATCCCGTCTCGATCCCGCTAAACCCGACCCCGATGGGCCCGACCCGGCCCACTGGCCAGTCCTATATATATGTCACGGCTTTAATGGACAAAAGAAAAAGGGTTCATGTATTCTAAGATATTCAAGTAAAAGTGAATATATTTCAAATCTTGTTACTGTGATAACTGATTAGTATATATACTCTTTGTATATTCACGCATACTTCAATTTTTTTTTGAGTTATTATCAAAAAGGAGAAGAAATAAATTCATCATTACATTTCATTACACTTTATTCAAGAACTTGAAAATGAACTAATGCCCAGTTCAAGTCCTCAAATAAGGATATATAAGTGTTGTATTTATTACTGTTTAATATATAAGGGTGTCAAATGATCAAAATTGGGCTAAATTTGATGTGTCGAAATGGACTGAATTAATAAACGATCGGATTATGAGTTGCTTGGGCAGACACCGGGTGAGATAAAATAGGCTAAAAAGACCATAACTCAACCCGCCCGATTTTTACTAAGTATTAATTTGTTTGTTTATTTGTTCTTTTATAATTTTTATTTACCTAATAATAAAATTCTATTATAGCTATAAAAATTTCTATTTTACTAAGTATTATTGCTCGGTCCTCCGTGTATATTCTTTCAATGAAGTTAAACTATAACAGGAACAGCCGGATACTTAGTAAAATTTTCTATTTTACTAAGTATTTTCCATTTAAGTTTGAGTGTGTCACTACAACTAATTTGGCCTAAGATCAGACCAGTTTTATACCACACTTGACAAACGTTGTCAAAAATATCTATGGGCACGCTTATAGGGGTGGCCTTTGTTGACAGCTTTTGTGTTTTAGGCTACACTTCAAAAGCATTTCTTCTATAATAGACGAGTGTATTGATTTCACGTTAATAAATTGGCATATATATAATTGTCCAAATTTAGCATGATTCGCCCTTTTGACACCACTATTCTCAATAGCACCACCAACGTAACGTTAACTTTTGTATTAGAACATGCATCTTGAGTTATTCACTAATTGCTACCAGAAAATGATGTAAAGAAGTTAAAGACCATTGCCTAATGTAGTGCTTTAATGTAAGCCACTTCTTTCAATACATAGGCATCTGGATAATGTCATGTTAATGACACATAACATGCCTCAAATTTTACATTGCTGGCAGCTAGCTCTTTATTGTCGACGAAAATCAGAATATATTATTGGAATTTTCTATTACGAATTTAGTAGTTGTTTTTTTACTAATAATGGGTGAAATAATTGGTAATTTTAGGGAGACATCACTCAACACATAAAAAAAAACTGTTAATTCGAAAATGAAGTTCACGGCCACAAATGAATTAAGAAAATAGCATATAATTTTTTCACTTGAAAGATTCTTTATTGTTGTCTCCTTTGGTAGCGCGCGGTTGAAGGATAAGCTGTCTCTATAAGCATTCTACAAAGAAAACGAATTAGGAAGGTGGCCATTGTCTTGTCTAATTTTTGTTATTTTGTATTTGATTCTGTAGAATGCACAGTACGTGGATAAAGAAAATGGCACAACCATGGGGCATTTTTATATGTGACAAATACATCAAATCACTCTTTTCCTGTATGTGAAACATATGCCCTGCGATGGAGATGTCTTTTTGTTTAGATAAGTTTGTTTCATCATCTCACAGAATCTATCTTATAGAATTGTCTAAAAATTAAATTAAATGCGAAAGTGTACCTAAATTCATAAAAATAGTTAAAATTCTTCAATTTTGTGGTTATTAGTCTTCCAAATTAAAACATGAGCAGCTCTTTCAATTTTCTTAAGCTTATTTAAAATTTAAATCTTAATAAATTATATATATATATATATATATATAATGTGTGTGTGTGAAGTCCTTCCGTTAAAGTTCTCACAAGTTCTTCCTCCATAGAGTACATATATACAGTTCGAAGCATTTATTGTGTAAAGTATTTTTTACGACACGTCGGAGGTGTTGGGATTGAAAAAACAGGGCGTAATATGAAAGTTAATAATTTACAAATCTTGAACAAAGATAAATCCGATTCAAATAAGATATACTAAAAGGACATAATATTATATTGGGGTTTGATCAACTGACCTATATATTGAAAACTAATATAAAAATTATAAAAGTTGTAGAGAGCAAAATCTCTCCGTAAATAAAACTCTTAACCCTAAAATACTACATTGTGGATGCTACTGTGTTGTAGTTGTGGGAAGGAGGTCTTTAATTTATAGACGTCCAAATATTTTCCTCCTAGAAAGAGGTTAGCCAAATATGGAAGATATCTTTTCTATCAAGGAGACATTTTCCACCAAGAACAGTAATTCTAATTATGGTAGAAAATCAGGACAAAACCATAACAAATCTCCACTTTTGGCTTGAATTTTCGTGAAAAAAATTGATTCACCTTGTTCACATATATAATCTCCATCACGGCTGCTTGTCATGGTTAAAAGTGAGTAAGGGTTGACAATTTTATCCTTGTGCGTTAAAAGTGTACACAGGTTGAAAGTGGAGCCCATACACTAAAAGTTTAACATGAGTTGAAATTGGCTCAAACGTTAAAAGTAAGCAAGGATTAAAAATTGGAGCTCATGCGTTAAAAAATAAGTATGAGTTGGAAATTGAAGCTCATGTGTTAAAGTAAGCATGAGTTGAAAATAGGGCTGGCCAGTGGGCCGGCAACCCGATCTCACCCCGTCCCGATCCGCCCCGTCCCGATTTTGCTGGGTAAATTATGTGGTTTCTGCAAGAAATTCTTCTACTTCACTTCAACCTTATAAAAATATGTGGTTTATGCTTCAAGTATTCAAGTCTTTCGAAATAAAATGTATAGTGGTTCAAGTGTTTCACAAATTAGTGAGTTTGATGTTTATGTTTTGCAGGGTGTTGTACCGTTCGAATCAATTGCTAATAAAAATGGACGTGAAGACTTGCTGAAATACTGGAGGGAGAATCAAAAGACATTTCTGACTCTATCAAAGATAACTCGAGATGTGTTGAATATTCAAGCGTCATCTACAACTTCTAAAAGCTCTTTTTGTACTGAAATGTTTTAAATAGGAGAGCACAAACACTCATTGGCGGGAGACATTTTGAAGATTGTAGTTTTATTTAGAGATTATATTAGAGCAGAGGGTAGAAGGTGCGGTCAACTAGAGATCAATGAAGACGATGACTACAATTACAATGAAATCTTATCCGAGCGATCAGGAAGCGACGTTGAACAATTTGACCAACAAATTCCAATTTCAACAGAAGATCCTCAAGAGATTGTCAGAAAATTAGAAAAAGTATGATTGTGTATGTAATTTTTTTAATGTCAATTTTACTATGTGATTTGCAACTTTTGAACTACGAAACAAAGTTGCAATTTTTAAATTGTATTAAAAAAATAACATTTTTATTAAATAATATATGAGACAATTAGCCTTGAGATGTTTTTTCACTATCTTGTTCAATTATTTAAGTGTTTAAATATTTATAAAGTATCTAGATTTTTTTTAAAGTCCCACCGAAACCCCCTTCACATCCCATCCCATCCCACCCCCCAAATCACGTTCCCTTTGATAGTGGGATGTGAGACGAGATTGGACCACTTCCTATCCCCCTAATCCCGATCCCAACTCACTCCACCATCCCCTAAATCCCCGTCCCCCTAATACAGTCCCGTCCCATCCCATCCTGTTCCATTGGTCAGCCGTAGTTGAAAATTATTTTTGTTTTAAAAATATGAAGCAACAAGATTGTTGAAAAATCATCTTCACATGTAATACTCCGGACAAAATCTTCATTATCGTGAAATCGGATGCAGCTTGATTTGAACCGGCCACCTTGAACCTGTTTTCAACCCGTTGAATAGTTGGCTATGATACCACTTATTGAAATCGAAATAACAGGGCGTCATGCGGAAGTTAACAATTTTCAAACCTTGAACAAAGATAAATCAAACGACAAATAAAATGTACTAAAATGACATAATATTATAATAGGGTTTGGTCAACTGACCTATCTATTGAAAAATAATATAAAAAATATAAAAGTTGTAGAGAGAAAAATCTCTCTGTAAACAAAACTCTTAATCCTAAAATACTATATTGTGGATACTATTTTGTTGTAGTTGTGGGAAGAAGGTCTTTATTAGTGATTTTACTTATGCTCACGCAAGTGTACGTATCGCTTCAAGTAATATAGTATGTAAGACCGAATATCATCCACATAGACTGTTTATCAATTACCGGTTATCTAATCTATGGTATCTATTTGACAATCGTAAGGATGTTTTTGATTTTTATCTAAGAACTAGCTAGAGTAAATTGCAGGAATCAACCTAAGTATGATTTGGTTTAAATCAATTATGATGAAAATAGGGCTCCCACAACCTTATGCAGAAATCTTTTATATTTCTATGATAGATTTTACCACACAGAACTGCAGGAGGATTAAGAACAATAATCTTAAATACTACATAAGTATCGGGGTACTTTCGTCCGCGATTTTAATCTATGTCTATTCAATTACATCATATCCAAATCTTTCCTCTCGGATCTCGATTCGAAATCATATAGATTATAACAATTAATGATCAATTAATTATCAAACATTCAGTCCAATACTGAATAAATTTTAACCAATTGAAGAAGAAATCAATACTAATGCATTAATTCATATAAAGAGTTTCAAGCGATTTAATGGAAAGTCCTAATATAAAGATTAGCTCCTAGCCATTGTCATGTAAGAACTAATATATAATCCAATATGAACTGAAATAAAGAAAAGAAAAGAAAATAACTTGAACGTGGTCTCCAATCTTCTAGACTCCAAAGTTCTCTCCAAAAGTGTGATAGAATATCCGAGATATCCTAATAAAATCTGTCATGACCCAAATCACGAGTCGTGATGACACCTACCCTATTCACCAGAGTAGGCAAACCACGTTCTCATTAACAAGGTAAATCAGCGGAAAAATAAATAAGGAAAAAGAAATTATAAGTCTTACACACTTAATTTTCCTAAATCTGGTCAAAAGGGTACAAGAGCACTAACAAGTCTGAAAAATAGAAGTCTGAAAGAATGCCCGAAGGCTACATACTGTCTATCAATAACCAACAAAAAATGAAATTAACTAAGAAGCCCTTCAGGGGCCACGGACGACCAAGTAGTTCACCCTGAATGACTAGAAGATGTCCACCTCGCGAATCAGCCACGGGGCATAGAACTGGAACCTGGATCGTATTCTGCACTCAGTAAAAGTGCAACAAAAGTAGTATCAGTACAACACGGTGAGCATCATAGGCTAGCAGTGATTAGATAACACATGAAGAAGTTGAAACCAACAAGTAGCACATAGAGCAATCAGGCATGGTCACGTATCATATACAAGTAAAGCGTAAAGAAATCATGAAATCAATCAAGACAGATATAATTCACCAAATGATCAATCAAAATATGAGTGGATGAATGCAATGCACTGCAATGTCACCTCTCTCACTCCCGCTCTCCGGCATAAACCTCGGAGGCTATCACTCCCGCTCTCCGGCAGAAACCTCGGAGGCTATCACTCCCGCTCTCAGACAGAAACCTCGGAGGCTATCACTCCCGCTCTCCGGTAGAAACCTCGGAGGCTATCACTCCCGCTCTCCGATAGAAACCTCAGAGGCTATCACTCCCGCTCTCCGGCAGAAATCTCGGAGGCTATCAATCACACTCAATCTCCGACAGAAACCTCGGAGACGATCAATCACTCTCAGTCTCTCACCTCACCATCATCTCAAAATGATATGGAAAGTATGTCAAACATGATATCAAGTCTCAACACGTGTCACCAATATACAATCATCAAGTTCAAGTCAAATCAGGTGATAATAACAGAAAATAACACATATGGTGACAATCCCACATAACAGTTGACGGAACCAACGTAATAGTAATTCATCTCCACTTCCTTCCCGAAGGACTATCATGCTATCCCCGTTACTTCATACGACTACATACGATTCTCTAATCAGAGTCTAACTAAAGTAAACCATAACCTACCTCAATGTCGAGCGGTTGCCACGAACAATCAAACCAATGCATCCCCTTGCGTAGAGCCTCTGAACGATTAAAATCCTAAAAATATGCGAACTACGTTATAATACGAATCTAAGGACACCCACCTTTCTATATTTATATTAACAATATGTTTACCATTTCAATTGTATGACTAAACCCATACACATATAAAAATGTTAGCATAATTCAGGAATTTCAAATAACATTTTTTTTTCCAACTTTTCAGAATTTGTTTGTAAAATAAGGCAGAAGTTTGAACAGTCATATCTTTCAAACCATAAGTCGGATTTATCTTCGTAAGATATCAAACTGATGGGAACAGAGTAATATACAACTTTGATTCAACCCATATTTTCATATTCCTTACGGATTTGCACAGCTTTCACGTTTTAAATGCCGTGTCTCCTGAGTTTCGGTAAAACGATGCATAAACTTTAAACAGTCATAACGTTCAAAGCATAAATCGGATTTATTTCAATAAGATATCAAACTGACGGAAACAGAGTAATATACAACTTTCAGTCATCCCATATTTTCATATTCCTTACGAATTTATACAGTTTCCACGTTTTATATGTTGTGTAATCATTATTCCATGATAACCCCTCAAGTTTCTCCTGTTCAAGTGGATTGTGGAATTTCCGTGTAATGACTCCTTTAAAAATTTGATTTAATTCTACAACACATCATTATAAGGATCACGAATAGATTAACTCAACCATATAACATAGAATCTAACCTGAATTTAATTGAGTGTTTCCTCCTCGTCTAGTTATTAGGTTTCCTTTTCTTTTCTTACTTTGCTGCTTGCTGCCACAACGTCCACCAACTAAACCAATCAGACATCAAAATATTCTCAAACCCTTTCTTGACCTTAGCAAATAATCCCATAAAGAAAACCAATATAGGCAACTTCCTCTTCCATTCCTCAGATTCCACTTCGCTAGTCACTGCTACTCCACCATTCGAGTCAATCTCAATTTCTGGAATAGAATTATCATTATTATTATTGGATAAGGCGTAATCAGGATTCAATGTACAATGAAGGCGTAAATTGTGGCGGGAAAACAAGTTGTGGATAAACGAAGATGAGGAGTGGGATTGGAGAAACCAGAATGTAAGAGATGAGGTAAAGGCTTAAAGATACGGGAAGCTTGAAAAGTGGTCGTCATGTTTAATGAAGAGATACATACTTTGCCTTAAACTCAATCCAAACATTCTTTTGCAAAAAAAAAAAAAAAAACGTGCACCGCCAAAGGATAGTGGGCTTGGCCCACTTACTCACTTAACTAAATTCCTGCACAATTCCATATCTTATAAATCATATAATTAAATACCCTATAGTCTCATACCCCTCTATCGTAGTTTTAAAGTGCTAAACGACCAACGAGTCGTTACATTAGATACCAATCAAACAATCGCTCGTCCTCGAGCGACAAGGTAGAGGTGGAGGAAAAGAGATATCTGAACTGTCGAACAACTGAGGATATGATCGGTGTATTTTATACACACTTTTTGAGTCATTTTTAGTTAGTATTGTACTCATTTTGTTTATGTTTAGTATAGTATTAGAGTCGTTTTCCTTTCTTTTGTGTCACAACGGTCAGAAATGGAGAAATGACAAAAAAGAGATGAAATGAGCATAAATGAGATGAAATTGCACACAAAGGGGCCAATAACTGAAGTCTAAGAAATCCCGGGAAGTATAGAGGAAATCAGACGAACTCCGGACGAAAAAAGGACGACGAAACGAAAATCCGCCAGAAAAACGCCTCAGGCGCCACGACGCTGAATGTTCCGAAAGTTGATTTCGCTGCAGGTTTTTCGGCGCCGTGGCGCCCGACTGCAGGGCCACGGCGCTAACACAGTATTTTTGACGTTTTGGGCCGAGTTTGACACGTTTTCAGGGTCCAAAAGGGATAACTTTTCCTACCTACATAATCCCTAACCCTTGACACAACTCTAGGAGGCGAAGATTTGAGACCTAGTTCAAGTATTTTCTTTTCTTTCTCTTTTCTTTGTTTATTTCAGTTCATGTATGGAGATTGTATTAATTCTTAGCGTGACTATGACTAGGAGCTAATTACTTTATCAGGGATTTCCTTGTGATTCTCTTGAAACTCTTATTCATGAATTAATACTTTAGTTGAATTTCTTCTTCACTTGTTAAAGATTTATTCAATAATTGTTTTGATTGCTTGATAATTAATTGATCACTAGTTATCATCACTTATATGAGTTCTAATCGAAATTCGAAAGTGGAGATTGTGAATATGCTATAGTTGAATAAACATAGGTTTAAATCGTGAACGAAAATACCCCGATACTTGTGTAGCTTAATAGGTTATTGCTCTTAATCCCCCTTTGTAGTCAATCTTGTCATCGAAAGATAGAAGGGTTCTCCATTGGGGTTGAGTGTTTATATTACCTTAACAGGAGTATAAAACGGCTTAGTTAACCTGCTATCTTAACGTAGAAGAAGAAGTCAGTCTAATTGTGTTAAGGATTGAATAGAGTGGATAATTGATGATCTTGGAAGCCCTAATTCTCTGTCATAACTGATTTAAATCAAAGTATTTTCATAATTAGTTTATTTCCTGCATTATTAGTCTAGAAATCCAAACCAATTAACGTTAACCAAATAGAAACTAAAGAATAGATAATCGGTACTTGAAAACCAGTTCCTGAGGACGATATTCGGTCTTACCTAGACTATATTACTTGTAACGATACGTGCACTTGCGTTTAGCGTGTGTATAAATCGCACATCAAGTTTTTGGCGCCGTTGCCGGGGATTGACGTACATTCAATATAGATTTATCTATTCTTATTTCTAATTTGGTTGCTCCAAGAACAAGTTTCTAACTTGTTCTGCGAGCATCTTGTTATCACTTTTTGTTGTTTTTCTTATTTTGTAGGTAAAAAGAAAAAAAGGGCACATGGACTACTACTACTATCAGGGGCAACAGTACTACGACTACTATCCACAGCAGCAGTATCATCAACAACAAGTTAACCCACAGGCTCCACAAGAAGATCGAAATGAGTTGTAGGAAGCCTTACTCAGGCTCACCCATGCAGATCCTCGAGGCAAGTTCAATGACGATTCAGGCACCATCCGAGGAGCCAAACGAATTTAGAGCAGCATTGTTGGCACTCACAACCGTCCAAACTCAATTCATGGTGGAAGTAAGACACCCTCTTCAGAACTTGGAAACTCCAATGGAACAATTTCTGAATTGGGAACCACAAATCGGGCAACTGATGGACATGGTAAGCATTACACCTCAAGAAAGTCCACCAAGTGACCCAGTTACGAGGAATGGTGAGCAGATTGTGAACCATAACAAGTTGTTAAAGAATTTGGAGAGATAGTTGGTGTAGATAAAGAAGAGGTCACTGAGGACCACCCTATTGCGGAAAATACTACACCAAAGATCATTGCTGACCCTCAACCAGAAAGTCCATACCCTCAAGGGAACCCCCAAAAAGTTGAGAGATGTAGGGAAATTCACTGATCCCTACATTATAGAGAGCCTAAAAGACAAGCATGTCTTGTGCAATTGAGGGATAATCTTATATCTGAAGCCCTTAGTTGAAAAGATTGTTATAGGAAAAGTGAGACCTGCAACAATAACTATGCGGATTGCAAGCAGTTCGCAGAAGGATCCAATGGGTACTCGTAAAGGTTAACTACGTCCGGCTAAACGACGTTAAAGACAGCGCTTGTTGGGAGGCAACCCAATATTTTTTATGTTATGCTAGCACCACCCATTAGCCTTGCACATCTAACAATTGGGGTATATATCACAAAATCAACAAGATTTTAGCCCAAAATGACCCTTTTATA
The DNA here is from genome assembly GCA_029844215.1 of Przewalskia tangutica. Classification (NCBI taxonomy): domain Eukaryota; kingdom Viridiplantae; phylum Streptophyta; class Magnoliopsida; order Solanales; family Solanaceae; genus Przewalskia; species Przewalskia tangutica. The sequence continues at coordinate 94,085,695 of CM056732.1, read as the reverse complement.
TCACCTCTTCAAAATCTCAAGTGAACCGGCGCACACCCTCTACTGAAAGATTACAACCCCCCTTCCCATAAAATTCAATCTCCACGGAAAAATTCCCCCACTTGACGTAAATGCAATATATATTTCCTTGAAGAACCTCTAAGCAACTTGTGTTTAACCCATACAATCCCATCTTGCCGACACTAAACTTTGCCATTCATTCTCCCGCTCAATACCAAACTAAGCACACCTCATGCTCCCACCAAAAGAATATTTTACCATTATGACTATTTTGTCACCAAACATAACTATTTGGATTCTCGTCAGTACACCTCAACCTATAGGATAGAGAGAAAATACTTTATATAAGTCACATAAATAGTCCTACCACCTGTGAGAGAACATAGAAATGAGTTTAAGATACCAATCTGAACAATTTCGCACGTAAAGAATGAACCAGATACCAATCAGATTGAACTAGCACGAAAAGAGAAAAGAAGTGGAGTGTTTCCTAAATGCCCTATAGCCTCTCGAGGATGGGTACAGACGTCTACGTACCAATCCGCAAGACTCTACTAGACATTGCTCTTGTACTCATTAGATCGATTAACCTAGGAGCTCTGATACCAACTTTGTCACGACCTTAATCACGAGTCGTGATGGCACCTACCCTATTCCCCCGAGTAGGCGAACCACGTTCTCATTAACAAGGTAAATCAGCGGAAAAAGAAATAACGAAAAAAAAATTATAAGTCTTAAACACTTAATTTCCCAAAATTTGGTCAAAAGGGTACAAGAGCACTAACAAGTCTGAAAAATAGAAGTCTGAAAGAATGCCCGAAGGCTACATATTGTCTGTCAATAACCAACAAAAAATGGAATTAACTAAGAAGCCCTTCAGGGGCCACAGACGATCAAGTAGCTCACCCTGAATGACTAAAAGATGTCCACCTTGCGAATTAGCCACGGGGCGTAGAACTGGAACCTGGATCGTACTCTACACTCAGTAAAAGTGCAGCAATAGTAGTATCAGTACAACACTAGTACCGGTGAGCATCATAGGCTGACATTGATTAGATAACGCATGAAGAAGTTGAAACCAACAAGTAGCACATAGAGCAATCAGGCATGGTCACGTATCATATACAAGTAAAGCGTAAAGAAATCATGAAATCAACCAAGACAGATATAATTCACCAAATTATCAGTCAAAATATGAGTGGATGAATGCAATGCACTACAATGTCACCTCTCTCACTCCCGCTCTCCGGCAGAAACCTCGGAGGCTATCATTCCCGCTCTCCGGCAGAAACCTCGGAGGCTATCACTCCCGCTCTCTGGCAGAAACCTCGGAGGCTATCACTCCCGCTCTCCGGCAGAAACCTCGGAGGCTATCAATCACGCTCAATCTCCAGCAGAAACCTCGGAGACGATCAATCACTCTCAGTCTCTCATCTCACCATCATCACAAAATGATATGGAAAGTATGTCAGGCATGATATCAAGTATCAACACGTGTCACCAATATACAATCAATAAGTACAAGTCAGATCAGGTGATAATCACAGAAAATAACACATATGGTGACAAGCCTACATAACAGCTGACGGAACCAACATAATAATAATTCATCTCCACTTCCTGCCCGAAGACCTATCATGCTATCCCCGTCACTTTCTACGACTACATACGATTTTCTAATCAGAGTCTAACTAAAGTAAACCATAACCTACCTCAATGCCGAGCGGGTGTCAGGAACAATCAAATCAATTCCTTCCCCTTGCGTAGAACCTCTGAACGATTAAAATCTTGAAAATATGCGAACTACGTTATAATACGAATCTAAGGACACCCACCTTGCTATATTTATATTAACAATATTTTTACCATTTCAATTGTATGACTAAACCCTTACACATATAAAAATGTTAGCATAATTCAGGAATTTCAAATAACATTCTTTTTTTTTTTCCAACTTTTCAGATTTTTTTTTGTAAAATAAGGCAGAAGTTTGAACAGACATATCTTTCAAACCATAAGTCGGATTTATCATCGTAAGATATCAAACTGATGGGAACAGAGTAATATACAACTTTGATTCAGCCCATATTTTCATATTCCTTACGGATTTGTACATCTTTCACGTTTTAATGTTGTGTCTCCTGGGTTTCGGTAAAACGATGCATAAACTTTAAACAATCATTACTTTCAAAACATAAGTCGGATTTATTTCCGTAAGATATCAAACTGACGGGAACAGAGTAATATACAACTTTCAGTCAACCCATATTTTCATATTCCTTACGTATTTATACAGTTTCCACGTTTTATATGATGTGTAATCATTATGCTATGATAACCCCTCAAGTTTCTCTTGTTCAAGTGGATTGTGGAATTTTCGTGTAATGACTCCTTTAAAAATTTGATTTAATTCTACAACACATCATTATAAGGATCATGAATTTTTGGCAATACTAACTTAAGCACACAGATTTTTGCTTTCAATTCCATTACATTATCCCACTTAATCCATTAGATATCTTCAGCAACTACAACATACGTGATCATAATTTTTTTTATAGACACATAAAATACTCATAAAACAACAAAATAAAATATAAAAGGACTCAAAACAAACTAAGACTCTCCCCCCAAACTTGAATGACACATTATCCCAAATGTGTAAAGACTTAAAGTTAAAAGGGAAGACTTACAGACACCAAACAACGGCTCAAGATGGTGGTGGTGGCGGTGGTGGATGTCTTGCTCATCGGAGGCAGCGTCTGAGGATGTCTTTTTTTTCAATTGACGCCGCGACCCTACAATATGGCGCCGCGGCTCTGAAACTTCTGCGAATCTTCTGATCTTTTAGCGCTGCGGCTCTGATATTCCTGCAATTGTTCTGAACTTTCAGCGTCGCGGCGCCGTGCCAATTTTGTGCTTTCTAGCATCTTCTTCGTGCTTAATCTCCAATTCACCTCCATGTCATCACAACACAGCCAAAAATACCATAAAGTGAGACTGTTCAATTTAAAACTAATTGCATAAAAGAAAGAAATATAATTTAAACATTGGGTTGCCTCCCAAGTAGCGCTGTCTTTAACGTCTTTTAACCGGACGCAGTTCTCTTATTGAATTACTGGGGTAAGTTACCCCCACATCATACCCATTTTAGAATCATATTTATTTTTCTTATTCTCCTCTTCTTTTTCACGGAGTTGAGTTCAGAGAGGTTTACCTCTTGGTCAGCGTTCACAGCCTCATTTCTAGGTGCAGAATTCTTACTAGTCTTTCCTGTATGTGGACTTGCAGCTGTCTTAATAACCTCAATACCTTTGGATTGTTCATGAGAAACAACTGTGTCAGTTGTGCTAACAGTAAAGCATTTGTCACTTGCTTGTGACTCAGTGGATGGCTTGAAGACTTTGGATACTATCTCCTCGTCTTGAACTCTGATATTTAACTCCCCCTTTTCAACATCGATGAGGGCTTTCCCTGTTGCGAGGAATGGTCTCCTAAGAATGACGACATGTTCTCATCTTCCTTCATGTCAAGAATGAGGAAGTCCATTGGAAAGAAGAATTTACCCACTTTTACTAGTACATCTTCAATTATAACTCGAGGATGTACGACAGACCGATCAACAAGCTGCAAGTTGACTGTGGTTGGCTTTGCTTCCCCCAAACCCAGTTTTTTGAACACAGAGAGAGGCATAAGATTGATATTGACCCCCAAATAATAGAGTGCCGTGTTGCATATTACCTTTCCTATAGTGCAAGGTAAGGTAAAACTCCTTGGGTCTCTTAATTTCAGTGACAGTTTCTTTTGCAAGATCGCACTGCACTCCGCTATCAGCACCACTGTTTCATAATCTGCCAGTTTCCTTTTCTTCCCAAGGATCTCCTTCATGAACTTCAAAATATGTCGGCATCTGTTCCAAAGCCCCAATGAATGGTATGTTGATGTGGAGCGTCTTGAACACTTCCAAGAACTTGGAGAATTGCTTATCTAGCAACTTCTTCACCAATCTTTGAGGGAACAGACTTCTGTCTGTGTACTCTCTCACAGCTGCCGGTGGAGCCTTTTCTAATGTAGGGTGGTCATCAGTGACCCCTTCTTTTTCTGCATCAACTTTCTTCTCCAACTCTTTCTCCTTCTATACCACTGACTGGGGTGCAACCTGCTCTAACTGCTTCCCACTTCTCAAGCTGATTGCTTGGCACTGTTCTCTGGGATTCACCTCTGTGTTGCTAGGGAGAGTACCTTGAGGTCTTCTGTTCACCATATTTGCCAATTTCCCTACCTGAGTTTCCAAGCTCCTGAGAGAGTATCTTGTTTCAGCCATGAATTGAGTTTGAGAGTTGGTCAGTGTCAACAATGCTGCTCTTAATTCATCTGGATTTTCTTGTTGGGCGGGTGAGATGAACTGCTGTGAAGATGAGGCCTGACTAGGTGGTTGCTGGTTCTGATATTGGCCTCAGAACTGTGTCTGCTGCCCCTGGACATTCCTCCATGAGAAGTTGGGATGTTTCTCCACCCTGGATTATAGGTGTTGGAGTAAAGATTGTTGTGGGACCTTTGGAAGTTTCCAACTGCCTGACATTAAGCCTGCTCCATTGGGATATTGTTATGATCAGTTGTTGGACATCTATCGAGGGTATGTGGACCACCACAAATCTGACCAACCGCTTTCATCTGAACGACATTCACGAATACTGCATTCTGTTGGAGTTGCTTAGTCAAGAGAACAACCTGGGCATTCAGTGCGGTGATGACATCTAGCTCATGAACCCCAATTGCTTTTCTGTCACATGTTCCTCTATCATCTGGCAAATGATTGTTCGTGGCCATATCCTCTAACAAGTCATGTGTTTCATGTGCTGTTCTCTTCATGAAAGTGACACCAGTAGCTGCATCAATTATTGTCCTGGTAGTCCCACTCAGACCATTATAGAAGATGTGCACCAAGTTCCACTGCTCAAGGCCATGATGTGGGCACTTTCTTTGCAAATCCTTGAACCACTCCCAAGCCTCATATAATGATTCTCCATTGGTTTGATAAAAATTGTTCAATTCTCCCCTAAACTTTGCTGCTTTCGATGGTGGAAAGAATTTTGCAAGGAATTTCTGGGCTAAGTCCTGTCATGTGAAGATGGAGTTTGTCGGTAGAGAGTTCAACCAAACCTTTGCTCTATCCCTGAGTGAGAATGGGAAGAGCCTTAACTGAATGACATCATCAGTAACACCATTGTATTTGAACGTGGCACACAGCTCCAGGAAATTTGCAATGTGCATATGTGGGTCCTCATATGGCAACCTTCCAAACTGGACTGTGTTCTGCACCATACTTAGGATAGCAGGTTTGATTTCAAAATTGTTGGTTCCTATTGCTGGGATCCTTATGCAGGTCTGTGCCCCTGTAACCGTTGGTAGAACGTAGTCTCGCAAGATCCTCTCTGCACGGCGCGGGACTTTTCCCATGGCAGTCGGTACTTCATCATTCCCCACATCGCCAGGTACCCGTTGTTGTGTTGGTCACCCATTGATAATGAATCAGTAATTCTTTTGTCCTTCATGTTCTGTCTGCACAATCTTTCAATCTCAGGGTTCAAGTGGATATGAGTGTCTTCTCCTCTCCTACTTCGCATAAACTAACTTCCTGAAATCGATCAAAATCAACAAACAGATCACGGCAAAAATGTTCTAAAATAAGAAACAAAAAATAAAAACCAAATTAGAAATAAGATTAGCTAAGTCGATACTGATATACGTCAGTCCCCGACAACGGCGCCAAAAACTTGTTAGCAATTTTACTTATGCTCACGTAAGTGTACGTATCGCTTCAAGTAATATAGTCTGTAAGACCGAATATTATCCACAGAGACTGGTTATCAATTACCGGTTATCTAATCTATGGTATCTATTTGACAATCGTAAGGATGTTTTTGATTTTTATCTAAGAACTAGCTAGAGTAAATTGCAGAAATCAACCTAAGTATGATTTGGTTTAAATCAGTTATGATGAAAATAGGGCTCCCAATATCTCAACTATCTACTCTTTTTCAATCCTTAATGCAACAACAATGACTTCATCTTCTTTGTTAAGATAGCAGGTTAACTAATCTGTCTTATATTCCGGTTAGGATATATAAAAGCTCAGCCTTATGCATAAATCTTCTATATTTCTATGATAGATTTTACCACACAGGAGGATTAAGAACAATAACCTTAAATACTACATAAGTATCGGGGTACATTCGTCGGCGATTTTAACCTATGTCTATTCAATTATAACATATCCAAATCTCCCCTCTCGGATCTCGATTCGAAATCACATAGATTATGACAATTAGTGATCAATTAATTATCAAATATTCAGTCCAATACTGAATAGATCTTAACCAATTGAAGAAGAAATCAATACTAATGCATTAAATCATAAAAAAAAGGTTCAAGCGATTCAATGAAAAGCCCTAATATAAAGATTAGCTCCTAGTCATTGTCATGCTAAGAACTAATATATAATCCAACATGAACTAAAATAAAGCAAAGAAAAGAAAATAAAATAACTTGAATGTGGTCTCCAATCTTCTAGCCTCCAAAGTTCTCTCCAAAAGTGTGATAGAATATCCGAGATACCCTAATAAAATCTGTCCTAGTGGTTTATATTCGCTGTCTAAAACTCTTGCTTCAGACCCTTTTGCCCTTTGCCAAATTCGCCCCGGATCTGGAAAAACTCGCGTCGGCGCCGTGGCCCTTCATTTTGGCGTCACGGCGCCGGAACTCCTGAAGCTCTCTGAAAAAATGGCGCTGCGGCCCTGCTGTTTGGCGCCGTGGCCCTGCAGGCTCTTCGTCCGGATGATGCCAACTGTCGTCCATTTGCCTCGGGAATTCACTTTTCTGCTCATTTTCAACCTCTTTTTGTCATTTCTTCATTTAGAACCGCTGTGACTCAAAAGAAAGAAAAACGATCCTAACACGATACTAATTTCAAAGAAAATGAGAAAAATACTAACTAAAAACGATTCAAAAAGTGTATATAAAATAAACAGTCTTCAATTTATAGATGTCCAAATCATAGATATTTTCTACCAAGAAGACCTTTTCCACCGATAAAGGTAATTCTAATTATAATAGAAAATCACAGGCAAATCCTAACCTGAAGATTGTTGTTTTAATCTTTTCAAAATAATTTTGTAGAGAAGTGCATATTATTGTATGGTATATCACCAAGACAAACCAATCATAATTGACGAATATATTTCTTGCACGGGAACCATAACAAAGAGATGAATCATATTGCATATTTAAGTTGTAACTTTATCATCATAGCCGATATAATTAATTATTTTATTATGATCAAAATTAGTTTTAGAACTTTATCATTGTATAAATAATATTTATGAATTTATTATCATAAAGCTAAAACTCAATTATTTATATAATAAAAAATAAAATCATTATTTTTCATAAGTGAAACTAACCCAATGAATGAGTACAACTTTTATATGTGTACTAATCCTCCTCATCTTGAGACTTTGAATGCATGAAAATTGGCAAATATTCGCCACCATACAAGCAATGAAGCAAGTCTCGGACTGGACACATGCTAGTCTACTACTTTATCAGTTAAAATATTTTCGATAAGTCGCGTATCTTTTTCATCTTTAATTACTTGCAAATGATTTTTCTAAAAAAAATGAATTTACCCCAAAAAGAAATTGGAAATAAATATAAAATTACAAGAAAATGGGAAAGTAACAACAACAATAAGTAAATAATAAATCTGGAAATTAAACAAGTAAATAGTCTTGTTGAGTCGATTGAAGTTTCAATCTTTCCTTAAGATAATATTGCCCGCGTATATCCTTTCAACGGTTGTTTTAGCAACTTATCTCCCAAGATAAAACAACAATCAAACAAATGAGCAAAGGAACTCAAGTGTTCACTTGATAAGAAAGATCTTTGAGTGTATTGTGATTGCTAGAGAGGAAGACAATTTTCAGAGAATTGTTTAAGTGTCAATGTGTAGTGTCATTTGCAATTGTGCCCAAGGCATCAATTTATAGGTAGATGATTTGGTCTTCTCAATTCACCAAATGAATGGCCATCAATGCCAAGTAATGACCATTGATATTGATGTTAATTCAGCCTAGTAATGGCTGAATTCAATAGCCAAATAATGAAGAATAATTGCTCCAAAATCAGCCCAGGAATCAATTTCAATTCGCCTACTACGTTACTGAAAAACGTCGAAGCACCGCGGTCCCTCGGTGCCTAAATTTCAGTAAGCTACTGGAACCGAAAATTGGATTTGCACCGCAGTCCCATAGTGGAGGCACCGCAGTCCTGTCCTTGTGGCACCGCGATGCCTTCCAGTTTTCCGTGCGGTTTTTTCTGATTCGTTTCATCTCTTACACATTTCTTCCTTTCATTTACCAACGTGAAACCATTCGTCATTTGGCCAATAACCGTCTATTTTCTTACGTCTCAAACAATTCGTATATGTACCAATATCTCTTCTATTTAAGGAAATAATGATCCTTGGTACTTTATATGCACGTGTGTGGAAACTATATTTCCGACGTGCGGGGCCCCTAATTGTTTGATTCATAATTAATAAGATTTACTTTATTTCACGTTTAATAAATATTTCCAACAATCCCCTCTTGGAAGAGATTTTGGTGCACGCGTATGACCTTTCTAGCAATCACTCGGCTGAACGATGTTGCATCTGGAGAGGTAGCCGAAGCTTTGAACCTTCCATAGTAGAATACCATCGGACATATTTACTGCGCGGTGAACGTGATGTCTTGAACCGTCAGTGTTTACTATATGCCAAGACAATGATACCAACACAACACCTTTCCTACTCAATCTTTCTAATGTTTTTGTCCATCATGGGCCATGGACACACTTGGTTTCTTAAGTGCGTTCATTTGAGACAGCATGTCCTCGTATTTAAATAGGTGGTCTCCTACAAGATATCCTGTAATACCCAGCTACACAAGCGTTAGGAACCATTAAAATTTTCCTCAACCTAACCTCAATTTTGGAGGATCATTAAAGGTTTTGGAAACTTATCCTTTACCCCTCTACAGGTAGCACTTTATCTCTATCACGGGAATGACCTTGGATTATGTTTCTTAAGAAGAAATCATTATCCAAAGTGCTCTTGCTTCCACCGAAGCGCTCAACTGAACCTTTACAGTTTAGTTTTCCCATTGAACCTTATCCCTGGGATCTCCAGTCCGTAAGATTGGGTGTCCACTATATTGATTGGGTTTTAAGCCCATTCCCCTAGACAGACAGTTCATCTGATCTTTGGTATTCCCTTCGTCAAGGGATCTGCTAGGTTTTCCTTATATTTTATGTATTCAATGGAAATAACACCCGAGGTGATCAGTTGCCTAACAGACTCATGTCTCCGTCGAATATGACGAGACTTGCCGTTGTATATTGAACTTCGTGCTCTTCCTAGAGCCGACTGACTGCCGCAGTGGATAATTACAAAAGACACGGATTTATCCCAACATGGGACATTCTCTAAGAAACCATGAAGTCATTCAGCTTTATCTCCCGCTTTGTCCAAAGCGATAAATTCCGACTCTATCATGGATCGGGCAATAAGGGTTTGCCTAGATGATTTCCAAGACACAGTTCCACCACCGATTGTAAAGATATATCTGCTGGTGGACTTGATGACATCGCTCTCAGATATCCAGTTTGTACTGATGTACCCTCTAGTACATTTAGACATCTCATATCGTATATCCCGAACTTTAGCGTGAGTTTCATAAATCAACGCTTTTCAGTGATCAACAAGTCGTTTCCATAGAGCCATATCATGACAAGATTCCTTTCATGTAAACACACTTGTTACACCCGTTAATGGCGAAATTTTCCAATAGTATGGTACTATCTAATTTCTAGGGCTTGTTCAGTTCGTACCATGTTTTGACAAGCCGACAACTTTTGTCTCTTGTTTTGGAACCACATACCCCTTGGGTTGATCTATGTATATTTCTACTTCCAAATCATCATTTATGAAGACTATCTTGACATTCATTTGATGTATTTCAAGATCCCTCAAGGCGTCGATAGTTATGAACATACGTATGGATGTCTTAGATTTATACTTGTCTATAGACCCATTGGCATTGTTGGTTCTCAACCTTTGGTTTATGGTGCTTAGATGATTTAGAAGTTTCGTCTTTTCTTTTAAGTAAGTAAAGGTAGAACAACCTTGTGCCATCATCCAAGTAAGTCACAAAGTATATGTTCCCCCTTCTAGCTTGAGAGAACTTCCAGACACATATGTTGATATATGTGTGAGTCCTAGAGGAGCGGTTTCTTTTTCGACGGATCTAAGGTGTTACACCTCGTAAGTTTAAGGCGATAATTAAGAATGTCATTGTCACGCCCTTTTTCGACCGCGACATTATTCTAGCAAATTCCTGCTATTATAAAATGTTAGAAAATAAAATAAAAATGCTAAAATGTGCTAAAAGTAGTGCTAGGGTTCGCGGAGTCGCCACCTAATTATTTTGGTGAATTAGGACACCTAAATGTCGACTAGGTTAAAGTCAACACTAACTCCATTGAATGGTCTACAAAACAATGTGAGAGTATGGCCAAGGGTTCTTCATTATCCTAAAGGGAAGGGGTTAGGCGCCCTAAAGGATCCGCTATGTTATACCCCGTAGTCCTGACCCTACGTATGAGAGCGTACGAAAGCATGTAAGACTTAAAATTTTCAAAGGATAGGTTGACGGATTATTCCGGACGGGTTTTAGTCAACTTTGATGCGCGTTATGACCCGATACATTGAGAGTTCCTAAGTGTTTCAAAGGCCTAGGGCGTATTTCGTGGAGTCTAGATTCCAACGCAACCAACCGTTCGTCGATAGGACGTCGGAGTAGGAAGTTATGAGAGTTACAAGTTCAGTGTGCAGTCGGACAATAATGTGTTTCGGACAAAGCGGCAGGCGCGGCGAAATCTTGCGAGGTCGCTGAAGTTGCAGCGCGCGGCTGAGGCAGTCATGCGGCGAAAGTTCGAGAAAGGCTGCGGAGGTTTCAGTCGCGGCGAGGCGGGATTTTTAGGGCGGAAAAAAGTCAGATTTTTCTTTTAAAAGACCTTGGGAGGGTGACAAGTGTCCCCCCATCTGATTTCTTGCATGCAATATATTGACCAAGTCTTGAAGACTTGGTCATCTTCCTATTTCTCTCCCTCTCTCTAAAAATCAGCTCCTCCTTCTCTCTACATTTCCAAAGGAAATCCAAGCCTAAGGAAAAATCTGAAAAGTTAAGAACAAAAAAGGAAGCTTGTGGTGGTGTTCTTGGCAAGGAAGCTAGAAAAATATTTGGAATAAGTTTGGCTAAAACTCTAAGGTAATGATTCTTCCTTTAGATTTAGTTTGTAGTGTTGCATGTTAAGAAGAAAGAACTTGTGGTAGTAAATAATGCTCTTAGAGTCATTGCATGCTAGAAATGTGGTTTGGATATGAAAAATGGGTTAAGAAGAGATTATGAGCATGTTGTAGCCTAAAAACTACCTTAGAATTGTTAAGTGAATTGTTGTAACTTATGGGGCAGAATTTTACACACCCAAGTTTAGGTGTGTAATCCCCTTTGAATTGTTGGATTGATTGAGCCTTAAATGTGGCAATTGGATGATAAATTCGGCCTTGAGAAAGGTGGCAAAGTGAGTAGAAACAAAGGAAATGCTGCCCAATTTTCCATAGAATTTAGTGACTTTGAACTTGGATTGTTCTACATTAAGATTAGAGGTTAATAAACGTATCATGGTTATTTTAGGTTGACATATTACTTGCGGTAGTTTGGACTTAGCAAGTGGATTGACCAAAGAGGTATGTGAAGTTTTCCTATCTCTTGAGCATGAATAGATGTAACTATGTAGTACGGTAGACGTACAAGATTTGGTATTCTTACTTGTTTTAAGTATATAAATACTTGTGTCGTTTTAAGAATGTATAAGTCCCTTAGTTAGGGGAAAAGTGTAGTTTTACTAAAGTGAAGGGTTAATATAACAACTTTATGGGAAGTTGGTTTTATTAGCTTTATAAAAGATTAATGAGAAGAGATTTACTCTAAGTAAGACAAGTAAGGACAAATGATTTGATTTATGAAAGGCAAATTGATTTTAAGGCATCAATTGCCCAAGAGCTTTATGTATGAAAGAGAGTCACTTTTAAAAGAATTGAAGTATGTAGTACTTGGGTTAAATTCCCGGTTTTCTTTTATTAAAGATATGATTAAGTGCCTTAAGTAAACTAAAATGAGAGGGTATATGAACAAGACTAATAAGAAGTTATAAGTTTTCTTAACTTATTTATGATTATGATATGATGACAGTTTGAGCTAGGGTAAGAGTATATCGAGGGCAAGCCCCAGATCGTTATACCACCTACTCGGGGTAAGAGTATGTCGAGGGCAAGCCCAAGATCGTCATACCACATTCTTGATGTAGAGTATATCCGAGGCAAGCCCCAGATCGTTATACCAGTGCTTGGGGTAAGAGTATATCCGAGGAAAGTCCCAGATCGTTATACCACTGTTAGTGGATTTGCTACCCACGATGCGAGGAATACCTCATGCGAGTCCTTATGGGCTTATGCGGGTGAAATAGTCCCGTGCGGCGGGTCTGACTATCGAGGAATACCTCATGCGGTCTACGGGACTATCACGGGTGAAATAGTCCCGAGAGTAGGGTGCTTATTGATACTACGGCGAGGTACCTGTTTTGATCCTAAGGCCCCTATTTTATGCAAGATTATATTTATATACTTGTCACTCTCATTGTTAGTAAGGCACAGTAAAAGGTATTTTATTGTCTTCCATGACTCCAGCTTACTCTTAGACTTATGATATCATTATTACAGTACTTTCCAGCTTTACATACTTGGTACATATTGTGTCTCGACCCTTCTTCGAAATTTGCGTTACGCCGCAGGGGTAAAGTGATTGAGGATCCTCGTTCTTAGGATTACTATTAGGTGTCGAAGCTCCATCCTCCGGAAGCATGTCTATTGAGTACGGATATTCCACGATCTTATAGATATTTTGTACATTCGGGGTATGGCGGGAACCTGTCCACATTGTTATCTTTAAGTGCGTGGTCACCTATGTGTTTTGGGCTATAAGAACCCATTGTACTACTATACTTTTATTTAAAGAATGTTTTATGGAAGACAGCCTTATCGACTTGCCAGTGATGTTTACCTTTTTATAAGTTATGTGTTATGTATGTTCCGCTGCTATTCTCTGACATATACGGCGAGTACCGGTAAGTACGATCGCGACCAGGTCGGGTCGTGACAAAAGTGGTATCAAAGCAGTTAGTCCTCGGAAAGTGTCCACAGACCGTGTCTAGTAGAGTCTTGATTATCGGTGTGTCGTGCACCACATCTATAATCAGGAGGCTGCAGGATATTTAGGATTGGTTTCCATTCTTTCACTCTAAGATCGTGCAATAGAGCTGAGTTATAGGTTGAACCTCCTCTGATGTTTTCCTATATGTATCAGTTATGCCTCCACACAAGACAACCGCGGCCCAGAAGGGCAAGGCAGCTGAGGGTGCTGCTAGTGGGACGTGGAGAGTCACGAGGGAACAGGCTGTTACACCCCGTAAATTCAAGGAGTTAAGATAAAAACATACCAAGGAAAATAAGTTTTGAGAGTCGATAGATAAGTTGACAAACATGTGTTGGACGGATTTTGAGTTTACCTTGGAGTGTTGTACCCCAGTTGTTAAGAGTTTCGAGGTGTTTAAAAGCCTAATATGTAGTTCGTTAAATCTAGATCCCAACGCAACAAACCGTTCGTCGATAGGACATCGGAGTCAAAAGTTATGGAAGTTTCAAGTTCGGTCTGTGACGGCAGCATCGATTTGATTCGAAGTGCAGCGGCCACGAATCTGAGGCAGCGGCGCCGGTTGTTGGGGTCGCGGGGTTTCAGCGCCTTGGCTGAATCTTTGGAACTTTCTCGGAAGTGGAGCGCCCTTGGCCAAGTGGCGCGCAAAGCGGGACTTTCGCGATAAAAGGCTGGAATCTGGAGATATTTTGTTAAAAACCTATGGGAGGGTGACAAGTGTCCCTCCCATCCTTTTTGACCAGATTAGGGCCTATTTTAGGGCCAAGTCTTGGAAGACTTGGCCATTTCATTTCAAAACCCTTCCATGGAAAACCCTCTCCCTTCTCTCTAGTTTTTTGAAGAAAACCTAGCTTAAGAGGAAACTGTTGGAGCGGCGGCAAGAAGGAAAAGTGTGGGTAACTTGTGGGAAGCACTGGTAGACGAGTTTGTTGGAAAAGAAGTGGAAGAAAGGGGCTTTTGTGGGTTTCTCCAACGGTAAAAGTTTCCCCTCCTCTTGGATATGAGTTATACTTGTTTTAGTAGTTTAGATTTGAGCCTGAGGCTGTTATATTTTAGTAGTATAGATGTGAGCCTAAGGCTGTTATATTTTAGTTGTTTAGAATTGAGCCTGAGGCTGTTTTATTTGAATAAATTTGGATCTTGTTGTCTTGTTGAAGATGTCTAGGGCTAGATATCATGTTAGACCTAAGAGCATGGATTGGAAAGAATTGAAAGGGATTTAGGAATTGGTTATATTGTTGGCCAAGAATGGCATGAAATTATTAGGCCATTTTGCATTATTGTGGGAGTTTGGTTATTGAATTCGACCTTGAAAAAGGTGGCAAAGTTAGTAGAAACAAAGGAAGTGCCGTCCAAATTACCGTAGAATTTAGGGACTTTGCACTTAGTTATTCTACGTTCGAAGCTAGAGTTTGATAGACGTTTTATGACCCTTATAGGATTGAAGTACTACGGTAGCATATTCTACTTAAGGGCGATAATACGGTGGAGCATTTTGCTTATTGTCGACAATCGTCGCGAGGTATGTAATTCTTCCTATCCTCTTCAGCATGACTATTTGAAAAATATATAGTGCGGTAGACGCACGTGTGTTAAAGGAATTTGATTTCCCTTTTGTGTCTTGACTTGATATGAAGTGTTAAGGACTTCATTGTGTGGAAATAGTAGTAAAGTCTTATCCGTTAGTAACGGGTACTCGGTAGTTAAAGAATGAGCCCTATTGGTCTCATAAATGTTAATAGTGGTAATTGGTTGGTTTAAAACATAAAGTGTTATAACGGCTTTATGGGAAGTTTGTTATAACCACTTTATGTAGCTAAAAGAATGGTTTGTTGATTTAAAAAGATAAGAGACGTGACTTGTAATTGACCTAAATGGGGTTGAAAGGTATAAAACCTAATTCGTGAGAAATGAATACTTGGTTTTTAAAAGAATAACGTTACAAATTTCGGAAATGGGAATAAGGATCGAACAAGCCAATGCAGCGTCGATAAAGGAAAGAAGTAATGACAATTAATCATATTAAAACCAGTAGAAACCTCCATCTGCATAGAAGCTAAGATAAGACAAAATGACATTACATTTCCTAGATCATGGTCATTTAATGAGAATTATTGAAATCAAGTTTTGATCTTCTTAAAAATTCCAAAGTAAGGAATTCGATTTCTAAAAGAAAAGAGACTTAAGATTTGGAAGTGTTTTGTTTCAAAAGAAAAGCATGGTTTTGTCTTGTATTGTTTTAAAACATAAAGTGTTATAATAGCTTTATGGGAAGTTAATTATAATGACTTTATGAACATAAAGAAATGGTTTCATTATTAGATTTAAAATGGTAACTTGATTTTGGAAAAAGGGAAGTAACTCGTTTTCAAATATTGAACTCCTTGTGATGGAAAAACATAAGTGACTTGTTTATAAAAGGTAGGAGTACCTTGATCCTAAAGGGGTTAAGTACTTGGGTTTTAAAAGGTATACTTGACGTTGTGTTAAGAAGTATTTATAGTACCTTGAGTTGTGTGTAACTGACCTATGCTTGTTGTGATAGCCTTGTTGTGCAAGTGTTTTGGTTGTGTGCTACCGAGTCTCTCGATGGAGGGTCGGCTATCTGGTTGATTGATGGGCATACTGGCACGTTGGGTAGCCCACGGGTATGTTTCCATTAGGAGTGTTATCTGGTTAGTTGTTTGGACATACTGACACGTTGGGTAGCCCACGGGTATGCTTCCACAGTGAGTATTGTTTTGTTAGTTGTTTGGACATACTGACACGTTGTGTAGCCCACGGGTATGCTTCCACAGGGATTGTTATCTTGTTATCTCCTTTGGGCATACCGACACGTTGGATGGTCCACGGGTATGGGCCCACTAGGACGGTTCCAGGGCCATGCTTATACCGAGGTGAGATGCCGGGGCATGCGGCCTTTGTGCGGGTTAAATTCTCGGGTTGTATTTGAGTGATGATTTCATGGGCATGAGTCCCTATCTTGATATGACTGCTTATATGTTGTGGTGCTGTAATTTGGTTATCATACATGTCTCCTGCTTTATATAGACTATTATGATTTCATTTCTGATATTTTTGATTTCACATACTTGGTACTGTTGTCTTGACCTCGCCCGGGCCGCGTTCATCTGCGCAGTTGAGGTACATAACTTGGTCCACTCTCTTAGGATCATTGTTCGGTTCTCGGAAGCTCCATATCTCCGAAGCTTGTCACGTGGTACGGTTCCACAGTAGTAGACTTTTGTATATTCAGGGCATGGTGGGGCCCCTGTCCGTCATTATGGCTTCAAATTCTTAGAGTGCAGCATGCTTTGTTGTGGGTAGGTTTGTAAGGGATATGGCTCAAGTTTTAATTTATGTACAAAAGGTAACCGTTTGGGTTGCTTTGCTTTCTTATTTCAACATTTTCTTTCTTGAGTTTTTATTTCCGTGGTTTTCTCGATGTTGTATCACTAGGGTGCAGGGTAAGACACGATCACGGGCGAGTTGGTCGTGACACGTGCCCGATCCTTACGAGATGATGTTTAGAGGCGGCGAGTTCCACGTCGTCGCCGGCCTCAGCGAGTTCGGCGGCGCGACGCATCGAGACGCGATGCAGAGCCTCGATCCAGCGATCGAAGTCACGAAGATTACGAGGAAACGGTCGATTCTTGACCAGCGTAGTGGCGGCGGCAAGCGAGCGAAGCGGCCAACCACAGAGCCGATTTCTGGATTCGGGATTTCTTGGGTTGTCACCACCCGAAGTTCTATGGTTCGAGATTTGAGGAGGATCGCGAGGAGTTTGTCCGGCGATTCTGACGGACCATGCAGTCCTTAGGGCATCGGGGGTGAGTGCATTATACTAGCTTCTTCAGGATTCGCGATATTGCGTTGGCCCGGTTTGAGTCATGGGTATTGTCGAGGGTGAAGATGCTCTTCCGGTGATTGGGAGGAGTTCACGGGCGTTCTAGACCACTTCTTGCTTCCCGAGGTGAGAGAGAGCCCTTGTAGATAGGTTCTTGACCTTGAGGCGGGGCGGGAGGACTATCGGAGTCTGCACTGAGTTCGACTCCTTGGCGAGATATCACACCATAGTAGGCGACATGGCGAGCGGGGTTCATCGATATGTGATAGGGTTAAACCGTCATATGATTACTGCATGCTTGGGGGTGGCTCTTCACGAGATGGATATTGCGAATGCAGCGTCTGCATGGGGATTGAGGCGAGAGGCGAGATCGGCTAGATTTGGGCCACCAGAGGCCAGCAAGAGCTCTCGGGCGATTTTAGCGGCGGCCTCGGCGAACTAGGTCCACATTCCGGCCATCACGAGTGCTCCTTCTCGATTTCGGCGGGAGGTCGATCAGCGAGGTTATTCGAGGCGGTCGGGGCTCCGGGACTTGAGTTTCGAGAGGCGAGACCAAGACTGTCGAGACCACCTACCTCCGGTGTGTTCGATGCGGTAGGTCTCATCCGGCGAGTGCCGTATGGGTTCGAGCATGTTACTCTTGTGGCAGCAGGCCATCCCGAAGAAGGATTGTCCGTCGCCCAGCGGCGGGAGCATTACGGTTCGTGGGCGAAGTGCATTCTTTGGATCTTCATCTTCGATGGTTAGACGCCCGAGGCGAGTACTTATGGGCCAGCAGCGCGGCGAGAGGTCGTGGTAGGGGTTCGATTCTAGCGGTCCTCGAACCGCGTATATGCTATGTCGGTCAGCGAGGACCGGAGGCGTCGCGGATGTCGTCCGTACATTGTTGGTTTCTTCTTTGTGATGTATATGCTTTGATAGATCCGAGTTCTACCTTGTCCTACATATCTCCTCATATTGCCAGTAGAATAGGGATAGAGCCCGAGTCCATAAGACCTTTTGAGGTGGCTACGCCAGTAGGTGATTCAGTGGTAGTTGAGCGGGTGTATAAGGCTTGCCCTATGACTATAGATAGCCGTCAGACTCTAGCCGACTTGATAGAGTTGGATATGTGACTTTGATGTGATTATGGGTATGGATTGGCTAGCATCTTGCTATGCCAAGCGTGGGTATGAGAGATTAGTTCGGTTCGGTTTCTGGTGAGGTTGCTCGAGTGGAAGGGAATCTTGCATCGCCGTAGGGTAAGTTTATTTCTTACCTCAAGGCTAGGAAGATGGTGCGGAAGGGTATATCTACCATCCGTTCGGGTATTCGACATCGAGGTGAGGTCTGACCTTGATCGATCCGATTGTTAGAGAGTTTCGGGCGTATTCCCAGGCGAGCTTGGGTATCCTCGAGAGGAGATTGAGTTTTGTATTGATTTGGCGCGGACACTCGGCCGATATCTATTAGCCATACGAGGATGGCTTTCGAGTTGAAGGAATTGAAGGACCGGTGAAAGATTTCTTTGGCGAAAGGCTTTATTAGGCCAAGTGTTTCTCCCAGGAGCACGGTGTTATTTGTAAAGAAGAAGGATGGGACACTACGTATGTGTATTGATTCTGACGACTAAACAAGGTAACTATCAAGCAGATATCCTCCCGGGATTGACGATTTGTTTGACCGATTCAGGTGCAAAGTGTTTTCAAGATAGACTGCGATGCAGTTATCATCAGGTGCGAGTTAGAGAGACAGATATCCCAAAGACTGCATTCAGGACCCGGTATGGGCACTATGAGTTCAGGGTGATGTCTTTCGGGTTGACCAACGCCCCAGCAGTATTCATGGATTTGATGAATAGGGTGTTCAGGCCATTCTTGGATATGTTCGTTATAGTGTTTATCGATGATATCTTGGTATATTCGCGCCGCAGCGGGAGCATACAGATCATTTGAGGACGGTATTGAGAGCCCTCCGAGACCGGCAGTTGTATGCCAAGTTCTCGAAGTGCGAGTTCTGGTTGGCGTCAGTGGCTTTCTTAGGGCATGTTATCGGGGCCGATGGTATTCGGGTTGATACAGCGAAGATTGAAGCAGTCAAGACTTGGCCCAGACCCACTACACCGACGGAGGTGCGCAGCTTTTTGGGCCTTGCAGGTTATTATCGGAGGTTTGTAGAAAAGTTTGCTTCTATTTCAGACTTTGACTAAAGTGACTCGGAAAGCGGTATGTTCGTGGACGGATACTTGTGAGAAAGTTTCCGGTTGCTAAAGGAGAAGTTGGCGACCGCCTTGATTCTTACTCTTCCAGAGGGCTTAGATGGATATGTGGTTTATTGTGACGCGTCAGGTGTCGGACTTGGGTGCGTGCTGATGCAGCACGGCAAGGTTATAGCTTATGCATCTCGACAGCTTAGGAAGCATGAGAAGAACTATCCCACCCATGACTTGAGTTAGCGTGATGATTCATGCCTTGAAGATGCGGAGACATTATTTATATGGAGTTCATGTGGACATTTACACGGACCACAAGAGTCTCGGTACATCTTCGGCGGAGGAGTTGAACTTGCGGCGAGGCGGTGGTTGGAGCTACTTAAGGATTACGATGTTGATATTACGTACCACCCGGGAAGGCGATGTAGTTGAAAATGCCCTTAGTCGCAGATCGATGGGTAGTGCATGCGATGTTCGGCGGAGAAGAGGATATGGTCCGGAGTTACATCGGTAGCGAGCCTTGGGGTTCGTTTGGTTGATTCGATAGTGCGGAATTCGGGTTCGAGAGGTTGCGAGTCTTCCATCGTCGAGGAGGTGAAGAGGCGGCGATATGAAGATCCGATTTTGCAGTGCGATGCAGAGATGCGACTCTCCGGAAGGAGAAGAGTCTATTTGAGTAGCGCGCGATGGGGTGCTAAGATTCGAGTCGGTTGTGTGTTCCGATGTAGCGAGACCGTCGGCGGTGCAGGAGGCACACGGTGCTCGTTATTCTATTCATCCGAGATCGACTAAGATGTATCATGACCTCGAATGCGTGTATTGGTGGGATGGCACAAGAGGGCGTTGCGGAGTTCGTGCACGGTGCCCAAATTGTCGGCGAGTTAAGATTGAGCACTAGAAGCGGTGATTTGTTGCGAGCTATTGATATTCGACTTGGAAGTGGGAGGTGATAAATATGGATTTTATTACGGGGCTACCTACCACTCGGAGGAAGCGTGATTCCATTTGGGTGATTGTCGACGGTGACGAAATCGGCCCATTTTCTTCGATCGAGCGGCGTTCTCGGTTGAGACTATGCGATTATATATTAGAGAGATTGTGAGGCGCGAGTCCCGGTGTCGATTATATCGAGATAGAGAGCCCGGTTCTCGGCTAACTTCGGAGGTATTTTGAAGGGATTAGGGACACAGTGAGTCTCGATCTGCATTTCACCCTCGGCCAAGCGGACGGTGGCGAGCACTATCGGACACGTGAGGATATCTTTGCGGGCTTGTGTTATTGATTTCAGGGGTAGCTGGGAGGATCATTTGCCTCTTGTAGAGTTTGCTTACAACAACAGCTACCATTCCAGTATTCAGATGGCGCCTTATGAGGCCTTATACGGGAGGAAGTGCAGGTCACCGATAGGCTGGTTCGAGGTGGGGGAAGTTCAGTTAGTCGGACCAGACTTAGTTCAGTAGGCGGTGGATAAGGTGAAGCTTATCCAGGAGCGGTTGTTGGCAGCTCAGAGTCGGCAGAAGTCGTATGCAGATCATCGGCGTCGACACTTGGAATTTGAGATAGATGATTGGGTTTTTCTAAAGGTATCGCCCATGAAGGGCGTGATGAGATTTGGAAAGAAGGGGAAGCTTAGCCCGAGGTACATTGGGCCGTATCGGATTGTCCGTAGGGTAGGCAGGGTTGCCTATGAGTTAGATCTGCCGTCCGATTTGGAGGCGGTACATCCAGTTTTCCATGTGTCCATGTTGCGGAAATGTATTGGAGATCCATCTAGAGTGCACCCGATTCATGATGTCCAAGTGACAGAGGAGTTATCGTATGAGGAGAGTCCCATAGCGATACTCGATCGTCAGGTTAGGCGACTTCGGACGAAAGACGTGGCTTCCGTCAAGGTCCTATGGCGGAGCAACGAGGAGGAAATGACGTGGGAAGCAGAGGATGACATGATGAAGAAGTACCCTCACCTATTTCCTATACCTCCAGGTAACCCACTTTCCTGCTTGTTAGTTTTGATTTAGCATTTACGCTTCAGTATGTTGTGGCTCGCGGAGCTTCTTTATTTGCAAAAGAACGGTTAAGAGGGTCTATGTCGATGTTGTGATTTGAGTTAACCTAGAAGGAACATTCGGGACGAATGTTTCTAAGGGGGTGAGAATGTTATACCCCGTAGTCCTGACCCTACGTATGAGAGCGTACGAAAGCATGTA
The DNA here is from genome assembly GCA_029844215.1 of Przewalskia tangutica. Classification (NCBI taxonomy): domain Eukaryota; kingdom Viridiplantae; phylum Streptophyta; class Magnoliopsida; order Solanales; family Solanaceae; genus Przewalskia; species Przewalskia tangutica. The sequence continues at coordinate 94,064,080 of CM056732.1, read as the reverse complement.
AGACTTAAAATTTTCAAAGGATAGGTTGACGGATTATTCCGGATGGGTTTTAGTCAACTTTGATGCGGGTTATGACCTGATACATTGAGAGTTACTAAGTGTTTCAAAGGCCTAGGGCGTAGTTCGTGGAGTCTAGATTCCAACGCAACCAACCGTTCGTCGATAGGCCGTCGGAGTAGGAAGTTATGAGAGTTACAAGTTCGAGGCGCATCGGACAGAAATGTGTTTCGGACAAAGCGGCGGCGCCGCGCGGATGCAGGCGCGCGCCGAAAGTACCGAGGGTCGCTGAAGTTGCAGCCATGGCCAGGCAGCGGCGCCGAAAGTTCGAGAGGCTGCGGAGGTTTCAGCGCGCACCGAGGCGGGCCGCGGGATTTTTGGGCGGAAAAACTTAGAAAAGTCAGATTTTTCTTTTAAAAGACCTTGGGAGGGTGACAAGTGTCCCCCCATCTGATTTCTTGCATGCAATATATTGACCAAGTCTTCAAGACTTGGTCATCTTCCTATTTCTCTCCCTCTCTCTAAAAATTAGCTCCTCCCTCTCTCTACATTTCCAAAGGAAATCCAAGCCTAAGGAAAAATCTGAAAAGTTAAGAACAAAAAAGGAAGCTTGTGGCTAGATTGTGGTGGTGTTCTTGGCAAGGAAGCTAGAAAAATATTTGGAATAAGTTTGGCTAAAACTCTAAGGTAATGATTCTTCCTTTAGATTTAGTTTGTAGTGTTGCATGTTAAGAAGAAAGAACTTGTGGTAGTAAATAATGCTCTTAGAGTCATTGCATGCTAGAAATGTGGTTTGGATATGAAAAATGGATTAAGAAGAGATTATGAGCATGTTGTAGCCTAAAAACTACCTTAGAATTGTTAAGTGAATTGTTGTAACTTATGGGGCAGAATTTTACACACCCAAGTTTAGGTGTGTAATCTCCTTTGAATTGTTGGATTGATTGAGCCTTAAATGTGGCAATTAGATGATAAATTCGGCCTTGAGAAAGGTGGCAAAGTGAGTAGAAACAAAGGAAATGCTGCCCAATTTTCCATAGAATTTAGTGACTTTGAACTTGGATTGTTCTACATTAAGATTAGAGGTTAATAAACGTATCATGGTTATTTTAGGTTGACATATTACTTGCGGTAGTTTGGACTTAGCAAGTGGATTGACCAAAGAGGTATGTGAAGCTTTCCTATCTCTTGAGCATGAATAGATGTAACTATGTAGTACGGTAGACGTACAAGATTTGGTATTCTTACTTGTTTTAAGTATATAAAGACTTGTGTCGTTTTAAGAATGTATAAGTCCCTTAGTTAGGGGAAAAGTGTAGTTTTACTAAAGTGAAGGGTTAATATAACAACTTTATGGGAAGTTGGTTTTATTAGCTTTATAAAAGATTAATGAGAAGAGATTTACTCTAAGTAAGACAAGTAAGGACAAATGATTTGATTTATGAAAGGCAAATTGATTTTAAGGCATCAATTGCCCAAGAGCTTTATGTATGAAAGAGAGTCACTTTTAAAAGAATTGAAGTATGTAGTACTTGGGTTAAATTCCCGGTTTTCTTTTATTAAAGATATGATTAAGTGCCTTAAGTAAACTAAAATGAGAGGGTATATGAACAAGACTAATAAGAAGTTATAAGTTTTCTTAACTTATTTATGATTATGATATGATGTGATTTGAGCTAGGTAAGAGTATATCCGGCGGGCAAACCCCAAGATCGTTATACCACCTACCTGGTAAGAGTATGTCCGGCGGGCAAGCCCCAAGATCGTCATACCACCTTCTTGCCAGTAAGAGTATATCCGGCGGGCAAGCCCCAAGATCGTTATACCACCGCCTGCGGTAAGAGTATATCCGGCGGAAAGTCCCCAAGATCGTTATACCACTGCTCCGTGGATTTGCTACCCACGATGCGAGGAATACCTCACGCGAGTCCTTATGGGCTTACGCGGGTGAAATAGTCCCACGCGGGCGGTACAACTATGCGAGGAATACCTCACGGGTCCACGGGACCTACGCGTGAAATAGTCCCGAGAGTAGGGTGCTTATTGATACTACGCGAGGTACCTGTTTTGATCCTAAGGCCCCTATTTTATGCAGATTATATTTATATACTTGTCACTCTCATTGTTAGTAAGGCACAAGAAAGGTATTTTATTGTCTTCCATGACTCGGCTTACTCTTAGACTTATGATATCATTATTACAAGATTTCCACTTTACATACTTGGTACATATCTTGTAACCGACTTCCTGGGGCTGCGTCATGCCGCAGGTAAGGGTAAGCGATTGAGGATCCTCGTTCTTAGGATTACTATTCCTGTCGAAGCTCCATCCTCCTAAGCTTGTCTATCGTACGGATATTCCCGATGCTATAGATATTTTGTACATTCGGGGTATGGCGGGCCCGCCCCGCCACAATTGATATCTTTAAGTGCAGTGGTCACCTATGTGTTTTGGGCTATAAGAACCCGTTGTACTACTATACTTTTGTTTAAAGAATGTTTTATGGAAGACACTTATCTACCGGTGGCGGTGATGTTTACCTTTTTATAAGTTATGTGTTATGTATGTTCCGCTGCTATTCTCTGACATATACCTGATAGGGTACCCCGGTAGGGTACCAGTCGCGGCCCCGGGGTCGGGTCGTGACACGCTAACTTGCGTTTGTCCGTTCAAACCTAGGGTAATTATTGTACTAAAGAAAAATGCATGTTTAGAAATATTTAAGTAAGGATATTGCGAGTGTTTTATAAAAGATGCATTTTGATAACACAAAAGATTTGTAAGACTCGCTTTATAAAAATACATGTAAAGCTAATTTTGAATAAGTGCATTGTAAAATATATATAAAGTTGAAAGTATGCATTTATATTGTTTATAAAATGAATATGCGCAAAGTCGATTGATTTGACTAAATATATGCATTTATCTGCGAAATCAAAGAAGTGATGCGTTAGTTTCATGTTTAGTTATGCAATTTTAATGGTTAGGCAAGAGATTAGACATGAATGACAAGCCTAAGATAAATAACTAGAAGTGCATTTAATTCTAAATCACATTCCCACATTATATGTTCAAGGACTAATTGAACTAGATCTCCTATTAATTACAAAGTTAGATAATAAAATTGCAATAAACAAATAAAGGCATAAAATAAGGCAATGAGGTTAAGGGAGTGAAGGAATTGAAGTGGATGACTCCGTTCTATTTTGTTTTTCTAGGAATTGCCGAGGGGGGAATGAGATGGATGTAGATGCGGGCCTTCATTGAAGAAAGTCGTGACGAGTCTCGCCATGAGACTCTTCATTTTGCTCCGAGACATTTCATGTAAAAAAAAGAGATAAGTATTAGTATGTACCCAAATCTTATCAAATAATAAATACTCATATAAACTTAAACACATATATGCTCCAATTCTCGTTTATTTGCTACAGTCCCAATTGTTTTAAATAATGGGCCTTTCTTGAGTAACATATGCGTATTCTATGACCAATTCCACAGAAAAGAAAAGGAAAAAGGTTGTTCATGCACTGAATCAGTATTCTATGGCCAATTCCACAGAAAAGAAAAGGAAAAAGGTTGTTCATGCACTGAATCAAACAGGGACAATTCTGCGCGTGTTACACGATATGGCATAACTCAAGCTAAACACTATGCATTTGATCTACAAAAGGGAAGGGACACAGGCATACTGATGAATGTTCAGATTAGTACAGGCCATATAAACGCAAGAACATGCCAAGAGCAATACAAATAGGCTGGAGCCAGCTTTCACTTACACAGAGCCCAAATACCAATGATCTCCTAACATGTGTGATCAACTGATCATAGGAAACTGTTTTATGAAGTAAAGACCAATGCACACAGTTTAACAAGTACACTAGGCAAGATAAATACTATCATAGAACAGAGGCATTTTGTTAAGGCATTAGCCCAACTTATCAAGTTTTTTTAAAAAAAAAAAAAACATAGGCAAATTACAGCTATTCTGACCTCTTATTCTGCATGCTTACAGAGAAACAGAAAAACAAGAATCATATGTTGAATATACGCAGTAGGGAGGACATGGTTATCCTATCAGCAATCTGATTCTAGCAGGAGGGATATTAGCCTACAACATATAGATTAGATTAGATTCCTAGCATTATCAGTTCCACATGAGTTCAAGACATGGAGGATCATATACAAGGCCAGTTTTACTTGTTTAATACCTCCTAGGGTCGGATTACATCCTTAATATGCTCACTACATGAGATATAGTTACAAACTGAAGGGAAAAATGCAAACAGGGGATATAATACGACATGACATAGATTGGTCAACATAATGCAATATGCTAATGCCAGCATCATTTAGCGACTTAATGACAAGATTCAAAATAGCTATGCGGCCAAAGCTTATCATTGTGACATTTAAACACTTAGACATGCATATTTGTTTACTGGCCAGTTTAAGATTTACAAACATGATGCAGTTTAACATTCAATAGCAAGACAGGCACACATTAAGCATTTAACTAAAGTATTCCCAGACAATCATATCAATCCCAGATTATCAGGTGATCAATCCAAATATGAATCGAGGCAAGTGTAACTGTTTCAGATCCATATAGTGACACTAACAATCATAACCAGTACACATATAACAGAGCACATACGAAAGGGAAATGAGTTTACCTTCTCCGGACAGCGAACCGAGGCAACGTATCAAGTCGTCGATCCACTCGGAGTTGCGATGCGATGCGCTTTGAGGGATGAAGTTTCTGCTTTGCAAACAGAACCTCGAGGTTGAAGGTTGTGCGAAACTAGCGTTTTAGGGTGTTCTTGCTTGTGTGGAGCCATTAGCTGATGCTCCAGGATCCCTTTGATGTGTAAATTCTGTCGTTTATATAGCTGCCATTTTGGGTTCTCAATTTGGTAAACTTTGATACGATTTTGGACTGATTTGCTTCTAATTTTCGGACGAATCTTGGTATTAATAGCTATGATTTGATTTCGATTTTCTATTCTTGGTGAGCTTTGATATGATTTTATATTTTGGGGTGCATGGTATGACAGAAGGGATATATTTTGACTCGCCGAATTTTCCGTCCGAAAAGTCCGGCGATGGTCTTGCGGGTTGTCGGCGGCGATTTGTTTAGGTAAGCTTTTTTTTAGGTTTTGTTTTGGGTTTTTAGTGAGGGAGAGGGATCTGAATGGAGAGAACTAAAAGGGCTTGGGTGAGTTGGGCCGCGCGGGTTTGGGCCTCAGTTAAGGGCTTTGGGGAGAAATTCATTGGAATGCAAGGTGTGGGCTGTTAATTATTAATTAGGTAGATTTTAAGTGTTGAGTTCAAATTAGTGGTAAAGAAATAAGTTTAGATATTTGTAAAATTATTTTAATATGACTTTAGGTGCTTTATTAGTTTTATGTTGGGTTTAAATTATTACAATATTATATGCGGTCGTGCTATTTAATTAGTGTTAAATGCTTTATAATGCGAGACCATTATTAAAATATTATTTATTATGCATGCTTTGCGATATCAAACTAAAAATGAATTAATGGGGGGGGGGGGGGGTTAAATTGCAAGTAATAATTATAAAATTGCTTTGGACATTAATAAATGTGGATATAATTTTAAGGAATGCTTGACGCAACGCCATTATTAAATCGCTTATTTATGCATGTATTAATGTTTTATTGTTGCATTTTATTATTATAAAATTATTAAAAACTATTTTAAAAAATTAGTGTAATTTTATAGTTAATGGTTGGACGAGAGGGTCAAAATTGGGTGTCAACAGTCATTAAGGAAATAGGATATGATTATTAAGTATGTTTATATATGCTAATCCGGAAGTTAGTACACGAAGGATGTGATTCCTGAAATTTTTTGGTTACAACGGGCGTGACAATGAAAATTGAAAATGATAGTTATATAAAAAGTCCGTTATGGATTAGTAATGTTGACACCTAATTTTGACCCTTTCGTCCAATAATTAACTATAAAACTACACTAATTTTTTAAAATAATCTTTTAATTTTTTATAATAATAATACGCAATAATAAAACATAATACATGCATAAACACATAAATACATAAATAAGTAATTCAATAATGACATCCCAAGCATTAAGCACTCCATAAATAGTATGTCCGCATTTAGCATTTTAATAATAATAATAAATACATAAATAAATAATTTAATAATGGCGTCGCATCAATCATTCCTTAAATTATATCCACATTTATTAATACCCAAAACAATTTCATAAGCAATTGAAACCCTTCATTAATTTAATTTTTAATTTAACATCGCAAATTATGCATAATAAATAAGATTTTAGTAACGACATCGCATTATAAAACATTAAACACTAATTAAATAGCACGCCCGCATTTATTTTTGTAATAATTTAAACCCATGCTAAAACTAATAAAGCAGCTAAAGTCATATTAAAATAATTTTGATTCCCATTAATTAAAACCCAACACTTAAAATACCTAAAACTACCCAAACCCACACCAATTAAAATAATAAAAATAGCCCATATCCTTTGCTCTAATTTTTAAGCCCATTCGAATCCACTAGCCCAATTCAAATAGATACCCATAAGCCCAACCCCCATTCATTCATCTTCTTCCCAAATACACAAAACTAACCTAAACATAATATTTCAAACCAGCCGATACCCCCTTCTAAAACCAAAACAAAATCTTTCAAAACTTACCATATATCTATCCATTAGGTAACAATCAATTAATTGTAAACCAAAATCTTACCATCTTATCAAAATATTTTCGAATTACCACCCTTGTATACCAATCTTCCCTAACCAAATCATACACCCAAAGTGATTCTATTACCTTAATTAAGCATTTTTATGATAAAAAATCAGCGCAAAAGCTGACAAAATCGGTCCTTACAAAGGCTCCAAATCTCGGTATATCACACCTAATTTAGAGCCCAATTGGAGGCTATATAAATCAAGCAATGTTTACATACAATGGACTTCCAGACATCAGAAAAATAGCAAGAACCGAGATTCAAAACCTTTTCCTCGCAACATCAGTGGCGAACCAACAAGCCTTCCCAAAGTCAAGCCTCGCCCTTTCCCTCTATCGCATAATCGCATTCTCCGATTGAATCGATGACTTGATACGCTGCCTCGGTTCGCTGTACGAAGAAGGTAAACTCAAATTCCTCTCAGTTTTATTTTGTCTTGTTGTGTGTTTTGCGTTAGTTCGTTCGTATTTGTGTCCATTGATGCACATTGTTAAAATTGTTTGTTGACTATTGATGCCTAAATACATTGTGTCATATACTCTATATCCTCTGTGAGTTTGTTTGGTATATGTTGTCAAGATTAAGATATTATGAGATGTCCAGATTAAATCCTGAAATGTTGATTGTGACGAACCTGTTTATTTCGAGTTATTAAATTACGGACATGGTGCATGAAACTGTTTGTAAATACTAATTTGACTATGTCTGTGTATTGCGTCTCATATATGCCAGTCCAGTATTACGCACGTACAACCTGCCTTCATTCACATGTGTTGTAGATCTATTTAGGGTATTATTAAATATGTCAATTTAAGTTGATGTATGCATAAAGCATTTAGGAACTTTATATCATGCCGTGACTGCCATTTAGGATATTAAAAGGAAAGCTTGACATTGAGTCCCCTCCCTACGTTCTAATATATTCAGTCTAAAGTAATATTTGTACAATTGGTTTGGTTTTGATTGTCTGTCTATTCCTGTATGATAATATGCACTGGTCATGTCTTCCATATACAATGCATGTCTGTCTACATATATGTAGTAAGCATGTAAGAAGCATATTTAGTATATCAATTGTATCACATTACAATGCAATCCAGAATCAGTCCATTAAGTTTACTTCCCGTCATTCTTGTGGCATGTCGATCTCACAATTTAATCACAGCCTATATGCTTAGTTGCAAATCATATGTGTTAAAGTTTGGCCAAATGTTTATTGGTTATTTTTGATAAAATTTGAATGTGTACTAATCTTTATCTTTCTTTATTTTTACATGAAATGCATTGGAGAAAACGAAGAGTCTCGTGACGAGACTCATCAAGACAAATGAAGACCCACATTTATGTGCATCATCTCATTCACATTAAAAACTCCAAAACCACAGGCGGAATCGCACCGTCATTTCTTCGAGTCATCATTATTGATTTCCCTTGCCCCATTTATTTGCAATAAATTTTGTCTAACATTACATTGGTAGGACCCCCTAAACTTTAAGTCACTATTAGAAAATAGTTTGATACTAGAATTTGTGCCCCTAAGCTAATTATTCTAGGCTTGACATACATTGCTTAAGTTACATTAAACAACCTAATAACTTTCACTCGCATAACTCTTCATGTAGCACATGTATTATTTGCTACCAAATTCTAACACAAGAAAGTGCTTTTATTAGCATAGGATGAGTCATTTTTTTTACTTTCATTATCACTTGCAATTTTAGGCAGTTTACATGATAGGCTTACTTTAAAACCTGCATTTATCTCTAATATATTAATAACATATGTTTAAATGGACAACTGCAAGTTAGCGGATCATATAGGGTGTCTAACCCCTTCCATTTAGGATAATAAATAACTCTTGTCCAAAATCTCATTAAGTTTAGAAGACCATTAAATGGAGTTAGAAGTCGTAAGAATGGACGACTTTGTGGAAGAGGGCATTAAAACGGGCAAGGTTACAAACCTAGCAGCCCTACAAGCAACTAACAGAGCAATGCATTCAGATTCAATCGGAGGTACCTCCCAAAGAAAAAGAGATGCAGCATCCCCTGTCATGGTCATTCAGGAGCATAGGCCATACCAGTTCCCGGTGTATCAAAGCCCACCACCTTCTTACTGTAACCAAGACACCAGAAACCCACAACCGCATTATCAGCACTGCACCACCCCATACCCTGTTTACCATACCCAACCAGCATATACAAATCCCTCATACTCATCGCAGTCGTGAACCCGTACACCAAGCGCACCCAAACCCCGCACAAACGCTGAAAGAAAGTCAACCAAAACCTATACACCTCTGGCCGAATATCTAGCCTAGGTATATGAGAAACTGAAAATCGCAGGAATACTCCAATCAATTCCTAGAAATACCCCCAGACCTACTTCCATAGGGCACGATGAAACTAAACAATGTGCATACCACTCCGGGGCCGAGGGACACGACGTTGAAAATTGTTATACACTCAAAGATAAAATCGAGGAGTTAATCAAAGAATGAGTCATACAACTAAAAGAAGCTTCTTAAGATGTAAACAATAACCGTTTTCCTGATCATGATAGCGCCTATGTGAACATGATTAATGAAAGGGACTATTACGCCAGCCCGAAAAGGGAAAAAGGTCGAGTCATCGACCAATGGCCAAGGGGAAAGGAGCACCCCGTGTCGAAGATTGTTCGACCTCTGAATCAGTCATTTTGCCAAAGCAGGCATTGCATAGGGATGATCCCGTTGAAGACCCAACCACCGAAGACACAAAGCAAGAAGACATTTTAAACAAGTGGACTTGTGCCCCTGTCTTGGTCCTCAGAGAATCTAAAAAAAATGTAGTTAGTCTAAGATATTTTACCGCTTCCTTTTGTAATTTGAACTACGTTTGATCTGATTCCCTTGGCGGGATACATAGGCGACCACATCGGCTTCGGTCCCACCTTTAAAAATCCTGAATTCCTTTTTGCTTGTAATTTGAAATATGTTTGACCTGATTCCCTCGGCAGGGATACGTAGGCGGCTATATCGGCTTCGGTCCCACCTTAGAAATTTTAATTTTTACCCTATCCTTGCTCTGTCGTTGCGATACGTAGGCGGCCTAAATCGGCTTCGGTCACACCATTTGAAAGCTTCTTCTTTGTTTCGAAAATAACAAAATGCACATTTTTGGTAGGATAGACAAACAACCCCCAAGAGACTCGTTTTAAACCAAACACCATTGTATGCTGTAAAGTTAAAACTGGGACAATTTTGATAAATGTTCATTTAGTCAATCCGACAGAAACTTTTATCAAAATATCCATTTTGTCACAAGCAATAATTAATAATTAGCCAAGGCAGAAAACCAGACAGGGGTTACAGGTCTAAACAAGTCAGGCATGCAGCATCAAGGATCAAAACTGCAAAGTCAACGTGAATCGACCGCCCCCCAAAACTCACAAGTTTCTTTGAGCGCAGGTTCTTAATATTAGCAGAAGCAGGAAATGCAACCACAATCAAAGTTCAAAACCACAATAAGGTCCAACATATCAACAATCACAAATCATGGCAATCCATGTGGTTCACAAACACATTACGTCAGTGAAGGGACCTCATCTCAACAGCTGCAACACTTAGCATGTCCGTGTAAGGACAAAATCTCAGCATTCGCAGTATCCTACACATCATACAGGGACGACATCTCTACTCACAGAGTTACATTTTTCATATATTTATCATTTTTGTATTAAACATTTATGCACTAATTTTTTCTTAAGCTTAGCTTGCAAGAGCATTAATTCACACGAGCAGGAGCATCAACACAATGACGTCTTCATCAACATCACATTCGAAAACGACATCATCAACAGTACGTCCGAAACGACGCCATGTTCGAAAATGACGCCAAGTTCAAAAACGATGCCAGGTCCAAAAACGACGACATATTCGAAAACGACGTCAGGTCCGAATACGACGCCAGGTCCAAAAATGACGCCATGTCTGAAAACGATGCCAGATCCGAAAATGACGCTAAGTTCGAAAATGACGCCAAGTCCGAAACGACGCCATGTTCGAAAATGACACCAGGTCCGAAAATGACGCCAGGTCCGAAACGACGCCAGGTCCGAAAATGACGCCAAGTACAAAAACGACGCCAAGTTTGAAAATGACGCCATGTCCGAATTGATGCATGTTTATGGTTGTTCTTCTTATTGTTGAGATTTACCCAATAATTGCTTTGAATGTTTGGTAATTAATTGATCACTAATTATCATTATTTATATGATTTCTAATCAAACTTCGAAAGGAGGAGGTTGTGACTATGTTGTAAGTTGGGTAGACATAGGTCGGATTGGGGATGAAAATACCTCAATTACTTGTGTAGCGTTAATAAGAGGTTTAAACACCTAATTTCACGCATGGTGCGTGACGATTAACAAGGTTTTTGTTCTTAATCCTCCTATAGAGTCATCCTTATCACCGAAAGGTAGAAAGGAGCACTACTGGGGTTGAGTGTTTATATAGCCTTAACGGGAGTATAAAATGAATTAGTAAACCTGCTAGCTCCAAAAGAAGAAGAACCATAATTCATTGCATTAATAAGTAATATAAGCGGATAGTTGAGGAGACTTGGAAGCTCTATTTCCATCACTACTGAAGTAAACACATAGTTAATTAGTATTTATAATTGTTAGTATAATCAACAAACTCAAATATCGGTTACCAAATAGATAACAAAAGATAGATAATTGGTACTTGAACACTAATCCTTGAGGACGATATTCGGTCTTACCTAGACTATATTACTTGTCACGATAACGTGCACTTGCGTTAAAGTGTGTGCATTAAATCGCGCATCAAGTTTTTGGCGTCGTTGCCGGGGATTAGGCATAGTTCAATATCAATTTTATCTATTTTTAATTTCTAATTTAGTTTTTATTTTTTTATTTATTACTTTTTATGTATTTATTTTGTGATAACAAGTGTGCCGTGATCCGTTGTTGGTTTTGATTCATCTCAGGGATCCTGAAGACATGGATTACTACTGTCAATATGATGAAGCTCCAACCCTACAGGAAGAGAGGGAAGAGTTACGAGAAGCCATACTCAGTTTCACTAGGTATCAAACTCAATTCATGGACGAAACGAGAATGGCCATGAAGAAGTTAGAACTGCAAATAGGAGAACTCGCGGTCGTTTTGAACAGCGAAATGCAAGAAAAGCAATCTGCACCTGTGAGAGGTGGCAAGCAAATGGAGGAGCCTGAACCACACCCGACTATTGAGGAATCTGGCGAGATAGTTGGTGTAGAGAAGGAAAAGATTGCAGAGATCCAATTATTCACCTTCTTGGATTCTGTGGAAATTCTTTTTCCTGCACCTATTACAGAAGAAACACCACTGTCGCGCCTTTTTTCGGCCGCGGCATTTTCTAAATAATAGCGAGCCCTGCTTAATAAAAAATGTTAGAAAATAAAATAATAAATGCTAAATAGTTTAAGAGGCTTAAAGGTTTTAAAAATGCTAAAAGGATGCTAAAATTGCAAAAGAGGCTAAAGTTTAAAAGGGTGCTAAAAGTGTTAAAAATGCTTAAAAGCTTAAAAGATGCTAAAGGTGCAAAATGCTAAAGGGTTCGCGGGAGTCGCCACCTAATTAGTTGGGTGAATTAGGACACCTAAATGTCAACTTAGGTTAAAGTCGACACTAACTCCATTTAAAGGTCTGCTAAACTTAATGAGATTCCGGGTAAGGGTTCTTTATTAATCTAGAGGGAAGGGGTTAGGCACCCTCTAAGATCCGCTAACTTGCGGTTGTCCTGCCAAACCTAGGGTAATTATTATGCTATTGAAAATGCATGTTTGAAAGATATTTTAATAGAAAGTATTTTTTGGCAAAAGATTAATAAGATTAGTGCTATAAAATGCGTGTAAAGTTTAAAGCATGCCTTAAATAATATATAATGCAAATAGATCATTTGACTAAATGTACACATTTGCCTGCCTTGATTAGCATAACACATGCTTAAGGGGGTTTTCTTAATATATAAAAAATAAGATTTCTATATGGGTGCTATAGCAAATGGGTTAGAAATCTTGAAAATAATATCATAGCTACATATGATTAATTATGCAAGTTAAGATTATTGAGTGGTTTATTATAAATGCTAAACAATGTATGGCGTGCCTAAAGTAATTAACTTAAGGGAAGCAAAATTAGATTAATTTCTATTTATTGATTCAAGGTTTGACTATTCTAAGTATTCTATTAATTACAAATTTAGTGATAAAATTACAGTAAATAAAAGACACAAACTTTAAGCGGATGGGATCGAGAGAGTAAGAGGATTGTGCCGGATGACAATATCGATCCGCCCTATTTGTTTTGGAATCCGTGAAGCGGGAATGCGAATGCGGGTGCACATAGACGCGGGTTGCCATTTGAAGTGGCTCGCGATGAGTCTCGCCGTGAGACTCTTCGCTTTGCTCGACGTGCCATGTAAAATAAGAAAAGATAAAGATTAGTATCAACCTGAATTTTATGGGCATTTAGCATAGAAGATATTCAACATAACATACCCTACTTTGTCAATTAATAAACAAGCATTTAGCAAAAATAGAACTCGGCGATATCCATGAATAATAAACAGGGTCAGCAAAGAAATCGCAGTAGGTGCAATGAGCAAGCAAAGAAGCAAAGTGGGCTTAACCAATAACTAAGCATTTAGCAAACATAATGCACCTACACCCAATGTATCCATAAGAGAACAAATGAGGATCGTAAGGCAAAGCAAGCGGTAGCGTAAAATAAACAAGCAAAGAAGCAAAGTGGCTTAACTAATAACTAAGCATTTAGTAAACATAATGCATCTCACACCCAATGTATCCATAAGAAAACAGTGAGGATCAGAAGGCATATCCATGCATACAATCAATTTGTGATATACTCTTACTCACAAGAAAGAATAACACATTTAAACTTACTATCGACATGGACATACTCTATATAGAATAGAAGGTCATTTAATCCTAGATAGACTACCAAATCTATACAAGGAGGAAGAATGACATGTAATGTATATTTCTAACCCAATCGGTTTCATATAAGTCAAGAGTAATAAGAAGACATATAGGCAAAATCTAGTCCATCTGAGGTTATCAATCAAAATGTCAAATTTCCAGATTCATGTCAAGTTATGAAGATATACTGAACATATATGAAAATCAAACTTATTATATCTGGGTGTATGCTAGCAAGGACACAAAATGCTATTTCATGGATGAACTAGTGCACATACAACAAAGCTTTATGATCTGATTTACCGGAACAATACACAAGAAATTTTAACCACATTATCATGACTGATTCCCTAACAAACTAGCCTAAACATACTAGACATTTCATTTCCCATATAGTCATACACTTTAACACGACAAATGGGAGTACAGGCAAGCAGATGCACAAATCAGGACAGTACACTAAGAACAACTGTTTAGAGTTTGTCCTTTCCAGAACTCTAAGTCATGACTTTAATAAGACAAGCCAATTCCTGATTCAAACTATCTAAAGACTGATTTCTTATAATAGGCCTAGCATGATACCTAAATGACTTAAGTTGGCCAGTTTATGCCAAACAGACCTGCCCTCTAACAGATCAGATTAAATAAGTTTCCTAAAGATTGACATAATGCCTCATAGTACAACTTAGTAGGAGATTCAGGCAACCCATCTTGTTATCTTTACGCTTAGTAAACCAACACATGAGCACCCTATGCCATGTAATATGTAGGAAGGACAAAACCAGTTAGCAGGACTCCATGATATGGCCCAACATTGGAGATTGGCAACACAGGAGTATACCAATTTTAGACTAGTCTAAACAAAACAGAATGTAGTTGTGACTTGTGAGCACAGAAAATCTACCAGTCACAAGCAAACAGAGGATTAATAGATGGGGGTTGCAGATGACGAAGCAATAACAAACATCATGAAGCAGTTTGCTTAATCCTTATCATAATCCCTCTAAACAAAAAGCTAAATAACATTTATAGCATATTACAATGAATGTAAACTCACTCCATAGTTTAAATAAGCTAAATATGCCTAGATTAATGAAAACGAACTAACTAAACATCAGGCATTATATCAACAGACTAACAACATGATTAATGTAAGCAAGCACACAGAAAATACAAAGAAAATATGAAATAAATCAAGATCGAGGGGAGTTGAGTTTACCTTCTCCGGACAGCGACCCGGGGCAGCGTATCAAGTCGTCGGTCCAGTCGACGGGTTTTGGGCTTTGCGATGCGAAACAGAGGGGAAGGTTTTGCTTGCTGATTCCTTGGTTGTATTTACTACTGTGCTCTGCCCTATGTTCGACTGCCCTAATGGTTCTTAACTGCAGCTAAGGGTTCGATGCTATCCCCCCTAAGATGAACTCTCTTGTATCGGTTTCGATGCTATCTATCTTTGACCGAGCCCTGCATTCGACCACGAGCTCTCTTATATGCTCTCCTATGCTCGCTCGCCGATGCTCTCTTCGATTCCCATTGCATGTCGTTTAAATAGCCTCACTCTAGGTTCTACAATTGGCAAGTAAATAAGGGCGGATTGAGTGATTCAGTAAGAAAATCCCCCCCTGATTTCGTGCGATTTTGTGCAGATTGTGAAGGATATTGTGTGCGATTTCTGCAGGTTATGGTAAGGGAGAGCTGGCTTCGCTTGCGTGGGTAAGGAAGGTCCCGGATTCTCCGGCGAGAATCTCGGGTCGAACAAGGTAAGGCGGCGATTGGGTGCTTTAGGTTAGGTTATCTTTTGTTTTCTTGAGGGAGACGATGATAAGGTGAAAGGGAGAATGAGGCTGGGTCGTGGGTAGTGGGCTGATAAGGGAAAAGAGGCGTGGGCCGGGGCGCGGGTCGACGGGATTTGGGCCACGCGGGTCACGGTTTGGGCTGGGTAGAAATAGGTTATTTAATTCTAGGAGTTTAATTAGTTTTAGGCTAGTTAATTAATTAGCTAATTAATTCTAGGCAAGTGTATTAATTAATTAGTGATAACTTAAATTAACAAATGTGATTAAATTACTTAGGTGCTTTATAATAAATGCGGGCGTGTCATTTAATTAATGCTTAATATTTTAGAATGCGGCGCTATTATTAAATCTTATTATTGTGCATTATTGCGAAGTTAAATTAAAATTGAATTGAGTTTAGATTAAATTATTTAAATGCTAAATGCGAGTATGATATTTAAGAATCGTTTAAAGCTTTATAAATGCGGTGCTATTAAATGCATATATAAAAATTGATTTTAAATTACAAATGATTACTAATAAATGCGGCTATGCTACCTGACACGACGTTATCGCTAAATTATTTATTTTATGCATTTATTAATTATTTAAGAATTACGACAAAGCTTAAAGTTAATTAATGCGGGCGCGAGACTCTAAGTGCTTAAAACTCTACGTAAGACGCGATGTCATTATTAAATTATTTATTTATGCATGTATTTATGTTTTATCACTGCATTTTATTATAAAAAATCATAAAAAATTATTTTACAAAATTAGTCTAATTTTATGGTTAATGGCCGACGAGGTCAAAATGGGTGTCAACACCGTCCTCTTTGTATGGAGATTATGTAAGAATATTGTGAAAAAGACGTTTACTCATTGCCAATTTTGTCTCGATCTTCGAATTGCAAAAATGTCGGGCGGTAGACAAGGCCGACGCAAAAATCAAACCGCCCGATGTCGAGTTATGGCGACACCGGGTTACCATGGTCTAAACACCGCGTGGGCTAATGCGACTTAAAGTCGCCCCATGTCGAGTTATGACGACACTGTGCTACCATGGTCAAAACACTGCGCGCGCTAACGCGGACTTAGTCCGCCCCGGTCGAGTTATGATGACATGGGTTATGGTGCAAAAAGTAAAAGAAAATAACGGCTTGAACACAGGGTGTCTTGCTATGGCTTGTGCTGGGTTCTACGGTGATGTGAGCGAGTGACTGACGCTGAGGCCGCTACGCCAATCGGAAGGTTGCCCCCAACAGATTGCCCCTGTCAGAAGAGAAAATCCACGCCAGGCTCCTCGCCCGCACGCTAAGACTTGAACAAACGGTTAGTGCATAATCATAAGGCAAAATGATGATGCATAATTTTAAAGTAATGCAACCGTGAGTAGAAAAGGTTATCCCGCAAAAATATGATGCACTGCTTGGTTGATGCGATCTTGCAAACGCTTTGTGATTTCGCCGCACTTGCGGACGTGTTGCGATAGTGAATGCGGATACGTTGTCCTTGCCGCAATTGTCCTCAGTAGACTAAAGCTCAAGAAAGAGTTAGTGCATAAGCTGTTAAAACAGAATAAAAAAAGAATGAATGAAAAATGCAATTTTGATAAAATATGAGACATAAGCGTGATATCCGATAATAAAGCATGAATGAGAAAAAATGCTTTTTTGAATATAGAAATGAGTCCGTTGCGATATTTGGCGTTATTGCGTAGACTTGTTGTCTTGATAACGTCGTTGCATGGGCGTATTCTTCTTGGCGTCGTTGCGTGACGGACTGCCGCTGCCGTCGTGTTGCCGACACGCCGCTTCTTGGCGTCGTTGCATGGACTTGCCGATTACGTCGTTATGCGGGCGATGTTCTTTGGCGTCGTTGCATGGACTTGCTGATTACGTCGTTGTCTGGACGTGTTGCTGCGGGCGTCGTTGCATAGACTTGCTGATTATGCCGTTATGCGGGCGTGTTCTTCCGGGCGCCGTTGCGTGGACTTGCCGACACGCCGTTATGCGGACGCGTTGCCGCCGGGCGTCGTTGCATGGACTTGCCGATTACGTCGTTATGCGGGCGTGTTCTTCCGGGCGTCGTTGCGTGGACTTGCTGATTACGTCGTTGTCTGGACGTATTGCCGCCGTGTCGCGTGGACTTGCTGATCACGTCGTTGTCGGGACGTGTTGCTGCTGGCGTCGTTGCATGGACTTGCTGATTACGTCGTTGTCTGGACGTGTTGCTGCTGGCGTCGTTGCATGGACTTGCTGATTACGTCGTTGTCTGGACGTGTTGTTGCTGGCGTCGTTGCATAGACTTGATGTCGATAACGCCGCCGCCGACGTGTTCTTCGGGCGTCGTTGCGTAGACTTGCTGTGTCGATAACGTCGTTGCCTGGACGTGTTGCTGCTCCTGTAGAATGAATGCTCCTGCAAGCTAAGCTTGAGAAAACGTTAGTGTATACCTGTTTAAACAAAATGATAAATATATATGAGAAGTGCAATTTTATGGATAGAGATGTCGTCCCTGATATGCCTGAATACTGAGATGTTGCCCTTGCACCGCAAATCGACAATTGTTATGATGCCTTTGTTGTGTGCGCGATGCTGGTAAGTTTGACTTTATGCCCGAGTTGTGACGCGCTAGGTTTTGTTGCGGAACTCAACTTTGATTGCCGATTGTTGATGCCGCTTTTCACGCCGCTTCGACGGACTTTGAATTTTAAGATTTTTGTCATATCTTACGCTTTCTGCTTTCTTGCGAAGAAACTTTTTGCCGTATTTTGCTTCGCTATTGCATTTCTTCGCATTAATATGAAAAGACTGCGCCAAAGAAAATTTTGTGAGTTTTGGGGGTCGATTTGTATTTGACTTCGCCGCTTGTCCTCGACATCTGCGTTCGACTGTTTGGACTTGCAACCCCGCTGCAGTTTCCTACACCGCCCCGATTTTGAAAAGTGGTGTCCGCCTAAATGGGTCTCAATGTAGTTGCTGGGCTATGTGTATTCTTGTCATTTTCAAAGCAAAGGGAAAGTTTCCTAATGGTGTGACCGGCCGATTTAGGCGCCACGTATCCCCATGAGGGAATCAGGTCGAACGTAGTTCATTACAAGCGAATATTGGGAAAATTAAAATTTCTAGATGTGGGACCGAAGCCGAAACGGCCGCCTACGTATCCACTAAGGGAATCAGGTCAAACGTAGTTCATTACAAGCAAAACAAAGAAAACATTATTAAGGCTTAAATATGAGTTTTTAAATTATTCTGCTAAACTAAATTGTTCTTTCTTATCTGGGCTTTAGGCGGACCAGAACAAGGGTGCGAATCCAACCAATACGCCTTCTTGCTCTGCATCACGGCCGTTGGGTCTTCGTGCTCTGCCAAGATCTCCTTCTTTTGGCTTCGCGTGGTGCCTGCTTGGATAAATAATCGATTCAGCGAGCGGTTCTCGCAAGGAACACCTCTTCCTTTGGGGTTCATTGTACTCATCGGGGTAAGCCTCCTCCACCGAATGACTCCTCCGATCGCCTCCTTACTTTGTCTCTGAGTGTATAACACCTTCCCATGTCGTGTCCGATGGCTCCGAATGGTATGCATGCCTTTGTTCCCATCACGAGCTTTGGACTTGGGATTGGGCACATTCTCAGGATTGTGGAGTATCCTCGCAAACCTCAACCTCTCGTACAACCGCGACAAAGGCTCGGCTAAATGGGTGTATATTTTGGTGGCCTTTCGTGGTATTTAGGCGGTGTGAAGATGTTTGTGGGCGGGCTTTTGGTCGTGGCGTATACACATACGGTATCGCAGGGTTGCCATACGATTGCGAAAATGAGTTTGTGGTGGCCTTTGGTTTGTGTTTAGCTGGAGTACGTTAGGCATTCGGTTTTGTGTGGAATATATGGGTGCATTGTATATTGGCTGAATGGGATGTGTAGTAAGCGGGTACTGGTAATAATTTGGAGGTTTTTTACTGTTTTGGTTATTTGCAGTGACGAGTGCTCTGGTGAGGTTCTTGAGCCTTTTGATTTCGGCCTGCAGGGTTGCCATTTGCTGTGGTAATTGTGCGAGCCGCCGACCGATCTATGCCGCTTTCTTACGAGACCCCGCTTGCCTATAGGAACCAAGACAGTTCCGACTCGTTCGCTTCGGATGCGTGCCTTTGATCTTGTGAAGTATTGATGCTCTGCCATTGCTAAGTCAAATACAAATCGACCTTTGGGGGAAGATGCTAAATTTTCTAAAAAAATGCAACAAACGATGTTAGCATAAAGCACATAATTTGCAGGTATGTAGCAGATATATCGCACATAGCACATTCAAACGTTTCCTAACATGCAGGGGGACCTCTTTATGCCAGAGGTAAGCCTAAACGTCACTTATGCGAGATTATGACGGATTTGTCCAAGTCGTCCAACTATAATGCCTTTGTTGGAAATGGCGACCAAATGACGGTGCACTTTTCCCAATTTCAGCATGTCATGATTGAGTTTGGATTTGTCTGTCATTGTCACGCTACACATAATATGCTGGTTGGTCGTTGGGTTGAGAAACCCGTCGACAAGTTGGTGTCTTCCTAATTGTGGTGTCGATGCCAAGGACCAACCCACCTAAGGTAAATGCATGCATGCCCTAAAATAAAGGGTGGTATAGCTCTATCTTAAGTTTCTAAGATTTGGCTTTTCTGGACGCAAGGTTCCCGAGCGGACAACTCGAGTGAGAAGGCTACGCGGCTGATCAGACGAACCGATCTAACTCCGCGCAGGCGCCAACTCTCCTAAAATTTGGATATTTTTGAAAGAAATTTATGCGCGCGAGCACACCAAATGCGAGTGTGTGATTGTGTGCATTTTCCAGAGTGGAAGAAATATGAGCGGAATGCCAGTTTAGGGAAAGCGGTAAAGCAAGTAGCAAAAATAAACAAAATACAATACACAAAAAATTAAATGCAAAATAATTGCCAAATAATAGCCCTAGGTCTGTTGTGGTTAAGAACCTAAAATCCCCAGCGGAGTCGCCATTTCTGTCGCGTCCATTTTCGGCCGCGGCATTTTCTAAATAATCGCGAGCCCTGCTTAATAAAAAATGTTAGAAAATAAAATAATAAATGCTAAATAGTTTAAGAGGCTTAAAGGTTTTAAAAATGCTAAAAGGATGCTAAAATTGCAAAAGAGGCTAAAGTTTAAAAGGGTGCTAAAAGTGTTAAAAATGCTTAAAAGCTTAAAAGATGCTAAAGGTGCAAAATGCTAAAGGGTTCGCGGGAGTCGCCACCTAATTAGTTGGGTGAATTAGGACACCTAAATGTCAACTTAGGTTAAAGTCGACACTAACTCCATTTAAAGGTCTGCTAAACTTAATGAGATTCCGGGTAAGGGTTCTTTATTAATCTAGAGGGAAGGGGTTAGGCACCCTCTAAGATCCGCTAACTCATGTTGTCCTGCCAAACCTAGGGTAATTATTATGCTATTGAAAATGCATGTTTGAAAGATATTTTAATAGAAAGTATTTTTTGGCAAAAGATTAATAAGATTAGTGCTATAAAATGCGTGTAAAGTTTAAAGCATGCCTTAAATAATATATAATGCAAATAGATCATTTGACTAAATGTACACATTTGCCTGCCTTGATTAGCATAACACATGCTTAAGGGGGTTTTCTTAATATATAAAAAATAAGATTTCTATATGGGTGCTATAGCAAATGGGTTAGAAATCTTGAAAATAATATCATAGCTACATATGATTAATTATGCAAGTTAAGATTATTGAGTGGTTTATTATAAATGCTAAACAATGTATGGCGTGCCTAAAGTAATTAACTTAAGGGAAGCAAAATTAGATTAATTTCTATTTATTGATTCAAGGTTTGACTATTCTAAGTATTCTATTAATTACAAATTTAGTGATAAAATTACAGTAAATAAAATACACAAACTTTAAGCGGATGGGATCGAGAGAGTAAGAGGATTGTGCCGGATGACAATATCGATCCGCCCTATTTGTTTTGGAATCCGTGAAGCGGGAATGCGAATGCGGGTGCACATAGACGCGGGTTGCCATTTGAAGTGGCTCGCGATGAGTCTCGCCGTGAGACTCTTCGTTTTGCTCCGATGCGTGCCATGTAAAATAAGAAAAGATAAAGATTAGTATCAACCCAGAATTTTATGGGCATTTAGCATAGAAGATATTCAACATAACATACCCTACTTTGTCAATTAATAAACAAGCATTTAGCAAAAATAGAACTCAGCATATCCATGAATAACAGTGAGGGTCGTGAGCGAGAAATCGCGGTAGTGAGCAATGAGCGACAAGCAAGCAAAGTGGGCTTAACGATAACTAAGCATTTAGCAAACATAATGCACCTCACACCCAATGTATCCATAAGAGAACGGTGAGGATCGGAAGCGTGGCAGTAGCAGAAAATAAACAGCAAGCAGCAAGCAAAGTGGGCTTAACCAATAACTAAGCATTTAGTAAACATAATGCATCTCACACCCAATGTATCCATAAGAAAACAGTGAGGATCAGAAGGCATATCCGTGCATACAATCAATTTGTGATATACTCTTACTCACAAGAAAGAATAACACATTTAAACTTACTATCGACATGGACATACTCTATATAGAATAGAAGGTCATTTAATCCTAGATAGACTACCAAATCTATACAAGGAGGGAAGAATGACATGTAACAGGTATATTTCTAACCCAATCGGTTTCATATAAGTCAAGAGTAATAAGAAGACATATAGGCAAAATCTAGTCCATCTGAGGTTATCAATCAAAATGTCAAATTTCCAGATTCATGTCAAGTTATGAAGATATACTGAACATATATGAAAATCAAACTTATTATATCTGGGTGTATGCTAGCAAGGACACAAAATGCTATTTCATGGATGAACTAGTGCACATACAACAAAGCTTTATGATCTGATTTACCGGAACAATACACAAGAAATTTTAACCACATTATCATGACTGATTCCCTAACAAACTAGCCTAAACATACTAGACATTTCATTTCCCATATAGTCATACACTTTAACACGACAAATGGGAGTACAGGCAAGCAGATGCACAAATCAGGACAGTACACTAAGAACAACTGTTTAGAGTTTGTCCTTTCCAGAACTCTAAGTCATGACTTTAATAAGACAAGCCAATTCCTGATTCAAACTATCTAAAGACTGATTTCTTATAATAGCCTAGCATGATACCTAAATGACTTAAGTTGGCGGTTTATGCCAAATGCAGACCGCCTCTCTAACGGTCGATTAAATAAGTTTCCTAAAGATTGACATAATGCCTCATAGTACAGCTTAGTAGGAGATTCAGGCAACCCATCTTGTTATCTTTACGCTTAGTAAACCAACACATGAGCACCCTATTCCATGTAATATGTAGGAAGGACAAAACCAGTTAGCAGGACTCCATGATATGGCCCAACATTGGAGATTGGCAACACAGGAGTATACCAATTTTAGACTAGTCTAAACAAAGCGAGAATGTAGTTGTGACTTGTGAGCACGTAAAATCTACGATCGCAAGCAAACAGAGGATTAATAGATGGGGGTTGCAGATGACGAAGCAATAACAAACATCATGAAGCAGTTTGCTTAATCCTTATCATAATCCCTCTAAACAGGTGCTAAATAACATTTATAGCATATTACAATGAATGTAAACTCACTCCATAGTTTAAATAAGCTAAATATGCCTAGATTAATGAAAACGAACTAACTAAACATCGTGCATTATAGTCAGTAATATCAACGGACTAACAACATGATTAATGTAAGCAAGCACACGTAAAATACAAAGAAAATATGAAATAAATCAAGATCGAGGGAGTTGAGTTTACCTTCTCCTGACAATGACCCGGGCAACAGATCAAGTCGTCGGTCCAGTCGACGGGTTTTGGGCTTTGCGATGCGAAACAGAGGGGAAGGTTTTGCTTGCTGATTCCTTGGTTGTATTTACTACTGTGCTCTGCCCTATGTTCGACTGCCCTAATGGTTCTTAACTGCAGCTAAGGGTTCGATGTTATCCCCCCTAAGATGAACTCTACTGTGCTATCGGTTTCGATGCTATCTATGCTGACTGAGCCCCCCAGAATTCGACCCTGAGCTCTCTCTTATATGCTCTCCTATGCTCTGCTCTCGTCGATGCTCTCCGTCGATTCCCATTGCATGTCGTTTAAATAGCCTCACTCTAGGTTCTACAATTGGCAAGTAAATAAGGGCGGATTGAGTGATTCAGTAAGAAAATCCCCCCCTGATTTCGTGCGATTTTGTGCAGATTGTGAAGGATATTGTGTGCGATTTCTGCAGGTTATGGTAAGGGAGAGCTGGCTTCGCTTGCGTGGGTAAGGAAGGTCCCGGATTCTCCGGCGAGAATCTCGGGTCGAACAAGGTAAGGCGGCGATTGGGTGCTTTAGGTTAGGTTATCTTTTGTTTTCGGAGGAGACGATGATAAGGTGAAAGGGAGAATGAGGTCGTGGGTAGTGGTGATAAGGGAAAAGAGGCGTGGCCGGCGCGTCGACGGATTTGGGGCCACGCGTCACGGTTAATTGGGTAGAAATAGGTTATTTAATTCTAGGAGTTTAATTAGTTTTAGGCTAGTTAATTAATTAGCTAATTAATTCTAGGCAAGTGTATTAATTAATTAGTGATAACTTAAATTAACAAATGTGATTAAATTACTTAGGTGCTTTATAATAAATGCGGGCGTGTCATTTAATTAATGCTTAATATTTTAGAATGCGGCGCTATTATTAAATCTTATTATTGTGCATTATTGCGAAGTTAAATTAAAATTGAATTGAGTTTAGATTAAATTATTTAAATGCTAAATGCGAGTATGATATTTAAGAATCGTTTAAAGCTTTATAAATGCGGTGCTATTAAATGCATATATCAGATTAAAATTGATTTTAAATTACAAATGATTACTAATAAATGCGGCTATGCTACCTGACACGACGTTATCGCTAAATTATTTATTTTATGCATTTATTAATTATTTAAGAATTACGACAAAGCTTAAAGTTAATTAATGCGGGCGCGAGACTCTAAGTGCTTAAAACTCTACGTAAGACGCGATGTCATTATTAAATTAATTATTTATGCATGTATTTATGTTTTATCGCTGCATTTTATTATAAAAAATTATTTTACAAAATTAGTCTAATTTTATGGTTAATGGCTGGACGGGAGGGTCAAAATTGGGTGTCAACAACCACTAGCTATCACTGCTGATCCCCTATTAGGAAGTCCATACCATCAAGGGCACCCCCTAGAGTTGAGAGATGTAGAGAATTTCACTGATTCCTACATTATAGAAAGCCTAAAAGACAAGTCTGTCTTGTGTACTTGGGGGATAATTGTATGTTTAAGGCTCTTGTTTGAACAAATGGTTGTAGGGAAATTGAGACCTACAACAATAAATCTGCGGATTGCAAGCAGTTCGCAGAAGGATCCAATGGGCACTCGTAAAGGTTAATTGCGTCCGGCTAAAAGACGTTAAAGACAACGTTTGTTGGGAGGCAACCCAATGTTTTCAATTATGTTATTTTAATTTCTGTCTTTAGTTTATTTTATTTTGTCTAGAACAGTCTCACGGTCTTGGGTTCTTGTGTATGTGTTGTGATGACAGGTACAGGGGCCAATAAATTGGAGGGCGAAAACTGAAGAATAGCCAGGAATTCAAGAAAATCGGGAAAGCGACGCGGTGCCCAGGAGCAGGGCCGCGACGCCAAAAGAGCAGAAAGACGCTGAAGATTAAGCGCCACAACGCCAAGGAGCAGGGCCGCGGTGCCAAAAATCCAGAAAAATTGCCAAGTCTAGGCGCCGCGCTCCTCAGAGCGTGGCGCGCAGAAATTCCCAAGTAGTACAGAAGTCAGCCGCGCTAAATACAGGTCGCGCGGCGGAAATCCAGAAATTAAAAGACGCTCAGGAATCCGATTTTCCCCAATTTCAAACCAAAACCTAACCTTTCTTCTCCACAAAACCCACGAAAATTTAAACCTCACCCACAAATCTTCCATAAATCAAACCCAAACACAACCAAAAACTCTTAAAGTCCCTAAACCCTTAACCATTTCAACCAACAAAACTTCATCCCAGTGCTTCAAATCACCATTAGAAGCAAGAAAACCTTGAAGAACACCGTCAAAAAGGTAATCTTCATCTTTTCTTGAAAGCTTTACAGTAGTCAAAGGAGGTAGTAATTTGGAGGAGTGTTGCATTGTTGAAGTCATTGGGGTGTTGAAAAATTGGTTGTGAAATTTAGAGGAGGAGTATACAAAGGAGGGTGTGGGTATTGTGTAGTGCAGGAGTTGGAGTTTGGGAGTGATAGTGTTGTAGCTGCTAGTTGTTGTGTGATAGTGTTGGGGAACATTGGTGATACTAAACGCTGCAAGAAAGTGAATTAACCATGTCTGCCAGAAAGAGAAGAGCCTCAACATCCACCTCAGCCCCTCAATACGATGATACTAGGTTCATTAGCCAACAAGCTTATGAAAGATACAAAAAGCTTAGTACTAGGCCCTTAATCCCTGAAAGGGGAATGGACTATCAAAGGGATTCGCTTGGGGAGGAGGATGTCTATGAGCTCATTCGGGCAATGATTGAGATGATGGGGTGGAAGAGATTTGTAAACCCGGAAAAGATAGCATCAATGAATACAGCAATGATGCGTGAATTCTATGCTAACTTTCCGGAGAACGTGGACAATAAATGCTTTGTGAGGGGAAGATATATGCCTGTGACGGCAGAAGCGATAAATTTGTCACTAAAAACAGTTGATGTTGAGGAAAGAGGTGATGACCGAAGCTACTTCAGATCATGGTCTAGAAGCACCAACCGCATCGACTGAAATACCGTCGCAGGCACAGTGAGCTACCCTGGGGCTGCATTTGATATTTCCAGAAATGGGTCAAGAGGATCGGCGGTGTCGGTCAACAAAGCGACGGTTTGGCAGATTTAAATCGATGCCGTCTGATTCCATCAACGCACTTTACCAGAGTGCCAGAAGACAGGATCAAATTGATATATGAAATCATGACGGGGAAGACGATTGATGTGGGGAAGGAGATAGTGCAAAGTATTGAAGAAACCAGCAGGTTGGTAACAACAGGGGGGTTGGCACATGACTCACTTATCACTAGTTTATGCCACATGAATGGGGTCCCAATCCTACCTACTGATACTAATGAGAGAAACCAACTGCCTGTCTCATATGGGATAGTGCACTCCTTCCCAGACACAAGCCCCCCAGCAGCAAGAAGAAGAGCACCAGCACCACCAGCAACAGCAGCAGAGGCCGCCATGAACGAAGACGAGCCTGAGATAGAGGCTCAATATACGGCAGGGAGCAGCCACCAGCCAACCACAGAATCAGAACCTCCAGTGCCTATGATGGAGCAGTTGCTCCAGAACCAGAGAAGGATGATGCAACATTTCGACACAGTGATACAAGGACAACAAGAGTTGAGACAAGGACAACAAGATTTGAGGCAGGGGCAACAACAGTTGCACCATCAATTTGACGAGATGAGTTCCCTGTTCAACCAATGGTCGATGCATTATCCACCGCCACCGCCACCATTTTAAAAACCAAGTCAGTAAGTGTCCTTTTCTTTTATTGTATTTGAGTCTTACACACATTGGGGACAATGTGTGATTTAAGTTTGGGGGGGTGCCTTATTTGTGTCTTATTGTTTTTTTATTGTTTTTGTGTATTTTTGAGTCATAAATTTTTTCTTTTTGAGCCATAATTGTCTGTCAAAGATCATGCATGTTGTAGTTACTAGAAACACCTAGTGAAGTAATGTGGAATAATGTAATGGAACTAGAAGAAACTATCTAAACACTTAGGTTAGATATGCCAAAAACTCACAAAATCTGTCTATTTGAAGTTTCTTGCTTGAATTGTGCATGATAAATGATTAAAACTCATGTGTTATGATTGCTTGCTATTTGAGGCGAAATAGTTAGGATATGCATGTTAGGGAGATGACTCAGGCGTTTCTTTGTTAGCCAATTCTTACCACTCTTTTCTATCCCTGACACTTAAAATATCCCTAGTCAGCCCCATTGAGCCTAAAAATTAAACTTTTTCTTTGACACCCTATATTTCCATACTTGTACCATAAGTAAACATGTGAAATAGTTGGAATAAAGTGTGTTAAAAAAGAGACAAAAAGAGCAAACAAGATTGATGCACCCCAATTAAAAAGTAATAAGAAATAGGCAAAAGCCTAAGTTTGGAGGTGCTTACTATTATGATACACTTCACGCTCTCAAAACAAAAGAGAGGAAAGATAGATTTGAAGTGAAGAAAATAAATCAAAAGAAAAGGGAAACACTGAAAAGAAAAAGAGCTTATGGTACACAAAATGAGCCTAAATGCCTATTTTTACCTACCCATGCCTAAGCCTACATTACAACCCTTAAAAGCCCTGAAGATCTCTTATATGCATATCCATGATTAGTGGAGAATAGCAAGTAAAAATGTCATAGGATTTTTGAAATTAACATGCATGATTCAGTATTGTGACTTCCATTAAGCATGATAAAAATGAGTTTGCGAAATATCTAGCTTAATGTGTTTAGTGTGCTAAAATTTCATGTTATATGTTCCTGCATATTATTTTGCTAATCTTCATGTTTTTCTAAAGTAACACCAATGCAGCAAAGTGATCAATGTCATTGAGTCCTTTATTTTCCTTTTTCTTGAGTCTTTATTTCTTTCTTTTTATCTTTGCTCGAGGGCGAGCAAAGGTTAAGTTTGGGGGTATTTAATCGGTGTATTTTATATACACTTTTTGAGTCGTTTTTAGTTAGTCTTTTGTCCCTTTTTGTACAAATACGTGTCGTCTTAGGATAGATTTTCTTTCTTTTGAGTCAAATTGGTTAAAATGGCTATTTGGCGGAAAAAGGAGCTAAAAGAGGGCAAAAGTGGAGGTTTCAGAGCTTAAAAGACGAGAAAGTGGCGAACGTGCACGACACGCGCTGCACATGGCGCCTCCCGCCAACAGTCCAGCGCCGCCAATATCCGTAAGACCTACAGAGTTGCAGGCGCCGCGCTCTAGACAACAGAGTGCGGTCGCGCGCCTAATCACCGTAATAGCGAGTTCGGCGGCGCCGACGCGAAAAAAATCAGGTTTTTGACGAATTATGGGTCAGGCCTGAAGGGAAAACCTTAAGGGCGGTTTGGAGGCTATAAAAAGATTACCCTAGGCAGTTTTCAAGGGTTCCCTTTCTTGCACAAACACAAAACTTCTTGGAGTTGAAGATTGGAGACCTTTACTTAGTAATTTTCTTTTCTTTTCTTTACTTTACTTTCAGTTTTTATGTTGGATATTGAATTAGTTCTTGTCATGTCAATGGCTAGAAACTAATTCCATTATATGGCTTTCCATGTCAAATCACTTGAACCTTATGTTATGAATTGATGCATGTTTATGGTTGTTCTTCTTATTGTTGAGATTTACCCAATAATTACTTTGAATGTTTGGTAATTAATTGATCACTAATTATCATTATTTATATGATTTCTAATCAAACTTCGAAAGGAGGAGGTTGTGACTATGTTGTAAGTTGGGTAGACATAGGTCGGATTGGGGATGAAAATACCTCAATTACTTGTGTAGCGTTAATAAGAGATTTAAACACCTAATTTCACGCATGGTGCGTGACGATTAACAAGGTTTTTGTTCTTAATCCTCCTATAGAGTCATCTTTATCACCGAAAGGTAGAAAGGAGCGCTACTGGGGTTGAGTGTTTATATAGCCTTAACGAGAGTATAAAATGAATTAGTAAACCTGCTAGCTCCAAAAGAAGAAGAACCATAATTCATTGCATTAATAAGTAATATAAGCGGATAGTTGAGGAGACTTGGAAGCTCTAAGTCCATCACTACTGAAGTAAACACATAGTTAATTAGTATTTATAATTGTTTGTATAATCAACAAACTCAAATATCGGTTACCAAATAGATAACAAAAGATAGATAATTGGTACTTGAACACTAACTCGAGACGATATTCTGGCCTTACCTAGACTATATTACTTGTCACGATAACGCACTTGCGTAAAGTGTGTGCATTAAATCGCGCATCAAGTTTTGGCGCCGCGTTAGGGATTAGGCATAGTTCAATATCAATTTTATCTATTTTTAATTTCTAATTTAGTTTTTATTTTTTTTATTTATTACTTTTTATGTATTTATTTTGTGAAAACAAGTGTGCCGTGATCCGTTGTTGGTTTTGATTCATCTCAGGGATCCTGAAGACATAGATTACTATTGTCAATATGATGAAGCTCCAGCCCTACAGGAAGAGAGGGAGGAGTTACGAGAAGCCATACTCAGTTTCACTAGGTATCAAACTCAGTTCATGGACGAAACGAGAATGGCCATGAAGAATTTGGAACTGCAAATAGGAGAACTCGCGGTCGTTTTGAACAGCGAAATGCAAGAAAAGCAATCTGCACCTGTGGGAGGTGGCAAGCAAATGGAGGAGCCTGAACCACACCCGACTATTGAGGAATCTGGCGAGATAGTTGGTGTAGAGAAGGAAAAGATTGCAGAGATCCAATTATTCACCTTCTTGGATTCTGTGGAAATTCTTTTTCCTGCACCTATTACAGAAGAAACACCACTAGCTATCACTACTGATCCCCAATTAGGAAGCCCATACCATCAAGGGCACCCCCTAGAGTTGAGAGATGTAGAGAATTTCACTGATTCCTACATTATAGAAAGCCTAAATGACAAGCCTGTCTTGTGTACTTGGGGGATAATTGTATGTTTAAAGCTCTTGTTTGAACAAATGGTTGTAGGGAAATTGAGACCTACAACAATAAATCATGGATTACGTTAGCCGCGAAGGATCCAATGGGCACTCGTAAAGGTTAATTGCGTCCGCTAAAAACGTTAAAGTCGGCGTTTGTCGAGGCAACCCAATGTTTTCAATTATGTTATTTTAATTTCGTCTTTAGTTTATTTTATTTTGTCTGAAACGATCTCACGGTCTTGGGTTCTTGTGTATGTGTTGTGATGACAGTCCAGGGCCAATAAATTGAGGCGAAATCAAGAATAGCCAGAATTCCGTAAAATCGAAAGCACCGCCGCCCACGAGCGCGGCCGACGCCAAAAGAGCGTAAAGACGAAGATTAGCGCCGCCAGCGAGCAGGCCGCGGTGCAAAAATCCGAAAAATTGCCAAGTCTAGCCGCGCTACCAGAGTGCCGCGTGCGAAATTCCCAAGTACAGAAGTTAGCCGCGGCGCTAAATGCAGAACTACACAAGCGAAATCCAGAAATTAAAAGACGCCCAGAAATCCGATTTTCCCCAATTTCAAACCAAAACCTAACCTTTCTTCTCCACAAAACCCACGAAAATTTAAACCTCACCCACAAATCTTCCATAAATCAAACCCAAACACAACAAAAAACTCTTAAAGTCCCTAAACCCTTAACCATTTCAACCAACAAAACTTCATCCCAGTGCCTCAAATCACCATTAGAAGCAAGAAAACCTTGAAGAACACCGTCAAAAAGGTAATCTTCATATTTTCTTGAAAGTTTTACAGTAGTCAAAGGAGGTAGTAATTTGGAGGAGTGTTGCATTGTTGAAGTCATTGGGGTGTTGAAAAATTGGTTGTGAAATTTAGAGGATGAGTATACAAAGGAGGGTGTGGGTATTGTGTAGTGCAGGAGTTGGAGTTTGGGAGTGATAGTGTTGTAGCTGCTAGTTGTTGTGTGATAGTGTTGGGGAACATTGGTGATACTAAACGCTGCAAGAAAGTGAATTAACCATGTCTGCCAGAAAGAGAAGAGCCTCCACATCCACCTCAGCCCCTCAATACGATGATACTAGGTTCATTAGCCAACAAGCTTATGAAAGATACAAAAAGCTTAGTACTAGGCCCTTAATCCCTGAAAGGGGAATGGACTATCAAAGGGATTCGCTTGGGGAGGAGGATGTCTATGAGCCCATTCGGGCAATGATTGAGATAATGGGGTGGAAGAGATTTGTAAACCCGGAAAAGATAGCACCAATGAATACAGCAATGATGCGTGAATTCTATGCTAACTTTCCGGAGAACGTGGACAATAAATGCTTTGTGAGGGGAAGATATATTCATGTGACGGCAGAAGCGATAAATTTGTCACTAAAAACAGTTGATGTTGAGGAAAGAGGTGATGACCGAAGCTACTTCAGATCATGGTCTAGAAGCACCAACCGCATCGACTGAAATACCGTCGCAGGAACAGTGAGCTACCCTGGGGCTGCATTTGATATTGCCAGAAATGGGTCAAGAGGATCGCGGTGTGTCGATTCAATAAAGTCGCCAGGTTGGCTGTATTTACAAGATCGCCCGATTCCATCAACACACTTTACCGAGTTCCGTACGGATCAAATTGATATATGGAATCATGACGGGGAAGACG
Organism: Przewalskia tangutica; assembly: GCA_029844215.1. Taxonomy (NCBI): domain Eukaryota; kingdom Viridiplantae; phylum Streptophyta; class Magnoliopsida; order Solanales; family Solanaceae; genus Przewalskia; species Przewalskia tangutica. The sequence goes on along the minus strand of CM056732.1, from coordinate 94,032,105 downwards.
ATTGATGTGGGGAAGGAGATAGTGCAAAGTATTGAAGAAACCAGCAGGTTGGTAACAACAGGGGGGTTGGCACATGGCTCACTTATCACTAGTTTATGCCACATGAATGGGGTCTCAATCCTACCTACTGATACTCATGAGAGAAACCAACTGCCTGTCTCATATGGGATAGTGCACTCCTTCCCAGACCCAAGCCCCCCAGCAGCAAGAAGAAGAGCAACAGCAGCAGAGGCCGCCATGAACGAAGACGAGCCTGAGATAGAGGCTCAATATACGGCAGGGAGCAACCACCAGCCAACCACAGAATCAGAACCTCCAGTGCCTATGATGGAGCAGTTGCTCCAGAACCATAGAAGGATGATGCAACATTTCGACACAGTGATACAAGGACAACAAGATTTGAGACAAGGACAACAAGATTTGAGGCAGGGGCAACAACAGTGAAATAGTTGGAATAAAGTGTGTTAAAAAAGAGACAAAAAGAGCAAACAAGATTGATGCACCCCAATTAAAAAGTAATAAGAAATAGACAAAAGTCTAAGTTTGGAGGTGCTTACTATTATGATACACTTCACGCTCTCAAAACAAAAGAGGGGAAAGATAGATTTGAAGTGAAGAAAATAAATCAAAAGAAAAGGGAAACACTGAAAAGCTAAAGAGCTTATGGTACACAAAATGAGCCTAAATGCCTATTTTTACCTACCCATGCCTAAGCCTACATTACAACCCTTAAAAGCCCTGAAGATCTCTTATATGCATATTCATGATTAGTGGAGAATAGCAAGTAAAAATGTCATAGGATTTTTGAAATTAACATGCATGATTCAGTATTGTGACTTCCATTAAGCATGATAAAAATGAGTTTGCGAAATATCTAGCTTAATGTGTTTAGTGTCCTAAAATTTCATGTTATATGTTCCTGCATATTATTTTGCTAATCTTCATGTTTTTCTAAAGTAACACCAATGCAGCAAATTGATCAATGTCATTGAGTCCTTTATTTTCCTTTTTCTTGAGTCTTTATTTCTTTCTTTTTATCTTTGCTCGAGGGCGAGCAAAGGTTAAGTTTGGGGGTATTTAATCGGTGTATTTTATATACACTTTTTGAGTCGTTTTTAGTTAGTCTTTTGTACCTTTTTGTACAAATACGTATCGTCTTAGGATAGATTTTCTTTCTTTTGAGTCAAATTGGTTAAAATGGCTATTTGGCGGAAAAGGAGCTAAAAGAGGGCAAAAGTGGAGGTTCCAGAGCTTAAAAGACGAGAAAATGGCGAACCAGGCACGGACACGCGTGCGCCGCAGCGCCTCGCCATCAGTACAGCGCCCGGCGCCAATATCCGAAGACTACAGAGTTGCCGCGCGCGCCTAGACAACAGAGTGCGTCGCGCGCCTAATCACCGAGCATGCAGGTTCCGTGCCGCGCCGACGCCAAAAATCAGGTTTTTGACGAATTATGGGTCAGGCCTGAAGGGAAAACCTTAAGGGCGGTTTGGAGGCTATAAAAAGATAACCCTAGGCAGTTTTCAAGGGTTCCCTTTCTTGCACAAACACAAAACTTCTTGGAGTTGAAGATTGGAGACCTTTACTTAGTAATTTTCTTTTCTTTTCTTTACTTTACTTTTAGTTTTTATGTTGGATATTGAATTAGTTCTTGTCATGTCAATGGCTAGGAACTAATTCCATTATATGGCTTTCCATGTCAAATCACTTGAACCTTATGTTATGAATTGATGCATGTTTATGGTTGTTCTTCTTATTGTTGAGATTTACCCAATAATTGCTTTGAATGTTTGGTAATTAATTGATCACTAATTATCATTATTTATATGATTTCTAATCAAACTTCGAAAGGAGGAGGTTGTGACTATGTTGTAAGTTGGGTAGACATATGTCGGATTGGGGATGAAAATACCTCAATTACTTGTGTAGCGTTAATAAGAGGTTTAAACACCTAATTTCACGCATGGTGTGTGACGATTAACAAGGTTTTTGTTCTTAATCCTCCTATAGAGTCATCCTTATCACCGAAAGGTAGAAAGGAGCGCTACTGGGGTTGAGTGTTTATATAGCCTTAACGGGAGTATAAAACGAATTAGTAAACCTGCTAGCTCCAAAAGAAGAAGAACCATAATTCATTGCATTAATAAGTAATATAAGCGGATAGTTGAGGAGACTTGGAAGCCCTATTTCCATCACTACTGAAGTAAACACATAGTTAATTAGTATTTATAATTGTTAGTATAATCAACAAACTCAAATATCGGTTACCAAATAGATAACAAAAGATAGATAATTGGTACTTGAACACTAATCCTTGAGGACGATATTCGGTCTTACCTAGACTATATTACTTGTCACGATAACGTGCACTTGCGTTAAAGTGTGTGCATTAAATCGCGCATCAACAGTTATGCACTAACTTTTTCATGAGCTTTAGCATGCAGGAGCAGGAGCGCAACGTAAATTTTCTCTTCAAATAACCGGCAATTTGTTGGGGCCGCTTTCCCAACAGCGGCGTAAGTGGCCTCGAGCGTCGATCCACTCACCAATAAACCAGTGTCATCATAATTCGACACTGAGACAATTTTGTAATACGCATCAGCCCGCCTTTAGTGTTTTACCAAGGTAGCTCAGTATCGTCATAACTCGACGCTGCGACAAATGTTGAGCCTGCGGTAGCCCAGTGTCGTCATAACTCGACACTGGGACAATTTTTGAACCGACATTTGCCCTTGTTTTTCTTAATATTTGCTTTAATTCCGAGGATAGAGACAAAATTGGCTATAAGTCAACGTCTTTGTCTGAAGACTCTTCCATCATCTCCAGTCAAAGAGGGACAAGTTGTTGACACCCAATTTTGACCCTCTCGTCCAATCATTAACTATAAAACTACACTAATTTTTCAAAATAATCTTTTAATTTTTTATAATAATACGCAATAATAAAACATTATACATGCATAAACACATAAATACATAAATAAGTAATTCAATAATGACATCACAAACATTAAGCACTCCATAAATAGTATGTCCGTATTTAGCATTTTAATAATAAGAAATACATAAATAAATAATTTAATAATGGCATCGCATCAAGCATTCCTTAAATTATATCCACATTTATTAATACTCAAAGCAATTTCATAAGTAATTGAAACCCCTCATTAATTTAATTTTTAATTTAACATCGCAAAGTATGCATAATAAATAAGATTTTAGTAACGGCATCACATTATAAAACATTAAGCACTAATTACATAGCACGCCCGCATTTATTTTTGTAATAATTTAAACTCAAGCTAAAACTAATAAAGCAGCTAAAGTCATATTAAAATAATTTTGCTTTCCATTAATTAAAACCCAACACTTAAAATACCTAAAACTACCCAAACCCACACCAATTAAAATAATAAAAATAGCCCATATCCTTTGCTCTAATTTTTAAGCCCATCTGAATCCACTAGCCCAATTCAAATAGATACCCATAAGCCCAACCCCCATTCATTCATCTTCTTCCCAAATACACAAAACTAACCTAAACATAATATTTCAAACCAGTCGATACCCCCTTCTAAAACCAAAACAAAATCTTTCAAAACTTACCATATATCTCTCCATTAGGTAACAATCAATTAATTGCAAACCAAAATCTTACCATCTTATCAAAATATTTTCGAATTACCATCCTAGTATACCAACCTTCCCTAACCAAATCATACACCCAAAGTGATTATATTACCTTAATTAACCATTTTTATGATAAAGAATCAGCGCAAAAGCTGGCAAAATCGGTCCTTGCAAAGGCTTTAAATCTCGGTATATCACACCTAATTTAGAGCCCAATTGGAGGTTATATAAATCAAGCAATGTTTACATACAACGGACTTCCAGACAGCAGAAAAATAGCAAGAACTGAGATTCAAAACCTTTTCCTCGCAACATCTTTGGCGAACCAGCAAGCCTTCCCAAAGCCAAGCCTCACCCTTTCCCTCTATCTCATAATCGCATTCTCCGAGTGAATCGATGACTTGATACGCTGCCTCGATTCGCTGGCCGGAGAAGGTAAACCCAAATTCCTCTCAGTTTTATTTTGTCTTGTTGTGTGTTTTGCGTTAGTTCGTTCGTATTTGTGTCCATTGATGCGCATTGGTAAAATTGTTTGTTAACATGTTCGTTGGACTATTGATGCCTAAATACAATGTGTCATATACTCTATACCCTCTCTGAGTTTGTTTGATATATGTTGTCAAGATTTAGATCTTATGAGATGTCCAGATTAAATCCTGAAATGTTGATTATGACGAACCTGTTTATTTTGAGTTATTAAATTACGGACATGGTGCATGAAACTGCTTGTAAATGCTAATTTGACTATGTCTGTGTATTGCGTCCCATATATGCCAGTCCAGTATTACGCACGTACAACCTGTCTTCATTCACATGTGTTGTGGATCTATTTATGGTATTATTAAATATGTCCATTTAAGTTGATGTATGCATAAAGCATTTAGGAACAGTATATCATGCCGTGACGACCATTTAGGATATTTAAAGGAAAGCTTGACATTGAGTCCCCTGCCTACGTTCTAATATATTCAGTCTAAATGAATATTTGTACAATTGGTTTGATTTTGATTGTCTGTATATTCCTTCTCCTTCATCTGGTATGAGAATATGCACTGGTCATGTCTTTCATATACAATGACTGTCTGTCTGCATATATGTAGTAAGCATGTAAGGATCATATTTAGTATATCAATTGTATCATATTACAATGCAATCCGGAATCAGTCCATTAAGTTTACTTCCCATCATTCTTGTGGCCTGTCGATCTCACAATTTAATCACAGCCTATATTGCTTAGTTGCAAATCATACGTGTTAAAGTTTGGCCAAATATTTATTGGTTATTTTTGATAAAATTTGAATGTGTACTAATCTTTATCTTTATTTTTACATGAAATGCATCGGAGAAAACGAAGAGTCTCGTGACGAGACTCATCAAGACAAATGAAGACCCACGTTTATGCGCATCATCTTCGCATTCGAAACTCCAAAACCACAGACGGAATCGCACCGTCATTCCTTTGAGTCATCATTATTGATTCCCCTTGCCCCATTTATTTGCTGTAAATTATTTGTCTAACATTACATTGGTAGGACCCCCTAAACTTTAAGTCACTATTAGAAAATAGTTTGATACTAGAATTTGTGCCCCTAAGCTAATTATTCTAGGCTTGACATACATTGCTTAAGTTACATTAAACAACCTAATAACTTTCACTTGCATAACTCTTCATGTAGCACAGGTATTATTTGCTATCAAATTCTAACACAAGAAAGCGCTTTTATTAGCATAGGATGAGTCATTTTTTGTACTTTCATTATCACTTGCAATTTTAGGCACTTTACATGCTAAGCCTACTTTAAAACATGCATTTATCTCTAACATATTAATAACCCAGGTTTGAACGGACAAACGCAAGTTAGCGGATCCTATAGGGTGTCTGACCCCTTCCCTTTATGATAATAAAGAACTCTTGTCCAAAATCTCATTAAGTTTAGCAGACCATTAAATGGAGTTAGTGTTGACTTTAACCTAGTTGACATCTAGGTGTCCTAATTCACCCAAACTATTTAGGTGGCGACTCCGCGAACCCTTTAGCATTTTAACATTTAGCACCATTTAGCATTTTATTATATTTTCTAACATTCTAAGCAGGAGTGAATTTGCCGCGGTCGAAAAAGGGCGTGACAAGTAACGTATTATATAAGTTACGACAACGTGGATACGAGGTCTTATGAATTTTCGGGAATTAAAAGAAGTGGGATCAAAGTTTTAATAAGTATTTAAGAGATTAAGTTAAGAGGAAAATTAGGGCTTATGTGCAAATTTAATTTTCAGATTTCATTTAAGCTTGTAATCCTTCACCTTTCCCACATTTCTCATTTCAAACCCTCTTCTCTCCTCTCTTCTTTTCTCTCTAAACCAGCTGAAATATACTCTAAAATCACACCACAAAACAGTGGTGAAATCTGCCTCAATGGACCGTGAGTTCCAGCCCAAAAAATTTCATTTTAAAACGATATTTTTGGAAGCAAATTGAGTAAGGAATGATGGATTAAGTGTGGGATTCATGCATGACAAGAAGTCGATGGGCAGTGGCCTCCAGTAGCAGTCGATCGCGTCCTCACCATCTGTGAGAGAACATAGAAATGAGTGTAAGATACCAATCTAAACAATTTCGCACGAAAAGAATGAACCAGATACCAATCGGATTGAACTAGCACGAAAAGAGTAAAGAAATGGTGTATTTCCTAAATGTCCTATAGGCTCTCGAGGATGGGTACAGACGTCTATGTACCAATCCGCAAGACTCTACTAGACATTGCTCTTGTACTCATTAGACCAATTAACCTAGAATCTCTGATACCAACTTTGTCACAACCCAATTCACAAGTCGTGACGGCACCTACCCTATTCCCCCGAGTAGGTGAACCACGTTCTCATTAACAAGTTAAATCAGCGGAAAATAAATAAAGAAAAGAAGTTATAAGGTGTTAAATACTTAATACCCCAAAATCTGCCGAAAGGGTACAAGATCGCTAAACGTGGTCTGAAATAGAAGTCTGAAAAATACCTAAAGGCTACATATTGTATGTCAATAACCAAAGAAATATGGAATTAACTAAGAAGCCCTTCATGGGCCACGGACGACCAAGTAGCTCACCCTGAATGATTGGAAGATGTTCACCTCGCGGATCAGCCACGCGGCGTAGAACTGGAACCTGGATCGTACTCTGCACTCAACAAAAGTGCACCAAGAGTAGTATCAGTACAACACTAGTACCGGTAAACATCATAGGCCGACAATGATTAGATAATGCATGAAGAAGTTGAAACCAACAAGTAGCACATAGAGCAAACAGGTATGATCAGATATCATATACCAGTAGAATGTAAGGAAATCATGAAACAGCCAGGACAGATAAAATTCACCAGATGATTAGTCAAATATACGAGCAAATGCATACAATGCAATACAATAGTCACCTCTCTTACTTCACTCTCGTACACACATGATAAGACAGAGCCTCAAGCCATGACCCATGGGGGACCCGCGAAGTCCATGTACCACTCGTGCTCTCCGGCATAAATCTCGGAGGCTATCAATCGCTCTCAATCTACGGCAAAGACTTCGGAGTCACTCAATCACTCTCAATCTCCGACAAAGACCTCGGAGTCACTCAATCACTCTCAATCTCCGGCAAAGACCTCGGAGTCACTCAATCACTCTCAATCTCCGACAAAGACCTCGGAGTCACTCAATCACTCCCCTCACCAATATCACAAAATAATATAGAAAGTATGTCAGGCATGATATCAGTCAACATATATCACTAATATACAATCGACAAGTACAAGACATATCACTGTTCTATGTCCAATTATCAACATTACAATTCCTTTATTTTCGCGTGACAAATGAGCTAGTATGCGACGGAGATACAATCAGGTGACAATCACAGAAAAATAACGCATATAGCGACAAACCCCTTCTGCATCGCGGTCCTGCCCGAAGACCTATCATACTATACTCGTCACTTTCTACGACTACATACGATTTTCTAATCAGTGTCTAACTAAAGTAAACCATAACCTACCTCAATGCCGAGCGGGTGCCACGAACAATCAAATCAATGTCTTCCCCTTGCGTAGAACCTCTGAACGATTAAAATCTTGAAAATATGCGAACTACGTTATAATACGAATCTAAGGACACCCACCTTGCTATATTTATATTAACAATATTTTTACCATTTCAATTGTATGACTAAACTCATACACATATAAAAATATTGACATAACTTCAGGAAATTCAAATAATTTTTCTTTCTTCCAACTTTCTCGTATCTCCCGCTTGTAAAGGATATACCATTAAATTCGTAACTCTAAATAAGGTGTATATTATATCACATCGAAGGAAACACTAGGATCTCTTATTATGCCGAATCCCATATGACAGTACTTAGTGTAGCTGATAAAAATTTACGAAAGAAACAACCCTATGAAATTTGTATCGCCAGAATTTTTGTAAAATAAGGCAGAAACTTTAAACAGTCATAACTTTCAAACCATAAGTCCGATTTATCTCCGTAAGGTCTCAAATTGACGGGAACAGAGAAATATACAACTTTTATTCAGCACATACTTCTATATTATTTACGTATTTGTACAGTTTTCACGTTTTACATGCTGCTCGTCTGGATTTCGGTTCATTCGAGGCAGAAATTTTAAACAGTCATAACTTTCAAAATGTAAGTCGGATTTATCCCTGTAAGATCTCAAACTGACGGGAACAGAGTAATCTACAACTTTTGTTTAGCACATAATTTTTTATTCTTTACGAATTTGTACAGTTTTCACATTTTATATGCTGTTGTAATCATTATGCCATGATAAATCCCTCAAGTTCTCTATTCAAGTGGATTGTGGAATTTTCGTGTAATGACCTCTTTGAAATTTGATTTCGTTCAACCACACATTAAATGTTGGAAATTTGATTATAAATATGTATATATATGTTGTGGAAATTACTAATACATGTCTTAAAGAATTAAAGAGTAAAAAGGGGTATTAGGTTGAAGATTGTAGGACATGCACTACTTGGTTATTGTTGTTGTCGCTAGAGTTGATGGATTGTTTTAAGATTGTTCTAATATGGATTAAGGACTGAATTAACATGAGAAATAGGTGGAGTAATCACCTTGGTCGTTGTAGTTGTCGTATTGCATAAACGTAAAAGAGAAAGAATGTATTATGGTAGCATATATGAAGTACATGGAACTAATTTGGTTATATCTTGGAATTGTGCTTGGCTACTGGTTTGGTTGGCATTTGTTGTAAATTATGGATGTACATATAAATAGGGGAAGTGGTGCCCGAATTTTTATAGAATAGGAAGTCGTCATTCGATATAAAGTATGTTAAGTGATCATAGAATTGACGAGCGTATTACCATTATTATAGGTTGGCGTACTAGACGAGACGTATCTTAATATTGAGTTGATTAGTTCGACTAAGAGGTATGTGAACTATTCCTTCTTTCTTTTGGCATGATTTTCATAAGGTAAACGTACGGCGGACCTACATGGTTTCTATACAGTCTAATTCCTAGTAATATGAGTTATGAAAAGTACCTTTGATTTTCTAGTAATAAGTTCATTTTAATGATTTGATTAAGAGTCAAAGTGATGATTTAAATTGTATAGTTACCCATGATAGTATATATATGACAATTTCATGGACATGTATCCATGATGCGGGTATAGATACCCATGACAGTAGATTTGATTCCATGAATATGCATTCATGATGCGGGTATAGATACCTATGACAGTAAATATGATTTTATGGATATGCATCCATGATTCGGGTATAGATACCCATGAAAGTAGATATGATTTCATGAATATGCATCCATAATGCGGATATAGATACCCATGAAAGTAGATATGATCCCATGAACATGGATCCATGATTCGGATATATATACCCATGACAGTAGATATATATATATATATACAGGATGATTATATGGATAAGTATTTATGATTATTGATATGATTCTCTATTTTCTATGGCACCGTTAGATTGGTATTTGATAATCTTACATGTCTCCTGTTATATATTGGTCAGTTATGATTTTATTTGTAGTACTTCATGTTTTACATACTCATGACATTATTTTCGTCGATCCTTTCGCCGAAATTTGCGTTAAATGCCGCAGTACGTGTGCTCGGTTGGTGATCCCCCAATCTAGGATTCCTGTTCAGCTGTTTGGAGAAGCTCCTTTGATTCAGAGCTTGTCATTTTGGTACAGAGCTTTATTCTGACATATGTATATTTAGGGGCACGACGGGCCCTGTCCCGTCATATGTTATTATTGTACTCCTAGAGGTCTATAGACAGTTGTGAGTTGTACTTAAGTAGAGTTATTGTCACGACTCAATTCACAAGTCATGATGGCACCTACCCTATTCCCCCGAGTAGGCGAACCACATTCTCATTAAAAAGTTAAATCCGCGGAAAATAAATAAAGAAAAGAAGTTATAAGGTCTTAAATACTTAATTCTCCAAAATCTGGTCAAAAGTGTACAAGAGCGCTAAATATGGTCTGAAGTAGAAGTCTGAAAAATACCCGAAGGCTACATATTGTCTGTCAATAACCAAAGAAAAATGGAATTAACTAAGAAGCCCTTCAGGGGCCACGGATGACCAAGTAGCTCACCCTGAATGACTGGAAGATGTCGCGCCAGCGGATCGACCACGGGCGTAGAAGCTGGGCGTGGATCGTACTCTGCACTCAACAAAAGTGCAGCAAGAATAGTATCAGTGCAACACTAGTACCGGTAAGCATCATAGGCCGACAATGATTAGATAACGCATGAAGAAGTTTTAACCAACAAGTAGCACATAAAGCAAACATGTATGGTCACATATCATATACCAGTAGAATATAAGGAAATCATGAAACAGCCAGGACAGATAAAATTCACCAGATGATCAGTCAAATATATGAGCAAATGCACGCAATGCAATACAATAGTCATCTCTTTCACTCCACTCTCGTACACACAGGCTAAGGCAGCGCCTCAAGCCATGACATTTGGGTGACCCGCGAAGTCCATGTACCACTCGTGTTCTCCGGCATAAACCTCGGAGGCTATCAATCGCTCTCAGACTCCGGCAAAGACCTCAGAGTCACTCAATCACTCTCAATCTCCGGCAAAAACCTCGGAGTCACTCAATCACTCTCAATCTCTGGCAAAGACCTCGGAGTCACTCAATCACTCTCAATCTCCGACAAAGACCTCGGAGTCACTCAATCACTCCCCTCACCAACATCACAAAATAATATAAAAAGTATGTCAGACATGATATCAGTTAACATATATCACTAATATACAATCGACAAGTACAAGACATATCACCGTCCTATTATCAAGATTACAATTCCTTTATTTTCGCGTGACAAATGAGCTAGTATGCGACGGAGATACAATCAGGTGACAATCAAAGAAAAATAACGCATATAGCGACAAACCCCTTTGGCATCGCGGTCCTGCTGACGTTCTATCATGCTATCCATGTCACTTCCTACAACTACATATGATTCTCTAATAAGAGTCTAACTAAAGTAGACCGTAACCTACCTCAATGCCGAGAGGGTGCCACGAACAATCAAACTAATGCCTTCCCTTTGCGTAGAGCATCTGAACGCTTAAAATCTAGAAAATATGCGAACTACGTTAGAATACGAATCTAAAGACACCCATATTGCTATATTTATTAACAAGATTTTTACCATTTCAATTGTATGACTAAACTCATACACATATAAAAATATTGGCATAACTTCAGGAAATTCAAATAATCTTTCTTTCTTCCAACTTTCTCGTATCTCCCGCTTGTAAAGGATATACCATTAAATTCGTAACTCAAAATAACATGTTTATTATATCACAACGAAGGCAACTCTAGGATCTCTTATTATGCCGAATTACATATGACAGTACTTAGTGTAGCTGGTGAAAATTTACGAAAGAAACAACCCTATGAAATCTGTGTCGCCAGAATTTTTGTAAAATAAGGCAGAAACTTTAAACAGTCATAACTTTCAAACCATAAGTCCGATTTATCTCTGTAAGGTCTCAAATTGACGGGAACAGAGAAATATACAACTTTTATTCAGCACATACTTCTATATTATTTACGTATTTGTACAGTTTTCACGTTTTACATGCTGCTCGTCTGGATTTCGGTTCATTCGAGGCAGAAATTTTAAACAGTCATAACTTTCAAAATGTAAGTCGGATTTATCCCTGTAAGATCTCAAACTGACGGGAACAGAGTAATCTACAACTTTTGTTTAGCACATAATTTTTTATTCTTTACGAATTTGTATAGTTTTCACATTTTATATGCTGTTGTAATCATTATGCCATGATAAATCCCTCAAGTTCTCTATTCAAGTGGATTGTAAAATTTTCGTGTAATGACCTCTTTGAAATTTGATTTCATTCTACCACACATTGAATGTTGGAAATTTGATTATAAACATGTATATATATGTTGTGGCAATTATTAATACATGTCTTAAAGAATTAAAGTGTAAAAAGGGGTATTAGGTTGAAGATTGTAGGACATGAACTACTTGGTTATTGTTGTTGTCGCTAGAGTTGATGGATTGTTTTAAGATTGTTCTAATATAGATTAAGGACTGAATTAACATGAGAAATAGGTGGAGTAATCACCTTGGTCGTTGTAGTTATCGTATTGCATAAATGTAAAAGAGAAAGAATGTATTATGGTAGCATATATGAAGTACATGAAACTAATTTGGTTATATCTTAGAATTATGCTTGGCTACTGGTTTGGTTGGCATTTGTTGTAAATTGTGAATGTTCATATAAATAGGGGAAGTGTTGCCCGAATTTTTATAGAATAGAAAGTCGTCATTCGATATAAATTATGCTAAGTGATCATAGAATTGACGAGCGTATTACCATTATTATAGGTTGACGTACTAGATGAGACGTATCTTAATTTTGAGTTGATTAGTTCGACTAAGAGGTATGCGAACTATTCCTTATTTCTTTTGGCATGATTTTCATAAGGTAAACGTACGGTGGAATACATGGTTTCTATACAGTCTAATTCCTAGTAATATGACTATATGAGTTATGAAAAGTACCTTTGATTTTCTAGTAATAAGTTCATTTTAATGATTTGATTAAGAGTCAAAGTGATGATTTAAATTGTATAGTTACCCATGATATATAAATATGACTATTCCATGGACATGTATCCATGATGCGGTTATAGATACTCATCACAGTAGATATAATTCCATGGATATGCATCCATGATGCGGGTATAGATACACATGACAGTATATATGATTCCATGGATATGCATGCATGATGCGGGTATAGATACCCGTGACAGTAGATATGATTTCATGTACATGCATTCATGATGCGGATATAGATACCATGTTAGTAGATATATATATATATATATACATGAAGATTATATGGATAAATATTCATGATTACTGATATGATTTTCTATTTTCTATGGCACCGTTAGATTGGTATTTGATAATCTTACATGTCTCCTGTTATCTATTGGCCATTTATAATTTCATTTACAGTACTTCATGTTTTACATACTCAGTACATTATTTCAGATCGACCCGCTTTCTCGGTGCGTTAAATGCAGCAGTACAGTGCTCGCTTTGTTATCCCCCAGTCTAGGTTTCATGTTCAGCTGTTTGGAGAAGCTCCTTTGATTCAGTGGTGAAATCTGCCTCACTGGACCGTGAGTTCCAGCCCAGAAATTTCCATTTTAAAATGAAATATTTGGAAGAAAATTGAGTAAGAAATGATGGGTTAAGTGTGGGATTCATGCATGACAAATTTGGAGTTAGAACAATGATAAAATTGGGCAAGAAGTCGATGGGCAGTGGCCGAAACTAAGGGCTGTTTTGGGCTTTAATTTAAGGTATAAAATTCTTTTTTCTATGAAATATTGGAGTGCATGTTGTTAGAATTAAGGAAATGAAGTTGTGTTAAGGAAAAATTGGAATTAAGACATTGCATGTGAATATTTTGGATGTTGTAGCGATATTAGGACTAATTTTACTAATCTTGAAATTGTAGTATTCGATTATTGTGTTGTGAAGTTCGTCGCTGCTTTGCATGTTGAAATTGGAATAACATCTTGACATTTAAGTTATAGTTGTTCATAAGGAATTATTGGAACAAGAATTGGACTCTAAGGAATTAAGAAAAGAATTGGTTTTGTGAATGTTGGCTGAAGACTTGCTTGAAATTGTTGGATATTGTCGCGTCGAGTTAGGTGATGATTTTGTGTAGTTTAAATTGTCACGACCCGACCTCATGCCCGCGACTGGTGCCTTACCCCGGGCACCCTAGTGATAAAACATCAGAGAAAATCAGCAGAAATAAAAACTTATAGACATGAAACAATATGAAATAAGAAACAGGCTAACCAAAACGGTCACCTTTCTGCATATATATAAAAACCCGAACAGTTATCCTTTACAAGCCCAACTCACAACAGTACTACAGACCTCTAAGAGTTTTTATAACAACTACGACGGGACAGGGCCCCGCCATACCCCTGAATGTACAAGTACTTACAATGACAGGGAATCTATACCAAAAGATAAGCCTCCGGAGAAACGGAGCTTCCCAAATGCAGAACTGTGATCCTATGAGCGAGGATCAACAACTGGTGTACCTCTACCTGCGGCATGAACGCAGCCCCCCGAAGGATGTCAGTACAACAGGTACCAAGTATGTGAAACTAAAAATACTGTAATGAAATCACATTTCATCATTTTTTAAAAGACCATTTCGCAATAAGTAAACAGTTATATCAAGATAGGGACGCATGTCCTCAAAATCATCACTCACACATAACTATGAGTCTCACACCCATAATATCAATCATGCCCGTGGAACTCCTTCATCACTGCCGGCAGTACATGATGTAAAACAACACCCACATGTGAACCTGAACACTAGATCACATGCTCGCCATAAAACCGATCGCCAAGTAGAATAGCCAACTACCGATCCAAAACTAGTCATAAAACTTCACGCCAAGTACGGAAGCCAACTACCAGATCCAAAAACTAGTCACGCAACTGACCGAGGCAAGTATCTTAAGCCAACGTACCAGAGCCTACCGTCTCACGAGATATGACCGAGGCAAGTATCTTAAGCTATCTACCAGAGCCTGCCGATACACGAGAAATTACCAGGACAAGTATCTAAAGTGTGCTTGTAACCACATGTACAAATCAAGCCCGTTATCGCTCGTCACTGCGGCAAGCTTCATGGATTAGCGGTCCATGGACTAATAACATAACCCGGGAATTCAACCTGCACATATGGCCGCATGCCCCGACATCTTACCTCGGTATAAGCATGGCCATGGAACCATCCTAGCTGACGATACCGTGAACCATCCATCTCGTCAGTATGTCCAAAGGAAATAACAAGATAACACTCATGTGGAAGCATACCCGTGGACCATCCAACGCGTCAGTATGTCCAAGCAATCAACGGATAACCCGCCTCCATCGAGACACGGTAGCATAGAAATACAACACTTGCACAACAAAGGCTATCACAACAAGCATAGGCAAGTTCAACGTACTTTTAGAATTTTATTAACATGTAAACTGATTCATCAATTATATCAACTCCAAGTACTTTCATTTTATGCCAACAATCCGGGTTTTAACCCCAAAATACTACATACTTTTCATTCTTTCAAAAAGACCTCTTTTTACGTAAAAGCCACACGATACTAATACTCGTAGTATCAAAACACGTTTTCTTTTCAAACCAAATTACTACACCTTCAGAAAATCTTTACAAGGCCTTTAAAATCAAGTACTCTATACTTTTTAAACCAAGTGATTTACATTTTTAAAACAACATCAAGTATACTTTTAAAACCCAAGTAACTCACTCTTTTCAAAACAAGTAACCTATACTTTTAAATCAAGTTACTTCTCCTTTTCCAAAATCAAGTCGTTTTATAAGTCAAGTCTCTTATCTTTCAAGATCAAGTCTCTTAACTTTCAAAACCAAATCTTTCTTTTATCTTCATAAAGTCGTTATAACTAACTTTCCATAAAGCCATTATAACACTTTATGTTTTAAACAAACCAAATTCATTTCACACACGTACGTCTACCGTACTATATAGTTCACAACAATCATGCTCAAGAGTATAGGAAGAATCACATACCTCTTTGGCTTAATCCACTAGCCAAGTCGAGTATGCCGCGCGCAGAATATCATCCTATAATAATCATAACATATCTATTAACTTCTAGATCTCTTCGTAGAATATTTCTAAGTAAAGCGTCTCTTATTCTACGGAAAATCGGGCAGCACTTCCCTTGTATCTACTTACCTTTACACCTTTTTCAAGGCCCGATATCAATAGCCAACATGCCACATTTAAGGCGCAATAATACAACACCTCAAAGGGGATTACACGCCTAACTGGACGTGTAAAATTATGCCCCATAATACAACACAATCCATTTCTTTTCAATCTTCTTTCCACATATTATAAACTACTACAACATGTAATCTCCAATTACAATAGAAGGACAAAGATCATTACCTCGATAAGCCCAAAATTTTCCAATGATTAAAAGTCGATCCTTAGGAATCTTAGCTCCAATTCTTTACGTTCCAATCCACTCCAAGTAACCCTTAGAAGCTCCTAACCAACTCATCTTCAAGATCCAACTCCAAAAAGTGAAGAACACTTTAGGTTCCAAACCTACAAGTTTCGGCCAAGGCAAGACTTTTGGGCTAGGGGTGTGAAATCTTTTCTAACACTTGGTTAACAACCTTCCTAACACATCAAGGAAGAACACTTAAAAGTTTAAAGATTTTTGGACAACTTTAGGTCAAGGGGAAGGGCTATGGCCGAATGCAACAAGGAGAGGGAGAGAGTTTTTGCCTTGGAAATTATCTAAGTGTTGATGAAGTCTTGCAAGCTTAAGGGGGGGGGGGGGGGGGTATTTATAGGGAAATCAAGGGCTAGGATCAAAGTAAGTGTGTGGTGAGATTGGGGGACAAGTGTGTGTGGGTCCCACCATCAACATGTCTACACAAAAGCTTGGGACAAGTGGCTTGCCACTTGGCTAACCATTCGACAAGGGCGACTATCATGAATTTCGGCCAACATGGCCACATGGGGTGACACATGTCGCCCTCCTACTCGTCCAAAATATTTCATCTCTCGAAAACATCCATAATGGCCAAAATCTCGAAAACAATGTGGACCCCACAAAACCGTAAATTTTTCCCCGTGGGCCCCACGTGACCAAATCTGAAAATAAAATTTCATAATTCTCTAATATTCCAAGAAGTCCAAATACCAAATCTGGGAAATCCAATTCCCATTTTCGAACTTTTTTCCTTCACAAACTCCGGAAAACTTTCCGTCGGAAAATCAAATCTTTCTTCCTTTCCAATCTTAATGTCATATTCTTGTACGTACGTCCTCACATACATACCCTGGAACTACGTGGTGTAACACAAATGTTGGAAATTTGATTATAAACATGTATATATATGTTGTGACAATTACTAATACATGTCTTAAAGAATTAAAGAGTAAAAAGGGGTATTAGGTTGAAGATTGTAGGACATGCACTACTTGGTTATTGTTGTTGTCGCTAGTTAACACATTTAATCTATGGTGCAATAAATTAGAAGATTCAAACATGTAAGGAAGACTCAGTTTTATTAATAGTTAAAAGAAAGGTATTGCAAGTGCATTATTTGCCTAAGGAGGTCTTCACAGGCGAAGCGTCTCTCTAAGTAGAAGGCATTACAGGTTTAGCATTAACTTTAAAGAGGCCTTCACAGACGAAATCCCTAGCTACAAAAGTTCCATTTTTCGTGATTACAAACTTGTTAGCCTCGAATACTAGCCTAAAACCAGCATTGACCAATACAGGCCCGGAGATTAAATTTCTTCGAATTTCCAGGACATGCATCACTTCCTTTAGAGTCAGTTCCTTTCCGGACGTCATCTTGAGGACTACCTTTCCTTACCCCTAGTACCTCGGAAGAAGAATTGTTGACCATAAACAACTTCTTATATGTGACTAGTGTATATGTGGAGAAGGCGTCTTTATTGGAACAGATGTGGCGGATAGCACCCGTGTCTAGCAACCATTGCGTTGGATTCTCAACGAGGTTGGCCTCTAGCACAACGGCTGAGAATTCTTCAATCATATCGTCTAAGAATGTGTCTTCGACGACATTTACCTTATCCTTTCATTTGGCATTATCATATTTTTTCTTGCGGCAGTCTTTGGCCATATGACCAACTTTACCACAATAGTTGCATGTTCCCTTAAACTTTTCAGTTGTGTGGGACTAGACAACCTTCTAGAACTTCTGCTTTTTGCTTGAGTTCCCTTTAAACTTCCGTAAAAAATTCCTTAGCCTCGGGGGGTTGTTTCCCCTATGACATGGCCTTCTTATTGTCTTCCTGAATTTGGAGTTTGACAATAAGTTTGTCTAGTGTCATATCCATCGTCTTGAGTTTCAAGTAATTCATAAACTCAATCCACGAGGGAGGTAGCTTCCCGATTAATGCCCCAATCAAGAATTGCTCGTTGGGCTTCAATCCATTTGAAATTCCTGGACTTGGGATGACACACTTTTATTTTCCACCATTTGAAATTTCAGAAATTTCCCAATGACAAACTTTCATGCCATTAATGACATGAATACCTTGGCCCCCTCCCACCAAATCATTTGGCTGAGGGTCCTTGTCTTCCCCAACTTTTTGAGGGTCTTCGGTTAGGAAACGTGATATTCTCATAACCATCAGGAAAAACAACATCTTTTGTTGTCATCTTTTGAAGTGTGCACCCATGAACTTCTCAGGACGTTCATGGTGAAAGCCAACCGGAGTTGAAGCAGTGGTGCTTCCTTGGGCAGGACTAAGGACGTTTGGAATGCCTTGAGCAGCAGTGTTAACATTTGTGGTGCCAAAAACAGTGGTGTTACCTTGAGTAGTAGGATTGACACTAGTAGTGTCAAAGCCAGTGGAGTTGAAAGCATTAGAATTGCCTTGAGTGATATTCGAATTTCCAGCATTGATTTGACCTTCAACAGACATTGTTGTTGTTGAGAGCAGCCAATATTATCTTAAGCTTGTTGGAAATAAATATAAAATTACAAGAAAATGGGAAAGTAACAACAACAACAAGTAAATAATAAATCTGGAAATTAAACAAGTAAATGGTTTTGCTGAGTCGATTGAAGTTTCAATATTTCTTTAAGATAATATTGCCCCCGTATATCCTTTCAACTGTTGTTTTAACAACTTATCTCTCAAGATAAAACAACAATCAAACAAATGAGCAAAGGAACTCAAGTGTTCGCTTGATAAGAAAGATCTTTGAGTGTATTGTGATTGCTAGAGAGGAAGACATTTTTTTAAAAATTGTTTGTGTCAATGTGTAGCGTCATCTTCAATTGTGCCCAAGACATCAATGTCACGACCCGACCCGACGGGCCGTGAACATGGCGCCCTAATTGGACTTCATTATACTAATCTGCCATGTGTAATCAAACTAACACTAAGGACAATATGAAATTCGGCAGCATAACACTGCAATAATAACACATGTCAGAATAGACAAGCGTGAGAAATTTGCTTTTGTCTGTGAATGAACTGTCTCCGAGGAGTCACAACTAGTCAATATATCAAGTAGGCGAGCCGACAAGGCTGTCACTATATACGGGAACATCCCCACAAAAAGAAAGTGAAGTACAATAATACAGCTGACCAAAACATGATACAATCCCTACACGAGCAACCCACAACTGTATACAGACCTCTATGAGAAGGATAACGAAATATGACGGAACAGGGCCCCGTTGTGCCCCTAAATATACATAAATCTAAATTGAGGTTTTGTACCAAATGACAAAACTCCGGATCAATGAAGCTCTCTAAACAACTGAACGGAAATCCTAGACTGGAGGATCACCAAACTAAGCACCTATACCTGCGGGCATGAACGCAGCCCCCGTGGAAAGGGGGTCAGTACGAAATAATGTACTGAGTATGTAAAATATGTAGTACTGTAAAGCAGTTCATAACTGGCCAATAGATAACAGGAGACATGTACGATTACCAAATACCAAATCCAACTGTGCCATATAAAATAGAGAGTCAATTGTGCCTTATAAAAATGAGAGTCATATCAAAATCATGAATGTCTGTCCATATAATCATATATCTGTATATACTATCATGGGTACTTGTACCTGCATCATGGATATATGTCCATGGAATCATCATATACTGTCATGGGTAACTGTACCTGTATCATGGATACATGTCCATGAAATCATCACATATATATATAAACATTGTCGGTCCTCTAGTGAGGGACTCGGTGGAATCATCATATCTATATACACTGTCGGCCCTTTAGTGAGAGACTCGGTGATATGAAATAATAACACTTTGCACGAATTGCTTTCATGAGCAACCATATGCGATTTAAACCATCATTTGACTCTCAATAAAATCATTAAAAAAACACTATCATGTCAGGTATCATTTAAAATCATTATTTGGAACTCAAGGCACTATATATCATGTATCATTTTAAATTATCATTAGGATTCATTAGAACTATGTACGTCCGTCGTACACTCATTTATGAAAATCATGCCAAAAGAAAGAAGGAAGAGTTTCACATACCTTTTAGTCGAACTAACCAACTCAATATTTGAATACGTCTCGTCTAGTACTTCAACCTATAACAATACTAACATGTCTATTAACTTCTATGATTTCTAGTGTAAGTTATATCGAATGACGACTTTCTTTTCTATAGAAATTTGAGCAGTATTTCCCCTATTTATACGCGCTTCCACAACTTCCAACAAATGCCAACAATACCAATTAACAAGTCACAAATTAAGGGTATACTAAAATAGTTCCATATACTCGACATATATCACCATTATACATTATTTCTCCTTTCATTCATGGATTATAACCAAAACAGTAACCAAGGTGATTAATACACCAATTTATCATGTTAATCCAACTCATCTAATCATGTTTAAACAACCCATTAAAACAGCCCAAACTTTAACAACATCGAGAGTGCAATGTAACACCTTCTTATGCTTTAATTCATTTAAGACATGTATTAGTATTTACCATATCGCATACATAAGTTCATGACTTATATTTCTATCATTATAACTTAACAAAAACAACCCCTAATACATCGCAACAATGTCCAATAATATCATGCAAGTTTTCAGCCAACATCCACATTACCAAAGTTCTTTCCTTAACTCCTTATAATCCAATTCATGTTTCAACAATTCCATATAACAATTTCAACCTAAACGTCAAGATTTCCTTCATTTATTACATGTAATTAGTGACGAAATTAACAACACAACAATCGAACACAATAACTCCAAAATTTGTAAAATCAGTCCCAAGGATCGCCAACAACACATTTCAATCAACCACATGCATTGTCTCACTCCCATTTCCTCTTAACCTAAGTTCAACCCTCAACACAAGTTCAATTCTTAAACTACAACAACATGCAACCCCAATTATACCATAAGAAGAAGAATTCTTACCTTAATGTTTCCCAACACAGTCCCTTTATTTTCGGTCCACTGTCCAGTTTTTCTTGCCCGTTTTTGGTCACTTCTTCAACTCCAAAATGACATGCATGCATTCCATAAGTTTAATCCATCATCCTTACACGTTTTCTTCCAAAAATTTGTCTCAAAATCTGAAATTTTTGGGCTAAAGCTCTCGCCCAGCAGTGATGTTTGCCCACTATTTTTGGAGATTATAATTTGCTTAGAATTAATAGAAGGATTAATCTAGGAAGAAAGGAGTAAAAATCTTCAATTTGCTTATGAAAACGGGGGAGGTGATCGGCTAAGAGGGAGAGAGGAAGTGTTTTGAATTTCTAAGTGGGGAAGATGGGGTTAATAGGTTTTAAGGAAATAAAAATCTGAAAATTAACTTATTACACTTTGGTCCCTAATTGTCTACTTAAATTAATCCCTCAAGTAACAATTATCTTAAATCCCGCTTTCTTTAATTCCCGAAAAGTTCATAAGGCCTCGTATTCTCAATGTCACAAGTCTCATAATACGACACTAGTCCATTACGGGAATATACAACTATCATAATAAGTTTCCAACGTCACACTCGTTGTAACAAAAAAAAATCGGAATCACATCCTTTTGTATACTAATTTCCGTATTAACATATGTAAATATACTTTATATCCAATATTCAAATCTTACTTCCTTAATGACGTTCTTAATTATCGCCTTAAACTTACGAGGTGTAACAATTAATTTATAGGTAGATGATTTGGTCTTCTCAATTCACCAAATGAATGGTCATCAATGTCAAGTAATGACCATTGATATTGAGGTTAATTCACCCTAGTAATGGCTGAATTCAATAGCCAAATAATGGAGAGTAATTGTTCCTAAATCAGCCCAAGAATCAGTTTCAATTCGCCTACTACGTTACTGAAAAATGTTGAAGCACCGCGGTGCCTAAATTTCAGTAAGCTACTGAAATCGAAAATTGGATTTGCAGCGATCCACGTGGTGGAACCGCATGATCCACGTCGCATAACGCGGTGCCTTCCAATTTTCCGTGACGGGTTTTTTGATTCGTTTCATCTCTTACACATTTCTTCCTTGCATTTACCAACGTGAAATCATTCGTCATTTGCCCAATAATCGTCTATTTTCTTACGTCTCAAACAATTCGTATATGTACCAATATCTCTTCCATTTAAGAAAATAATGCTCCTTGATACTTTATATGCACGTGTGTGGAAGCCATGTTTCTGACGTGCGGACCTCCTAATTGTTCGATTCATAATTAATAAGATTTACTTTATTTTACGTTTAATAAATATTTTCAACAAAAGTTAAATATGCTAATGTTTTAAACGACATGTATACTAATTTGTTCTAATTGGTAAGAAATAATAAGCAATAAGTAAGATAATGAAAGTAATAAGTAATAGAAATAGTCTAATTTTCTTGAATTTGGATGAAATTTAGACTTGTTATGAACTCAATAGAATATTGTCTGTAATAAAGCAAACTAATAACAATATGTTAAGCTGTGATATTATCTAATGCAGAGTATTGAGTACAGAATCAAATGCAGAGTATTTTTTTTTAGGTAAATGCAAATATTATTACTAATAACGGAAAGAAAGGTGGCTACAATCAGTCATTGAGGGTTCTCAATCCTCAACGTAATATAAACAAGAAATGGAGGAGGGGAGGGGCGGTCACTCAAAGGTGTCGTTACAAGAGGGGATTAAATCATAGAGAACTCTATAAGATGTTGTTTTAATCTTTGCAATGACCTCCTCTGCCGGTAAGCTTGTGCCTTCAAAGAGCAATGTATTTCTTGTCCTCCAAATCGCATAGACCACTATGCAAAAGGCAAGCAAGATGGATTTGGCTCGGATGCTTGTCCCGCGGTGGTCTTTCTTGATCCACTTAAGAGAGCTTTCAACAGTTGTCATTTCTCTTCTAATACCCAACCATTCCCTTATGCTCTTCCAAATCAAGCGGGTGTAGGGGCAAGCAAAGAAGAGGTGCTCCATTGTTTCATTAGCTTGCTTGCAGAACCCGCAAGACTTGTCCTCTAAGTTTAGATAGGAAATAGTGTCTTTAGTAGCTAACCGCTTTCTACAAGTGAGCCACACTGTGAAAGAGAACTTAGGAGGAATGAAGCCTTTCCAAATTTGTGACATCCAAATCTTTTTATCTTGTGGAATGCGCAAAGATATCATACACGAGGCTAGAATCAAATTTTCCGTTGGTACAACACTTTTTCAAGCCGGCAATAGCGTCGCCTTGGCTACCAAAGATGGAAACAAATTTGTCACGGATCCCACAAATTTTTTTGAATAGGGGGGAGTCCCTAGGACGTACCACATAATCCCAAAATGAGAGGCCCTCAAATAGTAGCTATTGATCCATTGGACCCATAAGAAATCAGCCTCAGTGTGAGTTTGCCAAATGGTCCGGGATAGCAAGGTATGGTTCCATTCTTTGATGTTCATAAGACCCAATCCTCCTTCGGATTGGGGCAAACAAATGACATCCCAAGCTACTCTTGGTGGTTTCCCTCCCCATAAGAACTGAATGCATGCAGATCGTACCTTGTTGAGGACTGTGGCGGGAATAGGAAGTGCCCGGAACCAAAAGCTCTCAACACCTTGAATGACCGACCTGATTAGTTCCGGCTTTCCGCATAAGATAGCGAGTGATGCCCCGTTCTGAATGTAATCCGATATTGCACTAGTGAATGGAGCAAACCGATCCATCGAGGCGAAATTGGGGACAAAGGGATCCCCAAGTACCGTACCGGAAAGTTACCAATGCCGAATCCCACTCTGGACAAGATCAAGTCATGAACTGTATCATGCACTCCCGCTATGTAGACGGATGATTTAGATGGGTTAAGAGTTAACCCTGAGACATCCTCCAACTCTTCAAGACACTCCATAAGAATCTCAACTGAAGATACATCTTCTTTGGCAAAAAGTATAAGGTCATCCGCGAATGCAAGGTGAGTAATGCCCAATCTCTTACACTTTGGAAAATAGGAGAAAGCTCTTGCCGCAGCCTTAAGTTTTAGCATCCTTGAAAGGTATTCCATGCACAAGATAAAGAGCGAAGGAGACATAGGATCACTTTGTCTTAGGCCGCGCTTACCCTTGAAGTAACCATGTAGCTCCCCATTGATTGAAAGAGAGAAAGAAGTTGAGCTAACACATTCCATGATCCATCTTACAAATCTGTCCGGAAATTTGAGACCTCTTAGTACCGATTCAAGGAAGCTCCAAGAGACCGTATCAAATGCTTTCCGAAGATCCACCATAAGCATACACCATGGTGAGACTCTAGCTCTATTAAAACCTCTCACAAGCTCTTGTGCAACAAAGACATTATCAATCATGTTTCTTCCTTTCACAAAAGCCCCTTGACATTTGTCAACAAGAGTAGGAAGAACCATTGCCATTCTGTTAGCTAAAATCTTTGTTATGATCTTGTAGACCACATTAGTCAATCCAATAGGCCTAAAATCATTTACCTTGGGATCCCGATCGGTCTTGGGCAGGAGGGTAATGATGGTATGATTTACCTGCTTCAAAAGAACCCCGGATGAGAAGAACTCTTGAACACTTCTTACTACGTCTTGTCCCACATCTCTCCATCTATCCTTGAAGAATGCAGCCGAAAAACCATCCGGGCCAGGTGCCTTGTCATTACCTATATCGGAATGCAGAGTATTGAGTACAAAATTGGATGCTCTTTTAACAAGAAGGTTGAACTCTTTTTATAGTCATGAAAATAAGGTATTAATGTCCAAAAATTTCTCTGAAGTTAAATGGTAATTATGACCTCTTAATGCCTAAAGAATAACGGTTGACACATATCCGGATCGAATATACGTTGGTGTATCTTCCGAACGTCACTCAGTGTCATTTGTGTCGGTTATATCCAGGTTCGCATCAACTGCTTCCTAACTGTTAGAGTACTTGTTGATAACATGGGATCTTGTCACATTTCCCAAATCAATAAGAAGCGATGGTCTTGTAATCGAATTATCTCTAACATAATTTTTTTTGTTTAATTGTAGTGTCATAAATACGTACATTTTATCACGGACGAGTTAATTTTTCTTCTTTTTAATATTGAGTTTCACATCAGTTGTTTCATTATATTGTCTTTGACAATCTTTACTTTTTGAGTTAATTTTTGAAGTTGAGTTAAGTTCAAAATTTATTTTCTAATTATATTATTAAAGTCAAACTCATTCCAATTTTTATAATTTATCTGTTATATGATGGGCCTCCATCTTATATTGTTCATAGCCATCCAATATCAAAATAATATTCACGTGTTTGGTCCAATCAAGCTTACACGTGAAATGTCGCTTTAAACATATAATAATTAAATAAATAAATGTATGATTTCTCTATCTGATTTAACTTTTAGATATCATTTTCTTTGATTTTCCATTCAAACACTAGTCATTAACCACAAAAAGCTAAAAGATCTATTTTGTTATAATCTTCACAAATTTCTCAATCTTCAAACTATTATAATTTCTCTTATTTTTCATGTATATTATCAGCTTCCTTCAACTAGTCCGACAATATAACGCTTGTCCTCGTCTACTTCTATTTTCCAAGTGACTATTAAAATTTGTATGACCTAATTTCTTCTCTCTCCCTCTTCCTATCTTCTTCGTTGGCAGGTCGATATTCTTCGTTGAAAAGACATAAAAGAGGGATCTTTGTCTGTTGTTAAATGTCTGACTTTAGCACTATTGGCCATGAATCATGATTAATTAGCCAATAAAGACTTCAGAACAAAATGTAAAAATGTCCAAGAAAAGAATATATCTATATATTTATGTAATAAGCTAGACATATACAATGTGATGTAACATGTTTCTATGGCCTAGAAATCTATTTATCTTTTTTCTCAATTTTTTGACATTTTCTATCATTCTTTTTTCACTTTCTTATTCATTCATTTATGTGCTACCATTATTATTCTTTCTTAACCATTTCTAGAAAACTGTAAGGCCACGATATAACCTATAACCTCTTAAGCTTACCATACTACATACACCTTTCATTGTTTAATGTCTAATAAATCATTCCATTTTAACGTTTGTAGCAGCACTCAAACGGATACTTCAATGTGATATTTATTGGCTTTAGCAATTAGCCATATTCATCAAAATACTTTAACGGAAATCACAAAATATAACATATATAAGACGTTATTTTTAACAGTTAGTATTTTTTTAAGGATACTCTCATGGAGGAATTATACAGCACCAAGCATCTATGAAAGGAATGATTTGTCTGAGGGAGTGGAGAAAGGGTTGGACAAATAGATATGGAGTGCTTTTTTCTGGTTTTTCACCCGGTAGATACTCGCGATGAAGTTCGACTAATTTGAATCGCTGGGCCCATTTATGAGTGCAGCGTTCCCAATAAAAAAATTGCATTCCCGAGGAGAGGTGCGTGTGTTTTTTTCCCAATATTTCCTATTCATTTTATAAACTGATTATATATTTACAGCGGTGCTAAAATTTAAATTATTTCTCATTTTTCTTTTAGTGTTGTTCATTCTGGAATTTTAATTTTACTTTATTTATATAAACGGTATATATGTGTATATTGTATATATTGTGTTTGTATGCCGATTTCAGGTTGAGGGGGAGCATTTGTATGAATTTGTCATTGTTAGGTCACTCACACTTAGTTGATTAAGTTTTGTGAAAGGCAAAAAAGGGGAGAATGTTAATGCTAGAATGTGTGTTTATGACATTTTTCCTAACATATCGTTTTTCAGAAAATGTCGGTACAAATGTCTTGACATTTGGTGACGATGCAGTATGATTTCTTTTATCTTCATGGACAGTTTTTCAGGAAACTATGACTTTTTTATCACATGGCAAATTGACTTGGCAAGGAGTATTTGGTGCTGATTACAAACGAGGAAGACCAAGTCCAATAAGAGCATAACTTAAGGAGCAAGACGAGGAAGAAATAGTCCAAGCAGTTGGAGATTTTCGTGCCTCAAGCTACTGCTTCACGTGCCCACTTTTAGCTCAACTTCTACAACCAATTGATGAGCTTTTCAAGAAGGATTCTCTACTATAAATAGAGAGGGCAGAAGAGTGAATCAATATCCAGAATCAAAATGTAAAAATACCAAGAGAGCTCTCGGGATTTCATCTTAGAAATCTGGATCACGAAATGTTGTCTGTGTTTGTGACGACATTCTGTGTGACATTACGGTCGTTGTTTCAGATTCTAGATTAATTTTGTATGGAGCGATTGTAATGAGATGTTGTTCACTTCTATTTAGATAGATTTTTCAAGCATAAGTCATCTGCGACTTAATCTTTTTTATTCCTTTGTATTATCTTGTAAATCTTGTAAAGAAAGAAATATATTCAATTATATATATATACAATACATTTGGTCATTGACCATCATGGGTTATATCAATATATAATCTACGAAAATTAATTTTTTGTGTTATTTATTTATTTTCGCTGCACTTTAACTCTTCAAAAGTTTTATTTTGTTTTTACCGAAATGTTGTCAGTTGTGCTAGACGACATTTCTGCCGAAATTCGCAAACTGTTCCAGCATTCGAATTGATTTTACTTTTAGTTTGTTTTTATTATTTCATAGCATAACTCTTAGGACCCAACAAGAGCTAATAATTTTCACATGTGTACTTGATTTGGGTTAGTTTTATCTTTAACATTTACAAAAGATATTGTTTCTGTTAATTTCTCCTTGAATCTTCTTTACAGAGTTTAAATTAATTTAAATGATTAAACTTGCACAAAGTTTGGTTTAATTTTATTTTCACAAGATTGTTATCAGGTTCTAATAGGAATGGCAATAGGGCGGGTTAGGGCGGAGCAAGTCTTGACCTGCTAAGGATTTTGAATAGAGAGCTTTCTTGAGAATTTTGAATAAATTGAATTTGATTTGATAGTTATTGTTATATTATTTATACTTATTTTGATGTTGTACCTTTAATTAAGGTAACTCTCTTAAATATTACATTGAGGAAATGGATTGTGGAACTAAGGAGTGGTGGATGGCTGCCAAATGGAGTGACGAATTTGAACGAGGAGTATACGAGTATATTAAAATTGCTTTTGCTACAAAGTCTCAAGGAAATCAAATTTGTTGTCCATGTGATAGTTGTCACTATCATTATTGGAAGCATGAGAATGTTGTGAGAGATCACGTAATATGTAATGGTTTTGTGCCAAGAACAGATAAGTTATCTGAATTAGGGATCGAAATTGAAAGAGAAAGAACTAAACTGGATCATGATGAACAATCGAATATGGATGATTGCAATGATGACTTAGCAGGGTTGTTGAATGATGCTCGTGATGTTTTTACAGAGGGGCCGAATGACGAGGCAAAAAAAAATTTCAAGTTAATTGAAGAAGGTCAGGAGGAACTATATCCCGGATACAAGAAACATTCAAAGCTTTCATTTATGATTAGACTATTTATTTTGAAGTGTGATCAGAGGCTTACCAATGTTGTATTTGCTGATATATTAGAGTTTGTAAGGGAGGTGTTACCCGATGCAAAATTGCCTAAGTCTTTTAATGAAGCGAAGCGTGTTTTAAAACTACTAGGGTTGGATTATACTAAGATAGATGCATGCCCCAATGATTGCATGTTGTATTGGGAAGAACATGCAAATGCTACAAGTTGCCATGTTTGTGAGACGTCAAGATGGAAGTCGAATGATAAAGAGAATGACACACGACATGAAAATGGAAAGATCCATAGGATTCCTAATAAGATCCTTAGGTACTTTTCAATAAAGAAAATATTGCAGAGATTATTTATGTGCGAAGATACGGCGAAGTACATGACATGGCATGCTGATGGGCGTGAAAAAGATGCGGATTTTACAAAATTCTGTGGATGGCCAAGCTTGGAAAGAGATTGATTCTATATACTTAAAGTTTTCAAAAGATCCGCGCAATGTGAGGTTGGGGTTAGCCACAGATGGATTTAGCTCATTCAACTCGATGGGCATTGTTCATAGTACATGGCCTGTTATATTGATCAATTATAACTTGCCTCCATGGATGATTATGAAACCAGAGTTTTTTATATTGACTTTACTTATCTCTGGTCCTTCTTCCCCGGGTAATGATATTGACATCTATTTGCAGCCACTAATCAAGGATTTGAAGGATTTGTGGGTGTCTGGGTTGGAAACTTACGATTCTTCAAGTAATCAAAGGTTTGACATGTGTGTAGCTTTGATGACTACTGTTAGTGATTTTTCAGCTTATGCAATGTTGTCCGGGTGGAGCACAAAAGGATATTTGGCATGCCCTTCATATCATTATGAAACAGATTCTGAGAGGTTGTCTTATAGTAATAAGAATTGCTACAGGGCCACTCGTAGATTTCTTGATCCAACTCACCCTTGGCGTCAAAATAAGAGGAATTTTGATGAAAAAGCCGAGGAAAGAAGTGAACTTATTCCTTTGACATGAATTGATATTGAAAATATGTAGCGTGATTTTCCAAATGAATTTGAAAAGAAGCGAAAGAAAAAGAGGAGTAATGATAATGATGATCCAAATCCATGGAGAAAGATATCAATACTTTTTCAGTTGCCATACTGGAAGCATTGTTCTAATCGACATAATCTCGACCCAATGCATATCGAGAAAAATGTGTTTGATAATTTCATTGGAACATTGTTAGACATATCGGGGAAGACTAGAGATCATGTAAGTGTTCGTCGAGATTTAATAGAACTTAAAATTATACCAGAGCTTCAACCAATAGAATTAGAAGATGGTAGCGAAGAAATTTCATGCTCTCGCTTCTGGATGTCACTTGAAGAAAAGCGCAAGTTCTGCCAAGTCATAAAAAACCTAAGTTACCACAAGGTCATGCTTCTAATATTGCTCGATGTGTGCATGTTGAAGAAAGGAAAATCATAGGCTACAAAATTCATGATGCTCATTTTATGATGAATTATTTGCTCCCTATTGCTGTGAAAACAACATTACCCGAAGATGTTGCTACTCCATTAATAAGACTTTGTGCTTTTTTCAGAGGCATATGGAATAAAGTTATTGATCCTCAACATCTTGACAAACTCAAGTCAGATGTAGTTGAAATATTTTGCATGTTTGAACAGATTTTTCCACCCGTATTTTTCGACGTAATGGTGCATTTACCTGTACATCTAGTGGACCAAATTAAGTTGGGTGGACCATTTAGTTCAAGGTGTATGTATGAGATTGAGAGGTATCTTCGAGAGTTAAAGTTGGATGTTCGAAACAAGAGTTGTCCTGAAGGCTCAATGGCAGAATGATACCAAGCTAAAAATGTATTACCTTCATTGCTAGACATCTGAAACGATCAAACTCGTCCACAATTAATGTTAATAAGGATAGTGTCGCAAAATTATTTTTACCTAAGATTGGGCGTCCTATCAATGGAAATGGAAGGACCTCAAAGAAAAAACATTGTAGACACATGATTGATCAAACTATATGGACACAAGCACATCGTTATGTCTTATTCAATTGCAATTGTGAAGAAGTTGAGAGATACATAAAGTAAGATGACAAACCATGATGATAATTTTTTACCTTATTTTTTATATGTATTATTCAATTGTATTGTGTTATTAAGATATTTGTTTTTCTATTTTTTATCACGTGAACACCAAACGTGTGTAAGCACCAAACGGAAAAGAAAATGGGATAGTGCACAAGATCACAATAAGGATTTCATTGATTGGTTTAGAGGGAAAATTGAAGTGAAACTTCAAGAAGGTCAAGACATTATTCTGAATCATATCTTATGGTTATAGAAAGGACATTCTTATGTTGTTAAAAAGTACACAGGGTACTCTTCTAACGGATATAAGTTTCATACCATGAAGCGTGACGCGAAGTGTGTAACTCAAAACAATTGAGTCACACTCACAGCCGTAAGACATAGCTTTGCGAGTTCCAAAGATCAAAATCTTATACTGGGAGATGTCAATTATTATGGTTCAATACAAGGCATCATTGAGATATTTTATCATGGGCATTTTAGTGTTGTCTTGTTCAAATGTTTGTGGTTTCACTCGGAAAAGATGATGATGAGTTTATCATGGTTAACATGAATAAGACAATTTATGTAGAAGAACCATTTATCTTGGCATCTCAGGCACATCAAGTTTTTTTGTTGAAAATTTAAACAAAAAGGGTTGGCAGTATGCTGTTGAAATCTCTCCTAAGGAAATTTCTGACGGTATTAAAATATCTAAGTTTTAACTTATTTTTACTTTCTAGTTAATTTTGTATCACATTTTGACTTATGTACTTGTTTTTATATTTATTAATATGTGCAGATGAAAGTTAATAAGTCCAAATTTTTTGCTCCGCAAAGTCAGATTCCAAAGTATGAGCGACTGCGGATCGAGAATTTGAAAATGAATGCAGAATTTATAGATGCTCAAGGTGTTGGATATTTGGCTAATCAAGTACTACGTAAAAAGATTCTTGGTTTGGATCGTCCAAGTAGCGGTGGACATCGCAATGACCAGTTGGAAGAAAGAGATGATGATGCCACATCTGCATATGATGGGGGCGGTAACGAGGAGGAAACCACTAGCAATATTGCAAAAAGGAAGGTAAATGTTTGACCTTTTGAACCTGCTGCATTATTGATGTTGGTACTGGCCGTACTGGTGCTGCCTCGACGACGAGCAGCTGCTGCTGCTGCCGCCTCGACGAGCAGTTGTTTCTGCTGCTGCTGCCTCGACGAGCAGCTACTGCTGCTGTTGTTGCCTCGACGAGCAGTTGCTGCTGCTGCCGCCTCGACGAGCAGCTGCAGCTGCCTAATTTCGTCCATTAAAGGTTTTAGCTCGGCCACAAACTATGGAGGATTTTGTGAAAAAGAATAATCCAAAACAGAAACATCATCAAGTTGAGAAGAATTAACAATCTTTTGTACCGCAAAAACAACAGAAAAAATGGTCATTTTGTTCTCCAGATTCTATGTCAACATATCTTGAATTGAGGAAAAAACAAGTAGAAAAGATAGAAATGGTTGCTACAAGGAATGAGATTGTCACTCATACTAATGCATCAGCAGAAAGACAAGATAATGAAAGAGATGATAATGATTATGTCCAACTAAATGATAATGTGAATGATGCGGGACATGACCATGAAGATTTGGAATCAGCGGCTGAAGACGAAAATGAAGGTACACATTATTATTTATTAATCATTTAGCTTATTAGCATACTAAATTAATACATGAATTAATAGTTGAATCTAAAACAGCTGCCAATAAGAAAAAGCTTCGAGGGCCAACAAAGCTTACAAAGGTTCATGCGCGTACAAAAAGGAGCGCCAACTTATTATTTTGAACTCATTAGGCCAGCCAGTTGGACCTACGAAGGAAATAGTTTATGAATTCAAATTTTTCTTTGGAACTTTGGAGAAGGATTCCGAGCTTGCGCCACTGAATTATACTTGTTTTCCAAGTCTTCCCACACATGACAAAATATGGGATTATGTTTTGATATGTTGCAATATTGTTCTTTGAAATATTATGAGTATATTCTTGGTTCTAGACCTTTATCTATTATTAATGTGTCGCTTTAATGATTGATATAGGAAAAGTATATGGTTGCTGAAGACGGAAGGAAATATGTAATGGAGGCAGTTAATGCAAGTTGGCGAAGTTATAAATGCAGAATTAAGAAGAATCACTTCTATAAATATGATAGTGATGACTTAAGATGGTTTCACAAACCTGAGACTATTTCAGTACCTCAGTTTCAGGACCTCTTAAATTATTGGAATTGTGAAAAGATTGAGGTATTCAATTAAATTTGCTTAAGTTTTCGTGTAATAATGAGGTAATATTATTCTAACTTATTGTTTTTATCTCACAGGAAGAATGTAAGAGAAATAGAGACAATCATCTATTGATGGATGATATGCACACGATGGGTCGTAAGTCGTTTGCAATGTTGCGTCATGAATTGGTATACACTTTTCTTTATCAATAATTGAATTATCCCTTTGCTTCCATTAGTTCTCACTAATTTTAATTTGTTAGAATTTAAGGCTTAGGTATTTGTGTGATTTGTGTGCTAAATTTCATTTTATTTTTTTTACAGTAACAAAAGGATCCGAATAAGGAAGAACTTTCTCAACCAAAGGTCTACAAAAAATCAAGGAAAAGAGTTCCAGGAAAAACATATCAAACCATCAACGAGAAAACTGAACATAATATTATGAGTTAACAAATTGTATTATCATATATTTGCGTACTATTGATAATTTAGTAAGACAATGACTTAACAATCTATAAATAGGCAAAGATAGATGCTATGGAGTCCACCAAACACGGAGAAGGTAGCAACTCTAAGGATCTAGTTCTTTACTCTGAAGTGCTTCAAGGTCCCAAAAGCAAAAATCGCTTACGACTTGTCGAAAAAGGTGTGACAACGACTGATTTGAAGAAAAAAGAGAAAAAACAGGTTTCATAATTCCGGAGGAATTCTTGCAGAGTATGAAAGCTGAGTTAGTGCAACAGCTTGCACCGACCGTTGCATCAGTGATTATATCACAACTTCAAGAAGCTAATCCTGGAATAAATCTTGTAATTCCTTCTTTTGTGAGTCCATCAATTCCAAATGATTCGTCTAGTGCACCACATATCAGTGAACCAAATGGACAGTCTCCTAGGATAGCTAATCAGGTAATTTTTGTGTTTCCCTTCCTTCCAACACATAGTAATAATCTGGAGCTTGAAATGTTATATATTATTATACAAGTATACTACATTAAAGTTATTATTTAAGATGTTTTGGCCAGTCTATAATTTTTTTACTTATGAATATTCTTTATGTTAACTTGTAGGAGTCTGTTGAGCTAAATGGAGAAGAAATCTAGCAATCTAACAAATGGACGTGTGGATGGAGGCTTATGTGTAGATATTTTTGTGAACAATTATTTTGTAACATGTCCTAAGGGGTCTAATATTGTAATATTGTACATAAGTGAACAATTAGTAATACAATCCCTTTTTACTATTATTTTGCAATATTGCGAGCTAATCCTTTAGTAATAGTATACATTTTGTAATTTGTGAACAATCTAGCAATAAAAAAAAGGTGCACATCTAATGCGACAGTTGTACCTGGTCGTCGCATTAGGTGGTAAAATAACCATAAAAACTGTCGACTATCTAATGCGACGGCTCTGCCTAGCCGTCGCTATAGGAGGGTTGGAGCGTAGCATTAAGGGGCGGGGGGCGTCGCATTAGGGGGTGAGAGTCGTTGCATTAGATATGAAGCTAATGTGAACACAGTCGTCGCATTAGCTTCATATCTAATGCAACGGCTGTAAAGGCGTCGCATTAGGCCTTTCTGGCAGTTGCATTAGACCTAATGCAATGCCAGGAGATGCAACAGCCATAAGTGCCTAATTCGACGGGGTGGGGGCGTCGCATTAGCCTAGAAATATAGTAGTGACTTAGTTCAAAGTGTGTCCTTAAGGAAATTATTCCCCTCACAGTATTCGAGGTTGATGGAATATCCACTCCCAGGATAGAACGATTATCTTACCATAATAGTAGTACTCCAAATTCAGGTAGTGGCGAACCACACAACGGCAGTGTATCACACGGAATAAACAAGAGAGTTTGTGAAGAGAAGGAAAGAAAAAAAATCGTAATGAATTCTGGAACAAATCAAGAATTTATAGCAGTTGGAGGTGCTGATTCTGAATGTTTGCAACCATTCAAATCAGTCACCAGATGAAGGGAAATTCGAAAATATCCGGGAAGAGAAAAACGGGCCGGGTCGATCACAAGTCGCGGGTCAGGGTCGATTCGATTAAATAATTAATTAATTAAATAAATAAATAAATAATTAAAGAAAAGTTTGTCCAAAAAGATAATCAATCAATCGATCTTTTGACAAATCCGAAGACGAGCCGAGCGAGCGACGACGACGGCGTGAGGGGTCCTTGCCCCTTCAGCCCTTTTAGTGACTAGAGAATGTGTAATGTAATATATACACCTCTCTTTTCTTCTCTTTTTTCGATGTGGGACAAAAAGGTTTTTACCAAAGCAAAAGGGACCTTTTACATTCCCTTCACTTTTTATCCCATCATTTCTCATTCACCAATATCAAAACCAAACAATCCCCCACATGAATGGGAAATGTCCATAATATAAAAGAATGCGCACACAAGTGTGATATACAAGCGAGGATTGATTGCATCTGGATAAGTAGGTTTCCTTTTGAACTTTCCGTAGTGAACTTATATCGGATATACTCGATCAATCGGTAGATTTGATATCTTTGAACCGTCGAACTTTGTTGTATACCTAGACAACATAAGTCACACAATCAATCCTCAACCGTTTATGGTTCTCACGGTTGTGTTCGTTTCAGCCATGAACACCGTCTGGTTTCATGAGTGCATAGAGAATGGGTCTTCACTGTCATTCTCTTTTAAAGAGGCTTACACTTAACACTCACATATGTGATTTTTAAACATGTAGTCCTATAGCCACATTATCTGGTCATACACTGCCAGATTTAGATAATCATTAAAAAATCTTAATGCTTTATTAACTCATTAACAAGCCATAAAGTTTTTATCCTTGTTTCTGAACATTGTCTTCATCCGAAAATGGATGGAGTTATTTGAAAATGTTGAACCGTCAGTCACAACTTTGTTTGATCTCCTTGAACCTAGATCGTGGGATCTCCAGTCTGCTAGGTAGAGTTACCGTCATGATGACTTGTCTTTGGCCTTAACCCCATTCTCATTGATGATCTACTAACTCCCTCTCTAGATAAGCCTTTTGTAAGCGGATCCGTCACGTTATCTCTTGTCTTTACATAGTCAATCATGATAACGCCACTAGAGAGGAGTTGTCTAACGATATTGTGTCTCCGTCGTATGTGACGAGATTTTTCGTTATACATTACGCTCCCTGCCCTACCTATTGTTGCTTGACTGTCACAATGTATACATATAAGAGCCAAAAGTTTGGGCTAGAATGGAATATCTTCTAAGAAATTCCGGAGTCATTCAGCTTCTTCACCGGCCTTGTCTAAAGCCATAAATTCATATTCCATTGTAGAGCGGGCGATGCATGTCTGTTTTGATGATTTCCAATACACTGCTCCTCCACCAACGGTGAAAACATATCCACTCGTGGATTTAACTTCAAATGTTCTGGTGATCCAGTTTCCATCACTATATCCCTCAAGTACTGCGGGATATTTATTATAATGCAAAGCATAGTTTTGGGTGTGTTTTAAATATCCCAAGACTCGTTTCATTGTCATCCAATGAGTTTGATTAGAATTACTCGTGAATCGACTCAGCTTGCTTATAACACATGTTATATCTGGTCGTGTACAATTCATAATATACATCAAACTTTCCAAGACTCGTGCATAGTCCAATTGTGAGTCACTTTCACCTTCATTCTTTTGAAGTGCAAAACTTACATCAATTGGAGTCTTTGCAACATTGAAATTTAAATAGTTGAACTTGTCAAGTACCTTTTCAATATAATGTGTCTGTGATAATGCTAGACCTTGTGGAGTTTATGGATCCTAGTTCCTAAGATCAAATCAGCAACCTCTAAGTCTTTCATGTCAAATTTGCTAGCGAGCATACGCTTCGTAGCATTTACATCGACAATATCTCTACTCATTATCAACATGTCATCAACATATAAACAAACAATGACTTCATGATTTAGAGTATTTTTAATGTAAACACATTTGTCACACTCATTAATCTTAAATCCATTTGCAAACATTGTTTGGTCAAATTTCGCATGACATTGTTTGGGTGCTTGTTTAAGTTCATAAAGTGACTTAACAAGTTTGCACACCTTCCTTTCTTTACCAGTAACCACAAAACCCTCATGTTGTTCCATATAAATTTCTTCCTCCAATTCTCCATTTAAGAAAGATGTCTTGACATCCATTTGATGGATTTCAAGACCATATACGGTCGCCAGTGCCACTAACACCCGAATAGATGTTATTCTTGTTACTGGAGAGTATGTGTCAAAGTAATCAAGACCTTCTTTTTGTCTATAACCCTTTACCACAAATCTTGCCTTATATTTGTCAATAGTGCCATCAGCTTTCATTTTTATTTTAAAAATCCATTTTGATCCTAAAGGTTTATTTCCAAGAGGAAGATCAACTAATTCTCATGTATGGTTGTTCAAAATTGATTCAATCTCACTATTGACTGCCTCTTTCCAAAGTGCTGAATCAGAAGATGACATCTCTGCTTTAAATGTTTGAGTTTCATTTTCAAGCAAGAATGTCACAAAATCTGGTCCAAAGGAAGTAAATGTCCTTTGACGTTTGCTACACCTTGGATCCTCTTTACTTGGTGTACTTTCCTTTGGTTCTTCCCGCGGTCGTTTATATCTTTCACTTGACGACTCACATTCAAGCAAGAATGTCACAAAATCTGGTTTAAAGAATTCAGCATTATCTGATTCAATTACCGTATTAACATGAATTTTGGGATTGTCCGATTTGTAAACCAAAAACCAACAAGCTTTGTTGTTTGTAGCATAGCCAATAAAAACACAATCCACAGTTTTTGGTCCAATTTTTACCCTTTTGGGCAAAGGAACTTGGACCATTGCTAAACACCCCCACACTTAGAAATATTTCAAGTTGGGGTTTCTTCCTTTCCATAGTTCATATGGAATAGATTGTGTTTTGTTGTGGGGCACCCTGTTGAGTATTCGGTTAGCTGTAAGGATAGCTTCCCCCCACAAGTTATGCGGTAAACCGGAACTTATTAGTAAAGCAATCAT
Organism: Przewalskia tangutica; assembly: GCA_029844215.1. Taxonomy (NCBI): domain Eukaryota; kingdom Viridiplantae; phylum Streptophyta; class Magnoliopsida; order Solanales; family Solanaceae; genus Przewalskia; species Przewalskia tangutica. The sequence goes on along the minus strand of CM056732.1, from coordinate 93,993,975 downwards.
CATTTCCTTTAATGTTCGGTTTTTCTTCCGCAATTCCATTTAATTGTGGTGTGTAAGAGGCATTAGTTTGATGAATAATTCCATATTCTAAGCATATCTCTGCAAAGGGAGATTCGTATTCTCCACCCCTATCACTTCTAATCATTTTTATCTTTTTATTCAATTGATTTTATACTTCGTTCTTGTATTGCTTAAATGCATCGATTGTTTCATCCTTACTATTAAGAAAATACACATAACAATATCAAGTGCAATCATCAATAAAGGTTATAAAATACTTTTTCCCACCGCGAGATGTTATTGACTTCATGTCACATATATCTGTGTGTAGGGATGTCAATGGGGCGGGGCGGGGGCGGGGAAAGGGTACCCCTTACCCGTACCCACCACCTAAAACACACCCCCACCCCCGCCCCACCACCCATCACGGGTAGTAATTCCTCCACCCGTCCCCGCCCCACTTACTCCGTGCGGGTACCCACTTACCCGGCGGGTACCCATTAATCTCATTCTCTTTTTCTGACGGTCCCGAAAAAATGATTAACTAGTTTCAAGGATTTGCCTTGTCAAAAAGACAAACCCAACTATACACAGAGCTCTCCAGGTTGACTTTTGAATCTCTCAGTTAACCATCTTTCCACTGCAAGATCAAGGTTTTAACTTAGCATAAATGCTCGCTGAAAAGTTGGCAAACATTAAAACACAAATGATGGGCATTCCAAGGTTAGAGCTGTTTCATCCACACATGCAAGCCTAACCTAAGCATGCATCCTATTAAACTTACTATTTTCATATACCAGAGATGCAAATGAACAATAAAAGTATATTAGCCTACTAATATTATTTTCAGGATTTCCATAATTAGGAGCATGAAACTCAGTTGTGGACAAAGGAGAAACTAAACAGCGAGTAAATTGAAGAGGTACTTTTGATTAGTACAAAACCATTTTATAAACAAAGGGACGAGGTACATTCAGGATCATTACACTACTATTTATGTAAAAAAAAAATGGAAAGAGGTACTTTCATGATTTCAGGACACGGTGCGGGTTGGCTCAAGTCACATTTTAAATCAAAGGGCCAAATAAATTCATAAATAGCCTAATTAAACTAATAGACGATACGGATATGGGAGGTGCGGGTAGCGGGGCGGGGCGGGTGCGGGTCTTATATGAAATTCACCCCCGCCCCACTACCCATGACGGGTAGCACTTTTGATATCCATACCCGCCCCACCACCCACCAAACCATCTTCATACCCGCCCAATGGAGCGCGGTGCACCAGATTTACCCGCCCCACTGACATCTCTATCTGTGTGGATTAAGTCCAAAGGATTTGAACTCCTATCAATAGACTTATATGGATGTTTAACAAACTTAGATTCAACACATATTTCACATTTTGGTTTATTACACTCGAATTTAGGCAATACTTCTAAGTTAATCAATCTCCGCAAGGTTTTGTAGTTGACATGTCCTAAACGAACATGCCATAAATCATTTGACTCCAATAAGTAAGACGAAGCTGAATTCTTATTAATACTGTCAACAACCATTACATTGAGTTTGAAAAGGCCCTCGGTGAGGTTATGAACATATCATTCTTACTTTTTAGCAAGTGCGTAATAGGTGTTTTTTTACGTACTATGCATTTATCAAGTGCATAATAGAGTATTATAATTTTTTCACTAACCAGTACGCACTTAAACCCGTTTTTGACGAGTAGTCCGGCTGAAACTAAGTTCTTCCTAATTATCGGAACATGCAGAACATTGTTGAGAGTCAGCACCTTACCGGAAGTCATTTTCAGAAGTATTTTCCCATATCCTTCAATATTGGCTGTTGCAGTATTTCCCATAAACAGCTCCTCTCCGGATCCAGCGGGAATGTAGGTTGCAAATGCTTCTTTTACAGCGCATAATTGTCGAGTGACACCAGAATCAAGCCACCACTCCTTTGGGTTTCCAATCAAATTGCACTCAGATAACATTGCACACAGATCATTCATATCATCATTCTTCTCCACCATATTGACTTGACCTTTTCCCTTGTTCTTTTTCGGGAGACGACAATCTGGGGCTTTGTGGCCATCTTTCCCACAATTATATCAGTTGCCTTTGAACTTTTTCTTGTTATGACCCTTCTCCTTTCCAGAAGGCCTCTTCCTTTTTTTGTTCCTTTTCGGAGCATCATCTTCAACGACGTTTGCCCCTTCAATCAGTGAAATCTTACGGTACCTCTTCTCAGCGGTTTTGTAATCTTCCTCGATCTTGAGACGAATCACAAGATCCTCCAACTTCATTTCTTTTCTGTTGTGCTTCAGATAATTCTTGAAATCTTTCCATGAAGGCGGCAAATTTTCAATCATTGCAGCCACTTGGAATGCTTCATTCACTACCATGCCTTCATCAATAAGGTCAAGTAAGATGAGTTGAAGATCTTGAACTTGGATTCCAACGGTTTTTCCATCCACCATTTTGTAGTCTAGGAATTTGGCAACCACAAACTTCTTCAAGCAAGCATCTTCGGTTTTGTACTTCTTTTCAAGTGCACTCCATAGTTCTTTGGAGTGCACTGTAGACGTTGTACAAGTCATCTTCTAAGGCACTCAAAATGTAGCCTTTGCACAAAAGATGAGCATGTTTCCAAGCCTCAGTAACCATGAACTTTTCGTTGTCAGGCATGTCGGCGGCAGGCACGGGAGGGTCCTCACTGGTCAAATTTTGCATACCGAGGGTGGTAAGACAAAAGAACATTATTTGCTGTCATCCTTTAAAGTTGGCACCGGTGAACTTCGCAGGTTTCTCAGCCGGTGGTACTAGTTGTACGAGTAACCGCTGGTGCAATATTCGCAAAGGTAGTTCCAGTCTCAATTGCCATTATTTGTTTGTCATTGTCAAATTGACAAACTGTTTTAGTTAATAAAACCAGAATAGCAATTAAATCACAAACTTACACGATGAAGATTTTATTTCTTCAAATCGCAGTATAATTATGAACTTTGGTATTCCAACGAAGTTTTTATATCTTCGAGTCAGAATATTAATATTCATATAGAGTAGAAAACTACACAAGTTTTAATCTCCTTAAACATAATACAGATTATAATATTATAAGTAATTTCCTTAAGATTGTTGCTAAAATAATCTGTATAAGTTTAAATAAAATTTCAACATAATTTGTAAAGCACAGATTACACAGTATAAAATAAAATACTTAAAACCAGTAAATCATAGAAACTGGAAAATGAACAGAATCAGTGTTGAAAGAATAAAGATATTTTTCTCAGAATATAATCGAGCTCACTTAGTTCAAAGTGTGTTTTTAAGAAAATTATTCCCCTCACAGTACCCGAGGCTGATGAAATATCCCCTCCTAGGATAGAACGATTATCTTACCAGAATAGTAGTACTCCAAATTCAGGTAGCGGCGAACCACTCAATGACAGTGTATCACACGGAATAAACAAGAGAGTTTTTTAAGAGAAGGAAAGAAAAAAAAATCGTAATGAATTCTGGAACAAATCAAGAATTTATAGCAGTTGGAGGTACTGATTCTGAATGTTTGAAACCATTCAGATCAGTCACCAGATGAATGGAAATTCAAAAATATCCGGGAAGAGAAAAACGGATCGGGTCGGTCACAAGTCGCGGGTCAGGATCGATCCGATTAAATAATTAATTAATTAATTAAATAAATAATTAAATAATTAAAGAAAAGTTCGATCCGATTAAATATACATCTTTTTTCCTCTCTTTTTCCGATGTGGACAAAATAGTTTTAACCAAATCAAAAGGAACCTTTTACATTCCCTTCACTTTTTATCTCATCATTTTCCATTCACCAATATCAAAACTCAACACCACTTTCACATTAAATGAACCTTATTCAAGCGTGAATCTAAATTATTAAGAACTCCGACGAAAATAGAGTTAAGCATAAAAACACACCTCAAGTATTACTTTTTTTAGTTTTCTACCTGGACTATCATATGTGAGTTTTTTATCTAAACTATCACCAACACACATCAACTATTAAGTAGAAAAAGTGAACAATTAATAGTTGACGTGTGTTTTGCTAACCAATTATTAATAGTTTAGGTAAAAGATCTTACCCATCATAGTTCATGTATAAAACTAAAAGAAATGATACATGTGGGGTGTTTTTAACCCTTATTTCTAGAAAATACCCATCAACGGGTGAAAAATGTGAAATATTAACAAGGATAAAGACCCTTCAAGGGGTTATATGTAATTTAACAAAAGAAAGTGGATATCCTTGGGACTTTGAGGAACATCTAGTTAAATTTTCTTCAATATTGCATTGAACTAAGTAGTTGCAAAGCGAACGGTCTCTGCATAAAAAGGAAATATGCTTTGGTCTTTTTCTCAGACAATCACTGTAACACTGTGTCCTTGCTTCAGCAGCAGCGCTACTGATTCTGATGAATGAAGAGAGAAACAAAAGATTGTAGGAAGTAAAATTGAAAAGAAAAGAAAAGAGTGGAGCTGTGATGACTAGTAGTAGTACTGGTTGAATGAATATAATGGAGTTTGTTTGTGTCTGAAAGAGACTAGTCTGCTATCAACCATTACAACTTTGGCACTGAAAAACATGGTGTTTTCTCCTTTAACATTTATATATAAGGATGCAGACTAGCAGGAGGGAAAAGGACCATTAGTATCTGATTCCCCTTATCTCTCTCTCTCTCTGCTTTTTTCTTCATTTTTTAAAGCAATTATTTTATTAGTAGTACAATTTTTCTAATGCCTGGACCCACTAGGGTCACCCCATTTTCTAACTACCTCAGCCAACAAAGATCTCCAAATAGTCCAAACGCAAAATCTAACACACTACCAAAATTTGAGGGTGTAGACTGTAGAGACCAGATAATATAAATTAATTCTCTGTTTTTCTCTGCTCCTTCCTTTTTTTTCTTTTTCTGAAGACTACAGCTCACTGGAATGAAATAGTTTAAAGTTGCTTATATTGATGAGTCCTAGTAGTAGAATTAAAAATCCTTACAAAGATGCTCTATTCTCAATAAAACCTTATGAATGAGAGTAAGTTGCTCTGTTCTCAAATTCTGGTCATTCAGATATATCTCTGATAATAGTGTTAAGAGATCGATACTACTAACTTCAAAAATAATTTGACGTAAATCAGAAAGCATCATCTTTCAAAAAGAAAAAAAAAAGAATCCCCGCAAAGTTTGATACCAAGAAATCTGACATTATTGCCCTTGCTGAAAACACCATTATGAGTTTATGACAGTCACCGTGCAAATTAAATAAAACAAATTACAACAAATACTCTTTTTTTCTTTTTTCATACAACCCCTCCCTCCCTTCATTAACTATTCTTAGCACAATCACACTCACTAAACTTCTAGCTATAATCATATAATCAACAAACATAAAAAATAAAAAAATAAAAAGAAAAACCTAGCTAGTTGGAGGAGCTAACGTTGAGAAAGTTTGAGATGATCGATTTGGTTGATATTCTTGGCAACTTCGTGATGATGACCTTCTGTTAAAGCTGAAGAAATATAACTCAATACCAACGAGTTGTTCTCTTCTACAATATTAACTCTTGGAGTTGACGATTGGAATTTCTGTTTGCAAGAATGACAAGTGATTTGCGAAAGTGTGGAGTTGATTTGCTTGATGGCATGTTCTTTCAAAGCATTAGCCTTATCCAACTCCGATTGCGCTTGTTGTCTAATTCTCTTAGCATTAGCAAATTCCTGCTCAGCCAACTCGATTTGACGCTTAGCTTGTTGCCTCGCCTCTTCTGCATACGCATTTTCTGACATAGCCAGCCTTAGCTGCTCCGTCGCTTCATCCTTAAGCCTCAAAGCATCTGAACTACCCTTCTCGTTCGCGTTTTCTGACGACTCGTTGGAACCAATGGAGAGTTGGAGATTGTAAGTTGAGTGATCTTCATTCGGTTTAGACGATACCGAGACATCAAAGGCCCTAGATGATGATGTAGTAGTAGTCAAGAGCTGTAGCTCCAAATTGTGTTGCTTTTTGGAATTCAAGATGATATTAGGATTATTAGCATGAGTAGCCGCGGACGACAATTTTTTTAGCAATGTACTAGACCAAGGTGCTGTGCTGAGATTTGTGTCACTTAACGGGCTAGGACTTGACGCTGTGCGAGAAAGACAAGGTGGATGTAAAGATTGTGATTCAGATCGGAGCCTGCCCATGCTACAAGCATCTTGATGCTCGATGAAGCTCTCTACCCTATATTTAAGAAGAAATGAGAGGAATCATTTTTTCGTCATGCAAATAGTAATTTACTTGTTTGAATAAAAGTAAAGTGGTAATGATTTTTTGGGAAAAAGTGAAAAAAAAGGGCAACTTCATCAAATGCTGGTAGTATACTAGTATGTGATGATTCAAAATGATGAATGTGGGAGCAAGTGACTAAGAAGAAAAGCATAACTATGTTTAGTGAAATTACACGAACTTAGCTAGAAGAACATGTGTAAACGTGTATAAATATATCTCTATTCATAATTAAAATATATCTCATATATTGTGTAAATATTTAGTGATATATAATTATGATAACTAGAATTCCTCTTATAATTAGGACTATAATTCCTATTGTATAAGAAATGCATATTATACATTATATATATTGATATTAATGAAAAAGACTCCTCAGAGATTAATATTATCTTAAAACATGATCTTCATAAATTCAAACTTAAAGAAAATGTAAAGAAGGAAAAAGAAAAAAGAAAACCAGCTGAGTTAATATTTACTATCTTTGAGTATGTGAAGGATAACTAACATCCTCAATCTTGTCAATTAGCAAGCAGAATGTTCTTTTAGGGGGAGTCAATTTCATTCCTCTAGGAAGCATAGAATAATGAAAAAGATTAAGCCAAAACACGTTGATTAATTGAAAAAACGGATTCAGAATCTTAGATTTTTTTATTAAATAATATCTTTAAGCATCAAGAATGACGTATAAAAGGCAATTTTAAAGTATAAAATAAAGTAGTCTTTAACTCTTAAGGCAGATATTATATGGAAACACCTTGCTAATTTTGCGGACTTTGTTTTTTTCTTCTTCTTCCAAAAGCCTAAACAGCCGTTGCAAAATAAAAAAATCCGAAAACCCTCAAAAAGAAATTATTTTGTTTTGACCAAGACATGACATTCGTACTACTCATTCTTAGATATTAATTAAGAATTTTTATTATTATTAAAACGAGCTGAATATAGTAGTAGTCCAGGAAGATAGAACCTATATCTCGAAAACACCATGGGAAACAATTAAAGTAGAAGATGATACCTTGAAAAAACACGGCCACAATCACAAGAATGACCACGAGTGCCACAAGTTTTAAGATGAGCTTTGTAGTCTGACTGAACCGCATAGCCTTTCGAGCATTTCTCGCACACCCATTGCTTGTGATTGCTGTGTTTTCTTCGGAAGTGCTTTTTAATTCCGACTAGATCTCCTAAGGCGTGACAAGGGTCATGGTGAAGGCAAGTGGGTTCTGGACAAACGAAAACACGCTTTCGCACAATTGGTGTTTCTCTTTTGAGCAGTTTCCATGGCACCTTATGTCTTCGCCTATGCATCTGTAAGTTTTGGTCCCTCTGAAATCCCTGGTTACAGATCTCACATACGTATCTATCCGATTCGAGTAACGTTTTTGGTGAGAGCGATACCACTTCTGCATCCGGATCTAGTGGGATATCATTCCATCAGAATTAAATTTAAAAACAAATAACATACTAGCACAATTTGCTTGATCAATATACTTTAAGACAATAAGAATAAGCCGAATGATAGGTGTGCACTGTAACTTTTTTCCTCCTCGACCCCATGTAATAGATTTTTTTTTAATAATATATGAAGATGATATTGAATTTTGCATACCTGGGGTTCCTGCAGGCCTTCTTTTTCTTCTACTAGCATTGTTTGCATTCTCTGATGAATTAAAAGGGTCGGACGAAGAAGAGGGGTTGTTATTGCTTAACATGACTGATCAAATTACAGAATAATTCTTGATTACTATTTCTGATTTTTGGATTTGGAAATTCAGTGAAAAGAGTAAGGGCTAATAGCTGTATTAATCTTAGGTTTTTGGAAGGAATAAAAGGGTTAATTACAACATGATAACCTATGGAGAAGAGAAGAAGAAGAAGATAGAGCTAAGCTAAGACCAAGGAGGAAAATAATAAAAAGGCTCTTTTTTTCTTGTTTGCTTTCTCTCTTTCGGTTATCATCAGCTTTTCAACTTTCAACTTTTCCTCAGCTTTCTCTCATAACCTTTGCCCTTTGCCAGATATTGTTGAAGAGTACTCACCTCCCCTTAATAAACTTCAAGGTTAGGTTCGGCACAAAAATTAAAATCTTTTTTTTTCTTTTATTTTAATTTTGGACCCCGGGGGAGTATATGATAGGGTTCTTGACCCAATCACAATGTTCCAAACTTGATATCAGCTAGCAGTAACTGAAGACAAGGAAGAAAAAGAAAGAAGCCAAACAAAAACAAACAGAAGATCATTATTTCATAGGTACAGTAAATTTGGTCTCGAAGGCTGAGGATATTCTCATTGGATAGCGTGGAAGAGTTTGGTCACAAGTTCGAAATTCCAGGGTAACGCATGCCTTCGCCTCTTGGGGGAGTCTGTCACATCTGGCTTGCCAAGTATGGTTTAACTGGCTGACGGGATTTGCAAGCTATTACGTCAGTCCATGATTTACCCAGTGTGCACTTTCGAATAGCGACCGCGAATTTCACGTTAAACAAATTAAATTTGCATACATAAATACAAAGTACTCCAGTATTATAACACCCACAGGGCCATAAGTTCTCATATACAACCTACACCGCTACACGTAAGGAATTCTTTTTTGTCAGTCTCCTACAGCGTCTTTCTCTGCATACTCAGCTAATACTAACTTCTTTAATTTCTTGCAAATTTATTATACTTATTCTAAAATTAATTTCTTAGCAGAGAACTTTTTCTTTAATCGGTACTTCTTCGATACTTCAGTATTGCAAAAGAAAGATATGGGGTGTCGTGTTTAAATTTCAGCTAGCCGAGGTAAAAATATTACTCTTCCAGTCTTCCTGTCACAATTTATAGAATATATTTTTCTTTTTAGTCTAATTTACGCTCTATCTTTTATGCTTAATTAGATTATCTATAATCACACAAATATTTTTGACTTATTTTATATCACAAGATTAAAAAAATTCCTTTAATTCTTAAACTACGTGTCGAGTCAAACTACATCATATAAATTGGGACGAATGGAGTAAATAATTTCTTTATATCTATTCAAAACTTAATTGATACAATTATTCATGATGAAAAATAGCTGGTATATCATAAAAATTAACCCGGGTACAACAAGTTGGCCATACATCATATTGTAAAAAAAATTCCTTACTTATGTTGATCGTCGCAGCCTCGCAGGTTGCAAATGAGAAGAGAAAGGATCGAACAGATGAAAAGGTTGAGAGAAACGATTTGGGGCTCAATTGAGCTTCTGGACTTTTCTATATGAAGGCTTAACCACAAAATGATGTGGAGCCATTATTTACACAATGCAGGGAAAAAAGAAAAATACACCAAGGTCTCTCAACTAATAACTATCATACTAATAAGCTCTTTAACTCTAATCCATGTGTGATGTCCTGGCAAGAGAGCTTTTGTAAGCATGTCTGCAGGCTGCGCATCAGAAGCAATATGAATGGGAGAAACCAAACCCGACTGAATCTTTTCTCGAATAAAATGGTAATCGATCTCAATGTGTTTCGTCATCTCGTGAAAAACTGGATTATTAGCAATCTGAATTGCATATTTACTGTCGCAAGAGACCGAGATAGGAAGCTGTAGAGGTATATCTAACTCAAAAGCGACCCGATGATCAAACAATTTCGGCCACCGTCACGAGACTTCGATACTCAGATTCTGCAGAACTGCGTGAAATAGTCTGATGTTTCTTGGACTTCCAAGAAATGAGAGAAGAACCAAAGTAGACCAAGTAACCTGAAACTGATCTCCTAGTATTTGGACACGAGGCCCAGTCTGCATCACAATACGCCGATAAGGCGTCTTCGCTTTTCTGCGAGGAACACTCCGATCTGGGCATGTTTTACTTATCGCGCACTCTTTCTGCGACAGCGTGTGGCGCTTTGGAGCTTGCGAGAAATTGGCTAAAGGCATCTTGGGAATGCAATATCCGCCCGGTGTTGGTCGAGTAAGCGACTACCAATCAATCTTTGATATGCTGCTGGATTTTTGAGTAACTCATCTGTTTTACCAGCCTTGTCAGGCATCGTCTTCTGAGTATGTATATCATAATCAGCAGTGGTGAACTTCATGTTGGCTTATGGGTGAAAGAACGTGCTTAGACCACCTGTAAGGCCCATATCTTCAATCGACTCAGAGAATACTTAGTTGATGTATTACGAGTCCTTCCTTGTTCTCGCAAACTCAAAAAAATATCTGAGTTCCCAAGATCCTCAATCTTGAAGTGTTATTGCGAATAGTCTTTGTCTCATCAATTGTTCCTTCATTCCCGATCGATAAAAGATCATCCACATATCGAGAATCATGGCTATCTGTCTCTCCATCCCTTTTGATCAATAAAGAGTAATCAAATTTACTTTGAACAAAACCAGAGGAAACCAAAGCAGTAATCAACTTGATATTCCATTGTCGAGAGGCTTGCTTAAGTCCATACATCGACTTAAGTAATCGACACACATTCCCTTGTTTATGCTCAATACCTTGTGGTAGATTCATGTACACCTCTTCATTGAGATCCCCTGGCAAGAATGCATTGTACACATCCATTTGCTGAATTGCCCATCCTCGAGCCACTGCCACAGAAATGACACTCCTAACAGTCACCATCTTAACCACAGGGGAGAAGGTCTCATGGTAATCAATGCCTTCTTTCTGGCTATAACCATTAGCTACAAGTCTTGCTTTAAACCTTTTCACTTCTCCAGTAGCTTTGTACTTAATTTTGAACACCCATTTACACCGAATAGGTCTCTTGTTCTCAGGCAGATCTACTACTTCCCAAGTTCTGTTTTCCTCAAGAGCTTTAATCTCTGATTGCATAGCCTCAACCAGCGCTTTGGTCTTTGGGTTTACGAAAGGAGTGTGGTTTATGGTCGACTGAGATCTTAGCCAAAAAATAATGATACTGAGCAGACAGCCCATAGTAATCCATCACATCTGACATTGGATATGTACATCCAGTTTGATTGACTGGATGCACAAAATCCTTCAACCATACAACAAGCAGTGGATGAGCGCACTAGCGCGAAAGCCGTCCCGTACTTTTTCATTATACCAGCGGAAGCTCAGGGTAGATTTATTCCACCAGCTGCAGCAGAATTCCCACTTCAAAGAGGCTAGACGGTATCAAACCACGGGACATGGAAAAAAGAGCTACTTTCAAAGGGCAATGAATAGGAGGAAAGGGGCGTAGCAGTTCTAATTAAAGAACTATTAGTAGCGTAACAGTTCTTCTTTCCACGTCTTTCCTTATTTTTCTTCATATTTATGGGTGTAGCGAATTTTTGCTTATTCCTTCCGGAAAAATATGGACCGCGTTCGAGAATCCCCCCTGTCACGACCCGACTCCGGATCCGTGACCGGTGCCTTGACCCGGGCACCCTTGTGGCACAACATCAGAGAAAACCAGCGGAATATAAATTCAAAATAAACAACCATAATGATATAAATAGTCTAGCCCAAAATGGCTACCCCAAAAGTACATAAAGCCGAACAGCTACATCCTTAAACAAACCAAGTTATGACAAGACTACAGGCCTCTAAGAATGAGTAACATTATGACGGGACAGGGCCCCGTCATGCCCCTGAATGTACAAAATATCAACAACACCAGGGAGAACCATACCAAAAGTCGAGTCTCCAAAGAAATGGAGCTCCTGAAACCTGAGTAAAAGATCCTAGTAATGAGGATCTACCACCTGCTTTCCCTTACTGCGGCGTGAGCGCGACCGGCGGAAGGGTCATGTCACGACCGACCGGGGCGCGCGGTACCCTACCGGGGTACCCTGTCAGGTATATGTCAGAGAATAGCAGTGGAACATACATAACACATTACTTAGAAAAAAAGGTAAACATTACTGGTCAGCCGATAAGGCTGCCTTCTATAAAACATACTTAAACAAAAGTGTAGTAATACAACTGGTTTTTATAGCCCAAAACACATAGGTGACCACGCACTTAAAGATAGCAATCGTGGCGGGACAGGCCCCGCCATACCCTGAATGTACAAAATACCTATAGCGTCGGGAATATCTGCCAGATAGACAAGCTTCCGAGGATGGAGCTTCGACCTTTGGAGTAGTGATCCTAAGCGAGGATCCTCAATGCCTTACCACTTACTGCGGCGTGACGCAGCCCAGGAAGGGTCGATTACAATATGTACCAAGTATGTAAAGTGGAAAATACTATAGTAATGATATCATAAGTCGAAAGTAAGCCGAGTCATGGAAGTCAATAAAATACCTTTTATGTGCCTTACTAACAATGATGAGAGTGACAAGTATATATATACACATCGCATAAAATAGGGGCCTTAGGATCAAACGGTACCTCGCGTAGTATCAATAAGCACCCCTACTCGCAGGGACTATTTCACCGCGTAGATCCCGTGGACCGCGTGAGGTATTCTCGCATAGGTTGTACCGCCGCGTGGGACTATTTCACCCGCATAAGCCCATGGGACTCGCGTGAGGTATTCCTCGCGTCATGGGTAGCAAATCCACGGGCAATTGGTATAACGATCTTGGGGACTCACGCCGGATATACTTTTACCGGCGGATGGTATAACGATCTTGGGGACTTTCCTCGGATATACTCTTATCAAGACGGTGGTATAACGATCTTGGGGCTTGCCGCCGGATATACTCTTACATCAAGAAGGTGGTATGGCGATCTTGGGGTGGCCCGCCGGACATACTCTTACCCCGAGAAGGTGGTATAACGATCTTGGGGCTTGCCGCCGGATATACTCTTACCCTAGCTCAAACTGTCATCATATCATAATCATAAATAAGTTAAGAAAACTTATAACTTCTTATTAGTCTTGTTCATATACCCTCTCATTTTAGTTTACTTAAGGCACTTAATCATATCTTTAATAAAAGAAAACCGGGAATTTAACCCAAGTACTACATACTTCAACTCTTTTAAAAAATGACTCTTTATACATAAAACTCTTGGGCAATTGATGCCTTAAACCAATTTGCCTCTTCATATACTTATCTTACTTTTAGAGTAAATCTCTTCTCATTAACCTTTTATGAAGCTAATAAACGAACCTCCCATAAAGTTGTTATATTAACTCTATACTTTAGTAAAATCATACTTTTTCCCTAACCAAGGGATTTATACATTCTTAAAACGAAACAAGTCATTATATACTCAAACAAGTAAGAATACCAAATCTTGTACGTCTACCGTACTACATAGTTTCATCTATTCATGCTCAAGAGATGGGAAAACTTCACATACCTCTTTGGTCAATCCACTTGCTAAGTCCAAACTACCGCAAGTAATATGTCAACCTAAAATAACCATGATACGTTTATTAACTTCTAATCTTAATGTAGAACAATCCAAGTTCAAAGTCACTAAATTCTATGGAAATTTGGGCAGCATTTCCTTTGTTTCTACTCATTTTGCCACCTTTCTCAAGGCCGAATTTATCATCCAAACACCACATTTAAGGCTCAATCAATAAAACAATTAAAAGGGTATTACACACCCAAAATTCTGTCCCATAAGTTTACAACAATTCACTTAACAATTCTAAGGTAGTTTTTAGGCTACAACATGCTCATAATCTCTTCTTAACCCATTCTTCATATCCAAACCACATTTTCTAGCATGCAATGACTCTAAGAGCATTATTTTACTACCACAAATTCTTTCTTCTAAGCATGCAACACTAGAACTAATTCTAAAGGAAGAAATGTTACCTTAAAGTTTTAGCCAAACTTATTCCAAAGACTTTGCTAGCTTTCTTGCCAAGAACACCACCACAAGCTAGCCACAAGCTTCCTTCTTGTGTTCTTAATTTTTCAGATTTTCTTAGGCTAGAATCTTGGAGTTTTAGAGAGAAGGAGGAGCTTTGGAATATTTTAAGAGAAGGAAGAGGTTTTTCAAAGAGAGATGACAAATGACCAAGTCTTTAAGACTTGGTCAATATATTGCATGTAAAAATCAGATGGGGACACTTGTCCCCACCTGTGCCCTTCCAAAATAAAAATCGACTTTTCTAAGTTTTTCCGCTGATTTCCGCTTGGCGCCATGCCTGCTCCGGCCATGGCTACTAAACTCCCGCAGCCTTCTTCGAACTTTCGCGCGCCGCGGCTCATGCCTCAGCGCGCTGCAACTTCAGCGACCTTCAAGACTTTCGGCGCTGCGTCGTGATCCGCGCCGCTCGCCGCTTTGTCCAAACATATTTCGTCCGATCACGACCGAACTTGTAACTCTCATATCTTTCTACTCCGACGCCCTATCGATTTAACGGTTGGTTGCGTTGGAATCTGACTAACGAACTACGCCTTAGGCCTTTGAACCACTTAGAACTCTCAAAGCACCGTCATAACCCGCCTTAAAGTTGACTAAAACCCGCCTAATAATCGTCAACCTATCCTTTGAAAATTTTAAGTCTTACATGCTTTCAGACGCTCAAACGTAGGTCGAACTACGGTATAACAGTCAAGACACAACGTACAAGTATGTAAAATCGAAAATATCGTAGTAATATCATAAGTCAAAAATAAGCCGAGTCATAGATAAAAATCAATTTCTCAGACCGTGCCTTACTAACAATGAGTAACAAGTATAAATCTTATAGCATAAAAATAGGAGGCTCACTATCAAATCAGGGTAACTCGCCCGTATTATCGTTAAGCAGTCCTACTACTGGGACTATTTCACCCGCATGGGTCATGTGGACCCGCATGAGGTCATACGCCTCGTCATGGGACTATTTCACCCGCATGGGACTATTTCACCCGCATGGATCCTGTGGACCCGCATGAGTACCATCGTCGTACTCGCATGGGACTATTTCACCCGCATGGATCCTGTGGTCCGGATCCGTATGAGTGCAAGCGCCGCACTCGCATCATGGGTAGCAAATCCATGACATAAAGAATAACCCGGGGTTTACCCCGTAATAATATAAATATATAACATAGCTCATCCGGCTATCATACATAACATAAGCACTACCGGCCTATCATATCACAACATAAGCGCTACCGGCCTATCATATCATACATAAGCACTACCGGCTTATTATAACATAAGCAAGTTAAGAAATCCCCTAACTTCTTATTAACATTATTAGTATATCCTCTCATTTTAGTATCCTAAGGCACTAACATGTCTTTTAATAGAAAATTCGGGAATTCAACCCAAGTACCATGTACTTCTAACTTTTCAAGAAAAACTTTTTTTATACAAGGATTCCAAGATACTAATCACCATAGTATCAAGTTACGATTTCTTTTCAAGACAAGTCACATTTCCTTTTTAGAAATATAATAGGCTTCTAAATCAAGTGACTTCATTTCCTTTAAAACCGTAGGCAACCAATGCCTAGAAATCAATTCACCTTTCTTAGTTTCAAATCCTTTACCCGTACTTGTTTTAATTAGAGTAAACCTTTCTTTGTGAACTTTTTAAGAAAACTAATATAACCAACTTCCCATAAAGTCATTACATTAGCGTTATCCCTTTGTCAAATACATTTTCCCTCAATCCAAGGGACTTATACTTTTGAAATGAAACAAGTATCATATACTTTAAAACAAGTGTAGATTATCAAATCTTGTCATTATACCGCATCTACATAGATACAACTATTCATGCTCAAGAGATAGGAAAACTCTACATACCTCTTCGGTCAATCTACTTGCTAAGTCCAACTACCGCAAGTAATATGTCAACCTATAATAACCATAGTGCGTTTATTAACCTCTAATTTCAATGTAGAAATTCCAAATTCAAGTTACCAATTCCTAAGGAAAATTGGGCAGCATTTCCTTTGTTTCTACTCACTTTGCCACCTTTTTCAAAGGCCGATTTTCAACACTCAAACGCCTCATTAAGGCCCAACATCCAAACCAACACAAAGGGGATTACACACCTAATCTTGGGTGTGTAAAATTCTGCCCCATAAGTTATAATAATACACTTAACAATTCTAAAGTAGTTTGTAGGCTACAACATGCTCATAATATCTCTTTAGCCAAATTCTTCATACCCAAACCACATTTCTTGCATCTGACTCTAATAGCATTATTTACTACCACAAGTACTTTCTTCTTAACATGCAACACTAAAACTAATAATAGGGAGAATCATTACCTTAAAGTTTTAGCCAAATTTATCCAACAATTTGCTAGCTTCATTCCAAGAACACCACCACAATAACCTTCAAGCTAGCCACAAGCTTCCATCTTGCCTTTTACTTTTTCGATTTTTCCTAAGGCTAGAATATCTCTTGGAGTTTTAGAGAGAAGGAGGAGCTTGAAATAATTAAGAGAGAGGAGGAGCTTTTTCTAAGAGAGATGAAAGATTGACCAAGTCTTTAAGACTTGGTCAATATAACGACAAAAATCGACGTGTGGGGACACTTGTCACCCACCCATGCCCTTTTAAAAGAAAAGATCATTTTCCTAAGTTTTTCCGCCAGATTTCCCGCCTCGGCGCCGCGGCCCTGCTTCCCGGCCATGGCGCATCTCTGCGGACCGGATCTTCCGCGCCGCTTCCGGCGGCGGCGCTGAAACTTCAGCGACCCCTCAGATCTTTCGGCGCCGCGGCCCTACAATCACCCGCGCCAGCGCGCGGCCGAGACCACACGGCCGGTCGGACCGAACCACGGGGTATAACACCCCCCTTCTTCCACTCCGCCCCGAAAGAGTCCTCTTCTCTCTGGTGGACCTTCTTCTCATTACTGCGTTATCTTCACCTTCTGTATGGACAGGAATTGTTATGTGAGTCAAGTCAGTGGACACCCTCTCTTCTGGCACAATATATGGGATCACCTGATTATCATTAACACACAAATCAGAATTACAATGATGAGAAACCACTGAATCTCTATTCTCCTTAAATTGTTGAAAAGGAAATATATTTTCATGAAAGGTTACATCCCTGCTTATAAACACATCTTCACTGGTCAAGTCCAATAACTTGTACCCCTTTCTATTAACTGCATAACCAAGCAAAACAGCATTGATGGCTCTTGGTTCAAACTTGTCTTTCCTTGTCAAATTTGTAGCATAACAGAGACACCCTATTACTCTCAAGTGAGACAGTGTTGGTGTCTTCTTGAAAAGCTTCTCATATGGTGAAATTTCTCCCAGCACAGCAGAAGGAACCCTGTTTATCACATGTACAGCAGCTTCAATGCAATACCCCAGAACTGTGCTGGCAGATGGCCTTGCATCTTAATGGCCCTAGTTATATCCAATATGTGTCTATGTTTTCTCTCCACTACTCCATTCTGCTGAGGAGAATAGGGGCAGGACTTCTGGTGTACAATTCCTAATTGACTAAACAAATCAGAGCAAGTAGAATTTAAAAACTCTGTCCCATTATCAGTTCTAATTCCTTTTACACTTGAGCCAAACTGGTTTCTTATCATCACAAACAAATGCTTAAGGGAAGTAACTACATCAGACATAACATTCATAAAAAAAAAACCAAGTCCACCTAGTATAGTCATCCACCACAGTAAGGAAATACCTCATATTATTATATGATGGTACTTTATAGGGTCCCCATACATCCAAATGTAAGAGCTGAAAAGCAAAACTAGTTTTACTAGTACTATCAGGAAACACCTTCCTTGTTTGTCTAGCCATAGGACACACCTCACAATGTTTTATTGAAAAACCTGACTTATTTTTAAAAACAACCAACTTCCTGAGCATACTCAATGGAACATGCCCCATTCTTCTATGCCACAATTCTGCCTCTAGCTCATCCTTTGTCACCATTGTTGATGCAGCAGTGTGTGCCTTTATTGATTCTCCATAACTTCTTCCTGACTCCAAGATGTATAAGCCATCAACCTCTCTACCAGTCTCTATTACACCTCGTAAGTTAAGACAAGGATTAAGAACGTCATTAAAAATTAAGATCTTCAATTTTCAAATTTACATATATTTTACGTGCTAATGACGAATGTGACGCCCGAAATTTCTTTAGTAATGGTGGTATAAATATATATATATTTTCCATTATGGGTTAGTAAGGTATATAAGATACGTCAATAAGAATTTGAGGCAACGAGTGTTGAGATTAATTGAAGGGGGATTTAGATTTATTAATTGGGGTTGTTTTTAACTAAGAAGGCATTAGAAGGGCCAAAGTGTAAGCTTTGTGAAAAAAAATCATATTTCATTATATTCCCAAACCCTTCATTTTTCTTCTTTAATCCAACTAAAGCTCCACACATCCTCCTCTCCACTTCCCTTCACCAAACCCGAAAATTTCACCCATTCCTAACAAGAATTGAAATCATCTTATACTATCATATCCCTAGATTGATTCTTATAACAATTAGAAGCAAGAAAAATATTGAATTGAACCCAAACAGTGGGTTTATCGCGGGACTGCTGGCCGAGATTGAGGCCAGATTTTCCAACGTTTTTGGATGAAATTTTAGCAAGAAGAACCCAAGAATGATGGAGAAAACATTGTAGAATTCTTGCATGTTGGATTGAAGTTGAAACGACGACCATTTAGCGAAGAAAAGTCGACGAAACCGCGGGTATCGCGGTAAATGCGATGGGCTCGATTAGGTGCATTTTGGGTGACTTAATTGAGGTAGTAATTCTTCCCTTAAGTTAAAATTGAAGTGCATTTTGTTGTAGTTGAAGTATTGAATTTGTGTTTAGAAATAAACTTAGACTAAGAAGGAATGAGAATAGGAATTGCATGTGGTTGTTGTTAGAATTGGGTTGGCCAATTTTGAGCTTATTTGGGTATACCTTGGCTTCAATTGTTGAGTTGTTCTTTTGTTACCATTTGCATGTTGAGAATTGAAATGTAGCCTTGATGATTAAGAGATAATTAGATATGAAAGATATTACAAGATGAATTGGAATTTTAAGAATTTAGAGGAGAGGTTTTGGAATTACAACATGTTGATATGACCGAAAAGTGGATGGAAATCATTGAACATTATGGTAATGTATTACGGGCTGAATTAGTATTTAAATATAAGTTACCTATACATGTTTGAAAGGATTTAAGTGTAGAAAAATGTTAATTTCATATTCTTGAATTGGCGATGTTGCTAGAAGATTTGGTTGCTCTCATGAATAATTCTAACGTAGCTAAACGATTGACTAACATGAGAAATAAATGTAGTAGTTGTCTTGGTTGTTGAAGTTGTTGTCTTCCATGAATATAAAGAGAATGAAGGTTATAGGATATCGTATATGAAGTATGTTGGGCTTAACTTAATTACATCCTGGAATAATGTTGGATTATTGGTGTTGGTTGGCTTGTTGGTAAATTGTGGATATGCATATAAACAGGGGAAGTGCTGCACAAATTTTTATAGAAATAAGAAGCCGCTATTCGAATAACTTACGTTGAGATCATAGAATTGACGAACGTATTATCATTGTTATAGGTTGACATACTAGACGAGACATATCTTAGCATTTAGTTGATTTGCTCGCTTAAAAGGTATGTGAGCCTATCTTCCTTTCTTTTGGCATGATTTTGTGAATTATTGATTCTTTCATTCGACATGAATATTATACAAGGGAATGTACGGCGGACGTACATAACTCCTTCATAAGTCTTATTCATGGTAATCTGAGTTATGAAAAGCACATGTGATCTTCTTGTAAGAAGTTATTTAATGATTTTAATGAGGGTCAAAGAAATGATTTAAATTGCATACAGTTGCTCATGATATCTACTCGTGCTAATAGTCATTTTTTCACTTCACCGCGTCCCGTGCCGGGCAGATTCGTGCACATATATCAGGATGATTCACCGCGTCCCTCACTAGAGGGCCGAGCAGTTTATATATATATATATATGATGATTCCACGGACAGGCATCCGTGATGCGGGTACATATACCCATGACAGTATATTCCACCGCGTCCCTCACCCAAGGGCCGGGCAGTTTATTCATTTATTTACATCTGATGATTTTATGACTAAGCATGCGTAGTGCGTATGACTCATTCTTTTATGATCTGATTGACTCTCTACCTTACATGACACAATTGATCTTATTTACATTATTTCATGCTTACATATTATTCGTACATTATTTCATCGACCTCCCTTCCCTGGCTGCGTTAAATGCCGCGAGTTCAGTGCTCGATAGGTGACCTCCGTCTAGGATTTCAGACAAGATTGGAGAGCTCCTTTGTTCCGAGCGCTATTTTGGTACATGCACTTTATCTTTCAGACTTATGCGTATTTTGGGCACGACGGGGTCCTGTCCCGTCATATATCAGTATTGTACTCTTAGAGGTCTGTAGACAGTTGTGGGTTGGACGTTTGTACCTTGTATTGGTTTTTGATGTTGTTATACCCTGTGTTGGGGCGTTCCCGGTTATACTTGTAGTTATCTAGTGGCAGCCTTGTCGGCTTGCTTAGCTTGATTATTCCTTTGTGTACATAATGTTGGTTGGTGGCAGCCTAGTCGGCTAGCCTATTATGATTGTTGTTTTGTTGTTGATTTGACAGCCTTATCGGCTCGCCCATTTTAGAGAGATGTTGTAAAAGCAGCGTTGTGCTGCCAAAATTTTTATAGATCTCTGTATTAGATGGATTAAAAGTGACATGTCGATGTGGCGTCAATTAGGACGTTTAGTCGAACCGCCAGTCGGGTCGTGCGATCTCCTTGACCTTCCCAAGAATAGGTCTGCAAGATAAAGAAATCAGGGAAGAATTTTGCATAACAATTCAACTCCCTGGTTAACTTGGACACTGATAATAGGTTAAATTTGAATGTAGGAACACACAACACATGCTCAATAACATCACCATTCTTTAGCCTACAACTTCCTGCTTGTGTTATCTCAGCAACAGAACCTGTAGGTAACTGTACACAGCATGGATTCTCTTTATCTTTCTTTTCTATCATATCTTTACTGCTGACCATATGATCAGTGGCCCCTGAATCAACTATCCAGTCTCCAGAGATATTGGCTCTATTCTTAGGTAATGCAAATTTACCTGCCATATGAACCTTGGCAGCAGCTGTCCTGTTGCCCTATTCCTTCTATGGCTCAAGCATATGCAATACCTTTTCATACCTATCCAATGAACATGAAGACAATCGACTCTGAATATGATCATGTTGCTCTTTGGACAGTTGTCTTCTATCAAACTCTGGAGCTGCATTATCATGCCAATAAGAGCCATCACTCACAGTTCCACCAGCATTTGTGCCCACTACTACGACATTTGCCTTCCCCCTTTCTTTGTAATCTGCTGGATAACCAACCAGTCGATAACACTTTTCTGCAATGTGCCCTTGCTTCTTGTAATGTCGCGATCAACAATAACCTACGACAATTCTCTCTTGTGTGTCCTTTCAGTTGGCAGTAGTCACAGAAACCAACCTGATTTGGTTTTCTTTGCTTGTACTGTGTTGTCTTCCCATACATTGTCATGGATTCATTCGAGTCATTGCCTCCAAATCTCCCGGTGATAGATTTTTTACTTTCATCTTGCGCAATCATAGCATATGCCTGATTAACACTGGGTGTGGTGATAATAGTAGAATGTGGCTTCGTGCTTGATTGTAGCCATCATTCAGTCCCATTAAGAACTCTAACAACCTCTGATTGGACAAATGCTCGATGTAAGCTCGAGGACTGTCACATTCACATGCCGGTGGAGGTATAATCGAGTCAATTTCGTCCCACAAATCTTTCATTCTAGAATAGTAATTCGCCACATGTGACACTCCTTGCTGCAACATAGCAAATTCCTTCTTCAACTGGTACACCCGAGACAGATTGACCTTGTCGAATCGCTCCTTTAAATCTCTCCAAACTGCAAAGGAAGTAGTCCTATACAAAATTCCACTCAACAAGTCTTTGCTCACATTTTTCATAATCCACGAAATCACCATTGTGTTGCAACGCTCCCACTGCTTCAACATATTTCCATTATACATGTCTTTCTCACTTGTCACAATAAATGGAGCTTATTTTTAGTTAATAAACTCGGCTGCATCGCACGACTCCATAGTGTATAATTTTCCATCCCTGTCAACTGTATTTCAACATGTACTGCTCCGGGAGTATCTGATCAACTCAAATACAATGGATGATTGTGATCCATTATACTCGAACTTATATTTGAAGTTTCATCTGTAGTCACTGTATTCATTGGTATGCTTTGCGAGGTGTTCTCCATCAATAGATCGATATGAACCAGAATCAGTAATCACAACAACAAATCAATTTAAACTAAGCAATAACAGTCTCAATTTGATCGACTGTTACAATTGTTTTGCATGTGCTAGATCGCTTCAATCTGATACTCAAATAGATCGAAATCTTCAATTCAGGAATTCGATCTTCGTTTACGATGCCTTCAATTTCACGATTTCGCGATGTCGATTTGAATCACAGATTACAGATGTTCGCGACTTTCGATCGCAACTCAGGATGTCAATATCACGATCTTCCTCCACACTAGCTTTGATACCATGTTGATCGTCGCAGGTTGCAAATGAGAAGAGGAAGGATCGAGCAGATGAAAAGGTTGAGAGAAACGATTTGGGGCTCAATTGAGCTTCTGGACTTTTCTATATGAAGGCTTAACCACAAAATGACGTGGGAGCCATTATTTACACAATGCACGGAAAAGGAAAATACACTAAGGTCCCTCAACTAATAACTATCATACTAATAAGCCCTTTAACTAATAGCATAGCTAATCCATAACTTCAACAACTTCAACATTGAAAAAGAAAGATGAAGTCTCAAATTCAAATATTAATAGAGATAAATTATTTAGTGATTTCTCTCTTGATGACAAAATTCTTTTGATATGTTGGTGCTCGATGAGAGGTAGCCGATACTATAAAATGTTTGTAGGATGACTCCGACACACCGTACCATTTATAAAAAAGATTATCTTTAGATCATTTTTAGAGTAAAAAAAAAAAGTTTCGATATTTGTAAGTATATCAACTGTATCACATTTTTGGATATAATTCTTCTAAATTCGGTAAAACTTCAAATAATTTTTGCTTACCTTTGGAAATTACCAGTTCATCCCTACATTGATGGCTGTTAATAGGGTAGAAAAGGACACCTCATCTCATAGAGCTGGAGATCTTTGCTAATCTAATCAAGGGCTTTTCTTCCGATTTCACTATTTCACTCCCTACCGAAGCCGCACAATGATTCGAATTTGCAAGCAGCTTTTTTATTTGAAAAGACTGTCTGGTCAAAGCTTGATGAAGGTGAATTTTGTCATTTCAGATGACTATTTTTGGTGTGAGATACTACTTACTTTTGGTAAAAACAAGAGCATCGATAACAGTGTTAGCATTTAGCAATAGTAGAATTGTTCTGTAAATGACGTTTGTCTATGGGGGGAGAATAGAACATTTAATTCTAATTTTAGTGTTAGTTTAATCGATTGTTACCGTTTGTCTATGGAGTAATAATTTGCTGACCAGCCTTAAATGTTCTATTCTCCCCCACCCCACAAAAAAATCAATGTTTTGAGCAATTATAGTTCAATAATTGTATGGATTAGATAAAATTATTTATAATTATGTACATTTATTTTATGAGTTACAAAAATATTACTATAATATATGATTGTGTTTATGTAATAATTCTTTGCAATTGATATTCCTGATAATACTCAAACTGGAGATCTTATTGTCTCTTGGTCATAGTTATGACCATAAACGTTCTTTTATCAACCAAAAGGGGAGTTTACGAAATTAACCAAAGATTTACTTCTAGAAAATTGATATTTCGTGTGTGCGGACTGCAGCAATGGCTGCTAACGTCGTTTATTATAGAATTTCACGAGGCAACAAAACCTTTCATATAGTGGTAAGACATGAATCTGTATGGTCTAAAATTTCAAGAATAGGTAGGACATTATATCAAAAAAGTTCGAAACTTGATTAGTTTTAGAATTACATGTAAATTCACATTTGGAAGAGGATTTAACTTTACCATTTATGAATTTTATATGTAAATTCATATTATTTTTTTACGAGGGTCTTTCGGAAACAACCTCCCTATCTTTTAAGATAGATGTAAAGTTTCACTCTACCCTCTCCAGACCTCACTTGTGAGATTACACTGGTATATTTTGTTGGTAATTTTTTGTTGAAGAAATAATAACTTTTGAAGGGTATAAAATCATTCAATATTTGAAGGATACTTTGATCAACCAATATTATATTTATGTTTTTTTATAATAATATGAATATATATTTCAAAAGATTGACATCGCTAAATAAAATTACACTATTAATCTAGTTTAATTTATAGTAACATGATAGTAATTATTATTTTATCATGTTACCGGTCGATATTTACTTATTAGTAGAGATGACAATGGATCTCGGACCCGATCCGGATCCGGTGGATCCAAATCCGTTTTATAGGATATGGATATTCAAAGTTTGGACCCGACGGATCCGGATCGGACCCGGATCCGTTTATGGTGGATCAGATCTGGATCTGGATCTGGATCTTGCCTTTGAGATCCGTATCCGGTTCAGATTCGACCCGTGAATCCGTTTTTATTAAATTAATTATACATTTATTATTTATAGATCATGGCACCGAATCCTTTGTAATCTTAATTTTATTTTATATTCAAAGGGCCGAAGACCATTATTTTTTTAATTGAGACACGTTTTGCGTGTTATTCTTTAATCATTATATTAATCATTTATGTGATACTTATGTAGTAGCTTAGGTATTGAGAGGATTATTTCTCACTACACCAATAGCCAATAGGCATAACAATTGTCAACAATGTCATTTAGTCCTAATTTACGGATGCACTCCCCATGATTCCGTTAAATTAAATTGACTATTTTTCTAGAAAATTTGGACTGATTAGAAGGTATAACTTAATAATCAGTCACTTTGATTTGAATCCAGATCCGATCCGTGGATCCGGTGGATCCGATGGATCTGAATTTGGATATGATTTTATGGACCCTATGGATCTGGATATGGATATGGATACATGTATGTAAAACGGATCTGGATCTAGTAGGATCCGGTCCAGATCCTACCCGTTGCCATCCCTACTTATTAGAAGTGATTTGATTATAGTAACATGATAGTAATATGAATATATATATATATATATATATATATATATATATATATATATATATATATTTACATATAATTATCTTAGAAGTGATTTGATTGTGTGAGTAAATTTTATATGTTGGTTTTAAACTCTTCGAATAATAATGTTCACACCCTTCATTTTTCGGGTATTTTAGTACAATGTACACACATATACGCACACTATGTAGGCGTTTGGTCATGCGATTTTATCTCATGAGATAAAATCAGCGTTTGGATATGTAATTTTATCTCATGAGATGAAATCTCAAATCATTCAAAAAGGCATGAGATGAAATCCCAAATCATCCAAAAAGTCATGATTTGGGATTTCAAATCATGATTTCAAATTATTTAAATGTAAAAAGTTGACTCATAAGTTTATATTTTGTAAAAATAGATTCATAAGTTGTTAGATATATTTACCAATTATATGAAATATTAAAAAATCTACAAGTTGATAGTATATTTGTAACAAATTTACTCTTACCAATCATGTGGGAGGATTATATTAAAGAGTAGTTATACTACAACTCATGTTCAATTTTTTATTTTATCGAACTAAACTTTGATCAATTGATATTGTATTTTTTAGAAAGGTATTCTAGTAGCATATATTAATTTTGTTATGAACTATGACTTGATCATTTGGTAAGATTGTATCAGAATTGAGAAATTTTTGATGATTTTCACAATTTGTGGGAGTTTTATATCTGAAAGAAATAATTTCTTAATTATTCTTATTGATTGAAGACATATATATACAAGTTACAATAGGAGAATTTTATTTCTACTTTACATCTAAAACTCTATTCTATACAATTAAGGTAATAGTATAATTTTAATTATGATATAAGACTAAGTCTACCAAATATACAATATACAAAATAGGTAAATCCGGATTCTAGAAATCCGAGGCAGCGTCGCGGCGCTAGGGCAAACTTTCTGGACACTGTTTAACAATATCTATAAGAAAAAAATACAACTTAAAAAAATCAAATTGCATATTCAAAAAAAATTCAACTTCAAATTATCCCCATTTTATCTTATGATACCATCTCATTATTTTAATCATTTCCAAATTGCTCCATAATTCTATGAAGACTTCCTAATTAATGAAGGAAAAAAGAAGAGAAAAAGGAATCACAAGAAAAGCTTACAGGTTAAGAAAATTAGACACAATAGTATAAATCTTCGGCAAAGAAACGAAAATTGATACATTATTAATTAAAATAGTACCAAGTGTGAAACAAATTCCAGCAAAATTCATTGGATCGGGTACGGTAAGGATAAAGTTAGTCAAAATGAATAGTATAGTACTACATTTTGGTTTGGGGTATGGGGGTGAGGGTGTGTCGTGGAGTTGTAATATTCCTTGGGAGCAAAAGGCGAAATCCCTCGCCCACAGGGCCCCCACCCCTCCGACCCGACATAGATTGGTAGAGGAGGTAAATCACAGACTTCGTGGCTGGGTGGGAGGCACGATCTTGGTGCCCATGAGTCATCCTCCAAAGGAGAAAATGAACTCCAGCACTGCGCACGCTCGAACTGCGCTTGAGAGCAATCTGTCGGCGCAGAGCCGTGACACCCATTCCTCTTTGAAGAGAGAACGTGCTGGCAATCACCGTTAGGGTGTCAAAATTAGACAAAATCTAAATGATCCGCTCAACCCATTTAAAGTTTTATGGATTTAGGTAAAATTAATTTTGATGATGGATTGATTTGTATTATCCCAAATTGAGTCATTATAAATCAGCAGTCTAAATTAATCCATGATGATGCCAAATTGACTCACGAAAATACTCAATCTTAACGAAAAAAATATAATATTTTTCTTACCTCCCTAACCTCCAACTACCTCTCCTCATCCTCAAATTTCTATTTCATACTTTTTGTTCTTTTTATTAAAAAATTATTAAAAATAGAAAAAAAATTCTTACCCCCCTCTTCCACCCCCACCCCATGCCCTACCCATCCTCAAATTTCTATTTCATATTCTTTTTACTTTTATAAAAATAATTATAAAAAATATGATATTTTTTCTTATTTCCTCCCCTTCACCCCATGCACTACTCTCATCCTTAAATTTCTATTTCAGATTTTTTTATTTTTATAAAAAAATTATTAAAAATATGAAATTTTTTCTTACCCTCCCCCCCACCTCATACCCTCCCACACGACCCCCGAAGTTTTTATTTATATATTTATTTTACGTATATATAAAATTTTATTAAAATGAGAAATTTTTCGTACCCCTCGCCGCCCTCCCACCCCACCCCCCAAATTTTCTATTTTGTATATTTATTTTATTTTTATAAAAAATAAGAAAAATCCTCATCCCCACCCGAAGTCTTTACTTATATATTTATTTTACTTATAATGAGAAAATATTATTCTTATTTTAAAAATAAAGATATAGAAAAATTAAATATCATACAAAATAAAATAACATCATAGAAGGTAAGTTTAAAATTTATAAAAGTAATGAGTCAAGTTGAGCAAGTTGGGTTATGACCCATCATTTAACCCATTTTGACCCGTCCATCTTAGCTCATGTAAGCTTTAAGCGAGTTGGTCATTAACTCATCTATTGATTCAACTCATTTTAACCGGTTCAACTTTAGCTCAAACGACTCATCTGTCACCCCTAATCATCTATCATCTAGCTATACATCAAATCTTCTAACTCAAAATGAATTTAAAATTTATGAATTTTAGTATCGATCTCAAGTCAATTAATTTATTATAATAATTGCTAAATTTATAGTTAATATTTACTATTTTAAATAAAATATATAATTTATAAAAATTACTTAGTCAATATAAATCCGTAAATTACACATTATTAAGAAAATAAGAATTAGCAATAGATAAATTTTGTACTTAATGTTCGTCTGATTTTGACTTTGGCACAAAGTTTTAGAAGATGTGTAATACCAAAATGACATTTAATTTTGTGATCTTAAATATATCATGTGAAAAATTAGAATTAAAGAGTTTGACAAAAAAAAAAGGAAAGAGTCATCAATTTTGAAATGATAGTAAGACAAATATTTTGAAACAGAGAGAGTAACTAAATATCAAATTTTATTTAGCACAGATTATCGAGAGATTATCAAAAACATTTATTTATTACGGGCAATCTTGTAAAGGATTAGCAACGAAATCTATAGCTAATTCTAGGTTATAGTTTTTTTTTTTGTAGCAACAAGCTAGATTCTAGGGTTTTCCAAAGAAAGAAGAAGAAATTAGTTTGACCAGAAAAAAAAGAAGAAGAAAGGAAAGTGGAGGAAAAAGAAAAGAAAAAGGGGGAAAGGAAAGTAGAGCAATTCTTCTGGATGAGATTTTGTCATATATAATCACGACTGAAAGGGAAAAGTTATAGACAGATCCCTGCGTGCACCAATATGATGATCATCATTATATTGTTCTCACCATATATTATACACATAAATTCAAAAGATGTACTAACAAATAATGAAAAGAAACTTAGATCGGAATCTTGTTATTACTTTCTACGTACTTCCACTTCCCATATGCCACTATTTTTTTCTACTGCAAAATTTGAAAGGTATCATGTCCAAGAAAAAACTGGTAAATTATATATTTGTAAAAATAATTGATTACCGGCCAAGTTATGTGCTTTTTCCTTTTCAAAAATGATAAATGAATAAAACAAGGACAACGTTGTTGTTAAACAAAGTTCAGCGCCGCCGCCCAAGATCCATAGCGCTGCGGCCCTTGCCCGTGAACAGTATTTCGGATCTTGTATATTTGGTATATATTAGAATTAGTATTGTACCTTAATTACTATAGTTAATATTGTCATAATTGTATAGTTAGTCTCCTTATAGAATAGGATTTTAGATGTAAAGTACGAAGATGATTCCTTTATTGTAACTTATATATATATGTCTTTCATCAATAAGAATAATCAAGAGATTAATTCTTTCAGTTGTCTATAAAAATCTTTGGCCGAATTCCTATGATAGACTAAGGGTGTCAATTGGGTGAATAGGTTAAAATAAGTTGAATTAATATATGTTCAAAGGTTATGTTAATGTTAGGTTTGGTGTTGTGACATTTTGCCCAACATATCATTTTTAGTATTAAGTTAAAATCAGAAATGTTGGAACAAATGTCGCAACATTCGGACCAATATTCTGTGAAACAGTTTTGTCTTACTTCACGAAACTTATGCAAATCTTGTGGAATTTTCACCACGATGATAAAGTGACTTGGCAAAGAGTTTTGGAGCTGATGAAAAACGTGGGAAGATCAAGTCAAAGTCGTTGCTAAGCTTGGGGAACAAGTCCAAGAAGTTAGAAGATCTTGCTCCACAATCTTCTCCAACAAACCTTATCGGTTGTCCACCTTTCCCTCAACCTCTACAACGATTAATTGAGCTTTTCAAAGAAGACCATCTACTATAAATAGAGAGGCCGAATCAGTGAATCGATATCCATAAAAAGTTAGAAAAATATCAAGAGAGCTCTCCGATATACTTTTCAGAAAACTGGATCACAAGTGTTGCATGAGCGTGTCGACAACATTTTGTCCAAGCTTATAATTGCTGCCCAAATTTTAGATTTGTTCTTTATTGAAGCAATTGTAATGAGATGTTGTCTATGTCTAATTAGATAGATTTTTCAGGCGAAGTCATCTGCGACTTCAACTTTGTAATTTCTTTTGTATTATCTTGTAATATTGTAAAAGAAGAAATTTATTTAATTATATATAAATATATATAATATGTTCGGTCATTGATCGTCATAGATTATATAATCAATATAACTATCATTTTGGTAGGAACCCGCGTAGCTACTCTTTCGAAGTGTGCGGGATAAACTCGGATCGACACAATAGCAGAAACCACGTCGGTAGATTAACACTTGGCAAGCTAAATGTGACGTCTTTCAGTAGAAGGTTTATGCAGGGGATCGAACTCGTGATCTTACGGTCGCGCCTCTTCTTTATCTTAACTTTGCAGAAGATATCAAGATAACTATCATGCCAAGCTTAGCAACGGCAATATAACCATGATATATATATATATAACGATACAAGTATATATTCAATACATCGGCGAGTAAATTAAAGCCATTCACAAATCACAACTATTAATCTAATGTCCAATAGGAAATTAGACACGTGAGTGACGAGGAGAACAGTCAAAAGAATATTTTTGGCTCCTTCAAATATCTCTACATTTTCGTTGTTTCTTTTTTTAATTTGAGAAAGAAACAAATTAAAGTTGAAAGAATATGTTAATAAAATAAAGTTATAAGAAGCTTACAAAAACATCTCTTAAACTTGAATTGATATATGTTAAGTGTCAGCATAGGGATGAAGGGGACCGATTTGAGGGGTCGGTAATAGGTAGAAATGAGGGGTGAGTTATTAATAAATTGGGTCTGCTGATGTGTCT
The DNA here is from genome assembly GCA_029844215.1 of Przewalskia tangutica. NCBI lineage: Eukaryota > Viridiplantae > Streptophyta > Magnoliopsida > Solanales > Solanaceae > Przewalskia > Przewalskia tangutica. The sequence continues at coordinate 93,963,155 of CM056732.1, read as the reverse complement.
TCTACATGGCGTCCACGTGTATTCTATGTGATTCATAATGTCGTTTCTGGTAAAAAATGACAAATATAATAACTTTTATATCCGGAAGGACATATTTGTTTTCATACTTTAACGGAAAACAAATATGACTTTTTTTTAAAAGTATGATGACAAACATAACCCTTTTCCTATTAACTAATTAGTTGAAGAAAAATGAATTAAGAAATAAAAGTAGAAGTAGAACAATTGGGAGATATGATTGCCAAAGATATTCTCTTGAGATGCTGCATGTGTTTGAGAATCCAACTCCCATCATGCCCCATTCTTTAATCACAATTAAATACTCCATTTGCTTTCACTTACATTAATTTTTTATTCTCACTAGCTTTGGCTTAATACAATGTTGTCATTATTATTCGATTCATCTTTACCGGTATATTCATTCTAAGTGGATTTTTAAATATAAAAATAAATCTGATGGTTCTTTTTAGAGATATAAAATTCATTTTGTAGGTGATGACAGATCTCAACAAGTAGAAGTGTACACGTTTAGCCCGATCATAAAGCCAACAACCATACAGACAGTCCTTAACATTATTCTATCCAAGTCTTGACCCATTCATCAGCTTGATGTCAAAAATGTCTTCTTACATGGGCAGTGACAGAGCTTTTAAGGCCCTGGGGGTGGCCGTGGCCCCCCCAACTAATTTTTTTTTTAATATAACTCTTTTATAAATAAACCCTCTAATATCCAGTATCGACCAAACCCTCCACCCTCTAATTTTATTTCAAGACCCGCTCTGACTCTCTCTATCCAGTATCACCAAAAACCTTCCCCTCTTCCCTTTCTCAATCAACTAAATTCAAGAGTCATCCTCAATCTTGTCATAACATCACAAGTTAAGTGATTCTTGTAATCAATCCATGCATTTCCCTTTTCTTTGGGCAGGGGAAGCTACTTCATTTGGGGCAGACGCCGGACGTGCTCTTTCTTTTTGTAGGTTGATGGACGAAGAATGATATAAAAAAAAAAGAGGGAAAATATTCATATTAAATAAATATGAAGTAGAAGAACCCAGATTCCAAATGAACAAATTCAAACTTGAAAAAGATCTTCCTTATTCTTGAAGAATGAGGGGCAAAGGGATTGATCAAGAAAGATCTTTTGTTCTTCTTATATATAAGATCGTGATTGGATCCGCAAAATCTGTCCTTAACGGGATGGTACTTACTTTCATACAAGTGCTGCATGGCTGTCGTCAGCTCGTGTCGTGAGATGTTCCTCGTTCTTGAGTTTCTATTGAAGTTGAAAACTAGTATTGTTGGGTTTGGGAGAATTTGGGTGGGGTTTGATATTATTGTACTTGTTGTTTTATGTTTTTGGATAGAATAATGATTCCCCAGTAAAAAGGGAGGGTTTTTAAACCCCTATTGATGTCAAACTTAAAGGGGGAGTTCTATGTCCACAAGGTGTTCGATAAAATGTTCGAATGAAGTTTGTTGTTTTCTTCCTTTTTTTTTGGTTTATTGGGTGAGTTTTGCATCGGAGTCAATGAATACTTAACAATATTACAACTACTGAAATTTATTTATTGGGGCAAAAAAATGTCACGACCCGAACGGGCGTGGTAGTGCCTACCCTAGTGATGATCTGACATCAGTGTCAGTGGAACATAAAGCAATAACATGAAATAACATGAAGTATGAAATACTAATCAGAAAACTTGCCTTTCGGCATATATAAATCAATTTAAATCAACGATTTACATCCCATATACAACTCGCCACAAACAAGATTACTGCACTTCTAAGAGTGACATGACAACAATAGCGGGGACGGGGCCGCCATACCACGAATGTAAGCACTTCCCTACGACGGGGACTATACCACCGATAAGCCTCGAGAAACGGAGCTTCCCAAACTGTGACCACGAGAGCTAGGATCAACGATCGGTGTACCTCGACTGCGGCGTGAACGCGGCCGAGGTCAAGATAAGTATGTGGAACGAAATATCAGTAAATGAAATCATAGTAGTCTATAAAAGCAGGAGGCATGTATGATAACCAAACTACGATTCACAATAAATAGCGATGTCAAGTCGTGACTCACGCCTCAAAGTCATCACTAAATATAACTATGGGTCTCACACCCATAACATCAATCATGCGTGGAATACCTTCCGCCGCCTGCGATCTATGATATAAAAGCACCAAGGAATACACATGAACACGTGTCCCACTGTGTCATCATAAAACCGTCTGGGTAAGCACGAAGGCATAGCCACTACTAAAACCCACGGTACAAACAAGGTCATAAATCGTATCATGAGATCTGTCTGACCGTCGCATGATCAAAGCCGCCACTTGCCCGCAGATATCTAATGTGTGCGTCTAGCCACCGAACTTCCCGACTCGCATAAGCCACTCGATGGCCCGCGTAGGTATTCCGCGTCGAGGTAGCTACTCTCTCGGCAACGTCCCGACTCGCGATCCGCGTAGCCACATAGACCGCATGACCATAAAGGCCGCACACTAACACGGAACTCGTAGCTCGCGTGGGTCACACGGACCGTAGGTATTCTCGAATCATAGGTCACACGCACCCTCCCGAGTCTACCCGCGTGAGGCGGCTTAACCGGAAAATCATGAGTGATATGATACTAACATAACGACTGCGTTAAACAACATAAGCACAATCAAGGAAACCCCTTTACACAAACATCACAAAATACTAACACATGTAGCATCCTAATATGTTTACTTATCAAATCAACAAGAAGGTATTACAAGGCTATCACAAACCAATACAATCAAGTTATTCACACAAGGTACTTTCTTCTTTATGTTAACAAGTTCGGGTTTTTATCCCCAAAGTACTGCATACATTAACTCTTTTAAAAGATCCGTTTCTTTCACAAAAGTCACACAATACCCGTAGTATAAAAATAGAGTGACTATCTTTTTAGGTAAACCCAAACACTTCCTTTTGTAAAATCAAGTAACCACATTATTTTCCAAACGTTCAAGTTTGCCTATTTTCAAATGCTCAAGTTTCTCATTTTCGAAAGGTTTCGTAGTTCATAGTATTAATCACTTAATAATATAATTCTCCCTTAAAACAAATTGAGAAACATATACCTTATATGTGAGTAGGTTATTCTTGTTTATAACAATCTTATATCAGCAGCCATGATCTAGGGAATGTAATATCATTTTGTCTCATCTTAGCTTACATGCGGATGGAGGTTTCTCTTGGTTTTAATAATACTTCATTAATCAAAACATTTCCCTTTATTAACGCCGATGGTTTGTCGATACTCATTCGATTTCAAATCGGAAACATTATTCATTTTAAAAACCAAGTACTCATTCTCACGAATGAGGTTTCACACAAAATTCATATTAATTTAATTAAGTCAAGTTTCTTATCTTTTAAGATCAGGTCTCTTAACTTCTAAAATCAATAAATCATTCATTTTATCTCCCTTAAGCCGTTATACCTAACTTCCCATAAAGCTATTATAACTCTTAAGTTTTTAAAACCACAAAGCATTTTCTTACCTACATAAAGCTGTTATAATCCAACTTCCCATAAAGCCGTTATAACACTTTATGTTTTAAACCAATCAAATACCTTTAACACATGTACGCGTCACCGTACTACATAGTTATACACATATCATGCTAGAAAAGATAGGAAGAGGTTCACATACCTCGCGACGATTATCGACTAATAGCAAAACGCTCCAAGTACCTCAAACCGTCGCTACTCCTTAAGCCAAGTACCGCACCACGATAGTACTTCAACCTATAAGGCCACAAGGCGCTTATTATCATCTAGATCTTATCGTAGAACATTCTACGTAAAATTCGCAAAGACCTCCCCGCAAATCGCGTAAATCTCCTCTCTATCGAGGCCGGCTATCAAGCCAACCGGGGGTTTATACGTCTAACCTGACGCGTGTACAATTTCTACTTCACGAGAACATTACACAAGTCCATCAGAATACACCCTATGTAATTACAGATTCTCTTCTTTATATTCAGCTTAAGTCAAAAGACATTGCCGCAAAGCTAGGTTCAGTTCTATATATAGTATACTTCAACTATATAATCTTACAACATGTAATTTCCAATTACAATAGGGGGAACAAGAATATTTACCTTGATAAGCCCAAAATTATCCAAGTTATAATGTCGATCCTGAGCAAGGTTTAACTCCTACTCCGTGCGCTCCAACCCGCTCCAAACCACCCTTAGAAGTTCTAACCAACTTCTACTTAATACTCCAACTAACTATGGAGATTTTTCCTTAGGGTTTCGTTTTGGATCAAGGAAGTATAATAGTATTTCTGGGCTTTTCGTATAGGTATAACCTTGGAATACTACAAGGTATTAGGGCCAAGGTATTTAGGGTATAGTAACAATACTATGGAGAGTATTTCTACCAAGAGGGGGGTATTTATACGAGACAACACCACAAGGGGGGGGTATACCTTCTACCAACCCCACTGGAGGAGGTACTCTCGGCGAGGGTAGGGTGCTCGGCTAAAGCCTCACAAGGGGAAGGACGAGAACTCTGCAGAGGAGGAAGAGCTTTCAAGACTTAGGAAAGTTTAGGAATGGATGAAGAAGTCTTCAAAGGGGGGTATTTATAGGTCAAGCAAAGGCCAACCAATGGCCAAGATCATGCCAAGTGTGGTGCAAGTGTAGGGCTAGGATTCACCCATGTGTACCTTATCCATCTACCCACAAAATATCCTACCAACTACTTGACAACAAGCCAAGACCAATCGGCCACTTTACCGCCCCACACTCCACCAATGAGAGGGTGCCAAGTGTCGCCCTCTCGTTGGTCAAAAATGTTTCGTCTCTCGGAAAAATCCGCAAAAATTAGAAATGACATAGCCGTAATTTACCCTACGCGAGTTGTGTAAAACGTTTCGTCAAAAAACGACTCTAACCGGGTGTTGTGCACAAAAATAATCGGCCAAGCCTACTTTAAAGTTCAAATTTCTCTACGTACGTCCTCACGTACATACTCTGAAAATACGGGGTATAACAAAAAATGAGTAAGAACTTGGATTTGAGGTTCAAATTTTAACTCCACTCTTGATGAATCCTTTGAAGCAACGATTTGCTTCATATTTCAAGTCATCATCATTGTTAAGCTGAAAATACTAATAAAAATATAATAAAGAAGCTCAACAATTATTTTATTCTTTTACTACTTTTTCTTAGTGAATCGAAACCAGTTGCATCAGAAGCAGCAATATTTGTATATGGCCTAATTCCTCAAAGTTGTGGAGAAATGAACTGGGTGGCTGTCTTAATAATGCTGCCTTTGGTACTTGGTGAGTCGTTGCTGCGGAAGTATGAAATATTAAATTAATGCTACTGGTTAACTGAAAGTATCACTTGATGGTTAAACTTTGTTATCTGATATTATAGTTAACAGAATGCAAATTTGTATGTTTGGGAAAAGTCATTTGGGTTTGTTATGTCCTATATGGATGACTCACAATTGTATATGGCCTAATTCCTCAAATATTCGCTTATGTGGTGAACTTACCAATACAGAAATTCTTGCAATCTCAGAGTATTGTAGCACTTAGTGCCTTTATTTCCCTAGGGACTTTGTTTGTACACTTATTGCTCATTTGGATTGTTGTATATAAAATTGGATTTGGATTGATAGGGGCATCACTGGTGCTGAGTCTTTCTTGGTGGATTATTGTGTTGATGGTATTTTGAATTTTTGATAAAATTAAATTTTGTTCTTATAAATTTCAATTATAATATTTTTGTTAGTAGTTACCGTCCCCTTAATATTTTGGACAAGATCCTCCATTGTACATGGGGATCTTCATGAAATGATATATATGCATCAGCCTATGAATTTCAGGGATCCTATTCATCTGAATTATGTGCGTCTGTTGCGGAAATCGCTCTGTGGACTGAAACATGCTCATCGAGCATGGTACCAGCGGTTCGCCGATTATGTGTCCTCTATCATTTTTTCACACAACAGATCCAATATTTCCCTGTTCATCTAAAATAAGGGTACATACATGGCTTACCTATTATTATATATTGATGACATCATCCTCACGACATCATTTGATGCTCTTCGCTGGTCCATTTGTCTCTTCTTTCCTCTGAGTTTGATATGAAGGATATGGGGCCCAAAGTTATTTCTTGGGCATCTCTTTCACTCGACATTCTAGAGGTCTATTTTTGTGTCAGAAGAAGTACGTTGAAGAGATCCTTGACCGTGCAGGCATAACATCTTACAAACTACCCCACACGCCAGTTGACACCAATTTCAAGCTCAACGTTGATTCCGGCCCCCATATTCAGACCCGACTCACCATTGTAGCCTGGATGGGGGCCTGCAGTACCTCACATTCACGAGACCTGACATATCCTATGTCGTGCAACAAATCTGCCTACACGTGCATAATCCGACGGAAGCACACATGCATGCCTTCAAATGTATTTTACAATACGTCCAAGGTAAACTTCACTTCGGATTACATCTATACATGTCCTCGCTCACTGGTCTCACTGCTTAATCTAATGCTGACTAGGGTGGATGTCCTGACACCCAACGTTCCACGTCTGGTTACTGCATTTTCCTCGGTGATAACCTATTGTCTTGGTCTTCCAAAAGGCAACCTACACTATCCAGATCTAGTGCCGAAGCAGAGTACATAGGTGTCGCCAACGTCGTCTCTGAGTCTTGTTGGATCTATAACCTTCTACTTGAGCTTCACTCCCTGATTCAAAAGACAACACTAGTCTACTGCGATAATATTAGTGCGATATATCTTTCTGACAATCTCGTCCAACATTAGCGCACTAAACACATTGAGATGAACATTTATTTCGTTCGCGAAAAAAGTGGCTCGTGGTCAAGTTCGTGTCCTTCATGTTCCTTCTAGATATCAGATTGACGACATCTTCACCAAAAGATTTCCGCGCATACTATTTGATGATTTTGAGTCAGTCTCAGTATTTGTGAACCTCCCGCTTCGACCGCGGGAGTGTAATAAAATATTTTCTGAATATTCTTTCATTAATTGTATATCTCTTATTTTAGATAGCATTATATTTCTATTGTAATTAGATCTTCTATTTTAGGTAGAATTATATTTTCTATTATTTAAATTAATTAATTATCTAATTTAAATATTCTTATACTATTATATATAATACAATTAAGTAACATATTTCTTTAAAAAGCTTATGATAACACGAATTGATAAATGATAAGAATGACTGTCAGAATAATCCTTTGGAACACATACTGAGACATTATAAATGACTCGTGGCCCAATAGTCACCTCTTTCCTGTGACTAACACCATTTTTCGACATTTCGGAGTTGTTTAGATGATTTTTTAGGTAATTTTCAATTTCTAAATTTATTTATTTTCAAAATATTGAACACGGCCATCATTAAGTGATGATAAAATTTAATTCCTATGATCTCCACTACTAATTACGAGTGAGAAGCCGAAGACGAAGCGAGGACGGCGCTACAAATAAGAAGATAAGGAAGTGATTTATGCAACTTAATTGATCTATGGGTCACTACCACTTATTTGGAAACTCAAAACTTACCGGTTTTCAATCAAAACTCGATGCTATTTTTCGTTTTACTTTAGAAAATTAAAATTTAATGTACAGATTGGCACTTAATATTAAGAAATGTAAACATTTTTTTCCTTTTGGAGGAAGGGACAACCTATAATTTGTGAATTTCCCTTGGATCATTTAAATTAAAATTCTATGCTTCAGGTAATTCCTGAAGGAACTTATACATGGGACGAAGGGACAACCTATAAATATCAGCCTTGATGTCTATTTTGATACTGTTAAGTGCTTATATCCCCTTAATGTTTGACACTTTGAGCCCGTATGTATTGACTTATTTTAAGTCAAAATAACTTATAAATACTTTTGTGATGTTTATGTAAAATAAAAAAGTGTTTTAAGTTAAAATATTAAAATTAAGTCAAAAGTCATAAGTTAGTATTTATAATTTATAAGGCAAAAATCATAAGCTCATCTTCTCTAGTTTTAGATACAGTACTTACCAAATTATAGATTTCTGATTTTAAATTTCAACTAATATCCTCAAATAAATTAAAATTATAGAAGTAACGTACTCCGTACTACTTAACATAGATGGTTTTGTAGAAAAAGTATTCTGGTGGAGGGTAGTTTTAAACTTAAGAATATATCCACCAAACAACAATAACAATACTACAGTAAAATCTCTATAAATTAATAAAATCTCTAAAATAATAAAATCTTCCGATCCCGACTTGGACCTTTATAAAAAATCATCAAATTCGATAAGATAATAAGATAATAATTTTTCGGAAAATCCCTTTATAAATATTAGGTCCCATTAAAACTCTAAATTAATAATTCATAAATATTACAATTATAAATATTATGGTAATTTACTAAAATATGAATCTATTGTTACTTGATTTTTCTTAAAATTTAAATCTAATTGGATTTCATCCCTAACTTTTTTAATTGCAGTCAAGAGTTCTGTTGTCGAGTTCTCTAGCTGCAACAAAAGAATTTGAAGAGTTGTTGTCGCGCTCAAAGCCTCCTTTCTCGTGACTGATTCCAACGGTATTGAATCATCTTCAGCTTCATCATTAGAATAATATCAGCAACAATTTCCTCTAAACTTTGAACCATTGAACATTCATCATTTTCACCCGGATAGTCCACCAATTTGTTGACGTCCATTTCATTGTGATAACTCCTTGACCATATTCTCAAGCTCATGTAGGCTTTCTTCAAAGTTTGTCTCACTTGAGATTTCTTCATTTGAACGGATTTTGCAGTGCCGAAAGCAATTTGTTATTGACACTTGAGAAACCTTGGTTGTCCAAGCGGAGACTGCAAAATTGATGGCATCTAAAACATTAATCTTTTCAGGATTAGGTAGCCCCAACTCATGACATTCCACTAAATTTGATGAATTTAAAAAGTTTCTCTTTTAATTAATAAAATATCATGGTCTCAAAGTTATTAATTTAGAGGTTTTACTGTATATCCAATGTGATCTCAGGGCCGGGAATATATAGAAATTTGGCATTGGGTGACAAGTTAGAATCCTATAGAAGTAAATTGTCATAGGCTAACACACGTTTTTTACTTCTTTTTATATATAGCATAACCATTAACATTTCCCGTCAAAATAGCTTCAAATATTTTAATTCCCTCTCTTCCATAGATAATATCTAACTACTTTCCTCAAATATTTCAAATCCTCTATCATTATATGACAATCTTTATGTTTAAATTGATTTTTTTCAGAACAACGATGAGAAGGAAGCATATTTCAAAGAAGGTTGTCAAATCTTCATTTATTCATGTAGATAATGACTGATTTTATTTGGGTGATAATGTTTTGGTTTAAAATAACTAAAGGAGCTTGAGTATCAATTTTGTAAGTGTTTGGAGATAATTTGAGGTGAATTTCATATTGAAAACTCGAAGTTGAAGACGACTCATTCTATGTATCCCCATTATTCCGTATATATCCCACTGTATAACAGTGTATATCGGGTCACATATATAAATGAAATTTGTGTGATATATACATGCTAGCTAACCTAACTGAAATCACCCCCCCCCCCCCCCCTCAACGAATTAGAATTTAGAACCCATTGAGGGGGGCCTCGGTCCTAACTCCTAAGGAATGTATAAACCAATACTTTCATAAATTCGATCGTGGTTTACAATTATAGCTTTCATACCTGTTTGTTTCTTTTTTTATCATCTTCCGCATAAAGAACGAACAAGAGTAAAAACGAAGTTGATTCAAATACAATATGTTATACACATGTTGTGTTGACGTCCATGAAAATTTGTGTGATATATATAGTGACCTTCACGATATACAATATGATATACACACTTCACCATGACGTTTTTTACTCCAAACTAGTCCGAATCACCTTTAATCTTACTCATATTTTTTTGTATAGCATCGTCTAGGTGTTTTCAACCATACACACTCGACATACTTCAATACAACAATAAAAAAGAACAATAAGAGGGAGAAAAAAAAAAGTTGGACGCGTTCTTGAATGGATGAATTACATCCTCCTCGCCGACTTAAACTCAAAAATAGTATACTCCGTCTTTAATTTTTGCCCCTCATGCCCATACTTTTCATTTAATAAAAATTTATGGGTCAAAATGTCCTTATCACGTGTCTACAAAATCTGGGATTCGGGTTCGAGCCCCATCTTCTAGGTTCGAAGTCCAGCTCAATAAAAACAAAAATCGCAAGACAGTGCCTTAAGGCATAACTAATGAATAACTTGCCCGAATAGGCATAGTTTGTTTTGAACCTTTGCTTTGCGATTTTTTTTTTCTTTTTTTGACTTTGTTGTGTTCGAATCCAGAACCTCACGAGTATAATTAAAGAATAATAATTTGAGAGGCAAAAAACTAAAGACCACCCAGAAATAGGACCATTTGTGAGAATGGCCCGAGCCCATTTAGCACTATTGGTTGTTAGATCACACTCCTCTTATCCGTGGGCCTTGTTATGTGCTAGAATCCCAATATTCATGATGGGCCTCTAGCAATTTAAACTTGATCCCTTCAATGCTCATTGACAGTAAGTTTTCTTCTTTTGTGAAGGTAAAAAATTCACGGGGCACCTTATTTGATTGCCCCTATTTAATCTGTACTCACTTAAAAAAAAAATTAGCTGGTAATTTAATATAAGGTAAGTTTAGACAAAACTGCTTCCTTCTTTTAGTTCTTGTATAATAGTAGTATTTTCGAATCTATACAATAGTATTCTTTTTATTAATGCTTTGAAAAAGTAAGTCTTGAAGTTCAAAAATAAAAAGTAAGTTTAAATAAAATGAATCTTGAAAACAATAAAAAAAATCATCATTATTGCAAAATAAATTTATTAGATTTTTGTTGGTTTGAAAAATTTATGATTGATGTTTGTTCTTAATGATGTATAAAATTTATGTTTTAAATTTAAGCTTATTTGGAGTACATTTGAGTGTTGAATAGTGTATTGAGGCAAAAATTCAGTTACACTTCAACCTATGCCTGACTAACGGTCCGGACCGGTCGACTCGGTATAAAATCCGATTCGGCCCGGACCGGTAGGCCTTACCGGGTTGGGGGGTTGGTTTGGCCCCAACCTCAACCCGCACGGGTTGTAGATAAATTCGGTAAGGACCCGAATCGGTTGAACCGGTAATGGACACCGATGACCTGACCAGTTAACCGATCCGGTCCGGACCGGTAAGGTTAAAAAATTAAAAAAGAAAAGAAAATGGGTTGTTGCCCAACGGTAATATTACCGTTGAGGGGGCTGGCGGCTGGGGGTTGTTGTCAACGGTCTTTTGGCCGTTTGGCCTTTTTTTTTATTCTTTATTAATTACATTTTTACCTTTAAAAATCTATAAATACTCTATATTCTTCTCATTTTTATCACACAATTATTTCTACAATTCTCAATTCTCATATTCTCTTAATTCTCTCTATTATCAATTCTCAAGTTATTATTATTATCATTATTAATTTTCAAAGTAGCAAGACATAAGACTTCGAGCTTCGAGTTTCAATTGTGTTCTGAGTCCTGAAGTTTGGTACACTCGTTTCATTCTCTAATTATTTTATTAAATTATCATATTTATTTGTTGATTATTTAAATTAAAATTAAAATTAAATATTTTATAATGGATAAAGGTAAAACTATTTCAAGTGGTACAAAATCTAAAGGTTCTTCATCATCTAATCAAAATATAGATTATGATCAAATGAAAGAAGATTTTGAAATAAGAAGATAATTATTATGATAATGCTCATATAGATAATATTGTTGAAACTGAAACTCATACACCTACTAGTGTGCCTTCTGTCAATGTTAGTACTACTAGTCGTAGACCTAAGAGAATAAGGAGTAAAGTGTGAAACTTTTATGATAGAATTGGGGACACTAATAGATTTAGATGTAATATTTGTGGGCAAACTTATAAACATGGTAATGACGGGGGAACGGACACTTTAGTTAGGCATGTACAGAGAGTTCATCCGACACACTGGTCAACAACAAATTAAGTATAAAATATAAAGATGCAGTTACATTATTTGGTTTTTTGATAATTGAACAACTCTGCTACTAATCTTAGTTCTAGTTCTGCTTCTGTTCTGTGTCTACATCTGCTGGATTCAATGAAGACGATGATAATGAATCTACATTCTAGATATATGGAGCACTTTTACAACAACACAAGTTGCGGCGGAACATCGGAAGCGGACTGGAATTAATACTCCAAATTTAGAAGTTATGGACTATGGAGCATCACCAATTCAATCAACTTATAAATTACGAAGAACTATGTAAAAGGATGCATAATATGTAAATAAAATTATTATTACTCATTATGTACTCTTATTAACATTATGAATAAGGAAAGTTCGAAAGTTTACATCTTATCATTAGTTTTTATTTATTTATCTTTTTAGTTGTTAGTTGTTAGTTGTTAGTTGTTACTTGTTAACTTATGTCTACTAATTTAATAAATTAATAAAAGATTAAAAGTATAACTACAATATAAATTATAAAATATAAATCTGTAAACTATAAAATAGAAAGTTAACTTTACATTTTAAAATATAAAATATAAAACAGAAAACTATATTATATTATATATTTAATTTGAATTAATTTAAATTTTTAAAAAATTTTAAAAAAAACCCGATCTGGTAGGCCCGGTTCAACCCGGAACCGCACGGGCATACCGAAAATCCGGTAGTGAACCGGTTCGGTTGGCCCGATAAGACAGTAAATCGGACCGGTAACCGGTCCAGAACCGGTTCAACCCGGTAACGAGCTACCGAGTCGATCCGTTAGCCACCTTTACTTCAACCACACGTGACTAATGTTTAGTCAATTTTTACATAGTTCCTACATCCTTTCCTTTATATTGTAGTGACTATTATGCTTCAAAAGACAATCAAGGGTAAGTAAGTCTTTCCAATCTAATCATTCAATAATCTACTTACCTTGAGCTTGAAAAATTAAGAAGATCTTATAAAGTCAAAATTATAAACAAGATTGATTATAGTTGAAGAGACATACAATATAGGTGAAAATATGCGTACAATAATTGGGAAAAAATTGATAATAAATGATTAAAAGAATTTTATTTATCATTAACAGTAAATACAACAACAACAATAATAACATACGCAATGTAATCAACGAGTGGGGTCTGGGGAGGATAGAATGTACACTATCTTAGAGGTTGTTTCCGATAGACTCTCGGCTTAAGTAAAGCAGAAACAACATCATGAGAGAACAAGTAGTAATATAAAACTAATGATCCAACAAGAAAGGAAATAATATTAATCATACTACTAGTCTTCTACCATAATCCTCGACCTCCACACACTCCTATCTAGGGTTATGATTCTTCGTGATAACCTCTTTCAAATACTTATTCGGTCTACCTTTACCTCTCTTCCAACCCTCCATCATCATCTTCTCACACTTCCGCACCGGAACGTCTGCGCCTCTCCTCTGGACATGTCTGAACCATTTTAGCCTCAGCTCCCGCATCTTGTCCACCACAAAGGTCACACCTACCTTGTCCCGAATTTCTTCATGTTTGACCATATCTCTCATAGTAAGCCCACACATCCATCTCAACATTCTCATTTTCGTAACTTTCATCTTCTAGACATGAAAGTTCTTGACTAGTAAACACTCTACCCCATATAACAATACCGATCTAACCACTACTCTGTAAAACTTACCTTTAAGTCTTGATGACACCTTGTTATCACACAAGACACCATAAGCGAGCCTCCATCTCAACCACCCTCCTCCAATACGGTATGTGACATTCTTGTCAATTACCCCATTACCTTAGATTATACCCCCAGGTACTTGAAACTCTCTCTCCTCGGGATGATTTGTGAGTCCAGCCTCATTTCCACATCGTGTCACTCATCACCACACTAACTTGCACTATATGTACTCAGTCTTAGTCCTACTCAACCTAAAACCTTTCGACTCCAAGGTATGTCTCCAAACCTCTAACCTGGCGTTCACCCTACGCCGTGTCTTGTCGATCACCACAACATCATCTGCAAATAACATGCACTAATGTACCTCATCTTGAATGTGAGTGTTACATCCCGTCATTTCGTACGTCGAGTCGCGTCATAAGATCGTCATCATAGGATCGAGGAATGAGATTATCTTTGATGTTATGAGTTATTTGATGTAAGCTCGGAGGGAGAGTCTACTTTAATGGTTACAAGTGCTTAAAATCATGGTTTGTACATGTTGGAAGGTTTAGAGGTCAAACGAATCAAAATGAATAAATTTCGTCAATATAATACCCTATATTTTCGAGCTATGATTTAAACCGCTCGATATATGAAAGTAACCTCGAGTCCCGGAGAATTTTAGTCATAATCAAGTATGCGAATCAAGAGCTCAGCGTAAGAACGAAGATCTGAAATAATTTATGACTTAAATTGTAACGATGAGGATTGATAATAATTTTTGTGTGTCAAAAGAGACTTCGGGCTAGTGTTAAACCACATGATCATGATAGCAAAATATATTTTAGTGTGTTAAAAGTGATTAATATTTAAGTAAATTGAGATAAAAAAAATTTAATTATGTGAGTAGTGGATTAATTATTAGTTTTTAGTGAGAGATTAACAAACTAATTAGGAATTGTGGATAAGCAATTAGTGGAGATACCATTCCCACGTGGCAGCAAGTGGGATTATTGATCAAGCCTAATAGTGACTAGGTAATTTATGTAGCTAGGTGTCCTGTTTAGGGGACTCTTTGGCAAAACAATCCATACAAAGTGGGGCCCACAACCCACTGTAATAAAGAAACATCCATACATCATTAAAGTGAGATATATATTTGCAAAAAAAAATACATGTGAAATCATATAATTCTATTTTTGGATTAATATTAACGTGACTTCCATATATACAGCAGCAACACAATTTTGAATTAATATAATAGCAACATGACTTGCAATTCTAAGGGAGAACTGTATAATCTTTCCGAAGGACAACATACGGGTTTTGCTCTCTACTTCGATCTCATTTTACGTGTTTTATCGTGATTGACGTGTGTTGGATGGGCTGTTCATTGTGGTTACTCAAAGGTCGAGATTAAATGTATGTAATGACTATCCTTTCTTTTAATTGACATGACTCAATAGAAAGCATACTTGACTAGCGAGGTTAAGAAGCGTAATTATTATAGGTATTTTACTTTTGTAGTTGATGATTGTTATAGAATTGATTGTGTTGTGAATAGTTGCATTGAGATCTCAATGAGTAGAAGTTTGTTCTTATGTTCCATAGTCCCTCATTTGATTTATTGCGTAAGTGTATATGTATAGTAAAAAACTAAAAATAGGTGAATTGGCTTGTTGATAGTTGTATTCATTAAGTTGAATCTATTCCAATCTATTAGATCTCTATTAGACGTCGTAGCTTACGAGATATCCCTAAGGTAATATGGACGGTTAGTTGTCGATAAGCACTCCAAGAGGGTAATTATAAATAAGGATCAGAATACATATTTGTTAATTGAATTAGTGTCATGTTTTCATTAGTTGAGCATTTATGTACTTAGTTATGTTTTAGAGGGCAAAGTTAGTCTAGTTGTATCGTTTGTAGTTAATTGTACATATCATATAATGTTTCCCTAAAATAGAAATTGAGTTGAATGAGTTAAAGCACGTAGAGTTAGTTGGTCTGAGGATTGTGATATGTTGGTCCTCGCGGCCTATTTGCTAGCTTGAGCTTACTTGCTAGCCTTCAGACTTATTTGCTAGACGTCGAGGCTTATTTGACGACCACCGGGACCTACTTTTCGGTCTACGAGACCTATTTGTAACTCTAAATGGAGCGTATTTATGAGACCGAGCTTAGTTTTATCAACAGATAAGATCTAAGTCGGTTGTGATATTTTCGTGATATAGTTGATAAACATTTTTAGTAGAATGCATCTTACAGGTAAGTAGAAGTTCTTCTACACTTGTTGTTGCTCATTTAGTCATTGGATTTACTCGCCTTACATACTCGATGCATTATTCGTAGTGACGTCTCTTTTGTTAGGGACACTACATGTCATCCCACAGGTCTAGGTTCGCAAGTGACATGTATGTGAGTAGACTCTCCAGTTGATCAGCATAGCTTTGGTGAGCTCCACTTCCTTCTGGAGTAGCCGAGTCAAGTCACTCGTGATATAGTTGTACAAGCTAGTTGGGTAGGATGGGGCCCTATTCCGATCAAGTTATTTTGTCAAAAACTCTTAGAGGCTTTTGTAGACAGATGGACTTGTGGTCAGTAGTGTTATGTAATGTTAGGTTGTACAGTTGAGGCCTTATTGGCCCACATATCTATATAGTTGTTTGGGATCTTCTATTTACAGGTAATGCAACATAGTAAATTACTTGTATTATTGAGTATATTACTCGTATAGATATGCCACTAAGCACTCGTCCACCCCACCAAGGTTGGGGTGTGACAGTGAGTCGTCAATACATCCAATGTCAAGGCAAATAGAAATAGGATAAGAGTTGATCACTGATGCAACCCATCATAAATGGAAAGAGTCTGAGTCCCCTCCTAGAGTCCTTACCCGGGTCTTACCTCTATCATACATATCATTGATCGCTCTAGTATATGGCACCAAAATTTCGCTAGCCTCCAAATATCTCCACAGGACCTTTCTCGGGACTCCATGGTATGATTTCTCTAGGCCGATGAACACCATATGCAAGTTCCTATTTCTTTTTCTGTAATGCTCCACTAATCTTCTAACATGATGAATATCTTATGTATACGACTCTCAGAATCCAAACTAGTTCTTACAAAAAGAGGTTTATTAGACCGAGTGTTTCCCTTTGAGGTGTCCCAGTGTTATTTGTGAAGAAGAAAGTCGATACGATAAGGATGTGCATAGACTACCGTCAGTTGAACAAGGTCACCATTAGTAACTGTTGTGATATTTCTAGATGCTTACGCAAGTGTACGTATCGTTCTAAGTAATATAGTCTGTAAGATCGAGTTTATCGTCTACAGAGACTGGTTTATTAAGTACTGATTATCTATCATATGGTATCTATTTGGCAATCGTTCTTTTGTTTGATTTATGACTAAGTGCAGAAAATAAACTTAAAAATTATAATACTTTGGGTTTATAATAGTTATGAAGGAAATAAGGTTTCAATCTCCTCAACCATCCACTCTTTCACGTGTTAATGCAATGCTAATGATTCTTCTTCTTATTAAGATAACAGGTTAACTAATCTGTCATTATATTTCGATTAGGACATACAAGAACTCAACCTTGTGCAGAAACCTTCTATATTTCTATGATAAGTTTTACCATACAGGAGGATTAAGAACAATAATCTTTAAATGCCACACAAGTATCGGGGTACTTTCGTCCACGATTTTAACCTATGTCTAGACAATTACAGCATATTCAAATCTCACCTTTCATACTTTTGATTCGAAATCATACAAATGATGACAATTAATATCTAGTTAATTATCAAGCAATCATAACAATATTGAATAGATCTTAATACGCTGAAGAAGAACTCAAAAACTTATGCATTAACTATATGAAAGAGCTTCAAGAAGATCGATGGAAACCCTACTAAAGTATTTAGCTCCTAAACATTGTCATGTTAAGAACTAAATTACAGTTCAACATAAACTGAAATAAACTTGAACAATGAGATGTCTCTAATTGTGTCTTGCCATTTTCTCCTCTCCAAAGTTGTGTAATCAAACAATGACAGGGTTTAGGGTATTTATATCTGAGAAAAATCTTGCTTTGGACCCCTTTACCCTTGTCCAATTTCAATCCAACTTTTCTGAAAATACGCGTCGGCACCGCGGTGCTAATTCTTCTGAAACCACTATAGCTCACTGGACATATGACACTGCTAGCCAGGACCGCGGTGCCTTCGACGGTATTTCAGTTTCGAACTTTCGACAATTTTTACGCCTCGGTGCTAATTTTCCTGACTGCGGTTCAATGGCACTGCGGTTCTACTTGGTCAGGCACCGCGGTGCCTCTTTGTTTTTTTTCCGAATGCGATTTCTTCGCTCTTCGCACTTCTTCTGGCCATTCTCGGGTGCTTGTGCAATTTTCATCCTCAGTTAAGCTTATTTCATCCTCAAAAGTAATATATTCTCATTTATGACCGTTGTGACACAAACGAAAGAAAAACACACCTAACGCTATACTAAACGCAAAATAAAAAGTAAAATACTAACTAAAAAGGACTCAAAGTGTATACAAAATACACTTAACCATAACAAGTTCCCTATTGCTCGTATCGATGACTTGTTCGACCAGCTTCAGGACGCTTCAGTATTTTCAAGGATTGACTTGAGGTCTAGCTATCACTAGTTGAAGATTAAGGCTGAGGATATTCCGAAGACGACCTTTAAGACTCGTTATGGTCATTACGAGTTTCTTGTGATGTCTTTCGGGCTTATAAATGCCCTAGCAACTTTTATGACTTTGATGAATGGTATTTTCAAGCCATACTTAAATTTATTAGTCATTGTTTTCATCGACGATATCTTGATGTATTCGAAGAGCAAGGATGAGTATGAGCAACATTTGCTGATTGTCCCTGGGTTGTTGGGAGAGAATGTACTTTATGTCAAGTTTTCAAAATATGAATTCTGGCTTGATTCAGTGGTATTCTTAGGCCATGTAGTGACAAAAGAGGGGATTCTGATCGATCCCAAGAAGATTGAGGATGTTAAAGATTGGCCGAGGCCCACTACGGTGACTGGGATTCATAGCTTCGTGGAGTTGGCCAGTTATTATCGCCGATTCGTGAAGGGATTTGTTTCTATTGTGTCGCATATGACTAGATTGACTTAGAAGGAGGTTCTTTTTCCGTGGTCCGATGTTGTTGAGGAGAGATTTTAAAAACTCAAGACTTTATTGACTACGGCTCTGATCTTTGTATTACCCGTGGAGGTAAGGATTATTCGATTTATTATGATGCGTCCCGTATTGATTTTGGCACGGTATTGATGTAGGAGGGGAAAGTCATTACCTATGCTTCTAGGCAGTTAAAGATTCATGAGAAGAACTACCCTACAAATGATTTGGAGTTGTTAGCGGCACAATCACAACTATCACCATCATCATTACTAGCCGCTAACACCAACCATCACGACTACCATCACTACAAAGCATCTATAGCAAACGTAAATATTTATTTTTATCAAATAATATTTTTATTTTATTAAATTTATATCTATTTTCTAACATTTAATTACTTTCTTATTTGAATCTATATTCATTATTTTTAAATAGATACATTACGCATATTCACATGTTTAAAAATAAATACATTCTTAATCATTCAAATAATGCATTCAAATTTAGATGTTTTAATCTTAATAAAAATAAATTACGTCTAAAACCTATTTTCCAATGTCCATAATCAAATAAAAACGTAGTCATATTGATATTTACACTAATTAATAAATATATAACACATTTCCTTGACGCTATGATAATTGACTCATCCTACTTTGTAATGTTGCATATGTCTTATAAACAAATACTTGGCCACACCCCAAACATGTTCTCTATTCTGAATATGAATAAATTCTCATAGAAGTAGACAAAAGTACAAAAGGACTTGTTGGTCCTCTATGATTATTTCTCTTGCATATTCCGAAAGTGCATTATTGAGGTTATCCCACACTGTTCACGGGTCCCCCCTCTTTCACAACTACACGAAATTAATGTTGTAAGAGCACATTTGATACGTTGTATTACGCTAGATTGTACTAGAAAAAAAATATAGCGTTTGGTAGGCGCTTTCAGCCGGACTGGACTGTACTATTTCTAAAAATAGTACACTTCAACTGTCATTTTTGAGACTCGTCTAGTTCCCTGGATTGTACTAAAAATAAAAAATAAAAAAAATACAGTTCATTATATACTAATACTCTAATACCGTTTATTATATATTAATACAGTCCATTACAAAACAATATAATTCATGTAAAATTATACAGTCTAATGCGACGTACCAAACGAGCCCTAATTAATTACTTACCCCCACAAGGTCGGAAATGGAACTAATCCATATTTTTACCTTAATTTTAGGACAATTATATTTTATACAAGTTTGAAATTGAAAAAGAAAACAAGATTGTTTTGCCCCGTATGGGTAAAGTCAGCCATAGATATGTTCATTGGACATAATATTTGTGTTCATGAACGAGGACAAATCTTGACTCTCTTGAAATAGTTAACAACTTAAAATGAACGAGGGAGTAAATTATTCAGTTTTGATTGTTATCCGAAATGAAATGAAGACAAAAAACAAAATCAAGAAATGAGAAAGTCGCCTTTACTTCAACGATAAGAGATGAATAAATTAGATGTCTAATCATGATGAAATGTTAGAAACTTAAATTTCTATATTACTAGTGTAGTTAGTCGCGCTTCGCACGATCATAAATAATTTTAATATAATTAATTTTTTATTAATTAAATATTTTTCATATTTATTTTAATTTGAATAAGAAAAATTAATAGAAAAAAAGTATGAAAGAAATAGTTAAAATAAAGAGAGAGAATACACAAATCCATTGCGACAATTTGTTAAATTAAAAAATAGATCTTGGGCCTAACGCAACCTCAAAAGCTAGCTCACGAGGAGATGATTGTCCAAGTCTATATAAGGAATTCAAATTCTCATTCTATTTCTGATGTGAGACTCTTAACACTCTTCCGCACGCCCGGATCCCGTTAATTAGAGCGTGTATGACATAATTTGTAGACCCAACATCAGTGATGTCACGCCCCGAATCCCGGGCCCGCGACTGGTGTCCTACATGTACACCCTTCTACCCATACAACATAAGTAACTCGCGGAAGATAAATAACACTCATTTTTTTCTTTTAACAACAAAGGCAAGGCTGTCAAGGCTGCCATAATATATATCACACCTGAATGGGTCTACACTGTACAACAATGTAAATACAACTCTAGTCAGTCCAGTCCACATATGAATACAGACCTCTAAGAGTTTGATGACAATTATGACGGGACAAGGCCCCGCCGTACCTCTGAATATACCTAGCCATAATGACAAGCTCCGGAACATTGGAGCTATCCCAAAATGCTGAACAAGGATCCTAAGCCCGCGGATCCACATCTGAGTACCTAGACTTGCGGACATGAACGCAGCCCCCCCGAAGGAGGTCAGTACAACAGGTACTAAGTATGAAACAGAAATAAAGTACAGTAAATAAATCATAACTGTACAAAAGAATGACATGGGCAAGTATGAAAATCAAATACCAGATCCTACCGTGCCATATAAAAATCAGAGCCAATTGTACCTTGTATTATTGTACCACTTTCAAATATGAGAGCCATGTCAAAATCAGAGACACCTGTTCTCAGCACATAATATCACAGAAGCATGCTCGTGGAATACAACATCACTGTCAGTATGTAACAAGTATAATATATAACCAGTATCAAGGAAGCATGTCCGTGGAATTTCAACATCACTGTCGGTGTGTCAACATCACAGAAGCATGCCCGCGGAATTCCAACATCATCGTAGACGTCGTGGTATACTATCGATCGATCATCCGAATATGCCCGTGGAATTCCAACATCACTATCGGCAGTCCATGATATAATATAAACCAGCATCACTTTGGAAACCAAGGAACTACATATCATGTATCATGTAGGATTAGAATCCAATGTAACTATGTACGTACCTTTCCTTTCTTTTAACCGAGAGTCATGTTCAACATCATGGGACGCCGGCCCATATACTCATCAATGTATATATATCAGTGTTGCGGATCGTGCAACCTGTCCCCAGATATGTTAGTGTTGCGAATCGTGCAATCTGTCCCAATAAATATATAAGTGTTGCGGATCGTGCAACCTGTCCCAATAAATATATAAGTGTTGCGGATCGTGTAACCCGTCCCAATAAATATATAAGTGTTGCGGATCGTGCAACCCGTCCCAATATATGTATACAAGTGTTGCGGATCGTGCAACCCGTCTCAATAATTATACATATAACTATCATGGCAACCTCGTGCAATTTAAATTACCTTTTGACTCTCAACAACATTATCTTTCAAATGAACCTTCATTTTAGATAAACCAAGACACTAACAAGTCTTTCATTTTATAACACCAAGGCACTATCACACCTTGCATCACTAAGGATTAAAGTCCATTACAATAATGTACATGCGTCGTACATTCACTTTATAAACTAAATTTCCATTTTAGAAAAGCCCAAGTACTACATGTATCACTAGGAAGTAGGATCCAATACATATATCATTTTGTAACCATCATTTAGAAAATCAAGACACTTATCATACCAAGTATCTCTCTAAGACATGGTTTGTGTATCCAGTATTTCTAGTCCTAAGCAAATATGTACATAGTACGATTGTGTCATCAATGTAATCATCAAAATCACCTTTTGAGTCCATCTTACGACGCATGAACTTCATCTGAGCTCTCATTCCCTTTACATGCTCCATGAGTAATTCACTCTTTGTTGGAACTCGCCTTATAATCGCCATCTACACAAATCATATTAGTCAGTATAACGTTGTACAATCCCATTTTCTAACCCATGTGAAGGAGGTAGTACGAGAAATCAAGTCTTTGAAAAGACTCAAGATAGGCACGAGAAGAGTACGAAAGAATGGAAACTTTAGGATGTTATTCCGTTCACTTATTACTAAGGTGGCGCGCACACCGTCGCAATAAGTAACCGTTCAAACACCCAACTCGAAGAAAACTTCCTAGAATCTCTTAACCTGGTTTAGCTCTGATACCAACTTGTCACGCCCCGACTTTTCTTAAGTCTTTCCTTAAGGCGTGATGACACGTGGACAATTATTTATTTTCCAGGCGAATCGTTAACTTCTTTTTTTCCTAGATTAAACATGTATTTAAGTGCGGAAATAATAATAATAAGCAATTCAAAGCTTACAAAGAACAATCTTGTGTGAGGCATTCCCCGAGATAATGAAACCTACTTCTTTAAACATACTTTATGAGAATAACTTTCATCAAATCTGAAATAATGGATTGGTGGGTCAAAGAGGCTGCGGGACGATCGCTAGCCCTGTTGCGGAGTTTTTCCTCTATCACGCTTTCCTGAAATATGTTAAATAAAAGAGTCAGCCCTACCATCCGGGGCTGAGTGAGAACCTCACCCTATAATTCAAAGTAATCTCACAATATTTTAAGTACAAACATATTAGGACACAATAACCATGTTATGAAACAAACTTCAACATTTTCAATGTATCATAATTAAGTATTAACACAATAATATTCTCTTTCAATTCGTTTCAGGATGTACTCAGCTTAACCAACATACATGTTTTATCTCATTTACATATTAAGGTATTCCTTTGTATTTATACATTTGTTGCGGCGTGCAACCCGATCCGATGCATTTACAAATGCACTTATATATTTATTGTGGCGTACAACCCGATCTGATGCATTTACATATTTGTTGAAGCGTGCAACCCGATCCGATGCATTTACAAATGCATTTACATATTTGTTGTGGCGTACAACCCGATCCGATGCATTTACAAATGCATTTACATATTTATTGCGCCGTGCAACCCGATCCGATGCATTTACAAATGCATTTACATATTTGTTGCGGCGTGCAACCCGATCCGATGCATTTACAAATGCATTTATTTATTTGTATTTGTATATGTTATATGTTCAAAAAGCTCAATTAATATTTCCTTCTTTCAATATTCCGCCCTTTCCACTTGTATGGGTTACGACTCTCAAACCGTAAGTCGGATTTATGTACGTAAAGTCTCAAACTGTCGAGAACAGAATAACCTAGAACTTTTATTCAGCACAAAATTTTAAATTCCCCACCGAAACATTCAGTTTTTCAGTTTTAACAATTACATTAAGAACTGTTTCGCCGAATTTATTATCAGAACGATACACAATCTTAAAACAGTCATAACTTCTTATCCGTAAGTCGGATCAAGCCCCGTAAATTCTCAAAATGACGAGAAAGACAAATCTAGGACTTTCATTTGAATCAACATTTCATATTCTGTACCAATTGCTACATTTTTACCATTTTACCCACTGCTTTACAGATTTCAATCAGTCCGGAACAGAAACGTTAAAGCGCAATAACTATCAAACCGTAAGTCCGTTTTAACTCTTCTTTAGCTAGATCTGTCCTTAACATAGAGATTTACAACCATATAAATTTTCATCTAATTTTAATAAGTACAACTCAAGTAAAACAGTTTGTAATTCTGTCTTCCCAGATTTCGTCCAAACATGTGGCAGAAAGTTTAAACTATGATAATTCTTAAACCGTAAGTCTGTTTCATCTCCTATTTGGTTCGATTTGTTCGAAACGGAGATATCTACAACCATACAAAATTTTATCTAATTCTAGTAAGTATAACTCCGAAAAACAATTCGTAAAGTTCATGATTATAACTAGTTGTTTAAACAATCAAAGTTCGTGATTTTTCTTTTAACACCAACATTATATTCTAACATGTACAAAACTTAAAATACAGGATTTCACTAAGAAATTTGAGTGAGAAAAACTCACCTTTGTTGCTTCGTGATTGCGAATGAACTTTAACTTCGACTTATCCTTCAACCAAACATTTATTTGACACTCCTTAGTTGTTCTCTTTAATCGTTGTTCTCTGAAATTTCTGGATTCTTTTCCTCTTTGTTCTGTTCAGATTTTTGTCTTTCCCTTTTTGTTGTATTTTATATAATTAAGTATATGTGTGTGTTGTGTTGTGTGGGCAGATGTGCCCATAATAATTGGAACGTGAGGGAGAAATGGGCAAATGGGGAAGTTAAGGGAGTTAAGATGAGTGTGTGCCTTGTTTATGTTTTTTTTTCTAAGCCTTTACATTCTCCCCTCCTTAAACAACATTCGTCCTCGAATGTGAATAAGGTCGTAACACATGCACATAAACATGCAAACTACACACACATGAAACATAACTTAACACTTTTTATTACCTTACTCAAACAGGAATGGATATTTGACTTTCATCGCGTCCTCATCTTCCCAGGTCGCTTCTTTTGTGGAGTGATTCTTCCATAAAACTTTCACGGAAATAATATTTTTGTTCCTAAGACGCTTAATTTGTGTATCCAGTATTTCCACCGGAATTTCTTCATATTGAAGCTCTTCATTCAGGGCTATCTCTTGGGGTTGAATGACGTGACCTGGATCATGCGTATATTTTCGTAACATTGATACATGAAACACCGGATGTACTGCTTCTAATTCTTGTGAAAGGGCTAGTTCGTAAGCCACATTCCCCACTTTCGTAAGATTTTATATACTCCAATAAACCTTGGACTCAACTTCCCTTTCTTTCCAAATCGCATCACTCCATTCATTGGAGAGACTTTTAAAAATACTTTCTCTCCTTCTTAAAACTCAAGATCTCTTTTGCGATTATCCGCATAAGACTTATGGCGGCTATGAGCTGTCTTGAAAAAGTAATATGTCATCCTTTACAACTAAGTTATAAATATGACACACACATTTAAAAAAAATTAGAAAATATAAGTTAAAGCATCTTTTAAAACTGTAATAGCATCATTATTAGAAGATGCATTATCTAATGTAATACGCATAATTTTATCAGTTATTTCGTAATAATCGCAAACTAAATAAATATTTTCTGAAATAAAATCACCATTGTGCCTACTATCTATATATCTATACGCTAAAATACGTTTTTGCATAGACCATTTATAATCTATCCAATGACATGTTACCGTTAAATAATCATGATCGTTAGTACTACGACCTATATCAGAAGTGAGAGCGACTTTGTCATTAAAATGATATAATGAATAACGTAAATATTATTGATATTCATGTGCAAATTTAAATACATCTCTCTTAAGAGATGATCTAGGAAAACCTTTATAAACAGGATTATATATATCTCTAATATAATGAATAAAATCAGGAGATGAAGGAAATGAAAAAGACAAACCCTCCACAACAACTAATTTTGAAAATGCTTACATATCTCTATGTTTACCGTATTTAGGGCCTACAATTCCCCCTGTCGTAAGGTTAATTTGACCCTGTACTTGGTCTGGGACAATATATGAACCTTGTCCCGATGGGGAGGGCGCTTGCGCATCATTTTTTGAGCATCGTATTGGGCATACCTAGCTGGGTGTTTTTTTTATGTGTCTCATTGAACTCCCATCCCACCATGACCTTGTCCAGTTTTAAAACTAAAATATTATTTACAAATATTACATATAGCTACTTGATTCACTACGTCCCTAATAAAAATTGTCATGCATATGATTTAATGATCATTTTGTTGGACCTCATCTCATACTAGGGGGAATAGGAGACGTTTCAGTTGGAGGTTCACTAGTGAGTGTTCATCTACATTAGTTGTGTATCATCATCTAGAACATCTTCTAAATTAAAGTTTTGTTCATTTTGAAAAAAATATTTGGTCGTCTAAATCATATGGTATTTCAGGAAAATGTATAGTATCAATAAAATCATCTTGTCTAAGAATTAACCAATATTATGATTTTATCTGTTGTTTATAGTGTTGAGCAGCATTTGTTGCTGCTGGTGATGCCACTGTTGGTAGAAGTGCTTTGCCATTGTCTCCAAGCTAGGACTGAAATCGTTGTTTTCAGTGCCTAGCTTGAGGGGATGTTGAGATTATGAGTTAATTAGATATTTTGGTTAGATATTTTATAATTAGATTTTTTGTGATATTAGGAGTGCAATTAGATTAGCATATAAATAGGACATTTACTTATAATATTCATTTGAGCAAAATAATAATAGAAAATATAACAGGAATTCTTTTGCTCCCAAATATCTCAATCTCCTTTGCTCCCAATATCTCGACTTTATCTCATTCTCCCTGCATTTCTCTTCTTTATTCACGGTCTTCCCTCTCTGTTTGCTCCTCTATTTCAGAATCTAACATGGTATCAAAGCTCGGATGTATCGATCCGATATTGGAGTAATTTTTATTAGAATCATATACAGTAGGAACGAAGGAGAAGAAAATCGAAATTGAGTTCGATTCCACAAAATTGAAGATCGATCTGTAAGGATACAATACTTATAAGATCGAAGATCAATTAGGAGTCAAAATCTACAATTCGTTGCAATTTTCTGGAAATAAGAAGGATCGAAATTGAGGAATTAGAAAATTCAATCACAATTGCGATTTCTTCTGGAAAATTAGAATCGAAAAATCGATAGCAATTTCCTATGGAAAATTAAAAAAACAAAGAAAATCAGCAGCAACACTCGCAGCAATTGAAAATTGAAAAATGAAATCGCGATTGAGATTTTTCGAAAAACAGAGAATCGAAGATTGTGGTAATTTCTATTATCACCTTTGTCGATTGAGTCGTATGGATATGTTATCGGTTTGTGCGGATACCATTTCTCCTTTGGCTATCATTGCGACGTCGAAGATTGCCGAAATTATTTCTAGAGGTTATTTTCGTATTATTCTGTGTTAGTGAATTATTTTGTATTATCAAAGTTGAATTTGTGTTGGTGAATAGGATGTATTGATGTGGTAATGGATTCGCTGTGGTTACCTGTGTTGTTGTAGTTGAAAATACAGAAACAGAGTAGGTTCGTTCGTTGTTGTTGTGTTAGTCACGTCTACTGTTGGTTTCTATTCTGTGTCGTGTTGCTGGTTATGTCAAAAGTTACTTCATGAGTAGATTTCTATGCTGGTTCTGAGGCTGTCTCAGCTGGTGTGGATGTTGTTGATGTAATTGCAGAATTATTTTTTGTGTTGATTGTTGACAGTCAATTTTGACCCATTTTTCGTATATCTATTGCAATTTTTAGTATTTTAGCACACTGCATTTTAATCAGCATTTTTTTCATTTTTTATCTTTTTATATTAAATTAAGCATTATGTCTTTGTTAATATTTTGTTTTTATTATTGTTACACCGTCGTTTTATTTTAATAATATTTGCATCTTTTTAAATAATTAATTGACATCCCATTTTTTACTTTTAATCAGGCATTAAACATGTTTTAAATATTGCATTTTTAGTATTATTGCGTCGACATTTGCATTTTTATAACTTTGCATCTTTTTAAATAATTTTTCTGTTAAATAATTAACCAGCCTTCCATTTTTGTCAAACCAGTCCAGTCCAAGACACAATTTGAATCAGTCCAAGCCAACACTATTTTTAATATCATCCAAACACCCTCTTTTATTCCCCCCCCCCTAAAATCAAATACCACTTTTCATTTTCCCCCCAAAACAATACCCCACTTTTCATTTTCCCCCCCCAAATACCTAACCCTAATCCTACCCTATAAAAACAAAACATTCTCCCCCCATTTTAAAACTCTCTCAGCCGCAACTTTTCATCCCACCAGCCCTCACTTTCTCTCGTCGCCGCCGCCGCCACTCTTCGCCGGAGTTGAACTCCGGCGACCTTCCCACATCACCAGCAACCCTCGCCCTCTCTCCCTGCTGCTCCCGTCGACCACCCCTTCCCTCTCCACTCATCTCCCTCACCCCACTGCCCGTCGCCGCCAGTCCCCGTCGCCGCCAGTCTCACCGGCGAGCTACCCTAGCCGACAGCAACCCTCTCCGTCAACCCTAACCCACTGAACCAGCGAACACCCTCCACATCAGCCCACCCCACTTTCTCTCACTCTCTTCTTCCATGCCTTCCCGTCGCCGTCACCCCACTCTCCCGTCGACGACCGACGAACCACCACTATCCGGCGAAGCCTCCCCTTAACCCTCTCAACGTCTCACTCTCCATACCTCTGTTCCCGTTGAACCCTTCAAACCCGACGAATCCTCGTCGCTGCAACTCCCTTCCCCGTGACACCTCAAATCTTTGTTTATTGTTGAACTCCAGCGACCCTTTTGTTGTTCAGCTTTAATTTCGTTCGGTATATTTTTGGTTATGAACTGATTTGATTTTCTGTTTTTGGGTAACTCGCCGGAGTTTCGAAAACTCCGGCGACCTTGGATCTGCTTTGTTGTTTTAGTGGTTATCAACTATTAGACTGCTTTTTATTTATTTTGTGTCCGCGACTTTATCGGCTTTACTGTTGGGGGATTTGTTGGTAGCTGTTGTCGGTTGTTGGACTGATTTTTCAATTTTGGTACCTACCGGAGTTTAAAACTCCGGCGACCTTCGGATTGATATTTCCAGTGATATTGTTGGCTATTTTGGACTGATTTTCTGATATTCTGGCCTTGTCCGAAACGATTTCGTTTGGTTTTTATTTCTTGGAATCTGTTTGTTGGCGGACTGTTTTGATTTCTTGTTTGGTATCTGTGGAGTTTCACTCGTGAAAGCTTTGAAATTTTCGGCGATGTTGGTCACTGTTCTGATTTTGGGCTCTGTTCGTCTCTGTTTGTGGCATTTTGTTGGACTGATTTTCGATAATTTTCGCTACTGTTTTGGCCATATTATGGGACTGGTTTTGGCCATATCGCTGGACTGATTTTAGGCTATTTTTGCTATATTTTTGCTGGTTTATTGATTTTGAACATGATACTACACTTTGGTATTAAGCTGATTTTGAATAGGATACTATACATTGGCCGATGAAAAAGTTATCCGTCGATTTTTTAGGCCTCCACAGTTGCAAAGACGGAAAATAAAATAAATGAAGCTTTCTGGGCAAGGATGATTTCTTCCAATTACACTGGATAACCAACATGCGCTGGCAGGGCGAATTCTCGCAGCCGCACTTGTTTAGGCTGTCCCACTTTATATATTTTTCATATCTGAGCCCTCCGTGTTTAAAACTATTACTGTTTTGGCGCGGATCCGAAGGTTTTAGTTATTTTATTATTTTTAGCAATATTGGCCAATGAAGGAATCCCCGTCTGATTTCCAAGGCCTCCCCTGTACAAAAGACGGATTTATTTGCTTTGTTTGTTAATTTTTGCTATTATTTTAAAATTTATGTATTCTATTACTAATACTTTTACTAAGTGTTTATGCAGGTATCCGGAGATGCATTTCAAAAAGAATGCCCCGGAGTTTATTTTATGTCGTATTTAATTTCATGTTTTATTATTTTGCATTGTATTTTATTTTAATTGTAAATTATGTAAAATGCTTAGAATAGGTAGAATAAAAAAGAGCAATAAATAATTAACCTAGATTTGAACGAACAACCGCAAGTTAGCGGATCTTAAAGGATGCCTAACCCCTTCCCTTTAGGATAATAAAGAACCCTGATCCAGAATCTCACTAATTTCGCAGACCATTAAATGAAAGTCAATTGCAGTATTTTTATTGCAATAAACTAAGTGTCCTAATTCACTATAATAATTAGGTGGCGACTCCTTAAAATACATTTTTAGGAATCAACCATATGTAGCAGTAATCCCGTTTCGACTCCGGTTAAAATGGGGTGTTACAAAGACGGCGACTACCGGGATATCGTGTTCTTGATCATAACATACTCAGGTTAATTAAATATTGCACTTTATTTTGCTTTTATATTTGTTGTAAATATTTTATATTGTTTGCTTTTATTTTGTAATTAACTACTTTAATTGCTACATTCTTTTATTGCTTTCCTTAAATTGTCATTCCGTTCATATTTCCTCCATTCTGGAAAATTAACACTATCACACACTACACGCGAGGTGCGCTTGGTGCATCAAAATTCTTTCTTCAAAACCCAAATTTAGGGAGTTGGTAATGACGCGAGAATCCGGTCAACCTGGCCGAGTAGCCTTCTCACTCGAGTAGTCCGCTCGGGAACCATTGTGTCTAGTAAGCCAAATCTTAGTAAACTTAAGATAGAGCTATACCACTTTTTATTAAGTCATGCATGCATAAACCTTAGGTGGGTTAATCCTTGGTATTAACGCCACAATTAGAAATCCACCAAACTTGTCGACGGGTTTCACAACCCAACGACCCATTAGCATACTATGTGTAGCGTGATGATGATAGACGAATCCAAGCCTGGTCATGACACGTCAAAATTGGAAAAAGTGCACCGTCATTTGGTCGCCATTTCCAACAAAATATTGCAGTTTAACGGCTTGGACCTATTTATCATAATCCCGCATATTTGGCGTTTAGGCTCACCTCTGGCATAAGAGAGGTCCCAAGCATATTAGGGTACGCGCTTGATTTGCATGCTTTTTGTTTATTATTGTTTGTCGCTAGCAACTCTGTACATATTATTCAATTCAATAATTGCTCTTTTGTGATTTCGGGCTCGAGCATTTGCATTTTTGCACTTTTTGCTCACATTGCAATCATGACTTCTTCTGTGTGAATCACTCTTGAATAGCGTGACTTGGACGTTTTGAAGCATCAACCACCACTCCGGTCGAACCAATCAGGGGAGTCTCTGACTATATGGTCACACCCCTTCATTTTGTTATTTTGTCATTTTCCTACTCTCACTTATTTCTCATATTTTTGCAGGAAAACAGTCCTCGCAAATAGTCGAGGGCGTTCGAAAAAGAAAACAAAAAAAAAAAAAGGTCATCACAAGGAGCGAGAATTATGTTGACTAATAGAAGTTAGTCTATATCAGATTCAACGAGACATCGCTCTCAGTTCTTTTATACTTTGTATTTTTATTCATATTTGCAAACTCAATTGATATGTTTAGCGTTAATTACATAGTTTTCGCATATCATGCATTTTACAGTATAATTATTCCGAACTACGCGTGTCTGATTCTCACCGCACGGTGTGATACGTAGGCAACTCATTTTGGGTTCGACACCACAAAATAAAAACCAAAAATAAAATAAAATAAAGAAGCATATTTTTTTCACTCATGCATCTCATTCATCATGTTCTTGGGCATTCATTTTTCTATACATTCATTTTTACTTTGCATTCGTCCACAGTGGACAATCATTTCTTTTGCACAGCCTTATATTGTCATCCTTTCATTGATAAATTCTTTTCAAGCATACATTTTATAACATATTTGAATGAACTACGCGCACCTGATTCCCTCGGCGGGATACGTGGCGACCACTATTCGTTGGTACCATTTATTCAAAAAAATACAAAAAAAAACAATTATTCGAAAAATACAAAAAAAGAAGAAATATTTTATTCAAAAAAATACAAAAAAAATGTTATTAAAAAAAACATTTTTTTAGTATTATTGTTTGACTTTGTTGATACCAACACATTTAGGGTTGTGCATAAACAAAAAAAAAAAACAAGTGATAATCAGTATGGGTTGACTTTGTGGTAAACCATAGATTCTTTTGGTACCTCTTATTCATACCCGCAGATGACATTGTCTTGCATGTTTTCAAGATAAGAATGAAACCGACCTCATCGTTTCATATGCATTGTGTGGTGAGTTATTTGAATAAGTTCAATTGCATTGCATTGTGATCTAGAACTTGGCCTGAATGTTTGTTGAGGCGAAATCCTGAGTAACACTCGGTGTGGGAAATGATCGTAGGCTTTCTTTGACCCGTTTGAGCCTTTTCAGCCTACCAAATAACATTATCCCTAGTACACCCCTTTGAGCCTAAAACCTATTTTTTGACAACCGCATATTACACCTATAACCTTTCTGAGTGCGTACGCACTATCCCTCTCTTGGCCCGACCTCCTCGAGCGCTTTAGAAATGTGCAAGTGGCTGACAAAATCCTGCGCTGAAGTTGGCAAAGACAAAAATTGTCAAAGTCTCAAAATCAAAAGCAGAGACGACTTCACACAATCAAAAGCCCCGATAAAAAAAAAAAAAAAAAAAAAGGGAATACATAACCCCGAAAAAAAAAGGGGGCTCCAAATGAAAGATTCAAAAGAAGTCAATATAGAAAAACTGGGACAAAAAGAAAGTAAGTCAGCATTAAAGCGCACAAATGTCAATCATGGACGTAGTCCAACTCTCGAGGAATGATTAGTTACTTTTATCCAAATGATATCCATTCCCTTTCCCCAAGCCTACATTACAAGCGGTAATGACCTACATGATCTTATACTGAGGGTTCTCACATTAGTGGATACTTACATGACGGCCAAGCATATGGTATCACAATTGCATGCATTGAAAATCTTTTTGAGTGTGAGCGCAATTCTCTCAACGTCCCAAAATTCAAAATATTGGAATATATGTGTGAGATGGGACCACTTTCAGTGAGGCATTTGAAACATGAGATTACGTTTAATTCGAAACCTTGGATGCAAGCAAGTGTGTCGACACTCAGGTATGTTTGAGGTACTATCTGAAACTGTGTGAATTACACCAGAGTCAAACTCGGTTAGACTGAAAACAATAAAAGAACATCCTTATGCACAATACTAATTGTTGGTATCAACTGGAGTCAGAACGTAATGTCGTCTTCCATTTTTTCAGAAAAAATAACAAAATGCATATATCATAAAAATTCTTATTTTTGCATCACGAACTACGTCTTGACCTGATTCCCTCAGCGGGATACGTAGGCGGCCGCATCGGCTTCGGTCCCACATCATTTTAAAATCATAAAAATTCTTATTTTTACAGCACGAACTACGTCTTGACCTGATTCCTCGGCGGGATCGTGGCGGCCACATCGACCGGTCGCGTCATTTAAAATCATAAAAATTCTTATTTTGCGGCGCATGAACTACGTCTTGATCGACTCCTCTCGGCGGGATCGTGGCGGCCACATCGGCCGGTCCCGCATCATTTTAAAATCATAAAAATTCTTATTTTTGCGGCGCATGAACTACGTCTTGACTGACTCCTACGGCGGGATCGTGAAGCGACCACATCGGCTTCGGTCACACCGTTAGAAATATTTTCCTTGCTTCTGCACATGACTCGATTTTGTCCATTGGAGAGTTTAGCATCCTCATATATTTTGCATCCATTACTACATACATATTTTCGGGGGGTTGCATTCTCATCTACTCGATAAATCGTTGTCCGTATTCTCGCATTAGCTTTTCATTCATTATAAAAAAATGCTTACTGATCGCCTTGATAAGCGTCAAGATGTAACCTTACCGATTCAACATCTTCATTACGAAGTAACGGGACATTTTAAGGAATTCAATGCAAGAAAATGGCAATAGACGAGAAAAAGCCAACTAGGTCTTGATTGCAAATCGAGAATCTGGCGTCAAGAGCCAAAGCTACGAGTCGACGCTAATCAACCACTCATTTCCTAAAAAACTCACAAGTTTTCTTTGAGTGCAGGATCTTCATATCAGCAAAGGCAGGAACACAACAATAGGCCCATGCGGGTTACAAACGCACAACGTCTATGCAATGACGTTATCTCAACCCATACGTCCAAAGCGGTGCGCCACAAACGATGCATTTTATTTTTAAGCTGTCTGGCGGCCGTTCATGTTTCGTCTATGCAACGACGAGCATCTGCGTCGCGTCCATTACAACGACGCCTTTTCATTTTAAAATCCCGTCAACGGCCATTCATGTTACGTCTATCGCAGCGAGCATCTGCGTCGCGTCCGTGCAACGACGCTTTTCATTTTAAAGCCCGTCTGGCGGCCGTTCATGTTTCGTCTATGCAACGACGAGCATCTGCATCGCGTCCATGCAACGACGCCTTTTCATTTTAAAAGCCCATGCAACGACTTCATTCATGTTTAGTCTATGCAACGACGAGCATCTGCATTGCGTCCGAAAATGACGTCATTTCATTAAAAGCCTATGCAACGGCTTCATTCATGTTTCGTCTATGCAACGACGAGCATCTGCATCGCGTCCATGCAACGACGCCTTTTTATTTTTAAGCCTATGCAACGGCTTCATTCATGTTTCGTCTATGCAACGACGAGCATCTGCATCGCGTCCATGCAACGACGCCCCTTTATTTTTAAGCCCATGCAACGGCTTCATTCATGATTCGTCCATGCAACGACGAGCATCTGCATTGCGTCCGAAAACGACGCCATTTCATTAAAAGCCTATGCAACGGCTTCATTCATGTTTCGTCTATGCAACGACGAGCATCTGCATCGCGTCCATTACGCGACGCCTTTTTATTTTTAAGCCCATGCAACGGCCGTTCATGTTTCGTCCATGCAACGACGAGCATCTGCGTCGCGTCCACGCAACGACGCGCTTTTATTTTTAAGCCTATCTGGCGGCCGTTCATGTTTCGTCTATGCAACGACGAGCATATGCATCGCGTCTATACAACGACGCCTTTTCATTTTTAGCCTATCTGGCGGCCGTTCATGTTTTCGTCATGCAACGACGAGCATCTGCGTCGCGTCCATGCAACGACGCCTTTTCATATTTTAGCCTATCTGGCGGCTTCATTCATGTTCGTCTACGCAACGACGAGCATCTGCGTCGCGTCCAAAACGACGCTTTTCATTTTAAGCCTATCTGGCAACCGTTCATGTTTCGTCAATGCAACGACGAGCATCTGCGTCGCGTCCAAAACGACGTCATTTCTTTTATGCCCATGCAACGGCTTCATTCATGTTTCGTCTATGCAACGACGAGCATCTGCATCGCGTCCATGCAACGACGCCTTTTCATTTTAAGTCCATGCAACGACGAGCATCTGCATTGCGTCTATGCAACGACGCCATTTTATTTTAAGCCTATCTGGCGGCCGTTCATGTTTCGTCTATCTGACGACGAGCATCTGCGTCGCGTCCACGCAACGACGCCTTTTCATTTTAAAATCCCGTACGGCAACTTCATCTATGTTTCGTCTATGCAACGAGCATTTGCATCGCGTCCACGCAACGACGCTTTTTCATTTTAAAAGCCCGTGCAACGCCGTTCATGTTTCGTCTATGCAACGACGAGCATCTGCATCGCGTCCATGCAACGACGCCTTTTCATTTTAAAAGCCCTTGCAACGGCTTCATTCATGTTTCGTCTATGCAACGACGAGCATCTGCATCGCGTCTATGCAATGACGCCATCAACATCTACAATAACCTTGTCTTTTTCAGCACCATATCACCTGCAACCCAGTGTCAATCATACCCGACCTTTGGGACATTTTTAATCGTCGGCTTTGCTTTTAATTTTTGCATCATGGCGACCGGTGTCGTCATGATTTGACATCGACACATTTTGGTCCGCATCATCCCTACTTCGAGTTCTAGTTTGTAAAAGCAGACAAAATCGCTCTGATCAACATCTTTGTCCGAAGACTCTTCCATCATCTCCGTACAAAGAGGGACATGCTGTTGACAGTCAATTTTGACCCGTTTTTCGTATATTTATTGCAATTTTTAGTATTTTAGCACACTGCATTTTAATCAGCATTTTTTTCATTTTTTATCTTTTTATGTTAAATTAAGCATTATGTCTTTGTTAATATTTTGTTTTTATTATTGTTACACCGTCGTTTTATTTTAATAATATTTGCATCTTTTTAAATAATTAATTGACATCCCATTTTTTACTTTTAATCAGGCATTAAACATGTTTTAAATATTGCATTTTTAGTATTATTGCGTCGACATTTGCATTTTTATAACTTTGCATCTTTTTAAATAATTTTTCTGTTAAATAATTAACTTGACCTTCCATTTTGTCAAACGGTCAATCCAGACACAATTTGAATCACCCACCAACACTATTTTTAATATCATCCAAACACCCTCTTTTATTTTCCCCCCTAAAATCAAATACCACTTTTCATTTTCCCCCCAAAACAATACCCCACTTTTCATTTTCCCCCCCCCCCAAATACCTAACCCTAATCCTACCCTATAAAAACAAAACATTCTCCCCCCATTTTAAAACTCTCTCAGCCGCAACTTTTCATCCCACTACCACTTTCTCGTCGCCGCGCTGTCTTGCGGAGTTGAACTCGCGACCTTCCCACATCACCAGTGACCTCGCCTCTCTCCTTTGCTCCGTCGACCACCCCTTCCTCTCCACTCATCTCCTCACTTTGCTGCCGTCGCGCGATCCGTCGCCTTGATCTCGCGTGAGCTACCTAGCCGACAAAGACCTCTCGTCAACCCTAACCAGCTGAACCGGCGAACACCTCCACATCACCACCCCACTTTCTCTCACTCTCTTCTTCCATGCCTTCCGTCGCCGTCACCCCACTCTCTCGGCGGCCAAACGAACCACCACTATCCGTGAAGCCTCCCTTACCCTCTCAACGCCTCTCTCCATACCTGCTCCGTTGAACCCTTCAAACCCGACGAATCCTCGTCGCTGCAACTCCCTTCCCCGTGACACCTCAAATCTTTGTTTATTGTTGAACTCCAGCGACCCTTTTGTTGTTCAGCTTTAATTTCGTTCGGTATATTTTTGGTTATGAACTGATTTGATTTTCTGTTTTTGGGTAACTCGCCGGAGTTTCGAAAACTCCGGCGACCTTGGATCTGCTTTGTTGTTTTAGTGGTTATCAACTATTAGACTGTTTTTTTATTTATTTTGTGTCCGCGACTTTATCGGCTTTACTGTTGGGGGATTTGTTGGTAGTTGTTGTCGGTTGTTGGACTGATTTTTCAATTTTGGTACCTACCGGAGTTTAAAACTCCGGCGACCTTCGGATTGATATTTCCAGTGATATTGTTGGCTATTTTGGACTGATTTTCTGATGTTCTGGCCTTGTCCGAAACGATTTCGTTTGGTTTTTATTTCTTGGAATCTGTTTGTTGTGATCGTTTTGATTTCTTGTTTAGTATCTGTGGAGTGAAACTCCGGCGAAGCTTTGAAATTTTCGGCGATGTTGGTCACTGTTCTGATTTTGAGCTCTGTTCGTCTCTGTTTGTGGCATTTTGTTGGACTGATTTTCGATAATTTTCGCTACTGTTTTGGCCATATTATGGGACTGGTTTTGGCCATATCGCTGGACTGATTTTAGGCTATTTTTGCTATATTTTTGCTGGTTTATTGATTTTGAACATGATACTACACTTTGGTATTAAGCTGATTTTGAATAGGATACTATACTTTGGCCGATGAAAAAGTTATCCGTCGATTTTTGAGGCCTCCACAGTTGCAAAGACGGAAAATAAAATAAATGAAGCTTTCTGGGCAAGGATGATTTCTTCCAATTACACTGGATAACCAACATGCTGTTGGCGGGCGAATTCTCATGTGCACTTGTTTAGGTTGTCCCACTTTATATATTTTTCATATCTGAGCCCTCCGTGTTTAAAACTATTACTGTTTTGGCGCGGATCCGAAGGTTTTAGTTATTTTATTATTTTTAGCAATATTGGCCAATGAAGGAATCCCCGTCTGATTTCCAAGGCCTCCCCTGTACAAAAGACGGATTTATTTGCTTTGTTTGTTAATTTTTGCTATTATTTTAAAATTTATGTATTCTATTACTAATACTTTTACTAAGTGTTTATGCAGGTATCCGGAGATGCATTTCAAAAAGAATGCCCCGGAGTTTATTTTATGTCGTATTTAATTTCATGTTTTATTATTTTGCATTGTATTTTATTTTAATTGTAAATTATGTAAAATGCTTAGAATAGGTAGAATAAAAAGAGCAATAAATAATTAACCTAGGTTTGAACGAACAACCGCAAGTTAGCGGATCTTAAAGGATGCCTAACCCTTCCTTTAGGATAATAAAGAACACGATCCGTAATCTCACTAATTTATGCACCATTAAATGGAAGTCAATTGCAGTATTTTTATTGCAATAAACTAAGTGTCCTAATTCACTATAATAATTAGGTGGCGACTCCTTAAAATACATTTTTAGGAATCAACCATATGTAGCAGTAATCCCGTTTCGACTCCGGTTAAAATGGGGTGTTACATTGATATTATTGTTGTTGGACACTGTGTTTCAACTGTGGATAATGTTGTTGTAGTTGACTGTTGAGGTTGCGTTGGTATACAACAGTCGTAAGGAATCAAAGCAGCCTGTTGTGAAACAGCAGACACCATGATGCCTAATTATGTGGCAATAGATTTCTATATGAGAAGTGATTGAAGGATCGAAGAGTTCTTAGCGACAAATAGACTAATAATTGAGGGATACTTCATCGAAGATGATATGGATTGAGTTGAAGCTCAATTCAACTATTCAAAGAGTTTATTCACAGTCGATCAAGTGTTAGATTGACTGTTTTATATGTTTAGCTCAGGATAGGAGAATCGACGAATTTCTAACCGGAATAGGACTAGAAATTGAGGTAGACTCCGTTGCATAACCGAGCTTATTATGAGAGATTACCTGATAAGAATCGAGGGATTCTCTAGTCCAAGCGATTCTAGACAACGAGGGGTTCTTTCCGCTTATTGAAATAGCTTGCGTGATGAGAATCGATGGATTGTTTAGTCCAAATGAGACTAGAGAATGAGGGGTTCTTGCCGTGGGTTGCATAGGGATAATCGAGGGATTTTCTAGTCTGAGTGAGACTGGGGAACGAGAGGTTCTTCATTATTGTTGTGGGAGTTGAAGCTCTTGCCGTTAAATGCAGAAATTGATGATGTTGTTACTTTTACCTACTGTCATTGCTGCTTAGGATCAGTGGGAATGATTCAAGATATTTTGTTGTCTGTTTTGGTTGTTGGAAATAGCTGGTGCTACTGCAGTGTTTGCAGCTGAGGTTGCTGCTGCTGCAGGACTGATTTTGTGTTGGTATGTATGGAGTACTCAGCATGAATAGTGGATTCTGAAAATGAAAAAAAAAACGGTCTTTGCTAACTGTTGTTTCTATTATGGCTACCTCCTTCAATTAATATGCAGGTGCTGGAAAATGTTAGTGCTGCAATTAATATGCAGGTGCTCGAGCTATTGTTGTCGCTACCTTTGCTGGTGTTTTGGTCTTAGCTGCTACAAATGCAGTTGCTGGTGTTAGTGCAACTGCTTATGCTACTGCATCATCTATCTAATGTTGTTGTGCAAGTTACTGATGGTCGTGCAGCAGCCGAAGGACATGAAATCAAATCAGCGACTGATACAGAGAATGGAACTATTAGGGCTTTCAAGTCTTAAGTAGAAAATGAATTCGCAGTGTTGTCTATGATCAATGATATTGAGCCTTGCAATGGTATTTTCGGCTGCTGCAGGACTGATTTTTGCGACTGTTTCTGCACGGTTTGGTGCAGCTAATGTCATGCTTGACGATTGGGAGTATAGTTACTGTGGTTACTGCAAATAGAACAAATTGGTGTTGGCTATGAAGAGTACAAACAAATGCTGTGTGTTGAGATTGTTGTAGTGGAAAAATCTATCACTTTGAAACCTGGTGAAGAGTGGAGAGGAAGACAGGAACTTTCTGATGTTCCTTTTAGTTATTGCAGTAGGCAGCTTGACCCAAAGAGAGTTCTCTTTGGCAGCTAGGAAAACTTGGTACTGGTTAGAATAAATTGGTGATGCATTTGTTGCTGCTGTTGTGGAACAGTTGTTGTTGTTTCTAGTGTTGAGCAGCATTTGTTGTTGCTGGTGATGCCACTGTTGGTAGAAGTGCTTTGTCGTTGTCTTCAAGCTAGGACTGAAATCGTTGTTTTCAGTGCCTAGCTTGAGGGGATGTTGAGATTATGAGTTAATTAGATATTTTGGTTAGATATTTTATAATTAGATATTTTGTGATATTAGGAATGCAATTAAATTAGCCTATAAATAAGACATATACTTGTAATATTCATTTGAGCAAAATAATAATAGAAAATATAACAGGAGTTCTTTTGCTCTCAAATATTTCAATCTCCTTTGCTCCCAATATCTTGACTTTCTCTCATTTTTCCTGCGTTTCTCTTCTTTATTCCTGTCTTCCCTCTCTGTTTGCTCCTCCATTTAAGAATCTAACACTTTCACCACAAAGTCACCTGCGGTGCAAGTTACAACAACAACAACCGCGATGACCGAGAAATCATTGCGGCTGAAGACTACCGCCTGGCGACTGAAGAGTCACCAGCGGTATCAGAGAGGAGCGGGAAGAAGAGGCATAGGACGAAGTTCACAGTAGATCAGAAGGAAAAAATGTTGGCATTTGCTGAGAAATTGGGGTGGACACTACAAAGGAAAGACGAAGAAAATGAGACTGAAAGATTTTGCAGAGAGATAGGGGTAAGTAGAAAGGTGTTTAAAGTATGGATGCATAATCATAAAAATAACTCTTCTTCTGTATCCAGTACTACTACTACGGGCAATAATGCATCTTCAATTACTCCATAGAAGGTCTAATTTAATTTTGACTTCTCAAGGAGTACTAGGTTAAGTTATTCTCTTCTTATTTTTTCCACTTTTGGTTAATTAAATTCACTAATATATCCCATCTTGTATTAATTGCGTTTCTTGAGACATTTTTTACCTTTGTTCTTTTCCAATTTTATCATCTGATACAACTATAAGAATCAATGAATATATTTTACATTTATCTTGATAGGTAGAGCGGTTGATTCGAAAGACACACAGAACATAAGCAAAAATAAAAAATAAGAAACAGAAAATAGAAAAACAGAAACACAGCAAAACAAGATCAGATCCAGTTCAAAAACTAAAGCTTTAAAACAATAAATCAGTAATAGCAAACTCGTTAGAATGAAAAAAATCAATATGACCTGTTAATATTTTTAGAGTTGTAGATAGGTTTAAAACATATATATTATGATGTTTTAGATCTACATTATTAAATCAATGGGTAGAACAATTTCTGATGGTTCTTGTCCCTTTGGCTTTAATTCGGAAATTTATGTATGGAGATACCGATTCTTGTGTCCACTCATATATCTAGGGATGTCAATGGGGCGGGGCGGGGGCGGGGAAGGGTATCCCATACCCGTACCCACCACCTAAAACACATCCCCACCCCTGCCCCACCACCCATCACGGGTAGTAATTCTTCCACCCGCCTCCGCCCCACTTACTTCACGCGGATACCCACTTACCCGGCGGGTACCCATTAATAAAATGCTCAAATAATGTCTAGCAATTGTTTTAGTCACCAAAATGAAAGTTATATAAGAAAAAGGAAAAAAAAAAGGAATCTTTCCACTATTGTGTATCGAATATCAATTCTAAAATCTTGTCAAAATATTATGAATATTAAAAAACAGTAAAGATGAAAATATTTAACAAAAAAAAAGAGAACAAAGAGAATAAGAAAAAGAAATGTGGTGCATTACGGTGCGGGTTAGCTCAAGTCACATTTTAAATCAAGAAAGGGCCAAATAAATTCGTAAATAAACTAATAGATGATACGGATATGGGCGGTGCAGGGTACGGTCGGTGTGGGTATGGTGTGGGTAGCGGGGCGGGGCGGGTTTTATATGAAATCCACCCACTACATGTGAAGATGGCACTGATACCCATACCCGCCCACCACCCACCAAACCATCCTCATACCGCCGATTAGGCGGAGTGCGGGTGCAGACGCATTTACCCGCCCCACTGACATCCCTACATATATCAATACTTGCATTTTACTTTTTCTACTCTTTTGACTACTATAATTTATTAGAGAAGGAACTATCAATTTTTGTTTTTATTGTGCGTGTTAAAAAGTCAGTGACTTGGATAGACTCGCATTTACACCTGTCTCTGCAGCACTTGTGGTTGTAAATAAGTCACACCTCGTAATGGACCAAATTTGGACAGTTCCTTTTTGCGGCAACTCTTTAATTAATGATCATCTTTTTTATTTTATTTTGTAATTTATGAACCGTTTAGAGGACGGTTTATTTTAGTTGAATTTTATGGATTTTTAGACGATGGTGTGACGATTTTTTATGAGCAAATTGATTTTTTTATGAAAAAATGTTATATCATAATTTATAATTTTATAAGTTATTTTAAACGTTAGATCATTAAAAGTCTAATGTCCGGAAGATTAATTTCTGAAGGCTACATCTTTTGAAAATAGGAATAAAATCTAAATGGTCATCCAAAAACAAAGATTTTTTTTTTGTGCTCCGATTGTTCTTCATATGACTAGTCTTTAATTTTTGCTCCTCAAATCGTTGGTTTTTATTTTTTGTTCTGCTTATCATTTAATGAAAATTTATGGGTCAAAGTAATCTTATTCAGCGCTTACGAAATCAGATATTTTGGGTTCAATCCGAAGAAGAGACGGAAAAAAATCACAGGGTAAAGTTTTCGGGCAAAGTTACATACAAATTTTGTCTTGTCCGGCATAAGTTATGTAGAAATGAAGTTATCCGACATAAATTGTGTAGTAACTAACTAACTCACTCGACATAAGTTTTTTGAAACTTTGCCTGGTCCGACATAAATTTTGTAGAAATGAAGTTATGCCGGAAAACTTAATTCTTACAGATCTTATATCGGACAAGGCAAAGTTTCTATATATAGACAAGGGTACCCATTTTTTCCGAGTCAAAGATATTTTCTGCCACTTTTGTTACTTAAACGGTCGAAAAAACAAAAATTAAAGATGAACAATTTGAGGGACAAAATTAAATACCACCCCAAGATAGGACATTCGAGCGAATTGCCCAAAAACAAATGCGTAAATCAGCCATTTGGGTAAAACATTGCGCTAAAGGAGGCAAGGAGCTAACTGGACGTGTCAAAACTAAGCCCATTGTACCTTGTAGCCCAATTCCTCAATACTCTGCTTCGTACATTTT
This sequence comes from Przewalskia tangutica, assembly GCA_029844215.1. Classification (NCBI taxonomy): domain Eukaryota; kingdom Viridiplantae; phylum Streptophyta; class Magnoliopsida; order Solanales; family Solanaceae; genus Przewalskia; species Przewalskia tangutica. The sequence goes on along the minus strand of CM056732.1, from coordinate 93,919,503 downwards.
GAAATTTTATGCGGTTTTAGGTAAATTCAATCTTATACCAGATTTGATGGTGAAATAGATAATGAACTCGTAATGGCAAATTAATATTCTTTACAGCAGATTTTGGGTACCTTGAAACTTGAAAAGGGTGGATGGGTGACCATCAAAACTTTAGTAGACTAATGAAATCTCACACAATTCTCTATGTTCCCCTTCTTATTTATTGCTCCTCAAAGTGTAATGAATTATCATTCTTAAACAAACGGATATAAACTCTACAACTGGAGTATCAAGAGGGACTGCAATTTTTATCTTCTTATTCGTGCCCCATATTTTCTTCTTTTCTTTTTCTTGTATTCTTATTACCTTTCCTAATTCACTTTTAACATAAAATTTCAGCAGCCTTTCATTTTTCCTCCTCCAAGTAATTTCAACATATGAAACGACTCAAAATCTAAAATTCCATTTTTTTTAGTAACGACAACAAATGACTCAGTTCTAAAGGGCAGCTAATGCTTAAATAAGATATCAACATCCACATAAACACGCAGTCACGTGCCACGAAAAGTCACCTTACCGCCCAAGGCGATAACTATATAAAACGAGAGCATCCAACACTCACCAGTCGCAGCTTTAGGAAATAATCACCTTACATTTGACCTTCCCTTTAATCAGTGAAAACCAGAAAAACAGGAAAATAAAACAGTTAAAGAGACAGCACGAACATATACTGGAAAGAAACCAAGGCAACTAACAAGATATTACCAATGAACTATCTACTTTCTCCTTAAACCCTCTGAATGGGCAAGGGGGACTGTAGCTGTATACACTATCACCAGTAGTCCAGAAGTTGTAAAAACAGAAAGGAGTCTAGAAGCTAGTAAAAGCATACGACACATATTTTTTGTCTTAACGGGAACAGAATATAAACTGCCAGCTAGAAGTTATAGTAACTGGGTGGACATCACCAAAATACATAGTAGCCAAGAGAATGTTAAGCCATCACTTGGCAAGCATCATGCGGACAAACTCCTCGTAATTAACTTGCCCATCACCATCAATATCTGCCTCTCGGATCATCTCATCCACCTCTTCATCAGTCAGCTTCTCTCCAAGGTTTGTCATTACATGACGAAGCTGAAATGTAAAATGCAGGCATAAGACACTAAAAACGGCTGTACCTAATATTGGCTAAAGGAAAAAACAACTGGTGTGTTAAACTACATTTTCCTCATAATTACTTGCAGAAAATAATTTCTGCGGAAAGGTACCTCAGCAGCAGAAATAAAGCCATTCTGATCCTTATCAAAAACCTTGAAAGCTTCTTTGAGTTCCTCCTCAGAATCAGTGTCCTTCACAAGAATAGCCCAAATTATGTTTCATCATGAAAGAGGTAAAAGCTAGTACATTCTTTTACCAAGTATAAAATCTTATTATTTGAGCACAAGATTAGTAGAATTGTCAACAAATAAGTATTTGACAAGCAATGAAGAAAGCATATTTCTGTCCTCTTGTCATGATTATATAGATCCAAAGGGGAACCATTAACAAATGATAAAAGAACGAAAGGAAGAATTAACCAATTATTGATCCCTTGAAGATTATACTATCACGAAATGCTAAAAGAATGAAAGAAGAATTAACCAATCATTGATCCCTTGAAGAATATCTATCTCATGATTGTAACATGGATATTTACATAGTCCTCTACATGTCAAGAACCACTTATCCTATAAGAAAGAAATATTAGTCGTAAAACCTCTTACAAACAAATCTTGTCAAAATATGTCATCAGTGCATGCACATAACTTAGAGCAAGGTTTTTCTTGAATGGTTTAAACAAATCTAGGAACTGTCTCATATCATTGCATACTCAATACTTGATCCAAATATCACTTGGCACAAAAGTCGAACACAATAGTTCAAAGCTGAAATACAACAAATGTTCTAAACTGATTACCAAGTTGATATTGACTAAGTACAAGTATATGAAGTTGGACACACCACGACCGTCCCTAATCACAGAAAATAATTGACAAAGAGAATCCGTGGACAGTGGACTAAAATATGAATACAAATTGTTATATGCATGAGGCTATCACAACTTCAAGAAACAAAATGGATTTGGAGCACAACAGAAAAGTTGCCATCAACAGTAGTCAAGCAAGTCCGAATTGTCAATAAGATCAATTTCAAGGAGGCGGCATCTAAAAAAAGGTTGAGAAAACCTCAAGTGAAACAACATCTCAAATATCTCTATTACCCCAATAATAAAGACTGTAACATAATATAAAGTATCTTGAACTCCTATACCTTCATTTTGCGTGCCATCAGATTCAAGAACTCTGGAAAATCAATGGTTCCATTTTGATCAGCATCAACTTCGCTGATCATATCCTGTAGTTCAGCTTCAGTGGGATTCTGACCAAGTGATCTCATCACTGTTCCCAACTCCTTAGTAGTAATACAGCCTATAGAAGCAAATTTCAGATCACAACTAGAGCTTTTGATTCTGCTCATGGAATAATAGTAAAGAGTACTCCTTACGAGAATATAAAATGAAGAATCTACACAGTGACTTGAGAAGCAAACAGAATGCAATTACACTGAGAAACTAAAAGTGAAAAAACAAGGCAAGGGTGTCATATCAAAAAGCTCCCCCCAGAGGCAACTCCTTTTTGTATTGTATATAATATAACAAACAACCAGGAAGGTAATGAAGAAGAACACTCTATCCAGTCAAAACAGATCACATTAGCTTTTACCTTTCTATGGATTTGAAACAACAACATACCCCGTGGAGACTTGAAACAACTCCAAATACCAAAAATCAACCCTAGTTAACTGCTCTTCAAAAACATGGATAATACTTTAAAACGGCTTTTAACTAAGCACTTCAATAAAAACAAGTAAAAGAGGACATCCATACATTCAAGATGTGATCAACTAAGCATGCAAATTTTCAAATTAAACAGAGTTAAATTATGATAAAAAATTGCCATATGTGAGACAATTTTCATATGCATCACATTAAGCACTTGAGTCATTACAGTACCACACCTTCGGGAAAAATAAAAGCTAGTTCCATTAATGACAAATTAAAAGAAAGTGCCACATCCTCCCAAAATGTTTTCTGTGAGCAGATGAACGAAACTGCGAAATAGAGATGATACCGCTACTCCTACAACGTCTTAAACTATTGAACAACCACTAATCCTACTATACAGAAGATGAACGAAACTGCGAAATAGAGATGATACCGCTACTCCTACACCGTCTTAAACTATTGAACAATCACTAATCCTACTATACATAAGCTTTAGTCCTACCAGCATTCTCTCTTCGAATACTCAACTTCGCATAACTTTTTTTTTATTTCCTCATTTATTACCATAACAATAAAATCAAAGAACTAAACCGCGTAATTTAGGTTAATCTCTAACAGTAGAGCACTAAATTGAAGTCAACCATAACTAAAGCTTAGATCTACTCCTCCAAAACCACAAAATCAGATGCAATGTCATAAACAACATTTCCATCTCAAAATTCACACGAAACGAACGGAAATGATTATTTTACCATCGCCGTCCTTGTCAAAGAGGCTAAAAGCTTCCTTGAACTCAGCGATCTGCTCCTCCGTTAGCTGCTCAGCCATTTTGGAAGAACCCTATGGGCAAGTTTGATTTCGTTTTAAGAGAAGGGGAAAACGAGTAGAAATATCTTGACTCGCCGATAAATCGAAATATTCCACACAAATGGCCCCTCGAAATATCTTTTCTTAAATCTTCAAAGAAGAATATAACTAAAATAAGATTACTTACCCTTTCGTACCTAAAATTCTTTAAAAATAAAAAAAGTTTGCATAAGAAGCTCTCTTATTATAATTTTTTGAGCCATATTTTTTAGTGTTTATAGCATGTCTTATATTACACACTTGCATTCTTTAGATATAAAGTTTGATTCTTATGCAAACCATGTCATTTTGTTGCAACGTGAAACAAAATATCATACTATTTGCTTACATAAATTTTTCAAAAGTGAAAACAAGTTTCTAATCATTATAACCCGCAAGTGTAGCCAAGTTGGTGTACGATGAAGCGCGGGGCCATGGTCGCGAGTTCGATCCTGCATAAACCTTGGTTGAGCTGCATCGCACGTGGCTGCCAAGTGTGGTTTACATGTGGCGTGGTTTGCGTTTCTTGCGTCGATCAGGAGTTTACCTGTCTTGCACTCGAAAGAGTAAGCGGTGCGAGTTCGCCTTCACAAAAAAAAAAAAAAAAGTTTCTAATCATTATAAGCAAAAAATGTGTAGTGACATAGATTGCTAAACCTACTGTATATTCCTTACATTATATTACATTAGATACAATCTTTGGTTCTGATTCAAACATTGTCATTCTTTTGTGCGTCTATGTGTTTCGCTAGTGTACTTTGTTTATATTATATTTGTGTTAGCTACTGTTCTCTTTAGATAAGAATGCGCTATCATGGAGTATTCTATTTTTGTTACCAACATGTTCATATAGCTTTAATTTATTGTCTCTGACCATTTATCTTGCTATGCAACGTTTGTTTTGATGGTGATTACGCAGGTCTTGAGTCGAGGGTCCTCTGGAAGCAGTCGCTCTACCTACCAAGGTAGAGGTTAGGTCTGTCTACGCTCTACCTTTTTCAGACTTCACGTGGTGGAATTTTACTGGGTATGTTGTTGTTGTTAAAAGAATACTGAAAATAATATTACTATACTGACAAATCTTTTTAGAACTTATATTTGTTATAAAGTCTCGAACGAATTAAAAAAAAGAATATTTAAGAATACTATCTTATTTGAACTAGAAGGGCTATATCTAACTTAGACTTCTATTAGACCTGGATATCCCTCTAGGTCTTCCTTACTTGGGGGTTTTGTAAGACTCAAACTCTCAACTTTTCACTAAATCCTCAAAAGCCAAAAACTTCAAAGGAAAACCTCTCCTCTCCTCTCCCCACACCTTTCTTGGACGAAATTTGTCTTTTTGATGAAGTTTTTGTCTTTTTTTGTTTTGGTTTTCCAAAAGTAAGGTTGGGAAAAGATTAAGTGTGCAAGAAGGAGAATAGTGGTAGGGTGATAAAAATTGTGAAGAAATAAAAGTGAGTTTTCTCACTCAAAATTCTTAGTGAAATCCTGTATTTTAACTTCTATACATATTAGAATATAATGTTGGGGTTAAAAGAAAATCATGAACTTTGATTGTTTAAACAACTAGTTCGAGTCATAAACTTTACGAATTGTTTTTCTGAGTTATACTTATTAGAATTAGATAAAATTTTGTATGGTTGTAGATATATCCGTTACGAACAAATCGAACCAAATAAGAGATGAAACAGACTTACGGTTTAAGAGTTATCATAGTTTAAACTTTCTGCCACAGATTTGGACGAAATCTGGGAAGACAGAATTACGAACTATTTTACTTGAAATTGTACTAATTAGAATTATATAAAAATTTACATGGTTGTAAATCTCTCTGTTACTGACAGATCTAGCTAAATATGGGTTAAAACGGACTTACGATTTAAGAGTTATCATAGTTTAAACTTTCTGCCACAGATTTGGACGAAACTTGGGAAGGCAGAATTACAAACTGTTTTATTTGAGTTTTACTTATTGGGATTAGATAAAAATTTACATGGTTGTAAATCTCTCTGTTAAGGACAGATCTAGCTAAAGAATGGTTAAAACGAACTTAGGGTTTGAGAGTTATTGCACTTTAAAGTTTCTGCCCCGGATCGATTGAAATCCGTAGGGTAGAGGGTAAAAGGGTAAAACTGTAACATTTGGTACAGAATATGAAACGTTTATTCAAATGAAAGTCCTATTTTTAACTTTTCTCGTCAGTTTGAGAATTTACGGGGCTTGATCCGACTTACGGATAAGAAGTTATGACTATTTTAAGGTGGTACCTTGTTTTACAAAATTTCTGGCGAGATTAGTTACAGGTGGCTGTTTTGCGGACGAATTTATACTAGCTACCCAAAGTATTTTCAAATGAAATTTGGTACAGTGATAGATTCATGTGTTACCTTCGTTTCAGCGTAAGAAACACCGTGGTCGAAGTTACGGTTGAAAAGTATAACCATTACAAGTATGAACGACAGAATGTTAAAATATATATATATATATATATATATATATATTATTTAATTGACCTTCTGAAAATACAAAGTGAATATATGTGCACAAATTTGTAAATGCATCGGATCGAGTTGCACGCCGCAACAAATATGTAAATGCATCGGATCGAGTTGCACGCCGCAACAAATATGTAAATGCATCGGATCGAGTTGCACGCCGCAACAAATATGTAAATGCATTCGTAAATGCATCTGGTCGAGTTGCACGCCGCAACAAATATGTAAATGCATTCGTAAATGCATCGGATCGAGTTGCACGTCGCAACAAATATGTAAATGCATCGGATCGAGTTGCACGCCGCAACAAATATGTAAATGCATCGGATCGAGTTGCACGCCGCAACAAATATGTAAATGCATCGGATCGAGTTGCACACCGCAACAAATATGTAAATGCATTTGTAAATACATCAGATTGAGTTGCACGCTGCAACAAATATGTAAATGCATCGGATCGAGTTGCACACCGCAAATATGTAAATGCATCGAGTCGAGTTGCACGCCGCAACAAATATATAAATGCAGTTGTAAATGCATCGGATCGAGATGCACGCCGCAAATGCATCGGATCGAGTTGCACGCCGCAACAAATATGTAAATGCATCGAGTCGAATTGCACGCCGCAACAAATATGTAAATGCATTTATAAATGTATCGGATTGAGTTGCACGCCGCAACAAATATGTAAATGCATCGGATCGAGTTGCACACCACAAATATGTAAAGGCATTTGTAAATGCATCGGGTCGAGTTGCATGCCGCAACAAATATGTAAATGTATCGGATCGAGTTTCACGCCGCAACAAATATGTAAATGCATTTGTAAATGCATCGGATTGAGTTGTACACCGCAAATATGTAAATGCATTTGTAAATGCATCGGGTCGAGTTGCACGCTGCAACAAATATGTAAATGCATCGGATCGAGTTGTACACCGCAAATATGTAAATGCATTTGTAAATGCATCGGGTCGACTTGCACGCCACAACAAATATGTAAATGCATCGGATCGAGTTGCACGCCGCAACAAATATGTAAATGCATCGGATCGAGCTGCACGCCACAACAAATATGTAAATGCATCGGATCGAGTTGCACGCCGCAACAAATATGTAAATGCATCGGGTCGAGTTGCACGCCGCAACAAATATGTAGATGCATTTGTAAATGCATCGGATTGAGTTGCACACCGCAACAAATATGTAAATGCATCGGATCGAGTTGCACACCGCAAATATGTAAATGCATTTGTAAATGCATCGGGTCGAGTTGCACGCCGCAACAAATATGTAAATGCATCGGATCGAGTTCCACGCCGCAACAAATATGTAAATGCATCGGATCGAGCTGCAAACCGCAAATATGTAAAATGCATTTGTAAATGCATCGGATCAAGTTGCACGCCGCACAAATATGTAAATGCATTTGTAAATGCATTTGATCGGGTTGCACACCACAAATATGTAATTGCATTTATAAACCTTATTGTGTAATATGAGATAAAACATGTATGTTGGTTAAGCTGACTACTTCTAGAAACGAGTCAATGGAGAATATTATTGTGTAAACACTTGATTTTGATACTCTGGATGGTTGCAAATTTGCTCCAATCCTTAATTGGTGTAATTATACTCTGGATGTGTCCTGACAAATTACTCTGTATTTATTCTCTTGGTTTCGTTTATTCAAAATATCCAAACAGATTATCAGTCAGTTCCTGTGTGGTTGACGTGTAGAAGTTGCTTGCGATTAGGTATTACTTTACGATAACTGGTGAATCCGATAATTACATTAACAATTGCAAACATGTCGAAATGTTTGCCAGAAGAAGTTGATCTTAGCCACACTGCTTAAATTTCTAATCATGAAGTCCAATTGAGAAGCTATGGCAATTCTCAGTTCACAAATTAGAAGCTATAAGTAAATACATATTCGATTTCTTTTTATTAAACTTCGTACTAGTAAACTAGATTCACATAAAATGAAACGGGAACAAAAACTGCTGTTTGACAAAAATTGGTCATGCATCTTTTTTCTTGACAGAAAAACTTAAGAAAGAAAATAGTTTTGCCTCATTTCATTGCTGTCCACACCTTTACCAAGCCAAAAGGGTGGAACCAATCTCTGAAACACGAAACTTTGTCGGTGTTCGAAAATTTAGCTCATCTTTTAGCACCCGAAATTTTAGGCTATTGTTTGTGTTGAAGACTCCTTCAAGCTTTAACCATAAGTTGTCGAGATATATGATCAGTCACAATTGCCATGGTTTGAAAATTTTCAGAAGTTGTTATCAGAACATTTTGACAAAATTTTCTGTCGATTGACATTGAACCTTGACCTCTGCAGTGAAAATTGCTCGTACTGGTCTGTGGTCCGACAGTTTACACTCACCTCGACTATACTCCCTTTGTTTCAGTCCCTTCCCAAACCATATAATCCTATCACACCTGCATAATAATGTCATTTTAATTTCCTTATTAGATTTGCCAGTTTTTCATTTGTTTTGAGTAAGGCTGGCCAGTGGGATCGGGATGGGCGGGATTGGGACGGAGAGGAGGGGCGGGGTCGGGCTGGGGCAGGTCAGGCGGGGTCGGGCTGGGGCGAGCCAGGCGGGACGTCTGTGGGGCGATACCGTGTCCGTCGATGCACGTCCGGTGGGAAGTGGGTGCAGTCGGGCGGAGACGGTGGGACATGATTTTTTTTTTTTTTAAAAAATTCACTAAATTAAAAATACTAACATATAGTCATATATATTTATAAACTAAATAATTGAACAAAGACAAGAAGAGTGTAAAAAAAACATCCCAAGGCTTTTTTTGTGTCTCTTATATTATTAATTATTTCATTGAAATATACAAGATTCAGAATTACAACATTGTAGTGTACTGTCGTTGAAAAAATTGCAAAAGATATAGAAAAAAAATACTAAAATTGCAATGAAATAAATTACCAATTTGAAAATATTTTTTCTAGTTTCTTTATAATTTTGTGTGGTTCTTCGGTTGGTATTGGTATATCTTGGTCAAATTGTTCCACGTCGCTACTCATGCGTTCAGATAAGATGTTGTTGTAGTTTTCGTCTTCTTCTTCGTTAATCTCTGGTTGACCGCACCTTCTTCGCTCCGCTCGTATTCAATCTCTTAATAGTACCGCCATCTCCAAGCTGTCTCCGGCTAATGAGTGTATGTGCTCTCCTATTTGAAATCTGCCGAAAGAAAAACACTTTTAGAAGTGATTGATGACGCTTGAATGTTCAAAACATCTCGGGTCATCATTGAAAGTGTCGGAAATGTCTTCTCATTCTGCATTCAATATTTCAGCAAGTCTTCCTTTCCGTCTTGATTGACAACTGGTAAGGTAAAGTACCATGTAAAACAAAAACATCTAACTCGCTAATTTGGTTAGCAGTGCTACCACCGCACATTCTATTTCTGAGGCTTTCAATACTTTCCGCAGAAACAACATGTTTTTTAGAGGTTGTGTTGAAGTAGAAGAAGATGGTACGAAAGCCAGTTGGTTGCTAGCACTTTCTTGCTGGTAATGCCGATATACTTTTTTGCATTCATCTTCTACGCTATCCAACACTTCTTCTAGCGTTTGTTCAATAGGTGGTGGGACATTTAAATTTATGGGAGTTGGAGGTGGTAGTACGTCCATACAATTATAAATATTTTCAATAAGACTTACAACCGTCTACTTTAATAGTCGGGTTTAATACAACACCAATAATATAAGTAGGGGGAATAGGAATACAATATTTCTTTAATTTCATAAATATTTTTTAATAACTGTCTTATAAGCAGATTTTTCCATATATTCTTTAAGTAGTAAAAATATTATAGCTATATAAAACAACATAGTTGAAATGGTAGGATAATATATAGTAGAAAATTCTTTTGTTGTTTGATGAAAATTCTCTAGAAATACAATAAGTTCTTTAATTTTGTCTCAATCATTATCCACAATCATATCAGTTAGATTTTGATTATGAGCGTTAAAAAATAAAGTGATAGGTTTTCTATAATCATAAGCAACAAGTAGTTGGTCATATAAAGAATTCCACCTAGTAAGTACTTCTTCGGAAAATGTTTTGGAAAAGACGGAGTTAAAACTTCTTTTAAAACATAAATAACAGATACGTTAGAAGATGCATTATCTAATGTAATATTCATAACTTTATCAGTTATTCCGTAATAATCGCAGATTAAATAAATATTTTTTGAAATAAACTGACCAGTGTGTCTACTATCTATATATCTATATGCTAAAATACGTTTTTGCATAGACAATTTATTATCTATCCAATGACAGGTTACTGTTAAATAATCATGACCGTTAGTACTATGATCTATATCAGAAGTTAGAGTGACTTTTCCATTAAAATGATATAATGCATAACGTAAATACTGTTGATATTCATGTACAAATTTAAATACATCTCTCTTAACAGTTGATCTAGGAAAACCTTTATAAGCAGGATTATACATATCTCTAATATAATGAATAAAATCGGGAGATTCAGAAAATGAAAAAGGCAAACCCTCCACAACAACTAATTTTGCTATTGCTTCCCTATCTTTATGTTTATCGTATTTAGGGCTTACAACTCCCCCCATCATAGGGTTAATTTGACCCTGTACTTTGTCTGAGACAGTATGTGAACCTTGTCCCAATTGAGAGAGCGCTTTCTCACCATCTTTTTCAATAATGTATTGGGCATGCAAGACTTTGTGTTTTTGCAATAGGTGTCTTCCTAAACCCTCCGTTCCACCATGACCTTGTCCAGTTTTAAAAGTATAAACAACTTTACAAGTTTTACATATAGCTACTTGATTCGGTACGTCCCTGTGAAAATATTTCCATACAGCTGATTTTAATGGTCGTTTTACCGGACATCGTCTCATACTAGGGGGAATGAGAGACATTTCACTAGTGGGTGTATCATCATCTACATTAGTGGGTGTATCATCATCTAGAGTGTCATCTAAATCAAAAGCTTCTTCATTTTGAGAAAATACATGGTCGTCTAGATCATATGGTATTTCAGAAAACTGTTCAGGATCAATAAAATCATCTTGTCTAGAAGTAGGACTAGGAATACTAGAAGAAGTACCCTTGCCCTTGTTACCCGCCATACTAGAAGAAGTACTCTTGCCGAAAATACTTTTTACTCGTTTCATTTTAATTATGGTAATAAATAGTTAAAGACTTAAAATTAAATGTGCTAAATGAAATAAAGACAAAATAATAATTTAATGAGAGAACGAATGTACCAAACGCCTACGTAGAGTCGACGTGTAATCGAGAGGTTGAAAATTAAAATTTTGCTCGATAGATAATCCTCAAGCTAGTTGTCAACTTTACTCCCAATTCCCAAATTAATAAATAGATTGAATATGTAGTAGACAATGTTGTATAGAGATTGATTGATTGAGATATTAGAGAGATAAGAGATTGTAGGAAGATTTGTGAGAAATAAGAAGAGCAAATAAGATATTTATAGTTGAAAATTTGGGTTAAAGTGTAAATATAATAACTTAGATTAAAAATAAATATAAAGGATAGGGGGGTTTGGGGGAGGCAAAAAATGGCCGTTATTGCAACGGTTATTTTTGCAATTTGATGGGTTTCGGGGCGGGACGCGGGACGGGTCGGGTCATAGTGGGACCGGGCCAGGCGGGACCTTACCATGTCCCGTCCCGGTTCGAGTTCCGGTCCCGCTAATTTATTTATTTTTTAATAATTTGATACCGGGACCGGGCCGACCCGGCCCACCGGCCAACCCTAGTTTTGAGATATAAATATCTCTAGTGCCACTTAGCAAGCAGGGGTTCGGTTCTTTCTCTTTTTTCCTTTCTGATTATTGCAGCCATAATCATCGGAATCTTGATTATATTTCTATGTTGGTGCAAACTCGATTTCTTCCTCATTCCATCCCTCAAGGTATAGCCTTCTCTAAGCTCTGCCTTCAACTTCAGTTTCAAGTTTTCAATGTCAATTTAGGATCAGTAATAATGGTTGTATTAAGATTATGGAATTCAGTTTTACAGTCATAGTTTAAAGAAATTTTATACCATCGGTTCAATTTAACTAGTTACAGCAGATTATAAATAGTTAAATATTGTTATAGGCTAACTTAAACAGATGGAGTAAAAATTCTATTATACTGTTAGTGGACGGAACTTAAACTTCAAAACTAAACGTCTGTAAACCTCGCGGAATTAATTTTATTTTACTGATGATTAATTACAATGCCTGATCGTTTTGTAATAATGTGCTTCATTGCCGGTCATTAACTAAAGATCTAGTAGTGGATTCAGGTAAGTAAATCCTGTAATTCAAGTCGCCAAGCCAAATCACCCTGCTGCATGACATTACGCAACTTGTGGTAGTTAGAAAATACTTATAAATTTATTCTAGTTGATATACTAATCACTGCTTGCAAATTTGTGGTATTAATTATTAGAAGATGTTTCAAGATATGCACCACTTGATATATGATAATCAGTGCATACAAAGTGATCAAATCTTTTAGATGTATACTCGCATTTGCATCATACTCTGATTCGAGTAACTTACTGGCACATAGTGTATATATCGTGCTTTATAACTGTTTCAGGTTGAAGGTTGAGATATTTTGCCTGTGATAAAATCATTAACCTATTTAGTTTTGTGAAGAAAGGCAAAAAGGGGGAGATTGTTAGTGTTAGGTTCTGTGTCCTAACATTTTCGTAACATGTCTCTTTTTGGTGTTAAGTAAAAACAGGAAAATGTCATCCCAAATGTCATGACATCTGGGAGGACATTTCTGGCAAGAGTTTTGCCTATCTTCACGCATTTGCTGAGAAGATTTTATCATGTGAATGTTTGGCTTGGTTAGGAGCTAAGGAAAACACGATAATACTTAACAAGACCAAGTCCAACGAGAGTGCATAACGGAAGGAGCATTCTCAGGAAGACAAAGTCAAATCTGTTGAGAATTTTAAGGCTGAAGAACAGCTCCAGCCAACCCTATTCTGCTCAACCTCCACCGAGAATCAAGGAACCTCTTGGGTGAACTCTCCACTATAAATAGAGGGTTCACTCCAAGGTTTTACATCCAGTTTTTGCAGAAGAAAATTCAGATCTGAGACGTCTCAAATATTGCCTCAAACACAGCTGGATCGAGCAGCCTGTTTTTGTGATTACACTTGTTCGAAATTGCAAATTGCTTTCTTAGATCTATACTTGTTCTTTCAACTCAAAGCAATTGTAATAGGGTGTTTTTCACTTCTATTTTAGATATATTTTTCAGGCTTAGAAGTTAGGATTTAACTTCTTTTTAATCCCTTTTTGTTTTACGGATTTTTATTCATTCTCAAGGGATTTGTAAGATTGTATAATTTTTATACAATAAATTTTTGGTCATGAGACCACTATAAGTTATATACAATTATATAACTTATGAAAAACAATCTTGGGTGTCCTTGATTTATTTCCGCTGCATCTTAACTCATGTTTTAGTTCTGCGTTATTGTTAATGTTCCAGTTCATGTCACAGAACATTTTTGGGAACATTCCTTACTGTCTTTAAGTTTACCTCTCTTCTTTGAAATTATTTATTCCATAGTTTAAGTTCGACAATTCTCTCTTTCAATGGTATCGAGCCACACTTGACATAATAAGTGCTAAGGTCCTTTTACTTAACTATGGATCCGCTAATCCAAATATTGGTAGACTTCCTATTTTAGATGGATCAAACTATCCGTATTGGAAGATTCGCCACGTTTCACATCAAATCCATTGATGTTAGAGCGTGGAGATCTATTACAAATGGATACATCGTTCTTATGCTTCCACCTGACGAGGAAGCGACATTTTGGTCAAGCTCGAGGCGAATGGACTTTCGAAGAAACTAATAGTGCGACTTGGCGAAAAGGCACTAAATGCTATTTTCGGATGGGTTGATCTTTATATGTTCAAACTCATCCAAAATTGCTCTCGCGAGATCTTGGGATACTTTACAAACTCATTGTGAAGGTAGCTCAGTGTTCGACAACGAAGCCAGCGTGCTCGTGAGTAAGTATGAGCGTTTAAGGATGGAGAATCGGAGGATATTAAAACCTATTTTGAAAAATTGATTGATATCTCTAATGAATGTCAAGTTCTTGGTTCTCCATTGACCAACAATCAACTTGTTGAAAAAGCCCTTCGATCTCTTCCTGAAAAGTTCAACATTAAGATTTGTGCGATTGAAGACAACCTTGCCACAATGGACCTACATACCTTAATGAGCATCCTCAAAACATATGAGATGAACATGGAAAATCAAAGGTCTTTATACAAAGGCAAGGATGTTGCCCTTCAAGCAAAATCCTTAGAGACTAAGTCGATGAAGAGGATGAAACACTTGAAGAAATTGGGGATGGTGTCAACGTTGCTCTTCTTCCTCGTAGGTTCAATACGATGTTAAGAAGATTCAACGAAGATAAGAATAAATCTAAGTCTAAAGAGCACCAAAACCAAGGACTCAATCCACGAATTACCAAGAATTTTCCCATCGCACAAAAAGGCAATCAACTTAGGAGAATAAATTCGATCGAACGTGTTCGATCCCAAACAAATTTCGGCAAAGATTCAATGTCATGCTGCTCGGGATGGGGCCGTTATGCCAACGAGTGTGCAAACACTCTAAGAAAGGTTGGCAAAAGTCTATGGATTTCCCTAAGTGATGAAGGTGAAGGGAAGAGAATACGAAATAGAGTCACAAGCAATGCCGCCATCGTTTTGAACATTCTCCGGATGATGAAGGTTTAGCCGATCGTGATACACTAAATGTCATGACATTTCCGAACATCACCGTAACATCTCAGATACAAAGAATGCAGCAGTATGAGTTTTTAATTCTTCAGATGTCAAATGCTTCTGTGGTTTTATTTCAAAAAATGATTCTAATCCTAAGACTCAAGAAGACTCTAAGGATGATATGATTAAGGAATTGCAAGCCCTTTGCAAGCCCTTTGCAAGGACTTAATCATTGAATCTAATCAACTTGAATCAAAGGTAAAAACTCTAACTCGTGAGAATGCAGATTTGATAAGTACCATTACCCGACTGGAAGTGACTCTTACCAAAAAGGATCTTGAATTCGGAAAGATAAGTGCAAAGTCGATCCGCCAAGCAACCTTCAAAAAGCTTAACACAGGCACCTCCAAATTAGATGAAATCCTTAGTGTTAGTCAACCTCAATGTACTGGTTTGGGCTACAAGAATCCCATCAATACATTATTCTCCAACTTGTTTGTTAAAAATGGGGAAATGAACCGTAAGAAGGGTAGCAACTATGTGTGCAATTATTGTAATAAACCTGGACATTTAAAACCTTTTGCTTTAAGTTACTAAAACTCGTAAAGAAAAGGTCTTCCGAATCGTCACAAGAACTTCGCACAACACTCTAAGAGACTCTCTATCTACAAAAATCGTAAGGTAACAAAAAGGTTTGGGTTCATCAAGAAAACAAGTTGTAATGTAGCCATAACCGCATTGGGACCAATATCTACGGATCGCGTACTTTGTGATGTTATTCGCCCGTATACGACAGAACAAAAGATCGTCTAAAGAACTACGAAGCTCTAAAATGGAGGAAATGTTACATATGGAGGAGGTGGAAAGAGTAAGATAATAGGAAGAGAATCAATGCCCCCGAATTCCAAAGACTAAATAATGTCTTGCGTTGATGGTCCACGATGGCTAACCTAATTAGTATAAGCCAACCGTGTGATGACAACTCGAGGTAAGATTCAATAAACACGCATGCAAGGTGATCACGAAACTAACAAATGCATAATGACAGTACAAGAACAAGTGATAATTGTTATCTTGTCGGAGAACATAAGGTATGTAATAGTGTTAGGACTGATGACACAACATTGTGGCATCAAAAACTAGATATGTCAATTACCGCAACCTTAGAAAATTGATATCTTATGAGGCGGTAAAGGCATTCCTAAACTAAGTCCTATGAGTGAAACCGCAGTGGTGTGTGAAGATTGCCTCAGGTAAGCAAACCCGTGTCCTCACAAAGTTGTTGAGTGATGGGACATTTCTCACGCCTCATTGCTTTCAACTTTTACATATGGATCTTATGGGTCCAATCGAGGTAGATAGCCTGGGAGCGTAAGGTACTCCTTTGTGATTGTAGATGACTTTTCAAGATACTCTTGGATATTCTTTTGAAAGAAAAGTCTCAAACGCTTGACATGTTTAGAATATTGTACTCTAGAATTAGAAATCTATATCATTCCTCTATTTTTGGATAAGATCGATCATGGAAAGGAGTTTGAAAATAATCAATTTTCTACATTTTGTGAGAAAAAGGTATTTTCATGAATTTTCTGCTCCCAAAACCCCAACAAAATGGTGTAGCAGAGAGGAAGAATAGAACCCTACAAGAAATGGCTAGAGTCATGTTAAGTTCTAAAAAGCAAACGCGTTTTTGGGCGTAAGCCTAAACACTGCAAGTCACATCTCTAATAAGTCTATCTTAGACCAGAACAAAAATGACACCTATGAGATCTTGAATGGAAAGAAACCAAATCTACGTTACTTTCATATTTTTGGGTGTGTATGCTATGTTCTAAATGATAGAGATAATCGAGCAAAGTTTGACTCTAAGAGTGATAAGGAATTTTCATAGGCTATTCTCAAAATAGTCGTACCGAGTGTACAATCTTGAACCAAATCCAGACAAGAATCATTAACATTGTTTTTGATGATAATGCAGTTATGCAGAAATACACCGATGTGAGATGTTGTCGTAATAATACGGGAGAGGCGGACACGAGAAAATGCAGATGTTACACCAAATGTCACAACATCTACAAAGAACACTGTAGAATCAAGATGAACACCGCAGTTTACGAGGATTTCAAATCAACCGTGATTCAAGACGCAGGATCCTCATCCGTAATCGTAAGAAACCATCCCACCAATGTAATAGGAGAAGTATTCAAGGAATAAAAACAAGGAGAAAATAGCCAAAAATTACCGAGACATGGTGAAGTATGCGTGTATGTCCACCATACATCACAAGGTAAGTCAATCTTGCTATGTTTCTACTTTGGAACCTAAAACATTAATGAAGCACTAAAAGACGGTTGGTGGATACAAGCCGTACAAGAAGAACTAGAACAGTTCACCAGAAATGAGGTTTGGGATCTAGTTCCTCGCCCTGATGAGACTAATGTAATAGGAACTAAATGGATCTTTAAGAATAAATCTGACGAATCTGGAACAATTATTAGAAATAAAGCTAGACTAGTGGCTCAAGGATACTCTCAAGTCAAAGGTATCGACTATGATGAAACCTTTGCTCCGATGTAGAATTGAATCAATTAGATTATTACTTGTCATAGCTTGTTGTTTAAAGATAACTCTTCACCAAATGGATGTGAAAGGTGCCTTTTTGAACGGATATATTGATAAGGAGGTATATGTTGAACAACCCAAAGGATTTGAAGATCCTCACCATCCACAACATGTATACAGGTTAAAAAAGGCCTTGTATGGACTAAAACAAGCTCCACGTGCATGGTATGGTCGTTTAACTCAATTCCTTCTTGAATTTGGTTTCAACGTGGTGTAGCCGATTGTACTTTATTTATAAAACAACATGGATCAGATATGGTTATTGCTCAAATCTATGTAGATGACATAGTTTGTGGTTCGACTTCAATGTCTCATCTTAAGACTTTTGTCGTGCTATGTCCTCAACATTCGAAATGAGCATGATAGAGGAACTAACCTTTTCTTAGGCTTGCAGATAAAACAAAATGAGGAGGGTATCTTCATTTCACAAAGCAAATATGCCAAGAACACGGTTAAGAAGTTTGGATTCGAGAACGCCAACACACGAAGACTCAGATGGGATCAACCGCACTATATCCAAAGATGATGTTGGGAGAATGTTGACCCAACTTTATACGATCTATGATAGGTAGTCTTTTGTATCTCACCGCGAGTCGTCCGGATCTTATGTTTAGTGTTTGTGTGTGTGCACGATTCCAAGCATGCCCTAAAATTTCCCACTTAAATCTTTGTCAAACGTGTCATAAGATATGTCACAAGACACGCGAGTTGAATTTGGTATTCCAAAGACACTAATCCTAATCTAATAGGATATAGTGGCCGGATTGAAGTGAGGATGTGGAAGATAGAAAAAGTACTAGTGGAGGATGTTTTTACCTTCGCAATAACTTAGTTTCTCGTACAATCGTAAACAAAATTGTGTCTCACTCTCAACCGAATCAATATGTAGCGGCGGGAGTTGTTGTTCTCAATTAATATGGCTAAGACACGTACGCGATTATGGTGTTTCAAAAATATCTTAGTTTTGTCTTGTGATAATATGAGTGCCATCAATATATCTAAAAATCCTGTTCAAGACTCTCGTACTAAACATATAGATATAAGACATCACTTTCTTGAGACTTGGTTGAAAAAGCATAGTTAGAATCGATTATGTTGACACTTCTCATCAACTAGTGATATTTTTACAAAAGCTTTAGATCATGAGAGGTTTTCAAACTTGAAAAACTCTCTCGCTCTGCTCAATATAAAAATTAACAACTTTGGGGTGTGTTATCCAAATGTCCCGACATTTGTGGTAACATTCATCCAAAGGTAAAACTGAACCGCATCTTTTCTAAATGTTAAAGTTGTTTTGTGTTTCTAACGTCATGACTTCTCAAAAGAACACCTTTTAAAATGATACCGTTCTGCGATGATATAAAAATCATAAAAGAGTATCAAAAATAAGGCAAAGCCTTAAATTCCTCTACAATTGTAAAATGTTGGGCAAAGCCCACAAAATTGATACTGCTCCTATTCTATGTGAGTATCAACATACTTATAATTTATATCATGATAGACACAAGATCTTATCTATTTGGACTCAATATACATTGTTCCACTAATTTAGAGACAAAACTATAAAGTGTCTTGTTTAGTTCTCAACTGCTGTTCCTATGAGAAAATGACTCCCGTGTTACACAAAATGTGCTAACATTTCTGATAACACTCAGATTTCCAGATTTTTCAAAAGACGTGTGTCGATTAATGTTGAGTTGGTTTTTGTTGAAAAATTTCTCTTGGTTTTGATGTCTATTTTGAAACAACCTCTAAACCTTGGGAACTAGTCTTTGTATAGAATTTAAACACTTATGTAGATAGTTTTTGCCAAGTGTATTAAATACCCATTCACTAAATACTAATTCTCACTTCCAAAGAAACTTCCTTCGAGAAACAAAAAAAAAAAAAAAAAAAAAAAAAAAAAAAAAAGGGCGGGAACAATTTTTTCGCACATTACCCACGATGAATCCCACGCACAACACATCTCTCTCACAAACTTCTCCCATTCCCGTAACCTCCGAAAACCCTAACTTCTCCTTCTCTTCTTCCCCTTTCTCTCCAATGGATGTCTCACCCATGTCACCGAAAATGTCACCACTGGCCCGAACACTCTAACGAGCACAAGTCCACCATCAGGCAGATTTGGCGATAAGTGACTTCAAGAACCTCCGAAATCGCCTATCCAGGGAGACAAACAATCCTATCAACTTAGAAACCCGGATGTTTCCGTCCTCCCAAAGAGGACAAATCAGCGATTTTCCCACTCGCAGATCGGTCCGAAACTTTGAAGGCCTTTGGCGATGGTGAATCCTCCACCAAAAGCGAAGTCGGCGACTCCTCCTCTTCAAGCTCGATTCTGGCGATTGAGAGAAGACTCCCGGTTGAGTCCCAACTGAATCTCCCCTTCACCTTCCTTCACAATGCGAGAATCCGGTGAGAAGATGAAATTCCGCACGACACCTCAGAAGTTTTATCCCAAGAAATGCATGCCTCGTGGAAACAAAATCATCATCAACCCTCAAGATGTCACGCGTAAAATGTTATGACATCTTCGGATCATCTATCCACAAAACTTCGATTCCGGTGTCCGAGGTCTCACAAGCGGTAGCTGCGAATCTGCGTCGAGGTAACCCTTTCTACCAAGTTTTTAACAGCAAATCACTCAAAACATTGGTCTTGGTTCAACGGTCGAGCCATTCGAACCGAGAAGGTGTTGGACATGGCGTCTTGTAGTAGCCACGGTCTGGTGGATTTCTTCACTTCAAGAAATCTACTAGACTCAGTAAATAACAAATGTCCTTATGAAGAAAAGGTAGTGAAGTTATTTTATGCAAATCTAACAAGTAAAATAGAGAAACCCAAGTCGAAACACTTTGGAAAAGTGTTTCTTTATAACAAATTTTATGACTTCACACCGACTACAATTAACCAATGTTTGAATAGAGTGAATGATGATGAGAGGCGTAATGGGAAGTGATAAATGACAGTGGATGAGGTGATTTCATACCTCACCATGAGTTGTGAAGAAATGGGTTTCAAGATGTCCAACCTCCAAACTCATTGCCTTATTTCTTTGTTTTGCACAAGTTAATGATACACAATCGTTGTGTTCTTTGAACAAGCATTGTTCTATACAAAATAGGAAAAGGTTTTAGTGTTGATATAGAAAAACAATCTTTCAACAGATTGTAAATATGGCGTAAAAGGACACAGTATCATCCTTCCATTTCATCGATCTTTAAGCGTACTAACCTCACAGGATTCCAAGCCTGCCAGATCTGCCCGAAAGAACTCAAGTATATGTCGTTAATCGACGATCCTCAAGAGCAAAAGCGAGTCATTGATCTTCCATGGACGAAATACGGTGGAAGTGCTAGTGTTACGAAATGTCCCGCATATCTCCTGAATATCTCACGCTCGACAATCGCCGTGGTGCAAGAGATTGCAAAGCTCAATGCCCGATCGCAGGAGTGACCAGTGCACGTAGCCCCGGAAGCTGTGGAACGTTACCTATTTTTGCTTTCTTCCCAAAAAGGGAGATGGTGCAGTCCGGGAGCAACCGACAAGTGAATGCTCAAACCAGAGGATCTTGATACAGGGAGATGAAACCAGAGGACAACTGAGTTCTAAGGTTCTTGTGTTTAGCCGCTAAGAGCGATTGTTAACGCCATTAATGCTTATTAGTCGTTAGTTGTGGATCGTAGTTATTTGGCTCGATCGCTTGAGACACTTTAACTCGCTTATATATTGCTATTTATTCTATCTTCGTTTATGTGTATATTGATGGTTTCAAGGCATTAATCTTTTAGATGTATACTCGCATTTGCATCATACTCGATTCGAGTAACTTATCGCACATAGTGTATATATCGTGCTTTATAACTGCTTTGTGTCAAGGTTGAGATATTTTGCCCGTGATAAAATCATTAACCTATTTAGTTTTGTGAAGAAAGGCAAAAGGGGAGATTGTTAGTGTTAGGTTACGTGTCCTAACATTTTCGTAACATGTCTCTTTTTGGTGTTAAGTAAAACAGAAATGTCATCCCAAATGTCACGACATCCGAGGACATTTCGCAAGAGTTTTCATCTTCACGCGCATTGCCGAGAAGATTTTATCATGTGAATGTTTGGCTTGGTTAGAGCTAAGGAAAACACGATAATACTTAACAAGACCAAGTCCAACGAGTGCATAACTAAGGAGCATTCTCGTGAAGACAAAGTCAAATCTGTTGAGAATTTTAAGGTCAAGAACCCACCAACCCTATTCTCGCTTCAACCTCCACCGAGAATCATGAACCTCTTGGGTGAACTCTCCACTATAAATAGAGGTTCACTCCAAGGTTTTACATCCGCTTTTGCGTAAGAAAATTCAGATCCGAGACGCCTCAAATATTGCCTCAAACACACCGGATCGAGCACTGCTTTTGTGATTACACTTGTTCGAAATTGCAAATTGCTTTCTTAGATCTATACTTGTTCTTTCAACTCAAAGCAATTGTAATAGTGTTTTTCACTTCTATTTTAGATAGATTTTTCGTGCTTAGAAGTTAGGATTTAACTTCTTTTAATCCCTTTTGTTTTACGGATTTTTATTCATTCTCAAGGATTTGTAAGATTGTATAATTTTATACAATAAATTTTTGGTCATGAGACCACTATAAGTTATATACAATTATATAACTTATGAAAACAATCTTGGGTGTCCTCGATTTATTTCACGTGATCTTAACTCATGTTTTAGTTACGCGTTATTGTTAATGTTCCAGGTTCATGTCACGTAACATTTTGGGAACATTCTCATCTTTAAGTTTTACTGCTTTTCTTTAAATTATTTATTCCATAGTTTAAGTTCGACAATTCTCTCTTTCAGATTAGTTATGTTTCTTGATTGTTTTAGTAATTAGTATAGTACTGGCTTTTGAGAAAATGAGTTCTTACGTCTCAAAATCTGAATAATATTTTACGTCTCTAATTTTTCGTTATGTATTTTATTTCTTGTATTCAGTTTTTTGTTGTATTTTTAAGAAGTTTTTTTTTGTACACAAATAAATAACGTAAACTTGAATACAACTTTTAAATATAATAAATTGAATATAGTGTAAAAGTAACTACAAATGAATACACTTGAGTGACTTGAATACAACTGAGTTGAATACAGAACAAATTTTTACTCCGTGTATTCGTAAATACCGCGATACCGTTTTACGAATACAAAGCAAATTCAGCGAGGTCATTTTATGAATACCGCGATCTCGTTTTATGAATACATCAAGTTGTAGCAACTAAAAAATAGTTACGCCCTATAAATATTAAAACTATAGCAACCCGTAAACTAGTCAATTGTGTAAGTTACTCGCGTCAATTCTGTGCCTTATCCTATAGAGTCATTTTTTACTTACAGAAGTTATAATGATCAAAGAATCGATGAAAATATATATTAATGAACCACTTTTTACCTTTCACAATTGACAGTTTCCCCACCCGCAAGGGTAGCCAAGTTGGTGTAGCAGTAGAGCGCGGGACCGCAAGGTCACGAGTTCGATCCCCTGCATAAACCTTCTTGGTTGAGCCTGTCACACATGGCTTGCCAAGTGTGGTTTACATGGCTGACGTGGTTTGCGTTTCTTTGCGTCGGTCGGGAGTTTCTGCATGGCACTCGAAAGAGTAGCGGTCGCCTTCACAACAAAAAAAATAAAAAAAAAAAAAAAATTGACAGTTTCCCCAGACCAAAACGAGGAAAATGATTTTGCAATCACAAAAGTCCATCCACGAAACAGAAACCAAAATATATCAAAACGCATTCCCTTCCGAGTAATCCTTTCCAAGAAAATTGAGAAAACTGAGTATGAATTAGTTTACATAACATCTAAGAATGCAGGTTTCAACCAAGACCTGATGGAGCCACTATAATAGTCCTTAACAATTCAACAATCTTCGGTTCAACCAGTCGATTATTTCCTTCATGATTTCTTCTCTTTCAGGTTCAAAAAGCAGGTCATGCAACAACCCTTTATACAGCTTGATACTTTTATCAGTTGAAGAAGCCTCTTCATAGAGCTTCTTAGAGCCTTCAGGGTCAGTTACCACATCATCAGAGCCATGAAGTACTAGGAACGGTACTGTCAACTTGCACAGATTCTGTTGCAAGTAGGCCGTTATCCGAAGGATCTCATAACCTGTTCGTACCCTAATGGATCCAGTGAATACTAGTGGATCTGAATACTTGGCCAGTAATGCTGCCGGATCCCTAGATACTAGGGCACCCCGTTTGTTTGCTGCACTGAACTGGAATCTTGGCAATAGAAATGAAACAATTGGAGCAAGTACCTAATAATTAAGAAACAGGACTCTAAGACTATTAAAGCTCAACAAAAGATATTATTCACACAGGACAAATGAAATTGATTTTGAAACAAAAACTTACTGTGAAAATCGGATGAGCTGGTTGAACTCCTACAGCAGGTGAAGTCAATACAACACCATCAATTCTAGATTCTACCTTTGGATCAAGTGCTGCCTACGAGTTCCGATGAAGGACAGAGTCAAGAACAGTCTACATTACAAATTAACAGATAACTGAGCAGAAAATCATGAGTCTCATTTACCTTGAGGATTATGGCTGCACCAGTGGAATGACCAAAGCAAAAACATGGAAGCCCAGGATTTTCAGCTAAAACCTTTGAGAGAAATTGTTTCTGCACAAAGTGGAAAAACATTGTAAATAACATTAACTTAAAATATTTCGTTCTCCTTTTTACCTCACTAGACGCATGAAAAATAGCATAACCATACCGTGTCATTAACAGCATCATCAAGAGAAGGGACATACGCATGCAGTCCATCACTTCCACCATGTCCTGCATGAAGAAGATGCTTGAAATTCAGAACAAACATCCCCAAAGGATTCAGAGACACCGTCGATTGGTACAGAACTATTACACATTACCAAATACATTTAAGTGGAAATGTTCAACATACACAGTTAATAAGCAGTAAACAGCATAACTAGCCAAGGCTATAATGAGAGAGGAAAGGGTGCCTCAAAGACAACTTCAAGGTTTTCAGACGAATAATTAAGAGTCAGATGGACTCAAGGTGCTCTCTTCACACCTTTAATGGTGATAATTAAGGCAAGCCACCCCCCAAAAATCAAATTGTTGTGAGACCTAGGAACGTGAACTGCAAAATGGTAGCAGCAAAGACGATGAGACCCACATTAGATATTACTTTTTGGACCTTGTGAATGCGTGATAACATATTAGAATTTTCTTTCCAATAAAATGCCTTAAGATGGAGTTGTGAGCACCTTCTCCTCCCTCTATTATCCCTTCATGCACAGAGGCAGAAGAAAAGATTCAATTTAATAGCTTACTTATGTGAAGGAGCTTCACATGTTACATTTTCGCACCAAAAGCTGCTGATTGGAGGAAATTCAACTCCTGCAACATGCGACATAGATGCATAGTTGAAGACTGACTTTCAGACATAATAACAGCAACTAAACACAATAAATTTGTCCATTCTCTGAGATTCATCAATAGATGAATATCATAATTGCAAAGCTTGAGAAAAGAAAGAAAATGACATTTAGGTTTAAAACTGATAGATGACCACCTAAAAATTACTAGGTTTATTTCATCAAGAAGAGATTGGAAAACTGTGCTTTACGTAGTACAGCATTTTATGATTTACTCTCCCACACACCCAGATATCCATGCATTTTCTCATCTCTGTTGTGTGAAGAACAAACAGGTTGGTGGTAAATGCACAAGTACCAGTGTGCAGTCCAACGAGCTCATAGCCTGCCAACTGATGGATGACTGCTAAAGATAATTCTTGGATAATCTGATGGCACTGAATTTTTTTATGACGTTGGTATCCAGGCAAAACTTGCGCACACCTCACCTACTTCCACCGGGTGGGTACTCTGCCAACTAAAACTAGGACAGATGGGAAGAAGTACTGAAAAAGAACCTCCAACCTAGGGAAATGGAACATTTTCATTTCCGGTGCTTTCTGCTTTACTTGCCCCTTTAAAACCACGATCAAAGAAGCTACAGCTAGAAGCTTAATAGAGAGAGCAAAGACACACTTTAGGCTGCTGGCACTTCATTTGTCACATTATAACAAGCTCTTAGCCTAGTGAAAGATACGGAAGTATAAACATGTCTTAATATTTTTCCATGAAAAGAACTGTTCATTGTAGAGCCAGCAAGTAGGAGAAGCTTAATGTAATTTTAAGAGCATTCTATTTTTACAGTAAAAGTATGACAAGAATAATCAAGTATACACTGCAAAACTAACAGAAATTCAGGAATCATTCAGTATAATTTTTTAGCAATTGAAGGTTGGCAGTGACACGTAATTCAAGAGGACAAAATCTAAAGGAACTGAACAGCCATAAAGACTAGGATTCAGATAAATAGGGATGAAAACTAACAAGATAAAGGAAAAAGATAGCCAGATTTCTGGCAGGGACCGAAACTAGAGTAAGCACACAACGACTGTTCCTAAAATAGAGGAAAGAGTGAGGAAGTTAAAGATAAGCCTCGAGTTTCTTAATGAACAGTACTACCAGTTCAGTTAACATACACAACGAGAAGACAAGAGCCCTGATTTGAGATAGAGGATGTCAATCAACTATACTTTGAGAATTAATTTTCTCAAATTCACCAAACAAGTAAAATAAATAAACAAACAGAACTTAGATGCCAGAATCTACAAATAGCAGGGGATACATTAAGCAAGTGGTTTATAATAATTCGTTTCGTAAATGCAGAACTTACCAATCCAATCCATTCCATAAACTTTAAAGCCATTTGCATTTAGCTTCTTGGCAAAATCATTGTATCGGCCACTGTTGCAAAATAAAAAATGAAGCGTCTTTAAGATAATGAACATTTGAACAGAAATAAAAAAATCACAAGAGCCTTGCAAGACTAATGTAAACCTGTGTTCATTGAGGCCGTGCAACAAGAAAACCAATCCCCTGCACCAAGACAAATAACATCATTAGATCTTATTTCAACAGAAAACTTGTACGGAGCAAAATGTGCCATATAGATAATCACAATGATTTTGCATGGTCTTCTATTTATCTACTTGGAAAAGGAAAAATCTTTGAGGAACATATTAATGGAGAAGGCAACTGGAGCGGGTCATTGAAGGTAACTTTCCTCCAAGTACTAAGAGGATCATTGGGTACTTTAACGGGTATGTTAAATATGTATGTCTTTACACAAGTACAGCATAACAAGATTGGTCTTTACATATGTAAGAAATGGTAACAGTATCTATAACTAACATAAGACATGTCCAAAGGATTAGAGGTGGAAAAAGGAATGTCAACTACAAACTATCGGCACTTTCAATCTCAGATATTATCTCATAAAAGGATGGACATAATTTAATTTACAGCATACCAAGTTACCAACGACAAGAGAAGTTGCAGTAAGCAAATTCCTTCTGTTATATTTCAGGTGACACACCCTTTTTTTTAGTCAGTTTACATAGAACGAAACATATCTATATTAGATTTTTTAAAATTTTAAACTTCTCAATTTATTAATGACATGCTCTTATATAGCTACAAAGATGTCATTTATGTTATCATAAATTCTAAAAAAAATAAAACATGCCTAGTCAAACACCGTTATATAAAATGAACTAGAGGGTGTACTACATGGGGATGAAGAATATTTGAATGTATTTAGTTCCTCAATATCACCCCCTAATTACTCTTTGTGTCTCAATTTTGTGTGATAGTCTTTCTTTTTTAGTCGATCTTAAAAAGAATTAAACTTTCTATTTTACCCTTTATGAAATTAGATTTCATAGACACTCAAATATTCATAACTTATTTCAGACCATAAATTTCAAGTCTTTCTCTCATTCTTATTTCGTGTTATCAAACATCATCATGTTATTGAGCCACTTTCTTTCATTTTCGTAAAATGTGAAATGTGAGCCAATTGTACTTGTGTGATATTTTGAAAAGAGATGCCACACATGCAAAGAAAAGGCTGTGCCTCCCATTAAGCCCATGGCTACCACACACAGAATAATCAGAAAATACCATCACTAGTGACTTGGGTAGTGGGATTTCGGGAACCGGTCCACCCAAGGGACCATATCTATCAAAATCTGCTACTGGCTGCAATATTCCTTTCAAGTACTTATAACACTCATTCATATTTCTTTCATCTTGGTTACCAAAAAAAAAATCTCTTTCATCTTAAACTTTGAAAGAATCTCTATTAAGATAAGAATTGTTTGAGAATAGACAAATGAATATTCATTTCAAAATTAAGAACCTGTTAATAATAAAAACTCTTTTAGCACAAAGATAAAAATGTAGTAAATAGTACTAGCAATATTCTAAGGCAATAAAAACTAGACCATTCAATTTGAAGCATCAGAATATTGCAGGCATCGCCACAAACAGAACATTGGGTAGTAACATCAACTTAACGAATCAAGGACAAAATTTATTAATGACAGGCAACGTACTGTGCTGTCACACTCAAAGCACGATAAAAACAAGAAGAATAAAGCTCTGAAAATGCTCTTAAAGATATCAAAATTCTATTCCAATTCCTTTTTACTTCTTAAAAATAAATTATTCCTTCTTATTTACTCTAACAAATCAAGAGAATTATTTATTTATTTATTCTAATTCTTCTCTTATCACTAAATGATTACTCCCTCCGTTAACTGTCAATTTGACAAATTAAATTAGATTAATTTAATATTTTAAAATTAAAATTTAGATATTCAAAAACTATCAAAAAATATTATAAGCTATAATTCTTCAATATGAAAAATACATCTTAAAATCTAAATTTATGTAATTTGACTCTCGAGATGTAAAATATGACATGTAAAAGTGAATGGAGGGAGTATTTTTCAAATTTATTGTAATAGTAGTAGTCAAGTTCATATTTAAAAGTATAATTAATATAGACAACTTAGTAAAAACAAACCCTCGATAAATAATTTCGTAAGAAGAGTTAAAACTTAAAAGTCTATCTGCATTTCCTAAGCAGCAGAAGGAATCGCCAGGCAACTCATGTTTCAAGAGCTATCAGTTCACTAATTTGTAATCTTATCCAACAGTAACGGGGAAAGCAAGAAGGTAATGAAGGGCAAAAATGGAAACACATAAAAAACGAAATTTACTCAAACATCCTAGTTCCTTCCAGAAACAGCGACCAACAATTTGGTCATCAAACAAACTTTGAGAATAATAATAGTAATCATAGCGTGCAATCAATGTTGCTTAATTTTTCAACTAAAATATAAAAAACACATATTACTAATACAATATATCCTATTTTTTGCAGCTCAACTGGTTCTCAAGTGGGATAATTGGAAAAATATATCCTATTTTCTATTTTAACAATATTTATTAGTTATAGACAAAATTATTAATTACTTTCTGTTTCAATTTATGTGCTAGAACGGAAATTTTGAAATTTAAACTTGTAAATTTTGACCGTAAATTTGAATTGAATGACTATGCCACACAAATGGAGACGAAATTGGAAGGGATGGAGTAATTCTCTAGATAAGAGCAATTTTATTTTGGGATACAGGAGTTGATGAATTACCTGACTTTAAAGGAAACAGGTGTCCATGATTGTGTAAACATGGTGTCTCCTTTAGACGTAACAAAGAGCGAAAATTCCCTCAACGTTTCTTCATCATCTTCCTGAAGTACCCTCCTTATCGCCAACGATCTTCTCAGCGCCACCTCCTGCTCCACCGCACTCTTCCTCGGCACCATTTTCGACGGCACTCTAACTACCGGTACTCCTTTCCTTTCCACCACCACCGTCTTCTCCTCTGACGACGTCATCCTCCTCCGTCCACGAAATGGCAATAACAATAGCAATACGAAAGCATTGATTAAAAGGAACAAACTCCTTAATACACGTAATGAAAATAGTGCACTAATTCTCCCACTTGCACCTGAGGTTAATATTATTGTAGCTTCGTTTGATTTCGTTAATTGATCAACCGCCATTGCTAATGTTGTTATTCCTCTCCTTCTTCTAATAATCCCAAAAGCTAATAATTCAACTCGGATAAATAAAAAATATCCAGAATTAATTAGTCTTAAATTTTGTTTTGGTAGTTTTATGCCGATATTATATGGTCGGAGATGTGATTCAAATCGTTTGGATATGCACAAATTTTGACTTGTCAAACAAATCATATAATGAAAACAAAATCAGATGAAGGAACCAAAATGGAATACTAAAAGTAGAAATTTTGAGAAGAGAACAAGTATGAAATTTTTTCCTTGGGTGTAGGCACAGTCACCGTTCCCCTTAAGGTTCGGACAAGTCATGAATAAATAATGGCTCAGATAATTGCGCTACAAAATAGCGGTCGATGATATTACCACGTGTCAACTCTAGACATGTTCTAATATGCGGCTAATATATCATCATTTTATTTGTTTGTTTTCCTTGCGGTAAATTATTTGAAAAAGTCAGTAGTAAAATTGATCACGATTTACTGACACGAAAGAGAAAATGACCCTGACGAATGTGGATACATACTTGGGTCACGTTAACTAGTTCACGTGCGCTCACTTGTTCACACAGCCTTCTAGATCATTAGACTTAAGATTGCTAAGAAAATGATAAATAATAAAGACTAGAGAAATTTATTATAAGAAAGCTTTTGTATTATAAAAAAATTATTATTTGCTTGATGATTTGCAAATAAGTTACTCTCCTATTTATACTATTCACCTAGGAACTAATATGTAAATAATAATTATTTTACAAGTTTAGAAAATTCATATTTTAGAAATTTCTACACAACTAGAATATTTTAAGACTTTCGTTACAAATTCATAAAATTTGAGGGTCTTTCCAGAAAATTCTCTTTGTCTTTACAATCTTTCCATAATATTTAGTCCTCCTTTTATATAATCATAGACCAGTTGGTATTGAAGGCAGAGGATATCCTCATTGAGTGGTGTGGAGAGTTTGGTCACAAGTTCGAAACCCCAGGGTAACGTCTGGTCTGCGCCACAAGTCTGTCGCATCTGAACTGCCAAGTGTGGTTTAAGCGGTTGGCGTGGTTTGCGGTGTGCGTCGGTCAGGGTTTCTGCTGACTTGTATTTCGAAAGAAGCGGCGCTTTTTCACAACAAAAAAATGAATAAAACATGTGTTAAGTGGCGCCAATGTGTCATCACACTTGGCTTATATAGTGGTCTCGATTTTCACTACTTTAAAATATGAACCAATTACTCGATTCATGTTTGGTCTCACCACAACTTTGAATTGTCATTATTGACTTATTAGTCCAATTAAATCTTTTTTGTCGGGTAGAATTTAACTAACTCAATCTATTTCACTTCTTAAACTGTCAATTTTTAATATATATATATATATATATTATATGCATGCTAGCTCCTAAACTTGAATTGATTGGTTGGATATAAACCATTACCGTATCTTTATTTCCAACTATTTTGATATAAGTAAACGTTGTTACGCCTTTTGTCACCGAGTAAACGTCAAATGGAAAAGTTCATTGAATTTGATGAGTATGTAAAAAATTAATTGACGTGTCGAAGTGATAGAGGGAAAAATCAATACGGAAGCTCACATTATTTTATACATTGGATTTTTACTATTATTGTTTTATAGACGGTTTATAACGTTTTGATAAATTCTATGGACACGTTTGGTACGATGTATTAAGATGGAATCTACTGAATAAAAAAAAAATATAGCGTTTGGTTGGCGTTTTTACAGACTAGATCAGACTATTTTTAAACGATCCATTGCCAATTTTAAACTCATCTAACAGTGGATCTCTCCGAATCAGATAAAAATAAAAATATATAATTCATTATATATTAATACTCTAATAACGTTCATTATATATTAATACAAAGATCAATTTCAACGAATTAAGATACCCAAAGATAACGTATCAAACGAGCCCTATGGATTCAATTAGTTAGCTTATTTTCATAAAGGTTGTGTCTTTTCTTGCAAACAAAATCATAAAATTACCTTTTTAGGTATTCGTGTACTAGTTTTTTATTTTTCAGCATAGGTAGTTTTTCTTCTCTTGCAAGTTAATTTGCTGAAAATTTACTTTAATAGTAAGTAGTAACCCCCAACATCCAAATCTTACTTTGATTCGGCTTCAGTAGCTCCACATCAAAAAGTGACAAGTGGGTTCAAGGACACCAAGGAAAAAGAGGGGACCAGGGCCCTATTCTGGATTAGTCTAGAGTTCGAAGCCCAAAGGAGTGGCACAAGTCAAGAACATGAAGTTTCGAAATTTAATAATTGTTCAACAATATCTATCATATTCATAACACGGTTTTTGTTCTTGTTATAGCATTATACGTTAGCATTTTGTACAACTCACAACCAAATCGAACTCTCGAGCTGCAATAAAAGTAACAACATAGAGTTGGACCTTACACCTATATTGGGAGGTAGACATGTTTGTTTTCAATAAACCATCGGCTCAAAAAAAAGCATATCAAAGCAATGCGGGAAAGAAATAACGAAAATGAAGAAGCTATAATAAAACTCTTACGTCAAAAGACAATCTAAGCGTGGAGGGAAATTAGGCTTACAAAAATTAAATGGCTTTTCTTCCATACCAATTTCTTTCACATATATTATTGAAGATAATAGAGATTATGGATGTTAATTAATTAAACTTGATATCTATACGAATTAATACCCCTTCAATGGAGGATTCGATGAGATTTTTTTTGTTGTGAAGAAGAAAATGATTCTTCTAGTTTGGGAACCGCAGATGTTTTATTGGGAATACGAAACTTGTTGTACTTCTTTAGGAGTGTTATTAGTGGAAGCATGAAATTAGGAATAATTTTTTTTTTGCTACAAATTAAAAATACACGGTAAATCAATATCTTTTTAGGCTTTTGTTTGCTAAACCCAATTTTGGCTACAAATATGCTAATAGTTTCTACGGAATGTATATCACTGTCAATTGACCGGGTTGAAAATCATAGATAACCAATTGGAAAACTGTTATTTAAGACATAATCGAAGTGCATAAATTTTTGTTAGTCCCCGACTTTATAGTAAAAATGGGGGGAATGGTCAATATTTGAGACGTCGTTGATTGGCCACTATTTCAAATGTGATTGGAAAGTAACCACTTTTCATGCAAAAATATATTTTGGAAAAAATACCCTTAGAGGAAGCATAGAACAACTTCTAACATATGATGCTGAGGTTTGAAATTTGTGATGGAGTTTGAAATATTGTTGGAATTTCAAACACTATAAATGATTCATGAATTTCAAATATTTATTAGTTCAAACACAAGGAACGGTTCATGAGGTTTAAATTTTCACAAAAGTGTAAAAATTTATTAAAATATGAAACTCCATGAATTCAAACCTTTATCCGTTCAAACTTCAGGAATGAGAGAATTTTTTTTTGCTTGAATGTCCCTCAAGTAGTAAAGTGGCAAGGTTAACTTAAGGCCTTGAGGAGGTATTTAAAGGAATTAAAAAGTGAGACAATGCTAACCCCGACCGGGACATAAGATACCTAAAAAGAAGAAAGAAAAGGAAAATGTTATTGTAAATGACACGAGAAATGGACTCACTCTACAAATAATTGTGTAAATTTCAGGAATCTGATTCAAGATTACTTGGACAAACGAGTATTTTAAAGAGAGCCGACAAGGAATTCCTTTAATAACTAGCCGTTTTGATCCTTTGTATCGAAGAATCTGAGCAAGCTGCGCTGAAAGCCTTGGAAGATACTAAGAAGGCACTGAAATCTTCTGGAAAATGGAAACTATTTTAATTAGAGGAAAAAAAAACGAATTGAACTTAAAATCTTTTCTGGAGATATCCGACGAGACAGATAAGATATCTAGACATACCGGCATTTTGATACCAACAGGAACAGGAAAAAGAAATTCCAAGGAATCCAAAAAAAATAAAAATTGGATAGAGAGAGAGAGAAACAGCAAGTAGTTTCCTGGTTATTTGAACCTCTAATCAGCCAAACCAGCAGGAAATAATAGACAGACTTCACATTTTTAAGCTGAACATGGAAGATGCGATTAAGCAAGAATAGAACATGCAAGAGCAGACAAGGCTAGGGGTACCAAACATTGAGAAAACAAACGTGTTGTTCCTCAATGATTTCACCAAAACCAACGAGACTTATTGGGGCTGCAAGTGAAAAGTACTAAAGTAGGAAGTTAAAGTCGGGGATTCACCACCCAACTTATAGACCCTGGCATGTAACCATGTTAACGTCTTATATTATATGAACCATACATAGTATTATGGAAATACACTGTTGTTAAATAATGTCTAATATTAAATATCTATGTACAAGTCAACAAGCACATGATCCACTGTATTTTCCTTCAACATGCTGCTGCACTAAGTTTGTAAGCCTCCAGCATAAATCTGACTCCACAGTGGAGTCTCCAGAATTTTTAATTGGCAACGAAATGGTATCTCGAGTCGACATAGCTCTCAACATCCCAGAGGAAAGACCCAAAAGTTACAGCCTCCAAAACAAGGCGCCTCAACCCTCCAAAACTGATCTTAATGAGTTCATCTTTAGAAGAGTCAATAGTGCCTTGAGGGGTGATAACTATCTCAGGTCTACCAAATAGTGCTTCGGTGTGTTTCTCAATCATGCCTATGGCCTCTCTAGATCTGATGGTTGCATATCTCTGGAGGGTCTCCCCATCAAATGACATCACATAGTTTCTCAATCTTGAGGGCTTTATCCCCTGACCAAAACCTCCAGGACTCGCACCACCTGCAGACCATGATGACAATTCTGGATGGGATTGTGTTGACCTGACAGAAGTATCACTCCTATCACCAGACCTAATTTCTTCTCCTGCCACTTGCTGGATGCTATTATCTTCATCGTCTACACCCTGAGGAAGGACTTTCATGGTCTTTTCCAGCTGAAACCTCTGGTCCACTCTCTTGAGAAAATATCCATACATAATTGATGCTGCATAAACTTGGCCTACTCTTAATTTACTTATTTGTGCCACAGCAGAATTATCACCCAGTCGACTTCCTAGAATGAGAGCCAGGTGGTTTTGAATCATCTCATTAGCTTCTGGTGAATGAAGACGCTCAAGTTTATCATCTTGGCTGGGCCATGTATCAATTCGACCAGAAGGTTCAGATGAAGACGGACTTATTGCAGGAACTAAAGATACATTGGCATCCATAAATTTCTGCACCACCAAGGCATACAATATCTCTTCCAATGTCTTTTTCCTTTCATTAGCCTTAACCTCAGCAATTCTCCTGATAGTTTCGAAAGCGACCATGCAACAAATTAGACCCCCCGGCAGAGATAAATACCACAACAGAAGAAAATAACTTTTTTCGGGGAAACCCCTGGGAGAGATGGGGATGAAATTCAAAGAAGCCTAAACTAACCTGTACAAGACAATGTCAGTACCGGCTGGAGATGGTTCTTCCTTCTGTTGCTCTGCATCACGGAAAGCTTTAAGCTGTTCAAGCTGCTGATCTACAGCAGCAGGGACAAGATGTGGGTGACTTGTCAAAATCTGAGAAAGAAATTGGCCAACTGGAGATTCCAGCTGAAGTGGAGCAATTGGGGCAGCTGAACCTCCAGACTCAGACGGTGATACAGATGCCCTGATCCCGGTACACTTTCTGCTACCAAAAGCCACTTTCCTGTTACTCAATTTCACATGAGAAATTGAGGGATAAAGCTGCCAAGAAAAGTCCAATAAATTAGGCGTCAAGGAGCACTTTCAGATGCATAAGAACCTAATTTATTCCAACAACAAGATAAACTAATTTAAATAGATCACGTCAAGGGAAGCTCTTTATTAACTGAATGAAGATGCTTCAGGGTCATATCCAAGTGGATACATGGATTACAAAGAAGTAACATGGAATTACATAGGTTAATGCATGTTGAGCCACCTCCCTAATTGGAAAATCAGCAGAGGAGGATGCAGACAGATACATTTACACAGTTGAATAATTACATATTCAAGGCATAAAATTTATAAGGGCTACCATATAGGACCAAAAGATGTCAAACGGAAAAAGAAATTTCAGCAAGAACCAAGCACATATGCAACAAATTCTACAGATATCCAAGATCAACAATTTGACACTAGTTCAGAGAAAAGTGGCAACTGGAAGCACAAAACACTGAGCTACATCACTATGTTTACAGACCTTGAAAATAGTCGAGAAGGGGTGTCTGTAAAACATGTATACATCTTATTTTCGACAATCTATACCTTTAACGTGCTCTGGAGGGATTACATACTACCGTTATTGTTCCAATATAACAAACACATAAGCACTACAGCTATTATATTTTATAATTATATATTGAGTTGATAGCCGAAAAAGGGACACAAATATAATCTAGAAGTCCAACACAGGTACTCTACAGTCTACACTTTGGATTTATCTTTTAGAGATATACTTCAATCATATTAAGGTTCTATTAGCGCTATTCTAGGGAGATTCTAGACATAAGCACTACAGCTACTCTACCCTTGTTCTCGTATTTCCTTCCACTTCAATGCCACTTCTCCAACTTGCAATAACTTTCATTCCATTTCCATACCTCCATCTAGCAAACTTGACTAGTTGGCATTACAAACAGAAACAACCGCAAACTGTATTTGTTTAAACATCAACCCCTTCCTGGCTCCTCATACAAAGTTGTTTTTGAGAAATGTAAGAGAAAAGGATTCCCTCCTCATATAAAGTCTTAATAAGCCAAAAATTGGAAGACAGTCTTCAAGCTCTCAAAAAAGCCATAACTTCGCCTCCAAATTTGGATGGACCACTCTGAAGGTTTCCCACACTATGACATCATCTCCCCCCATTTACTTTAGTACAGAAAAAGACATACATTTTTCTCCAGCTCTTCAGCTTTTTCTTACGCATTTTGTGGTGTTAAATGGTTAATTGAACCTTAGCTAATGTAATGTACTTCAGGAAATCCAATTAGTAAATTAATTGTGATCCATACATGCCAAATAGCAACACGTCTCGATAGCCTTTCAAGAAGCAGATATGCTCAAGCTTCAATTGAGAATACAAACAAGCTCACAATAGTAAATTTGACTGCTATGGTAGTGTAAAGATCTGCGTATATAAAACATCGACTGCAGCTGAGACTAACTCATAAGAAATATATTGTTTAATCCCATACGAAGTTATGCTCCTCTTAACCATTTCGTCCCTTCCTCTTTTGGTTTTAATTCCATTCTTACCAGGCTTAAACCTTGAGAAAACCCTCTGATAAAATCTTGTCATTTCTTTCCTCATATTTACACCCTCTTAATTCTGAAGTTCATTTACAGCATCAAATAAAAAATTGAGAACATAGGAAGCGTAATCTTCTAACCAGTCAATCCAAGATATTTCTGTACTCATCTCATCTTTCAATATAACCAAATAAACTTCAATCACTTACACTATCTACGTTCTACCTCCAGCTGATAGCAGAATGTCTAGGCTTTGTAAAAGGTGAAGATGTAAAGGGTAAAAACACAATCTTTTCCGTAAATATTCCATCTATTATATCATTGAACATAGAATTTAAAGATTGCTTATTTAAGTATCAGTTCAACAAAACTGACAATCCTAATCCCCTTGTGTCAATAAATTCTTCCATAGAAGGGTTAAAAACTTACCCACACCAGGTGTTTACACGAAGCCAATGCAATTTATCATGGTTAAGTGATTTAATGAAGTGAATATATACATTAATTAATCATAGTTAAGTGATAGTTATATATATTCAAACATATGTCACACATCCATGTTAAACAGAAGTTCATAATACCTTGATCCCAGAAGGGGACATCCGAAGCTGTGACCCGAATCGAACGAAATCCGACCCAACAAGTGACGCCTTGGTGGGTTTGTAACCGATGCTGAAACCAGACCCGAAAGCAGTGGCCGTTTCCATTCTGTAGCAAACGATAAAGTCACAGCAACAATCAGAAAAATCAAAACCCTAAAACATTTGTAATAGCAGGAAAAAAATGAGAAATAATATTAAAGAAAAAACGCTTACTGAAAATTGAATATAGGAGATTATTAGTATAATATAATATAACGTGGGGATAGAGCTTCGTTCCGATTGATTTTGGGGAAAGTTTCAGTGTTCAACGCGATAGCTTGATTTGACGTATATAATACACTTGTCCGCTTGTCCCCACTCACCAACGTCATTTTTATTTTTATTTTTTATATTCAATTTTCTGACTTACGTCACATATCAACTGAAATATCATATATCAAAGTGTTTTCACCAAAATTTAAATCGCGTTGCTTAATTTTAAGTAACTTTGTCATACAGCTATGTCCCGGGACTTATTTATCTTCTTCCTTTGTGAGATTTTACTTGTATGAGTTCAAACCTCACTTTGTGAGATTTTACTGTGTATGTTATTGTTGTTGTATGAGTTCAAAAAAAATCTGAATTGTTCTTTTCAGTTATTAGGTTAGAAATAAAATATTTAATAAATTCTTTAACATATATACATGATTTGAGTTAAAATTATTGAATCGTAACTTTAATTATACATTTACTCCTAGTGAGACTTTTACGCCAAGTTCATTTTTTCATCTTGGAAAATAAAGAGGTAAATTTCACTTATCTAATCGTACTAATTAGTATTTTTATTTTTGGTTTCTTTCTTTTCGATTATCGGATGGCCGGCAGCAAGGACATTTTGGTAATTGAATAAGGGGGTTAGTAGATCTCTGGGCCTGACTCGTTTGAAACTGATGTTGATGGGTCACAATTGTGGTAGCCATGAAATGTGAAATGACGCGTTCCATTTCCACTGGAACACCTCTTCTGTGGCTTCATTCATTTTCACCACAGGTTAGTTGGTGGTTACTATGCCATTGCTAGATAGTGAATCTAATTAGTTGAATCAATTTAAATGGTCGTGGCTTGATATATTGGCATCATAACAGCCTCGCCACCTATCTAATTTTGACAAGATTCAGAAATTTCCGGCGGATTATTAGATTTTTTTTATTTGATATTAGGTTTAAAAAATTAATAATACGTTATGTTGATCATTCGGATTTTGGCTGAAAATTTTGATGAATCAACAAGATTTCAATAAGACTTGCTTTAACATCAAAATATAATAATCGTCAAGATTTTTGCTCCAAATTCTAACGTCACCAGAATTTTTCAATATTTATGGCTAAAAGCCCTTGTAGAAATCATATGATTTAATATAAATTTATGTGTTAGAAATTTCAACAACACGTTGTGCTTCAAATTTGACTCAAATGGTTCCAAATCAACTTTAGGGTGTGTTTGGTTCGCGTACGGGTAAACGGAATGAAATCCAGTAAGAGAATGAAAATGAAAGGAAAGAAAAGAAATTACCCTAATTGTCCATAGATGTTTGCAGTGGCGGATGCACTAGCAACAGGGTGGTGCAGTTGCACCACCAGATTTTTTTTTAAAATTTGCCTTCTAGGCATAAAAAAATTAAAAAAAAAATTGCACCACCAAATATAGTCTCTTGGATCCGCCACTGCATGTTTGGGTCTGTTTCAGAAACGGAATGAAAACGGGGCGGGTAGTGAATTGGGGAAAGGGAATGAAAATACATATGGGGGAGGAAATCAATATAAGGGAATGGAAAAAGAAAAGAGAGTAAAGGAAATGAAAAAATAGGTCAAATAACAACTTCAAAGGGGATTTCATTCTCTTACCCTGGTTCTATTACCCCGAACCAAACGCACCCTTATTACAATCCAACAATTTTCAATTCTTTAATTCAATTCAAACTTTTAAATATTACTCCCGCGAATAAAAAAAGTGTTCATTTAGTCTTTTTTGCTCGAGTAAAAAAGAGTGTCCACTTATAAAATTAAGAAACAATTAATCTTATTTTTTCAGATTTATCCCTATTAAATGCTATGTGATAAATTTCAATACCTATGGACAGTTTAGTTAAATTACCTTATTTTTTCTAGGTGAAGAAATTAAACTCAGAGATTTATATGAAATAATACACACCTTTTTCTCTAGAATCGATGAGTGCTACTACCGCCAATTGTCAAACAATTTCTTATAAAATTATTTGTGAAGTCTTGTAAATTATCCACGACAATCACATTCTAATCTAAAGTTTTTTTCTTTCAAATTTGTGGTGGGTAGAGAATGACCAAAACACTCCCTTTAATCGGAAGACAAGTTATGTTCATCCCTTATTGGGTGTACCGATTCTAACATCTCCCACTCTCACATGGGATAAATCATATAAAATATTTTTTGAAAGTAAACATCCTTTAAGATTTTCATACATAGTGTGTTGTGTCTAGACCGCTTGAACACATTTTGGAAGCTCTTAAATAAAAATCCTTTTCAAATTCAGTATAAAAGAATACTATCCATTTGTAATTTATGACTCATAATGTAATATAAAGTGTCTCAAATGCCCTACAATGTATATACACACGACTTCTATAACCCTCATGAGTCATGTCGTTCTCATTTCAAACATGTCGTGTGTCCACACTTATGATGCCATCTAAATAGGCTTCATAATGGACCGATCTAAGACACAAGCATAATATGTATACATTTTACATATATTCCTTTCGCCCACATATCATTAAGATCAAGATTAATTGTTTTCCTAGCATTACTCATTTAGGTCGTATTATCATAACCTTTGGATGCATACTAAAGTAGCATACACTAACTTATCACCTCATGATATTTCCATGTCATAAGAGCATCAATGGAAGGATTTAATTCCTTTCTGGTCTCACACAGTAGTGAAATAGTGAAGTAGGGTTCTTCACTAATGTCCCACATATCTTAGTGCCCATTGGTACAGTCGTGTATCTTGCTAAACTATAAGACCTGGCATAGCGTTCTCTCTTATGCTAGCAAGATATAACTCTTCTCCTATACAAAGATATTGAAATGGAATTAAGCATATATTGTGATATCTGAATAGAACTATCGATATGAGTCTGTTTTATAGTATTTATACTAACAATGGCGGTGCATATCTTGTTGGTCGTGCAGATGCATGTTATTTATCAGATCCACATAAAGCTCGATCTTAAACATGTTTTTTGTTTGCATGTGGAGGTACCACAATATCACGACAATCTACAAAGCAGTCCATTATGGCTACTTCTTCTAATCATATTGAGATAATAGTTATTCATGAAGCAAGTAGAGCATGTGTGTGGTTTGTTGAGATATTCACTATCACTAGATATTCACTAGTATACTTAGTAATATTCACTAGTATACTTAGTAGTATACACATACAATGTTAGTGTTAGTTAATGGTTACTTAGTAGTATACACATACAATGTTAGTGTTAGTTAGTGGTTATTTCTGCAATGGTTATTTTCTGCAAAGATCACGTCGTCTTCTCCACACCTTCTGCTTCCTTCGTTCTTATTTTCTCCTTCTCGCTTCTCTCAATTGACCTCTGATTTGAGGAATCTAATATGGTATCAAAGCTATGGTGATCGAATCAAGGTGATCGAGAACGGCGAACAGTAGAATCAAGCAACGTAAAAAAATGAAATCGCGATTGAAGATTTCCTTTATGGAAATCAAAATTGCGAAGGAACTGAACATCGAGGAGTTGATCTTTAACATATTGAGGTGAAATTCAGAAGCAATTGGAAATGAAATTCGAAATCGCGATGCGAAATCTAAAAGTCGAAATCGCGATTTTCGACTGAAAATCAGAATTGAAGATTGATTGAGAGATCGAAGATGTTGTTTTCCAGATTAGAGTGACAACACAGAGTGATTCTCTCTGGATCGATCGATTTCTGAAACATATTGAGGAGAAATTGGCGATCGCGGCGATCGAGGATCGTAATCGCGACGCAATCGAAATCAACAGAGTATCGAGGTAATCTATGTAGGATATGTAGGATATAGATAGATTCTGGCTGCGAGTGACACAGATCGGCGTAAAATCGAAGTCACAAAAATATTTCAAAATCATTTTCGTAGTTGTGTTATTGTTGATGTTGTTTTCTCGCTCGATCGGTTACATGTCATAGAATTGTATGTGTGTTGGTGACTTGACAAATTGGAGGATAATTGTCGAGTTCGCCGTCACGCGCGTGTTAGTATTGCTTAAGTTCAGTGTTGATTTCCTGTTGGTGTTGTTACTGAAGTTGTCCAGAGGAGGTGAATGTGTAAGCTCCTCAATTATCCTAACCTTCACTGCCGGCAATAGCAGCTGCAGGGGAACACTGATCGTTTTATGTTTGGGCTGATACTGCAGTGAAGAGTATTGCTCTGCTGAAGTTGATCTTCGCCGCACCACCGTGGTTCATTACGTGTCACTACATCAAGTAATGCCAGCGTAGTAGATATAGTTGTTGTGGTGTAGATGTCGCCATCGCATTTCACGTTAGGGATATTAATGAATTTTTATGGTTGAGAATATCATAGAATAGAAATGTCTATCGATGTAAGGATCGATGAGTTCTTAGCGACAAATAGATCAAGAATCGGCGGATACTTCGTCAAGACAATATGGATCGTGTGATGAGAATCGAGGATTCTCTACCCGCGAGACTAGAGAACGAGGATTCTCGCCGCCATTAAAATAGTTGATGTGATGGGAATCGAGGAATTCTCAGTCCGAACGAGACCAGAACGGCGGGTTCTTGCCGCAGTTTTCGCATATAGGAGAATCGAGGATTCTCTAGCACGCAAAGCAGACTAGAGAAAGAGGGTTCTTCATTATTGATGCGAGTCAAGCTCATACTTGATGCATACGTGTCCGCTTACCCACCGTTAGTTTCGCTGGTGGTTTCAGCGGATTTAAAGATGGATCTACGGCCGGGAATGCTCACCGTGTTCCGCCACCGCCGCCCATCACGGTGTTGCCATCTTGACCGGTCTTCGCGCGAGAGTTCTCAAAGGCTTGAAATGGACGAAGAGTGTGAAGGGAACGTTGAGGTCAATGAGGAGGATTACTCTGTTGAACCCACTGAAAGCAGCTTGGATGTTGGACTTTTAAGGGACTACTACAGGAAATCGTGTTTTGGTGATCTCAAGGGTGCGTTGGATGGTGGACTTGATATTCCTCACAGCGAGAAGAGCCTCCCTAGATTCAAAAAGGATTCTAAGCAACTTGATGCTGAGGTTCACCGCAAGTACATATATGGTGGCTGTCTCATTACAGATCCTAGAGCTGTTGAAAATGCTATTTTTACTGCTGGATACTACCTCTGTTTATAGAGAAGTTCTGCAGCTGGTCTGCAAACCCGACCAACACCTATTGTCAGGTGGCTTCTCCCAGTTGGTGAAGTGCCAAGTTGATTAAATAACAAGTGCTTTGCAATACCGTAATCGAGGATCGAGTCAAGATAAAATAGTGGTCCTCGATATGCCAGTCGGGCAATGGTGCTTGATATGCAAGCCAGATTGTTGCTAGATATGCTTGGCAAAGGGATCGACTTGTTGCTTGTTTTGTTGTGTTATTGTCTCCAAGCTAGGACTGAAACCTTCGTTTTCAGTGCCTAGCTTGAGGGGGGATGTTGAGATATTCACTATCACTAGATATTCACTAGTATACTTAGTAGTATATACATACAATGTTAGTGTTCGTTAGTGGTTACTTAGTAGTATACACATACAATGTTAGTGTTAGTTAGTGGTTATTTCTGCAATGGTTATTTTCTGCAAAGTTGTTATTATAAATAGAGAGTAATAGTTGTAATATTGAGTTGAGAAGTCATTTTATATGTAATATCAGAAGAGCACATTTGGCTCCCCAAAATATCACGTCGTCTTCTCCACACCTTCTGCTTTCTTCGTTCTTATTTTCTCCTTCTCGCTTCTCTCAATTGACCTCTGATTTGAGGAATCTAACATGGTTAAGATTAGTGATACATTTCATTGAGGAAAGATGTGGCCTGAAGTGTGATACTAATATACCCACAGTATTATATGAAGACAATGTTGCATGAATATCTCAATTAAAAAGAGGCTTCATTAAAGGAGAACGAAACATATTTCACCAAAATTATTCTTTACACATGACCTCCATAAGAATGGTAATATTGATGTGCAATAAATTCGTTCAAGTGATAATCCTGTAGATTTGTTCACCAAATCATTGCCAACTTCAACTTTTGAAAAGATTGTGTCCAAGATTGGAATGCGAAGATTCCGACAACTAAATTGTGATCTTCATCAAGGGGAGTAGAATACGCGTTGTACTCTTTTTCCCTTAGCTAAGGTTTTGTGTCATTGGATATTCTTGGCAAGATTTTTAATAAGGCTAACTTTTAAAGTGTATTACTATATATGTGTACTCTTTTCTTCATTATAATGATTTTTTCTAATAAGATATTAACGAGACATATCATCTATTAATGGATATCCAAGAGGGAATGTTGTAAATATTATGTTACTAATGTTTGTCCATTTATCTTGGAGACAAAGTTAACTTACCCGCAAGGGTAGCCAAGTTGGTGTAGCAGTAGAGCGCGGGACCGCAAGGTCACGAGTTCGATCCCCTGCATAAACCTTCTTGGTTGAGCCTGTCACACATGGCTTGCCAAGTGTGGTTTACATGACTGACGTGGTTTGCGCCATCGCGTCCCGATTTACCCCGCGCACTGAAAGAGTAATGGCCGCGTTCGCCTTCACAACAAAAAAAGTTAACTAACTTGATAACCAAGTTAATTGTTGGTTTGGTGACCAAGTTAGTTACTGGGGTACCAATTAATATTTTCTCCTATAATTAGGAGGTTTTTTTATTGAATAAAATATCAGTTTAAAGTTGAATAATATATTCATCTCTTTTTATATATTTATTTTTGATGTATTTATTTTATAATAAAATTAAAATTTATCAATTATTGAGTGACAAAAGTGCCTATTGTTTCATGAAGCTAAAAGGGTTCTCTTCAGCATTCATCGATCATCACCAATAAACAGGCGAAACAAATGTGCTTATTGTTTCACTCACAAAAAAAAACGTCACTCCTACTAAAATTTCTGCTCAAGTGTCACCTATTGAAGTTAAAGCTATTCTTCTGCAAATTCCAGAACGTGTAGCTATCGACGAATTCGTTTCATCTGGAATACAAGAGTATTAAGCCGTGAAGCACTGCCAGGGAATCGAATATGAAGCTCCGGTATGCGATGGTGTGCTCGTCGAACCAGAACCGAAGCATGGAGGCCCATTTCCTGCTCAAAAGGGAGGGCTTTG
The DNA here is from genome assembly GCA_029844215.1 of Przewalskia tangutica. Classification (NCBI taxonomy): domain Eukaryota; kingdom Viridiplantae; phylum Streptophyta; class Magnoliopsida; order Solanales; family Solanaceae; genus Przewalskia; species Przewalskia tangutica. The sequence goes on along the minus strand of CM056732.1, from coordinate 93,874,689 downwards.
ATGTGGCCTCATACGGCACTGGGCAACACGTCAAGCTTCCTGGTCCTTCTATTAGGGAACCCAATGTTTACGACTTCGGCACTCCCTATAAGCATATGTTCGATGACCTCCGCCGCAAAGACCTCGAACTGTAAGCCATTTTCGCCTTTGTCAATTCCTGGAACTTGCCGTGGTTACAATTTTGTGTATCCTTCAATCCAGTTGCCATTAGATAACCCTAATTCTATGCACTGACTGTTATTTACATTGCTAGGATTTGGTTTATCTTCTTGACGCTTTTTGGTGCCTAATTTTCTGACCTTAATGGATTATTAGCATAATAGATTAGGAGGACTTTATGTAACTACAAACCAATGGATAGTTCATGTTGGGGCAAGCGCGTCTATCATTAGTTCAAATGAGATAGCGTGTCTAACTCAGTGACGGAGCCACTATTTTCACTAAGGGGTTTAAAATATGAAGAAATAAAACAGATGAAGCCAAAGGGGAATAAACAGATACTATATATACATAATGTTAACCTTGAATATACAATGTAATTTTCCGTCCCAAGTGTCTAACAGGATCTCTACGTTTATTGGAGTTGTTTATTCTTGGGGATAAATTTCAGGACTTATTAGGTTGACTTTTGAATACGGGTAAATTTTGCAAATTTTGGAATACACAATCCGCAAGATCTTCCAAGATATTAAAATTCTGGCGAGTTGTTCCCTTGCAGGAAAAAAGTCACAACCTCCACTGTGTTTCTATACTATGAAGTTGTTATTAGACCTATAATTGTTGGCAATATTGCTTTATTTTTGGAATCCTTTCGTTTTAATTGGGAATAGGGGTTGAGCTTCAGTTGCAATTATCCAGGTACAAGCGAAATGGAATATTGCCTATGCTGAAAAGGAATTTGGGTGTAAAGCTTGCACCTCAACGTTGGCAGGAAAATGCAGCTGATGGCCCCTTTGATGTCGTACTTACATTTGAAGAAAAAGTTTTTGATTTGGTGCTTGAAGGTTGGTAAATACTCATTTGCGTTTACGTTTTACTTGAAAATGATGGATTGAGAATCCTACTAAATGGTTGCACTTCAATGAGCACTGTCGTCTATCAGCTTGCTCAATGAAGTTGAATACGCACATTCGTAAGGTAAAAAGAAGAGATTAATATTACGCCTTGGGTCAGACTTATTTGATTACATCTCTGAGCCTTCATAGTCGAAGAATGTGAACTTTATTATTTTTGATAAGTAATGTAATATTTTATAAATGGGAAACTTGCATTGAGTCAGTGCTACAAGCAGTGTTTAGGAAAGTGGGCGCTTCACCGCTTTAAGCGGGAGTGGCACTTCAGATAGCTGAAGCGAGAGAGGTGAACAGAAGCGGGCGCTTCAACCCCTGAAGTGTGAAGCATGCGAAGCGTACACTTCGACTCTTTTTAGAAGTAAAAGACACAGACTAGGGTTATTTGGTGCGACTTCTTTCAGAGACATTGAGTCTTCCTGGTGCGACTTCTTCAGCGACACAGACTAGGGCTCTTCTCTTCTTCAGATATGTCATCATCTCTTCTTATCTTCTTTCTTCTTCTTTTCTTCTTCTTTTCTTCTCCTCTTCTCTTCGTCGATGGCTCACTGCTAGGGAGGTGCTGGCCAAATTTTTTCCCATTCATGATCGCAGGAGTCGCTGGGAGGAGCTCCTTTTTTTTTTGCTTCCTCTGTTTTTTAAGTTGGAGAATGGAAACAGTAACTGGTGGTCTGGATTGTTCCTCTTATGTTTTTTTGTCCATTCATTCTTTCTTTCTTTCTTTCTCACAGTTCATTAGTTAGACAGTGCAACTTTTAGTCTTCCTTTTTTTCTGGATTGAAACAGTAACTGGTGGTCTGGATTGTTCCTCTTATGTTTTTTGTCCATTCTTTCTTTTCTTTTCTTTTCTTTTCTTTTCTTTTCTTCTTTTCTTTTCTTTTCTTTTCTTTTCTTTTCTTTCTTTCTTTCTGACTGACTTTCTGACAGTTCATTAGTTAGACAGTGCAACTTTTAGTCTTCCTTTTTTTCTGAATTGTGCATTAGATTAGTCGATGCATTAGTTACATTTTTCCTGATTTTTATTTATTAAGCAGTTCATTAGGTAGTTTTCTGATTTTTATTTATTAAGAAGTTCATTAGGTAGTTTTGCTATCCACCTTTTTTTTTAAATTGAAACATTTTCTTATATATGAAGTCTCTGTACAATGTTTATTTTGGTCTTTTGTTAAAATTGTGCTTCACTTCAATGAAGCGGTCGCTTCGCTGCACGCTTCGCTTTATGCATGAAGCGGGGCCTTATCGCTTTTTTCCGCTTCACGCTTTCCTGAACACTGGCTACAAGAGAAAATTACAAAATGTGCAATTCCCCAATTCGAAGAGATGTTAACTTTACTTGACTGCTTACTATATATCATCCCCTTTTGAAACTAGCTGATAGATAGCCATGGAGAATCAGAGGAATAGTTCTTAATGCTCATAACAACCTTTGAATAGACATATACAGTACGAGGCAAAGTTGCCAACTGTCATCCTTGCAGTTGCAAGATATTAATGTACTGAAGGTGAAGATTGGTCAAAATCTTCTGTAGTTGCAGTAGATCATCACTTGGACACTTGGGTGACATACTTCAATTTGGTTATCTCTTGCAGAAATATTCCAGGCTTGCTTTTCGAGGCAAAAAGAAAAAGAGTAGCAGCCTAAGCCGCTAGTTTTACTATTTATTTCTAAGAGTGCTGAAACCTCGATATATAATAATGATGGTAGTGGGAGAATAAGGAAAGTAGTTGGAGATGCAAGAGAGTTAAGGGGCCAGGGTCTTCCTGGGAACTGGCTATGTAATTTATCTCAATGAGTTACTATATGGAGTGATTTTACCAGTGCTAGATACAGTACTCTTACTATGTTTACTCATCTTGGAACCCTCCACCCAAATAATTTCTGTTTCTTGGCCAGGGGAGATGTAAGCTGGGATGTACAACAAATTGTTTCTTCAATGCATATGTTGGAATACTTCATTTCTAGAGTTTCTTAATGTTGGTTAATCTGTGATTAGACGAGAAATTACAGTGTATTATCTTAACATCCTTTTTGTTTTCCTTTTTTTCTTTTTGTGTTTCCTTTTTCTTCTTTTTCCTCTGGTCATTCTGTGGTGTAGCTAGTAAAATTTATTCTAGTTTTGGATAGATATCAAGCAGGCTTGAACTACTTTATCCGGTCTTCAACTGGTCTACGAGGTTGCTGAAAGAACAGAAAAGGAAAAAGTATAGTAATGCTATGATCGAATATTGGTATAATATCAACAAACAAACGTCCTCCTGTGCTTCCAGAAATGTGCTGGTAGAGATTCCTCAAGGCATATTACGGCTTTTAACTGAGGAGGCGGATCAAAGCGATTGCAGCAAAGAATTGAGCTGAAACGAAGCACTTCATCCCTATTCACTAACACACTACACGCTACAACCAGTAACCCCTAATTCACGAATGAATTGGGAAAGCAACAAAATGATTCGACTCTCGACTTTATAGCAGTGTTCTAAAAAATGGCCTGGGCGGCCGCCTAGGCGCTAGGCGCCCACTCCCCGCCCTGGTCCCGCCTAGCGTTTTTTAGAACATTGCTTTATAGAGCCGGAGATGCTATATTTCTCTAAGAATATCGATGGAAGTTAATAACAGGAGAAAGAAAAGGGTTCTGTGTGATATTTATGGACCTAGAGAAAGCATATGATAAAGTTTCAAGAAATTCTTTTGGTGCATGAGAAGAAATGAAATCATATGACTTATGTAAATGCCTTTATCAAAAAAAACAATTACCTATGTAAATGCCTTAAAAGGATATATGCAAGCATGAGAAGAATAGATTGAGATACAGAGGAGTTTCCAATAACAGTGGGTTTACACTAGAGATCTACCTTGATTCAGTACTTGTCGACCATAATTGTAGGTGTGCTAACCAATAGGCAATAGATATCAAATGACTCCATGGTTCAAGGCATAACTGGGACAAAAGGTTACAACCCGTGTGAAATGACTTAAATGTCCTCGTTTTGCCCATTCTTCCCATAAATTTTTTGTCAAACAATCATTTTCCCTAGTTTTTTTTTTTGACGAAAGAACCCGCAGCCGCTACTCTTTCGAGTGCGCACAGGGTAAACCCCGGGCTGACGCAATAGCCTGCATCATTTTCCCTAGTTGAATACTACTCCATCGGTTCTTCGCAGATGATATTGTGTTAATTGAAAAAAATAGTGAGAGCATAGAGTAAGTTATAACAGTGGAGAAGTATTCTAGAGAATAAGGTTTTAGGATAATTAGAAGTGATCGAATATACGCGCGACTAGTTTAGCTCTCATAAGGTTGTTATAAAAAATATAGAAGTTTAGCTCTCTTAAGGAGAGTGAAGGTAAAGTGAGATTAGATGTGATTGTGGTGTCTAATGCGGATGTTTCAGATAATCTAGTTAAGTCTTCCAATAGAATGGTATAAAAAAAGGGCAGCCCGGTGCACTAACTCCCGCTATGCGCGGAGTCCGGGAAAGGGCCGGACCACAAGGTCTATTGTACGCAACCTTACCTCACATTTCTGCAAGAGGCTGTTTCCAAAATGTAACACATAGAACTATAATAGAATGGCTGGAACATAGAAGTGCTGCGGCAGAGAAAGAGCGGTTGCTAGACTAAGAACGGTTGTGAGACTATGCTATCATTTGTCAACAGGTCCCAATGAAATATTTCAAATATAAGATCTCATTTGTCCTCCTTTCCCATCTTTCTTTTTGTTGTTCAGAACTAGTTGGTATTTTGGTTGTTATTGAGAACTTGTACCAAATCGATGCTATATATTCCTTAGGAGCTGCATATAATTGTTCTCATTCTGTGTTGTGGCATACCAGTCTTTGTAATTCTATGATGGAAAAAAGTTTTGTACATTGGCAAGAACACCTAAAGTCATGGATGTTTCCTCACTTGAAGTTCAAGTTTGAACATATGCATCCTACTGCCGAATAATTTGAAAATTTGGTCTCCTTTCATTTCTTGATGAGTGTTCCTTTTTCATGCATTCGTGGATCTCAACCACAGTTGTTTTAACCATCGTCAATTTGGTCTCCTTACATTTCTTGATGAGTGTTCCTTTTTCATGCATGCGTGGATCTCAACCACAGTTGTTTTAACCATCATCTGATAATGCAGATATTCATAACCGAAATCAAGTTCTCTTGAAGCCTGTTCTTGTAATCAATTTAGAAGTAAAAGATAACCATGAGGAGGCAGCAGTTGGAGGTCGTCAAGCTTTGCTTTTGTGCCAAGAAGTATGTGTTTTGTGGTTCTCCTTTATATCTCAAATATGAATTTTGTTAGTCTTTCACCAACTATATAAGTTCTGACTGCAGCTTGATGCGACTGAAAATTGGGAGGATACAATTGATGATATCATCAATAACTTCGAGAAACAGCACCGAAGGAAGCTCTTGTACAGCATCTCCTTCTACTGAAAGGGTGGTGAACTTAGAGTACTAATGGAACCATTAACAAGACTAGCACTTATACTCATGTGTTGTTCCAAGTTCCAACTGCTGATATTTTAATAGCTCGTTACTATTTGTGCCATTGATTTAATAACGAGTTATAGGTCCGTTTATTTGTGTAGTAGGGGCAGTACGACGGAGACACAACGTTTGCTAGGTTCCAATGTCCTCAATGTTGAGTACATAAGGAGTGGCGTCATCGTATGCTATTTTCTTATCAATACTACTAGTACTGATGTCCTGTTGCATGATAAAAACAATGGGTAGATCCACTCATAAGATCCAAAAACTCGTCCTTATTTATGATACATGCAAGGGTCTTATAAGTAGATGAAGACAAACTTTTGCAGATTCTTAGTCCCCCTCCAGGTCAATTGGAGATGAAAACCAGTGGACAAATTTTGCGAAGGCAAAAGCAGAGATCGCCACAATTAAAGTTGAAAATATCATTTGGGTTTGTAAATGAGAGATAGATAGGAGGAAATAAGGAATATTGAGAGAAGGATAGTATGTGGACAAGAGTGAGTGAGTTTGGCTTAGGGAGCGAAGCAACCTAGTCTATAACATATCATTTTCATAAACAAAGACATTATATACTGTAAAAAAATACGTTTTCTTTTTTTAAGGTACTGATTTGGTTATTGGTGCTATCAGGGAAACACATGGACATCAACCATTACGAATGTTATTAGTTGGTGCAATCGTCGTTAAGAAACACCCCATGCGCCTCCTTATTCTAAATTTAAACACAGTTGTATCCTCCCACTTCCAAGATGTACAGAGGTTACTGAAACGTCAAATCCATATAATATTTTTATCAGAGAATATCTTATTAGTATTTGATAATTATATATTGCTTGTATAGAATATAAACACTAACAGAGAATTTTCCCTCCGGGGATTCGAAAAAACAAAAAAGGCTAGAATAACAACATATTCAGTGAATTTCATAACGTGGAGTCTGGGGAGGGTAGAGTGTTCGCAGATTTTACCTCTACATTGGTAAGTAGAGCGGTTGTTTTCGAGAGACTCTCGACTCAAGACAAAACATAAGCACAAACAAAGCAAAAGCAACAGCAAAGCAAGGGAAACGGTCAGATCCGATCATTTTTTTTTAAAGCAGTATGAAAATGCTGGTATCAAAAGCGAATAAGTCATGATAACACATTCTGAAAAAGGCTAAACATAAAAAAATAATATTGTTATGGAGAACCAAACCTAAGATGCTAGAGACAATTTTGAACACCCTGGACCATTTGAGCTAGTTTTTTGCATTTGTTTAGGATATTTATATGTTAATATATATACATAAACACAAAAAAAATTAACTTATATATACAACGTTATTTTTTGTCGAGGGTATCAGGGTGAACACCCTTCATTAACCCCTACATTTTAAATTCGCCTCTGACTATACTATAAACATGAGGTTAATGCGAATTGTTAGCTTATATAAACATGAACGAAGTTCGAAATACAAGAGTTAAAATTTCATCTAACTTTTTGTTGGATTCATATTATTTAAATAATTTTAAAAATATACTTTACATATTAAGGACCTATATAAGAAATCATTTTCTATATTTAAAGATAATAAAATATTTGATATAGTAGAATATTTGATTCTCAAATAAAGTAATGTTTTTAACAAATTCCTCTGATAAGAAGCACTTTATTCTCAAAATGAATTTCATGAAGCGAATTTAGATTAATCAAACTTTAAGGGTCATTTGGTAGCTGGTTGGAGGTGAGTTATACAGGTATTAAATTCTAAGTTACTCTTCCACATTTGATAGCTGGTTAGGAGATAAATTATTCATGTGTAAAATTAATACGACGTTTGATTTGTAATTTAGAACTGGCATAATTAATAAATATATATAAGTTATGAGGAAATTTATGTATTATTTTATACAAAATAGAGTGTGAAATAACTAAAACATGAATAAATAAATTCTGCATAATTAATTCATATATAAAATAATTTATAAATTTTATGATAACTAATCTCTATATTAACAATGTGTGCATAACTCTAATCATCTATTAAAACACCCGTTAAGATACCGAATAAGGGGGAAATTAAAAAAATCTTTCGGGAAATCCACTAGTTTCCCGTACTACCCTCCCTAAACCTCCTAAATTCCGTAAAGTACCCTAACACCAAAAGTAAACTTATGCTAAAACTGAAATGTTAAAACTGAAAGATAGAAATGTATACTAATGTATACTAGTGTATACGCAACACTACAAACAATACTACTAACGTATACTAGTATCTTCAACACGCCCCCTTAAGCTAGGAACAAAGAACAAGTTTGTGAAGCCTAGCTTGGACAGTAGATAATCATGCCGACCAATCGTCAAGCCCTCGCGAGGACATCTACAGTCGCTTCATCAGCCGATGTAATGTGCGAGATCACCCTGCTGCAACTTTTCCTGATAAAATACCGATAATATTAATATGTTTGGTCCTCTCATGAAACACAGACCGCAATGATCCGTAGCGCACTTACTATCACCGTATGCCGGAATGGGAAGCGTAAGAGAAAGCAGAGTCGAATAATCCGTAAAGCCAAACTACCTCAAAGAATCGCAGGCTGTGTGCGATATATTCGCTCACCGAGCTCCGAAACAATGGATCGCTTCTTCGATTTCCAGGAAATGAGAGAATTCCCAAAGAATACCAAATAACCAAATGATCGACCTTCGTGTTAGGACACGGCCCAATCAACATCACAATATGTAGTTAGAGCAGTGGTGTCGCCATCAGACATAAGAAGACCTGCACTGGGCCTGCTTTCGATATCGAACTACTACCGCGGCCGCCAAGAGACGGAGGCCTTTGGATGCTGCATAAACTGACTAAGGCACTGGACATCAAAGGATATGTCGGGTCTGGTGTTTGTCAAGTAGAGTAATCTGCCAATAAGCCTTTGATAACTTGCTGGATCATCGAAACGATCTTTGACTTGGAGGAATCATCGCAGTTCGATGGTCATACAATGTAAGTCACTGACATTAAGCTCCATAGGTGATCTCGCAGGTTTCCCAGCAGAAAAGCCAAGATCAGAGATCAATTCAACTGCATATTTCCTCTGGTGCATCACTATACCACTGTTATTCCTAGCAAATTCGAAGCCTAGGAAATACCTCAAAACCCCCAAGTCTTTGATCCTAAAATTCTGTTGTAAGCTCAGTTTCGTCTCTTGGATAAGAGTCTTATCATTGCCAGTAATGAGCAAATCATCTACATAAATGAGTACCACCACTACTTTGTCATCAACCTTCTTGGTAAGTAAGGAATGATCAAGTTGACTTTGAGAAAATCCTGAAGCTTGCAAAGCTGTGGTCAGTTTGATATTCCAATGCCGAGAAGCTTGTTTTAGTCCATATAGTGACTTGATTAGCTTGCATACCTTCCCTTGCTTATGGTCAAACCCTTGAGGCATGGTCATGTACACTTCCTCATTAAGGTCACCTTGTAGGAATGCATTATAAACATCCATTTGATATATGTGTCGCCACCAAATTATCGCCTCACAAATACCATTTTTGCCATCAAAGAAGGTATCTTGATAATCAACTCCTTCCTTTTGGTTGTAGCCCTTGGCCACAAACCTTGCTTTAAACCTTTCCACTTCACCATTTGCCTTATACTTGATCTTATAAACCCATTTACACCTAATGGCCTTCTTGTGAGCAGGAAGATCTGTCACTTCCCAGGTCTTGTTACTCTCCAAATCCTGCATTTCAAGCTTCATGGCCTCGACCCATCTGGTGTCCTTCACTGCAGCAGAATATGAATTTGGCTCATGTTCAAGTTCAATGTTTGCAATGTAGCTCTTCAGATTCGTGATTCACCCAACATAGCTTAGATCATAGCCATGTGGTACAAGCACTCTTGTCACCTCCCGTATCTCCTGCTTGTGACATTTGAACAAAATCGCCATCCAAGCAGTTGCCTCGCTTCGCTCTCGACCTCTCAACGGTGGCCGAGATTCGTGTTATTGCATCATCTGTCTGGATTGTGGGGTGATCGCCGGTGTCCTCACGAGGTCTGCTCTTCGCATCGCAGCTTCTCGAGACACTACAATGTGTTCTGATCCAACACTCCCAAGAGTTTGTTGACTGACATCAGGTTCATGATAGAAAATATCAGCCTCTGCCTCTGGATTCAAACTAATATCAACTCCGTTGTTCTTCTTCACTGGAAAGGAAAGATGTCCTCATAAAAGGCAACATCCCTGCTTACAAATAGAACATTGTTAGATAGATTTAAGAGTTTATATCCCTTCTGTCTAGAAGAGTATCCCAGTAGTACTGCCTTGATGGCTCTAGTGTCAAATTTATCGGGCCACCAGATTTGTAGCATAGCATGCATACCAACTACTCTTAGGTGAGCGAACATACGTGCCTTCTTATATAGTTTCTCATACGGGAAATGTTCCCCAGAACCACAGAGGGCAATCTGTTCATGATGTAAACAGCTGCCTCAACACAATCTCCCTAGAACCTGGCAGGTAGGCAGCTTTGGAACTTTATGGCCCTAGCAAGCTCTAGTATATGCCCATGTCTTCTTTCAACTATATCATTCTGTTGGGGACTGTATGGACAGGATGTCTGATGTATGATACCTAGTTGTGCAAATGATCTCGCAGAGTCGCTTATAAACTCTGAACCATTATCAGACCTGACACATTTAACTTTGGAACCAAATTGTGTTTTAATCAGTAAACATAGATCTTTGAGCATAGTAGGAACATCTGATTTAATGTGCAAGAGAAATACCCATGTCCATCGAGTGAAGTCATCTACCACAGTAAGAAAGAATCTCATACCATTATAAGTGGGAACCTTGTATGGTCCCCAAACGTCAAGATGCAACATATCAAATGGAAGTATAGTCATACTCTGACTAGTAGGAAAAGGCAATCTAGTTTGTCTTGCCATAGGGCATACATCACAGTGTTGAATCACAAAGTTAGAACTATTATCAAGACATTTATTTTCCTAAGAACACTCATCGTACACGCCCCAATCTCAGGCCATGTAGCCGCTTTCACTTCTCCTATGCCGAGCTTTGACATATTTGTCTTAGCCGCCATCAATCTCCCCCGCTTCTTGCAGAGTCCAGACATACAAAGCATCCACTTTCTACCAATCTCCTTCACCTTCCCAAATGGTGAGATCCTGCAGCATAAGAAGTCAGGAAAGAACCTAGCACTGCAATTTAGTTCCTTGATCAATTTTGACACTGAAAGTAAGTTAAACTGAAAACTTGGCACACACAACACATGTTTTATAAGTTCACCTCCTGTCAGTCTACACTCTCCAGTGTGTGTGATTGGAGCACTGCCTCCATTTGGTAGCTGCACTTGTCCTGAATTTGTTGACAGCAGGAGTCTCAATCATACTTCTATTTTTAACTATACGGTTAGTAGCTCTGAATCAACTATCCATGGACTACTAATACCTTCATTATAGTTACCGCCATACAACCGTAGCAAGAACACTATGATCCGCACTGATCCCTTAGTCCGGTTTGTCAGCGGATGTCATTTCCAACTTGTCCGAGCGCAGGTTCGATCATCTGGAGTTATTCTTTGTTGATAAACAGAGAGTTGGTTGCTGCCTGCATACTTTCTCTGATTCATCTCACCATCTACACATCCACCATAACTGGCTCCATACCCCTGCACATGCTGCTCCACCTGAGGTACCATGACATCATTAGCCTTATTCTTTCCTTTCAGAAGGTACCCTATCACCAGTAGCATTTCTCCTGAACATGTCCTTGCTTCTTGCAGTAATCACAAAAGTATAGCAACTTATGGCATCCTTCTCTACTATGTCCCTTCATGTGGCAGTGATCACAAAAGGCAAACTTCCTATTTTTTCCAAATGATGCCCTGCTGGTCAGTGCCAAATTGTCACGTAACTCCCAGAGAGAGATATTCTTTTGGCTTTCATCTTGTGCTATCATAGCAAATGCTTGGTTCATGAGGTATGGGTGACATCAACAGATATGACTCGCTGATCAGATCCATCATTCAATCCCATAAGAAACTCCAGCAATCTCTGATTTCCCAGATGTGTGATGTATTCCCTAGGATTTAGGCAGTCACATGTAGGGGGTGGTATGATTGAGTCTATCTCGTCCCATAGGTCTTTCATTCTAGAGTAGTATTGAGATACTGGTGAGGCTCCTTGAGTTAGCATTGTTAACTCCTTTTTTAGTTGAAAAACTCTTGAGAGGTTGATTTTATCAAACCTCTCCTTAAGATCCTTCCAAACAGCAGCTGCACTAGTGCGATACAGAATCCCACTCAACAGATTTTTATCTACACTTCTCATTATCCACGACATCACCAAGGCATTGCACCTATCCCACTGCCTTGTGTGACTAGGTACGTATGTGTCGCGCCTTATAGATCCATCGACAAATCCAATTTTATTCCTTGTTAATAGTACTAACTGCATAACTCTACTCCACATCGTGTAGTTTTCCATTCCTGCCAACTGAATCTCAATCTGAATAGCACTCATCAGACGGATGCATTCAGGAACAAGGGATGATTGTGATCAATAATATCTGTACTAGAGGTTGAACTCTCTTCTAACACAACAGAAAGTGTTGTTGTGATATTCTCCATAACCTCAGCAAATACAATGTATAATGATTCCAAAAAAACTTAGTCTAAAACTCAGATCCAATGTAGATCGAATGAAGAAAATGCAGTCGCGACAACAGATAACACAACCAGTGAAACGAACTCACAAAACTCACGAACTGGATAACTCAGTCCAGGCAAACAATAGGCAAATCGCAAGTGACACAAACAAATCAAACTACAAATGTAAAGAAAACATGAAATCGACCTCAATTGAAGAATCAATGTACAACCACTAAACCTCGCAAGTTGAATCTCTCAGTCTCTATCCTAATGAGACAGAATTACTTCTGGATCCATCCTGCATGGCTCTGATACCATGTTAAAATCACGAATCTAAAGGTATAATCGACTGCATCCATCATTGGAGATGGAGCAGTGAAAACAATGGAAGTCGAGAGTGAAAGGAAGAAGAAGAAGACGAGGGAGCATTTTGTGGAAATGTTTCTTCTGCTTTTCATTCATAGCCAATACGTATTTATAGGTATGGCTTTGCACTACAAGCCACATTACAAATATAGCCAAAACACCAAAAGTAAACTTATGCTAAAACTGAAATGTTAAAACTGAAAGATAGAAATGTATACTAATGTATACTAGTGTATACTAACATCTACAACACTACAAACAATACTACTAACGTATACTAGTATCTTCAACAGAACAAAAACAGTGGCGTAAGCGGAAGTGGTAGTTCGTGTTCGGCTTCAAGGCTACGCATCAATTCCAGCTCGGATCAGTCTATTTCGGACTTGAATAATAGCGGTAATGAAGGAAAATAATTGATTTATAAACTCAATAATTCATGAAAATAGCTAGCAACCTACTTTCACTCAAAACAGGAAAACTTATATTTAGACATGAATAAATTATCAAATTCTAACCAATTTATGTTTTCTACAACTTTGAATCATTTTTTTCCAACAGGTAATGTTCCGGATTTTAATACGGATGAAAATGCTGAGAATGAATATGAACATGATAATGATCAATATGGTGATGTAGATAGAAATGAGTATAGTTCACCGCGGTCGGATGATGTTGATGGTAAATCATCACCTGTATGGGAGAAAGATGGAAAAACGATAGTTCAGGGGAGAAAGATGGAAAAAATGAAAGTTTAGGGGTTAAGGTTAATATTCGGGTTTGTAGTAGGTGTGGGAAGAAGAATAGGTTAAGGGAGAGAGAGTTCTGCGTTGTATGTGGTGCTAAGTGCTGTAGAAACTGTTTGCTTAAGGATATGGGCTCAATGCCGGAAGGTAGGAAATGTGTCGTATGCATAGGAGAGGTTATAGATGAGGCTAACAGAGAGAGGGAGAGAGAGTTCTGCGTTGTATGTGGTGCTAAGTACTGTAGAAACTGTTTGCTTAAGGATATGGGCTCAATGCCGGAAGGTAGGAAATGTGTCGTATGCATAGGAGAGGTTATAGATGAGGCTAACAGAGAGAAATTGGGCAAGTGTTCGCGTTTGTTGGCTCAGTCTGCAGTCCATTGGAAGTCAAGCAGATAATGAAGGCAGAGAGTGAGTGCTTGCCAAACCAAATTCAACCTGAGCAGGTGTGGGTCAATGGGAGGCCATTGCGGGAGGAAGAACTAGCAGAGTTGCTTGGATGTGCAATGCCAGCGCCGAAGCTGAGACCTGGAAAGTATTGGTATGACAAGGATTCGGGGCTTTGGGGAAAGATGAGCGTCTTTTATTGTGCTTTTGTGAATTTGCATAGGTACTACATATTGTTGGTATTTCGTTTGGCATGTTTTGTAATAGGAGGGAGAGAAGCCAGATAGGATAATAAGTTCAAAACTGAATGTGGGTGGTAAGCTTCAGATTGATGCTAGTAAAGGAAATACAAAAGTGTACATCAATGGCCGTGAGATCACAAAGGTTGAGCTCAGGGTTCTGAAGGTAAAGTAAATTCAAATGTTGGGTTATTCAGAATTTTCTGGTCCATGTGTTTGCTCCATTTGAGCATGTGATTGGATATTTAGTTCTATTTAAATGATGGTGTCTAATAAGACTGAACAAACCTAGCTACCTGTGCTGAAATCTTTTCCTCTTTTCTCAGTTAGTCAAGGTTCTCACTTTTGGGTATATGATGATGGATCCTACGAGGAAGAAGGTCAAAATAAAATTAGAGGAAACATATGGGGAAAGGTTCTCTCGTAATCCTTTTTAGTAAATATTTCCAATTGAGGGCCATTTTGACCCTTTTTAAACGATTTATGTTTACATTTTAATTAGTTACAGCTGTACTCTTTGTTAGGCAGGCATCTACTCGTTTCATTTGTTCATTGTTTCCATTGCCTGTTCCACCTGGAAATATTCACGGCCCAAAAGAGGACGCAACTGCTTTTTCAGGTGGGTCTATGTCCGAGTATTTGGAGCTGGTAGAGTACAGAAACTTTTGTTGTTTGGGTTGGAAGGATCCGGGACAAGCACCATTTTTAAGCAGGTCTGTGTTCATAATATATCTTCGATTTTTCAGATAAGTTGGTGGGAAATTCCTTGAATAAGAAGCTTGCAGTTTTCTATGATGCTCTTTAAGCGAGGGCCTTTCTTCAATACTCACAACGGGCAGACTGGGTTTGAATGTCTGTTTCTACATATCTTCATCCTTGTTGTGTTCTTAAAGGATGTGATTGGCTTGTCATAGTTTGACCAATGGAACCTACATGGTGATTTTTCACAATCTTCAAAGGGTTAGTTAATTAGCATATTCCTAAGTCCTAACGCAAGCCATTAAAGAATTATCCTATTCCCCTTTCAACTTTGGTTGTCTAGTGTTCTGGGGAAACATTACTATAAAATATATACGGTTTCACTGACCCCTCCCCCCTCTGCTGTGTATAAGCACAAAGGATATCCTGTCCTTGATGGATATATATCATGTGGGCAATATCTAAAAATTTGTTGTTGTGTGGGTACTGTAAAATTAATTCAGGTGAAACAGGAACTGATGGGAGCAGGTGCTGCATCTACTCAATCAATCAAAGAGTAAAACATTTTTCTGATTGGTTACTGGAAATCATAGCTATGGGAGATTTGGATGCTTTATTTCCTGCTTCTACACGTGAATATGCTCCAGTTGTAGACGAGATCTGGAGAGACACCTGCCATACAGGAAACATACAAGAGAAGGGGTGAACTGAATTTTCTTCCTGATACAGCGAAATATTTCCTGGACCAGGTATACCTTGTTCAATACTATGATTTAACTGTCCATTTCCGTAAAATGAGACACGATACTTAAATTGGACATGAATTAAGGAATTAAATATATTTTAAATGATTTTGGGTCAAAATCAGTAAACACCATTAAAATATTTGTAAGCATGCAATGAGAATCACATTCGAATAAATGATGTAAATGAATCATTTGGTATGATGAAGGAAATTGAAAGGTGAATACTTTATTTATAAGTTGCCTGGTGTTAGTACATCTAGTTTCGAATTGCTGAGTTATCAAATAGAAGTATTTTGTGCTAAATTAAGTTACAAAACATACAAACAACAACAACATACCCCCCAGTAAAATCCCACCACGTGGGGTCTGGGGAGGGTACATTGTACACAGACCTTACCTCTACCTTGGTAGGTAGAGCGGTTGCTTCCGGGAGACCCTCGGCTCAAGACCTGCGTAATCACAATCAAAGCAAACGTTGCATAGCTGATAAACGGTCACAAACAAGAAATTAAAGCTATAGAAACATGCTGGTAACAAAAATCGAATACGTCATGATAGCACATTCTGTCAAAAGAAAGCGGTAACGCAAATAAGTAATATGAACAAAGTACACTAGAGAACACATAACCGCAGACTATCTACTACCCTTCAACCCTAATCCGAGTCCTCCATAAACCCCTATCTAAGGTCATGTCCTCAGTAAGTCGCACATGCGTCATATCCCGTCTAATCACCTCTCCCCAATACTTCTTCGGTCTACCTCTACCCCTACTGAACCCGTCCATAACCAACCTCTCACACCTCCGCACTAGGGCATTTGTGTCTCTCTGCACATGCCCGAACCATCTCAACCTCACTTTCCGCATCTAAAGTTACAAAACATAAATTAACAAAATCAATAAAGACATCTAGTTGTTAGCTACATAATTTATTTGGATTGATGTTTCTTTACTTGATTTTATCTCGAGGGCAGGAAGTTGATAATGGATTGTTTTTTATTAATAGCATCATAAGCTTACCTAGTATTATTGAATTTTATATCTAATTGTCAAAGAAATTTGACAATTTTATTATAGCTATTACTACTATTTATATTGTTAAACAAGTTAGGATGACCTTTCACAAGAAGGTCCAGATGTCACCATTTAATAATGAGGTCAACATTACCTGACATTATGGAGTCAATGAGTTAACACAAAAAACAACTCCAGTAAACAGGTTATGTCAAGATCGTGTTTTTTACTGCACATTTTATTAGTATGACATTAAGTGAACATGGATTAATTTGACCCATTGAACTGACGTCTTATAACCTCTATCATGTTAAATGATAACTTGCACCATTGGCCTCTTGGATTGATTCGATCCATAATTTATCAGTAATTGGGCTGATTTTGTAAGAAAGTCAGCTACAAACTATTGTATATATAACTACTAGCTCTAGAGACTGATCACGGGCTTTACAGCCATATTTTGTGATTACCTTATGCTTCCTGTATTTCCTGTCCTACAATGGTGTATTTGAAGCTACTTCACAGGTTAGCTCCATAGGATCCGTTAGTGTAACATGTGTCTGATGTTGTAGGCATAGAAGGAAATTTGTCTTCCAAGCATCTCTGTGTTTACCATGTAGTTTCTAATATAGATTTCTTAAAGCATGCCCTCATTCTATTTAACCTAGATCGTCACATATTCTGTGCTACAACACTTATTTTCTCACTCCTCTATTACATACTCTTAGGGGTATGTAATAGAGGAGTAGGGTTTTGTAATACAAAGATTGTAATGTAGAAATTATTTCCTGTTGGATATTTGGTTTGTTGGGAATATACCATGTATAATTTAATGCGTTTGCTTTTTATACAAATAAACGTTCGTTGCTTATTTCAAATTTAGTCCTGCATAAAATGATACATAGATTTCTACATAACTTATGCAGGTATTATTTATGTGAATAAGGAAAAGTAATACCAAGCGGTGCATATTTTACCGAATTTTATGCGGGTAAAAAAAAGACAACCAAACAATGAATAATGAATGTTGAGTTTTATACATGTATTATAACTCCTAAGAATCCAACCAAACGACCCCTTACATTATTGTCGTTACTGAAAAAGTTTAAATGCTTTTTACACCAACAAGTCAAACAGCGTCTCAAGTCCGTTTTCTTTTAATAGTGCTGCATCTTTGCTGAAGTGCTGTAGTTGACACAGTATGTGGTATTGCAGAAGCACTGTAAACTAATTCTGTAGGGAAAGAGAATGCAGTTTTTTAATTGGATTGACAATTGAAAATATATAGGCCCATATTATGTGAGCATAAACACTGAATTCCAGTGACAATAGGCTACACAACTTCGAGTCCTCGTCAAAGAAAGTATTACATATCTATAAAGGCTACTTAGGTTTGAAATGGTTGAAAAAGTACGTTTTTCTAGAGACTGTCTTCCAATCTAACGTGCTCCCAACTTTATGCTATTTGATTGTTTGTGATACTGATATTTTAAGGGGTTCTGTAATTTTATTTATTTTTGGTTCTGTAACTGCTCAGTTAGATGCTTTTCCTGGAAGACTTTAGCTTTGCCTCTACTACACTTTTGCAGGCCATAGAAATATCTAGTAATGAGTATGAACCTTCAGAAAAGGACATTTTATATTCTGAAGGGGTGAATCCTACCAATGGACTTGCTTCTCTTGAATTCTCATTTGATGATCACATCCCCATGTCCGAGATCTACGGCGAGGATCAGAAAGCCAACCTCCTTGGACCAAGTAACTCTTTTTGCATAGTTAATACTGGTTCGATAAAATTCGACTCGAACTCATTGCCCCTGAGCCATCTGCTTCTTCTGTTTGTCTTCCTTCAGTTATCCATTGATCCGTATCAGCTCCAAGGGAGTCCATGATAGTGGCAAATGGCTTGAAATGTTTGAAGATGTCAAAGTGGTAGTCTTTTGTGTGTCCTTGAGTGACTATGACCTGGCATCGACCGGAGGTGATGGTACCTCAGAAAATAAAATGTTGGCAAGCAGAGATGTATTTGAGAGTTTAGTTAAATATTGGAGTTTCGAGGACGCGGCTTTCGTGCTCTTCCTAAATAAATATGATATATTTGAGGATAAAATCAACCAAGTTCCTTTGACAGTCTGTGATTGGTTTCATGACTCTAGACCTTTCAAACATCGACAAAATAATCAAGCCCTGGCAAATCAAGCATATTACTATGTTGCTGTCAAGTTCAAACAGCTCTTCGCTTCAATCACAGGCAGAAAGCTTTTTGTTTGGCCAACCAGGGCACTTGAACGTACATCTGTTGATGAAACATTTAGGTATATACGGGAAGTTCTAATGTGGGAGGAAGAGAAGAAAATGATGTATTGCATGTCCGATGATGATTTTCTCCGGTACAGAAACTGATTTTACCCCATGAATGCAGCAAGAATGATCTTGCTCCTGTGTTGCAGAAAGAATGAGATATCAGTTTGCCACTTGGTTTTCAAGAGCTTTCCATAGTGGAGGAGACAAGGACTTCTAGAGAGTTTTTGTCATAAAAATCTGCAGCCCTTGTGTCTTTCTGGTGGCCCGACAACATCATTCAGAACTTCCACTTTCTGGAAGAGAGTACAGCATTCTTTTTAACGATTGAGACAGTCATTGATTTCATTTGAATTGATTTAGCAGATTCAATGAATCAATTCGTAATTGAAATGGATGATGATTTGATCCTTAGTTCCTTATAGCTTGTAAAAATGTAGAGCAGACTTTGGACTTTCTCTTTTCTTGTAAATGTCTCAGCTATTTGAGTTAATATTGAAGAGTGCTTTTCGCCCCTTTGCGTTGGTCTGGCTTTCACAGTTGACCTTCTTGCATATATTAATTTAAGTACCTGTTTTTGTATAGAAATGTTCGCCAAGATTTTAGGTCGATCAAATTTTTCTGGTAACCTTATAAAGTTCTTCTAGTCCCGACGTGGCATTACTCAAGTATTACGGAATGTAATTATACAAGAAACTGGAGAAGATAAAAGTAGATAACACTTGAATGTATAAAGGTGATTTTGGTAGCAACCAATTGCCTTTATGTTTTCCAAATAAAAAGACACGAAAACCTAACAAAGTATGCCATTAGATGGCAGTAGCAAAGCGAAACACAAGATTCATTATCACATTACAAAGTCTTAAAAGGGTCACTAGGCACCGTTTCAGCTACGCTACAACTAGATCTCAAATACTAGTGGAAGAGCAGCAGCCTAAAAGACCTACTCGTCTTTGAGTCTCTTTTCCACCTCCTCGATGCTCTGAATATCTTTGTAGTACTTGCAGACACGATAGATACACCTATACAAACATAAAAGCACTTTGTTTATGAACTGAAAAATAGAAATCAGCATCAAAGTACAAGGTCACAAGGGATTTCACTTATGTACCAGTAGAGAAGGCATGCTGCTACACACAGAATAGCATTTCTTTGAGCCTTGTAGATCTGCATAAAATTCGGGGAAACAGAAGTTATACAGCCAGAACATAACAGTGAATGCATTTTGTCGTCTATGAGCTGCTATATTGTTTCACATAAGAAGACAAAAACACAAGTGCAACTCATGCTCCATATCTGATGTCAGTACGTTCAAGCTATTTGTGAAAGGGATAACCAATCTATGAGAACAATAGGAAAACCTAAATGACATTCCATAGGTTGTGGTTTCTCATACATCTGAACTTTATATTTTGAAGGATCAGAAATCAGGTAGATTATATTGCTAGGACTGAACTCAATCTTTGGATTCAGTCCATGGAAGGAGATCAAAATGCTTTTGATCCATGGATTCCAGATAGATGAAATAAAAAGTGATGTCAACAAGTTTGCAAGCATTTCTGAAAAAGTACAACTGTTGCCTTACTGGTGTGAACTCACCCATTAAGAAGTGGAGTAGAAAAAAAGGAAACAAGAAAAATGAGAAAGCATCCGTCCAGACAAAGTGTTTCATTGACCTTTGATTAAAAGGTCTCATTCTGCCTAGATGCATTTACACGTAGATATCAAATTGATAAAACAATTTAAGCACTTCCCTTAATTGGAAAAGAAGGGACAACAGATTATGGTTTCTTCCCTCGTTTCCTTCAATTTGTCAGCAGTTTATCAAACTTTCTATTTTTCCAAAGCTATAAATAATATTTTCCCCAATTGACTCATATTTTCATCATCACTTGATTGCGCACAGGTTGCTCCTGTTTTTGTGTCACAATAGTTGCATTAGTACAACCCCCCTAATAAGTTCATGTGAAAATCATGAAAAAGACACCCCTAAGTTACTCCCCTTAACGCCACGTGTTATATAGATTAATGGAAGCTACCAGAAAAACAATTTTACATATTAAGTACCTTTTAGTATATCATATAGCCACTCTTTCTACTAACTCAGCGTATCAGTGTCAACATGACGGATGTCGGTATAGTGGAGTGGGAAATGCTTTGTATTGGATGCTTCAACTTTACCAACCAACGCTAGAAGTAGTAGTTGATTCCAATTTGAAGAAGAGCATCCCGGACGAGTCAATTAGATGATTAATCACCCAATCGTCGTTTTCTTATTTAATTTTAATTCAGCAAGTATCATCCGACCTAAAAAGGTATTCTCCCTTTACATAGTGAGGTAGATACACAAATATCATGCATAACATTCATTATATCACCTATAACCTAACATCCATCTCCAACAATTTGTCCATTCCTCATTATCACAAATCTAAGGTCCTTGGCAAATTAGACACGTCAACAAAAACCAATGTCCGACAAACATATCCAAGTCCAGGAAACACAAGTTATCAGGCAAATGTCAGCATAATTCTATATCTCTACCCAACTCCAGAAAAATTAAAGGGTAATACAACGACAACCCCTTAAACTTGTCAATAAATTTCATTTAGATATTCGAACTATGACATGTTCCAATTAACTATTAAGCACATGAACACATGATAAAGTGTTCCTATTAGACACTTATGACTCAAATTTTGAAAAGTTTTTGCACAAGTTCTCAGACGCCTATTACGTAGATAAGTTAATTGCACAAAATATATCACCTACTTTAATTATACACTTTAGCCTCAATTAGAACATACTTGAGGTCTTCCGACTTACTGAAACTAATGTGTATAATTAAGGAAAGTGAATGCTTGGCCTTGTAGAATATTTGTTTCCCATTATGATGCCTAACAACAACAAACCTAGTATAATCCCACTTGTACGTAGACCTTATCTCTATCGTTGTGGGGTAGAAAGATTGTTTTCGATAGATCCTCGGCTCAAAAGTGATGTAACTGCCACAAGAAAATAGGAAAGAAAAAGGGACAACAAAATAGTAATGTACAAAATAAGTGCAACAACATATATCAATACACATAGGCGAAACCCACCATGATGCCCAACCCTGTATATTTAGATAAAACTTATTTTTGCTCAATCCGTATATTTACATTTACATTTAAATAAAAAAGAGGGAGAGAAGCTTCCAGTGATACAACCATGTTAATTCATCCTTGGACTAACCATTCCTTTAATGTTTGTGTAGGAGTCTTCTCAACAATAGGAAAACAGACAAAAGGCAAAAAAGGTTAAACGTAAGCAGCACATTTCTGAAAAGCACAAACTATTGCCTTATTGGTGCAAATTAGGGGTGACAGATGGGTCGTTTGGGCTGAAGTTGGGCGGGTCAAGATGAGCTGAATCAATAGATGTGTCAATGACCAACCCACCCAAAACATACATGGGCTAAGATGGACGAGTCAAGATGGCCTGAGTGATGGGTCATAACCCAACATTCCCAACTTGACCCATTACTTTTACAAATTTCAAACTTACCTTCTATGATGTTATTTTATTTTGTATGATATTTGATTTTTTCATATCTTTATTTTTAAAAGAAGAATAATATTTTTTTCATTTTTTATAAAAGCAAAAGAAATATGAAATAGAAATTTGAGGATTGGGTAGGGTAATGGGGTGGGGGTGGAGGGGTAGGTGTGGGTAGGAGGAGAGGTAAGAAAATAATTCATATTTTTTATAAATTGTTTATAAAAATAAAAAAAATATAAAATAGAAATTTGAGAATGGGGTAAGGCGGGGGTGGGGGTAGGGGAGGTAAGAAAAAATATCATATTTTTAATAACTTATTTATAAAAGTAAATAAAAATATGAAATAGAAATTTGAGGATGGGTGTGGTGGAGGGGGTAGGTGGGGTTACGACGGTAGGAGGGGAGGTAAGAAAAAAAATCATATTTTTTATAAAAGTAAAACAAATATGAAATAGAAATTTGATGATGGAATGGGGGTGGAGCGGGTAGGTGTGGGTAGGGGCGGGAGGAGGTAAGAAAAAAAATTCATATTTTTATAATTGTTTATAAAAGTAAAATATAATAGAAATTTGAGAATGAGATAGGGCGGGGGTGCGGGGGTAGGGGGAGATAAGATTTTTTTTCATATTTTCAATATTGTTTTTATAAAAGTAACAAAAAAGATGAAATAGGAATTTGAGGGTGGAGGGGGTAGATGGGGTTAGGGTTGTAGGGGGGTAAGAAAAAATTTCATATTTTTATAAAAGTAAAAAATATATGAAATAGAAATTTGAGGATGGGGTAGGGCAATGGGGTGAGGTGGAGGGGGTAAGTGTGGGTAGGGGGTAGGGGGTGGGGTGGAGTAGGCAAGATAAGGGCAGAGATGTGAGAGATGTGAGGGTGGTCCAGTGCTTGGGTGAGGGTTGATATAGGGGAGGGGGTAGGGTGGTTGGGGTGCGTTAGTGTATTTTTATTGTTTTGAAATAATAAAGAATTTTTTTAAATAATTATTTATAAATAAAAATCTTAATATAGAGTGGAGCTCTAATCGTTAAAATTGGTCATTTTTGTGGGTCAAGTTTGGGCATCATCATGAGTTCATTTGGGCTGTTGATTTATGATGGATCAACTTGGGCTAGCCCAAACCAACCCATCATCAAAATAACTCTTGCCCAAACCCATGAAACATTGGGCGGGTCATTTGAGTTTGGGCTAATTTTGACACCCCCAGTGCAAATTCACCCATTAAGAAGTGGAAAAGACAGGTAAGAAAAAAAAGGAAAAAAGAAAAATGAAAAGACATCCGTCCAAACAAAGTGCTTCACTGACCTTTGCGTTAAAGGTTTCATTCTGCCTAGATGCATTTACACAAAAGATATCATTTTTTTGAGAATGCAAATACTCATAGATATCAATTTTTTTGAGAATGCATTTACACAGATATCAAATTGATGAAACAATGTAAACACTTCCTTCATTGGAAAATAACAGTGACAATAAATTATGGTTTCTCCCTTTGTTTCCATCAATTTGTCAGCAGTTTACTGAATTTTCTATTTTTCAAAGCTATGAAAATTCTTTTCCCTAATTGGCTCATATTTTCATCATCACTCGATCACGCACACGTTGCTCTTGTTTTTGTGTCACCATAGTTGGCACTAGTACAAGCCCCAATAAGTTCATGTGAAACCCATGAAGAAGACACCCCTGAGTTACTTTCCCTTTAACACCACTTGTTATATAGATTAATGGGAGCTACCAAAACAAATTTTACATAATACCTAATTGTTTATCATATTGCCACTCTTTTTACTAACTCAGTGTGTTAGTGTCAATGTGACGGATGTTGGTATAGTGGAGTGGGATATGCGTTGTATTTGATTAAAAGTAATTTGGATGTTTCAACCTCTACCTACCATGCAACGTCAGAAGTACTAGTCAATTCCAACTTGAAGAAGAGCATTTTGGACGAGTCAATATAGATGATAAATCACCCACTCGTCGTTTTCTTATTTAATTTTAAATCAGCAAGTATCCTCCGACCCAAAAAGGTATTCTCCCTTCACTTAATGAGGTAGATAGTCAAATATCATGTATTACGTTCATTTTCTTATCCATATCCTTAAACCCATCTCCAACAATTTGTCCATTCCTCTTTATCATAAATCTAACGTTCTTGGCAAATTAGACACCTCAACAAAACCAATGTCTGACAAACATATCCAAGTCCAAGAAACATATGTTATCAAGCAAATCTCAGCATAATTCTATATCTATATCCAACTCAAGAAAAATTAAAGGCGGAATACATCGGCAACCAACTATGACCTGTTTCAATTAAGCACCTGAATACATGATAAAGTGCTCCTAATAGACGACTCAAATTTTGAAAAGCTTCTGCACGTGTTGTCAAACGTCTATTACGTTGATAAGTTAATCACATAAAATATGTAACCTACTTTAACAATACACATCCGCCTCAATTTGAACATGCTTGAGGTTTTCCGACTTATTGAAGCTAATGTGCATAATTAAGGAAAGTGGCATATTTTAAGTAAATAACTTATCTACATAGTGGGCTCTTGAAAACACGCACAAAAGCTTTTTCAAAATTTGAGCGGGAAATGTCTAATAGGAACACTTTATTAAGCGTTCAAGTGCTCAATCGGAACATGCCGTAGTTCGAGTGTCTAAATGAAATATAATGGCAAATTCAAGGTGTCATCGATGTATTCCGCCAAAATTAAATGATAGTCAATTAGGGTGAAACTTGGCCTTGTAGGACCAATCCATCGAACCCCAGGAAAGAAAGCTAAAGTGTAAGGCAAGGAGCAAATAGAAAGGAGTGTAAAGCGACACACATTAATTCAATAGAAGAAGGAAGAGCTAGATAATTCCATGGTGTAATCCCTTAAGGTTTCTTCAGTAACAACTAACAGTTCAAGTATCACAGACTTGAAAATTCCTCAATATTCAGGTCTCATATATTTTGATCATCCCCTTTTAAAGCTTTGGGTATTCTAAAGAGAATAAAGCAGCCCCTTTGCCAATAGGGAGCTTACAAAATTAGAAAACACAATCCACTCTTTTATCAGTGCTAAAATCCTATCTGCTAGACCTAATAATTCTCAACTTTACTTTAATCTAATACTCCTTCCGTTCCAAAACGACTGTCTTACTTTCCTTATTAGTTTGTTCCAAAAAGATTGACACAATTCTATATTTAGAAACAATTTAACTTTATGAGATGATTTACCACCACTCAAATATCTAATACTTATTTTGGACCACATATTTCAAAAGTCTTCATTTATTTCTTAAGAGTGTACGCATACCTTAACGTTACTATTTTAATCTAATAAACACCCTGTAAAATCAGCTGTATTTGAAATTTCAACAAAAATATAAAGAAAGAAAGAGAAAAAATTACCGATTTCTCATAGCGGTCTCTCTCAGCAGCAGTGCAGATCTCACCAGTGCACATCAATCGATGCTCATTCTTCCAATATATATCTAATAAATAAAACCATAAACAAACCCTAAGTCCAGTAATATACGAACAGAAAACAAATAAAAGGGTAGTAAAGTAAATATACCGAGGAGCTGAAAAGCAGCAAAGGGAATAATGAAAAGGGAAGGTTGAAGGGTGAGTGAAATTAATGAAACGACACGAGATTTGATTGCTTTTGGAGATGGTAATGTTAGCAGAATTGCTATGGCTGCTTCTGCTGCTACCACGTATGTTAGTATCATCCACTGTAACGCCATTTTCTTCTTCCTTCTTGCGGTATTTCTTTTCTTAATTGACAAGGTTGGTTGAATTGAACTGAACAAGCTTCTTCTCAATTCGACATCAACGCTTATAAGTTAAAATTACTTAACAGTCCTTTGGTATCGATCATTTGGATTGCTGATTAAATAAATAGGATGTATTAGAATAAAAATAGTGCTAGTGAGGTGTATTAGAATAAAAATAGTATTCAATTAATTATATATATTTGTTATGTATAAGAATAGTATCGAATAAAATATATAATTAATATTTGTATTCATTATATACAACAATAACATACTCAGTGAAATCCTACAACGTGGGTATGGAGAGGATATAATGTACGCAGACATTACCTTGCCAGGTAGAGTGGTTGTTTCCGAGAGACCCTTGGTTCAAGACAAATCACAAGCACAAACAAAGTGAATAAGTCATGATATCTCATTCTTAAAAAGAAGCAATAACTAATGCATGTAAATAAGACAAACACGATACGCTAGAAAAACACATATCATCAGAAATCAAATGAAAGGGGACTATAAAGCAATATTGCGCCTACTAGTATGATAGGCTAACCGGGCCTACAGTAATAACACTATAACTACCTGTTTGTAAGCGTAGGTAGGACTACGATGGACTACCTACTACCCTTCTACCCTAATATGTGTCTTCCATACCCATCAATCTAAGATCATGTCCTCAGTGAGTTGCACCTGCTTCATATCCCGTCTACTCACCTCTCCACAATAATTTTTCGGCTTACCTCGATCCCTCATGTATCTGTCATAGCCAACCTCTCACATCTCTGCACTGGGGCCATTGTGTCTCTCCTTTACACGTGCCCGAACCATCTCAATCTCGCTTTCTGCATCTTATCCTCCACCGAGGCCACTCCCACTCTGTCCCGAATATCATCATTTCTAATTTTATCCCTCCTTGTATGCCCACATATTCATCATCCTAATCTCCGCAACTTTCATCTTGTGGGTGTGCGAAGTCTTGACCAGCCAACACTCCGTCCCATACAACATAGTTTGTCTGACCACCGCCCTATAGAACTTGCCTTTAAGTTTGGTAGCACCTTTTTATCGCACAAGACTCAATATGCGAGCCTCCATTTCATCCATCATTCCCCAATACGATGTGTGACATCATCATCAATCTCTCCATTCCCTTGGATAATATACCCGAGGTACTTGAAGCTTCATTTCTTTGAAATTACCTGAGTACCAAGCCTCACCTCCACGCCTGTCTCATGGTCGCTCCCGTTACTGAACATGCACTTCAAGTATTCTTTCTTGGTCCTACTCATCATGAACCCTTTAAACTCTAGGGTCTGTCTCCAAACCTCCAGCTTAGCGTTCACTCCGATGCGAGTCTCATCAATCAGGACTATATCGTCAGTGAATAACATAAACTATAACACCTCCCCTTGAATTTGTTGTGTCAGTCCATCAATCACCAAGGCAAATAAGAATGGGCTAAGAGATGATCTCTGGTGCATCCCCATCATCACTGAAAAGTGCTCCAAGTCTCCTCCTGCTGTCCATACCCTAGTCTTGGCTCCATCATACATATCCTTGATCGCCCTAGTGTACGCCACAGATACACCTCTAGACTCCAAACATATCCATAGAACATCCATAGATACTTTGTCGTATGCCTTCTTGAGGTCGATGAAAACCATTTGTGAGTCTCTCTTCCTCTGCCCTATACTGCTCCACCAACCTCCTAATAAGATGAATGGCTTCTGTAGTCGAGCACCCCCGACATGAATCCAAACTGGTTCTCGGAAATAGATACGCCTCTTCTCACCCTCATCTCCACGATCCTTTCCCAAACTTTCATAGTGTGGTCTAGCATCTTAATACCCCTATAGTTGTTGCAACTCTAGATATCACCTTTGTTATTGTACACATGAATCATTGTACTCCCCTTCATTTTTCGGGCATTCTTGTCGTCCTAAAATTACGTTAAACAACTCAGTTAGCCACTTCAAACCTGCCCGTCTGCGCTCTTACAAAATTCAACTGGAATCTCATCAGGCCCGGTCACTCATCCCCTGCGCATCCTGCGAACCGCCCCTTAACCTCTTTAACCTTAATGCTTCTACAATATCCAAAATCCTGGTACCTACCCGATCACTTCAAATCTCCCAACACAACCCTTTTCATTCAAGAGTTTATGGAAGTAAGACTGCCACATTCGTCTAATATGTGTGTCCTCCACCAGTACTTTGTCGTTCTCGTCATTGATGCATCTCACGTGATTCAAGTCACGGGCCCTTTTCTCCATCATCTTGGCTAGTCTGTATAACTTCTTCTCCCCGCCTTTCTCCTCTAATGCCACATACATACAGACGTTCAAAAGTCGTTGTGACCGCTAGCTTTGCCTCCTTCCTCGCCATCTTATATAATTTCTTATTCATCCACTTCTACACCTCATCCTTACTTTCTACCAGTTTTGCATATACCGTTTTCTTCGCTTCCACCTTCTCTTGAACTTTACAATTCCACCAAGAGTCCCCTCGATGCCCACCACAGCTATCCCGCGAGACCTCTAGCACTTCTCTAGCTACCTTCCGAATGCAACTGACCGTTCTATCCCATATACCGGTCGCATCCCCACTACTCCCCCAAGCCCCCTCAGCCATCAACCTCTCCCTTATCTCCTTTGCACTAGTCATGATCAAACTCCCCCATTTGATTCTTAACCTGTCATCCACAACCCTCCTCTTCTTCTCTTAATCTCTAAATCCATCACCAAAAATTTTATGTCGGGGTTGTAAGGTACTCTCTCGGAATGACCTTGCAGTCTTTACAAAAACTGTTGTCAACCTTTCTAAGGAGAAAAAAGTTTATCTGAGTCTTAGCCACCACACTACGGAAACTCACCGAGTGCTCCTCCTTCTTCAGGAATCTCGAATTGGCTATCACCATCCCAAAGACTTTAGCGAACTCCAAAAGTGAAACGCCTTCCCGTTCCTATCCCCGAGGCCAAAGCCTCCATGCATGTCATCGTAACCCAAGAGTGGCCCGATATGTATTCATTATATGTAAGTTGATAAACACTATCAAATAATAGTACATATAGAATATATTTTTTTTCTCATACATGCTATCAGAGGACTTCTTAGTATTTTTGGAGTCATTTGTAATTTCCTTTTAAGGTAGGCTAGAGTTTTACAACCACGCCAAAAATAGACAGAGTAGTTGAAGTTTTAGTTGAAAAGTCTTTCCCGTAGCGGCGCCTGGCAAATTCTTTTATTTACACAAAAAAGACGCTAGAAATCTGAGTGTTTTATTTGAGAATATTTTTATTTTTTTTCAATTTCCCCTGTTCTATGCATTTTCCTGATAATATTTTCTTTTCAAAATTTCGTTTTTTGTGTGTATTTTTTCATGTAGTATAAGCTTTTTATCCTAGTCAAAATAGGAAAGTAGTCTTAATTTGCGAGCCACTTTTAATGAAGTTACTCCTTGGTTTCTACATCCAAATGTCAGACTCAAAATAATTACGAAATCCATGTATGTAATTTATATCTGGATCTTTCAATTGTGATCGCCAGAAAATGTCGATCCAAATAATTGAAGCTAGAGTCGAGATTTTTTTCAAAAAAATATTGGCTTAAATCTCCTGATTGTTTCTACCTAAACACATCCAATGAGGTTTGATAGCCTGTTAATCTTTTTTCTTTTATAACAAGAGCTACTCCCAAGGGCCTAGTGGCAGAGCTAGAGAGGCGAAAGGATTCATTATCAACCTAGAGATACTGCTTATGGAGGATCTTCAGGGATGGCCAAGATAAATGAATGTTGAGATAATTTGGTAAGCTAAAGCCCACATCAAGTCTTGTTGCAGAATCATGGAGCATAAACAAGATCTCAAATTAGCAAAAGAAAGAGGTTATCAAGAATTAGAAGTGGAGGTAGATTGTTTACGTTTTGTCAAACTTATCACGGAGAATGACACACAATTTCATCCTCTTAGGGCCATTAATGAAGATTGTCGATAATTGCTAGAAGTGAACAACGCCTCTATCACACATGTTTGGAGGGCAGGCAAACGAATGCACAAATTTTCTGGCGAACGAAGTAAGCATGCAGAAGATTTGATGATCTTAGAAGATACGCTCAAGGATATGAAGTTCCTTTCTCCTAACAAACTTAAGTCATGTGACTTATGAACGACTTTAAGATTTTTCTTATGTTTTTCCAATGTACCGAAAAAAAAGTAGTAAACGGATGAATTTCTTTGAAAATCTTAATTGTAAATGTAGCGTCTCTAACAGAGCGCTTATTATTTGTCATGTGAAGCTTGCATCAAAACAAGACCCCTTACATAATAGTTATGTCACTATCAAAAAAATTCAACGATAATCTTCTTGGCCGAGGAATTAAAGAACATCCCACCATCCCTCGCACACTGAAATTAAGTAAAAACCATGCTAAAGAATTAGTAAAAAAGATCATTCAATGCCATTTGCATCACTACACATCCAAATCAGTGAAAGAACCATTTGGGATATTGACTTCTAAAAGTCAACAAGTTGTCTTCTGTCTTTTTCTTCTCATTCATCCCCTCAACACCTCATCTTATTGCATTAAATTACTAATTGCATTACAAACAATATAAGTAATTACTAATAAATAGAAGAGGGGAGAAGAGGAGGAGAACAGAGGAAAAGAGGCAGTTTTTGATGGGGAGGTTGAAATTGAACAGTGATCCAAGTCCAAGACTCACACACTTCAGTCATCCACATGAACTAGAGTTATGCACCCAACTCCACAATCCCACACTTTGTTCAGGATGCAAACTCCCACCATTAAACCAAATGTACACATGCAAGCCTTGCAAATTCACTCTACATTTGAGCTGCACTCAGTTCCCAGAGCTGATAAATCACCCCTCACATCCAGACCATCCTTTAGCTCTCCTTTCAAAGTCTAAATACTCCGGTGGCCTTTTCAATTGTGATGCCTGCAACCACCGTGGAGATGGCTTCAGCTACCACTGCAGCTACTGCGAATATGATCTCCATGTGATCTGTGCATCAAAACCCCTCAAAATCACACATCAATTGCATCAATGCCAGCTGGAACTCACCTTCAAGAATCCTTATGCTGATGCCAAAGGCTTCTCTTGTGATGTATGCCACAAGATTGGAATCAAGCAGTGGCTTTATAGATGCGGCACTTGCGACTTTGATGTTCATTTGGATTGTTCAAATTCTGCCCCAATATCAGCAGTTCAAGGGTCAACTACCCTCCAGCAGCACCATTCATTCCCTGGGGCAACAAGTTCACATAACCAGTTCCAGCAGCCTCCTATGGCGGCAGAAATGAGGCCTGACCAGTTTGTGCATAGTGCAAGTACTACAGGTGCAACGGGCAACCAGCTCCCACAGACTCCCATATTATCAGGACAAGTGATGCCAAATCAGTACACACAGGCTAGTCTGGGTTCAGCCCAAGCAAGGTCAAGCTCGTTATTCCATAGTGCAGATACAGGTTCAACAATCCCTCAGCACCAATCCTTGCAACCTCCTCTAATTCAAGGATCGGTGAGGCCTGATATATACACGCAGCCTCCTGGGACAAACAATGATTTGATGAATGCTGCAGTACAAGGACTTGTGGAAGGTGCAGCTCAGCAGGTTGGTCAAAGTATCATGCAGGGGTTCATAGGTGGTGGTAACAACAGTGATGGCAATGAAGGGTCTTCAATTCTGAGAAGCTTTTTTGGTGACACATCGCAGAACTAAATTACTTCGTATCTTTTCCATTTCAGTTTTATAATCAGTTAATGTAAAGTAAACACAACTTCTGGTTAACATAGTATCTTGGTAAACTACACTATTTTCTGTTTTAGATGCTTTGATATTTTCATTCTTATGCTTTAACATTTGCCATAATCATGAGCCACAGTGCAATACCCAAAATATCTTGATAAATGCTACTATAATTTAATATTTGATGATTGAGGTTTCTTGTTCAATATTCACAATTAGGTTGTGACTATCAAGAACTTGGGAATGTGCCAATGTGACAGGTCCACCACCTTGCTCTTGGTTAGATGGCCCTAACCTACCATCTCTCAACGCCCTACTACTCAGGCGTTGGGGTTTAAGTGGTTGAAGATTTGACTTTATTAAGGATAAACATCATTAAATTCATGTTTATGCATGAAGAGGTTGTCGGTATGCCAACAAACACCACGCGTTGTTGCATGGTATTAAATGGTTTCACACATTTCAGTGATTAGTTTATGGATATCGGCATTAAAGAGAAGCATTGACACGGCAGTAAATTCAGCCAACTCAACTGCCAAATGTCAGAGAACGAAAGAAGGGACAAAGGGTGTTCATTAGTTACCGACACGTTTGGGACTGATAAAATGGACTTTGGGCCTAACTCACACCCTAAAAGCTAGCTCAAGGGGAGGAGGATTGCCAAAGTCATATAAGGAGACCAATTACCCATCTCATATCCGATGTGGGACTCTTAACACTCCCCGCACGCTCAGGCCTTGTTAACTAGAGCGTGAACTATAATATAGGGGTTCAACATCGGTGAAGAAAGAATTGGGGCGGGCCTGACTCTGATACCATGATAAAATAGACTTTGGCCCTAACTCACACCCCAAAAGCTAGTTCAAAGGGAGGAGGATTGCCCAAGCCATATAAGGAAAACAATTACTCATCCCATGTCCGATGTGGGACTCTTAACAGGGACATAGAGTGTTCATCAGTCCAGGAAGTAGCTATATTATATCTAACTAAAATGCGGTCGAGACTAAACCTTTAATGAAAAGCATCTTATGCAATACTTATCACAAAACATAAAGTATCTTATCTGCATATCAACTGGCAAAGGACAACAACGAAACTTCAACCAGAACTACAAATCAATGTATGGGAACAATAACGCTCGGGAAACAGGATATATCCGTCTCTTTCCATAATTGAAAGAAACATTTCCATCACCATCAAAAGTAGCCTCAACTATGGATCTATTTTCAATATGCACCTAAAATATACAGCAGCCTTCTAGTTTAGGTACAACCTCTCAGTCCTCGAGCGAAATTCATTACCGTCTTTGGAATATACTGTTTGCCAACTCTCAAGGAAAGTAACCTCTATCACTCACATGAGCCACCCATGAAATATTAGTTACCAAGTTAAATCAAGCTTGAAAGGAAAATAATTGAAATATTAGTCTATTTCAACTATAGGTGTCTAACGGGTCAGCCCGGTCCGGACCGGTAGCCCATTACCGGGTTTAACCGGTTCCGGACCGGTTACCGGTCCGGTTCACCGGACTACCGGGCCAACCGGTCCGGGTCGTTACCGGATTCCATGTTGGCCCGTGCGGTTCCGGGTCAGAACCGGTCCAACCGGTCCGGTTTCTATTTTTTTTTTTTTTTTTAATTCTAGTATTTATTTTCTATAATATAAACTAAATTCAATTTAAATATGTAATATAATAATATAATATATAATTTAGTTGTATATATTAAAATTGAAACTTTAAAGTTAACTTTTGATTTTATAGTTTATAACTTTATACTTTATAGTTTATAACTTTATACTTTATAGTTTATAACTTTATATTGTAAATTTGTAATTATACTTTTAATAATTTATTAGATTAGTAGATATATCATATAAGTATATAACATTATAACTTATAAGTAATAACAGATTAACAACTAAATAGATAGTAAAATTAAAATTAATGATAAGATGTAAACTTTTGAACTTTCATAACGTTAATAAGAGTACATAATGAAGTAATAATAATTTTATTTACATATTATGCATCATTTTTGCAAGTTCTTCGTAATCTATAGGTTGATTGAATTGGTTATGCTCCATAGCCTCTAAATCTGGAGTATTAATTCCAGTCCCGCCTCCGCTCCCGCCTTCCAAAATATTGCCTATTTCTTCATCTTCCGGAGAATTAACGTCTCCACATCCTTGATTTCTTCTCTCTGATCTGATCCAATCCATGGACTAACACTTCTAATGTGCTTCCACCCAACGAGTGACGCGTGTTCCTATTTGATCTCGTGCTTGGCTAAATGCACTTCGAAGCCGCTGAGATCGACACATTAAGAACATCCCGCCATCGCCGCAAGCAGGAATTTCCTTTTGTTATCCTGCCACGATTGTAAAGCGGTCAAAATTTTTCTTCTCACCGGCTTTTGCAAATAAAATTGCATCTCATCGCAAGATCGGCGTGGTTGGTTGTGTTGTAAAAGTGCTCCATATGTCTAAAGATTCTTCTTCATCGTCATCATCATCAATCCTGCAGTGTAGACACGTAACCGTAACTAGAAGGAATATTAGTAGCGAGTTGGTGTTATCATGTAATGTAGCATAATATTCATATAATGTAGTTAAATTAGTATCAAGTTTACTTATGCAATCAAATGAAGATGGAGTTTCGCTTGACCTATTTCCATATAATTATATAAACTAAATATTAAATTATGACAATCTACTTTTTAATAGAAGGATTTAAGATCGCACTAATACAATAAACATCAGAATAGGAAAAAATATTTTTAAACTTTTCAAACATAATCAGAATCGCATCTTTATATTTCACATTTGATTTTAACCCATAAAGTAAATATGAAATTTCATATATGAGCTAAAGCATTACAAACTGTTGGGTAATAAGATCCGAAAATTCAACGATTGCAGTGTAAAATTTACGTAAAAATTTTAAAAGTTCACCAATTGATTTCCAATGTTCGCTTGCTAACATATACATCACGTTCTTACAATGCGCATTTGCAACATGTGTTATGGGGTCTTTATACTTATAACATTCTTTTAAAAATAAATAAGTATAATTCCACCGTAATAATCTCTTCCGCATGAATTTAGGTCTCAAATTAAATTGTTTACATTTTTCTTTAAATTCTATAATTCTATTTTTCCTATTATTACCTGAATAACTCCAATGACTTTTTGACAAGTTTTATTTCAGTGAAAATAAATCAAGACCACTTTTAACAATTAAATTATAAATATGACAAGCACAACGAACATGAAATATATCGAGAAGTGGTGGTTGTACTTCGCTTAAAAATCTACAAAGCAGTATTATTAGATGCATTATCGAATGATACACAAAGTATTTTATTATAAAGATTATATTTTGGGCATAAAACAAATAGTTTCGCTATATATTTTCCAAGATGACTTTGATCCTCGCCATACGCAAAGCAATAATACGTTTTCCATTCTAAAATTTTCATCAATCCAATGACAAGTAATTGTTAAATAATCATAACTGCTCAACGATGTCCAATGTCCAAGTAAAACTAACATGGCATGGAAGGTTAGCAAACAAATATTGCAAGAAAATAACATAATCATTATGAAGTCTAAAAATATCGGCTCTAGTAGTACTACGAGGAACACCTTTAAAAAAAGGATTATATACTCTTTGAATATATGTAATTAAATATGAAGAAGAAGCAAAAGAAAAAGGCAAACAACCTCCGACAATCATTTTTGCTAATTCAATGCGATCTTTTTTTGGATCGTACTTAGCCAACCCCCCAGTTAATGGATTAAGTTGTTGTTGACCGGGTTCTAAATCAGAGACAGCATCCCATTGTGCCGTATGATCGTGTTTTATATGTCTACCTATAGTGCCCGTCCCCGCCACCACCCCGCCTTATGTTTATAAGTTCTCCCACAAATATTACATTTAACTCTATCGCATCTACAACTTTATCATAAAAGAGCCACACTTTACTCCTTTTTCTTCTTGCTACTGGTTCTGGTAAAGGAGGTCTACGACTACCACTAGCAGTACCAACATTGACAGAAGGAACACTAGTAGGTGTAGGAGGTTCTTGTTCTTCAAGTTCATCAATATCATCTAATTGAACGTTATCACATTCATTATCTTCTATTCCAAAATCTTCTTGCATTTGATCATAATCTATATTTTGATTAGATGATGAAGAACCTACAGATTTTTACCCTTGAACTAGATTTACTACATTCCGACGCAATTCCCCTTAGTAAAGACATTATAAAATATTTAAATAATCAACAAATAAATATGACAATTTAATAAAATAATTAGAGAATGAAACGAGTGTACCAAACTTGATTCGAATTCAATAGAAACTCAAGCTCAAGTCTTAAGCCTTGCTACTTTGAATTTGAAAACTAATAATATTAATAACTTGAAAATTGATAATAAAGATGATTAAGAGAGTATGAGAATAAGAGAATTGAGAGAAATGTTGTGTGATAAAAATGAAGAAAATGTAGAGAATTTATAGATTTTTTAAAGGGTAAAAATGGAATTAAAATAAATAATTAAACAAAATAAAAAACAAAAAAAAATAAAACCGACTAATCAGTGAAATGACCGTTGGCCCATGCACCGCCCCACTTCTTTTCCAAGCCCAACGGTCGAAATGACCGTTGGGCAATTTTTTTTATTTATTTTTCGTTACCGGTCCGGTCCGGTCCGGTTAACCGGTAACGGAACCGGTTTTCCGTTACCGGGCCTAACCGGTCCGGGCCTCACCGGGTTTTTAAATAACCCGTGCGGGTTGGGGTTGGGGTCCAACCCAACCCCCAACCCGGTATGCCCTTACCGGTCCGGTCCGGGCCGGTTAAACTACCGGGTCAACCGGTCCGGTTCCGGGTCAACCCGGACCGGTTGACAGGTATAATTTCAACAACGACAACAAAGGTCTTCTTCGCTAGCCTTGTGGTTTGACTATATTGTTCATCGTTGAGGAGTAAAAGGTATTCACTCTATTGAGGGATGACTATACTGTTCATCTAAAATTTGACTATATTGTCTGGTAGCATGTAACTGGAAATTCAGGAAAAGATTCAAGATAGCAGTTACTCTATCAAATACAAAAATAGGATTTAACATCCCATCACAATTTTTAACTGAAAGAGAAATGGCACCATACTCTGGGATAAAAAAATTACATGCTAAGAATGATAATCTGCAAAATAAATGGTCTGATACAAAAAAGGACAAAAAAAGAATCAACAGAAGTTTTACATTCTAACCAAGTTAAATCAAGCTTGAAAGGAAAATAATTGAAATATTAGTCTATTTCAACAACGACAACAAAGGTCTTCTTCGCTAGCCTTGTGGTTTGACTATATTGTTCATCGTTGAGGAGTAAAAGGTATTCACTCTATTGAGGGATGACTATACTGTTCATCTAAAATTTGACTATATTGTCTGGTAGCATGTAACTGGAAATTCAGGAAAAGATTCAAGATAGCAGTTACTCTATCAAATACAAAAATAGGATTTAACATCCCATCACAATTTTTAACTGAAAGAGAAATGGCACCATACTCTGGGATAAAAAAATTACATGCTAAGAATGATAATCTGCAAAATAAATGGTCTGATACAAAAAAGGACAAAAAAAGAATCAACAGAAGTTTTACATTCTAACCAAGTTAAATCAAGCTTGAAAGGAAAATAATTGAAACATTAGTCTATTTCAACAACGACAACAAAGGTCTTCTTCGCTAGCCTTGTGGTTTGACTATATTGTTCATCGTTGAGGAGTAAAAGGTATTCACTCTATTGAGGGATGACTATACTGTTCATCTAAAATTTGACTATATTGTCTGGTAGCATGTAACTGGAAATTCAGGAAAAGATTCAAGATAGCAGTTACTCTATCAAATACAAAAATAGGATTTAACATCCCATCACAATTTTTAACTGAAAGAGAAATGGCACCATACTCTGGGATAAAACAATTACATGCTAAGAATGATAATCTGCAAAATAAATGGTCTGATACAAAAAAGGACAAAAAAAGAATCAACAGAAGTTTTACATTCTAACCAAGTTAAATCAAGCTTGAAAGGAAAATAATTGAAACATTAGTCTATTTCAACAACGACAACAAAGGTCTTCTTCGCTAGCCTTGTGGTTTGACTATATTGTTCATCGTTGAGGAGTAAAAGGTATTCACTCTATTGAGGGATGACTATACTGTTCATCTAAAATTTGACTATATTGTCTGGTAGCATGTAACTGGAAATTCAGGAAAAGATTCAAGATAGCAGTTACTCTATCAAATACAAAATAGGATTTAACATCCCATCACAATTTTTAACTGAAAGAGAAATGGCACCATACTCTGGGATAAAAAAATTACATGCTAAGAATGACAATCTGCAAAATAAATGGTCTGATACAAAAAAGGACAAAAAAAGAATCAACAGAAGTTTTACATTCTAACCTAAATGGAACTCCAAATGAGAAAAGAAGATAGATGAAAATATAACAGTTACCAATGAAAAGGCTCTAAAATCAGGAAGATTCCTTAGCTTCTTCAGCTGCCTCTTCCTCTCGCAATTTCAACAAAGAAGGAGGTGGTCTAGGAATAATGCTTTTCTTCCATTTCCGGTCAAGCTTCCTAGATATCCTTTTGTTAATTCCTTCTTCCATCTCACGCTCCCGTTTAACAGTAAGCATTCGAGAAATCTAACAGATTACGAAAACCAGATCACCAGAAGCAAAACTAAGTCAGATTCAATAGTTAAACATGAGAAAAGGTAATTGTAACTACCAAAACCCAAGAGCAATGGAAAATCAACATGACTGAAAACCCAAGACATCATTACTCATTTCAGTAGTCAGACAATAATGTAACCCCCCCAAACAACAAAAAAAAAGAGAGAAAAATGGAGACTAGAAAAAGAACCTAGGCAAATCAGAAAAACATTTAAAATAAAAATAGGGAAATATGATGGAAGACTGAGCAGCTACTATTTTGGTTCTGAAACAAAAAATGTAAGGCCAACCATAACTGATAGAGTCCAACCAAAAATGGTACCCCCTTTTACAAGTAACAAAAACAAACACTTATTCTCAACCAGCAGTCATGTTAATCTTTTGTGTACAAGGAGGTGATCTCCCTCTATTCGATATGACGAGAAATGGCAGCTATTTATCTTAGGACCTCAGGAGTGTTATGCTGAGAATAATAGTCTTGCAAACACAAGGATTGGATAATTGACGCACATTAAACTATTAGGAAAAACATACAAGATAATTAACATAAAGATCAGAAAACCCTTTCCAAACAGCATTGAGACCTCTTAAGCTGCTCAAGTTGTTGATACACCGAAATTTGGTTGAATCTAGTACATGTAAAGATTCTAATTATCTCTCACACAAAATTGAATTCATTCTTTCAGTTCATTGACTGCAGACTCACCCTCATTATAGTTTAGAATAGGAAACTTTGCACATGCTCATTTCTGCAACAAGCGGTATACTTGTATTACTTGTTACGCTCACGGGAGAAACCTAGGAATCAGCAACTCAAAACCTTGTTCTAAAAATCTATCCTCGTTGAGTTTGGGACTAAGGAATGGTTCCACATAACAAATCAAAGGCTACTGAAACATCTTAAGAAGGACCAACAACGTTTCTCAAGTTAGTTCAAAGTGTACAAGAAAAACTGCTGCAAATTCTTCATTCTCATCTTAGGCAAGCAAATTCTATCAATTGCCTCAACAATTGCTGCAAGGGGCAACCTATTAACTATGTTCACTCTCGAACTACAATACCATATAAGGATTCTCTCTTCAGTGCTAAGTGTCCCAAAATTTTGCCACTGCTTTATGCCTTTGTCCAAAATTTGCTCCGACTTCCACTCAAAACATGTCGTGCTTTATTCAGAATTTTTCCCATGGCTTCGTTACTAATTTCTTTTTCCTGACTGTTGTGGTTTGATTTGCTTTTCTTAAAGCCGAGGGTCTATCATAAACAACATCTCTACCTCCGTGGTAGGGGTAAGCTCTGCATACACTCTACCCCTTGTGAGATTACACTAGGTATGTTGTTGTTTCACTCAAAACATGTAGCAATACTAACTAACGCTAATAATGTGACATCAAAATTCTTAAAGAGATACCACACTACAGATTCCACTACTACGATCATTTAACAGTTACATTTGCTAACTCAAAAACAACTTGTCTGGCAGTCGAAATAAAAAAAACACACAGAAATTCACACAATCATTTTGTAGCTGGAGCTACTCCCTCTGTCCCATATTAGTTGTCATGTTCCGCTTCTAAAAAAAAGTTGACTAATCTTCAAAGTTAAATTGGATTAGATCAATTCAATATTTTAAAATTGTAATCTAGATATTCAAAAACTACACAAAAAATATTAGAAGTTGCAATTCGTTCTCCTATCAATATAGTGAAAAAATATTATCTCAAAATGTTAGTCAAAGTTTATAAAAAACAGTAAAAAGTGAGTAGGTAAACAGTACTCTTTTGCGCATGCGAAGAAAGTCGCTAGACTTAAATTCATTACGAGCTGATCTTTGAAGACGTAGCATGAACAGCTCTCCTTTAAGGTCAACAATCTCTTCCTGAAGTTCTTCAGTTGTTTTGGTTCGAATTTCCTTCAACTCCTCTTCTCTCTTTGCCATTTTCACTACCATTGATAATGAAGAATGAGTGGTTGTTGTAGAGTGTGCGCTTCGAGCATGAATTGGAGAGATTTGAGCAATTCGAATGCCATGGAAGGAT
The DNA here is from genome assembly GCA_029844215.1 of Przewalskia tangutica. Classification (NCBI taxonomy): domain Eukaryota; kingdom Viridiplantae; phylum Streptophyta; class Magnoliopsida; order Solanales; family Solanaceae; genus Przewalskia; species Przewalskia tangutica. The sequence continues at coordinate 93,834,114 of CM056732.1, read as the reverse complement.
GATTTTGAGAGGTTTAACTTGGAAGTAAAGGTGATACTTGAAGGAGTGGTAATGGAGAGGCTCATCATCCTTTCTGATCTTCTTGCTAGTGGTGGATATGTTTTATTTTCATTTTAAACTCCACCAAAAAAGGCCCAAAAGAGAATGGTTTAATTTCGACTGGGCCTGGGTTGTCCAACTTTGACCCGAAATGACATTTTTCTTTGGTAAAATTCACAAATAACCACTTTTTTACTTTTAGTCCCCATAACTAAAAGAAAGAACCACCGTTTGGAATTTGAAACTCCGTGACAATGGTTTAAAACTCCATGATAGTGGCTAGTAATTGGAGTGAAGTCGTACAAAGTAGTCATATTGAAAGTTGCAGCTGGATCACCTCCTTTTCAGGGAGAGCTAATGTTTGTTGAATATTTTAGTTTGACACTGCAGTAAACTTTTAATTCAGGTGACCACACAATTAAATATAATATTGTAGATATCCTAAGTTCGACCTTAACCAACATTCATCAACAAATATATACATGAGATGATAACCATGTGCTATCCTCAACCCCAACTGCTTTTCATGCTGCTTTTAATCAAAGAGATGAAGTTTATGGTCTTGGTGTTACGAGAAAGCTCTAACATTAGATTTCAATACTGCATAATCTATTCAGTTATTACATATTACAATTATGTCAGTTTGTTGCTTCCTCTAAGAGCTCACGGGAAATGTTTGCTTCCTTGAGAGCTCACAGGAAATTACAATATGTTGAATAGTAAGTACTGTTTTAAGAGCTTGCTGTGCTTTCACTAACTAAAAACAGCTTTTGACCATCAGAGATCATGTTTGTGTCCAGGATCTTGGCTCCATCTTCTGACACTACACAATTTACTGATGAAACTCTTAACTGCTCCTTTGCTGTGTTTATAAGCTCATCAAGGCTTTGAGGTACCCATAGAACAACTCCTCTTCTTCTCTCGTCTTTGAGATCCCTAGGTTCTGAAGCGAACACTGTGCACCTAACTCGCTGCCCTTCATCTATCATGACAATACATATTGGTTAGCTCGGGTTATTCTGGAGAGGGAAAAGAATAATAAAGACTTGGAGCCCTATTTGACCCATAACATTAGAGATTTGATCATACAAACTAGAGTTCCTTATCAACAAGATGTTCAAATAGTAGATTCATGTTTCCCCTACAATGCTCTTCGTTCTCGCAACTAAATAGCAATAAAAAGGCTATTGTATGTTTAAATATTGGCAACTAGTAAATCCAATATTCCAAATTGTACATGGCCCATGTTTTGGATGTTTGTTATTAAGTTGCGACTTGCGAGTTGACAATCAGAACTGATTGTATTCTTGCACTTCATGGGAATCTTACTATTTGCAAATGCAACAAGTGGAATCTAATATCAATGTTACCGGAACATGGTTTGTGGATTATGGAAAACTCCATGAGTGACAATTTTGGGTTTACAGAATTTTTGCACTCACTAAAACAAAGAAAGAAAAACCCTTCAAGTTTTATTTGAATACACATAAAACTACCTTATTTTATAAAATGAAAGTCAAAACTAGGAACAAAGTGAAATAACACGACTGATCTGACAAGGAAGCCCATTAATTTCGTTCATCCAACTTCATGGAACAGACCTAAGCCCATGGAATTGTTTGGATGTCACACGTGAGATGTCAATCTAAAAAATTTCCTATGGTAGAAGATAGATTGGGAAAAGAACAGTACAAAGGCTCACTATGAATGTGCATTGCCCTAAATCACTGCATTCCATCATTTGCATTCTCTTTAAACTTTTCTTACTTTATTTCTGCTGAATTGAGGACCTTAACTCTGGTCTCAGATATTCGAATTCTCTGATGTTTTACGAACTAATCTGATACTACTGGAACACTTAAGTAGTTTGATCTAGTAAATGTTTTGTTTCTGGTTGGTATTCCCTTACTTATTGTGTAGAAGTTCTTGATAAGGCGTTATCTAATAGCGACTTTGTTTTTCCACAACATCCATATCGACCTAATTCACCCCCCTTTCCAGTTGGCTGTCCATCTATAAATTATAGAGAGAAGATTTTAGCTGTAATGTTACCTTGACTTTTTCCAAAGCTTGTAGAAAATTCTGATAATTGACTGCCCCTTGCATCTTCCAGTAGCTTAATAAGATTCTTGTTTCCACCTACTCGAGCTTCATCAAGTGGAGTTTTCCCCCACCTGCAAAGACGTGTACAAAGAAGTAATTTTGTGTGTTCAAGAAGGTAATACTATGCTACATCTGTATCAAATCAAGGATATAGACATCGTATTGTAAGCAAATGTCTTAAAAAGTCGTGACACGGTAAAGAAAAGTAATTTAAAAAGCACAAAGTTAGTTCACACAATTCTTGGGTGAAAGTTTACAAAATCAAGCAGCATTTATCGCAGAACTTCTTGTTAAGACCATTCACTTGTAAAGATCCTCAATTCAAAAGTAAATTTGTTTGCGTTGTAACAGAGAAACAGGCAACCATTTCACGCATGAAACAGAAATTCGATCACTAAGTAAATGACTCTTAAAGTAAAGCAGGTGTAAGTGCATATTTAAGAATGATCTGCTTATAATGCAGCATTTAGACATGAAAAGTGTGTCAGGTGGCAATGAAAAAAAGAGCTACAATTACATGAACGTTAGAGAACACATTTACTTACAATAGATATGAAGTGCAGCGCTCATACTCATTAAACTTGATTACATTTAATTGCATGAAAGACTAAGAGAGGAGAATACACCTGCTTCTCGTCTCTTACTAAGATAAGTGAATTAAATTCCTAAACGTACCTGTCCATCGCAAAGACACTAGCCCCAGCTTCTAACAGTAATACTGAAATTGGATACAACCCTTCTGATGCAGCAAGGTGAAGTGGTGTTCGAAAGTCATAATTTTTGGAGTTAGGATTGATGCCGTAGGCCAAAAGTCTTCTCACATACTCTAAATCTCTTTTTGCAACCGCCTCACAAAGGCAAGTCCCGTCATTATCTATACCTAGTAGTGCCCCTGCTTCCAACAGCAAAGAAGCCACATGATCATGGCCATTCTTGACCGCTTCAAGCAATGGAGTGTAGCCAAAATTATCTGTTAAGAGAAGGTTCTATGAGACTTCCTTTTGGGGAGAGAATTAAACATCAATGAAAATTAATTGAAGAATTCAAGAGGTGACTCGGTTAAATATGAAACGGAAAAAAGAAGTTACCTCTAGCATTAATCTCCACTCCTCTTTGGATGAGGAAAACTGTAATATCTCCATGTCCCTTGGATGCAGCTAGATGCTGTATTTTACACCATACCAGGTAAGACTTCGTCACCACCTTTTTGACTAAAGAAATGCAACTATATCCAACACCTTCTTAGATAAGAAAAGGAAATGGTATCAACAAAGATACCAACAAAGGAAATGGTATAAAAAACTTCTTTGGATTTACTATAAGCAACTGTTGAGAAACATCTGAACTCAGTCTTACTTTGAGACTGTTCTACAGTTGTTGCATATGTTCTTTTGTATCTTTGGGGTCAAGTGGGTCATGCCTAGAACAGTCAAGGAACTACTTCTCTATTGGAAAAGAGGATGTATAGACAAACGCAAACAGAACATTTGGAAAACTATCCCAGGTTGCGTTTGGTAGTCTGTTCAGAGAGAAACAAATCAAAGTTGCCTTGTAGGCAAACGGGAGCCAGATACGAGAATTATGTATAAATAAATTGTCTTTAGCATCTTGGTGTAAGATGGAATGTCTCTTTGAGTTAGACAGATGAAATAGCCTCAATAGAAAACAGAAACTTTAATCTCCTATTTGAAGCAAGTCATCAAATATTGGAATATATGTGAATATCCAATTATAAGAAATTGCCACATTAAAGCAGCAATAAAAGGAATATGGAGTATAACCTTGATATGTTTTTTTATAAATAACCTTGACATTGGTATTCGGTAGCTTGCTATAACGGAAACAAGCAATAAATAAATTAATGTGAGAGGAAAGTCCAAGCAGAGATGGAATCTTTCTCAACACAGTTTACATAAGCTAAAAACAGATACCAGAGGTGATCTTCCATCATAATCAGTTCGGTTAGGCTCTGCTCCTGCACCAATTAAACGACTTAGTCGATACAAGTCTCCATCATGAGCAGCACAGTTCAACCTCATGGCCAGCTCAGATTCATGTTTTGCAATATTTAGTGTTATGTCTGACTCCAATATCTTACTCCGAAGGCTTGACTCTCTTCCCTGAGAAATTCCAAATATCACTTAAGATGAAAATTGCCCTTTCTGTATTTTCCAAATGTCCAAAATCACCGAACACATTTTAAGAAGAACTACTATCTTTCCAAACAAATGTGTCCAGTTCAGTTGCTTAATGATTAACATAGCATTTGAAAAAGAAAAAACAACAGCCTCTCTACCTTTCGAGGTAGGGGTAAGGTTTGCGCACACTCTACCCTTCTCAGACTCCACTTGTGGGATTTCAATGAGTATGTTGTTGTTGAAAAAGAAAAAAACAAAAATTTCGAAGACAATAAGAGATTAAAATGGAAATAACCGGACCTCAAGGAGGTTATTGATGATCACACGTCCATCAGAGAAGTATATTCCCAGAATCTCCAGTAGAACTTGTTTATCAATTCGTAGTAGTCTAGATAGTTCAGAAACTTGAACTGTATAAGGGACTGGGATGTTGCAAAGAACAGAAATTTCACCAACAGAGTTGTAAGTTTGAAGATCCTGGAGAGATTCTTCAGTTCCATTTTCTTCTGATTTTGTTAGTTCTTCCTGTAGACAATAAAAATATGAACAAACAGTTTATAACTTAGACCCCGTTAAGTTCTTGGACAACTCATTAAAGCCTTTAAGTACAATCTTTTCCTAGTCTAGTTCATATTGATTTTTATTACTCCTATCAGTTTACTGATTTAACTGATCTTATATCTGCAAAAATGAAACTAATCTTAGTATTTTTATGAGACAAAATTCAGATTACATCCATAACCTTGTACCTGTAGTTCTGTACTATCATTCCCACACATTCACATGGATAAAATACCTCAGGAGTCACGACCAAATGAGGGAGAGTGTTGGGCAATGACTGAGTAGTAGAGTTTATTGCTTATGCTGTTTTTGGCTAGCTAAACATCAGCAACAGGCATCCACTAATTTCACAAAGATATCTATCTAATTTTATATTTTGTTTGCATGAGAACTAGATTTAGACTAAACTTTGTATTTTCTGGAAAAACCCCTCAATTAAGAGTTACTACTTACATTGTTTGAAAAATTATTCCACCACTTTCTATCTCTCTCCACCTAAAAATATGGGTGTCAGCAAAATTGCGAAGACGTGATTCTAAATCTTAGGAGACTACACCAACTTTCCTGGTATATCTTCGCCTCTATTTTATTTCCGATTTCTTTGCATCAACATGTTTCTAACTTGTGCATATTTTATATTTTGAATGCCAAACTGAAGAATCACAACCAGCCATGAGTATCAAAGACAAAAAAAACTTCCCCAACCTAAACTGAAAGTCCTTACATTTAACCTGGAGACCGACTTTCTCAAGATACTGTAGATAGCAAATATTCAGGATGCTGAATCTTTTTCTTTTGTTTGCTGTTCATTTCTTTGTTCTCCTTTTCCCTTCTTTCATTCTCCACTCGGATGTTGCGGTGGATGTGTGGGCATACTAGGAGAGATAGGTTAGAAATGAAGATATCCGGGACAAGGTGGGAGTGGCCTCGATGGAGGACAAGATGAGGGAAGCGAGGCTGAGATGGTTCGGGCATGTGAAGAGGAGATGCGCGAATGCCCACTGCAGAGGTGTGAGAGGTTGGCTATGGATGACTTCAGGAGAGGTAGAGGTAGGGCGAAGACGCATTGGGGAGAGGTGATTAGACAGGACATGGGACATTGCAGCTTACCGAGGACATGACCTTAGATAGGAAAAGTGGAGGACACGGATTAGGGTAGAAGGTTAGCAGGTAGTAGAGTCATGTAGCCATAGTATTTCTCATGTAGTTTCTTATCCTTCAATTCTGTTATTATTTATTGTCTCTTGTTCTTGCTTAGCATATTAGTTATGTTATTATTTACTATTTTTTTTTCCGATTTGACCTGCTTTGGTATTGCTTTATTATGAGCCGAGGGTCTATCCGAAACAACCTCTCTACCTCCCAAGACAGGGGTAGGGTCTGCGTACACTCTACCCTCCCCAGACCCCACTTGTGATCCCACACTGTATATGTTGTTATTTCATTCTCCACTCATTTATGTTTTTATTGGACTTTACTTCTGTAGCTAATTGCTATAGCTACTACTACTTTCATTTTATCTCTCCGCCTAGGTTTAAGAATTCTTCCTTTTAGCATCTTGTTTAGAATGAATATGGAATTTAAAAGATGGAAATCATACCACTTTACCGTGACAGACAAAATACAGTTGATCTGCCATGCTGCCCTGTTCCAAAATAACTTCCCCCGGAAGGAAGAATTCTTCATGTACTCTGATTGCCTACAAAAGGAGAATACATTGTGAGGATGAATCTTCACTACTATAAACTTTACATTATCACAACATTAATCATAAGAACTGGACTAGTCATTAACAAAAAACTGTTGGCTGTGGTAATATTTTGTGGAAGGAAACAGCAGACAAGTATCAAAATTTGAAACAAGAACTTGAGAGCTCTAAATAGAAATCATAAAAAGCTCTAAAGAAACATCTGCTTCAAGAAGTAAAGAGCTTTAATTTCAAGTCATCTAGCTATTTACATGTCAGCTACAAGCTAAAAGGACATAACTATTCTACAACCACAATGAAATGAACTTGACATAGGATGAATTTACTTTATTTTACTCTTTTGTTGATAAAATGGGAAACGACCTGATATAAGAAAATGCATTAGTAGGAACAGTTGAGGTATGTGTAAGCTGGCACGAACACCAGAGTTGGAAAAAAAAGGATCAATGCATCAGTAGATTGAACATCTCTTGGAATATATGAGCATTTCCATTTGGACCAGGCAAGATTGGCTCACATTATAAAGCTGCTTGATGAGAAATAAGCAGAAAAATATAAGGATTTGACTCCACATTTATTCCTCAAAGATGCAACAATAACCGAACGAGAGACACACTTCTGTACAGAAATACAGAGAATATTTGAACTCTTTTCTTGTGGTTAAGTAAACTTACAATCTGTTTGATAAATTCATGCGAGCAACCTCTGAAAAGAGGGACTCCCCTGATGTAGGGCTCGTATAATTTTCGCGAGATCTGCAAGAGGAACCAGTTAATGTGGCAAACAGCACTTTAAACAATCATTTTTCTACTTTTTACTTTTCCTTTCCCTGATCCTTCTTTTCCTTTGGTTACAGGGGCCAAGGGGCAAGATATTGTAAAGACTGAAAAGATAAAATTCTTCTTCCAATACCTTAGCTCGAATAGAAACTGGAATATCCTGTAGAACAGAAGACTCATTATAACGGCTCTCATACTGTAATCTGACATGATCTTTGATCTCTTTGCTTATGCTCTTCCCCAGCCTGTTTCTGTTCATATATTTTATAAGATCTGCCATCTTATCCCTAAACCTTTCAGTTTTGGATCCTTTTACAATTAATGCTGCCATGTTACCAAGAAGGTAGGCACCGAGAATCATGTCAAAAGAGACATAAATCATCACAAATATCATTTCCCTTACATTGACTGCATGAATTTCTCCATAACCTGTAGCATAAGAGGAGAATAAAATGAATTACGCTCAGATCCTGATTTTGAGAAAAGTAACCTTTCCAAATTCGTGCTGCTTTAAGAATTAAACTAGAAGCTGTTGCCTATAAGGCAATAGTACCAGAACCAGATAGTTTTCTTAAAATGTTTGCCTTAGCTTTTGCTGTAAAATGTCTAATGAAGGGAGACTTTTTTTCAGTTCATTAACAATACGTTCCTACTTATAAATATTTGAGACTATTTTATGATGTTATCTTATGTCTTCAGCACAGATCAAAGAGGACTTGCATTGTATCTTTCCAGTATATATCTCACAGAAATTGTTTCTTTAAGCAGAAGAGTAAATTGGCTTGCCTTTCTGAATATTTTCTAGCATTTAGGACATCGTAGGAAGGAAGAATGTGATGTTAGGAAACTCTAGGATCCAATCCCTTCTACTTCAGAGTGTCTTAACTAATAGCACCTTTACCCTTAGAGCTGTATATAACAGAAGAGCCAATAGTTCAGCTATATATGTTAGGCATGATACTAAGGTGATAAGCCGAGTGGTAGAATATTCTAAGAGCTAACTCTTTGTACTATCACTAATGTGTTGCATTTTGAGTATATTTGATTGTGTAGGTTACGGAAGAGCTAATAACTCAGAGTTCTTAGCAATCGTAGTACAATCATTTCCTTTTGCATCTGAATTTTTCAATATCTTCAACTGCAGGAAAATCTGATTCTGAAGTATCAAGTAACCAATACTATCAGCCAATAGAAATTACGACAATTAGTTAGACCTAACTAATCTCAACTGCAATTCCTAATAAACTGAGTCACTAAATTTAACAGCATTTTTCCTTCAGTAACTTTGCTAATACTTTCTCTAATTTTCCTTTTTAGTGGTAAACAATAAGCAAAGAAGTAATAAAAATTCAGAAGACACACACTTGTAATTCAGACGAATCTAATAGATTTCTACAATACTGCCAAGTAAAAAGGGAGTAAATATGAATGATGATTTGCACATTTGTCTAAAAATGAATAGATGGAACTGGACTGATAAAATCAACAACCTGATATACTTTGAATTTTGACATGAAAAAAGAAAAATAGTTTACCAACAGTTGCCATTGTAACAACGGCAAAGTACAATGATGTGATATACCGAGTCCAGAGATCAATGTCTCGGAAATGTGCATAGTTATAGTCACCCATCTTCAAACTTCCTATCCATGTATAACCTTCTTCCCATGGAGGCAATGTAGTAGCCAGATAGTAAAAGATGCAGGCAGCTGTGTGAGTGCAGTATAGTTCGACAACAAATAACTTTATAATCCTTGTAAACAGATAGTTCAAACGGATGTCTTTCTCCAACTTCTCAAAAAATTCTGTCACCCTAAGGGCTCGGCTCAGCCTAATCCATAAGATATACCTAACTGCCTCCTTTCTGCCACAAGCCTGATCACAGAAAACAGCTTAGTGTTTCATTTCATATCCCATAAAAGCCAATTCAGTTGCTATTGTCAACATTGGAAACTGACTAAATAGAGTGCACAACTGTCCTTAATCTAGCATAACTAGAATCAATGTTCAAGCTTCAAAGTCATCAGATTCAACAAGATTTCAGTTGATAATCACTGTCCAAGGCTAAAACCATCAACTTTTACAGACTTCAAGAGGATTATCACACTTTAGAATAGAAGAAAAAGTTGAGAACACAAAACTAACACACAAGTCCATAAAGAAGGATAATTCTACAAATTTGATAGATACACAGTCCTCAAGCTCCAAATTACCACTTCGAAGGGTCCTGAAAGGATTGTTCTAGCCACCATAAATTAAATTCTCAGTTTCCTAAACCAGAAATTATAATTACAAATCTAGTGAAAGGAAGAATAATTCTTTGAGAACAGAAACTAGTTTGTGATCACTTTGTTTATCTCAGAAAGAGAAGGATACAACGCAACCAATTTACTCGAATACAAAAATGAGGATAACAAGAACAACTACGCGTTTTTAGGTGCGGATCACAAATACAGATAGCTATAGCAGTTATGAAGTCATAACGTGATAACACATTGTTATAACCTTGTCTTTATACTAGAGCGCATCTGGTATTAAATAGCACAGCTATAATATATCAATCAATCTATCAACTAAAGCCTCAATGCCTCAACTGCATGAATCCTCTGTCTCTATTCGGCTCCATTGAGGTCCGGTTCAGCATTGTAACGCAATGTTAACACAAATTCTCAACCTACCACAACTCTCCTCCTTTTATCCGGGCGTGGGAGTAGCAGTTATAGAAGGGGAAATTTTTACCAAAGAGGGAATACCTTGTATATAGCATCCCACGGAAAGCAACCTAGCAAGTCCACCAGGAAACGAGATTTCAAGTACCTATTGCATAATATTTCAGGCTTCAGTACAATCAAAATAGGCGATTAAAGACAAATATTCGGGGGGAAAAACTGCATGCTTAGGAAGTAGTAATATAAAGGAATATCATAAGTTAAAAAAGGGGACAAACCGAATGGCAATGAGTTTACGATCGTAGACCATGCAGTAAGAATGTGCGTCTCGATAGGCAACGAAGAAGAGAACGACGATGTCGATGAGGAAAGCAATTTGACCGGCGATATCGAGAAGGAATAGATTTTCGGGGAGTCCTCTGAAGAAGCCAAACTCCAGGGGAGTGAAGAAGGAGGAGTATACCGCCCATATCAGGATGAATTGCTTCCACACTAGGTACCACCTGCATTCAAAATTCTGCTTTATTACATGCCGCAAAATGTAGTTCAGTCAGAATGAATATTGGGCCTAAGTCAAACCAAATGGTATGTTGTAAGTGATTATTATCCGAGTTCTTGTTCCCATTTTATATTCGATCAGTAGTGACACTGTGGGTGGTGTGCGGTTACTGGTTGTGTTTTCTTGGCGCCAATGATATACAAGGTTAATACTCTCTTTGCCCCTTTTTATTTTGATCCAAAATAAATTCAGTACTATAGGGTAATGTTTAGGGCACGTTTTGATATAATGTATTACGCTGAACTATATTAGATAAAAAATAATATAGTGTTTGGTGTGCGTTTTCAGTCAGACTAAACTGTACTATTTTAAAAATAGTACACTCCAACTGCCATTTTTTAGACTCATCTAATCCCCTTACAGTCCATTATATATTAATACTCAATATCGTCCATTATATATTAATACAACCCAGTTCATTACAATACAGTACAATTCATACAAAATTATATAATTCAGTGCGACGTACCAAACGAGCTCTTAAGGTACTATTGTGTCTTAGTTTGATTGAGTATAGTTTTAAAGTAAAAAAAAATTGTGGTTCTAAATCAATGATGTGTATAGTACACTAAATTATTCATTGGTAAAACATTTAAATTGAGACGGAGATATTTTTTTTAAAATTTATTTTTAGTTATATATTCTTAAAGAATCTCTTTCAGTTAATTTTTTTTTATCAGTATATTAATAGGTACACTTACTATTTCTTTGATGGCATTTAATATGCGCATAATATTAAGATTACGTTTTTGGGCCTGTGCCAACTTTGTTATAGCACAGGGCCTAGGCCTCCAAAAAATATAACTCATATATATTACTGTGATATATCAGTCCAAAAAATATATCAGTGACTTATTTTTAAGGGCCCACTTTTATAAATTAGAACAGGAAAAACTTTGCCTTCCCGATAGAAAATTTGAGATTACGTTTATCTTTGTTTGGTTATTGATATTTGTTAAAATTGGATATAAATTTATACCAAAATCTTGGTATTATCTATCCATAGTAGACGTGGATCGTCGGATTATAATATTCACAATAACCTTGCTACCAACCAATTTAAACCCTACTTAAAAGTTAAAACCAATTTCTGAACCCTTGAGACACTCAAATTCAATCTACTTTATACAATAATTTATCTACAATAAGAAGCTTTTCATTTTTAAAATGTTAGAATTGTAATGAGAAAGTATGCATTCCCAAACAAGACCTTGAGTTAGATTCATGTAATTGAGGAAGTTGAGAAAGGAGATTAACTAATATCCACCAATCTGTATAGGACTTTTACACTTCATATTTACGTAGTATAACCAAAATTACGAACCCCAATTTTTATGGAGAACCATCTATAAAATCTTCTAGTAGATGATTTAATAGAGTAAATAATAATAATAAACTCTTGAGAAAGAAAATGCATTTTTATATAAATGGCAAATAGCCAATCTAGCCATAGTTTATAAATAGTAGGCAAAGGGATATTTTTGTTTAATTAGCCTAAGGACAGGACATAGTGACTGACCAATTATCAGGGTGAATAACAAATCCATAGCAGTGATCTCTACGTCCCCTGCCTGTAGTACTGTCTCTCCCTTCTCCATTATTTCTAACAATAACACTAGTGTCAAGACTAGAGTAGTTACTCAGCAGCTTGAACCGATTCTTCCAATTAGAGGCTAATTTGTTGGAATTGGAAGTTTCTTGAAGATCCTCAACCTTAAACTCTTCTTCTTCTGAATCTTCTCCTCTTCTTTTTCCTCTATCCATCTTCTAGTTCTATCAGTATACTTTATTTATAAAATCCTACTAGGAATTTTTGTTTAAAAATGTTGTAATCTTGGGACAGTCTTAAATCAGAAAAAAAAAAGAACAGAAACAAGAGTTGTTGTCTTATAGAATCAATTAATAATTAGTTACTGGTGCAGGATACCGTTGGACAGGATGAGGTGGTTAGAGAATATATAACATTGGACGAGGAATATAATATCTTAATGTCTACTCCAGAATCAATATAATTTAAGAGATAAAACACAGAATTTATGCTCTGCCACTTTATTGATTGATCATTTGATCTCCATTCAGGGGCGGATCTACAACCCCATGGAAGGTTGTTCGGAAAAACAATCACAGTGTTGTATAAGAAAATGAGGATGCTGGGCTTGTCTAAAAAATAACACTGCAAAAAAAAAATACGGTTGTTCGTGTGCACAACTTTGCACACTGACGCGGCTGTCTCCATTATTGGGTTAACAGTGTGAAGTTTTTGAAAGTATATATGTCCTAGAAACAATCATTTTAGGAGCACATGTACTTGAACACATTCATATTATTAATAAGATTAATATATACTTGGCATTTGCAATTATTGAATTATTATTTGATTGTTTATATTATTCATTAATGCATCCTTGAACTTACATTGTCATTAATAGTGTGAGATATTAATGATAGAGTGTAACTCTTAAAATAGCCTAGACTAATGATCATCGAGAATGGGATATCAATGATATGTTATAAGTCGACACGTGGTGCGTGATCACATTCTGAGAATGTAGTATATCTCACTTCATCGCTAGCAATAGTTGCTAGTGATGGACACATGGATACTCTTGGGAGTATTGGCGTATCCTGGCGATAAACTATTTGTTATACATGTCAGAGTATTATCGTGACGGGAGATAGAGGTCCTTAGACTTGAGGTCAATATCGCCTTGTTTACTGAGCAATGCACTTTGATCACGCCCTGGCTCAAATGCCTTATAGGTTGAGACGCGGCTTGTATTGGGTGCATTACGAAGTAGATTGAAGGTGGTAGTTGAGCCAAGAATAGAATTCATTCCTCGATTGGAATTTTGAGAGAACACTCAGCTTCTCAGAGATGTTAGGTCGGCCAAGTCATTGGCGCAAAGAGACATATCTAGGATATGGTCTAGTTGTCGACTAATATAGATGAGATAAAGTGATCAAGTCATTTGGATAGACACTTGGCAAATCTTAAGCTTGATCGAGTGTGTCGCGAATGAAAGGAATTTATCATCTCACATAGAGGTTTGTTTACTTGAGTCTTGTAAGCGTCTTCACATATCGTCCGTGACCGCCGCTTAGGAGTTCGTGTGAACCTTGATTTGATCAGTCTTGGATGTGTGAGCGCCTAAGCGTCACACTAAGTCGATTGTCTTTCTGGTCTAAGGGTATATTGAGAGAATGTAAAATATCGGATTTTGAATAAAGATATTTTATTTTATAATAAATTATGGGATAATTTTCATTTGATGAAAATTAATTAATTAAGTTAAAATTAAGTCTTGGATTTAATTAGAACTAAAACGTGCAGAAAATAAAGGAACCGCATAACAGTGGGCCCAGTTCAACTGCCCATCGCAATTTGGATTGGGTCGTATCAAGCTTGATCCAAATCGATTAGTTTAGGTTTCCTCACTATATATTTGGCACTTAACCCATAATTTCAGTAGAACTCATTTTTTCACTTTCTGAACTTAGAGTTCAGGAAATAAATTCTCTCAAACCTCTGCCAAGATTTCCTAGCTTTCTTGGTCAAAGGAATATACTGAAGCAAGGCTTGCACCCGGATTGACAATCGCGTGCGCACCTTTTAGTAAAGACTGTAAGTTTTCTTTTATGTCTTTGCAGATTTGAATTATCGCATAATCATACCAGAACGTTTGTTGGAGCAAGTAAGTTTACACAAAATTTTAAACTTTCGATGTGCCTTACTTGTATGTTTTACACCCAACAAATCTCTACAGTGGTATCAGAGCCCAGGCTGGTTTAATGATTATACGATAATCTTTAATAACGATATGTGGGAAATTAATTATTTTGATTTAGAACTGATTTTCGGAAAAGAAAAAAAAAATTGGGGCAGTGAACAGTAACCGACACTGTTCACGGAGGAACAGTGACCGCGATTCAAAAAAAAAAATCGAGCAGTCACCATGTTCACGATCGATGGCTGTCACCGTTAAGCGTGAGCGATGTGAGTCACCGTTCGGCGTGGCGATGAGATAACAAAAAAAAAATTTTTTAGGTCGCCGGAAACCGCCGACGTGAGGCGGTTCCGCCACCACGGCAATCGTAAAGTAATAATATCATCGTGTTCGTCTCGGCGAGGAATCGATGGTGGTAGTGTTACAGACGCGATGGCCGGAAGGAAGCACCACCGACGGTTTTAGAACCCGCCGGCGGCGCCTCAGATTCCGGCCACCGTGGGCTACCAAATCGGTGGTGAAAACCACCGGTGAGTTCGTCTGACGTGTACCATCGCCAGTGGGTTTTAATTAAATCCGATTTCGCCGAAATCCGAATCCCAAATTTGATTTGGAGTTGGAATTGATTTTGAAAATTTGAAATAGTGTAAGGACCTTTTTGCAAATTAAAATTAGGGTTTTAAATTGTAGATTGGTCCTTTAACAAATCTGAAAATATTTTAAGTTCAAAATTACAAATTAGTCCTGAGATATTTTACGAAATTTTAAAAGTTTTAAAATCAGATTCACCCTAGGCCAATCTGTAAATTTTAAAAGCGATTTGGTCCCTGGGTAAATCTGTAAATATTTTAAGGTTCTGAAAATTGCGAAATACCCACAAAATTAAATTGTAATTTCTGAATTATTAAGGGACTGTTTGGATGAGCAGAAAAATTTCAAAAATTGAAAATTGAGTATAAATTTTGAATTTAAATATTTCCTAAATTGAAACAAAATTAATTAACCCACAATTATTGTTATTTAGCATATTATTTGATAATGTGTGCACAAATTAATTGTTTCTCCTAATTGTTTAATTGATTGTCATTTAAATAATTAGAATGAGTCCGCAATTATTATGCAGGTAAAGCGCCAAAGAATTATTTACTTTCAACGATCGCTATAATTATGCAGGTAGGCGGCGCAAAGATATGTTTAAAACCATCCTATATCATGCCTATTGGGTTTGATGGTTTCCCATCTAAATGTGTTTAGAAATTGCATGATAGGATTTCATGTGATGTATGATATAAAAGTTGATCTTCGTCATAACCACGAATTAAAATGTTCCCAAATTTAATACAAGTCTCATTTAAAATGAACGCAGTCCGATTATAATTGATTGTGGTGCAAAATCCTTTTCTACGAGATGAGTATTTATGCCCCAAAGATTTGCTCTAAGTCTACGAGGACTCGCACTTTCATAGATGCGTATAAATGTTGTAGTAGGTGATAAACCTTCGTGAGTATTTACACCCCAATGTTTGCTTGAAGGCTAAGCCCACTTAGATACATAATTGCGATGATAACGGGGTTGACTTGGCTAGTCGCTTGGCGCCCATGTCGGACAAATGAGGACGCAGATCGAATTGTTTAGAACATTCGGTCAACCAAGAGTTGCAAATTGTTTGCAATTGGTTTGTAGACCTACCGATCGTGTTGTTGAAGTTATCGACCAAAGAAACGCGAGACAACATGAGTTTGGATCTTGGCCCATTATGGCCGTATTTGATATGAGTCTGTATTCTTTATGGGGTAAAAGAGTATGTTAAAATAGTGGGAGCTAATTAAACTAAAGACCGTGTTAGTTAGTTAATGAATGTGTTCAATAGAAATTATATTAGAGTATTAATTTCAAGTCTATCTTTTCTTCAAGATAAAATGTCGAATCATACTTAAAATATTGGTTGAAACAAACAAGTTGACTGGAGCAAACTTTCCTGACTGGTTAAAGAAATCTGCGATTAGTGTTAAAACTAGAAAGAATTGAGTATGTGTTAGACACAACATTCCCAATTGTCCTCACGATGATCCTGCCGAGTGCATTGTTTGACAAGATGGCTTATCGAAGATTCGCATAACGCACCGCACAATGTATAATGTTGTCTTCCATGACTGTAGAGTTACAGAGGCAACATGAAAACATGGATTCCAACGAGATGCTAGAACATTTGAAGAGTCTTTATGAATCACAGTCTCAGGCAATGGTGTATGAACTGTTGAGAGACCTCTTTAAGTGTAAGCTGAACGAAGGGGGTCCAGTGTCAGTGAATGTTCTGAAGATGATTGGATTAATAGAGAGGTTGGCTTCGATTGGAACGAAGCTGCCTATAAATGTCTCTGTCAACCTAATCCTAAATTCATTTCATGGTCCATTTGAGAATTTCATTGTGAACTTTAACATGAATGGAGCCAAGGTGAATCTTTCAGAACTTCACAACATGCTGAAGATTTATGAAGGGGATTGCAACGATCCAATAGGACACAAGGCACTAGGTGCTTCGGACTCTTTGGACGAGGTATGTTTGTCATTGAAATAAATATGTCTGTAACTAACTCTCACTGCTGGGTATTAGATACCGCCTGTGGCTCTCACATTTATAATAATGAGAAGGGTCTAACTGACAACAGAAAGGTTGGACCGTGGGAGGTTGATCTGCGCATTGGAAATGGAGCACGAGTGGATGCTAAATGCATGGGAATTTATAGACTGGATTTACCCTTTGGCTTTTATTTAGAACTTATTAATTGCTATTTTGTTACCTCGTTAACGAGGAATATTATCTCTATCCCAATGTTAGACATTGAGGGGTTTTCTTCATTCATTGCCATAGCGTTATGTCTTTGTCTTTTATTGGTTTTATTTGTGGAAATGCACCGCTTGTGGATGGATTGTATGTTCTAAACTGTAGCCATGAAATTTTCAATATACAAAATAAAAGAGCTAAAATAAGTAATCAAAGAAATCCCACCTACTTATGGCATTGTAGACTTGGTCACATCAATGAATCAATGATAGCAAGATTGAGGAAATTAGATTACTTAGAACCATTTGACTTAGAGTCATATGGTGATTGCGAATCTTGCTTAAGAGGAAAGATGACAACCAAATCACTTTCTGGGAAAGTGCGTGCCAAAGAGGTGCTTGAGTTAGTTCATACCGATGTATGTGGGCCTTTTCAACTCAAGCTAAGGAGACTTTCTTTATTTCATCACTTTCTGAGACGATTTCTCGAGGTTTGGGCATGTGTATCTTATGAAGCATAAGTCCAAGCTTTTGAGAAATTTATGAGTACAAGTCGAGTAGAAAAGCAACTTGAAACAAGTATTAAAACTCTTCGATCAGATCGAGGAGGTGAGTACTTAAGTAAAGAATTTCTAGATTACTTGAAGCTTCATGGAGTCCATTCAGAATGGACACCTCCCGAAACGCCACAAATGAATGGTGTTGCTGAGAGGAGAAATCGTACCTTATTAGATATGGTTAGATCCATGATGAGCTTCTCACCTCTACCAACATACCTATGGGGATATGCATTGCAAAACTCAATCTACATTTTGAATAGAGTTCCATCAAAGTCAGTTAAGAAAAACTCCATATGAGATATGGAATGGCAAGAAGCCAGCACTTAAACACATGCGAACCTGGGGGTGCCCTGCATATGTAAAGAAATTTCTCATTGACAAATTGGAATCTAAAAGTGAGAAGTATTATTTTGTAGGGTATCCTAAGGAAACAAGAGGGTACTACTTCTATCTTCATGAGGAACATAAAGTAATTGTTTCCAGAAATGCAACTTTCTGAAGAGGCGTATACAAGGAACAGAGTTGCAACAAGATAGAACTTGAAGAAATTCAAGAAGTACAAAATAATGTAGAGAATGACTCCTTGTCAAATAACCTAGACAAGGATTCGGTGGGAGGATTTAATGATGATTGGGTACTTAGAGTACGCCTTCACCGATGGGAGTGTTGTGAGGATCTGCGAAATGCAAAACCCTCATGCACAACCAATGATAGATGACACAATAGTTGTGCATCATCCTATTCAAAATGATATTCCTGAAAGTTCTCAAGGTGGTGGATTGTCCAACACACAAACATCTTCTCAAAATCAAAATACAAAGAAACATCAAACGCAGAATGTTCAACTCCGTAGGACCACTAGGACTCATCGTGCACCTGAAAGACTTAATCTCCTTGTTGAAACACATAATGAGATAGATATTCCTGATGATGATGAGCCTACTACCTACAACGAAGCAATGTTAGACATTGATTCACAGAGATGGCAAGAAGCCATGAAATCTGAAATGGAGTCTATGTACATAAACCAAGTATGGAACTTGGTTGACTTGCCAACCGGGGTTAGACCCATAGGATGCATAGGAGTCTTCAAGAAGAAGATTGATGCATATGACAAAGTACAGACTTATAAAGCAAGATTGGTGGCTAAAGGTTTTAATCAACGGCCTAGGGTCGATTATGATGAAACCTTTTCACCTGTTGCAAAGATTAAGTCCATTCGGATTTTGCTCGCAATAGTTGCATACTATGATTATGATATTTGGAAAATGGATCTTAAAACTGCCTTCCTCAATGGTAATCTAATTGAGGAGGTGTATATGATACAGCCAGAGGGTTTTACATCCAAGACTCAATCCAAAGCAGTATGCAAGCTACAAAAGTCCATTTATGGACTTAAGCAAGCCTCAAGGAGTTGAAATATTTGCTTTGACAAAGTAGTCAAATCGTTTGACATTGTTAAAAGCGAAGATGATCCATGTGTTTATAGTAAACGCACGCGGATGAGTATTGTCTTCATTGTCATATATGTAGATGACATATTGATAATGAGAAATAATAATACTCTCATGCAATCGATCAAGGAATTGTTATCCATTACGCCGTGATGAAGGACTTAAGTGAAAGCTGCTAAATTCTTGGAATTTGGATCTGAGAGATAGACTTAGTAGATTGTTGGGTCATAAGCGTATACATAGACAAAGTGCTAAAACGTTTCTCATGGAAAATTCCAAGAAAGAGAATCTTCCTATGGGTCAAGGCATCAGTTGTCGGAAGGATTGTCCTTCCACGAGTAACTTGAACGCATGAAGAGAATCCCATATCTTGACTATAGGATCAATCATGTATGCCATGACTGCATAAGGCCGATGTGGCCTATGCTTAGCATGACTTGTAAATTCCAGAGAATCACGGGAGGAACATCGAAAGCGATCAAGAGTATTCTTAAGTATCTTAGACGAACTAAAGAATACTTCTTAGTCTATGGCGGACAAGAAGAGCTAGCGATCGGGTACACTGATGCTAGCTTCCAGACAGATCTTGATGACTTCAAATCTCAGTCTGGTTATGCCTTCATTTTGAATGGTGGAGTAGTTAGTTGGAAGAGTTCCAAGCAAGCTACAACTGCCGATTCGACAACAGAAATCGAGTACATTGCTTAATCGAAAGCTTATAAAGAAACTATTACGATATCTGAGTTCTTAAAAGGAACTAAGGGTTGTTCCAAGTGTCAGATATGTGCAATAACGATTTATTGTGACAACACTGGTGCGATTGCGCAAGCTAAGGAACCAAGATCAACAAACAGAAACAAGCATGTACCAAGAAAATACCACATACTTAGAGGGGTGGTAGAGACTGAAGAAATAAAAATAGACTATATTCCCACAGATGAAAATCTAGCAGACCCATTTACTAGATCATTAAGCTTAATCAAGCATAATGGTCATTTTGAAAAACATGGGCATTGGATACGTCAGTGATTGGCTCTAGGCCAAGTGGGAGATTGAAAGTATATATGTCCTAGAAACAATCATTTTAGGAGCACATGTACTTGAACACATTCATATTATTAATAAGATTAATATATACTTGGCATTTGCAATTATTGAATTATTATTTGATTGTTTATATTATTCATTAATGTGCATCCCTTGAACTTACATTGTCATTAATAGTGTGAGATATTAATGATAGAGTGTAGTTCTTAAAATAGCCTAGACTAATGATCATTGAGAATGGGATATCAATGATATGTTATAAGTCGACATGTGGTGCGTCACATTCTTAGAGAATGTAGTATATCTCACTTCGCTAGCAATAGTTGCTAGTGATGGACACATGGATACTCTTAGAGGAGTATTGGCATATCCTGCTGATAAACTATTTGTTATACATGTCTAGAGTATTATCAGCATGTGGGAGATAGATGTCCTTATACTTGAGGTCAATATCGACTTGTTTACAGAGCAATGCACTTTGATCATGTCCTAAGCTCAAATGCCTTATAGGTTGAGACGCGGCTTGTATTGGGTGCATTACGAAGTAGATTGAAGGTGGTAGTTGAGCCAAGAATAGAATTCATTCCTCGATTGGAATTTCGAGAGAACACTCACCGGAGATGTTAGGTCGACCAAGTCATTGGCGATCTAACGAGAGACATATCTAGGATATGGTCTAGTTGTCGACTAATATAGATGAGATAAAGTGATCAAGTCATTTGGATAGACACTTGGCAAATCTTAAGCTTGATCGAGTGTGTCGCGAATGAAAGGAATTTATCATCTCACATAGAGGTTTGTTTACTTGAGTCTTGTAAATGTACTTCACATATTGAGTTCGTCACCGGCGCCGTCTAGGAGTTCCGTGTGAACCTTGATTTGATCAAGTGCCGATGTGTGAAGGCCTAAAGGGTCACACTAAGTCGATTGTCTTTTCGGTCTAAGGGTATATTGAGAGAATGTAAAATATCGGATTTTGAATAAAGATATTTTATTTTATAATAAATTATGGGATAATTTTCATTTGATGAAAATTAATTAATTAAGTTAAAATTAAGTCTTGGATTTAATTAGAACTAAAACGTGCAGAAAATAAAGGAACCGCATAACAGTGGGCCCAGTTCGACTGGCCCACTGCAATTTGGATTTGGGTCAGGTTTTGAAGCCTGATCCAAATCTGATTAGGTTTAGGGTTTCCTCACTATATATTTGGCACTTAACCCATAATTTCAGTAGAACTCATTTTTTCACTTTCTGAACTTAGAGTTCAGGAAATAAATTCACTCAAACCTCTGTCAAGATTTCCTAGCTTTCTTGGTCAAAGGAATATACTGAAGCAAGACTTGCACCCGGATTGACAATCGCGTGCGCACCTTTTAGTAAAGACTGTAAGTTTTCTTTTATGTCTTTGCAGATTTGAATTATCGCATAATCATACCAGAAACGTTTGTTGGAGCAAGTAAGTTTACACAAAATTTTAAACTTCCGCTGTGCCTTACTTGTATGTTTTACATATACGACTAAGGTGCCGGACCGGACCGGTAGCCACTCAAGGTTTAACTTGCCCTAACGATTCTGTTCGGACGTCTGGAAGTCGAGCAACCAGTCCAGGTCGGTTTCTTATTATTTTTTTAATTTTTTTAAATTCTAGTATTTATTTTCTATAATATAAACTAAATTCAATTTAAATATGTAATATAATAATATAATATATAATTTCGTTGTATATATTAAAATTGAAACTTTAAAGTTAACTTTTTATTTTATAGTTTATAACTTTATACTTTATTATAGATTATAACTTTATACTTTATAGTTTATAACTTTATAGTTTATATTGTAAATTTGTAATTATAATTTTATTAATTTATTAGATTAGTAGATATAAGTCATATAACTTATAAGTAATATGATTAACAACTAAATAGATAGTAAAATTAAAATTAATGATAAGATGTAAACTTTTGAACTTTCATAACGTTAATAAGAGTACATAATGAAGTAATAATAATTTTATTTACATATTATGCATCCTTTTGCAAGTTCTTCGTAATCTATAGGTTGATTGAATTGGTTATGCTCATAGCCTCTAACCGAGTATTAATTCCATCCCGCCGCCTCCCGCCTTCCAAAATATTGCCTATTTCTTCATCTTCGGAGAATTAACGCTCCACATCCTTGATTTCTTCTCTCGATCCGATCCAATCCCTGCGCACTAACACTTCTAATGTGCTTCCACCCAACGAGTGACGCGTGTCTCCTATTTGATCTCGTGTGGCTAAATGCACTTTCGAAGCCACCGCTGAGATCGACACATTAAGAACATCCCGCCATCGCAAGTACCGAATTGCCTTTTGTTATCCCGCCACCATTGTAAAGGGTCAAAATTTTTCTTCGACTGGCTTTTGCAAATAAAATTGCATCTCATCGCAAGATCGGCGTGGTTGGTTGTGTTGTAAAAGTGCTCCATATGTCTAAAGATTCTTCTTCATCGTCATCATCATCAATCCTGCGCAGTGTAGACACGTAACCGTAACTAGAAGGAATATTAGTAGCAGAGTTGGTGTTATCATGTAATGTAGCATAATATTCATATAATGTTGTTAAATTAGTATCAAGTTTATTTATGCAATCAAATGAAGATGGAGTTTGCTCCACCTATTTCCATATAAGTATATAAACTAAATATTAGATTATGACAATCTACCTTTTTAATAGAAGGATTTAAGATCGCACTAATACAATAAACATCGGGAATAGGAAAAAATATTTTTAAACTTTTCAAACATAATCAGAATCGCATCTCAGATATTTCACATTTGATTTTAAACCATAAAGTAAATAGGAAATTTCAAATTTATATGAGCTAAAGCATTACAAACTGTTGGTAATAAGATCACGAAAATTCAACGATTGCGATGTAAAATTTACGTAAAAATTTTAAAAGTTCACCAATTGATTTCAATGTTCGCTTGCTAACATATACATTACGTTCTACAATGCGCATTTGCAACATGTGTTATGGGGTCTTTATACTTATAACATTCTTTTAAAAATAAATAAGTATAATTCCACCGTAATAATCTCTTACGGCATGAATTTAGGTCTCAAATTAAATTGTTTACATTTTTCTTTAAATTCTATAATTCTATTTTTCCTATTATTACTGAATAACTCCAATGATTTCTTTTGACAAGTTTTATTTCGGTGAAAATAAATCAAGACCACTTTTAACAATTAAATTATAAATATGACAAGCACAACGAACATGAAATATATCGAAGTGGTGGTTGTACTTCCGCTTTAAAAGATCTACAAAGAAGTGATTATTAGATGCATTATCAAATGATACACAAAGTATTTTATTATAAAGATTATATTTTTGGGCATAAAAACAAATAGTTTCGCTATATATTTTCCAAGTATGACTTTGATCCTCGCCATACGCAAAAGCAATAATACGTTTTTCCATTTTAAAATTTTCATCAATCCAATGACAAGTAATTGTTAAATAATCATAACTGCTCAACGATGTCCAATGTCCAAGTAAAACTAACGTGGCATGGAAGGTTAGCAAACAAATATTGCAAGAAAATAACATAATCATTATGAAGTCTAAAAATATAGCTCTAGTAGTACTACGAGGAACACCTTTAAAAAAGGATTATATACTCTTTGAATATATGTAATTAAATATGAAGAAGCAAAGAAAAAGGCAAACAACCTCCGACAATCATTTTTGCTAATTCAATGCGATCTTTTTGGATCGCATTTAGCCAACCCCGCTTAATGGATTAAGTTGTTGTTGACGGGTTCTAAATCGAGACAAGATCCCATCAGGCCGTATGATCGTGTTTTATATGTCTACCTATAGTGCCGTTCCCGCCACCACCCCGCCTTATGTTTATAAGTTCTCCCACAAATATTACATTTAACTCTATCAGTACCCACAACTATATCATAAAAGAGCCACACTTTACTCCTTTTTTTTCTTGCTACTGGTTCTGGTAAAGGAGGTCTACGACTACGACTACCACTAGCAGTACCAACATTGATGAAGGAACACTAAGAGGTGTAGGAGGTTCTTGTTTCGTTCTTCAAGTTCAACAATATTATCTAATCAACGTTATCACATTCATTATCTTCATTCCAAAATCTTCTTGCATTTGATCATAATCTATATTTTGATTAGATGATGAAGAACCTCTGATTTTTACCCTTGAACTAGATTTACTGAAATTCCGACGCAATTCCCTTAGTAAAGACATTATAAAATATTTAAATAATCAACAAATAAATATGACAATTTAATAAAATAATTAGAGAATGAAACGAGTGTACCAAACTTGATTCGTAATTCAATAGAAACTCAAGCTCAAGTCTTGCGTCTTGCTACTTTGAATTTGAAAACTAATAATATTAATAACTTGAAAATTGATAATAAAGATGATTAAGAGAGTATGAGAAATTGAGAATAAGAGAAATGGTGTGTGATAAAAATGAAGAAAATGTAGAGAATTTATAGATTTTTTAAAGGGTGAAAATGGAATTAAAATAAATAATAAAACAAAACAAAAAAACAAAAAAAAAATATATATATATCGACCATGACCAGCAACGAATTGACCGCCCCTTTGACCTTCCCAAGCCCAACGGTCATTTTGACCGTTGGGCAATTTTAATTTTTTTGTTACCGTCCGTCCGGTCGGTTAACCAGAACGGAACAGGCTTCACGCCTAACTGGCCCGGGTCTTACTGGTTTTTAAATAACCCGTGCGGGTTGGGGTTGGGGGCCAACCCAACCCCCAACCCGGTATGCCCTTACCGGTCCGGGCCGGGCCGGTTAAACTACCGGGTCAACCGGTCCGGTTCCGGGTCAACCCGGACCGGTTGACAGGTATAGTTTTACACCCAACAAATCCCTACAGTTTTATGCTAGCAATTAAACTTCAATCGTACTGTATATCTTTACAGATGCGTACGAGTTTTCTTTAGCATCACATTTACTAAGCACATTTTTCGGCAAATTAACAAGGTTGTTATATGTATTTACTCTGAAAATTTTAGTGTTAGTTTTATTTACATCTTCAATAAATTAAAAGGATACGCATACGTTTAATTTTTGAAAAATTATTTAACATATATTCTTGGTTCTGAGTAATCTTGATAGCTATAATGTAAAATCTGTCTAATATTAATTTTAATCATATTTAGTCGTCATTGTTGTGTTTTGTGTACATATGCTTTTCACATTCGTCTATTATAGTGGTAAGGTCCTTAGTTCTGCGAACTTTTCTGGTGCACATACTGCTAAGGGTTCTGGATTCCTTTTGGTTAATTTAACTGTTTTGGATTCGTTCTGTTTCTGACTTTATCAAAATTGAGTCCTGCTCCTCTATAGTGCACTTTTCGTATAGTGCATAATTTTAATGTGTTGACGTTGTTAGAAACCATTAAATCATTTGAGACTTATATATTTCAAATGATCTAATGGTTTCTAACAACATCAACACATTAAAATTGTGCATTACACGTAAAGTGCACTACAGAGGATTCCTATCCAAATTGAATTTGCTTATTTTGTTTCCATTTTTTTTCTTTTAGGGGGGTTGATTTATTAGGGTAAATTTTACTATAAACACTTTTCAGTCATTGACTCATTGTAACTGAAATAGTCATGGTAATGGAGTGGACGCTACTTTTACTATTCTTTTGGACTTCTATTCAACGGAGTCAAAGAACGTCAACAAGGGTTGATAGAAATTAGGATAATGAAAAAAATGTTTTTTTCAATTAGTAATAGCTATTATTATGGAAATTAAAATCAACCTAAAGGTGGTGATATATAGCTTAATTTTGTTTTTCTGTCACTCTTTCTTTTTATCACTTCTCGGGGACTTTCATATGTCAATATCCTCACATGGGATATACGTCCTTAATGTCACAAATAAATAATTAATTAACAAGGTTGGTACGTATATTAACTTTTTTTAGAAGAAGAGCAAACAAAAAAAGGAAAACAAACGTGTGAGAAAACATTTGCTTCCATACACCTATGAATCCGAATTAATCGAAACCTTAATATAATATCAAACACCGGATAAAAAATAAAAAAGAAATATGTAAGAAAACAAAGCCCATCAATAAGAAATATGTAAGAAAACAAAGCCCATCAATAGGCGAAAAGATGTTGATGATATGTTTTGAATGCTATAAAAGGAAGGGATAAGGACACAAATGTTCATCTAAATTAAACTATTGACATTAGGTGGCTCAAAAATCTTAAAAGTCATTTTTAGTCTTTTTAAAATAATTTCATTTTTAGCCATTTTAAACTAATTCCAGCATATGTATATAAACTGTATCATTGTTGTATATGTATCACTACTATATACATATAGAAATTGTATCATTGTTATATAGAATATGTATTACTACTGTATATGTATAAAAAATGTATTATACGTACAGAAATTGTATCATTATCGTATAGAATATGTATCCCTAAAGTATATGTATAGAAAATATATCATTGTTTGATAATTTATGTATAATATATGTATAATCAATGTATAATTTATGTTTAATAAATATATGATTAATGTATACTTACTAATTATACATGTTTTGAAATAATTTTTGAAGGCTCAATTAACGTATACTCAGGGGCGGATTTAGGTTGTGGCGAGGGTGTTTACGGTAAAAAATTATAATGTATATATATAGAGTAGATAAACCGTGTTTATGTACATATATTAACTTTTGAACACCCTGAACCAATGCAAAATGTTAGTTCAAGTGGCCCAGGGTTCAAAATAGTCTCTAGCATCCTAGGTTTGATTCTTAGAGACAATATTATTTATGTCTAGCCTTTTATTATTATTTTCGAATTCCGTGAGTGAAAATTATGAATTCGCCACTGCGTATACTTACTAATTATATACATAGTATACATCTTTTAGAGATATTTTTCGTTGGAAACATCGTCCACTTGCTTGATGCCCCGTCAAAGGCCCGACTCCATCCCCAGACCCGCCATCTTCGGTCGCTTCAAAATCTGGGAATTAGTGCAAGAAGAAGACAAAGGAAAAAGAAAAAACAAGATGCGTTAAATGTTATCAGAGTCAAGTTCATTCTAATTCTTTATTCATCAATGTTTGGCCCCCAAATTATATTATCAACGCTCCAGTTAACAAGGTCTGGGCGTGAGGGGAAGTGTTAAGTCCCACGTCGGATATGAAATGGGAACATGGACTCTTTATATGGACTTGGACAATGCTCAACCTACAAGCTAGTTTTTGGGGTTGAGTTAGACCCAAAATCCATTCTTTACATTTATCAATAAAAGTTAATAATTTTTTCATTAAAATAATATTTTGACAAGATTTATTATATATTAATCTAGACTACATATTTAATCAATATTAAGACTTAATTAGATGGACCAAAATGAATTGAGTTAATAAATAAACAGATCAAGTTGAACAGAGTTTACAAATCATATTTTCATGGGCTTTATATGCCACCCTACAAGAGTAATATGAAAAGTCTCAAATTGTACTGACAATTGTCTAAAAGCTCTAAAATCATCATACCAATAAACTGTCACCCTTTCAATGACCACATAGTTAATTAGTAACTGTCTTAATGAGGAGGTTGTCGATCGACATGCATGTGGCTAGACAACCAATCTGTTTGAAGTAGGATTTGAGTGGTATAAACTATAAAGTTTGGTGGTGATCCAATGGGATATGTGAACTTAAGGGCCTAATTGGTCGAGTTGCATCTTTTTCACTCCCCTACAATCCTACTTGACCATGAAGGTCCAACTTGCTCAGAGATCAGTTGATTGTAGCTCTGTCTCCTCCATAGACTTCTTCGAGGCATCATTACTACAAGTTGCTTGTCTACTTTGTTTTGTCCTTAAAGACATTATATTGATAACGCTATCGAGTCCTCTAGCTCATCAAAGTTGAAGACGTTGGATTTTGATATTGGTGAATGAGAAATGATAGAATGAAAATTAAAGGGAATAAAAGATTTTTTTTGTCCCACATCGAAAAAAGAGAAGGAAAGAGAGGTGTATATATTACATTACACCTTCTCTAGTTGCTAAAATGGTTGAGAGGGCAAGGACCCCTCGTGTTGTCATCGTCGTCGCTCGGCTTCAGATTCTTTTTGGACAAACTTTTCTTTAATTAATTAATTAATTAAATATTTAATTAAAATAAATCCAAACGGATCGACCCAAGACCCGCGACTGACCCTTCCGGTTTAAGTCCTTTTCTTTTCGAATTTTCCTCCAAAATTTTGGTGACTATTCTGAATGGTTGCAAACATTCAGAATACCTCCAAAACCTATAAATTCTTGATATTCTGTTTTCGTTTACTGTTTCATGATCAATTTACGGTTAAGTAATGTTTATACCGTGTAATCTGTTTTACTAAGTGATTAACAGATTGTGTTGAAACATTATTTAGCCGAATACAGATTATTATGACAACAATCTTAAGGAAATTATGTTTATTTTATTTTAATCTGTATTCTGGTTTGGAGATTAAAACCTGTGTGGTTTTCTACTCCGTATGAAATTTCATATTCTAACTTGAAGACATAAAAACTTCGTTGGAATATTAAAGTCCAGGAAAAAGTGTTTTCCAAAAGGAAAAAAAAGTGTTTTCTAGAGGAAAAAAATGTTTTTCTTGTATGTTGTTTGGAGACTAAAATCTTCGGATTTTCTACTCCGGTTGAGATTAAAGTTTTCATAACTTTCTACTCATTTGGGTACTTGATTTGAAGATATAAAAATTTCATCAAGTACACAACATACAATCTACTGCACTTCGTTTCAAGCATAATTGATTCGGTTTGAAGAAATAAAATCTTCACCGTTGTGTATTATATTTGTTGCATGAAATACGTGAAGATTATTTTCAAGGTAGTAAGAATGAATTTGACTTACTCATGTGATACTTGTACAACGATTTGATGAACATAAAAACTTCATCGTTATGTTTAAAGAGATTAAAACTTGTGTAGTTTTCTACTCCATATGAATATTAGTATTCTGACTCGAGGATATAAAAGCTTCGTTGGAATACTAATGTTTCATAATTATACTGCGATTTGAAGAAATAAAATCTTTATCGTTCAAATTACGATTTGAAGAAATAAAATTTTCATCGTTTAAGTTTCATAATTATACTCCGATTTGAAGAAATAAAATCTTCATCGTTTGAGTCTGTGATTTAATTGCTATTCTGATTTTATTAAGTAAAACAGTTTGTCGATTTGACAGTGACAAACAAATAATGACAATTGATATGAATGATTTGTGCGCAGTGCTATGGGAGTGCAACTTGGTTGGAAACCCAAAGGAGTGGTGGCTTGATTCTGGTGCCACTCGACATGTTTGCGCTGCAAAAGAAGCATTTGCAACCTATGCTCATTGGACTGAAGAGTCTTGTTTATGGAAAATACCGCGATCGAGGTTGAAGGATATGGGAAGATACTTCTGAAGATGTCTTACGGCAAGGTCATGACTCTCAACAATGTTCTGCACGTTCCAACAATAAGGAGGAATTTAGTTTCCGCCGGACCACTCGTCAAAAACGGGTTTAAGTGTGTGTTGGTTAGTGAGAAAATTGTAATAAGTAAGAATGATATGTTCATTGGAAAGGGCTACCTCACCGAGGGCCTTTTCAAACTCAATGTAATGGTTGTTGACAGTATTAATGAAAATTCAGCTTCGTCTTACTTGGAGTCAAATGATTTATGACATGTTCGTTTAGCACATGTTAATTACAAAACCTTGCGAAAATTGATTAATTTAGAAGTATTGCCTAAATTCGAGTGTAACAAATCAAAATGTGAAATCTGTGTTGAATCTAAATTTGTTAAACATCCATATAAGTCTATTGATAGGAATTCAAATCCTTTAGACTTAATTCACACAGATATATGTGATATGAAGTCAACACCATCTCGTGGTGGGAAAAATATTTTATAACTTTCATTGACGATTGCACTCGATACTGTTATGTGTATTTGCTTAATAGTAAGGATGAAGCAATTAATGCATTTAAGCAATACAAGAACGAAGTGGAAAATCAATTGAATAAAAAGATCAAAATGATTAGAAGTGATAGGGGTGGAGAGTACGAATCTCCTTTTGCAGAGACATGTTTGGAATATGGAATTATTCATCAAACTACTGCCCCTTACACACCACAATCAAATGGAATTGCGGAAAAGAAAAACCGAACATTAAAGGAAATGATGAATGTCTTACTAATTAGTTTCGGTTTACCGCAGAGCTTGTGGGGGGAAGCTATCCTTACAGCTAATCGAATACTCAACAGAGTACCCCACAACAAAACATAATCTATTCCATATGATCTATGGAAAAGAAGAAAACCCAACTTGAAATATTTCAAAGTGTGGGGGTGTTTAGCGAAGGTCCAAGTTTCTTTGCCCAAAAGGGTAAAAATCGGATCAAAAACTGTGGATTGTGTTTTTATTGGCTATGCTACAAACAGCAAAGCTTGTCGGTTTTTGGTTCACAAATCGGACAATCCCGAAATTCATGTTATCTGAATTGAATCGGATAATCTTGAATTTCTGTGGAAATATCTATCCGTATAAAACTGAATGTGAGTCGTCAAGTGAAAGATCTAAACGACCGCGGGAAGAACCAAATGAAAGTATACCAAGCAAAGAGGATCCAAGGCGTAGCAAACGTCAAAAGACATCTACTTCCTTTAGACCAGATTTTGTAACATTCTTGCTTGAAAATGAGCCTCAAACATTTAAAGCAGCAATGTCATCTTCTGATTCAACATTTTGGAAAGAAGCAGTCAATAGTGAGATTGAATCAATTTTAAACAACCATACATGAGAATTAGTTGATATTCCTTCTGGAAATAAACCTTTAGGATCAAAATGGATTTTTAAAAGAAAATGAAAATTGATGGCACTATTGACAAATATAAGGAAAGACTTGTGGTCAAAGGTTATAGACAAAAAGAAGGTCTTGATTACTTTGACACATACTCACCGGTAACAAGAATAACATCTATCTGGGTGTTAGTGGCACTGGCGGTCGTATATGGTCTTGAAATCCATCAAATGGATGTCAAGACATTTTTCTTAAATGGAGAATTGGAGGAAGAAATTTACTTGGAACAACCTGAGGGTTTTGTGGTTCCTGGTAAAGAAAGAAAAGTGTGCAGACTTGTTAAGTCACTTTATGGACTTAAACAAGCACCCAAACAATGGCATGCGAAATTTGATCAAACAATATTGACAAATGGATTTAAGATTAATGAGTGTGACAAATGTGTTTACATTAAAAATACTTCAAATCATGAAGTCATTGTTTGTTTGTATGTTGATGACATGTTGATAATGAGTAAAGATATTGTCGATGTAAATGCTACGAAACGTATGCTCGCTAGCAAATTTGACATGAAAGACTTAGGTGTTGCTGATTTGATCTTAGGAATTAGGATCCATAAAACTCCACAAGGTCTAGCATTATCACAGTCACATTATATTGAAAAAATACTTGACAAGTTCAAGTATTTAAATATCAATGTTGCAAAGACTCCAATTGATGTAAGTTTTGCACTTCAAAAGAATGAAGGTGAAAGTGACTCACAATTGGACTTTGCACGAGCTTTGAAAAGTTTGATGTATATTATGAATTGTACACGACCAGATATAGCATGTGCTATAAGCAAGCTGAGTCGATTCACGAGTAATCTCAATCAAACTCATTGGATGACAATGAAACGAGTCTTGGGATATTTACAACACACCCAAAACTATCTTTGCATTATAATAAATATCCCGCAGTACTTGAGGGATATAGTGATGCAAATTGGATCACCGGATCGTTTGAAGTTAAATCCACGAGTGGATATGTTTTCAGTTTTCACCGTTGGTGGAGGAGCAGTGTCTTGGAAATCATCAAAATAGACATGTATCGCCCGCTCTACAATGGAATCCGAATTTATAGCTTTAGACAAGGCCGGTGAAGAAGCTGAATGACTCCGGAATTTCTTAGAAGATATTCCATTCTGGCCCAAATCTTTGGCTCTTATATGTATACATTGTGACAGTCAAGCAACAATAGGTAGGGCAGGGAGCGTAATGTATAGCGAAAAATTTCGTCACAATACCGTTAGACAACTCCTCTCTAGTGGCGTTATCAAAATTGATTATGTAAAGTCAAGAGATAACGTGGCAGATCCGCTTATAAAAGGCTTATCTAGATAGAGAGTTAGTAGATCATCAATGGAAATGGGGTTAAGGCCAAGGACAAGTTATCATAGCGGTAACTCTACCTAGCAGACTGGAGATCCCAAAAGCTAGGTTCAAAGAGATCAAACAAAGTTGTGACTGACGGTTCAACATTGTCAAATAACTCAATCCATTCTCGGATGAAGGCAATGTTCAGAAATAAGGATAAGACTTTATGACTTGTTAATGAATTAATAAAGCATTAAGGTTTTTTAATGGTTATCTAAATCTGGCAATGTATGACCAAATAATGTGGCTATAGGACCACATGTTTAGAAATCACCTATGTGAGTGT
Source organism: Przewalskia tangutica (assembly GCA_029844215.1). Taxonomy (NCBI): domain Eukaryota; kingdom Viridiplantae; phylum Streptophyta; class Magnoliopsida; order Solanales; family Solanaceae; genus Przewalskia; species Przewalskia tangutica. The sequence goes on along the minus strand of CM056732.1, from coordinate 93,801,388 downwards.
TAAGTGTAAGCTGCGTTAAAGGGAAATGACAGTATATGCCCATTCTCTATGCACTCATGAGATCAGGCGGTGTTCATGACTGAAACGAACACAACCGTGAGAACCATAAACGATTGAGGGTTGATTGTGTGTCTTATGTTGTCTAGGTATACAATAAAGTTCGACGGTTCAAAGATATCAAATCTACCGATTGATCGAGTATATCCGATATAAGTTCACTACGGAAAATTCAAAGGGAAACCTACTTATCCAGATGCAGTCAATTCTCGCTTGTATATCACACTCGTCCGTACATTTTTTTATCTTATAGCCATTCCCCATTCATGTGGGGGATTGTTGGGTTTTGATATTGGTGAATGAGAAATGATGGGATGAAAATTAAAGGGAGTAAAGACTCTTTTTGTCCCACATCGAAAAAAGAGAAGGAAAGAGAGATGTATATATTACATTACACCTTCTCTAGTTGCTAAAAGAGTTGAGAGGGCAAGGACCCCTCGCGCCGTCGTCGTCGCTCGTTCGTCTCGACTTCGGCTTTGGCTTTGGCTTTGGATTTGGAAAAAGATTGATTGATAATCTTTTTGGACAAAATTTTCTTTAATTAATTAATTAAATAAATATTTAATTAAAATAAATCCAAACGGATCGACCCAAGACCCGCGACCGACCCGTCCGGTTTAAGTCTTTTTCTTTTCGAATTTCTCTCCAAAATTTTGGTGACTATTCTGAATGGTTGCAAACATTCAGAATCAGTACCTCCAAAACCTATAAATTCTTGATTTGTTCCAAGAATTCATTCACTGATTTCCAATCTGAATTTCTCTACATTTCGAAAAATTCATTCTTCTTAAGTCTGTGTGATATACTACTGTTGAGCGGTTCGCTGCTACCTGTTGAAGATACTAATATACGTTAGTAGTGTTGTTTGTAGTGTTCCAGATGTTAGTATACACTGGTATACACTAGTATACATTTCTATCTTTCAGTTTTAGTCATTTCAGTTTTAGCACAAGTTTTACCTTTGGCGTTTGCCTATATTTGTAATATGGATAGTCGTGCAAAGCCATATCTATAAATAGACATTGGCTATGAATGAAAAGCACAGAAAAACATTTCACAAATGCTGCCTCGTCTTCTTCTCCTTCCCTTCACTCTCAACTTCCATTGCTTACACTGCTCCATCACCAATGATGGATGCAGTCGATTTTACCTTTAGATTCGTGATTTTAACATGGTATCAAAGCCATGCAAGATGGATCCAGAAGTAATTTTGTCTCATTAAGGACAGGGACTGAGAGATTCAACTTGCGAGGTTTAGTGGTTATACATCGATTCTTAAATTGAGGTCGATTTTATATTTTCTTTACATTCGTAGTTTGATTTGTTTGTATCACCTGCGATTTGCCTATTGTTTGCCTGAACTGAATCATCCAGTTCGTGAGTTTTGTGAGTTCTGGTTGCGTTATATGCTGTCGCGACTATTCGATCTACATTGGATCTGAATTTTAGACTGAGTTTTTTTTGGAATCATTATACACTGTATTTGCTGAGGTTATGGAGAATATCACAACAACACCTTCTGTTGTGTTAGAAGAGAGTTCAACCTCTAGTACATATATTATTGACCATAATCATCCCTTGTTCTTGAATGCATCCGATACAGTAGGTGCTATTCAGATTGAGATTCAGTTGGCAGGAATGGAGAACTACACGCTGTGGAGTAGAGCTATGCAGTTGGTATTATTAACGAGGAATAAAATTGGATTTGTCGATGGATCTATAAGGCGCGACACATACGGACCTAGTCACACAAGGCAATGGGACAGGTGCAATGCCTTGGTGATGTCGTGGATAATGAGAAGTGTAGATAAAAATCTGTTGAGTGGGATTCTGTATCGCACTAGTGCTGCTGCTGTTTGGAAGGATCTTAAGGAGAGATTTGATAAGATCAACCTCTCAAGAGTTTTTCAACTAAAAAGGGAGTTAACAATGCTAACTCAAGGGGCCTCACCAGTATATCAATATTACTCTAAAATGAAAGACCTATGGGACGAGATAGACTCAATTATACCACCCCTACATGTGACTGCCTAAATCCTAGGGAATACATCACACATCTGGGAAATCAGAGATTACTGGAGTTTCTTATGGGATTGAATGATGGATACAATCAAGCGAGGAGTCATATCCTGTTTATGTCACTCATACTTAGTGTGAACCAAGCATTTGCTATGATAGCACAAGATGAAAGCCAAAAGAATATCTCCTCTCTAGGGAGTTCTGTTGACAATTTAGCACTGACCAGCAGGGCATCATTTGGAAAAAATAGGAAGTTTGCCTTTTGTGATCACTGCAACATGAAGGGACATAGTAGAGAAGGATGCCATAAGTTGCTATACTTTTGTGATTACTGCAAGAAGCAAGGACATGTTCAGGAGAAATGTTACAAGCTGATAGGGTACCCTTCAGATTACAAAGGGAAGAGTAAGGCTAATGCTGTCATGGTACCTCAGGTGGAGCAGCATGTGCAGGGGTATGGAGCCAGTTATGGTGGATGTGTAGATGGTGAGATGAATCAGAGACAGTATGCAGGCAGCAACCAACTCTCTGTCTATCAACAGCAACAACTCCAGCAGATGATCAGAACCTGCACTCCAGACAAGTTGGAAATGATGATGTCCATGACAAACCAGACTAAGGGATCAGGTACAGGTCATAGTGCTGCTGCTACAGTTTGTATGACAGGTAACTATAATTAAGGCATTAGTAGTTCTTGGATAGTAGACTCAGGAGCTACTAACCATATGGTTAAAAATAGAAGTATGATTGAAACTCCTGCTCCTAACTGGTCAACAAATTCAGGACAAGTGCAGCTACCAAATGAAGGCAGTGCCCCAATCGCACACACTGGAGAGTGTAGACTGACAGGAGGTGAACTTATAAAACATGTGTTATGTGTGCCAAGTTTTCAGTTTAACTTACTTTCAGTGTCAAAATTGACCAAGGAACTCAATTGCAGTGCTAGGTTCTTTCCTGACTTCTTTGTATGCAGGATCTCCTCACTAGAAAGGTGAAGGAGATTGGTAGAGAAGTGTATGGGCTGTATGTGCTGGACTCTATAAGAAAGCAGGAGGGATTGATGACAGCTAAGACAAATATGTCAAAGCTCAGCATAGGAGAAGTGAAGGCAGCTCTATGGCACAAGAGATTGGGACATGTACCAATGAGTGTTCTTAGGAAAATAAATGCCTTCAGTAATAGTTCTAACTTTGTGATTCAACACTGTGATGTATGCCCTATGGCAAGACAAGCTAGATTGCCTTTTTCTACTAGTCAGAGTATGACTATACTTCCATTTGATATGTTACATCTTGATGTTTGGGGACCATACAAAGTTCCCACTTATAATGGTATGAGATTCTTTCTTACTGTGGTAGATGACTTCACTAGATGGACATGAGTATTTCTCTTGCACATTAAATCAGATGTTCTTACTATGCTCAAAGATATATGTCTACTGATCAAAACACAATTTGGTTCCAAAGTTAAATGTGTCAGGTCTGATAATGGTTCAGAGTTTATAAACAGCTCCTGTAGAGATCTGTTTGCACAACTATGCATCATACATCAGACATCATGTCCATACAGTCCCCAGAAGAATGGTGTAGTTGAAAGGAGACATAGGCACATACTAGAGCTTGCTAGAGCCATAAAGTTCCAAAGCTGCCTACCTGCCAGGTTCTGGGGAGATTGTGTTGAGGCAGCTGTCTACATTATGAACAGATTTCCCTCTGTGGTTCTGGGGAACATTTCCCCATATGAGAAACTATATAAGAAGACACCTGTTCTATCTCACCTAAGAGTAGTTGGTTGTCTGTGCTATGCTACAAATCTGGTGAAAACTGATAAATTTGACACTAGAGCCATCAAGGCAGTACTACTGGGATACTCTTCTAGACAGAAGGGATATAAACTCTTAAATTTATCTAACAATGTTCTATTTGTAAGCAGGGATGTTATCTTTTATGAGGATATCTTTCCTTTCCAGCAGAAGGAACAATCTGGAGTTGATATTAGTTTGAATCCAGAGGCAGAGGCTGATATTTTCCATCATGAACCTGATGTCAGCCAACAAACTCTTGGGAATCTTTGGATCGTAACACATCAAGAGTCTCGTGAGATGCGATGTAAGCGGACTCGTGAGACACCGACAATACCCCACAATCCAGACAGATGATGCACCAACTTCTGAATCTCAGCCACCATTAAGGAGGTCAGACAGAAACAGGAGGCAACCTGCTTGGATGACAGATTTTGTTCACATGCCACAAACAGAAGACACATGAGGTAGACAAGAGTGCTTGTATCCTATGGCTAACAGTCTAAGCTATGCTGGACTGAATGCAAGATACAAGAGCTACATTGCAAAAATTGAACTTGAACATGAGCCAAATTCATATTCTGCTGCAGTGAAGGACACCAGATGGGTCGAGGCCATGAAGCTTGAAATGCAGACTTTGGAGAGTAACAAGACCTAGGAAGTGACAGATCTTCCTGCTCACAAGAAGGCTATTGGATGTAAATGGGTTTATAAGATCAAGTATAAGGCAAATGGTGAAGTGGAAAGGTTTAAAGCAAGGCTTGTGGCCAAGGGCTACAACCAAAAGGAAGGAGTTGATTATCAAGATACCTTCTCACCAGTGGCAAAAATGGTGACTGTGAGGGCAGTAATTTCAGTGGCAGCTTCCAGAAACTGGCACATATATCAAATGGATGTTTATAATGCATTCCTCCAAGGTGACCTTAATGAGGAAGTGTACATGACCATGCCTCAAGGATTTGATCAAAAGAAAGGGAAGATGTGCAAGTTAATTAAGTCACTATATGGACTAAAACAAGCTTCTCGGCAGTGGAATATCAAACTGACCACAGCTTTGCAAGCTTCAGGTTTTTCTCAAAGTCAACTTGATCATTCCTTACTTACCAAGAAGGTTGATGACAAAGTAGTGGTGGTACTCATTTATGTAGATGATTTGCTCATTACTGGCAATGATGAGACTCTTATCCAAGAGACGAAACTGAGCTTACAACAGGATTTTAGGATCAAGGACTTGGGGTTTTTGAGGTATTTCCTAGGCTTCGAATTTGCTAGGAATAGCAGTGGTATAGTGATGCACCAGAGGAAATATGCAGTTGAATTGATCTCTGATCTTGGCTTGTCTGCTGGGAAACCTGCGAGATCACCTATGGAGCTCAATGTCAAGCTGACTTCTGCATTGTATGACCATCAGCTTGCTGCTGATTCCTCCAAAGCTGATGCTTTCTCCAATGTCAAAGATGCATTGCTGGATGATCCAGCTAGTTATCAAAGGCTCATTGGCAGATTACTATACTTGACAAACACCAGGCCCGACATATCCTTTGTTGTTCAGTGCCTTAGTCAGTTTATGCAGCATCCAAAGACCTCCCATCTCTCGCAAAGACAAATGAGTAGTTCGATATTCAAAGCAGCCCAGTGTCCGGTCTTCTTATGTCACGCAACACCACTGCTCTAACTACATATTGTGATGCTGATTGGGCTTCATGTCCTAACACAATAAGGTCGGTCACTGGTTATTTGGTATTCTTTGGGAACTCTCTCATTTCTCGAAATCGAAGCGATCCATCGCTTTCCGGAGCTCACCGAGGCGTAATATCGCACCGCTTCGCAGCTCTTGAGGTAGTTTGGCTCTCTGGTTTATTCTCGACTCTGACTGTTCCTCTTACGCTTCCCATTCCAGTACACAACGATAGTAAGTCTGCCTTACAGATCGCTGCCAATCCTGTGTTTCATGAGAGGACCAAACATATTGATATTGACTGCCATTTTGTCCGTGAAAAGTTGCAACAAGGACTGATCTCCACACATTATCTGTCCACTGATGAGCAGCCTGCCGATGTCCTCACCAAGGGCTTGACGATTGGTCGACATGATTATCTATTGTCCAAGCTAGGCTTCACAAACTTGTTCTTTGTTCCTAGCTTGAGGGGGCGTGTTGAAGATACTAATATACGTTAGTAGTGTTATTTGTAGTGTTCCAGATGTTAGTATACACTGGTATACACTAGTATACATTTCTATCTTTCAGTTTTAGTCATTTCAGTTTTAGCACAAGTTTTACCTTTGGCGTTTGGCTATATTTGTAATATGGCTAGTCGTGCAAAGCCATACCTATAAATAGACATTGGCTATGAATGAAAAGCACAGAAAAACATTTCACAACGCCGCTCGCCTTCTTCTCCTTCCTTCACTCGACTTCCATCATAATCGCTTCCATCACCAATGATGGATGCAGTCAATTTTACCTTTAGATTCGTGATTTTAACACTACCGGAATTTGGGGTACTACTATTCTGGTAAGATAATCGTTCTGTCCTGGGAGGCGATATTCCATTAACATCGAGTACTGTGAGGGGAATAATTTCCTTAAGGACACACTTTGAACTAAGTGGGCTCGATTACATTCTGAAATTATTTTCCAAAACAGATTATGTTTTCGTTTACTGTTTCATGATCAATTTACGATTAAGTAATGTTTATATCGTGTAATCTGTTTTACTAAGTGATTAACAAATTGTGTTAAAACACTATTTAGCCGAATACAGATTATTATGACAACAGAAGACATATTTGAGACACAGTGTCAATTGTTAAATTGCATTTCCCAAGTATCTCCAACTCACGAGATGAAGTAATTCAGCTTATTAAAACAATTAACTCTATGAAGAAAATATATCATATCAATGACGAATGAGAATCCTGAACCCCTTATAAAATTATGCAATTCTCCTCCATTTGAGTTAGTTTTTATGGTGTAAGTTAAGGCTCATTGTCTATGGTATCAGAATTAGGCCATCCGAGTCCGAATCGCTCACCACGAAGGCGTCGACCGCGCCCTAGTGGTCACGAGTTCGATTCTCACTGAGACATCGCTCTCCGGCATATACTTGTGATTAAGCCTGGCGCTAAAAGCGCGCGCATCGCTGCAGGTTTGATTACCTCCGCACACGCCCCGTTAGGCGTCGACCAGATGATTGATCCGTTGACGCAGTTAGACATCGACACGCGCACATCCCGCGATTTACCTGGTGGTGGGGTGCTGAAGAGCCGGTCCCATCGCCTCGTGAGTCCAAAGACAGTGCTTATGCAGTCTTTAGCGATAGGGAATGAGGTTCTCGATACCTGGGTCAAAAAAAAAAAAAAGAATTAGGCCATCCGATTTAGAACAGTAACGTGTATCTATACAGTGGAAAGTACTGAGAATTGCAGTCTATCCATATTCCATGATTGTGGGGGACTGATAGAGACTTCGTGAGTAAATTGAGAAAGTCCACTTGTGAGACTATAGGGACGTTGCAAATTGCATGACCAATTACGTGTTGTCTCTTTACGTGCCAACAACGCAATAAATTTAATTCTTCTTGGTAAGAATTGAGCATTCGTGAATTGATTGGCATAACAATTTTTCAAGAAGAAACTAATACATTTTACCCAATTTAAAGAATCCAGTTACTTAAAAATTATTAAAAAGTATGATTTTTTTTCTTATCCCACCCTACTCCACCTCAATTGCCCTACCCATCCTCAAATTTCTATTTCATATTGTTTGTTACTTTTATAAATAAATAAATAAAAAACTTACCCCCTCCCCCCTCCCGTAGCCCTACCCCCTACCCTCCACCCCATTGCCCTATCCATCCTCAAATTTCGATTTCATATTTTTTGTTATTTTTATTAAAAAAAATGAATTTTTTCCTTACCCGTACTACCCCCTACCGCTATTCCCAAACATCTATTTTATATGGAGATATTATATGAGATTAAAAGGAAAAAAGAAAATGGTAAATGAGTCTCAAAAAAATTCAAGCACTTCTCCAGAAGCACCAAATTGGTGTTTCTGCTTCTCTTTCCATCTAAAAAATATTTTTTAGCTTCTGAAAAAAGTGTTTCTATTTCTGAAAAGATGGTGTTTGGCCAAAGAAACAGAACATTCCGTGTTTCGCCAAACACCACCTTAAGGTCCTGCTAGTGCCTTCTAGAAAAGTGTTTCTGTTTCTTAGAAGTAGTTCTGCAGAAACTGTTTCTAGAGAATCTGTTAGGGTGTTTGACCTATAATTATAGAAGTACTTCTGAGAAACAGAAACAGATTCCTGTTTGGCATACATTTATGCAAATTTACTAGAATATTATTTTTAATAGATTTAAACTATTTAAAATATTCTTTTCTATTCTATGTTTCTAAAAATAGTATATCTTTACACTTTAAGAATTTTTTTTTAAATTATTTAATTGCAACATTTAATAAAAAAATAATATTATATTGTACATAAGAAATGTAACGACAATATGATAATCAATTATTCAAATATGTCAAAATCTACCCCCGCCCTACCCACACCTATCTCCACCTCATCCTCAAATTTCTATGTCATATTTTTTTTACTTTTATAAAAAATATGAATTTATTTCTTACTCCTACCCCCGCCCTACCCCCATTGCCCTACCCCATCCTCAAATTTCTATTTCATATTTTTGTTACTTTTATAAAAAATGATTGAAAATATGAATTTTTTCTTACCTCCCCCCTCTCCCGTCTACCTACCACATTCTCAAATTTCTATTTTATATTTTTTTTACTTTTATAAATAATTTATAAAAAATATGAATTTTTTTCTCCCCCTACCCCCTACCCCATCCTCAATTTTTTATTTCATATTTTTTGTTACTTTTATAAAAAATGATTGAAAATATGAATTTTTTTCTTACCCACCACCCCCATGCACCTACCACATTCTCAAATTTCTATTTTGTATTTTTTTTACTTTTATAAACAATTTATAAAAAATATGAATTTTTTTCTTACCTCTCTCCCTCCGCCCTACCCCTACCCCACCCCCATTGCCCTACCCTATCCTCAAATTTCTATTTCATATTTTTTGTTACTTTTATAAAAAAAATATTAAAAAAATATGAATTTTTTTCTTACCCCCCCCCCCGTGCACCTACCACATTCTCAAATTTCTATTTTATATTTTTTTACTTTTATAAGCAATTTACAAAAAATATGAATTTTTTCTTACCCCCACCCATTACCCTATTCTCAAATTTCTATTTCATATTTTTTGTTACTTTTATAAAAAAAATATTAAATAATATGAATTTTTTTTTACCCGCCCCGCCTACCCCCTCCCCCGCCCTATCCCATTCCTAGATTTTATTTTATATGGAGATATTATATGAGATTAAAAGCAAAAAAAAAATATTTAATGAACAAAAACTTCCTATAAGACCAAATTAATTAGTGTTTACCACTCTTCCATCTGTAAATACTTTTGGACACAGAAAGAAATGTCTACTTCTGAAAAGTACCTATCTGACGTAAGAAGAAGCTTGACCAAACATATACTAATAAGACACTTACAGCTAGAAATTTTAGCTGACTCATCTTACATAGATACATATATTGTCCACATGAGAAGCTGTCTCGAAAGCTCTCATTTTTTATTTTCTTCAAATATAACAATTTAAGTTACTCCATATACGTTATTAGTGAAAAAAGTGTAAGAATCTGTTATAATAGTCAGTCACCATTTTAAAAAAGTTTATTAAATTAAAAGGTTATTAGAGATTTTATGTGATTACCGTATAAGTGATGATATTGAAGCATGAAAATTAGTGTGTGTTTGGTTGAACTTATTTTAAGTTCATAAGTGTTTTTAAAAAAAAGAAGCACTTATTAAAATATTGAGAGGTGTTTGGTTGAGCTTATTTTAAAATAGGAGTAGAACTTATTTTAAAATAAGCACTTCTTCAAAAAGGCCAAAATTTTAGCTTTTTGGAGTAGAACTTATTTTGGCTTTAATTTTTTTTATTTTTGGTACAAAAGTGTTTTTTTATTGGCAATCAAACACCTAACAACTTTTTGATAAAACTCTACTTGAAAAAACTTTATTTAAAAAAGTTCAAAGTTTTTTTAATAAGGTGTACCAAACGGAGCGTTAAACTTTTTGGTCTTTTTGTTCATTTTTCTTCTACTCGATGACGTCGGTATTACATACGTCATCCCTTACCCATCTGATAATAGACAAAATACGGGCTGGGTCCCTTTGACTCTATAGCTAAAAATGGTATTTTCAACAAGCTGTATATTGTTACACGTAAAAAGTAGAGCAAATTCTAACGTTTCTAAACTTATATTATATAATATAAAATAAAACTTTTTCGTGTATTTTAAAATAAAACTTATCTAGACAAGGAATGCAAAGGCGTTCATTTGAATCTCTTTCGTCAAAAAATTATATTATATATATAAAATAAAACTTTTTCGTGTATTTTAAAATAAAACTTATCTAGACAAGGAATGCAAAGGCGTTCATTTGAATCTCTTTCGTCAAAAAATTATATTATATATATAAAATAAAACTTTTTTGTGTATTTTAAAGTAAAACTTATCTAGACAAGGAATGCAAAGGCGTTCATTTGAATCTCTTTCGTCAAAAAATTATATTATATATATAAAATAAAACTTTTTTGTGTATTTTAAAGTAAAACTTATCTAGACAAGGAATGCAAAGGCGTTCATTTGAATCTCTTTCGTCAAAAAATTATATTATATATATAAAATAAAACTTATATATTAATTTCTTTATATTTGAATTTCCTTATTGACATTAATCTTGATTTCATTACTGAATCTAGACACACTCTAAGTCCAAGCTAACATTTCTAAATAATTTAGTTGAATTTTTTTAATAGTCCTGGAGACTTCGAATTTTGGAAGCAATCTAGTGAAGTTGGGTCGTTATTTTGAAATTTAAGACGTATAAGCAGGAAGCCTCCAAGAACATGACCACTTGCGGTCCTGTGGCCATAGTTATCATTACAAAAGCAGCTACGCAAGTGTGGAAAATTGTTTAAAAACTGGTCTTATAGGCCATGTGTTGCTGTCACATTTTGTAATTACTCGACGGCTAAATAAAATTTTAACGTATATACCTTTAGGTTTCTTTTGGCATCGAAGGGGTGGATTGTTATGTTCAAAATCAGAAATCGGAAAAAATTAAAAATTGTAAAAAGGAATAATGCAAAAAGTAAGAAAAATATTCGAGATCACAAAATTTACTGTGTCCTTAAGGAATTTAATTCTCTCACTGTATCCAAGGTTATGGATACTTCCTCCCAGGATAAAACGGATATACCTGTCGCAGGAGTAGCGGTACTTCAAACGCCGACGACTTCGATGAACTCAAAGTTGACAACGAACCACAGTAAGACTCGATAGTTTTATTAGTGAAAGAGAATGCAGAATTTCAATAAAGGAAAGTGTTTTCAGTGTATTAAAAATAGGACATTGCCTCAGTTTATATAGCCTCGGCGTGCTCGTCGGAAAGGTTGGTATCAAGCTTTGAAAGGTTGGTATTCGGAAGGCCACTTTGCCTTTTCGGAAAATGAAAGAAAAGACGTTTGGAAAATTTAATTTTTATTCCGCGAAATTAATTACCAATTAATTTTTTTCCGACGGAAATAAAAAAAATATTTTCAAAAAATGAAGATTTGAAATTAAATAAATTTGGTCCAAAAAGATTAATTCGAAGCCGAGCGACGACGACGGCGCGAGGGGAGTCCCTCTTCTCAACCCTTTAAGAGCCGAAGAAGTGCTTTCTAATATAAGCACATAACTTTCTCTTTCTACCACCGATGTGATACAAAGTTCCTTTGAAGAGGAACTTTTATTTGAACTTCATTTTTCTTTCATTTCATTTTTTCCCTCCATTTCTCAATCACACCAACTTAGCTAGCTTTAACCATTAACTAGCTATAACAATCCCCCACATGAATGAGGAATGACTATATGATGAAAAACATGCATGACAAAAAATTGTGTGATTCGTAAGCAAGGATTAATCACATCTGGATAAGTAGATTTCTCTTTGAACTTTCCGTAGTGAACATATGTCGGATATACTCGATCAATCGGTAGATTTGATATCTTTGAACCGTCGAGCTTAGGTGTATACCTAGACAACCACATGTCACACAATTAACCCTTTAACCGTCTTTGATTCTCATTGTTTTGTTCGTTTCACCATTTAACACCGCCGTTCATAAGTCACAGATAATCGCCTTACAATTCTCCTCGTCGGCTTATACTTCACACTTACATAGGTGATTCCTAAATGTGTCATCCCGTAGATACACTATTTAATATACCTCGTACCAAACGTAGAAACCATTGAAAAGCCGTAATGCTTTATCCTGGTACTGAACATTGTCTCATCACGAGAATGGACCAAAAAAATTATTGTGACAATGTTGAATCGTCATCAATGACTTTGTTTGATCTCTTTGAACCTAGATCTTGGGATCTCCAGTCTTCTAGGTAGAGTTACAGTCACGATGACTTGTCCTCGGCCATAGTCTCATTCCCCTCGATGATCTTTCAACTACCTCTCTAGTTAGGCCTTTAGTTAGTGGATCCGACACATTATTTTTTGACTTAACATAGTCAATTTTGATAATTCCACTAGAGAGTAGTTGTCTAATGGTATTATGTCTTCGTCGTATGTGACGAGACTTTCCGTTGTACATAACGCTCCCGATTCTCCCTATTACCCCTTGGCTATCGCAATGTATGCATATAGGAGCCAACGGTTTGGGCCAAAATGGAATATCTTCTAAGAAATTCTGGAGCCATTCAGCTTCTTCACCGGCTTTGTCTAAAGCTATGAACTCAGATTTCATAGTAGAGCGGGCGATACATGTCTGTTTAGATGACTTCCAAGACACTGTTCCTCCACCTATGGTAAACACATATCCACTTGTGGATTTAGTTTCAGTTGAACCGGTGATTCAATTTGCATCACTGTATCCTTTAATAACTGCAGGATACCTGTTATAACGCAAAATAAAGTTTTGAGTATGTTTCTAATATAAGCACATAACTTTCCCTTTCTACCACCGATGTGGTACAAAGCTCCTTTGAATAGGAACTTTGATTTGAACTTAATTTTCCTTTCATTTCATTTTTCCCTCCATTTCTCATTCACACCAACTTAGCTAGCTTTAACCATTAATTAGATATAACATGGATGACGATAGTGTCATTGTAGTCAGTGTCACGAATAGATGACAGTTTAAATAACTGTCACATAATATGTGCGGGCATAAACCGTCACAGATTTGCTCGTTGACTTTGACTATTTCCCGTTTTAAAAAAAAAACCGGGTATTTACAAATTTTGGCGGTAAAATATTTAAATTTTATTAATTTAATATATATTTTTTACGGTAAATTTTTAAATAAATTTTAATTTTAATTAATTATTTTTTAGTTAAATTGATGGGAAAATAGCATATTGTAACTAAAATGTAACTAATTAATTAAATCATTTTCATACATAATATTGAAACATTTAGACACATAAAAAAACAGCCAATACCCAATGATTCCTACAAATAAGCTGAAATCTCAATATCCAGCAAAATTTCACCACTAGTAACTAAGTGTACACTCTAATACTTGAAGTTCAATAACGGCAAGTTGATGACCGAGCTTCTCCTCAACAACTTTTTCAGCCTTAACCCTGAGTTTAGCCAACTGCTTTCTCCTCTCATATGCAACATGGGCTCTCTCCTTCCCTTTTGTTCTCAAGCTCCTGTAGTAATCATGTTTGCAAGAGAGAAGTTAGCAAATACCGAAGGAACATTTGGTGATTACTTGGTGTAGCTTCCGGGAAAAGCAAAGTATCAACTCAACATAGCATAACTTAAAGGGAACATTAAAACATCAAACTTGAAAGTTATTGAAATAAAGGGCTATCACCATCCATATTCCGATGTCGTAACAAGATCAAAAAAGTTTCTAGAACCTTAGGCATGGACAAGCTATCAGAGGAGGCTAAACCAAATCCATACCTTAGCTTTCGGCCGACAAAGCAATATAATAGAAAAGTTCAGACAAGACAACTATCAAAGGATAATCTTTAATCATGCTGAAATTATGTTTCATATAGAACACTCTTGATCAATTAACACTCAGGAAAACAGTTCTGGAACTAGAGTTTAGAAACCGATTTTAGAGATAGCAAATAGACTCCCAGAAGCACATAATATGTTCTTAGTTTAATTAAGATAAGGGAGGGGTGGGGAATGAGTGTACAATAGCCAAGAAATATATTCAAATACTGTAAAGGAACCAGACTATCCTAAATGGCATTAGGAATTCAAGTGTAGAAACATGAAGGGTGTGAATAAGAATTGATATCTTTAATCAAACTACACAATTATAAGCATGATGAAATCACATATCACGATAAATTAGAAGTTTATTGATATAAAAATAAAATAATTCATGTCATAGTAAACCAGAAGTTTACTAAAACAAATAGCATATGGCGTGGTAAACTTAAAGTTTACTAGTATAAATAATTTTATAAGTCAGCATGAGTGATTTGACATCCTGATTCAAATATGATGTGCAGATTAAGTATTTGACATATATGGAAGAACTGAAAGATTCTTCAAGAATTTATTTTTGTTGCTTGTTTTCATGATATATTGATTATACCAGTTAATATTGGGACTAAATTCATAAATACTGGAAAAATATAAAAGGTGAATAAGGGTTGGTCACCTTCAATGTGATGTCTTGAATTTCACCTAAGACATAATTACTTGTGTTAAAATTATGAGGGGACATAATTTTATAGAGAAGAAAAATATTTAAAGAATTCTTTTTTTTATTTTTCATTCATCACAATGACCTTCTTATACATAAGTTCTTCATTTCTCTAGTCTAACAAAAAAATATTATTCTAATAAAACTATCATAATTATAATTTATCAAATGTACTTAGACTATAATTCTATCATAAAACTATTAAAGCTAGATTAAATTTTCGAATCCGGATCCGATAGATTCGTCCGTTAATAACTTGTAATTTTGGAATTGATTTTTATATTCTAGTAGTACGACATACCATAAAAATTAAAAAAATGAGTCAGGCGTGACTACTAATAAAGACAAACCTCTCCAACCTCACACTTGCATCATCGTTCATATAATAGTTTATTTAGGTTTATGTTTACCCCGAAAAAATGTACAGTCAAATTTATAAGTGATTTTAAAGATACGTGGATTGATTCGCACTATAAGTTGATAATCAATTAATAATAAGTAAGCAAATGAAAGAAACAAGTAAGAAATTAGTTTGGACTGCCTTTGAACTCGGATAAATTCTCTGAGCTAGGTTGGTCCGGTCACAATTAAAGCGCTTTGGTTATAACCCAAAAATGAGAGCAAGATGAGCAGAATGCTTAAAAACTTAAGCGTAAAAGTACAAATCGTGAGAATTGGTCCCTCCAACATGAAGATTCAGCTCATTTTATAGTAGTGAAAGTATGATATTGAAGCCTGGGAATCTCTCTACAATTAAGTGTCATAAATACAAATTAAAACCTCTTAATGAATAAAGAGTAACGGCTATCGCCATAGTCAGAGCGAATATACGTTACATGCCCCCCGATACTTCACCCGGTGTCAATCGGCTCAGTTGCATCCGAACTCATCTCAACTTCACCCTAGTGTCAAATCGAACTTGACTCGGAACTTAACCATCTACCTCGAACTTCGCATTTCAACCTTGCCACATGTCACGCCGAATTTCACCGTACACGACTCGATCTGTATAATTACGTATTTAACGTAATATAATATGTGTTGTAGCTGATTTTTTTAATCAAATCAAATCAAGCCAAAATCTTTATTAGTAAATCAAATAAAGGTTTCTTCTCTTTTCAGCAATTTAATTTGCACAGTGCAGGTTGGATACTATGATTTACGAGCTTGTTTGATAGCTCACCTTCCTCGCCTACCCCTTTTAAAAAAAGTTTTTTAGTAATTATGATTTAGTATATTTTATTAGCAGAGCAATGAGATAATGTTGGCATTAATTTTGTATAGTACGACATTGGTAATTTGGGTAACCAATTAATTTAATCACTCTGAACAATGAAACGAAAATATGATTATATGATTGGATTTGAATTAAGAAACAAAAGTTAGCCAGATTATTTGAAATGTTGGAAAAAGATTGAATTCATTAGGTCTCAAAATTCCACAGATGAACTTTACTGTGGAAATGGATCACTTTTTGCAGTATATAAAATAAGGCAGTCAGAACTCGGGTGCAGTAACCTTCTGCTACATAAAAATGATTAGGAGAAAGAATATATATATAAAAAAGAGAATCCCGTTCTATTTACAAACAACTCGGATTCCTTTTACGTGGATTTGAAATCAATACTTGGTATAAAAGGGTGTTGCAATAATTGCTGGGCACTCCATCTCTTACTAGACTCTTTCTGCAAGCAACACTCGATAAAATCCTTGAAACATTTCGAAGTCCCTTCAGGCAAACTAGGTGGTTCACCAAAGCATATAGCGCACATCAGTGTAGCCCAGTCTGGTCGTTGACCCGGTGACAAGAACGGAAAGTGGCCCATATACAGTTCCATTAAAGTAAGGCCCAAACTCCAAATATCCGCTGCGTAACCGTTGTAGTTAACTCCATAAGTATCTGGATCAAACCTTTCGGGACTCATATAAGCACAGGTCCCAACGTACGAATTACATGGATCCAAAGTCCTACACATAATTTTGCTAACTCCGAAATCAGCGATCTTTACTTCCATTTCACGGTTTACTAGAAGGTTCGAAGGTTTAAGATCTCTATGAATGATTTTGTGATTATGTAAGTAATCTAATCCACGTAATACTTGTTTAGCGATTTTTGCTAAGCAAAGTTCAGTGAAAGTTGTTTGTGATTTATTAAGAAGGTTTTCGAGTGTGCCGGCGTTCATGTATTCCATGAGTATACCGATGTCTCCACCTGCCATATCGATGACACCCTGGTACTTGATGACGTAAGGTGAATCTGTCCGTCGAAGGATTGAGATTTCACGGAGGATTTGACGCCGTATGTCCGGGTCGCTATCGCCGTGAACGACTTTGAGTGCGTAGATAACGGAAGTCCGTTTGTGACGTACTTTGTAGACTGTTCCACCGTTTCCGTGACCGAGAACTTTAAGTTTTTCGAGTTCGGAAATGGAGATCGTGGTAGTGGTGGTGGAGATGGAGGAAGGAGGGAGGGGTAAAGGGAAGCGAGGGCGGCGTTCGGAGGTTTCCGGTAAGGGAAGTCGGAGATTGAGTTGTCGGCGATCTCGAACTAAGGCCATGTGATGGGTGAATCGGGTCGGGTCTGTTTGGATTTGGTGGAAGGGAAATGGATTAGATTATTCTTAGAAGGGGAAGGATTGGGGTTATATAAGTGGGAGAAGAAAGCACGTGGGAATATTGGGGTAGACCCCACCATGTTTAGGAAGGAGAGAGGATATGGGATGGGAACTAAGGTGTGCGGATAAATATTGTTTATTAAATGAGATTTTGTAAATCTTTACGCCAATAAGCTTTTTGGCTTTTTTTTCACGATTTTCTCAATACAAGTGGGTAGGGATGTTAATGGGGCGGGGCGGGGGCGGGGGAAGGGTACCCCGTATCCGCACCCACCACTTAAAACACACCCTCATTCCCGCCCCACCACCCATCACGGGTAGTAATTCCTCACGTCGCCCACTACTCGTGCGGTGCACTACTCTTACGGGTACCCATTAATCTCATTCTCTTTTACGGCGGTCGAAAAATGATTAACTAGTTTCCAGGATTTGCCTTGTCAAAAAGACGAACCCAACTATACACAGAGCTCTCCAAGTTGACTTTTGAATCTCTCAGCTAACCATCTTTCCAGTGCAAGATCAAGGTTTTAACTTAGCATAAATGCTCGCTGAAAAATTGGCAAACATTAAAACACAAATGATGGGCATTCCAAGGTTAGAGTTGTTTCATCCACACATGCAAGCCTAACCTAAGCATACATCCTATTAAACTTATTATTTTCATATACCAGAGATGCAAATGGACAATAAAAGTAGATTAGCCTACTAATATTATTTTCAGGATTTCCATAATTAAGAGCATGAAACTCAGTTGTGGACAAAGGGAAAACTAAATAGCAAGTAAATGGAAGATGTACTTTCATGATTAGTACAAAGCCATTTTATAAACAAAGGGACGAGATATATTCAGGATCAGTACACTACTGTTTATGTAAAAAAAAAAAAATGGAAAGAGGTACTTTCATGATTTTCAGGACACGGTGCGGGTTGACTCAAGTCATATTTTAAATCAAAGGGCCAAATAAATTCATAAATAGCCTAATTAAACTAATAGACGATACGGATATGGGCGGTGCGGATACGGTCGGTGTGGGTACGGTGCGGGGCGGGAGCGGGGCGGGTCTTATATGAAATCCACCCCGCCCCACTACCCATGGCGGGTAGCACTTTTGATATCCATACCCTCTCCACCACCCACCAAACCATCCCCATACCCGTCCCAACTGGAACGGGTGCGGGGCGGTATCCGTATTTACCCGCCCCACTGACATCCCTACAAGTGGGGAACTGAGCTGGAAATTTAATCTACATGTGATCTAATTAAATACTTAGAACAAAATAATCTAAATAACGTAACAAACAAGAGAAGGTTAATTTGTTTAGTGAACAAGGAAGTTTAAATGATTAATCCTAAGTGCGGTTTCTTGGTCACTATATTCAATTTTTTTAATCAAAAAAATATAGTACTACTTATTTTCCATCTCAATAAAATAGAGAACAAGCTGAATATTAATACGAATTAATCTTTTTCGGAAAGGATTTGCTGTGTTGGGTACTAAAATTGCCTGTGTATGTTTAATAGCATTTTCCATTTTTTGTATTTTGTGTTTAGCATACAACAAAATATATACCGTTTTCCATACCTCTTTTCTCAATAATTTGTAAAAAATACTTGAAGATTATTTCAATTAAGCGATTTTTTATATAGGGCCTAGGAGTAAAGAAAGGGAAAATGAGAGGGAATTAAAATGTGGGAATTTGCAACAAAGTGAAAATTAAGATAATTAATCGACTGAGCTATTAGTTGTTTATCAAAGTAGCCCTTTATTTCAACTTCAAACTTAAAATATTAAATCTGAAATTTGAAAAATAAGTTTTAGAATTTTTTCATTTTTTCCATCACAACTTTATAATTGTTTTTTATACCTAAACACAACTTTTAATTTTTAAATACTCATGTAACTTCAAATACTAGTACTTGTTTTCAAATGTTAATTAAGTCATGTCCAAATGCCTTAGTACGGAATTTCTTGAGCTTTTTGCTCCTGTTTTGAAAATATGCTCTCTTTTACATTTTATTTTATCAATAACACTCCTACAAAAAATACATGATAGCATCACAATAAGGCACTAAATCATTATTCTGACGATAAGTTGCATAATTTTACTTAATTATCATAAAAACAATATTATGTCTGCCGTGTCTAATTTGTTAATTCCTAATGACTTCTTGCAATACTTAAGTGAAATTGAGTAACGTTTTGATTACAAAAAATAGTTTAATATATAATTTTATGTGATATCCAACTAATTAAAGTTGAATGATGATTTTATTATAAAAATCAACTTAATTAGTGACTTTAGAATAATAAATGAAAGTTGAGTGATCATGTATGAAGGGTAAAATTCCAAATATTAGCGGCTTTGTTCAGAGCACAGTTCAAGCAGCAAAGGTTGAGAGTACTCTTGAGTAGGGCTGGCCAGTGGACCGGGTCGGGCCCACTGGGATCGAGATAGGCGGGCTCGGAACGGGGTCGGGGCGAAGAGGAGGTGCGGGGTCGGGCTGGGGCGGGCCAAGCGGGACGATACCGTGTCCCTTCCCAGTACCGGTCCCGGTGCGCAGTCGGTCGGGTCGGGTCGGGACGAGACGGGTTTTTTTTTTTTTTTAAAATTTTTTTGCACTAAATTAAAAATACTAAATTACTAACAAAGTAACATATAGTGATATAGTCATATACTCATATTATACTATTATATTCATATATATTTATAAACTTATTAATTAAACAAAGACAAGAAGAGTGTAAAAAAAACATCCCAAGGTTGTTTTGTGCCTCTTATATTATTAATTATTTCATTGAAATATACAAAATTCAGAATTACAACATTGTAGTGTACTGTTGTTGAAAAAAATTGCAAAAGACATAGAAAAAATTAAAAAAATACTAAAATTGCAATGAAATATATTATCAATTTGAAAATACTTTTTCTAGTTTCTTTATAATTTCGTGTGGTTCTTCGGTTGGAATTAGTATATCTTGGTCAAATTGTTCCACGTCGCTACTCATGCCTTCAGATAAGATGTCGTTGTAGTTTTCGTCTTCTTCGTTAATCTCTGGGTTAATGAGAGAACGAATGTACCAAACGCGACGTAGAGTCGATGTGTAATCGAGAGAGGTTGAAAATTAAAACTTTGCTCGATAGATTAATCCTCAAGCTAGTTGCCAACTTCACTCCCAATTCTCAAATTAATAAATAGAGTGAATATGTAGTAGACAATGTTGTATAGAAATAGATTGATTAAGATTTGAGAGATTAGAGATTGTAGGAAGATTTGTGAGAAATAAGAAGAGAAAATGAGGTATTTATAGTTGAAAACTTGGGTTAAAGTGTAAATATAATAACTTAGGGGTTAAAAATAAATATAAAGGGTAGGGGTTGGGAGTGGGAAGCAAAAATGGTCGTTGCAATACTTGGCCAAAATGTAAATGACCGTTATTACAATTATTTTTGACAAGTGGCGGGGCCAGGCGGGGCCAAGGCAGGTCGGGTCCTAGCGATGCAGTCGGGCGGGACCATCACATGTCGTCGGTTCGACCCGCTAATTTTTTTTTAAAATTTAAACAGATACGGGACCGGGTCGGGTCGGGACCGGGTCGGTCCGACCCACTGGCCAGCCCTACTCTTGAGTAATGTGCCGAGCTCTACATCATGTAAACTAAACGACATTCAAGTGCAGAAGATTAAAGTGACAGACTTATTATCTCAAAGTTTTTCTAAAAATTTGAAACGTCATTCTCTCCCACAAGGCCACAACCACCAAAAATGCATTAAACAGGCCGCTAAAGGTTGCGGTCTTTATTTAGACGATAGAAAAGTGTTACTTTATGTTGATCATATCTTCAAAACTTTAACTAAGATCAATTTGTTAATATTACGAATTCTCTTTTTCATATTTTTTGTTTTAACCTTTTTAGTTGTATCGGAAATTTAAAATTCGAAAAAGAAAATCCTAAAACCCGTAGAGAGTACATATGTCATGTTATCATAAATATATATCTGCTTTGGCAACGGACAAAGGCAGTTAAGATAATATTATCCACATACAAAAGAATGTAAGTAGTATCATTACTCTGACGATAAATGAATAGAGAATGATCAGACCTGCTATTAGAAAACTCAATATGTAAAACGTAATATGCAAACCTCTTGTACCAGGGCCTAGGAGCTTATTTGAGCCCATGTAATGATTTCTTCTACGGGCACATATGATTAGGATAAGTAGGGTCGTTCTACCCCATGGGCTGATACATGTACATTATTTCATTGAGGTCTCCATACATGAAGACATTTTTGACATCAAGCTGATGAAGCGGCCATGCCTTCGAAAGAGCCAGACTGAGGACCGTCCTGATAGTTGTCGGTTTGACCACCGAACTGAAAGTCTCACCACAATCCACACCAACTTGTTGAGTCTTCCCATCATCTACAAGATAGGCTTTTTGCCTCTCAAATGTACCATCCGATTTTTCTTTATGACTAAAAATCCACATAGATCGAATCACATTAATATCAGGGGGACGGGGCACCAAATCCCACGTCCTATCATTAATAAGAGCATTAAATTTATTATCCATATCCATTTTCCAATTCGAGTTATTAAGGACAAACACAGGATTATGGGGCAACGGTGACTTGGTAACATGGGTGTGAAGATCATATTTTTTTGGCCTAAAGATTTCATGTTAACTACGAGTGACAAGCCGTCAGGCCAGAATTTGAGTCGGGTTGGACAAGAGTGACAGACTGCCCGACAGTGGACTGGAAGTGATTGGATTGTCGGGCAGTGGGTCGGGGGATGGTGAATTGCCCGAGCTGGATGGTGGGCCGAGACCCAGCGGACTGCCCGCCACTAGGCCTTTCGGTAGTGGGCTGCCAGCGAGAGGCTCAATTGGTCCAGCAGTCGCGGGGCTCGGTAATTGGGTCGAGACATAGGGACACATTGGGCCTATTTAGGAGGCTAATTAATGGATCAAATACGGGGGTATGATATTGTCAAGAAATTCATAGGTAGGAGGCCCGAAATAATGTAATTTGGCAAAAGAGAAATTTGTTTAATCAAACATTACGTGATGACTTACGATGATTTTATTAGAGGATAAGTCGAAATAATTATATCCATGATGATTTGACGGATATCCCAAAAAACCACGGAGTTGACCGGGTTTGAAGTTTATTGATGGTAGTAGAAGGAAAGAGAGGATAGCATAAGCACCCGAAAATCCGTAAATGAAAATATGATGGGTCCCTTAGGTATAAAATTTTGAGTGGGGATTGGTAGGCTATTTGTTTGCTCGAAAGTATGTTCAAAAGATAGGTTGTCATTTGTAACGCATGATGCAAAAAGGATGGTGGTAGAGATGTATGGGCAAGTAAGGTTCTAACAATATTGTTAATGGTTTGAATTTTTCTTTCTGCTTTTCCATTTTGAGATGATGTATGTGGACATTAGAGATGAAACGACAAACCATTAATTTTGCAAAAATTCTAAAAAGACCCATTATCAAATTCTCTATCATTGTCACACTGAATATTTTTAATATTCGATTCAAATTGAGTGTGGATGTATGCTCTAAATGATAGAAATGTGGAAAAAACTTGTGACTTTTTAGACAAAGGAAACGTCCACAAAAATTAGAGTAATCATCCAACAACAGAAGATAATATCGATAGCCCGAAGAGCTCAAAACGGGAGATGTCCAAATATCACTATAAATAATATCAAAAGGCATAACATTACGAGACTTAGAGGCAACAAAAGTTAACTTAACATATTTTCCAGGAGAACAAGAGTGACAACATGAGAACTACGAGGTCTAGTACACTCAATAAATTTATTTTATTTAAGAAAAACAAAAACATGTGCTCCCGGATGACCCAAACGTTCATGTCATAAAGAATGAGCTAAAGCTGCAAAAGTGGATGGTAATTCCCTATCACATCTCATTAGACGAATCCCAGAAAATCCTTCACGGAAAATCCAAAATGATTAAATTCAATAAAACCTCAATTATCAGTGGTAAATTTTCTAACTGAAATCAAGTTTTTAATTAATTAAGGTGGGTGAAGGACATTTTTCAAAATTAATGGTGGGTTCGGGGGAGACAAGTTTGTAGTACCATAATCACGAATTAGAATTGAATGATTATTTTTTACAATTATACCACGATTATTGCTCAAATTAAAATAGGATGAGAGATTACCCTATGAGGACATCATATGAGACATTGCACCGGTGTCCATGTATCAATTTACATCGGGCGGAGTAAGCCCAAGAGTGTGCATCACGACCTCAATATCTATCGGGATCGCCACTGCCGAGTGGGCTCTTGCCATTAGCTCAGCGGCTGGATTCCTCGCCGGATTGCCGGGCTTTGCTAGTCCGCCGTGCCACGGATCTTTGCCACGGCCGTGGGCACGAATGATTTCCGTGGGAATGAGTAGGAGGCACAACCTGTGGCCACCGCTCGCCCAGCAGACGCCCACCGCTCTATCGGGCAGGTGTTCTTCTTGACCATCGCCTACCTACACCGCGGTGGTTGTCGCTGCCTTTTCCACCACCGCGGCCACCGCCGCAGTTTTTTCTCCCGTTAATGTCATTTCGGCCCTTCTAGCCATGATTTGACGGTAAATTTTTAAATTGTGATGTATTCTCATCGGATGGAGTGGCAACCCATGTAGAATTGGACACTGTGTGGAATAAATCGATGTAAATTGCATTATTAGGTCAAAATAAATTAGGTTTTATAATGAAAAATGTAAGAAAGAGAATTTTCATGAAAATTTGTGGGATCAATGGGAGAGAGTGAATGTAATAATGTTGTCTTGGTTGATGAAATTAGTTGTGAGTAATTTTATTAGTGGAACAATGTATGCAACTAGTACACAAGAGTTATGGGGAAGATTTGAAATGAAGATTTGATAAAATAGATGATTCTAGATCTTTCAATATACATCAAGAAATTGCATCTTTGCAATCTTTTGTTCAAGACACTCAATCCGTGTCTGCGTATTACTCAAAATTGAAGAAATTATGAAATAAGTATGAGTCTATGGTGCATGTGCCTGGATGTAATTGTGAGAAGTCCAAAGAATTTGTTATATATGTGCAAAGATAGAAATTCTATCATTTTCTGATGGGATTAAATGAGTCATAGTCAAGCAAGAAGTCACATACTATTGTTGAGTCCATTGCCTAATGTGAATCAAGATTATTCTATGATAGCTAGTGATGAAAGTCAAATAGCAAATGTCTAGCTAATCTAGTTCAACTGCTTTAATGGGGTAGAACTCATGGTTTGAGTAAGACTGAGGCAGTAGCTATGTACTCAAGGGCTACTGGAAATCAGAAATTTAAGAAAAGATACAATCCCAACTATAATCCCAATGTTTTTTGTGATCACTCCAAGTTTTAAGGGACATTTTAAGGTGGACTGTTATAGAATGGTTGAATATCCTCTAGATCATCCTAAAGCAAATCAAGTAAGAATAAGTTTCAAGGTGAGAACAAGTTTCAGCAATGTAAGGTGGATAACAGATTCAATCAAGGAGACAACATGTTCAAATCAAGGTCAGGTAGAGGAGGAGGCACTGTTACTTATAATGCACATAATTCAATTGTTGAATCATAGTGTGTGAATCCTGTAATGTCATGTTATACCCCGTATTTGCAGAGTATGTACGTGAGGACGTACGTAGAAAAGTTTGAACCTTAAAGTAGGCAAAGTGGCGAATTTGTACACAAGTGCCGAAAAGAATCGTTTTTCGACGAAACGTTTTACTAAACTTGCGAAGGGAAAATTCCGGCTATGTCAATTATTATTTTTGCGGATTTTTCCGAGAGACGAAACATTTTGGACCAACGGGAGGGTGACATGTGTCACCCTCACATTGGAAGCTTAGGGACGGCAAAGTGGACGAAATGGGGCCTTGGGAGTTGGTAGGATATTTTTGTGCAAGTTGGTGTGGTAGATGGATAAGGTGCACATGACTTAAATCTAGCCCTACACTTGCCTTACACTTGGATGGATCTTGGCCATTGGTTGGCCATTTCTTGACCTATAAATACCCCCCCAAGTGATGAACTTCTTCATCCTAAAATCATTTCCAAGTCTTGAAATCCCTCCCCCTTTTATGAGTTGTGTTCGTCCTACACCCCTTGAGAAGCTTTGTCCAGAGGTCCCCTTTGTAGTGTCTAAGCGGGTACCCCCTAGCCTAGTTGTTTTCGTATAATACCCTTTTGTGGTATAGAAATACTCTCCAAGTATTGTTATAATGCCCAAATACTCGCCCAAATACCTTGTAGTATTCCCAAGGTTACCTCTATCTGAAAAGCTTGGAAAATACTATTATACTTCCTTTAGCCACAAACGAAACCACAAGGAAAACCTTCATAGTCGGTTGCGATGTTAAATAGAAGTTCGTAGAACTTCTAAGGGTTGTTTGGAGTGGATTGGAGCACTCGGGTAGGAGCTTAACCTCGCTCGGGATCGACTTTAAACTTGGATAATTTTTGGGCTCATCGAGGTAAATAATCCTATCCTTCTAGTGTAATTGGGAATTACATCTGTAGTTGTATAGAAATGAATATAAGATTCATAGAAGAGAATTGAAGCGTAATAGAAGGATATTCTGATAAAGACTTGAATCAAATCACATCGTAAGAATATTGTTATACCTCGTGGTTCGTAGTGCGTATGGGGCCATGCGGAAGGAGTTAGGACTCGAAATCGAAAAACCGGTCGGGGCCTCAGTGCGCATGGCGGGCGAGGCATGCGCCAAGGCGGAATTCATGGCCATGGCGCGGAAATCGTGGCCGCGACGCCTAAAGTTCAGAGTCCGCAGAGATTCTGTGTGGCCGGGATCAGGCCGAGGCGAAATTTGGGCGGAAAAACTTAGAAAGTCGATTTGTTTTAAAGAGGCCATGGGAGGGTGACAAGTGTCCCCATCGATTTACGCTCATGCATTATATTGACCAAGACTTGGTCATTTCTTTCAACTTTTCATCTTTACACTCCATCTCTCTCTAAGTTAAAAAGCTCATCCTCCTCTCTAAATTCCCAAGAGGAATTCTAGCCTAAGGGAAAAATCTGAAAAGTGTAATAGGAAGGAAAGGTTATTACAAGCTTGTGAAGACTATTGTGGTGGTGTTCTTGGAGAAAAGGCTAGCAAGGTGTTGGAATAAGTTTGGCTAAAACTTAAGGTAACATTTCTTCTCTTGTAGTTAGTTTTGGGTGTTGCATGTTTAATAGGAAGAACTTGTAGTTGGAAAATGCACTTAGAGTAGTTGCATGTAAGAAATGAGGTGTGATTATGAAAGAATTGGTTAGGGGGATTTTATGAGCATGTTGTTGCCTAAATACTACATTAGACTTGTTGGGTTAGTTGTTGTAACTTGTGGGGCTGAATTTTTACACACCAAAGTTTAGGTGTGTAATCCCCAGTGTTGGTTGGTTGTTGAGCCTTAAACATGGCATTTGAGCGTTAAAAATCGACCTTGGAAAGGTGGCAAAGTATGTAGAAACAAAGGAAGCTGCCCGATTTTCCGTAGGAAATTGGTGACTTTAACTTGGAAAATTCTGCATTGTAATTAGAGCTTGATAAACGTATTGTGGTCATTTTAGGTTGACATACTACGTGCGGTAAATTGGACTTAGCTTGTGGATTGACCAAGAGGTATGTGGAGCTTTCCTATCTCTTGAGCATGATTAGTTGTACTATGTAGTGCGGTGACGTCTGAGATTTGGAAATCTTCGTTTGTTATAAGTATTTGATACTTGCTTCGTTTTAAAAGAAAAGTATAAAAATCCATGGACTTAAGGGTATGTGTTTTACTATTGTTTAACTTTAATATAACGGCTTTATGGGAGTTGGTTATATTAGTTTGTGGAAGTCTAATGGAGAAAGGTTTTGATGATTTGAACTTGTGGAAGGAAAATGGTTTTAGGGCATGAATTGCCTAAGGTTTTACAAGAAATGAAGTCACTTAATTTAGAAGCTTGAGATAGTTTTAAAAGGAAATGTGACTTGTTTGAAAGGAAATCGTAACTTGATACTATGGTGATTGGTATCTTGGAATTTTTGTATAAAAAGAGTTATTTCTTAAAAGGTTAGGGGTACATGATACTTGGGTTAAATTCCCGAATTTTTATTAAAAGACATGATCGTGCCTTAGGTATACTAAAATGAGAGGATGAATTAATACTATTAATAAGAAGTTAGGTGATTCTTAACTTGCTTAAGTTATGATAGGCCGGTAGTGCTTATGTTGTGATGTGATAGGCCGGTAGTGCTTATGTTATGTTTAATAGCCGGATGAGCTATGTTATATATATATATTATTACGGGTAAACCCCGAGTTATTCTTGTTATTTCCTTTGGACATACTGACACGATGGGTGGCCCACGGGTATGCTCCAATAGGATGGTTTACTATTTATGCCATGGATTTGCTACCCATGATGCGAGTGCGGCGCTTGTACTCATGCGGATCTGGACCATAGGATCCATGCGGGTGAAATAGTCCCATGCGAGTACGCGATGGTACTCATGCGGATCCATAGGATCCATGCCGGTGAAATAGTCCCATGCGGGTGAAACAGTCCCATGACGAGGCGGATGACCTCATGCGGGTCCACAGGACCTATGCGGGTGAAATAGTCCCAGGAGTAGGATTGCTTAATGATACTACGGGCGAGGTACCCTGTTTTGATCATGAGCTTCCTATTTTTATGCAGTATATATATATATATATATTTGTTACTCTCATTGTTAGTAAGGCACGGTCTGAGTAAAAGCGATTTTTAAATCATAACTCCGGCTTATATTTTGACTTATGATATTATTACGGTATTTTCGGTTCGCATATTTGGTACATGTTATCGACCTCGCCGAAGTGCGTTCATGCCGCAGGTCGAGGTTCATAGCTTGCTGATCCGCACTCTTAGGATCACGGTTCGGTTCTCGGAAGGCTCCATTTCTCCGGAGGCCTCATCTTTTGGTATGATTCCCTGAGGTTGTAGACTTTTGTATATTCAGGGGGTATGGCGGGGCCCTGTCCCATCATAGTGTTATTCATTCTTAGAGGCCTGTAGTCTTGTCAGAACTTGGTTCGTTAAGGATGTAACTGTTCGGTTTATGTACTTTTGGGTTAGCCATTTTGGGCTAGACTATTCTATATCTTAATGGTTGTTTATCTTGAGTTTATATTCCGCTGGTTTTCTCTGATGTTGTGTCACTAGGGTGCCCGGGTTAAGGCACCGGTCACGGGTCCGGGTTCGGGTCGTGACAAATATATAAGTAGAAGATTAGACTGTACTTACATAGGACTGTATTTACAGTAGACTGATAACCTTTATTGGTTGAATGTGCTGCGAGTAGCATATACTACTTGGAAGGTGGACAAGGCTAGCCGGGTTATAGCCGTGGAGCGTTTTGCTTATAGTCGGTAATCGTCGCGAGGTATGTGATTCTTCCTATACTCTTGAGCATGAAGTATTTTAAAAAGAATACATATAGTACGGTAGACGTACGTGTGACAATGTCTTTTGACTTAAGCCTGAATAATATGTATATATAATATGGTAGACGTACGTGTGCTAACTGAATATAGTTGTACGGCAATGTCTTTTGACTTAAGCCTGAATAATAAGAACCTTGAAATATTTTAAAAAGGAATATATATATAGTACGGTAGACGTATGCGTGTTAACTGAATGTAGTGTTACGGCAATGTCTTTTGACTTAAGCCTGAATAAGAAGAATCTTGAAGTATTTCAAAAGATTAAGAAACCTTTTTGAAAGAAGAGTAATACTTGGTTTGAAAACATAAGAGTTATACTAGCTTTATGGGAAGTTAGGTATAACGTCTTAAGAGAGATAAAAAGAATGGTTTACTGATTTTTAGAAGTTAAGAGACTTAATCTTAAAAGATAAGAGACTTGACTTGAATGAACTAATATGAATTTTGTGTAAAACCTCATTCGTGAGTAATGAGTACTTGGTTTTTACAAGGAGAAATGCTTTACTGATTTCGGAAATCAGAATGAGTACCGACAAACCACTGCAGCGTTATTAAAGGAAGATGTAATGAATAATGAAGTATTATTAAAACCAGTAGAAACCTCCATCCGCATAGAAGCTAAGATGAGACAAAATGATATTACATTTTCTAGATCATGGCTGCTTTAACAAATGGTTATAAACAAGAATAAACTGCTCACGCCTATGGCATATGTTACTCAATTGTTTTAAAGGAGATTAAGACATCGAACTATGAAACTTTTCTAAAATAAAGAGACTTGAGTAATTGAAATTAGGCAAACTGGAACTCTAGGGAAAAGAAAGGCATTGTTTTGTCTTAAATTGGTTTAAAACATAAAGTGTTATAACAGCTTTATGGGAAGTTAGTTATAACGACTTTATGAGAACAAAAGAAAGGTTTTATCAATGGTTTTAATGTAGTAACTTGACTTTAAAAAGAGAAGTGTTTTGGTCCAAAAAGAAGGCATGGTATTGCCTTAATTTGGTTTTAAAAAAGAAGAGAAAGTATGGAAGTTGTTTTGGTTTACTTAAAAGATGTAAGTCACTCTATTTTTATACTACGGGTATCGGGTGGCTTTTATAAAAGGAATGGATCTCTTAAAAGGAATTTAACGTACGTAGTACTTTAGGGTTAAAACTCGGACTTTGGCATAAAATGAAAGTACCTTGAGTTATGTATAACTTGCCTATGCTTGTTGCTGTGAAACTTGCCTATGCTTGTTGTGATAGCCTTTGTTGTGCAAGAATTGTGTTTCTATACTATCGCGTCTCTCGATGGAGGGCCGGTTGACTTGTTGAGAACTTACTCGGACGTCGACGGTGACGGAGAATTCCGCACGCCTCGCTGATAGTGTTATTTTTGCTAATCGATTTGGACATATCGACACGATCGCGCGCGCACGGGTATGGTTCCATTTTGATTGTTGCCTAGTTGTTTCCTTTGGACATACTGACACGATGCGTGGCGCACGGGTATGGTTCCATTGGGATTGCTGTCTTGTTGTTTCCTTCTGGACATACTGACACGATGCGTGGCGCACGTGTATGGTTCCATTGAGATTGTTATTCCATGGACTAGCTCTCCATGAGGTTTTACTGTTCGGCCTTGGTATCTGGTAGTCGGCTTTCGTACTTGCCCCGTGTCAGCTTCGTGGTTTGGTTGTATTGTATTGTTAGTACGACTTTGGCATCAGGTAGGACTTGGTATTCAGGTGTACTTCTTGGTGTTATCATAACATAGATCGCGGTGAGGAAGGTATTCCACGGGCATGATTGATGTTATGGGAGTGAGACCCATCGTTATATTTGAGTAATGACTTGGAGGGCGTAAGTCCCTGACTTGATATAACTGTTATATGTGTGTACTGTAGTTTGGTTATCATACATGTCTCCTGCTTTATATAGACTATTATGATTTCATTTACGTGATTTACGCTTCACATACTGTACTGTTAGATCGACCTCCTTCTGGGCCGCGTTACGCCGCAGTGAGGTACATCGGCTGTCGATCCCCGCGTTTAGGATCACTTTTCAGCGTATTGGGAAGCTCCGTTCCTTCGGAGGCTTATCTTTTGGTATGTTACCCTGAGTCTGTAGGTTCTTGTACATTCAGGGGTATGGCGGGGCCCTGTCCCGTCATAGTTGTTGTATAAATCTTAGGTGCCTGTGCAGATCACAAGCGGGGTTGTAAGGATTAGAATCGCTCAAATGTCTATATTTATATATGTTGAAAGACAACCGTTTTGGTTGGCCTATTTTCTTTTATCTTGATCCATGTCTAGTTGAATGTTTAAGTTTTTATTTCCGCTGGTTTTTCTCTGATGTTGTATCACTAGGGTGCCCGGGGTAAGGCACCAGTCACGGGCCCCGGAACGGGTCGTGACATGTCATCAATTGAATGCTCAAGAGAATCAACCACCCATACCTCAAATTAAGTACTATGGATACAATCCTGCAAAAAGAATATATTCATGTTTAAGGAAGAAATATTTTCATTTACTCAAACCACAACTAATTCTGCTACACTGTTTCCTACTTTCTATCTATACTTGAGACAAAAACAATACTACAGGAAGCATTCAAAATAAAGGACCTAGGGGAGTTAAAATACCTTTTTGGTATTGAATTTACAATATCAGCAAAAAATATTCTAATGCACCAAAGAAAATATGCATTAGAGTTAATATCCGAGTCTAGTCTTAGTGCAGCCAAGCCTACTACAACACCTATGGATTCTAATGCTAAGTTTACTACTAAAGAATATGATGTACATGTCAAAGCCTCAGAACTGCAGAAATGGAGAACACAAAGCAAGACATATAGAGGATGAACCAATAGAAGATCCAACAGCCTATGAGAGGCTAATAGGCAAATTGTTGTACTTAACAGTTCAAGGATTGACATATCCTACATTGTACAAACCTTTAGCCAATTCTTACAGCAATCAAAAAGGTCTCACATGGAAGCAGCTTTGAAGATAGTTAGATACATTAAAGCTCAGCCTGGTCAAAGAGTATTATTATCTAGTGACAAGAAAGATATACTCACAACATATTGTGATGCTGACTGGGCCGCATGCTTATTCTCAAGAAAGTCAGTGACATGTTTTCTATTTAAGCTTGGAGATGTTTTGGTATCTTGAAAGTCTACGAAGCAAACAACTATCTCAAGAAGTTCAGCAGAAGCTGAATATAGAAGTATTGCAACCACAATATCAGAATTAACATAGTTAACTAGATTGATCAAGGATCTAGGGGTTCAATTACAACTACCATTAATCATACACAGTGAAATAGACTGCCATTTTATAAGAGAGAAGATTCAACAAGGTCTCATCAAAACTGACTACATACACACAACACAATGTTAGTAACGCTTGTGTTCAAAACAGTAGCGGATCCAGAAGTAATAATCTGGTGGTGCAAATACGAAGTAATAATTTTTTGCTGCGCAAAAAAAAAATTGCGAGGCAATGTACGCATTTCAGTTTTCTTACCAACAACCAGTGTCCAAATCTGGACAACAAGTTAAATAAAGATGGTGCTTATCAACATGATGTAGAGACCTTGTAATTGCAAGAGCTGCCACGCAACAGAAACTGCAATGGTAGCATAGACAAAACTGCTTACAATTATGCAGAAATTTTAAAAAAAGAAAGAAAGAAAGAAGAACGGCAGTCCGGTGCACTAAGCTTCCGCTATGCGCGGGGTCTTAAATAATAAGAAGCTTGTAATAACAGTGCAAACTACTGCACTTATAGAAACTCATTAACAGTGCAAAGACAAACATTCATGTTCATTCATTACCTGGTGTAAAAGATCCCAAAAGCTAACATAAGATGAGTACTTAGTAAAAAAACTAAAAAAAAACTGGTGGTGCAACTGCACCACCATGTTTATAGTTTGTCCGCCAATGGTTCAAAATCAGAAAACGGAAAAACCAGAAACTGGAAAAAGGAATAATGCAGAAAGTAAGAAAAATATCCGAGAAAGGCCACTTTGCCTTTTCGGAAAATGAAAAAAAAACGTTTGGGAAATTTAATTTTTATTCCGCGAAAATTAATTACCAATTAATCTTTTTCCGGCGAAAATAAAGAAAATGAAATTAAATAAATTTGGTCCAAAAAAATTATCAATCAATCAGATCATTTGACCAAATCTAAATCCGAAACCGAGCGACGACGACGGCGCGAGGGGAGTCCCTCTTCTCAACCCTTTAAGAGCTAGAGAAAGTATTTTCTAATATAAACACATAACTTTCCCTTTCTACCACCGATGTGGTACAAAACTCCTTTGAAAATGAACTTTGCTTTGAACTTCATTTTTCTTTCATTTCATTTTTCCCCTCAATTTCTCATTCACACCAACTTAGCTAACTTTAACCATTAACTAGCTATAACAACACATGAATGGGGAATGACTATATGATGAAAAACATGTATGACAAAAAACTGTGTGATTCGTAAGCAAGGATTAATCACATCTGGATAAGTAGATTTCTCTTTAAACTTTCTGTAGTGAACATATGTCGGATATACTCGGTTAATCGGTAGATTTGATATTTTTGAACCGTCGAGCTTAGGTGTATACCTAGACAACCACATGTCACACAATTAACCCTTTAACCATCTTTGGTTTTCATTGTTTTGTTCGTTTCAGCCATGAACACTACCTGGATCATAAGTGCGTAGAGAATTGGCCTTACAGAATTCTCCTTGAAGCGGCTTACACTTCACATTTACATAAGTTATTCCTAAATGTGTCATCCCGTAGATACATTATTTGATATACCCCGTACCAAACTTAGGAACCATTAAAAAGCTGTAATGCTTTATCCTGGTACTGAACATTGTCTCATCACGATAATGGATCAAAAAATTATTATGACAATGTTGAACCGTCATCAATGACTTTGTTTGATCTCTTTGAACCTAGATCTTGGGATCTTCTGTCTTCTAGGTAGAGTTACCGTCACGATGACTTGTCCTTGGCCATAGTCTCATTCCCCTCGATGATCTTTCAACTACCTCTCTAGTTAGGACTTTAGTTAGTGGATCCGACACATTATCTCTTGACTTAACATAGTCAATTGTGATAATTCCACTAGAGAGTAGTTGTATAACGGTATTATGTCTTCGTCGTATGTGACGAGACTTTCCGTTGTACATAACGCTCCCGGATCTTCCTATTGCCGCTTGGCTATCGCAATGTATGCATACATGAGCCAACGGTTTGGGCCAAAATGGAATATCTTCTAAGAAATTCCGGAGCCATTCAGCTTCTTCACCGGCTTTGTCTAAAGCTATGAACTCAGATTCCAATATAGAGCGGGCGCTACTTGTCTGTTTGGATGACTTTCAAGACACTGCTCCTCCACCTATGGTAAAAATATATCCACTTATGGATTTAGTTTCAGTTGAACTGGTGATCCAATTTGCATCACTGTATCTTTCAATAACTGCAGGATACCTGTTATAATGCAAAGCAAAGTTTTGAGTATGTTTCAAATACCCCAAAACTCGTTTCATTGTCAGCCAATGATTTTGGTCGGGATTACTAGTGTAGCGACTTAGTTTACTTATAGCACACGCAATATCAGGTCGCGTACAGTTCTAATATAAGTACATAACTTTCCCTTTCTACCACCGATGTGGTACAAAACTCTTTTGAAAAGGAACTTTGCTTTAAACTTCATTTTCCTTTCATTTCATTTTTTCCCTCCATTTCTCATTCACGCCAACTTAGCTAGCTTTAACCATTAACTAGCTATAACACACAACAACCAACAAACATATTTACAAAATGGTTAACTAGAGTGCAACATGAATATCTTGTATCCAAGCTATGTGTTCTTAATATTTTTTATGACACCTATCTTGAAGAGGAGTGTTAAATGGAATAAGAAATAAGACAGAACAGTAGTTATGTCATTTCAGCTCTAATAGTTAGTTATATGGTTAACTATAAATTGAAAGGTTAGGGAAATGTTACCGTTAATGTTAAACAGTGCATTGAACACTACTTGGCTTTCTTCTTCAATGAACTCTCTTCTTCTTCTTCATAATAAGAACTTCATCTTTCTCTTCTATTAATGTCTTCCTTTTACAGTTTATATCAATGATTTCACCCTCAAACTTGATCTTAGCTGACAAATATGTTCTTCAACTTTGGATGACTGATGAAAAAATTGACTATCCCTTAGAAGTACTACTAATTTCTTACGTGTGCTATTGATCGCCATTATTGCTGAATTTTGAATTTTGAATTGATTATCAA
Source organism: Przewalskia tangutica (assembly GCA_029844215.1). Classification (NCBI taxonomy): domain Eukaryota; kingdom Viridiplantae; phylum Streptophyta; class Magnoliopsida; order Solanales; family Solanaceae; genus Przewalskia; species Przewalskia tangutica. Next base: position 93,766,244 of record CM056732.1, on the reverse strand, counting down.
GTGAATTTTGAATTTTCCAGTTCATGCCAACCAAAATTCACTATAAGATATTGGGCAAATAACAATCCAGGGAGTAGCTTTCATGTAGCATTATTGAACCATTTATGAATAAGAATAAGCTGAAATATTTTTTGAATAAGTGTTGTGATTGCTAGAATAATTCACTGAAATTGATGAAACATGTCCTAAGCCAAACTTGCAACATATTTCTGATTTTTGTTCAGTGTTGACTGTGCGTATTAGATAATATCAAGATAAAATTTATATTAAAATAATAGGATTATCTATCCCTTATAAAAATGAGATTATGTATCATTATTTATAATTTTGGAATAATATTGTTTTGAATTAACCAAACGACCCTTTAGTCTACTGAATTGTCGCATTTATCAATGTCTATTCTGTGGATGATTAGAAAAGTCAGAAATGGATGGTTTTCTAGCTCATTATTTGTGGTGTGATGCTAAAATTGTATCTAAAGCATTACTCCATATGATTTTAATGAGAATTCTAATGTGTTACTGTTAAAAGTTCCACGTCGGATATGAAATGAGAACATAGACTCCTTCTATGGACTTGGACAATTCTCACTCTACAAGCTAACTTTTGGGTTGAGTTAGACCGAAAATTCATTCTTTACATGATATCAGAGTTAGACTCATTCCAATTCTTTGTTCACCGATGTTGGGCTCCCAAATTATATTATTCACGCTCCAGTTAATAAGGTCTGGGCGTGTGGGGAGTGTGGGAACATGAACTCCTTATATGGAATTGGACAGTACTCACCCTACAAGCTAGCTTTTAGGATTGAATTAGACTCAAGATTCATTATTTACGGTTACTATGTGATAATACATATTCGTTAAATGACCCTATCCAAAAGTTGCCACTGTCCCAAAAAGTGTGGTGCTTTATCTTGATACATATGTGGTTCAGAACTCAGAAGGCTGGAAAAGTGAGGTTTGGTATTGTGACTCTGAAGGCTAAATAATGTTATGTTTCATGTCTTTCAGTTTATTGGAAAGGCCGTGATAGTTGTAACTTTAGCTAGTAGAAAAGCTATACTACTTGGCAATAAAGTCGGGCGAGGATCTACAGTAGAGTGTAGTTATGCACATAAATAAAGAGAACGTATAATATACATTATAGTGATAAGGTAGCTAAGTTTGTTGTATCACTTGCGAATGAGGTCTACTCTTTTATTTGGATTGTCACCGAGAACACTAGCTCCTTAATTTGTACATTTGACTGATCTTTTAAGCCTAGTATAGCTTTACTAGTTTCAATGGAGAAAAAGAAACTTGACAATTAATTCTTTTTCAAATGGTTTAGCATTTGCCGTTTGAACATGATTTGAAATCATGATGATTTGAAGTTGAAATTTTATTTAGACATGCAATTTGAATTTCTTAAGTTGTATTTTTTTTATTGACATAAAAACTCCACAAGGTGTGGAAACCATCAAACCTTTCCCAATTCTCATATAATCTTACCAAAACATCAAATCATAGTCCATAACAAAATTAATACGCTACTAGAAAGACTCTCTAAAAAATACAACATCAATTGATCAAACTTTAATTCAATAAAAAGAAAAATTGAACTTGAGTTGTAGTATAACTATTCTTTAATATAATCCTCCCACATGGTATGAACAATATCTTAACATACTACCAACTTGCATATCTTTTAATATTTGATAAAATGGTTGGTAAACAACAACATACCCAATGTAATCCCACAAGTGGGGTCTAGGGAGGGTAGTCTGTACGCATACATTTCCTCTACCTTGGGGGCAGAGAGATTGTTTTCGATAGACCTCGACTAAGAGTATCGCAATACAACAATAACAATAAACCAGTAAACACTAACAAAGCAAGTCAAATAAGCAAGGAACACTAACTACAACAAAATAATATGCTATGCATGAATGAGAGACAATAAATAATAACAGAAATCAAGGACAAGAAACTACAACAAAAGAACTACACCTACTAGTATGAAACTCTCTACTCCTACTACTCTACTACCCTAATATGTATCATACACAATCTCCTATCTAAGACCATGTCCTCGGTAAACATGATTAGTAAATATATCTACCAACTTATGAATTTTTTTTACTGGTCAATTTTTACATTAAATAAAATTTAAAATCATGATTTGAAATTCCAAATCGCACTTTTTTGGATGATTTGGGATTCCAAATAATGATATGAAGTTGAAGTTTTGTCTAAATTGCATAAATAAATGGTGATTTGAAATCAAATTTTGAAATCATGATATGAAAATGCAAGGTCAAACGCCTACTTATTAGAAGCCGTTTGGACATGATTTGTAATCATGATTTGAAATCATGATGATTTGAAAGTTGAAGTTTCATTTGGACATGCAATTTGGATTTCTTAAGTTGTATTTTTTCTCATTGACATAAAAACCCCACAAGTTGTGAAAATCATCAAAACTTTCCTAATTCTTATGTAATTATACCAAATGAGCAAGTCATAGTTCATGACAAAATTAATACGCGACTAGATAGCCTTTCTAAAAAATACAATATCAATTGATCAAACTTTAGTCCAATAAAAAGAAAAATTGAACATGAATAGTAGTGTAACTACTCTTTAAAATAATCTTCTCATGTGGTATGTACAATCTCTTCACGCCAAACATGTATTTTCCTATCAGATAATCGAGAAGACAAAGCTATATTGTTACTTTGAGCCGGTTGTTGGTCAATATCATTAGCAATCGTATCATCATGTTCATATTTCGTGAACATTTCATCACTCCTTTGGTATTCCCGCAAAAAAAAATTGTAACACTGCACAAGCTATGACAATGGTCACCGGTGTATCTGTAAGATGATATTAATCTCCCTTGGGGAGTCTTTCATTAATATCAAGGTATATATAGAGTACAATGTTCACCCCTTATACAATAAGAATCCTAAGCCTATACAAAAGAGGAATCCTAGTCTTACCATAATTATATTTACACAATATATGGAATATTCTAATTATGGGTATAAAATATATTTTTTCCTATATTTACACGTTTACACACCCCTTCAGTCGGAGCGGGAGGAAGCCGGACGCTGAGACTTGATCTAAAGTGAAGAAACAACTGTCTGGGAAGTCCTTTGGTAAATATGTCTGCATACTGATAGGATGATGGAACATGTAACACTCTGACATGACCTAAAGCAACTTTCTCACGAACAAAGTGTAGGTCTATCTCAATGTGTTTAGTTCGCTGATGCTGAACCGGATTATGAGACAAATAAATGGCAGAGATGTTATCACAGTACACAATAGATGTCTGACGCAAAGGACACTGAAGTTCTAACAGTAAGTTTCTGAGCCAACAAATCTCATCTACTACATTTGCAACGCCTTTGTACTCATCTTTGGCACTGGATCTAGATAGGGTAGCATGTCGCTTGACAGACCAAGAAATCAGATTATCCCCTAAGAAAACACAAAAGCCTGAGGTGGAGCGTCGCGTGTCTGGACACCCTGTGTCACGATCCGAACCCGGGCCCGTGACTGGTGCCTTACCCGGGCACCCAAGTAGCCATATATCAGAGTAATCAGCGGAACATAAAACAATAACATGAAATAACATGAAGTATGAAATAATAATCTGAGAAAATTTACCTTTCGGCAATATATATAAAACTTGAATCGAATACATATCCCACTTACATCTCTCGCCACAAAGCATTACTCTGCACTCTAAGAGTGACATGAACAATGGCGGATGTGGCCCCGCCATACCCCGAATGTAAGCACCTACTACGACGGGGACTATACCACCGATAAGCCTCCGAGAAACGGAGCTTCCCAAACGCCGAATCGTGACACGAGAGCTAGGATCAACGATCGCGTACCTCAACTGCGGATGAACGCAGCCCGGGCGAGGTCGATAACAGTACCAAGTATGAAATCAAAAATACGTAAATGAAATCATAGTAGTCTATATAAAGCAGAGACATGTATGATAACCAACTACAATTCACAATAAATAAACAAATCATGTCAAGTCGTGACTCACGCCTCAAAGTCATCACTTAAATATAACAATGGGTCTCACGCCCACAACATCAATCATGCCTGGAATACCTTCCTCACCGGCTGCCTATGATATAAAAGCACCAAGGAATACATGAACACCAGTCCCACTGTGTCATCATAAAACCGTCACGGGTAAGTACGAAGGCATAGCCGACTACTAAAACCCACAGTACAAACAAGGTCATAAATCAGATCATGAGATCTGTCTGGCATCATTACATGATCAAAGCCGTCACTTCGCCTGCAGATCTAATGTGCGCGTCTAGCCCCGAACTTCCCGCACTCCGCATAGCCACCCAATGGCCCGCATGAGGTATTTCCCGCATCGAGGGTAGCTACTCCCGCATCCGCTGGACTCGCACGCACGTGGCCACATAGACCGCATGACCATAGGCCGCACACTAACTCGAACTCGTAGCTCGCATAGTCCCCGACCCGCGTAGGTATTCTCGAATCACGGTCCTGCATCACCGAAGTCTACCCCGCGACGGAGGCGCAACCTCCGGAAACATGTCAAGGTGAGTGGTACAATACCAACATAACGGCTGATAGTTAAACAACTTAAGCGCAGTCGAGGGAAAACCCCTTTACACGAACATCACCAGATACTAACACACGTAGCATCCTAGCATGTTTACTTATCAAATCAACAAGAAAGTATTACAAGGCTATCACAAACTAACACAATCAAGTTATACACACAAGGTACTTTCTACTATATGATTAACAAGATCGGGTTTTTATCCCCAAAGTACTTCATATATTAACTCTTTAAAAGATACGTTACTTTCACAAAAGTCACACAATACCCGTAGTATATGAAAATAGAGTGGTCATCTTTTGAAGTAAATCAAAACACTTCTCTTTGTAAAATCAAGTAACAACATTCTTTCCCAAACGTTTCTAGTTTGCCTAATTTCAATTACTCAAGTTTCTCATTTTCGAAAGGTTTCGTAGTTCATAGTTTTAATCCTTTAAAACAATTTTGAGAACATATACCTTATGTGTGAGTAGGTTATTTTTGTTCATAACAATCTTGTTACAACAACCATGATCTAGGAAATGCAATATCATTTTGTCTCATCTTAGCTTCTATGCAGATGGAAGTTTCTACTGGTTTTACTAATACTTCATTAGTCATAACATTTCCCTTTATTAGCGCTGCTGTGGTTTGTTCGATACTTATTCTGATTTCCGAAATCAGTAAAACATTATTCCTTTAAAAACCAAGTATTCATTACTCACGAATGAGGTTTCACACTTTTTAACAAAATTTAATTAAGTCAAGTCTCTTATCTTTTAAGATCAAGTCTCTTAACTTTTTTAGTCAATAAATTATTCTTTTTATCTCTCTTAAGCCGTTATACCTAACTTCCCATAAAGCTAGTATAACTCTTAAGCTTTTAAAACTAAGTGTTACTCTTCTTTCAAAAAGGTTTCTTATTATCACACATCCAGTCAGTTATAAGTCAAATCAGTTATCTTTTAAAAACCACAAAGCATTTCTTACTTACATAAAGCTGTTATAACCAACTTCCCATAAAGCCGTTATAACACTTTATGTTTTAAACCAATCACATACATTTAACACATGTACGTCTACCGTACTACATAGTTATACACACATCATGCTAGAAAGGATAGGAAGAGGTTCACATACCTCGCGACGATTATCGACTAATAGCAAAACGCTCCCAGTCCCTCACACCGTCGGCTCCACCTTCAGCCAAACAGCTCACGCCACACGTAGTACTTCAACCTATAGAGGCCACAAGGCGCCTATTAACATCTAGAGCTCAACGTAGAATATTCTACAGAAAATTCGGCAGCACCTCCCCCCGCAACAGCGTAAATCTCCTCCTCTATCGAGGCTCGCTATGAGCCAACAACTCCTGTAGGGGTTGTATGTCTAATCCGGACGTGTACAATTCTACTACACAAGAATGCTACACAAGTTCATCAGAAATGTACCTATGTAATCACGCTCAGCTTCTCTTCTTTAAATTCAGGCTTAAGTCAAAAGACATTGCCGAAAAACTATGTTCAATTATATATATAGTATACTTCAACTATATATTCCTACAACATGTAATTTCCAATTACAATAGGAGGACAGTAGTATTTACCTCGATAAACCCAAAATTATCCAAGTTTAAATGTCGATCCTGAGCAACGTTTAGCTCCTCCTCCGGGTGCTCCAACCCGCTCCGAACAACCCTTAGAAGTTCTACGCAACTTCTACTTAATACTTCAACCAAGTATGAAGATTTTCCTTAGGGTTTCGTTTAGTGATCAAGGAAGTATAATAGTATTTCTGGGCTTTTCGTATAAGTGTAACCTTGGAATACTACAAGTATTTGGGCCAAGGTATTTTGGTATAGTAACAATACTATGGAGAGTATTTCTACCAAGAGGGGGGGTGTATTTATACGAGACAACACCACAAGGGGGGGTGCATACCCTTCGGCCAACCCCACTAGGAGGGTACTCGGCCATGGAGGGCTCTCGCCGCGGGCCTCACCAGGGGAAGGGAGGCTAGGTCGAGACACTACACTAAGGGGAGGAAGAGAGCTTTCAAGACTTAGCACAATTTTGGATGAAGAAGTTCATCAAAGGGAGTGGTATTTATAGGTCAAGCCACGGCCAACCAACGGCCAAGATCACGCCAAGTGCAAGGCAAGTGTAGGGCTAGGATTCACCCAAGTGTACCTTATTCATCTACCCACAAAATATCCTACCAACTACTTGACAAACAAGGCCACACTTTCGCCACTTTACCGCCTAACATCCTCCAATTAGAGGTGACAAGTGTCGCCTCTCGTTGGTCCAAAACATTTCGCCTCTCGGAAAAATCCGCAAAAATTAAAATGACATAGCCGAATTTTCCTTCGCAAGCTTGTAAAACGTTTCGCCGAAAAACGACTCTAATCGGGGGTTCTGCACAAAATAAAATCGGCCAAGCCTACTTTAAAGTCCAAACTTTTCACGCACGCCCCACGCATATACTCCAAAATACGGTATAACATTCTTCCTCCTTAGAAACATTCGTCCCGAATGTTCCTTCTAAGTCTCAAACAAATACGCGCCAAAGATAGTCTTCACTACTATACTTACGAAACAATTCTCGCCACACCGCCACGAAACACCGCGCAAATACTTACATCCAAGTCCACGCGAAACACCTCTAACATCACAAAACCCTTACCCGAGGTCTAAAATATACTTCTTTCGCACCTTCACTTTACAAAAGAAATGATCACATCTATGCTCGCAATACATGCTCGCTTCTTCCCTTACGCTGCCGCACTTTCTCGTACACTCGAACTCTTTCTTACCATATCTCTCATCGATTCTTTCCAAATCTCTCGGTTACTATCTCTAACTTGGTCATCATTAATCGAACACTGGATGGATCTCCGATACTCTTCCAACATAGCCACGAAAGATCGGACGTCGCTTCCTACGTCGGACGACAAGCTAACTTATAGGCAACCTGGCCTATTATTCACATGATCTGAAAGGGCCCAAAGTAACTCGGGCTAAGTTTCTTCTGTTTTTCAAAACTCGTCACACCCTATCCGGGGTGGTACCTTCAAGAATTCCGACCGTCAACCTGAACTTTAAGTGTCGACGTCGATTATCCGCACGACTTCTGTTGATTCTGAGCTGTCGATAACCTCTCCTGGATAGGCTTCACCCTATCCCCATCCTGTCGAAACAAGTATGACCCCACTATCTGAACTTTGCCAACATCGAACCGATCGACCGGCAATCTACACTTCCGCCCCTACGAGGCTTCGTAAGGCGATATCCGAATACTGAAATGGTAGTTATAAAAGCATTCCCTCAACAGGAGGCAACAATATTCACAGCTACCCCTGAAATCCAAACACTGGCCCGAGGGGGAATGCGCTACAGAGACTCACCTGAGTTCCTAACCCTGCCTGGTAAAACTTCCAGAAAACGAAATAGCCACCACCTGGGCTTCACTGTCTGCCATAAGGTGAAAGTAGGCACCCCGTGCAGCCTTACAACCTTCCTGATAAAAACATCTCGCATATCTCTCTGCCGAGTAAACAGTCCTGACTGAAGGACAAGATGGGCTGACCTCATCGGCCCGACTACTGGTCGAATGCATCTACGAACTCGTACGATGTTTAACTAAACTTGGGCCTAACACTCTCGTGACCCTACCACCTGGCGGGACCACCACAAACTGACCCCACCATAAAACAGGTCGCGGGTTGACCCGCGCATGGCCTCAACCCGACCCACTCGCCAGAAACACTTGCTCCCCGATCCGGAACAATCTCACTAATCATGTTACGAAAACCTAGCGGTCTTCTTAGCTCAACTACCCTCTTTCATTTCCCGCAACACAGGGACTTATATACCAATATGTCTCACGTGCACTATGCACTCCGATAAGGGTCAAACACGAATGTAATCTTTTACTCAAGATTGCCTTGCCTTCAAGGTCTCTACGTATAAGACTCTAAGGTTCACACTTTTCCTATCCCCCCAATCTTCCTCGGTTTCTAACCATGATTTCTAATCACAATTTTTCACTTATGTTATCTGAACATAATACTTAAGATATACCCATCTTACACGTACTAATCTCTAGCAGGTGGCCAGCTGGACGGCCCACCGGCCTGCTCATGGGCTCGCTGGCCTGGGGCGAGAAAAGTGGGCGGGTCGAGCCGGGCCTGGAGTGGTCGGGCGGGACCATACATGTCCCGCCCCGATCCCGGCCCCGCTGGGTAGGGGCCTGGACGGCCTGACGGCCTGCCTGACGGACTGCCGACGGTTTTTTTTTTTTTTTTAAATTTTTTCACTAAATTAAAAATAATAAATTACTAAGTACTAACAAAGTAACATTAACATATACTTGTCATATAGTCATAATGTCATATACATATACTATAATATTATAGACTTATAGTATTATAATTTATAATTATAGTATTATACTCATATATATAATATATTTATAAAGTATAAACTATACACTATAAAGTATAAAGTATAAAGTATAAAGTTATAAACTAAATAATTAAACAAAGACAAGAATAGTGTAAAAAAAAACATCCCAAGGCTGTTTTTGTGCCTTTTATATTATTAATTTCATTGAAATATCAAATATACAAGATTCAAAATTACATTGTAGTGTACTGTTGTTGAAAAAAATTGCAAAAGAGTGAAAGACATAGAAAAATTTAAAATTGCAATGAAATAAATTACCAATTTGAAAATATTTTTCTAATTTCTTTATAATTTCTTGTGGTTCTTCTGGTTGGAATTGGTATATCTTGATCAAATTGTTCCACGCCGCTACTCATGCCTTCGATAAAATGTCGCCAGAGTTGTCGCCATCTTCTTCGTTAATCGTCGATCAGACCTCCTTCGCCTCCGCTCGTATCCAATCTCTGAATAGTACCGCCATCTCCAAGCCGCTCTCCGCTAACGAGTGTCCTGCTCTCCTATTTGAAATCGCTGCGAAAAAGCGCCGTGTCGATCGACGACGCTGAATGTTCAAAATATCTCGCCATCATTGAAAGTGTCGGAAATGTCTTCTCATTCGGCTCAATATTTCAAGCAAGTCTTCTTTTCCTTCTTCATTGATAATCGCTGTAAGGTAAATTACCCGCAAAACAAAAACATCGAACTCACTAATTTGGTTAGCATCGCTACCACCGCACATTTTATTTACGAGGCTTTCAATAGAATTAATATTAGGCCTAGCCACGTAAATTGCTTGTCTTTTTAGGTTGTGTTGAAGAAGAAGATGATACAAAAGTCGGTTGGTTACTAGCACTTTCTTGGTAATGCCGATATACTTTTTGCATTCATCTTCTACGCTATTCAACACTTCTTCTAGCGTTAGTTCAATAGGTGGTTCAACATTTAAATTTTTGGGAGTTGGAGGTGGTAGTATGCGTCCATACAGCTTATATATATTTTCAATAAGACTTTTACAACCTCTACTTTAATAGTCGTTTAATACAACACCAATAATATAAATAGGGAATAGGAATAAAATATTTTTTAATTTCATAAACATTTTTTAATAGTTGCAGATAAGGTGTTTTTCCATATATTCTTTAAGAAGTAAAAATATTATAGCTATATAAAACAACATAGTTGAAATAGTAGGATAATATAAAGTAGAAAATTCTTTTGTTGCTCGTTGAAAATTTTCTAAAAATACAATAAGTTCTCTAATTTTCTCCCAATCGTATCCACAATCATATCATTTGGATTTTGATTATGGGCGTTAAAAATAAAGTAATAGGTTTTCTATAGTCATAAGCAACAACTAGTTGGTCATATAAAGAATTCCACCTAGTTGGTACTTCTTCTGAATTTTTCAGAAGATAGTCCACAATCGTGGCAAGTTTTTATATTCTTTTCTTTGTTGAATTCTATTATTTTTAAAAATAAAGTGTATAGCAAATTGTATTTTTCAAGAATATCTTAAAAAGTGAAAGACCATCCTTTACAACTAAGTTATAAATATGGCACATTTGATATGAAAATGTTTTGGAAAAGACGGAGTTAAAACATTTCTTAAAATACTAATAGCGAATTGTTAGAAGATGCATTATCTAATGTAATACTCATAACTTTATCGGTTATTCCGTAATAATCGTATGATCAATAAATATTTTCAAATAAACTCACCAAAGGTGCCTACTATCTATATATCTATATGCTAAAATACGTTTTGCATAGACCATTTATAATCTATCCAATGACAGGTTACCGTTAAATAATCATGACCGTTAGTACTACGACCTATATCAGAAGTTAAAGCAACTTTGCAATTTAAATGATATAATGCATAACGTAAATTTTGTTGATATTCATGTGCAAATTTAAATACATCTCTTTTAACATTGATCTAGGAAAACCTTTATAGCGAGGATTATACATATCTCTAATATAATGAATAAAACCGAGATTCGAGAAATGAAAAAGGCAAACCCTCCACAAGAACTAATTTTGCTAGTCTTCCCTATCTTTATGTTTATCATATTTAGTGGCCTACAACTCCCGTCATAGGGTTAATTTGACTGCACTTTCTCCAGGAGAGTATGTGAACCTTGTCCCGATTGAGAGGACGTTTGCTCACCAGTTTTTTCAATCATGTATTGGGCATGCAAGGCTTTGTGTTTTTGCAACAGGTGTCTTCCTAAACCCCCCGTCCCACCATGACCTTGTCCAGTTTTAAAAGAATAAACATTTTTACAAGTTTTACATACAATTACTTGATTAGCTACGTCCTTGTCAAAATATTTCCATACAACCGATTTTAATGGTCGCTTTGGGACCTCGTCTCATAGTAGGGGATAGGAGGCATTTCACTAGTGGGTGTATCATCATCTTCATTAATAGGTGTATCATCAACTAGAGTGTCATCTAAATTAAATTCTTCTTCAATTTCGTGATAATCATTTGTGTCAAGATCATATGGTATTTCAGAAACATTTCAGATCTATAAAATCATCTTGTCTAGGAATAATCGAACAGAATACTAGAAGAAGTACCTTGCCCTTGTTACCACCCCTACTAGAAGAAGCGACTTACCCTTACCCAACATGCCTCTTAGTCCTTTCATTTTAATGATGCTAATAAATAGGTAAAGATAATGAAATTAAATGTGCTAAATGAAATAAAGACAAAATAATAATTTAAGGAGAGAACTAAGGTACCAAACGCCGACGTCGACGTGTAATCGAAGGTTGAAAATTGAAACTTTGCTCGATAGATAATCCTCGTTAGTTTAACTTCACTCCCAATTCTCAAATTAATAAATAGATTGAATATGTAGACAATGTTGTATAGAGAATTAGAGATTGATTGAGAGATCGAGAGTAAAGATTTGTGAAAATAATAAGAAGAGGAATGAGGTATTTATAGGGGTTAAAAATAAATATAAAGGGGTAGTGGGTTGGAGGGGAGTTAAAATGGCCGTTGTCAACGGCCAAAATAAAATGGCCGTTGGACAACGCTATTTTGTGCAGCGGTCGAATCGGGATTTGGGGCGGGTTTGGCGGGTTTGGGCTCGCGGTCGCCTGGCGGGACCATACCGCCCCGCCTGCTCGAGCCCCGTTTTTTTTTTTTACACGGTGTCGTGCCGGGTGGTCGGGTCGACCGGACGGAGTCGGTCGGCCGCCATCGCCACCACAATCTCTAGAGGTTAAGGATATACCGTAGCACGCTTCACTCCCCTGTCGTTCTAATCAAACCTGCCCTGTAGGGCGCATAGCTAAGGAAGATGATGAACTGGTCACTGATCATCAAGGCTGAGTCCTCCTACTTGGACATCCTTTCGACATATGACCCGGACGGCCGCAGGTAAAACAAGTACCAACTAAAAGACGACATTCCCCGGGATGACGTCATTACACCGTGAACACCGGGAAAAAACTGAATCCATTGGCCGGAACCTACGTGTAGTTGTGAACCGGAAGCTCTGGAGCTCTGACCAACTCCGGCTTACCCCGAACGTTCTGAACCTTGTGGAGGACCACTCTGCACTGGTGGATGTGCATAATCAATTCACGCGAGGCGATTCGCCTCGAAGTTACCAAAGGACCTTCTGCCCCGCCTCTCCGCCGATCTTGGTTAATCCGTCGATCTCTACTTTTCTTGGCTCACGCGCATAAGCCCGCATACGTGCCATGCTCAAGCCTAACTGAAGAATTACTCCTGCACGACCCTCTCTTAGATATTCATCAAGACTCGCGGTACATCGGTATACTCTCTGGTAGCCAATCCATAGCTAGTAACAGGGTTGCCTCTTTGCAATCTATATTCTCTGTCCCCGGTCGTGGAACTGAAGGTTCATATATCATGGTCGCAGTAGGCATCGCCGCCATGCTAAACTCTGCGGGCCGTGACGAATGAACTCCTCGAATGAAACACCACCCTGTGTGATGATTGGGCTGTGCCACTAGTAACCCTCGTGTTTCTACTCGCGGCTCCGCCGCCGCTTGCCTCACAGGCTCGGGTTGCCGCTTTACGCGAGGCATAGCGGTAGTGGAAAGAAATACGTTAGAGGGTCCAACTTATAACACGACTCTAAGCACGATCTCGAGTGAGAAGAATGGAAACTAATCCTAAATATCCTATAGTCTCTCGATTATTGGTGTGCACAACACACCGATAATCAAGACTTCATCGATACGGTCAGACACTTTCCGAGGATTAATCGCTCACGATACCACTTTTGTCACGACCGAACCTGCCCGTGGATCGTGCCTTACCCGCACCCAAGTAGCCATATATCGTAGTAATCACGAACATAAAACAATAACATGAAATAACATGAAGTATGAAATAATAATTCGAGAAAATTTACCTTTCTAATATATATAAAACTTGAATCCGAATTTACATCCCACTTACATCTCTCGCCACAACAAGCATTTCATGCACTTAAGAGTGACATGACAACAATGGGCGGACAGGCCCCGCCATACCTCGAATGTAAGCACCTACTACGACAGGACTATACCACCGATAAGCCTCCGAGAAACGGAGCTTCCAACGCCGAATCGTGACCGAGAGCTAGGATCAACGATCGTGTACCTCAACTCGCGGATGAACGCACTTCGGGCGAGGTCGATAACAGTACCAAGTATGTGAAATCGAAATATCAGAATGAAATCATAGTAGTCTATATAAAGCATGAGACATGTATGATAACCAACTACGCTCACAATAAATAAGCGATCATGTCAAGTCGTGACTCACGCCTCAAAGTCATCACTTAAATATAACAATGGGTCTCACGCCACAACATCAATCATGCCCGTGGAATACCTTCCTCACCGCCAGCCTATGATATAAAAGCACCAAGGAATACACATGAACACCGTGTCCCACCTGTGTCATCATAAAACCGCACGGTAAGTACAAGGCATAGCCGACTACTAAAACCCACGCATAAACAAGGTCATAAATCGTATCATGAGATCTGTCTGCATCGTCACATGATCAAAGCCGCCACTCGCCGCAGATCTAATGCTTGGCGTCTAGCCCCGAACTTCCCGCAACTCCGCATAGGCCACTCCAATGGCCCGCATGAGGTATTCCTCGCATCGAGGGTAGCTACCCGGCATCCGCCGACTCGCATCCGCATGGCCACATGTAGCATCGCATGACCATATAGGCCGCACACTAACCTCGAACTCGTAGCTCGCATAGTCCCCGGACCCGCATGAGGTATTCTCGAATCACGGTCCTGCATCGCTGAAGTCTACCCCGCGACGGAGGCGGCTTAACCTCCGAAACATGTCAAGGTGAGTGGTACAATACCAACATAACGGTGATAGTTAAACAACTTAAGCGCGATGAGGAAACCCCTTTACACAAACATCACCAGATACTAACACACGTAGCATCCTAGCATGTTTACTTATCAAATCAACAAGAAAGTATTACAAGGCTATCACAAACTAACACAATCAAGTTATACACACAAGGTACTTTCTACTATATGATCAACAAGATCAGGTTTTTATCCCCAAAGTACTTCATATATTAACTCTTTAAAAGATACGTTACTTTCACAAAAGTCACACAATACCCGTAGTATATGAAAATAGAGTGATCATCTTTTGAAGTAAATCAAAACACTTCTCTTTGTAAAATCAAGTAACAACATTCTTTCCCAAACGTTTCTAGTTTGCCTAATTTCAATTACTCAAGTTTCTCATTTTCGAAAGGTTTCGTAGTTCATAGTTTTAATCCTTTAAAACAATTTTGAGAACATATACCTTATGTGTGAGTAGGTTATTTTTGTTCATAACAATCTTGTTACAACAACCATGATCTAGGAAATGCAATATCATTTTGTCTCATCTTAGCTTCTATGCAGATGGAAGTTTCTACTGGTTTTACTAATACTTCATTAGTCATAACATTTCCCTTTATTAGCGCTGCTGTGGTTTGTTCGATACTTATTCTGATTTCCGAAATCAGTAAAACATTATTCCTTTAAAAACCAAGTATTCATTACTCACGAATGAGGTTTCACACTTTTTAACAAAATTTAATTAAGTCAAGTCTCTTATCTTTTAAGATCAAGTCTCTTAACTTTTTTAGTCAATAAATTATTCTTTTTATCTCTCTTAAGCCGTTATACCTAACTTCCCATAAAGCTAGTATAACTCTTAAGCTTTTAAAACCAAGTGTTACTCTTCTTTCAAAAATGTTTCTTATTATCACACATCCAGTCAGTTATAAGTCAAATCAGTTATCTTTTAAAAACCACAAAGCATTTCTTACTTACATAAAGCTGTTATAACCAACTTCCCATAAAGCCGTTATAACACTTTATGTTTTAAACCAATCACATACATTTAACACATGTACGTCTACCGTACTACATAGTTATACACACATCATGCTAGAAAGGATAGGAAGAGGTTCACATACCTCGCGACGATTATCGACTAATAGCAAAACGCTCCAAGCAGCTCACGCCACACGTAGTACTTCAACCTATAGAGGCCACAAGGCGCCTATTAACATCTAGATCTCAACGTAGAATATTCTACAGAAAATTCGGCAGACTCTCCCGCAACCGCCAGAATCTCTCTCTCTATCGAGGCCTGCTAACAGGCCAACAACGACCTAGAGCGGGGGTTGTATGTCTAATCCGGACGTGTACAAGTCTACGACACAGTAATGCTACACAAGTTCATCAGAAAACAATCTATGTAATCACGATTCTCTTTCTTTAAATTCAGGCTTAAGTCAAAAGACATTGCCGCAAAACTATGTTCAATTCTATATATAGTATACTTCAACTATATATTCCTACAACATGTAATTTTCAATTACAATAGGAGGATAGTAGTATTTACCTCGATAAGCCCAAAATTATCCAAGTTTAAATGTCGATCCTGAGCAACGTTTAGCTCCTCCTCCGGGTGCTCCAACCCGCTCCGAACAACCCTTAGAAGTTCTACGCAACTTCTACTTAATACTTCAACCAACTATGAAGATTTTCCTTAGGGTTTCGTTTAGTGACTGAAGGGAAGTATAATAGTATTTCTGGGCTTTTCGTATAAGTGTAACCTTGGAATACTACAAGGTATTTGGGCCAAGGTATTTTGGTATAGTAACAATACTATGGATAGTATTTCTACCAAGAGGGGGGGTGTATTTATACGAGACAACACCACAAGGGGGGGTGTATACCCTTCGGCCAACCCCACTAGGAGTGGGTACTCGGCCAGGGAGGGGCTCTCGCCGAGGGCCTCACCAAGGGGGGGAAGGGGGAGGCTAGGTCGAGACACTACACTAATGGGGAGGAAGAGAGCTTTCAAGACTTAGCACAATTTTTGGATGAAGAAGTTCATCAAAGGGGAGGGGTATTTATAGGTCAAGCCATGGCCAACCAATGGCCAAGATCATGCCAAGTGCAAGGCAAGTGTAGGGCTAGGATTCACCCAAGTGTACCTTATCCATCTACCCACAAAATATCCTACCAACTACTTGACAAACAAGGCCACACTTTCGGCCACTTTACCGCCCAACATCCTCCAATTAGAGGGTGACAAGTGTCGCCCTCTCGTTGGTCCAAAACATTTCGTCTCTCGGAAAAATCCGCAAAAATTAAAAATGACATAGCCGGAATTTTTCCTTCGCAAGCTTTGTAAAACGTTTCGTCGAAAAACGACTCTAATCGGGGGTTGTGCACAAAATAAAATCGGCCAAGCCTACTTTAAAGTCCAAACTTTTCTACGTACGTCCTTACGTACATACTCTGAAAATACGGGGTATAACACCCTGCCCAATCTACACCGTATATGAGAGCAACCTGTTTGACGCAGAGGGGTATAGGTGCAAACCATAATCAAGAGTGCCCTTAATGTATCGAATGATACGCTTAAGAGTAGTGAAGTGAGACTCTCTGGGGGCATGCATGAATAAGCATACCTGCTGAACAACATAAGCAATGTCTGGCCTGGTAAATGTGAGATACTGAAGTGCACCTGCAAGACTCCTATACATAGTAGGATCGGAGACTGGAGCACCATCCATAGCACTGAGTTTAGATTTCGAATCGACTGGAGTAGGCATAACTTTGTAATTCACTATCTTAGCTCTGTACACTATCTCCTCTGCATACTTACGCTGGCACAAGAACATATGATTGGCAGACCTGGTCACTGATATCCCCAAGAAATAACTCAGCTTTTCCAAATAAGTCATTGCAAATTCGGACTTAAGCAAGACAATAATCTCATTTTTCAATCTATCTGATGAGGCAGTCAGAACAATATCATCCACATATAGTAATAAGTAAGCAGTGATACTACCTTGATGAAAAATGAAGAGTGATGTATTACTCTTGCTGCATACAAACCCAATCTGCAAGATATACCTGACAAAGCGATCATACCACGCACGAGGGGACTGTTTCAGGTCATATAGTGACTTACGAAGACGACACACATAGTGAGGAACTGTTGGATGGGTGAACCCAGGCGACTGATGCATGTACACTGTTTCTCTCAGGTCCCCATGTAAGAATGCATTCTTCACATCAAGTTGATGGATCGACCAGTGTTTACCCATGGCAATGCTCAAAACTGTGCGAATGGTAGCCGGTTTGACAACCGGGCTGAAGGTCTCTCCACAATCAATGCCCTCCTACTGATTTGTGTCATTAGCCACAAGACCCTTATACCTCTCAAGATCCCCATTGTCTCTAAACTTGTGACGAAAAAGCCACATACAATGAATTACATTCACCCCCTCAGATCTAGGTACTAGATCCCACGTGTGCTGTTTAGACAAAGCATTGAATTCCTCATACATAGCTGCATTCCAATTAGGGTCTAGTTTGACCAATTTTGGATTCTTTGGAAGTGGAGAGATGGTTTGGGCAGACAAGTTGAAATGGACTTTGAGTTTGAAGATTTCATGCTTTGAACGAGTTTCAATTGGATGAGTAGGGACAGTGGGTGGCTGAGTGGGGTCTGAGACGAGGGTAAAGTCAGACAAGGAGAGGGTGGGGGAGAAGTCGTCGAAGGCGCCGGGTGATCGGTGTATTTTATATACACCTTTCGAGTCAGTTTTAGTTAATCTTTTGTCCCGTTTTGCACATATAAGTGTTGTATTAGGATAGTTTTCCTTTCTATTGAGTCAAAGTGGTTAAAATGGCCAAATGGCGGAAAAGGAGCTAAAAGAGGGCAAAAGAGAGATGCAGAGTCAAACAGAGAAAGTGGCGAACGAGGTGAAATCCAGTGCGGCATGCGCCTCGCACTGCAAAGCGAGGCGGCGCCACTATCCGAAGAGGCGAAGACTCAACGCCGCGGCGCCTGCAAAGAATAGCAGGCTGCGCGCGCTAAACATCCGATAAGCTACAGGAGATGCAGGCCGCTGGCCGGGACAATAGATATCAGGCAAGGCGCCAAAACACCCGACGGATTGCAGAACTTCGTGGCGCGCCGACGCGGAAAATTAGGTCTTTGACGAAATTCGGGCCAGCCCAAGGAAAAGAGGAGGCGGTTTGCGGCCTATAAAAGGAGAACACTAGACGCTTTTTGAGGTTCCCTTCTGCACAACACAAGACTTTTGCTTGGAGATCGATACCATTAGTTTAGTAATTTCTTTTCCTTTCTTGTTCTTTATTTCTATTTTGTATGATGAACATGGAATTAGTTCTTGTCATGTCAATGGCTAGGAACTAATTCTCTTATGTGGTTTTCCATGTTGAATTGCTAGAAACTTATGTTATAAATTAATGCACGCTTATGGTTATTTTTCTTATTGTGAGATCTATCCAATAATTGAGTTGAATTCTTGGTAATTAATTGACAACTAATTATCACTATATGATTTCTAATCGATTCCGAAAGGAGGATTGTGAATATCTTTGTAAGTTGGGTAGACATTCTTGGATTGGGGATGAAAATACCTCAATTATTTATGTAAGCGTTGATGAGGCTTAACAACCCTAATTTTGCGCATCGCGCGATGGCCAACTAGGTTTTGTTCTTAATCCTCCTATAAAGTTATCCTTATCACCGAAAGGTAGGTAAGGCGCGATCTTGGGTTGAGTGTTTATATAACCTAACGGAGTATAAAACGATTTCAGAACCTGCTTTCTCCAAAAGAAGAATACCATAAGTTAATGCATTAGTAAGTAGCATAAGCGGATAGTAAGGATACATGGAAGCCCTATTCTCATCACAACTGAAGTAAATCTTTATATTTAAATAGCTTGCATAATTCTTAGTTATAAACAATAATTCAATTATCAATTCACCAAATAGATACTCAAAAATAGATAGTTGGTACTTGAACCCTAATCCTAGAGGACGATATTCGGTCTTATCAAGACTATACTACTTGTCACGATAACGTGCACTTGCGTTTAAAGTGTGTGCATCTTACCGCACATCAAGTTTTTGGTGCCGTTGCCGGGGATTAGGCATAGTTCAATATCAAATTTGTCTATTTTTAATTTCTAATTTGGTTTTTAACTTTTCTTTTAATTTTTAATTTTTACGTTTTTCTTTTGAAAATCCGAGATGCCGTGATTTGTTGTCTGTTTTTGATCTATTTCAGGAAGTCAGTTTATGCGAAGGAGAAGAGGAGCAGACACTCTTGTTCCCTTCAATCCAGAAATTGAGAAAACCTGCAAAATGTAGCGAAAGAATCAGGATTGCAACCTTGTTAGAGATGAACAGCGTTGTAACAACAACGGATGAGAGAAGGGTTGGAGAGAATCAACCCCATCCAGAATACCTAGGCAGCGCCAATAGACGTGGAAGAGAGAGTCCAAGTCCACCCGAAAGAAGTTTGGGAGACTATGTCGCCAAGAGTAAATGGAGCACGACATGCATTAGGCTCCTCGCACAGAGCCAACAACTTCGAGATAAAACCGGCAATTCTGAGCATGGTACAACACACAGTGCAATTCGGAGGACTGCTATCGGAGGATCCACATATGCACATAACTAATTTCTTGGAGCTATGTGCAACGTTCAGATATAACGACGTTACTGATGATGCCGTCAGATTGAGGCTCTTTTCCTTCTCACTTAGGGATAGAGCAAAAGTATGGTTTAATTCCCTGCCGGCCGATTCGATTTTTACATGGCAAGAGCTGGCACAGAAATTCCTAGCCAAGTTCTTTCCCCCGTGTAAAGCAGCAAAACTGAGAGGGGAGTTGAACAACTTTTACCAAGCAGATGGAGAGTCCTTATAGAATTCCAGAAAGTTTGCCGAGTTTAGGTGCCGCGGCGCCCAGGAGCAGGGCCGAGGAGGTAGAATTCAAGAAAGTTTGCCGAGTTTAGGAGCCGCGGCGCCCAGGAGCAGGGCCGCGGCGCAGAAAGTCCCGAAGGAGCGCAGATGATCAGCCGCGGCTAAAATCGAACGCGCGCTGCGAATCCAGAACTTAAAACGCCCAGAATCAGATTTTCCCCAAATCCAATTTCAAAAACCTAACCCTTCCTTTCCAAAACCCACGAAAATCCGAAAATTTCTCCACAAATCTTCCACAAATCCAACCCAACCACAACCAAAACTCTTAAATTCCTAAAAACCCGTAGCTATCTCAAACAACAAAGCTCCATTCCATAGCCTCAAGCCACCAATTGAAACAAGAACAAGTTTGAATCTTCTCATAAAAAAGGTAATCCTTTTTTTTCTGTTTCAATCTTTATCAAGTCACATGAGGTAGTAGTTTGAAGGAGTATTGTAGTTGAAGTAGTTGGGTACTAAAAAGTTGATTGTGAAGTTTGGAGAAAAGAGTAGAAAAGGAGTGTGGGTAGTGGGTAGAAGAATTGAAGTTTGAGGGTGTTGTGTTCGCTGCTAGTTGTTAATTGTATAGGAAACATTTGTGCCACTAAATTGTAAGCTCCAGGAACTGTTTTAACCATGGCCACCAGGAAGAGAAGAGACTCCACATCCACCCCAACCCCACAATACGATGAAAATAGGTTTGTGAGCTATGATGCGCGTTAAGATGCACACAGTTTAAACGCAAGTGCACGTTATCGTGACAAGTAGTATAGTCTTTGATAAGACCGAATATCGTCCTCTGGGATTAGGGTTCAAGTACCAAATATCTATTTTCTAGTATCTATTTGGCGAATTGATAATTGATTTGGTTGTTTATAACTAAGAATTATGAAAACTATGTAAAATATAAAGATTTACTTCAGATGTGATGGGAATAGGGCTTCCATGTATCCTTACTATCCGCTTATGCTACTTACTAATGCATTAACTTATGGTATTCTTCTTTTGGAGAAAGCAGGTTTACGAAATCGTTTTATACTCCCGTTAGGGTTATATAAACACTCAACCCCAGTATCGCACCTTACCTACCTTTCGGTGATAAGGATAACTTTATAGGAGGATTAAGAACAAAAACCTAGTTGACCGTCACGCACAATGCGCAAAATTAGGGTTGTTAAGCCTCTCATCAACGCTACATAAATAATTGAGGTATTTTCATCCCCAATCCAAGAATGTCTACCCAACTTACAGCATATTCACAATCCCCCCTTTTCAGAATCTGATTAGAAATCATATAGTGATAATTAGTTGTCAATTAATTACCAAGAATTCAACTCAATTATTGGATAGATCTCTCAATAAGAAGAATAATCATAAGCATGCATTAATTTATAACATAAGTTTCTAGTAATTCAACATAGAAAGCCCTATAAGAGAATTAGTTCCTAGCCATAAAGATGACAAGGACTAATTCCATGTTCATCATGCAAAACTGAAATAAAGAACAAGAAAGGGAAAACAAATTACTAAACTAATGGTGTCCAATCTCCAAACAAAAAGTCTTGTGTTGTGCAAGAAGGGAAACCCTCAAAAACTGCCTAGGGTTCTCCTTTTATAGGCTGAAAACCGCCTCAACTTTTCCCTGCATGCCTGGCCCAAAATCCGTCTGAAAACCTATTTTTTCGCGTGCCGCGTTCGCAGACAGCGCCGAAGTTCTGCAATCCGTCGGGTGTTTTGGCGCCGCGCCCCGATATTCGCTGCTCGGCGAGCCGCGCGCCAACTCCTGTGGCTTCTCGGAGGTTTAGGCACCGCGCCCCGTGATCCGTCTTCGAGGCGCCGCCAGTCTTCGCAGCCTCTCGAATGGTGGCGCCGCCTCGCTGCTGCAGTAGCCGCGCGCTGGTCCGATTTTAGCCTCGTTCGCCACTTTCTCTGTTTTCAGCTCTGGCATCTCCTCTTTTGCCCTCTTTTTGCTCTTTTTCCGCCATTTGGCCATTTTAACCACTTTGACTCAAAAGAAAGGAAAACTATCCTAATATGACACTTATATGTGAAAAATGGGACAAAAGACTAACTAAAACAGACTCAAAATGTGTATATAAAATATACCGATCAAATACCCCCAAACTTAACCTTTGCTCGCCCTCGAGCAAAGATAGAAAGAAATAAAATAAAAAGACTCAAAGAACGAAAAATAAAAGGACTCCCTGCCATTGATCACTTTTGCTGCATAAATGTTAACTAGAAAAACATGAAGGTTAGCAGAATAATATGCAGGAACATCTAGCATGAAATTTTCAAAGACACTAACTACATTTAAGCTAAATATTTCGCAAACTCATATTCATCATGCTTAATGGAAGTCAATATACTAAATCATGCATATAAATTCAAGAATTCCTATGGCATGCTTACTTGCTATTTTCCACTAATTCTAGATATGCATAAAAGAGATCTTCAGGATTTTAAGGGTTGTAATGTAGGCTTAGGTAGGGGTTGGTAAAGATAGGCATTTAGGCTCATTTTTCTGTACCATAAGCTCTTTTGGCTTTTCAATTTTTCCCTTTTTCTTTTGATTCTTTCCTTCACTTCAATTCTATCCTTCCCCTCTTTTGTTTTGGGAGAGTGAAGTGTATTATACTAATAGGCACCCCCAAACTTAGGCTTTTGCCTCTTTCTTATTACTTTTCCATTGGGGTGCATCAAACTTGTTCACTCTTTTTGTTTCTTCTTTTTACCACAATGTACTCCACTATTTCATATTTTCACTTATGGTACAATTTGTGGGAATATAGGGTGTCAAAGAAGAAGTTTCAATTTTTGGCTCAATGGGGCTGACTAGGGATATTTTTAAAGTACAGGATAGAAAAGAATGATAAGAATTGGCTATCAAAGAAATGCCTGAGTCATATCCCTAACATGCATATCCTAACTATTTCGCCTCAAATAGCAAGCAATCATAACACATAAGCTTTTATCATTTAGCATGCATAATTCAAGCAAGAAACTCCAAATAGACAGATTCTGTGAGTTTTTGGCATATCTAACCTAAGTGTTTAGATAGTTGCTTCAATTCCTTTACATTATTCTACCTTACTTCACTAGGTGTTTCTAGCAACTACAACATACATGATCTTTGACAGGCAATTATGACTCAAAAAAGAAAAAATTTGGTGACTCAAAATAAACATAAAACAAATAAAAAGACTTAAATAAAACATAACATGACACACAAATAAAACACCCCCAAACTTAAATTACACATTGTCCCCAATGTGTGCAAGACTCAAAGAAAAAGACACTTACAGACATTGGCTAATATGGTGGTGGCGGCGGTGGATAATACTTTGAATTCATGAGGAGCATTCTGGTGTTTTGGTCATGATAGGACCTTCTGTGGTGTCTTCCGAATTCAGATTTTCCGTGGCGCCGCCCTGCAATCAGCGCGCGCGCGAAACTTCTGGCGTCTTCGATCATTTACGCCGCGTTCGCAAATGGCGCGCGCTATGGCGATTTTTCTCGGTATCTCGCTTCACTTCATTTTTCGCCTTCCACATCCTTGGCTTTCACCTATCAACACAACATAGACACAAGAACCCAAGACCGTGAGACTGATCAAGATGAAATAAAATAAAAACAGAAATTGAAATATCATAATTAAAAACATTGGGTTGCCTCCCTAAGCTGCGTCTTTAACGCTTTTTAGCCGGACGTAAGTTCCTTGTTATTTTAAGGTATGAGAAGTTACCAAGTTCATGTATTCCATTTCATTGATCGTAGGTTTTAACCTCTGTCCGCTTACTCAAGGCACTCCTCTCTCACTTTTATTTCAATCGCCCATACGGAATACTCTTACCACCATGTATGGTCCTGTCCAACGTGATTTTAACTTGCCTGGAAACAATCTCAACCTTGAGTTAAATAACAGCACCTGTTGTCCTTCTTGAAAGTCTTTTGGTATCAAATTCTTATTGTGCCATGCTTTCGTTCGTTCCTTGTAGATCTTTGCATTCTCATAGGCATTGTGTCGGAATTCATCTAATTCGCTTAGTCAGAGTAGCCTCCTCTCTCCGCCGCCGTGGTATCCATGTTTAACTTCTTCATTGCCCAGTATGCTCTGTGTTCCAACTCCACTGGCAAATGACATGCTTTACCAAAGACTAATTTATAAGGTGACATACCAATTGGTGTTTTGAATGCTGTCCAGATGCCCACAACGCGTCATCCAATTTGATAGACCGCCTTTCCTCGAGTCGCTCACCGTCTTTTCCAATATGCTCTTTACTTCTATTTGATACTTCCGCTTGCCCATTAGCTTGAGGGTGATAAGCAACAGAAAGTGGTAAACTCCATATCGAAAGCAATGAATTCACTTCTATTGCGAAATGGCTCCTTCACATCGATGAGAGCTCTTGGGGTGCCGAACCTTGTGAAAATATTCTTTGGAGGAATTTTTGAATGCCTTGTTGCCGTTTTCTTTGGTGGCCACTGCTTCTACCCATTTGGACACATAGTCAACTGCCAGAAGGATATATTGATTTCCAAAGGATGGCGGGTATGGCCCCATGAAATCGATTCCCCACACATCGAATAATTCTACTTCCAATATCCCTTGCGAAGGCATTTCGTTTCGTCTTGAGATGTTCCTCGCTCTTCCGACAATTATCACATCTCTGCACAAAGGTATGGGCATCCTTAAAGAGTGTTGGCTAATAAAATCCGCATTGCAATACCTTTGCCGCTGTTCTTGATGCCCCAAAGTGTCCACCACATGATAAGGTGTGGCAATGGGTGAGAACCTGGTGCATCTCTTCCTCTGGTATACATCGCCTGATGACTTGGTCGGCACAATGTTTGTATAACATTGGTTCCTCCCAATAGTAATGCTTTACTTCTGAATAAAACCTCTTCACTTGCTGTCTTGATAAGCCTGGGGGTAGTACTTTAGCTGCAAGAAAGTTAACAAAATCAGCGTACCAAGGTAAATTAGAATTCATACTTACTCGAAACAGTTGTTCGTCTGGAAAGTGATCATTTATTTGCACATCCTTGGTGTTCTGGCTCTCTGTGTTTTCCAGTCTTGACAAGTGGTCTGCAACTGAATTCTCTGTTCCTTTCTTATCACGAATCTCTACGTCAAATTCTTGTAGAAGTAGGACCCATCGAATGAGGCGAGGCTTCGCATCCTTCTTTGTCATCAAGTACTTTATAGCAGAGTGGTCCGTGTATACTATCACTTTATTCCCGATCAAGTATGGCTGAATTTCTCAAACGATATACTATAGCTAGTAGTTCTTTTCGAGTTGCATAATTTAATGTAAGGCCATTTAGAGTTTTACTAGCATAGTAAATGGATCTAAATACCTTGTCGATTCTTCTGTCCAAGCACCGCTCCAATCGCATAATCGCCAGATCACACATTAGTTCGAATGGAGCTCCCGCTTGGTGCAATGACTATGGGTGCTGAAATGAGCTTCTCGAGCGCTTGAAATGCGGATAAGCATTCTTTATTGAAGTCGAAGGCAACCCCGCCATTAGCAATGTGGAAAGAGGCTTTGAGACTTTTGAAAATCCTTGATAAATCTTCTATAGAAACTCGCATGTCCAAGGAAACTTCACTTTTGTTGATATCGAGGTGGTAGATTTTCGATCACGTAAATCTTTGCTTTGTCCACCTCAATACCTTGGTTTGATATTTTGTGTCCCAAGACGATTCCTTCATTACTACGAAGTGACACTTCTCCCAATTTAGCACAAGGTTAGATTCTTCGCACCGCTTAACATCGCTTCTAAATGCCTTAAACACTCATCGAATGATGCTCCAAATACCGAAAATCATCCATAAAGATCTCTATAGTTCTCTACCATATCTGAGAAAATTGCCATCATACACCTTTGAAAAGTTGCAGGTGCATTGCAGAGTCCGAATGGCATCCTTCTGAATGCAAATGTACCAAAAGGACAAGTGAATGTGGTTTTTTCCTGATCTTCTGGTGCTATTGCAATCTGGTGATACCCTGAGTATCCATCCAAAAAGCAGTAGTAGTTATGCCCTGCAAGTCAGTCCAACATAAGATCTAGGAATGACAACGGAAGTGGTCTTTTCTCGTTGCTTTATTCACCAAGGCGATAGTCAATGCAAATTCTCCATCCGGTGACCGTTCTCGAGGGTATGAGTTCATTTCTTTCGTTGGTCACCACTGTTATTCCACCCTTTTTCGGCACCACTTGTACTGGGCTTACCCATGTGCTGTCGGATATGGGGTAGATTACTCCTGCATCGAGCCATTTTAAGATTTCCTTTCACTACCTCTTTCATGTTGGGTTTAGTCGCTTTGGGCTTCATGGATGGTCCGCTTCCTCATCTAGACGGATCTTATGCATCGTTGATGGACTTATCCCTTTATGCCCGCTAATGTCCATCCAATGGCCCGCCAGTGATTCTTTAGTACTCTTAGCGCTTGTCAATCTCTTCGTGGATAGTGGTACGAAATGATCACCGTAAGGTTTTTTCTTCACCTAGGTATTGGTATTGTAGATGATTGGGTAGGTTTTTAACTCTAACTCGAGCCTTCTCGTGGATGGTAATGATCTTTCTGCACCGCCCAAGCTCTTCATACTTCCTTGTATCCCATTTTTCATAAGCATTCATCTAATTTGCATACTCCATCGATCCGATCGCTTTACTATCATCACCCCACGTGGTCGCGATTTCTTCAAGCGTATCATCATATCCGAACTCTTTGGCCGACATCGCTTCTTCGCTAAGGTCAATGGCCGAGCGCTTATCCTTGGCCTCAAAAAGTCACGCCAAACACATTGAAAATCACCTCTTCTTTGTCTACTCGAAGCTTCAATTCCCCTTTGTGAACATCAATGAGTGCCTGTCCTGTGGCTAAGAAGGGTCTGCCAAGTATGATGGGGATTCCATCGTTATCTTGTATGTCTAAGATAACGAAGTCGGCGGGGAAGATGAACTTGTCCACCTTCACTAAAATATCTTCGATGACTCCTCTCGGATGAACAATTGAGCGTCACCAATCGCAAGCGTGATGTTCAGAGTCCGATTTCTCCCATTTCTAGTTTGCAGAAAACTAGATAGGGCATCAGATTTATGCCTGCTCCTAGGTCGCACAGTGCTTTCTGACATTCAAACTTCCCAATAGTACATGGGATGGTAAAGCTCCCAGGGTCTTGTAACTTCGAGGCGCTTGTCTCGTAAGACGGCACTACATTCTCGCCAACATCACTGCTTTCGTAATCCTCTATCCTCCTCTTTTGCTAAGCACATCCTTCATGAACTCGACGTAGCTCGGCATTTGTTCTAATGCTTCAAAGAACGGGATATTGAGTTGCAATTGTTCGAGGACCTCCACGAACTGAGAATTGCTTGTCGGGCGGTGCATGTTTTTAATTTCGAGGATATGGTATCATCACCGGTGCGCGCCACAATGGTGCCGATTTCGATTGGTTCAGCCATGGCGCCACTTTCCTCAGATCGCCTCGGATGCCGTAACCTTCTCGTGATCGCTCAGATTGCTCGGAACTTTCGCGCGCGCCTCGCTTCATCGGCGCCGCGGCTCTGCTGCAGCTAACTCTCTATCTCCCTTAATACGACATCCTTCAGGTCAATTTTCTGACATTGTGTTTCCTCATTGCCTACCTCAGGTGCAGATTGCTCTTCATATGTTTCGCTGTTGAATATGATCGCGAGCTCTGCTATTTGCGTTTCCAATTTCTGCATGGTCATTCTTGTTTCGTCTATGAACTGATTTTGGTACCTCGTGAGGCTGAGTATAATTTCTCTTAATTCCTCCCTCTCTTCCTCTATGGTTGGTTCTCTGTCATATTGACAGTAAAAATCCATATCTAAGAATTTCTGAGATAGATCAAAACCAACAAAGAATCACGGCACCTCGAACTTTTCGAAGATATAAATAAAAAATAAAAACGTAAAAATTTAAAAATTAAAAACCAAATTAGAAATTAAAAATAGACCAATTTGATATTGAACTAATGCCTAATCCCAGCGGCGCGCCAAAACTTGATGCGCGTTAAGATGCACACACTTTAAACGCAAGTGCACGTTATCGTGACAAGTAGTATAGTCTTTGATAAGACCGAATATCGTCCTCTGGGATTAGGGTTCAAGTACCAAATATCTATTTTCTAGTATCTATTTGGCGAATTGATAATTGATTTGGTTGTTTATAACTAAGAATTATGAAAACTACGTAAAATATAAAGATTTACTTCAGATGTGATGGGAATAGGGCTTCCATGTATCCTTACTATCCGCTTATGCTACTTACTAATGCATTAACTTATGGTATTCTTCTTTTGGAGAAAGCAGGTTTACGAAATCGTTTTATACTCCGTTAGGTTATATAAACACTCAACCCGATGTCGCGCCTTACCTACCTTTCGGTGATAAGGATAACTTTATAGGAGGATTAAGAACAAAACCTAGTTGACCGTCACGCACAATGCGCAAAATTAGGGTTGTTAAGCCTCATCAACGCTACATAAATAATTGAGGTATTTTCATCCCCAATCCAAGAATGTCTACCCAACTTACAAAGATATTCACAATCCCCTTTTCGTAATCGATTAGAAATCATATAGTGATAATTAGTTGTCAATTAATTACCAAGAATTCAACTCAATTATTGGATAGATCTCTCAATAAGAAGAATAATCATAAGCGTCATTAATTTATAACATAAGTTTCTAGTAATTCAACATGGAAAGCCTTATAAGAGAATTAGTTCTAGCCATAAAGATGACAAGAACTAATTCAAAGTTCATCATGAAAAATCAAATAAAGTAAAGAAAAGGAAAAGAAAGTACTAAATTAATGGTATCCAATCTCAAGCCAAAAGTCTTGTGTTGTGCGAAGGGAACCTCAAAACCGCCTAGGGTTCTCCTTTTATAGTGAAAACCGCCTCAACTTTATCCTGCAGCTCGCCCAAAATCCGTCTCGAAAACCTATTTTTCGCGTCGGCGCGCGGCCGAGCAGCGCCATGGCGCGGAAGTTCTGCAATCCGTCGGGTGTTTTGGCGCGCGGCCGATATTCGCTGTTCATGCGAGGCCGCGGCCGCCAACTCTGTGGCTTCGGATGTTTAGCGCGCGCCTGCATCCGATCTCTCGAGGCGCCGCGACGAAGTCTTCGCAGCCTCTGAATGGTGGGCGCGCGCCACGCTTTTACTGCAGAGGGCGTCGCGCTGGTCCGATTTTAGCCTCGTTCGCCACTTTCTCTGTTTTCAGCTCTGGCATCTCCTCTTTTGCCCTCTTTTTGCTCCTTTTCCGCCATTTGACCATTTTAACCACTTTGACTCAAAAGAAAGGAAAACTATCCTAATATGACACTTATATGTGCAAAATGGGACAAAAGACTAACTAAAACAGACTCAAAAGGTGTATATAAAATACACCGATCAAGCTACCAAGCCCACCAAAGATACAAAAAGCTTAATACTAGACCCATCATACTAGAAAGGGGAATGGACTACCAGAGGGAGTCATATGGGGAAGAATATATTTATGAGCCCATTCGGGCGATGATTGAGTTAAGGGAGTGGAGGAAATTTGTGAATTCGGAGAAGATAGCACCAGTAAACACAACAATGGTGCGTGAATTTTATGCCAACTTTCCGGAGAAGGTGGAAAGGGGATGCTTTGTAAGGGGACACTATGTGTCTGTGACAGCAGAGAATGTAAATGCACAAGTGAAGACGGTTGATGTTGAAGAAAGAAGTGATTGGAATCACTTTAGAACACGGTTCAAGCGTTGACCATCGACTGGAATGTCGTTGCAGACACCGTGAGCTACCATGGGGCTGTTTTTGATATTGGAAGAAATGGGTCAAGAGCACTGAACAGGTGCCAATTCAACAAAGTAGCCAAAGGTTGGCTATATTTCGTCAGCGGCCGCATGATTCCATCCACGCACTTCACCAGAGTGCCAGAGGATAGGATTAAACTGATATATGGAATTATGAGGGGGTTGACGATTGATGTGGGAAAAGAAATAGTGCAGAGCATTGAGGAAATCAGCAGGTTGGTAACAACAGGTGGATTGGGACATGGCTTAGTTATCACCAAGCTATGTCACATGAGTGCAGTCCCAATCCTACCCACGGATACTCATGAAAGAAACCAACTGCCTGTGTCCTATGGGATAGTGCACTCTTTTCCAGACCCAAGCCCCCCAGCAGCCAGAAGAAGAGTACAACCACCACCAGCAGCAGCAGCAGCAGAGGCCGCCATGGATGAATATGAGCCTGAAACAGGGGCTCAATATGAGGCAGGACCTAGCCACCGGCCAACCACGAAGCGAGAACCTCGGTGCAATGATGGAGCAAGTGCTCCAGAACCAGAGAATGATGATGCAACATTTCGGCACATTGTTACAAGGACAAAATGAGTTGAGACAGGGACAACAGGAGTTGCGACAAGGGCAACAAGAAGTGAGGCGGGAAGCGTGCAGCAATTGCACTGATGATGACGAGTTGAGTTCCCTGTTCAACCAATGGTCGATGCATTATCCACCGCCACCACCACCATTTTAACCAAAGTTTGTAAGTGTCTTATTTACTTTTACTATCTTTGAGTCTACACACATTGGGGACAATGTGTGATTTAAGTTTGGGGGTGTTTTATTTGTGTCTTGTTTTATTTGTGTCACGTTATGTTTTATTTAAGTCTTTTTGATTGTTTTATGTTTATTTTGAGTCACCAATTTTTTCTTTTCTTTTTTGAGTCATAATTGCCTGTCAAAGATCATGTATGCTGTAGTTGCTAGAAACACCTAGTGAATTAAGGTGGAATAATGTAAAGGAATTGAAGCAACTATCTAAACACTTAGGTTAGATATGCCAAAACTCACGTAACTGCCTATTTGGAGTTTCTTGCTTGAGTTATGCATGCTAAATGATAAATGCTTATGTGTTATGATTGCTTGTTATTTGAGGCGAAATAGTTAGGATATGCATGTTAGGGAGATGACTCAGACATTTCTTTGATAGCCAATTCTTACCATTATTTTCTATCCTGTACTTTAAAAATATCCCTAGTCAGCCCCATTGAGCCAAAAATTGAAACTTCTTCTTTGACACCCTATATTCCCACAAATTGTACCATAAGTGAAAATATGAAATAGTGGAATACATTGTGTTAAAAAAGGAGACAAAAAGAGTGAATAAGTCTGTTGCACCCCAATACAAAAGTAATAAGAAATAGGCAAAAGCCTAAGTTTGGGGGTGCTTGTCATTATTGTATACTTCACTCTCCCAAAACAAAAGAGGGAAAAGATAGAATCGAAGTGAAGGAAAGAACAAAAAGAAAAAGGGAAATATTGAAAAGCTAAAGAGCTTATGGTACACGAAATGAGCCTAAATTGCCCATTCTTACCTACCTATACCTAAGCCTACATTACAACCCTTAAAAGTCCTGAAGATCTCTTTTATGCATATCCAGAATTAGTGGAGAATAGCAAGTAAGCATGCCATAGGAATTCCTGAATTTACATGCATGATTTAGTATATTGACTTCCATTAAGCATGATAAATATGAGTTTGCGAAATATTTAGCTTCATGTGTTTAGTGTGCTGAAAATTTCATGCTATATGTTCCTGCATATTATTTTGCTAACCTTCATGTTTTTCTAGTTAACATTATTGCAGCAAAAGTGATCAATGGCAGTGAGTCTTTTATTTTTCGTTTCTTTGAGTCTTTTATTTCTTTCTTTCTATCTTTGCTCGAGGGCGAGCAAATGTTAAGTTTGGGGGTATTTGATCGGTGTATTTTATATACACCTTTCGAGTCAGTTTTAGTTAGTCTTTTGTCCCGTTTGCACATATAAGTGTTGTATTAGGATAGTTTTCCTTTCTATTGAGTCAAAGTGGTTAAAATGGTCAAATGGCGGAAAAGGAACTAAAAGAGGGCAAAAGAGGAGATGCTAGAGCTGAAAACAGAGAAAGTGGCGAGCGGTGAAATCGGACCAGCGTAGCGGCCTTCCCTGCGATCAAGCATGGCGCGGCACCCACTATCGGAGGCGGAAGAATCGGCGCGCGGCGCCGACAAAAGCGGCGGCGCGGCGCTAAACATCCGGAAGCTACAGAGATGCAGCGCGCGCGCCGAGCAGCGAATATCAGCGCCGCGGCGCCAAAACACCCGACGGATTGCAGAACTTCGTGCGCGCGCATCTGCGGCCGCGGCGCCGACGCGGAAAAATTAGGTCTTTTGACGAAATTCTGGGCCAGGCCTGAAGGAAAAGAGGGAGGCGGTTTGCAGCCTATAAAAGGAGAACCCTAGACAGTTTTTGAGGGTTCCCCTTCTTGCACAACACAAGACTTTTGCTTGGAGATTGGATACCATTAGTTTAGTAATTTCTTTTCCCTTTCTTGTTCTTTATTTCTATTTTGTATGATGAACATGGAATTAGTTCTTGTCATGTCAATGGCTAGGAACTAATTCTCTTATAGGGCTTTCCATGTTGAATTGCTAGAAACTTATGTTATAAATTAATGCATGCTTATGGTTATTTTTCTTATTGTGAGATCTATCCAATAATTGAGTTGAATTCTTGGTAATTAATTGACAACTAATTATCACTATATGATTTCTAATCGATTCGAAAGGGGATTGTGAATATGCTGTAAGTTGGGTAGACATTCTTGGATTGGGGATGAAAATACCTCAATTATTTATGTAGCGTTGATGAGAGGCTTAACAACCCTAATTTTGCGCATTGTGCGTGACGGTCAACTAGGTTTTTGTTCTTAATCCTCCTATAAAGTTATCCTTATCACCGAAAGGTAGGTAAGGTCGCGATCTTGGGGTTGAGTGTTTATATAACCCTAACGGGAGTATAAAACGATTTCGTAAACCTGCTTTCTCCAAAAGAAGAATACCATAAGTTAATGCATTAGTAAGTAGCATAAGCGGATAGTAAGGATACATGGAAGCCCTATTCTCATCACAACTGAAGTAAATCTTTATATTTAAATAGCTTGCATAATTCTTAGTTAAAAACAACAATTCTATTATCAATTCACCAAATAGATACTCAAAAATAGATAGTTGGTACTTGAACCCTAATCCTAGAGGACGATATTCGGTCTTATCAAGACTATACTACTTGTCACGATAACGTGCACTTGCGTTTAAAGTGTGTGCATCTTACCGCGCATCACCGGAGCGAGGCGCGGCGCGGCGACGATCTTTCTAGATATTTGGCGCGCAGCCTGCATGCGGCCGAGGTGCCGACTCACAGGAATTTTGGCACCGCGGCGCCTCAATGCAGGGCCGCGGAGCTGAGGAAGGGACAGAAGAAGCGAGTTGTTCGAGGAGGATGGAAGAGATGGCAGACTCGTCAACTAATGAGTAATCCGGTTTTTGGAATTTTTGAACATTCGAAAACGGGAATGTGGTCTCGTCGAATGTGATGTGACGAGAGATATGGATTTGACGAGTCGACAAGGTATAACATATATAGCCCATATGGTTCGACGGGAATTCTAGGAAGACACATGGAGTGGACCTAGGAGCGAGCTTGTGAGGGGCGGTAGAGCTAAGGTTGGGATAACACAGACAACCGAAAATCCGTAGATGATCATAGGAGGGGACTCTATGGTAGAGGATTTCAGTAGGGGTCATATTGTGAAGAGTGCTAGTAGGGAGAATATTTAGAACGTATTCTGACATTTTAGCAGCATAGACCCAAAATGATGGAGGGAGGGAGACATGAATCAATAGGGTGTGAATCATGTTGTTAATGATGCGTATGATTCTTTCAGCTTTACCGTTTAGTGGTGAGGTGTGAGGGCAGGAGAAACGAAAAACCATGTCATTATTGGTACAAAAACGGTGAAACATAGAGTTATTGAATTCACGACCATTATCGCGCTGAAATAATTTTATGTCTTTTTCAAATTGTGTTTGAATGAACTTGCGAAACTCAAGAAATTTGGCAAACACTTCCGATTTAAATTTAAGAGGGTATAACCAAACATAGTATGAAAAATCATCAAGCAACATAAGATAGTATTTATGACCGAGAGAACTAGAGATATGAGACGTCCATAAATCGGCATGTATAATATCAAAGGGAGCAAAGAAACACTAGTAGATGATTTAAACGGAAGACGAATATGTTTGCCTAAAGAACAAGAAACACAATTTTTAGCAAGCTTTCCATTACAAGTAATGAAATTGTTGCCTCTAAGAAAATTAAAGATTGGGACTCCTGGATGACTAAGCCTATTGTGCCATGTTGAAGAAGAAATAGCCGCTAGAGTGACGGGAGAGCAAGATCTGGCAGCGGAGGTGAATGGATAAAGATCCTCCGTGCTATTGTATCTCATAAGAGGTGTCCCCGTATGAAATTTCTTCAAAGTAAAACCAAAAGGGTCAAAGTACACAGAGACATAATTATTACGAGTAAATTGGCGGACAGATATGAGGTTCTTAATCATGTGTGGGGCATAGAGGGTGTTTTTTAGGGAGAAGGGTGGACGAGGAGATTGTGTGTATGAGGTACCATAACCTTTAACTGGATTGCGTTGTCCACTACCAACTGTAACATATTGAGGATGCTTTAAACTAAACAGTTTAGGAATAGTACCTGCAGATTGGGTGACGTGAGATATGGCGCCTGAGTTCATGTACCAAGTATTGTCAGGCTGTTGCATAGATAGGGTGTTGAACGCCTGACCCAACTCAGTGGGTGTCATGCTGGATGAGGCGTGGGACTGACCTGCGTAAGTGGGCTCGCGGTGACGGGGCCAACAAACCGGGGTAAGAATATTGATTGTAGGGCTGCTGGTACTGGAATGGACCTTGCGTCGCGGTCACTCAAGCCGCGCCTTGTATGCACGGATCTTGCTTGTGCTGCAGACAACCGCGAGGAGCCGTGGCCCAGTTGTTCTGCGATCCCTGTTGCTTTTGCTGTTGCTGGTTCTGTTGACCGCGACACTTGCCACGACCACGACCTCCTCTACCGCTGCGGCCTTTTCCACCCTTGCCGTCGCGCCCTTACCGCTGTTGGGAGTTTTCTGGTGGCGTCTGATCTTATGGTTGCGAGTCGACAGTTAACACCTGCTGGGCGTGCTCATCCTGTTTAGCATTACGGATTTCTTCGAGCAACAATTGTGAGTGAGCTTTGTTAAAACTTGGTAGCGGATCTGCATGTTGGATAATGCTCACCAAAGTATCATATTCGCCCTTAGTAAGTCCTGCAATCATTTGGAGCACCATTTTAGTGTCAGTAACAGGCATGCCGACGTTGGAGAGTTGCTTCGCTAGAAGTTTAAGCTGCTTGCAGTACTCAGAAACATTAGAGAAGTTTTCAAGACGTGTTTTGTTGAATTGTTCTTCCAAATACACGGCACGAGTGTGCTTGTTGTCCTGAAAAATTTCCTCCAAACGATTCCATAAGTCAAGGGCCGTGGAGTCAGATTTCATGATAGTAAGGAGCAAATCCTGAGAGATACTACCATATATCCACTGTTTGACGCCAGCGTCTAGACGACGCCAAGTAGAATCATCAACCTCCTGAGGGCGCGCAATTTTGTCATCAATATGATCAAGCACGTTATAGAGACATGCATGATTGCGAAACAGTTCAACCCAGGAAGAATACTGACTGTTTTCTTGATCAAGAAGGATAGAGATATGGTTCTTGATGTTGGAAACAGTTAGGGCGGGATGAAAAGAGGGTGATGACTTGGTGGTTGGATTTGTGGAGGAAGATGCGTCAAGGACAGCGGAAGAATCCTGAGTATCCATTTAGAGAATAGAGGAATGGAGAAGAAAAACCAAGAATTTGGGTAGAGAGAGGGAGGCGCCGCGGCGAGATGCCCGAGGGGGGGGCGAGGCGGCGACTGCTTGGTAGAAAAATTATAGGGTTTTTCTTTCTAGGCTCTTGATACCATGTAAGATGATATTAATCTTCCTTGGGGAGTCTTTCATTAATATCAAGGTATATATAGAGTACAATGTTCATCCCTTATACAATAGGAATCCTAAGCCTATACAAAAGAGGAATCATAGTCTTACCATAATTATATTTACACAATATATGGAAATATTCTAATTATGGGTAGAGTATATAGTTTCCTATATTTACACGTTTACGGTATCAATATCATAATGGTGCATGCCTTGTTTCAATATTATGAATCTACTTTTTCAAGCTCCAAAAGTTTGTTCAATCACATTGCACAGAGATGAGTGCCTAAAGTTAAATAATTGTTCAGCGTTTTGAGGCTCTCTTTTGCTCCCTCTGTAATCCTGCAAATGACAGCGCAGTCCTTTGTATGGAACTAAAAATCCTCACTACAAGAAAATATGGAATTGACAACAAAATTTTAGCAACAATAAATATATTGTTGCTAAAAACGTAAATGACAACAAAAAAATATCTTGTTGCGAATTTTTTTCACATCGGAGGTTATTGCAAAAAGTACTTTTGACAACAACATCCAACATATGACAACAAAAATGTTGTTGACAAATGTCTTTCTTTTTGTAGTGCCTTTCATGTTTCTAAGACCACCATCAATTAACAACATAATATTTATCTACCAACAAGAATAACATAGTGAGAAGAATTACAAAAGAGACTTGCAGGGAAGGAATTGAGTTCCAATGGAAAAATAATTTCATCTTGAACAATTATATCCAATACAATATAAAGTCGATATAAATTGGTATATATCTACTAACTTATTAATCTTTTTTTATAAAATAAAAACTTATAGGTCAAGTTTTATATTTACAAAAATTTAAAATCCTAAATAATGCATTTTTGGATGATTTGGGATTTCAAATCATGACATGAAGTTAAAATTATGTCCAAATGACATAAACAAACAGTGATTTGAAATCAAATTATGAAATCATGATTTGAAAACGCATGAAACGTTTACTTAGTTTTCGTTAATTTCTGATATCATACTGTGAATATATAGTCAATTCAAGTCCATACACTATAATTTGTTCGTGACTTTGTAATAACTGAAATGTTCCTTCACGAGCAAAATAACGTCCTAATTCTTAGAAGTGACACCCATATTTGGCTAATACTACTCAGAATTATAATTTGATTTTACAATAATCAGCAATGATTTGCGGAGAAATAGCTCGGATAATCTTGTCCATTGAACAAAAAAATTCCAGGTTAGTAGAGACTCTCGACTCAGTTATGATCGTGTATACATCAAATATATCCACCTATATACACATTATACAATATGACTGTGTTCGAAGAAAGAAAGAAAGAGGAAGAGAAGAAGAGAGGAAGAAAACTCTTGGTCTTTTATTATTTCTGAGTTGTAATTACATTAAGTACACTTGTATGGTATTTATACATGTAAAGTAGAGAGAAAGGTTAGTTATTTCTGTAAGACTCCTATAGGCTCTCTATAAGCCTTTCTTCTGACTACCCTTGTAACTACTCTGCTAACTATGTTCATTCATATTTTTCTAACAATAATAAAACTCAAAAATTATGTACGAGCAGAGATACACAACATTGTGATGCAACGATCTCTTTTATGTAGGCCGCAGCAACATTCATGGGCTCACATTTTCACACTGCAGACAGCAGGCCGACCCATTGAGCCTGCTTGTAATTTGTCTATACACAAATTATGAGTTATACTTTTTTTTTCTTGTTTTCAACTTGTTTGCCAGTTAATCCTTTAACCTTATGTTCGGAGAATAACATATTTCATAATTGAATGAAATAAAGAACCCCCTTGAGTCAACAACTTATGGTAGTTCATAGTTCTAAAATTTTGAAGTATTTTAGAATAGTTATAATGTATATTACAGACTGTTATAATATTTGTGATTGTTAACTCGAATTTCAAAAATAATTACATGTGCTCTTTTTCAAATTATGTAGTACTATTTAAAGAAGACATAAACGAGTTAAATGATAACATTTTGCAGTCCAATTTTTACCAGCATCCGTTAAAAGACCAAGTTACTGGCAATTTCTCTTTGGTTCTTACAGAAAGTGATAACCTTAGGAAAACTTGAGGCATTTCAATGGAAAGTTAAAGGACCGAATGAAGTAATTTCGTCAGACATCTCGGGTTGGAGTTCTTTAAATGGAGAAATTCTTAGCGAGAAACGTTTTCTCCTTTAATGGGTCTTAAGCGTCGTAAATCTGAATTAAATACTGAATTTTAAATACCAAATGGTTAAAAAAATATGGTAATTCCAATATTTATAGTAATTGTAACTTCTTTTTAGTGTGGAAAGACAACTGATTGTTACTCCGTATTTTGTTTGTCTTCTCCTCGATTTAGCGCCAAAAGTTTTCTCAAGATGATTTTGCATTCAAATAGTGGAGTAACTAAAGATCATTCTTTGCATTTTAAGTTTTTAACACAGTTCTATGTTTGACACTTTTATTTCCAACCTTAAAGGTCAAGGGTCAACTAAAATCTTAGACTTGGTGGCGCTTTAGAGAAAATGATGGTATCAATATTCTTCACCTGGAAACGGAGGCTTCTGATCATACTGCTTTGCTAAGAAATACGGAACCTAGCCTGAGAAGAAAGAAAAAAAAGATTTTATTTCGACAAAAGGTGGAGCGAAAAGGAAAAAGTGAAGGTGACTATAGAGTGTTCATGGAATAGGTATATGGGAGGGTTCGAACAATCCAAAGTTAGCTTTAAATTAAAGAAATGTCCAGTCTCAGTGCTAGTTTGGCTACGAGGGGGAAAGGAAAATTCTAGAAAAAAACGGGCTTTCTTGAAAACGTTGTCACTTGGATTATGCCATGCATTACTACCCCCAACATATAGTTTTAATGTTAACGGAGATATAGCAGGGCAAGTGAACCTACCGGAGGATTAAGACAAGGAGATCCTCTATCCCTGCTACATAAGGGGACAGTCTTTCTAGAATCCTAAATCAAGCGGAAGTATTTGGGGATATACAAGGTTTAAGTTTAGTCAGAGGTGGACCTACTATTAACCATATGTTTTTTGTTGATGACTCGTTTATTTTTAGTAAGGCTAATGTTCAAAATGCTACGAAAATTGCTGAAAGTTTAAGAACTTATGAAGAATGTTCAGGTCAAAAGGTAAATTTTGAGAAATCAACTATATTTTTTAGTAAAAATACTTCTTAAATTGAGAAAGATAAAATTATTACGGAGCTAGGACAATTACAAAAAAAGTAACTTGGAGTTATATTTAGAAATACCTTCGGTAGTTGGAAAATCGAGAAAAAAAATGTTGGAATTTATTAAAGATAGAGTGAAGGCTAAAATAGAAGGTTGAACAAATATTTCCAACATACGTCTTTCCTTAAAGCTACGTGTTGTTCTGCCAGCTCATAGATACATAAAGTATTATTGGTAGAGATCTTTTACAAAAAATAGTATTAGAGGGTAGCTGCTGGTGATATTTTAAAGTTTGGACAAATTCTTGAATTTTCAATTCATGTGCCATTATCATGTGGCAAATTTGAAAGGTTAGAAACTCAATAAGCTTTAATGGAGACATTAGTGAACCTAATGATATTGTAAGCAAGACACTTTTTTATTTTCATGAATACGAACATAATATGTGTTAGCGATTTTACTTATGCTCACGCAAGTGTACGTATCGCTCAAGTAATATAGTCTGTAAGACCGAATATCATCCACAGAGACTGGTTATCAATTACCGATTATCTAATCTATGGTATCTATTTGATAATCGTAAGGATGTTTTTGGTTTTTTTCTAAGAACTAGCTAGAGTAAATTGCAGGAATTAACCTAAGTATGCTTTGATTTAAATCAGTTGTGATGGAAATATGGCTTCCAATATCCTCAACTATCCACTCTTTTTCAATCCTTAATGCAACAACAATGACTTCTTCTTCTTTGTTAAGATAGCAAGTTAACTAATTTGTCTTATATTCCGGTTAGGATATATAAAAGCTCAACCTGATGCAGAAACCTTCTATATTTCTATGATAGATTTTACCACACAGGAGGATTAAGAACAATAACCTTAAATACTACATAAGTATCGGGGTACTTTCGTCCGCGATTTTAACTTATGTCTATTCAATTACAGCATATTCAAATCTCCCCTCTCGGATCTCAATTCGAAATCATATAGATTATGACAATTAGTGATCTTAACCAATTGAAGAAGAAATCAATACTAATGCATTAATTCATAAAAAGAGTTTCAAGCGATTAAATGAAAAGCCCTAATATAAATATTAGCTCCTAGACATTGTCATGCTAAGAACTAATATATAATCCAACATGAACTGAAATAAAGCAAAGAAAAGAACTTGAACGTGGTCTCCAATCTTCTAGTCTCCAAAGTTCTCTCCAAAAGTGTGATAGAATAGCAGAGATGCCCTAATAAAATCTGTCCTAGGGGTTTATATCTGCTATAAAACTCTTGCTTGAACCTTGCCCTTGTCAAATTCTCGCCTGATGCCGAAAAACCGCGTCGGCGGAATTCTCGCTCTGCGAGAAAATGGCGCGTGACCTGTTATGCACCGCGCGGCCCTGCAGGCTCTTCGTCCGGATGCTGCCAATTGTCGTCCATTTGCCTCGGGAATCCCCTTTTCTGCTCATTTTCGACCTCTTTTTGTCATTTCTTCATTTAGAATCGTTGTGGCTCAAAAGAAAGAAAAACGACCCTAACACGATACTAATTTCAAAGAAAATGAGGAAAATACTAGCTAAAAATGACTCAAAAAATGTATATAAAATATACCTAACAAATACCTCCAAATTTAACCTTTACTCGCCCTCGAGTAAAGATCAAAACACCAATCAAAGAAATCAAAGAAAAATACTCTAAGACTCTGATCAAGTAGCTGTACCAATGTTACTAGAAAATCCTAGATGACAGTTGAGATAATATGTTGGAACATGTATAGCATGAAGCTCAGAAATCTAAAATTTCAAGTCAGATATTTCGCAAATTCACTTCGATCATAATCAATGAAAACATAAACACTTAACATGTGCATGTCAATTTTATTTAACCTTTCCCAAAATGTTATAGAACCTGTTTACTTGTTATTCTCCACTAATCATAGACATACACATTAGAAATCTTCAGGACTTTCAAGGGTTGTAATGTAGTCTTAGGCAGAGATAGATAAACGTAGGCATTTAGGCTCAAATTACGTACCATAAACATTTTTCATTCAACTCTTTTTTTCTTCTTTTTGACTTTCTCTTTTTTTTTTTTTTTTATATCATACCTATTTTTCTCCTCTTTTCTTTTGAGAGAATGATATGTATTATAAATAACAGGCACCCCAAAAAATTAGACTTTTGCATATTTTTCATTGGGGTGCATCAAAATTTTCACTTTTTTTTTAAATTCTTTTTCAACACTTTCCATCCCACGAGTTTTCAATTATAACTTATGGCACAAACAGAGAATCATATGGTGTCAAAGAAAGATCTTATTTTAGGCTCAAAGAGGCTGACTAGTGATATATTTTATGTCAGGGTAGGTAATGAATGGTCAGAAGAGCTATCAAAGAAATGTCTGAATCATCTCCCTAAACATGTACATCTTAACTATTTCGCCTCAAATAACAAGCAAACAAATTTTCTAGACATTTTTAAACTTTTCTTTCCATGATTGACAACACATAGGCTAAGCACAAATATCTCAAATAATTAGATGTCGTGAATTTTTGGCATATCTAACTTAAGCACACAGATTTTTACTTTCAATTCCATTACATTATCTCACTTAATCCATTAGATATCTTCAGCAACTACAACATACGTGATCATATATAATATATATATATATATATATATATATATATATATATATATATATATATATATATATATATATATATATATATATTAGACACATAAAAGACCCATAAAACAACAAAATAAAAAAAAGGACTCAAAACAACCAACTAAGACAAAGTAAGATCCCCCAAACTTAATTGATACAAGAGACAACTTACAGACACAAAATAGTGGTCATAACGGAGGTCTGGTAGGAGGTTCTTAAAATTGCATGCAGTATCGACTCTCAACTTCGTCGCGCCTGCGAGTTGGCGTCGCGGCCACGCCAATTTTTCCCATTTTTCAACGTTTTTTTTTTCTTTTTCTACTTGGGGTCAGTCCTTGTCCACCTGTTATCTAGAATATAAGATAAAAACACAGACCGTGAGACTGTTCAAGACAAAATAAAACAACTAAAACAAAAATTGAAGTAACATAATTAAAAACATTGGGTTGTCTCCCAAGTAGCGCTGTCTTTAACGTCTTTTAGCCGGACGCAATTAATCTTCACTAGTGCCCAGTGGATCCTTCTGCGAACGGCTTGCAATCCGAACATTTGTTTTTGCCGGTCTCACTTCACCTACACCAATCCTATAAAACACAGAAAATGGTGGTACTTTTATGCTTTCCCCCAAATCGCCAACTTGCTTGCATTCAAAATTCCCTATAGTGCAAGGAATAATGAAGCTCCATGGAGCTCTAGACTTCTGGGGGTTCTCTTGAGGGTATGAACTTTCTGTTTGGGGATCAACAATGAAAGCTGGTGGTGTTTCTTCTGCAATGAGTACAGGAAAAAGGAATTTCAAGGAATCCAAAAAAGTGAAAAATTGGATTTCAGTAACCTCTTCTTTCTCTACACCAACTATCTCTCTTAATTTTTCATTATTCTCAACAGCTTGTTGTGGTTCAGGTTCCTCACTCTGCTTACCACTCCCCACAACTGTGTCGCTAGACAGATTTTCTTGTGATACATTGATCACCGTATCCATCAGCTGCCCCATTTGTGTTTTCAATTTTTTTAGAGATAATCTTATTTCAGCCGTAAACTGAGTCTGACACTTGGTGAGCATGAGTATGGCTGCCTACAACTCATCTAGATCTTCCTCTGGAACCTGTGGGTTAAACTGTTGTTGATGATTCCACTGCTCCTGATAGTAATAGTAGTCCATGTGTCCCTTTTTTTTATACACTAACTTTAC
The DNA here is from genome assembly GCA_029844215.1 of Przewalskia tangutica. Lineage (NCBI taxonomy): Eukaryota > Viridiplantae > Streptophyta > Magnoliopsida > Solanales > Solanaceae > Przewalskia > Przewalskia tangutica. The sequence goes on along the minus strand of CM056732.1, from coordinate 93,722,900 downwards.
CTACAAAATAAAAAAAAACAACAAAAACTTATAAAAATATGCTCACAGAACAAGTTAGAAACTTGTTCATGGAGCAACCAAATTAGAAAAAGAATTGATAAGTCGATATTGATTGTACGCCAGTCCCCGACAACGGTGCCAAAAACTTGTTAGCGCTTTTACTTATACTCACGCAAGTGTACGTATCGCTTAAGTCATATAGTTTGTAAGACTGAATATCGTCCACAGAGACTGGTTATCAATTATCGGTTATCTAATCTATGGTATCTATTTGAAAATAGTAAGGATGTTTTTGGTTTTTTTCTAAGAACTAGCTAGAGTAAATTGCATAAATTAACCTAAGTATGCTTTGATTTAAATCAGTTGTGATGGACATAGGGCTTCCAATATCCTCAACTATCCACTCTTTTTCAATCCTTAATGCAACAACAATGACTTTTTCTTCTTTGTTAAGATAGCAGGTTAACTAATATGTCTTATATTGCGGTTAGGATATATAAAAGCTCAACCTTATGCATAAACCTTTTATATTTCTATGATAGATTTTACCACACAGGAGGATTAAGAACAATAACCTTAAATACTACATAAGTATCGGGGTACTTTCGTCCGCGATTTTAACCTATGTCTATTCAATTACAGCATATCCAAATCTCTCCTCTCGGATCTCGATTCAAAATCATATAGATTATGACAATTAGTAATCAATTAATTATCAAACATTCAATCCAATACTGAATAGATCTTAACCAATTGAAGAAGAAATCAATACTAATGCATTAATTCATAAATGAGTTTCAAGCGATTCAATGGAAAGCCCTAATATAAAGATTAGCTCCTAGACATTGTCATGCTAAGAACTAATATATAATCCAACATGAACTTAAATAAAGCAAAGAAAAAAAAAGAATTTGAACGTGGTCTCCGATCTTCTAGCCTCCAAAGTTCTCTCCAAAAGTGTGATAGAATATCAGAGATTCCCTAATAAAATATGTCCTAGGATTTTATATACGCTGTCTAAAACTCTTGCTTCTGACCTTTTGCCCCTTGCCAAATTCGCCTCGTATTTGGAAAAATCCGCGTCAGCGCCGCGGCGCCGAAAGTCCTGTTGCTCTCTGAGAAAAGGGCGTCGCGACCCTGCAGGCTCTTCATCCGGATGCTGCCAACTGTCGTCCATTTGCCTCGGAAACCCCATTTTCTGCTCATTTTCGACCTCTTTTTGCCATTTCTTCATTTAGAACCGCTGTGACTCAAAAGAAAGAAAAACGACCCTAACACGATACTAATTTCAAAGAAAATGAGAAAAATACTAACTAAAAACGACTCAAAAAGTGTATATAAAATATACCTAACAATATGCTTACTACTATTTCTCATGTGCTTGTATCTGACTATACTAATGATAAAAATATTTTTGTGCATAAGACGATATTGTTATGTTTGCAGATGCTATCCTACAAAAGGACAAAAAGATGGCAAGCATTAGAGCGATGGCTATGAATTGCTTTGGTCATTTGCTTCAAGCCTTTGGTATCCTAATTCAATTTGTTGGAAAAGCCATCACCGCTGAAGCACTAGCAATTCGAAAAGCATTGGAAAACTCAAAGGAAAATGAATGGTCAAAGGTGCATATCTCGTCGGATGCAAAAACTATAGTGGACATGATACGAAAAAGATGTAGCTTCATGGGAGATAGAGACGACTTGTGAAGATATATAGAAGCTTATGAATTTCTTTAACGATGTGCATGTGGTATATATTCCTAGATCTTAGAATATGCTAGCACACAATTTAGCAAAATTTTCTATTTCATTATTACATAATATTATTTGGGTTTCAGTTTTCCCTTGTTGGATTGTAAATGATGATGATGCATATTTTAACTATTTGAGAGAGCTTATGCATTAATACAATGAAGTTGTTAAAAAACTAAATATATGCTCATCTCCATTATTGATTGATTAAAGTGAATTTAATATTGAAAGAAAAAAAATACTAAAATACTCTCATGCATGTTACTATGTCACGTTGATCACACATTGTACGTAGATGAAAACCTTGCTGCACTAATTTAGGATCAATGTTTGCTCCACTATCTAACAAAAATTGATCCCATCTAATCTTTCAGCTAATTATTTTAGTATTTTTTATTGTCAATTTATATGATATAGTATAAGTTAATTTGACTTATTAAGCTCTCTTCTAGCCGATAATCATCACACGAACTAAACTTCAACTAAAGTATATGTCAAACACATTAAGCCAATAGTAAAAACTCTCCTCAGTCAAATTTCATATGAAGCATTATGCCGCCTTGTAATGGCCTTTTTATAATACAAATTTCAATTATTTGAGTCAGTAAATTTGAGAATTTAACCAATCTTTTGAAAGTAGAAATAGGAAGCCATGAAAAGAATCTTTCATCAATTTCAACCTGGATTCTCAGTGAGATAATTAAAATGGCAAGATCGAATCCGCCAAATGGCTGACAGTGGAATTACTTAAAATAAAGGAGGCCCCTTGTGCGTAACGTGATATGGTCTAACCTTTAAAACCCGTTGAGTTACCATGATTAACTCCTTCACATTTCTGTTGGACCGGGGTGTGAGAACTCGTCGAGTGGGAGATCCACCTTTAGGAGAAAAAAAAGAAGCCATGCAAAGTGATAAAATTTCTGATATCAGAAGTCAGAACAGCTCATTAACGTGCACACCTGTGTTAGTCTTCCCCTATCCAATTTCTTGGCACTATCATGATTTTTCTTTTAATATACTTAAAAGTTAAAACCCACAAATAATATCATATCCATGCTCAATTTCCAATCACCATTAACTAAAAAATCGTCATCTTGATCTCTAATAAAAAACAATTATTTTTTTCGTTTGTCTCTCTCACTCTTGTCCTATTTAAATACAATTTCCCCAACTCAGATTCCCAAGATATTCATTTTCATCTTCTTCTCTCCGAGTTCTCAGCTATGGCATCTCTTGGATTGTCTCAACGAATTAGAATTGGACTTGATGGTAATTTGGGTATTGAATTCCCGATGATGGGTCGGGCGAATTATGGTAGAAGACGAGTTGGGTTTAGAATTATGGCCTCTATGGAGCCCGATCTCAGTGTTACTGTTAACGGGTTGAAAATGCCTAACCCCTTTGTTATTGGGTCTGGTCCTCCTGGGACCAACTATACAGTGATGAAGAGAGCCTTTGATGAAGGCTGGGGTGGTGTTATCGCCAAAACGGTAAAGCTTTCCGACTTTAGTACTAGTGCCACTTCTTATGTTATCTGTTACTACTACTTTTTATTAAATATAAGAAGAAACTAAATTGAGCTGTTCATTTGCATCTAATTGAGTATGGCAACTGCTCAAGTAAAGTTAGTTCAAAATTTGGGATGATCCAAGTGAATGAGATGAGTTTACACATCTTGTTAGGAATTCTGGGATTGGGGATTATCTATGTAAGATACTGGATCAGTTAGTTAACAACCTATTATAGTCTTTTATATAGGGATTTTGTTGTCGGGTTCTCTTGACTCTATGTTGCGTGGACTCTTCGAAAATGTCGCCACATGCGTGTTGGATCCTCCAAAAGTAGTGCATTTTTGGAGGATCTGACAAGGGTGTGACAACATTTTTGGAAAGTCCGAGCAACATAGTTTTGACTTTCAAGTTGTTCGTTACTTCAAACTCGAGTAGGTGACACGAATGCTGTTGAATAACTTATTAAGTAGTAGCATTTTTTTACCCAGTATATTTGATGACGAAAGCAAGTCTTTGTTTCTTTAATCTATTATTTTTCTTCCCTCAGGTGTCTTTGGAAGCCGATAAAGTTAAAAATGTAACCCCAAGATATGCTAAATTACGAGCAGCAGCAAATGGTTCTGCCAAAGGACAAATTATTGGGTGGCAGAATATTGAGCTCATTAGTGATCGACCTCTCGAAACAATGCTGAAAGAGTTTAAGCAATTGAAAGAAGAGTATCCAGATAGGATACTTATTGCATCTATCATGGAAGAGTACAACAAAGCTGCTTGGGAGGAACTTATTTACAGGGTTGAGGAAACTGGAATTGTAAGCATACGGGAGGATTTAATGGACAAGATTTTGTTCTGCATTTTAGAAGTATTATCATGCTGATTCTCTGTTTTACAGGATGCCATTGAAATCAACTTCTCATGTCCTCATGGCATGCCAGAACGTAGAATGGGTGCTGCTGTTGGTCAAGATTGTGATCTCTTGGAGGAGGTTTCCGGATGGATTAATGCTGTAGCCACAGTTCCAGTTTGGGCAAAGATGACCCCTAATATCACCGACATCACAAAGGTATTTCGGGCATTTTTTAACAAAGATGATAGATCGCTAAAATGTTCAAAACATGAACCAATTTCATAAGTTAAGAAGGTCATAACTTCTTCTATACATTATGCCACAATCTTCCTTTAGAGCTATCTGATGATTATTATTTTGGCATGTAAGAGGACCACCTTGGCTTGAAATAAGGTGATTTTTTATCATTAATAGTCTCTATGTCTGGATTAAACCATCTTCATTTCCCTTTCCTACTGTAATTATGGCCTCCCACTAGTTTGTTATTCAGTCATGGACGACAAGTTATCAGCATTCTTTTATGTAAAAATTATGTCTTCGATGTGTTTCTAATTTCTGCCCCTGGGATTGTAGCCGGCTAGGGTGGCTCTTAACCAAGGGTGTGAGGGGGTATCTGCTATAAATACAATCATGAGTGTAATGGGAATCAATCTTGACACCTTAAGGCCCGAGCCTTGTGTTGAGGGGTTAGTATCTCTACATTGCGAAGTATGCTGAATTATAATTTTCTGCTTTAATGATCTCTAGCAATTCATTTTCTGCTGTTTGCCTTAGATACTCTACTCCTGGAGGCTACTCAGCAAAGGCAGTGCACCCAATTGCCCTTGCAAAAGTAATGAACATTGCACGGATGATGAAGTCAGAATTTGGAGATAAGGACTATTCACTCTCTGCTATTGGGGGAGTCGAGACAGGTGCCGATGCTGCTGAATTTATTCTTCTCGGAGCAAATACTGTACAGGTTGGATTCGAAAGTGATCTTTTCCTGTATATATGTTTATGACTATACATAATGGATAGAAATTTCCTTGGCCTAAACCAAATTTAGGACTTTTTCTTGTCCGCTTCGGACTTTTACTAAATAGAAATTTCTTCTGAGTTGTGATCTAACACAAGTGAAAAATCTCTCAAACAATTTAGTTTTGATCCTAGTGACATTTCAGTAAAATGGAGAAGAGACAGTACTAAACTAAGCATTTCAAGCTAGACTCGCCTCTTAATTTGTTTGTTTGTTCTTTTCTTTTTTTCCTTCTGTACTTCTCTGACATTATTTGGAATGACAAATCTTCATTCGTTTATTATTTAGGTTTGTACTGGTGTTATGATGCATGGATATGGACTTGTGAAAACATTGTGCTCTGAGCTGAAAGATTTCATGAGAAAGCACAATTTTTCATCCATAGAAGATTTCAGAGGGTAATCTCTCTCTCTCTCTCTCTCTCTCTCTCTAAAACACACACCCTCGGAGACATTAGATCCATCCAAAAGAAGGAAGAAACAATTAAGGCTCAGCTGGAATATCAAGAATTAGATTGCATTATTTATTGTTATTTGCTGGTCAAGTAGGGACATTTTAGTCCAACACGGACCTACAACAGGTCAAATAAAAACAGAACTGGTATTTAACCACATTTTAGTTCTTAACCCAAAATTTGTCGTTGCTTCAAATCTGACCTTTTCTGGTGCTACTGCATAAAGTTATATGTAGTAACTACCGATTTTTGTTTATAATTTGAATTTGTGTTATGCGCAGAATGTCGCTTGAGTACTTCACGACTCACACGGATTTGGTGAAAAGGCAGCAAGAAGCAATACGTCAAAGAAAAGCGATTAAGAAAGGTTTACAATCTGACAGAGACTGGACAGGAGATGGTTTTGTGCAAGAAACTGAAAGCATGGTTTCCAACTAGACTTTTAAACCTCTAAATGCACCTTTCTTCTTGTATTGTAGATGAATAAATCAATCCCTTTCATATATCTGACTGGATTGGTGTATAGTGACTTTGACCTCTTTGTAGTTCTTTGCGTATAGGACTTTCACAACTCTTGTTTTCATTTATTTTATCTTTTAACTTGATTCAGTATACTTGTGTTTATGATGAATGAGTTCCCAGAATTCATTTGGTTACTCTAATGTTTATTATAATGATAAAAGCTCCTAAACTCTTAGCAATTTAATTATTAATTATTGAACTCTACCATTTAGCAGTAGTCTATATCAGATCAGAAAAGCCATATTATAATTAGTGGGTAGCTATTCAAGGCAGATGTATACCAGGCCGTCTCAAACATTTTGGGGCCCTGTTCTAATTCATAAAAGTGGCCCTTAAAAAAAGTCACTGGTAATGGTATATTTTTTTGTAGCTTGAACACTGGAATATCAAGAGGCAGAGCATCACATTTTCTGTTTTTTCGCAAGGCAGAGCATCACGTTTTCTGGTATATACTTTTCGCGGTTGATCGCACCTCACACCTAAAGGAGTCGGGCCTTGTGAGGAGGAGGACTCTTCTCTTGCTGTCAAAAGTGCTTACTCATGGTCTATCGTGCAGTTGATGATATCATTCTGGACTAGTTTCGAAACAGGAATAGAGAAAGACCCCGGGTCCGAAGGAGAAGGAAGCGGTGGTTGCCAGTTAACGATAGCCTCAGATAGACTAAGGATCTTAGGTGAGACCGTCAGTGCAGCCAACTAAACGACAAAGAAATCTCAATAAAACTTCCACATCTGAGATTTCATGTGTGACTAACTCCATTGAGAAATGCCCCTCTTGTACGCTAACGTTCTAGAATGGCAGGGTTGGTAAAACTCTCCTTTTTTTAGGGTAGCATTGCTAGTTGCTTTCATTTTTTGTATATCACAGTAATATATACAGGGTGTTATATTTTTTGGAGGCCCCTAAAATTTTTGAGCCATGTGCTATAGCACAGTTGACACTGGCCCAAAGACAACCCTGAATATATATAATAGGAAGATAAAATAAATCATGAGTCGTGACAGCAGCTGAGGATCCTTACCATATTCATGTTATGATATTACATATTTTCGCCTAGACAAGCTTTTCTCGTTTAACTTATACATGATACGCTAAACTAGTACTACTATATTGTGTTTAAAATCGACTTACTTGATACTTATCACTTTACTATTTCTTTATAAAATCGATTTCAAACACCTAAATGTAATTTTCAAATAATTGATACTTATCATTTACTTTTTGTAACTCTAATTGACTTTGTTTGGAAATGCACACAGAAGCTTGGTGCCTTGGTGGTAACTATTCATATCATAATATGGCATTAAACACAAAACGTAAATGCCATTTGAATTTTGAGAATAGACTCTAAAAGTTCATTGTTGGTTGGAATTGATTAATACAGTAGAACCTCTATAAATTAATACTCGATAAATTAATAACCTCTCTAAAATAATATTTTTTCTCGATCCCGACTTGAGCCTAAGGTTTATATAAATTTATGATCCCTTCAATATTATAAATTAATAATTCTATAAAATTACAAATATAACTAGGACAACTTAGTAAAATATGATTCTATTGTTGTTTGCTTCTTCTTAAAATTTAAATCTAGGTGTATTTCTGATGCGCGAAAAGATGCACACACTTAAACGCAAGTGCACGTTATCGTGACAAATAATATAGTCTTAGCAAGACCGAATATCGTCCACAAAGATTAGGGTTTAAGTACCAAATATCTATCTTTTGGTATCTATTTGGTAAATTGATATTTGATTTTGTGGTTTATAACTACGAATTATAAAGGCTAATTTAACTAATGAATTTACTTCAGTTGTGATGAGAATAGGGCTTCCACGTCTCCTCACTATCCGCTTATGTTACTTATTAATGCAATAACTTACGCTCTTCTTCTTTTGGAGAAAGCAGGTTCACTAAATCGTTTTATACTCCCGTTAGGGTTATATAAACACTCAACCCCAGTATTGCTCCTTTCTACCTTTCGGTGATAAGGATGACTCTATAGGAGGATTAAGGCTAAGAACCTAGTTAACCGTCACGCACAATGCGTAAAATTAGGGTTGTTAAGCCTCTCGTTAACGTTACATAAATAGTTGAGGTATTTTCATCCCCAATCCAAGAATGTCTACCCAACTTACAACATATTCACAATCCCCTCTTTTCGGAGTCTGATTAGAAATCATATAGTGATAAATAGTTATCAATTAACTACCAAGCATTCAATTCAATTATTGGATAGATCTCAACAAGAAGAAGAATAACCATAAGCATGCATTAAATCATAACATAAGTTTCTAGAGATTCAACATGGAAAGCCCTATAGAGGAATTAGTTTCTAGCCATTGACATGACAAGAACTAATTTCATGTTCTTCATAAAACTGAAATAAAAACAAGAAAAGGAAAGGAAATTTACTAAACTATGGTCTCCAATCTCCAAGCAAGAAAGCCTTGTGTTGTGCAAAGGGAACCCTTAAAACCGCCTAGGTTCTCCTTTATAGGCTCCTAACCTCTCAACTTTTCCCTGCAGCCCGCCCAAAATCCGTCAAAACCTTATTTTTCCGCTGTCGGCTGCCGCGCATAGACAGCGCCGCGCGCCGGAATTTCGCAATCCTTCGGTGATTTGGCGCCGCGCCCGATCTCTCGCTGTTCGCAGCCATGGCGCTGCAGAACTCTGAGCCTTCTGATGTTTAGGCGCCGCGCTCGCACTGCCGACATGAGGCCGCGCGCTGGTCTTCGCAGCCTCTCGATAGTGGGCGCCGCGCTACCGCTTCGATCGCAGGAGGGCCATGCTACTGGTCTGGGTTTCAGCCTCGTTCGCCACTTTCTCTGTTTTTAGCTCTGGAATCTCCTCTTTAGCCCTCTTTTAGCTCATTTTCCGTCATTTGACCATTTTAACCACTTTGACTCAAAAGAAAGGAAAACTATCCTAATACGACACTTATTTGTACAAAAAGGGACAAAAGATTAACTAAAACTGACTCAAAAGGTGTATATAAAATACACCGATCAAATACCCCCAAACTTAACCTTTGCTCGCCCTCGAGCAAAGATAGAAAGAGAGAAATAAAAGACTCAAAGAAACGAAAAATAAAAGACTCACTGACATTTATCACTTTTGCTGCATTAGTGTTAACTAGAAAAACATGAAGGTTAGCAAAATAATATGCAGGAACATATAGCATGAAAATTCAGCACACTAAACACATTGAGCTAGATATTTCGCAAACTCATATTTATCATGCTTTAATGGAAGTCAGTATACTAAATCATGCATATAAATTCAAAAATCCTATGGCATGCTTACTTGCTATTCTCCACTAATCCTGGATATGCATAAAAGAGATCTTCAGGACTTTAAGGGTTGTAATGTAGGCTTAGGTAGGGGTTGGTAAAAATAGGCATTTAGGCTCATTTTTGTGTACCATGGGCTCTTTAGCTTTTCAGTATTTCCCTTTTCTTTTTGTTCTTCTCTTCACTTCAATTCTATCTTTTTCCCTCTTTTGTTTTGGGAGAATGAAGAGTATAATAATAACAAGCACCCCCAAACTTAGGCTTTTGCCTCTTTCTTATTACTTTTTATCAAAGCAACAAGCTCATTCACTCTTTTTGTCTCTTTTTTAACACACTTGATTCCACTATTTCATATTTTTACTTATGACACAATTTGTGGGAATATAGGGTGTCAAAGAAGAAGTTTCAACGTTTAGGCTCAATGAGGCTGACTAGGGATACTTTTAAAGTACTGGATAGAAAAGAATGGTAAGAATTGGCTATCAAAGAAATGTTTGAGTCATCTCCCTAACATGCACATCCTAACTATTTCGCCTCAAATAACAAGCAATCATAACACATAAGTATTTATCATTTAGCATGCATAATTTAAGCAAGAAACTCCAAATAGACAGATTCTGTGAGTTTTTGGCATATCTAACCTAAGTGTTTAGATAGTTGCTTGTATTCCATTACATTATTCCACCTTACTTCACTAGGTGTTTCTAGTAACTACATCATACATGATCTTTTGACAGACAATTATGATTTAAAAAAAACAATTTTTTTGTGACTCAAAAATACATAAAACAATAAAAAGATTTAAATAAAACATAACAAGACACAAATAAAACAAGACACAAATAAAACACCCCCAAACTTAAATCACACATTGTCCCCAATGTGTAGACTCAAAGACAGAAAAGAAATAAGACACTTACAAACTTCGCTAAAATGGTGGTGGTGGCGGTGGATAATGATCGATCATCGGGTTGAACATGGAACTCATCTCGTCATATCACTGGTGCAACCGCTGTTGTTCCCGCTCAATTCTTGTTGCCGCTTGTCGCAGCTCATGTTGTCCCCTGCCTCAACTCATTTTGTCCTTGTATCATTGTGTCGAAATGTTGCATCATCATTCTTCGTTCTCGAGCACTTGCTCCATCATGTAACCGTAGGTTCTCGCTTCGCGTTGGTCGCTGGTTAGGTATCGCCTCATATCGAGCCCCTATTTCGTGCTCATCTTCGCTCATCGCGCTTCACTGCTTCTGGTTGTACTCTTCGCCCGTCACGGGGCTTGGTGCAGGAAAGAGTGCACTATCCCATGTGACACAGAGCTGGTTTCTCTCATTAGTATCGATGGGTAGGATTGGGACCCCACTCATGTGACATAGCTTGGTGATAACTGAGCCATGTCCCAATCCACCTGTTGTTACCAACCTGCTGATTTCCTCAATGCTCTGCACTATTTCTTTCCCCACATCAATTGTTTTCCCGCTACGATCCCATATATCAATTTGATCCTATCTTCCGCACTCGTGAAGTGTGTTGATGGGATCGACGGCATCGATGAAATATAGCCAACCCTTGTCGCTTTGTTGAATCGAACTCGCCACCCTTCTTGACCCATTTCGCAAGATCAAACGCACTTCTGGTAGCTCATCGCAATGTAATGCTATTCCGCCGATGTTGGAGTGCTTGCACCATGTTCTAAAGAGGTTCCAATCATCACTTTCTTCAACATCAACCGTATTCAGTTGTATATTTATATCTTCTGCCGTCACAGACACATAATTTCCCATTACAAAGCATCCCCTTTCCACCTTCTCCGGAAAGTTGGCATAGAATTCACGCACCATTGTTGTGTTCATTAGTGCTATTTTCTCCGGATTTACAAATCTCCTCCACCCCCTTAACTCAATCATTGCCCGAATGGGCTCATAAACATCCTCTTCCCCCAACGACTCCCTCTGATAGTCCATTCTCTTCGTGATTAAGGTCCGCATCAAGCTTTTTGATCTCCGAAGGCTTGGTAGCTCACAAACCTAGTATTATCGTGACGTTGGGTCAGTGGATGTGGAGGCTCTTCTTTTTCTGGTGGACATTTTTAAAACAGTTTCTGCAGCTTACAATTTAGTGGCACAAATGTTTCCTACACAATCAACAACTAACAGCGAACACAACACCCCCAAACTTCAACTCTTCTACCCAATACCCAACCTCCTTTTCTACTCTTTCTCCAAACTTCACAATCAACTTTTTAGCACCCAAACTACTTCACAACTACAATACTCCTTCAAACTACTACCTCCTGTGACTTCAGTAAAGAACTCAAGAACAGAAAAAGATTACCTTTTTATGAGAGGATTCAAGCTGTTCTTGTTTCAAATGGTGGTTTGAGGCTATGGAATTGAACTTTGTTGTTTGAGATAGCTAAGGGTTTTTAGGAATTTAAGAGTTTTGGTTGTGGTTGGGTTGGATTTGTGGGCAAATTTTTGGATTTTCGTGTGTTTTTGGAGAAGAAGGGTTAGGTTTTGGAAATTAGGATTGGGGAAAATCTGATTTCAGGCGTTTTAAGTTTCGATTTCAGCCTTGCGCGCCTAATCTTCGCACTCTTCGGGACTTTCGCGGCCACATGGCGCCGCGACGCCTAAACTTGGCAAATATTTCTGGAATTCGCCGCGCCGCTTCGCGCCACGGCTCTTAAACTTCAAAGACTTACGCTTCTTTGGCGCCGCGCCGCTTCTGAAGCCGCGCTCCGCTTTTTCCGAAATCTTGGCGCTTTTCGCCGCCTTCGCTTATTTGCCTATCCTCACAATCACAACACAAACGCTACAACCCAAGACCATGAGACTGTTCTAGATAAAATAAAATAAACTAAAGACAGGAATTAAAATAACATAATTGAAAACGTTGGGTTGCCTCCCACTTAGCGCTGTCTTTAACGTCTTTTAGCCGGACGCAAGTTCCTTAGTTTAATAAATGTGAGGTGTATTAACCCCACAACAAATCCATTTTTTCCACATTGTTCGTTTTCGTTTTCTTCTTCTTCTTCTCTTCTTAGCATTATCATCAAGCGAAGTTTCAGGAACACATACCTCCTTTAGTGGCATTTCTACAAACCATGCCCGCTTTCGGGCTCATCTCCCTTGATTGACTTGTATTGGCTCGCAGGGGGGTTTGATGGTGCTGATTTCAAAGCACCCACTCATGGTTGGTGGCTCAATGACGTGTTTAAAAACTTTAAACACCATTTCTTCATTCTCCACCCTTAATGTTAACTCTCCTCTTTCAACATCAATCAAAGCTCTTCCCGTTGCTAGGAATGGTCTCCCCAATATGATAGGAATTTCCGCATCTTCTTCCATATCAAGAATGAGGAAGTCTGCAGGAAAGAAGAATTTTCCTACTTTCACAATCACGTCATCAATCTTCCCTCTTGGATAAACCATCATCCCGCTGGCTAGTCAGCAGCTTATCGCGTGGTTTGTTCGCCTCACCTAACTCCAATCTTTTAAATACCGATAAGGGCATCGATTTATACTTGCCCCTAAATCCCACAGAGCTCACAGATGTCACCCCCGCCACTGCAAGGTAGTGTAAAGCTCCCCGGATCTTTTAGCTTTGGTGGCAACTTTTTCTCGCAAGATAGCACTACACTCTTCATCGGCTACTATTTCAGATTCTCGCGATTCTTCTTCTTCCCAAGATCTCCTTCATGAACTTGAAATAGAAGGCATCCGCTCCAAAGCTTCTATAAAAGGTATGTTGATATGCACTTTTCAATGTCTCCAAAAATTTGGAGAATTGTTTATCAACCGCTTCCACTGTAATCTCTGGGAAAAGGGATCTTCTCTCAGATACTCTTTCTCCGAGTTTTCTACTACCGGGCTAGGCTCAATCACTTTCTTTTTCTATTTCTCGCCTTCTTCTCACTTACCGCCGAGGATCGCCGCTTCCAATCGTTTTCCACTTATCAATCGCATCGCTCGACATCGCCACTCGGATTTACCTCAGATTGCTTGGCAATGTACCTGCGCTCGCCTTTGTTTGCTCGCTTTAGCCGACCCACTTGTGTTTCCAAGTTCTGAACGAGGATCTAGCTTCGCATGAATCGCAGGCGTTGGCAAGTGCGTCACATACCGCCACCGCTCGCTCGCTTTCACGAACCTGCGTATCAATCGCTGAGGCCGCTGGGCTTGAATGAAGCGGTCGCTGATTATGGTTCTCGCTGGTTCTGCATCGCCTCGTATTGATTCTCGCGTTCGTATTGATTCTGCTGCCCCGTCTCTCTCCATGAGAAATTTGGGTGATTCTCCACTGGATTATAAGTGTTGGAGTAGGGGTTGTTCTGCTGCCTCGATAATTACCTCATCGCTCGACACTCGCCGCCCATCGTATATTGTTGGGATCACCAAGGACACCTATCGAATGTATGTGGGCCACCACATATCTCACGCCTTTAGGCATCTGCACCGCATTCATCGACATCAGTATGTTGCTGCAATCGCTTTCGCCAAAAGGGCCACTGGGCATTCAAGGCAAGAATAATATCTATTTCGTGGACTCACCGTTTCTCCTCCCACTTTTCGACCTCTCTTCCGTGATACGGTTGTTAGTGGCCATATCTTCTAATAACTCATGAAAGCCGTGGGTCGCTTTTCCTCATGAATGCTCCACCGCCACTGCATCTATAATGGTTCGATTGTCTCGCTCACCTGTAGAAGATGTGGACCAAGTTCCACAACTCAACGAATGGTGGGCACTTTCTCAGTAGATCTTTGAACCTTTCCCAAGCTTCATATAGGACTCTCCATCCGCTTGGTAGAAGTTGTTCAACTCCTCTCGCCACGCTTACACGGGAAAGAACTTGGCTAGGAATTTCTGCGCACTCTTGCCATGTAAAAATCGACCTACGGCAGGAATTCAACCATACTTTTGCTCTATCCCCGAGTGAGAAGGGAAAGAGCCTCAACTGACAAGATCATTAGTAACGCCAAGATATTCGAAAGTTGCACATAGCTCCAAGAAATTAGCTATGCGTATACGTGGATCCTCCGACGACATCCTCCGAATTGCATGCAGGCCGTACTCATGCTCGTAATCGGTTTTATCTCGAAGTTGTTGGCTCTATGCAGGAGCCTAATGCACGTCGTGCTCCATTCACTCTTGGCGACATAGTCTCCCAAACTTCTTTCCGCCGATTTGGACTCTCTCCTCCACGCCTATCGCACTTGTCGAGGCATTCCCCGGTTAGGTTGATTTTCACCTAACCCTTCTCTCATCATGTTATTGTTTTGAGCACCGCACATCTCTATCAAAGTTGCAACTGTTGATTCTTTACGCTTATGCATTTTCTCAATTTTTACGGATTGAAGGAACAAGAGTGTCCGCTCCTCTTCTCCTTCGCATAAACCGATTTCTGAAATAGATAAAAACAAACAACCAATCACTTGCACCTCGATTTTTTTGAAAATAAAAACTTAAAAATTTAAAATAAAAATAAAAATTAAAACCAAATTAGAAATTAAAAATAGACAAATTTAATATTGAACTATGCCTAATCAAGAACTACCAAAAACTTGATGCGCGAAAAGATGCACACACTTAAACGCAAGTGCACGTTATCGTGACAAGTAATATAGTCTTAGCAAGACCGAATATCGTCCACAAGGATTAGAGTTTAAGTACCAAATATCTATCTTTTGGTAAATTGATATTTGATTTTGTGGTTTATAACTACGAATTATAAAGGCTAATTTAACTAATGAATTTACTTCAGTTGTGATGAGAATAGGGCTTCCACGTCTCCTCACTATCCGCTTATGTTACTTATTAATGCAATAACTTATGGTCTTCTTCTTTTGGAGAAAGCAGGTTCACTAAATCGTTTTATACTCCTGTTAGGGTTATATAAACACTCAACTCCAGTATTGATCCTTTCTACCTTTCGGTGATAAGGATGACTCTATAGGAGGATTAAGGCTAAGAACCTAGTTAACCGTCACGCACAATGCGTAAAATTAGGGTTGTTAAGCCTCTCGTTAACACTACATAAATAATTGAGGTATTTTCATCCCCAATCCAAGAATGTCTACCCAACTTACAACATATTCACAATCCCCTCCTTTCGGAGTCTGATTAGAAATCATATAGTGATAATTAGTTATCAATTAACTACCAAGCATTCAATTCAATTATTGGATATATCTCAACAAGAAGAAGAATAACCATAAGCATGCATTAAATCATAACATAAGTTTCTAGAGATTCAACATGGAAAGCCCTATAGAGGAATTAGTTTCTAGCCATTGACATGACAAGAACTAATTCCATGTTCTTCATAAAACTGAAATAAAAACAAGAAAAGGAAAGTAAATTTACTAAACTATGGTCTCCAATCTCCAAGCAAGAAAGCCTTGTGTTGTGCAAGAAGGGGAACCCTTAAAAACTGCCTAGGGTTCTCCTTTTATAGGCTCCTAACCGCCTCAACTTTTCCCTGCAGTTCGCCCAAAATCCGTCAAAACCTTATTTTTCCGCCGGCCACGGAATTTCAGAATCCTTCGGTGATTTGGCGCCGCGCCCGATCTCTCGCTGCTCGTAGCCATGCGGCACAGAACTTCGTAGCCTCTCGATGTTTAGCGCCAGCGGCCGCACTGGCCGACATGAGGCCATGCGCTGGTCTTCGCAGCCTCTCTCGATAGTGGCGCCGCGCCGCTTCGATCGCAGTGAGGCTACCGGGTCCTGGTTTCACTGCTCGCCACTTTCTCTGTTTTTAGCTCTGGAATCTCCTCTTTAGCCCTCTTTTAGCTCATTTTCCGCCATTTGGCCATTTTAACCACTTTGACTCAAAAGAAAGGAAAACTATCCTAATACGACACTTATTTGTACAAAAAGAGACAAAAGACTAACTAAAACTGACTCAAAAGGTGTATATAAAATACACCGATCAATTTCATCTCTAACTTTCCTTACTGCATCTAAAAGCTCCGGTGTTGCGTTCTCATACCGCAACAAAAAATTGTGAAGAGTTGTTGCCGCTATGAGTGCTTTTTTCCGCGTAATTGGTTGCAAAGACATTGTATCATCTTCAGTTTCATCCTCAATGGGATTTTCAACAACACTAGCTACAATTTATTCTAAACTTTGGACCTCTAAACATGTATCATTTTCACTCGGGTAATTCAATAGGTGATTGACATCCATTTTGTTGCGGTATTCAATGCCATTAATCATCGTATCAAGTTTATGAACGCCTTCTTCAGTAGTTCCTTCATTTAAATTCATTGAGGCTACTTCATAATGCGAACGAATTTTACAGTGTCGAAAACAATTTGTTATTGTCTCTTGCTGAACATTTATCGTCCAAGCTGAGACTGCAAGATCGATGACATCTAAAATATTAACCTTTTCTGGATCAGATTCTCCCAACTCATAGCCCTATAATACCATGCGGTAGTGCATCTTGAAAGTTCTTATTACCCCTGCATCACATTATTGGATTTTTTATGTCATTTTGGGTGGCAAAAAATACAACTCAACATTATGTAGCCCTTCAATATTTTTTGGATGGGTTGGACAATTATCTACCACCAACAAAATTCTTCTATCATGCATTTTCTGATCATGCCAACGAACATATTCATCAAAAACACACTCATCATCCATGCTCGTGTGTTGGAACGATATTGACAATTCAAGCTGTTCATGTTGACATTTTTGAAGCAACGTGACTTTGCGTACTTTCCAATAACTCATAAAGGATTTTTTCCAGAGTCATCCTCATTACAACAAATAACAATTGTAAGTCTTTCTTTGCTTTGTTTTCTTTTCAAGTTGTTTCGTTGCAAGAGAATGATCAGCTTGTAACCTGTAAAACAAACCAGTTTCATTCATATTAAAAACATCCTTCATAGGATACTGGTTTATTTTTTCCCTTATAACCATCAATTTGTTCTCCATGTCCTCTATGTCAACAGAATCACTCTCTCTACCATGTCTTAGCTTGAACTTCACAAACCAACCTTGAGAAAATTTGTGTGACTCAGGAGGTTGTTGAGGGTATAGAAGTTTCATCGTGTCTCTTGCCTTCTCCAAAATTAGCTCTCTGGACATGTTTACACGTTTTTGGTATTGGAGAAATCACTCATAAAGAGCCTTCTCCATCTCTGGATCTTTTGCAGGTTTGTGTCGCTTGGTATCCTCTTCTTTTTCTAAGTTAGCCGAAATGTACTCAGATGATCGCTTGAGTGTGTTCGATATTGTACCTTCACTAACTTTCAAATGAAAATTTTCATCAATCCACAGTTCCAAATCTTTTTTAGCGCATGTGGGGTGATCTCTCTTATACTCATATAGTACTTTACGTATATGATCTGTCATGGTTGATTTTTGGACACCTTCTAGATGTGAACCCATGGTTGGTTGGTTTTGATTTGAATTGACTAATTAAGAATGTTTGATATTGTTTATATAGTGGTTGATTCCTTACCATACATGAACCTGCATTAAGTTTTAACTAGTACTACGTACTGTAATGAACTTTGTTTTTTTAAGGAATGTATTATATTTAATTAGTCATATTGTAAATAAACATCATTCAATTAGTCAATACAATGTATATGTTTTATTCATGAAGAATAATGTAAGTTCGTTGAATCGAAAAAAATCTCTTTAAATTAATAAAATTACCTGATGCCGACATTATTAATTTATAGAGATTTTACTCTACATGGTCTTATCAAAGCAGTGTCAATTGGAAAATAAGACAACCACCTTCAAAATTAAGAGCAAACTAGAAATTCATAAATCTCTCAAATCTTTTAGTTTTTTTTCTTGTCCCACTGCTTGCATTTTCTCATCTGATTATATGTAGGCATTGAATAATGTAAATTTTACAGGGGCAGGGTTATTGTAGATGAGTTGTTTGGTTATGAATTTAATATGAATTTTTTGGTTAGTTTTTAAAGATGATTTTTTCAAGTAAAATTCAAGTCAAGGCACACCTTCAACTTTCAACTTTCATTGTTCAATTTCAACTTTAAATACAATATTTTTCAAATATCACTCCATTTATATCCAAACGCCTACTTAATAAAACTTGAGTAGTTTTATGATTTAATAAAATTAGTTTGATAACTTTTCTACTTCAATTTATAAAGAACTTCCAGCCATCCAGCACGAGCCAACAACAATAATGTGCCGAATGAAAAACTTTTGTGGTCTCATTGAACAAAGTCAAGAACAAATTAAATGAAAAATGAGAAGGAGAAATGCTCAAGGGATAACCAGATTTCATTCTGAATCACTTTCTATGTCTCCTATGGCTATCAATATTTATTTATTTAATGAAGAGATAAAATGAAAATACTTTAATAGTCTTGATAATGAACTCATTGACCCCATACAAACCTTTCGTAAGGTATTCATTTAGACATGAGTTTAGCAAAAATGAATTGTAGCATTAGAAAAGTCTGTCAAGTGTCTTGAAAATGTGTCTGAGCACAACAACATTTATAGATGAGAAGTTAGGGAACTGTGTTGTTCAAAATGTTGGGAAGGGTTGGTGCAGAAGCAGAAGCAGAAGCAGAAGACGTTCATTAGCTTCAACCTTTGGTTTGTTTCCATTGCCTTCCACTTTTGCCTTCTTTTCATCAGCTTCACTCTTTGGTTTCGTGTCATTTTCAACTTTCTGATTCTTCGTTGTCAGCTCCAGTTTTTGGCTTGGCCTTGGAAAATCCAAAGAGATCCTTGAACGAACTCGCTATCAAAGAAGTGAATAAGAATACCATAAACATAGAGACAGAAGAAGAAAAAAACACAGAGCAGTGCAAATCTAATTCTTTGTAACCGAGTATACATATGAAAAAGAAAATTAAAATATATGCATATAACCACTAACTCTAAATTCAGTATATGTACTAACTGTTGAGATATACCACATATATACACCGTATATATATATATATATATATATATATATGTGGTTAGTTAGTTGTTAATTAGATATTTTGGATACTAGATATTTTGGATATTAGATATTTTGGATTAGGAGATATTTTGTCATTAGGAGAGTTTAATCCTTAGCCATTTATTATAAATAGGTATAGATTTGTAATATTTCATTTGAGAGAGTTATATTGAAAATAGCCCTCATTTGAGCCCAAACTCTCTCCTACGCTTCATCTCCTTCTATCGAACCTCTGCACTGTTGCCTTCTTCTTCCTTCTTCTCGATCGTTCATGCACCCTATCGGCGCTCGATCACTGCCCTCAGCAGAATTTAACACTAACTTATATATATATTCATTCTACTTTGTTTGAACCTTCAAAAAAATTGATACGTTAGCAGAAAAATTCTAAAACCCGGACACTCTCAAGACTAAAAGCAGCAAAATTGTAACCACTAAACATTTTTGAACCCCTAATTTCACTTACTTAAGCCAAGTAATTCTCTTTTTGACACAGAAGCTGCGTGTTCTCTTGCAGAGGTAACTCCTTTCCAGTGCCCGTCAACTGAATAGGACAAATAAGAGCATTGTTCAACTTCAGCATTGGTAGAGAAGGTGCCGATCTTGGTTGGGACCCATTTGGTTCTACAAACAAAATAATATCATAATATGGTACTCCATTAAAATACATCTTTTTCAAGAACTATGTTGTTGCTACTCTTCACAAATGACGACGTGTGCGAGTAGTGTCTTTTAGGTGGAGCTGACATCTATACGACAACATTTTTGGAGAGTCCGAACTATATAGGTCAAGAATCCAAAAAGCAAAATGAAGGGTATAATAAGTGGAATACCTTCTTAGAGGTCTTCTTTTCCGTTACCTCACAGCTTATTTGGCACAAATCTTGCAACTATATACCTGGTTGCACCAACTGGATCACACAACAAGATAGGTAGCAATTTTAGACTTGATTACTAATGGGATCAAGAAATATTTGAATGACAAAAAATTCCAACTGTTGGATCGCATATCTGAATTTGGAATAAAGAGACTTACAAGAACGATTCTTTGTATTATTGAGGAAGCTTGCGACCTTTCATGGCCGTAAAATCTTCTTCTCTCTTTGCTTGACAATGTGATAAGCAATTTTGGTGAAACCAACTTTTTGTTTTCCTCCCTTGAATCCATGAACACCTTGCTACTATCATCAGGTGATGTCTTACTATTACTCATTTGCGTTAGATCTATTCACACCCAAATCTCTACCAAATCAGGAACCACCAAATTTTAGTAAAATATTTTACTTTTCGGGTAACCAGATTCGTGTATTTTTCTGTTTCAAGACTTGGCATCTGCAAAAAACTGCATTATTGTTCTTAAAGGTGAAAAACAACAGGAAAAACCTCTAATCCCTCGCAAAAACTAAGAGAATGGGCAAATCAATCAGTGAATTTTGAATTAATAGCTTGAGTATTCACAAGTATGATTATAAGCACCAAAGTAACCGGTCCTTCTCTAAGTTCATATTTAATTAGTTTACAAACTAACATCAACCAAACTTAAAGACTCGAAGATTCAACTTCCTTTCCTTCTAATGCACAGACAAGACATCAAATTGAGCACTAATTTGTTGTATTTCCTTAGATATACAAAATACCTCACCCCGAATTTCTTATATAATGGATTTATTAAAACCCCTTATACACTCAAAAGAGTGATTCTTTGCAGAGGAACCTGAACATACAGAAGGCCTCTTCTTTAAAATCTCTATCAACAACATCTAAAGAAATCAAAAGTGCACATAATCCGACAAAAAAAATTAAATCATGAACAACTTTGACAGGATACCCTAACACAATTTTTGGTCGATAAAATACCAGTAAAATGAACCAATGACTTCTTTCGTTGAGAGTGTTATTGAATACGACCTGTTCTAACAACTGAATTGTAGCATACCAGCTATAATATAATTCCTTTTGCTTCCACAATCCTATTTTTTTGCGTAATCCAAGATTCCTGGGTTATTTGCAGAAAGAGGGGCTTTGCAGGCACAAAAGGTGGAAATACTCTCAATGATCATAAGATACATGTAAGTATGTAACAACTGCCAAGCTTGGCATGGTTCCATTTGTATTGACAACACCAAAGTGGAACAAACTTGAGGTAAATTCAGAAAACAAAGTCGTGTACAGTAATTGGTGCGGTATCAGGCAGTCAGTATTCCAATAACATTTCAGGTAATTGAATATAAAAGGAAAATTCTGAAACCAATGTAGTCAACAAAAGTGAAGGGATAAAAGTTCAATATTGAGAAATTGTCTGCCGCAGCATAAATCAGAGATTTGAAGTAAGAACTTATAACTTGAATGCAACCTTGAGTTTGAGAATCAGGTTCTGAATAGCCTCTAATAGCGTCAACATATGATCTCCTTTCTGAGACAAGTAGAGACGTAAGTAAAAATATCTTGAAATAGCTTATACAAGCAAAAGCTGGTACTTGGTATCGGAAAAATGTAGGAAAAATATAATTGTTTCAGGAATATCTACATGAAATTATTTCAACAAAAATGCAACAACTTTTCTTCATCAGGATTTTAGATCAAAATTTGGACCTTGCATGAGCAGGATACAGCAAGCGGATACACTGCTAACCTCCGGACAATCAGTCACTTGGATCTTCACAATCCAAAAATAAAGAAGTAACTACAGTAACAAGCATTACTGATCAATCAGGAGAAACAAATTCATCACGAGTTATCAAAATATTGCTGTACCATATTAAAGAATTTTGTGGTCATGTTCATGGTTGCTAGTATTGGCGACAGGATATTACCACATATAAGATTGCAGATCTAACATTTATTGATTGTGTCCGAACGAAATAATCCCTTGATTATTTTAATTAATGAAAGAGTATATATACAATTTATAATTTCCATAATAGGAAAATTCTATTCCTATTCTACTTCAAAAACTTATTCTAAATTATGGTAAGTGTATAATTCTAATTTAATACAAATCCTACCTAATTTGATATAACAAAAACCTCATCCAAGGTTAAATGCATGGATGTACTGCAATGTTTAAATTCAAGCTAAGCTAAATTTTGAACCACGCTTCACAGTTTCTGCTAATTATCAAGCGGAAAATTGGATATCAATAGTTACCTACTAACCTCTTCCACTTAACAGTTACCTGTGGTTTTATATCCAAGTTTTTTTGTTCTTGTCATATGTTTTTCATAGGTGATATTTTTTCAACCTTGATGAAAATAGGAAAAGGTGCCGTGTTATTTGATAAAATTACGAGGAAATTGATTTACCATAAGGTTGTATGTATATAAGATTATTTGAATTTATACCTGTGTGTTTTGTTCTAATCTCACAAGAAGCGTACTCACCAAATTTAGGTTGTAGCAGTACGATTAACTGGAGAGACCTAAATGCCCCTGTGTGGGCTGGCAAGCATGTCCACGAAGAGGCGTCTGTTCCCCGCACTTAATATAGGTGGTGTTTGGCCAAGCTTCTGGATTCTCAGAAACACTTCTTTGGCCAAACAAACTCTTTTCAGAAGTAAAAACATTTTTTTTTCAGAAGTCAAAAAATGTTTCTAGATGAGAATAGAAGCAGAAACACCAATTTGGTGCTTCTAGAGAATCCTTTTTTGCTCATTCATTGATTTTTTTTTGGATCCATTTACCATTTTCTTTTCACAAAATTCCTTTTAATCTCATATAATATCCCATATAGGGTGTGGGTAGGGGTAGGGCGGAGGTAAGAAAAAAAATTCATTTTTTTAATAAAAATAACAAAAATATGAAATAGAAATTTGAAAATGGATAGGGCAATGGGGTGGGGTGTGGTGGGGTAGGGGTAGGGCAGGAGTAAGAAAAAAAATTCATTTTTTTTTATAAAAGTAACAAAAAATACGAAATAGAAATTTGAGAATGGGTATGAGCAATGGTGTGGGGGGGGGGGGGGGTCGGGCGGGGGTAAGAGAAAAATTTGTATTTTTTAATATTTTTTTTTATAAAAGTAACAAAAATATGAAATAAAAATTTGAGGATGGGTAGGACCATGGGGTGGGGTGGGGGTCGGGGTAGGGCGCAGGGGGGGGGGAAATTCATATATATATATATATATATATATCTATATATATATAAAAGTAACAAAAAATATGAAATAGAAATTTGAGGATGGGGTAGGAAAATTGGGTGGGGGTAGGGCGGGGGTAAGAAAAAATTTCATATTTTCAATCATTTTTTTTTATAAAAGTAACAAAAAATATGAAATATAAATTTGAGGATGACGTAGGACAATGGGGTGGGGTTGAGGGGAAGAAAAAAATTCATAATTTTATAAAAGTAAAAAAAAGATGACATAGAATTTGAGGATGAGGTGGGGTAGGCGTGGATAGGGCGGGGTAGATTTGAACATATTTGAGTCATTAACTATCATATTGTCGTTACATTTCTTATGTACAATATAATATTTTTTTTAATTAAATGTTGCAATTAAATAATTTTTTTTAAAATTATTAAATTGTATATATACTATAAGAATATTTTAAATAGTTTTAAATCTATTAAAAAGAATATTTTAGTAAATTTGCATAAATGTTGACCAAACATGAAACAATTTCTGTTTCTCAGAAGCACTTCTATAATTATAGGCCAAACACCCTAACTAATTCTCCGTAAACGTCACAGAACTATTTCAAAAATGTAATCACATTTTCAAAAGTTTCTACTAAATACACTCATAGTTATATAGAGAAGTAAAGTAATAGTAATGATGTTGTGTGTAATTATGTTTTCTGGACCTTATGTGTAATTAACCCCTCGTTTTTTGTAAAAATTACAATTCCTCCCCCACAAAATAAAATAAAGAAAGTTCTACAGGTATTCCCGTAATTAAAGCCAAAACAAGTGGCACAGTTTTTCATCCGAACCTATATATAAGCATGCTAAAGGAACACGAAACCTCTCTTTAGTTAAACTAGGGTTTGTCCTACCGCAGCTCCTCTCCTCATCCCCAAAGCAGTTCTAACCACTCCTTCCCAACATGGCCGTCGGGTAGCTTGCTCTTCTCTCATCGTATACTTGTTCTTCTTCTTTTATTTTAAGATTAGTCTAATGTTCTTTTATTGTACAGCAAGAACAAGAGGATTTCCAAGGGAAAGAAGGGAGGAAAGAAGAAGGCGTAAGTAACACCTTACGAATCCTCGTCCCTCTTTTTTCTGTCTATGTTTAATTACTAATGTGGGTTTGTGTGTGAATGTTGTGGGCAGGTCGGATCCCTACGCAAAGAAGGATTGGTACGACGTCAAGGCACCATCTGTTTTTGAAGTCAAGAACGTTGGCAAAACACTCGTCACTAGGACTCAGGGTACCAAGGTATTTATTTATTCCCCCCTCCCTTTTTGTTCTGTTTCACTTTTTACCCCTTTACTATCGTGTTTTATGTCATTTGTTTTAAGTATGTCTCCGGTTCTGTATAGTTCTCATGTACAATGTTGACTAATTAATGAAAGATATACTTGAATACCGCTATAATGTGGAGTGAACTTGGATAGGAGAGAAATGTTGGTTATTGGTAGTGTTAGGGGTTGGCTGTTTATTCAATTTTACATTTTCTGAACATGAAGAGAAATAGTGTACCATCCATTTGGTTAGAAAATGGTTCTATTGTCAATGCAATTTTTTTCTTCTAGAAATTAAATTAGTGTTGCTAGTTGGAGGGGGTTGGTTTGCCCTATTACATCTCACTGAGGTGTATACGAACATTTGCTTTGAAATTTAACTTGTATTAGCTAACGTGTAATTATTAAGAAGAGAGTTGAATTCATTCATTTCATGGTAGGACATGCCAATGTGATTCTGTAACGTGTATCTATATAACTGCGGAAGACAATTGTTTTGTTGCTATTTGTTTTTTCCTTTTTCCTGTATGTGTGGACGTTGACTACATATGTAGAGCCGTTTTTACTAGCTTTACACCGTTTCATGTTGTTTTGTGGTCTACCTGCTTCCTGTGCAGTTTGTTAACTGTGCCGTCCTAAGAAATAGTGAACTTGTTCTTGTATATTAAACTTTGATTTTTCATCTGTTGGTATAAACATATAATTGCAACTGCCCCTTCACTGGAATAATTGTTTGTTTTTCTTCTCAGATTGCCTCAGATGGCCTAAAACATAGAGTATTTGAAGTTAGTCTGGCTGATCTTCAGAAAGACGAGGATCAGGCTTTCAGGAAAATCCGCTTGAGAGCAGAAGACGTGCAAGGGAGGAATGTCCTCACACAATTCTATGTAAGATGTTCCTTTCAGTCACAATAATTTGTTCATACTGCTTTAGGTTCTAACTTTGTTAAGTGATTACAGGGAATGGATTTCACGACAGACAAGTTGAGGTCTCTGGTACGCAAATGGCAGACTTTGATCGAGGCTCATGTGGATGTCAAAACCACAGACAGCTATACCCTCAGGATGTTCTGCATTGCTTTTACAAAGAAGCGTCCAAACCAGCAGAAGCGTACTTGTTATGCTCAGAGCAGCCAGATCCGTCAGGTATATCATTTTTGCTTGGTCTGCACTTATGCTGCGAACATACATGCTTATTGTTATCATTTATTGCAAAGTTCATTTTTGGTCGCTGATAATAATATCTTTCATATTGTGTTAGATCCGTAGAAAGATGGTTGAGATCATGAGAAACCAAGCAAGTTCCTGTGACTTGAAGGAGTTGGTTGCAAAATTCATCCCTGAATCAATTGGCAGAGAGATTGAGAAAGCAACTTCAAGCATCTTTCCCCTGCAAAATGTTTATATTCGTAAAGTCAAGATCCTTAAGGCCCCTAAATTTGATCTTGGCAAGCTGATGGAGGTATGCTATCTATATGTTCTTCGTCATATGCTTTAGACACTATATGCATGCATGGTTTACTGTTGCATTCATTTTGTATTAGCAGTAACTGTTGGGTTATTGACTGAGAGTTCTTGTTGTAGGTTCATGGTGACTATTCCGAAGATGTTGGTGTGAAGTTGGATCGTCCAGCTGATGAGACAGTAGCAGAGGCAGAGCCTGAGATTCCTGGAGCTTAGACTTGTTTCATCCATCTGAATTATGAGATCAAATATGTTGGTGGTAGTCTTTAGAGTTTCACATTGTTTAAGTTGAGTTTTGTTGTGACATCTCGGATTTTGCATCTGGTTTGCCTATGTCTTATTTATACATTATCATAGACCAAGATATGGATGTTGTAGCGTTTTGTCTATTACTAATTCATGTCCTTTTTGTCTAATTATCTCACTGTGATACCCGGTAATTCGTGCTACCTTTTAGATTCTGACAAGTGCCAACTTTTAGAGGACACTGATTGTTGTGTTTACAGTGTACTCCAAGACTTCTCAAGTTAGGAAAATACTGCTGGTAACAAGGAACAAATGTTACTTGTAAAATGTGAACGTCCCCTAATACTCTGTGTAATTGATGTTTTTGTTCCCCGGAAAGGTGGAAGTTCATTCTTACACGCTCTTGTTGAGAATTCTAACTTGTACTCTTGGAACATTTCTGTAAGAAGGGGGGGGGGGTATCACTATCTATGTAACACTGAGCAAACTATCTAATTCAGATTCTGCGGTTCACAGAGTATGTTTGGAAGTCTTTTAGGACGAAACTTGTCACTTGGCTTCAACAGGGAATACTTTTCTCTATTTTACTGGAGAATTAATCAGCTTGGCTTCAACAGGGAGTGCTTGTCTCTATTTTACTGGAGTATTAGTCAGCTTTATCAGCGGCAAAAACACTTCATCATTCATTTCCTGATGCTCGCGAAAATGAAGTGTAGTAACCTTAGGGACACATTTGTTGGAACCAGAAACACTTTTTCAGGCACATTCGGTATACTACGTTCCAAGTGCTGGTAGCTCCTGGTTATGCACTCTTTTCCATTGGTCGGTCTATATTCCAGTGTCTACGTTAACAGTCTCTTTTTCGATATCTATTACTTCTTCGTTGGCAAGAATTTTACCTTGTGGATCATCTATCATCAAACAGGTTCAATTTCTCCATACTTTGTTTCATTGACACTCTGTTTGGATGGTTGTTACACATTGTTTCATAATGTATTGTATTATATTGTATTGTGTTGTGTTGTATTATACTATATTGTTTTGATGCTCAATATTCGTCGGTTAACATATGAATCATGTTCTTACAATGAACATTTGCAATATATGTTATGGGGTCTCTATACTTATAACATTCTTTTAAAAATAAATAAGTATAATTTCACCGTGTAACAATATCACTTGCATGAATTTTGGTTTCAATTTAAATTGTTTACATTTTTTTTAAAAATTATATAATTCTATTTTTTCTATTATTAGCATGAATAACTCCAACAGCTCTTCAGACATGAAATAATTCAGTTTCAAATAAATCAAGACCATTTTTAACAATTAAATTATAAATATGACAAGCACAACGCACATGAAATATATCAGGAAGTGACGGTTCTAATTCTGCTTTTTAAAGATCTACAACAGTATTATTAAATGCATTATCGAATGATATACAAAATACTTTTTTATAAAGATTAAAACTTTTTGCAACAACACAAATAGTTTCGCTTATATGTTTTTCAGTATAACTTTGATCCTCGTCATATGGAAAAGCAATAATACGTTTTTCCATTTTAAAATTTTCATCAATCCAATGACAAGTGTTAAATAATCATTACCGTTTACACCATGCCCAATGTATGAAGTAAAACTAACTAGACATGAAAGGTTAGTGAATAAATGTTGCAAATAATAACATAATCAATATAAAGTCTAAAAATATCGGATCTACAAGTAGTACGAGGAACACCTTTAAATAAAAGATTATATACTCTTTGAATATATGTAATTAAATATGAAGAAAAAGCAAAAGAAAAAGGTAAACAACCTCCAACAATCATTTTTGCTATTACCTGTTAGGCATATTTTGTATACACTTTTTGAGTCATTTTTAGTTAGTATTTTACTCATTTCGTTTGTGTTTAGTATAGTATTAGGTTTGTTTTTCTTTCATTAGAGTCACAGCGGTCCCAAATGGAGAAATGTAAAAAAGAAGATGAAATGAGCTTAATTGAGATGAAATTGCACACTAAAAGGACCAAGAAATGAAGCCTAAGAAGTCCCGGGAAGTATAGAAGAAATCAAACGAAGTCCGGACGAAAAAATGATGAAAAACCAAAAAACGGGCAAAGGAGGTCGCCGGCGCCGCGACGCTGAATGTGCTGCGCGCTCTGATTTGTTCTCAGGTTTTCCGGAGCCGCGGCGCCAGCGTGCAGGGCCGCGACGCCGAGGCGCTTTTTTCCAGATCCGAGGCGAAATTGGCCAGGGGCAGAAGGGTCCAGGGCACACATTTTTTGCAGCATATTTAAACCCTTGGGACAAATTTTATAAGGGACACACCTCATATCTCATAACACACATCACAAGACAAGAATTGGAGAACACAATTGGAGACTACATTCAAGTTCTTTTCCTTTCTTTATTTCAATTCAGTTTATGTTGGATTTTGTATTAGTTCTTGACATGACAATGTTTAGGAGCTAATTACTTTAGTAGGGTTTTCAATTGAATCTTCTTGAAACTCTTTCATATAGTTAATGCATAGTTATTGATTTTTTTCCAGGAGATTAAGATCTATTCAATATTGTTTTGATTGCTTGATAATTAACTGTCCATTAATTGTCATCACTTATATGATTTCGAATCGAGATCCTAGAGGGGAGATTTGAATATGATGTAGTTGTCTAGACATAGGTTAAAATCGTGGACGAAAGTACCCCGATACTTGTGTAGTATTTAAGGTTATTGTTCTTAATCCTCATGTGTGGTAAAATCTATCATAGAAATATAGAAGATTTCTGCACAAAGTTGAGCTCTCGTATGTCCTAACCGGAATATGATGACAAATTAGTTAACCTGCTATCTTAATAAGAAGAACAATCATTAGCATTGCATTAACACGTGAAAGAGTGGATATCTGAAGAGATTTAAAACCTCATTTCCACCATAACTGATTTAAACCAAAACTTACTTAGTTTAACTCTTGCAATCACTCTAGCTAGTAGTGTTAGATAAAAAACCCAAACAAACTATCGTTAGCCAAATAGATAACATAGAGTAGATGTTCGATAATTGAAAACCAGTCTCTGTGGATGATATTCAGTCTTACATACTATATTACTTGTAATGATACGTACACTTGCGTAAGCAATTGGAAATCGCTAACAAGTTCTTGGCGCCGTTGCCGGGGGCTGGCGTACTTTCAATATCGAACTATCTATTCTTATTTCTACTTTGGTTTTTATTTTTATTTTACTTCTTTATTTTAGAACATTTTGCCGTGATCTGTTTTGTCACGACCCGTTCCCGGGTCCGCGACTGGTGCCTTACCCCGGGCACCCTAGTGGTACAACATCAGAGAAAATCAGCGGAAATAAAATCAAAGACATGAAATAATAGATTAACATAAGAACAGGCTAACCAAAACGGTTACCTTTCTGTATATAAACTAAAAACTTGAACAGTTAAATCCTTTTTACAAACCTTACCCACAACAAGCATTACTGCACCTTAAGAATGAAATCAACTATGACGGACAGGGCCCGCCATACCCCGAATGTACAAAAGTATATGACCTCGAGGAACCGTACTAAAAGACAAAGCCTCCGGATAAATGGAGTTTTCCAGAATCGACGGTGATCCTAAGAGCGCGGATCGCCAGTTACGATACCTCAACTGCGGCGTGAACGCAGCCCCGACGAGGTCGATAACAGTACCAAGTATGGAAATCGAAATATCAGAAATGAAATCATAATAGTCTATATAAAGCGGGAGAGGTGTATGATAACCAAACTACGATTACACATATATAAGCGATATGTCAAGTCGGGACTCACGCCTCAAAGTCATCACTCAAATATAATCGGGGTCTCACGCCCACAACATCAATCATGCCCGTGGAATACCTTCCTCATCGCAAGCGATATGATGTAACATATAATCCGTGACGCGCCCGTGGCATCCTACCTCACCGTCGGCATACATATACAACATATACATATATATATATATAACGCGCCGCATGCCCTAATCCTCATCGTATAAAGCGGCCATAACGCGCCCTCGAAATCCTCATCGTAGGCGCAGTCTTCACGGGAGCTAACCCATGGAAATAAGAATATAACATGCCCCGAATCCTCATCGATGCGTCATGTCTTCACAGGAGCTAGCCCATGGAGTAAAAATATAACATGGTCGCGTGCCTAATCCTCATCGAGCAAGCGCCCACGGAGTAATGAAACGCGGGCATCTAACCCACATCCTCGCCGCGTGCCCGGCATCCCTCATCGTATAAGCATGGCCAAGATCAATCACAATGGAAGCATACCCGTGGAATCCTCCGTCACTGCCGGTACGTCCAATAAAAGTTCACAACAAGTCAGTCGGCCCTCCATCGAGAGACGCGGTGGTATAAAAATACAATGCTTGCACAACAAACGCTATCACAACTAGCATAGACAAGTTCAACATACTCTTGATCGTCATTAACATGTAAATTGATTCACCATTTGTATAAACTCAAGTACTCTCATTTTATGCCAACCATCCGGGTTTTAACCCTAAAGTACTACGTACTTTAGTTCTTTCAAAAGATCCATTTCTTTTACGAAGGTCACATGATACCCGTAGTATCAAAATAGAGTGACTATCATTTTAAGTAAACCAAAACAATTTCCATACCTTCTTTTTGAATAAACCAAGGCAATACCGTGCCTTCTTTTTAAACCAAAAACACTTCAATTCCTCAAGTCTCTCTCTTTTATAAATCAAGTTCCTTACTTTGGAATTTAAGAAAGTTTGTACTTGTTTATAATGATCTTATTAAAGTAGCCATGATCTAGAAAATGTAATACAATTTTGTCTTATCTTAGCTTCTATGCAGATGGAGGTTTCTACTGGTTTTAATAATAATTAATTAGTCAGTACATTTTCCTTTATTAACGCTGCAGTGGATTGTTCGATACTTATTCTCATTTCCGAAATCAATATAACTTATTCCTTTTAAAACCCAATAACCCAATTCTCATAAACGCGGTTTCACAACTTTTTAACACAAACCAAGTCCTTAATATTTCATATCAAGTCATTTATAAGTCAAGTCTCTTATCTTTTTAAAAATCAATAAACCATTCTTTTACCTACATAAAGTTGTTATAATTAACTTCCCATAAAGCCATTATAACACTTTATGTTTTAAATAAACCAAATTCATTTTACACACGTACGTATACCGTACTATATATATTTCACAAATATCATGCTAGAAAAGATAGGAAGAGGTTCACATACCTCGCGACGATTATCGACAATTAGCAAAACGCTCCAAAGTACTATAACCTTGCTAGCCCTTTTCCACCTTTCAAGTAGAATACGCTACTCGTAGTACTTCCACCTATAATGGCCATGAAACGTCCATTAACCTCTAGATCTCTTCGTAGGATATTTCTAAGAACAAGGTTCCATATCCTATGGAAAATTCAAAAGACTCTCCCGCTTTCTACTCAATTTTCCACCTTTTCCAAGGCCCGATAACCGTAATTAAAATACTATAATTAAGGTGTAATAATACCGAAATTTAAAGAAGGGGATAACACGCCCAAACGGAACGTGATTAACAATCTCTCCTTCATAATAGCAATAAGTAAAGAAGGGGATAACACGCCCAAACGGAACGCGATTAACAATCTCTCCTTCATAACAACAATAATAAAAGAAGGGGATAACACGCCCAAACGGAACGCGATTAACAATCTCTCCTTCATAACAATAATAACTAAAGAAGGGGATAACACGCCCAAACGGAACGCGATTAACAATCTCTCCTTCATAATAAAAATAAGTAAAGAAGGTCCAAAGTAGATACGGTCCAAAGTAGATACGGTTCAAAGTAGATACGGTCCTTAAGTTGGTGTCCTTGGCCAACTTTTACAATTTTACTTATCCAATTACTTCATTAGTCCTTCAACTTATATTCCAATCTTTATATAAGTTATAGCTTCTTTGTTATTAACTTCTTAGCAAGTAGTGGATACATTTTTACCATTTTAATGGCTAATATGTCAATTCTCCTTTTAACATCTTAACAAGATTCAAATCTTTCTTTATATCTTATAGTCCATAATATACTTCCAATATATGTATAATATCCATATATACATAATAATCAACTTCACAAAGAGGTTAAGGTTCATTACCTCAAAATAGCCCAAAAAAACGTGACTGTCCAGATTTTTAGCCACTGCTTCGTCAGCTGAACTTGTAACGTCGATAACTCTCTACTCCAGTGTCCTATAGACGAGAGGTTTGTTGCGTTGGAAACTAGACTCGACGAAATTAATTTTAGGCTTTTGAAACACCCAAAAAATCCTAATATGCTAGGAGATATTCCCTTCCAAAGTTGACTAAAAATCTGTCCAAAACAGTCCCGAAAAATCTGCCCACTCTCGGCCAAGGGGGGTTTCTTTGAGGCTAGGGGTGTGAAATCTTGTCTAACTCTTGGTTAATAATCTTCCTAACACATTAAGAAAGAACACTTATAAGTTTAAGAATTTTTGGACAACATTTGCTCAAGAAAAGGGGGTGTTGGATGAGAGCACTAGGAAAGGGAGAGAAATATTTTCAAGTCTTGAAATGTTCTAAGTGTGGAAGATTTTCATCAACTGAAGGGGTTTATATAGCACAACCAAGGGTTAGGATTGAAACATGTGTATGGTATAGATGGTTTGTGTAGGTTCCCTTCCACACTTGTCCTACAAAAGCCATGCAAGACCTTGACCATTTGACTTGCCCACAAACTTGCAAAAACCATCCAAGGTGCCATGCAATACCATGCAAGACTTTTGGCCACTTGTCTTGCCCACTTGTCCACTTAATTTCGTCCAACATGGCCCAATCTAGGGGTGACACTTGTCGCCCTCCTATTGGTCCAAAATATTTATCTCTCGGAAAAATTCCATAATCGTAAAAATATTGAAAACGTAATATTTCCTTCACAAGGTTCGGAATAATTTCCGTCGGAAAAACAATTCTTTCATTCTTACCCTAATTAGGGTTTACACAATCGTACGTACGTCCTCACATACATACTCCGGAACTACGGGGTATAACATGTTTTCTTGCTTTTGATCACTTGCAGGTAGGACAAGGTAATTCCTGATCCTTGGTACAATGGAAAATTAGCAAGACAACAACGTAGGGAATGATGAGCTACCGGCTGCAGAAAGGAGCCTAGGGGACTATGTATTGCCTACAGTTACAGGGGTGCAGACTTGCATCAGGCTCCCAGTGATAGGAGCCAACAATTTTGAGATCAGACATGCCATTTTGAGTATGGTGCAGAACATAGTCCAGTTTGGAGGGTTATCATCTGAAGACCCACATATGCACATTGCAAATTTCCTGAAGCTGTGTGCCACATTCAAATACAATGACGTTACTGATGATGCCATTCGGTTGAGGCTTTTCCCCTTCTCACTTAGGGACAGAGGAAATGTTTGGTTGAACTCCTTGCCCACAGACTCCGTCTTCACATGACAGGACCTAGCCCATAAGTCTTTAGCCAGGTTCTTTCCACCATAAAAGGCAGCAAGGCTTAGGGGAGAATTGAATAATTTCTACCAGATGGATGGAGAGTCATTATACGCTGCCTGGAAGCGTTTCAAAGATTTACAAAGAAAGTGCCCACACCATGGTCTTGAGCAGTGGAATTTGGTTCACAATTTCTATTATGGTTTGAGTGGGACTACCAGGACGATCATTGATGCAGCAACAAGTGGCACCTTTATGAGAAAAACAACACATGAAGCTTATGATTTACTAGAAGATATGGCCACAGACAATTATTTGTCAGAAGATAGAGGAACAGGTGGCAGAAGAGCGAGTGGAGTCCTTGAGCTAGATGCCATCACAACACTGAATGCACATGTTGCACTCCTGACCAAACAATTGCAGCAGAATACAATATCCGTAAATGTTGTTCAGATGCGAGCAGTTTGTGAGATTTGTGGCGGTCCACATGTTGAGTGTATTTTGGTACACTCTTTTGAGTCATTTTTAGTTAGTATTTTACTCTTTTCGTTTGTGTTTAGTATAGTATTAGGGTTATTTTTCTTTCTTTTGAGTCACAACGATTTCAAAAGAGGAAATACAGAATTGAGGATGAAATGAGCTCAATGAATATGAAATCTGCACAAGCACAGCCCAAGGAATGAAGCCTAAAATGTCCCAAGAAGAATAGAAGAAATCAGGTGAAATCCGGATGAAAACAGTTCAAGGGCCGCGGAGCAAGGCAAGGAAGGGTCGTGACGCTGATGAGCCGCGGCTGAAAAAATTAGGGCCGCGGCGTGAAAATTTCAGAGAGCAAGAAAAATATTCACCGTGCCAAGAGCCGCGGCGCTTGGACGAAGGGCCGCGACGGCGCAGAATGCTCCAGTGATTTTTGCCGATTAAGGGCCGCGGCTCCGACACGTATTTTCCAGATTTCCTGGGCCGAATTGGAGAGAGTTTTATGGTCCGAAAGACAACTTTTCTCAAGTATAAAATCCCTAAACGCTAATCATATTAGATACCTTATACCATAATAAAAAACATACTTTGGAGAGGAGAACGACGACACACAATTGAAGACTTTTGTTCAAGTTCTTTCTCTTTTCTTTACTTTAATTCAGTTTATGTTGGATTGTAATTTAGTTCTTAGCATGACAATGTTTAGGAGCTAATTACTTTATTAGGGTTTTCCGTCGAATCGCTTGAAACTATTTCATATAGTTAATGCATTATTGGTGATTTCTTCTTCAGGCATATTAAGATCTATTCAATAATTGTTTTGATTGCTTGATAATTAACTGATCACTAATTATCATCACATATATGATTTCGAATCAAAATTCTGAAAGGTGAGATTTGAATATGTTGTAGTTGAATAGACATAGGTTAAAATCGTGGGCGAAAGTACCCCGATACTTATGTAGTGTTTATGGTTATTGTTCTTAATCCTCTTGTGTGGTAAAATCTATCATAGAAATATAGAAGGTTTCTGCACATGATGGATCTCTTGTATGTCCTAACCGGAATATAATGATAGATTAGTTAACCTGCTATTTTAATACGAAGAAGAATCATTAGCATTACACTAATGCGTGAAAGAGTGGATAGTTGAGGAGATTGGAAGCCCTATCTCCATCATAACTGTTTTAAATCCCAAAGTATTTTCAACATTAATTTCATTTCTGCACTTTATTTTAATTCATAGTTATAATTGTCAAACAAAATAACGTTAACCAAATAGATACCATAGAATAGATAATCGGTACTTGATAACCAGTCTCTGTGGACGATATTCGGTCTTACAGACTATATTACTTAAAACGATACTTTCAATATCGATTTATCTATTCTTATTTCTAATTTAGTTTTTATTTTCAGTTTTTTTAATTTTATTATTATTTTGTTTTAGTGTTGTTTGTCGTGATATGTTTGTTGTTTTTTATTAGTCTCAAAAACTTAGTTTATGCGAAGTAGGATAGGAGCAGACACTCTTATCCCTCTGAACCCTGAGATTGAAAGATTGTGCAGACAGAACAGAAAAGAGAAAAGAGCAGCTGATTCATTAGCAATGAGAGATCAACGAAACAACAATGCGGGGAATAATGAGTTACCGACTTTGATGAGACAAGTCCCACATCCTGCAGAAAGGAGCTTAGGGTACTATGTGTTGCCTACTATTACAGGGGTGCAGACTTGCATTAGGCTTCCAGCTGTTGAAGCCAATAATTTTGAAATCAAACCAGCGATCTTGCACATGGTCCAAGGTTCAGTCCAATTTGGGGGATTACCGACAGAAGATGCCCACTTGTATCTTGCAAATTTTCTGGAGCTGTGTGCAATGTTTAAATACAATAGTGTTACTGATGATGTCATTCGGTTGAGGCTCTTCCCATTCTCACTCAGGGAGAGAGCAAAGTGTTGGTTGAATTCATTACAGGCGAACTCAATCACTACATGGTAAGACTTAGCCCAGAAGTTCCTTGTCAAGTTCTTCCCTCCATCCAAAGCAGCAAAGCTCAGAGGAGAGCTTAATAATTACTATCAGATGGATGTAGAGTCACTATACGATGCATGGTAGCATTTCAAAAATCTATAGAGAAAGTGTCCTCATCATGAGATTGAGAAGTGGATGTTAGTCCACATATTCTACAATGGGTTGTGTGGTACAACTCGTACCATTATTGATGCTGCAGCAGGAGGAACGTTCATGAAAAAGAGTGCCAATGAGGCACATGATTTGCTATAGGACATGACCACAAACAACCATCAAAGTGACCACGTAGAGAAGCGGTGAATGGTAGGAAAGTAGGCGGGATTCATGAGCTAGATGCTATCATCTGCGTTATTTGCGCGTGTGACAACTTTGACAAAAGCAGATGCAATGAATACCATGTCAAAGCTGTCCAAACACGCATGAGTTGTGAAATTTGTGGGGTCCCCATACTTTTGATAGGTGTACAATCGTGGACCCAAATAATGTGCCTATGGAGCGAGGTTGGCGGTGGGAATTTTGAGGCCTACAACAATGCATTCTCAACACATATAATCCGGGGTGGAGAAATCACCCAAATTTTTCATAGAAGAATGACCGAGGCGTGACGAGTTTCAAGCCTCATCTTCAACAATTGACAACCAAGCACAAGAGAAACTAGATAACTTGGAAGCAGCACTGTAGCCATGGCCAAAACCCAGAACCAATTCATGGCAGAGACCCAATCCTCACTTTCGACCATGACCAACTCCCAAAATCAGTTCATAATGGAAACAAGATCATCGATTAAAAATCTGGAAGTTCAAATGGGACAGCTGACGAACACACTGAACAAAAGAGAGGAATGTAATCTCCCCAGTAATACAGTGATGAACCCAAGGGAGCAATGCCAGACAGTTAGCTTGAGAAGTGGAAAGCAGTTAGAGCAGGTGGGATCTCAACCAGTGAGGGAGAAGGAGAATGAGGTAGATAAGACAACTGAGGGAGAAAAGGAGGGTTCACGATGGCCTCTATTTTAGAGAAGGCTCACTTGCATGATTATGAGGAAAACACAGACAAAATCCCTTACCCTCAAAGGCTGCAGAAGAAGTCCTTAGATAAGTAGTTTTCAAATTTTTTGGAGGTATTTAAAAAACTGCACATTAACCTTCCATTCATTGAAACATTGGAGCAAATGTCAGCATATGTAAAGTTTATGAAAGACATACTGTTTAAGAAGAGAAAGCTGGCAGACTATGAGACAGTGGTGCTCACTGAAGAATGCAGTGCTATTTTGCAGAAGAAGCTTCCACCAAAGTTGAGAGATCCGGGGAGTTTCACCTTACCTTGCACTATAGGGAAGGTGACATGTAAAAGGGCTTTGTGTGACTTAGTGATCGGTGTATTTTATATACACTTTTGAGTCATTTTTAGTTAGTCTTATGTCCCTTTTTGTACAAATAAGTGTCGTATTAGGATAAATTTTCTTTCTTTTGAGTCAAAGTGGTTAAAATGGCCAAATGGCGGAAAATGAGCTAAAAGAGGGCAAAAGTGGAGGTTCCAGAGCTGAAAAGACGAGAAAGTGGCGAGCAGGCGAAGCACGGACCAGCGCGCCGCTACTGCGAGATAGGTTCGGTCGCGCGCCCAATATCCGTAAGTCGCGAGAGTTGCAGCGCATGGCCTCGAACAGCGAAGCGAGCGCGCCAAATCATCCGGTATCGCGAGACTTCGGCGCCAGCGCTAATAGCGAACTGCGCCGACGCGAAAATCGAGTTTGGGGCGATTTTACGGGCGAACTGAAGGGAAAAGTTAGAGGCGGTTTTGAGCCTATAAAAGGAGAACCCTAGGCAATTTTTAGGGGTTCCCTTTCTTGCACAACACAAGGATTCTTGGATTGAAGATTGGAGACCTTAACTTAGTAATTTTCTTTTCTTTTCTTTTCTTTCCTTTATTTCAGTTTTTATGATGAACCTTGAATTAGTTCTTGTCATGTCAATGGCTAGGAACTAATTCCTTTATAGGGCTTTCCATGTTAAATCACTAGAAACTTATGTTATGAATTGATGCATGGTTATGGTTATTCTTCTTCTTGTTGAGATTTATCCAATAATTGCTTTGAATGCTTGGTAATTAATTGATCACTAATTATCATTATTTATATGATTTCTAATCAAACTTCGAAAGGAGGAGGTTGTGAATATGCTGTAAGTTGGGTAGACATATTTTGGATTGGGGATGAAAATACCTCAATTACTTATGTAGCGTTAATGAGGCTTAACAACCACTAATTTTACGCACGTGGCGTGGCGGTTAACTAGGTTTTTGGTCTTAATCCTCCTATGAGTCATCCTTATCACCGAAAGGTAGAAATGAGCAATCTTGGGGTTGAGTGTTTATATAGCCTTAACGAGTATAAAGCGATTTAGTAAACTGCTAGCTCCAAGAGAAGAAAACCATAATTCACTGCATTAATAAGTAACATAGCGGATAGTTGAGGAGACGTGGAAGCCCTATTTCCATCATTACTGAAGTAAACACATTAGTTAAATTAGTATTTATAATTGTTAGTTATAAACAACAAAATCAAATATCGGTTACCAAATAGATACCAAAAGATAGATAATTGGTAATTGAACACTAATCCTTGTGGACGATATTCAGTCTTACCAAGACTATATTACTTGTCACGATAACGTGCACTTGCGTTAAAGTGTGTGCATCTTTTCGCGCATCAAGTTTTTGCGCGTTCTTGATTAGGCATAGTTCAATATCAATTTTATCTATTTTTAATTTCTAATTTGGTTTTTAATTTTTATTTTATTTTTACGTTTGTCTTTATTTATTTCGATAAAAATCGAGTCTTAGTGATCTTTATCATTTTGATCTTTGAGAATTCGATTTATGCGAAGGAGAAGAGGCGAACACTCTTGTTCCCTTCAATCCAGAGATTAAGAAAACCTGTAAACAGAACAGAAAGAATCAGCAGATTGCAACCTTGATAGAGATGGACGGTGTTCAAAACAACAGTATGATGAGAGAAGGTTTAGGTGAAAATCAACCTAACCCAGGAATGCCTCGGCAAGTACCTATGGATGTCGAGGAAAGAGTTCAAGTCCAGGCAGAAAGAAGCTTGGGAGACTATGTGCTGACGAGGGTGAATGGAGCACAGACATGTATTAGGCTCCCGCACAGAGCAAACAACTTTGAGATAAACCGACGATTACGGCATGGTGCGAACCACGGTGTAATTTGAGTCGCCATCGAGGATCACGTATACGCATAGCTAATTTCTTGGAGCTATGTGCAACTTTCGATATAACGGCGTTCGCGATGATCTTGCCGTCAGATTGAGGCTCTTTCCCTTCTCACTCAGGGATAGAGCAAAAGTATGGTTAAATTCCCTGCCAGCTGATTCGATTTTTACATGGCAAAAGCTGGCACAAAAATTTCTAGCCAAATTCTTTTCCCCATGCAAAGCAGCAAAATTGAGAGGGGAGTTGAATAACTTCTACCAAGTAGATGGAGAGTCCTTGTACGAAGCGTGGGAAAGGTTCAAAGATTTGCAGAGAAAAGGCCCACACCATTGCATTGAGTTGTGGAACTTGGTCCACATCTTCTATAACAGGCTCAGCGGAACAACCAGAACCATTATAGATGCAACAGCAGGTGGGACATTCATGAGGAAAACAGCCCACGACGCTCACAAATTATTAGAAGATATGGCCACCAACAACCATGTCACATAAGAGAGATCAATGAGTGGGAGGAGAACAGTGGAGTCCACGAAATAGATCCATTCTTTGCCTTGAATGCCCAGTGACCTTGTTGATGAAAGCGATTACAAAGATACTGATGTCGATGAATGCGGTCACGGATGCCTAAAAAGGCGTGAAATATGTGGTGGCCCACATACATTCGATAGGTGTCCTTCAGCTGATCCTAATAATAGGCCAATTGAAGCGGCAGAGTGTCGGTAGTGGTAATTATCGAGGCCACGAACAACCCATACTCCAACACATATAATCCAGGTGGAGGAATCACCCAAATTTCTCATGGAGAGGAGACCGAGAACAGAATCAATATAGGGGGCGATGCAAAACCAGTGAGAACAAAATCAGCGACCTTCACTCGGGCCTCACGCTTCCAACAATTTAATACACACTGTCCCGGCCGGAAAAGCGAGTGAGCGGCTTTGTTGGCACTCACCAAAGCCCAGACCCAGTTCGTGACAGAAGCTAGATCCTCGTTCAGGAACTTGGAAACACAAGTGGGTCAGCTAGCGAAGCAAGCAACAGCGAGCCACGTATGGTACGCCGGCAACACAGAGGTGAATCAGGAGCAATGCGAACGATGCAGTTGAGAAGTGGCAAGCGATTGGAGCGGCGATCACCTCGGCCCGATGGTTGAGC
Source organism: Przewalskia tangutica (assembly GCA_029844215.1). Classification (NCBI taxonomy): domain Eukaryota; kingdom Viridiplantae; phylum Streptophyta; class Magnoliopsida; order Solanales; family Solanaceae; genus Przewalskia; species Przewalskia tangutica. The sequence goes on along the minus strand of CM056732.1, from coordinate 93,682,026 downwards.
AAAGGGTAGAGATAGAACAAGAGAAGGTGGTTGAATCTCGCCCAGTAGTAGAGAAAACTCCAGAGAAGGAGTATACAGAGAATATACCATTCCCCCAGAGATTACAGCGGAAGGCAGTTGATAAACAATTCTCCAAATTTTTGGAGACATTCAGAAAGCTGCATATCAACATACCATTTATAGAATCATTGGAGCAGATGCCCTCCTATTTCAAATTCATGAAGGAGATCTTGGGGAAGAAGAAGAAACTGGCGGAGAATGAGATGGTAGCACTAACGGAGGAGTGTAATGCTATCTTACAAAAGAAGTTGCCCCCTAAACTAAAAGACCCAGAGAGCTTTACACTACCTTGCACAGTTGGCAGGGTGACATGCAATGGGCTGCATGCGATTTAGGGCAAGTATAAATCGATGCCTTTATCGGTATTTAAACGGTTGGAGTTGGGTGAGGCCAAACCAACCACGGTGAGCTGCGGTGGTGATAGGGCGATGGTTCATCTAAGAGGAAGATTGAGGCGTGATTGTTAAAGTAGGAAAATTCTTTTTCTGCGGACTTCCTCATTCTTGACATGGAAGAGGATGCAAATCCCTATCATATTGGGAGACCATTCTGGCGGCGGAGAGCATTGATCGATGTAGAAGAGGAGAGGCGACATTGAGGGTGGAGAAGGAAGAAATGGTGTTTAAAGTATTTAAACACATCATTGAGCCACCAACCATGGCGGCGGTGCTTTCAATCACCATCAAAACCCCGCGTGAGCGAAGACAAGTCAAACCAAGGGAGATGAGCCATGGCGGTATGGATTGCCGAACCTCCACAAAAGCAGGTATGTATTCCTGAACTTTCCCTTGACTATAACGCTAAGAGGAGAAGAAGAAAAAGAAAACGAAAAATGTGGAGAAAATGGATTAGCTGTGGGGTTAATCCACCCCACACTTATTGAGATAAGGAACTTGCGTCCGGCTAAAAGACGTTAAAAACGGCTACTTGGGAGGCAACCAAGGTATTTTGATTTATTTTCACTTTAAATATAGTAGTTTTATTAAGAAACGGTCTCACGGAGGTAGTATACGTGTTGTGATTGGTATAAGCCAATAAATTGAAGAAGGCGAAAATCGAAGAACAGGATTTCGGAAAAAGCGGGTAAGCGCGCGGCCTTGAGGCGAGCGCGGCCAAAAATCGTAAAATTGCAAGTCTAGCGCGTATTTCCGTAATGAATGCGCACGTAAATTCCGGCGGTCAGAACATTGGCGCGCGGTGCCAAATGCTGGCCGTAAGCGGAAATCTAGAAAGTGATAAAACGCCCAGAAATCAGATTTCCCCCAATTTCAAAACCAAAACTTAACCCCCCCTTCTCCACAAAACCCACGAAAATCCACAATTTACCCACAAATCCTCCACAAATCAAACCCAACCACAACCAAAACTCTTAAATCCCTAAAATCCTTAGCCATCTCAACCAACAAAACTCCATCCCATTGCCTCAAATCACCATTAGAAGCAAGAACACCTTGAAGAACACCATAAAAAGGTAATCTTCATCTTTTCTTGAAAGTTTTCAGTAGTCAAGGGAGGTAGTAGTTTGGAGAAGTATTGCATTGTTGAAGTAGTTGGGGTGCTGAAAAATTGGTTGTGAAATTTAGAGGAGGAGTATACAAGGAGGGTGTGGATACCTTGTAGTACAGGAATTGGAGTTTGGGAGTGTTAGTATTGTAGCTGCTAATTGTTGATTGTGTTGGGGAACATTTGTAAGCTGCGAAAAGTAATTTAACCATGTCCGCCAGAAAGAGAAGAGCCTCCACATCCACCTCAGCCTCGCAATACGATGATACTAGGTTCGTTAGCCACGAAGCTTATACAAGATATAAAAAGCTTAGTACTAGGCCCTTAATCCCTGACTACCAGAGGGATTCGTTTGGGGAGGAGGATGTCTATGAGCCCATTCGGGCAATGATTGAGATGATGGGGTGGAAGAGATTTGTCAACCCGGACAAGATAGCACCAATGAACACAGCGATGGTACGTGAATTCTATGCTAACTTTCTGGAGAGGGTGGACAACAAATGCTTTGTGAGGGAAAAATATATATGCAATGGCGGCAAATGATAAATATGTCTCTAAAAACAGTTGATGTTGAAGGAGGAGATGGTGATTGGAACCATTTTAGAACATGGTCTAGGAGCACCAACAACATCAACTGGAATGCCGTCGCAGAACGATGAAACTACCCCGCTGCATTTGATATTGCCGAAATGGGTCAAGAGGTCGGCGGATGTCGGTTCAACAAAGCGACGAGGTTGGTTGTATTTAAATCGATGCCGCGTGATTCCATCCACGCACTTCACGAGTGCGGAAGATAGGATCAAACTGATATATGGAATTATGAGGGGGATGACGATTGATGTGGGGAAAGAGATAGTGCAAAGCATTGAAGAAATCAGCAGGTTGGTGACAACAGGTGGATTGGGACATGACTCACTTATCACTAGTTTATGCCACATGAATGGGGTCCCAATCCTACCCACTGACACTAATGAGAGAAACCAACTGCCTGTGTCATATGGGATAGTGCACTCTTTCCCAGATCCAAGCCCCCCAACAGCAAGAAGAAGAGCACAACCACCGCGCTGTGGCGAAGCGCGATGAGCGAAGATGAGCACGAAATAGAGGCTCAATATGCGGCGAGCCTAGCCACCAACCACGAATCCGAACCTTGATGCCCATGATGAAGCAGTTACTCCAAAATCAGATGAGGATGATGCAGAGTTTGGACACGGTGATACAAGGACAACAAGAAACGAGGCAGCAAATCAACGAGATGAGTTCCTTGTTCAACCAATGGTCCATGCACTATCCAATGTCACCGCCACCACCACCATTTTAGCCAAGTCTGTAAGTGTCTTGTTTTCTTTTATTGTCTTTGAGTCTACACACATTGGGGACAATGTGTGATTTAAGTTTGGGGGGGTGTTTTATTTGTGTCTTATTGTTATAAGTATGTTTAAGTCTTTTTGTTGTTTTTGTGTATTTTTGAGTCACAATTTTTTTTTCTTTTGAGTCATAATTGTCTGTCAAAAGATCATGTATGCTGTAGTTACTAGAAACACCTAGTGAAGTAAGGTGGAATAATGTAACGGAATTAGAGCAACTATCTAAACACTTAGGTTTGATATGCCAAAAACTCACAAAATCTGTCTATTTGGAGTTCTTGTTTGAATTGTGCATGCTAAATGATTTAAACCTATGTGTTATGATTGCTTGCTATTTGAGGCGAAATAGTTAGGATATGCATGTTTAGGGAGATGACTCAGGCGTTTCTTTGTTAGCCAATTCTTACCACTCTTTTCTATCCCTGACATTAAAAGTATCCCTAGTCAGCCCCATTGAGCCTAAAATTTTAACTTTTTCTTTGACACCCTACATTCCCATACTTGTGCCATAAGTAAATATGTGAAATAGTTAGAATAAAGTGTGTTAAAAAAGAGACAAAAAGAGCAAGAAAAATTGATGCACCCCACTTAAAAAGTAATGAGAAATAGACAAAAGCCTAAGTTTGGGGGTGCTTGCTATTATGATACACTTCACGCTCTCAAAACAAAAGAGGAGAAAGATAAATTTGAAGTGAAAGAAAAGAATCAAAAGAAAAGGGAAAAATTGAAAAGCTACAAGAGCTTATGGTACACAAAAATGAGTCTAAAATGCCTATTTTTACCTACCTATACCTAAGCCTACATTACAACCCTTAAAAGTCCTGAAGATTTCTGAGATGCATAGCCATGATTAGTGGAGAATAGCAAGTAAACATGCCATAGTAATTTTGAAATTTACAAGCATAATTCAGTTTGCGAAATATCTAGCTTAATATGTTTAGTGTGCTAAAATTTCATGCTATAGGTTCCTGCATATTATTCTACTAATCTTCATGTTTTTCTAAGTAACATCAATGCAGCAAAAGTGATCAATGTCATTGAGTCTATTTATTTTTTGTTTTGTTTTTCTTGAGTCTTTATTTCTTTCTTTTTATCTTTGCTCGAGGGCGAGCAAAGGTTAAGTTTGGGGGTATTTGATCGGTGTATTTTATATACACTTTTTGAGTCGTTTTTAGTTAGTTTTTTGTCCCTTTTTGTACAAATAAGTGTCGTATTAGGATAGATTTTCTTTCTTTTGAGTCAAAGTGGTTAAAATGGCCAAATGACGGAAAATGAGCTAAAAGAGGGCAAAAGTGGAGGTTCCAGAGCTGAAAAGACGAGAAAGTGGCAAGCGGGCAGCGACGGACCAGCCAGCGGCCTCGCAGATAGGTTTAGGTCGCGCGCCAATATCGAAAAGTCGCAGTTGAAGCCGCGCGCCTCGAACAGCGAGCGAGCGGCGCGCCAAATCATCCGAAGTATCGCAGACTTCCGCCCATGGCGCCAATAGCGGTGCCGCGGCGGACGCGAAAATCGAGTTTAAGGGCGATTTTACGGGCGGGCTGAAGGAAAAGTTAGGCGGTTTGAGCTATAAAGGAGAACCCTAGGCAGTTTTTAGGGGTTCCCTTTCTTGCACAACATAAGGATTCTTGGATTGAAGATTGGAGACCTTAACTTAGTAATTTTCTTTTCTTTTCTTTCCTTTATTTCAGTTTTTATGATGAACCTTGAATTAGTTCTTGTCATGTCAATGGCTAGGAACTAATTCCTTTATAGGACTTTCCATGTTAAATCACTAGAAACTTATGTTATGAATTGATGTATGGTTATGGTTATTCTTCTTCTTGTTGAGATTTATCCAATAATTGCTTTGAATGCTTGGTAATTAATTGATCACTAATTATCATTATTTATATGATTTCTAATCAAACTTCGAAAGGAGGAGGTTGTGAATATGTTGTAAGTTGGGTAGACATATTTTGGATTGGGGATGAAAATACCTCAATTACTTATGTAGCATTAATGAGAGGCTTAACAACCCTAATTTTACGCATGGCGCGTGACGGTTAACTAGGTTTTTGGTCTTAATCCTCCTATAGAGTCATCCTTATCACCGAAAGGTAGAAAGGAGCAATACTGGTGTTGAGTGTTTATATAGCCTTAACGGGAGTATAGAACGATTTAGTAAACCTGCTAGCTCCAAGAGAAGAAAACCATAATTCATTGCATTAATAAGTAACATAAGCGGATAGTTGAGGAGACGTGAAAGCCCTATTTCCATCATTACTGAAGTAAACACATTAGTTAAATTAATATTTATAATTGTTAGTTATAAACAACAAAATTAAATATCGGTTACCAAATAGATACCAAAAGATAGATAATTGGTAATTGAACACTAATCCTTGTGGACGATATTCGGTCTTACCAAGACTATATTACTTGTCACGATAACATGCACGTGCGTTAAAGTGTGTGCATCTTTTCTCGCATCACTTAGGGGCTAGTATCAACTTGATGCCTCTCTCTGTGTTCAAAAGACTTGGGTTGGAAGAAGCAAAGCCAATCACAGTCAACTTACAGTTAGCTGATCGCTCAGTCGTGCATCCCAAAGGTATAATTGAAGATGTGTTAGTGAAAGTGGGCAAATTCATCTTTCCTGCTAATTTCCTCATTCTTGATATGAAAGAAGATGAAAATATGCTCATTATCCTTGGAAAACCATTCCTAGCGACATGGAGAGCTCTTATTGATGTTGAAAAGAGAGAATTGAAGCTCCGAGTCCAAGATGAGTAGATGACTTTCATTGTTTTCAAACCTTCAACTGATCCACAATTTAATGATAAATGCTTTGCTGTTGGTATAGTTGATAAAAAGAATCCTCATGATATTTTCAAGGGTATTGATGCCCTTGATGGTAAGAAGTTTGGACTTGTGAATGATGTTGTGAATGATGAAAAAGGAACAAAGTCCACTGAACTCAACCCTGTAAAAAAGAAGAGGAGGAGAAAGCGAATGGTGCTGAAATAGATATGTGGAGGGGATAATCTACCCCCTTGAGTGAACATGTATTTGCATCCGGCTAAAAGACGTTAAAGACATCGCTACTTGGGAGGCAACCCAATGTTTTAATTATGTTATTTCAATTTTCATTTTAGTTTGTTTTAATTTTGTCTTGAACAGTCTCAAGATCTGGTATGTTTAGTGTTTTTGGATGACAGATAAAGAGCAGAGACTAACTCCGGGGAGAAAAGGGTGAAAAATGCTGAAAACTGGAAAAATCGAAACTTCAGGGAATTAGAGTCGTGGTGCCTGTTGATGAGCCATGGTGCAAGAGAGGCAATAGCCTCAGTGAATTCTGCTAGGCAATTAGGGCCGCGACGCACGTTCCAAGGGCCGCGACTCCTCCTTCGGCTTTGTGCACAATGATTTTTCCATCAACCCAGACCTCCGTTGTGATCGCTGTGTTGTGTCTGTAAGTGTTCATTTATTTTGTCTTTACACATTGGGGACAATGTGTCAATCAAGTTTGGGGGGATCCTACTTTGTTTTGTGTTTTGTTTTGAGTCTATTTGTTTTCTTTTTGTTTGTTTTATGTGTTCGTGAGTCATAATTTTTTTTTATGGATCAAGCATGATGTAGTTGCTAAATACATTGAGTGAATAAAGTGGGATAATGTAATAGAATTAAAAGCGACAATCTGTGTGCTTAAGTTAGATATGCCAAAAATTCATGACATCTAATTATTTGGGGTATTTGTGCTTAGCCTTTGTGTTGTCAATTATGGAAAGAAAAATTGAAAAATGTCTAGAAAACATGTTTGCTTGTTATTTTAGGCGAAATAGTTAAGATGTACATATTTAGGAAAATGATTCAGACATTTCTTTGATAGCCCTTCTTACCATTCATTACCTATCCTGACATAAATTGTATCACTAGTCATCCCCTTTGAGCCTAAAATAAAATTTTTCTTTGACACTCTATGATTCATATGTTGTGCCATAAGTGATATTTGAAAACTCTTGGAATGAAAAGTATTAAAAAAAGAATCAAAAAAAGAATATCAATTTGATGCACCCCAATGAAAAATATGCAAAAGCCTAAGTTTGGGGGTGCTTGTTATTTATAATGTATCTCATTCTCTCAAAAGAAAAGAGGGAAGAAAATAGGTATGCAATTGAAAATAAAGTCAAAAAGAATGACAATGAGTTGAATGAAAAATGCTTATGGTACGTAATTTGAGCCTAAATGTCCACTTTTACCTACCCCTGCCTAAGCCTACATTACAACCCTTGAAAGTCCTGCCGATCTCTAATATGTATGTCTATGATTAGTGGAGAATAACAAGTAAATAGATCTATAACATTTTGGGAAATATGTAATGAAATTGACATGCATATGTTAGATGTTTATGTTTCCATTGATTATGATACAATTGAATTTGCGAAATATCTAACTTGAAATTCTAGATTGCTAAGAATTCATGCTATGTATGTTCCAACATATTATTCCAACTGACATTCATGTTTTTCTAAGTAATCTTGGTGCAGCTACTTGATCAGAGTCTTTGAGTCATTTTCTTGTGTTTCTTTGATTTTGTTTTGATCTTTACTCGAGGGCGAGCAAAGGTTAAGTTTGAGGTATTTGTTAGGCATATTTTGTATACACTTTTTGAGTAATTTTTAGTTAGTATTTTACTCATTTCATTTGTGTTTAGTATAGTATTATGTATGTTTTTCTTTCTTTTGAGTCACAACGGTCCCAAATGGAGAAATGTCAAAAAGAAGATGAAATGAGCTTAATTGAGATGAAATTGCACACTAAAAGGGCCAAGAAATGAAGCCTAAGAATTCCTGGGAAGTATAGAAGAAATCAGATGAAGTCCGGACGAGAAAATGATGAAAAACCGAAAAACGGGCAAAGGAGGTCGTCGACGCTGAATGTGCTGCGTGCTCTGATTTGTTCTTAGGTTTTCCGGAGCCGCAGCGCCAGCCTGCAGGGCCGCCGCACTGAGGCGCATTTTTCCAGATCCGATGCGAAATTGGTCAGGGCCAGAAGGGTCCAGGGCACACGATTTTTGCAGCATATTTAAATCCTTGAGACAGATTTTATAAGGGACACACCTTATATATCATAACACACATCACAAGACAAGAATTGGAGAACACAATTGGAGACTACATTCAAGTTCTTTTCATTTCTTTATTTCAATTAAGTTTATGTTGGATTTTGTATTAGTTTTTCTTGACATGACAATGTTTATGAGTTAATTACTTTAGTAGGATTTTTCAATTGAATCTTCTTGAAACTTTTTCATATAGTTAATGCATAGTTATTGATTTCTTCTTCAGCAGATTAAGATCTATTCAATATTGTTTTGATTGCTTGATAATTAACTGGTCATTAATTGTCATCACTTATATGATTTCGAATCGAGATCCGAGAAGGGAGATTTGAATATGCTGCAGTTGTCTAGACATAGGTTAAAATCGTGGACGAAAGTACCCCGAGACTTGTGTAGTATTTAAGGTTATTGTTCTTAATGTAAAATCTATCATAGAAATATAGAAGGTTTCTGCACAAGGTTGAGCTCTCGTATGTCCTAACCGGAATATGATGACGGATTAGTTAACCTGCTATCTTAATGAAAAGAAGAATCATTAGCATTGCATTAACACGTGAAAGAGTGGATATTTGAGGAGATTGGAAGCCCTATTTCCACCATAACTGATTTAAACCAAAGCTTACTTAGTTTAACTCTTGCAATTACTCTAGCTAGTAGTGTTAGATAAAAACCCAAACAAACTATCGTTAGCCAAATAGATAACATAGAGTAGATGTTCGGTAATTGAAAACCAGTCTCTGTGGACGATATTCAGTCTTACACACTATATTACTTGTAACGATACGTACATTTGCGTAAGCAATTGGAAATCGCTAACATTACCCACTTACCGTAAGCCATAATATACGGGGGTAATTTTACCTTAAAAAGAGAGTGTCATCACTCGACTCGACAAACATTGCACTGAACAACCTTTTTCTATTTCCATACATGTGTTCACACAAATTTTTTACTACAACCATTACGTCCATTTCTTGTTGCAGAGAGAGGCTCAAGTGTAAAGAGGTTCCATTACTTCATAAATGTCAAACACCTTGCTCTCATATTGTTGAATTGCCTTTAGACTCCTGCAACTCCTTAACAGTGGAAGGTGTGCCCAAGAAACACTCCACTGTTACTCTATTTTCTTCACTAACAAGACTGTTATTAACAAGAAACTCCTCTACTACTTTTTCCACATTTCACACCTGGGACTTTCCTTCCAGAGTTCAATAATCACCAAACGCCAAATCCAATTTTGTTGGAATAATATCTACTTTTTTGCAATAGTGATGCCGAGAAACAGAGTTTCAGGAATACAAACCTAGTAAGAATGGAGAGAATCAGTTGCAAATGTCTGTAAATCAAATTCATCGTTGGACAGCGGAGTCTCTCCTTCTTTGGAGCTTAAGATATCACAATGCATTGCTTAGTCTTTTCATCTGTTGAAATTTACTCATCAACGGGGCAATCGATTGGAACAAACCCAAAACTGACAGTGTTAAACAGATTGTTGTTGAATGGGCAGCATAGTTCAGAACTGTGGTGGGGGTCCAACCATTCTTGTGCCAGAGACGAAGGGCCTATCATTGTTAGAAAAGGAACCGAGAGTGCGCCTCCGTTCAGAACTGCATCACCAGTCCAGAAATATGGGGATGCTCTAGCTAACTCCCGACGGCTGGTAGAGATAAGGGGAGGATTGGTAACCCGTATCTTGCCACGGATGACCTGAACTAAAAATAGCGGTGTATATAGGAGATGTTTGATTGAATTGTGCATAACTGAATTGTGCGGAAGATTTGCAGGTCTAGAAGCTGATGCAGTATATAGATTATAGAATATTCAATATAGCGTCTAATCATGGTTGCGTAGCTCATGGCTCACTATAATAACTATATGGTCAGAGAAATTTGTCGGAGAATTGACAGATGCAATATAGACTTTGAGAGAAGAAATTTAGCTAAGAGCTAAGCTAAACTAAAGCTAAAGTGAAAAATAAAACGTCAACATAGTATTAAATTTGTAATTAACAGACTCTTATTTAAAACTTTTGGCTATCTGTCAATTCCCAAAGTTTGCGACCACTGGCAACCCCTACTAATTATTGTATGGTGGCACCTTTTATACTAGTCCGGACAACTGCACTATTTTATAAATCGTAAATTACTCATGCTCCTTGATTCCTTTCGTAATTTTTCTAGAAACTCTAACTAGTTAGCGTCCTTTAATGTGTACTTAGCTGAATTTTCGATTTTGCAATTAGTCTCTTTTCTCATACTACTTTAGGATTTACATCTAAAATCACCTTGCGTAATCATTGATATTCCTGAAAATTTTCTTATAGTCCTTGTATGTTGTTCTATCACAAGGACAAAATCTATTTTATCATCATCATTACCCCTATTCTTAAATTTTATCTGTGAGTCGGTCATTTGTGTAAAACGGAAAAATAACAACAATAAATTATAATGAAACTTGGAAATGATCAAATAGAAGGGCTTGCTGAGTCGATCAAATTCTTGACTTATCCTTAAGATAATATTGTCCCGTATATCCTTTCAACGGTTGTAAATTTGTAATGACAACTTATCTCCCAAGATAAAACAGCAATCAACAAATGAGCAAAGGAAACTCAAGTGTTTGCTTTGGAAGAAAGATCTTTGAGTGTTTTGTGATTGCAAGAGAGGAAGAAGTATTTCAGATTTCAAGTGTTTTGCAAATGAGCCTAAGACCTCATTTTATAGTGTTGTGAAGATGACTCTCCAATTGCCCATGTAATGGCCTTGAATGACCATGTAATGACCTTGAATGACCATGTAATGACCTTGATTATGTAGTGTTAATTCAGCCAAATAATGGTTGAATTCATTTGGGATGTAATGGAGGTTTAATGCCTCAAAAATCAGCCCAAGAGTCGTGTCTTTTCGTCTCCCGTCGCAGCCTCTGGACTACCGGCGCCGCGGCGCCACAACTTCAGAGAGTTGGCGTCGTGGCCCTGCAGTTGAGCGCCACGGCGCCACAACTTCAGAGAGTTGGCGCCGTGGCCCTGCAGTTTGGCGCCGCGACACGATTCATGACTCGTTTCATCTTTAAACACATTGTACACTTCTTATTTCATTTACCAACGTGAAACCAACGTCATTTGACCAATAACCGTCTATTATCTTACGTCTCAAAGAATTTGTATACGTACCAATATCTCTTTCATTTAATGAAATTATGATCTTTGGCATTGTATGTACACGTGTGTGGAAACAACATTTCCGACGTGTGGGACCCCTAATTATTCGATTCATAATTAAATAGAATTAACTTTATTTAACGTTTAATAAATATTTCCAACATTATCAATTGAGAATCTCTCTTTTATACGTATTACCTACATTTTTTCTTAAAACTAAAATAATAAGTTAAACTATAAAATTGCCTTTCTCTAATCATTGCTCCCATGACCATATTCTCCATACACTTCATCAAAACTGTTGCTATATCTTTACCTACATAACCATTTAATTTCCCCAATATATATATATATATATATATATATATATATATATCGTCTGGAATCCCTTGGACTACTCTGATAAAATAAGATTACCGATCATCTAATAAAAAATGTGATGAAATGAAATATGTTTGATTAAAAATAAAATTTACTGCATGCTGATACTGCATAAAAACGATACAGCGAACATCCAATTTTAACGCATACATAGGCATTAACCCGCATAAAAAGTTAGAGCTTCTATTGCTGCAAAAAAAATATATCACTAGCTGCTAGCTCTTTTATATGGATAAACATAACCATTTTATTCATTACTAGGACAATATGCCAATCGAAAGCTTACACACAAAATATGAGCACATATAATATAAATTATATATTAAAGTGTGTGATCACCTCATCTAAAAAGTTTAAGATATCAGAGAAAACACACTTTAATTACTTAATTATATCTTAAGTACAAACACATCACAATATATTACGTAGGAAAAGTTAACCAAAGGAATTAATGGCACTGAAATTTCAATGCCAATTCCAAGCCTGACTTGCCATGTACTAGGTTGCCACAGTTTGCAGCTTGGGCATATTGTCTACATTAGCTGCTTTAACTCCACAATTAGTATCATGCGGACACGTGGCTATCTGTACTTTCTCTGAACAAACCAGTAAACCCAGCTTCACAATGTCAATAATTTGTTCCTGTGTGAGTTCTGGAAGCTTCTTATTAGCATTCATGTTCTCATCCTTCACAATGACTTCAGGCTTTTGTATCTCTGGAAGTTTCTGCTCCTTTAAGTTGACCTTCTCCTTTTTGCTGTATATTACATAGAGCACTATTTGGAGTATACCAAAGACGAATCCCAATACATTTGGAGCCTATAAAAGATAACAAGGCAAGTACGTAAGAACATTGATAATATACACGGTATATATATATATATACATGCATGTAGGGGTAGGTAGGCTTTAACGTACTAGTTCCGATAAAATTTAATAACTTTGGCCTAATACCATATACAATATATGTTAAGAAATCTAATACTCAATATAAACACTTCTATTAACATTTGAGATTGCTATACATCCTAAAATTTGGAATAACTACGACAACAACAACATGTCCAGTAAAATCCATAACGTGGCGTGAAATTTGGAATACATAAAATTCAAATTTTAAAACCGTTACGCTGCATGCAAGTGAAGCAGTGGTATATATGATGAGAGAACTTACAGCTATGTTAATATCCTTTAGTAGAAGACCATAGAAGAACCACGCGACGGCACTTAATGTGAGAAAAACTGATAGAAGAAGTGGCATATATTCCACACTCTTTGTTTTGATTACTTGTCTCTGCATGAAACGAGAAAAATGAGCATTGATATTCAAGTATGGAAGGACAAAAAAGAGAGCTAGGAAACCGATGAGAAAATTATAAATTGCACGTAAAAACTCACCACAATGCCTAAGGGAGCTACAAACACACACAAGGAAAACACAAGGCAAATCCATCCAACTACTTGCCCACGAACGGCTCCTTTGAATAGAAATTGAGTAACCAGGATTATTGCACCAAATCCACCCACCACTGATAATAGGAGCATCTTCACAGTTTGAACCTGTAAAAATTGTTTTTTACTATCAAAAGTTATATTTTCTTCCTTGTGAAAAAGGAAACGATAGGAAAAAAAGAAAAAAATCTTTAACTAAAAGAAAAAAGAAGTACAAAATCTTACCTTGGCTTTCTTTGGTGCGTAGAAAAGGTAGAAACCAACGTAGATAGTTTCAATGAAGACACCAAATGAGTTTATAGTGATTAGAAGAGTCGTGTTTGTCTTCAGAAAAGCATAGTAAATCCAAAGCATTGAACTGAAGAGAGCAACCACGTATGGAATTGATTGATACCCTTCTGTTGATTTCTTCTTGTAAATCTTATAGAACGTGGGTCTACAAGAAGTGTGATAATACGATGTTAGTCAAATTATAAGCCAAATATTTCAAAAAAATTCAAAAGATGTAGTAAGTAAATAGAGACTCACATTGGAGAAAGGAACACAATGAACGAGATGATGTTACCTGCCACATTTGAAATATTTTAGGAAGAAATATATTTTAGTAAAATATCAAGAATATGTTAATACGGTGTAAGTCAAGGCCGAAAAATAAAAATCACATGTATACAAAAGAATAATTCTTCTTATGTATATGTAATATAATAGACATTGAACTTCTTTAGTTTAACTTCTGCCTACGCCAATGAGGTATAGTGACTATCACTTCCACTGCTAGTCTGCTTGTTAATGTGCTCATATTTACGCTTATGAGGTATAAGGCCTATTTTTATGATTAATTTATTGTGCACAAGTACATAACACATACAATGATACAGTGGGTTAACTATACTACTCTTCTCGCTTATAAGATTACATACTCTCATGAACAAATAATAGGGTGAAATGACCAGCTAAAAGAAAATAATATGTTCGATGTGGTTTATTAAAAATCAAATAAAAATAATAAACTAAGGAAGAAGAAGAGATATTAGATATTTAAGGATCCAGTAGGAATATTTGTGTAACAATTTAAGAAGCAAGAAGGAGTAAAGAGGTATATTTACCGAGGACACCAAAAGCAAAAGCCCAGTGACCAGACATACCCGCCATCTCTCTCTTTTTTGTTTTTCTAGCCAAAGAATTGCAAATTTATAGCAATGTCTCTCACACACAATGCTAGAGTTGCAAATGACAATCAAGTTTTTTACTTGGCTGTGAAATGAGATGAGGGCTTGGTTCACATATTTATACTGGCAAGGGGTGGTAAAGTAGCTAGGTGCAACTTTGAAATTAAAGATCTTTTTTTCTTTTTCTTTTATTGTATTTAGGGATGGCAATAGGACGGGTTAGAGCGGAATAAACTTTGACCTATTCGGATTTTGATCTGCCCTGCCCATTTAGTTTTGTTCAAAAAAATGCCCTTCCCTGCCCTGCCCCGCTAAGCCCTGCCCTGCCCTGCCCTGCCCCACCCCGTTTAGCTATGATCATCTATGTTCACTTTTGTGGGAATCCATCTCATTTTTCCGCTGTCATCGCTCTCATCCATAACCTGTACGTAACGTGTTTGAAATTAAGTTAAAATCTGTACCTTGTTTGTGCTTCTATTCCTACTAAATGCACCAATAATGAGTACCATTTCTTCGAGTTTAAGCTCTATTATTTACACTGTAAAATAAAATTTAGACTATTAAATTACTTATAAAATAATTATAATTAATTCAAATGGTTCTGCGAACTAAACTGCATAGTATTAATTTGCCATGCACCATGCAAGATTGTGATTAATTTCATGTTTATTTGTTGATATAATTACCTGCAAACAGGAAAGTGTGGGTGTTTAAGCATCTTGCGTTATATTTCAGCTTTGATGGAATCAAATCCACCACATGTCCTGTCCTATTTCAATTTTTAACAAAATTAATTTTGCCCTGCCCCGCCCCGCCCTGCCCCAATTGCCATCCATAATTGTATTTGAACACAATATTTAATTGAAGTGCAAAAAAGAACTCACAGAATATAGTGAGGGGTGCTTTTTGCAATATGATGAAAGTGTAAACATGTACATTATAGAAACAATTGTATCCCTACCCATAATTAGAATATTTCCATATATTGTGTAAATATAATTATGGTAAGACTAGAATTCCTCTTTTGTATATGTTTAGGATTCCTATTGTATAAGGGATGAATATTGTACTCTATATATACTTTGATACTAATGAGAAAACTCTCCAATGGAGATTAATATCATCTTACATGGTATCAAGAGCCTAACACAAAACCCTCAAATTTTTCTTTGTGTGAGCCGCCGCCGCCCACCAACCCCCCCTCATGCAGTTCCGTCGCGGTTCCTCCCCCCTCTTCTCCCAAAATTCTTGATTTTTCTTCTTCGTTTCTCTCTTCTCTAAGTGGATACTCAGGATTACGCTTATGATTTTGACGCATTTACCTCCACAAATCCCACCACCACGTCGTCATCCTCTTTTCATCCCGCCCTCACTGTTACCAATATCAAGAATTATATTCCCATTTTTTTTTATCAAGAAAACAGTCAGTATTCTCCTTGAGTTAAACTGTTACGTAATCATGTATGTCTCTATAACGTGCTTGACCACATCGATGACACTATTCCTCGCCCTCCGGAAGTTGATGAGTCTACTTGGCGTCGTCTAGACGCCGACGTCAAACAGTGGATTTATAGTAGTATTTCTCAGGATCTTCTTCTTACTATCATGAAATCTGGTGCCACAACCCGTGATTTATGGAATCGCTTGGAGGAAATCTTTTAAGATAACAAGCACACTCGTACGTTGTATTTGGAGGAACAATTTAACAATAAGATGGTGTTGCAATTGATTGCATGCCTTCCCAAGGGCGACTATGATACATTAGTCGTCATAATTCAACAGACAGATCCTCTTCCCAGTTTTAACAAAGCTCGTTCGCAGTTGTTGCTCGAAGAGACTCGCCGTGCTAAGCAGGATGAGCACACTCAGAAGGCGTTAGCTGTCGAAACGCGCCCTCAAGATCCAACGCCGCCAGAAAACTTTCAACCGCAGCAGGGACGCGGTGGCAAGGGTCGCGGAAGAGGAGGTCGTGGTCGTGGTAGGGATCACGGACAGCAGAATCAGCAGCAGCAACAGGGGCCACATTGATTCGGTAGTGGCTGGCGATACCGTCTGCGTCGCGCGCCGTCGCGATTCCAGCAGCGGCCACCGTCGGCACTGAGTTGGGTCGATCCTTGTATCTCAACATGCAGCAACCTGACAACAACTGGTACATGGACTCCGGAGCCACTTCTCACCTCACCCGATCTACAGGTAATATTCCCAAACTGTTTGGTTTTAAACATCCTCAATTTGTGACAGTTGGTAATGGCCACCGCATTCCAGTAAAGGGTTATGGTACATACTACACACCACCTCCTCATCCATTCCCCTTTCAAAATACCCTATATGCCCCACACATGATTAAGAATTTAATCTCTATCCGCAAATTCACTCGTAATAACTCTGTCTCCATTGATTTTGACCCTTATGGTTTCACTGTGAAGGATCTTCATACGGGGACACCTCTTACGAGATGAAATAGCACAGAGGATCTCTATCCATTCACTCTCACCTCCGCTGCCAGATCTAGCTCTCCCGTCTCTCTAGCGGCTATTTCTTCTTTCACATGGCATAATAGGCTTGGTCATCCAGGTGCCCCAGTTTTTAATTTTCTCAGAGGCAATAATTTCATTACTTGTAATGGGAAGCTTGCCCAAAACTGTGTTTCTTGTTCTTTAGGCAAACATACTCGTCTTCCGTTTAAGACATCCACTAGTGTTACTTTTGCACCCTTTGATATTATACATGCCGATTTATGGACATCACCTGTTGCTAGTTCTCTCGTTCATAAATACTATCTTATCCTACTAGATGACTTTTCTCACTTTGTTTGGTTGTATCTTCTCAAATTTAAATCGTAAGTGTTTGTCAAATTTCTTGAGTTTCGAACATTCATTCAAACACAATTTGAAAAAAGGTATAAAATATTTTCAGTGCGATAATGATCGTGAATTCAACAAGCCTATGTTTCACCGTTTTTGTACTAATAATGGCATAATTTTTCGCTTCTCCTGCCCTCACACCTCCCCTCAAAACGATAAAGCTGAAAGAATCATCCGCACCATTAATAATATGATTCACACTCTATTGATTCATGCCTCCCTACCTCCATCCTTCTGGGTCTATACTTCTAAAATGTCAGAATACGTTCTCAATATCCTCCCAACTAGCACCCTTCACAATATGACTCCTACCGAAATTCTCTATCATAGAGTCCCCTCTTATGATCATCTCTGAATATTCGGTTGTCTATGATATCCTAACTTTGCCTCTACCGCCCCTCACAAACTAGCCCCCCGGTCCACTCCTTGTGTCTACCTAGGCTTCCCGCCGAACCATAGGGGCTATCTATGCTATGACTTGTCCACTCGTCAGATCCACATCTCTCGTCACGTCATATTCGATGAGACCACATTCCCGTTTTCGAATCTTAAACAGTTCCAAAAACCGGATTACTCTTTTCTTGACGAGCTTGTCATCTCTCCCATCATCCTAAGGCAACTAGAGCATAGCACTTCTTCGTGACTGCGGCGCTCAACTCGCGAACAGGTTCGCCCGCCGCGTCGGCGCGCGACCAAGTCTTTGGCGCCGCGACGCCAAAACATCAGAGAGGTCTGTGAGTCCTCCAGCCCCGCGACCCTTGATCACGGCGCCACGGCGCCTCCGACGGCTCCTTCCAGCACTGCGATTCTTGATCTACGCACTGTGGTTTCTTCTACGGCGTCAACATTTCCTTCTCCAGATCCAACAAATCACTCATATCCTATCAGTATGCTATCAGTATCATTATGTTACATGTTCGTGAGAAAGTTGCACTAGGCCATGTCAGAGTGTTACATGTTCCATCATCCTATCAGTATGCATATATATTTACCAAAGGACTTTCCAGACAGTTATTTCTTGACTTCAGATCCAGTCTCAGCGTCTGGCCCCTCCCGCTCCGACTGAGGGGGTGTGTAAACATGTATATTATAGAAACAATTGTATCCCTACCCATAATTAGAATATTTCCATATATTGTGTAGATATAATTATGATAAGACTAGAATTCCTCTTTTGTATAGGCTTAAGATTCCTATTATATAAGGGATAAATATTGTACTCTATATATACTTTGATATTAATGAGAAAACTCTTCAAGGAAGATTAATATTATATTACAGAAAATTTAAGCTGAGGGTCGACCCATAAGCCCTTTTTGTTATGTCATCCCCCAATCCTTAGGAGCACTAATACTTACAACTCGTGCTTTAATTTTTTTTAGAGGTTTTATTCTTTTTCATTTTTGGTACAAAATGAGCCACACATAAGAAAAAAAATCAGTTCAGAAATGATATTGGGACCGATTAAAGCCAGCAATTTGTATCAATAATCAAAAGATGATCAATTTGCTACAGTGGCTGATGTGTTGAGGATATGCTTTCGTTTGCTTTGCTTTAGTAGGCTTATCTTGTCCTGCTGGGTTGTCATTTTATCTGTATAATGTATAATCAGATGAAATATATGGATCAAATTTCTATGTTTCTTAAATTTGTAAAATGCTGGTGACATGTGTTTAATTAGCATAATGTGTTTTTCTTACATGGATTGTGCTTTAATTTATGCTTACCATGTGAAGAGTCTTATAATATTTGTCTCAAAAACTTAAATCAATTGCACAAGAACTTAGCTCATGTTGAAACTTGTCCATACATAGAGCTGGCGAAATTAGCTAGTAAATGTTTACTCAACGCGCCTAAATTTGATCCACCGGCTTATTAACTTAACCATCGCGTCTCCCTTAAAAGTTGGGTTGTTTTGGGCTAAGTATGTAGCCCAAATTAACTTATGAAAAACCTTGTTAAAATTTGATATGTTATACATATGGTTATAGTAAATAATACTTTTTTATTAATTTTGTTTGAAAATTTAAAAATTATCAGAAAATAAATAAAATAATTAAAGCTAAGTAAGAATTTGGACGGATTAGAGAATGACTCATTAAGTCAATGTTTAGTCCAACTTGACTCAGTCACTCTCAATCTAAGTTATCTTTGAGCTGGATTACGAAATTTTTTAGCTCATTTTAATCTGGGAGAAATTACATATACAAGATATATAAGAATTAATTATCAGAAAATAATTAAAATAATTAAAGCTAAGTAAGAATTTGGACGGATTAGAGAATGACTCATTAAGTCAATGTTTAGTCCAACTTGACTCAGTCACTCTCAATCTAAGTTATCTTTGAGCTGGATTACGAAATTTTTTAGCTCATTTTAATCTGGGAGAAATTACATATACAAGATATATAAGAATTAATTATCAGAAAATAATTAAAATAATTAAAGCTAAGTAAGAATTTGAACGGATTAGAGAATGACTCATTAAGTCAATGTTTAGTCCAACTTGACTCAGTCACTCTCAATCTAAGTTATCTTTGAGCTGGATTACGAAATTTTTTAGCTCATTTTAATCTGGGAGAAATTACATATACAAGATATATAAGAATTAATTATCAGAAAATAATTAAAATAATTAAAGCTAAGTAAGAATTTGGACGGATTAGAGAATGACTCATTAAGTCAATGTTTAGTCCAACTTGACTCAGTCACTCTCAATCTAAGTTATCTTTGAGCTGGATTACGAAATTTTTTAGCTCATTTTAATCTGGGAGAAATTACATATACAAGATATATAAGAATTAATTATCAGAAAATAATTAAAATAATTAAAGCTAAGTAAGAATTTGGACGGATTAGAGAATGACTCATTAAGTCAATGTTTAGTCCAACTTGACTCAGTCACTCTCAATCTAAGTTATCTTTGAGCTGGATTACGAAATTTTTTAGCTCATTTTAATCTGGGAGAAATTACATATACAAGATATATAAGAATTAATTATATAAATTACAACTAATTTAGATATTACGAATTGTACAACTTAAAACTAAAAAGGAGATTATTGCTATGATAGGCTAAAAATAAGGAGATTCCTTATATTAGAGATGACAAAGTTAAATTCATATCAAAACACAATAATTGCTTACAAAAACAAAAAGCTCTAAAAATAATCTACTAGTAGTAAGCTAATTCATGAACAATAATATAATTTTTGAACAAGTATAGTCTGTATATGTATTATTCTATCTATATATTTTATATGTTATATGATATCACCAGCGTATAATTAATTGGCACGTGCATTAATATATTCTTGTATTAGGTATACTGTAATATTGTGTAGTACATATATATTATACAAAAGGTATTATTATATTATATACTGTCTATGATATCCAAACTTAAATATACTAAGTTGTTGGAAATATTTATTAAACGTGAAATAAAGTTAATTCTATTTAATTATGGCTTGAACAATTGGGGCCCCGCACGTAAGAAATCTTGTTTCCACACACGTACACACGTAATGCCAAGGATCATATTTCCTCAATGGAAGAGATATTGGTACAAATATGAATTGTTTGAGACGTAAGGTGATAGACGGTTATTGACCAAATGACGTTAATTTCACGTTGGTAAATGAAGGAAGAAGTGTACAATGTGTTTAAAGATGAAACGAGTCATGATATCGGGCCGCGGCGCCAACTCTCTGAAGTTGTGGCGCCGCGGCGCCTTCCTGCAGGGCCGCGGCGCTGGTAGTCCAGAGGCTGCGACGGGAGACGAAAAAACATGACTCTTGGGCTGGTTTTGAGGCATTAAACCTTTTACATCTCAAATGAATTCAGCCATTATTTGGCTGAATTAACACTCCATAATCAAGGTCATTACATGGTCATTTAAGACCATTACATGAGCAATTGAAAAGTCA
This sequence comes from Przewalskia tangutica, assembly GCA_029844215.1. NCBI lineage: Eukaryota > Viridiplantae > Streptophyta > Magnoliopsida > Solanales > Solanaceae > Przewalskia > Przewalskia tangutica. The sequence goes on along the minus strand of CM056732.1, from coordinate 93,661,040 downwards.
TCTTCTTAACACTATAAAATGAGGCCTTTGGCTCATTTGCAAGAACACACTTAACACATTCTCTAGACAATTTCCTGAAATTATTCTTCCTCTTTAACAATCAAACACTCTAAGATCTTTCTTCCTATAGCGAACTCTTGAGTCTCCTTTGCTCATTAGTTTGGTTGTTGTTTTATCTTAGGAGATAAGTTGTCATTATTTCGTTGAAAGGAATATACGGGACAATATTATCTTAAAGAAAGATTGATCATCAATCGACTCAGCGAGACAAGTTTTCTTGTTCACATTGATTGTTATTGTGACTTTTTCCGTTCCTTGTTATTACCAATATATTCCAACATAAGTCTTACTATTATACCCACAAGAATTTTATTATCATATTTTCAATTATACTTATCAATTTGAATATACCATATATATTTTTAATATTTTGCTCTTAGAAACAAAAATAGTGTGAAAAGTGATAACACATGCTTAGAAAGGAAAGTAATTTTACGTGAAAGAATTATATTTTATTGTGTATTGAATTAGGAGAGATATTTTAATGATAAAATGTTGTATATAATATAATTAAAAGTTAAAAAATAAAAAAAATTGTATTTATTAACTTTCTGAAAAAATTCATAACTTTTGAAAATTAATATTTTTAAATCTTGTATCCGCGTAATTTTTCTATTTTCAAATTTATCATGTACCGTGCATTTATCACCCATATCAACGTATCACATGAATTATGCTTTCACAATGATTGAACCCAAGTTGTTTCGTACTGTTGAAACTTGCAGTCACTGTCGATATGCTCGATAAATTGCCACAACTAAGCCTTATCGATACAACCAAGAAGAGAATTTTTGACACAAACCAGAGAGAGACAGTGTATGCATGCAGATTATTCAGTCTCACAGAGATAAAGAAGACAAGATATATACTCTTATACACACAGTATGTGTTCTTGTAGAGTACATGAATTGAGAGCAGAATAGATAGAAGGAGATGGAGAAGAGGAACTAGGAAGAAGAAGATTTCTTCTCTCTGTGTTTTATTTCTCTTCTTTCTTTTTCTGTTTTTATTACATAATGGAAGAGCAACCTATTTATACACATAGATGGGCTCTCTACAAGTCGAGGCCCATCAATCTTATACACAACTTAGCAACTACCCAGCTTATACCCTTTTTCCTTTCTTTCAATAGGCTCCCTCAAGCTGGATGCTGGAAGATGTTCAGCAATCCAAGATTGGAGCAAAGATGAAGATGCTGGACTCTATTTAAGCCTTTTGTGAGCAGGTCTGCTGACTGTTCTGCAGTTGGTATATATTCAGTCTTCATCAATCCTTTATGGAATTTTTCTCTTATAAAATGAAGATCAATCTCTATGTGTTTGATTCTTTCATGGAATACATGATTTGCTGCTATTTGTATTGTTGATTTGATGTCAGTAAACACTGTAACTGGCTGTCCAATGTTGATGTCATTGTCTTTTAGTAGTCCAACTATCCAAGTTAATTCAACAATTGTGCTAGCTAGGCTCCTGTATTTTGATTCTGCAGAACTTCTCGAGATTGTAGTTTGCTTATTTGATTTCCAAGAAATGGGAGAATCACCCAACTTAACCAAATAACCTGTAATAGACCTTCTTGTATGTGGGCAAGCAACCCAGTCTGAATCATAAAAAGTAGTTACAGTATTATGTTTATTACTAGACATCAATACTCCTTGTCCTGGCTGGTTTTTTTATGTATTTAATTATTCTTAAAGCTGCACTTAGATGAGACTTTTTAGGTTGCTGTAAAAACTGACTAAGAGTTTGGACACTATAAGCTATATCAGGTCTTGTAATAGTGAGATACAACAACTTACCAATTAATATTTGATAGACACTAATGTCACTTAGGAGTTCATCTTCAGTAACTGTATTTTTTTCCTGAGTGTTTTGCTGTATTATGTCTATTTCCTGCTATTTGGCTACAAACTCATCATGCTATCTTTTGGTCATCTTAGTATTACAATCAGTAGGTGTATTGATTGGTTTAGCACCAGCTAGACCTGACTCAGAAATGAGTTCCAATGCATATTTCCTTTGATGCATTAGAATCCCTTTGTTAGACCTAGTAAATTATATTCCTAAAAAATATCTTAGTTCTCCTAGGTCTTTCATCTTAAAAACATCTTGTAGAGACTGCTTTGTCTCTCTTATTAGACTTATATTGTCCCCTGTAACTAACATATCATCCACATATACTAGTACAATGGTAATAGTGTGGTTAGTTGGCTTTATAAACAAAGAGTGATCATAGTGAGACTGTCTAAATTTCATCTGAACCAGGGCTTCTGTGAGTTTGAAGTTCCATTGCCTAGGTGCTTGCTTGAGACCATACAAGGACTTACTTAGTCTACACACTTGCTTCCCCCCTTGACTAATGAATCCTTGTGGAAGATTCATATATATTTTATCATACAAATCTCCTTGAAGAAAGGCATTATACACATCCATTTGATGAATGTGTCAACCACTAGAGGCTGCTATGGACAAAACATACCTCACAATCACCATTTTGACTACTGGAAAAAAGGTTTCTTGATAATCTATCCCTTCCTGTTGGTTGTATCCTTTAGTTACTAATCTAGCCTTTAGTCTTTCTATCTCACCAGTGTCCTTGTATTTTATTTTATAAATCCATTTAAAACCTATTAGGTACTTACCTTCAGGCTAGGAAATAATTTCCCAAGTTTGGTTATTTTGTAAGGCTTTTATTTCTGCTTTCATGGCTTCCACCCATCTAGGATATTTTGAGGCTTCATTATAATTCTTAGGTTCTGTGACTTCTGAGAATGAGGTAAGAAAAACTTGATAATTGGGACTTAAGTGTTCATAGGATATGTAGTTATTAATGGGATAAAACACACTATTAACAGTAGGAGTGACAAAATCTTTGAGCCATATAGGAGGTTGTCTGGGCCTGCTCTTTCTGACATCTATTGTATTATCTGGTTGCTGTTGGACCTCAGGATTGTCAGAGTTGTTTGTATTATTATCAGCACAGTCAGGAGTCTCAACTGAATTAGGAATGGTTGTAGTATTTGTAGGTTCATTTTGTGGTTCAACTAGTCTATTCTGGGTAATAGGTTATGGTATAATATCAGGTTGAGACTGGTGGATACTGTTCTGCAGATTCTGGAAAACAGGTACAGTGGCTATATTGTCCTTAAAAGGGTACTCTGTCTCCCTGAACTTAACATCTCTACTAACAAAAAACAACTTAGAATTCAGGTCATATAATATATATACCCCTTTTGGGTTTCTGAAAAGTCCATCAGTACACATCATCTAACTCTAGATTGTAACTTATCTGTGACTGTCAGATCATTAGCAAAGCACAGGCAACCTATAGTTCTTATATGCCCTATGGAGGGCTTCTATTTATATATGCTTTCATAAGGTGTCTTCCCAGTAATAGAAGATGACATTCTATTTATCAAATATATTGCTGCCTGCACACATAGACCCCAGAACTTAATAGGGATATTAGCTTGAAGTCTTATGGCTCTAGTCACTTCTAGTATGTGCCTATGTTTTCTTTCAGCCACACCATTTTGCTATGGTGTATAGGCACAGGATCTCTGATGGATAATTCCTAATTTCTGAAAAAGGCTGCTACATATATTATTAACAAATTTTGTGCCATTGTCAGTTCTAACCACCTTAACAGTTTGTTTAAATTGAGTAGACACATAACTAAGAAATTGATTAATAACCACACAGGTTTCTGATTTCAATCAGCAAGTAAATCCAAGTTATTCTAGAGTAGTCATCTACTATAGTTAAGAAGTATTTCTTGCCATTATGTGTTTCAACTTTGTAAGGACCCCATACATCCATATGCACCATATCAAATCTAGAGTTACTACAAGTGTTGCTATTAGAAAAAGGTAGTCTATATTGCTTTGCACAGGGACACACATTACAAGTCTTTATTGTTTTAGCTATACTATCAGCACTAGTAGTAATCAATTTACTTAGTACTTTGCTAGAAATGTGGCCAAACCTTCTATGTCACAGTTTAATATCATCTTCTGAAATCTCTTTAGCTTGTACATTTAGTCATATCTTCCTTGGATCATGTATGGTTCTTGAATGATTTACTAGCACATAAAGGCCATCCTGGAGTTTATCAATCTCCTTCAACCTCCCACTGTAGAGATCATGAAACATGCAGAAATCAGGATAAAAAATAGCTGCACACTTTAATTCTCTAGTGAGCTGAGATACAGACAATATATTGTATTTAAATTGAGGCAAGTAGAAGACATTACTAAGTGTGCTTCTTGCAGACAGATTACTTGTACCAGTGTGAGTGACCTTAACAGTTTCACCATTTGGAAGAAATACATTCTTAGTAGTTGCAGTATTCTCACCTAGTTTAGTTACTTTGTCTAGCATATCTAAATCAGAGACCATATGATTTGTGGCACCTGTATCTATTATCCATTCTTGACTATATCAAATACTTGTAAGGCTTTGAGTTTAGTCATACCTGCAGTGTTTGCTAAAGAGTTGTCACCTTGAGAATCAACATTCTGGGTTGTAGTAGTCTGGCCTTTGTTCTGGTTTAGCAGCTTTAGGATTTGTTCATATTAGTTCTGAAGAACACTGGTGCTCCTCCAACTTGCCAATTATTTCCAGCCTTTTCAGGTGTAAACCCCTGAGTGTTGTGCCCAGAATTAGGGATGTGTTTAGCACCCTCAACACAGACATTGTTGACAACATGCTTCTTCCTTTTTGACTTAAAACGTGGAGGGTAACCAACTACTCTGTAGTAAAATTCCTTTGTGTGTCCCCTCATTTTGCACACATCACAAAATAGATTGGTATTTTTTTTGAACTGAAGTTTAGCTGTTGTTCCTGTCTTAGAATACAGGCCTGCTGAATTAATACTACCATTGTCCCATACTGCTAGGCCCAACACCAAGCAGACCTGCAGATTTGGCACTTATGCCCTTTTGATTTTCATCACTAACAATCATAGAGTAGGCTTTGCTAAATGTGGGAAGTGGTGTCATGAGTAAGATCTATGACCTAGCCTACATATAGCTTTCCTTCAGACCCATGAGAAATTGATACAACTTCTGCCTTCGTAGGTAATCTATGAAGTCTTTAGATGTGGGACATACACAATTGGGGGGTGGAACCAAGGCCTGAAACTCTACCCACAACGTCTTCAGTTTAGTAAAGTATTCAACAACACTACTATTTCCTTGTGTTAGAGTGGCAATTTCCCTATGCAAATCGTAGGTTCTTGATTCATCCACCTTGTCGAACCTTTCCCTCAAATCTTCCCATACTTCATAAGCAGATTCTGCATACAACACCCCACTTAGTAGACTGCTAGACACATCATTCATCAGCCATTCTTGAACAACAGCATTGACCCTGTCCCATAGTTCCATCTCATACCGATCCTTGATGCATCTTCCATTCACAAAGCCCAACTTGTTTCTTCCTAGCAAAGCTATTCTCATGAATTTGCTCCATACTGTATAATTCTCAGATCTCAAGAGTTGAAAAGATATTAATGAGGCTCCACTCACATCAGAAACTTGGAGCTAAAGGGGATTCAAAAACTGTGGTGACAGAGGAAATTCCTGCATTCTCTCTTGGAACTGGTTGTTTGGAAGTAGTGGGAATTGAGTTGCCCTCGGGACTTGAGTCAGTACCCATTTTAATAATTTGTATTTCTTGATAACTCTTTATGGACAAGAACAAGAAGGAAGACAAAGAAATTGTGTCTTCTTGATTATATGATAGAGTTTAAAGATGTATTACCAGAATGGTTATATCAATCTTTATTTCTTAGTAGGATTGTGTTACCTTCACAAATAGAGATCAACAAGCCAGTGTAAAGAAAAAGTAAGAGTCGGAATCAGAATCAAGAATGAAGGGATTCTCTAGTCTTGGTGAATTTCAGAATCTTGATACCAAGACAACCGTACTATTCAGAGAACATCAATAGGGTTTCAGAGTTACTTCACGAAGATGCATTCAGAAATATTCCCAGGATAAATAACTTGAAAAAGAACATAGATATCAGAAATCAAGTTCTCCTTACAGAATTTTTCAGTGATGCAATTATATTGACCCGTCGATCGCGGGCTCTGATACCATGTTGAAACTTGCAGTCACTGTCGATATGCTCGATGAATTTCCACAACTAAGCCTTGTCGATACAACCAAGAAGAGAATCTTTGACACAAACCAGAGGGAGACAGTGTATGCATGCAGATTATTCAGTCTCACAGAGATTAAAAAGACAAGATATATACTCTTATACACACAATATGTGTTCTTGTAGAGTACATGAATTGAGAGCAGAATAGAGAGAAGGAGATGGAGAAGAGGAACTAGGAAGAAGAAGATTTCTTCTCTCTGTGTTTTATTTCTCTTTCTTTCTTTTTATGTTTTTATTACATAATGGAAGAGCAGCCTATTTATACACATAGATAGGCTCTCTACAAGTCGAGGCCCATCAGTCTTATACACAACTTAGCAACTACCCAACTTATACCCTTTTCCCCTTCTTTCAACACGTACCATCTTCTCTATTTGCTCAGCCATATATATATATATATATAGAACGTGTTGTATGCGATATCGCGGTCAAGGGAATAGAAAACTTTACTTGAATGAACTCATAAATAAACTTTTGCGCCAATTTTGAACATTCTAATAATTGGTTTGATATTAACAGTAATACGTACCATGTATGTGTACACATTTGCTTGTATGATTTTGAATTCATATGCAAAAAGTAAAGAGACATTATAGTGATTAAAACGGTCTCAGCTTTTATAAAGTAAGCTTTAATATTTGTGAGATTGAGATACAAAGATGCATTCTGATCACATTCTCTAAAGTGCGTGGAGAACTCATTTTTTTATACTTCATGTTATAAGGCTGAAATAATGAATTAATGGTCCAACCCCACCCATTCTATCATTTTCTCCAGTTAAAGCCTATTTAACTTTTGAAGAAAAAGTATAAGTCATGTTAAAATCGTGACCATTGGTAATTATATTAAAATATAAAATCTAATGTTTATATGTTAATAAGAAAACCAAGGTGCTGGCCGTGTCAAACATGGTTCAAAAAACTTTTGTAAAGAACCGCCATATTTTGGTGGTACAATATGTGTTGTGTGCTTAAAATTATTATGAACTATATATAACTAGTTAACTATGAAGTATACATTTATTTTATTTTATTTTTACATATTTTCACCTCTAAACTTACGCACAAAATTTATTTTAGTAATTAAATTTTGTAATTCACTACCCCTCTAAACAATTTATAAGTGAATTAATCTCAACCTTTGCCGACACCTGAGAATTGGGTGTTGTTTCACCACTCTTTTTTTATTGGTCCACGACATTTAATAATTTCGTCTAAACTAAGTAAAAAATAATTAAATAAATACCAAACTCGTTCCCAAAAATTTGTCACCTGTCTAGTTAATGAGATATGCGTGTGCGGGGACATGAATTTCATATATGGACTTAAACAATTCTCACCTTACAAACTAATTTTTTGGTTGAGTCAGGCCCAAGATCCATCCCACATCGAAAATAGAATGAGAATATGAATTTTTTTATAAACTTGGATAATCCTCACCCTACAAGCTAACTTTTGAGGTTGAGTTAGGCCCAAGATCCATTATTTACCTCGCCCCTCTCAAAATTTTCCCAATAATATGTCGCCCATTCCCAAAAAACTTTCGCCGGCGTCAACTCTCCGGCTCCGAAGACACGAGAAAAAAGACGATTTAGAAGTCGAGACTTCTATCAGTTAATTTAGATGTCTTAGTTAACGCATGAATAGAAGTTAGTGTAGATGAAGCGGGGCCATGAATCACGAGTTCGATCCGTGCATAAATCTTCTTGGTTGAGCTGCCACACATGGCTTGCCAAGTGTAGTTAACCGTGGCGTGGTTTGCGGTATTGCGTCGGCCGGGGTTTACCATGCGCGCTCGAAGAGTAAGCGGTGCGCCGTCGAAAAAAAAAAAAATAGATGTCTTAGTTAATGTTGGGAGTCGAGTTCTTATATGCGTTATTCACTTATTCCTTCTCTTCTAATTTTACACGTGCACTTCATATATATGAGCCTGTTTTGTAGTCTAATCTAATTGATAATTTCAAAATGGGTTTAGTGGTTTGTTCAGTACTACAGTATATGTTATTTAATGTGTAAATCTTGCTAATTAATGTGTTAATCTCAATTAGTGTTGTTTATGCTTTGTTGGGAGTCTAGCTTTATATTTTGAAGCCGTGTTGTAAGGCTCTTAGTTCTAAATTTTTCTTAATTCATCGTCCATTCATATTTGTGGAGCATAGGCACTAAAGAGTTGTTTGGTAGCTAGTAAAAAGAGATTTTATTCATGTATTAGTTTTTTACATAACTTATACCATGTTTGGTAGTGTTTACTTCAAAAAAATATAATTAAATTTATAAGTAATTTTAAGGATATGTGAATTGATTCGTAAGTAAATTTAAGTAATTAACAATAACTAAGGCTAAGCAAATGAAAACAAGTAAAAAAAATAGCATGAGTTTGATGTTATCTTGATTAGAACTTTTGTTTCGAGTCCGAGCCAATATTGAAAGTTATTATCGAGAAATCGTGCAAGTAAGTGAAGTGGGAATGAGATGCTCTTCCAATATGAAGGCTGAACTCCTTTTATAGCTATGAATACAAGACATTTATGTCAGAGAATCATTCTCTAATTTAATGCAATGAAATGACAATAACGGCCACATAATGACCAAAAAGTAACGGTTGACACCAAATCCGGAGCGAATCCGCATTAAACTCCTTCGATCGCCTACCCGTCGTCACTTGGTTCGCCCTTTGCCCAAACCTATTCTTCAAACCAGACTCAACCCGAAGTATCTCACAACGGGTGCACAACACTGCTACACCCTTCAACATCGCACCTAAATCATGCCACGTGTCGTGTCGGTATCCACCGTATATAATAGTTCCCACATATTCCGCATCAAAGTTTATCGAAGTGATGGAAAGTGGAAATAATTTCACTGGTATCTTCTTTTGTAAGCTTCCTTTCAAATTACCTCGAAATAAGCGGGAGCACGAATTGTTTGACCTTCCTCATGATATGACTCACGTCTTATCATTCTGCCACTCCGTACACGGGTCAACCTCTGATTGAACTATCACTTCAGTTCGCGAACCGAAGCGTTTCGTAATGATGACTTCACTCCTATAAAACCCCCTTCTTGTTCTCTTTTTACATTTTATCTTTTGATAAATTTCTTTTCAACCTTCGAGCGAATAACCTTCAAATCTCCATATTTTCTTTAAATCTTTAAACCTTCAAACACTCATCACAATGGCCAAGAATGCTCGATCTTCCTCTTGGCAATCTTCTATGGCAACTTCATCACCGCTGGGCACTGAAGAGGTCACCAGCATCAGTGAAAATTTTGAAACTCAGGCTGCTGCCGAACCCAAAGTCTACGACATGCTGCCTTCACCCTTCCACTTCGACACAGAGTTCATCGTTCAAACGACCTCTAAGAAATCTGATCCGGGGGAGGAGGCTAGAAATTGGTCGTCCTTTATCAAGGCCTCCGACTTCAAGAGAGTCCGAGACTAGTTTGGTTGGACAAACCTCTCCGGGATCATCATCCCCAGTCCAGACGATGACATCACCACCTTCATGTCCCGATACTCCAATGTATACACCTACCCCTTCACTTTTAAACTCACCCACTGATCGATCGTGTGATCCTTGAGATATGCAAGACCTACAACCTGTGTCTTGCACAAATTGATTCGTCCTTCTGGAGGATCATAACATGCCTCTATTTTTTTTGCCAACTTGGTTAAAGAAGACTTTACTTTGCATCATTTAATCCATTTATATGTGTCACGATTTTCTAAGTGCTGACCACCAGACTCGTTAAATTGAATTTCTAAGTGTTGACCTCGACCGTCTTGTTGTCGAGCTTGCTGCAATGGAAGTTGGTAGGGCCGCCGATAAAGCTGCACTGAAGATGACTCAGGATCAGGCCGAACTGTCAGAAAAACCAGAGTATTAGGCACGCAACTGACAAGCCATGTATAAGATATTTTTTGCACAAAGCTCACCATATCTTACATCTACTTTGTCAAGAAAATTAAGCACATTATTCACAACAAGATGCTCAATACTTTGTTCTATAAAAGAAAATGAAAGAGAAAATGATAGTAAAAGTTATGAAGTAATAAACTTGGATTCCCAGATATCTCAAATAAAAAATAAGTGAGAAGGTTAAACAACATAGATTCCCACATGGGCGGACCCAATAAGACCAAATCTGCAAAAGAACAACTTATGAAAGGCGAAAGCTATCCCACTGAAATAAGCTCTATAAGTACAATTTATGAAAGGCGAAAGCTATCCCACTGAAATAAGCTCTATAAGTGATACAAGTTAAAATCTAAAAGAATTTGTCGGTCATTACAAAGGTATGGCTCAATTTCAAAATCACATTCAAAATCAATACTAAATGTCAGAATGATTTGACCTTTGTCATATAAGCTTGTAGATGTTTCCTGTTACTTTCTGTGGCCAATATTCTAATTTGCCCATCATAACTGAAGGAAGCTGACCGTAAAGGACTTCACAGACCATTGCTTCGGCAACAAATGGTGTCATAAACACAATAATAACTTAAACGAAGAAAAATCGCCATTATCAGTGATAACCTAAATAGCGAGAACATCACATTCCAAAAGGAAAATAATGGTAAAAATTCAACCTAAAAATACTAATTAAATAGATAAAAACTTTTTACAAGTGAGTGGAGATCCAAAACTAGAACCAGATTTGTTGACAGAGTCAATGTTTGAACTGTTTATAGAACTGTCAACATAACTGGTTTCAATAAAAAAACCACAACCAGATCTGATATCATATCTGCTGGCAAACATCTTTCTAGCACTAGTACAGATAATGTCTTTAGAATGTGAGTTATACAATGGATGTACGAGAATAATATACAACTATTACTAGTGCTTTGAAAGGATAAACTACAATTACAATGGTTAACAATCTTGTAGCCAACAAGAGTTGTGACTATAACAAACTTGTGAGTTTTTGTTCCGTCTTGAATCTGCGTTCTTGAGTATTTCTTGGGTCTTCGTTCCAGTTGCAGCAAATCCCTTGATCTTTTGTCACCTGAAACCAAATGACACTAAATCTGGTAGCGTTATAGAGGTGCTGATGAGTCGAGTGATATTCACTCTGTCCTTAAGACATTATTGTCCGTATATATCCTTTTACGATATGGGCAACTGTCTCCCAAGATAAAACAACAACTAAACAAATGAGCAAAGAAAACTCAAGTGTTTCTCAAAAAGAACATTTGAGTGTGTGAAAGTATGCTAGAGAGGAAGAATTAAAAAAATCTGAATTATACAAGTGTGTAGGGTGTACTTCAATTGAGTCTAAGACTTCAATTTATAGTGTGTGTGACCTCTCATCTAGCCAATTAATGGCAATCAATGACCATGTAATGACACTTATTGAGAGGTGTAATTCAGTCAAATAATGGTTGAATTCAAGTGCCAAGTAATGGAGGATCAATGCTCTAAAACCAACCCAAAAGTCAGAAACTATCCATCTTTCGTCGACCATTCTGCCTCCGAAACGCCTCGGCTCCAGTGGCCAAACATCACATAAGCGTCGCGACCCTACCCTTGGGGCGCCGCTGAGCTGCGGTGCCCCGGCTCTACGGTGGCGTCGCGGCCCTTTTCCGACTGATGTGCGATTTATACACACGCTTAACGCAAGTGCACATATCGTTACAAGTAATATAGTCTAGGTAAGACCGAATATCGTCCTCAGAGACTGGTTTTCAAGTACCGATTATCTATGCTTTAGTTTCTATTTGGTTAACGTTAATTGAGTTGGAATTCTAAACTAATAATGCAGGAAATAAACTAATTATGAAAATACTTTGATTTAAATCTGTTATGATAGAGAATTAGGGCTTCCAAGATCATCAACTATCCACTCTATTCAATCCTTAATACAATTAGACTAACTTCTTCTTCTACGTTAAGATAGCAGGTTAACTAGACCGTTTTATACTCCTGTTAAGGTAATATAAACACTCAACCCCAATGGAGAACCCTTCTATCTTTCGATGACAAGATTGACTACAAAGGAAGATTAAGAGCAATAACCTATTAAGCTACACAAGTATCGGGGTACTTTCGTCCACGATTTAAACCTATGTTTATTCAGCTATAGCATATTCACAATCTCCCCTTTCGGATTTCGATTAGAACTCATATAAGTGATGATAACTAGTGATCAATTAATTATCAAGCAATCAAAGCAACTATTGAATAAATCTTAAACAAGTGAAGAAGAAATCAACTAATGTATTACTTCATGAATAAGAGTTTCAGGAAAATCACAAGGAAATCCCTAAATAAGTAATTAGCTCCTAACCATAGTCACGCTAAGAACTAATACAATCTCCATACATGAACTGAAATAAACAAAGCAAAAAGAAAGAAAAGAAAATACTTGAAAAACCTTCAATCTTAGCCTCCTAAGTTGTGTTGTATGTACAATGGATGAAATGAATCCCCCCTCTAGAGAATGATGTAGAGAATATATATATCCTAAGAATCTTTTAGGTCAAGGGTTAGGGATTATGTAGGTAGGAAAAGTTATCCCTTTTGGACCCTGAAAACGTGTCAAATTCGGTCCAAAATGTCAAAAATACCGCGTCGTGGCGTAGCCTGCGATCGGGCGCCACGGCGCTGAAAATCGAAGAGTTTGGACAAGCGATGGTCGGCGCGCGTCGCGCGCTGCATTTTTTCTTGGCCCGTCGTCGATTTTTATCCAAGCCGTCGATCTTTTCTATACTTCCCGGGACTTCTTAGACTTCATTTATTGGCCCTTTTATGTGCAATTCCATCTCATTTATGCTCATTTCATCTCCTTTTTGTCATTTCTCCATTTCTGACCGCTGTGACACAAAAGAAAGGAAAATGACCCTAATACTATACTAAACATAAACAAAATGAGTAAAATACTAACTAAAAATGACTCAAAAAATGTGTATAAAATACACCGATCAAACACCCCCAAACTTAACCTTTGCTCGCCCTCGAGTAAAGATAAAAAAGATAGAAATAAAGACACGGAAGAAAAGAAAATAAAATGACTCAAAGACGCTGATCAATTTTCTGCACAATTGTCACTTAGAAAAGCATGAAGGTTAGTAGGATAATATGCAGGAACATATAGCATGAATTTTTAGCATTCTAAACACTCAAATCAGATATTTCGCTAATTCAATTCAATCATGCTCAATGGATATAAAAATACCTAACTATGCATGTCAATTTCAAAATCCTATGGCATGTTCACTTGCTATTCCCCACTAATCATGGATACACATATTAGATATTTTCCGGGCTTTTCAGGGTTGTAATGTAGGCTTAGGCAGTGGTAGGTAAAAATAGGCATTTAGGCTCAATTTATGTACCATAAGCTCTTTTGCTTCTTTTTATTCCTTTTTTCACTTCATACATATCTTTCCCCTCTTTTGTTTTGAGAGAATGAGGTGTATGATGAATAGCAGGCACCTCCAAACTTAGATTTTTGCCTATTTATTATTACTTTTTCATTGGGGTGCATCAAAATTGTTCACTATCTTTTGTCTCTTTTTTCAACACTTTATATTCCAAACAACTCAATTTTTCCACTTATGATACAAATATGGAATTATAGGGTGTCAAAGAAAAGATCTTATTTTAGGCTCAAAGGGGTTGACTAGGGATTCAATTGTAATGTCAGGGATAGGCAAAAAATGGTAAGAAAGAGCTAACAAAGAAATGTCTGAATCATCTCCCTAACATGCATATCCTAACTATTTCCTCAAATAGCAAGCAAGTAGACACATAAGTGTAATCACTAACAATGCATAAATCAAGCAAGATACCCCAAATAGTTCGATTTCATGAATTTTTGACATATATATCCTAAGTGTTCAGATTTTCTGCTTCTAATTCCATTACATTATCTCACTTTATTTCATTAGGCGTTTCAAGTGACTACAACATGCATGATCAATAATAATAATAATAATAAAAATAATGACTCAAAAATACTCAAAAACACACAAAACAAATCAAAAACTCAAAAACAATAAGACACCCCTCCCCCCAAACTTAATCGACACATTGTCCCCAATGTGTGAAGACTAAAAAATAGGGACAACTTACTGACACAACACAACGATCATAACGGAGGTCTGGGAGGAAATATGGAATTTACATTGCGTCTGGGCCTCTGAACCTTCGGCGCCACGGCCCTGCACTTCGGCACCGTGGCGCCCCAAGTACTGCGACTCTCTGAAGTTCCGGCGCCACGACGCTGATTCTGGGCTCCGTGGCGCTGACGACAGCTTTTCCTTTTTTCCAGCGTTTTTGCTCCTTTTTCCTCAGAGTTAGCTTTCAGTCCACCTATCATCCAACAATACAAAACAAGAACCCAAGACCGTGAGACTGTTCAAGACAAAATAAAACAAACTAAATACAAAAATCAAACTAACATAATTAAAAATATTGGGTTGCCTCCCAACAAACGCTGTCTTTAACGTCTTTTAGCCGGACGCAATTAACCTTTACGAGTGCCCATTGGATCCTTCTGCGAACTGCTTGCAATCCGCATAGTTATTGTTGCAGGTCTCACTTTTCCTACAACAATCTTTTCAACTAAGGGCTTCAGATATAAGATTATCCCCCAAGTACACAAGACAGACGTGTCTTTTAGTCTCACTATAATGTAGGGATCAGTGAATCTCCCTACATCTCTCAACTTTTGGGGGTGCCCTTGAGGGTATGGACTTTCTGGTTGAGGGTCAACAATAACCTTTGGTGTAGTCTTTTCCGCAATAGGGTGGTCTCAGTGACATCTTCTTTATCTACACCAACTATCTCTCCAAATTCTTCAACAGCTTGTTGTGGTTCAGGTTCCACAATCTGCTCACCATTCCTCGTAACTGGGTCACTTGGTGGACTTTCTTGAGGTGTAATGGTTACCATGTCCATCAGTTGCCCGATTTGTGGTTCCCAATTCAGAATCTGTTCCATTGGAGTTTCCAAGTTCTGAAGAGGGGGTCTTACTTCCACCATGAATTGAGTTTGGACGGTTGTGAGTGCCAACAATGCTGCTCTCAATTCGTCTGGCTCCTCGGATGGGGCCTGAATCTGTGGCTGTTGAAATTGCCCTTGAGGATTCTGGCACTGGGTGAGCCTGAGTAAGGCTTCCTGCAGCTCGTTTCGATCTTCCTGTGGAGCCTGTGGGTTAACTTGCTGTTGATGATACTGCTGCTGTGGATAGTAGTCGTAGTACTGCTGCCCCTGATAGTAGTAGTAGTCCATGTTCCTTTTTTTTTAAGAACTTTACCTGCAAAATAAGAAAAACAAAAAAAAAGATGATAAAAAGATGCTCTCAGAACAAGTTAGAAACTTGTTCTTGGAGTAACCAAATTAGAAATAAGAATAGATAAATCGATATTGAAAGTATGTCAGTCCCCGGCAACGGCGCCAAAAACTTGATGTGCAATTTATAGACACGCTTAACGCAAGTGCACGTATCGTTACAAGTAATATAGTCTAGGTAAGACCGAATATCGTCCTCAGGGACTGGTTTTCAAGTACCGATTATCTATGCTTTAGTTTCTATTTGGTTAACGTTAATTGAGTTGGAATTCTAAACTAATAATGCAGGAAATAAACTAATTATGAAAATACTTTGATTTAAATCTGTTATGATGGAGAATTAGGGCTTCCAAGATCATCAACTATCCACTCTATTCAATCATTAATACAATTAGACTAACTTCTTCTTCTACGTTAAGATAGCAGGTTAACTAGACCGTTTTATACTCCTGTTAAGGTAATATAAACACTCAACCCCAATGGAGAACCCTTCTATTTTTCGATGACAAGATTGACTACAAAGGAGGATTAAGAGCAATAACCTATTAAGCTACACAAGTATCGGGGTACTTTCGTCCACGATTTAAATCTATGTTTATTCAACTATAGCATATTCACAATATCACCTTTTGAATTTCTATTAGAACTCATATAAGTGATGATAACTAGTGATCAATTAATTATCAAGCAATCAAAACAACTATTGAATAAATCTTAAACAAGTGAAGAAGAAATCAACTAATGTATTACTTCATGAATAAGAGTTTCAAGAGAATCACAAGGAAATCCCTAAATAAGTAATTAGCTCCTAGTCATAGTCACGCTAAGAACTAATACAATCTCCATACATGAACTGAAATAAACAAAGCAAAAAGAAAGAAAAGAAAATACTTGAAAAGCCTCCAATCTTAGCCTCTTAAGTTGTGTTGTATGTACAATGGATGGAATGAATCCCCCCTCTAGAGAATGATGTACAGAATATATATAGCCCAAGAATCCTTTAGGTCAAGGGTTAAGGATTATGTAGGTAGGAAAAGTTATCCCCTTTGGATCCTGAAAACGTGTCAAATTCGGTCCAAAATGTCAAAAATACCGCGTCGGCGCCGTGGCCCTGCAGTCGGGCGCCACGGCGCCTGAAAATCAGAGAGTTTCGGACAACTTCAGTGGTCGGCGCTGCTGCCAGGCGTCGCGGCGCCGGTGGCGTTTTTTCGGTGTTTTTTCGTTTCGTCGTCCATTTTTCATCCGGGCTTAGTCTGATCTTTTCTATACTTCCCGGGACTTCTTAGACTTCATTTATTGACCCTTTTAAGTGCAATTCCATCTCATTTATGTTCATTTCATCTCCTTTTTGTCATTTCTCCATTTCTGACTGCTGTGATACAAAAGAAAGAAAAATGACCCTAATACTATACTAAACATAAACAAAATGAGTAAAATACTAACTAAAAATGACTCAAAAAGTGTGTATAAAATACACCGATCGCCGACTCGTTTCGATCTTACACTTCGTACACTTCTTCCTTCATTTACAACGTGGAACACGTGTCATTTAACCAACGTCCTTCCATCATTTCATGTCTTAAACGTTTACTTACGTACCAATATCTCTTTCACTAATGAAATTTACGATACTTGGCAAAACGTGTGCACTTGTGTGAAAATAACGTTTCCGACGTGCGGGATTCCAATTATTCGAGTCATAAATAATGGGATAATCTTAATTCTACATTAGTAAATTTCCAACACCAACCTCTAGCTTGGCATGACTTACATGAATTCACACCGGGTAATCCTATTAAGGGATAATGTGTTGGAATATTTATTAAACGTGAAATAAAGTAAATCCTATTAATTATGAACCGAACAATTGGGATCCCGCACGTAGGAAACCTTGTTTCCACACACGTGCACACGTAGTGCCAAGGATCAAAATTTCCTTGATGGAAGAGATATCGGTACGTATACGAATTCTTTGAGACATAAGGTAATATACGGTTATTGGCCAAATGACGAATGATTTCACGTTGGTAAATGAAGGAAGAAGTGTATAATGTGTAAAGATGAAATGAATCAGAAATCACCACGAAACCGAGAAGGGTCGCGACTCCTCCAAGTAAGGGTCGCGGATCTAATTGACGTTTCAATTCGAGTAAATCACTGGAATTGAAGGGCCGCAACTCTAATTGACGTTTCAATTCCAGTAACTCACTGGAATTGAAGGGTCGCGGCTCTAATTGACGTTCCAGTGAGTTACTGGAACTGAAGGGCCGCGACTCCTCTCCGAAGGGCCGCGGCTCCTCGACTGTTTCAATCCGTTGGAGGTGAATTAAAAACTGATTCTTGGGCTGACTTTGGAGTATTTACTCTCCATTATTTTGCTCATGAATTCAGCCATTACTTGGCTGAATTGTAACTCCAAATTCAAGGCATTAACATGGCATTCATGGCAATTACTTAGCCATTTCGAGGGTCATCATCTACACACTATAAAATAAGACACAAGACTCATTTGGAAACACACTTGAAATCTGAAACACTTCATCCTCTCTTGCAATCACAAAACACTCAAATATCTTTCTTCCAAAGCAAACACTTGAGTTCCCTTTGCTCATTTGTTTGATTGCTGTTTTATCTTGGGAGATAAGTTGTCATTACAACCGTTGAAAAGATATACGGGGCAATATTATCTTAAGGATAGATCCAGAATTTGGTCGACTCAGCAAGCCCTCATATTTGATCATTTCCAGATTTCTAACAAATAGTTGTTGTTGTTATTTTCCCGTTCTACACATTACCAATCACAAGCTTAAGATAATATTCGCTATTTCAACAACAACGTGACTGGATAAGATCAATTCAACCAATTCAACACTGAAAATTCCACCGATGCTCAAGGCAATTCCATTGCCTTCAATCCTACTACTTAGGCACTAACGTTGCCTTCAACTCCACTGTTTTTGGCACTTCTAGTGTCACCACTGATCATGGCATTTCTAATGCCTTCCCAACTACTGCTTTTGGCACGTCAAGTGCCACTGCCATTGTTTTTGGTACGTCAAGTGCCATTGTCACTGTCTTTGGAACAACCAATGCCTCCACTGCTGCTCCGGGCACTTATAGTGCCTCTGCTCCTACCCAAGGCGTCAACAACAACTATACTCTTGTTGGAGGCATTCACAATGCCTTTGCAACTCCTCAAGGGGGCGCTACTGCCCCAACACCTGCTGGTTTTCACCATGAACGTCCTGAAAGTTCATGGGTGCTCACTTTAAGAGATGACAACAAAAGATGCTGTTTTTCCTGACGGTTATGGGAATGTCACGTTTCCTAACCGAAGATCCTCCACTAGTTGGGGAACCTTAGCTAAATAATTTGGCGGGAAGGGGCCAAGGTAACCATGTCGCTGACGACATGAGGATGGTTCGGGAAGCATGGAAACATAGTGATTTCATGTGTAGGAACTATATTCTAAGCGATTTATGCGATCCACTATACGGTATATTGCGCAGTTGAAAGCGCGGCGGTTATAGGACAAACTTCAGAAAAAGTACAACACCCAAGATGCGGGTAGTAAGAAGTTCATCATTGGGAAGTTCCTGAAATTTCAAATGGTGGACAACAAAAGTGTGACATCCCAAGTCCAGGAATTCCAAATGATTCTACATCACCTGGATTTGGAAGGATTAAAGCCCAACGAATAATTCTTGGTTGGTGTATAAATCGAGAAGTTGCCTCCCTCGTGGACTGAGTTTATGAACTATCTAAAACTCAAAATGAAGGAGATGACCCTAGATGAACTTATTGTCAAACTCCAGATTCAGGACGATAATAAGAAGGCCAAGCCAAAGGGAAAATAACCCGCTGAGGCTAAGGCAAATCTGACGGAAGTCAAAGGGAACTCAAGCAAGAAGAGGAAGTTCCAGAAGGAAGCAAGCACCAAACAACTGAAAAGTTCAAGGGAAATTGTAACCACTGTGGTATAGTTGGTCACATGGCCAAAAACTGCCGCAATCTCAAACGTGAGAATAAGGCCAAAGGCAAGGCCAAGACTAACATCGTTGAAGACACGCTCGTCAATGATATGATTGAGGAGTTCTCAGCGGTAGTTCTTGAAGCTAACCTTATTGAGAATCCGGTGCAATAGTGGCTAGACACAGGTGCTATCCGTCACATATGTTCCAATAAAGAAGCCTTCTCCACTTATACACCAGTCTCAGACAAGAAGTTGTTCATGGGTAACAATTCTTCTTCAGATGTACTGGGGGTAGGAAATGTGATCCTAAAGATGACGTCCGGAAGGAACTGACTCTGAAGGAAGTGATGCACGTTCCAGATATTCGTAGAAATCTGATTTCTGGACCGTTGTTAGTAAATATTGGTTTTAGACTAGTGTTAGAGGCTAAATAAATTGTAATCACTAAGAATATAAATTTTGTAGAAATGGGCTTCGTCTGTGAAGACCTCTTTAAGTTCAATGTTGCACCTGTAATGCCTTCTGTTTCAACTATCAATAAAATTACACCTTCTACTTACTTGATTGAGTCATCTAATCTATGACATCATAGATTAGGACATGAAAACTATCAATCTATCCAAAGATTGGTAAAGCTGGAATTATTGTCGTCTATTGACATAAACCCTCAACGTAAGTGTGAGGTGTGCATAGAGGCAAAACTTTCCAAGAGTCCTTTCAGATCTGTCGAAAGGGATACCGCTCATCTAGAACTTATACACACTGATATATGTGATTTGAAGTTCGCTCAAATTAGAGGGGGAACAAGTACTGTGTGACTTTCATAGATGATGGTACAAGGTTTTGTTACCTTTACTTACTAAAAAGTAAAGATGAAACCTTTGAAGCATTCAAACGCTACAAAGCAGAAATTGAGAATCAACTAGGCGGACGGATTAAAACTATCT
This sequence comes from Przewalskia tangutica, assembly GCA_029844215.1. Lineage (NCBI taxonomy): Eukaryota > Viridiplantae > Streptophyta > Magnoliopsida > Solanales > Solanaceae > Przewalskia > Przewalskia tangutica. The sequence goes on along the minus strand of CM056732.1, from coordinate 93,640,598 downwards.
GTAGCCATAGAGGGGGAGAATATGTAGCGTCTTTTGAAAAAATTTGTACCCAATCGGGTATAGTTCATCAAACAACGACTCCTTACTCACCTCAATCAAACGGGGTTGCTGAACGCAAGAACCGAACACTAAATGAAATGATGAATGCTCTACTCATTAATTCGGGCCTCCCTCAAACCATGTGGGCAGAAGTTGTCCTTACCGCAAACAGGATTCTTAACAGAGTCCCACACAAGGTAAAGACAAGACTCCATACGAGCTATGAAAAGGAAAGAAACCTACCTACAAGTATTTGAAGGTATAGGGTTGTCTGGCCAAGGTAAAAGTACCTATGCCAAAGCAGGTCAAGATTGGACCTAAGACTGTGGATTGCATATTCATCGGATATTCCAATAACAGTAGTGCTTATCGCTTCATAGTGCACAAGTCGGATCATCCGGACATTTATGAAGATACGATCATGGAATCAAGGAACGCATGGTTCTTTGAAGACACATTTCCATATAAGGAAAACAACATAACCTCTCGCAAACGAAGTTATGAGTAAATCTCTGATGAACTAGGAGTCACTGACTATCTAGATCGAAACGGTTCAGATCTAGTAAATTCTGAAGTAGCTGATGATCCGGAATTTAGTATTCCAGATTCTCAGGACTTGGAAGATTCAGAGATGAAACCAAGGCAAAGCAAAAGGGCACGGAAGGACAAGTCCTTTGGTCCAGACTTTGTAGCTTATTTGGTTCAGGATGAACCACGGACAATCGCCGAAGCATTGTCAACTCTAGAAGCACCGCTCTGGAAGAAAGCTTTAGAAAGTGAGATAAAATCCATTCTGCATAACCACACCTGGGAGTTGGCAGAACTTCCCCCAGGACACAAACCGTTGGGTAGTAAGTGGATCCTTAAACGGAAGTTAAAGGTAGATGGTTCTATCGACAAGTACAAAGCTAGGTTAGTAGTCAAGGGTTATCGCCAAAAGGAGGGCCTTGATTACTTCGACATCTACGCTCCGGTGTCAAGAATGACATCCATACGTATGTTCATAGCTATCGCCACCTTGCGGGATCTTGAAATACATCAATTGGATGTTAAGATTGCCTTCTTAAATAGTGATTTGGAAGAAGAAATATATATGGATCAACCTGAGAGGTATGTGGTTCAGGACAAGAGACAAAAGTATGTCGGCTTGTTAAATCGTTGTACGGGCTGAAACAACCCCCTAAACAATGACACGAGAAATTTGATAGTACTCTACTATCAAAAGGATACGCCATTAATAGGGGTGACAAATGTGTCTACATGAAAGAAAATGTCAAATCCTTCGTCATGATATGTCTATATGTAAATGACTTGTTGGTCACTGGAAGCAGTCCTGGAATAATTCTAGAGACTAAGAACATGTTAAAACAGTGTTTTGACCTGAAAGATATGGGCATTGCAGATGTCATCTTAGGGATCAAGATCTCTAAGACATCTAATGTACTGGTTTTATCTCAATCTCACTACATCGAGAATGTACTGAAGAAATTTGGGATGTTAGACAGCACCGGTATCAACACCATTAGATATAAGTCAAAAGCTTGACAAATATTTGGGTATGCCCGTACGCCAAGAGCGATATACGCAGGTGATTGGTAGTCTGATGTATATCACAAACTGCACTCGACCTGATATCGCTCATGCAGTCAATAAATTGGCTAGGTTCACTCGAAATCCAAGTGAGGATCACTGGAAAGCGTTGAACAGGATACTACGGTTTCTAAAGTTCACGATACATTTCGGGTTACACTATTCAAGATATCCAGCGGTACTAGAGGGGTACAACGATACAAACTGGATATCTGATAGCGACGACATCAAATCCACCAACGGATATATTTTTACAATCGGTGGTGGAGCTGTGTCTTGGAAATCCTCTAGGCAAACTCTTATTGCCCGATCCACGATGAAGTCGAAATTTATCGCTTTAGATAAAGCGGGAGAGAAAGCTGAGTGGCTTCATGGTTTTCTAGAGGATGTCCCATGTTGGGATAAACCCGTGTCTTCTGTAATGATCCACTGCGATAGTCAGTCGGCTCTAGGAAGGGCACGAAGTTCAATATACAACGGTAAGTCTCGTCATATTCGACGGAGACATGAGTCCGTTAGGCAGTTGATCACCTCGGGTATTATTTCCATTGATTACATAAAATCTAAGGAAAATATCACAGATCCCTTGACGAAGGGAATACCCAAAGATCAGTTGTTCTGCATGTCTAGGGGAATGGACTTAAAACCCAAACAATAAGAACCGATATAGTGGACACCCAACCTTACAGACTGAAGATCCCAGGAATAAGGTTCAATGGGAAAATTAAAATGTAAAGGTTCCGTGAGCGCTTCGGTGGAAGCAAGAGCACTTCAGATAATGTGTCTTTCTTAAGAAACATAATCCAAGGTCGTTCCCGTGATAGACAAAAAGTGCTACATGTAAGAGGGATAAAGGATAAGTTTCCAAACCTTTAATGATCCTCAAAAGTTGAGGTTAGGTTGGTGAAATTTTTAATTGTTCCTAACGCTTGTGTAGCGTGGTATTACAGGATACCTTGTAGGAAACCACCTATTTAAGTGTGAGGACAGGACGCCTCAAATGAACGCACTTAAGAATCCAAGGGTGTCCACGACCCACGATGGACTAAACACTAGAAAGATTGAGTAGGAAAGGTGTTGTGTTGGTACCATTGTCTTGACATATACTAAAAACTGACGGTTCAAGACATCACGTTCACCGCGCAATAAATATGTCCGATGGTATTCTACTATGGAAGGTTCAAAGCTTCGGCTACCTCTCCGGATGCAACATCGTTCCGCTAAGTGATTGCTAGAAATGCACCATGTGCGTGCACCAAAATCTCTTCCAATAGGGGATTGTTGGAAATAGTTATTAAACGTGAAATAAAGTAAATCCTATTAATTGTGAATCGAACAATTGGGGCCCCGCACGTAGGAAACCTTGTTTCCACACACGTGCACACGTAGTGCCAATGATCAAAATTTTCCTAATGGAAGATATATTGGTACGTATACGAATTGTTTGAGACATAAGGTAATAGACGGTTATTGGCCAAATGACGAATGATTTCACGTTGGTAAATAAAGGAATAAGTGTATAATGTGTAAAGATGAAATGAATCAGAAATCACCACGAAATCGAGAAGGGACGCGACTCCTTTAAGTAAGGGTCGCGGCTCCTCCAAGTAAGGGTCGCGGCTCTAATTGACGTTTCAATTCCAGTAACTCACTGGAATTGAAGGGTCGCGACTTTAATTGACGTTTCAATTCCAGTAACTCACTGGAATTGAAGGGTCACGACTTTAATTGACGTTTCAATTCCAGTAACTTACTGGAATTGAAGGTCGCGCTCAATTACGTTCGAGTTCGGTGAGTTCTTTGGGCCGAAGAGCGGCGACTCTCGACTATTTCAATCCGTTGGAGGTGAATTAAAAATTGATTCTTGGCCTGACTTTGGAGTATTTACTCTCAATTATTTTGCTCATGAATTCAGTCATTACTTGGCTGAATTGTAACTCCAAATTCAAGGTATTAACATGACATTCATGGCCATTACTTAGTCATTTGGAGGGTCATCATCTACACACTATAAAATGAGACACAAGACTCATTTGGAAACACACTTGAAATCTGAAACACTTCATCATCTCTTGCAATCACAAAACACTCAAAAATCTTTCTTTCAAAGCAAACACTTGAGTTCTCTTTGCTTATTTGTTTGATTGTTGTTTTATCTTGGGAGATAAGTTGTCATCACAACCGTTGAAAGGATATACGGGGAAATATTATCTTAAGGATAGATCAAGAATTTGGTCGACTCAGTAAACCCTCATATTTGATCATTTCCAGATTTCTAACAAATAGTTGTTGTTCTTATTTTCCCGTTCTACACATTACCACTCAGATAATGGGGGGTTAAGTGTTTCATCAAGAAGTTATCAATCGCCAAAACTCAAATTCTAAATTTCTAATTACTTCAACCATCACACTGTATCCTTTGAAGGTAATGAAGACATACTACGGAGGCTAGTGCTCGCTATCTGGCCTTAATTTCGTAACATTATGATGGAGTATCACTTATAATAGTTTTTTTGAATTAATTGTGAGAATTTCATAGTCTTGATCTTCTAAATGAGAACATCCTAATATGATTGACATTTCTGTGCCAATGAACTACTAAATCAAAGAAAAACCAGGAGAAATGGGATGGATTAAAAAAGTTTAGTTATATGTGATATTAACCTGAGGTTATTTTTAAAGATTTTGTTAAACAGGGTCAGAAGTTCAAGATCACCCCTTGTAATACTTTTTTTTTTGGCAATTTCTACGGTTTGATCCGGTTCAAAAATATTGAATTTCTATTACGTAACACCTTTCCAATTCAAAGAATTTAAAGAACTAATTCGCAATTCTCGTCTAGACCATAATATATTTATTGCTCCATTTGCAAATTATATTATATTGTATAAACCATTCCAACCTCCAAAAGAGCAGCATGAGGAATGTCTAATGCAATTGGAGGCTCTCTGCAGTTCCTATCAAGAAAAGCATAAGCCTTCACAAGAAATTGCTTCACTAAATTCGACCCTTTGCGTACTTTCAAGTGTGAATGTCCCAAAAAATAAGCAGTCCCACTTTCCCTTGCATCAACAAGTTCTTGAAGTTCCTTCCTTACTGATGGATTCATCTTAGGACTACTTGCAGGCAACATAAATCTAACTTTTCTTCTCCTTGTAGTAGTAGTAGTAGTAGTAGTAGTAGGATTTTCAATATCTGTTACTTGTTCACCACTTTCTCTTTGTTCAACAAAAGGGACCAATGCATTTCCATTGGTCCCCAAAATTATCATCCTTCCCTCTTGTAAAACCAAGGCTTCGTGATGTTGTTCCTCTCTGGCAATGAACTCGCCTATCGAGCTAATAATCTGATCCTCGAAATCATTAACATCCCTTACATGATCACGATATCCATATCGAACAATGCACCTATATATCTTGTATTCCTTATGACCGATCCTGCCAATAAGATATCGTTCATTTTTGGGAATGTATGGCATGGGCAGAGACTTGAAGGACAATAAAATCAGCACTTGATGGAATGCAGGGAGGTTCGTAATGAAGTGGGAGAAGAAAGCTGGGATTCCTGTCACAATGTCACTATGGATGAATCCAATGCCGGGCACTCTAGAAACTCCAAGTCCGGGACTTAGGTCTGTCAGCCAGTCCACGGTCACCTTGTTCTCTATGTCGAATTCATACTTTCTGATAGTACCATAGTGCCAAGAGACCATGATTGTCATAAAAATCAACGACAGAATAACAACGCACCAAGCTCCCTTGAGAAAGTTCAAGAAACAGGACGATAGGTACAATGCCTCAATTGAGCCAAAGAATAACAAAAACAACACAGAGAGAAACGCAACAGTTTTCTCCCATTGAAGTGCTATAATTAGCGACATAAAACAAGTTGTCACTAACATTCCACAAATAACAGCTAAACCTGGGAGCAAATTAAGCAAAAAGTTTATGAGATATGATGGAAATAAAAATTGTGCTAGTGAACAATATGGGAATCAGAAATGCATTAGAAGCTTTACATAGCTTAGAGAACTAAAGTTTTGATCACTGTATAAAGCTATACCTGTAGCATTTGCAATAACTGATATGTCGTGAAAACATATCAATATTGACAGGCTAAGGACCATGAGCATCCAGTTTGCATCAGGAACATAAACCTGTCCGCGCACTTTTTCTGATGTGTGGATAACTTTGACTCTTGGGAAGCAAGCAAGTGCTTGACACTGGTTTATGATGGAAAAACTTGCAGTAATTGTAGCTTGGCTACCCACGAGGGAAGCAAAAAGGGACAATATGTTGAATATATGATGTAGTTGTCCTGAGCAGTTGATAATTCAGGATTAGAAATTCAAAGGAACAAGTCACTACCATGACAACTATAAAACCATTTTGTCAAACTTACTATGCATCACAGATTCACTAAGATGAGCAGCATCATCTGAAGTGCCAAGGTGTTTGGAAAAAAATGCTGCTTGACCAGCATAACATAATACAAGTGCTGGATACACCAAAAAGACAAAAGTGACCTGCAAAAACAGCATCCTGTAAGAAAATTCTATCTCCTTGATCATGTACCTATTTAAGAATGGCTAACGAATTTCGTAAGTACCTTAATAGATCGCTTTGAAAAATGACCTAAATCTGCAAACATTGCCTCTGAACCTGATGAATGTTAGTTTTTTGATGTATCAGCAAACTTTGGTTCCAGAAGCGATTAATAGAATGCCTCCGACATCAAAATGGAGGTTAAATTCATTAGTTCCAGTTAACCCAACTAACCTGCTATACATAGTGCAGTGGTGCTTAGGAGTTTCCAACTTGTGATATCTATTTTCTTAATGAACCTAAACATGTATGTTGGGGATATTGCCCAGAGGATTTGGGGATGATGAACTATATTGTACAATCCGAATCCACATATAAACAGGAGCCACACAATAACAATTGGAGCAAAGATGACACCGATCCTGTTGGTCCCATAGCGTTGCAGCATGAAAAGGCAAATCAAGATGGCACATGCTACTGGAACTGGTATATCTGAGAGTATCATTTCAATGAATTAGTATCACAAATGAAAAAATATCTTCCAAAAATTAAATACTAGCAATTTCCTAGTCCAAAACAGAAGGTTACAAGTTAGGATACTTACATTTCTTTAAATACTTGTCAACAGACTGTCTTGACTTTTCTGAAGAGGTAACTGATAAAAGTTGTACGGAAGATTTCAGCTCCAAAGTCCCGAGTATTATATAAAATCTTGCATGATAAGAAAAAATACGATTCTTACATCGGGGTGCCAATTGTGACAACGAACGTCTCAGATTTGATGTCGCTGATAAAACTGAAATGAAAACAGGAAATAACTATAAAACGTGATCTTGATCATGTGAAATTAGGAGGCAATCTGCAAAATGCACAACTAATGAGGGTGACAATTATAAGACTAACTAGAAAGAGCAGGGGTAAAAATTCCATCACAGATTATCAAACAGGAACCAAGCAAAGCCAAAAGTAACAGCAAATAATGGCTGCTTTTATATCTTCCAATTGCTCTTCTTGCCCTTGATTCCACTTTCATCTTAGTAGGGGTTCCTTCCTCTTGATGAATAAGCTCCGTAGCACTTATATCACTTGGAAGCAGACCTACATTGGCACGCCTACAAAGTAGGGAATACAAAGCAAACGTACCACCTGCACCGATTTTCTAACATTTAGACGCACACCGATCTATACAATTTGAACATATCAATCTTAGCCAGAGGTTACGTACCTTCTCCGTTATCATCGGCCTTCAAGACTATAAAGGCATATTTCAACAAGGGAATGGTGGTTAAAGTCCATAAAACAAAGGAGAAGAGTTCATATATCTGCTCTCCTGATTTGATATTGCTAGGATCAATTGAACCAAATGCATACAAGGGAGTAGTGCTTAATCGACCATATACTACTCCGAGGCTTTGAAATGATAGAACAACCGTACTCCTCCATGTTTCTTTCTACAAATTCACCACACACAAAGGAAATAAAACATGAATATGACTTCTAGCATAGTGATGAATCCAAGTAAAGACTTTGTACAGAGCCATTTTAGCTTTTCGAACTGAAGTAGCTCGAGTTTCAAAAATTGTTTTAAATCATAGGTTCAAAAAATCCAGGTGCTCCAACCACTAATGTGCGGGGTCTGAAAAAACAATCCGACTACATGTCTATCGCACATAATCTTACTTTGCATTTTTACACGAGACTGTTTTTACAGAACTGTTGGGCTAAGACTGTCCAAAGATACTCATGATATTGTTCGCTTTGGGCTATGCCCGCATGGTTTTTCCCAAAAGGCCTCACTGGGCCGAGCTAGGATGTCAAATTTTTTATTGTATATACAAGGTCAAAATTATTTTATGTATATGCAATAGGTGTCAAATCCCTGACTTCTTCATATGTTTACTTCTTTATACTTTGAATCTTCTTAATGAAAATTCTGCTCTATCACTATTCGTTATGTCTACCTTCTTTTCCTCACCAGCTTCCAATATTTGCACACCCAACAATGATAAATCCCACGAACACAACATTTACAGATGATTGAAAATTCATTACAGGGTATGAGACACACTTACCTTAATAGCATAGTGATTGGACACAGGGCTGAGTGAAGGATCCATATCTCAGAATGAAGCAGGAATGTAAGATAACCTTTTGGCAAAGTTAAGGTAAGAACACCATTTTCAAGTGAAAGAACTAAGAGAGCAAGAACATTAAACATATAAGTTCTTGAGAGGAATTGACTATCGGTTGATACTAGGGAGACACACGTTAAGAACAAAGTCCAAATATATAGACTTTTGAGAGAACAAGGGAACACACTTAAGGTATTTTAATATAAATATTTACAAGTCTACCCGCTATGTAATTTGTCTAAGATATACTTTGTTAGAGAATTACAACAATTGTATTAATGCTGCATAAGTTATATCTCATTAGCCAAAACAAGCAAGGAACCCCTATTTTAAATTCTGATAGTATTTAGTACGGCAAAAGATTCTAGAGAGTGGACTGAGTAATATATATAAGTGGAAGAAAATCAGAATAAACTTTTGGTATGTATTGCATCACATGTTCGGTTTGGTTAGCACTGAAAAGAAAGAGTTTTTAACTATTCACATGCGATGCTGACTGGTTGACCTAATCTATTCCCCTGTATTTTTCTTCATTTTCTTCGTGAAGTTTGGAATATATAGTGTGTGTTTGGGAAGTAGGAAAACATTTTACAATTTTTTCATGTTTGAATGGTTAAAATGTTTTGAAAAATATTTTCGTTAAGAAAACAAGTTTATTAAAAATGAGAAAAATGACTTTTCAAATAGAAGTAGGAAAACAAGTGCATTCCAAGTTTATTGTCTTCTCCTCACCCACCCACCTAAAGCCTCCAACCCCTTCACCACCTCACGGCCATTACCCCCGAACATCCACTCCCCACCCATCTCATCTCATAGTATTTTGCTAGATTACATAGAAACGTTCTTAGGATAATTTTCTTTTACTTAAATACAAAACACTAAAAAATAAGTAAGAATGATTTTGGTGATCTTCTACCCGATCTATCTACCATATTGATATATTAGGGAGACCGACCGGGATCCTACCAGCAGTGTTCGATGATGGCTGGATCGTCCGTCGGCAGTGGAGGTGCAAATTCAAGTATAAACTCCGGATGGACCGACATACTTGCAAGTGGGAATGGGAACAGCCTAGCGGCGATCCCTGTTGTTAGATTAGAGTAACTGCCCCCTTCTCCTGCTCCTGACCTGTCATGGCACGATCAAAGCATGGTTGTTCATGTAAGAAGAAGACTCTAAGAAGAATGGACTTTGATAGCCACTTTCTAGGCCGGTTAAAGGATGTCTCTTTCTTTTCCTGCGAGGAACAACTCTTCTTGGGTATTTTTTTAAAAAAGAAGCGCTCTCACTTTTTATATAATAAAATATGAAAAAGGATGTTTCTTATTGAAATGTGTGCTTTGCTATTCCCATTAGGCTGCTTTCTCCTCGCCTTGTCGGTTGAATCCAATCTGAAGCTCTTTCAAACAAGCGAGGAACGAGTGACCACAAGCTCTTTATTTTCCAAGAAAACAATTTTCATGGAAAACATTTTCCTTCGTACCAAACACATTCAGTGTTTTCTTTTACTTTATTTTTTGGGTCAAAGAAAAAAAATGAAATCTTTATTAATGAGTTTAATTCTTATATACTAACGACGATAAAAATAATTACACAATCAAACTTACTTATAAGTAAATTTCTATAATAAAACACTAATAGGTAACATCATCATAACAACTTGTTGTGGCAAACTACGCTGATATTGCGCAAAAACAATATCAATATATATATATATATTAGATACTTTATTTTATATAGGCTTAATACATAAATAATCTCTCGAATTTATCAGTAAATTTCATTTAGACATTCGAATTATAGTTTGTTCCAATTGAGCACCTGAAAACATGATAAAGTGTTTCTATTAGACACTTTAGGTTCAAATTTTGAAATTACTTTTACGCGTGTTCTCAAATATCCCTTACGTAACTAAGTTAATCAGCTTTAAATATACGAATTAGTCTCAATAAGGTTTAAAACCTCATATGTTCCAATTAAGGATGATGTGTATTATTAAAAGAGAAGACATATTTTAAGTTAGTGGCGAATTTAAATGGAAAAATTGGGTCACGTAAACCCATAATCACCTGACTAAACTCGGTATATCATGTGTATAATTCTTAAAATATGTCTAATATTATCTGAAGGAACTCATAATCAAAAGAGACTGAATAGTGGTTTAAGCCACCAAGTTTAATTCCTCGACATTGAGGAATCAAATATGACTTGCTGCACTATAATTTTTTTTATCTTATCTTAAAAGCAATGATGCATCCATCATCATGAAATCATGGGTTCTCATATGTCTTAAGTTGTTATAACTTATCTGCGACAAAAGTTTTTTTTTAAATTTAAATAAAACATATCTAATAAAAACATTTTATCATAATCGGTGCTCAATTAGAGCAAATGGTAATTGTGAGTGTCTAAATAAAATTTTATTGACTTCTAAAGGTTGTCAAGCCTTTTATATTAGTTACTGTTTCTGGTATTGAATGGTTTCGTCATTGCTGACTCTGTTTTAACAAAAGTATGGTTTGATTGATTTTATATTAAAAATCATTGCCGAACAAAATTTGGAAACGACAACTACAAAGTGACAATTGAGGCACTGCATAACCAGAGGTCTCTATTTATGCCAATTTCCCGCCAGTATCCATTCTAGGAATATTCTATTACTTTCCTCAAACCTAGAAAGTTCCATTTGTATTATTAAATGAGTTCCTGGAGTTTGTCAATTTGCCATGGTAACTAAAAACGAATAGTATAGTAATTTGTGTTATGCTAATATGGTCACTGATCACATATGATAAATGCTTTGGCAAGCATGCGTGAGATGATTAAATTAATCTCTGAGCACTTAAACAAATACCTGATTTGTTCTTCATCTCTGATAATTTCTTCGGTGACCATCCGTGACATCAGTGTTGTTTTGGCTTCCCATCTGATATCCAGTATCCGTTTTGGAGCCCCAACTAATTCGGATAAGACCATTAAAGGGGAAGCGATCCCTATCAGAATTTTTTCCTTTCACAAGGTTCAAATCTGAGACCTTTAGTTAAAGATGGAGGGATGCTATCTATCCCACTATAATCCTTGGTGGTGCGTGAGATCGATGTTAATACATCTCTTGAACACTTCAAGCAAACAACACCTGAATTTGTTCTTCAATCTTGGCATGTACATGGTCTAGTCAAACTCTTAATCTACAATAGGTTTCCTGTGCTTGGAACTTGGAAGGACCTAGTGTACACTTCTAAAGATGCCAAATTTTCCTATAAGCAAAGAAAAACAAGCGAAGGAATAATGGTTTAATGAATAAGAATAATTTTCTGGTTAACGCCCAGTCATATACTACTTTTCAGACAAGTAGACAAGTACACTGATACGATCTTAATTAGGAAAGTATGAGAATAACAATCAAAATACGTTGAAATTAAAGATAGGAGAAATCGATAGATGAGATAGAAGAAAGAAAGGATCTAATCAAATAAGAGAATCCTCCCACTAATCCTAACATAACCTAAACTCCATAGAAGGAGAAACTACACTCAAAAGAGTTTCATCATAAATCTCCAGCTAATTGTTGGTTTAGACTATATCTACTGCTGTCGATATTGTTACACCCCATTATTCCAGGATATATATATATAGGAATGTACGTAAGGAACCAGGATGTTAAAAATTGAACGAAAGAAAGAATTATTTTCCGAAGGAAAAATCTTCCGAATCTCGGCAAAGAGAAGTGTTTGTTAAGGGGAATTGGGTTCTCGAGTTTGCTATTTGAGACATTTAGAATTTATCAGAACTACGGAAGTTTATTTACAGAGTTGGATACGTGTGGCCCACTCGAGAAATTTTACGTTTTTGTGGGGCCCACGAGGTTTCCGATATTTTGACCAATTATGGAAATTTCGGGAAACGAAACATTATGGACGAATGGGAGGGTGACACGTGTCACCCCCCCCCCCCCCCACACACACACACACACTTGGGCTTGGACGAAAATGGTCAAGAATGGGCCAAGTCTTGAAAGGTCAAGGCTTGACATTATTGACTAAGTCAATAAGCCCACTTAGCTTGATATTTAAATGAATTCATCCAAGTCACACAAATGTTCTAATCTAGACCCTTGAATGTAGTATATATCTATACTAGTAGTGCAAGACTTGGTCATCTCAACACTTAGAAAAAAATTGGAGAAACTTGAGCTTGAGAGAGAGGTGCTCTCGGCTTTACACTCTCATGAAGAAGAAAAATTTTCGTTTGTGGTTCAATAATCCCAATACTTTAAACCAAGGTTCCTAGAGGTATTGTAAGGTTATCTCAATAGAAAGATTCCGAAAAAACTACGTTTTCACGTTAGTCGCAAGGCGAAAACCTAAGGAGTTCTTCAACTTTGAAGTTGGAACTTGAAGAGGAGTTCTTCATAAATTTCTAAGGGTTGCTTGGAGTGGAGTGGATTGGAACGTCGAAAAGATAAGCTAAAGTTGCTATGGATCGACTTGTAATCTTGGATTATATTTGGGCTAAATGAGGTAATAATCTTCGTCTTACTATTGTAATTGAAGATTCCATGTTATGATAAGTTAGAAATGAGCATGTGATATATGTTATGAAGATTGATAAGTGTTATGGAATTTTAGAAGCCTAAAGTCCGAAAAAGTTCATGTTAGCTATTAAGTTTGTAATTCAATTTAATTGTCGATACAATCGTCACATGCTATTGAAAGAAGAAATTATAGTTGTTATAATCGTTTGCGGCTATATAACATGTTAGACTAAACAACTTGGATTGAAGAAGAATTGAAAAAGACTTTGTGTTGTTGTACATTGTTAGCCGAGAATGACATCGAAATGTTAGACTATTTGGATATCGATTGTGGGGCAGAATTTTACACGTCATGTGCGGCGTGTAATCCCCTTTGTTTAACTGATTGTTGAGCCTTAAATGTGGCATTTGGTTATTGATTTTCGGGCCTTGAAAAGGGTGGAAAAGTACGTAGAAACAAAGGAAGTGCTGCCCGATTTTCCGTAGAATAAAAGTCCTTATACTTAGAAATATTCTACGTTGAAAGCTAGAAGTTGATAGGCGTATTGTGGTCATTATAGGTTGACATTCTACGCGCGGCGTATTCAACTTGGCAAGTGGATTAAGCCGAAGAGGTATGTGGAAACTTTTCTTATCTCTTGAGCATGAATCTTATAAAAATGTATAGTACGATAGACGTACATAAATTAAGAGAACTCGGTTCCATTTTAGTATCCTTGCCTTGATTCTTGAAAGTGTAGTAACTTAACTTTTGAAAAGTATAGGTTGCTTGATCTTATGTATAAAGACATCTTGACGTGTAAAGTATTGATTACTTGAACTATGTTAAGTTAAGAAACTTGATTTCTAAAGTTAAGAGACTTGAAGTATTTTGAAAGTTATGTAACTTGATTTGAAAGTATAAGTCTCTTGGTTATAAAAAAACGAATTTGAACATAAATAGTTATAACGGCTTTATGAGAAGTTAGTTATGACGGCTTTATGAAAGGTTAAAGATGTCTTAGTTTCTAAAGCATAAAGTTAGTATAACGGCTTTATGGAAAGTTGGTTATAACAACTTTATGGAAGGTTAAAGGAATGGGTTTCTCTAGTAATGTAAACAAGGATTAATGATTTGAAATAAGGAAGGGCAATTTGATTTAAAGGCATCAATTGCTTAAAGTTTTAAAGTAAGGATCACTTGATTTAGAAGCCTAAAAATGTATTTCTAAAAGGGTAGTGACTTGTTTGAAATGTAGACAAACCTTGATACTACGAGTGTTAGTATCTTGGGGTTTTATATGAAAAATGAGCCTTTTGAAAAGAATGGAAGTACGTAGTACTTTGGGTTAAATTCCCGGATTTCTAATAACATGTTAGTGCCTTAAGTTAAATAAAATGAGAGTGCATGATAACTAAGGCTAATAAGAAGTTAGGGGATGTCTTAACTTGCTTATGATAATTATGATAAGCCGGTGGTGCTTATGTCATGTATGATAAGCCGGTGGTGCTTATGTTATGTATGATAGCCGGTTGTGCTAGTGATGTATTGTTCATTACGGGGTCATTCCCCGGGCTTGTTGTATTTGCATATTCCGTGGATTTGCTCCCCACGATACGAGGAATACCTCATGCGAGTTCGTAGGGCTCATGCGGGTGAAATAGTCTTATGCGGGGCGGACCAGTCCTATGCGAGGAGATTACCTCATGCGGGTCCATACGACCTATGCGGGCGGATACAGTCTATGCGAAGAAATTATCTCATGCGGGTCCATACGGCCTATGCGGGTGAAATAGTCCCAGAAGTAGGATTGCAGAATGATACTACGGGCGGATGACCCTAGGTTAATCATGAGCTTCCTGTTTTAAAACCGGCAAAGTTTATTCTTGTCCACTCTCATTGTTAGTAAGACATAGTGTCTTATTAATGTGGTTATCATATATGTCCCACTTTATTTTAGACTATTATGATTTCATTCTGATGCTTTCGATTCCACATACTTGGTACTTGTTGTATTGACCTCATTCGGGGGGCTGCGTTCATGCCGCAGGTCGAGTTATACAGGTTGTTGATCCTCACTCTTAGGATCACTGTTCAGCTGTTGAGAAGCTCCATTACTTCGGAGGCTTATCTTTGGTTCAGGTCACTGGTATTGTCGGTTATTATACATTCAGGGGTATGACGGGGCCCTGTCCCGTCACAGTTGTTATTCTTAGAGGTCTGTAGTCATATCTTGTGGATTGGGTTGTAAGAACAAAGATGTATATTTTTCAGAAGGTGGCCTTATCGGCTAGCCTGTTGATATTTACTGTCTAGTATTTTTTTTATGAGTTTATGTATGTTCCGCCGTTATTCTCTGATGTATACCTGTAAGGGGTGCCTAGGTAGGGCACCAGTCGTGGGCCCGGGGTCGGGTCGTGACAGATATGCTCGAGGAAATGCGCAGTCGATGCAAACGAGAAGAATCAGAAATATACTCAGTACAAGTGCTTATCAGAGACATGCAGAAGTATTTGAGAGAGAAGAAGAAGTCGAATAGAAGAGAAGAATGTATTCATTCATTCGATTAAAGAGTTAGTCTCAATGTACACATATACAATGTATTTATAGCTCTTTAGAGTAGAAGAAGTAGTTACTCAGTTTTAACTACTTTAACTAAATCTGCTAACTGCCTTCATAACTGAATCTGCTAGCTATTCTTCATATCTCAACAGTCTCCCTCAAGCTGGATGTTGGGAAGATATTCAGCAATTCAAGCTTGGAACAAAGATGCTGGTGTTGGATTCTGCTTAATCCTTTTGTGAGCAAATCTAGTGGTTGGTTTGCTGTGTTACTGTACTCAGTTTGTATGACTCCCTTTTGAATTTTTTCTCTTATGAAATGTAAGTCAATCTCTATGTGTTTAGTTCTTTCATGGAACACAGGATTCGCATCAATTTGCATTGCTGATTTGCTGTCTGTGAATACTGTCACTGGTAAGCTGATATTTGTCCCAACTTCTTCCAGTAATCCTATTTTCCAAATTAACTCAGCAACTGTCCCTGCAAGGCTCTTGTACTCTGATTCAGTTGAGCTTCTGGAGATGGTGGTTTGCTTCTTTGACTTCCATGATATAAGGGAATCACCAAACTTAACAATGTAACCTGTTACTGATCTTCTTGTTTGAGGGCAAGCAGCCCAGTCTGCATCACAGTAGGCAGTCACTGATTTCTGTTCTTTGCTAGACATAAGTATCCCTTGTCCTGGCTGATTTTTTAAGTATCTTACAATTCTTACTGCTGCATTGTAGTGAGATTTCTTTGGCTATTGTAAAAATTTACTGAGTGTCTGTACACTGTAGGCTATATCTGGTCTTTTCATGGTGAGGTAAAGTAGTTTTCCTATCAGTCTTTGGTATGAACTGATGTCCTCCAGTGCATCATCTTCTGCTGTTAGAGTTACTTTTCCTGTTTCCTGCAGCTTAGTATAATCATCATATTCTTTTGTAGTTAGCTTTACATTACAATGTGTTTATAGGTTTAGCTGCTGATAGACCAAGTTCTGAGATTAATTATAGTGTATACTTTCTTTGATGCATTAGAATTCCTTTTTCAGATCTTGCAAATTCTATACCTAAAAAATACTTTAATTCTCCCAGATCCTTCATCTTAAAAGCTTGTTGTAAAGCTTGTTTTGTCTCTGTTATTAACTCTATATTGTCACCTGTAATTAGCATGTCATCCACATATATTAATACTAGTGTTATACCTTTGTTGGTTTTCTTAGTAAATAGAGAATGATCATACTTAGATTGTCTGAAATTCATATTACCTAGAGCTTCTGTGAATTTAAAATTTCATTGTCTTAGTGCTTGTTTGAGCCCATACAAGAATTTGATCAGTCTACATACTTGTTTTCCCCCTTGACTGCTGAATCGTTGTGGTAGTTTCATGTATATCTCATCATATAAATCTCCCTGGAGGAAGGCATTGTATACATCCATTTGATGTATGTGCCACTGTCTGGATGCTGTCATTGACAGAATGATCCTGACATTTACCATTTTAACTACAGGGGAGAAAGATTTTTGATAGTCAATTCCTTCCTTTTGGCTATACCCTTTTGCCACAAGCCTAGTTTTTAGTCTCTCAATTTCTCCCGTTTGTTTGTATTTTATTTTATATATCCACTTGCATCCTATAGGAGTTTTTTCCTTTGGTAAAGATACAACCTCCCATGTATGATTATCTTGTGAAGCTTTTATTTCAGCTTTCATAGCTTCTATCCACCTTGGATCTTTAGCAGCTTTATTATAACTTTTTGTTTTTTTATTTCTAACATAGTAGTAAGAAATGCTCTATACTTAGAAGAGATGATATCATATGATATATAGTTAGCTATAGAGTATGGTATCTTGGCAATTTCAGAATTTTTAGTCACAAAATCTTTCAGCCATATAGGTGGTTGCTTTGTCCTATTAGATTTTCTGTCAGAAGTAGTAGAATGTGACTGAGGTTGAGCTTGCCTAGGAGCTACATCAGGAGCTACATGTGTCCTATAGATGTTTGATATATAGTTGTTATAAGATGACTGTTTTGATTGTTTTCTTGTGGATTTTCTGTTGGTGTTAGTATTCTTTCCTGATAATGAACCATAGGCATGGTCTCTTCTGTTTCATTATAGTTATTTTCACCCAGAAAGATTGGAGTTTCTGATGTGTTATTCTTGAAGGGAAATTCTGTCTTCCTGAATGTAACATCTCTATTGACTAAAAAGGTTCTACTTTGTAAGTCATATAAAATATATCTCTTTTGGTTTTCTGAATACCCCATCATGACACATGTTTTAACTCTAGATTGTAATTTATCAGATGTACTTAGATCCTTTGCAAAGCACAGACATCCTAACACCTTGAGATGATTAATAGTAGGCTTCTTGTTGAATAACTTCTCATATGGAGTTGTACTATTTACTGCAGATGGTAGCCTGTTAATCAGATACACAACAACTTGGACACACAATCTCTAGAAAATTAAAGGTATGTTAGCTTGAAGTCTTATAGCTCTGGTTATATCCAGTATATGTCTATGTTTCCTTTCTGCTACCCCATTTTGTTGTGGTGTGTAAGCATATGACCTTTGATGTATACCCAAGTTGAGAAATATCTTAGTACATGTCTCATTTACAAATTCAGTTCCATTGTCTGTCCTAACAATTTTTACTTTTTATTAAATTGAGTTTGGACAAACCTTAGAAACTGTGGCATAACTACACACACATCTGACTTTAATTTTAATAGATATGTCTGATCGGTGTATTTTATATACACTTTTTGAGTCATTTTTAGTTAGTATTTTACTCATTTTGTTTATGTTTAGTATAGTATTAGGGTCGTTTTCCTTTCTTTTGTGTCACAGCGGTCAGAAATGGAGAAATGACGAAAAGAAGAGAAAATGAGCTTAATTGAGATGGAATTGCACACAAAAGGGCCAAGAAATGAAGTCTAAGAAGTTCCGGGAATTATAGAGGAAATCAGACGAAGGTCGGACGAGAAAAATACGACGAAACGAGAATTCGCCAGAAAAATGTCACCGGCGCCGCGGCGCCTGGAAGCTGAGCCGCGGCGCCGACGCGGGATTTTATGAAGTTCTGGGCGTAATTTGACATGTTTTTCAGAATCCTAAAGGGATAACTTTTCCTACCTAAAGAGATAACTTTTCCTACCTTAAAACCCTTACCAAAAAGGATTCTAATAACTTTTCCTACCTACAAAATCCCTAACCATTCACCAAAAGGATTCTTTGGCTATAAATACTCTACATCATTAGAAGAATTATTCATTCTCCATTCCACCATTCACCATTCTACATCCATCCTTCCACCAATCCATCTTGTAAATATTCCACAACACAATCCTTGGATGCTAGAAGGCTTGGAGACTCGTTCTTAAGTATTTTTCTTTTCTTTCTTTTACTTTATTTCAGTTTTTATGTTGGATATTGAATTAGTTCTTGTCATGTAAATGGCTAGGAACTAATTCTCTTATAGGGCTTTCCATGTTGATTCACTAGAAACTTATGTTATGAATTAATACATGTTTATGGTTATTATTCTTCTTTGAGAGATTTATCCAATAATTGCGTTGAATGCTTGGTAATTAATTGACAACTAATTATCCTTATATGATTTCTAATTTACTTCGAAAGGAGAGATTGTGAATATGCTATAAGTTGGGTAGACATTCTTGGATTGGGGATGAAAATACCTCAATTATTTATATAGCGTTAATGAGAGGCTTAACAACCCTAATTTTGCGCATGGTGCGTGACGGTTAACTAGGTTTTTGTTCTTAATCCTCCTATAGAGTTATCCTTATCACCGAAAGGTAGGTAAGGTGCAATACTGGGGTTGAGTGTTTATATATCCTTAACGGGAATATAAAACGATTTCGTAAACCTGCTAGCTCCGAGAGAAGAAGACCATAATTCGTTGCATTAATAAATAACATAAGCGGATAGTTGAGGAGACATGGAAGCCCTATTCCCATCACAACTGAAGTAAACCTATAGTTAATTAACTTTTATAATTCTTAGTTATAAACAACAAAATCAAATATCAATTACCAAATAGCTACCAAAAGATAGATAGTTGGTATTTGAACTCTAATCCTTGTGGACGATATTCGGTCTTATCAAGACTATATTACTTGTCACGATAACGTGCAATTGCGTTAAAGTGTGTGCATCTTTTCGCGCATCAAGTTTTTGGCGCCGTTACCGGGGATTAGGCATAATTCAATATCAATTTTATCTATTTTTAATTTTTAATTTGGTTTTATTTCTGTTTTTATTTTTATTTGTTTTTTGCTCCAAGAACAAGTTTCTAACTTATT
Source organism: Przewalskia tangutica (assembly GCA_029844215.1). Lineage (NCBI taxonomy): Eukaryota > Viridiplantae > Streptophyta > Magnoliopsida > Solanales > Solanaceae > Przewalskia > Przewalskia tangutica. Next base: position 93,620,908 of record CM056732.1, on the reverse strand, counting down.
CTGCGAGCATCTTTTTATCACCTTTTGTTGTTTTTCTTATTTTTCAGGTTAAATTCGAAAAAAAAAAACGAAAATTAAAATAAAATAATATATATATATATAAATAAAATCAGGACACATGGACTACTACTATCAGAGACAGTGGAGTCATCAACAGCAGCTTAACCCACAGATTTCAGAGGAAGATCGAAATGAGTTAAAGGCAGGCATACTTATGTTCGTCAAGTGTCAGGCTCAGTTTATGGCTGAGACAAGAGAGTCCCTCAGAAAGTTGAAACTGCAAATAGGAGAACTCGCAGTCATTTTGAACAGCGAAATACAAGAAAAGCAATATGCACCTGTGGGAGGTGGCAAGCAAATTGAGAGCACAGAACCACACCCGCTATTGAGAATCAGCGAGATAGTTGGTGCAGAGAAGGAAAAGATTGCTGAAATCCAATTATTCACCTTCTTGGATTCCTTGGAAAAGTTCTTTCTGGTACCTATTGCAGAAGAAACACCACCAACTGTCAATGTTGACCCCCAAACAGAAAGTCCATACCATCAAGGGCACCCCCTAGAGTTGGGAGATGTTGGGAATCTCACTGATCCGTACATTAGAGAGAGCCTAAAGGACAAGCATGTCTTGTGTACTTGGGGGATAATCGTATATTTGAGGCCCTTGTTTGAAGCAATTGTTGTAGTTGAAGTGAGACCTGCAACAATAACTATGCGGATTGCAAGCAGTTCGCAGAAGGATCCAATGGGCACTCGTAAAGGTTAAAGGCGTCCGGCTAAAAGACGTTAAAGACAGCGCTTGTTGGGAGGCAACCCAATGTTTTTAATTATGTTATTTTAATTTTTGTCTTTAGTTTATTTTATTTTGTCTTGAACAGTCTCACGGTCTTGGGTTCTTGTTTTGTGTTGTTGGATGACGTGGTGAAAGCTAAAGCAGGAAAAATGAGCAAAAACGAAAAAAAGGAAAAGCGTCAGCGCCATGGCACCAGTCGAGGGCATGGCGCGGAACTCTAGAAGGGCCACGATTACTTGGCCGCGGCGCTGAATATCGAGCATGGCGCTGAACTTCAGAGGACCATATTTCGTGCAAATTCCAGAATTCTTCCTCCTAGACCTCCGTTATGACCGCTGTGTTGTGTCAGTAAGTTGTCACTATTTTTTTTTTTTGAGTCTTGCACACATTGGGGACAATGTGTGATTTAAGTTTGGGGGGATGTTTTATTGTTTTTAAGTCTTGTTGAATTGTTTTGTGTATTTTTTGAGTCATAATTTTTTTTTAAGATCATGCATGCTGTAGTTACTTGAATTGCCTAGTGAAGTAAGGTTGAATAATGTAATGGAATTAGAAGCAACCATCTAAACACTTAGGTTAGATATGCCAAAAACTCATGAAGTCTGTCTATTGGGAGTATCTTGCTTGAGTTGTGCATTGTTAAAAGATTAAAACCTATGTGTTATGATTGCTTGCTATTTGAGGCGAAATAGTTAGGATATGCATGTTAGGGAGATGACTCAGGCATTTCTTTGTTAGCCAATTCTTACCACTCTTTTCTATCCCTGACTTTAAAACTATCCCTAGTCAGCCCCATTGAGCCTAAAAATTGAACTTTTTCTTTGACACCCTATATTCCCACAAATTGTGTCATAAGTAAAAATGTGAAATAGTGGAATAAATTGTGTTAAAAAGGAGACAAAAAGAGTGAACAACTTTGATGCACCCCAATAAAAGAGTAATGAGAAATAGGCAAAAGCCTAAGTTTGGGGGTGCTTGTTATTATAATACACTTCACTCTCCCAAAACAAAAGATGGGAAAGATAGAATTGAAATGAAGGAAAGAATCAAAAGAAAAGGGAAAAATTGAAAAGCTAAAGAGCTTATGGTACACAAAAATAAGCCTAAATGCCTATTTTTACCTACCCGTGCCTAAGCCTACATTACAACCCTTAAAAATCCTGAAGATCTCTTAGATGCATAACCATGATTAGTGGAGAATAGCAAGTAAACATGCGATAGGAATTTTGAAATTAACATGCATGATTCAGTATTTGACTTCCATTAAGCATGATAAAAATAAGTTTGCGAAATATCTAACTTAATGTGTTTAGAATGCTGAAATTTCATGCTATATGTTCCTGCATATTATTCTACTAATCTTCATGTTTTTCCAAGTAGCACCAATGCATCAAAGTGATCAATGTCATTGAGTCTTTTATTTTTCGTTTTCCTTGAGTCTGTATTCCTTTCTTTTGATCTTTGCTCGAGGGCGAGCAAAAGTTAAGTTTGGGGGTATTTGATTGGTGTATTTTATATACACTTTTTGAGTCATTTTTAGTTAGTATTTTACTCATTTTGTTTATGTTTAGTATAGTATTAGGGTCGTTTTCCTTTCTTTTGTGTCACAGCGGTCAGAAATGGAGAAATGGCGAAAAGAAGAGAAAATGAGCTTAATTGAGATGGAATTGCACACAAAAAGGGCCAAGAAATGAAGTCTAAGAAGTTCCGAGAATTATAGAAATCGACGAAAGTCGGACGAGAAAAGACTAAACGAAAGTCGAGAAAAATGTCACCGCGCGCCTGGAATAAAAGCGGCGCAGCGACGCTGATTTTATGAAGTTCTGGGCGTAATTTGACATGTTTTTCAGAATCCTAAAGGGATAACTTTTCCTACCTAAAGGGATAACTTTTCCTACCTTAAAACCCTTACCAAAAAGGATTCTAATAACTTTTCCTACCTACAAAATCCCTAACCCTTCACCAAAAGGATTCTTTGGCTATAAATACTCTACATCATTAGAAGAATTATTCATTCTCCATTCCACCATTCACCATTCTACATCCATCCTTCCACCAATCCATCTTGTAAATATTCCACAACACAACTCGATGCTTAAGGCTTGGAGACTCGTTCTTAAGTATTTTTCTTTTCTTTCTTTTACTTTATTTCAGTTTTTATGTTGGATATTGAATTAGTTCTTGTCATGTAAATGGCTAGGAACTAATTCTCTTATAGGGCTTTCCATGTTGATTCACTAGAAACTTATGTTATGAATTAATACATGTTTATGGTTATTATTCTTCTTTGAGAGATTTATCCAATAATTGTGTTGAATGCTTGGTAATTAATTGACAACTAATTATCCTTATATGATTTCTAATTTACTTCGAAAGGAGAGATTGTGAATATGCTGTAAGTTTGGTAGACATTCTTGGATTGGGGATGAAAATACCTCAATTATTTATGTAGCGTTAATGAGAGGCTTAACAACCCTAATTTTGCGCATGGTGCGTGACGGTTAACTAGGTTTTTGTTCTTAATCCTCCTATAGAGTTATCCTTATCACCGAAAGGTAGGTAAGGTGCAATACTGGGGTTGAGTGTTTATATATCCTTAACGGGAATATAAAACGATTTCGTAAACCTGCTAGCTCCGAGAGAAGAAGACCATAATTCGTTGCATTAATAAATAACATAAGCGGATAGTTGAGGAGACATGGAAGCCCTATTCCCATCACAACTGAAGTAAACCTATAGTTAATTAACTTTTATAATTCTTAGTTATAAACAACAAAATCAAATATCAATTACCAAATAGCTACCAAAAGATAGATAGTTGGTACTTGAACCCTAATCCTTGTGGACGATATTCGGTCTTATCAAGACTATATTACTTGTCACGATAAGGTGCACTTGCGTTAAAGTGTGTGCATCTTTTCGCGCATCAATGTCCATGTCATTTTAGTGCAATCATCTACTATTGTAAGAAAGTATTTCTTTCCATTATAGGTAGGTACTCTATATGGGCCCCAAACATCTATGTGTACAAGATCAAAGCTGGACATACTAGTATTATTGCTCAAATGAAAAGGTAATCTACAATGTTTGGCACAAGGACACAGATTGCAGCTTTTTACAATATCAGATATGTCCCCAAGTTTAGCTCTAATCAGTCTACTTAATACATTGCTAGAAGTATGTCCAAATCTTTTATGCCACAAATCTATATCACCGTTTGTCATACTATCAGTGTCTATATACTGTTGTACATGCAACCCTAACTGTAGTAAGTTCTCTCTCTAATATGTATAGCTCATCTTGTAGTTTACCAATCTCCTTCACCCTCCCACTATAAAGATCCTGAAATACACAGAAATCAGGATAAAAGGTTGCAGCACAGTTTAGCTCTCTGGTTAGTTGAGAAACAGACATTAAATTAAACTTAAACTGTGGCAAGTAAAATACATTCTTAAGACTACTTCTGTTAGAAATGGTACTAGACCCTGTATGTGTTACTTTAATTTTTTCCCCATTAGGCAAGTGCACTTGTTTATGATCAGCATAGTCTTCTATTTTCATTGCCTTATCTAACATTTGTAGGTCATACACCATGTAATTTGTAGCACCAGTGTCAATAATTCATTTCTTAAGAATATTAGTTACAGTCAATACCTTGTGATTCATACCTGTCACATTAGCTGCTGTCTGTGGTGGTTCTGGTTGTGAGCTTGTTGATCCATTTTTATTGTAGTTCTGGTTCTGGCTCAGCATTTTGACTATCTGTTCATATTGGGCCTGAGACATCACTGGAGCTCCCTGACCTTGCCACATTGTAGTTGTTGATGCATTGCATTCTTGATGTGTACTCCTCTTACTATCATTCTCAGCCTCAGCAGACTGAGTGTATACATGATGAGCAACATACTCCTGCCTTTTTGACTTAAAGTTAGGAGGATACCCAACTACCTTATAGCAAGTTTCCTTAGTATGTCCCCTTATTTTGCACACCTCACAAACCAGGCCAGACTTATTAAACTTCTGAGTATATGTATTATAGCCTATTTTAGAGTACATAGCAGTTGGATCATGACTCATCTTGTGACCAATACCATTGGGACCAACACCTAGCAGCCCTGCAGACCTTGTTGACACTGACTTTTGACTTTCATCACTAGTGATCATAGAATAAGCTTTGTTTACATTAGGCAAAGGAGACATCAACAATATTTCACTTCTAGCTTGCATGTAATTCTCATTTAACCCCATCAAGAATTGATACAATTTTTGTCTCTGCAGGTACTCTATGAACTCCTTAGACTTAGGGCGCCCACAGCTGGGAAGAGGTACTAATGATTGAAACTCTACCCAGAGTGTCTTCAATCTGGAAAAATATTCTGATACACTAGAATTCCCTTGAGATAATGTGGCTATTTCCCTGTGAAGGTCATATGTTCTTGAACCATCTAGTTTGTCAAATTTTTCTTTCAAGTCTTCCCAGACTTCATATGATGTGTTTGCATACAAGACTCCACTCAACAAACTATTGGACACTGAATTCATTAACCAAGCTTGCACCACAGCATTCACCATATCCCACTGATCCCATAACTCTTCCCTATAGCTTTCCTTTTTACACTTCCCATTCACAAAGCCAATTTTGTTTTTACCAAGCAAAGATATCCTCATGGACTTACTCCAGAGAACATAGTTCTCTGTCCCAAGAAGTTGAAATAATATCAGGGACACCCCACTTACATCAGATGATTGTAGAAATAAGGGATGGTTGTAATCCAAGACTGTGGTGACAGAAGTGATCACTAGAGTTTCTACAGGTACTGTACTTTGGTTTTCACCGGATGGCATTTCATCAATTTCCATTTTACAAGAAAATATATAAGAGATACAAGATGTGTTATACCAAGAACTTATTCTGTCAGTCAAACAAACAGATTTTTCAGTTGAGAATTCTAGTTCCTTCCTATCTTTTAGAAGAAACCTTTGTATGAAAGATCAAGATGACTTCTCAAAGAAATTCAGAATTATGATTAAGATGAAGAACTTAAGAATAAGCACTCAAGAATAGCAGTAAGAAACCAAGAATAACTGAGAGATTTCAGAATACCAGAAAAAGAAATAGTAGAGAAATAATCTTGCAAAGTCAGATGGTTCAAGAAGCGAAGGAATAATGGTTTAATGAATAAGAATAATTTTCTGCTTAACGCCCAGTCATATACTACTTTTCATACAAGTACACTGATACGATCCTAATTAGGAAAGTATGAGAATAACAATCAAAATACGTTGAAATTAAAGATAGGAGAAATCGATAGATGAGATAGAAGAAAAAAAAGATCTAATCAAATAAGAGAATCCTCCCACTAATCCTAACATAATCTAAACTCCATAGAAGGAGAAACTACACTCAAAAGAGTTTCATCATAAATCTCAAGCTAACTATTGAAATAGGCTAAGGCAAGCTTATATAGTTTTGCCTTTACAAGTATAACCAGAAGTATTTAAAATCTAGCCACACTAGGCGTTTGCAACAACTAAGCACAAAAGTGGCATTAGAGAAACACGTATGCAATCCGATCAGAATGTGGGCCATATGCGGCGTCACATAAGGCTCTTTGCGGCCGCAACACAAGACACTGAGGCTGCCAATTTGTGAGGCCGCCAATTTGTGCTGAAATGCAAGCCATATGCGGTGTCACATGTAGTGGTATGCACCGCATATGGTGGTATGTGGTCGCAACGTTCATTCAATCATTTGTCTCACTCCATGCTATCTCTCATAGCTTGAAAGCCCCCACATGGTTGTCTTCAAGTGCTTCTATAGCTTCATTCTCTTAAACTTGGCTTGTAAAGCTTGAAAATCCTTGACCCGGCTTCTAGTACTTCTAGTACAAGACCTTAAGAAAAGTTGAGCACTTGAGCCACCCGATATCGTATCATCTAGTATTACATCTTTTTTAGAAAAGATTCTTCCAGGAGCATACTCTTTTGCATAGATTTTTTTTAAAAATGCTAGTCTTTCATATGTATGTTAGAAAGATGATCTCTACAAGGAGATATGAGCTCGTAGGGTCTTGCTAAAAAGCTATCCCATCCATCAAAAGTACTTCCACCCAATTTTTATATTCTTTTTGTCTCTTCAAAGCAAATCTCGACGTGCAATTGGAGGAGTTCTACAAAGTCAGTAGACGGACAAAATATAGGTACATGGTAGTTAGTCTCAGCCTCTTTTGATGAGATTATACCGCAGGCTCTCAAAGATGGAAGAAAAAACTTAGCGTTGGTAATAATGTAACATACAGATGCAATTGTCCTGAAACAATTACATTGGAATAATATACTGTTTGACAAAAACGTTAAATGTAATAAGGTAATCAGTTCTGTGTGTATAATGTAGATGCACATGAATACATTCTTATACATGTATATGTATGCAAAATGGTGCTTGATGCATTTAAAAATCACCCGACTAAAGGTAAATTTGATTTGACAGTAACTTTGAGTAAAGAAAATTTTTGTCTTCTCTTATACAATGTCCTGCTAGTATCTCGAAAGTATTCTAATTAACCGTTTCAGTTTGGTAAGTCCATCATCACATGTGCTAATTAAGCTTTCCCACTAAGAATAGCTGATTCTGATGTCTTCAGGGAATGAAGCTAATATCCATGTATAATTGTATATCTACAAAGTTGGCAGACGAAGCATCTTTATTAGGAAATATCTTAAAGCTTCTTTACATTACCTTCTTTGCATTGCAGGTGTTCAGCACATTGTATGACCGGACATCTCTTGTGCAACAGTTTGTCTATTCATGCATAACCCGATGGAGGATCATCTTAGAATATTTCAAAATTAATATCATTAATATGGTAATATTGTGTATTATCTTGTATTAATGTAGTATCTCATTCTATATGGTAGGTAGTTTAATGTATAGGAATATTCTTAGGATTATACTAGGCAAGACTTACTCTTCCATTAGGTAAGAATGTATATCTGTCTTCGACAACCACTCTTATTTCATATACAAATGTCAATTGGGGTTGTTGTCCGGATACCAGACGCTCCACATCTGGCTATTGTGTATTTCTTGGTGATAATTTGGTCTCTTGGTCCTCAAAATGGCAAGCAACATTGTCCAGATCCAGTGCCGAAACAGAATACCGAGGAGTTGTCAATGTGATGTTTGAATCTTGTTGGCTAATGGACCTTCTTTTAGAGCTCCACTGTTCGGTTTCGAATGAGACATTAGTTTATTGCGATAATGTTAGTGTAATTTATCTCTCAGGGAATCCAGTTCACCACCAACGCACTAAACATATTGAGATGAATATTCACTTTGTTCGCGAAAATGTTGCTTGTGGACAAGTACGTGTCTTACATGTTCTGTCATGTTATCAGATTGCCGACATCTTTTTATTTTATTTGAAGACTTTCGGAACAGTCTCAACATACGCCAACCTCCCGCTTCAACTGTGAGGGTGTAATAGAATTAGATTGCATTTATAATTGAGCATCTCCTATATTAGGTAGAATTAGATTTTTTTGTAATTATGATTGATTAGTTACCTAGTTTGTAGCAAAGTAAATATTTCTGTAACAGTATATATATTGTACATCATTAATCAATAAAGAAAGGGTGAATATTTCCTACAAAATCTCTGTTGGAAATATTTATTAAACGTGAAATAAAGTAAATCCTATTAATTATGAATCGAACAATTGGGGCCCCGCACGTAGGAAACCTTGTTTCCACACACGTGCACGCGTAGTGCCAAGGATCAAAATTTCCTTAATGGAAGAGATATTGAGTGCGATACATCTGCTTGAGACGTAAGGTAATAGACGGTTATTGGTCAAATGACGAATGATTTCACGTTGGTAAATGAAGGAAGAAGTGTATAATGTGTAAAGATGAAATGAATCAGAAATCGCCACGAAACCGAGAAGGGTCGCGGCTCCTCCAAGTAAGGGTCGCGACTCTATTTGACGTTTCAATTCCAGTAACTCGCTAGAATTGAAGGGCCGCGGCTCCTCCCCTAAGGGTCGCGGCTCTAATTGACGTTCCAGTTCTAGTGAGTTACTTGAACTGAAGGGCCGCGGCTCCTCGACTGTTTCAATCCGTTGGAGGTGAATTAAAAACTGATTTTTGGGCTGACTTTGGAGTAGTTACTCTCCATTATTTTCTCATGAATTCAGCCATTACTTGGCTGAATTGTAACTCCAAATTCAAGGCATTAACATGACATTCATGACCATTACTTAGCCATTTGGAGGGTCATCATCTACACACTATATAATCAGACACAAGGCTCATTTGGAAGAACACACTTAACATCTTACACTCAATAATTCTCTGAAATTGTCTTCCTCTCTTGCAATCACAAACACTCAAAAATCTTTCTTTCAAAGCAAACATTTGAGTTCACTTTGCTCATTTGTTTGATTGTTGTTTTATCTTGGGAGATAAGTTGTCATTACAACCGTTGAAAGGATATACGGGGCAATATTATCTTAAGGATAGATCAAGAATTTGGTCGACTCAGCAAGCCCTCATACTTGATCATTTCCAGATTTCTAACAAATGGTTGTTGTTGTTATTTTTCCGTTCTACATATTACTACTTACAAGCTTAAGATAATATTCGCTATTTCAACAACAACATGACTGGACAAGATCAATTCAACCAATTCAACACTGAAAATTTCACCGATGCTCAAGGCAATCCCATTGCCTTCAATCCCACTACTCAAGGCACTAACGCTGCCTTCAACTCCACTGTTTTTGGTACTTCAAGTGCCACCGCCACTGCCTTTGGCACAACCAATGCCTCCACTGCTGCTCCGGGCACTTATAGTGTATTTGCTCCTACCCAAGGCGTCAGCAACAACTATACTCTTGTTGGAGGCATTCACAATGCATTTGCAACTCCTCAAGGGGGCGCTACTGCCCCAACACCTGTTGGTTTTCACCATGAACGTCCTGAAAAGTTCATGGGTGCTCACTTTAAGAGATGACAGCAAAAGATGATATTTTTCCTGACGGTTATGGGAATGTCACGTTTTCTAACCGAAGATCCTCCACTAGTTGGGGAAGACGTGGACCCTCAACCAAATAATTTGGCGGGAGGGGGCCAAGGTAACCATGTCGCTGACGACATGAGGATGGTTCGCGAAGCATGGAAACATAGTGATTTCATGTGTAGGAACTATATTCTAAACAGTTTGTCCGATCCACTATACACGGTATATTGCACCGTTGAAACTGTCAAGCAGTTATGGAACAAACTTCAGAAAAAGTACAACACCCAAGATGCGGGTAGTAAGAAGTTCATCATTGGGAAGTTCCTGAAATTTCAAATGGTGGACAACAAAAGTGTGACATCCCAAGTCCAGGAATTCCAAATGATTCTACATCACCTGGATTTGGAAGGATTAAATCCCAACGAACAATTCTTGGTTGGGGCATTAATCGTGAAGTTGCCTCCCTCGTGGACTGAGTTTATGAACTATCTAAAACTCAAAACGAAGGAGATGACCCTAGATAAACTTATTGTCAAACTCCAGATTCATGAAGACAATAAGAAGGTCATGTCAAAGGGAAAACAATCCGCTGAGGCTAAGGCAAACCTGACGGAAGTCAAAGGGAACTCAAGCAAGAAGCGGAAGTTCCAGAAGGAAGGCAAGCCCCAAACAACTGAAAAGTTCAAGGGAAATTGTAACCACTGTGGTATAGTTGGTCACATGGCCAAAGACTGCCGCAAGCTCAAACGTGAGAATAAGGCCAAGGCTAACATCGTTGAAGACACGCTCGTCAATGATATGATTGAGGAGTTCTCAGCGGTAGTTCTTGAAGCTAACCTCGTTGAGAATCCGGTGCAATGGTGGCTAGACACAGGTGCTACCTGTAACACCCCATTTTAACCGGAGTCGAAACGGGAGTGCCACGTATGGTTGATTCCTAAATGTATTTAAGGAGTCGCCACCTAATTATTATAGTGAATTAGGACACTTATTAAATAGCATAAAAATGCTATAATTGACTTCCATTTAATGGTCTGCGAAATTAGTGAGATTCTGGATCAGGGTTCTTTATTATCCTAAAGGGAAGGGGTTAGACATCCTTCAAGATCCGCTAACTTGCGGTTGTTCGTTCAAACCTAGGTTAATTATTTATTGCTCTTTTTATTCTACCTATTCTAAGCATTTATAATTAAAATAAAGTGCACTACACAATAATAAAACTAAATTAAATGCGATATAAAATAACATTCCGGGACATCTTTTAGCCCTTTTAGGCTTTCTGCACAAGATGATCTCCTACACTGCATAAACACTTAGTAAAAGTGTTAGTATCAGAATAAATAATTTTAAAGTAATGACAGGAATTTAATAAGTAAAGCAAAAAATAAATAAATCCGTCTTTTGCACAGAGGAGGCCTTGGAAATCAGACGGAGATTCCTTCATCGGCCAAACCGTGTAGTATCTTGTTCAAAATCAGTTAACCAACAGTGTAGCATTTGTTCTAAATCAGTTTAATAAAATAACAGGTAAAAATCGTCCCAAAATCAGTCCAGAATCCGAGCAATGCGAAAGCAGCAACAACATCAACAGTGGACGAAAATGACAATACAGTAGCGGGACAAAAGTAAATAAATAGCAAATCGCTGAAAAATATATGTTATCACAGGATAATTCAGAGTATCGTCGGAGCGACACCATTAATACCAGACTTTCAAAAGTCGTCGAAGCGACAAAAATCACCAAATCGATCAGTTATAAAAAACAATCGTGATACCAAAATAACGATAACAAGTCGGCATAATTTTTATTTCGGCGAACACAACAAAATTAGAAAAATAGTCCAACCAAAACATCAAGCGGATATCGAGAAACAAGAAAGCAGATCGCCGGACTTTTTTATAACTCCGGCAGAATGCCATAGCCACAACAAAAATCAGTCCAACAGAATCAACAACAAACCCATTCAAAATAATACCAACGAAGGTCGACCATCTCCGACGAGATTCAAAAAATAATAAAAAGAAATCAGTCCAACAAAAGAGATACAAACAGTGATATTGTCGGAGTTAACAACACGAAAAGGCAGCGGGCAGCGGCGTCGCTTCCACGACGAGGTCGCCGGAGCAACGCCGCCAGCGGTTTCGGCAGACGGTGGTGTGGTGGTCGATGGGCAGTTGCGGAGTTAACGACAGTGGGGTGAGGTTCGCCGGCGATGTGGGGGTGACAGTGGTTCGAAGGGTGAGGGAATGAGGGAGTTGGGGGTGTCGACGGTAGGTGTTGAGGGAGAGGGCAGTGGGTGTCGACGGGAGAGGGCAGGGGTGTCGACGGGATGGTGGTCGACGGGATGGTGGTCGACGGGATGGTGGTCGACGGGTGTGTGACGGGAGAGGTGAGGGAGTGAGGTGAGGGAGAGAAAAGAATGGGCTGATGTTGTGGGCGGGTAGGGTAGTAATAGGGGGGCTGATTTTTGTGTTGGGGGGAAAGTGGAGTATAATGTTTTATTTATAGGGTAGGTTTTTAGGGTTTGGGTTTAGTTTTGGGGGGAGAAAATGAAAAGTGGGTTTTGATTTTAGGGGGGAAAATGAAAGAGGGTGTTTGGATGGAATTAAAAACAAAAATGGTGTTGGGTTGGACTGATTCAAATTGTGTCTTGGACTGGACTGGACTGGTTTGACAAAAATGCAAGGCTGGTTAATTATTTAAAGAAAAAATTATTTAAAAAGATACAAAATTATTAAAATGCAAATGTCGACGCAGTAATACTAAAAATGCAATATTTAAGACAAGTTTAATGCCTGATTAAAAGTAAAAATGCGGGATGCCAATTAATTATTTAAAGAGATGCAAATATTATTAGAATAAAACGACGGTGTAACAATAATAAAAACATAATATTAACAACGACATAATACTTAATTTAAAAATAAACGATGCGATGTCATTTTTTGAAGAAATAAACATAGAATATTATGTAAAAATATGCAAAATAACTATTAAAATGCGGTGTGCTAAAATACTTAAAATTGCACGAAATATACAAAAAACGGGTCAAAATTGACTGTCAACACTACCCGTCACATATGTTCCAATAAAGAAGCCTTCTCCACTTATACACCAGTCTCAGATAAGAAGTTGTTCATGGGGAACAATTCTTTTTCAGAGGTACTGGGGGTAGGAAAGGTGATCCTAAAGATGACGTCCGGGAAGGAGCTGACTCTGAGGAAGTGATGCACGTTTCAGATATTCGTAGAAATCTGATTTCTGGAACATTGTTAGTAAATGCTGCTTTTAGGCTAGTGTTAGAGGCTAACAAATTTGTAATCACTAAAAATGGAACTTTTGTAGGAAGGGGCTTCGCCTGTGAAGACCTTTTTAAGTTCAATGTTGCACCTGTAATGCCTTCGGTTTCAACTATCAATAAAATTGCACCTTCTACTTATTGATTGAGTCATCTAATTTATGGCATCATAGATTAGGACATGTAAACTATCAATCTATCCAAAGATTGGTAAAGCTGGAGTTCTTGTCGTCTATTGACATAAACCCTCAACGTAAGTGTGAGGTCTGCGTAGAGGCAAAACTTTCCAAGAATCCTTTTAGATTCGTCGAAAGGGATACCGCTCCTCCAGAACTTATACACAGATATATGTGATTTGAAATTCGCTCAAACTAGAGGGGGGAACAAGTACTTTGTGACTTTCATAGATGATGGAACAAGGTTTTGTTACCTTTACTTACTAAAAAGTAAAGATGAAGCCTTTGAAGCATTCAAACGCTACAAAGCAGAAGTTGAGAATCAACTAGGCGGACGGATTAAAACGATCTGTAGCGATAGAGGGGAGAATATGTAGCGCCTTTTGAAGAACTTTGTACTCAATCGGGTATAGTTCATCAAACAATGGCTCCTCACCTCAATCAAACGGGGTTGCTGAACGCAACAACCGAACACTAAAGGAAATGATGAATGTTCTACTCATCAATTCGGGCCTCCCTCAAACCATGTGGGTAGAAACTGTCCTTACCGCAAATAGGATTCTTAACAGAGTCTCACACAAGGGTAAAGACAAGACTCCATACGAGCTATGGAAAAGAAAGAAACCTACATACAAGTATTTGAAGGTATGGGTTGTCTAGCCAAGGTAAAAGTACATATGCCAAAGCAGACCAAGATTGGACCTAAGACTGTGGATTGCATATTCATCGGATGCCAATAACAGTAGTGTTTATCGCTTCATAGTGCACAAGTCGAATCATCCGGATATTTATGAAGATACGATTATGGAATCAAGGAACGCATGGTTCTTTGAAGACACATTTTCATACAAGGAAAACAACATAACCTCTCGCAAACGAAGTTATGAGCAAACTTCTGATGAACTAGGAGTCACAGACTACCTAGATCAAAATGGTTCAGATCTAGTAAATTCTGAAGTAGCTGACGATCCGATATTTAGTATTCCAGATTCTCAGGACTAGGAAGATTCAAAGATGGAACCAAGGCAAAGCAAAAGGGCATGGAAGGACAAGTCCTTCGGTCCAGACATTGTAGCTTATTTGGTTCAGGATGAACCACAGACAATCGCTGAAGCATTGTCAACTTCAGAAGCATCGCTCTGGAAGGAAGCTTTAGAAAGTGAGATAGAATCCATTCTGCATAACCACACCTGGGAGTTGACAGAACTTTCCCCAAGACACAAACTGTTGGGTTGTAAGTGGATCCTTAAACGGAAGTTAAAGGCAGATGACTCTATTGACAAGTACAAATCTAGGTTAGTTGTAAAATTCGGAAAAAAAATAATATATAGTTGTTGGTTGGTTTAATAAAAATACATATATATAAGACAACAAAGAATAAATTGCATGGGATGAAGTTAGTATTAAAGTTAGATAAATAGACAATAAACATTATTGAGTATATGTGATTATGTTACGACCTTGTTCACATTCGAGGACGAATGTTGTTTAAGGAGGAGAGAATGTAAAGTTCGGAAAAAAATATATATATATATAGTTGTTGGTTGGTTTAATAAAAATACATATATATAACAAAACAAAGAATAAATTGCATGGGATGAAGTTAGTATTAAAATTAGATAAATAGATAGATGAAAGAAAAAAAAACTGCTGCATGTGCACGTCCCTTTTCCCCCTTCCCCCTTTTCATTTCCCTTCAATCTCTTGATTTTCCCCCTCCCATAAGTTATACAATCATCTTCACTTATACATTGTATTTACACACAAACAAAGTACTTAGCATAAAGACTGGAAAATCAGGAAAAAACAAGTGAACAAGAAGAGGAAAAATCTAGAAAAAAAACAAGAGAGCAAGAAGAACAACAATAAAAGAAATACTAGGGAGCAAGGGTCCCTTGTAGCAATCGAACAACAATCATTTCACACATACAAGGTGAGTTTTCTCACTCAGAAATTCTTGGTAACATCCTTTATTTTAAGTTCAATACATGTTAGAATAAGAATTGAGTGTTGAAAATAAATAATGAGCTTTTGATTGTTCAAACAACTAGATGCGTCATGAACTTTACGAACTGATTTCACTGAGTTATAATTGTTAGAATTTGATGAAATTTGTAAGGATGGTACACCTCTCTATTATGATCATATATAACCAAAAATTAGGTAAAATGGACATACGTTTTGAAAGTTATCATAGTTCAAAGTTTCTGCCTTAGATTTGGCCGAAATTCGGAAAGGCATAATTACGGACTGTTTTTATTGAGTTTTACTTATTAGAATTATATGAAAATTTACATGGTTGTAAATCTCTCTGTTACGGACAGATATAGATAAATAGAGGTTAAAACGGACTTACGAGTTGAGAGTTATTGTAGTTTGAAGTTGCTGCCTCAGATTCATCGGAATCCAGAAGGGAAGGACGTTGAAACGTAAAACTGTACTAATACGTGGGAAATATGAAAATTGGTGATAAATGAAAGTTCTATATCTCTCTGTTTTGGACATTTTGAGACCTTACGGAGGTCAATACGACTTACGGATTGAGAGTTATCGCTGTTTAAAGTTTCTGCCTCAGATCTATCGAGATCCAGGAAGGGCAGCGAATAAAAGTGTAAAACTGTACCAAATGGTACAGAATATGAAAGGATGGTTCACATGGAGACGTGTAGCTCTCTGTTATCGTCGTTTTGAGATTTTATGGGGCTTGAACGGGTTTACAGATTAGGAGTTATGACTATTCTAAGATTTGGTTCTGTTTAATAAAAATTCTGCCGAAACAAATTTTATGTGGCTGTTTTGAGGATAAATTTGTGTTAGTTACCCAAAGTAGTTTTAAATGAAATTTGGTACAGTGAAATATCCCCGTCTTGCCTCAGTTTCCGCTTGAGAAACACCTTAGTCGTAGTTATGGTCAAAAAGTTATAATCGTTACAGGTATGAATGACAGAATGTTAGGAAAGAGAATAGTATTTATTCGATCTTCTGAAAAATATGAAAAGTGAATACGTGTTCACATAAATATATAAATATATAATGGATCGGGTTGCACGCCGCAACAAAACGTAAAGTGAATACGCGTTCACAAATACGTAAACATAATGGATCGGGTTGCACGCCGCAACAAAACGTAAAGTGAATACGCGTTCACAAATACGTAAACATAATGGATCGGGTTGCACGCCGCAACAAAACGTAAAGTGAATACGTGTTCACAAATACGTAAATATAATGGATCGGGTTGCACGCTGCAACAAATATGAAAGATGAATACATGTTCACATATATATCAATATGAAAAGTGAATACGCGTTCACAAATATATAAATGTAACAAACATATGAAAATGCAGGGGAATGTCTTAACGTATAATACGGTCAAACTGAGAATTTCCTATGAGGAGTTGCCGCATGTTTAAAAGTGTTGTAACCTGATATGTTTTTGCAATATGCTTATTACGTTATAATGTGATTGCACTTGGAATATTGTGGTGTTACTTTGAATTGCAGGGTAAGGTTCTCACTCAGCCCCAGATGGTAGGGCTGACTCTTTATTTAACATGTTTCAGGAAAGTGTGATAGGGGAAAGGCTCCACGCCAAGGCTAGCGATCATCCCGCAGCCTCTTGTCATACCAAGTCCATTGCTTCGGGCTTGGTACTCGTCAGGTTCAGAATGTCAGTTCCAGTGTCTCGGGAAATGCCCGTGTGGAATGGTCTCCCTTCCAACTTAGAATAATCTTTGTCAGTATGTCTATGTAGAAACAATATTTGCACGAGCATGGGCTCGCGTTATGTTTTCAATAAAGTCATAAACAGATTTCTTTATTGTTATTTTTATTAATAGCTCCGTATTTGAATATAAGTTTAAATTTCTAAATAAAGAGAATTAAATGGTGCTCCTGGTGGAAAATAATTGTCCAGGTGCCATCACGCCCTAAGTAAAGGCTTAGGAAAAGTCGGGGCATGACATTAGTAGTCAAGGGTTATCGCCAAAAGGAGGGCCTTGATTACTTCGACACCTACGTTCCGGTGTCAAGAATGTCATCCATACGTATGTTCATATCTATCGCCGCCTTGCGGAATCTTGAAATACATCAAATGGATGTTAAGTCTGTCTTCCTAAATAGTGATTTGGAAGAAGAAATATATATGGATCAACCTGAGGGGTATGTGGTTCCAGGACAAGAGACAAAAGTATGTCGGCTTGTTAAATCGTTGTACGGGCTGAAACAAGCCCCTAAATAATGGCACGGGAAATTTGATAGTACTCTACTATCAAAAGGATACGCCATTAATGGAGGTGACAAATGTGTCTACATGAAAGGAAATGTCAAATCCTTCGTCATGATATGTTTATATGTAGATGACTTATTGATCACTGGAAGCAGTCCTGGAATAATCCTAGAGACTAAGAACATGTTAAAACAGTGTTTTGACATGAAAGATATGGACATTGCAGATGTCATCTTAGGGATCAAGATCTCTAATACATCTAATGGACTGGTCTTATCTCAATCTCACTACATCGAGGATGTACTGAATAAATTTGAGATGTTCGACTGTTCACCGGTATCAACACCATTAGATATAAGTCAAAAGCTTGACAAATATCTGGGTAAGCCCGTACGCCAGGAGCGATATGCGCAGGTGATTGGTAGTCTGATGTATATCACAAACTGCACTCGACCTGATATCGCTCATGCAATCAATAAATTGTCTAGGTTCACTCGAAATCCAAGTGAGGATCACTAGAAAATGTTGAACAGGATACTACGGTTCCTAAAGTTCACGATACATTTCAGGTTACACTATTCAAGATATTCAGCGGTACTAGAAGGGTACAGCGATGCAAATTGGATATCTGATAGCGACGACATCAAGTCCACCAGCGAATATATTTTTACAATCGGTGGTGGAGTTGTGTCCTGGAAATCCTCTAGACAAACACTTATTGCTCGATTCACGATGGAGTCAGAATTTATCGCTTTAGATAAAGCGGGTGAAGAAGTTGAGTGGCTTCATGGTTTTCTAGAGGATGTCCCATATTGGGATAAACCCGTGTCTTCTATAATGATCCACTGCGACAGTCAGCCGACTCTAGGAAGAGCACGAAGTTCAATATACAATGGTAAGTCTCGTCATATTCGACGGAGACATGAGTCTGTTAGGCAGTTGATCAGCTCGAGTATTATTTCCATTGATTACATAAAATCTAAGGAAAATATCGCAGATCCCTTGACGAAGGGAATACCCAAAGATCAGTTGTTCTGCCTGTCTAGGAGAATGGGCTTAAAATCCAAACAATAAGAACCGATATAGTGGACACCCAACCTTACAGACTAGAGATCCCAGGAATAAGGTTCAATGGGAAAACTAAACTGTAAATATTCCGTGAGCGCTTCGGTGGAAGAAAGAGCACTTCGGATAATGTGTCATTCTTAAGACATAATCCAAGGCCATTCCCGTGATAGACAAAAAGTGCTACTTGTAAGAGGGGTAGAGGATAAGTTTACAAACCTGTAATGATCCTCAAAAGTTGAGGTTAGGTTGGTGAAATTTTTAATGGTTTCTAACGTTTGTGTAGCGGGGTATTATAGGATACCTTGTAGGAGATCACCTATCTAAGTGCGAGGACAGGCCGCCTCAAATGAACACACTTAAGAATCCAAGGGTGTCCACGGCCCACGATGGACAAAACACTAGAAAGATTGAGTAGGAAAGGTGTTGTGTTGGTACCATTGTCTTGACATATACTAAACACTGACGGTTCAAGACATCACGTTCACCGCGCAGTAAATATGTCCGATGGTATTCTACTATGGAAGGTTCAAAGCTCCGGCTACCTCTCCGGATGCAACATCATTCCACCAAGTGATTGCTAGAAAGACACCATGTGTGTGCACCAAAATCTCTTCAAAGAGAGGATTTTTGAAAATATTTATTAAACGTGAAATAAAGTTCCTATTAATTATGAATCGAACAATTGGGGCCCCACACGTAGGAAACCTTGTTTCCACACACTGCACACGTAGTGCCAAGGATCAAAATTTCCTTAATGGGAGAGATATTGGTACGTATATGAACTGTTTGAGACGTAAGGTAATAGACGGTTATTGGCCAAATGACGAATGATTTCACGTTGGTAAATGAAGGAAGAAGTGTATAATGTGTAAAGATGAAATGAATCAAAAATCACCACGAAACTGAGATGGGCCGCGACTCCTCCAAGTAAGGGCGCTGGCGCAAGAGCGGCTCTAATTGGCGTTCAATTCGGAACTCACTGGAATTGAAGGGCGCGCTCTCCCTAAGTCGCGGCTCAATTGGCGTTCAGTTCGGTGAGTTACTTGAATCAAGCGGTCGCGGCTTTCTCGACGGTGTATTTTATATACACCTTTTGAGTCGATCTAGTTAGTCTTTTGTCCGTTTGTACATACAAAGTGTCGATTAGGATAGATTTTCTTTCTTTTGAGTCAAAGTGGCTAAAGTGGCCAAATGGCGGAAAAGGAGCGTAAAGGGGCAAAAAGAGGAGTACTAGAGTGAAACGGAGAAAGTGGCAAACGAGGCTGAAATCGGACTGCGCGGGCCTCCTGCGATCGAAGCGAGGCGCGGCGCTATTATTCGAGAAGCTGCGAAGATTCAGCGCGCGCTCGAAGACCAGAAATAGGCGCGGCGCTAAACATCCGAGAAGCCCACGAGTTGCAGGCCGCGGCTCGAACAGCGAATATCGAGCGCGCGCCAAAACACCGTATTGCGAACTTTAGCCGCGCGCTGGCAGCAGGCGCGCCGCGGAAAAATTAGGTCTTTTACGGATTTTTGGGCGAACTGGAAGGAAAAGAAGGGAGACGTTTAAACCTATAAAAGGAGAACCTAGGCGCTTTCAAGGGTTCCCTTTCTTGCCAAACACAAGGTTTTCTTGCCTAGGAGATTGGAGACCCAAACATTAGTAATTTCTTTTCTTTTTCTTTTCTTTAATTCGGTTTTGCATGATGAACTTTGAATTAGTTCTTGTCATATTCATGGCTAGGAACTAATTCTCTTATAGGCTTTCTATGTTGAATTCTTGAACCTTATGTTATAAAGTAATGCATGCTTATGGTTATTATTCTTATTGAGAGATCTATCCAATAATTGAGTTGAATTCTTGGTAGCTAATTGACAACTAGTTATCACTATATGATTTCTAATCAGTTACGAAAAGGAGGATTGTGAATATCTTTGTAAGTTGGGTAGACGGTCTTGAATTGGGGATGAAAATACCTCAATTAGATTTGTAGCGTTGATGAGAGGCTTAACAACCCTAATTTTGCGCATTGTGCGTGACGGCCAACTAGGTTTTGTGCTTAATCCTCCTATAGAGTTACCCTTATCGTGAAAGTTAGGTAAGGAACAATACTGGGGTTGAGTGTTTATATAACCCTACGGAGTATAAAAGCGATTTCAGTAAACCCGCTTTCTCCAAAAGAAGAACACCATAAGTAATGCATTAGTAAGTAACATAAGCGGATACTAAGGATACATATAAGCCCTATACTCATCACATCTTAATTAAATCTTTATAATTAATTAGCTTTTATAATTCTTAGTCATAAACAACCAATCACTCATTAATACACCAAATAGATACTAGAAAATAGACAATTGATACTTGAACCCTAATCCCGGAGGGCGATATTCGATCTTATCTAAGACTATCTTTGCTTGATACGATAACGTGCACTTGCGTTTAAAAGTGTGTGCATCTAATCGCGCATCAAGTTTTTGGCGCCGCTGCCGGGGATTAGGCAATAGTTCAATATCAAATTATCTATTTTTTTTTCTAATTTGGATTTAATTTTCATTTTTTTATTTATTTTTAGTTTCTACGAAAATCGAGTCCGTGATTCTTTGTTTGTTTTGATCTTTCTCGTGATATCGGTTTATGCGAAGGAGAAGAGGAGTGACACTCTTGTTCCCTTCAATCCGGAAATTGAGAAAGCACGCAAAGCGAGCGAAAGAATCGAATTGCAACGTTGATAGAAATGGGCGGTGCTCAACAATAACGAGGATGAGAGAAGGGTTAGGTGAAAATCAACTTAACCTGGAGATCCTCGGCAAGTGCCAATAGATATGGAGGGCGTGGTTCGAATCCGGCCCGAGAAAGAAGTGCAGGAGATTATGTGCTACCAAGAGTGAATGGAGCACAGACTTGCATTAGGCTCCTCTGATAAGAGCCAACAATTTCGAAATAAAACCGGCGATTACGAGCATGAGTGCGGCCTGCGATCTGATTCGGATCGCCATCTGAGGATCCACGTATACACATAGCAAATTTCTTGGAGCTATGTGCCACTTTCGAATATACGGCGTTCACGATGATGCCGTCAGTTGAGGCTCTTTCCCTTCTCACTCGAGGATAGAGCAAAAGTATGGTTGAATTCCTGCCACGGTGATTCGATATTTACATGGCACGGTAGCACGAAATTCCTAGCCAAGTTCTTTCCACCGTAAGCGAGAAAATTAAGAGGAGTTGAACAACTTCTATCAGTGATGGAAGTCCTTATATGAAGCATGGGAGAGATTCAAGGATCTACAGAGGAAGTGTCCACACCATTGCATTGAGTTGTGGAACTTGGTTCATATTTTCTACAATGGTGGCGGTACAACCGTAACCATCATAGATGCGACGCAGTGGGGCATTCATGAGAAAGCGACCACGCCCACGAGTTATTAGAAGATATGGCCACTAACAACCATGTCACCAAGAGAGGCAACCAGTGGGAGAAGAATCGGGGTCCATGAAGTAGATGCTATCACGCTTTGAACGCACCAGTGGCTCTTCTAGCGAAACAATTGCAGCAACATACTCGCGGTGAATCTTGCAAGAATCGCCAAAATCGTGAGATATGTGGCGCCCACATACATTTGATAGGTGTCCTTCAATGGATACCAACAACATCCCAATGGAAGCGGCAGAGTGTCAAGCAAGAGGTAACTACCAGAGGCAACAGAACAACCCCTACTCAAACACTTATAATCCAGGTGGAGAATCACCCAAACTTCATGGAGAGGAGATCGGGGCCAAAGAAAATCGCACGGGGCCAAGAAACCAATATCGTGGCGAGACCAAGATAGGGGCCGCATCGAACCAGCAGAATCAAATTTCTTCACTCAAGCCCCACCAACACCAACGCACTGTCAAGAAGAAAACCAGATGAGCTTAGCGGCCATGACAAGACTTGCCAACGCCTGCACGCAGCTTTTATAACAGAATCTAGATCCTCGTTCGTAAACTTGGAAACACAGTAGATAAACTAGCAAAGCAGTGCAAACATCAGCCATGGGACATTGCCAAGCAATACCGAGGTAAATCAGGAGCAATGTAAGGCGGTTGAGAAGTGGAAAACAATTGAGCAACAATTACCACGGCCAATAGTTGAGAGGAAGCGAGTTAGAAAAGATAAGGTGATCGAACCTAGCCGGTGATAGAGAAAACTCCGAGAAGGAGTATAGAAAAGATTCCTTTCCCCAGAGATTACAAAGGAAGGCGGTCGATAAACAATTTTCCAAATTCTTGAGGTATTCAGAAGTTGCACATCAACATACCGCTTATAGAGGCTTTGGAGCGGATGCCATCTTACTTCAAGTTCATGAAAGAAATCTTGGGAAAAAGAGGAAAGCGGCCGAATATGAGATAGTAGCACTAATGTAAGAGTGTAGTGCTATCTTACAAAAGAAATTGCCACCAAAGATAAAGGACTGGAAGCTTTACACTACCATGCACAGCAAGTGGTGACTTGCAACAGAGCTTGTGTGATCTGTGGCGAGTATAAATTTGATGCCTATCGCTTTCAAAAGATTGGAGTTAGGAGAAGCAAACCCACCACCGTGAGTCCGCAACTAGCCGACACGACGGGTTCATCCACGAGGAAGATCGAGGATGTGATTGTGAAGGTAGGAAAATTTTTCTTTCCCCGCAGACTTCCTCATTCTCGGATATGGAAGAAGATGCAAAATCCCGATCATATCGGGAGGCCATTCCTAGCAACTGTAGAGCCTTGATTGACGTTGAAAGAGGAGAGCTAACGCTAAGAGCGAGAACGAAGAGATGGTGTTTAAAGTCTTTAAACACGTCGTCGAGCCAAGAAGCGTAAGTGGGTGTTTTGCAATCAACACCACCAAACCCCACGCGAGCCATTGCAATGCAACCAAAGAATGATGAGCCCAAGAAAGCAAGCATGGTTTCTTTGAGATGACACTAAATGAGGTAATTGTTCTAACTCCCTACTACCGATAATGCTAAAAAGAAAAAGAGAGAAAGGAAACGCCAAATGTGGCGAAATGGTTGGGGACTTAATCCACCCCAGGGCTAGTAAGTCTAAGGAACTTGCGTCCGGCTAAAAGACGTTAAAGACAGCGCTTGTTGGGAGGCAACCCAACGTTTTTTTTTTTTTTTTTTTTTTTTTAATTATGTTATTTTAATTTCTGTCGTTATTTTATTTTAGTTTGTCTAAGAACAGTCTCACGGTATTGGATCTTGTTGTTTTGTGATTGACAGGTACAAGAAATTAAACCGGGGGACGAAATAAACTGAAGAAAAGCAAGGATTTCCAGAGAAGCGGGTAAGCGCCGCGGCGCCCAGGAGCAGGGCCGCGGCGCCAAAAGATCTGAACAGGTTCGGAAGTTTAAGAGCCGCGCCCTGCGAGCAGGCCGCGCGGTGGAATTCCGAAAGTTGGCGAGTTTAGGCGCCGCGCCCTGCGAGCAGTCGCGGCAAGCCGAAAATCGAACTTAAAACGCCCAAAAATCGAATCTTTCCCAATTCCAACTTAAAAACTAACCTTCCTCTCCAAAACCCACGAAATTTGAAACTCCCACAAATCCTCCACAAATCCAACCCAACCACAACCTAAACTCTTAAATTCCCAAAACCCCCAACTATCTCAAACAACAAAGCTCCATTCCATAGCCTCAACCCACCAATTGAAACAAGAACAAGCTTGAGTCTTCTCATCAAAAGGTAATCCCTATCCTTGTTCTTGAATCCTTTTACTAAAAGTCATAGGAGGTAGTAGTTTGGAGAAGTATTGTAGTTAGAGTAGTTCGGAGGCTGAAAAGTGATTGTGAAGTTGGAGAAAGGAGTAGAAAAGAAGGTTGTGGGTATTGAGTAGAAAGATTGAAGTTTGGGGGTGTTGTTTTTCGCTGCTAGTTGTTGAGTGTGTAGGAGACGTTGTGCCACTAAGTTAAAAGCTCCAACTGCTTTAACCATGGCCACCGGGAAGAGAAGAGGCTCCACATCCACCCCAACACCCCAATACGATGAAAATAGGTTCGTGAGTTACGTGCCTACCAAAGATACAAAAGACTTGATACTAGACCCGTAATTCCGAAAGGGAATGGATTACCAAAGGGGATCCTATGGGGATGAAGACGTTTATGAGCCCATCCGCGATGATTGAAGCTAAGGGGTGGAAGAGATTTGTCAATCCGGAGAAGATAACACCGATGAATACAACAATGTGCGGGAATTTTATGCAAACTTTCCGGAGAAGACAGAAAGGGGGTGCTTTGTAAGGGGAAATTATATGCCTGTGACTGCAGAAGCAATAAATACAACGCTAAAAACAGTTGATGTTGAAGAAAGTAGCGATTGGAACCATTTTAGAACATGGTCGAGGAGCAGCAACAACATTGACTGGAATAATATTGCAGACACAGTGAGCTACCCTGGGGCTGCTTTTGAGATCGGAAGGAATGGATCTAGCACCGAGCGGTGCCAATTGACAAAGCGACCAAGGCTTGGTCAGTATTTCGTCGATGCCGCATGATTCCATCTACGCACTTCACCGAGTGCCGTAAGCGAGATTAAGTTGATTTATGGAATTATGAGGGGGCTGATAATTGATGTGGGAAAAGAGATAGTGCAGAGCATCGAAGAAATCAGCAGGTTGGTGACAACAGGTGGATTGGGACACGGCTCACTTATTACCAGTCTATGCCACATGAGTGCAGTCCCACAACTACCCACAGATACTCATGAAAGAAACCAAGCCAGGTGTCCCATGGGATAGTGCACTCTTTTCCGCACCCTAGCCCCAGCGGCAGACGAAGAGTACAACCCGCAAGCAGGAACAACAAAGGCAGAGGCAACCATGGATGAAGATGAGCACGAAATAGGGCTCAATATGAGCGAGACCCACCACCGGCCAACCACAAGAGCAGAACCTTCAGAGCCCACACAGGGCAATTGTACCAACACTGAAGGAGATGATGCAGACGCTTGCAAACAAGAGTACAAGGACAGAAGAAACAAGGCAACAAATCGACGAAGCCGAGTGCCTTGTTCAACCAATGGTCGATGTTATCCACCGCCACCACCACCATTTTAGCCAAAGTTTGTAAGTGTCGTTTTCTTTTACTGTCTTTGAGTCTACACACATTGGGGGCAATGTGTGATTTAAGTTTGGGGGTGTGTTTTTGTGTTTTAGTTTTATTTGTGTGTCATGTTATGTTTTATTTAAGTCTTTTTATTTGTTTCATGTTTATTTTGAGTCACCAAAATTTTTCTTTTTTTGAGTCATAATTGCCTGTCAAAGATCATGTATGCTGTAGTTGCTAGAAACACCTAGTGAAGTAAGGTGGAATAATGTAAAGGAATGGAAGCAGCTATCTAAACACTTAGGTTAGAGATGCCAAAACTCATGTAATCTGTCTATTTGGAGTCTCTTGCTTGAGTTATGTATGCTAAATGATAAATGCTTATGTGTTATGACTGCTTGCTATTTGAGGCGAAATAGTTAGGATATGCATGTTAGGGAGATGACTCAGGCATTTCTTTGATAGCCAATTCTTACCATTCTTTTCTATCCCGTACTTTAAAAATATCACTAGTTAGCCCCATTGAGCCTAAATTTGAAACTTCTTCTTTGACACCCCATATTCCCACAAAATTGTGCCATAAGTGAAAATATGAAATAGTGGAGTACATTGTGTTAAAAAGAAGAAACAAAAAGAGTGAACAAGTTTGAGGCACCCTAATGGAAAAGTAATAAGAAAGAGGCAAAAGCCTAAGTTTGGGGGTGCCTATTTGTATAATACACTTCACTATCCCAAAACAAAAGAGGGGAATGATAGAATTGAAGTGAAGGAAAGAATCAAAAGAAAAAGGGAAAAATTGAAAAGCCAAAGAGCTTCTGGTACAGAAAAAATGAGCCTAAATGCCTATCTTTACCAACCCCTACCTAAGCCTACATTACAACCCCCAAAGTCCTGAAGATCTCTTCTATGTATATCCAGAATTAGTGGAGAATAGCAAGTAAGCATGCCATAGGAATTTTTGAATTTATATGCATACTCGAGTACACTGACTTCCATTTAAGCATGATAAGTATGAGTTTGCGAAATATCTAGCTCAATGTGTTGAAATTCCATGCTATATGTTCCTGCATATTATTCTGCTAACCTTCATGTTTTTCTAGTTAACATTCATGCAAAGAAAAGTGATCAATGGCGTGGAGTCTGTGTATTTTCTTTGTTGATTTTCTTATTTATTGAGTCTGTCATTTTATTGTATTTCTTTCTATCTTTGCTCGAGGGCGAGCAAAGGTTAAGTTTGGGGGTATTTGATCGGTGTATTTTATATACACCTTTTGAGTCAGTCTAGTTAGTCTTTTGTCCCGTTTTGTACATACAAAGTGTCGTATTAGGATAGATTTTCTTTCTTTTGAGTCAAAGTGGCTAAAGTGGCCAAATGGCGGAAAAGGAGCGAAAAGGGGGAAAAAGAGGAGGTACTAGAGCTGAAAACGGAGAAAGTGGAAAACGAGGCTGAAATCCAGACTGCCGCGCGCCTCCTGCAAATCGAGGTCGCGCGCTATTATTCGCAGAAGCTGCGAAGATCCAGCGCGCGCCTCGTGAGACTGAAATAGGCCGCGCGCCTAAACATCCGAGAAGCCACAGAGTTGCAGTGGCCGCGCGCCTCGCACAGCCAGATATCGGGGCCGCGCGCCAAAACACCCGGCAGTATTGCAGAAGGCCAAGGCGCCGACACAGGAGCCGCGCGCCGACGCGAAAAATTAGGTCTTTTGACGGATTTTTGGGCCAGCACGGAAGGAAAAGAAGGGAGACGTTTAAACCTATAAAAGGAGAACCCTAGGCGTTTTCAAGGTTCCTTTCTTGCCAAACACAAGGTTTTCTTGCCTAGGAGATGGAGACCCAAACATTAGTAATTTCTTTTCTTTTCTTTTCTTTAATTCGTTTTTGCATGATGAACTTTGAATTAGTTCTTGTCATATTCATGGCTAGGAACTAATTCTCTTATAGGCTTTCTATGTTGAATTCTTGAACCTTATGTTATAAAGTAATGCATGCTTATGGTTATTATTCTTATTGAGAGATCTATCCAATAATTGAGTTGAATTCTTGGTAGCTAATTGACAACTAGTTATCACTATATGATTTCTAATCGATTCTCAAAAGGAGGATTGTGAATATCTTTGTAAGTTGGGTAGACGGTCTTGAATTGGGGATGAAAATACCTCAATTAGATTTGTAGCGTTGATGAGGCTTAACAACCCTAATTTTGCGCATTGTGCGTGACGGCCAACTAGGTTTTGTGCTTAATCCTCCTATAGAGTTACCCTTATCGAAAGTTAGGTAAGGAACAATCGGGTTGAGTGTTTATATAACCCTAACGGGAGTATAAAACGATTTCGTAAACCTGCTTTCTCCAAAAGAAGAACACCATAAGTAATGCATTAGTAAGTAACATAAGCGGATAGTAAGGATACATAGAAGCCCTATTCTCATCACATCTGAATTAAATCTTTATAATTAATTAGCTTTTATAATTCTTAGTCATAAACAACCAATCACTCATTAATTCACCAAATAGATACTCAAAAATAGATAGTTGGTACTTGAACCCTAATCCTAGAGGACGATATTCGGTCTTATCTAAGACTATACTACTTGATACGATAACGTGCACTTGCGTTTAAAAGTGTGTGCATCTAATCGCGCATCACTCTCCGAAGGGCCGTGGCTCCTCGACAGTTTCAATCCGTTGGAGGTGAATTAAAAACTGATTCTTGGGCTGACTTGGAGTAGTTACTCTCCATTATTTTGCTCATGAATTCAGTCATTACTTGGCTGAATTGTAACTCCAAATTCAAGGCATTAACAAGTCATTCATGTCCATTACTTAGCCATTTGAAGGGTCATCATCTACACACTATATAATCAGACACAAGGCTCATTTGGAAGAACACACTTAACATCTTACACTCAACAATTCTCTGAAATTGTCTTTATCTCTTGTAATCACAAACACTCAAAGATCTTTCTTCCAAAGAAAACACTTGAGTTCCCTTTGCTCATTTGTTTGATTGTTGTTTTATCTTGGGAGATAAGTTGTCATTACAACCGTTGAAAGGATATACGGGGAAATATTATCTTAAGGATAGATCAAGAATTTGGTCGACTCAGCAAGCCGTCATACTTGATCATTTCCAGATTTCTAACAAATAGTTGTTGGTGTAATTTTCCCGTTCTACACATTACTACTTACAATCCCTCATCCAAAAATAATCCTTCCCTTCAAATTACTAATTATTTTCACTTTGTAAATAAACTCAATGATGACTGGGCAAAAGGCCATGGATAAATTACAACACTAATGAAATATCTGTTTAAATTCTTGGATGAATGTAAATATGTAACATTAGTTGAATTCATGGATAAATAATGTGTCTAAACTCGATACTGAGCAGATTAATTTTATTCACATCAGTAATAGAAATTTCAACTTGACAGAGAAAATTAACTACATCAAAGGGGAATTGGATTTCTAAACAACTTTTAGGTATTAAAAAAAATAGTCTTTACGCATAACGCAGGCAAGGAACCAATTTTGAATACAAATTTACAGCGATGGAATCTGTCAGTTGTGGCTCCGAATTCTCTTAGTCTTTATTTTGGGAGAATAGAGGTATGTCATGTTAAATTTATGAATGAAGTGCAGATTTGAACAAACAGAAAAGGAAAAAACTGAAAATGAAGAACGAGAGAGAGAAGAGAGGGAGGAGTGAAGAGAGAGATTTTTGTGGGAGCTTTTCATATTACTCTCTCTTACTCAAAATTACAAGTATTGTCTTGTATTTATAAGCTAGACTAATCACAACTAATTAATAAGATAGACTAATCACAACTAATTAATATATCTCAACACCCCCCTCAAGCTAGGGGACATGAAGATATTCTTCATCCCTAGCTTGAACACTATAGCAACACCAGTAACTTCTGTAAAGGCCTTAGCACATGCATCAGCCACACCAAATGCAGGTGCAACCCCAGTTGCAGTTGATGGGCCTCGATGTATCATATGTGTTCCCATCTTCATGCTTGAACCACCTAATCTCTCATTTGTTAACTGCTCATTCCTCTGTTGCTTCTTAGAAGGCATGCCTTCAAAATATTTGTTAGCTCTACCACTAGCTTTGTTGCACGTCTCTACAACACTATCTATGAACCTCTTTATTCTTCCATAGACACATGAAGTGAAGACTTCAAATGAGCAGCACCAAAAGAATTGTCTTCTGAAGTGCTCCCAACAGTAAAGCCCAACATTCCCCTTAACTCGCATGAACGGGTATATTTTTGGTCACCCATACAATTGCATCAAGCATTGTGACAGGGAAGGCAAATCACACGAGTATATCACTGCTAGTTGATGTCAAGTTAAATCTCCATTTCCAGCCATTGAACAAGCATTCACTGCTGCAACAAGATACCACTTGATAAAGCAATTCAATCGGAAAGGATGCTCAACAACTCCATATGCATAGGCATCATCCAGTAGAGCCAAGCTGGAACTTACAACACTTTGACTTTCCATAAATTCAATGGTGCTTTCCTCTCCACCTAAGCAGGCTATCATATACCTCTCGAAGCAATACTGTGCAAAAGCCTCATAACAATCACGTATGATCTCGCAGGTGAATGCGACATTTGAGTCCAGTAGAGATAAGAACGATTCCAGTGCATAAATAGGAATCATCAATATCAGTCCAATAAAAAAAACTTTTGCTCCTCAGGCTGATTGTATGCAGCTAGATGCTCAACAATTAGATACATAGATAGGACAACAACCACCAGTACGAAAAAAATCAGCACTGTACACAGCCAAGCTATAAAGTGGAGATGATCCTGAAACTATGTTCAGCGACCACATTTTTCTAGAATTGCTTGACGATTCAGCCAAAGTGATGAAAATATTAATGAAACTAAAATTCCTCTCCATCCCATTTCAAGATACTGCTTCCCAGGATCTCTAGGAAATATGGCCCACAATCAGGATAATTCAAACCTCACCTACAACTTTTATGTCACCGGAGATAGAATTAATCACTTTAGCTTCTTTCCTGAATGAACTTTTCAATACTTTCATAAAGCAGGTTGCCTCAGTGTCAATTAGTTCTCTCCAACAGAAGCATGTACCTGAAACCTGGGCATCAGAAGGATCCTGCATAGTACATGATGCAGGGTGGGGAGGATCAAATCTCAATATCCTGCCTCCAGGAACCCCTAGAAAGTGAAGAGTTCTTCACAAAGCTCCAGCCATTCACATCACAAACATATGAATATCCCTCGTTACGCAATAGAGCAAAGTCATAAACTGCTTGCCTGATACACATCCAAACCTGACAAATCCATATAGAATGCCCTTATAAAAGTAAGCAGCAATCCCAACATTAGCTTCAACCCCAATGCATCCATTTCTGTAGTCTCAACAATGTCCCCAATAGCCGTCACCACATCAGTAACATAACAAAATGCTTGTGTATTTTCAGTCACTCTTACATTAAAAATCAGTTGAACCAGCAGAATTATCAACAGCTACATCCTCTTCTTCAGTAACAAATTTCGCAAGCCCAATTGACCAAACAATCATTCCATCATTCCCGGCTGTTAATAGCAGCCACAACACAGCTCTAGCAGCAGATGCTGCAACATTACAGAAATTGTACAGCTATAGAGTAAACAACATTAACAAGAACGAATAACCCCTCGTTCTCTAGTCACACTCGGACTAGAGAATTCCTCGTTTCTCCTATATCAATGCTCAACGAAGAACCCTTCATTCTCTAGTCAGACTCGGACTAGAGAATCCCTCGATTCTCCTATATCAAGCTTTTATAACAAGCTCGGAAACCAAATTTGATACCTGAATATTCAGTTTGATACAGTGGAGTCTCCCTCAATTCTAGTCCAATTCCGGCTAGAAATTCCTCGATTCTCCATTTCTAAACTAAACAAATGAAAAAAAGGAATATACAATGTAATTCTCCTGCATTGCACTTTCATATTCAGATATATAGAAGCCATCATCTACCTTCATTGCTCCTTCCTGATCTACCACTGCATACAGGATTGCAACGATACACGGGAGACAATAACAATTCCAATTACACAAGCCGTTTCTCTGCCCGAAATTACTCAAATTTCCAGACAACAACAAGCAGCATTTCCAGCATTCAAATTTAATTCCTAATCCTTGTAACTATATAAAACCAAACTGCTATCTACAGATGCATGTAACGAAATCAACAAATGTGATCTTCGATCTGCTCTGTGTGCAGTGAAATCAATTGAACAGTGTGAATCGACAAATGTGATCCTCAATTTACTTTGTATTGCAACAGAATCAATTAAATCTATAGATTCTCCTTATCGGTCTGTTTCGTGCCAACCGAAGTCGATTAATACAATGCATAAATTACCTCGATATCAATCTATGATGAATTTTCAATCCACTTATCTAGAATTTTCCTTATCAACATTACTCGATCTGTCCAATTTCTTCATTGAATCGCGCCTATAACCTTGGGCTTTGCTGAAAAGAAAGTTGTGATTCTGATTTTTCAGTTCCTTCGCGATTCTGATTTTCAGAAGAAAATTGCGATTTTGATTTTCAGTTCCTTCGTGATCGATTCTGATTTTTCTAATCGCGAATCTGTTCGCGATCGATTCTGATTTTCAGAAAAAAATCGCGATTCTGATATCGATTCTGATTTTTTTTTAATCGCGATTCTGATTTTCAGTTCTTTCGCGATCGATAATTTCTCCTCAATATGTTCGATCAACTCCTTCAATCTCGACAATTCCTCCTTCAATTTTGACTTTGATCCTTCGACCTCAATCTCGACTTCGATCTTTCTGATTTCCAGCAAATTGCAACAAAGAACACAATCGCTTTGTCGTTCCTCTATTTTGTGTAATCAACAGAGAATTAACGCAGAAACTTGATCGAATTTTAGTTCTCGCAGCATATGAACATGAACCTAATTTTTCAGAAAATTTGAACTCACAAATTGAGATGAATGTGGAATGAATTAGATCCAACAAGGCTTTGATACCATGTTAAATTTATGAATGAAGTACAGATTTGGACAAACAGAGAAGGAAAAAAACGAAAATGAAGTACAAGGGAGAAAAGAGAGGGAGGAGTGAAGAGAGAGATTTTTGTGGGAGCTTTTCATATTATTCTCTCTTACTCAAAATTACAAGTATTGTCTTGTATGTATAAGCTAGACTAAAAACAATATATCTCAACATGTCACATCGTATAGGGTGAAGAAAACAAAGGGACAACTCTTTTGATTTGGGACTTCAAGCAACAGTTGGACTGTAGAGGAAAACGTTAATTAATGCAGGGTTTTAATTTTTTTGAAGTATTATTAAATTCAAAAAAGAAGAAGATAAAAGATAAATATAATTGCTGATCATATAGAGTGCTACGTCAGCGGATCTATGTCCTGCAATTATGTTTATATATAGATTATTAATAATGCTTGCCACAATAGACTTACAATTACATTTTCAATTATGTGACAAATTTGAAAGAGAGAAATAGAAATTTGATTGAAAAATATGTCTACCTATCTTAGTTATATACAATCATATTAGAGATTATGCTAGAGGTATTTCCTTTACAAACTTCTATCTCTAGACAAATCAAACTAATCGCTTGATCTCCTCCTTTGTGCACAAATTGGATACTAATGAGAGCATCAAGAAACAAATTGGAGATGCTGTTTTTTGGCGATTTTTTCAGAGATGGTCAATGAAAGTGAAAATTGAGATATTCAGGTAAAATGAGACATACTTCAAGTCTCACCATAAAACTGTTGAGCATCAAACAAAGGCTACAATAGGCAAAAATAATGGGGATATCAAGAATTTAAGTGAAAACAGATTCTCTGCTTGTTGTCAAGTTATTAAAGAAGGCAACATACAATTTCTTCCTTTAAAGACAATTATTGAAGATTGCATATACCCGCTGAAAACAAAGTGATTGTTATCCATATTTGGAGAAGAGACAAATAAGTGTGTAATTTTTTTACAAATAAAAGTCGCAAACATGCAGAAGAAGATAAAAGATAAATATAATTGTTGATCATATAGAGCGCTACGTCAGCGAATCTATGTCCTGCAATTACATTTATATATATATTATTAATAGTGCTTGCCACAATAGACTTACAATTACATTTTCAATTATGTGGCAAATTTGAAAGAGAGAAATAGAAATTCGATTGAAAAATATGTCTACCTATCTTAGTTATATACAATCATATTAGAGATTATGCTAGAGGTATTTCCTTTACAAACTTCTATCTCTAGACAAATCAAACTAATCGTTTGATCTCCTCCTTTGTGCACAAATTGGATAATAATGAGAGCATGAAAAAATAAATTGGAGATGCTGTTTTTGGCGATTTTTTCAGAGATGGTCAATGAAAGTGAAAATTGAGATATTCAGGTAAATGAGACCTACTTCAAGTCTCACCATAAAACTGTTGAGCATCAAACAAAGGCTACAATAGGCAAAAACAATGGGGATATCAAGAGTTTAAGTGAAAACAGATTCTCTGCTTGTTGTCAAGTTATTAAAGAAGGCAACATACATTTTCTTCCTTTAAAGACAATTATTGAAGATTGCATATACCCGCTGAAAACAAAGTGATTGTTATCCATATTTGGAGAAGAGACAAATAAGTGTGTAATTTTTTTTACAAATAAAAGTCGCAAACATGCAGAAGAAGATAAAAGATAAATATAATTGTTGATCATATAGAGCGCTACGTCAACGGATCTATGTCCTGCAATTACATTTATATATAGATTATTAATAGTGCTTGCCACAATAGACTTACAATTACATTTTCAATTATGTGGCAAATTTGAAAGGGAGAAATAGAAATTTGATTGAAAAATATGTCTACCTATCTTAGTTATATACAATCATATTAGAGATTATGCTAGAGGTATTTCCTTTACAAACTTCTATCTCTAGACAAATCAAACTAATCGCTTGATCTCCTCCTTTGTGCACAAATTGAATACTAATGAGAGCATGAAGAAACAAATTGGAGATGCTGTTTTTGGCGATTTTTTCAGAGATGGTCAATGAAAGTGAAAATTGAGATATTCAGGTAAAATGAGACCTACTTCAAGTCTCACCATAAAACTGTTGAGCATCAAACAAAGGCTACAATAGGCAAAAACAATGGGGATATCAAGAGTTTAAGTGAAAACAGATTCTCTGCTTGTTGCCAAGTTATTAAAGAAGGCAACATACAATTTCTTCCTTTAAAGACAATTATTGAAGATTGCATATACCCGCTGAAAACAAAGTGATTGTTATCCATATTTGGAGAAGAGATAAATAAGTGTATAATTTTTTTTACAAATAAAAGTCGCAAACATGCAGAAGATTTGCTTTATTGGAGAATGCAATCTTAGCATAACTAACCATACTAAAATCACTATCAACATAAAATTGAAACTTCCTAACAGAGGTAATTATAAACTTAACACTGATGATTCTTCACTGAGTAACCCAAAATAGAAGGAATAGAGGATGTGATTAAAAAATTAGTGAAAATTGGAATTTTGGTTTTACAAAGGAAATCTCTAGCAGTCTGATGAATTACTACTTGTCATTCATGGAATGAAAATTACAAAGGAAAATTGGCCTAATGCTCCTGAAAATTGCAACCAGTGTTTTCAAAAGGGTTTTCAGGCGAGTCCCGTGGCGAGCTTCGGAGTGGGGCATACCAAAAATGCTTTGGAGCGCAATGAAAGGCGTAGATCCATAGAGCGTACGCTCTAGAATTTGGGGCGTAAATCCCGGGTGTAAAAACGTATGTCCGAGCGTTAAATATGATTTTTATTATTGTAAAAGTATTTTTGTTATAGAATATAATTTTTGTTATTGGATGATGATATTTATACTTTATGTTGCCATATTTTTATGTTATAGTGATTTTTCCTAGAACAAATATATTAAAAAAAGCAACTCTCGTATAAAATAACACTACCATAAATAGTTGTTTTAGATGATTATGTCTGAAATTAGTAAGATAGAGATTTCATAGCATTATGTTTCTGAAGCAACTTTATTCATTTTTTGCCATTGCTCTTATACTTTTTACCCTTCTCTTTCTTTGAAATATACAATAAAAAACAATGCAAATATTAGTTGAGGGTGAGAATAATTAATAGATGTGGAGATTGATGATGAAGTGAATGAAGATTTCATTCGATTATCCAGGCTATTATCATTTTTGTGTTGTTACTTTTCTCAATAATAATTATAATAATTTTATATATTATTTGTGATGTATCTGAATTATTTGTAGAATTTTAATGAAAATTTTACTTTTGCTTATTTTTAGTAATAAAATTATAAAATTTAAAATATACGTCCCGTAGATCCATGAAACTTACACCCCATGTCTCGGGACTTACACCTCGCTTCGTGTTGCATAAAACGCTTCGCCTCACGCCCTGCCTCTTAAAATACTAATTGCAACACATTAGAATGATTACCAAGGAATATTTACGAACCTTACAACTTTATTATCGATGAATGCAAGTTCTTGATCCAAAAGTTGGGGCATCCGATCATAAGTCACAATTATTGGAAGTACAATAAGGTCGCGGGTCTTCTATCTGTAAGGAAGGTGCAAAGAATAATTGTTTTGTAAGGAATCAAGATGTTGATAATTCCTCTAATGTTTGTCAATAAAAATGTATGGGCGGATGGAAGACAAATTACGGATTGTAACAGTATCAACAAACTCTACAGAACTACCTATGAGCGTAAACTATAGAATCTTTCCGGTTAACCAAAAAATAAAAACTTGTGGAGTTGTTACTGCAAGAAACTTGTTTGCATATTCTCCTGAGAACAGAAACGAGGTTAGAACACGCTATTGTCAACAGTGTCGGAAAGAAACATGAATCAGTATTAGGAATTTAGGACCGCGTCTAAAAGAAGTTTCGAAGCTAAAAAAGGTTATTAATCGTTGGTCAAATGAGTCCGCGCATACCTTTTGGAAATTGAAAAAGTGCAAAGTTTCAGCTACTTAACCAATTTAATTAATAGGAGTACAGTCTCTCTCATTTTTAATTGGTCACATTAATAAAAATATTCGTCATAAATTATTTGATCACATTCTAAAAATAAGATAAAATTAATTAATTTTTTTTTTAATTTATCCTTAACATTAAATATTTTTTTAAATAATTAATGTTAATTAAAGTACAATTAATTAAAAAAAATATAGTAAAAATATTTTCCTTATTTATGATGAATTTGTAAAAGAAAAAACGAGACCATGGATTATGGAAATATATCATAAGGGAGGCAATTAGCATGAGTTCGTAGAATTCTTCGACTAGTAAAGCTGTCCCTTCTAGATTTACGTAATCTGTGACTTTGCAATTGGCCTAACCTCTCAATCATCATGCCATGTGTCAATAAGCTACTTGACACATCTTGTGGCCTTGTTTCTTACATTTCATTCTGCCTTTCCCAGCCAAAAGCAAAATAGAATCACAAAATTATCGGAAAAAGCATTTTCTTAAAAAAAGTTACTGTATTACATAAGGTAGGAAAATGAAAAATTGAGAGAAGATTATAAGGTTAGAATCGAATAGTCACCAATAAAGTGAAAGTTCAATTAGTCAACCAAAAAGTCACGTCTTTTTTCTCCGGAAGGAAAAAGATTAAAAAAAAAAAGTAAAGAAGGTCAATGCTTAAATAAAATTCAATGCAGACCAAGTGATGAGGCACCTAAAAATTTCCAACAAAGGAGAACCAAGGCCGCCACCCTTTGAGTTGATTTATAAATTGGTCCAAAAGACACGCAATAAGAAAGCCAATAATACCATAGCAGCCTTCAATAAAACGTACGTAGCCAGCCATCTTCGACTCTCCTTGTTCCTCGGAGAGTTGTCAATATTTTTCATCTTCATTTCGAAGTTCTCTTACTCATAATATTACAAAGCTCTTTGAACTTCTTGATCACACTTGCAAACTAATAAATTCAATGGCGTTTTCAGATAACTCTACCCGTAAATCTTTAATCCCAAGTTTTCTTTACACGGCTACTTTGGACAATCATGGAAATATGAATACGTCATCTCAGCCATCCATTTTTCCGTCAACATCACCC
Source organism: Przewalskia tangutica (assembly GCA_029844215.1). Classification (NCBI taxonomy): domain Eukaryota; kingdom Viridiplantae; phylum Streptophyta; class Magnoliopsida; order Solanales; family Solanaceae; genus Przewalskia; species Przewalskia tangutica. The sequence goes on along the minus strand of CM056732.1, from coordinate 93,583,132 downwards.
GCACCACCGACGATGAGCAAAAAGCCTTTCTTGGTTGCGGCACCAAAGGAAGGTTCAGGTTATAAGGTAGAGATGTATTCACCGGCGTTTTACGTTGCCAGTACGGTCGGTGGTATTCTGAGCTGTGGTCCTACTCACACAGCTGTCACCCCTCTTGATCTAGTCAAGTGCAACATGCAGGTGTGTGTATATATATAGATGATCCTTTCATTTTCTACTCCGTTCCAATTTATGTGGCAAAGTTTGAATAGACATGGAGTTTAAGAGAAAACTTTTTAAAATTACGAGCATAACTATATCGTGGCTATAAAATTGTGGAAACTTGTGATCTTAAATATTTCATAACATTTGTAAAATTATAAAAGTTGTTCATTAAGGGTGACATAGTAAGTTTAAATTAAATCATTTTTAAATTTAGAAAGTTGTCATTATGTTTTCATATAAACTGGAGTGTAGGGAGTAACTTTTAAGTAATAACCTTAGAATTTATGTTATCTTTGCTAACCATTTAAATAATTACAACACTATCAGGTTAAGCTGACCTGTATAAATTAAAGTAACATGAAAAATAAAGTAGTAATTATTTGCTATAACTAGTTGAATTGCACTGTTAGTTTAAAATAAAAAAGTAATAACTAGTATATCATTATAATTAAGTTAAACTCTTACTATTGTGGTTGAAGATAACGATCATCATAAGACGATGGTTAGACTTGCATAAAATTGTTCATGTTAGACTAGATATTGATTATGTGTTACTTTTGATCTAACCTTAATCAATCATTCCTCTATAAGTAAACAAAAAGGCTAGAAGAATCTTTCTTTTGATAGAGCTTTCATGCCTGCGCATAGAATCATTTTCGCTAGTTGGTTTGAAATCCAAAAGAGAAAAAGGAAAACGGTAACAATCTCAATCTGTTATACTTCTTATCCTTATGATTGAGATGTTTGACTTGTCAGATTGATCCAGCAAAGTACAAGAGCATTTCCTCTGGTTTCGGAGTTTTACTTAAGGAGCAGGGTATTAAAGGATTCTTTAGGGGTTGGGCACCTACTTTGCTTGGTTACAGTGCACAGGGAGCATGCAAGTATGGATTCTATGAATATTTCAAGAAGTACTACTCAGACCTTGCTGGACCTGAGAATGCTGTCAAGTACAAGACTTTGATTTACCTTGCTGGTTCTGCATCTGCTGAAGTTATTGCTGATGTTGCTCTCTGTCCATTTGAGGCTGTCAAAGTTCGTGTACAAACTCAGCCTGGTTTTGCTAGAGGCTTGTCTGATGGACTTCCCAAATTTGTCAAGGCTGAAGGAGCTGCTGGGTATGCATGCCAATTTTAAGTTGAACAAGTTTGTTATTCATTTGTTTATTGTGGGGGTTTTTCACAATGCTGACGAAAATTTGGAATTTGAACTTTTGTGTTACAGGCTTTACAAGGGGATTGGACCTCTCTGGGGACGACAAATTCCATGTAAGTTTACATATGAATGTTCTCTGAACTTCCCATCATAATCTCAATAAGCAGACTAGACTTCGTTCGGTTGGCAACTAATAACTACTTTAGGATTCTCGGTCAGTTTCCCCTTGATCCATTGTGTTAGCCGGCAAAAGTGGCATGCTTTCATCGCTTCCGTGCTCCTAATTTTTCATTGCATTGAGGAACGTGATGTCCTACGGTCAAGGGTTTTTAGTACTCCCACCGTCTCAATTTATGTAGTGGTGTATTTGATAACACAAAATTAAGAAAGAAAGATTTTTAAAAGTCTAAAACAAGCAAAGACTTTTATGTGACTTTAAATTATCTCATTAAAGGGTAAAATGAGAAATGTAGAGGTAATTTGTTACTAAATAGGAATATAGAAACCTGTCATTTTTTTTGGAACTAAATGCAAAAGAAAGAGTGTCATATAAATTAGAACACGGGAGTATTTCATTTGAATACTCTCTTTTACTTAAATCTTGGCGACCTTCTCAAAGGTGTCCTCCTGTTTCTTGCAAAAACAGAGTGTGTAACTATAGTCAGATTACTTCATAAGTGATCTCTATTAAGCATTACTTCATAACCTAGTAAAATGGTAATTAATGTACTATCGCAGGTTAAACTACATTAGTATACAATATTTGTATTGGTCGAAGTGCTTGAATCTGTTTGCTCTTTGTTGATTGTTCCATTGCTGTGGAAAAGAGACACTGGCTAGATTGAATGAGTCTAACATGGGTTATTTTACAGACACAATGATGAAGTTTGCATCATTTGAAACCATAGTGGAACAACTCTATAAACATGTCATTCCAGTACCTAAAGACCAGTGCAGCAATTCTACGCAGCTTGGTGTGAGCTTTGCTGGTGGATATTTGGCTGGTATTCTCTGTGCTGTTGTGTCACACCCTGCTGATAACCTAGTTTCTTTCCTCAACAATGCTAAGGGGGCAACTGTGGGCGATGTGAGTATACATTAAACTGCATCCTCTATACAAGTATTTGGTTGCTGTGTACTTAACAATTTATACGTTCATTCTGGTTATATGCAGGCTGTGAACAAGCTAGGACTACGGGGTCTCTGTACTCGTGGCCTTCCCCTTCGTATATTCATGATTGGCACACTCACTGGAGCACAATGGGGCATCTATGACTCTTTCAAAGTTTTTGTTGGGCTGTAAGTGTCTTCTTCCTTATCTTTTTCTGTCGTTGAATCAAGCTAGAGATACTCTTGTAGTGTACTTATAATATCTTGAACTGATGATTACATTCCTCGCCTTACAGGCCAACCACCGGTGGTGCTGCTCCTCCTGCCCAGAAGTGAAGAAAGACATTGATGATTACGTAATGTCTTCTTGTTTTCCTCTAATGCTAGAAGGAAACTGGAAATTCTTTCAATTTAAAGTTTTGAAGTTTAAATTCTTTCTGGGTATGCAGTTATATCCCATCTTTTGGGGGATGAAACATCCTCGGCATTATTGGGTTTAAAGTATCACTTATTAGTCTGTAACCACGTTTTTTGGATTTTACAATAATGTCAAATTTATATAATGAGAATATGTTGCTTCTACAGTTCATGGAATGAGATGATATTTATTTTCTCGATTCATTATACAATGTGTATCCAACACCACAAAGGAAAGACCTTCACCAAAAACTAGCAAATAGATGAAGAGTAAAAAGGACAGCTGTTTTTATTGGACCAAGCTATTTCCTACACCTAACCTATCATCCTTTCCTGCAAATCACAATACATTCTATTGGAAAAATACACAACTTCCGCTAACAAAATTTAGGTATCATCCTCGCCAGTGTTTAATGGATATATGGTATCAAAGACGATCCTTGCAAAGACATGTCGGACTTCCTGTAGGCTACCCAAAGCTAACAACTCATAGTCTATCTTGCTACCTTGCTTGGGTACAAATACCCTTTCCTTTCCCATTCTAACGCATTGGCAAACCTTGCACGCCTTTAAATACAGTGCTAATGGAATAAATACCTGCAAAAGAATGAAAAAGGAAGAGATTAGCTTGCCTCTTTCTTTGGCATATGAGTATCAACTTTCTTATGGTTCATAGCTGTAGGCCACAAATATAAAACGACATAGAAACCAAAGGCCAAACGACCAGGAGAGGAAATAAAGGATTAGTCACGAAGAATAGCAAGAACCAAAGGTGAGATTATTAGGCAAATCAGCTTACTAGATCTGAGTATGGCGCTTTAGGGTAGTTTGCCATTGCTCGTGAGACAAAATACTCGTCTGTCATATTAGTCAGTGCCCTTTGAACTGAAGTTGCCAGTTCCACAACTTCCTCTTTTAAAGCTGCCAAGCCCAGATCCTGAGATTCCAACTCATGAAAGCTTCCATCATGTTGTGCAGAAATCCTTTTGGCTATACTTAAAGCTTCTGACAAATCACCTCCGTTGTGAACACCAAGGCTAAATGCAGCAACCACCAAAGGGTCCCTTGGTTGATCTGAGAGTGCTTTATGTAATGCCAAAATTGCAACCCTAGAACATTTAAAATTCAGATAAAATTTGATAATTGATCCAACAAGGAAATTAGCTTCTTCTTATCATTCTGATGCACTTTCAGTTTGAAAAAAGGAATCTACTTATACATTTTAGGAACAAAACTGAGAGAAACATGTTAAAACCTTTTTTGGCCTGTTAACAGAAGACAGGTCAGTCATGCATAAGCTAAGGCGAAAACATACACCATTACCCTACTACTCACATTCTTTTAAAAGTATTAATTCTTTGGTGAGGTATCACAAATGACGAGAGATTATATGCACATATCTAGGAACTAGGCAGACTTCAGTTGCAAATTACTTATCAAAGAAAAAGTGCAGATTGTGCAGCTCCAATCACTAAATTTATGGGTATATGTTTATAGAAAGACTGGTTAGCTTCCAAACAAACAATAGAATCTGTCATTATGATGCCATCAAATGCGCCAAATTCCTCTTGTGATAGAATTTCTTCACTTGCATGTTTTCATTTTCAATGACAACAACTACATAGTCTCACACAAGTTGGGTGCGGCTATATAAAACCTCACTTACCATGTTTCTCCATTTAAATTCATCGCAGGTCAACATCATATAAAAATAAATGAAAAAATAATAGCACTAGAAGTTCTCTATGTTTTCTATTTGCTATTGGCATAAGAGTCTCTAAAAGGCTAAAAGACCTAGCAAACATAGGACTTAAAGTAAACATACTAACATGACAAAAACATATTGGCAAAAAAAATCTGCACTTGCATGTTTTCAGTTGCCAAAAAGATTGTTCACTTGCATTTATCTGACTGAGAAATCTGTTGAAATAATTACACTGGGGAACTAGAGGATGTGTCATTCTACAGTATGTGGAACATTTGCACACTGGACCAGTAAACAAGCCCAGTCAAACTGACTGGGTGAATGCGCAAGAGATATATACGCTCTTCAAATCAGCCGAGACCTTGTTGATGCACATTTTACCTCTTTTTTGAAATAACACATTAACTTTTTGAGCTGTCAAACAATTTACATACATACACACACACATTTGATTTGTCCTTGAGGTTCCCATTTTGTAGGGCATTTTCAAAGGTCATTTATTTACATATTTGTATGATTTTGCTCTTCGGTTTCACTTTTCTATCTAGTATCGTTAACAGTCCTTTAATCAACTTCCTAGAGGAAAGGTCTTGGTCCCTGATGCAGAAGAATTATCAGGCTGAAATAGGAATAGTACTGCACAATCCAGTAAATATACATGACATCGAAACTGAAATTGATTCATAGAGTGACTTACAAACCATCTTACTTGCTGATCCTGTGCAAAGAATCTTACCATAAGCTACTGTGGCATGGCCTATCGGGGGCCACTAATATATCGAGGTTGGAAAATAGAGACTGCAAAGGAAAGCAGAAACAAGTTAATCATTATAGTTTTGACTTCTTAATCATCAAACCAAAACCAACATAACATAGGTTCGAGAAATGAGATATGCAAAATTGCTAACATGTCAAAACTTGCATGCGGAAAAGAAAGGAGGAGAGAGATGACAATTATATTCATGGTATTAAAATGGTCCATCAACAAAAAGATATGGAACCAGAATAAAATCCGCATTTGGATGCTGGTAATTGATGGTTTGCACGAATAGGATGTCAAAGAAACCATGATTTCTCTTCAATGTAGTATAGGCCATCTAATGTAACAGAGAGTATAAAATAAGCAGGATCACATGTATATTCCAAGAACACACATGTATTGAGTTTGGTACTATTTTCTTAAGAAAAAACAAAATAATGTAATATGGCACACTCGGTGAGACAACCATGAGCAACTAATTGCTAAGTTAAAAGTTGTTGGTTCTTCACTCAGTGCTTTCCTCAAACTCATTATTTGCATTTACAAGAGCTTTGATCGTCATGAAGATGGTCCCAGTATGAGATCTACAACCTTATTATTCTTCATTATATCAACACCAAGTTAATTGCAAACCAACAAAAAAAACATGGTGTGTTTCTTCTCTCTCCTTTTGTCTTTTTATGAGAATCTGAGTCATCATCATTATATTTTCAGTGAATGAACTTATGGTCTAAAATCTACCTCATCAAGGCATTACACACTTTTTAAGCCACGAATGCATTTGAATAGATCAGTTATGACTAAGCATAATAACTTATAACCACCATTGTTTGCCATCACCTAAAGGCCAATAGGTACTACTTTTTAAGAGGGGAATTTTCACCCCTAAAGTACCTTATGAAGAGCAGGAGTCTATGGTGGAGCCAAAAAGAAGAAATTACACACCTTGCATCAGAGCAAGATTTATAAAAAAATTACCAAAAGCAAGTTAGACCTCTTATCGCGTCTTCTAAAACCATGGCGGACGAAATATGCTGCCTGCAAATTAAGCTATATTAGAAATGTAATTTAACTGACCATAGGGCGAAACAGGATTCAGAGTATATTAACCTGAATTGGTAAAAGTATATCTAGAAGACCAAATTTCCACAATAATCTTAGTGAAGCCTCAGCAGAGCCATAGGCTAACATGTAATTCATTTCCATGAGGAGCCTTCCCTGAAAAACCGAGATATAGTTTAGTGCTTTGTAGTTGGTAAACCAGCATATATTCATATACACATTACACATATACTCCCTCCGTTTCAATTTGTTTGTCTAGTTTTGACTTGGCACGAAATTTAAGAAAATAAAGAAGATTTTTGAAATTTGTGGTCTTAAACTAAAGAAATGTAGAATGTACCAAAATGCCCTTTAATCGTGTGGTCTTAAACATGCCATGTGGAAAGTTGAAATCAAAGAATTGCCAAAAAAGGAAAGAGGCATTCTTTTTGAAACGTACTAAAACGGAAAGTAAGAAAAACAAATTGCAACGGAGGGAGTAAACAGATTACATATAGACAGTCACACACATACACACATATATAGGGAGAGAGAAAGAGATGTTCCATGTACCCTATCAAGCCTCAGGACTGAAGATGATAAGTTTTTAATAGAAAGAGCTGTCTCCCTTCCAAATCGAAATCCAATTCTGGCAGAAATTCTAATTGCACGAAGGATTCGAGCTGCAAAGGTAAAAGAATATTCTTGTTCGATAACAAATATAAGATAGAAGATTACAATAGGGCAATGAAGTTGCTATAGAAGAAAAAAGCGAGCAAAGTGTTAGCAATTTAAGCATTCTTGTGTATAGTCATTTAGAGAGAACAATTAAACCACAAAGCCAATAGATGCCCGAACAGATATAGAGGACTTAAACTGTCGATCATTTTAAGAGTCGAACATCACTTAAGGAACAGAAAATGAAAAGGAACTCACCGCAATCCTCTATGAATGAGAAACTAGCAGGACCGATTGTTTGCACCTGTAGCAAAAGTGATCAAATCAAATGTGGTGGAATGGAGAAGATTATGGTAACAAACTAACAATTAGACATTATTAAAGATAACATGCACACTTTAGCTTTCCTGATATCATCCACTCCTCCCATGTAATCATAGACGAGTTTTGAATAAGGGTCAAACATCAACCTGAGCAAAAACAAAGAGGATAATTTACAACTGTGAGTAGACAATAGTAAATTTCAGAAGTTTTTAGACAGTTTAGAAACCTACTGAAACATCTCCAACCCATAAACTACTTATAGAAAACCAAAAGAAAAAAAAACCAGTACAGCACAAAATCAATGAAAGTGGTTGACGAATGTGGGACATTGATAAACACAAAGTCAAGAAGGAACTAGGATCAGATATGCAACCCGTTTATTGTAAAATCTCTACGCAAACAATTTCTCCATCGAACGTGGTCCTTCTCATCACAGTCAATTGGCTTCTCAAAAGATAAACCCAAGTCCCTCACAGGCCTTATTCCCGAGGTCTGAAAGCTTGAAACCTAATTAATAAAATAAGGCGCGCCTCATAAGCAAATAATATGAATTTGGAGTGCGCAAACTGATCATTGCTCCTTTTTTGGAAGAAATGATAAAGATCATGGCAAACCTCCACAACTTCATCATCAACATGCACATGGCAGATTGGGAACCGCCTTCCAACTATCTCACAATGTGAAAATGTTCTCCTCACCTGCAATTACGATGATGATATTAGGCCGTTCAGATCACAAGTATGGATTCAAAATCTTAGTTAGCAAGCAAGAAACTTTTGTATACAAAGAACCCAAATCTAGAGTAATACACAAAGTTGCAGTCTATTGGCGCACAGAGAAGATTATGAGAAAACATGAATCACGCTCTAAAAGGAAATAAAGCGCTGAACTGAATAATCAAATTAGCACCTTCTCCATCAAGATTCAGAACTCGGCACATTTCACGGAAGACTAGTGACTTATAAAGGATAAGACATCTGAACAACATCCTTCTACTAGATCAACTACAGCTACACAAAACTTCAGACACTATATGTGATGTGTCAATTACATGCCGAAGGAAAAAGAGCGGTCAGATAATATTTGTTTAATGGTAAAACTTCACATAATACATAATGGCATGAGATGTTATAAGCCAACGTTAGAAGAGAAAAAAGTTTAGGTAATAAAACCAAAGCCTTCAAATTGTGTCTACTTCGTAATACGCCCAAGACAATTTTCCAATCAGCTGAATCCTCAATAAAAATTCCAACATAGAACCATCATGGTAAATTCTGTGTTAAATCAGGCTATGCATCCGGACTTGTATGTTTAAATCCCTCCAATAGCTGAGCTTAGATTCTCCTCTTTATGACAGAAGGGAAAGAATGGTTCCAGAGATAATAGTAAACAAATTAATCAAATAAACTACATAGTGTGTATGAGCTTCACGACTAAGAAGCGAGGACAACACATAATAGGAAGGGACTCTGAAATTGTTGAGGTAGGTTTTTAGGCATTAAAGTTCTCCTATGTTGCTATGGAAAGGTTACTATTTCAACCCTGGAAACTCACAGAAATCAGTTATGACATCTACAATGTAACTGATCTACTATGAAATCTCATTGAAGATGATCTACAACATCATCTAGCATGACCTGAAATATATGCAGCAGAACAACCAGTATACAGTTCAGACTCAACACTAACCTCTTTAAGTTCAGCTGTAGTTAAAATGTCAAAATCTTTGGGTGTTCGTTTTAAAATAAGATCCCGAACACAGCCCCCCACAAGGTAAACTTCAAATCCTACAAGATAGACGGAAAGAAATTTCTCAGGGATCAGAATTCAGAGAAGACATTGAACTGATGCTACAGGGAAAAGAGAATACTCATAGACCGTACCACTAAAGCATTAGATAACAAGTAAATACGAAAACTTCACAACAAAATAAGTATCTAATAGTTATCCATCATCAGCTGCACGTTATGCCACGATAATTATCCACTAAGCTTCAATATAATTGTTACTAAATTGAAAGACCAAAAAGAAATTACATATATCCAGACGTGGCATATTACATCAAAAATTTTGTTAAGAAAAATATTACATCAAGTATTTGGTAGCTCATATCAGGTGAAACTCTAGGTCTCAGTGGTTGCAGTTTCTCTCTGCTTTGTATTGCTCCAGGATTTGTTCATCATGTTATTACTGTAAAGGAGTTTGGAAATTTGGATCTTCAAACAAGTTTTTTGTCTAAAGAATAAAGAGGCATTTCCTTCGGGGGACTAGATGAAAGTTCCCCATGTTGGGTCTGTGGTAGTGGATTTCTTTTATGTGAAGTGGGGGTTCTACTCCTGTGAAGTTAGGCATCTCTTATCAATAACCTAGGCAACGACAAAGGGGTCAAATACTTCAACCAGAGGAGCGACCAGTTGGTTCAACCCAACCCCAACCTAGCGTCACTCATTCCCTAGATACGAAGGGATCCAATGCACAGGCTAGATGGTCCATTTCTACGCAGATAAATAGGACACATGGAAATTTTTAATAAAAATGGGACATGGTGGATGTGGGCATACCAGAAAAGATAAGATTAGGAATGAGGAAATTATGGACAAGGTGGGATTGATCTCCGTGATGGACAAGAAGACGGAAGCGAGACTGAGATAGTTTGGGCATTAGAAGAGGAGGTGTGAGAGATTAGCAATGGTGGGTTTAAGGAATGGTAGAGGTAGGTCGAAGAAGTATTGGGGGAGGTGTTTAGACATGACATGACACAGTTCGGTAGATATGACCTTGAATAGGAGGACATTGATGTCGCAGATTAGGGTAGAAGGTTAGACGATAATTGAGCGTTGTCTCGCTCTCTTGCGGGTTAGGCTTGGTGGGTAGAATAGACGAAGAGGACTCGTCTTTCATGCGGAAAGCGACCCACGAAAGTCTTCTCACTTGGAATAGAGCTCACCAGAAAAAATACAGGTTCAAGTACGAAGGCTCTTCCGTGAGTTTAGACGGAAGCAAATAACTGATAGTTGTCTGTGCCCCGAAAGACTCTGTGCAACTTCCAACACCAGGCTCATGTGGAAAGGCAACCTCTGGACTCTCCCACACTTATCTAGTCTTGTACGTGAATCAAAGAAAGAAGTATTTCACTTTCGTCCGGATTGGCATAGTTGCAGTACGATTTTCCTGGTCTATTTAACTAACTGAAGCTAGCCGAGATCGAGAGTTTTCTTATCATGCAGCTCCTGGATTGAAAAGAAGCTGGTGGGCCAAGGCTTAAACTGCCAGAGACGAGCTAGATGGACTCTTACGTAATTGAGTATAGAAAGAGGAATCGTCTTATGTGCGGATTGAAGTGCGTGATAGAGATAGATGCTTCCGTAAGTTTACTTTTTTCAGGAAAGCTAAATTTTTTGAGTCTTCCACTCGCTGTGTTCGATCGGCTTCAAAGCTTCTTCACTTTTAGCGCTTAGCACCTCCACTGATGCCTGAATGCTACTTTCGTCTACGTATGGATTAGATTAGAGAAGCAATCCTCCTTCTATCCTATCAACTATTAGCAGGATTTTCGTAGTTTCTTGCCCTTAGATTCCTGCTACTACCTTTTGTTTCTTCTGCTCCGATTATCGCATTATTTTGCTCGGAATGCTATGTTACACTTTCTCTATTATTTGCTATGTCTTATTTGATGTGTCTTTTACCTTTGTATTGTCTTTTTCATACTGCCTTATTATGTGCGACTCGAGCCAAGAGTCTATCTGAAACAGTCTCTCTATCTCTGCGAGGTAGGGTAAGGTCTGCGCACACTCTACCCTCCCCGGACCCCACTTGTGGGAATACACTGAGTATGTTGGTGTTGTTATAATCCCATCACATTTATCACCTAAAGCAGCTCATGAAAAGTTAACATTATAAGAAGCCACATACCAAATGGCAGATCCCACATACATTGCATTTCCTTAAAGAAGCATGGACGTCTCATACGTAATCATAAATAAGGAATAAATAACAACGCCCGTACAAAACTCTCAGGCAAAGCTTAAACTCTCTTCACCAAAAAACAATTACATGGGAGAAGAAAGTTCATTGATGCTAGCTTATCAAATAGGTGCCTGGTACTCATACAAGAATTAGCTATATTATCAAGGATGAAGTTAATATGCACTTTTTGCTCTTCGCATTATTGTTGATGGTAGCAAGGTACAAAGCAGAGTAACATAAACACTGGAGACTAGTCCAATTCGTTACGTTTGCCCAATTGCTAACAAGGCAATTAACTTCCATTGCTAAAACAAGTACTACTAACTTCTACGCTATTTTAATTTATAATTCAAAACAAAAGCAAACTAAAACATAAAAGCATCAAATTAATCAATTACGAATTAAAGTACCTTTACTTTTGAGACCATTAAGAACAACTTTTGTAGGCTTTGTGATCATTGAACTGCTAATTCCTAGTTCCTTTGAATTGAACCTCTTCCATTCTGCTGATTCTGTAATGCCACTAAGATTTTATCACTATTGTTTTTCGAAAAAAATGGAGACATTAATAAAACAGAAATTCACTAACCTTTGCCACTATCGATCTCTTCCATGGCTTCAATTGCTGTAGCACAGCTAACAAATGCCTGTCAAATAAGTTAAAGAGTGTTTCAATCATATTTCAACTCTAACGAATAAATTGGCATTGTGTGTCTTCATGTGTAATCAAGAGTAAAGGAGGCACCCTTCGCATGCTATGAGAGAGGGAAAAATGTGGACGACAAGTAAATGCGAAACCAGTGGAAATGGCCATGGTTCTAAAGCTATGCTTCTGCAACAATGAACACTGGGGTTTTGATAGGGTTTTTTTATCCAAGAAGAAGAGGTGATGATTTTGGACTCGGGTTGGGCTTGGTCTTATTCAAATGATTGGGCTTGTTTGAGGCTGGGGCTCTTGCATAATTTGCATTTCACGGATTTCCTTCGAAAGGACTGGTCTTTAATTTTGCCCTTACTTTACATTTAATGAAAATTTGTGGGGGCCAATATCTTATCCGTTGGTCTACAAAAATCAGATATACTGAATTCGATCTCCAGCAGAGTAAAATATCGCAAAGCAAGGTTTACAATTTTGCAAGGCAAGATTTTGATAGAAATTATGACTATTCGCGAAAGGTATATAGAAATTATGTCTTGTTCGACATAGGTATGTGATACTAATTCGCAAAGGCAAGTTTTCATAAAAACTATGCCGGACAAGGCATAATTTCTATGTACCTTTTCGTAAATATGCATAGTTTCTATCAAAATCCTGCATTGCAAAATTAGGTCATATATCCGATTTTTTAATTTTTTTTTCAATGTCAGAAATATTTTCAGCCACTTTTTATTACTTAAAATACCGAAGGACATAAATTAAAGGCCTGCAATTTGAGAGACAAAAATAAGTACAACCCCAAAATAGAGACATTTATGCAAATTGTCCATTTGAGTGAGTAGTCGAGAATAAGGCCCAGCTAAGATGTCATCGGTCCATATCCGGGCCCCAAAAATCAAAATACATCGGATCATTTGCACTTTTTCCCTCTATTTTGTGTTGGTCCTTAATTTTTTTTCTCTTCAAATGGGTTAGTCTTTAATTTTTGCCCTTCAAAATCGAACTTATGCATATAAGGGCATAAGTTATGCATCATAATATCCATAAGTTATGTCAGCTCCTTTAGAGAACTTATGCTCCTGTAGGCATAAGTTCGATTTTGAAGGGCAAAAATTAAAAACCAATCCATTTGAAGGGAAACCGTGCAATTACTTGAAATACATCTCCCACACCAAATGCTCAGAGGTTTCATTTGTGTATATACTCTATTTCTTTCTCCATACAATTTTAATTATGAATTTGCTAATAATATATTTATTTTAAATTCATTATATTCTATAGAAAAGAAATTTCAATAAATTTTAGAAGTCATGTGTTAAATGAGCTTAATCGATCTTTGCAATATCTTTAAAAACTTTTTCTGGTGGTTGAGCGGCTGAGTGAGGACTACGGATAATATGGGATGGCACCTTATGAGGCCTAAGTTTCTTATAGCAGGCTGGCAGGCCCAATAATATTTTCCTCGCTATGAAGTATGAACTCGCCATGAAGAATCTAGTATCATACATCTATTAGCCTTAATTTTTTTATATTACTATTTCATTATGGATCGATCTATCCCTATTTAACCCTAAGAAATCTCTATTTTCAATAAAGTAATAATATCCCTATCTTTTTTAAAGCGCCTATTCCTCTCATCGACTATCCTCACTAGGGTCAAGATTCATGATTTTATAATGTCATTCTATTAGCCTCGTTTGATAGAAGAGGGGATTGCTTTCGTCTCTTTCTTCATGGCTAGAAATGAAAGTTGTCGTTAAGCTTCTTTTGGTTTCGATGGTGTGTTTACGTCTCTACTTCACTTGATTCTCATGTCAGTGGACTCGTCACTATGCTTTAGCCTTATTAGCTTGATTTCAGTTTCATAGATATTCCTATTTCGAATGTGATTGATTCAGCGTTTCGGGAACTACCCAAAAAAAAACACATATATGCCTCAGACTATCAAAAGTTGTTGTAACTTGTCACTGTTTGACTTGAGTTATTTAATCTGATTCAGTCGATTCTTAAAATTAAATTATTTTCTACATTCACAATTACCCTTACAATAACAACTATCAATTTCAAATAATGTAAGATCGATCATATGAATCAGAATCACCACTAAGCTCAGGTACCATACAAACTATCTGGAGCCAATTTTGTAAAAAATGAAACTAAAAATAAAGATAGAGATAAAAAGTACTTCAAATTATTTATATGTTTTACTAATGTGTAAAAATCTTCGAGAGACTAAACAATTTTTAGAAAAGCATATGGCATAAAGTAAAGGGCCGTGCTAACGTGATCAGTAAAAAAAAAGATATTCTCAATTAATAGCTCTCTTTTATAATTTTTTGTCTTCCAATTCGCCTTGTTTTTCATTAAGGGTATGTTTGGTCAAGCTTCTGAAAAGTGTTTCAGTTTCTTAGAAGTAGTTCTGCAGAAACTATTTTTAAAGAATCTGTTAGGGTGTTTGGCCTATAATTATAGAAGTACTTCTGAAAACAGAAACAGTTTCATGTTTGGCTCATATTTATGCAAATTTACTAGAATATTCTTTTTAATAGATTTAAAACTATTTAAAATATTTTTTTCTATCATATGCTTCTAAAAATTAGTATATCTTTACAATTTAATAATTTTTTTTTAAATTATTTAATTATAATATTTAATCAAAAAATAATATTATATTGTACATAAAAAATGTAACGACAATATGATAGTCAATGACTCAAATATGTCCAAACATATTCCCGCCCTACCCACACCTATCCCCTCCACCCTCACCCATCCTCAAATTTCTATTTCATATTTTTGTTACTTTTATAAAAAATAATTGAAAATATGAATTTTTCTTACCTCCCCGTCCACCTATCCCATTCTTAAATTTCTATTTTATATATATTTTTATTTTATAAATAATTTATGAAAAATATGAATTTTTTTCTTAACCCACCCCCATTGCCCTACCCCATCCTCAAATTTCGATTTCATATTTTTGTTACTTTTATAAAAAATGATTGAAAATATGATTTTTTTTTTCTTACCTACCCCTACCCCCCACGGTCCACCTACCCCATTCTCAAATTTCTATTTTATATTTTTTTTACTTTTATAAATAATTTATAAAAAATATGATTTTTTCTTACCCGCCCTACCCACACCTACCCCCACCCCCACCCCAGTGCCCTACCCCATCATCAAATTTATATTTCATATTTTTTTGTTACTTTTATAAAAAAATATATTTTTTCTTAACCCCATCCTACCCTCCTCCGTCCGCCTACCCCATTCTCAAATTTCTATTTTATATTTTTTTTTACTTTTATAAACAATTTATAAAAAATATGAATTTTTTTCTTACCCCCGCCCTACCTCACCCCATTGCCCTACCCCATCCTCAATTTCTATTTCATATTTTTTGTTACTTTTATTAAAAAAAAAAATGAAGTTTTTTCTTACCCCCGTCCTACCCACACCTATTCCATCCCCCGCCCTACCCCATTCTCAAATTTCTCTTTTATATGGGGATACTATATGAGATTAAAAGGAATTTTGTGAAAATAAAATGATAAATGAGTCCAATTTTTTTTATTTAATGAGCAAAAAAAGCCCTTCGAGAAGCACTTCTGGAGAAGCACCAAATTGGTGTTCTCTTTCTCTTTCCATCTAAAAACACTTTTTGACTTCTGAAAAAAGTGTTCTACTTCTGAAAAGTACCTGTTTGGCCAAAAAAGTATTTCTCCACTAAAAAAATACTTTCAGAAGCTTGGTCAAACATATACTAAGTCATCATGTCTTTCAGGACATTATAGGTCATTCAGGAAGAAGTTATTTTGTATTAACTTCCATACACATTGAACAATATTGTGCTAGATTGATTTTGTGACACAAGATGATGTGTTTTTAGCTATTGATGTAGAGAAAACCTTTGTTTTTGTAGCATTATTAATTCATAAGACTTTCAAAGGATTTTAGGACTACCTCGTCCTTTTTTAACACATTCATTTGCAATGGTTTTTTTACAACCTAATTCATCTAGCGATTGACATAGGGAATGACAAAATCATCTCAAGCGACCAGTCTCTCATTTTATCCTCGACGTGTGCTACTTGAAAGATTGATCCTTCTTTAGAATATGGTCATTTCTAATTTTATTGGTCATTTCTAATTTTGTTCAGTCTTGTAATATCTAAACATCCACACCTATGCAACACTCATATTTAGGAATGTGTTAAAACTATAATGGCCCAATATTCACTCCCATATCTTTTCAAGTAATAGTAAATAGAAACGAACTCAACCTTAACACGACATCACTACAGGCAGAAGAAGCATCAGCTAGCTCAACTTCATGCTAGGATCCTGATAAACAAATTAAGTACGTAACTGACTAACTGTACTAATTCTTTACATTCTACTGTCTCTCTCAATGTTATTTCTCAGTGCACAAACCTACAACACTATCCATAGAGACCTCTATGTTTGTCTAACTTATGACAAAAATACTATCGTCTAGTTGCTAGCTACCTTTTTTTTGTTTTAAGAAACTTAGGAGCCATTTGGCCATTAAAATATTTATTTTTTCCTAAAATAATTTTTATTTTATTTAAAAATCAGCGTTTGGCAAGAAAATTTCAAATTCAACTTATAAGTTGGATCAATTTATAACATGTTTGGCGGTTTTCAAACTCCATCTTCATAATTTCAAATAAAGTAAAAATTATTTAATTTTTATGGTCAAACACCTGGTAATTAGTACTCCTACAAAATCATACGGAAATCACCTTTTTTGTGTTTTCCCCCTACTTTTGATGATAGCTGTAGTAATCTTCTTTCTTTCACATTTCTTTATATGGTGTTTACAATTTTTATTTTTTTTATAATTGAGGTTTTCAGGCGCAAGCCTGACTACTTCACTAGGGTTCTCTAGATGTCATTCCTTTTGTTCTAAGGATCTGCTTTCAGTTGGTCTCGTTGAACCAGTGGAAGAGTGCTTTCTTATCAGAATAGATAAGACTGTAAACAAAAGAATTCTTTTGTTGCGTGCTTCTTCGGGTGTGGTTGCAAGATCTCAAGGGAGACAACTCAAATGCCAGCACAGAAATAGAAAGAGTCGTGCTTCAAAGTGAAATTCTTCTAAGATCCATTGGTATTATCCAGACGTTCTCGAGGTGATGACACCGGTCCTTCAACAACATCACCGGTAAATCGCGGAATGTGCTCCAATGGCTAGTTTATGGGAGTGTACAACTGATTAATGAGACAAGGTCAAATTCTCCAACATGCAGAATTTCTTTACGCCTGCGGGGAATCGAACTCATTTGTTAAATGCGGAAACGTCTTATAAGCGTTGAACTTCTGCATGGGTATCTTAGGAGGGTGGTGTTTACAATATTGTTTGCATGCAATTTGATGTATCACGCTTTAATTTATTTGCGCGTAAAAGGATAATTATAATGATCGAGTGTTCAAAAATGGTTTAACCTCTTGAAGAAAATTCATTATCAGAATTGTTTCCTTTTGCATGGCTTTGTAGAATTTTCTTTCCTAGGTCGGAAGAAACACAAAGGGGAAAGTTCCAGTATAACAGTGAAGTTTTATTTTTACAATTAGAAGAATATTCAGATGGACTGAAGTTTCTCATGATAGCACCTCCATCGGTTGAAGAAATTTTAGACCACGTATACTTGTTGTAACTTGTAACATATAATTTATTTTATTTTAAAAATTATAAATCTCATATTTTAAAAAAGTTTACTAATAAATATTCGCTAGATGACCTAATAATTTTTTTTGTTGACTTGTGAATACATGCTCCATATCTCGACCTACTGTCGGTGCTATTATGCATGTATGATTATATAAGTAAATCGGTAGAAATTTAAATTTACTAATTTTGAATCACAATCCTTTTTTACTTATCAAATAAATAATATATATATATATATATAAGTAAATTTTATAATAATTTTTCTGTGCGTGCCGTTTTAAGCGTCTTAATTTTTTTTACTTCTAACTCACGATTTTATTGCCACAGTAATAGTTACAATTAAAGGAGGAGGACATAAACCAAGCCTTCTCAAGAGATATGATTCCAGTCTAGTCTGGGAAGATCATAAAGCAAAAATCTTGATTCAATCTCTAAATCGGGGCAATAAAGTTGATGATTCATGGAGGCCCGCAGATAATTGCTCCAGGCTTTCTCTTCTTGACTCGGAATGATGGGAATTGCCATCTATCGGTGTGCAAGAAACCTTTGAGCTGATTAGGCAGAAGAGTAAACTGCGTGTATATACAAATATTGTCGGAGTTATGGCTTAGAGATGTCATTTTATCCGCGACCTGGTTGGCTTCCCGAAAACAGTGATTGGTGCGAACTCCATTACTGGAAAAAGGGCTTTTATCTCGTCAACAATCCCTAGAATTCTCAAGGAGTGACCCAGGTGCTTTGAGTGCAATTTTGGAGTAACAGGGAATCAGTTTCCCATATAATCAAATTATATTTTTTCTCGTTGCACCACTTATACGGAACTTCTCTCTGCCAAATTCGAGAATCAAATTGGGAGATCTGTCTCTTTTTCCTTAGGAGGTTCCAAGCAGTGGATGTGGAAACTTCCCAGAGTTGGAACATGTCCAAATAGGTGTCCTCAATTTCTGGAGAAATACAAAGAGACAGATTCAAGATCAAGGCTTTCCTGGAATCTAGAATGGGTGGATGTAAACAATCACAGTCCCACACACCATCTCTAAGAACTTCATTAACATTGATGTTTTGGACAATATCATCTTCAATCATATTGTAAAGAGGGCCAAGATTGCTCCAACTATCAAATCAAAAACTTACATCCCCTTTTCCTACTTTCCAGGTGCTGTAGTCTTCCAAATTACCCTTTTAGTTGGTCGTAGCCTTCCAATTGTGAGATTAGCCAGGTCTCCAAGGGGTAATGGTTGTATGATAGTCCTTGCAATATTTAGCTTTTAGGATTTGAGACCAAATAGAATTAGTAGTCCTGAATTTCTACTAAACATAAAATTGACATTTTACAATATTGTTTGCATGCAATTTGATTTGAAGTATATATAACGCTTTCATTTAGTTACGCGTAAATGGATAAGTACATGTATGAAAGTGATTTAACGAGTGTTCAAAAGTGGTTTGACCTCTCGTAAAGAAAATAAAATTCATTATCAGATCAATTGTTTTCTTTTGCATGCATGGCTTTGTGCTGGTGCCGCAATTGATTGCAGGTCTTCCCAAAGGCGACTATGACACATCAGCAGTCATAATTCAACAGGCAGATCCGCTTCCCAGTTTTAATAAAGCTCGCTCGCAGTTGTTGCTCGGAGAGACTCGTCGTGCTAAGCAGGATGAGCACAATCAGAAGGTGTTAGCTGTTGAAACACGCCCTCAAATCCAATGCCGCCAGACAACTCTCAACCGCAGCAGGGACGCGGTGCTGATGTGCGATTTATGCACACACTAACGCAAGTGCACGTGTCGTGACAAGTAATATAGTCTAGAAGACCGAGTTATCGTCCTCAAGGATTAGTGTTCAATTCTCAAATTCTATTCTATGGCATCTATTTGGTAACCGATGATTGATAAATTGTTTATAACTATAATTAAGAATGCTAACTAGATTACTTTGTTTTACTTTAGTTATGGTGGAAATAGGGCTTCCAAATCTCCTCAACTATCCGCTCATCTTACTTGTTAATTCAATTATTATGGTTCTTCTTCTATTTTGAGATAGCAGGTTAACTAAGCCGTTTTATACTCCTGTTAAGGTAATATAAACACTCAACCCCAATATAGAACCCTTCTACCTTTCGGTGATAAGATTGACTATAAAGGAGGATTAAGAGCAATAACCTATTAATACTACACAAGTATCGGGGTACTTTCATCCACGATTTAACCTATATTTATTCAACTATAGCATATTCACAATCTCTCCTTTCGGCTTTCGATTAGAAATCATATGGATTATGATAATTAGTGATCAATTAATTACCAAACATTCAAGACAATTATTGAATAAATCTCAACAATGATAAGAAGAACCAAAACATGCATTAATTCATAAGAATAAGTTTCAAGTGATTTGACATGGAAAACCCTAGATTAAGTTAGTTCCTAGCCATAGATATGACAAGAACTAAACTAATATCCAACATAAACTATAAAGAAATAAAACAAGAAACTACTAAGAAGTGGTCTCCAATCTTAATCTCCAAGGTTGTGTGAATTGGCAAGGGTTTGGAACCTTTAATTCTGACCTAAAGGCTACTTTTTATAGTCTCCAATTCGTTTCCGATTTTCCTTGAGCTCGCCCATTCCATTCGAATTTGCCGATTTTTCCGCGCAGAATCAGCCAAGCGCCGAAACTCCTGCACGTCTCTGTAAATTGGGCGCCGTGGCGCTCGACTGCTGACTTGGCCATGGCGCCGCTGCATTCGTGCGTCTTGCCAACTTTCTCGCTTTTTGAGCTCTGAAACCTCTGTTTTTGCCCTCTTTTTGCTCCTTTTCCGCCAATAAGCCACTTTAAACCAATATGACTCAAAAGAAAGAAAATCTATCCTAAGACGACACGTATTTGTACAAAAATGGGAAAAAGACTAACTAAAAATGACTCAAAAGGTGTATATAAAATACATCGATCAAACACCCCCAAACTTAACCTTTGCTCGCCCTCGAGCAAAGATCAAAAGAAAGAATTAAAAACAAGAGGAAAAAGGAAATAGACTGACTCAAAGACACTGATCACTTTGCTGCATCATTGTTACTTAGAAAACATGAAGGTTAGCAGGATAATATGCAGGAACATATAACATGAATTTTTAGCATTCTAAACACATGAAGTTAGATATTTCGCAAATTCAATTTAATCATGCTCAATGAAAGTAAGAATACCTAACTATGCATGTCAATTTCAAAATCCTATGGCATGTTTACTTGCTATTCTCCATTAATCATAGATATACATGTAAAAGATCTTAAGGGCTTTTCAGGGTTGTAATGTAGGCTTAGGCATGGGTAGGTAAACATAGGCATTTAGGCTCATTTTATGTACCATAAGCTCTTTTGATTTTCAATTCTTCCCTTTTCTTTTGATTTTTCTTTCTTCACTTCATACCTATCTTTCCCCTCTTTTGTTTTGAGAGAGTGAAGTGTATTATGAATAACAGGCACCCCAAACTTAGGCTTTTGCCTATTTATTATTACTTTTTCATTGGGGTGCATCAAAATTGTTCACTCTTTTTGTCTCTTTTTTAACACTTTTTATTCCAATCACCAAAAAATTTCACTTATGGCACAAGTGTGGAATTATAGGGTGTCAAAGAAAAAGTCTAATTTTTATGCTCAAAGGGGGTGACTAGGGATATTTTGAATATCAGGGATAGGCAAAAGTGGTAAGAAAGGGCTAACAAAGAATTGTCTGAGTCATCTCCCTAACATACATATTCTAACTATTTCGCCTCAAATAACAAGCAAGCATACACATAGGTTTAATCATAAAAAATGCACAAGTCAAGCAAGATACTCCAAATAATCTGATTTCATGAATTTTTGGCATATCTAACCTAAGTGTTTAGATTGTTGCTTCTAATTCCATTACATTATTCAACCTTACTTCACTAGGCGATTCCAGTAACTACAGCATGCATGATCTAAAAAAAATTATGACTAAAAAATACTCAAAAATACACAACAAATCAAAAAGACTCAAAAACAATAAGACACCTGATCGGTGTATTTTATATACACCTTTTGAGTCAGTTTTAGTTAGTCTTTTGTCCCATTTTGCACATATAAGTGTCGTATTAGGATAGTTTTTCTTTCTTTTGAGTCAAAGTGGTTAAAATGGCCAAATGGCGAAAAAGGAGAAAAAGAGGCAAAAGGAGATGCAGAGGAAGCAGAGAAAGTGGCGAAAGGTAAAATCGGACGGTACGCGCCTCGATCAGCGAGGCAGCGCGCACTATTCGAGAGGTCGAAGACTCGGTACGCGCGCCTGACAAAGAAAAGCGAGGCGCGACGCCTAAACATCCGAGAAGCTACAGAGATGCAGTACGCGGCGCCTCGCAGCAGATATCGGGCGGCGCCAAAACACCCGACGGATTGCGAACTTCCGGCCGCGCGCTGTCGCATGGCCGGCGCCGACGCTGAAAAATTAGGTCTTTGACGAAATTGCAGGCGAGCTGAAGGAAAGAGGAGGCGGTTTAACCTATAAAAGGAGAACCCTAGGCGCTTTTTAGGGTTCCCTTCTGCACAATACAAGACTTTTGCTTGGAGATTGGATACCATTAGTTTAGTAATTTCTTTTCCTTTCTTGTTCTTTATTTCTATTTTGTATGATGAGCATGGAATTAGTTCTTGTCATGTCAACGATGGCTAGGAACTAATTCTCTTATAGACTTTCCATGTTGAATTGCTAAAGACTTATGTTATAAATTAATGCGTGTTTATGGTTATTTTTGTTATTGTGAGATCTATCCGATAATTGAGTTGAATTCTTGGTAATTAATTGACAACTAATTATCACTATATGATTTCTAATCGATTAGAAAGGGGGATTGTGAATATCTTGTAAGTTGGGTAGACATTCTTGGATTGGGATGAAAATACCTCAATTATTTATGTAAGCGTTGATGAGGCTTAACAACCCTAATTTTGCGCATTGTGCGTGACGGTCAACTAGGTTTTGTTCTTAATCCTCCTATAGAGTTATCCTTATCACCGAAAGGTAGGTAAGGCGCGATCTTGGGGTTGAGTGTTTATATAACCCTAACGGAGTATAAAACGATTTCAGAACCTGCTTTCTCCAAAAGAAGAATATCATAAGTTAATGCATTAGTAAGTAGCATAAGCGGATAGTAAGGATACATGGAAGCCCTATTCTCATCATCACTGAAGTAAACCCTTTTAGTTAAATAGCTTTTATAATCCTTAGTTAAAAACAACAAATCTAAATATCAATTTACCAAATAGATACCAAAAAATAGATAGTTAGTAATTGAACCCTAATCCTTGAGGACGATATTCGGTCTTATCAAGACTATACTACTTGTCACGATAGCGTGCACTTGCGTTTAAAGTGTGTGCATCTTACCGCGCATCAAGTTTTTGGCGCCGTTGCCGGGGATTAGGCATAGTTCAATATCAAATTTATCTATTTTTAATTTCTAATTTGGTTTTTACTCTCTGTTAATTTTTATATGTTTTTATTTGTTCTATTTTATTTTATTCTTTTTCGTTTTATGTATTTATTGTGTGAAAACAAGGGTGCCGTGATCCGTTGTTGGTTTTGATGCATCTCAGGTATCCTCAAGTCATGGATTTCTGCTGTCAATATGATCGAGCTCCAACCATAGAGGAAGAGAGAGAGGAATTGCGAGAAGCCATACTCAGTCTCACTAAGTATCAAGCGCAGTTCATGGACGAAATGAGATTGGCCATAAAGAAGCTGGAACTGCAAATAGGAGAACTCGCAGTCATTTTTAACAGCGAACAACAATTTGAGGAGCCTGAACCAAACCCAACTATTGAGGAATCTGGTGAGATAGTTGGTGTAGAAAAGGAAAAGATTGCAGAGATCCAATTATTTACCTTCTTGGACTCTGTAGAAATCCTTTTTCTTGCATCTATTACAGAAGAACCACCACTAGCTATCACGGCTAATCCCCAATTAGGAAGCCCATACCAGCAAGGGTACCCCCTAGAGTTGAGAGATGTAGAGAATTTCACGGATTCCTACGTTATAAAAAGCATAAAAGACAAGTCTGTCTTGTATACTTGGGGGATAATTGTATGTTTAAGGTTCTTGGTTGAGCAAATAGTTATAGGAAAATTGGGACCTATAGCAATAAATCTGCGAATTGCAAGTAGTTCGCAGAAGGGTCCAATGAGCACTCGTACCGGTTAACTGCGTCCGGCTAAAAGACGTTAAAGACAGCGTTTGTTGGGAGGCAACCCAATGTTTTCAATTATGTTATTTTAATTTCTGTCTTTAGTTTATTTTATTTTGTCTAGAACAATCTCACGGTCTTGGGTTCTTGTGTTTGTCTTTGTGATTGATAGGTCTGGAAATAAAGCAAGGCGAAAAATCAAGAAAAGCGAAATTTCAGCGCGGGTAGCCTTGCTGAGCGAGCGGCGCCAAAATTCCAGAACATTTGCCAAATTTAGCGCGCGCTTCAGAATGTGGCCGCGCGCAGAAGTCACGAAGGAGCGCGAAGATTGGCGCGCGGCTAAATGCGTGCGCGGGCGGGAATCCAGAACTTAAAACGCCCAGAAAATCAGATTTTCCCCAAATCCAATTTCAAAAACCTAACCCTTCCTTTCCAAAACCCACGAAAATCCGAAAAATCGCCCACAAATCCTCCATAAATCCAACCCAACCACAATCAAAACTCTTAAATTCCTAAAAATCCTTAGCTATCTCAAACAACAAAGCTCCATTCCATAGCCTCAAACCACCAATTGAAACAAGAACAAGCTTGAATCTTCTCATAAAAAGGTAATCTTTTTTCTGTTCTTGAGTCCTTTATTGAAGTCACAGGAGGTAGTAGTTTGAAGGAGCATTGTAGTTGAAGTAGTTGGGTACTGAGAAGTTGATTGTGAAGCTTGAAAACAAGAGTAGAAAAGGAGTGTGGGTAGTGGGTAGAAAAGTTGAAGTTTGGGGGTGTTGTGTTCGCTGCTAGTTGTAGATTGTGTAGGAATCCTTTGTGCCACTAAATTGAAAGCTCCAGAAACTATTTTAAAACCATGGCCACCAGGAAGAGAAGAGGCTCCACATCCACCCCAACCCCACATTACGATAATACTAGGTTTGTGAGCTACGAAACCTTTCAAAGATACAAAAAGCTTGATACCAGACCCATAATACCAGAAAGGGGAATGGACTACCAGAGGGAGTCATATGGGGAGGAAGATGTTTATGAGCCTGATGCGCGGTAAGATGCACACACTTTAAACGCAAGTGCACGTTATCGTGACAAGTAGTATAGTCTTTGATAAGACCGAATATCGTCCTCTGGGATTAGGGTCCAATTACCAACTATCTATTTTCTAGTATCTATTTGGTGAATTTATGATTGATTGGTTGTTTATAACTACGAATTCTAAAAGTTATTTAACTATAAAGGTTTACTTCAGTTGTGATGAGAATAGGGCTTCCATGTATCCTTACTATCCGCTTATGCTACTTACTAATGCATTAACTCATGGTATTCTTCTTTAGGAGAAAGCAGGTTTACGAAATCGTTTTATACTCCCGTTAGGGTTATATAAACACTCAACCCCAGTAACGCACCTTACCTAACTTTCGCTGATAAGGATAACTTTATAGGAGGATTAAGAACAAAAACCTAGTTGACCGTCACGCACAATGCGCAAAATTAGGGTTGTTAAGCCTCTCATCAACGCTACATAAATAATTGAGGTATTTTCATCCCCAATCCAAGAATGTCTACCCAACGTGCGATATTCACAATCCCCCTTTTCGTAACTGATTAGAAATCATATAGTGATAATTAGTTGTCAATTAATTACCAAGAATTCAACTCAATTATTGGATAGATCTCTCAATAAGAAAAATAACCATAAGCATGCATTAATTTATAACATAAGTTTCTAGTAATTCAACATGGAAAACCCTATAAGAGAATTAGTTCCTAGCCATAAATATGACAAGAACTAATTCAAAGTTCATCATAAAAACTGAAATAAAGTAAAGAAAAGGAAAAGAAATTACTAAGAATGAGTCTCCAAGCCAAGCATCCAAGGGTTGTGTTGTGGAATATTTACAAGGTGGATTGGTGGAAGGATGGATGTAGAATGGTGAATGGTAGAATGGAGAATGAATAATTCTTCTAATGATGTAGAGTATTTATAGCCAAAGAATCCTTTAGGTGAAGGGTTAAGGATTTGTGTAGGTAGGAAAAGTTATTAGAATCCTTTTAGGTAAGGGTTTTTAGGTAGGAAAAGGTTTCCCTTTAGGTAGGAAAAGTTATCCCTGTAGGAAGGAAAAGTTATCCCTTTAGGATTACGAAAACATGTCAAATTCGGCCCAAAGACTTCTGATTCCAGCGTCGGCGCAGCCTGAATTCAGCAACTCTCGGGACTTTCGGACTTTGGCGCCATGCTACTTCCGGCCATGGCGCGGTGACATTTTTCTGGCGAATTTCCGTTTAAATCGTCTTTTCTCGTCCGGACTTCGTCTGATTTTCTCTATAATTTCCGGAACTTCTTAGACTTCATTTCTTGGCCCTTTTGTGTGCAATTTCATCTCTTTTATGCTCATTTCATCTCCTTTTCGTCATTTCTCCATTTTTGACCGTTGTGACACAAAAGAAAGGAAAACGACCCTAATACTGTACTAAACATAAATGAAATGAGTAAAATACTAACTAAAAATGACTCAAAAAGTGTATATAAAATACACTGATCAGAGCCCATCCGGGCGATGATCGAGTTAAGGGAGTGGAGGAGATTTGTGAATCCGGAGAAGATAGCACCAGTAAACACAACAATGGTGCGTGAATTTTATGCCAACTTTCCGGAGAAGGTGGAAAGGGGATGCTTTGTTAGGGGACATTATGTGCCTGTGACAGCAGAGGACATAAATATACAATTGAAAACAGTTGATGTTGAAGAAAGAAGTGATTGGATTCACTTTAGAACATGGTCTAGAAGCATTGACCACATCGACTGGAATGCCGTTGCAGACACCGTGAGCTATCATGGGGCTGTTTTTGATATTAGAAGAAATGGGTCAAGAGCACTGAACAGGTGCCAATTCAACAAAGTAGCCAAAGGTTGGCTATATTTCGTCGCCAGACGATTCCATCCACGCACTTCACCAGAGTGCGGAGGATGAGATTAAAGCGATATATGGAATTATGAGGGGGTTGACGATTGATGTGGGGAAAGAAATAGTGCAGAGCATTGAGGAAATCAGCAGGTTGGTAACAACAGGCGGATTGGGACATGGCTCAGTTATCACCAAGCTATGTCACATGAGTGCGGTCCCAATCCTACCCACGGATACTCATGAAAGAAACCAACTGCCGGTGTCCTGTGGGATAGTGCACTCTTTCCTGCACTCCAAGCCCCCAGTGCGGACGAAGAGTACAACCAGCAGCAGCAGAGGCCGCCATGGGCGAAGATGAACTGAAATAGGGCTCAATATGAGGCGGACCTAGCCACCGCCAACCACAGCGAGCGAACCTCCAGCGCCCGCGATGGAGCAATTGTTTCAAAATCGGATAAGGATGATGCGGACCTTGGACACAGAGTACAAGGCGGCAAGAAACAAGGCAACAAATCAACGAATTGAGTTCCTTGTTCAACCAATGGTCGATGCATTATCCACCGCCACCACCACCATTTTAGCCAAAATTTGTAAGTGTCTTATTTCTTTTACTGTCTTTGAGTCTACACACATTGGGGACAATGTGTGATTTAAGTTTGGGGGTGTTTATTTGTGTTTTATTTTCTTTGTGTCATGTTATGTTTTAGTTAAGTCTTTTTGATTGTTTTATGTTTATTTTTGAGTCACCAAATTTTTTCTTTTTGAGTCATAATTGCTCCAAAGATCATGTATGTTGTAGTTGCTAGAAACACCTAGTGAAGTAAGGTGGAATAATGTAGCAGATTGAAGCAACTATCTAAACACTTAGGTTAGATATGCCAAAACTCACGTAACTGTCTATTTGGAGTTTCTTGCTTGAGTTATGCATGATAAATGATAAATACTTATGTGTTATGATTACTTGCTATTTGAGGCGAAATAGTTAGGATATGCATGTTAGGGAGATGACTCAGGCATTTCTTTGATAGCTAATTCTTACCATTCTTTTCTATCCCGTACTTTAAAAATATCCCTAGTCAGCCCCATTGAGCCTAAATTTGAAACTTCTTCTTTGACACCCTATATTCCCACAAATTGTACCATAAGTGAAAATATGAAATAGGGGAATACATTGTGTTAAAAAAAAGAGACAAAAAGAGTGAATAAGTCTGTTGCACCCCAATACAAAAGTAATAAGAAATAGGCAAAAGCCTAAGTTTGGGGGTGCTTGTCAGTATTATATACTTCACTCTCATAAAACAAAAGAGGGGAAAGATAGAATCGAAATGAAGAAAAGAACAAAAAGAAAAAGGAAAATACTGAAAAGCTGAAAAAGCTTATGGTACACGAAATGAGCCTAAATTGCCTATTTTTTTTACCTACCTATACCTAAGCCTACATTACAACCCTTAAAGTCCTGAAGATCTCTTCTATGCATATCCAGAATTAGTGGAGAATAGCAAGTAAGCATGTCATAGGAATTCTTGAATTTATATGCATGATTTAGTATATTGACTTCCATTAAAGCATGATGAATAGGAGTTTGCGAAATATCTAGCTTAATGTGCTGAAATTTCATGCTATATATTCCTGCATATTATTCTGATAACCTTCATGTTTTTCTAGTTAACACTTATGCAGCAAAAGTGATCAATGGCAGTGAGTCTTTTATTTTTCGTTCTTTGAGTCTTTTATTTTATTTCTTTCTATCTTTGCTCGAGGGCGAGCAAAGGTTAAGTTTGGGGGTATTTGATCGGTGTATTTTATATACACCTTTTGATTCAGTTTTAGTTAGTCTTTTGTCCAATTTTGCACATATAAGTGTCGTATTAGGATAGTTTTTCTTTCTTTTGAGTCAAAGTGGTTAAAATGGCCAAATGGCGGAAAAGGAGCAAAAAGAGGGCAAAAGAGGAGATGTCGGGAAAGCAGAGAAAGTGACGAGCGAGGGTAAATCCGGACCAGTAGCGGCCTCCTGCGATCAGCGGGCGCGGCGCCACTATTCGAGAGGTCGAAGACTGTCGTCGCGCGCCTCGCAGCAAGCAGGCGCGGCGCCTAAACATCAGAAGCTACGGAGATGCAGCGCCGCGGCTCGAACAACAGAATATCGGGCGCGGCGCCAAAACACCCGACGGATTGCGAGCTTCGCGGCGCTGCGCAGGCGCGACGCCGACGCGAAAAATTAGGTCTTTGACGAAATTGCAGGCGGGCTGAAGGAAAAGAGGATGCGGTTTGCGGCTATAAAAGGAGAACCCTAGGCAGTTTTTTAGGGTTCCCCTTCTTGCACAACACAAGACTTTTGCTTGGAGATTGGATACCATTAGTTTAGTAATTTCTTTTCCCTTTCCTGTTCTTTATTTTTATTTTGTATGATGAACATGGAATTAGTTCTTGTCATGTCAATGGCTAGGAACTAATTCTCTTATAGGGCTTTCCATGTTGAATTGCTAAAGACTTATGTTATAAATTAATGCATGTTTATGGTTATTTTTCTTATTGTGAGATCTATCCAATAATTGAGTTGAATTCTTGGTAATTAATTGACAACTAATTATCACTATATGATTTCTAATCAGATTCCGAAAGGGGGGGATTGTGAATATGCTGTAAGTTGGGTAGACATTCTTGGATTGGGGATGAAAATACCTCAATTATTTATGTAGCGTTGATGAGAGGCTTAACAACCCTAATTTTGCGCATTGTGCGTGACGGTCAACTAGGTTTTTGTTCTTAATCCTCCTATAGAGTTATCCTTATCACCGAAAGGTAGGTAAGGTGCGATACTGGGGTTGAGTGTTTATATAACCCTAACGGGAGTATAAAACGATTTCGTAAACCTGTTTTCTCCAAAAGAAGAATACCATAAGTTAATGCATTAGTAAGTAGCATAAGCGGATAGTAAGGATACATGGAATCCCTATTCTCATCATCACTGAAGTAAACCCTTTTAGTTAAATAGCTTTTATAATCCTTAGTTAAAAACAACAAATCTAAATATCAATTTACCAAATAGATACCAAAAAATAGATAGTTGGTAATTGAACCCTAATTCTTGAGGACGATATTCGGTCTTATCAAGACTATACTACTTGTCACGATAGCGTGCACTTGCGTTTAAAGTGTGTGCATCTTACCGCGCATTAACACCCCCCCAAACTTAAATCACACATTGTCCCCAATGTGTGCAAGACTCAAAAAAGATATAATAAAGAAACATGACAACTTACAAACTTGGTTTAAAGTGGTGGCAGTGGCGGTGGATAATGCATGGACCACTGGTTGAACAAGGAACTCATCTCATCAAATCTCTGGTGCAACTGTCTTGCTGTCCTTGCCTCAGGTCTTGTTGACCTTGTATCATTATGTCAAAGTTCTGCATCATCCTCCTTTGGTTCATGAGCAACGGCTCCATTATAGGCACTGGAGGTTCAAATTCTGGGGGTTGCTGCTGGCTGCTTCCTGCTTCATGCTGAGCCTCTGTCTCAGGCTCATCTTCATCCATGGCAGCCTCTGCTGCTGCTGGTGCTGGTCTCCTTCGTGCTGCTGCTGGAGGGAGTGGGTCTGGGAAGGAATGCAATATCCCATATGACACAGGAGGTTGGACTTTCTCATATGTATCATTGGGTAGGGTTGGGACCCCATGTCTGGAGCATAAGCTGCTGATAAGTGAGCCATGTCCCAACCCACTGTGCGTTACCAACTCTTTGGTTTCTCCAATGTTTTGCAATATTTCCTTCCCAACGTCAATCGTCCTCCCTGACATGATTCCATATATCATTTTTATTCTATCTGTTGGCACTTTGGTGAAGTGCATCGATGGAATTAAGCGGGCACTGACGAAATATAACCAACCATTGGCTGTTTTGTTGAACTGACATCTGCTCAGTCCTCTTGATCCATTTCTTGCAATATCATACTCAACCCCAGGGTATCTTACTGTGCTTGCGACGACATCTCAGTCAATGTTGTTGGTGTCTCTAGACCAAGTTCTGAAATAGCTCTGATCGTCACCTATTTCTTCAACATCGGCTGTTTTTAATAGCACATTTACCACTTCTGCCGTCACAGGCACATACCGTCCCCTCACAAAGCATCTATCATCCACCCTCTCTGAAAAGTTAGCATAAAATTCTCTCACCATTACTGTGTTCTTCGGTGCTATTCTTTCTGGGTTAACAAATCTCTTCCACCTCATGACCTCTATCATCGCCCGAATAGGCTCATAGGCATCTCCCTCCTCAAATGGCTCCCTTTGGTACTCCATTCCTCTTTCAGGAATCAAGGGTCTAGTACTAAGTTTTTGATAACTATCCTCAGCTTTTTGGCTGACAAACCTAGTAGTGTCATATTGAGGGACGGAAGTGGACGTGGAAGCTCTCCTCTTCTTGGCAGACATTTTTAGATAAACTTGGCAGCGTTTCCTTTGTTTCAACGATATTACCCAACACTATCAATCAATAATCAACAGCTACAACACTCTTCAACCCTCACACTTAACTCAAAAGCTCCGGCACAACACCCCACACTCACTTCGTATAATCTTCCGCGAAATATCACACCCAACTTCAACACACCACACACCTTCCACCAATAAAGCACCTCCTCACCTATTACCTCCCCTGATTGTATTGAAGATTTCAAGTAAAGTGATAAAGGTTACCTTAGACGGTGTTCTTCAAGATTTTCTTGTTCCATGTATAGAGGCAATGGAATGAGGGTTGTTGTTTAAGAAGGTTAAGGGTTTGAGGAAATTAAGTACTTTGGTTGTGATTAGGTTTAGTTTGTGGAAGATTTTTAGGAAAAAAAGGTTAATTTCCTGGGTTTTGGAGAGAGGGGAGGTTTGGGTTTTGATTTGGAGTGAGGGAAATCGGATATAGGGCTCCTTTAAAATTCAGAATTTCCGTCGCGGCGTCGCGGCCCTGCAACTGGCGTTGCGGTGCCTAAACTTCCGCGACCTGCGAACTTCAGTAGCCAGGCGCTCGATTTAGCCAGCTGAACTTCAGCTTTTACGGACTTTTGGCGTGCCTACTGAACCGATTTTTTTTTTCTCTTTTGATTTCTCAGTTTTCGTCCTCCAAATTCTTGGCCTTGTACCTGTCATCAAAACATTTAAACAATACCCTCCGTGAGACTGTTCTAAGTAAAAACTAAATTACATTAAATTGAATAAAATAAAATAACATTGGGTTGCCTCCCAAGTAGCGCTGTCTTTAACGTCTTTTAGCCGGACGCAAGTTCTTTACTCAAAAGGCATGGGGTAGATTAACCCCACAGCCTATCCATTTCATCAACATTTTTCGCTTCCTCCTTCTGTTTTTTTTTTTTTTTTCAAGAGGAGGTTTAACATTACTTACCTGTTTTGGCGGGCTTATTTCCCTTGCTATTGTTTGTGCTGGCTCAAACGATGTGCTGACAATGCTAACTGCAAAGCACTTGCTCATGACTGGGGGTTCAATGCTGTGTTTGAACACTTTGAACACCATCTCTTCACTTTCCACTCTAAGTGTCAGCTCACCCTTCTCCACATCAATCAGGGCTCTCCCGGTTGCCAAGAACGGTCTTCCCAATATTATGGGGATCTCATCATCTTCCTTCATATCAAGGATGAGGAAGTACGCAGGAAAGAAGAATTTTCCCACCTTAACTAAGACATCTTCAATCTTTCCCCTGGGATGCACCACTGTCCTATCTGCTAACTGCAAGCTCACAGTGGTTGGTTTGGCTTCACCTAACCCCAACCTCTTAAAAACAGACAAAGGCATAAGATTTATGCTAGCTCCCAAATCACAAAGGGCCCTATTACATGTTACCCTGCCAACTGTGCAAGACAGTGTGAAGCTCCCTGGATCCTTGAGTTTAGGGGGCAATTTCTTCTGCAAGATGACATTGTATTCCTCTGTCAGTGCCACCATCTCATACTCCGCCAACTTCTTCTTCTTCCCCATAATTTCCTTCATGAATTTAAAATAAGTGGGCATTTACTCCAATGCCTCAATGAATGGAATGTTAATGTGTAGCTTTCTGAATATCTCCAAGAACTTGGAGAATTGCTTATCAACCACTTTCTTTTGCAACCTCTGCGGGAAAGGAATCCTCTCAGTGTACTCCTTCACTGGGACTGTTGGAGCTTTCTCTAATATCGGGCGGTCTTCAGTAGCCCTCTCCCTCTCTGCATCTACTCTCTGTTCAACCACAGGCTGGGGTGTAAGTTGTTCTAACTGTTTTCCATTCCTTAGCTGCACTGCTTGGCACTGTTCTCTGGGGTTCATCTCTGTATTGCTAGGCAACGTGCCCTGTGGCCTGTTCTTTGCCATCTTCGCTAGTTGTCCCACCTGCGTCTCCAAATTCCTGATAGAGGATCTGGTCTCTGCCATGAACTGAGTCTGTGAGTTGGTGAGTGTCAACAGGGTGAAGATGCACTGAATTGTTGTGAAGGTGCACTGAATCTGCTCTCTTGTTGAGCAGGTGCACTGAATTGTTGTGAAGATGAGGCCTGAGTGAATGGTTGCTGATTTTGGTACTGGCCTCGAAATTGATTCTGTTGCCCTTGATCACCTCTCCATGAAAAGTTAGGGTGATTCCTCCACCCTGGATTGTAGGTATTTGAGTAGGGGTTGTTCTGAGGCCTTTGATAATTCCCTACTGCTTGGCATTCTGGTAGTCCCACTTAGCCCATTGTAGAAAATGTGGACCAAATTCCAAAACTCAATGCTATGATGTGGACACTTCCTTTGAAAATCTTTAAATCTCTCTCAAGCCTCATAGAGTGACTCTCCATCAGCTTGATAAAAATTGTTCAACTCCCCTCTCAGCTTAGCGGCTTTGGACGGTGGAAAGAACTTTGCTAAAAACTTTTGTGCCAGCTCCTGCCATGTGAATATCGAATCTGTGGGCAAGGAATTCAACCAAACGTTTACTCTATCCCTGAGTGAGAAGGGAAAGAGCCTCAATCGGATGGCGGCGTCAGTAACGCCATTGTACTTGAAAGTTGCACACAACTCCAAGAAGTTCGCTATGTGCATGTGAGGATCTTCCGATGGCAACCTCCGAACTGAACGGTATTCTGCACCATACTCAGGATCGCAGGCTTGATTTCAAAATTGTTTGCTCCTATTACTGGGAGCCTGATGCAAGTTTGTGCTCCATTCAACCTTGGCAGCACATAATCTCCCAAGCTTCTCTCAGCTTGGGCCTGAACCCTCTCTTCTACATCCATTGGCAATCTCCTGGGCATCATTTGGTTAGGTTGATGATCACCTAACCCTTCGTTCATCTCATTGTTATTTTGTAAGCCCCCCATCGCTATTAAGGCCAAAACTCGTTGGTTTCTCCTGTTCTGTTTGCAAGTCTTTTCAATTTCCGGGTTAAAGGGAACAAGTGTATCTGCTCCTCTTCTTCTTCGCATAAACTAGATGCCTGCAACAGATCAAAATCAACAAACGGATCACGGCACACTGGTTTTCACGAATAAAAGAAAAGAAAATTATAGTAATAAAAAAAATTAGAAATTAAGAATAGATAAAATTGATATTGAACTACGCCAATCCCCTGCAACGGCGCCAAAAACTTGATGCGCGATTTATGCACACACTAACGCAAGTGCACGTGTCGTGACAAGTAATATAGTCTAGAAGACCGAGTTATCGTGTTGAGGCGCCACGGCGCCAAAACATCAGAGAGGTCTGCCAGTCCTCCAGCTCTGCGGCACTTGATCACGGCGCCGCCGACGGTTCCCTCCAGCAGCGCGGTTCCTACTCCGGCGTCTGTCCCTCCTTCTCCGTATCCAACAAATCCCCCCGTCTTGGAACCTCCCACTATCCCTACTCACCAAATAAAAACTCGTGCAAAACATGGAATCTTCAAACCCAAAGTCAAATTTAACTTATCTGCCCAAACCATTTCACCATTTCCCAAGAACCATATATTGGCCAAACAAGACCCTAATTGGAATGCGGCTATGACTGAAGAATTCAATGCTTTAACTAAATAGCACACATGAGATCTAGTACCTAGACTTGAGGGAGTGAATGTGATTCGTTATTTGTGGCTATTTCGTCACAAATTCAGAGACAGTGAAGATCTTGAGAGGTATAAGGTAAGACTTATGGCTAATGGCACAAATCAACAAGATGGCATTGATTGTGGTGATACCTTCAACCCGGTTATCAAACCGGCTACCATCCGCACAGTTTTGAGCATTGCCATGGGCAAACACTGGCCGATCCATCATCTTGATGTGAAGAATGCATTCTTACATGGGGATCTGAGAGAGACAGTCTACATGCATCAACCGCCAGGGTTCACCCATACATCAGTTCCTCACTATATGTGTCGTTTTCGTAAGTCACTATATGGCCTGAAACAGGCCCCCGTGCGTGGTATGATCGATTTGCCAGATATATCTTGCAGATTGGGTTTGTATGCAGCAATAGTGATACATCACTATTCATTTTTCATCGAGGTAGTAGCACTGCTTACTTATTACTTTACGTGGATGATATTGTCCTTACTGCCTCCTCCGACGGATTAAAAAATGAGATTATTGTCTTGCTTAAGTCCGAATTTGCAATGAGTGATTTGGGGAAGCTGAGTTACTTTTTGGGGATATCAGTGACCAGATCTTCCAATCATATGTTATTGTGTCAGCGTAAGTATGCAGAGAAGATTGTGTACAGGGCTAAGATGGCGAACTGCAAAGAGGTGCCTACTCCAGTTGATTCTAAATCTAAGCTCAGTGCCATGGATGGTGCTCCAGTCTCTTATCATACTCTGTATAGGAGCCTTGCAGGTGCACTTCTGTCATAGGGTCCGTGACCGGTGCCTTGACCCGGGCACCCTCGTGACCCAACATCAGAGAAAACCAGCGGAAATAAACTCAAGGTAAAACAACCATAATAGTATAAACAGTCTAGCCCAAAATGGCTACCCCAAAAGTACATCAAATCGAACAGCTATATCCTTAAACAACCCAAGTTATGACAAGACTACAGGCCTCTAAGAATAAGTAACACTATGACGGGACAGGGCCCCGTCATGCCCCTGAATGTACAAAATATCACAACACCGGGGAGAACCATACCAAAAGTCGAGCTTCCGAAGAAATGGAGCTCCTGACACCTGAGTAAGAGATCCTAGGAATGAGGATCTACCACCTGCTTTCCCTTACCTGCGGCATGAACGCAGGCCCAGGAAGGGGTCGACACAACGTACCAAGTATGTAAAACTGGAAAATACTGTAGTAATATCACAAGTCAAAGATAAGCTAGAGTCATAGATAAAAATCAATTTCCTTGCACTGTGCCTTACTAACAATGAGAGTAACGAGTATAAAACTTATAGCATAAAAATAGGAGGCTCACGATCAAAGCGGTACCTCGCGTAGTATCGTTAAGCGATCCTACTCGGGACTATTTCACCCGCGTGGGTCCTGTGGACCCGCGTGAGGTCATCCGCCTCGTCGTGGGACTATTTCACCCGCGCGTGGACTATTTCACCCGCATGGATCCTGTGGACCCGCGTGAGTACCATTGCGTACTCGCGTGGGACTATTTCACCGCGTGGATCACGTGGTGGGATCTGCGTGAGTCTGGCGCGCTTTCGCGTCATGGGTAGCAAATCCATGGCATAGATAATAACCCGGGGTTTACCCCGTAATAATACAAATATATAACATAGCTCATCCGGCTATCATACATAACATAAGCACTACCGGCCTATCATATCATACATAAGCACTACCGGCCTATCATATCATACATAAGCACTACCGGCCTATCATATCACAACATAAGCACTACCGACCTATCATATCATACATAAGCACTACCGGCTTATCATAACATAAGCAAGTTAAGAAATCCCCTAACTTCTTATTAACATTATTAATATATCCTCTCATTTTAGTATCCTAAGGCACTAACATGTCTTTTAATAGAAAATCCGGGAATTCATCCCAAGTACCATGTACTTCTAGCTTTTTAAGAAAACTCTTTTTATACAAAGATTCCAAGATACTAATCACCATAGTATCAAGTTACGATTTCTTTTCAAGACAAGTCACATTTCCTTTTTAGAAATATAATAGGCTTCTAAATCAAGTGACTCCATTTCCTTTAAAACCTTAGGCAACCAATGCCTAAAAATCAATTCACCTTTCTTAGTTTCAAATCCTTTACCCGTACTTGTTTTAATTAGAGTAAACCTTTCTTTGTGAACCTTTCAAGTAAACTAATATAACCAACTCCACATAAAGTCATTATATTAGTGTTATCCCTTTGTCAAAACATTTTCCCTCAAACCAAAGGACTTATACTTTTGAAATGAAACAAGTATCATATACTTTAGAACAAGTGTAGATTATCAAATCTTGCATTATACTTACTACATAGATACAACTATTCATGCTCAAGAGATAGGAAAGCTCTACATACCTCCTTGGTCAATCCGCACTAAGTCCAACTACCGCAAGTAATATGTCAACCTATAATAACCATAGTGTGTTTATTAACCTCTAATTTTAATGTAGAAATTCCAAATTCAAGTTATCAATTCCTAAGGAAAATTGGGCAGCATTTCCTTTGTTTCTACTCACTTTGCCACCTTTTCAAAGGCCGATTTTTCACATTCAAACGCCTTATTAAGGCCCAACAACCAAACCAACACAAAGGGGATTACACACCTAATCTTGGGTGTGTAAAATTCTGCCCCATAAGTCATAATAGTACACTTTAACAATTCTAAGGTGGTTTTTAGGCTACAACATGCTCATAATATTTCTTTAGCCAAATCCTTCATATTCAACCCACATTTCTAGCATGCAATGACTCTAAGAGCATTATTTACCACCATAAGTATTTTCTTCTTAACATGCAACTCTATAAACTAATAATAGAGGAAGAATCATTACCTTAGAGCTTTAGCCAAATTTTTATCCAACAATTTGCTAGCCTTTCTACCAAGAATACCACCACCACCACCTTCACAAGCTAGCCACAAGCTTCCTTCTCTTGTCTTTTAATTTTTCGATTTTTCTTAAGGCTAGAATCCTCTTGGATTTTTAGAGAGAAGGAGGAGCT
This sequence comes from Przewalskia tangutica, assembly GCA_029844215.1. Classification (NCBI taxonomy): domain Eukaryota; kingdom Viridiplantae; phylum Streptophyta; class Magnoliopsida; order Solanales; family Solanaceae; genus Przewalskia; species Przewalskia tangutica. Next base: position 93,545,208 of record CM056732.1, on the reverse strand, counting down.
TGAAATATTAGAGAGAAGGAAGAGGTTTTTCAAAGAGAGATGATAAAATGACCAAGTCTTTAAGACTTGGTCAATATATCGTAAAAAAGCAGATGGGGACACTGTCCCCACCGGGCCCTTTCAAAATAAAAATCGACTTTTCCTAAGTTTTTACTTTGATTTCGCTCGGCGCGCCTGCAGACTCCTGCGAACCCTCGGATCTTGGGCCGAGCACGACTTCCGGCCAGCGCTGAAACTTCGACCCTCAGTACTTCGGCGCGCGACCGGCGCGCGGCCTACAATCACTTCGCGCGCGCGCTTCTCCGGCCATGTGCTGAGACTCGACCATGGTCCAGGGCGAACCACTGGTATAACATTCTCCCCCCCTTAGAAACATTCGTCCCGAATGTTCCCTCTAGGCTTACTTTACTCAAATTACAGTATCGGCATAGACTCAAATAAAGACGCTTCACACGGCCACAACAAAACTCAAGCATAAATACTAAATTTAAAGACCAACAATTTTAGAACGTGGGTTACCTGGAGGTATAGGGAATAAGTGAGGATATTTCTTCTTCATGTCATCCTCCGCTTCCCACGTCATTTCCTCCCTGTTCACATTCCGCCATAGGACCTTAACGGAAGCCACGTCTTTCGTCCGAAGTCGTCTAACCTGACGATCGAGTATCGCTATGGGACTCTCCTCATACGATAACTCCTCTGTCACTTGGACATTCTGAATCGGGTGCACTCTATATGGATCTCCAATACATTTCCATACGGACACATGGGAAAATGGATGTCTGCCCAAATCGGACGGCGGCTCTAATTCATAGCAACCCTACCTACCGCGACAATCCGATACGCCCAATGTACCTTGGGCTAAGTTTCCCTTCTTCAAATCTCATCACGCCTTCACGGGCGATACCTTTAGAAAACCCAATCACCTAACTCAAATTCCAAGTGTCGGCGCCGATGATCTGCATACGACTTCGCCGACTGAGCCGCCATCACCGCTCTGGATAAGCTTCACCTTATCCATCGTCACTGAACTAAGTCCGCCCGACTAATCGAACTTCTCCCACCTCGAACCAGCCTATAGGTGACTGCACTTCTCCCGTATAAGGCCTCATGGCGCCATCCGAATCGGAATGGTAGCCGTTGTCGTAAGCAAACTCCACAAGAGGCAAATGATCCTCCCTACCCACGAAATCAATAACACAAGCCCGCACATATCCTCGAGTGTGCGGATAGTGCGTCGCCCGTCGATGCGAGGATGAAATGTCGTACTGAGACTCACTCGTGTCCCTAATCCCTTCTGAAAGGACCTCCAGAAGTTAGCCGAGAACTGGGCTCATCTCTCTGATATAATAGACACCGGGACTCCGTGCAGTCTCACAATCTCTCTAATATATAATCTGGCATAGTCCTCAGCTGAGAACGTCGTTCTGACCGGAAGAAAATGGGCTGATTTCGTCAGCCTGTCGACAATCACCCAAATGGAATCATGCTTCCTCTGAGTGGTAGGTAGTCCTGTAATAAAATCCATATTTATCACCTCCCACTTCCAAGTCGGAATATCAATATCCTGCAACAGCCCACCGGGCTTCTGGTGCTCAACCTTAACCTGCTGACAATTCGGGCACTGAGCCACGAACTCCGCAACGTCCCTCTTTAGGCCATCCCACCAATACACTCATCTGAGGTCACGATACATTTTAGTCGATCCCGGATGAATAGAATAACGAATCGCGTGCCTCCTCGAATCCATCGACGAAGTCTCGCCACATCGGGAACACACAACCGGCCCTTGAATCTGAGCACCTCATCAGGCGCTACCTCAAACAGACGCCTCTTTTTCCGAACCGCGGCATCTCTGTACCGTACCAAAATCGGATCCTCATCTGCCGCTCTTCACCTCGCCGGCGATGGAAGACTTCGGCAACCTCTCGAACTCGAATTCCGTCACTAACGAATCAACCAAACGAACCCCGAGGCTCGCTAGCTTATGTAACTCTCGGACCGTATCCCTTTTCTCGTGAACAATGCATGACTACCCATCGATCTGCGACTAAGGGCATCTGCAACTACATTGGCCTTCCCTGGGTGGTACAGAATATCAACATCGTAATCTTTAAGTAGCTCCAACCACCGTCTCTGCCGCAGGTTCAGCTCCCTCTGGCTGAAGATGTACTGGAGACTCTTGTGGTCTGTGTATATGTCCACGTGAACTCCATATAAATAATGTCTCCAGATCTTCAAGGCATGAATCACAGCTGCCAACCCCAAGTCATGTGTGGGATAGTTCTTTTCATGCTTCCTAAGTTGTCGGGATGCATAAGCTATAACCTTGCCGTGCTGCATCAGCACGCACCCAAGCCCGACACCTGACGCGTCACAATAAACCACATATTCATCTAAACCCTCTGGAAGAGTAAGAACTGGGGCGGTCGTCAACCTCTCCTTTAGCAACTGGAAACTTTCCTCACAAGTATCCGTCCATCGAACATAGCCGCTTCTCGAGTCGGCTTAGTCAAAGTCTTTGAAATAGAAGCAAACTTTTCCACAAACCTCAGATAATAGCCTGTAAGGCCCAAAAGCCGCGCACTCCGTGGTGTAGTGGTGCAGGCCAAGTCTTGATCGCCTCAATCTTAGCCAGATCAACGAATACCATCGGCCCGATAACATGCCCTAAGAAAGCCACCGAAGCTAACGAACTCGCGTTTCGAGAACTTGGCATCAATTGCCGGTCTCGAGGACTCAATACCATCCTCAAATGATCTGTATGCTCCTGCTCTGTGCGCGAATACACCAAGATATCATCAATAAACACTATAACGAATATATCCAAGAATGGCCTGAACACCCTATTCATCAAATCCATGAATACTGCTGGGGCGTTGGTCAACCCGAAAGACATCACCCTGAACTCATAGTGCCCATACCGGGTCCTGAATGCAGTCTTTGGGATGTCTATCTCTCTAACTCGCACCTGATGATAACCAGACCGCAGGTCTATCTTGGAAAAACACTTTGCACCCTGCAACTGGTCAAACAAATCGTCAATCACGGGAGGATACCTGTTCTTGATAGTAACCTTGTTCAGCTGCCTGTAATCAATACACATACGCAGCGTCCCATCCTTCTTCTTTACAAACAACACTGGCGCTCCCCAGGGAGAAACACTTGGCCTAATAAAGCCTTTCTCCAGCAAATCTTTCAGTTGATCCTTCAATTCCTTCAACTCGGCCGGTGCCATCCTGTATGGCGGAATAGATATCGGTCGAGTGTCTGGTGCCAAATCGATGCAAAACTCAATCTCCCTCTCAGGAGGGATACCCGGAAGCTCGTCTGGGAATACGTCTGGAAACTCTCTAACAACGGGCCGAAGGTCAGGTATCTCACCTCGATGTCGAATACGAACCAAATCGTAAATATAACCCTACCGTACCAACTTCCTAGCCTTGAGGTAAGAAAAAAACCAACCCCAAGGCGATGCAAGATTCCCTTCCACTCGATAGCAACCTCATCAGAAACCGGAACCGAACTAACCTCTCTGCAGTCCACATTGGCATAGCAAGACGCTAGCCAATCCATACCCATAATCACATCGAAGTCTGTCATATCCAACTCTATCAAGTCAGCTAGAGTCTGACGACCATCTATAGTCATTGGGCAAGCCTTATATACCCGCTCAGCTACCACTGAAGCACCTACCGGCGTAGCCACCTCAAAAGATTCTATGGACTCGGGCTCTATCCCTATTCTACCAGCAATATGAGGAGATATATAGGACAAGGTAGAACACGGATCTATCAAAGCATAAACATCACAAAGAGACCAACAATGTACTGTGGCGACATCGTGGCGCCTCACGGTCTGGCGGTGGACATAGCATAAATGCGGTTCGAGGACTGAATCGAACCCCGCGACCCCTGCCGGCTGTTGGCCCGTGAACACCTCGCCTCGGGCGCCAACCATCAAGATGAAGACCAAAGAATCGAACATCGGTGAGCCATGGCACTCCCGCCGCCTCTGGACGGACAATCTCTCTTCAAATGGCCTGCCGCCACAAGAGTAACAAGCTCACGGAGAATCGACACCCATAATGGCAATCACATCGACCACACCGAGGCATAGGGCCTCATCCGACCGAACTCGTCCTCCGAAACCCAAGCCACGAACCCCGCCCTTCTCGAATACTCAGACGCCCCGAAGATGGTGGAGGCGCTCGACCGGTTGTGGTGCAAATGCTGTCTGCTTTGGGGTTGTCTACCCTAAAACTACCAGAGGACCTGCTCACTGCCCTCTTCTGGCGATACTGCCGATCCGTCGGCCCTGCGTTCACACCTGTCATGTGCTGCGTGCGGCAATATCGTGCGGCTGAAGAGCCACCCCCGTGCAACTCTCGGCCAAGTGATCATCGAGTCCTGTGACATAGCGGTGCACCCTGTCCTCCATGTATGCTACCAAAGCGGGCACATACCTAGCCATCGAATCAAACTCCATGTTGTATTCCCGGACCGTCCGCCCATTCTGTCTCGGTCCAAAAATCTATCGGCGAGCCCTCTCATCTGCGGAGGCAAGAAATGGCCAATGCGCCTCGAGAACTTCGTCCCAAATAGTGAAACGCATGCTCCCCGGCGGTTCCGTGAATCATACCATCAATCGCTGCGGTGTCCGCGGCCGATGCGAACCTAGTACCACCGACTCGGTCTCCGCCCCGATCACCTACGATCCGTTGCAGAATCGTCGGATGAACTCACGAGATCATCCTCGTGCCTCGACCCATAAAACTCGGGTGGCTGCAACTCAAAAGTCCTCGCCTCAAGCTAGCTGCAGGTCTGAACTACGGCATACCGAATCTGCCGTCTCACTTATCTCGTATGCGCCACAATCGGCTAGTAATCGCCATCTCTCAGAGCCCATATCCTGCCCCGGCCTTTGGATGGAGGCTCGGGTACCGCGGTCTCAGTAGCCGCTGCTGCTGCCTCAGACTCTACTGGGGTTGGCGACGTGGTAGAACTCGCCGTCCGAAACACCACATCCCAGTAAGGATCGGGCTGTGCTCGTAACCCTCGGTGCCTACTAGTAGTTCCTCCACCGCTTGCCCTTCTGGGCCGCGGTCGCCTTGCGTGGAGGCATAACTGATACACACAAAGTTTACGTCAGAGGAAGTTCAACCTATAACACAGCTCTATTGCACGATCTTAGAGTGAAAGAAATGGAAACAAATCCTAAATATCCTGTAACCTCCTGATTATAGATGTGGTGCACAACACACCGATAATCAAGACTCTACTAGATACGGCCTGTAGACCCCTTCCGAGGATTAACTGCTCTGATACCACTTTTGTCACGACCCGACCGGTCCGTGGCCTGCCTGACCCGCACCTCGTGACCAACATCGAGAAAACCGTGAAATAAACTCAGTAAAACAACCGTAATAGTATAAATGCAGCCCAAAATGGCTACCCCAAAAGTACATCAAATCGAACAACTATATCCTTAAACAACCCAAGTTATGACAAGACTACAGACCTCTAAGAATAAGTAACACTATGACGGGACAGGGCCCCGTCATGCCCCTGAATGTACAAAATATCACAACACCGGGGAGAACCATACCAAAAGTCGAGCTTCCGAAGAAATGGAGCTCCTGACACCTGAGTAAGAGATCCTAGGAATGAGGATCTACCACCTGCTTCCCCTTACCTGCGGCATGAACGCAGCCCCCGAGGAAGGGTCGACACAACGTGCAGTATGTAAAGCGGAAAATCTCGTAGTAATATCACAAGTCAAAGATAAGCTAGAGTCATAGATAAAAATCAATTTCTCAGACCGTGCCTTACTAACAATGAGAGTATCGAGTATATAACTTATAGCATAAAAATAGGAGGCTCACGATCAAAACATGGTACCTCCTGCGTAGTATCGTTAAGCGATCCTACTCCCGGGACTATTTCACCCGCGTGGGTCCTGTGGACCCGCATGAGGTCATCCGCCTCGTCGTGGGACTATTTCACCCGCGTGGGACTATTTCACCCGCATGGATCCTGTGGACCCGCGTGAGTATCATCGCCGTACTCGCGTGGGACTATTTCACCTCATGGATCCTGTGGTGGGATCCGCGTGAGTCTGCGCGCTCGCGTCATGGGTAGCAAATCCATGGCATAAATAATAACCCGGGGTTTACCAGTAATAATACAAATATATAACATAGCTCATCCGCTATCATACATAACATAAGCACTACCGCCTATCATATCATACATAAACACTACCGGCCTATCATATCACAACATAAGCACTACCGGCCTATCATATCATACATAAGCACTACCGGCTTATCATAACATAAGCAAGTTAAGAAATCCCCTAACTTCTTATTAACATTATTAATATATCCTCTCATTTTAGTATCCTAAGGCACTAACATGTCTTTTAATAGAAAATCCGGGAATTCAACCCAAGTACCATGTACTTCTAGCTTTTTAAGAAAACTCTTTTTATACAAAGATTCCAAGATACTAATCACCATAGTATCAAGTTACGATTTCTTTTCAAGACAAGTCACATTTCCTTTTTAGAAATATAATAGGCTTCTAAATCAAGTGACTCCATTTCCTTTAAAACCTTAGGCAACCAATGCCTAAAAATCAATTCACCTTTCTTAGTTTCAAATCCTTTACCCGTACTTATTTTAATTAGAGTAAACCTTTCTTTGTGAACCTTTCAAGTAAACTAATATAACCAACTCCCCATAAAGTCATTATATTAGTGTTATCCCTTTGTCAAAACATTTTCCCTCAAACCAAAGGACTTATACTTTTGAAATGAAACAAGTATCATATACTTTAGAACAAGTGTAGATTATCAAATCTTGTACGTATACCGTACTACATAGATACAACTATTCATGCTCAAGAGATAGGAAAGCTCTACATACCTCCTGTCAATCCGCTTGCTAAGTCCAACTACCGCAAGTAATATGTCAACCTATAATAACCATAGTGTGTTTATTAACCTCTAATTTCAATGTAGAAATTCCAAATTCAAGTTATCAATTCCTAAGGAAAATTGGGCAGCATTTCCTTTGTTTCTACTCACTTTGCCACCTTTTCAAAGGCCGATTTTTCACATTCAAACGCCTTATTAAGGCCCAACAACCAAACCAACACAAAGGGGATTACACACCTAATCTTGGGTGTGTAAAATTCTGCCCCATAAGTCATAATAGTACACTTTAACAATTCTAAGGTGGTTTTTAGGCTACAACATGCTCATAATATTTCTTTAGCCAAATCCTTCATATTCAACCCACATTTCTAGCATGCAATGACTCTAAGAGCATTATTTACCACCATAAGTATTTTCTTCTTAACATGCAACTCTATAAACTAATAATAGAGGAAGAATCATTACCTTAGAGCTTTAGCCAAATTTTTATCCAACAATTTGCTAGCCTTTCTACCAAGAATACCACCACCACCACCTTCACAAGCTAGCCACAAGCTTCCTTCTTGTCTTTTAATTTTTCAGATTTTTCTTAACGCTAGAATCCTCTTGGATTTTTAGAGAGAAGGATGAGCTTGAAATATTAGAGAGAAGGAAGAGGTTTTTCAAAGAGAGAAATGACAAATGACCAAGTCTTTAAGACTTGGTCAATATATTGCATGTAAAAAACAGATGGGGGGACACTTGTCCCCACTCGTGCCCTTTCAAAATAAAAATCGACTTTTCCTAAGTTTTTCCGCCGATTTCGCGCCGGCGGCGCCGCAACTGCGAACCCGGATCTTCCGAGCCGCGACCGACTTCCGGCCGCGCGCTGAAACCAGCGACCCTCGATTTCGGCGCCGGCTCCGGCGTCGCGGCCTACAATCACTGCGCCGCGCCTGCGCCCGGCCATGCGCCGAGACTTCGACCATGTCGGGCGAACCACGGGGTATAACAACTTCAGTATCTCACCTTCACCAGGCCAGACATAGCTTATGTTGTTCAGCATGTGTGCTTATTCATGTATGCCCCCATGAAGTCTCATTTCACTGCTCTTAAGTGTATCATTCGATACATTAAAAGGCAATCTTGATTATGGTTTGCACCTATACCTCTCTGCACCAAACAAGTTGCTTTCATATACGGATGCAGATTGGGCAGGGTGTCCGGACACGCAACGCTCCACCTCCGAATTTTGTATTTTTTAGGGGATAATCTGATTTCTTGATCTGCCAAGCGACAGGCTACCCTAGGCGTTGCAAATGTGGTAGTTGAGATTTGTTGGCTCATAAATTTACTGTTAGAACTTCAGTGTCCTTTGCGTCAGGCATTTATTGTGTATTGTGATAACATCTCTGTCATCTATCTTTCTCATAATCCGGTTCAACATCAGCGAACCAAGCATATTGAGATAGACATACACTTCGTTCGTGAGAAAGTTGCGCTAGGCCAAGTCAGAGTGTTACATGTTTCATCATCCTATCAGTATGCAGACATATTTACTAAAGGACTTTCTAGATAGTTATTTCTTGACTGCAGATCCAGTCTCAGCGTTCGGCCTCCTCCCGCTCCGGCTGAGGGGGTGTGTAAACATGTATATTATAGAAACAATTGTATCCCTACCCATAATTAGAATATTTCTATATATTGTGTATATATAATTATGGTAAGACTAGGATTCCTCTTTTGTATAGGCTTAGAATTTCTATTGTATCAGGGATGAATATTGTACTCTATATATACTTTGATATTAATGAGAAGACTCCCTAAGGGAGATTAATATCATCTTACAGGGACGAAGCCAACCAATTTTTTCCGAGGGTCTAGTACTATATTATACAAATTTATGGGTGAGGGCTTTTGATAATTGTTAATATAGTAGTAATAATAATAATAAATTGTTGGGGTCTATAGCCCCCAGTGGAGTGGGGGAGGCTTCGTCCCTGCTAGCAATTAGTAGAATTCCGGATGGACTGAAGTTTCTCATGAAAGTACCTCCTGAAGCTTCTTAATTTAATCCATGTGATTATTTCGAGGATAAGCTATATATATCGTCAAGATAACTTATCTTATTATTAAGATTATAAATCTCATATTTTAAGGAAACTTATTTACTACTAATAATAAATATCCTTTGTGTGACCTAAGTAGTATTTTTTTGTTCCCTTGTGAATATATGTTCCATATCTTGACCTATTGTCGGTGAGGCTATTTTACACATGTATAATTACGTAAGTAACTTATAAGACACGTGTTTAAAATTTTGAGTTTATGAATTTTGAATCACAATCCTTTTGCTTACCCAATTTTAAATAGATATTTTATACATATTCAAATTAAAATTATTGAATTTTACCGAAATCCATGACTTCAAAGTAGATCCGAGTTAATTTAGATCTTCTTAATATCTTTCTAGACAATTTAGTTCAAAGAGCAAGGTTAATTTCAAATATATAATGTCAATATCAAATTGTATAATCCACAACTTCAAAGTTAGAAGGTGGAGGGTATTTATCACTTGAGGATGGTCTCTAACAATTAAATCCACATCTAATTGACAGCTTATTTTTTCCCATCATTGTCTCGTTATGTTGTAGAATTTCATTCCAAATTGTCCATCAAATTCTCGTTACATGAACAGAAGAGTGGATGGATATGCTCAAACTAGCCCCAACACTATCCCCTATTAGTGAATAGCAACAAAAAAAGTAAATATTTCAGAAATTTAAAGCTCGTATAGATTTCTTCTACCAGGGTCCGTCCATTTCCAGAAGAAATAGGGAGACCTTCTTGTGAAGTTGACACGAATTTAGATAGATTTGAGAGGTCACAAAAATATAATACTGGGACCAGTGATTGGAGATTTTCGTTGTGTCGTTATGCCTATTTACAATCAGTTCAAGTTGTTGTTTATTTGGTATTACCAAACAAATTCTGAATATTGTAAAAGGCACATTAATTTTACTTGTTGCTTATAGAAAGAACAAGATCAAGATATGGACAAATATGAAATAGATATCCCTTTAATTTTGAATTTTTGAAATTGGATTAGCGAAAAAGATCAAATCAATCCTTAAATATATACTTAACCTATATTAGGCCATGAAGTATTATTGTTCAATTCTTAACCTATTTATATACCTTTATCCAGTAGAGACGAAAAATGTGTATTCCGTAGTTCATTTGTGAATTGTGATCTTCATTTCAAAACACAGCTGGGATCGGCGTTAGTTTATTCTTTAGTGCAATCCTTCACGGGTCTCTGTTGAGTTAAAAGAAGCCATCTAATTAACCTAATAAACGAATTTTATTTTTTAAAAGGAGGCGTTCATTGAACCGTTGAAGTTAATTGTTGAGTTCAAATTTAATACATGCACATCTAGATTGTTTAATACCTCAATAGATTCCAATATTTTATCCTTAATTGATCTAGGAGTTGTTCCCGAGTATTTTCAACCTCTTTTATATATGAATCTATCTTATTCCGAGTGGAATGAGGGAAAGCGGCCCGATCAACAAAAATGAAGAGTTGCATCCCTAGAACCTATGAATTTCGAGAAATTCTCAGCCAACATATATATGCGATTAATTCTCGTAAAGATTACAACACACAAGAATACTTCTTCTCCGTGGAGAGCGGAACGAGTGATACATCTGGCGAACATCGATGAAGAATGCAAGCACGAAGCTCTAGTGTTGATATATTCCATGAAGAGAAAGAAGACAGACATGTAATAATTGAGCTAAATTACTGAATTCGATTAAGCCCATAGTTTATACTGTACATCCGCCATATATATTCCCAAGTAACAATTACAAAACTCAACCTAGTTAACTGAGCCAAGCCGGGCCGGCTCGATTAAACTCCAACTTTGATCGAACGAAATACTGACCGAAATCAGAGACAAATTAAACCTATCTCTTGTTAAAGATTGTGATGAACCCAATTGAAATGCAATCTAATCAATATGAGCTTTAGAGAATAACTCTGCTCAGTTTCCAAGAGCGATGATTAGCAAAGAGCCTCGTCACACAACAATTTTTTTTTAATATAGTTAGATTTTATTATAGACAAAAGGAGACAATTACAATGTAACTATCTAGCATAGAATGACAGGCCATTCTTGCTCAAGAAGGGATCTCCTCCTACACAAATAAGCTAACAAAAAGATTTAGAACAAATGTTAAATTTGAAAATATCTAACAGATTCATCATTTGTTCTAGTCTACTTAGCCAATACCAGACTTCTTTTTCCTAATACTGAAGTTGGCCATACTACTCTTATCAAGTCTATATGGACCAATAGCATTCTTAGGTAAATTTTCAAGGTTCTGAAAGACGCTAGTAATGCCCTCTAAGAAACGTAACCTTTCTTGGACAGAATGTCTGCTACTGTGTTAGCCTCCCTGTAGCAGTGTTGAACAGTACCTGCTAGCTTGTTGACCCAATATTGAATATCTTCTATCATGTTTTGAAATCTTTAAGAAGGTTTATAGATTCCTTTGATCATATCCACCGTGAGTTTTGAGTCCATTTCTAGGATAATATTATGTAATCCTAGACTGAACTGTACTGCAAACCCAATAAGGCAACCTTGATTTCTGCCACATTGTTGCTACAGTACCCTAATGACTCTAAAAAATCAAGAATCATTTTACCTTCATGTTTTTTTATGAGACTGATAGAATAGGAAAATTATATTTAGTCATAATTAGTTAATTATGTATATTTTGTATATGGTAAACTGTAAATGTATATTGTAGTTATTTCTTACCGTAATTGTAGCCTAGGATTAAGTTTGTACTTTAGTATATGTACTATGATTTTGAAAGTCTGGTTGCATTGCCCAAAATTTCAAGAACCTGAAATATCTCACAAAATTATTAGTAACTTCTTTGCAGTTAAATAAGATTGTGATCTGAACATGTCCTTTCCATGTGCTTAACAATGGTATCTTCCATGTTGTCATTTCACTCTTCATTGTACAACACCCTGTCAAATCTTTTACAGATCATGATGCCTCTTTTTCTACCATTAGTCCAAGTATAGGTGTTTTCACTGTAGCCAACATCAACTAATCCACAATCATCCAAACAAGAGATAAAGTTCATACTTTAACTCATCCTATGATGTCTGCCCCCTCTCTTATCATTAGGAGAAAGGATCACATTGAAATCACCTAAGACAGCCCTATGGACCATCAATTTGAGTAGAATTATGCCTGAGCTTGTACTATAGCTTTCTTCTCTTCTTGGCAGTAGTCTTAACCTAGACAATAGTATACCAGAAAATCTTGTTGGTGGTTAAGTGTTTTATCTTTAGTGTTAGTTGCTGATTGCTATTAGAGATAATAGAGCATTCTAAATAGTCCTCCCAAAAACACCATATTTTGCCATTTTTGTTAGCCAACTCTGAAAACCAAAATTTTCCTTGTATCACTCCAAATTGGAGTCATCAATAAAAGATTTTTGCATAGTCACAAATTGAGCCTTGTGCATCTTGACAATTTTAATAATTCTTATAAAAGCTTTCTTGAACTTAACACCCCTAATATTCCATGAAATTGCATTGCACAATTAGGCAAAAGGGGGTCAAGCAACACTACTTCTCTGTCTTCTTCTACTTTTGGATCTGTCTCCATTAGTAGTTTTGATATTTCTGTTTCTGGATCTGACCATCGAAGACAAGCTGTGTTTCTGAGTAGTTGCATCAAAAGCAATGCTAATAGCCTGAATCTCAGCTTTTGTAGCAGGAGCAAAAGCTTCTATCAGTTTATTAGGGATATTAGAGTCATGGTCAGAATCATCCAACTCATTTTCTTCATCCTGTTGGGTTTTGATATTGGTAAATGGAAAATGATAGGATGGAAATTAAATTGAGTAAAAGACTCTTTTGTCCCACATCGAAAAAATGAGAAGGAAAGAGAGGTGTATATATTACGTTATACCTTCTCTAGTTGCTAAAAGAGTTGAGAGGGTAAGGATCCCTCGCGCCGTCGTCGCTCGCTCGACTCTGCTTCGGCTTTGAAAAAAAATTTGATTGATAATCTTTTTGGACAAACTTTTCTTTAATTAATTAATTAATTAATTATTTAGTTAAAATAAATCCAAACGGATCGACCCAAGACCTGTGACCGACCCGGTTTAAGTCCTTTTTTCTTTTCGAATTTCCCTCCAAAAATTTGATGACTATTCTGAATGGTTGCAAACATTCAGAAATGGTACCTCCAAAACCTATAAATTCTTGATTTATTCCAAGAATTTATTCACTGATTCTAATACGAATTTCTCTACAATTCGAAAATTCATTCTTATTCATTCTGTGTGATATCTTTGTAGTTGAGTGGTTATTTATTCAGGAATTTGAAATACTACTATTCTGGTAAGATAATCGTTCTATTCTGGGAGACGATATTCCATTAACCTCGAGTACTGTGAGGGAAATAATTTCTTTAAGGACACACTTTGAACTAAGTGGGTTCGATTATATTCTGAAATTATTTTCCAAAACAGATTATGTTTCATCTACTGTTTTTCTTGACTAATTTACTGTTAAGTAATTTATATACTGTGTAATCTATTTTTTACTAAGTGTTTAAAAAGATTGTGTTGAAACATTATTTTGGCCATATACAGATTATTATACCAACAGTCTTACGAAAATTATGTTTATTTTATTTTAATATATATTCTGGTTTGGAGATTAAAACATGTGTGGTTTTCTACTCCGTATGAAATTTCATATTCTGACTTAAAGCTATAAGAACTTCGTTGGAATATTAAAGTCCAGGAAAAAAGTGTTTTCCAAAAGAAAAAAAAGTGTTTTTCTTATATGTTGTTTGGAGACTAAAATCTTCGGATTTTCTACTCCGGTTGAGATTAAAGTTTTCATAATTTCCTACTCATTTGGGTACTTGATTTGAAGATATAAAAACTTCATCAAGTACACAACATACAATCTACTGCACTTCGTTTCAAGCATAATTGATTCGGTTTGAAAAAATAAAATCTTCACCATTGTGTATTATATTTGTTGCATGAAATACGTGAAGATTATTTTCAAGGTAGTAAGAATGAATTTGACTTACTCATGTGATGCTTGTATAACGATTTGAAGAATATAAAAACTTCATCGTTATGTTTAAGGAGATTGAAACTTGTGTAGTTTTCTACTCCATATGAATATTAGTATTCTGACTCGAAGATATAAAAGCTTCGTTGGAATACTAAAGTTTCATAATTATACTGCGATTTGAAGAAATAAAATCTTCATCGTTCAAATTACGATTTGAAGAAATAAAATCTTCATCGTTTAAGTTTCATAATTATACTCCGATTTTGAAGAAATAAAATCTTCATCGTTTGAGTCTGTGATTTAATTGTTATTCTGGTTTTATTAAGTAAAACAGTTTGTCGATTTGACAGTGACAAATAAATAATGGCAATTGATATGAATGATCTGTGTGCAATGCTGTCGGAGTGCAATTTGGTTGGAAACCCAAAGGTGTGGTGGCTTGATTACGTGCCACTCGGCGTATTTGTCTATGAAGCAAGCATTTGCAACCTATGCTTCCGCTGGACCTGAATAGGTATTGTTTATGGAAATCTTTGCAGCGACGAGGTTGAAGGATATGGGAAGATACTTCTGAAGATGACTTCCGGCAAGGTCCTGACTCTCAACAATATTTTGCACGTTCCAACAATAAGGAGGAATTTAGTTTCGCCGGACCACTCGTCAAAAACGGATTTAAGTGTGTGTTGGTTAGTGAGAAAATTGTAATAAGTAAGAATGATATGTTCATTGGAAAGGACTACCTCACCGAGGGCCTTTTCAAACTCAATGTAATGATTGTTGACAGTATTAATAAAAATTCAGTTTCGTCTTACTTATTGGAGTCAAATTATTTATGGCATGTTCGTTTAGGAGATGTCAATTACAAAACCTTGCAAAAATTGATTAATTTAGAAGTATTGCCTAAATTCGAGTGTAACAAATCAAAATGTGAAATTTGTGTTGAATCTAAGTTTGTTAAACATCTATATAAGTCTATTGATAGGAATTCAAATCCTTTAGACTTAATTCACACAGATATATGTAGATATATGTGATATGAAGTCAAAACCATCTCGTGGTGGGAAAAAGTATTTTATAACTTTCATTGACGATTGCACTCGATACTGTTATGTGTATTTGCTTAATAGTAAGGATGAATAAATTAATGCATTTAAGCAATACAAGAACGAAGTGGAAAATCAATTGAATAAAAAGATCAAAATGATTAGAAGTGATAGGGGTGGAGAGTATGAATCTCCTTTTGCAGAGACATGTTTGGAATATGGAATTATTCATCAAACTACTACCCCTTACACGCCACAATCAAATAGAATTGCGGAAAGAAAAAACCGAACATTAAAGGAAATGATGAATGTCTTACTAATTATTTCCGGTTTACCGCAGAGCTTGTGGGGGGAAGTTATCCTTACAGCAAATCGAATACTCAACAGAGTACCCCACAACAAAACACAATCTATTCCATATGATCTATGGAAAGGAAGAAAACGCAACTTGAAATATTTCAAAGTGTGGGGGTGTTTAGCGAAGGTCCAAGTTTCTTTGCCCAAAAGGGTAAAAATCGGACCAAAAACTGTGGAGTGTGTTTTTATTGGCTATGCTACAAATAGCAAAGCTTGTCGGTTTTTGATTCACAAATCGGACAATCCCGAAATTCATGTTAATACGGTAATTGAATCAGATAATGCTGAATTGAAAATATCTATCCGTATAAAACTGAATGTGAGTCGTCAAGTGAAAGATCTAAACGACCGCGGGAAGAACCAAAGGAAAGTATACCAAGCAAAGAGGATCCAAGGCGTAGCAAACGTCAAAAGACATCTACTTCATTTGGACCAGATTTTGTAACATTCTTGCTTGAAAATGAGCCTCAAACATTTAAAGCAGCAATGTCATCTTCTGATTCAACATTTGGAAAGAAGTAGTCAATAATGAGATTGAATCAATTTTAAACAACCATACATGAGAATTAGTTGATCTTCCTCCTGGAAATAAACTTTTAGGATCAAAATGGATTTTTAAAAAGGAAAATGAAAGTTGATGGCACTATTGACAAATATAAGGCAAGACTTGTGGTCAAAGGTTATAGACAAAAAAAAGACCTTGATTATTTTGACACATACTCGCCGGTAACAAGAATAACATCTATTCGGGTGTTAGTGGCACTGGCGGCCGTATATGGTCTTGAAATCCATCAAATGGATGTCAAGACATCTTTCTTAAATGGAGAATTGGAGGAAGAAATTTACATGGAACAACCTGAGGGTTTTGTGGTTCCTGGTAAAGAAAGGAAAGTGTGCAGACTTGTTAAGTCACTTTATGGACTTAAACAAGCACCCAAACAATGGCATGCAAAATTTGATCAAACAATGTTGACAAATGGATTTAAGATTAATAAGTATGACAAATGTGTTTACATTAAAAATACTCCAAATCATGAAGTCATTGTTTGTTTGTATGTTGATGACATGTTGATAATGAGTAAAGATATTGTCGATGTAAATGCTACGAAGTGTATGCTCGCTAGCAAATTTGACATGAAAGACTTAGGGGTTGCTGATTTGATCTTAGAAATTAGGATCCATAAAACTCCATAAGGTCTAGCATTATCACAGTCACATTATATTAAAAAAATACTTGACAAGTTCAAGTATTTAAATTTCAATGTTGCAAAGACTCCAATTGATGTAAGTTTTGCACTTCAAAAGAATGAAGGTGAAAGTGACTCACAATTGGACTTTGCACGAGCTTTGGGAAATTTGATGTATATTATGAATTGTACACGACCAGATATAACATGTGCTATTGATCGGTGTATTTTATATACACCTTTTGAGTCTGTTTTAGTTAGTCTTTTGTCCCATTTTGCACATATAAGTGTCGTGTTAGGATAGTTTTTCTTTCTTTTGAGTCAAAGTGGTTAAAATGGCCAAATGGCGGGAAAGGAGCAAAGAGGGCAAAGAGGAGATGCGGGTAGCAGAGAAAGTGGCGAACGAGGCTAAAATCGGACAGCGCCATGGCGCTCC
This sequence comes from Przewalskia tangutica, assembly GCA_029844215.1. Taxonomy (NCBI): domain Eukaryota; kingdom Viridiplantae; phylum Streptophyta; class Magnoliopsida; order Solanales; family Solanaceae; genus Przewalskia; species Przewalskia tangutica. The sequence continues at coordinate 93,528,135 of CM056732.1, read as the reverse complement.
TGCGATCAGCGAGGCGCGGCGCCACCATTGAGAAGATGCGAAGACTGGCGCGCGGCGCTCGAACGGCAAATACGAGTGCGGCGCTAAACATCCGAGAAGCCCACGGGAGTTGCGTGTGCGCTGCGAGCAGCGAATATCGGGCGCGGCGCCAAAACATCCGACGGATTGCGAGAACTTCTGCGCGGCTATGCGGCGCGGCGCGACGCGGAAAAATTAGGTCTTTTGACGATCGGGTCAGCACGAAGGAAAAGAAGGAGGCGTTTTTAAACTATAAAAGCGAGAACCTGGCGGTTTTCAAGGGTTCCCCGACGTGCACAACTCAAGATTTTGGCTTGGAGATTGGATACCATTAACTTAGTACTTTCTTTTCCTTTTCTTTACTTTATTTTCAGTTTTGTATGATGAACATGGAGTTAGTTCTTGTCATGTCAATGGCTAGGAACTAATTCTCTTATAGGGCTTTATATGTTGAATTTCTTGAAACTTATGCTATAAATTAATGCATGCTTATGGTTGTTTTTCTTATTGAGAGATCTATCCAATAATTGAGTTGAATTCTTGGTAACTAATTGACAACTAGTTATCACTATATGATTTCTAATCAGTTACGAAAGGGGATTGTGAATATCTTTGTAAGTTGGGTAGACAGGCTTGAATTGGGGATGAAAATACCTCAATTAGTTTTGTAGCGTTGATGAGAGGCTTAACAACCCTAATTTTGCGCATTGTGCGTGACGGTCAACTAGGTTTTTGTTCTTAATCCTCCTATAAAGTTACCCTTATCACCGAAAGGTAGGTAAGGAACGATCTGAGGTTGAGTGTTTATATAACCCTAACGGAGTATAAAAGCGATTTAAGTAAACTGCTTTCTCCAAAAGAAGAATACTATAAGTAATGCATTAGTAAGTAGCATAAGCGGATAGTGAGGATACATAGAAGCCCTATTCTCATCACATCTGAAGTAATTCTTTATATTTAAATATCTTTCATAATTCTTAGTCGTAAACCAAACAATCAACTATTAATTCACCAAATAGATACTAGAAAATAGATAGTTGGTACTTGAACCCTAATCCTAGAGGACGATATTCGGTCTTATCTAAGACTATACTACATGATACGATAACGTGCACTTGCGTTTAAAGTGTGTGCATCTTACCGCGCATCAACTATAAGCAAGCTGAGTCGATTCACCAGTAATCCCAATCAAACTCATTGGATGGCAATGAAACGAGTCTTGGGTTATTTACATCACACTCAAAACTATGATTTGCATTATAATAAATATCTCGCAGTATTTGAGGGATATAGTGATGCAAATTGGATCACCGGATCGTTTAAAGTTAAATTCACGAGTGGATATATTTTCACCGTTGGTGGAGGAGCAGTGTCTTGGAAATCATCAAAACAAACATGCATCGCCCACTCTACAATGAAATCAGAATTTATAGCTTTAGACAAGGCCGGTGAAGAAGCTGAATGGCTCCGGAATTTCTTAGAAGATATTCCATTCTGGCCCAAACCTTTGGCTCCTATATGTATACATTGTGACAGTCAAGCAGCAATAGGTAGGGCAGAGAGCGTAATGTATAACGGAAAATTTAAATCCATCTGACGGAGACACAATACCGTTAGACAACTCCTCTCTAGTGGCGTTATCACAATTGATTATGTAAAGTCAAGAGATAACGTGGCGGATCCGCTTACAAAAGGCTTATCTAGAGAGGGAGTTAGTAGATCATCAATGGGAATGAGGTTAAGGCCAAGAACAAGTCATCATGGCGGTAACTCTACCTAGCAGACTGGAGATCCCAAGAGCTAGGTTCAAAGAGATCAAACAAAGTTGTGACTGACGGTTCAACATTGTCAAATAACTCAACTCATTCTCGGATGAAGACAATGTTCAGAAATAAGGATAAGACTTTATGGCTTGTTAATGAGTTAATAAAACATTAAGGTTTTTTAATGGTTATCTAAATCTGGAAATGTATGACCAGATAATGTGGCTATAGGGCCACATGTTTAGAAATCACCTATGTGAGTGTTAAGTGTAAGCCGCTTTAAAGGGGAATGACAGTAAAAGCACATTCTCTATGCACTCATGAGACCAGGCGGTGTTCATGGCTGAAACGAACACAACCGTGAGAACCATAAACGGTTGAGGGTTGATTGTGTGACTTATATTGTCTAGGTATACAACAAAGTTCGACGGTTCAAAGATATCAAATCTACCGATTGATCGAGTATATCCGATATAAGTTCACTACGAAAAGTTCAAAGGGAAACCTACTTATCCAGATGCAGTCAATTCTCGCTTGTATATCACACTCGTCCGTACATTCTTTTATCTTATAGTCATTCCCCATTCATGTGGGGGATTGTTGGATTTTGATATTGGTGAATGGGAAATGATGGGATGAAAATTAAAGGGAGTAAAAGACTATTTTGTCCCACATCGAAAAAATGAGAAGGAAAGAGAGGTGTATATATTACATTACACCTTCTCTAGTTGCTAAAAGGGTTGAGAGGGCAAGGACCCCTCGCGCCGCCGTCGTCGCTCGCTCGGCTCGACTTCGGCTTTGGATTTGGATTTGGAAAAAAGTTTGATTGATAATCTTTTTGGACAAACTTTTCTTTAATTAATTAATTAAAATAAATCCAAACGGATCGACCCAAGACCCGCGACCGACCCGGTTTAAGTCCTTTTTCTTTTCGAATTTCCCTCAAAAAATTTGGTGACTATTCTGAATGGTTGCAAACATTCAGAAATGGTACCTCCAAAACCTATAAATTTTTGATTTGTTCCAAGAATTTATTCACTGATTCTAATACGAATTTCTCTACAATTCGAAAATTCATTCTTATTCATTCTGTGTGATATACTGTCGTTGAGTGGTTCGCTGCTACCGGAATTTGGAGTACTACTATTCTGGTAAGATAATCGTTCTATCTTGGGAGACGATATTCCATTAACCTCGAGTACTGTGAGGGGAATAATTTCCTTAAGGACACACTTTGAACTAAGTGGGCTCGATTATATTCTGAAATTATTTTCCAAAACAGATTATGTTTAAATCTCTTGTTTACTTGATTAATTTACTGTTAAGTAATTTCATATACTGTGTAATCTGCTTTTAACTAAGTGTTTAAACAGATTGTGTTGAAACATTATTTTGGCCATATACAGATTATTATACCAACACATCCTTACTATCATCCTTTCTAGGAGACTCTGCAAGGTTGAGATGTATTGTAATGGTTCCATATTTATCAGTGGTTCTCATTGAATTTCCTTCAATCATGTTTTTGATGAGTTCTAGAGAGTCATGGATAACTTCTAATTGATTAGAATTCACCTGTCATTATGTTGTACAAGAGATTCATGAATACTTACTACTTCAGTGTTGTTAGCATTCAAACTCTTCTGAGGGATATTACTGTCCACCTTCTATTCATCCTTATCAACTATCCCTATGATCTTATTGTTGTCCTGAGCCCTGCTTTCAGTTTTTGTCAAGTGCTAAATTTTGTTGTTCCTGACAGTTCTCAGCTTCCTTGCTTCCCTCTTTTTTTTCTTTCTTTCTAACTCTTTTTATAGCATTAACTATACTCATTTTGTTCTCCATAATCATCACTGTTAGATCTAACTTGAGCAGGGTTTTCATGGGAATTTTGTTCCTTTTCCTGATTTAGTTTCAGCTTATCCCCTTATTTTCTTGTTCAAAATTTTCTGTCTCCTCATGTTTTCTTTTTGCAGCACTGCCCTCTACATCCTTTTTTTGCCCTTCTTCCTTGTCTTTACTCTCTTCAGATTATTTCTTAGCACCTTTCTTCTCAGCTTCATTTTTCTTTCCTTCAGTGTATCTTCTATTTTGTCCTTGGTCTTTCCAGAACTGTATAATCCGCAACAGAGTGCTCAAGATTTTTACAATGTTTACAATACTTTGGAACAAACTCGTAGTCCAACGTTTGCTCAAATCCTTTCAAGGGGGAACCTTCATATTCATCCCCAACCCAAACACTATTAAGCACAGGTTTTAGTAGGTCTATTTCCACTCTGACTTTGGCCATATTTGGCCTAGTCCTACTTCTGGTAGCAGTGTTCATTTCTAGAGGGGTACCAATTGCACTAGTAATTTGCTTCAAGTAGAATCAATTGTGTAAATGTATAGGGTAATTTTGGTAGAAGTATCCAAATCGGAGCTACAGGTAAATCCTCCTCAGGCTTGAAATCATGACTACATTTTTGTAACCACATTTGGAGCCCATTGATCTTCGCAGATCTTTTAAACCAATTGTGACACATTTTTATCGCATTGTAATTCAGATGCGAGCCTCCGCTTCACCTACATTTCACCATCTTCGCTCATATTAATATGATGTGCGACATCTGTTGGGTTTTGATATTGGTGAATGGGAAATGATGGGATGAAAATTAAAGAGGGTAAAAGGCTCTTTTGTCCCACATCGAAAAAAGAGAAGGAAAGAGAGGTAAATATATATTACACTACACCTTCTCGAGCTGCTAAAAGGGTTGAGAGGGCAAGGACCCCTCGCGCCGTCGTCGTCGCTCGGCTCGACTTCGGCTTTGGATTGATTGATAATCTTTTTGGACAAACGTTTCTTTAATTAAATTAATTAATTAATTATTTAATCAAAAACAAATCCAAACGGATCGAACCTGCGACCCGACCCGACCCGTCCGGCTCTCCCTCTCTTTTTCGAATTTCCCTCCAAAATTAGGTGACTATTCTGAATGGTTGCAACCATTCAGAATTAGTACCTCTAACCCTATAAATTATTCTGAATGGTTGCAACCATTCAGAATCAATATCTCTAACCCTATAAATTCTTGATTATTTCAAGAATTTATTCACTAATTCATATTCTAATCAATTACAAATTGCGAAGTTGCTCTTGACTCGAAAATTTCATTCGTGTGATATACATCGTTGAGTGGTTCGCTACCGAATTTGGAGTACTACTATTCGGTAAGATAATCGTTCTATCACGGGAGGCGATATTCGTTAACCTCGAGTCTTGTGAGGAATAATTTCCTTAAGGATACACTTTGAACTAAGTGGGCTCGATTACATTCAAATTATTTTTCCAAAGCAGTTACATTTTTCGTTTATTGTTTCATTAATGTTATATGTTTCACTAAGTGATTAACATATTGTTTTGAATCATTATTTAGCCAAGTACAGATTATTATACCAACAATCTTAAGGAAATTATATTTATTGTATTTTAATCTGTATCATGGTTTGGAGATTAAAACCTGTGTGGTTTTCTACTCCGTATGAAATTTCATATTCTAACTTGAAGATATAAAAACTTCGTTGGAATATTAAAATCCAGGAAAAAGTGTTTTCCAAAAAGGGAAGAAAAAAAAAAGGTGTTTTTTTTTCCAGCAAGAAAAAAAAAGTGTTTTTCTTGTATGTTGTTTGGAGACTAAAATCTTCGGATTTTCTACTCCGGTTGAGATTAAAGTTTTCATAACTTTCTACTCATTTGGATACTTGATTTGAAGATATAAAAACTTCATCAATTATACAACATACAATCTAGTGCACTTCGTTTCTATCAATTTTGATTCGGTTTGAAGAAATAAAATCTTCACCGTTGTGTATTATACTTGTTGTTATCAAAATTGATTCGGTTTGAAGAAATAAAATCTTCACCGTTGTGTATGATATTTGTTGCAACGATTTGAAGAACATAAAAACTTCATCGTTTTGTTTAAGGAGATTAAAACTTGTGTAGTTTTCTACTCCATATGAATATTAGCATTCTGACTCGAAGATATAAAAACTTCGTTGGAATATTAAAGTTTCATAATTATACTACGATTTGAAGAAATAAAATCTTCATCGTTTAAGTTTATAATTCGACTGCGATTTGAAGAAATAAAATCTTCATCGTTGAAGTCTGTGAATTAATTGCTATTTTGGTTTTATTAATTAAAACAGTTTGTCTATTTGACAGTGACAAACAATGACAATTGAAATTGGAACTACCTCTGCGAATACTGCACTGATTTACTAATACAACGTCTTTGCGGTGCAGCATTTACCGAGAAACCTGCGAAGTTCACCGGTGCCAACTTTAAAGGATGGCAGCAAAGAATGTTCTTTTGGCTTACCACCCTTGGTTTGCAAAAAAGTTCACCAGTGAGGACCCTCTCGTGTCTGCCGCCGATATGCCTGACAACCAGCAGTTCATGGTTACTGAGGCTTGGAAACATGCTGATTTTTTGTGCAAAGGCTACATTTTAAGTGCCTTAGAAGATGACTTGTACAATGTCTACGGTCAAGAGAAACTTCCAAAGAACTATGGAGTGCACTTGAAAAGAAGTACAAGACAGAAGATGCTTGCTTGAAGAAGTTTGTGGTTGCCAAATTCCTAGACTATAAAATGGTTGATGGGAAAACTGTTGGAACCCAAGTTCAAGAGCTTCAACTTATCTTCCATGACCTTATTCTTTGAAGGTATGGTAGTGAATGAAGCATTCAGTGGGCTGCAATGATTGAGAAATTGCGTCTTCGTGGAAAGATTTCAAGAATTATCTTAAGCACAAAAGAAAGGAAATGAAGTTGGAGGATCTTGTGATTCGCCTCAAGATCGAGAAGATAACAAAACCGCTGAAAAGAGGTATCGTAAGAGTTCACCAATTGAAGGGGTCAACATCGTTGAAGATGCTACTCCGAAAATGAACAATAAAAGAAAGAGGCCTTCTGGAAAAGAGAAGGGTTCTAACAAGAAAAAGTTCAAGGGCAATCGCTTTAATTGTGGGAAAGTGGCCCAAAATCCCGCATTGTCCTCTCGAAAAAGGCAAGGAAAAAGACAAGCCAATATGGTGGAAATGAATGATGATCTAAATGATGCATGTGCAATCTTTGTTAGAGGGCAATTTGGTTGGAAACCCCAAAGGAGTGGTGGCTGGATTCGTGCCACTCGACATGTTTCTTACTGAAAGAAGCATTTGCAACCTATGCTCCATTGGACCCAAGAGGTCATGTTTATGGGAAATACCGCAATGACGAGGTTGAAGGATATGGGAAGATACTTCAAGATGACTTGCAAGGTCGACTCTCAACAATGTTCGCACGTTCCAACAATTCGGAAGAATTTAGTTTCAAATGACTACTCGCCAAAAGCGGGTTTAAGTGTGTGTTGGTTAGTGAGAAAATTGTAATAAGTAAGAATGATATGTTCATAGGAAACGGCTACCTCACCGAGGGCCTTTTCAAACTCAATGTAATGGTTGTTGGCGATGATTAATGAAAATTCAGTTTCGTCTTACTTATTGGAGTCAAATGATTTATGGCATGTTCGTTTAGGACATGTCAATTACAAAACCTTGCAAAAATTGATCAATTTAGAAGTATTGCCTAAATTCGAGTGTAACAAATCAAAATGTGAAATTTGTGTTGAATCTAAGTTTGTTAAACATCCATATAAGTCTATTAATAGGAATTCAAATCCTTTAGACTTAATTCACACAGATATATGTGATATGAAGTCAATACCATCTCGTGGTGGGAAAAAGTATTTTATAACTTTCATTGACGATTGCACTCGATACTGTTATGTGTATTTGCTTAATAGTAAGGATGAAACAATTAATGCATTTAAGCAATACAAGAACGAAGTGGAAAATCAATTGAATAAAAGGATCAAAATGATTAGAAGTGATAGGGGTGGAGAGTATGAATCTCCTTTTGCAGAGACATTTTTGGAATATGGAATTATTCATCAAACTACTGCCCCTTACACACCACAATCAAATGGAATTGCGGAAAGGAAAAACCGAACATTAAAGAAAATGATGAATGCCTTACTAATCAGTTCCGGTTTACCGCAGAGCTTGTGGGGGGAAGCTATCCTTACAGCTAATCGAATACTCAACAGAGTACCCCACAGCAAAATACAATCTATTCCATATGATCTATGGAAAGGAAGAAAACCCAACTTGAAATATTTCAAAGTGTGGGGGTGTTTAGCGAAGGTCCAAGTTCCTTTACCCAAAAGGGTAAAAATCGGACCAAAAACTGTGGATTGTGTTTTTATTGGCTATGCTACAAACAACAAAGCTTGTCGGTTTTTGGTTCACAAATCGGACAATCCCGAAATTCATGTTAATACGGTAATTGAATCAGATAATGCTGAATTCTTTGAAAACATCTATCCGTATAAAACTGAATGTGAGTCGTCAAGTGAAAGATCTAAACGACCGCGGGAAGAATCAAAGGAAAGTATATCAAGCAAAGAGGATCTAAGACGTAGCAAACGTCAAAAGACATCTACTTCCTTTGGACCAGACTTTGTAACATTCTTGCTTGAAAATGAGCCTCAAACATTTAAAGCAGCAATGTCATCTTCTGATTCAACATTTTGAAAAGAAGCAGTCAATAGTGAGATTGAATCAATTTTAAACAACCATACATGGGAGTTAGTTGATCTTCCTCTTGGAAATAAACCTTTAGGATCAAAATGGATCTTTAAAAGGAAAATGAAAGCTGATGGTACTATTGACAAATATAAGGCAAGACTTGTGGTCAAAGGTTATAGACAAAAAGAAGATCTTGATTACTTTGACACATACTCGCCGGTAACAAGAATAACATCTATTCGGGTGTTAGTGGCACTGGCGGCCGTATATGATCTTGAAATCTATCAAATTGATGTCAAGACAGCTTTCTTAAATGGAGAATTGGAGGAAGAAATTTACATGGAACAACCTCAGGGTTTTGTGGTTCCTGGTAAAGAAAGGAAAGTGTACAGACTTGTTAAGTCACTTTATGGACTTAAACAAGCACCCAAACAATGGCATGCAAAATTTGACCAAATAATGTTGGCAAATGGATTTAAGATTAATGAGTGTGACAAATGTGTTTACATTAAAAATACTCCAAATCATGAAGTCATTGTTTGTTTGTATGTTGATGAAATGTTGATAATGAGTAAAGATATTATCGATGTAAATGCTACGAATCGTATGCTCGCTAGCAAATTTGACATGAAAGACTTAGGGGTTGCTGATTTGATCTTAGGAATTAGGATCCATAAAACTCCACAAGGTCTAGCATTATCACAGTCACATTATATTGAAAAAGTACTTGACAAGTTCAAGTATTTAAATTTCAATGTTGCAAAGACTCCAATTGATGTAAGTTTTGCACTTCAAAAGAATGAAGGTGAAAGTGACTCACAATCGACTTTGCGAGTTTTGGGAAGTCTGATGTACATTATGAATTGTACACGACCAGATATAGCATGTGCTATAAGCAAGCTGAGTCGATTCACGGGTAATCCCAATAAAACTCATTGGATGACAATGAAACGAGTCTTGGGATATTTACAACACACCCAAAACTATGCTTTGCATTATAATAAATATCCCGCAGTACTTGAGGGATATAGTGATGCAAATTGGATCACCGGATCGTTTGAAGTTAAATCCACGAGTGGATATGTTTTCACTGTTGGTGGAGGAGCAGTGTCTTGGAAATCATCAAAACAGACATGCATCGCCCGCTCTACAATGGAATCAAAATTTATATCTTTAGACAAGGCCGGTGAAGAAGTTGAATGGCTCCGAAATTTCTTAGAAGATATTCCATTCTGGCCCAAACCTTTGGCTCCTATATGTATACACTGTGACAGTCAAGCAACAATAGGTAGGGCAGGGAGCGTAATGTATAACGGAAAATCTCGTCACATACGACAGAGACACAATACCGTTAGACAACTCCTCTCTAGTGGCGTTATCACAATTGATTATGTAAAGTCAAGAGATAACGTGGCGGATCCGCTTACAAAAGGCTTATCTAGAGAGGGAGTTGGTAGATCATCAATGGGAATGGGGTTAAGACCAAGGACAAGTCATCATGGCGGTAACTCTACCTAGCAGACTGGAGATCCCAAGAGCTAGGTTCAAGGAGATCAAACAAAGTTGTGACTGACGGTTCAACATTGTCAAATAACTCAACCCATTCTCGGATGAAGACAATGTTCAGAAATAAGGATAGGACTTTATGACTTGTTAATGAGTTAATAAAGCATTAAGGTTTTTTAATGGTTATCTAGATCTGGCGATGTATGACCAGATAATGTGGCTATAGGACCACATGTTTAGAAATCACCTATGTGAGTGTTAAGTGTAAGCCGCTTTAAAGGGGAATGACAGCAAAGTCCCATTCTCTATGCACTCATGAGACCAGGCGGTGTTCATGGCTGAAACGAACACAACCGTGAGAATCATAAACGGTTGAGGGTTGATTGTGTGTCTTATGTTGTCTAGGTATACAACAAAGTTCGACGGTTCAAAGATATCAAATCTACCGATTGATCGAGTATATCCGATATAAGTTCACTACGGAAAGTTCAAAGGGAAACCTACTTATCCAGATGCAGTCAATTCTCGCTTGTATATCACACTCGTCCGTACATCCTTCTATCTTATAACCATTCCCCATTCATGTGGGGGATTGTTGGGTTTTGATATTGGTGAATGGGAAATGATGTGATGAAAATTAAAGAGGGTAAAAGGCTCTTTTGTCCCACATCGAAAAAAGAGAAGGAAAGAGAGGTGTATATATTACACTACACCTTCTCGAGCTGCTAAAAGGGTTGAGAGGGCAAGGACCCCTCGCGCCGTCGTCGTCGCACGCTCGGCTCGGCTCGGCTTTGGCTTTGGATTTGGATTTGGATTTGGATTTGTCAAAAGATCGATTGATTGATAATCTTTTTGGACAAACGTTTCTTTAATTAAATTAATTAATTAATTATTTAATTAAAAACAAATCCAAACGGATCGAACCTGCGACCCGAAAATTCTGAAGTTGCTCGATCGCTGCTACCGGAATTTGGAGTACTACTATTCTGGTAAGATAATCGTTCTATCCTGGGAGGCGATATTCCGTTAACCTCGAGTACTGTGAGGGGAATAATTTCCTTAAGGACACACTTTGAACTAAGTGGGCTCGATTACATTCTGAAATTATTTTTCCAAAAGCAGTTACATTTTCGTTTATTGTTTCATTAATGTTATATGTTTCACTAAGTGATTAACATATTGTTTTGAATCATTATTTAGCCAAGTACAGATTATTATACCAACAACATCATCGTCAATCTTTCAGTCTCCTTGGATTATGAACCCAAGGTACTTGAAACTATCTTTCTTGAGTAGGACTCGTGCATCGATATTCACTTTCACCTTCGCCTACCGCGTTACATCATTAAAATTGCACTCTAGATACTTTGTCTTGTTTAACCTGAAACTTTTGAACTCTAGGGTATGTCGCCAAACTTTCAGCTTATCATTAACTCCATCGTGCGACTCACCAATCAGTACTATGTTATCTGCGAATAACATATACCACGTCACCTCCTTTTGAATATGCCGCATCAATTCATACATTACCTTTCATTATTTCTCTACTCCTTCATCCCACCTTTTTATATATAAAATACTTTCAAAATTAAATTTTCTAGAAATAGTTTTGAGGACATTTAGGTGAATTGAATAGAAAATATGCTTGTTATCATCTTTTTACGAAACATATTAACTGTTATTATTAATTTCAATGTTTAAAAGTATTTTTCAGTATTTAATAATTACCAACTACTTTTAATCAGTCAATCAAAACATGCTCTAATTATGGGAAAATAATGCAGTTTGCTTTAAACACGGATGTAGGTAAGCTATTTTTTTACTGAATTATCGCTAGAAACATTAGATTAAGTATAGGCCTATAGGGCGTTCGGATTAGTACAATTACTTAAAGATTAGAAATATAAGTACAAATTGGTCATAACCGTATTCCATCCGTTCCATAATAAGTATCACCTTAGTAAAAAAATACACATATTAAAAAAAAATTGTTTTGATTTGATGGTCGATAAACATGTTGTTTTAATGGTAATGGTAATACAAGTGATATATCTGAAAGATCTGGCCCTAAACCAGTTTTGGGGTTCCGAAATTACGAATTTTGTGATTCTGGAGGAGAGGCACCGCGGTTCAAAGATGGAGCACCGCGGTGTCTGCTAGGGTTTTGTGGCGGCGCCGGGATCCACGATGGAACACCGCGGTGCTACCCAGATGAAGCCAGAGGCACCGCGGTCCTTTTCATGGGAGTCGCGGTGCTGTTCATCCAGAAGCTTAAAATTATTTTTTCGGACATTTGCCTTTGAGGCAACGCGGTGCCACCTATTAGGACCGCAGTTCCTGTGACAGTAATTACGGAACATCGGTACAAATTGGTTTTGCAGAACCAGTGACTTACTGCCTCGCAGGCACCGCGGTGCCACCAGTTGGAATCGCGGTGCCGACGACTAATTTATAAAAAAAAAATCGAAAATCAGAAACAGAGACTTAAGGATTTCAGATTCTAAATCTGGAGTTTAAATATTTCAGTATCTGAAAATAAAGTTTTTTGAATCGAACAGATTTGGTCCTTCCGGGCTAATTTGTGATTAAAGAAAGTTTTCAGAAAGTTTATTTTAGGTTCTGGAAATTGCAAACAGGTCCCATAAACTTGTAAATATTTTCTGAGATTTAGAATTGCATTTTCTGAGTTTATAGTGGTTCAGATTGAACTTTTAAATTCTTAAAGGACTAAATTGTAAATATTTAAAGTTTGCAGAATTCCTGAAAATATGAATTTTGAAATCAGAAAATGTTTAGGGACTGTTTGACATTTACATATATTATAGAGTTTAGACAAATAGACTCATAGTTATCATTAATAGTATATTATTTAATAATATACAAATGTGCTAAGTGATTGAATGTGATGCATTTAAATTATTAGCATAGCGTCCGCAATTATTGTCTGGGTAGGCGGCACCCAGTAATTCTTTAAATTCAAATGACCGCTATAACTGTCTGGGTAGACGGCGTCCAGTATGTTCTTAAAACTATCTTTTATCATGCCTATTGGGTTTGATGATTTTCCATCTAATTGTGTTTAGATATTGCATGATAGGATGTAATATGATGTATGACTTGATTGTTGATCTTGAATGAATCCCAAAAACTAAAAATATTCCCCAAACATTAAAATACAAGTCTAATTATAACGCGTCGTCCATTATAATTGTTAGGGTGCTAAGTCCTTTTCGGCGATACAAGTATTTATGCCAAAGCATTTGCTCTAAGTCTAAGAGGACCAATGCCCTTTCATAGATGTGTTAAAATGAAAGTAGATAATAAACTTTTGTAGGTATTTACACCAAAGTGTTTGCTTGCAAATACTAAATTTACTTAGGAATTTAAACGCAGTCGTGTAATGGGGTTGTCTTGTTTAGATAAATCTTGGCGCCAAAGTGTCAGACTATTCTAAAGATGTAAGATTAAAGTCATTAAACTAAAAGATATTTAATCAAACCAAGAGTTGTAGAGTTGCTTTACACTTGGCTGAGGACCTACCAAAGTGTTCTATTGAAGTTATCAACCAAAGCAAACACGGATAAAATATATGTTTGGATCTTGGCCCATTATGACATTTATATTAATTTAGGTCCGTATTCTACCTTGGGGTCGTAGAAGTATGCAAAATAGTGAGAGCTAATTAAAACAAAAGGCCATGTTAAAATTACCAAATTATGAATGTGTATAATTTAGAAAAATGAATTTTGATTGCATTTTTCTGTTCTATCTATTATCTTCAGATCTTCAGAAATGTCAAACTTTTCGTTGAAAATGCTTATGGAGTCCAACAAACTTACTGGACCCAACTTCATAGGCTGGCTCAAAAATGTTAGAATTGTCCTGAGACAAGAAGAAATTGAGTATACATTGGACAAAGTGTTCCCCACCGCTCCGGCGGAGGACTCTGCAGAATATGCAACCTTCGACAAGGCTGCTTACCAGAAACATTTTAAGGATGCTACCTCAGCTTAATGCCTAATGTTGTCTTCTATGTCACGGCCATTGCAAAGATAACATGAAACTATGGGGCCCAAAGAAATGTTAGCTCATTTGAAGAGTCTTTATGATTCGTAGAGTCAGACAATGGAGTATGACTTGCTCATAGAACTCTTCAAGTGTAGGCTAAATGAAGGGGGTCAAGTTTCACCTCATGTGTTGAGGATGATTGAGTTGATTGAGAGGTTGGCCGCCATTGACATAAAATTTCATGACATAGTCTCCACCACCCTTATCCTGCACTCACTTCCTAGATCGTTTGAGAGTTTCATTGTTAATTATAATATGAATGGAGCTAAAGCGACATTGCCGGAGTTACATAATATGTTGAAAACTTTTGAATCTTCGACCTCCAAGACCAAGCCTATTCTGATGGTTGGCTCCTCTAGTCGCCCCAAACTGAAATATAAGGGATAACAAAAGGGGAATGGCAAAGTTGTTGCTCCGCAAGAGAAATGGTCGCGAGGGCGAAGAAGAAGAAATCGCCGCAGATCGATGTTTGCATGAATTGCAATGCAGCGGCATCGAGAAAGGATTATACTGCTCCAGAAGGAGGAATGGCACCAGGTGCTACAACCTCTAATGAACAAGGTATGTTTGTAATTGAAATTAATCTATCTATAAATGATTTTCATTCCTGGGTACTTGATACCACTTGTGGCTCACACATTTGTACAAATGTGCAGGGGCTAACTGACACAGAAGGCCTGCCTCACGGGTGGACTCGCTGGCGTCGGAAATGGAGCACGAGTTGCTGCTGAGCGCGTGGGAACTTATAGAATAGATTTACCTTATGGCAGAATTTTGTTGTTAAACAATTGTTTTTATGTTCCATCTTTGACTAGGAACATTATTTCCATTCCTATACTTGATTCAGAGGTTTTTTTTTTCTCAAACACGTCTAATGGCATTATGGTTTTGTCTTTAGATAATGTTGTGTATGGAATTGCACCTCTTGTGAATGGATTGTATACATTAAACTGCCACAGGGAAATTTTCAATGTACAAAATAAAAGGGCTAAGTTAAATGAAAGAAATTTTACCTACTTGTGGCATTGCAGACTTGGTCATATCAATCAAACGAGGATAGAACTGTCACGACCCGACCCCGGGCCCGCGACTGGTGCCCTACATGGGCACCCTTACAGGTATACATCAGAGATAACCAGCGGAATATAAATAAAGCTCATAGACATGCAGTAATATGAAATAAAAACCAGGCTAGCCTAAGGCCACCTTTCTGCATATATACATAACAAAAGGATACATCTTTTACAAGTCCAACCCACAAAACATTACTACAGACCTCTAAGTCTTTGGACCCTATCGATGACGGGACAGGGCCCCGCCATACCCCTGAATGTACATAAATCTACAACAACAGGAATCCGTACCAAAAGGTAAGCCTCCGAAGTAATGGAGCTTCCCAAAAGCTGAACAGTGATCCTAAGAGTGAGGATCAACAACATGTTTACCTCAACCTGCGGCATGAACGCAACCCCCGAGGAAATGGGGTCAGTACAAAACATGTGCCAAGTATATGAAACTGAAAGTACTGTAATAAAATTATATAGTCTAAAATAAAGCTGGAGACATGTATGATAACCAAATTAACAGTAAATTGTGCCTTACTAATAATGAGAGTAAATAAGAGTGAACCTTACTGTTTAAAAATAGGAGGCTTATGATCAAACTAGGGCTACCCGCCCGTAGTATCATTATGCAATCCTACTTCTGGGACTATTTCACCCGCATAGGTCTTGTGAACCCGCATGAGGCAATTTGCCTCGCATGAGACTATTTCACCCGCATAGGACTATTTCACCCGCATGGACCCTGTGGGCCCGCAATGAGCATATACGCCATACTCGCATCGTGGAGAGCAAATCCACGAAAATGCAAAATGCAACATGACCCGGGGATTGATCCCGTAATAAATAATATAACACTACCACTAACGACCATCATGAACAACATATGCAAGTTAGCAATCTTTAACTCTCATTAATTAAACTTAAGGCACTATCATGTAAAATCCGGGAATTTAACCCCAAAGTACTACGTACTTCTATTCCTTTAAAAAGAACCCTTTTTATATAAAAGCCACAAGATACCAACACCCGTAGTATCAAGGCATGTCTATTTTTCAAATCAAGTTACTACACCTTTAGAAATTCATTTCAAACCAAGTAACTTCTACTTTCCAAACTCAAGTAACCTATACCTTTAAATCAAGTTACTTATACTCTTTAAGTCAAGTATCGTATACTTTCAAAATCAAATTATTTATTCTCTTTTAAATCATTCAAGTAAATCACTCTTTTAACTTCCCATAAAGTCGTTATAACTAACTTCACATAAGGCCATTATAACACTTTATGTTTTTAGAAAACCAAGGCATTTACATCCTTTAAAAACCAAGTGAGTTCAACTTTCCAACTCAACTAAACTTGTACCTTTTTAAATCAAATCAATGGTACCAAAATGAAACTGAATTCATTTAAGACATGTATGTCAACCGTACTATACATTTATAAGAATCATGCTCAAGAAGATAGGGAAAGTTCCACATACCTCTTCGGCTTAATCCACCCTCTAAGTTGAATACGCCGCACGTAGAATGTCAACCTATAATGACCATAATACGTCTATCAACTTCTAGCTTTCTAAGGTAGAATAATACTAAGTATAAGGTCTCTTATTCTACGGAAAATTGGACAGCATTTCCCCTGTTTCTACGTACTTTTCCACCTTTTCAAGGCCCGAAATCAATAACCAATACGCCACATTCAAGGCACAACCAATCAAACCACAATACAACATATAGTCCTTTTTCAATTCTTTAATCCAAGTCGTTACTCCAACATGTTAATACGTCATAACAATTATAACAACTAAATTCTCTTTCTTGTATAACATATGACGATTATAACTAACAACCAAATTGATTAACAACTTCAATGGCTAGCATGCCATATTTCGGTATTTACCCTCCAAATTCCCCAACACTTATAAATCTTTATTCCTTATATCACAAGCTCATTTATCAACTACTATAACATGTAATCTTCTATTACATTAAGAAGACAAGGATCATTACCTCACTAAGCCCAAATATAATCCAAGATTAAAAGTCGATCCTTAGCAACTTTAGCTCCTTTCCTTTACGTTCCAATACACTCCAAGCAACCCTTAGAAGTTCATAACCAACTTCTCTTCAAGTTCCAACTCAAAATATGAAGAACACCTTAGGGTTTCAAGGTGCGACTAGCGGATTAACGTAGTATTTCCGGGATTTAAGAGGTTGTTTATGCTTAGTATACTACTAGGGATCCTTGGTTTGAATATGGGGATTTATCAACAACATTTGAAGAATTTCTTGTTTCTTCACGAGCTCGCCGAGAGCCCTTATGTGGTGCACAAAGTTTTCTTGAAAATTTTCTAAGTGTTAAAGTCTTGCACTAGTATGGATATATAATGAAACCAAGGGTGGAGATTAAAACAAATGTGTGGCCAGGATTGAGATGAACAAATATCTTGAGTCAACTTGGCCACTTGGCCATGCCATTCTCGCCCAACATGGGACATGTGGGGAGGGGTGACACGTGTCACCCTCCTATTGGTCCAAAATATTTTATCTCTCCATAATTATAATAAATTCCATAAGTCTCAAATACCAAATTTGAGAACCAAATTCCACTTATTAAACTTTTTTTCTTCACGAGGTTCGGAATATTTTCCGTAGGAAAAAATAATCTTTCTTTCGTTTCAAGCTTAAAGTCGTATTTTCTCACGTAGGTCCTTATATACATGTCCTGGAACTACGGGTGTAACAAGAACAGTTGTGGAAGTTAAATTACCTCGAACCATTTGACTTACAATCTTATGATAACTGTGAATCCTGTTTGAAAGGTAAGATGACCCTTAAACCTCTTTCTGGAAAGGGGATCCGTGCCAAGGACGTGCTTGAGTTGGTACATACAGACGTATGCGGACCATTTCCGACTCAATCTAGAGAAGGTTTCTCGTACTTCATCACTTTTACATATGACTTATCAAGGTTTGGATATGTGTATCTTATGAGACACAAATCCGAGGCTTTTGAGAAGTTTAAGTGTGAAGTTGAGAAACAGCTCTCAAAGAGTATCAAGACTCTCCGATCTGATCGTGGGGGTGAATACTTAAGTAAAGAATTTGTTGACTACTTAAAGCTTCATGAAGTTCATTCCGAATGGACACCTCCTGGAACACCGCAGATGAATGGTGTTGTCGAGATGAGAAACTGAACCTTGCTTGACATGACTCGTTCCATGATGAGCTTTTTAGCTCTTCCAACATACCTTTGGGGATACGCTATTTTGACCTCAATATATGTTCTGAACAAAGTTTCATCTAAATCGATTGAAAAGACACCATATAAGGTATGGTGTGGCAAAAAGCCATCACTTAGACACATGAGGCCTTGGAGGTGTCCTGCATATGTCAAGAAGTTGATCTCTGATAAGTTGGAATCTAAAGTGAGAAATATTACTTTGTTGGGTATCCAAAGAAAACTAAGGGATACTATATCTATCTTCCTGGAGAACATAAGATATTTGTTTCTAGGAACACAACTTTTCTTGAAGATGAATATGTCTACAAGGATGAGAGTTGCACGGAGATAGAACTTGAAGAAATTCAATTACAAGGTAACAAAGAGGTTGAATCCTTGCCCGATGATGAAGGCAATAATTCAATGGGAGCTTTAGGCGAAGATTGGGTATTTAGGGTAACCCCTTTGGCCAGTGGGAGTGCTACGAGGAGTAATGCAGAAATGGAAGATCTTCCGGCACAGACCTTGGGAGAAAGTGCACCAGTTGCATTTCATCCTATTCAGGAAAAACATGAAAATGATATTCCTGAAAGATCTAATGTTGGTGGATTGACCAGCGCACAAGAACCTACTCACAGTCAGAATATACTTGTAACTGAACAGCAAGACAATCAACTCCGTAGGTCTACTAGATCTCATCGTCCTTCGGAAAGACTAAATCTACTTGTGGAAACACAAAATGAGCTAGATATTCTAGATGATGACAAGCCTAGAACCTATAACGAAGCAATGCTAGACATTGATTCAAAACGATGGAAAGAAGCCATGAAATCCGAAATGAAATCTATGTATATCAATCAAGTGTGGAACTTGGTTGATTTGCCAAATGAGGTTAAACCCATAGGATGCAAATGAGTCTTCAAGAAGAAGATTGATGCATCTGGCAAGGTTCAGACTTATAAAGTTAGACTAGTGGCTAAAGGTTTTACTCAGCGTCCCGGTGTGGATTATGATGAAATATTTTCACCAGTGGCTAAGATAAAGTCTATTCGGATTTTGCTTGCGATAGCTGCACATTATGATTATGACATTTGGCAGATGGACGTCAAAACTGCATTCCTCAATGGTAATCTAATTGAGGAAATGTATATGAAACAACCTGAGGGTTTTTCATGTGAGTCCAGACTAAATGTTGTGTACAGGCTACAAAAGTTCATTTATGGGCTTAAGCAAGCCTCTAGGAGTTGGAACATTTTCTTTGACAATGCTATCAAATCTTTTGATTTCGTCAGAAGCAAAGAGGATCCTTGTGTTTATTCCAAACGCAAGGATGAGGGTATTGTCTTCATTATTATATATGTTGATGACATATTGATAATGTGAGATAGTAAGACTCTCATACAGTCAGTTAAGGATTGGTTGTCCAAGACCTTCATGATGAAGGATTTAGGTAAAGCCTGCTACATTCTGAGAATTAGGATCTATAGAGATAGACCTAATAGATTGTTCGGACTGTCACAGTCAGTCTACATAGACAAAGTGCTTAGACGTTTTTCAATGGAAAATTCCAAGAAAGGCGTTCTTCCGATAGGTCAAGGCATCAAGTTATCAAAGAAGGGATTCTCTTCTAATGCTATTGAACTTGAGCGCGTGAAGAGGATCACATATGCTTCGGCTATAGGATCGATCATGTATGCCATGACCTGTACTAGGCCAGATATGACCTTTGCACTTAGTATGACTAGCAAGTTCCAAAGAAAATCCTTGAGGAACACGGAAAGCGATAAGATTATTCTCGCACTCAGCGCATTTAAAGATTACTTTTTAGTCTATGCGAGTTGATGAAATGGTTGCCACCGGGTATACCGATACTAGTTTTCGCATTGCATGTCGATGATTTCAAATCTCACCGGTTACACGCTCATTTTCAATCGAGGAGCAGTGAAATGGAAGAGTTCCAAACAAAGCACATCGCACTGACCATCAAGCGCAGTACATTGCTGGATCGGAAACTGCTAAAGAAGTTGTTGCGATTTCTGAGTTCCTGAAGGAACTAGGGGTTGTTCCGAGTGCTAGTTGTCCAATAACCATTTATTGTGACAACACTGGTGTCATTGCACAGGTAAAGGAACCAATATCAACAAACAAAAACAAGCATGTACTAAGAAAGTACCACATCCTGAAAGAGATGGTGGAAGCTGAAGATTTCAAGATAGATTATATTCCCACAGACAATAATCTAGCAGACCCGTTTACTAAACCATTAAGTTTGGTGAAGCATAATGATCATTTTGAGAACATGGGTATTAGATATGGTGGTGATTGTCTCTAGGCCAAGTGAGAGATTGAAAGTATATGTATGTCCTAGAGATAATCTGTATTAGGACACAATGTACTTTATACACATTCGTATTTATATTAATGATGATTAATATTATGGTAATTTGCATTTGTTGAATTATTATAAATGCATCCCTAGAGGTTACGTGTTTATTAATGATGTGAGAATTAATGTTATAACGTAACTGTTAAATTACCTCGACTAAAGATCATCGAAATTGGGATATCGATGATATGCGATACGTTCGACATGTGGTCTGCATCATATCCTTAGGTGATCTAGTATGTCTCACTTGCTACGAGTTATGACAACTCGTGATGGACGCATGGATACTTGTTGAAGTATCGTATGCCTGCGATGCATCGCTTTGTTATATGTCTATAATATCATCGGCGTATGGGAGATAAAAGTTCTTAGACTTGAGGTCAATATCATCTTGTTTACAGAGTAATGTACTTTGATCCTGTCCTAAGCTCAAATGCCTTATAGGTTGATACACGACTTGTTTTGGGTGCATTACGAAGTAGATTAAAGGTGGTATGTGAGCCAAGAAAAAATTCATTCCTTGAATTTATGTTCGAGTGAATACTCAGGTACTCATATGGTATTAAGTTGACTAAGTCATTGGCCAATGCAATGGACATGTTTGCGACATGGTCCTATTGTCAACTAATATAGATAAGTTATAATAATCAAGTCATTTGGATAGACACTTGACAAATTCTAAGCTTGATTGAGTGTGTCATGAATGAAGGGATTTTATCTTCTCACATATAGATTCAATTCACATATTTTATGTAGCTAAACTTTACATATTGGGTTCGTCTTCCGGCGCAGTCTAGGAGTTTCGTGAAGATTCTAATGTAATTAGTGACAATATGTAAAGGCATGAAGGGTAACACTAAGTCAAATGTTCCGTCGATTGAAGGATGTAATTAGAAGGAGATTATACTTATATGTTCGGTTGACCGGGACATTAAAATGAGAAAAGACTGAAAAATAGAACAGGACCGCGGTGCCCTGTTTTGGGACCGCGGTGCCTCTTTAGTGAGACCGCGGTGCAGACGGATTCGCGGTCAGACTTTTGTCGACCGATTTTATCTTGGCCCAACCACGGAAACCCTAAGCCTCTGTTTACAACTATAAATAGAGGACTTACCTCTCATTCCAAAAACACACCAAGCCTAAGAGAGATAAATCTCTTTTAAAGCTCTGTTAGAATCCCTAGCATTCCTGACTTAACAAATTACATCACAGTTTCAGAACTTACAAATTGAGGAACTTTTGCGTGTGCACCCTCGGACTACACAAAGCATCGAGAATCAACTGTTTGGCTGATTGCTACAATAATGTAAGTATTCTGTCGAGGTATTACATTATACTATGTGCTTTGTATTGTTCACTACTTATCATAATGCAGTTCGATCATTCGTCCGGTTTGAAACATAAATTTTCAAATTCCGCTGCGTGTACGAACCCGACATAAACACCTACATAGAGAACTTGTCAATAGATATTTCTTGAATAGAGCGCTCGCCACTTTTTGTCTAAGGATATAATAGGAAAAAAATAATTAATTTATGTCTTGAATTTTAAGGTAACAGTTATTTTGGGATAAACTTTTGGTAAGATAGATACTTATTATGGAAGAGAGAGTAATAAATAGCTGATTTTATTACGTTCCTACTCTTTTGAAATGTCATTTAAGTAACTGGCTTGAATCATCATATCCCCAGTGTTTGCATCTCTGATTCACTGAAGAAAGAGCCGTTCAACCGAAGACCAAAAAAAGCAACTGACACTTCATTATAATTTGCGGTTGCCCTGCATGTTTGAGGAAAATTTAACACAAACAGGTATACTGTCTTTATAATGATACTCCGCTAGTACTGTTCTGACATCATTATCTGTTTACTTATTTAATTTGTGCTAAACAGAAATTCCATCTATTTATTTATTTTCTAAAAATAAACAGAGAGTTGTCTATAGATATAAGCTAGTAGCATTAAAAAGCCCCACCATCCCCCAAAGCTTGATAAGACCAGTCAAATGCATGGGAATGACCTAGAAAAATAATAATTAATTTTTAGCTAAAAAAAATTATGTTTCTTTTTTTATTTTCTATCCAGTGCCCGGGTGTTCAGTGCCTGATTTCACGTCGGGTAGGGCTCATTCAATAGAAGTGTTCCTTACCAAAATTTCTTTTTATACCAAAAATTCGAACCTAAACATATGTTTAAGAGAGGAACGGCTAAGTCCGCTGATAAAGAGATTTATGTCCCCACTCTCTCTTCATCTTTATATAAACCTCACCCTTTGAGATTTTCATTTAAGACTCACTATCTTTTGCCCTTCTTGACTATTTCTCTTGAAGCCTTCCATTGGGATTTATATTCCAAAGCAAATCATAAACTATAAAGAAGATTTTTTTTTTAAAAAAAAGATGGCTGCTTTTTCATCATACCAGTTACAGCACACAAACCCTTTTATTCTTGATACAGTTTTTTTGCCAAGTTCTCCTATTAAGATGTCTGGCTATTTGGAGGAACCAAACAATTCTTGTACAGTCCAGAATTGTTTTTCTCAATTTTACCAACCAGATTCCTTCACTGCTAATGTGTTTGTTCATGAAAATAGCACAAATGTTACTCCTCCTCCTCCTACTACTACTACTACTCTTAGCCATGATGAGCCTAATTCTGTCACCAACAAAAGTAGCAGCAGTATAAGCTTGGATATGGATTCTTCCTCTGTTACTGATAAAATTGAAAGTGGGAATAATAAGCCAAATGTTAATTCTATGGACAAGAAAAGAAAATCCAGAGAAGGGTCTTCTTGTATGACTTCTGCTCATTCTAAGGTAATTAAAATTTTCCATATATATCCTCTCTAAATTTTCATATTCTTGATCAATTTCTTGGAATTGGGATTAATAGTCCTCTGCTTTCTTATTATAATGTAAAACAGGGTGATAATGGGAAAAAGAAGAAAAACAATACTAGCAAATTAGTAGCCAAAGATGAGAAGAAAGGTAATGAAGAGACACCAACAGGCTACATTCATGTTAGAGCAAGAAGGGGCCAAGCAACTGACAACCATAGTCTTGCTGAAAGGGTACAATTATTTTCCCCCTTTAGCTATAACTAAAATTTACCAATGTGCTTTGATTTTTTTTTGTTTTTGACATGGTGTTCGTTATCTATATTAAAGCTTGATTAAATTTAGATTCGCGTCGAAAAATTTCACCAGGCTAAAACGCTTCTTACCAAAGACAAGCCATAGCCGGTGCTCAAACATGAAACTTATGTTTAAAAATAAAAAAGTATTTACCACGCTTTTTTATGATAATAATTGGTTCTATGATTATTATTACTATACTTACTACTATTCATGTGCAACAGTTTTTTTTACTGTAACTTGTGATTGATCTCAGGTGAGGAGAGAGAAAATAAGTGAAAGGATGAAGAAATTGCAATCTCTTGTTCCTGGTTGCGACAAGGTGAATAACAAAGTTAGTTCAGTAATTTTTGTCTTCTATTTCTCTCTCTGTATAAAGTCGGGTGGCACTTTTTCAAGAAAGTAGTATAGAATCTTTATTTATTTATTTATTTATTTATTTATTTATTTATTTATTTATTTATTTATTTATTCTTCTGACAATTTTCATGTGACTTGAATGAGATCAGGTTACTGGAAAGGCACTCATGTTGGATGAGATAATAAATTATGTCCAATCTTTGCAAAATCAAGTTGAGGTAAAAAGAGAATAATTTAACAATTAATTCACTATCTCATTGACTTAACTAAAATATTAGTACTAATATATATTATGTTTTCCCATGTTTCAGTTTCTCTCAATGAAACTTACTTCTTTGAATCCAATGTACTATGACTTTAGCATGGACTTAGATGCACTCATGGTCAGACCTGATGACCAGGTATATATATATAAAATATGACTTAATAATTTCCTTCAAATAATTAGTAGTTTCATTTACTATTTTCAGTATTAATCAGACATTTTATTTTATTTTATGATTTTTGTTTCAGATTTTGAGTGGCTTGGAGACACCATTGCCAAATATTCAGCAAGTTAGCACAAGTACATCACAGGCAGCTGAAGTTATTCCTAACACTAATAGTGACTATCCTTTTATGGATAATTCAGAATCACTCATGTTTCAACAAGCCCATTTCCCTAATTCCATTTCCCAGGTTCATTGAATATGGTCATTATCTATAACACTCTATACATAATCACCAACTAGACAAACACCTAAAAAGACACTATATATGATGGAATTGGTATCAGTCTCTTTGATGACATATTATATCGAATGACTGAAGAGATTTTTTTTATAGAGAAAATTTTAACACGTGATAGGTAGTTAGTTACACTATTTTGATCAGGTTATCAATTATCATAAAGATTTACCTGTAATTATCGATAAATAATCTAATTTTTAATTGAAAAATGGAAAATACTGTAGAATAATAATAATAAAAAAAAAGCAGGGTGCACTAAGCTCCTGTTATGTGCGGATTCCGAGAAAAATACTGTAGACTGTGATTGAGAAATAATAGCTAATATACATGATTTGAAATTTTCTAACATGAACAAATAAATATATCATTTTCAGGGTAATGGACAGCTCTTATGGAGTGCGGATGACCAAAGACAAAAAATAATAAATCAGTCAGGATTCAACAACAATTTTTGTTCTTTCCATTAATGTAACACCAGGTCCGTCCTGCCCTGTCCTACACAACATCTGGTGAGCTATCCATCATTGTCTTAATTAGTCATTCAAGAGAAAAAATAAGTATCACATAGCATTTTAATAAATGATTAAACATAGATATAATTAGAGGTTAAATAATGCATATATCTAAAATTAAGAGCTGACAATTATTTTGTTAATTTGTGCAGCACTTTGGAAGGGAGATAGATCTATTAAACCTTGCTATAGCTAGCCTAGTATATAACCTGTGCATGGAGTATACGTTCTAAATCACCCTATCAAGGCTTGGAGTATATTTAATTATTCAGTAGATTGAAATGATGGGCTTTTTGGATTGGATGATATGAATCAAGAAATTAAATCAGTGGAAGCCAAAAGTGTACTTGGTCATTAGCATGCAGAAAATAGAGACAGATCCTTTTGATTGTTGGTGTGTCCAATATTTGTTTTATAATTCCTGAATCTATTGATGAAAGCACGAGTTCCTAGAGCTATGTGATGGTGGTGGTTAATTAAAACCCTAGCTTAGCTAGAAAGAGGAAGAATTTAACGTAGAGAGAAAAAAAAAATGTACTGCTCTTTTTTATTGTTTTTGCATCTTCTTCTTATTGTACCATGTTGTTATGATAATATGATTGCTTCTTTAATTAATATGGTGCGGTCATTAATTTCTCTGTTATTAAAGTTGATTTTTTATACATTTGTAGTGGTGTTTGGTGTTATTTTGGGATTGACATGATTGGCTTACATAAAGTTTAATTTGTTGCTTTCATAACTATGGTTGTACGATGGGATCTTTCTGTGTTGTGAATTCTTGGTAACAACCCTAGATCCCTATCTACCTGCCTTCACTGGTTCATGACCCTCTCTCTTGGAAAAAAGACTTGGTCAAACCCCTGCGTTTCTGCTACTGCAATGGAAAAATTAATTACTCATCCTTCCAAATTCACGTGATACTGCTCACAAAATTTAGAGAAATAAAACTTTAAAAAACAATTAAGTTTAAAATAAATTTTAAATATTTATATGATTATTTCTTTTAAACAAACTAAAAGAAAAGTATGTCATGGAACATACAGTATATTCTTTCATTTTAATTTATGTGATATTACAACCTAAGTTAAGTCTTGTAAACATGTATATAATATTACATTGATGGAATGAAATGATTAAGGAAAATATTCAAGAGTCAAAAATTAATCCTAGCCTTACAATATCTAAATCGGCCGCCACCCACCATCGGAACCCTTGTTCCGGCCGCCAACATCATTTTTTTTTCCTCCTCTTTTCTTGTTTCTCTAGTCAATATTCCAGTAACACCTAGCTAGGACCAAATTTTTACTTTTTAGTTTCACTTAAATTTCTCTGGATATATAGAGGAACCAGCATCAGATAGTTAATCCATAATTATGAAATGATACTGGATTAAAACTATTCGCTTAAACAGTCATTATTAGGATCAGATCTATCTTCAATATTAAGGGAATTAAAGCAGCCATGAAAAGAGAGGTGGTAAAAAAAAAAAGGAACAGTCTTAAACACTGTTTACAAGTGATTTCTGGTCCAATTGTATGTGAATTATCAAGACATTTCCATGTGATATTTTTGTTTCAAGAAAACATACAGGATTTTGGAGCCACATTTTGGAATAGTCACCTAATCTCTACTTTTTAGTTTGATAATTATCATCCAATGATTAGTCAGATTTTAAGCTGTCTTTCCCTGATTTGTCAGTTTTAATCCTCTAGACTACTAAAAGAATGTCCTATAGAAAGGGAGAACTCCAATTATATTTAAACATTACACTCCATCATTCTTTTAATTTATGAAATAGATCAAAAGAGTCCCACATACTATTCACTAATACTAGTTATTTCATTAAATTATTTGATCAAAAGAGTCCCAAATATATATATAACAATGTTTACCAAAAACATTGTGGTGCCATCTATATATGGATGATGTTCTGATAATACTTAATTGCTTTGATACATAATTGAAGTCGCCCCCCAACTCCCAATTCATCAATTTGTCTCCAAATGGTCCCCACATTGACAAATAAAAATCATGTGATGCTAAATCACCTAATTAAGGGTCGTTTAGTTGTATAGGGATTTTTCTTCATATATTGCAAATTAATAAAGTTTACATAGACATATTGAAAGATTATTTTCCTCATCCTTCTCTATTCCATAAGGTAAACATATATACATGCCATATAATAAATATATATCTTCCTATTTAATCACCTATTTAATTCTAATACTATCTCCTATTCAATGCTAATAATATCCTACCATAATAAGAACATTTACATTAATATTATCATTAAGAATATTATTCTAACAATTAAGAATATTATTCTATCACTCCCCATGATTGAAGCCGAGGTCGTAGAATCTTGAGGTCCGAAAATCTTCAAATAAAATCGTGAAGCCACTTCGTGAAGATATCTGCGATTTGATGACGCGTTGGGACATGTAATACTCGCACCTGTCCGCGAGCCACTTTTTCACGGACAAAATGGATATCCAACTCAATATGTTTAGTGCGCCGGTGATGTATTGGATTTCCAGTGAGATATATCGCACTAATGTTGTCACAGTAAACCATAGTAGCCTTCGGAATTGGGCAATGAAGCTCAGTAATGTGATTCGAATCCAAAGACGAGTCCGACACAACATTGGCAACAACATCAGATTCGGCCTTCAAGACTGAGCGCGATCTGGGATGTCGTTGGAAGACCATGAAACTAAATTATCACCGGCGAAGACACAATACCCGGATGTGGAGCGTCGGTGTCGGACAACTGCCCGATCTGCGTATAAGTGACAAGTTTGGAGACGCAAGATGGGTAAAGATGTAATCCATATTCTGAGTGCCGCTTAATGTAGCGTCTGATGCGTTTGAGTGCTGCGTATGTTCTTCCATCGGACATGCGTGAATAGGCACACTTGTTATGCGGCATAGGTTATGTCCGTGCAGTAAAGTGAGATATTGCAACGCGCCTGCTAGGCTGCGGTACAATGTTGGATCAGCAAAGGGTTTGCTAGAGATGGCACTTAATTTGGACTTTGTGTCCACCGGTGTTGCTGAGGGTTTGCAAGATGCCATTCCAGCCCGTTCCACGATCTCAAATGCATACTTCTTCTGGAAGAGAAAGAGCCCACCTGCATGTCTTGTCACAGCAATTCCTAGAAAGAAGTGCAACGGACCAAGATCCTTCATAGCAAATTCTGAATCAAGCTGAGACATGATATTCTTGCGAAGGGAGTCTTAAGAAGCTGTCAGAATAATATCATTCACTTACAATAGAAGATAAGCCGTATGATTACCCTGATGATAGATAAAAAGAGAATTGTCGGACCGGCTGTGTGAAAACCGCATCTGTGATACAAAATCTGCACAACCGCTGATACCAGGCCCTGGGTGCCTGTTTGAGACCATACAAAGACTTGTTTAGCAGGCATACATGATTGGAATATTTTGGATCTTTGTATCCCAATGGTTGGTGCATGTAAACAGTCTCATTTAGGTGACCATGGAGAAATGCATTCTTGACATCCAACTGGTGAAGTGACCATCCTCTGGAGAGAGACAAGCTGAGCATTGTTCTGATAGTAGATGGTTTGACTATTGGACTGAATGTCTCCCCACAATCGATACCAACCTGCTGCGTCTTCCCATCACCTACAAGACGAGCCTTATGCCGCTCAAAAGAACCATCAGATTTTTCTTTATGGCTAAAAATCCACAATAGACCGAATGATATTAGCATTAGATAGACGGGGCACTAAATCACATGTCCTATTTTTAATAAGAGCTTGATATTCATCATCCATGGCCATTTTCCAATTTGGGTCTTTCAGAGCAGACACAGGGTTACATGGTAAAGGTGATTTGGATACTTGGGTGTGAAGGCTGTATTTAGTGTTGGGTTTGACAATATCATGTTGACTACGGGTGATCGCGTTGTCGCCGCGGATCGACGCCACCGCCAAATGTGGTATTTGTAAAGCTGGGCCTGGATCAGGGGCTTGGGTTGCATTAGGGGACATGTTGCTATTGGTAGGTGTCAAAGAACATGGGCCTGAATGTGGCCCATTCGGTACTCCAGGACAGTGGGTTGGGCGTTATTTGTTAAGGACACGGGTAATGGGTTAAAAGAATTTTGTCCATTAGCAGTAGCAGTGACCGAACTATGGGACAATGGTTGGATAAGAATTGGGTGTATTCCAGCATCCAAAAACTCATACGTGGGAGATCGTGACTCATTGCTTTTTCTAAATGGGAATTGAGTTTCATCAAAGATAATATGACGACTAATAAAAATCCTATTGGAGGATAGATCATAACATTTGTATCCCCGATGATGGGATGGGTATCCCAAAAAAATGCATGGAGTAGATCTTGGTTGTAATTTATGGATGGTGGTGGATGGGAATAATGGAAAACACAAGCACCCAAAAACCCGGAGATGAGAGTATGTCGGTTTTCAAAGGTACGATGGTGAAGGGTGTTTGGTGTGATGTATGTTTGTTTGGTAGTATATTCAACAAATAAGTAGTCATCCAAGTGCATGATGCCAAAAGTTAGGGAAGTGAGGCATGAGCAAGCGGATGTCGACAATATTATTTATGGTTCGTATTTTGCGTTCCTTTGCCCATTCGAGAAGATGTGAGGCGTGAAACGAAAATTCAAACCATTTGTTTTGCAAAAATCCCAAAATTATCTATTATCAAACTCCCGCCCGTTATCACATTGGATGTTTTTGATATCCCGTTCAAACTATTTTTGGATGAAAGCTCTAAAACTAAGGAATGTAGAAAACACATGGGATTTTTTCGATATGGGAAATGTCCACAAGAATTTAGAGTAATCATCTAAAAAAAGAAAATAATATCTATGTCCCGAAGAGCTCAAAATTGGGGATGTCCAAATATCACAATGTATAGTATCAAATGGCAAAAAAGTGCAATTAGAAGAAGACTCAAATGGTAGTTGAATATGCTTACCCAAAGGACAAAACTGACACTTATTAAGAGTTCGTGTACATGCAATTGAATTATTACGTTTGAGAGAGTTTAAAACAGACTCTCCCGGATGTCCCAAACGTTCATGCCATAAATTGGAATTAAAAACAACAAAATTAAAGTGTTTCTTGTCTGGTTGTAGTAGTGAAGTAACTTGATAAAGTTCTCCCTGGCTATCACATCTCATTAGCCGTGCCCCTGTCTGAAAATCACACACAGTAAAACCAAAAGGATCAAAAGCTACGGTAACCCCGTTATCTGAAGTAAACTTTCGAACGGAGATTAGGTTTTTGATTAATTGTGGTGCATGAATAACATTTTTCAAAGCTAATGGTGGATTTGGTTTGGACAATTTAGTAGAACCATATCCTTTTATTGGAATGGAATGGCCATTTCCGACAGTTATACCATTTGATTTGCTCAAATTAAAATAGACGAAATTACTCGATGACGCCATACGCGACGTTACCGAGTCCATATACCAATTCGTGTCTGGTGGATTAAGCCCGAGCGTGTGCATGACATGTTCAATGTCCGCCGGTTGGCCCACTGTTGAGTGGGCCTCGTTCCACGCCTGAGGCCCAAAGGAAGACACTGCCCCGCCACTGCCCCCAGCCTCACTGTTGGGCTTGTGTAAATTCGGCCCAGCAGTGGGCTGGACAAAAAAAGCCTGTGAAGGAGAAATGGTGGACTGCTGATTTGCTGGGTATGAGAAAGTGGAATTGGGCTCGCCCGATTGGTTGTAGGAGTAAGCGAGGGTCCCAATTCCATTGTGGCGTGCCCATCGAGGTTCTTGCCGCCATGTTGCCGCCATACCGCTGCCGCGGCCGGACCGCCGCCATCGAATCGCCACCGCCGGAACTTCATGTCACGGCCATCGCGAATTTCCGCCACCGCCGGAATTGCGATTGTTCCCGTTTCTGTTGCGGTTTTCACCTTTTTTATTCCCATGCCGTCCTTTTTGACCCCGATTATTTCCATCATTGGTGACCATATACGCCGATTCAGTTGTGTTATCAACCTTTTTAGAGAAGTCTTGTTCTTCTAGGATTAACATAGATCTTGCTTTGTAGAATAACGGGAGCGGGTTACTTTGACGGATAACGGTGGCAACTCCGTTATATGCCTCTGTCAATCCGGCAACAAGTTGTAGAACCAAACGGTTGTCGGAGACGGGGGAACCAACATTTTTTAATTGATCCGCCAACACTTTGAGGCGTTGACAATAAGCGGAGGCATTAGGAAAATCCTCCATATCAACACTGGAGAATTCTTGTTCCAAAGCAACTGCACGGGAGCTTTGATTATCATAAAAAATGTCCCGTAATCGATTCCAAGCATCAATTGCTTTAGAATTTGTTTCCATTATCGTGTGCAACAAATCGGTGGAAATTGTTGAATATATCCAACCAAGAACAGTTAACATCCCACAATTCTTTTTCTTCATCCGATGTCAAAACTTTTTCCTTGTCTTTCTCCGGGGAAATGATGTGGTGAAGAACCCGGTGAGAACGACAACATATTTTGAAAAGTTCCGCCCAAGAAGCATAATGCACATTCTCCATTTGTAAAGTTATGGGTACATGAGTTTTGATATCGATATCGTGAGAATGGTGATAAAATGACTTGATTCGCATACGCTGTTGATGATAGTTGGATAGATGATCAATGAAAGAAAAGAAAACAGTGAAAAAAAAACTTGATGATTTCGGCTAGGAGGAGAAGGGGCCGAAAAAGGGGGGAAAAATTATTTTGAAAAGAAATTTTTGGTATTTAGGAAGATGGATCTTTTTCCTTAAACTTTGATACCATGAAAGATTATTTTCCTCATCCTTCTCTATTCCATAAGGTAAACATATATACATGTCATACAATAAATATATATCTTTCTATTTAATCACCTATTTAATTCTAATACTATCTCCTATTCAATGCTAATAATATCCTACCATAATAAGAACCTTTACATTAATATTATTATTAAAAATATTATTCTAACAATTAAGAATATTATTCCATCACATATCAATCCTGAATGACTTTTATGTAGAGATGGCAATGGATTCCGGACCCGATCCGGATCCGGTGGATCCAGATCCGTTTTATAGGATATGGATATTTAAAGTTTGGACCCGACGGATCCGGATCGGACCCGGATCCGTTTATGATGGATCGGATCTGGATCTGGATCTTGTCTTTGAGATCCGTATTCGGTCCAGATCCGACCCGTGAATCCGTTTTTTATTAAATTAATTATACATTTATTATTTATACATCATGGCACCGAATCCTTTGTAATCTTAATTTTATTTTATATTCAAAGGACTGAAGGCCATTATTTTTTTAATTGAGACACGTTTTGCGTGTTATTCTTTAATCATTATATTAATCATTTATGTGGTACTTATGTAGTAGCTTATGTATTGAGAGGATTGTTTCTCACTACAGCAATAGCCAATAGACATAACAATTGTCAACAATGTCATTTAGTCCTAATTTACGGATGCATTCCCATGATTCCGTTAAATTAAATTGACTCTTTTTCTAGAAAATTTGACCGATTAGAAGGTATAACTTAATAATCACTTTGATTTGAAACGGATCCGATCCGTGGATCCGTGGATCCGATGGATCCGAATTTGGATATGATTTTATGGACCTATGAATCTGATCCTGATATGGATACACGACATGTAAACGGATCTGGATCTGAATCTAGTAGGATCCGGTCCAGATCCTACCCGTTGTCATCCCTACTTATATGTATTTAGACTCTCAATTATATCAGTACCAAATTTAGTTTGATATTTTTATTACACTAAGGACCCATTGGATGAAGAGATTTGGTCTTGTATGTATTACAATCATAAGTTAAATTATTATTTTTACATGTCTAGACGTCCTTGGTTTTTCTTTTTAATTTCAATTACAAATTTAAACCGCAGTTCATTTCAACGTATATTTCGTACTTATTTCAAAAGACACGTAAAATTATTTTACTTCACATAACATTGTTGATGCATATCCGTCCCAAGTAAAATCTTTTTACATTCTAGTTCATTTAACACCCAATACAAAATTTATTAGATTATGATAAGTACTTTTAGTAATGAATTTTGAGATCGTGCTTTCTTGAATTCACTCTGCATCGACACCTGCCATTTATATATTTTAATAAATTAGTAAGCTTTCACATAGTCATTTCCTGCCAAATAAATTTGTCCTTGTTACTTTAATAAATTTTAGAAATTTTATTTCTTCAATTCCTTGGTCAATATATCTCTTGTTGTTTTTCTTAAAAGCAAAATTAGTGATTGTATCTATAATGTCGGCAATTGACTTTCTGAGTATGTTCGTCAATAGAATTATTCTTTCGTGGCTTTAATAAATTATGCTTTGATTTATTAGTGCTTTGTCAATCTTGATCACCACAAGTTTTTTGTCCTTTTGTTTTTGCTTCTAACTAATAAAAATTATTCATTTCATTTTCGAAAATATTTCCTATTTTTATGATGGTGGAGTGAGGGTGTGGGGTAGGGATGTCGACGGAATGCGTAAATCGCCCCACACCTGCTCCAATCGTGAGGGAGGTATGGGGATGGTTTGGTGGGTACGGGTATGGGATACCCTTCCCCCGCCCCCGCCCCGCCCCATTGACATCCCTAGTGTGGGGACTGCTTTTATATTTTCAAATAATAACTTGAGTCTTCCACTTTAACTCCAATTTTTTAATACAAAATTATGTTGTACTTTCAA
Source organism: Przewalskia tangutica (assembly GCA_029844215.1). NCBI lineage: Eukaryota > Viridiplantae > Streptophyta > Magnoliopsida > Solanales > Solanaceae > Przewalskia > Przewalskia tangutica. The sequence goes on along the minus strand of CM056732.1, from coordinate 93,494,012 downwards.
GAATTTCCTAAGCCAGGAAAGTGTTTATGATTGTTTAATCACATATTTGGCGTTGATTATTCACAAAATCTATTCATTTTCATTAATTACAACTAGCACTTGTGCTATCCTGCACGTGTAAAATTTAATTATTTGATTAATCAGAATCAGGGTTTGTTCTTGTACTGAAAGAATCAAATTAGTTCATAAGCGTATTGTCAGTTCAAAAGAATTACTTTTCAAATCAATCATAAAATAATCACTTAGCTTGTTTCATTAAAAAAAAATAATTGATAGTCCAAACCAAATATGCCCTATTTGGGATTAAACTATAGAAAAACTGATTAAACTATGCGAACAACTAATTAACGCGCTCCGGAAGGTAAGTCAAATCTATATATGGCATATGGGTATAAAGAAAAAGGGAAAGAATGTGTGTCCCTCAAATCAAAATAATTACCCAACTATACTTTTATTACTTTCGTACCTTCAAAAAAGATCAAAACTATTTACTCGAGATACTCCCAAATTATAATATCAAAATGGTATATAAATATACTAAGATGTTATCATAAAAGACTTATTCTTTCATGATACCGTCATGATATATAAATCTATTGAAACGATATTATGGAAGATTATGTTCATTTAGTAAAAAAGACACACTTTTCTAAAAAATAAATGCTATGATACCATCATCTTACATACATACATTGTGATTGTATCATGGAGGACTGTTTCGGTCCTTCAATGAGACACTCCTCGGGATCAAAGTACCATTGTGGTATATAAATATACTGAGATAGTATCATGGAGGACTGTTTCAGTCATTCTCTTAATATTTCATGTTACCATCATGATATATAAATATATTGTGATTGTATCATGGAGGAAGAATTTTGGGTGAGGGGTACCTCGAGTAAATAGTTTCGACCGATCGGGTAAGAGCGCCTTCGGCTCTTGGGGAACCGTAGATCTTCCAGTTCCGCCCGGGGATGGAGCGACAGAAGTTTTTTTGAGAATTCAAGAGAAGGTCATTAGGCATTCAATGGCTTTCGATGTATGATTGATGATGGGCGTGGAACGACGGCAGAGTCAAACTGGGTTGGGCACTTGTTCCGCCCTATTACTCCTGCCCCCCAAGCCGTCGCTCGAACGAGGCAACCGGTTTATCAAAAACACAGAAGTGCAAATAGCTTCTGCCCAAAAATAAAGAGGTAAGCCAGAGATGGATGGTGAGGCACGAGTGCGTAATAAGTAACTACATCTGGTCGCAGGTGCTTTCCCGGGCCGAGCCGAAATTTTGGATTAGAAAGGGCGAGAATCCTCACTCTTGCTTTACACAACATCTTCATCGGCAGCTCCAAATGCTGCATCTGCCTATACTTCTCTCTTCTTTGACCCTCTCCAAATAATCAAGCAAGTGCAAGTGGCTTTTCACGCCAGCTTCGAAGGTTTTGGCTTTTTTGATCTTGGGTAGGCTAGTGAAAGCAGGCCGCCCACGGGATGCGCTGTACGGTAGTAGTTTATGTTAGCTGCTTATCCGGTGCCTTCAGCATAACCCAGAACGGAACTTTCTTCCTTGTGAGAGAGTCCCGCCTGGCTGTCGTCAGCTCGTGTCGTGAGATGTTTGGTCAAGTCCACTGATCTACCGGGGAGCTTCTCGGCCATCTTTTCCTCCGTTCCCATACTGATCTGCAGGATGGGAATGAAGGTCGAGGAGGCAGGGAAGAAAAGGTTACCAGATATTGCACGGTACTGTTAGTAGCTTTCTTTCTAATCCAGGAAAGGAGCTTTAAGCCACTCGCTTGACTAGTTCTATTAGAATAGGCATGGAACGCCTTTCCTTTTAAAGCTTCTTTCAGCTCCTCTCCAATTAGACGGAGGGATGAGTAGCCAAGAAGGAACTGACTTGGTCCGCTGTTTTCTGTTCTTGTGACTACGCTTTCTGTGGTTCGAGATATAGGGAAATGCCTTAGTTCTCCGAGAAGCTCCCCGGTAGATCAGTGGAAGGGAAACCAAAGTCAGTTATGGTCAGGATACCAAAAACGACTCGACCACTAACCCGGTCCGATGCTGTTTTTGGGTATAGGGCGCGGGGTTGTTTGAAAATGAACAGATAAGCTAAGGCGCTACTTATTTTCTGCCTACTAGCAATGCAACTACTCCTGAGAAATAGTCAAACTGAACTAGTTGAAGCTAAGGGCCATCGAAGAATCTAGAGCTGCTTGTCGTTCCAACCCAGTTCCAACAATGCAACATTTTGGGTTAATAAAGCCGGATTAATTATTGTTGTCAAGATTGCATGACTTAAGTAAAATCCAACTACATTGGGCTAGGTTGGGCCTCTACAAAATGGCCCACCCACATATTTCAAGCCCAAGGGCCCAGCAAATTAATTTAGAAGGGACATGAAATAGATAATTTTTGTATTTTAGGAATATTTGGTGTTTTTTCCTAAAGAAAATGCAAATCTCGGAGAAACCATATTATGAGGCTTATCAAACTTTTTTTTTGTCGACGGCGAACCCGCAGCTTGCACTTTCGAGCGCAAGTGGTAAACCCGATCGACGCAATAGCCGCAAATCACGTCGCGCTTAAACCACACTTGCAAGCCAGTGTGACAGCTCCCCAAGAGGCGGGCGGACGTTACTCGGGTTTCGAACTTGTGACCAAGCTCTCCCACACCACCCAATGAGGATACCCTCTGCCTTCAAGACCAATAGGTCTAGGGCTTCGGATGAGGCTTATCAAACTTGAATTACGACACTCAATAGTCAATAGTTTTTTTTAAAAATTATTACATAGGGGTAGGGGAAAATAGGCTAGAAATGGCACATTGTAGCTCTTGACTACTAACCTAGCTTTGTACTTATCGATAGATCCATCTTCCTTTAACTTCCATTTAAGAATCCACTTACAACCCAACGGTTTGTGTCCCGGGGGAAGTTCAGCCAACTCCCAGGTGTGGTTATGCAGGATGGATTCTATCTCACTTTCTAAAACTTCCTTCCGGGCAGCTTCGAGTCGACAATGCTTCAAATGATTGTCCGTGGTTCATTCTTAACCAAATAAGCTTCAAAATCTGGCCCGAAGGACTTGTCCTTCCGGGCCCTTTTGCCTCTCCTTGGTTCCATTTCTGAATCTTCTAAGTCTTGAGAATCTAGAATACTGGATTCCGGATAATCAGCTACTTCAGAATTCACTAGATCTGAACCGTTCGAATCTAGGTAGTCATCTACCCCTTGATCCTCAGAGATTTGATCATAACTTCGTTTGCGAGAGGTTATGTTGATTTCCTTGTATGGAAATGTTTCTTCAAAGAACCATGCGTTCCTTGATTCCATGATCGTACCTTCATAAATGTCCGGATGATCCGACTTATGCACTATGAAACGATAAGCCCTATTGTTATTGGCATATCCGATGAATATGCAATCCACAGTCTTAGATCCAATTTTAACTTGCTTTGGCATATGTACTTTTACCTTGGCCAGACAACCCCATATCTTCAAATACTTGTAGGTAGGTTTCTTTCCTTTCCATAACTCGTATGGAGTCTTTTCCTTACCTTTGTGTGGGACTCTATTAATAATCTTATTTGTGGTAAGTATAGCTTCTCCCCACATGTGTTTGGGAAGGCCTGAATTGATGAGTAAAGCATTCAATATTTCCTTTAGTGTTATGTTCTTGCGTTCAACTACACCGTTTGATTGAGGTGAGTAAGTAGCCGATGTTTGATGAACTATACCTGACTGGGTACAAAATTCTTCAAAAGGCGCTACATATTCTCCCCCTCTATCGCTTCGAATTATTTTAATCTGTCCGCTTAGTTGGTTCTCAACTTCTGCTTTGTAGCGTTTGAACGCTCCAAAGGCTTCATCTTTACTTATTAGTAAGTAAAGGTAACAAAATCTTGTGCCATCGTCTATGAAAGTCACAAAGTACTTGTTCCCCCCTCTAGTTTGAGCAAACTTCAAATCACATATACCAGTGTGTATAAGTTCTAGAGGAGTGGTTTCCCTTTCGACGGATCTAAAGGGACTCTTGAAAAGTTTTGCCTCTACGCACACCTCATACTTACGTTGAGGGTTTATGTCGATAGACGGCAATAATTCCATCTTTACCAATCTTTGGATATATTGATAGTTAACATGTCCTAATCGATGATGTCATAAATTAGATGACTCAATCAAGTAAGTAGAAGGTGCAATTTTATTGATAGTTGAAACAGAAGGCATTACAGGTGCAACATTGAACTTAAAGAGACCTTCACAGACAAAGCCCCTTCCTACAAAGGTTTCATTCTTAGTGATTACAAACTTGTTAGCCTCTAATACTAGCCTAAAACCAACATTTACTATCAAAGGTCCAGAAATTAAATTTCTTCGAATTTCTGGGACATGCATCACTTCCTTCAGAATTAGCTCATTTCCGGACGTCATCTTTAGGGTCACATTTCCTACCCCCAGCACCTCTAAAGAAGAATTGTTGCCCATGAACAACTTCTTATCTGTGACTGGTGTATATGTGAAGAATGGATCTTTATTGGAACAAATGTGACGGGTAGCACCCGTGTCTAGCCACCATTGCACCAGATTCTCAACGAGGTTAGCTTCAAGAACCACCGTTGAGAAATCCTCGATCATATCGTTGACGAGCGTGTCTTCAACGATGTTAGTCTTGGCTTTGCCTTTGGCCTTCTCTTTATTCTCACGTTTGAACCTGCGGCAATCTTTGGCCATGTGACCAACTATACCACAATGATTACAGTCTCCCTTGAACTTTTCAGTTGTTGGGACTTTTCCTTCCTTTTGAAACTTCCGCTTCTTGCTTGAGTTTCCTTTGACTTCCGTCAGGTTCGTCTTAGCCTCAGCGGGTTGTTTCCCCTTTGGCATGACCTTCTTATTGTCCTCCTGAATCTGGAGTTTTGACAATAAGTTCATCTAAGGTCATCTCCTCCGTTTTGAGTTTTAGATAGTTCATAAACTCAGTTCACGAGGGAGGCAGCTTCTCGATCAACGCCCCAACCAAGAATTATTCGTTGGGCTTCAACCCTTCCAAATCCAGGTGATATAGAATCATTTGAAATTCCTGGACTTGAGCTGACACACTTTTGTTATCCACCATTTGAAATTTCAGGATCCCAATGATGAATTTCTTGCTACCCGCATCTTGGGTGTTGTATTTCTTCTGAAGTTTGTCTCATAACCGCCGCGCTTCAACTGCAAGACACTATGTAGAGAGGATCAGACAAACAGTTTAGAATATAGTTCCTACACATGAAATCACTGTGTATCCATGCTTTGCGAACCATCCTCATGTCGTCAGCGACATGGTTACCTTGGCCCCCTCCCGCCAAATCATTTGGATGAGGGTCCACATCTTCCCCAACTAGTGGAGGGTCTTCGATTAGGAAACGTGACATTCCCATAACCGAGAAAAATAGCATACTTTGCTGCCATCTCTTAAAGTGAGCACTCATGAACTTTTCAGGACGTTCATGGTGAAAACCAGCGGGTGTCGGGGCAGTGGCGCCCCCTTGAGTAGTTGTAAAGGCGTTGGGAATGCCTCTAACAGGAGCATATATGTTGTTGATGCCTTGGGCAGTAGCATAGGTACTATAAGTACCCGGAGCAGCAGTGGAGGCATTGATTGGACCAAAACCAGTGTTGACACGTGTTGTGCCAAAAGCAGTTGTGGCACTTGAAGTACCAAACGCAGTGGTAGCACTAGAAGTGCCAAAAGCAGTGGTTTGAAAGACATTAGGAATGTCATGATCAGTGGTGACACTATTAGTGCCAAGAACAGTGGAGTTGAAGGCAGCGTTAGTTCCTTGAGTAGTGGGATTGCCTTGAGCATCGATGAAAGTTTCTGTGTTGAATTGATTGAATTGATCTTGTCCAGTCATGTTGTTGTTGAAATAGCGAATATTATCTTAAGCTTGTGAGAACAAAGTGTGAATTTAAAGGAAATGAGAATATAACAACAACAACAAATTGTAAGAAAGCTGAAAATTATCAAATAAGAGGGCTTGCTGAGTCGACCAAATTCTTGATCTATCCTTAAGATAATATTGCCCCGTATATTCTTTCAACGGTTGTGATGGCAACTTATCTCCCAAGATAAAACAGCAATCAAACAAATGAGCAAAGAGAACTCAAATGTTTGCTTTGAAAGAAAGATCTTTGTATGTTTTTTATTGCAAGAGAGGAAGACAATTTCAGAGAATTGTTGATTGTAAAGTGTGTTTGCAAATGAGCTCAAGGCTCCATTTTATAGTGTAGAGAAGATGGTCTTCCACATAGCCAAGTAATGACCAATAAAGATCAAGTAATGGCCATGAATATGGAGTAATAATTCAGCCAAATAATGGCTGAATTCATGAGCCAAATAATGGAGAATAAATGCTCCAAAGTCAGCCAAAAAACAGTTTTTCGTCCATCTTCCAACGGTCTGAAACGTCCGCAGTGCCGCGGGCCTGCAGACTGGCGCCGCGGCGCCGAAACTTCAGAGAGTTACAGGCGCTGCCGGCGCCGCAGTATTTTCAGACCCATTTCATCTTTTACACATTGCACATGTCTTCCCTTCGTTTACCAACGTGAAACCATTGTTATTTGGCCAATAACCATCTATTATCTTACGTCTCAAACAATTCGTATACGTACCAATATCTCTTCCACTTAAGGAAATTACGATCTTTGGCACTTTATGTGCACGTGTGTGGAAACCATGTTTCCAACATGCGAGCCCCAATTATTCGAGTCATAATTAATAAAATTAATTTATTTCACATTTAATAAATTTTCAACCGTTTTTCATTCAAAAAGAAATACTCCATATAGTTTGAATTAGATCTCATTGTGCTGTTTCAATTGGTGTCAATCTGTCAGTTAATATCCACTTATCTAGAAATGGAACTTCTCCTAAAATAATTACGGAAGGTCAAATGTGATTCCTTTATACTTTTTCACCTACGACTTTAGATATACTCGATTTCATTAAATAAAAATATACTTTAAAAAGTATACATCTTACTTGATATTATGCCCTCAGCATATACTAGACAATTCAAACATTTTAAGTCTTATCTTAACATCAGTGGAAAACAAAATTACATAATTGGCCGCTAACAATAAGTAAGCATCAGCTAGAAGTGTCAATATGAAATAATAACTCACATGTTATTGACCCACTCATTTACTAGCTTAGTCAATTTCAATATAATCCATTTCAGCTCATCAAATTTTGGATTGATATCTAGCTTAACTTGATACATCAAAGATCTTGTCAAAATATATTCAAAAAGATTTTCTCTATTTGATATATTATATATAGCCATAATAAAGAAAAATAATACTTTATTTTTAGGTACTAAAAATTATTAAAGAACAAATAAGGCAATAAAAATTAGGCGGGTTGGATTTTGATCAGCTTTTTATCCCGTTTCAGTCCAATTCATTTCAACCCAAGTAACATTTGAGCGGGTTAATAACCCGCTTAAATTCAATCCAATTCGTCCATTTGACACCCCCTAGCATCAACTAGTGACAAGTTGAAAAAACTTTCTTTATATATAAATTGCATATTCTAGTCATAGTAATAACAAGAATTTAATTAGACTTCGTGAAGTTAGCTGAAGAGATTGACTAATACCCACGTTCCACTAAATTATTATGGAATTCTTGGAAATATCAGAAAGAAGACGGAGAACATAGTGGGTCAAAGTGTTGCCCTCGTTCAAGTTTCTTTATATGTAGATATATATTGATCCAAAAACTTATTAGGTGGAGGGTCTACTTTCACATAGCGATAAGGAGTGAAGGATACACTTTGGCATATATGATAAGAACTCATTGTCAATCCCTTGCAACCAGGTGGATCGGTACTGACTTAGGACATAAACTAATTCAGAATTTAAATGCACTAGGTTTTGAGTAGACTGTTAGGCTAACAAATTTATAGTGAGAAAGAAGTATCTTCCTAATTAGCTAAATAATAGTCATAATCCAATCTATTCAACTCTTAACAAATTTTTATTTCTTTTTTATATATAATTATTTATTACCTAATAAAAAATTATTATAATTTTATATAACATATCAAATAAAAAATATTTTAACAAAATTTTCATAACTCAATTTGAATTATAATTAAATAGTCCCCAATCTGTTTAAATGATCCCACATTGAGCTTCTATTTTTTGGCATTGTATGAAGCAACTAAGCAACCCCTGCATGGCATATCTGCATTGCTTATTTGCTATTATTTGCCTTGTCCCCTTTGCCTTCTGAGGGTAATTGGGAATTGGATTTTTCTGTTTTATTTTCTCTTAGATCCCCCCCCCCCCCCCCATGGAGGGTGAAGATGACATTGATTTTAATAAGGTGGTGGCATGTCTCTTATGTGAACAAGATAAGGCATCCCTTTCAAATCTAATACTCCTAGCATGCTATTTGCTAAAAATTACTAATTACATTGAAAGTAATATCTACGATATCATATTGATCACAAAACAGAAGAAAAAAAAACCTTCACATTTTTGTAAAATTGGATTCTTGAATGCCAAGTATTGTCATTATATATAGTCTCGTTCGGGGTACGGAGAAACCGTATTAGGCAGTGGGGGAGCGCTCTTATCCGATGGGTAAATAGGTAAAAGAATTATGAATACATATAGAATGTTGAATCCTCTTTTAACTTCTTTTGACCCCCTTAGTAAAAATTATGTCTTTACCACTGATGTTAGGTACGAACTCGGAACAAACTCAGCACCATTTGCTTAGATCATATATTTGCATTAGAAAATTCATTAAATATGTTTGAACATTTAATTATGAACTCAATAATTAAAATGAACTATGAATTTAGTGGTTTACAAGAGCCCATCTCAGATAATTGCTCTTGTAAACTTTAAATGCTAGCATAGCATTGCCTCTAGTCTTACAACTTCACTCATAGTAGAGCAAGTATTGTATCCACTTACATGTCGCTTGCTTGTTCTAATATTTTGGTTTATTACTCTACCAATTTCCATGAGAATTCGAATTAATTTTTTAAAATTCTTCACCCATATCTGAGATGGGCTACTTGAGTTGGACGAGTGCTAAGAATGTGAAGAACCTGAGCCGTGGGGATATTAGCTAGGACCACTCATTATGGCATCTGTGCTATAGGAAACTATTCTGCATAGACTTGCTTCTTTCACAAATTTATTACTCTTGTCTTCACATGCTTTAAATTTACTACCTTTTGATATATAGTAGTACTCGTAGTAAATCATAAATGGGTCCAACTCCCTTTTTCTCCAACTCTTTCTCCATTTGACTGATTATTTTGGGGCATAGCCCATTGTTTCTCTTATTTGTTTTCCCTTGCATTCAAATCCCACTTTCAAGCTATTACAAATATTTTGACCATAGCAGGTTCCTCATGTATGTTTTTTTCTTTGTTTGGTAGGGGACGCACATATATGATTTTGAGTTTGTGGATTCTAGATTATAGAAAAGACAGCTTACTGGATTCTTGGATTCTGGATAAATTACTTATCCATATTATAAATTGAATAACCTAAATACAGGGTTTCTGCCAAATTGTTGGATTCTGAAACATGTAAACAAAACTATAGCTCCTCCACTGAGGGGGGGTGATACTAGGGAATCAGCATCATAGGCATAGGTAGCGTATTAATAGATTGAACAGCATTTTCGACACAGGTATAACAATATATATGTATATTGGCACATGAAGTGTAACAAATTTGACGATAAGAACCTAAAGGTTGAATCCATCTCTGATGAGCATCGAGTAAATTGGCGTCAAATCAAGATATGTATATTGGCACATGAAGCAGACACAAAGTTGTCCAATTTGGCAACTAGTCCAAGGTACAAGCTGTTTGTTTTCTGTCTCCTTCCAAAAATTGTCTGATGCCTGCGTGAACAACCTTTAATGACAATCTGCGAGTAAATAGTGTTTTTGTTGTGCATTATTGACACAAATGGGAACTGTAGATTTAATTTAGAACGTGAGATCTCCAACCAAAGAAATATACAAATAGCTCATCATTTGCCGACTAGCTAACTTGATAGAACCAACATGTAATATGTATAAGAGGGCCATTGCTCATTAATGGTGCATGTGGGTCATCAATAATCATTTTGTTGGATTACAGGGCTACATCCAAAGAGGATACATTGCAGAGCTATGAACCGAACCCAAGTTTTTTGGAGTTTAAGACTTAGACATACCTGAGAATGGCCCAAACATCTTTTTCAACTACATGCTATATGCTATATAGATCCTCATCCCAACAAGCCAGGACCATCTACCCTACTACACCAGTGGCAGCACTATAGAAAAAGAGAAGGGTGTTCTGTTTTTGTAATCAGCTTTACAAATGCATTTAAGGGTGTGTTTAGTAAGATATTTTCCATGGAAAATTGTAGGAAATTGATTCCTTTATTTATTTCATTCCATAGTCAATTATATATACAAGTATACAATGTTAACATTATGGAAGACTAATCTAATCATCCTAAATTAAGTTATACTAATTTACAATCATATCGTAATCATAATAAATTATCATATTACAAAATATATGATTGGAGATAATTATGGACTAGTCTCATAATTATTCGAACAGTCCTCCGCAGTCATAGCGGGAGGTTCTCGTATGCCGAGAATATCCTGAAATCACAAAAAAGACGCGCGGAAGACCTTTTGTGAAGATGTCGGCAATATGATGACGGGAGGGTACATGGAGAACATGGACTTGTCCACGCGTAACCATTTCTCGGACAAATAATATATTCATTTCTATGTGTTTTGTGCGTTGATACTGGACAGGATTACCGGATAAGTATATCGCACTCACATTATCACAATAAACCACGGTTGTCTTTTCAATCGGACAATGTAGCTCTAACAGGAGATTACGGAGCCAACATGATTCAACAACCACATTGGCTACCCCTCTGTATTCTGCCTCAGCGCTCGATCGAGATAGCGTGAGTTGTCGTTTAGACGACCATGAAATGAGATTGTCCCCCAAGAATAAGCAATATGCAGAGGTGGAACGTCGTGTGTCCGGGCAGCCACCCCAATCCGCATCTGTATAGGATGAGAGAATCGAAATGGAGGACTTATACAAATGCAAACCAAAATGAAGAGTACTCTTAACATACCTCAGAATTCTCTTGAGGGCCCCCATATGCTCTTCATTTGGATCATGCATATGTAAACATACTTGCTGGACAGCATAGAAAATATCAAACCTTGTGAAAGTCATATACTGCAAGGCCCCTGCTAGGTTGCGTTAATGTGTTGGATTGTATGGAGTACCTGTAGACTTACTCAATTTGGCCTTAGTATCAACCGGTGTATGTGATGGTTTGCAGGAGGACATCCCAGTTTTTCAATTATTTCTGCGGCATATTACTTTCGATTGAGAAACAGACCACCTGCATATTGAGTCACAACAATGCCTAGAAAATAATTTAAAGGAACATGTCCTTCATTGCAAACTCTATGGCAAGAAGGGACATAATAGAGTCGCGAAGTGATGTAGATGATGATGTGAGAATAATGTCATCTACATATAAAAGTATATATGTCATGTCATTTCCCTTCCTATAAATGAAAAATGACTTAATCCGACTTGCTTTGAGAGAAACCCAATTTGGAGACAAACCCTTCAACCCGGTTATACCATGCCTTGGGTGTCTGTTTCAAATCATATAAAGATTTTTTTCAAAAAATAAACATAATCCGGATGAGTAGAATCTCAGAAATCCAAGGTTGGTGCATGTACACAGTGTCCTGTAAGTGGCCATGTAAGATGCATTTTTGACATCCAACTGATGAATGGACCATGATTCTGAAAGTGTCAAGCTAAGAACAGCCATGATAGGTGTTGGCTTAACCACTGAACTGAACGTTTCACCACAATCTACGCCAACCTGTTGAGACATGTCATCACCAACAAGACGAGTTTTGTATCCGCAAAGGAGCCATCAGAATTCTTTTTATGACAAAAAACTCACATAGACCGAATTATGTTTGCATTAGATGAACGTGGCACTAATTCTCACGTTTTATTTTTAATAAGAGTATCAAATTCGTCTAACATGGCAGCTTTCCAATTCAGGTCTGATAAGGTTGTTTTGGGATTTTTTTAAAGTGGTGATGGTTGGACTGAAGTTGTTAGGTAAAATGACTCTTAAATCGAAAAATTATGTGCATTGCATGGGTTTCAATGGTCCGAGATTGGGGAGTTGGGTTGTCGTGTATGCTAGTGGATTGAGTAGTTGACCGAGTTTGGGCCAAAACAGTGTGTTGGGTGAGTGTCACAGGCAGGGGGCGGAGGTCTCCCTTCGTTGGGCCTGCCTGCCACTAAAGGTGGACTGGGCCGAGACCGTAGGGAGAGACGCAGTGACCTCTGCTCCTCGGACTAGCCCAGTCACTGTTTGTGGTTGGGTCGGGATGTTAGGCAGTGATGTTTGGGCTGATCCCACACTGTTTTGGGTGTTTAAAAGGTGATTCAAAATCGGATGTATTACGTCGTCCAAAAAATCATATGTAGGTGAGGATGCCACGCGAGATTTAGCAAACGAGAATGTAGACTCATCAAAAATGATATGACGAGAAATAATGATTTTACCATTTGTCATATCATAACACATATATCCCTATGATTTTGTGGGTATTCCAAAAACACACAAGGAGTGGAACGGGTTTGAAATTTGTTAATGGTTGTAGTTTACTCTAGAATACTCTGGGGGTGGGATGTGATGGGGGAGTGGGGGTTCAGGAGTGGCGGGAGGTGGGATGGTCAAGGTGTGGGGATTGGGGACGTTGGGTGGGTGGGGAGGAGACAATGAACTTGGAATATTACGTAACTTGTTTTCTTTATTTTCAGAGAAGTCATTTTCCTCAATTTCAAGGAACTTGTTTTCCTAATGGTTTGACCAACCAAACATGAGAAAATTGAAAAATATTTTCCTCCATACCAAACACACCCTAAGTTACTGCTGCAACTGTTTTTTCAATTGGTTCCATTTCTTGCAGAAATCACCCCAAGTCCTGCTCGTTGTTTAACCCGATTTCCTACTCAGTACTCACTTTCCTCGCAGAGAAGATTGTACAACATAAGTCTCAATGCTCGGATATAATTTATGGTAAGCAGTCATTTTGGCAACTAACTTTGTCCGTATGAGTTTGCCCCGGTTCCCTAATCGGGATAAAAGACGAGCAGAGTAAAACTAGTCAAATTTATGATTGCTTGGATTGAGTTATCGTTGTAGTCATTTTGGCAACTGTCGTGTGCTCAAAACTTCTCATATAATCGAGAAACTAATGGCATCTATGTCTTGCCTGTGGCCTCGACTATCAGGCTAGCTAAGAGCGAAAATGCATTACAATAGACCAAAGAGGATCATATTTAAAGAAAGCAACAACGAGATACAGGCTTAAAACAAGAATAAGTTACATTTAGTTTCTCAATAGAATAAAGCTTCCAATACGTAGCAAAATATAATTTTCGGTCCAGTGAAGTACTAATTTGGAATACAATCAACCCCTATAAAGGAGGCAGGAGGAAAAAAGATGTTTTACAAATAAAATTATAATATTAAGACAAATAATTGGGCAATCCTCTCTATTGTACAAGTGGGCAACCTGCCCTTCTTGATGATGGCAACTAGAATCAAACCAATAGCAATGGACAGACAAAAGTCAAAACCCATTCCTTGAACTCAAACAAGATTTATGGTGAAGGAGACGTAAGGATGAGCCTCTGTATCACCTCCAAAACCAGCCATTCCTCCTTCATCCTCAGCTTTCCAGAAATTGCTGCAGTTGAATTAAAAAACAATATAAATGGGGAACATGGTAATAGAAACATTTAATAACCGTCAGTCAAAGGTTGAGCAGAAAAACATGGAGGTCGAAGGACCACATAGATGTGACCTATTGCAACTGAAGAAATGCATGTTCTTTTCTTATGATTTACTCAGAGGACCATTATCAGAACCTTCAGCCTCAAGTAAAGATGAAATGTATTCAGGACCAGTCATAGTCAGGCTAAATAGCATCCATGTTAGGTACATGTTCCTGTTCGGTGGAAACTGGCAGAAAACACTATGTGCTTCATAAACACCATTGACAGTCACATGCAATATAGTTTTAACGTATTAAAAGCTTTACACGGGTTCCTTCTAGATGGAGTTCAAGGGAAAATATCATATGCTTACAAAACCCAGTTATTTTAAGTAGAGCAAATAGGTATTATTCACAACAGGGAGGGAGCCATGAAAATTTGGGGGTTTCTGTCATCCATTCCCAAGCACATAAAACTCTTGCACATGTAGTGTTTCGGTCCATGTAGATTTAGGAGGATATCTGTCAAATGTGGTTAGGATAGGGATTCTTTATCACATACCTGTTTGAACTGTCGCAGAGTGACTCGAGAATGGAACGTACTTTCTTCTCACCTTTGGTTGAGGGTGCCAATACAACAGACTGAAATTTTGTGTCAGTCCTTTAGTAAATGATATAATGATAATAATCTAAATACAACAAAAGAGTAGTTGAAGAACATAATATTGGAGGGTTCAAATGAATTACCAAAAATGATGGAGGCAAACCATATCTCAAAATGCTCTCAGAAAAGATACGCACAGCGCAGAAGTGCATCCACGAGCTAAAAACCTGTAGGATGATGACAAGACTTTTTAGACAATGATTTCAATCTCTCCCAATTACAATATGATGACTTGGAAATAAAAATAAATCAATCAGCACTAAGAAAATAAAAGGAAATAGTGAACCCAGATCGAGATGGATTGTGAAATAAAAAAGTAAGTACAATTTACAGCAGTCCGAAGAACATAAATCAAAAGAGGGAACTTAGACCATTAATCATTACTTTGTACAGCTTTTAACACGCATGAAATCACAAGAGGGCACTTAAACCATTAATCCTACGAATTTGGCGACAGATAACTAGCGAACCATGACTGCTTTCAGGGAAAGCACGAATTTGGGGTTCTAGATCAATGAATATTCAGGCTATCACTGCTGATTAGATTAGAAGACATGATTTGTTGACCCCGTCAAGCGAATTTCATGACCGCACACCACCTCATCTCTCACTGATACTCCTTTTAGGGCTGTTCAGATGGTCAGTTCACTTTCCAATTAAACATTAGGTCCAGTTTCCAAATGTTTTGATCCTTCCGTTTTGAGCAACCAAACTCAAATATTGACTAGATATTAGACAACTGGATGGCTATTATTAGTCCTCAATAACCAAATTAGAGGGATGTAAATATGTAGTACAGAAGATCAAATTCCAGGTGCTTTGAAGACTGTAGCAGTGAAGTACAGATTTTTGTTTTTGGTGCAAGCAGATTTATCTAGAGGATATTGAGTCCATAATAGAAATTCTAGGTTCTTGTTAGAATTTCAGAATTTTGGACCAGTTTTCTTATCTTGCTATGATGTAAATATGGTTTCAGAGGCTGTGTTGTACTGATTTAGTCCAATACATACTAATGTTACCTTCTCAAGAAAAAAGATGTAGTAAACAAGTTTATTAGGATTCTCCGACAACATAAATCATCTTGTCTTCTCCCTTAACAATTTTACAATGTCAAATGAGAAGTAAAGTACTACTATTATACTTCCATGGGGTATCTCAGCTCATTAAATGCATCCTCTTGGAGCATAATACCTTGTTGAAGACCTTCATTGTTGGAAACAAGCATAGGCAAAATGGGTGTTGTTGGCCCGAGCTGAAATATGAGCAAGCTGAGCCAAGCATAAGTCAGTTCAATTCAGTGTCGAGGCCTAAGAGTTAATTTCTTCTCCTGATGTTGGTGCTAACTGAACCCTCATTTATGAGCTTACTCATTCAAAACACTAATGAGATCTCATCTACATGCCCTACATCAACCCTTGGTACGCCACATCACCTAAGTTGGACTAGCCAATGGGCACACTTCGGAACGTGCTTATTTCTAAGTAATCAAAAAATAAACATTTGATAGCAAAACAATATACTATAAACGGGCATTGTTTGCAATAGGATATAATTGCAAGAAGAGTATCATTTTGCAATCAGAAAGTTGGAATTGACTTCTCCAGATGACCTCTGCCGTGTATCTCAATTTAGCATAGCGGTTCTAGAAGTAATAGAAGGAAGGTAATTAAGATAAAAAGAGAGCGCGGGTGATTGAATGTGTACATGATCCTGGTTTTTGTCAATGGGATTCACCAAGAAAGGATGGACATATTGCAGTTCAAAAACAGTACATGTGTAAAAACATTAGATATGAAAAAAAAGATATACATGTGGAAAAGCAATCAATTCAGTATATATTTTCTGGACTTAGGGGGGGTTAAGTGTGGAAACGTAGTCAGCTTAAAAGTGATAATGAGGAATATCTATGGAAATTGAACTTCTTAAGGAGCATAAAGGAGAATTTATTAGTTGGACATCAAACCAAAACTACCTCCCTCTATGAGATTGTGGCTTTACTTATTTATATAGATTAGCCAACTGCATACCCACTTATCTGTTTCCGTAACATACAAAAAATCAACTCGGATTTTTATCACTTGGATAGGATTTACTTTGCCAAACAAACTGAATAACAAGATTTTAGAATATTGTAACAGAAACTAAACCAAAAGCAATATTTAATATAGCATTTTTAGCCAACTAGAACAGTTAGTAATTCCTGTTTTAACCAAACAATTAGACACCTTAACTGCCTTGTCTCACCCTCTGCCCCACAACAGGGTCTGCAACCTCGTCTCTCTTTATACCACATATATGATCATAGTTCTGGCGAAAAAGTTTCAGAGTGCATACTGATTAATTCAGTTCTATCTTGTAAAAGCTTTTCGTATAGCGCCAGCTATTTTTTTTCTCAAAGAGTTCATAGTTGATAGGTTCTTTTAATATGAAAATGCATCAGAGTTTCATACTGGCATTTCTTTGTCCTTCAAACTTTTTCATATCCATGAAACTTTAATTGCAATGACAGATTAAAACCTTCATCAGTTCAAGATTGTAGCACTACAGCAGTCAATTTGGCAACAATTTCATAAGTAACATGCAACACTCCCTTTTAATTCTCTCTTTAGGATAAATTAATAATGCTGGAGGAATTCGGTTTGACTAGAATTTTCATACTGGCACAAGATTTTCAAGTGGGAAATGATCTCCTATGACCAATTACAATATGAATAAAGAAAAACGATCCTACAAAGATCGCTTGTATTTTATTTACCGGTTTCTTGCTTTATCTTTTACCGGTCTCTGAAAAGCGCCACATAACTAAAAGAATATTTACAATGGGCCATAAAACCAATCTCCCGAATTTTCAAACTTTACGCTGGGGAAAAAATACGGGAGTAGGTTGTGGAAATGAGATGGAGGGGTAAGAGACGAAGGATGGTTAGGTGCAAAGGATGAGGGCAGTAGGTCGAACGGGTGGGTATAGCAGTTGACTATGGAGTCATCATGGGAAGCGGGAATATGTTGGAAGGGTAAGATGGCAGACGTACGTTCTGTTGTTTTTCCTTTACCTTCTCTTTTTCTTCAAATTTCAGGAGAATAAACTACAGCAACATCCTTATTTTTATTTTATTTTTGAAGCAAGGCAAGGCACAAAAAAAAAGGCAGAATACATAGATAGACACTTATTTAAAGTTCCCACCAACAGTCCCATAGACACCTTAACTATCCTTGTGACCAGATAGACACCTTTTATTATTATAAGTGTGCCTCGTGAACATCCGAATCCGACAAATATCACGCGCGAGTTACAATCACAGGTGAGTGGCAAATTAACAAATCAAAAGATGGCACGAGTAATAATTTTTTTATTTAAAAAAAAAAATACCAAAAGACCTCCCCTCCCCCCACAGCCTCTTGTTCTTCTTCCACACCCTCACCAGCCACGCTGCTCCGGCGAGGTGCCCACATCTCCGGCCAAATTCGTCCATTTCTGAATCGACAGAACACCTTCAGTCTCTTTAAGAACCGTATCCTCAAAGTTTGAAGCAATTTAAATTACCCCAACCCCTTGAATCAGCCATCGACCCTTACTGGAAATGGTATTTCTACAATTCGGCGCCGTCAACTGTACAACAAAAAAAGATTTACATCCCCAAAACTTCCTCATTGGGCCCGTCATTTCCACCAAGCGGAATCAAAGATTGTTCAGTGAAATTTAGAAGCTCCGCGAAGGTTGTTCTATTTTGATGGAAAAATGTATATATCTGGATTTTGGGAATGAGGATGATTTTAAATCATTGTATTTCATGGATTCAATAAATGTGATAAATGATTTAAATTAATACCCCTTAAATTTTGTTTTCCTGGGACAATGGAGACTGTTCAGGTGGTGGAATTTTTTAAGACGACAAGTGATGAAGATGGTGAGAAAGTTGGGTCCACATGAAATGTTAATTTTGAAAAAAACTGAAATTTTAAGGAGCTTCACGCACTCAATTTTGTGTGAAACACATGCATTGTGCCATGTGAGAGTGAGGGGTTCACGAGGCACACTTATGACGACGAAATGTGTCTATCTTGTCACAATGATAGTTAAGGTGTCCATTTGACCGTTGGTGGCAACTTTAAGTGTTTTCGCTGAGAAAAAAATGTCATAATCGAACCCAAATGCTAAGCACATGTCAAATGTCTCCATATTTTAACTGCAGACACTCTAAGTTCAAAACGTGTAAAGCAGAAAAAATAAGAAGACGAGCGATTGAGGGACAACATTTCACCTTTTTTCTTGTTTGCAACAGCGATAAGAATAATTTCCAGTATATTAACCAAAAAAAAAAGAATAATTTCCAGTATAAATGGATGAAGAATCTAAACAGTGAACATTTGTTCATTTAACCACACAACCACATCTAAACCACAGCTCAAGCTAGTTGGGTCGGCTAAATGAATCATCACTATTCATTTTGCTCCACTTTGGCCCAAGTTATTTCAATATTCAATAGTTTGGTATTTTCTAATACTAGAGATTCTCCACCTTTTTTACTAGCATACAAATTTCTAAACAAACTAAAAAGCTGGACCAAGTGTAAGCTTACCAAACTCCTTAATCCCCACTAACCGGTATCACTTATATGAATCTTTTTCGTCTGTTGTGCTATGTTTTCCTTTTAGTCCGCATGAATATAAGAATTGCAAGTCGTCTTACAGAAATACCATATAGTGTTAAGTCAATCTCGGCCTCTTCTACCACCTTCAATCATTACGGCATCACGCCTATAACTGATGCATTTAACGGTCCATACACAACATGAACAAACCATCTTAAGCCACTATTTCATTTTGTCATCTCTTTGTGCTACTTGCACCTTCTGTCGGATGTGAATATCTCTTCATTTAGCCATAATATGGCCTTTTTGTGATTTTTTGCCTTCCTAGGGAACAAGCTATCAACTTTATTTGGTGACATATATTGTTATCAGTGAACACATCTATTCCACGAGAATTTTGCAGGATTATATATGTAATCCAAAGTTCACAAGAGGAAAAATTCATTCTGTCCACCTAAAGCAAGTTTAAAGTTTAACACTCAAACATTATATCCTACCGTTTAATCATTAAACACTATGTTATGTAAATAAAAAACATCTGTGGCCAGAATGCAGCAACTGCTTAGGCTAAAATACTCACACTGAGTGCTAAAGCTACCTCCTAGGGTGGCATGACATTTTTTTCCAGCCTCGCTAATAGAGCTCCTTCCACTAAGGTAAAGATTCTCAGAAAATTTCATCTAGTTAGCTTACAATTTATAGATGAGCAGAATACAAAAAAAACATGTGTTTGGTTTTGTTATATTTTCAATTATGATTTAAGAAGAAAAAAACAAGGTACTAGACGAGATTCCTTAAGCTATTTGCCTGAATACAAACAAGAGTAAGGACAATATGATGCACTGGCAACCAGAAATTAACACCTGCCTTTTCACTACACCCAACTTGCACACATAAGGAACAAAGAGCAGATCCTCTTCGTGTTTGTTAGGCAATTGTTAAAGAAAAATATACTCCAATAAATTAAGGAAAATCACATGTTCTGCTGACCCTGTTCCCCACTAATTATGAACTTGTCCTCTCTCCAAACCATGATGCATTTCACTCAGTCAAGTAATGAAAAACTTAATAGCTTCACCATTGGCAGAGTTAAGCTATGATAAGATCCACCAACATTTAATTAAAAAGGAATGAAAAGATCAACAAATAATTCTCAAACTCAATCGACATCAATTCACATTTGGTAAATCCTCCCACCACAGCCTGTTCCCTTCTCCGCTTCAATATTTCTCCCCATTCTCTCTATTTATTCCTGTTTCCTCATTCTTGGTAGGTAAATAATTTAGGGCTCTTCAGTCATTGTTATTTAAAGTTCTTACAACAAGGAAGCAACTTTGAGTTCTTTTCGCCCTTGATAGGTTGGGGTATCTTTACTCCTCCATTTGGGATAAGTTGATAAGTTATGATCATTTTTCGTTTATTCTTTCCATAATAATTCATTTCTAAATAATGAAAAAAAATCTTTCTCAAAAATAATGAAAAACAAAGATTGCAAAAGCTTTTTCCTAGTGCTAGAACGTGCTCCCTCTATTTCATACGTTGCTCATGTGAAATGAGACTTGGTCCCTGGACAACAATTAGGCTCTAGAACCACCGCACGCATTGCTACTGGAGTGGTCTATTATATCTTCTCCGATAGTTCATTCCAAAGGTTCACGCGACGAATTAAACAATATATTCTCTTGAATCTCCTAAGCATTTCACTTCCACCGAACTCTATCAAATCATAAATACTAGAAGAGTAAAACTCATTCCGTCCCCTTGAAATAGACAAAATCCAAGTTAGCATCTGATTGTAAAGTGATCTTGAGATGACCCATAGACTTCACCCAAGTTAGCCCAAAGTCCAAACTACAAAAGAGACTTAAAGATCCTTATAATGTAGTATAGATATCTTTTTGCCTGATGAAAAATCAATCCACTTTTCCATTTCCTTCAAGACTGCAAAGCATCTCAAATTTGAAGCCAGTATGAATCTTATAAAATTAACAGTTAGCAGAAAATGTATTCAGAAATGCTTAGAAGTCCAATAGGTTTTTAAAAGGGAAGTACCTCCCCATAACTGGTATAACACCACTGCAACAGAGAGCTTCTGAATGTCTCTTGGTCTTGCATCAGTTTTTCCAGCTCTTGTT
This sequence comes from Przewalskia tangutica, assembly GCA_029844215.1. Lineage (NCBI taxonomy): Eukaryota > Viridiplantae > Streptophyta > Magnoliopsida > Solanales > Solanaceae > Przewalskia > Przewalskia tangutica. The sequence goes on along the minus strand of CM056732.1, from coordinate 93,472,761 downwards.
TCCGGGTTTCTTGTGTCTCTGGATTATGTTCAAAATCGCGAATCTGAATCAAATGTAGCATAGGACTCTCTTTAGATGAGGCCTTCCTCTGTCAATAGTTCTTCCCACCGAATAATATATATATACGCACACATACAGCAACTTTACATATTAAAAAGCTTTTCCCACCTGGCGGGGGTAGTCCTGGGGGAAGAGAGACTTGAAAGAGGTGCGGAAAACTCACCTGGAAGCCTCTTTCACGCGCCTTAATCTTGAAATTGTCGGCATCACGGTTGAATAATGTTACAGTATAAAGAGCATATTCATTGTCCTCATAGAGCAACTTAGAAGATCTGGGAACCTAAACAATTAGTTAAATGAAAAAGTAGAACTTGTGGGAAAAGAGTTCAGAAAGAAAGAAAAAAAATTCAGCTCCAGAAACAAGTAAAATTCCAGTTTGTCCTCGAAGGAGAATAAATAATCCAAAATGCATTGCCACAATCAGAACCACTATGCATAGCAGAGACACAATCCAAGCAAATAGAAGATATGTGAGCTATAAACTGTATCCAACAAAGTTCTTACCACATAGGTGGTCAGGGTCTCGTAACTTGATAACCAGTCTTTCTGTGAGTATTTAGAAACAACCGCAAGGAGAGTTGTTAAGTGTTCCGAGCTAACAATATCTGCCGGCTTTACCAAACTGGACAGATCACGGACAGCTAAGCTGGAACACAAACACCAAGCACATCAGCTGGCATGTCAAAATACAAATTCAAAAACAATTATAGCAACCGAGATCAGCAATTCCAAAGATTATTGTAGCCATATGCCACCCCCCCCAATCTCAGAGGAAACACCACCGATTAACCAATTAAAACAACAAATAACAAAGAAATCGAAGATTGAAGAGCAATCTCTCTAATCCTTTGATAAGGATACATTCCAAGACCCCCGTACCAATCTTCAGATATTTTGTAATCTTCTCCAAGAGATTTTAAAGTTTCTACGAGCAACATAAACCTAGCACTCTGTATGGAAGTTCTATTTTGATTTCTCCCATCTAGGTGGAGTTCCTATAATCCCTAAAATGTCATTTTGTTAGTGACCCCCCCCCCCTCTTTTGCTTCCCGGTAATACGAGGGCCACTTTTATTTTTAATAACCAAGAAATCCCCGAGGGCAATTGGCAGACCGTTTGAAACTCTGTGGATAATGGGCCCATCCCTCTACCCTTCTCCACTTAAATACCAGGTTTTTGCCTGCAGCAGCATTTGAACCCGTGATGTGTGCTTAACCCACACAGCACAAGTTGAGCTCTTACCACTATAGCAAAGCCCTGGGGGCATGAGGGTGCGCACCTTTAATATATGTCGACCATTAACCAAAATATGGATGTATTTTCCAAGTTTAATCTTTATCAACAAAAACATTACATGTCTAATAGAAGCCTATTTTGACATTACCTTTCTTAAGTTAGCTGCCTCTTTTCATTTTTAAATTCCACAACTAGGCATAGGTAAAGCTTCCTTGATGGTAAATCAAGAATGACAGATGAATACTCAAAACTGATAAATCACCATTAATTGGAAGTCCATGTTTATCCATTGGAATCCCATCTCTTACATACCTTCCGGTCTGCTTTCGGTTGATGGCATTAAGTTGACTACGCACATTGTTATACTCAGAAACACGAACCTGTCATAGATAACCAACAGAAATTGTAAGAGCGAGCAAAGTATCTAATTATTAGCACATTGTACATGTCATTTTGCAGCAAACCTATACAAATTTTCAAACTATCAGAATAGGAGGTAGTATCATCTGGTGTCATATCATAAGGAAATGACATTGTTCGAGCAATATATCAATACTATTGTAAAGAATGGATCTTGGACCTAACTCAATCCCAAAAGATAGCTCATGAGGGGAGGATCGCCCAATTCTATATAAGGAGACCGCATACCCTTTAACCCACCGATGTGGGACTCTTAACACCCCACCTCACGCCCAAGACTAGACATCTGGTGCGTGGGCAAATTTAATATGGGGGTTCAACATCAGAAATAATGAATTGGGTGGGTCTGACTCTGATATCAGGTAAAGAATGAATCTTGGACCTAACTCAACCCCAAAAGCTAGCTCATGAGGGGATGATTGCACAAGTCCATATAAGGAGACCATGAACTCTTTAACCCACTGATGTGAACTCTTAACAACTATGATCACAAAACTCTTAGTAGTAAATCCAGATACTCAACATTTAATCCAATGAAGTATCTCATAGAAACTTTTTTTTTTATAACCATAAGTATCTCATAGAAACTTAAGCAAAGACTGTCAAACTCACTGTGGCTGTACATAATTGACAAAATGACGTTACTTGATGATTTTGAGTAGGAATAGTTAAGTTATGGGGAAGCACACTCTAGGAATCAGTGGAATCAAACGGTGAATGTTTAACTAACGTAATTTATTGTATCTTCAACAAGTACTTAATGAACTTTACAGTACCTATAGCACCAATGTCACATAAATTTAGACATTAGGGTTGTGGGTCAACTAGGGTTAAGCCATCTAAATCATAGAAGAACCCACAAAGAAAAATTGTCTTAGGACCTGTTTGTTTCGACTGAATGAAGATCTTAATCTGAATCATGTACATCTCAAACTTGTTTTTTATACAAGGTATGTACATCTCAATCCATTTAGTGAATTTGTTTTCTTATCTTTTACAATCGCTTATTTGCTCAGAATATGCCCAATTATTCAGATTTCGTTCTAATCATTAAGACTTTATTTAAAAATTCATGTGATATTTTACCGCTACTCTATCAACTATCAAAGCACCACCGCCGCCGCCAACCACCTCTACCCCCAACCACCACCACCAACTACTAGCCTCCAAAGCACAACCACCACATTGGTTATGGACATATAAGAGGGCTCCTTATATAGAATATTAGGCTACATAAAATAAAGATATCTTATACTACATGAAAAAAGGAAGTTTTAAATTAAAGAAACTTTCCTCAATACCAGAATTCCTAATTATGACAGCCATCTAGATAAAACATACTATTAATGTAGATATTTTTAAACATACAACAGCATTAATTCTCTAAACTTTCAACACATCATCTCAAATCAAAGTAGTGAAGCAACTTGAATTAATCAAAACTAAATGCCAAGTAGAACATACAGAAAAAGTTATTATTGACAGAACACTATTCTGTATAGCTGCTGGTATACAACTTGTATACGGGTGTTTTTTGCCCTTCATTAGTAAAATTTTATTACTTATCAAACAACTATTCTGAATAGCATCATCCAAATAATGTCGTCGAGATAATAGAAAATCATTGAAAAGTAAAGTGAAAAGCGCTTGTTGCAGCACCTAGAAATCAATAACTCCTCAATTACCAAAAAGAGCTATGGTGATGCAAATATCGGGGACATTTTCGTTGTAAATTGAATAAGTGGCAGAAGAGTAGCCAAAAGAGTTGTTGGAACAATAACTAGAAATGTAATAGTTTTCATTGTAGCTTGAGTAAGCAGCTGAGAATAACCAAAAAAGGTTGTTGAAACAATGACAAGAAAAGCAATATCTGGATGAGGAACTTAATACCTAGACTCTAATGCCATAAAGAAAGAGAAATGGAGAAGACTTACCAGAAATATGTCTACAGATTCAATGTTCACGGAGGACTCAATACCCACACTCTAACCACAAAGAAGAAAGACAGGAAGATATTTTCAATAAGAGCGAAATTCAAGAGGAACTCAACACCAAACTCTATTACCACGAAGAAGAATAGAAGAAAAAAGCTTTGGGGATATTTTTGTTTGAAGAGAAGCTCGAAGAACAGGCACCCAAGGGTGTGGCCTAGTGGTCAATGAAGTAAATTGAGCACCATGAGGTCTCAGGTTCAATTCCGAGTTGAGACAAAAACACTAAGTGATATATTCTCATCTGTTCTAGCCTTGGTGGATAGAGTTACATGGTATTTGTTATGGGTATCCGTGGAATTAGTGGGGTGCGCGCAAGCTGGCCCGGACACCACGGTTATAAAAAAAAGTGAAGCTCGAAGAAAAACTGGAATAGTGGTCATAAGAGACAATATAATTTTACTGATGATGGAAAGCCCTCCCGTATGCAAGCGGTGTACCAAAAGTAGAATCTACAAAATAAATGATTTCTCCAAAAGACACCCAATCTTTTATACAAATTATTATCTCATGGGTGCACCCAAAAGAAACTAGGAATAAGAAGTTGCTCCTAAATGTAAAAACCCATCCTCTATCTCGTCAAAAGCTCTCAAGTTTCCCTCCTTCCATAGGACTCACATGAGTGCTAGTGGCACAACATCCTAGACCCTCCATTTTGTCTTCTTTCTTTTATATGTCCAACTCAATAGTGTTCAACCGTCCACTATGGTCCTCCCTTTTTTCTGGATAAAGAAGAGACATCCACTTCATTGATGATCAGAAAAAGCTCCTGAGATTTAACCAGTAACGGAAGTTGAGGGTTGATAAAAGGAATATGGGAAAAAACACAAGATTGTCCAGCATCGAAAAAATAAAATGACAGGTTAAATCCCTGAAATGGACCTATTTAATTCTGTAAACAGCAAATACAAGACTTCATCGGGCCAAAGTGAAACTAAGGAATGCTAATTCAACTTTGCTTTCTCCCTCAGTTACCATGCTCTTCTTTCCTTCAAAATCTCCATTCTCTGTTTGATAGAGCGTCAGTCTGTGCTTAATTCACATTGTGAGACTTTAATTACATATTAGAACTAATTTTTTGCTTTACTTCACCATATACCACCTATACAATACTAGACTAATCATAACTTGTATCGAAAATATTTTATGTGAGCATTGAAATGGAAATCCCTACCACTATCACCACCCAACAAAAAATGAAAATTAGATAAATAAGATCTCCGACATTCTCATACACAATACTGCTCCTGACAAACAAAGAAATAGATACCTTAAGGTCATCCTCAATCTTGGCAACTTGGGAGTGAATTCCGTCCACAATCTCCTTAAGAGGTGACATTGTCGGATACTTTGCTTCATCCCACGCAAACCTACAAACAAAATCAAATTACTCGTCAATAAAACGTTCACACGACGAAAGCAGTCAAATTAGGTAATTACCTAGTGAGGTATGAGTCAACAGGAACCCCATCCACAGTGAGAGAACTACTGAGAACACCAGAAATCCTCTCTAATTCCTCGATCTGACGTCGTGTCTTCGAACAGACCCCTTCAATGAAGGTATTTGACTACAAAAATTCAAACTTTCCACATCAGATTCTCATCAATACCACATTAAATATCTAAATTCTAATCAAGTTGTACCTATACTAAAAACGAGAAAACGATAACAGTCCGTTATAGATCACACATTACTAATGTAGAGAGAGAGAGAACCTTGACGAGATCATCGCTGATAGCTAAAAGAGAATCCAATGTACCGACACGGAGATTAGGGATGTTAAACTGAAAATTCAATGAGAAACAATGAATGTGATCCAAACAAATTCAAGTAATTGTATTCAGATCTCAGTAAAATATGTGAGGAGAGCTTACTCTATAAAGAGGAGTGTCGAATGAATGCCTGGAAATGGATTCCTGAAGACGACTCCAGAGAGAAGTAGTGGATGAGTTTTGCTGGACGGGGAGAGAGACCACCCAATACCTCGAAGCCATTATTCCACACTTGTTCTAGATGTCTTCCAGGCACATAAAATTACCGGTCGTTGAACCTTTTTTAGTATGTATTTGGCCAATCTCTTTTACAAGAACACTTTTTGGCTAACACATACTCATCAACAATTACAAACATTTTTTTTCCGCATGGGTTAGCTCAGTTTATTCAGGGTATTAGATTGAGTCCGAGTAGCAAGCCAGTTTCGAGCCCTGTCACCGGTGTGGAGTCCTCGATGCTCTTTGTGTTTCATTCGTTTAACGCCATGACACTGCATATCAAGTCTTCAGATGATTTATCTCTCCATCAATTTCTCACTGGACGTGACGCAATGCGGATTTCGCCTTTTTGTCCCCAAGAATTAGAAACATTTTTTAAAAAGTAAAAAAGTGTTTCTAAAATGGAAGAGAATCTCCAAACATTTTTTATTTTTTTAAATAAAATTATTGATCGACTTTTCAATTTGGTTTAATTATTCACTTTTTTAAAAAAAAACAATTGGATTTAATTATTTACTGTGTTTTTTATAACTAGTTGATATGCTAATTTTTTATAGAATTATTTCAATTAGGTTTAATTATTCACTCTTATTTTATTCAATTGGGTTTAATTATTTACTGGGTTTTTGATAATTAGTTGATATGTTATCTGTTTTTTTTTTCAAAAATTTGTTTATAGACTTAATTCAACTGGGTTTAATTATTCACTTGGTTTTCAATAAGTAGTTGATATGTTATCTGTTTTAAAATGTTTAATTTAATTGGGTTTAATTCTTTATGGGGTTTTGATAACTACTCGATATGTTTTCTGTTCTTTTTTTTTCAAAAAAATATTGCTTGGGACTGAGGCGTAATTGTTAAAAAACAGATTGTAGCAGTATTAACAACATATTTTCTCTTTGCCATATATATATATATATATATATATATATATATATATATATATATATATATATATATTTGACATATATACAAATCATGGATGTAGTTTATATGAGTTTATTTTCCTCATATTTTAAGTATTAGTTTGTTCTGTTCATTCCTCATTGAAAAATGTAATTGAGCGAACATTTGGTGTGTGGAAAAAAAGATGAAGGGTATTATCAATAATGTCAAGTTGTCCATTAAACACACAAAAAAGTTGTTGCGGTAACTATAGCTATGCATAACTACATTAGAAGGCATGCGCTTGAAGATTTTGAATTTGATAAATGTGATGCATACCCTAAATATGTTCTTGAAGTTGAAGGAGATGAAGATATTGGAGGAACATCAAGGACTTTGAGAGATGAGAATAATGGATCGATGGATGATGTTAGTATGGAATTTGTTCGCCACAACATTGTCACTTTCTTAATGAGTAGCGAGTCGTAATAATATTTTTGTATTCTAGTTTATTAGTTGTGTAATGATGTAATATATTCAACTTTTGGACATATTGAGTCATTGACTATCATATTGTTGTTACATTTCTTATGTACAATATAATATTATTTTTTGATTAAATATTGTAATTAAATAATTTAAAAAATATATATTAAATTGTAAATATATACTATTTTTTAGAAACATATGATAGAAAGAAATATTTTAAATAGTTTTAAATCTATTAAAAAAAATATTCTAGTTTCTTTGCATAAATGTGGGTCAAACAGGAAATTGTTTCTGTTTCTCAAAAGTACTTCTATAATTATAAGTCAAACACCCTAACAGATTCTCTAAAAACAGTTTCTGCAAAAAAAAATTTAAGAAACAAAAAAAAAACTTGGTCAAACAGACCCTTAGTCCCTCAACCCCGGCCCTTATGTAGTTGTCACTTATGTGGTGACTCCTCAACTTAAATGACCCTAAAACTGGACTTTTGGTCCAAAATAACTCCCAACAAAATTATATTACATAAATATTTTTTGCACAGGAATTTCCTCTGTAATAGGAGTTAGTTTTATTTTTTCCACACTTTGTATAATTTCAAAGTTTTAAAATTTATATTTTTTTCATACTTTGACCAAAGATTAGTCATGTCTCAAAACTCCGAAATATCAATATTTTATATAGAACCTGATATATTTTTCTGCGAACAATAATGTAGGCTCAATACATCAAGTATACCTAAACGTTTGGATTGTCGTTTTAGGATTGTAAAGTGCCCCGAAGTAAGTTTTGTTTGGAAATTTGTTATCGTTAGGTTTAAGTATTTTATTTTATAAGGTTTTGATTTAAGCGTTTTATTATTTAGTCAAGACATTACTTTATTTCGAATATATCGAGATTTTTTCATAATTAATTTAGGACGTCGCGTGAGTTATTAATAAACAATAATAAAGACTAAGATAACTAATTATCATTAAGAAAATAATACGAAAAAATATAATATTAACATAAGTTGTACAATTTAAAACATATACACAATCTCTAATGGGTTCCACATGTGAGAGCCTTTAGAGTAACCTTAGGCTTAAGGTGAATCCCACCGACACCATCATTTCCTCCTCTCTTCCTAATTGTAAACGCTCCAAGCCATGATCATCCGCCGCCCTTTTTTCTTTGCCTTCCTTCTTCAGTGTCCGGACCATGGTGTGCACCTGACCGCCTCTAACTGGCACGATCGGTGTCAATCTGTCCAGATCATCAGGGTCAAAATCATCAACATCGTCCTCCTGTGGAGACGGGTCCACAGGCGTTGAAGGATGAATTTAAAATAATATATAAACAATTAGTATTAAGTTTAATTTAGATTTAATTAATACATTATCTTTTGGTAAAAAAATAAACTTGTGTGTCGATGGACTCCTGAGATGGCTCATAAAAGGGCTCCTGAGTTGGCTCCTCAAGCGGTCTTCTGAGCGGGCCATGGAGAAGAGTTGTAGATGGTGTCGGAGCTAGAGTTGGATCCTAAGATATGAAAATTATTAAATAATCAATATAAGTATCTTACCTCAAAGCTCTTAAACATGTTGAAGTCCATGAATGTGTCATCGTACTCCAGCTCCTGCCACCCTCTAGATCACGAATTGATCGCTCACCCTATGGATCACGAACTGGCGGTTGCGCTGACACTAATGCCTCTACTGATATCCAGTCTATGTGATCTGAATATAGTTGTGTCAGTGTATATATATGTGTAGACGGTCGGTAAGAAATCGTCGGGGGCTCTAAAGTCGACGACAACTCTGAAGTTGACAAATGCTGCTCGGCTGGAGCGAAAATACTAGCACGCTCGTCGGGCTCATCTACCGAATGGATACCTCCACCGCCACCACCTCGGATACTAACCCCTCGGCCACCAACCCCACCCCCGCTGTCATCAGCCCCTCTAGCCACACACCCTCTGTCACCGGCCTCTCGGGCACCGCCTCTATCACCAGCCCTTTTAGACACACCCCCTCTGACACCTCTCATTCTGCCACCACCGTCTCTAACACCGCCGCTTTCACGAGTATGACTACTATCACCCGCTGCCTGATACGGGACTTTTGGAACACACTTATGGATACGTTCGAGTTCTTATGATTGTCGTAGACCATTATCGACTATCTCAACGATCGGGGCCACAAATCTCGCTATCTCGGGGAGAGCCATATGGTCCATGCCCACCCAGCGCATCGCATGTATGGTCCATAGCTGTATTTGTTTGCAAATATTAATAATTGAATAAATTTATAATGTAATATATAAGACGATTAGTTAAGTTTAAGTGGGGTAAATTTACCAACGCTTAATAATGTCCCACAAGTGTTGTATATCATCGGCCATCTGGATGACGTGTCTCAGAGTTGCCAATCAAGATGTGTGTGATCTGTCGGTACCACTCCATATAATCTAGGATCAGATTCATATGTCTGACCACCGCTAGCGTTCCCAGGATCTGATCCCAATGATGGATCTCGTCCTGCATCAAGGCACGGTATACATGAGTGTCGGTCGCATGCTCGTCCCGTGTATAATAGTCGTGCTCTCAAAAAACTGGACCAGGTATATACTGTACATACCCAAACTATCGTAAGACGCGGTGGGGCGCGTGATCCTCAACAATATACATGTGTATCAACAGACACTACGACCTTCACACGGGCTCACCGGTTCTGCAAAATGTCGGCAACTGATCCAAAACCGAATCATACGGCCTCCATATAAAAAACTATAAAAAAAGAATTAATAAACAATAAAGATAAAAATAGTAAAAATAATATAAGATAATAATGTAAAATCAAACAAACTTACCATGTCTGTCGTCATACGATCTAGCTGATTTCTTAACGGGAAAATATGTGGTGCATATCCACATTTCGCACTACACCTCCCGTTCATTTTCGAGCGTATGGCATTCCATCAACAATGAAGTCAGTATGAGGGTGCGCAGCTACGGACTGAAAAGGCCTCATTCTAAACCACACCCATAGCTGAAAGGGTCATTAAAAAAATATTTTATTAGTCATCATTTCAAAAAGATATATTTAGAATAAAATTACACACACTTAAATATATTACCTGGAGGAACACGTGAAATCCAGAGACATTCGTCTTATCGCCCATAGACGCTCGACATAATGATCGATACATGTAATCCAGAACTGCATCGCCCCAGCTATAACATCCCAACTTGTCTAGATCATCCATAAATAGCAAATACTTTAAACTCACATGGGAACTCGATGCGTTCGGGAACGGGATGCCCCCATAATATGATGAGTAATTATAGGCGGGCACGACAATTGACATCCACCTGAGGTGTGCCGTCTGTAATAGGATGCTCCAAATCTAAGAGGTGCAATTGAGTACAGATGGCATTCATCGACATTTAAGTCTGCCCATGGATATCACACGGTTGAAACACATAATCAATGATTCTAATAAACTTCTATCGATACAACGACGATGGCTGAGGCTCCTCAATATATAATGGGTGTCTATCTAACTATAATCCATACATGACTTCCACATCATAAAGTGTGATAGTGGCCTCACCAATGTGGAGATGAAATATATGGATCTCCGGTCGCCATCGCTCAACCATGACCGTCATAAGAGCCATATTATGTTGTACCCAACCATCAACGACACAACGATAGATATCGCCCCGATAAAGTATATCTAAGAAGCGGGGATGTGGGGGTCGAACCCCTAAAGGATTCCATGCATGTTCCACCCTACGAGGACAGATTAACGTACTTGTACCTATCATCTCATCCCATACTAGTTGAGACCTATGATTATTTTGTAGATAAAGTACTGATGGATCGAAGGGCCCCGGATGAAGGTTGGGATCCATGGAGGTGTTGTATCTGTGTTAACAATTTTTAAATTAATCATTAACATGCAATATTAATTATGTAATCATTTATCAAAAAATCATACTAACTGTCTAATCCTTTAACGGAAAATTCTAAATATATGAATTAATAATTTTTAATGATTAACTAATTAATATAATATTAATGATATTTTTAATCATAAGTAATGATGTTCAATCCTAGACTAATGATTAGCTATTTCTAATTAATAATTTTTAATTAATCATTATACTTACTACAATTAACTAACTAATATAATATTAATGATATTTTTAAATTAACAAATAAAATATTATTAGGAGATTAGTAACTAATTAACAATTAACACTTAATCATGCTTAGGATAAACAACTAATCTCCTCAGAAACTAACAACTAAACTAATTAGGATAACAATTAAGTAATTAGCAACTAAACAACTAATTAAACAATTAACACATAATTAACTAATAAACAACTAAACAATAAATTAAAAAATAAATAAAGGGGCTGCAAAGCAGTGGTCACGCAGCCCCTATTGCGCACAAATTTTTGGCAAAAAAACATCAATTTTTCAAAATTCGAGACTATTAAATATTAATCATGCTTAGGATAATACCAAAATTGAAGTTTGTTCATAGTAAAATACCAAGATTGAAGTTTATTTTTGGAGTTTTGGAATTGACATCTACGTCGCTTTGTTCCGAAATCTGAGCTTCGAATATTGTACCTTGACTTGAATATACTGAGAATCTTAAGTTTCTTGTTGAAATAAAAATAAAAATAAAAAGTGAGCTTTTGGAATGATGGACATCGGGTTTTGGACTTTAATGGATATTTTTATTTTTAAAATGGGGCAGTGGGGACCGATGGTCGATGGGAAAGATCAATGGTTTTATGAAAAGTACATATTGCGCAACAAATTTATGCACTTAACAGTGTCGTTACTGTTAAGTCCTATTGCTCATAAATTTCTTGCGTGTACTATACTGGACTGTACATACTATGTCCAGTACAATGTTTGGTGATATAATGGACTGTATTATTTAGCAACTGTCTTGTGTTTGGTGTATAACTATTTTTTAAAAATATATTAAATAGATGGATTTTATAAAACTAATAAATTATAACGCATATCATAAAAATGTTAAGTACCTTTGTTTGGTCCTAGATTTTCTTCAGTTTGTTGAAGTAGTTAGCAACATCACTGGTTCCTTGTTAGATGTTGTTCAACTCTAGAACATCCTGTACACCTATTTTTCATTTTTCATAACTTGTTTCTTCAAAATTGATGTTTATAAGATTCAATCCTTGAGTTAGTTGCTATATATTTCCATTTCCTACTCTTTTAATCTTCTTCAATCTTCCCTTTGAGATGAGCTCATTCCAAATCTAACACCGCTATAAAACTGGTCCCACATCTCCGCTTCGAATCAGTCGTTTCCAGTGATCCTCCGTCATGATCATTTTATGGCCGGCTCAATGGGAAGACCACTATATGGTAGTTTTGATTTTTAAAGAGATTGATTTGAGGTTGATTGTGTGTGATTTGGGGCTGAGAATTTGGGAGAGGAGAGAAGAAGGGGAAAAAGGGTAAGTTTTTATCCAGTACATGTGAGATCCGCGTATTGAGTGTAGGAACTTGTATGAGATGAAGAAGAAACAAGTGATTAAAGAGTCGCGACGCTTCAATTCCAGTGAGCAGGGAAAAATCCCCGTGCAAAGAGTCGCGACGCTTGATGGAAGGGCCGCGACGCAAGATTTCCAGTAAGTCACTGGAAATTCTGGATGAATTAGGGCCGCGGCGCCGGGTCAAGGGCCGAGGCGCTTCACAACGGTAACATTTCTAGAAAACGAAAAAGTTGCATCTCTTCACTAGAGACACAACCTTTGGAGTGGAAAGCTGCCATGGACAAAAATCAATGCTATAAAAGCATGTTGATCACTTGTTAGAAGATATACAACACAATACACTTAACAATCAATCATTAAACTCAATTAATGATCTAAAATTGTTGCTTGACCTTCATCTTCTTCCCACAAGAATATTTCTGAAAAACACATAAAGTAAATTATCCAGAAGTGAAGTTCTTGTGCTAGAACTCTCACTTAGATAGTTGTATCCTCAAGGCAGATGTCCATAGAACTACAACACAAGTGGGGACGAATTTTTGTCTTAGGACACTGCATCAAACAGGCCTCTATCTACACTAAGTTAGTATGTGTTTAAGTAATTGTTGTACTTATTGTTGTTGATTTAAAATTATCTTGAATTACTTGAGTTTTATTGTGCTTATTCATTGATGAGTCTAGATTGACAATAACATTGAGTGGGTCTCAAATGGTTGACCCCCAAACTTATTATATCTTTGGTCATGCCATGCAATAAAGTTGTTTCTCAGGCAGACTGGAAATTATTTACACCTTCCTGTTTGGTAGTATATCCTTTTGTTGGAAGATTCTCAACCCAGTATTTCTGCATTAATAAGGTTGACTGGAAATTGTTTATTTACATCTTCCTGTTTGGTATGTCTTACTGTAGGAAGTTCCCATTCTCAACAAAGTATATCTCATGTTGGGTGCATCCTTTGGTTCAGCAGCAAAGGGAACTGGACTGAAGGCTCTAGAATTTGCACTCTCCGTCTGTGACACTGTCAATATGTATGGTTTTACAGTTGATCCAGGCTATAAAGAATGGTAAGATAAAGCTAAAACAGCTTAAGGCAGATATTCTTTGTTCTAAATATTTCAAGAACTTATCAAAAAAAATCTAGAACATAGTCATTACATCTTCCTTTCCTGCATGCCTGATCAGAAAGTGTTTATATCATCACAGGACCAGGTATTTTTCAGAGTCTCGGCAAGGTCATACACCTCTGCAAGGAAGGTCATATTATCAAATGATGGAACGCCTAGGGGTTAGTTATAACTACTTCTATAAAGATGCTAATCTGTTTTTTTCCCCAAATGATGAGGGCCTTCATTCCTGTTGGAATAGTGCACTATCATTAGTTAAGTTGTTTTGATAAGTCTAAGGGGAGGGAAATTGGCCATGCTATGAAAATAATGTCGTTAAGCACGTACTTCAATTGTCAAAGAAGAAAGTAAGCACACTTATCACTAAAGAGCGAGCATGGAGATCACAGATTTTTCAGAAGTACGGACCCAGCAGATACAACCTGGAGATACATTTACACAATACTCCTAAAACAGACAAACTTGAAACATTTACACCATACTCCTAAAATAGAAGCTTGAAAACAGTCATAGGACAGCTAGTAATATACCACTTGGATGCTTCCGCTTCCAGCTGTTGTTACTTTTTCTCTTTTAGGGTATAAGAACGTTCTTCATTGAGATATTGCAAATCTAACAGTTTATCAATTTTTTAAAGCTTATTAAAATCCATTCTCCAATGCGAGCCGATCCAGATCGTGTTGTGAAGTGGTTACCCAGCCGCAGCACAATCACTGCTGCCCGAATTGCATCAGAGAAATTGCTCAGGTAAACGAATGTGTTTTTACTTCAACTGTCGAGAAAATCCACATCCCAATGTAGTCTCAAGTTTCTTTGTTCAAATTGTGTAACAATCTTATTTAAGCTCGGTTTGCATGTCTGTAGGAGGGTCGGAGCTGGATCGACCAATCTTTTGGCTACATGTTCCATAATCAAAAACAACAGAAAGGAAATGATGTGGACATGTCAAGCCTTAGAAAAGCAGCCGTTGAACATCACAAATATGTAAAAGGCACTACAATGTATCCTTTGGAGCACAATCCAGGACATGGGCAACTCTGCACAGTTCCCAACAAGTTGATAGTCAGGAAACTGAACTAACATGAATTCATTAGACCAGATTTCAGGGTTATTCTGTGAAAAAGTCTTGTGTTCTTTGGGAAGATGGTCTGCTAACTTTTTCTTTTGGTGCATCTTTGACTACTCCAGCCTTCAGAATTTGCGTGCTTGATACCTGAATGCTACGCTCAAAACTGGTTTAAGCAAAGGAAGCTGCGAGGTTAAGGTGGCTCTTACCAAATTATAAGGCATGAGTTTTGTTTTGATTTATGTATTTCCACGGCTTGTATGGGACTAAGATTTTTTCTTTAAGTTTAGCGTTTTCAAATGTATATCAGCAACCATCTCTCTTTTGTATTGGTGGTTTTAGCATGAAATGAAGAAGTCGAGCAGAAATTGACATTAGCTACGGATTAGACAATTTAGGATCTTTGTCCATTTAATTGATGGTGTCATTCAGCAACAAAATTTCATCTTGGGATATAACATTCATATTTTTTGTACTTTTTAGGTAATTTTCTTTCCCCTTGCCTTTTCCAGGACGTACATAGTTGGAGTTCTTGAATTCTACTTTGAACGAGTGGCAATGGCAATGGCTCATACCACTT
The DNA here is from genome assembly GCA_029844215.1 of Przewalskia tangutica. Taxonomy (NCBI): domain Eukaryota; kingdom Viridiplantae; phylum Streptophyta; class Magnoliopsida; order Solanales; family Solanaceae; genus Przewalskia; species Przewalskia tangutica. Next base: position 93,457,390 of record CM056732.1, on the reverse strand, counting down.
CTGACGTATATGGTTAGTAGAAGATATCCAATATCCTGTTCTGAATGTGAAGCAAGAAATGGTCAAGGTAGCCATTTTTAATTTTCATAACTGCCACATTGTTATAATCTGGCAAATTAGTATTTACATACTCGCAAACTTGATTCTTACATCTCTCTGCAAAAGAACTTTAACAAAATTAGTAGAACGAACATTATATAACTGATTTAGCATGCGAGCTCCCTCTTTGGGACATTATCCATTAGGCTCCATTAGGCTTATAGTTCATATCACGATTGCCAACTCCCTAAACTTGGCAAAAAGTTAAAAGCCAGTACCACACAGTTCAAATAAATATGATCTTAACAAGGACATACATAAGCATAAGAAGCCGGAGGAACTCCAAGCCATCATAAGATCATTCTCAGAGTATTAGTTTCACACAGATGATATAGACCTGACAACGTATCAAAGACGTCAATACCCAAAATTCTGCAGCACCATGTACAAAATTGGCTACTGAATCAAAACTAGCAGACATTAGATAATGGCTGAAGGGAATGTTCTCTACACAGCTCATTCCCATCATCTATAAAATTATTTTACCTTATCACAAAGAAAATGTTCTATAGAGCTCCTCATGGCTCAACCCAACGTCATTTCGGAAGTAACAGCAACGCGCATTCATCAACCAAACAAGATTTACTTAAATGAGATTGCGAAATGAAGATTGGACATCAAAATTTATTAGGAAAACTAAAAGAGTAACTATCATTCATTTTTTTAATGATGCATCTCTATTTTGCAGGTCTCAAAATTTTGATCCATTTAGGACCAAACTAACAAAGATGTTACCAACAGTTAGAGCACTATACAATAAAAAACCATGCTAGTATATCAAAACTGCCTCTAAACTACAAAAACAAAACACAAAACCTGCAAAATTAGAGGCTGCAAGTAATGCTATTGTCTGGTAAGATTTTGACAGTAGGCGCCTAGGCAGCTACAAAAACCTTACTGGTCATACTCCTCCATTCTTTCTCTAATTAGAAATCACGAGAACCCATTATTGAGGTTCAGAATCGAGCAATACATTTTCCTTCGCGATCCAACTGCATTGATCCCCATATCCTTAAGATCATCCAATGTTAGCATTGGTAAAACCTCATCATCAATCTCATGAATGTCAAACAGTGATGCATACTGTCCAAGTCCCAACTGATCCAACCACACCTTAACCCCATTCCTCTCCGAACCACAATTCCAATCCCGGGCCTCTGTATCAGTGGGACCCTCATCAGAAACCTTAGTTGCCCTCTTCCTTCTATTGACATTACCAATTCCTTTATAAATGTCAATACCCATGTTCACATTATCATTAATTTTGTTATTATCATCAGAATGCACTGGGCTATGTCCTGAATTTTCATTATCATCAACATCAATAGTACTGAGTATTTTGTCATGTTTTTCACTATTATTAGCTTTGGAACCCCAACCAGACCTTATTTTCTTGGTTACTGTGCCTTTCTTGGTCCTAATTTTCCAACTACCAATAGCAACATCATCCCTAATATCCTCCTCATCAACATCACTCCAAGTTTTCATTTTTTTCTTAGAATTACTATTGTCATGAGTGCTAGTATCAACTAGGGTAAGGGTTAGATTACTTGATAAGTTGGTGAGGTGTCGATTCTTGGAAACCTTGTTGGACGAATCTTTCAAGAAAGACTTGGGCTTTCTTGAAGAATGGTCACCGCCAATGTCGCCTAACCTGACGCTAGGGAGACGGTTGCGCTTTGAACCGACGTTGTTGTTGTGTGCCGCCATTGCTCCGCCGTATTCAGGTGGAGGAGGCTCCGACATTGATAACTCCGGTTAGGGTTTTGGGGAAAATGGTGAAGACGAAGGGTTACATTTGAGATTGATTTTATATTGGATTATTATTGGAAAGTGAAGATTTTGTGCTTTGTTGTTGATTGAACAACATGAGGGAAGCCAAGGAGGTGAAAGATGGATTATATATAAGTTCCTAGATGCATGCCACGTATGCCGCCGATTAGATTATGGTGGGTTCCATTGCATCACTGCCTCCACGTCGTTCCATTGTTGTTAATATACTCATTTTTTTTTTTAATGTTTATCTGATTTTGATTTATTACGAAATTTAAAAAATTAAATTAGATTTTTGAAAGTAAATCAACCCCAACTCTTTCAAATGTAGCTTAAGAAAGAATGTCTCTATCCATTTTTGCGGAATTTTAAAAAGAATATATATTTTTATTTTTAATAACTCTTTAATTTTAAAATGTTATTCGAAATTAAATAATAGATTCTAAAATGTCAAAGAAGAGACACTTAAAAGCACAAATTAAATAACATTTACTTTAAAAATGATAGAAACACAGGAGCTAGCTTTAACCACATCTTCAATTATTTTACTAGACACTTTCTATCTTTCGTTGGTGTAGACTGTAGACTTGAAGCAAATCATTTTAAATTAGCGTTTGGAAATATCGAATGATGGACTGAATTACAAAGTAATATGAAGATGCCTCTAATGATCACGTAGCCTATTAGAAATTTGGTACTATAAGAATAAATAAATCTCAAGAAGAAAATACACTTAATTTGAAAAGTCTCCCTACATATACATTAGAAACATCTATTTTATAAGCTTACTTCACATCAACACCTGATACTTCTACAAATCAGTTACAAGTTGTAAATGCTCACTTCCCCCCTCTTTTCTTTTATTGATTAATGAAACATAATCAAGTGAGAAGGCAAAGAAAGGGAGAAGTGGTAGGGGTCTTCCATTAGGTAACAATATATACACTAATTACAATCATTAGGAAGAATAAGTCTTCCTTAGGATAATCCTAAGAATATTCCCTATACAATAATTTTCTACCATAAATGAAGAGATCTACATTAATATAAGATATACACATAATATTCTATTAATGACCCTATTCTAGAATATTCTAACTAATATTCTAACACTCATGATTGAAGTTGGAGGCGTCGAATCTTGAGGCGTCCGAAATTCTTCAAATAAAATCAGCGGAAGCCCTTTCGTGAAGATTTCGGCGATTTGATGACGCGTTGGGACATGTAGTACTCGCACTTGTCCGCGTGCCACTTTTTCACGGACAAAATGGATATCCAACGCTATATGTTTAGTGCGCTGATGATGTATTGGATTTCCAGAAAGGTATATTGCACTAATGTTGTCACAGTAAACCATAGTAGCTTTCGGAATTTGGCAACGGCTTCAGTAAAAGATTCGAATCAGCATTTAATCGGACACAACATTGGCGGCGCGGTATTCAAAGACCGAGCGCGACATCGCTGGTTGCCTTGGAAGACCATGAAACTAAATTATCACCGGAAGACACAATACCCGGATGTGGGCGTCGGTGTCGGACAACTGCCGATCGCGTCGTATAAGTGACAAGTTTGGAGACGCAAGATGGGTAAAGATGTAATCCATATTCCGAGTGTCCTTAATGTAGCGTATAATCCGTTTGAGTGTCTGCATATGTTCTTCCATCGATTACGCATGAATAGACACACTTGTTATACGACATAGGTTATGTCTGGTCTGGTAAAAGTGAGATATTGCAACGCGCCTGCTAGGCTGCGGTACAATGTTGGATCAACAAAAGGTTTGCTAGAGATGACACTTAATTTGGACTTTGTATCCACGTGTTCTTTGAGGGTTTGCAAGAGGCCATTCGGCCGTTCCACGATCTCGGATCATACTTCTTCCGGGAGAGAAAGAGCCACACGCATGTCTTGTCACAACAATTCCTAGAAAGAAGTGCAATGGACCAAGATCCTTCATAGCAAATTCAACTGTGAGACATGATATTATTGCGAAGAGAGTCCGAGGAAAGTCGCCGTAATAATATCATCCACATACAATAGAAGATAAAGCGTATGATTACCACGATGATAGATAAAAGAGAATTATCGGACGGTGTGTGAAAACCCATCTGTGATACAAAATCAGAACCGATACTGTGCCACAGGTGCTTGTTTGAGGCCATACAAAGACTTGTTTAGCGGCATACATGATTGGGATATTTTGGATCTGTACTCCCGATGGTTGGTGCATGTAAACAATCTCATTTAGGTGACCATGAAGAAATGCATTTTTAACATCCAACTGGTGAAGTGATCATCCTCTGGAGAGAGACAAGTTGAGCAACGCTCGATAGTAAATTTGGTTTGACTCATCGATGAATGTCTCCCACAATCGATACCAACTGCCGCGTCTTCCCATCACCTACAAGACGGGTCTTATGCCGCTCAAAAGAACCATCAGATTTTTCTTTATGGGTAAAAATCCACATAGACCGAATGATGTTAGCATTAGATGGACGGGGCACTAAATCCAATGTCCTATTTTTAATAAGAGCTTGATATTCATCATCCATGACCATTTTCCAATTTGGGTCTTTCAGAGCAGACACAGGGTTACATGGTAAATGTGATTTGAAAACTTGGGTGTGAAGGCTGTATTTAGTGTTGGGTTTGACAATACCATGTTGACTACGGGTGACTGGGCGTGTTGTCGGGCGATGGATCGACGCCACCGCCAAACGTGGTATTTGTAAAGTTGGGCCTGGATCAGGGGCTTGGGTTGCATTAGGGGGCAGGTTGCTATTGGTAGGTGTCAAAGTACATGGGCCTGAATGTGTATCAGTGTCCAAGACAGTGGGTTGGGCGCCATTTGGTAAGGACACGGGTAATGGGTTAAAATAATTTTGTCCATTAGCAGTAGCAGTGACCGAACTATGGGATAATGGTTGGGTAAAAATTGGGTGTATTCCAGCATCCAAAAACTCATAAGTGGGAGATTGTGACTCATTGATTTTTCTAAATGGGAATTGAGTTTCATCAAAGATAACATGACGACTAATAAAAATCCTATTGGAGGATAGGTCATAACATTTGTATCCCCGATGATGGGATGTATATCCCAAAAAAATGCATGGAGTAGATCTCGGTTGTAATTTATGGATGGTGGTGGATGGGAATAATGGAAAACACAAGCACCCAAAAACCCGGAGATGAGAGTATGTCGGTTTTCGAAGGTATAGTAATTGAAGGGGTGTTTGGTGTGATGTATGTTTGTTTGGTAGTATATTCAACAAATAAGTAGCCATCTGAAGTGCATGATGTCAAAAGTTAGGGGGAAGTGAGGCATGAGCAATAGATGTCCTGACAATATTATTTATGGTTCGTATTTTGCGTTCCGCCTGTCCATTCTGAGAAGATGTGTGGGGGCATGAGAAATGAAAATTCAAACCATTTGTTTTGCAAAAATCCCAGAATTGTCTATTATCAAACTCCCGCCCGTTATCACATTGGATGTTTTTGATATCCCGTTCAAACTGTTTTTGGATGAAAGCTCTAAAACTAAAGAATGTAGAAAACACTTGTGATTTTTTCGATATGGGAAATGTCCACACGAATTTAGAGTAATCATCTAAAACAAGCAAATAATATATATGCCCCGAAGAGCTCAAAACTGGGGATGTCCAAATATCACAATGTATAGTATCAAATGGCAAAAAAGTGCAATTAGAAGAAGACTCAAAAGGTAGTTGAATATGCTTACCCAAAGGACACGACTGACACTTATTAAGAGTTTGTGTACATGAAATTGAATTATTGCGTTTGAGAGAGTTTAAAACAGACTCTCCCGGATGTCCCAAACGTTCATGCCATAAATTGGAATTAAAAACAGCAAAATTAAAGTGTTTCTTGTCTGGTTGTAGTAGTGAAGTAACTGGATAAAGTTCTCCTTGGCTATCACATCTCATTAGCCGTGCCCCTGTCTGAAAATCACACACAGTAAAACCAAAAGGATCAAAAGCTACGGTGTCACGACCCGACCCCGGATCCGTGACCGGTGCCTTAACCCAGGCACCCTTGTGACACAATATCAGAGAAAACCAGCGGAATATAAACTCACAATATACAACCATAATGATATAATTAGTCTAGCCCAAAATGGCTACCCCAAAAGTACATAAAACCGAACAGTTACATCCTTAACAAACCAAGTTATGACAAGACTACAGGCCTCTAAGAGGGAGTAACACTATGACGGGACAGGGCCCCGTCATGCCCCTGAATGTACAAAACATCAACAACACCAGGGAGAACCATACCAAAAGTCGAGCCTCCGAAGAAATGGAGCTCCTAACACCTGAGTAAAAGATCCTAGGAATGAGGATCTACCACCTGCTTTCCCTTACCTGCGGCATGAACGCAGCCCCCGAGGAAGGGTCGACACAACGTACAGTATGTAAAGCGGAAAATCAGTAGTAATATCATAAGTCAAAAATAAGCCGAGTCATAGATAGAAATCAATTTCCTTGCCGTGCCTTACTAACAATGAGAGTAACAAGTATAAATCTTATAGCATAAAAATAGGAGGCTCACGATCAAAGCAGGTACCTCGCCGTAGTATCGTTAAGCAATCCTACTCCGGGACTATTTCACCCGCACGGGTCCTGTGGACCGCGTGAGGTCATCCGCCGTCGTTGGACTATTTCACCCGCGTGGGACTATTTAACTGCATGGATCCGTGGACCCGCATGAGTACCATCGCCGTACTCGCGTGGGACTATTTCACCCGCGTGGATCCCGTGGTCGGATCTGCGTGAGTGCAAGCGCGCTCGCATCATGGGTAGCAAATCCATGGCATAAATAATAACCCGGAGTTTACCCCGTAATAATATAAGTATATAACATAGCTCATCCGGCTATCATACATAACATAAGTACTATCGGCCTATCATATCATACATAAGCACTACCGGCCTATCATAACATAAGCACTACCGGCCTATCATAACATAAGAACTACCGGCCTATCATAACATAAGCACTACCGGCTTATCATAACATAAGCAAGTTAAGAAATCCCCTAACTTCTTATTAACATTATTAATATATCCTCTCATTTTAGTATCCTAAGGCACTAACATGTCTTTTAAATGAAAATCCGGGAATTCAACCCAAGTACCATGTACTTCTAACTTTTTAAGAAATAACTCTTTTTATACAAAAATTCCAAGATACTAATCACCATAGTATCAAGTTACGATTTCCTTTCAAAACAAGTCACATGTCCTTTTAGAAATATAATAGGCTTCTAAATCAAGTGACTTCATTTCCTTTAAAACCTTAGGCAACCAATGCCTAAAAATCAATTCACCTTTCTTAGTTTCAAATCCTTTACCCGTACTTGTTTTAATTAGAGTAAACCTTTCTTTGTGAACTTTTCAAAAACTAATATAACCAACTTCCCATAAAGTTATTATATTAGCGCTATTCCTTTGTCAAATACATTCTCCCTAAATCCAAGGGACTTATACTTTTAAAATGAAACAAGTACCAATATACTTTAAAACAAATGAAGGATATCAAATCTTGTACGTCTACCGTACTACATAGGTACAACTACTCATGCTCAAGAGATAGGAAAGTTCCACATACCTCTTCGGTTAATCCACTTGCTAAGTCCGAAATACCGCACGTATATGTCAACCTATAATGACCATAATACGTTTATTAACCCCTAATTTCAATGTAGAAATATTCCAAGTTCAAGTTACTAATTCCTAAGGAAATTTGGGCAGCATTTCCTTTGTTTCTACATACTTTGCCACCTTTTTCAAGGCCGAATTCAATACCCAAACGCCACATTTAAGGCCCAACAATCCAACATTTCAAAGGGGATTACACAACCAAACTTAGGTGTGTAAAATTCTGCCCCAATAGGTAAAACAATACACTTAACAATTCTAAAGTAGTTTGTAGGCTACAACATGCTCATAATATCTCTTTAACCAATATTTCATATCCAAACCATTTTTCTTACATGAAATGATTCTAAGAGCATTATTTACTACTACAAATTCCTTATTCTTCACATGCAACATCAATAACTAGCTATAAGAGAAGAAATGTTACCTTTGGAGCTTTAGCCAAAACTATTCCAACAATCTTGCTAGCCTCCTTTCCACAAACACCACTACAATAACCTCCACAAGCTTGCAAATAACTTTCCTTCTTAACACCCTTTTCAGATTTTCCTTAAGCTTGGAGTTTCTCTTGATTTTCTAGAGAGAAGGGAGAGTTTTTTAGCTTAGAGAGAGAGAGAGAGAGAGATGAAAGATGAAAGATGAAAGATGACCAAGTCTTCAAGACTTGGTCAATATAAGGCATGCAACATTTCAGATGGGGGGGACACTTGTCACCCCACGACTCTTTTAAAACAAAGCAGGCGAGAAATTTCCACTAACTCGCAGATCCCGCCTCGGCGCGCGTTCTGCGATCGGCCAGCGCGCTGAAACTCCCGCGCTCTCAGACTTTTCGCGCCGCGCCTGCTTCCGGCCATGCACTAAACTTCAGCGACCGCTTCAGATCTTCCGAGCCGCGACTGCTTCCGCCGCTGCCCTACAATCACCGCGCCTGCGCCGCGCGCGCCTGCGCTCGCGCAGCCTGCACTGAGGACCACGGTCGGCACGGGTATAACGCAGAACCACGGTTTGGTAAACTAACGTAAACTGAGATTAGGTTTTTGATTAATTGTGGTGCATGAATAACATTTTTCAAGGCTAATGGAGGATTTTGTTTGGACAATATAGTAGAACCATAACCTTTTATTGGAATGGAATGACCATTTCCGACAGTTATACCATTTTATTTGCTCAAATTAAAATAGGACGTAAGATTACCTTGGGATGATGTCATATGTGACGTTGCACCTGAGTCCATATACCAATTTGTGTCTTGTGGATTAAGCCCGAGGGTGTGCATGGCATGTTCAATGTCCGCCGGTTGGCCCACTGTTGAGTGGGCCTCGTTCCACACCTGAGGCCCAAATTGGGTTGTCGCCATCGCCGCTGGCATCATTGGCCGCCCAAATTGGCCGCTTCGCTCATCGCTTCCAGCACCGTTGGCTGGCCCAAAATGGTGCTTCTGTTTCCATTCTCACCTCACCGCTGGGCTTGTGGAAATTCGGCCCAGCGATGGCCGCGCGGAAGGCTGAAGAGTGGGTCGTGGGTATGGATAATTGGAATTGGCCCGCCTGGTTGTAGTAGGGTAAGGACAAGGGGTCGGCCCAAGTCCATTGTGGCGTGCCATCGTTATTGCTTTATTGCGCCATCGCTACCCCACGCCGCGCCACGCCGCCAGAATTCACCGCCGGAATTCCCGTCGCCGCCGGAATTGCGATTATTCTCGTTTATGTTGCGGTTTCCACCTTTTTTATTCCCATGCCGTCCTTTTTGACCCCGGTTATTTCCATCATTGGTGACCATGTACGCCGATTCGGTTGTGTTAGCAACCTTTTTAGAGAAACCTTGTTCTTCTAGGATTAACATAGATCTTGCTTTGTAGAATAACGGAAGAGGGTTACTTTGACGGATAACGGTGGCAACTCCGCTATATGCCTCTGTCAATCCAGCAACAAGTTGTAGAACCAAACGGTTGTCGGAGACGGGGGAACCAACATTTTTTAATTGATCCGCCAACACTTTGAGGTGTTGACAATAAGCGGACGCATTAGGAAAATCCTCCATATCAACACTGGAGAATTCTTGTTCCAAAGCTACTGCACGGGAATTTTGATTATCATAAAAAATGTCCCGTAATCGATTTCAAGCATCAATTGCCTTAGAATCTGTTTCCATGATCGTGTGCAACAAATCCATGGATATTGTTGAATATATCCAACCAAGAACAGTGGCATCTAGGATATCCCACAATTCTTTGTCTTCATCCGTTGTCAAGACTTTTTCTTTGTCTTTTTCCGGGGAAATGATGTGGTGAAGAACCCGGTGAGAACGACAACATATTTTGAAAAGTTCCGCCCAGGAAGCATAATGCACATTCTCCATTTGTAAGGTTATGGGAACATGAGTTTTGATATTGGAAACTGTGAGGGCTGGGTGATAAAACGATTTGGATTCAGACATGTTGATAATAGTTGGATGAACAAACAACAGAAAACCACGATGAACAGGAACACAGAAAAAAAAAAGTTCAAATTTTCGGTTTGGAGGAGCCGAAATTCGAAAAAAAGAAAAGTTTTGGTATTAGGAAGATGAATCTTTTCCTTAAGCTCTTGATACCATGATAGAATATTTTCCTCAAATGTTCTTCTTCCATTAGGTAACAATATATATACTAATTACAATCATTAGGAAGAATAAGTCTTCCTTAGGATAATCCTAGGAATATTCCCTATACAATAATTTTCTACCATATATGAAGAGATCTACATTAATATAAGATATACACATAATATTCTATTAATGGCCCTATTCTAGAATATTCTAACTAATATTCTAACTAATATTCTAACATTTCTATCTTACTATCTGAGCGTGTAATAAGTGAATACTGATAACTGATAACTGATAACACAACTTTCAACTTCCTCCAAGAATGACAATTACCTAAATAAACTTGAAAAGACGCATCACGATGTTAGCATATTGTTGTGATATCTATGTAAATGATAAATGTAAATATTAAAAATAAGGGCAGTTTGTTAGAACATGAAAATTTATCATGCTTACCAACTAAATCACTAAAAGGCCTGTTGAGGATCTGGATATATATTTATTAGTATACATATATAATGTTAGTAGTGGTTATTTTTGCAAATGGTCATTTCTGCAAGTAGTTGTTATTATAAATAGATGTAATAACATTTAGAAAATTTAATACACAAAAGAGAACATTTTGCTTCCAAAATATTTCCCTCGTCTCTTCACTTCCTTCTTCTTCGCTACTCTGCTCCTCTTCACATTTACGTTTTCCTCTTCTCAATCATTTGCTCCTGCAAACTTAACATGGTATCAGAGCGGGATAGATCCGAGAGGCGCGACGCGACAATTGCGGCATGAGAGGTTTTCAGCGACAAATTGACTGACAACTGAGGGATGCTTCGTCGAAGACAATATGGATTTAGTTGAAGCTCGATTCAAAGAGTTATTCACAGGTCGATCAAGTGTTAGATTGCATGTTTTTATATGTGTAGCTCAGGATAGGAGAATCGAAGGATTTCTAGCCGGAATAGGACTAGAAATTGAGGAAGACTCCGCTACATATTCGAGCTTATTATAATAAATTGCGTGATGATAATAGAGGGATTCTCTAGTCCAAGCGAGACTAGAGAACGAGGGGTTTTTGCCGCTTATTGAAATAGCTTGCGTGATGAGAATCGAGGGGTTCTCTAGTCCAAGCGAGACTAGAGAACGAGAGGTTCTTCATTATTACTGCTGCCAAGATGAATCCAGTGGTTATTCTGTCGAATTAAGGACAAAAACTGAGAGATTCAACTTGTAAAGGCTGCATCTGTTGTTGACGATGTTGCGATCGCGCCGCTATTATTATCGATGTTGGTCGCAGCTTATGTTCGCTCACCGTGATGTTCTTGGTGTATTCTTTGCCGAGGTTGAAATGCAAAAGCACCTAATCTTTGGTGCTAGGCCGCAGAGTACACCGCCGCGATCGCATTTATTACCGATCTTCTTCTTTGGTTTGCATGCATTAAGGTTTCTCACGATATTGATCTTTCGAGGTTGGAAATATTGTGACTGCAGCTATTGTTGTTGATACTGATATTCCAGCAGATAATGATGCACATGATGATGTTGCTACTGCTGTAACAACAACTTCTGCTCCGTATGATGTGAAATCAACACCAACTGCTCCTTATGCTGCTGGTGCTGTTGTGTTGCTACTGATGTTGTAATTGCAGCTACTGTTGTTGTTGGTTCTGTTGTTGCTTCTATTAGTATAGTTGTTGCTGCTGAGAAAGAAATCCTTGCTAGGTGTCTTGCGTAACAAGGCTGCTCAACTTGCCCAGCTGATAAATGAGAAGCCTCACTACTGCTGGGATACTGAAGATGTTTGGTTTAGTATATAGAGGAACACTCCAAGATGAAAATATTGTTCTTTGCAGAATCTTTGATCGCATATATTCGTGTCTTCTTCGATAATGTGTTGTTCTTCTTTGCACTACCGTTGGTCATACGACTACTGGTGGTGTCTAGTAGTGCTTGATTGGTAGAAGTGCTTTTCCATTGTCTCCAAGCTAGGACTGAACCGCTGTTTTCAGTGCCTAGCTTGAGGGGGGTGTTGAGATATACCACATATATACATTGTATATATATGTGGTTAGTTGGATATTAGTTGGATATATAAGCTCATTAGATATTTTGGTTAGTGAGATATTTTGATTAGTTAACATTAGCTTATTATAAATAGGACTACTGTAATTAGTTTACTTTGAGCAGAAATAATAGAATCTCAGAAGAGCACATTTTGCTCCCAAAATATTTCCCTCGTCTCTTCACTTCCTTCTTCTTCGCTACTCTGCTTCTCTTCACATTTACGTTTTCCTCTTCTCAATCATTTGCTCCTGCAAACTTAACAAGGCCACTTTCATCCTCTTCAAATATCCCAGCATAGTGAAAGTTCTCAGACTTTGCATATATTTTCTTCAGCGAGTAACAAAAATACATAGAAAATATGAGGTGATCTATGAATAGTGAAAAGTATCATATATCGATAGCGTCTTGACATATATCAGAGAAATGAAGATTTTTTTTAACAGTCATGAAGCATCATGATTTCTCCAATGCCTGCCAAGTCCCACCTTTATATCTATATATAGATTCTTCATGGAGGGAATGAAAGGTTAGAAATGATGAGACTTTTAATATCTCTAAATTTACAATAAAGATTAAGATTGAGTGGAGTAGTAAATATAAGACGTTTTTAGGGTTTTATATTAAAGAGTAGGAATAAATGGAGAATTAGTAATTGACATATTTATTCTTGTACAATAAGAAAATAGAAAATAGAAAATAGAAAAAATTGTCAAGAAAATGAGAAAAAAGATAAATAAAATTATTGGCCAAAGAGAGGTTGGCACGTCACTCTTCTTTTGCCTAATTTTATAATATCCATATAGATATAGATTTCTACAAAGTGGTCTCTTCAATATCTTATCACGATCCATTTTCAGGAATTTTGGTGGCACTTACATACTCTCACCACGTAGGTGAACTACTCCCAATTCATTGCACATGACAAGATATAAGTAAAAGCGGAAGAAACATAATAATACTATAAAAATGTCTGATAATATAATACGAAAGAAAATGATAGGTCTGATACATCCAAAATTACCCCCAAATGATCTAGTCTGTGAGTACAAGAGCTCTAATACAACAATATAGTCTGAAAATCAATGGCATCAAGTGTCAAACCGAATACATAATGTTGAAGGCTGAAGACTTGTCTCTAGGTCAAAATATAAAGACATTAAATGCGATAAGCAATCCAGGGCATCCTGGAGAAGGCATCTTCACCCTGATAGTTGAGATCAACCACTCGAACTCGGCCACGTGGTCTCGAGCTAGTCATCGGATCTGTATATGCATCAGAAAAGATGCAGCAAGTGTAGCATGAGTATACAACGTACCCCCGTGGATATCATAGGTCGACAACAACAGAATGTACATAATTAGAGATAAATATCAAGTGGACACCAAGTAATCCTATACTACATAGTTCAATAATCCAAATAAGTCACATAAAGATTCACAGAGTTCACATGTTTCCTTATTCAAATAATAGTCCATGTTTACTTACATTAACCAGTTCCAAGAATTCAGCAATAACTCAAATATCAAGAAGTCAGTATAAACCTTTCGTGTCCAGAATTTAGTCAAGTCAACAATTACCTCAATATAAGTCCAACCACAAGAAATTAATGAAATGATATATATATATATATATATATATGCATATGCTAGGTACTCATCGGATCACGGAGTCCAGCTCTTGGTTGTGTTAATATCATATTGCAAGCGTGCAACTCCGATCCCGCGTATCAATATCATCTTAGTGTTGTCATAATCTCAACAGTGTTCTTACCTTTCTCGGTCCCTTAGCCCCACAACATAATCATACCACTCCAATATCAATATCATCAGAACCGTGAGTGTATAAATTCAAAGGACATATATAATGCAAGAATCACGATATAATGAGATGCAACAAGTATAAAGATGAAATATCACATATTTTCAGGAATTCAATACACATATACAATCCAAGTACCAATCATGATTTCATATCGAAAGCATGTGTGATGAGTAAACAAGTCAATCAACTATGGTGATGAGTTCACATATGGCGACAAGCCAAATAATCAGCAATCGAAACCAGCATAAGGATGATTCTCCAAATCATCTCATCATCACAGTTCAACACCAATACCCACTCATACATTCATCTCAACCGCATGAGTGGGACCCCTAAAGATGCCCAATACCCCCTAAATATATAACTAATTACGCACTTCTATTGAAATCTCAAAAAGCTAAATTATAGCCTACCTCAAAGCCGAGCAGGTGCGCCAACAATCAAGCCCCAGTGATAGTCTTGCCCTTCCTTCGCGCCTCGTGATAATCGAAGTCTATTCACTAATATAGTACTCGCTAATGCATAAGACTTACACAAAATAATGACATACCATTTAACATAGCAAGACCACAAATATCGACTCCGGGCCCACTTCACCAAGACTCGAATTTTAATACCCAAAAACTATTATTACATACTAGGTAATCATATCTTAAATTAATTGGAAATATATACACATTTGAAACTTCAATTGAACAATAATAAAAAAGTCTCAATTTGAAACCCTAGAATTTCCCCCTTTTGAAAACAGGCTTCTATAATCAAATTAAGTCTAAAAATATGATTATCTATCATCATCCAATACTAATTCACAATAATAACACATTTTAATCCATAAACCTCCATTAAAAACAACAACATAACTCTCTTATTCTCATAAACACCTGAACTTCATTTCCCCCAACTTAATAACATGATAACCCACCATTGAAGAGCTTAAAATCATAAACGTAAGTCATAAAAGGGAATTATATATTAACTCAAGGTTGAAATTACTCCTAAGGTGTTACACCCCGAAATTCCAGGACATGTATATGAGAATAGACGGGAGAACACAAGACTTAAAAATTTGAACGAAAGAAAGTTGTAAATTCTAAGGAAAATCTTCCGAACCCCGGGAAGGAAAATTGTTCGTTAAGGAGAATTGGATTCTCAAATTGTTATTTAAGACTTTTAAGAGTTTATCGGAATTATGGAATTTTATTTTCAGAGTTGGATACGTGGGGCCACCCGAGAGATTTTACGTTTTTGTGGGGCTCACGAGGTTTCCGATATTTTGACCAATTATGAAAATGTAGGGAAACGAAATATTATAGACCAATGGGAGGGCGACACGTGTCACCATCCACATGAATCATCTTAGACGATTATGAAAATGTCGGGAAACGAAATATTATAGACCAATGAGAAGGCGACACGTGTCACCCTCCACATGAATCATCTTAGACGAAAATAATGGGCAAGTGTAGCCAAAATTGGCTTGATAGTATTGACTAAGTCAAATGGTCAAGTGGAGCTTGATATAATTGACCACATCTTGACCATACATTTGGATTAATCCTAGCCCTTGGTCTCATTATATATTGTTACTACTAGTGCAAGACTAGATCATTTCCAACACTTAGAAAAATTTCAAACATTCTTGTTCTTGAAGTAGGTCTCGGCAATGACACTTTTCCCACACAAAAATTTTGC
This sequence comes from Przewalskia tangutica, assembly GCA_029844215.1. Classification (NCBI taxonomy): domain Eukaryota; kingdom Viridiplantae; phylum Streptophyta; class Magnoliopsida; order Solanales; family Solanaceae; genus Przewalskia; species Przewalskia tangutica. The sequence continues at coordinate 93,441,679 of CM056732.1, read as the reverse complement.
AATTGTGGATCATAAATCACAATAATTTAACCCAAGGTTCCTAAAGGTATTGTAAGGTTATCTCAATAGAAAGATCCCGGAAAAACTACGTTTCCACGTTAGTCGCAAGATGAAAACCTAAGGTGTTCTTCAACTTTGAAGTTGGAAATTGAAGAGAATTTGGTTATGAACTTCTAAGGGTTGCTTGGAGTGGATTGAAACGTCAAGAAGAGGAATTAAAGTTGCTAAGGATCGACTTTGAATCTTGGATTAGATTTGGGCTTATTGAGGTAATAATCTTCGTCTTACTATTGTAATTGAAGATTACATGTTATAGTAGTTGATTAATGAGCATGTGGTATATAGATTGAAGTTTTAAAAGATTTGGATCATGTCGACATGTTAAAAATCGAAAATGGGCATATTAGCCTTCATTGTTGAAAACAACTTGGTTGATAGTTACTATCGTCGCTTGTTAAGGAAGAAAGAATTATAGTTGTTGTAATTGTTATTATGTATATAACATGTTGGAATAACAACTTGGATTAAAAAGGAATTGAACGAAAATTGACATTGTTGTTGATATTGATAGTTGCCGAGAATGAGGCTTAAGTTGTTGGATAGTTTTATATTAATTGTGGGGCAAAATTTTACACGTCCTGTTAGGCGTGTAATCCCCTTTGAATTTCTGAATTGTTGAGCCTTAAATGTGGCATTTGGTTGTTGATTTCCGGGCCTTGAAAAAGGTGGAAAAGTACGTAGAAACAAAGGAAGTGCTGCCCGATTTTCCGTAGAATTAAGAGTCCTTATACTTAGAAATATTCTACGTTGAAAGCTAGTAATTGATAGACGTATTATGGTCATTATAGGTTGACATTCTACGTGCGGCGTATTCAACTTGGCAAGTGGTTTAAGTCGAAGAGGTATGTGGAACTTTCTTATCTCTTGAGCATGAGTAGTTGTAAATGTATAGTACGGTAGACGTACGAGATTTAAATGAATTTAGTTTCATTTGATATCCTTCACTTGTTTTAAGAATGTCCAAGTTGGTTGAGTTAGAGAATTAACTCACTTGTTTTAAAGGTTAAAGATATCTTAGTTTCTAAAGCATAAAATTAGTATAACGACTTTATGGGAAGTTGGTTATAACAACTTTATGGGAAGTTAAAAGAATGGTTTATTCTAGTAAAGTAAACAAGGATAAATGACTTGAAATAATGAATGACAATTTGATTTAAAGGTATCCATTGCTCAAAGTTTAAAGTAAGGGTCACTTGGTTTAGAAGCCTAAAAATGTATTTCTAAAGGTATAGTGACTTGTTTTGAAAAGTAGACAAGCCTTGATACTACGGGCGTTAGTATCTTGGGGATTTTATACAAGAAAGTCATTTTTAAAAGGATAAAGGTACATAGTACTTTGGGTTAAATTCCCGAATTTTATAATGACATGTTAGTGTCTTAAGTAAACTAAAATAAGAGTGTATATAAATAAGGCTAATAAGAAGTTAGAGGATTTCTTAACTTGCTTATGTTATGTATGATAAGTCGGTGGTGCTTATGTCATGTATGATAGCCGGTTGTGCTAGGTTATGTTATTCTTGCGGGGTAAACCCCCGGATTACTACTTATTCCATGGATTTGCTACCCATGATGCGAGTGCGACATTTGTACTCATTGCGGGTCCACCGGGCTTATGCGGGTGAAATAGTCTCATGCGAGGCGAATGACCTCATTGCGGGTTCACAGGACCTATGCGGGTGAAATAGTCCTAGGAGTAGGATTGCTTAATGATACTACGGGTGGCTGGCCCTACTTTGATCATGAGCCTCCTATTTTTATGCAGTAAAGTATACTCTTGTTTACTCTCATTGTTAGTAAGGCACATTGTACTGTTATTTGAGTTATCATACATGTCTCCAGCTTTATTTTAGACTTTATGATTTCATTTCAGTACTTTCAATTTTACATACTTGGTACATTCATTGCATCGACCCTTTCTCTGGCTGCGTTCATGTCGCAGGTAGGGGTAAGCAGGTGGTGGATCCTCATTCTTAGGATCACTGATCAGTTGTCAGAAGCTCCATTTCTCCGGAGGTTTGTCTTTTGGTACGGTTTCCCTGATGTTGTAGATTTATTTACATTCAGGGGTATGGCGGGGCCCTGTACCGTCACAGTTGTTATTCTTAGAGGTCTGTAGTCATATCTTGTGGATTGGGTTGTAAGAACAAAGATGTAACTGTTTTATTTTGGGTTATGTATATTTCACGGGAGGTGGCCTTATCGGCTATCCTGTTGATATTTACTGTCTAAGTATTTTATGAGTTTATGTATGTTCCGCTGCTATTCTCTGATGTATACATGTAAGGGGTGCCTGTGTAGGCACCATGCCCGGTCGGGTCGTGACAATTACTCCGAGGCTTATCTTTGGTTCGCATCCTGGTATTGCGGTTGGTACATTCGTGGTATGGCGGGCCCCGCCCCATCACGATTGTTATGTCAAAATTCTAGAGGTCCGTAGTCGTGTATGTGGCGGTTTGTAAAGAAAAGGGATGTAATCGCTTTTGACTATTTATATATGTATATCCGCGAAGGCGACTTCATTTGCCTCGTTGTTTACTTCTTGATTTAATTTGTGTGTTCTATGTATGTTCATGACTTTCTCTCGATGGTTACTGTAAGGGTGCCTGTAGGGTACCGCCGCGGTCCGGTCGGGTCGTGACAAAAGTGATATCGAGCGATTAGTCCTCGAAAAGTGTCTACGCACTATGCAGTAAGTCTCGTTATCGGTGTGTTGTGCACCACATCTATAACCAGGAGGCTGCAGGACATTTAGGATTGGTTTCCATTCTTCTCACTCTGAGATCGTGCGATAGAGTTGTGTTGTTAGGGTCGTCTCTCCCTAACGAGTTATGTTGATTGCAGCTATGAGAAATGCATTAGTGACCCAGGGAGGATTATGTGGATTGCGTATCCAGGTTGGTAATACTTGTTGTATAGTTGGTATAATGACGTACATCTATACAGATTTATGTTTGAGGGTCAGATGCGTGTTGCCTTGAATGATTATAGATTACAAAGAATTGGTAAGGACTAATTAGATACCGAAAAGGTATGAAACAGTTTAATAAATTCTCATCAAGGTTTTACGTACTAATTTGAGATAATTAGGAGATGATGAGCTGTCTGAGAAGGTAATGAACCCTTAAGAAATCTTGATAAGGGACTTAATGGAAGACTATGTTAATAGATTAAGCTACATAGTATGCTTAAGAGAATAGTACGGATGAGATCCGTATGGAGTCAGTATGGTTGTTATGATTAAGACAACACAATTAAGAGCTTATGAGAAGCTATCTTACCCGTATGCGGGGAAGGATAATGTAGGGTTGGGGCATGGAAATTGTGAGCCTTAGAACATTTATAGCCGCCGAGTCGGGTTATGGACATATTACAGGTCGACCCATAGCCTGTAATGAAGCGGGGTCGGTTGAGGGTTGTTTCGCTATGTGACAGGGTCACGAGGGTGCAAGGCCCAAGTCTAGTTAATTATTTTACGGGTTCGTGGACACGTTCCACCGGAACCGGGTCGTGAGAGCCAGAAATGGCCTTAAAAATTGTTCGATATAGTAACTCCAAAGATTGGAGGCCAGAATTAGTATGAAAGTTATGTATGTATAATAGTATAAGTTTGGAAGTACGGGAAGAGTACAACCAGTAAGGAAGAGAGCAAACAAGTGTAAAGGAATAGAGCCGGAGTCCATAAGAACCTTTCGAGGTAGCTACACCAGTGGGTGATTGGGTTGTAGCTGAACGGGTACATAAGGATTGCCCGGTGATGATATACAATTGGCAGACCCTAGCAGACTTGATTTTAGTAAGTCTATGTGACTTGTCCATTTGAAATGAAAAAAATTGGTGATTGGAAGTATGTAGTACTTGAAATTGAAAGCTAAGAGACGGAGATAAGAACATACGGTCATTGAAGGATTTCATGTTAAGTGCCCTTGGAGGTGCTTGGAGTTGTTTAGTGTGGCGGTCAGAGCCACGATCTTCCGAATGATTTCAGGAAAATGCACAAAGCAAGAATAAGATAAGTACGAGTGCTGCCTGCGGAAAACAGAAGATGTCGTAGGTCTTAAAAATTTATACGATTATAAGGTGGCGCTTGATGATTAAGATGATTAAAGGGAGATAAGTTCTCTCCCCCACGTAACAGGATTGTTGTACGTATTATTGAGGGTTATGTGTACCCTTTTATTTAAGCCATAGATATGAGACTGGTAAAGTCCCCGGCCTCGTTATGCAATAGGCTACAATAACCTTGGAAAAAGGTATTGGGTTGGGGTAATTGAGGACGACACTAGGGAATGGTTGAAAAAGTGTCGTAAGGATATAAATACAGGTAATACGCATGAATGAAACTGTATGATCATGAATCAAGATAGAAATACTTTTGCTAATAATAAGCACAAGGAAGGGTTATGACCAGAATGATAAAAGAGAATGCAACTATGGTTATGTAAGTTGCACGAGATATGATTACCCCAGACTAGTGTAAAGACCATTAGTGAATGATGGGCAGTAGGAACACCTCGATGAAAGGTGGCAAAATGCATCTTGGCGAGAAGGATAGTAGGAAAAATACGGGGAGGTAAGAGACCCCAGGGCAACTTGAAATGAAAAGTAAAGGTAAGACGAGTAAACACTCGAACGATAAGAAATCTTGGCAAGCCATTGGATTTTGTAATACCATCAATTGAGGTTGAACACCTGACTATAAGCTCTATGAGCTGGAAGAAAATATTAGGATTACTACTTGACGAGATCAAGGAAGCCTCCCACTAAATTGTGATTGGCAGGAAGTCTTAGCCATGAGACAAGCAAAGGAATCGAATCTAAGTATAGTGACCAAGTTTGGTTGCAACAGAGAAATGGAAACAAGAATCATAATTGAGATTATATCCCCGAATATTTCGAAAGTATGAGACATGCTTCCAGTTATTGGGAGATAAGCTGACTACGACTACAGTTCTAACCCCTCCTGAGGCATGAGGGACTAGAGGGTTAGGTTATTATGGTAACACTTTGAGTGTTTGGATGGGTTGTGTGCGGATGCAACACGATAAGGTAACAACCTATATTTTTCGGCAGCTACGTGTGCATGTTAGTGGAGCTCGGATTCGAGAGGTTGCCGAGTCTTCCCTCGTTGAGGAGGTGAAGAAGCGACAGTATAAGGATCCAGTTATAGGGTGAATTTGATATACGACCCTCCAAGAGGAGAAGAACCTGTTTGGGTAACAACGGATAGGGTGTTGTGATATGAGGATAGATTGTGTGTGCCGTCTTTGCGGGACTTGTCGGAGTTTTAGGGGAGACACGCAGTGCTTATTGCTCTATTTGTTCGGGGTCGACTAAGATGTATCATGACCTCAGATGTGTGTATTGGTAAGATGGCCTGAAGAGGGACGTAGCAGAGTTTGTTGATTAGTGTCCGAATTTAGTAGCAGGTCAAGGTTGAGCACCAGAAGCCCAGTGGGCTATTACAGGCGATTGAGATCCCGATTTAGAAATGGGAGGTGATTAATATGGATTTTGTTACAGGGTTGCATCGTACTCAGAGGAAATGCGACTCCCTAAGGGTCATAGTAAACAGGCTGAAGAAATCAGCCCATGTTCTTCCGTTCAGGGCCACTTACTCGGCTGAGGATTATGCTAGATTATATAGCAGGGAGATTGTGAGACTGCATGGGGTTCCTATATTTATGATGTCAGACGGATGAGCTCAGTTTACGGATAACTTCTGGAGGTTTTCCAGAAGGGATTAGGGACACAGGTGAGTCTCAGTGTTGCATTTCACCCTCGACCGGACAGACAGAGTCACGACCGACCCGGCGCGGATCGTACCTTAAGGTACCCTATCGGTATGCATCGAGAGAATAGCGGAACATACATGAAACAAAATCAGATAAGGTGAACATCACTATGGCCGATAAGCGCGCTTTCATAAAATAACTTAACCGAAAGTGAAAGCAAGACATCTTATCATTCTGACCCAAACCACAAACGTGACTACGCACTTGCAGGAATAACAATCGTGGCGGGGCGGGGGCCGCCATACCCCTGATTGTACAAAAGTAAATAACCTCGGAATCATACCAAAGACAAAGCCTCGGAGGATGGAGCTTTCGAGAAAATGAGCGGTGATCCTAATAGTGCGGACGGCCAAGCTACGTATCTCGACTGCGGCATGAGCGGCCCGAAGGAGGTCGATACAAGTACAGTATGTGAAATCGAGAAAATACGAAACACCTCATAAGTCTAAAATAACGGGACGTGTATAAAATCGGTTCTGAACAACGTACCTTACCAACAATGAGAAAATCGGTCATATACTATCTTTGCGTGAAAATAGGAAGCTCATAATCAACACGTCCAAGTAAACTCATATAGAGACCATGGAAGCATACCCGTGGAATCCTTCATCACCGACGCAGCGTCAATAAACTCATACTAAGACAATGGAAGCATACCCGTGGAATCGCACATCGGCGAGACGTCGATAAGCTCATACTAAAACAATGAAGCATACCCGTGGAATCCTTCATCATGGCGCACGTCGATAAACTCAACGGTGGTATGGCGATCTTGGGGCTTGCCCTCATTCATACTCTTACCACGAAGAAGGTGGTATAACGATCTTGGGGCTTGCCGCCATTTATACTCTTACCGCTTCATATCGCATGCCTCGGAATCGCCATCGTAAAGACGCCCAAGGTGCATACCTGGAATCCTTCATCATCAAGCGATGCGTCCAAGTAAACTCATAAATAGACAATGGAAGCATACCCGTGGAATCGCCATCATCGCGACGCGTCAAGTAAACTCATAACTGAACAATGGAAGCATACCCGTGGAATCCTTCATCATGGCGACGCGTCCAAGTAAACTCATAATCGAACAATGGAAGCATACGTGGAATCCTTCATCATCAGCGCACGTCAATAAACTCATAACTTCTTTAGGCTTTCATTAACATACAAATGAATCTCATTTTCATGACCTTATTCAAGAAAACCCAACTCTTTAACCTTTCATAAAGTTATTATAACTAACTCCCATAAAGCCGTTATACTAACTTTATGCTTTAAAGCTTTAGACGTTCATACTCTTTCATAAGACGTTCTGACTAACCTCCCATAAGGCCGTTATAACTCCTTATGTTTCAAAAGATTTCGTTCTTTTTATTAACCAAGAGACTTATACTTCAAATCAAACTCACACAATTTCCGTAATACTTCTTCATGTCACGAAATCCTTATCTACCTTATTTAGGTTAAACCATTACTTAGGAATAAGTGGGTTAGCTCTAACCCAACCAACTTAGACATTTTCGTAAAACAAGTCAAGTACAACAAATAGATTTACTTCATTTAAAACACGTACGTCTACCGTACTATATAGTTCAAACTACTCATGCTCAAGAGATAAGAAAGCTCCACATACCTCTTTGGTCAATCCACTTGCTAAGCTCAACTACCGCAAGTAATATTTCAACCTTAAAGTTTTAGCCAAAACTTATTCCAAGTATTGCTAGCTTAAGCCAAGAACACCACAACAATGCCCACAAGCTAGCTCTGAAGCTTCCTTTTGGTTCTTAACTATTCGATTTTCTAAGGGTTTTAGAGAGAAGGGAAGCAATTTGAGAGAGAGAGAAGATGAAAGATAGAAAATGTCCAAGTCTTGGTCAATATATTGCATGCAATGAGAAAATCGGATGGGGACACTTGTCACCGCCCAGGGGCTCTTTTAAAACAAAAACCAGACTTTTCTAAGTTTTTCCGCCCAAAAATCCCGCCTCGGCGCGCCCGCCGCATGTGTGCCATAATAAACTCCGCAGTCTTCGATCTTTCGCGCGGCCTGCTGTCCGTGGCGCCTCTGCATCCGCGCGGCCATGCGCCGCCGAAACACATTTACGTCCGATCACGACCGAACTTGTAACCTCATAACTTTACTCCGACGCCCTATCGACGAAAGGTTGGTTGCGTTGGAATCTGACTCAACGAACTACGCCCGTGCCTTTGAAACACTTATGAACTCTCAATGTACGGGTCATAACCCGCCTTAAAGTTGACTAAAACCCGTCGAACAACCCATCAACCTATCTTCGAAAATTTTAAGTCTTACTCCCTTTCGCATACCTCACGCGTGACGAACTACGAGGTGTAACATTCTCCCCTTAGAAACATTTGTCCCCGAATGTTCTTTTGTAGCCAATCTACTATTCCTCGGTACATCCTCGTACTATATACTAATGGAACTTCATTATGCCACCTATGACACTAAGATATCGCACACGCATACCCATTCACCGTAAGTCAAACGAAAATGAACCCAAAATATGAACCATTACTACTTACCCTCGCCACTAACATTGCGGTTCGTATCTACCAACTTATTCTAACACATGTACATAGTCTCAATATCCCTGCTCATGATACTAAATCTTACAACAATCCTATCACTTACTCCGCGAATCTCATCAGACTATACTCTTAAGCATACCACGTGGCTTAATTTACAAACATAGTTTCCCATTAGTCTCTTAATTAAACTTCTTAAGGGTCCATTTATTTCTCGGACAACTCATCATCTCCTAATTATCTCAAATTAGTACGCATAACATTGATGAGAGTTCATCAAACCACTCCTACCTTCCCGTATCTAATTAGTCCTTATCAATCCTTGGTATTCCAATATCATTCTAGGCAACACGTGTCCGACTTATACATAATTCGTATGGTGAATGTCACTATACCCACTATACTACCATCATAACTAACACGGATACGCAATCCACATAATCTTTCCCGGTCATCGCGCTTTCTCGTAGCTGCAAACAACATAACTCGTTAGGGAGACGACCCTAACCACACGCACTCTATCGCACGATCTTAGAGTGAGAAGAATGAAACCAATCCTAAATGTCCTGCGACCTCACGATTATAGATGTGGTGCGCACAACACACCGATAATCAAGACTCTACTGAACCACGATGCGTAGACACTTTCCGAGGACTAATCGCTCGATACCACTTTTGTCACGACCGACTCCCGGGCGCGGTCGTACCTTTCGGTACCACTATCGGTATCGTCGAGAATAGCGGAACATACATGAAACAAAATCAGATAAGGTGAACATCACTAAGCCGATAAGGCCGCTTTCATAAAATAACTTAACCGAAAGTGAAACGACATCTTATCATTACACCAAACCACAAACGTGACTACTGCACTTGCAGGAATAACAATCGTGGCGGGACGGGCCCGCCATATACCCTGATTGTACAAAAGTAAATAACCTCGTGAATCATACCAAAAGACAAAGCCTCGGAGGATGGAGCTTTCGGAAAATGAGCGATGATCCTAATAGTGCGGACGGAAGCTACGTATCTCGACTGCGGCATGAACGCACTTCGAAGGAGGTCGATCTGGTACCAGTATGGCGAGAAAATCAAAACACCTCATAAGTCTAAAATAAGCGGGACATGTATAAAATCGGTTCTGAACACCGTACCTTACAACAATGAGAAAATCGGTCATATACTATCTTTGCATGAAAATAGGAAGCTCATAATCAACACGTCAAGTAAACTCATATAGAGACCGTGGAAGCATACCCGTGGAATCGCTTCATCACCGACGGCGACGCGTCAATAAACTCATACTAAGACAATGGAAGCATACGTGGAATCGCCCGTCGCCATGGCGATACGTCAATAAGCTCATACTAAAACAATGGAAGCATACCGTGGAATCCTTCATCACCGGCACGTCGATAAACTCAACAGGTGGTATGGCGATCTTGGGGCTTGCCGCCATTCATACTCTTACCACGAAGAAGGTGGTATAACGATCTTGGGGCTTGCCGCCATTTATACTCTTACCGCTTCATCTGCGCATGCCTCGGAATCCTTCATCGTAGCGTGTCGAGTGCGTACCCGTGGAATCCTTCAACACTGGCGGTTCGTCCAAGTAAACTCATAACTGAACAATGGAAGCATACCCGTGGAATCCTTCATCATCGGGCGACGCCCAAGTAAACTCATAATCGAACAATGGAAGCATACGTGGAATCCTTCATCATCAAGCGTCGCCCAAGTAAACTCATAATCGAACAATGGAAGCATACCCGTGGAATCCTTCATCATGGCGACGTCCGATAAACTCATAACTTCTTTAGGCTTTCATTAACATACAAAATGAATCTCATTTTCATGACCTTATTCAAGAAAACCCAACTCTTTAACCTTTCATAAAGTTAGTATAACCAACTCCCCATAAAGCCGTTATACTAACTTTATGCTTTAAAGCTTTAGACGTTCATACTCTTTCATAAGACCGTTCTAACTAACCTCCCATAAGTAGTTATAACTCCTTATGTTTCAAAAGATTTCGTTCTTTTTATTAACCAAGAGACTTATACTTCAAATCAAACTCACACAATTTCGTAATACTTCTTCATGTCACGAAATCCTTATCTACCTTATTTAGGTTAAACCATTACTTAGGAATAAGTGGGTTAGCTCTCTAACCCAACCAACTTAGACATTTTTCGTAAAACAAGTCAAGTCTGACAAATAGATTTACTTCATTTAAAACACGTGCGTCTCCGTACTATATAGTTCAAACTACTCATGCTCAAGAGATAAGAAAGCTCCACATACCTCTTTGGTCAATCCACTGCTAAGCTCAACTACCGAGTAATATTTCAACCTTAAAGTTTTAGCCCAAACTTATTCCAAATATTGCTAGCTTCCGCCAAGAACACCACCACAACAATGCCCACAAGCTAGCTCTGAAGCTTCCTTTGGTTCTTAACTATTCAGATTTTTCTAAGGGTTTTTAGAGAGAAGGGAGCGATTTGAGAGAGAGAGAGAAGATGAAAGATAGAAAATGTCCAAGTCTTGGTCAATATATTGCATGCAGAAAATCGGATGGGGGACACTTGTCACCTCCCACGGTCTCTTTAAAACAAAAACCGGACTTTTCTAAGTTTTTCGCCCAAAATCCGCCTCGGCGCGGCGCCGGCCGTATGCGTGAAACCTCCGCAGCTCTCGATCTTTCGCGGCCTGCTGTCCGGCGCGCTGCATCCGCGCGCCATCGCCGCCGCGAAACACATTTGTCCGATCACGCCGAACTTGTAACCCTCATAACTTTCTACTCGACGCCCTATCGACGAAAGGTTGGTTGCGTTGGAATCTGGGACTAACGAACTACGCCCGGGCCTTTGAAACACTTATGAACTCTCAATGTGCGGTCATAACCCGCCTTAAAGTTGACTAAAACCCGTCCGAACAACCCATCAACCTATCTTCCAAAATTTTAAGTCTTACTCCTTTCGCACGCCTCACGCGCATTTAACGAACTACGGTGTAATAAGAGCGTACTATCCGTGCACTTAGATAGGTTGTGGCCCGTGTTCTTGATTTCGAAGATAGGCCGAGGATTATTTGCTTCTTTGAGTTACGTCTGATAATAGATACCCTTCCGTATTCGATGGCCCCGTATGAGGCTTTGTATGAGGAAGTGTAGATTGCCGATCGTTGGTTCGACGTAGTCGAGGTTCGATTAATTGGCGGACTTAATTCACGGGATCGTGGATAAGGCGGCTTATCCAGGAAGATTATTAGCAAGCTCGAGTCGCCAGGTTTTACGCAGATAACCGACGTCGACACTGGAGTTCAGTTGACGTTGGGTCTTCAAGGTATCACCCACGGCGGCGCAAGAGGTTCGGAAAGAAGGGGAAACTTAGCCCAAGGTACATTAGGCCTTATCAGATCCTCCGTAGAGTAGGCAAGGTTGCCTACGAGTTGGAACTGTCGTCCGACTTGGAGGCAGTACATCCGGTCTTCCATGTTTCTATGTTGCGGAAGTGTATCAAAGATCCATCGAGAGTTTTTCCAGTTAGTGATGTCCAGGTGACGGAGGTATTATCGTATGTGGAGAGTCCCATAGCGATACTCGATCGCTGTGTCGCGATCGCGACCATGTGACGGCTTCCACAAAGTCTTGTGGCGGAATGATATTGAAAGAGAAGATGATTTGGGGAGGCGAAGAGGACATGAGGAAGAGTACCCTCACTTGTTCTCTACTTGTCGATTTTTATTGACGTTTTAGCATAAGTATTATTATGTGGCCATGTGTGGCAAGTATGATTATGTTGGGTGTAGTCAAGGGACTATGCCAATATCCGTTTAGATGGAAACTCGAATGAACATTCGGGGACGAATGTTTCTAAGGATGGGAGAATGTTACACCCCGAAATTCCAGCACATGTATATGAGAATAGACGGGAGAACACAAGACTTAAAAATTTGAACGAAAGAAAGAGTTGTAAATTCTAAGGAAAATCTTCCGAACCCCGGGAAGGAAAATTGTTCGTTAAGGAGAATTGGATTCTCAAATTGTTATTTAAGACTTTTAAGAGTTTATCGGAATTATGGAATTTTATTTTCAGAGTTGGATACGTGGGGCCACCCGAGAGATTTTACGTTTTTGTGGGGCTCACGAGGTTTCCGATATTTTGACCAATTATGAAAATGTAGGGAAACGAAATATTATAGACCAATGGGAGGGCGACACGTGTCACCATCCACATGAATCATCTTAGACGAAAATAATGGGCAAGTGTAGCCAAAATTGGCTTGATAATATTGACTAAGTCAAATGGTCAAGTGGAGCTTGATATAATTGACCACATCTTGACCACATATTTGGATTAATCATAGCCCTTGGTCTCATTATATATTGCTACTACTAGTGCAAGACTAGATCATTTCCGACACTTAGAAAAATTTCAAACATTCTTGTTCTTGAAGTAGGTCTCGGCAATGGCACTTTTCCCACACAAAAATTTTGCAATTGTGGATCATAAATTACAATACTTTAACCCAAGGTTCCTAAAGGTATTGTAAGATTATCTCAATATAAAGATCCCGGAAAAACTACGTTTTCACGTTAGTCGCAAGATGAAAACCTAAAGTGTTCTTCAACTTTGAAGTTGGAAATTGAAGAGAAGTTGGTTATGAACTTCTAAGGGTTGCTTGGAGTGGATTGGAACGTCAAGAAGAGGAACTAAAGTTGCTAAGGATCGACTTTGAATCTTGGATTAGATTTGGGCTTATTGAGGTAATAATCTTCGTCTTACTATTGTAATTGAAGATTACATGTTATAGTAGTTGATTAATGAGCATGTGGTATATAGATTGAAGTTTTAAAAGATTTGGATCATGTCGACATGTTAAAAATCGAAAATGGGCATGTTAGCCTTTATTGTTCAAAACAACTTGGTTGATAGTTACTATCGTCGCTTGTTAAGTAAGAAAGAATTATAGTTGTTGTAATTGTCATTATGTATATAACATGTTGGAATAACAACTTGGATTAAAAAGGAATTGAACGGAAATTGACATTGTTGTTGATATTGATAGTTGCCGAGAATGAGGCTTAAGTTGTTGGATAGTTTTATATTAATTGTGGGGCAGAATTTTACACGTCCTGTTAGGCGTGTAATCCCCTTTGAATTTCTGAATTGTTGAGCCTTAAATGTGGCATTTGGTTGTTGATTTTCGGGCCTTGAAAATGTGGAAAAGTACGTAGAAACAAAGAAATTACTGCCCGATTTTCCGTAGAATTAAGAGTCCTTATACTTAGAAATATTTTACGTTGAAAGCTAGTAGTTGATGGACGTATTATGGTCATTATAGGTTGATATTCTACGTGCGGCGTATTCAACTTGGCAAGTGGTTTAAGTCGAAGAGGTATGTGGAACTTTCTTATCTCTTGAGCATGAGTAGTTGTAAATGTATAGTACGAGCGTTTGAGATTTAAATGAATTTAGTTTCATTTGATATCCTTCACTTGTTTTAAGAATGACCAAGTTGGTTGAGTTAGAGAATTAACTCACTTGTTTTAAAGGTTAAAGATATCTTAGTTTCTAAAGCATAAAGTTAGTATAACGGTTTTATGGGAAGTTGGTTATAACAACTTTATGAGAAGTTAAAAGAATGGTTTATTCTAGTAAAGTAAACAAGGATAAATGACTTGAAATAAAGAATGACAATTTGATTTAAAGGTATCCATTGCTCAAAGTTTAAAGTAAGGGTCACTTGGTTTAGAAGCCTAAAAATGTATTTCTAAAGGTATAGTGACTTGTTTTGAAAAGTAGACAAGCCTTGATACTACGGGCGTTAGTATCTTGGGGATTTTATACAAGAAAGAGTCATTTTTAAAAGGATAAAGGTATGATAAAATGAGAGTGTATATAAATAAGGCTAATAAGAAGTTAGAGGATTTCTTAACTTGCTTATGTTATGTATGATAAGCCGGTGGTGCTTATGTTATGTATGATAAGTCGGTGGTGCTTATGTCATGTATGATAGCCGGTTGTGTTAGGTTATGTTATTTTTGCGGGGTAAACCCCAGGGTTACTACTTATTCCATGGATTTGCTACCCATGATGCGAGTGCAACGTTTGTACTCATTCCGGGTCCACCGGGCCTATGCGGGTGAAATAGTCTCATGCGAGGCGGATGACCTCATTGCGGGTCCACAAGACCTATGCGGCTGAAATAGTCCCAGGAGTAGGATTGCTTAATGATACTACGGGCGGGTGGCCCTACTTTGATCATGAGCCTCCTATTTTTACGCGAGAAAGTATACTCTTGTTTACTCATCATTAGTAAGGCACGTGCATCGTTATTTGAGTTATCATACATGTCTCCACTTTATTTTAGACTTTATGATTTCATTCCAAAGATTTCGCTTACATACTTGGTACATCTCAGATCGACTTCTTCTGGGCCGCTCATGCCGCAGTGAGTAAAGGTGGTGGATCCTCATTCTTAGGATCACCGATCGATTGTCGAAGCTCCATTTCTCCGAGGCTTGTTGCACGCTTTCCGATGTTGTAGATTTATGTACATTCGGGGTATGGCGGGCCCTGTCCCGTCACACATTTGTTACTCTCAGAATGCATATCTGGATTGGGTTGTAAGAACAAAGATGTAACTGTTTTATTTTGGGTTATGTATATTTCACGGGAGGTGGCCTTATCGGCTACCCTGTTGATATTTATTGTCTAAGTATTTTATGAGTTTATGTATGTTCCGCTGCTATTCTCTGATGTATACCTGTAAGGGGTTGTCACACCCCGAACCCCGGGCCCGTGACTGGTGCCCTACCTGGGCACCCTTCTACCTTAACAACTAAGTACATTGCGGAAATTAGTAACAACTCATTTTTTTTTTAAAAAATAAACGTACGTCTGCAAGGCAAAGCCGAAGGCCGCCATATATACATAAACAACAGACACAACATCGCATACGAGTCCAATCCTACATACGGTCACGCACTTCAAGAGTTATATCAACTACGACGGACAAGACCCCGCCAGACTAAAACTGCATAAAGCCTGCATCAAGGATATATACCAAAAGATAAACTCACGAGCAGGAGCTATCCAAAACCCCGAGCAGATCCTACGCCGCCGATCACCGAACAAGCAGACCTAAACTCATGCAGATGAACGCACCGGGCGAGGTCAAGACGAAGAATGTACCAAGCACGCGGAACAAAGTACTCGTAATAAAATCATAACATCTAAACAAAGCGAGAGACATGTATGATAGCCAACCTACAAGACATAATACATAAGCGATACATCAAGTCGTGACGCAGCCCTGAGTCATTACTCAAATATAACCACGGGTCTCACGCCATAACATCAATCATACCCGTGGAATCTTTCCTCACCGCCATCCATGATATAGTACAACACCAATAGCATACATGAACACCAAGTCCCACCTGGTATAGCATCTTGGGGTTTACCCTCACTTATACTCTTACCCCGAGAAGGTGGTAAGCGGTGGTATAGCATCTTGGGGTGTACTTCACATATACTCTACCCCGAGAAGGTGGTAAAACAGTGGTATAACATCTTGGGGTGCACTTCACATATACTCTACCCTGGAGAAGGTGGTAAACAGTGGTATAAGCGTCTTGGGGTTTACCCTCACATATACTCTACTCGAGAAGGTGGTAAACAGTGGTATAGCATCTTGGGGTTTACCCTCACTTATACTCTTACCCTATCTCGACGACCATCAAACAAGACATAAGCACCACCATGTCTTTTATAAAAGAATCCGAATTTAACCCAAGTACTACAAATAACTAAGCATACCCGTGGAATCCCACATCATCATTTCAGACGTCCCAAGAACTTACAACTGCAGACCACCTTCAACCGAGAGTCGCTACAACGTAATTAAACAAAGTACTTGCACTCAAAGGCTATTACCAGACATATAGGCAAGTTCTAAATTAACCAAGCCAAAGTACTTATCGTAAGTACAAGTAGAATAAATTCTCATTTAACAAGCCAAAGTACTTATCCGCACAAATAGAATAAATTCTCATTTAACAAGCCAAAGTAATTATCCTGTCAAAAATAGAATAAATTATCATTTAACAAGCCAAAGTACTTATCCGGGCACAAATAGAATAAATTCTCATTTAACAAGCCAAAGTACTAATCAAGGCATACATAGAATAATTCTCTTTTAACAAGTCAAAGTACTTATTAAGGCACACTTAGACAAATTATCAATTTATCAAGCCAAAGTACTAATCAATGCATACATAGAATAATTCTCTTTTAACAAGTCAAAGTACTTATTAAGGCACACTTAGACAAATTCTCAATTTATCAAGCCAAAGTACTAATCAAGGCATACATAGAATAATTCTCTTTTAACAAGTCAAAGTACTTATCAAGGCACACTTAGACAAATTCTCAATTTATCAAGCCAAAGTACTACATACGTACATTCTTTTATAAAAGACTCCTTTCTATGTAAAGCCCCAAGATACTAACACCCGTAGTATCAAGGCGTGTCTATTTTTCAAAGTAAGTTACTACACTTTTAGAAAACTCATTTCAAAGCTTGAAATCAAGTAACTCCAAATTTTCACAATCTAGGCAACTTATGCCGATTTAATCAAAATAGACAACTTTCTAAACCTTCCATAAAGCCGTTATAACCAACTTCCCATAAAGCCGTTATAACCCTTTATTGTTTTAGACGTATCCATTCCTTCAATAACCAAGAGACTTATACTATTAAAACCAAGTATCACATACTTACAAATCAAGTTCTTAACTTTCAAAATACTTCAAGTCTCTTACTAGTTAGAAAACAAGTTTTCTTCTACTTTTAAACCTCAAGTAACTTCACCCTTAACGCAAGTTACTTCTCTTAAATCATGTCATTTCTCCTCTTTAAATCAAATAAGTAAATCACTTTGACTTCTAAAGTCATTATAATGACCTTTAGGTTTTAGAACTAAGGCATTAGTCAAAAGATTTGGAAAACCACTTCCTTTTCAAGTCTCTATGTACTTTAAGAAAATACCTTCACTTTTAAGAATCCAAACTTCCCTAAGGAAATGGATTATACTACTTACAATTTAAACATCAAAGTACACCCAAGTACATAGAACAAATTCTATCTTAGGCAATCCAAATACAAGCAAGGAATGGATCATTCAAGAGTAGAACTTACTTTCTTTATTCTAAGGAATCATGCTAGAAGAGATAGTTCACATACCTTTTCGCTAAATCCACAAGCTGCCGAATACACCGCACGTAGAAGTGTCAACCTATAATGGTCACAACAAGGCTATCAACTTCCGTCTCTATGTAGAATAATACTAAGTATTTAGTCTCTAATTCTACGGAAAATCGGCAAAGACTTCCTTTGTTTCTACTCACTTTGCCACCTTTTTCAAGGCCGAATACAATAACCAACATGCCACATTTAAGGCTCCAAACAACAATCAAACAAAGGGGATTACACGCCTTACTATACGTGTAAAATTCCGCCCCACAATTCATACGAAATAGCCTAAGGCACACTAGCCAATTCTCTACCAACTTCCATAAAGAACACTAAGTCCTTTCCAATCCTTTTCCAATTCCAAGTTCTAAGGTCTAACATGTTATATAGTCTAAACAACTTCAACAACTACAATTTCCTTCTTTATACAACATGCGACGCTTAGACTAATAATCAACTAGAATTGAAATCTTAAAGTTAAACATGCTAGATTTGGATTAGGTTCCA
Organism: Przewalskia tangutica; assembly: GCA_029844215.1. Classification (NCBI taxonomy): domain Eukaryota; kingdom Viridiplantae; phylum Streptophyta; class Magnoliopsida; order Solanales; family Solanaceae; genus Przewalskia; species Przewalskia tangutica. The sequence continues at coordinate 93,423,512 of CM056732.1, read as the reverse complement.
ATAACCAATATCCTTATCAATACTCATACTATATATCTCATGCTTGCTAATAACCATAGCTACAATCATAAGTAAGCCTTAACTATTAAAACGACAAAATTTATACCTTCAAAGCCCTTAAAATTTCCAAGATCCAAAATCGCGCCTTAGCAATTCTTAGCTCCTTTCCTTAGGTTCTAATCCGCCCAAGCACTCCTAGAGGCCTATGAAGAACCCATCTTCAAGTTTCAACTTCAAAGTCAAGAACTCCCTTAGTTTCCGCCTTGCGACTAACGTAAAAATACGTTTTTCCAAATCTTTCTATTGAGATATCCTTACAATACCCTAAGGACATTGGGTTAAAGTCTTGTGGCTAATGGATCAAAACTATAAAATTTTTGTGGGATACAAGGTGAACCCGAGAGCATGTAGTGAAGACAACAAGGTTCTCTAATTTTTCTAAGTGTAAAATGAGCTTGTCTTGCACTAGTAGTATACTTATAACACAACTGAGGGTCATGACTTAAACAAATGTGAGGCTAGGATGAGTTTCACTTGGATCAAGCCTAGGTGGACAAGTTGACTTGGTCAACAAACCTGCTAGCAGACTTATCTTCCAAAGTGGTCAATGACCATTTTACCCTTTGTACAAATTTCGACCAAGCCATGGGGTGCCACGTGTCGCCTCTCATTCGCCCATAAAATTCCGTAACCTCGTGGCCCCGCAAAACGTAAAATTCCTCGGGTGGGCCCCACGTGACCAAATCCACAAAATAAATTTCCAAAAGTTAAGAGTTCCATACTCTTCAAATAATGCATTTTGAGAATCCAATTCTCAACAACGAACATTTTTCCTTTCCGACGTCCCGAAGATTTTCCGCGGAAAAACAATTCTTCCTTTCGCATATTTCCAAGTCTTGTGTTCCACACGCATCTTCACTTACACTGCCCCGAACTTACGGTGTAACATTCTTCCTTAGAAACATTCGCCCCGAATGTTCTTAGCCTGCTATCAAGCTATACAAACTCCGTGATAAACTCTATACTATGCCTATCAATCAAAATCGCACAAGACCAACGATGTCACACACGGCCACCATATAACATACGTAAACATAATAATGGACCTTCCGTCTGTGGTCCCTTCTCACAAAACCCAAAGGTTACGATCTTCCCAAACACGGATCCTTAGAGGTTCCTTTCTTTCCTTACTTGTCATACTTCCTCGTGCTTTCAAACTCATCTAATTAGACGTCAAAATCTCAAATTGCTTCGCTCTCAACTCGAGTTACCAACCCGCCATTTTGCTACTTGAATTTCCTGCTAAGGCTCTTCTCGGCCCTTACGACTGGTTCCGTGGAACGATCCACGAACTCGTATAACGATTAACTCAACTTGGTCCGCATCCCTGGACCCTATCACATAATCTGACCATTTCTATCCGACATTCACCCGATTCCATACTATCGGTTGACGAAATGAGTCTATAACCCGACTCATCGTCACACTTAACTTCTTGTTCTTAGCCCGAAATAAATCTCTCTTATCTCAAGGTACTTCTTACCCTATCCCCTAATTACTAGAGGTTCGTCACATAGTTCAAGTATTTCTACTGCATAATCTTCCCTATCGGGTCTTACACGTCGTGGGCAATTACTACGTGTGAACTCTACACAACTATAGTCTCGGTTCACTTACCATTCTTGTCAACATTCTTAACTCCACACCTTAGTAATCAAAGTATTCCTACTGGGAACTATCACTTATAATCGCTAGCAACACAAGGAAAACATATATGCTAGTGGCAAAATCAATCTATCAAAGCACGTATGATTCAAAAGAGTCGAAATATACCGTATTCTACGCGATGTCGCCTCACGATCTGCCCGAGTCACGTCATCTATGCGGTTCAAGGACCGCCAACTATAAACTCCTCGACTCTACCACGATCGGGCCGACATCTCAACACCGCTCGGGGACGACACCGCGGAGGAAGGAACCAACCACGGCCAAAGGTCGAGCCACTCACGCGCCTTTCTAACCGGCATTCACTTCAGGGCTTGACGCCACAATAGTAACAACCATCTCGTGTCATAACGACATTTCCGAATGATGCTTACTACATCCGATACATCGAGGAATAGGTGGCCTCGGCCGGAAGGTCCTTCGCTTCCTCGAGAACCTCGACCGGGAGCTGACCGGCTCCTAAATACCTTGTGGTCAAATCTCCCACCGTGAGCGCGGGGTATGTCTTGGGTAGGCCGACGAATACCTCACTCGCCGCCGAGGCTGCCCAAAACTCACCGATAACCAACCTGCCTAGCCTCTTACGCCGATCTCCGCTGACCCTCTTCCTCTGCACACACGTCTGCATCGGGCCACCAACTCCTCAGTGGAAATCAGAAGATCGCTAACTTGGTCAATAACATAATCGCTTTCCTACGACTCCTAAAGTCTTCTCCTAATCGGAAATCAGAGGCTCGTGCTTTGGGTCTCAAAACTCGCGCAGGTTAACTTGCCGATCGTGGAACAACATCCAGATACCACAGGCACGAGCCCTATCAACTCTCTCGAGTCCGACTAGTAGCTCTCGCTACTCCTTTGCCCTTCTGGCGCCGTTCTCCTGAGGCATGCAGTAACACAAAAATACGCTGAGAGGAATTATCTTACTAACACAGCTATGGCACGATCTCGAGTGAGAAGAATGGAAACTAACTCCTAAACGCCCCGTAGCCTCTGTTTATGGGCGTGTGGCGCAACACACCGAGCAAGCAAGACTTACTAGACACGGTCAGTAGACATTCCGGATCGATCGCTCGATACCACTCTGTCACACCCAACCTCAGTGGATCGTGCCCTACCGGGCACCCTTCTACCTTAACAACTAAGTATCATGAAATTAGTAATGTACCATTTTTTTTTAAAAATAAACGACGTGCGGCAAAGCCGATAAGCGCCGCCATATATACATAAACAATGTACACAACATCGCATACGAGTCCAATCCACATATGAATACTGCACTTAAGAGTTATATCAACTATGACGGACAAGACCGCTGCACTCCAAAATCAGATAAAGCTCGCATCAAGGATATATACCAAAAGATAAACTCCGAGCAGAGGAGCTATCCAAAACTCGAGCAGATCTCTACGCTGCCGATCACCGGTCAGATTTAAACTCATGCAGATGAACGCAGCCCAAGCGAGGTCAAGACAAGAATGCATCAGTATGTGAGAATGTAGCATCGTAATAAAATCATAACTTAAACAAAGCAGAGACATGTATGAGCAAGCAACCTACGCATATAATACATAAGCGATACATCAAGTCGTGACGCAGCCCTGAGTCATTACTCAAATATAACCACGGGTCTCACGCCATAACATCAATCATACCCGTGGAATCTTTCCTCACCGCCGATCCATGATATAGTACAACACCAATAGGCATACATGAACACCAAGTCCCACCGGTGGTATAAGATCTTGGGGTTTACCCTCACTTATACTCTTACCCCGAGAAGGTGGTAAGCGGTGGTATAAAGATCTTGGGGGTGTACACTTCACATATACTCTACTCGGAGAAGGTGGTAAAACAGTGGTATAACATCTTGGGGTGTACTTCACATATACTCTACCCGGAGTAGGTGGTAAACAGGTGGTATAAGATTCGGGGGTTTACCCTCACATATACTCTACTCGGAGAAGGTGGTAAACAGGTGGTATAGCGTCTGGGGTTTACCCCTCACTTATACTCTTACCCTATCTCGATCGACCATCAAACAAGACATAAGCACCACCATGTCTTTTATAAAAAGAATCCGGGAATTTAACCCAAGTACTACAAATAACGGAAGCATACCCGTGGAATCCCGCATCATCATTTCGTGCGTCCCAAAGAACTTACAACTGCATGACCACTTCAACCGGTAGTCGCGACAACGTAATTAAACATAGTACTTGCACTCAAAGGCTATTACCAAAGACATATAGGCAAGTTCTAAATTAACCAAGCCAAAGTACTTATCGGGCACAAGTAGAATAAATTCTCATTTAACAAGCCAAAGTACTTATCCGCACAAATAGAATAAATTCTCATTTAACAAGCCAAAGTACTTATCCGCACAAATAGAATAAATTCTCATTTAACAAGCCAAAGTACTTATCCGGGCACAAATAGAATAAATTCTCATTTAACAAGCCAAAGTACTAATCAAGGCATACATAGAATAATTCTCTTTTAACAAGTCAAAGTACTTATTAAGGCACACTTAGACAAATTATCAATTTATCAAGCCAAAGTACTAATCAATGCATACATAGAATAATTCTCTTTTAACAAGTCAAAGTACTTATTAAGGCACACTTAGACAAATTCTCAATTTATCAAGCCAAAGTACTAATCAAGGCATACATAGAATAATTCTCTTTTAACAAGTCAAAGTACTTATCAAGGCACACTTAGACAAATTCTCAATTTATCAAGCCAAAGTACTACATAATGCATTCTTTTATAAAAGACTCCTTTCTATGTAAAGCCCCAAGATACTAACACCCGTAGTATCAAGGCGTGTCTATTTTTCAAAGTAAGTTACTACTTTTAGAAAACTCATTTCAAAGCTTGAAATCAAGTAACTCCAAATTTTCACAATCTAGGCAACTTATGCCGATTTAATCAAAATAGACAACTTTCTAAACCTTCCATAAAGCCGTTATAACCAACTTCCCATAAAGCCGTTATAACCCTTTATGGTTTTAGACGTATCCATTCCTTGATAACCAAGAGACTTATACTATTAAAACCAAGTATCACATACTTACAAATCAAGTTCTTAACTTTCAAAATACTTCAAGTCTCTTACTAGTTAGAAAACAAGTTTTCTTCTACTTTTAAACCTCAAGTAACTTCACCCTTAACGCAAGTTACTTCTCTTAAATCATGTCATTTCTCCTTTTAAATCAAATAAGTAAATCACTCTGACTCCTAAAGTCATTATAATGACCTTTAGGTTTTAGAACTAAGGCATTAGTCAAAAGATTTGGAAAACCACTTCCTTTTCAAGTCTCTATGTACTTTAAGAAAAATACCTTCACTTTTAAGAATCCAAACTTCCTAAGGAAATGGATTATACTACTTACAATTTAAACATCAAAGTACACCTACTTAAGTACATAGAACAAATTCTATCTTAGGCAATCCAAATACAAGCAAGGAATGGATCATTCAGGAGTAGAACTTACTTTCTTTATTCTAAGGAATCATGCTGTAAGAGAGATAGTTCACATACCTTTTCGCTAAATCCACAAGCTGCCGAATACACCGTGACGTAAGTGTCAACCTATAATGGTCACAACAAGGCTATCAACTTCCGCCTCTATGTAGAATAATACTAAGTATTTAGTCTCTAATTCTACGGAAAATCAGGCAAAGACTTCCTTTGTTTCTACTCACTTTGCCACCTTTTCAAGGCCGAATACAATAACCAACATGCCACATTTAAGGCTCCAAACAACAATCAAACAAAGGGATTACACGCCTTACTATACGTGTAAAATTCCGCCCACAATTCATACGAAATAGCCTAAGGCACACTAGCCAATTCTCGCCAACTTCCATAAAGAACACTAAGTCCTTTCCAATCCTTTTCCAATTCCAAGTTCTAAGGTCTAACATGTTATATAGTCTAAACAACTTCAACAACTACAATTTCCTTCTTTATACAACATGCGACGCTTAGACTAATAATCAACTAGAATTGAAATCTTAAAGTTAAACATGCTAGATTTGGATTAGGGTTCCAATAACCAATATCCTTATCAATACTCATACTATATATCTCATGCTAATAACCATAGCTACAATCATAAGTAAGCCTTAACTATTAAAACGACAAAATTTATACCTTTCAAAGCCCTTAAAATTTCCAAGATCCAAAATCGCGCTTAGCAATTCTTAGCTCCTTTCCTTAGGTTCTAATCCGCTCAAGCACTCCAGAGGCCTATGAAGAACCCATCTTCAAGTTTCAACTTCAAAGTGAAGAACTCCTTAGTTTCGCCATGCGACTAACGTAAAAATACGTTTTTCCAAATCTTTCTATTGAGATATCCTTACAATACCCTAAGGGACATTGGGTTAAAGTCTTGTGGCTAATGGATCAAAACTATAAAATTTTTGTGGGATACAAGGTGAACTCCAGAGCATGTAGTGAAGACAACAAGGTTCTCTAATTTTTCTAAGTGTAAAATGAGCTTGTCTTGCACTAGTAGTATACTTATAACACAACTGAGGTCATGACTTAAACAAATGTGAGGTTAGGAGGAGTTTCACTTGGCTCCAGCCTAGGTGGACAAGTTGACTGGTCAACAAACTCGCTAGCAAGACTTATCTTCCAAAGTGGTCGATGACCATTTTACCCTTGTACAAATTTCGACCAAGCCATGGGGTGCCACGTGTCGCCTCTCATTCGTCCATAAAATTCGTAACCTCGTGGCCCCACAAAATGTAAAATTCCTCGGGTGGGCCCCACGTGACCAAATCCGTCAAAATAAATTTCCAAAAAGTTAAGAGTTCCATACTCTTCAAATAATGCATTTTGAGAATCCAATTCTCAACAACGAACATTTTTCCTTTCCGACGTCCGGAAGATTTTCCGTCTGAAAAACAATTCTTCCTTTCGTACATATTTCCAAGTCTTGTGTTCCACACGTCACTTCACTTACACCGCCCCGAACTTACGGGGTGTAGGGTGCCAGTAGGGCACGATCGCGCCCGGTCGGTCGTGACAATTACTCCGGAGGCTTATCTTTGGTTCAGATCCCTGGTATTGTTGGTTGTTGTACATTCAGGGGTATGGCGGGGCCCTGTCCCGTCACAGTTGTTATGTCAAAATTCTTAGAGGTCTATAGTCATGTATGTGGGTCGGTTTGTAAAGAAAAAGGATGTAACTGCTTTTGACTATTTATATATGTATATCCGCGAAGGCACTTACCTGGCCACTGTTGTTCTTCTACCGATTTAAGTTGTGTGTTCTATGTATGTTCACGACTTTCTCTCGATGGTTACTGTAGTGCGCCAGTAGGCACCGCCGTGATCGAAGTCGGTCGTGACATATGTTCGACCTAAAGATTATATAGGACACTTGAACATTGTTTCCGCCCCAGTGGAATTTACTCCGCAGCAAGGACAAAACCCCCGTTGAGGCGAGCCAACCTCTCGCCGAGACGGATAAGTCGTACCATAAATTGGTCCAGCCAAGGCGGACACCAGATCACGAAAACAACCACAAATCTCCACCAAGCACCTGAAACTAGGGCTGTCCAACGGAGCGAGTCCCGGCAGGACCAGTACCCGACGGTACTGGAGGGGCGGGACCGGCGGGTTCTGCCATGTCCCGCCCCGATCCCGTCGGAATAAGGGACCGATGATATCGGGACAGGGTCGTGTTTTCATTTTTTTGCACTTAAATTTTTAAAAAATAACATATATATAAACAACTCAATAATTGAACAAGATAGTTTAATAAAAATATTTCAAGGTTGTTACCCCTACTATAAGAAGTCTGACCCTTACCCTTACCCAATATACCTCGCTAGGGATGTCAGTGGGGCGAATAAATACGGGTACCGCCCCGCACCCGCTCCAGTTGGGGCGGGTATGGGGATGGTTTGGTGGGTGATGGGGCGGGTATGGGTATCAAAAGTGCTACCCGCCATGGGTAGTGGGGCGGGGGTGGATTTCATATAAAACCCGCCCCGCACCCGCCCCGCCCCGCACCCGCCCCGCTACCCGCATCGTACCCACACCGACCGTACCCCCACCGCCCATATCCGTATCGTCTATTAGTTAAATTAGGCTATTTATGAATTTATTTGGCCCTTTGATTTAAAATATGACTTGAGTCAACCCGCACCGTGTTCTGAAAATCATGAAAGTATCTCTTTCCAATTTTTTTACATAAGCATGAGTGTCTCGATCCTGAATGTACCTCGCCCCTTTGTTTATAAAATGGCTTTGTACTAATCATGAAAGCACGTCTTCCATTTACTTGTTGTTTAGTTTCCTTTGTCCACAATCGAAGTTTCATGCTCCTAATTATGGAAATCACAAAATAATATTAGTAGGCTAATCTACTTTTATTGTCCATTTGCATCTCTGGTATATGAAAATAGTAAGTTTAATAGGATGTATGCTTAGACGGCTTGCATGTGTGGATGAAACAACTCTAACCTTGGAATGCCCATCATTTGTGTTTTAATGTTGTGACTTTTCATGAGCATTTATGCTAAGTTAAAACGTTGATCTTGAAGTGGAAAGATGGTTAACTGAGAGATTCAAAAGTCAACCTGGAGAGCTCTGTGTATAGTTGGATTCGTCTTTTTGACAAGGCAAATCCTGGAAACTAGTTAATCATTTTTCGACCGCCGAAAAGAGAACGATTAATGGTACCGCCGTAAGTGGTACCGCGCGAGTGTGAAGCGGGCGGGTGGAGGAATTACTACCCGTGATGGGTGGTGGGGCGGGGGTGGGGGTATGTTTTAGGTGGTACGATACGGTACCTTTCCCCCATACACCGCCCATTGACATCCCTATACCTCGCAATCCTTTCATTTTAATTATGCTAATAAATAGTTAAAGATAATGAAATTAAGTGTGCTAATTAAAATAAAAAACAATAATAATTTAATGAAGGAACGAATGTATCAAACGTCGACGTGTAATCGAGAGGTTGAAAATTAAAACTTTGCTCGATGAATGATCCTCAAGCTAGTGTTCACTCCTAAATTAATAAATAAAATTGAATATTTAGTAGACAATGTAGACTTGGAGAGATAGATTGAGAGATTAGAGAGATTGTAGGAAGATTTGTGAAAAAGATGAAGAGAAAATGAGGTATTTATAGTTGAAAAAATTGGGTTAAAATGTAAATATAATAACTTAGTGGTTAATAATAAATATTAATAGGGTAGGGGGTTGGGGGAGGCCAAAAATGGTCGTTGCACAACAGCCAAAATATAAAATAGTTGTTGTGCAACGATTATTTTATGCAGCGAGGGTCAAAGTGACCTGGCGGGTCATGAGCCGACGACTACCCAGCTTCGTCGATTCGAATCTGCACTCAGGTATTCAAATCCGAACCGATAATCGCGGACCAAGTGACCAGGCGACGCCATGTTGGACAGCCATACCCGAAACACTCCCGAGACTCCCCGAACACAAACCAAACATGCTCGTCTATCGTAAACAGCGATGCGAACTCGTTTGTATCCTCAGATTTCACAAATAACTAAGCTAAGACATACTTTTCTAAAGAATTGTCCGAGAAAATCAAATATCTAAATTTCACAAATAAAGCCACAAAAATCTGATTACCTCGGGAAGCGAACCAATGACTCGACTAAGTAATAAATGACCCTCCGGAACTACCGAAAGCGACAGAATTCGAAAACAAACCCATCTAGCAAAAAGTCAAATTTGAGTCAAACTAACCAACTCAAAGTTTCTAATCTTTGGGGTTTTCATCCAAAACTCATGTTACCTTTGCCTGAGAGTGAGCAGACAGTCAAAAACAGCCCCATTGGTAAAAGCACAAACAATGTTTAGTTAAAACAGCAAGAAATATTTAAGGAACACAATTATAAGGAAACCATATCTCATGCTTGTGTTAGGAGGAAATAAGTTACCAAATCTAATTTGTAGGCAACAGTTTTTTCTGCTAAGGTTTCTAGTTCATGAATTGGGGTAGAGTATGCTTCCTGCAAACAGTCAACACATCAAAAAAATAGAATTGAGAAATAGACGGTTGATGGCTACCAATAAGTCTCTTAACAGAACTTCCATTAATCAAACCTGTAGTTCTGATTTCGTAGGAATACGAAATGTTATGACAGCAGGTGGACTGTAGTAAGTTGTTTTCAGTTTGGATTCCAACTCGAAGGAGTGTGAAACATGAGAGCCACTGTCAATCACATACAGCAGAAGAATAGTAGTGAATGAAACAAACAAACTAGAGAAAATTTTAAGTGTCTCAAGGAACAGGGTGTGAATAAAAGTTTGATTATGCAAAAGGTTTCACTCCAGCCACGAAATCAAATATGTCCGAGGACCAGCTATCATCAGTAAGACTTGCATCATATATAGCACTGCAAAAATTCAGGAAAGATAAATGAAGTTTCGTCAGATAGATTGAACATATCATCCTTTCGAATAAGGTGTTAAAGAACAGGACCTAGTAGTAAATGTGCATGACTATAGCCATAAAACACACATATTAACTTCTGTCACACATTAACTTTGCATACATGTTAAAAATTGAAAATAGGAGAACAATATGAAGCTATGGTAATCAAGTAATGCAAATCGACAAAGATCAAAGAATATAGTATAAAATGAACATATTTTCCAATTGGACAGTTATATGTTATGAATCGCCAAAATGATAACAACAACAACATACCCAGTGAAGTCCCACAACGTGGGTCTAGGGAGGATAGAGTGTACGCAGACCTTACCTCTACCTTGATAAGTAGAGAGATTGTTTCCGAAAAACCTTCGGCTCAAGACAAAGCATAGGTACAAGCAAAGCAAGAGAAACAGTCATACCCGGACAAGAAATTTAAAGCAATATAAAAATGATGATAACAAAAGTGAATAAGTCATGATAAAACACTTTGAAAAAAGAAGCAATAACTAACGTATGTAAATAAGATAAATAAAGTACATGAAAGAACATACAACAACAGAAATCAAATGACATGGATTATAAAACAATACTGCACCTACTAGTATGATAGGCTAAGAAGGGCTACAATAATAACACTACAACTACCAGTATGTAAGCGTAAGTAGGACTACGCTCAAATAGTTGAAAAACTCTTTTACCCTAATTTGTGTCCTCCACAACCTACTATCTAAGGTCATGTCCTCAGTAAGTTGCACCTGCATCATATCCCGTCTAATCACCTCTCCCCAATACTTCTTCGATCTACCTCTCCCCAACCTGAACCCGTTCATAGCCAAGCTCTTACACCTTTGCACTGGGCATTTGTGTCTCTCCTCTGCACATGCCCGAACCATCTCAACATCGCTTCACGCATCTTATCCTCTACCGAAGCCACTTCCAATTTCCCCCGGATATCATCATTTCTAATCATATCCCTCATTGTATGTCCACACATCCATCTCAGCATTCTCATCTCCGCAACTTTCATCTTTTAGATGTGCGAAGTCTTGACTGGTCAACACTCCGCTTCATACAACATAGTCGGTCTAACCACCGCCCTATAGAACTTGCCTTTAAGTTTTGGTGACATCTTTATATCGTACAAGACTCCAGATGCGAGCCTCCATTTCATCCACCCTACACCAATACGATTGGTGATATCATCATTAATTTCTCTATTTCGTTGGATAATAGACTCGAGATACTTGAAGTTTCCTTTTTTTTTGAATGACTTGAGTATCAAGTCTCATCACCGCGCATGTTTCATGGTCGCTCCCATTACTAAATTTGCACTCCAAGTATTTTGTTTTGGTCCTACTCAGTCTGAACCCTTTAGACTCTAGAGTCTGTCTCCAAACCTCCAGATTAACGTTCACTTCGCTACGAGACTCATCAATCAGGAATATATCATCAGCGAATAACATACACCATGGCACCTCCCCTTGAATTTGTCGCATCAGTCTATCCATCGCCAAGACAAATAAAAATGGGCTAAGAGTTGATCCCTGGTGCAGCCCATCATCACTCAAAAGTACTCCGAGTCTCCTCCTACTATTCGTACCCTGGTCTTGGCTCCATCATACATATCCTTGATCGCCCTAGTGTATGACAAATGTACACCTCTAACCTCCAAACATCTCCATAGAACCTCCTTAGGGACTTTGTCGTATGTCTTCCTGAGGTCGATGAAAACCATATGTAAGTTTCTCTTCTTCTCCCTATACTGATCCACCAACCTCCTAATAAGATGAATGACTTCTGTAGTCGAATGTCTGCCATGAATCCAAATTGGTTCTCGAAAATAGACACACATCTTCTCACCCTCATCTCCACAACCCTTTTCCCAAACTTTCATAGCGTGGCTTAGCAGCTTGATAACCCTATAATTGTTGCAACTCTGTATGTCACATTTATTCTTGTACAAAAGAATCATTGTACTCCACCTTCATTCTTCGGGCATTCTTGTCGTCTTAAAAATGACATTAAACAACACAGTCAGCCACTCCAAATCTGTCATACATGCGCTCTTCCAAAATTCAATTATCTAGCCCAGTCATTCGTCCCCTGCGTATCCTGCGAACAACCCCCTTATCCTCCTCAACCTTAATACTTCTACAATATCCAAAATCCCGGTACCTTACAGATTGCTCCAGATCTCCCAGCACAATGTCTTAACCTTCTTCATTCAAGAGTTTATGGAAGTAAGACTGTCACCTCAGTCTAATACGCACGTCCTCCACCAGTATTTTGTCGTCCTCGTCCTTGATGCACCTCACGTGATCCAAATCACGGGTCCTCCTTTCCCTCGCCTTGGCTAATTTGTATAACTTCTTATCTCCGTCTTTTTCCTCTAATTCCACATACAAGCGTTCAAAAGTCGTCGTTTTCGTCGCCGTATCCGCTAGATTTGCCTCCTTCCTCGCCGTCTTATATAATTACCTATTCGTCCACTTCTCCACCTCATCCTTGCTTTTTACCAATTTCGCATATGCCACTTTCTTTGCTTCCACCTTCTCTTGAATTTTACCATTCCATTATCAGTCCCTCAATGCCCACCACGACTACCCTAACACTTCTCTAGCTATCTCCCGAATGCAACTGGTCGTCCTATCCCACATATGGTCGCATCCCCACTACTCCCCAAGCCCCCCCGGCCATCAACCTCTCCACCATCTCCTTTGCATTAGCCATGGTCAAACTCTCCCATTTGATTCTTAATCTGTCATACACAACCCTCCTCTTATTCTCCATCTTAATCTCCAAATATATCACCAAAAACTTATGTCGGGTAGTAAGATACTCACTCGGAATAAAATGATAACAACTCAAATTCCCAAGAACACTCTATAAAGAAGGATTAAAGAAAAAAAATGCAGAATTGACTATGGACTCAATCATAATTTAACTATTAAGGGCTCAACCCCTTAAGACTGTAACAATCTCTAAGCAGTGAATGATGGATTAGTAGAACATATAGGATACTTGTTACTTGGACAGCATATAATACAACAAAAATTAAACATAATACTGATATAGAAAACTTTTTACTGCCACAATTCAACATGAGTACAAGTGTTATCTGCTGATTTGTCATTTCCATCATTATATCTGGGCTCTAGGGGGATGGTTTTTACATATTGTATTACTCCCTCCATCCGAATTTATGTGATATAGTTTGACTCGACACGAGTTTAAGAAATAAAGGAAGACTTTTGAATCTTATGATCTAAAATAAGTCAAAGATATTTGTGTGGTAATATATAAGCTCATTAAGCGAAAAAATAAAAGTTAAATTATTGCAAAATAAAGAAATATATCATTCTTTTTTAGACGAACTAAAAAGGACACTGTATCACATAAATTGAAATAGAGGGAATACTATATTGTGTTGTTAGTTTTTATGATTATTTAAATTTATTGTATCATATCGTTAAATGAAAAAGTCAAAATGTAATCACCAATTTATTACACATCTTACAATTTTAATTAGAGGGACATTTAATCCATTCAATCAACCTCATAAAAAATCCACAGATGCTATTTGCACTAAGGTTATAACTGAGCAATGGCGTAACGCATTCAGAATTAAAAAAAATTGAATACATCCCCAATTTCCCTATAAAATCCACGATGTCATTTTAGAGATTTACTAAAGAATTAATTAATTCTAGTGTAAAACATTTTTTATAAAAAAGGAATAAAGACATACACATACACGCAAAAATACGACATTAGTGTTTGCATTTGAATATAAGCTTACAGAAAGAAGATGAAAAAAGAGACAGAGATCCATGATTATAAACGTCAATGGTAACGGAGACACGTTCGGGACCGGACTTGATCTTCAGGACTGAAGCCTTCTTGTGGGCCACCACAAACGGAGTTTCAGCTGCCGCCGTTACTGAGGAAACGGCAAAGATCATCAATGGTGCTGTCGCCATTAGGAAATGTGGATATGGAAAAATGAGTAAACAAATATATATGTATTAGTTCTGGTACTGGAAAAGTGAGTAACATCAGAAAGTAAGCTTTATTGGGCTGTCCCTACCTCAATTGTCCTGTTAGGGCTTTATTGGATTGAACTGTATTAATATATAATGCATGATATTAGAATATTAATATATAATTGACTGTATTTTTTTTAGTACAGTTCAGAAGAAACTCAACTGCTGGATGAGTCTCAAAAATAGCACGTCTGCCAAACGTTGTATTATTTTTTTGTCTGGTATAATCCAACTTAATACAGCGTACCAAACGTACACTATTGGTCCAAGCAGGCCCACTGTAATAAAATAGTGAAAAAATGAGTGGGCCAGTCACTTTTGAATTGGGAAAAGGACATAAGTAACCTTCTAGTATAAACTTCATATATACACTTTTTATACAATACATATACACATTAGATTTTTTTATATAGTTTATGTATAATCACTGTATAATATAAACACACTAATAAACACATTATATAAATATTATACACTATTTATATGTAGTCAAGGATAATTGGGAATAAATAGTGACCACCGGAAAAAAATTCGGCTAGATCTGTACCAAACAATTATAGATCTGATAATTTCACAACTATAGAAAAAATGCAAAAGAACTAATCAGCCCAAAATCCATGGAATTCGCCGGAGAAATAATTCGGGCAGATCCGAATAGTGACTAAACAAGAAAGGCATGCAGTGTCGGTGTCACTTACACGGAGAGGTACGCAGGAGCGACACCACATAGCCACCGGAGCATAACATCGTCGGCGTTTTACATTCTTCAGTCAGATCTGGTCGTATAGCTCAACGGAGCAGCAAAAAGGAAGAAAGATTTCGCCGTCGGAGCGTCGGAACAGTGGGGAGGAGGGCGGAGCGAGGCAGCTCAACTGGAGGCGTTGGGTGGATGGATTTCGCTGGAGTTGGATGGTGACAGTGGAGGAGATGAGAGAGGGAAAGGCAGCATTTGGTTGCATTTATGGTGGTGAGCAGTGGTTTGTTGCGAGGAGGGCGGAGCGAGGCAGCTCAACTGGAGGCGTTGGGTGGATGGATTTCGCTGGAGTTGGATGGTGACAGTGGAGGAGATGAGAGAGGGAAAGGCAGCATTTGGTTGCATTTATGGTGGTGAGCAGTGGTTTGTTGCGGCGGCGGCACGACGACAGCGTTGGTGGCGGAAAGGTGAGAGAACAGAGAGTGTAGAGAAGAAGACAAAGTGAAAAAGTGTTGAGCCCTTAAGAAATTTGATACACTAATCTTTGTGATACATGTGCTACTACTTGTCTTTATTTTGAACCAAATAACTATTTCGGAGCATTTACTTAAAATGGGTCTTTTGGACCTTTTTCCCCTATTGGCCACACGATGTCCTTTTCCGTTTTGAATTTCTACAATATTTAATATTTAGCTATAGTTTAAAATATAGCTAAAACAAGTTTTCACAAGTACACACCTTTTAAGATCAGATTTCATTGGCAAAAATTAACAAATATTGGAGTACTTAGCTAGTAATCCTTCCGTTTCAATTTATTTGTCTTATTTTTCTTTTTAATCTATTTCAAGGATGTCTCTTTTCTAATTTGATAACTCTTTGATTCTAATATCTACATGACATGTTTAAGACCATAAGATTAAATGACATTTTGATCGATACATTATACATATCTTTAATTAAAAAAAAGGGCAGCACAGTCACACTATATGTCAACTCAAGATGCATCTTCCTATTCGAGACTTCGGAAATAAACTTTTGGACACTAAAATCCCGTTATGCGCGGGGTTCGGGAAAGAGTCGGATCATAAAGATCTATTGTACATAGGCTTACCATGTATTTCTGCAAGAGTCTGTTTCCACAACTTGAACTCATGAACTCCTGGTCACATGGTATATATCTTTAGTTTAAAATTACATAGTCAAAAGTCTTCTTTATTTTCTTGAATTTCAAACTTACTCAAAAGTAAGACAAACAAACTGAAACAGAGAGTAGTATTGTTTAGATTGCTATCAGTTAGTTAATATTTTAAAACTATTTGATACTAGGATTTAGCTATTTTAGTAAAAGTAAAATTTTTTACAAGAATACTTGTAAGTTGTAATTGATACACGAAAAATATTAAAGAACTTTTATTAAAATTGAAACATTTATCAATTCAAATTTCAGAAATTGTTCCAGAATTAGAAATGTGAAATGTAAACTCTAAAGATTTATTGTACATAGGCTTACCATGTATTTCTGCAAGAGTTTGTTTCCACAACTTGAACTCATGAACTCCTGGTCACATGGTATATATCTTTAGTTTAAAATTACATAATCAAAAGTCTTCTTTATTTTTTTGAATTTCAAACTTACTCAAATTTAGACAAACAAACTGAAACAGAGAGTAGTATTGTTTAGATTGCTATCAGTTAGTTAATATTTTAAAACTATTTGATACTAGGATTTAGCTATTTTAGTAAAATTAAAAATTTTGACAAGAATACTTGTAAGTTGTAACTGATACACAAAAAAATATTAAAGAACTTTTATTAAAATTGAAACATTTATCAATTCAAATTTCAGAAATTGTTCCAGAATTAGAAATGTGAAATGTAAACTCTAAAGATTTATTGTACATAGGCTTACCATGTATTTGCAAGAAATCTGTTTCACAACTCAACTCGAACTCCAGTCACATGGTATATATCTTTAGTTTAAAATTACATAATCAAAAGTCTTCTTTATTTTTTTGAATTTCAAACTTACTCAAATTTAGACAAACAAACTGAAACAGAGTAGTATTGTTTAGATTGCTATCTTAGTTAATATTTTAAAACTATTTGATACTAGGATTTAGCTATTTTAGTAAAATTAAAAATTTTGACAAGAATACTTGTAAGTTGTAATTGATACACGAAAAATATTAAAGAACTTTTATTAAAATTGAAACATTTATCAATTCAAATTTCAGAAATTGTTCCAGAATTAGAAATGTGAAATGTAAACTCTAAAGATTTATTGTACATAGGCTTACCATGTATTTCTGCAAGAGTCTGTTTCCACAACTTGAACTCATGAACTCCTGGTCACATGGTATATATCTTTAGTTTAAAATTACATAATCAAAAGTCTTCTTTATTTTTTTGAATTTCAAACTTACTCAAATTTAGACAAATAAACTGAAACAGAGAGTAGTATTGTTTAGATTGCTATCAGTTAGTTAATATTTTAAAACTATTTGATACTAGGATTTAGCTATTTTAGTAAAATTAAAAATTTTGACAAGAATACTTGTAAGTTGTAACTGATACACAAAAAAATATTAAAGAACTTTTATTAAAATTGAAACATTTATCAATTCAAATTTCAGAAATTGTTCCAGAATTAGAAATGTGAAATGTAAACTCTAAAAAGATCATCAAATTTGAACGAACTAGTTCAATCTCTCGGAATTTTTGGGAGTTTGAGTTCATATATACATGCTAGCTAGCTCAGATATATCTATCTGCAACTCTCTTTTGGAAGAGAAGGTGTTGCATGAAAGATAAGTGCCTCTTAGAATAGCTTCGGACGACGCCTAAAATCTCATTTTTAGGATCATATATATAACCCTAGATTTTAATTCAAGATTTAGGCAAGTCATCCTTGGCTACCAAAGCAGACTCTTTATCTTCATACAATACCTCTCTTCCACCTAATTTCACATATTCTTCTTTCTGATTGATGATGATGCCAACTCCTCAGCCAAACCTTACTATATATAGGCATTTTTAATATTGGATCAATTAATTTATGCTGAGGAGAAATAAAAGGAACATATTCTTGTCTTTGTGCAAGGGACCAACCATATCTATTTAATCTTCATTCTGCCCGTGAGTTTCAGTTATGATCCGTACGGGAAAAAGATATGGACTTGAAGATAATAATAATAATAGGGAATAGAATAAAGATGAGAAGAATAAATAGAAGTTATAAAGTACGTAAAGGATTTGATTTGATCATCTAGAACTTACAGAATCGTAAAGCTCATTAAACTTTGGATTATAATAGTGAATTAATTAGTTAATAAAGCATTACTATTACCTCAGTGTTTCACAAGGATCAGTATATATCTATTAATTAGTGCCTTTGATTAATCTTCATAGTTCATATATATTAGGGCTGCTTTTGAGTTTGAATAAGCATGACAATTAACCAATTTTTCACAGGTGATTGATGGTATATTTATTAATTGGTTCCCTTGACTGTATCACTAGTGCCATGCTAGTTAGGTTCATTGCATAGCCTAATAAGTCTAGTGGGTAATCATGAATTAGGCGTTTAGACACTTGGAGATGCAAGAAAATGACCCCAATTAGGACCTCCCTCAAATTGGCTCTCAACAAGTGTCTCTTCTTTGACATTCCCTTAGCTTGAAATTAATTTGATGCTTCGTTGAAGAAGAATCAGAAAGGGAATATATCTAGGATTTGATACTTGGTCACCTCACTTTTAAAGCCCTAATAATATCTAAGATATGATGGATATATCAACTCCCCGGCCCTTTCCTTTCCCTAATAAATTAACTTTTGTAAGTGCCTTATTCCAGTGCTGTCTATTTCCCTTGCCATTTGTTGTCTGTGTTGAACATTCGAATATACAGAAAGAAGAAGAAAGTGAAGGATGAAGGATATTTACATATGGAGAAGAGGCGGAGAAGAAGGTTGAAGAAGAAGAAACGTGAAGAGAGAGAGAGAGAAGAGAGGCGGTTAAGAGAGAAAGGGAAAAATATTCTATTGAATTGAATTTACTGTGTACAGAAGTATATGTATACACATACATTCTCTAATACAAATATCTAATACAAAATATCTAAAATACATCTAAAATATCTAATTACACATTTACTACTCTTTTACACTACTCTTTTACACCCCCCCTCAAGCTAGGATGTATGAAGATGTTCTTCAATCCTAGCTTGGGTAACATATAAGTGTGCTGCTGTCGGCAGAGTGCCTTGGTCAAGATGTCAGCTGGTTGTTCCTTTGAGGTGAGAAATTGGGTGTCGATCAGCCCGGCGTGAACCTTCTCTCGAATGAAATGACAATCGATATCTATGTGTTTAGTTCTCTCGTGGAACACTGGGTTGCCAGCTATCTGTATAGCAGATATGCTGTCTGTGTATATGGCCACTGGTTGAGTGATGTTAACTCCCAATTCCTTAAACAAACCAACTAACCAGACAACCTCGGTAGTAGCGGCGGCCGTGGCTCAGATTACCTTGGCGGAACTCAGAAGCGTATCTTGCTTCTTTGACTTCCAGGATATAGGTGATGAGCCAAACATCGCTAAGTATCCAGTGACTGATCTCCTGGTGTTTACGCATCCTCCCCAGTCTGCATCACAGTACATTTGAAGGTGAGGAACATAGTCAGCTGAACTGGACATGAGAATCCCCATTCCTGGTGTTTGTTTAACGTATCTGACTAACCTAAGACCTGCCTCCATATGCGAGTCCTTAGGTGCCTGCATAAATTGACTAAGTGAATGGACTGCAAATGTGATGTCCGGCCTGGTGGTTGTTAAGTACAATAGTCTCCCAATTAGCCTCCTATACATAGAGGGATCCTTCAACAACTTGTCTGAATTGAATGATGAACCAGGTATAATTCTGTCTAGTTCGACAGTGGTGAGTCTCTGATTTGGCTCCATAGGAAAAGAGGCAGGTTTGGCTCCTGCCAAACCCATGTCGGATATGAGCTCCAGCGCGTATTTTCTTTGATGCATCAAAATTCCCTGTGAGTTTCTTGCAAACTCAATGCCAAGAAAATATCTCAAATCTCCTAAGTCCTTGATCTTAAATGCCGATCAGTGCTTCCTTAGTCGATCGAATGAGTGTCGAATCACGCCGATTAACAACAAATCATCCACATACACTAACACCACAATATGCCGCCTTCGTTTGGTGAAGAGTGAGTAATCACCGTGACTTTGTTTGAAGCCCGATGACAACAAAGCGGATGTCAACTTTATGTTCCATTGTGCAAGCTCGTTTGATCCATATAAGGATTTGTTAGCCTACACACGTGTGTCTTCGCGTGACTTGGTGAATCCTTCAGAATTGTCATAAAGACTTCCTCAGATAGATCACCTTGCAGAAAGGGCTTATAAACATCCATTTGATGTATCCTCAATTCTTCATTGCGTGATGGACACCATTACATCGTTGCCATTTTAACCATCGGTGAGAAAGTCTCCGGTAGTCAATCCCTTCCTTTTGGTTGTATCCTTAGCCATACAAGCCTTGCCTTGAACCTTTCAATCTCTCCTGATGCCTTGTATTTGATCTTGTACACCCACCTACAACCTATAGCTTTCTTCCCTTCAGGCAATTTAACCAACTCCCATGTCCCATTTTCTTCCAATGCTTTAATCTCAGATTCCATTGCTTCAGCCCATCTAGGATCCTTTGCAGCATCTGAGAACCTTGATGGCTCTGTGTCCAGAGATACCTTTGCAACAAAGTGCTGATAAGTGGGAGAAATACCTGTGTAGACAACACAGTCAGAAATAGAATATAAGCATTTAGAAGGTCCTCTGTCAGTGATGTAATCCTTGTGCCAAATAGGAGGTTTGCTACTTCTTCCTGATTTTCTTGTTACAAGGTCTGTATGTGAATTTATATGTGCAGCATCCTCTGAGTGAGAAATTTCAGTGACATAGTCATCATGTCCTCCACGGCCTTAAATGCAATGCGATCGGCTTATGACATCACAGTACGCACCGATGTCATCTTCTCCTGCAATACATTCTTCAGAAACTGGTGGATTGTTAGTGAAAGGGTTATTTAGCAATTCTTCATAAGAGAATTGCTCATGTGCCCTTATGTTGACAGTTTCTTCAGTCTGCTCATTCTGGAAAGGGAAGACATCTTCCCTGAAAACTACATCCCTGCTCACAATAATATTCCTATTTTCCAAATCATACAACTTGTATCCCTTTTGTGTGGGAGCATATCCAAGCAAGACACATCTAACTGCCCTTGGACTAAATTTATCATGTGTATGAAGTATTGTAGCAAAGCATAAGCAACCTATGACTCTTAAGTGGGTAAGTTGTGGTGTTTTGTTGTATAGTCTGTAGTATGGGGATTCATTTTTCAAAACAGTTGAGGGGATTCTATTAATGATGTATGTTGCAGCTTCTATACATATTCCCCAGAACCTATCTGGTATGTTTCCCTGGATTTTAACAGCTCTAGCAATCTCAAGAATATGCCTGTGTTTTCTCTCAACCACACCATTTTGTTGTGGTGTGTAGGGACAAGAGCTTTCATGTATAATGCCATATGACTGAAATAATTCTCTACAGTTCTGGTTAAAAAATTCAGATCCATTATCTGACCTAATTCTCTGAATTTTGAAATCAAACTGTGTATTAACTTCTGTAAAAAACAATCTCAAAACAGTGAGTACATCAGATTTCATTCTTATCAAGAATGTCCATGTCCATCTAGAAAAATCATCTACAATGGTTAGAAAGTATCTCATCCCATTGTAAGTCTCGACTCTATATGGCCCCCATACATCTAAGTGTAGCAACTGGAAAGGTTTAGTTGTTATACTAGTGCTATCGGGAAAAGGGGATCTAGTTTGTCTAGCCAAGGGACATATCTCACAATTGTCCAAAACGAAATCAACATTATTTTTGAAGCATGAAATCTTCCTTAGTACTGTCATGGGTACATGACATAGCCTTTTATGCCATGTCTTGGGATCTATGTTATGTGTAGTAGCCATACATCTCCTCGGTTCCTTCTCTCGATCATGAGTATCCAGACACAGAATATAAAGCCCATCCTTCTCACTACCAATCCCCCTCACTTTCCCAGATGCTAAGTCCTGAAAAACACAGCACGATGGGAAAAATGTGACACTGCAATTCAGTTCTCTAGTCACTTTAGACACTGACAAGAGATTAAATTTGAATGCAGGGACACAAAGGACATTTTTCAGAACATCACCTTTTCCTAGATGATAATCTCCAACATGTGAGATTCCAGCCGAAGCTCCTGTTGGTAGCTGAACCTTTCCAGTCCCCTCTGTCATTAGATTGTTGTGCAAGTTTTTAGAATCACTTATCATATGGTTAGTCGCACCTGAGTCGACAATCCACTGCAGTGCTTCTTCAGATATGTGCATACCTGCCATGTTCGCATTGTGGCCTTTATTCTTATCCTTCTCTTCCAGCATATGGAGTATCTGTTGTCTCTGACTAGGGGTGAAATAATCTTGTTGTTGTTTCACCATCTTTGCTCCATGCTGTATCATATCAACTTCTTGTCCTGTATCCCCAATATTACGTGAATCGTATAAGCCTTTTTTTGCCTCGTCTTGAAATCATCTGGATATCCAATCAGTTGATAACAGCCCTCCTCTAGGTGTCCTGTCTTCCCACAATGATTGCACTTCATCAGTTTGAAACAATCGACCCTGTAGTGCCCTTTCATATGACAGTAGTCACATATAGCATTAGGATTAAAAGGTTTCTTTGGCTTGTGACCTCCTTTACTGTTTCCATTCCTTGCAGTGAACATTGCAGTCGACTCAATATGTTCGTATCTTTGTTACTCTACTCGGCGAATTCTCTGACTCTCCTCTTGATTAACCAATGCATAGGCTTGGTTTAAACTTGGAATTTGCTGCAGCATGAGAACCTGGCTTCTTGCATGACTATAGCTCTCATTCAAACCCATAAGAAACTGCAATAGCCTCTGGTATTGCAAGTGATTAGCAAAATCTTTCGACTTAGGGCAACAAGATGGTAGAGGTATGATCGAGTCATACTCATCCCAAAGGTCCTTTAGTCTCGAATAATATCCTGAAACTGACATTGTTCCCTGTCTTAGCGTGAATATCTCCTTATGAAGGTGAAATGCTCTCGAGCTATTCACTTTGTCAAACCTCTCTTTCAACTCTTCCCATATGCTGTGCGCATCTGCATTGAACAGCATCCCAGTTAGTAAACTTTTACTTACATTCCCAATCAGCCAGGACACTACTATAGCGTTACATCTGTCCCAGATCCTTGCAAGTTCATCATTGTAGTTTTCTCTTTTGACTGTACCATCTATGAATCCCATTTTGTTCTTTCCCAACAGCGCCAGTTTTACTGCCCTGCTCCACAACGTATAGTTATCCATTCCATTCAAGACGATTCCAACTGATAAGGAACCAGGTGCGTCTGATGGGAACAAATACAGAGGATGGTTGTGGTCTACTATATTGTTCCTCAGAGTTGATGTTTCTCCTACCGCATCCATTCCACTACCTGCGACTGCTTCTGATACAGTCATATTCGAGACGATTTCTTTGATTTCGTTTCTAATCCACAGCAAATCAACAAAATAAACTCATATTGTTAGGTTTTCAATCTTGTCCTTAATCGTCGACAAAATTGATCCAGATCTAACGAAGTTGTGGCAGAACAGACTCATGCTCCTAGATCTCTTCTTGCATGTAACTTGATTGTCTCTGTTCTCATGCTCCTAGATCTCTTCTTGCATGTAACTTGATTGTCTCTGTTTTGACAAAGAACTTGTCATATCTACTCAGATCTACTCGCAATCTGCTCCAAATCGCAGGCTCACGATTTCTCTTCTGCAGTCGCGATCTACTACTCTAGCTTTGATACCATGTTGAACATTCGAATATACAGAAAGAAGAAGAAAGTGAAGGATGAAGGATATTTACATATGGAGAAGAGGCGGAGAAGAAGGTTGAAGAAGAAGAAACGTGAAGAGAGAGAGAGAGAAGAGAGGCGGTTAAGAGAGAAAGGGAAAAATATTCTATTGAATTGAATTTACTGTGTACAGAAGTATATGTATACACATACATTCTCTAATACAAATATCTAATACAAAATATCTAAAATACATCTAAAATATCTAATTACACATTTACTACTCTTTTACACTACTCTTTTACAGTCTGCCCATGCATGCATATTGTCAAAACCCAAATTTGTTCTATAATTTGACTTGAAGCAGTCGATTCTTTTCAAACATCATAACGTTATTTCAAGTTTCTTCGTGAAAAAAGATTTAAGCTCCTGGTTTTCGTTAATTTTATTGGTTCTGCAATGGAATTTTAAGCGTGCTACAACTTTTTTTCTCAAATTCCAAAACATGAACATATAACTTTAATTAGGATCAGATTCACACACTCTGTAAGGAGTCAAAGTATCTCTGTGCTCTTTCTTCCAAATAACTTATGCATGACCTGTTAACCAAAAAAAGGGAAGACTTATACATGATCTACAATAATTAGGTAATGACATCATAGTTAAAGACCCCCTAAATTTTACGCGTTCTATTCAAATCTCTCCTAGACTATAGTTGGTCCTAATTATCCTCATGTATTTGGCTTTTTTATAATTGTTATCCCCTCAAATAATAATTGGTCCAAATTAATTACCCTCTTGTACTTGGATTTTCTATTATCCAAGTGATTTAAAATGAAGTTTTTGGCATGTGAGTGTGCAAATTAACAGTTAGCCATTCCAACCACTATTTTTTTTATCTTCATCCATATATCTTCTCTATTCCTCCGTTAAAATATAATTACTAGAATTTTTCTTCTTTTTCAGTTTTTTAAGGGGGTAACAATTATCAAAAAGCCAAGTATAGGGGTAATTAAGACTAGTTATTGTTTGAAGGATAACGATTATACGCACACCAAGTATAAGGGGTAATTAGGATCATATATAGTTCAAGTGAAATCTAAATAAAATGTGTCACATTTAGAAGGTATGTAGATATTCTGTCATTATATAATATATTGTATTCTACAGGGAAGAACACACATGTCCACTACACCCAAAATAATTACTCGGCCCTGACCCTTTACTTTCATATCCCAAAAATTAGTTACTCATATGCCCCCAAAATTATGATACCAAAATGGTATCGAGGACTTCTTTCATTTCTTCAAAACACTCATCAGTCCTCTATGAAACTCATATGTTATATGTAATTTACTGATAGAGTATCATATAGGACCATGTTCGTTCATCCAAAAAAACATACATTCCTAAAATAAAACCTCTAATATATCATCATGTTATATACATATACTAAAATGGTATTATGGAGAACTGTTTAGTCCTCCATGATATCATCCTGATATATATCATATACTGAGATAGTATCATAGAGGACTGCGATCAGTCATTCAATGAGGCACTTCCTTAGTCCTCCATGACACCTTCATATAAATATACTGAGATTGCATCATAAAGGAAGTGTTTGGGCCAGGGGTACTCGGATAAATAATTTTGACCGAACTGGGTAGAAATAAAAATAGTTTATGAGGAGACATAACCGGGTAAATATTTTGCTTTTTATGGATATTTTGTATTGTTTTTCCTATTCTAAAGAGTAAAGACATTGGAGACCAAGTGCGCTCTTTGCTTGTTCTTGCTATATATGTAAGAAGACTTGTGAAGTCGGTCCAGGACAAACTGACCTGAAATGTAAGCCTTAATAGACAAAATGTTCAATTGAAACTCGGCCCTCAGAAGATGTATCTATCGGGTCATTTGCACTTTTGACCCGTTTTGTGCTGATATTTAATTTTTACCTTTCAAAGGCAAATAATCTTTTCGCAAGATATAAATTTATATTTTTTTATAATAATATCTCACATGTTATGGCCCGTACTCTTAAAGGACTTATGCCCTGTTAGGCTATGTCCTATTTTAAAAGGCAAAATTAAAGATCAGCTGTATTTGAAGGGAAAACGTTGCAATTACTTCGTATCTAGGTTATTATTGTGTAAATGGGCCTTCGCCCCTTATGCAGCCCACAAAGGGAATTTGCACAAATAAGAATGATTTTTGAAGCCACTGTTATATTTTGTACCTGTTATAGGGAAGGTTTGCAATTCATCCTATGAGAAAAATTATTGGAACAATAAAATACACATCAGGAAAAAGGAGGAGGAGATCCGAAGCCCTAGACCATTTAAAGAGAGGGTATTCTCTTCGCCTCAGGCTATTACGTCAGTCTGTGGTTTATCCAGTGCGCACCTTCGGATAGCGACTGCGAATTTCACGTTAAACAAAGGAGGAGGAGGAGTTGACAGAGGACAGGATGAGGTGGAAGACAAGAAGAGCACAGAGATTAAAATGGCGCATCTATATTTGTAAGAATAATATTAAAAATAGATCTTGAACTTATTAATGTTATAGAAACTATTCAAAACTATATCAAAAACCAATTTTCGCATCCTCACCGATGGTAGAAATTTGCACAAAATTGATCGGTCTTGATTCTGCCTTTTTCATAATTCGGTTTTGGTCAAATTAGGACAAATTTTTAATTTTTTTATAATATATATAATTCATAATATATATAATTTATAATTTTCTAAATTCCTAATATATATAATTTCTAATTTTCTAAATTTCTAATATATAATATTATATAATTCCGGGTCGGGTTCCGGGGCCCGTTTTTAAAAAAAAATTGAATTACCAATACTGAAATTGACATTCTCGGACGCGGTGCCACGAAATTTTTACGTTGAAATCTATTGTACATCGCGAGATATTTAGATTTGAAAATGGGAAAAACGTAACGATTTGGGGGAAAAGAGAAATTGAGGGGCAAGATGTACGTTTTTGGAGAAATTCGGTGAAGCAAAGTCCGTTTGGGATTATTCGTCTCGAAAATATACGCGAAATCAAAAAAAAATTAGATCAAACGGACGTCCGAGCGCAAAGTTATGATCATTTAAAGTTTCACTAATTTACAACTTATATTTGATATGTCAATACGTGCATGGTGAAATTTGGGTGGCGGGGTGGCTGGGGGCTGGGGGCTGGGGCTGGGGCTGGCTGGGGACTGCTCGGGAGGGGATTCGGTCCATTCGGTCCAGTAGACCGGACCGACCCTGGACAATAAATCACCCGGTCCGGTCTTCGGTTCGGAGAATCCGAAAGTTCGATTCTCGGTCCGGTCCGGTTCGGTCCGGTTCAGTTCGTTCCGGTCCGATCCGGTTTTGACCCTTTGTGCACCCCTACCGATGAGGGACTCAACAAATCTGGCTCTCTATTACTATGGGTAACAATTCGAACTGGCAGTATGAGATAATTTGAATATGCTTTTCCTGGGTCATATCACAAGTTTACTTAAGTTTTAAAAAAACACATTTTTGTATGTATATGCGTAATCAATATTTTACGCCTTTAATTTGATTATGATCATTTAATAAATAGATGTAATCATCTATTCCATTTTTATGTATTCTTTTTATGACCGATTTTTACAAAGAGATCACTGACAACTGCTTCATTTTCAATTAAAGTGTCCTACTCGAAATGTATATACCGTATTTTGTGTAGTAATAAAATATAGAAGCACTGGCATATATGTAGACTGTGGTATGACAAATAAGGTATACAGAACTACTCCATTCGTTTCATAATAAATGTCACCTTAGCAAAAACAATTATCCCAAAATAAATGTCACATTCTAAATTCAAGATATAAATTAGCTATTTTTTTCTACTATACGCGTAGACAAAAACTGACAAGCTCTTTATTCAAAAAATATTTATTGATAAGTTTTATATTCAAGACATAAATAATTTTTATTCATGCATGATTTAATCAAAAGAGGAAAATAATATATTTTTATTAAATATGAGTAATTTGATAAATTTTTCATTACATTATCGGACATAGGGAGCGCTAATTAAAAATGAAAAGAGGGTATGATATGATTTTATGATTGCATGGTCAACTCAACCAGCTATCAAATAGGAGTAATACAGTGTATTACGCACCTCCTTTAGGTATATCGAAGTTGTGTCCTTTTTATATATTTTCAATTTTATATAAAAGAAATGAAAGACTGCTGTGTATATCACACCGCAATTCGTGTATATTGGTTTCCTCTATCGTATATATTTTATCATAATTAATAGAATTCTTGTATATGTATAATAATAACAGTAGTCTTGTATTGAGAAAAACTAGTAGTCTTGTATTAGAAAAATATAGATTTAATTTCCTTAATTAGATATTGTATATCATGTATATATACATTTTTATTAATGAAAATAATGAAGGCGATTATTCTCTTTCATGGTATCAGAAGTTTATGACAAACTTTTTCCTTCTCAAAATCACATCTCTTCCACCTCCCTCTCGACTACCGAACCTCGGCCACCGACCGATCAACTCCTCCCTTCACAATTTTTTTTCTGAATCCCTAATTCTCCTCTTGTTCTTTCAATATGTCTACCTCAAAGAACACCATTCATCCTGCCCTTGCAGTCTCCATCATCATGAACAACATACCTATCATTCTTGAGATGGAAAACGTCTAATACACGACGTGTGCATAACTATTTAAAGTTCACGCACGATCTCACGGTCTCATCGAGTCCTTCATCACATCATCTCCTCGGCAACAGGCAATGAGAAGGTGCCTACCACCAATGATGAAATAGAGTTGTGGGCAACTCTTGATGCTACAGTACTCCAGTGGATTTATTCCACTATCTCTACGGACCTCTTGCAGACTATTATGGAACCCGACACCACGATAATGGATACTTGGAACAGGTTGTATGATAACAAATATTCCTGTGTCGTGACTCTTGAGCATGAATTCTCCCACATCAACATAGAAGATTTTTCGAATGTCTCAGCCTATTGTAAAAGGCTCAAGGGGTTGTGGGATCAACTCAAGAATTCTGGTGCGCCCATCACGAATGATCGTCTTGTTCTTCATATGGTTTCAGGTCTATCCGAGGCTTATAATGGCGTTAGAAATCTTCTTCATCAAAGCAATACTCTACCGTCGTTCTACCAAGCATGTTTCATGCTCGCCTTAGAAGAAGTCAAGTTGACTAAAAAACGACAACCGGAGCCAATTCCGCCATGATGATAGCCACGTCCGATGACCCTCACTCTCTCGGACAATTCTAGCCAAAACCGTAACAATGGTGACGGCAAAAAGGGTCAAAATTAGGGGGGAAATGGCAAAAATTATGGTCGCAGCGGTGGCGGCAGCGGCATCGACCATCAACCCATGTAGCGGCGAAGTCATCGGGCGTGTACAGGCGTGTCGTAAACGATGGCGATTACCCATGCCACTCGCGATTGCAACGGGTGGGCCAAACCAACTCGGTCCAAGCGAGCGGGGCGGTGAACGATAATTGGCGTGGTGGCTCGCCGTCATCGACCTAAGAAAGCCTTCGTTTATGTCGGCCCAACATCAGTTCTGATCCCCACGGATATCGAGGCAGCGATGCATACACTTGAATTAAATTCTCTGGACACAAATTGATACATGGACACCGGGGCCACCTCTCATATGACGTCTGCACCAGGTAATCTCTCATCTTATTTCAATTTGAGCAAAAATCGTGGCATAATTGTTGATAATGGTAATTCAATTCGAATTTATAGTTATGATCATACAAATTTATCTACCCCGAACTCACCTTTAGCCTTGGAAAATGTTCTTCATACTCCTCACTTAATTAAAAATTTGGTGTCTGTCGAAAATTTATAACTGATAATTGGGTATATGTTGACTTTGACCCTTTTGAATTTTCTGTTAAGGATTTTATGACAGTGATACCTCTAATGAGATGTAATAGTCAGAGAGAGCTTTATTGTCACGCCCCGACTTTTCCTAAGCCTTTACTTAGGGCGTGATGGCACCTGGACAATTATTTCCCACCAGGAGCACCATTTAATTCTTTTCATTTAGAAATTTGAACTTATATTCAAATACGGAGCTATTAATAAAAATAACAATAAAAAAATCTGTTTATGACTTTATTAAAAACATAACGCGAGCCCGTGCTCGTGCAAATATTGTTTCTACATAGACGTACTGACAAAGATTATTCTAAGTTAGAAGGGAGACCATTCCACACGGGCATTTCCCGAGACACTGGAACTGACAAATTTATCTTCCCCGAACTCACCTTTAGCCTTGGAAAATGTTCTTCATGCTCCTCACTTATTTAAAAATTTGGTGTCTGTCGAAAATTTATAACTGATAATTGAGTATATGTTGACTTTGACCCTTTTAGATTTTCTGTGAAGGATTTTATGACGGTGATACCTCTAATGAGATGTAATAGTCAGAGAGAGCTTTATCCAATCACCACCACTTCCACTACTCAAGCCACACCGTCAACGTTGCTGATTTATCACCTTCCTTGTGGCATGCGTGTTTGGGTCATCCGGGGGCGTTTGTGATTTTCTCTTTTAAAAACAATAATTTTACTGCATGTAATAGTACGCGTAGTACTAATATTTGTCCTTCTTGTCCGCTTAGGAAACATGTTAAATTACCGTTTGTAGCCTCAAATTCTAGTACTTTATTGTCATTTGATATTATTCATGAAGATTTTTGGACATCTCCCGTTTTGACCTCTTTGGGCCACCGTTATTATGTATTATTTTTTAATGATTATTCTAATTTTTTGTGGACCTTTCCTTTATCTAAAAATTCTAAAGTTTTCTCCACATTCCTAAAGTTTAGAGCATTCATCTGCAATGTGATAATGGAATGAAATTTGATAATGGGTCGTTTCAGAAATTTTGTAACACTACTGGCATATCTTTTCAATTTTTTTGTCCTCATACGTCCTCAAAAAATGGGAAATCCGACAGAAAAATCCATACCATTCATAATATTGTTCGAACCTTACTAGCTCATGCTTCATTATCACCTTCTTTTTTATATCATGCATTACAAATGACTACTTACCTCCTTAATATAACCCTAGCAAATGATTAGCTTATCAATCCGCACTAAAAATTCTCTATCATAAAGCTCTCTCGTATTCTCATTTTAGGGTGTTTGGATATTTGTGCTATCCACTTTTCCCGTCCACTACAATTAACACACTCCATGCCCGTTATACCGCTTGTAAGTTTTTGGATTATCCGTCTAATGATCGTGGTTACAGATATTTTGATTTATCCTCTAATAAAATCATAATTAGTCGTCGTGTCTTTTTTTATGAAATTCAATTTTCGTTTGCTAAATTGTACAATTTTGTATCTAATTCTTATAATTTTTTGGATGATGGACTCTCACCATACAACATCCATCATTTAGTCCAACAATCTCGTGACTCAAATCTGCCAGCAGGCCCACTGCCTACTAGCCCAATTGTCCCCTGTCCAGCTTCGGGTTCTCGGCCAGCAGGCGTACTACATGCTGGCCCAAATACCCAGTCTCCCGGTCCAGTTTCTTGGCCAGCAGACCCACTGCCTGCTAGCCTAAGTCCTTTTCTTCTGGGTCTATAATCTCAGCCAGCATGCCGACTGCCTGCTAGCCCAACGTCTACGTGCCTACGTCCAATTCCTGAGCTAGCATGTCCACTGCCTGCTGACTAGTTCCTTGCCGACCTGACACCTACCCAAGTCCCGTCCACTTCTATTTCGAGTCAAGTGCATGTTATCCCTAGTCAACGGGGTATTTTTAAACCTAAAAACATTTTAATTTCAATTCTAATGTCACTAAATCATCCCTACTATGTAACCAAGTGTATGCCCTTCATGACCCGAATTCGAAAATGGTCATGAATGATTAATATAATACTCTTATTAAAAATAAGATGTGGGAGTTGGTGCCCCGTACACCTGGTGTCAATGTTATTCGTTCTATGTGGATTTTTACTTATAAGGAAAAATCTGACAGTTGTTTTGAGATGCATAAGGCTCGTCTTGTAGGTGATGAGAAAACTCAACAAATTGGCATAGATTGTGGAGAGACATTTAGTCTGATGGTCAAACCGGCAATCATTCACACTGTTCTTAATCTAGCTCTCTCAAAAGCATGACACATTCATCAGCTGGATGTGAAAAATACATTCTTACCCGGTGATCTTAAGGAGATAGTACACATGCATCAACCCTTGAGTTTCAGGGAACCTGATCATCCTAACTATGTCTGTTTGGTGAAGAAGATATTGTATGGGCTTAAACATTCCCCTCGGGCTTGGTATAAAAGGTTTGCAGATTATGTGTCTACTATAGGGTTTTCTCACAACATGTATGATTATTCTCTGTTCATTTATCATCGTGGCACTTCTCTGGCACATATTCTGTTATATGTGGATGATATTATATTGACAATCTCTTCTGATAACATGCGCAAGTCTATCATGTCTCTTCTCAGTTCAAAATTTACTATGAAAGACTTGGGGCCCTTGAGTTATTTTTTTGGTATAGTTTTTACTCGTTATGCTTGTGGTATTTTTCTATCCCAGAGGAAGTATGCCGCTGAGATTATTGACCGGGTTGACATGTCATTCTATAAGTCCTCTCCTACTCCGGTTGACACCAAACCGAAGTTGAGTGCTAATTCTAGCACACCTTACGATGATCCATCTCACTATCACAATCTTGCATTAGCTCTTCCGTACCTTACTTTCATGAGTCCCGATGTTACATATGTAGTGCAGCAGATGTGTTTATTTATGCATGATCCGAGGGACGAGCACATGCATTCTCTCAAACGCATTATGCGCTACATTCAGAGCACTATTGATTATGGTTTGCAGTTATATCCATTCTTCGTATCTACTCTCGTGTCCTATACTGATGCAGATTGGGATAGATGTCCAAATACCAGACGTTCGACATCTGGGTATTGTATGTTTCTTGGTGATAACTTGGTCTCTTGGTCGGCTAAACGTCAGGCTACTTTATCACGATATAATACAGAGGCCGAATGTCGAGGGGTAGCCAATGTGGTGTCCGAGTCATGTTGACTGCTTAATCTCCTATTAGAGCTTCATTTTCCTTTTCAAAAAGCTACCTTGGTCTATTGCGATAATTTTAGTGCAGTCTATCTCTATGGAAATCTGGTCCAACATCAACGCACTAAACATATCGAGATGGATATTCACTTTGTTCGCGAAAAGGTAGTTCATGGACAAGTACGTGTCTTGCATGTTCCTTCACGGTACCAAATTGCTGACATCTTTAATAAGGGTCTTCCCTTAGTTCTGTTTGAAAATTTTAGGGACAGTCTCAGCGACAACCGTCCGCTATGACTGTGGGGGTGTGAAAGACTACTATGTATATCACACGATAGTCAGTGTATATTGGTTTTCCTCCCTTGTATATATTTTACCTTAATTAGTATAATTTTTGTATATGTATAATTATGGTAGTAGTCTTGTATTGAAAAAAGTTAGTAGTCTTGTATTAGGAAATGTAAATTTAATTTCCTTAATTAATATTGTATATCATGTATATATACATTTTTATTAATGAAAAAAATTAAGGAGATTATTCTATTTCAATAAATACATAACTGGTGCATCCAAATGTAGTAGGGATTAGGGCGACACAACAGGGTAAAACCGGACCGGACAGAGGACCGAATATTCAGAAAATTAGGACCGAATAACGGACCGAATTTATCGGTCCGGTCCAAGTCTTTTTCGGTCCGATTATATGGGCTAGGGTTGCACAACAGGGTAAAATCGGACTGGACCAACGCGGACCGAACCGAGGACCGAATATTCAAAAAATTAGGATCGAAGACCGGATCGAATTTTTCGGTCCGGTCTGAACAGGGTCAGTCCGGTCCTTTTTTCGATCCGGACTGAATTTTATGCCGCCCTATTAGGGATAGCATGGCAAGTCAATCAGTGGTGGAGCCACCATGTAGCTAGGGGGGTCCGGGCTTCCCCTCAAATTTAATTTTTTCTAGTTTAGTACTAGTAATATTCATGATATTACAATAGAATCCTCAATTCTGACTTTTTCGGGCTCTCCTTAGACACCTGAAGCTTTCCCGGATTTCTCTACACGAAAATCCTGGCTTAGCGCCTGAAGTCAATGCAAGTTATGACATGCCATTTGTGACAATTATCTCGGCTGTGAAGGAGGATCTTGTTTCTTACAATTAGTATGAGTGCTTTAATATTAAACAATCATAACAATAATAATAGCTGTCATAATATTTCTATTTCACTAGTCAATGACGACCATAAAAATATAAATTAACCGCACATGAAATATTATATATTGAGAGTCGGCTCAATATTCTAGAAGTGCAATCTCTTCCTTAAAGAGACTAATATTAAAAAAGAATGCAGTCAATGTTGTAATGTGTACTCATTCTCGTCGATATATGGCCAGCTTTTCATCTTTGGTCACTTGTTGTTACTTGTTAGTAAGGGTGTCCAAGGGGGCGGGTATACTGGCCCGACCCCATTCCGACCCTCCCGCACTGTATTGGTATAGGTATATTGGTATTCGGTATTGAGATCGGTACGAGGCCGATGAAAAAAATCTATCACGACACCGCCCCATCCCCGACCCTTCCCCACCCCATCTGACCCCTAACTAGCCGTTGCACAACGGCTTTGTATCGTGCAACGGCCAAATACCCCTCCCCCCTTCCCCAACCCCCTATCCCTAATATTTATTTTTAACCCTTAAGTTATTATATTTACACTTTAACCCAAATTTTTCAACTATAAATACTTCATTTTTCTTCATTCTTTCTCACAAATCTTCCTACAATTATAGTCTCTCTAATAATCTCTCATTCTCTTTACATTGTCTTCTAAATATTCAATTTAATTTATTCATTTGGGAATTGGCAACTAGCTTGAGGATCATCCGTTGAGCAAAGTTTCAATTTCAACATCTCTCGATTACACGTCGGCGTTTGGTACATTCGTTCCTTTATTAAATTATTATTGTTTCTTTATTTTAATTAGCGCACTTAATTTTATTATATTTAACTATTTATTAGTATAAATTAAAATGAAAGGTGTCCGAGGTATGTTGGGTAAGATATTTCTAGTTCTAGTAGGGATGACAAGAGCAAGGGTCCTTCTTCTAGTCATCCTATTCCTCTTATACATGATGATTTTATAGATACTCAAAATTTTCCTGAAGTACCAACAAATTTAGACGATGAACTATTTTCTGGAAATCAACAAGAGTTTAATTTAGAACATCCAGATGACACACCAACTAATCTAGATGACACGCCAACTAATGCACCTCAAACTGGAACGCCTCATATTCCTCCTAGTATGAGATGAGGTCCACCAGAACGAAAATTAACATCACTTGTATGAGCTTTTTTTTATAGAGACGTACAAAATGAAGCTGCTATATGCACAATTTGTAAAAATATTTATAAATTCAAAATAAGAAGAGGTCATGGTGGGGCGGGAGGTTTAATTACGCATTTGAATACCAAACACAAAGCTAGGTGGGATGAATATAAGGCTCAAGTGAATGTCGCACCCGATTTCGACCGAGACTTTCTAAAAGCGAACCCTGCTTAATAAAAAGTGTTAGGAAATAAATAAAAGGGCTAAGGTGTTAAAAGAATACTAAAATTTGAAAGGGTTACTAAAGTTTTAAAAAGGTGTTTTAAAAATGCTAAGGGTTCGCGGAGTCGCCACCTAATTATTTTGGGTGAATTAGGACACCTAAATGTTTAACTAGTTTAAAGTAAACATTAACTCCATTTAATGGTCTGCTAAACTTTAATGAGATTCTGGTTAAGGGTTCTTTATTATCCTAAAGGGAAGGGGTTAGGCATCCTAAAGGATCCGCTAACTTGCGGTTGTCCGTTCAAACCTTGGGTTATTATTATGCTAAGAAAAGGGTATGTTAAAAATATTTGAGTAAAAGATGTTGTAAATATCCCTAAGAGAAATACATTTTTTGATGATAAGAGAAAATCATAATGTTTGTTTATAAAAAAATAAGGTTAACTTTGAAGGAGCATATTCATTCGTAAAAAAAATATACTAAAATGATATGTTTATATTGCATAGCATAATATAAAGGATTGTAATGTAGAATTAGTTGTGACAAAGTATGCCTTTTATAAAAATACGCTTAACCTGTAAAGAAAAATGTTTATTAGGCAAGAGGTAATAAAAAGTATGATTTTTAAAATAATGTACGCAATAGTGGAGTTTATAAGAAAAGACTTCTTCATGTTAGACAATATTTTAACTAGATGAATAGTCATGCTAGCGAAAGTTACGAAGTGGTTTTACTATAACTTAGGCGGTGTATTACAAGCTAAGCATAATTAACTTAGGGGAAATGAAGCTATGGTGTCCAACTACCTTCTAATTTATTGAGTTAAGATTAACTACTCTTAAGCATAACATTAATAATGCAATGTTAGACAATTAGTTCACAACAAATGAATGGGGGCGGGATAAGAAAATAATAAAGATGACTTGAGGAAATTGCGATGTCATTCGCCGGCGGCTTTGAATTTTGAGGCGGAGATGAAGATGCACATAGATGTAGGTCCTTGTTTGTTGCAGCTTGTGATGAGTCTCGCCATGAGACTCCTCGTTTAGATCCGATGCATTTCATGTAGCAAAAGAAAGATAAGGATTAGTATACACACAAATTATATTAGTAATGCAGATAAATGTTCATACGACTTTAAGCACATATGGAATTTGGTTGTAGCAATCCAGGACAACATTTCAAGAGTGCAATGGAAATATTTGGACCTAAATCTACCCCTAGGATACTATTCCTGCTGCTGCTGGCTCAGATATCAAAAGGAAACACCAACATTTCGAACTTATGTGGACAGAGCAGCAAATGGCACACAACAAAGACCAAGTAAACAACCTGCCAAGCTTACATATTCAATTCATTTATCCCAACAATGGTAACATCTTAATAATCTATTCTTGACCCATTCTGGAATAGGTATTACTGCAAACCTCCCATGACAGATAAGAAAGTAGAAATACAAGCGGGTTGCGCACATGGTCATTTAGATAGCACATGAAGAAGACTCTGCACACTCACTGATTCCTACAGTCTGCCAAATAGCAGATATTGAAAGACAAAGCACACTTAAAGGCAGGGGAAGTTTATACTTTGTATATTCTGAAATATATCACCATATACCCCATTAGAAATGGATGGAAGGAACTGAAGGAAGACAGAACATCGTAAGAAATGGAAAAGAAATATGTTCATATAGATTCAAATAGCACAAACACAAAAAAAATGTACAACTCACTATGTGTCTTTTCCAATCTCAAAACAGACATACCACACCACTGTAAGCATAATAAACAGAACCAATGTCACGGAAGGCAAGGAAGTATAAGGACTCAACACCAGACTCACAAATATTGTGTATGCGTGCTCACGTCTGAGGCTTTTAGAGGCGAAGGCGGCCAATGCTAGACTAGAAATACACACAGGTCTAAAACTCCCTGCACTAGTTTTGAGGCATACTAATAGAACTAGACTCAGAAGAATCCAAATATGTCACAGCAGATGGTAAACAGTAGGCATGATCACAAGACAAAGAACCTGATCAATTCTCTCCTTAGATAGTTTGAAATATCCCAACTTTTATGCTTAAGCCTCATATGCAAATTAGGGAAGGCTAAATGTATATAGAAACAAAGAGCACATGGTTAACATGGTATTGTCACAGGTATCATTCAATGGACACTAATAACATATTAGGAGTGAACTAACTTAAGAGACTTAGCAAGACGACATAATTCAACACCATCTAGGTTTAACATGATCCACAAATAATTAAAATATACAGTCCAATACTTCCTCCCATTTCCAGATTTAAATTCATACCCACAGATTTACAAATATTCCAGTATGTTGTCTTTGTATGCCAGTATCACATGCTCATGAAGGCATTTCCCATATTCAGACTCCACATGACCCCCAAAACCAACATTTTTAATATCATATTAACTGAACTAACTCTATGGGGGTAAAACAGATCTCTTGTGCAATACACTAAACTTGTTAACTCAGTTTACATGATGGTACCAGGTGAGGATGAATGTTGTTATGTTTAAAACAGTGAAACTGAATTCAGAATATGCAAGGTTTCATTTATGCTATATTGTAGACATGAGAGCATTAAAGCAGGTAAAACTATTATGCACTGAATATGCGACTAAAATAAAGAACAGTATATGATATCCGTTAAAGCGCGACAGACTGCCTATTTGGCTATTTAGTAATCCTGATGCCGACTTCAATAATCAGAACTGTTTGGATGGGCCAGAACTATATAACAACGTTAACAAGCATATGCAACACAAAGCACACAAAATTGCATAAGGATTGAAATTCGAAAGGGAGTGAGTTTACCTTCTCCGGACAGCGACCCAGGGCAGCGTATCAAGTCGTCGGTCCACTCGGAGGGCTAGCTAATGCGGTGGGGAAAAATGAGGCTTCAATAGCAATTGTTGTTTCTTGCGAGTTTCCGATGGTTCTGATTTCTAAATGCCTATTCGGTTTTCAATTGGTTTCCGACCTGCCTATTCTTGTGTTTGCTTAAAGGTTAGGGGGCTGTGCGACACTAGTTGTTTGAGGGTGTGCTTACTTGAGTGCCGCGATTAACTGATTGTTACTCCCATGCCTTATGCGAATCTGCTGGGTTCTCCCCTTTTGCACGATAGGAGAAGACTGCCTCTGCATGCCTAAATTGTTATGTATATATAGTTCCAATTTCGGGTTTTGATTTGGTAAGGTTTTCAATGCTGATTCTCGTGTGATTCGTGCTTGATTTGGTGCGATTTCGGTGCTATTCTTAAGGCTGATTTGATGTTATTATGGTAAGAAATCGTTGGAAGAGAGGGGAGATGACTGGGGTTAGGATTATGTTACCATTTTGAGGATGAGGGTGAGTACGTTGGTTACGCTGGTAAAGGGAAGGGTCGCCGAATTCTCAGGCGAGAATCTCGGCGACTGTGAGGTGCTGTTGCGGCGATTCAAACTTAGGTTTAGGGTTCGTGGTTTTTGTTTGTTGAGGACGATCAGATTGAAGGAGATGGGCTGAGGGTAAGTAAAGGGGTGAGTTGGGCGTGGGCTTCAGCGGGTTGGGTTGCGGGTCGCGGGTTTGGGCCAGGGCGTGGGCTGGTGAGTTAGTTAATTAGTTTTAGGTATTTTAATTAGGTATTAATTCTTATGTGTTTTAATTAGGGTAGTGTATTATTAATTAAATTATTTAAAATGATTAGATTATTTTAGGTGCTTTGTTAGTCTAAGTTTGAGATTAAAAATAAAGACGGGTGTGCTATTTAATTAGTGTTTAATGTTTATAATGCGATGTCGTTATTAAGACTTATTAAATAAAAATTAGGACTTCTTAATTCTGCTATTAATAAAACGTGTGTGTTATATTATTATTTTATGTATTTATTATTAAATTGTTTATTTATGCCTGTATTAATATTTTATTGCTGCATTTTATTATTTTAAAATTATTAAAATTACTGTTGAAAATTAGTGTAATTTTATAGCTACTGTCTGGACGGGAGGGTCAAAATTGGGTGTCAATTGTCCTCTTTGTATGGAGATGATGGAAGAATCTTGGACAAAGACGTTGACTTCATGCCAATTTTGTCTCGATCCTCATGATTGAAAGGTTTGGGCAAATAGACAAGGTGTACGCAAAAATTTTAAAATTGTCGGTGTCGAGTTATGGCGACCTTTGGGCTACCATCAGTCAAACACGGCGGGCCAACGCAGACTCAAAAATTGTCGATGTCGAGTTATGACGAAACTAGGCTACCATTGTCAAAACACCAAGGCGGGCTAACGCGGACTCAAAATTTGTCCCAGTGTCGAGTTATGATGACACTGGGCTATGGTGCTAAAAATAAAAATAAAAAATAGAATCGGCTTGAACACAGGGTGTACGCTATGGCTTATGGTCTGGGTTTTATGGTGATGTGGAGCGAGTGGACCGACGCTTGAGGCCGCTTCTGCCATTTGTTGGGAAGGTTGGCCCCCCCAACAAATTGCCCGGTTATTTGTAGAGAAAATCCACGTTGTGCTCCATCTGCGATTCACTGTAGATTGAAGCTAAGATAGAAGCATTAGTGCATAACTGTCAAAACAAAATAATGTAAGAATGTGAATTCTGTGTTGTGGTTGTAGTCAGATTGTATATACTATATAATGAAATGATGTGATGATACGCCGTCTTGTATAGACGAGATGCAGATGTTCGTCGTTGTATAGACGAAAATGCAAATGACGCCTTGTATGGGCGTTGTCGTCGTTGTATAGATGAAATGCAAACGTTAAATCGTTGTATAGGCAGAGATCTGAATGACGCCTCCTAGGGCATAGATAAAAATTGTTTTATATATGGAGTTGTGTCGTAATTCATGCGTAATCAAAACTAGATGGAATAATTAAAGTGTAAATGATGTAGCCTGTTGCAGTTTGACTTTGTGAGCGAATCTGTTGTATTGGAATGTTGCTATTGGCGTAGTTTTCGGACTTGGCGTCGTTGGCGTCGTTTTTGGACTTGTCGTTGTTTTTGGACTTGTTGTGTTGATGACGTCGTTGCCTGGACGTGTTGCTGCTGCCCCTGTAGACTAAAGCTCAAGAAAGAGTTAGTGCATAACTGCTAAGACATAATAATAATAAAGCATGAAATGAGAGAAAAATGCAATTTTGAGAACAGAGAAAATCGTCCCTGCGTAGATGTGATATGTTGATGATGGCGTCGTTTTCGGACTTGGCGTCGTTTTGGCGTCGTTTTCGGACTTGTCGTCGTTTTCAGACGTGGCGTCGTTTTCGGACGTGGAGTCGTTTTCGGACTCGGAGTCGTTTTCGGACTCGACGTCGTTTTCAGACTGGGCGTCGTTTTCGGACTTGGCGTCGTTTTCGGACGCGGAGTCGTTTCGGACCGAGTCGTTTGGTGGCGTTGTTTTGGGCCGGCGTCGTTTTGGCCTTGGCGTCGTTTTGACGAGTCGTTTCGGACTCGAGTCGTTTTGGACTCGGCGTCGTTTTGGGCCGAGTCGTTTTGGACTGAGTCGTTTTGGACTGAGTCGTTTTGGACTCGGCGTTGTTTTGATGGCGTCGTTTTGGGCGGCGTCGTTTGGACGTGGAGTCGTTTTGGTGGCGTCGTTTTGGGCGAGTCGTTTCGGACTCGGAGTCGTTTTCGTACTCGACGTCTTTTTCGGACGTGGCGTCGTTTTCGGACGTGGCGTCGTTTTCGGACGTGGGGTAGTTTTTGGGCGAGTCGTTTGGACTCGGACTTCGTTTTGGACTCGGCGTCGTTTTGGTGGCGTCGTTTTGGGCGTGGAAGTCGTTTTGGGCGAGTCGTTTTCGGACTCGGAGTCGTTTTCGGACTCGACGTCGTTTTCGGACGTGGCGTCGTTTTCGGACGCGGAGTCATTTTCGGACTCGGAGTCGTTTTCGGACTCGACGTCGTTTTCGGACGTGGCGTCGTTTTCGGACGTGGCGTCGTTTTCGGACGTGTTGTTGATGCTCCTGTATAATAAATGCTCCTGCAAGCTAAGCTTGAGAAAAATTAGTGTATAACTGGTAAAATAAAATGATAAATATATGAGAAATGCAATTATGTGAATAAGGATGTCTTTCCTGTATGATATGTGGGGTGTTGTGAATGCTGAGATGTTGTCCTTGGGCGGAAATGCTAGATGCTGCCACTGACGAATTGTCATGATGCCTTTGTTGTGATGCATTTGTGAACCATATGGATTGACATGATGTCTTTGTTGTGCGTTTGTGCACTGCATGAGTTGCAATTTGACTCTAGGCCCGAGCTGATGCGCTATAATTTGTTGCGGGATTTGAACTTTGATTGTTGATGTCTGTCTGCTTCTGCTGCTTCTGAAGAATTTTGTTGTATTTCCTGCTTCTACTAGCATAGAACTTTGTTGTACCTTCTGCTAATATGAAGGGCCTGCGCTCAAAGAAAATTTTGTGAATTTGAGGGGGGGCGGTTGATTCGCGTTGACTTTGTAGTTTTGACTCTTGATGTCGGACGTCTGCCTTGTTTGGGACTCATAACCCCTGCCTGGTTTCCTACCTTGTCCCAGTTTTGAATATGCAAAGGGCGTTTTGGCCTAAAGTGGGTCTTAATGGGGTTGCTTGTATATTACGTGTATTTTTGTTATTTTCAAAACGAAGGGAAAGTTTCCTAATGGTGTGACCGATTTAGGCGCTACGTATCCCCATGAGGGAATCAGGTCATGACGTAGTTCATTACAAGCGAATATTGGGTAAAATTCTAAAGGTGGGACCGAGGCCGATATGGCCGCCTACGTATCCGCCAAGGGAATCAGGTCGAACGTAGTTCCAATTACAAGCAAAGGAGAAATTGGGATTTTCTAAAAGGTGGGACCGAAGCCGATGTGGCCGCCTACGTACCCGCCAAGGGAATCAGGTCACACGTAGTTCCAATTACAAGCAAAAGAGAAATTGGGATTTTCTAAAAGGTGGGACCGAAGCCGATGTGGCCGCCTATGTATCCGCCAAGGGAATCAGGTCACACGTAGTTCCAAAGTTTGGCGAGGTGTTGATCATTGGTGTTTCTCATTTCTAACGCCTCTGCATTCTCTACAGGAACGGGGATGAGTTCTAAGTTGTTTCGTTCCGGTGCCTCTGGATTAGTCATTTATTGGATGATTGTGCTTCTACCAGTCAACGCGAATCAACCTTTTGGGGATAAGCTAGACAAAAAATAACCCTTTAACAAATGAAGCAAACCAAGTTAGTATAATATGCAAAAAGTTGTAGGCAACATATAATAATAAGCAAATTGCAAATCAAGTGCGTGTTCTAACATGTTTGGGACCTCTTTATGCCAGAGGTAGGCCTAAACGTCAAATACGCGAGGTTATGATGGATTTGTCCAAGTCGCCCAACTGTAATGCTTTTGTTGGAAATGACGACCAAATGACGGTGCACTTTTTCCAATTTCAGCATGACATGATTAGGTTTGGATTTGTCTATCATCGCCACGCTACACATAATATGCTGGTTGGTCGTTGGGTTGAGAAACCCGTCGACAAGTTTGGTGTCTTCCTAATTGTGGTGCCGATGCCAGGGACCGACCCACCTAAGGTAAATGCATGCATGCCCTAAAATAAAGGGTGATATAGCTCTATCTTAAGTTTCTAAGATTTGGCTTTTCTGGACGCAATGTTCCCGAGCGGACAACTCGAGTGAGAAGGCTACGCGACCACCGGTTGGACCGGATTCTCCGCGCAAAATACCAACTCTCTTAAATGTGGGTGTTTGAAAGAAATTTACAGGTGCGCAAAGCACACCTGCGTGTTGTGTGTGATAGTGTGAATTTTCCAGAGTGGAAGAAATATGAGCGGAATGCCAGTTTAAGGAAAGCAGTAAAATAAATAGCAATTAAAACAGTTAAACATACAAAATTAAGCGAGCAATTTTAAGGCATTTAAAACAAACAAATAAAGCTAAGCAATAATAAACCTAGGTTTGTTATGGTCAAGAACCTAAAATCCCCAGCAGAGTCGCCATTCTGTCACGCCCTTTTCCGGCTGCGACATTTTTATTTTCTAAACTCCTGCTTCTTCGGGCAGCGACTCGGGGCAGCGTATCAAGTCGTCGGTCCAATCGACGGGTTTTGGGTTTGCGATGCGAATGAAAGGGCAAGGTTTGTTTTTGCTGATTTTTTACTGGGATTGAAGTAAGGAGACTCGAAAATACCTATTCGTGCTATGCTAGTGGTCTGGGTTGTCGATTGCTGGACCTCCTAACTTCCTATGCCTGTCGACTATTGCTATTGAACTCCCTTCTCTGCTCTGTGTTCGACTGCTGCTGAGGAGTGTCCTCGTCGATGCTATGGGTCTCCTGTCTTCTTCTCCTCTATTTTTCGAATATGCCCTATGTTCGACTGCCTGTCTGTGTTTCTTAACTGCTGCTCAGGCCTGTGCTCGACCGATGCCCCCTGTCTCTGAATCGATGCTCTGGGTCCCCCCCTCTTAATGCCTATTGCATGTGCGTTATATAGCCTAACTCTAGGTTCTAAGTTTGGTAAGCAATCGGTCTTATCTTTGGTGCCCGTTTAGTGCGATTTTGGACGATTTGAGGGACGAGATTTGGGTAGATTCGTAAGTGATTTCAGTAGCTTTTAGGAAGGATATGGTAAGGAATGAGCTGTCTGGGGTGCGTGGATAAAAGGAAAGCCCGGATTCTCCGGCGAGAAATCCGGGCATGGCGGCGACGGGTTTAGGGTTTCGCGTGAGGGAGAGGGCGAGTAAGGGCTGGTGGGTTTCCCTTTTAAGTTCTGTCGACGAGGGGAAAAGATAAAAGGGCTTGTGGGCTGATAAGGGAGATAAAGGGCTGC
Organism: Przewalskia tangutica; assembly: GCA_029844215.1. Taxonomy (NCBI): domain Eukaryota; kingdom Viridiplantae; phylum Streptophyta; class Magnoliopsida; order Solanales; family Solanaceae; genus Przewalskia; species Przewalskia tangutica. Next base: position 93,379,180 of record CM056732.1, on the reverse strand, counting down.
TGGGCTGATCGGGGCTGATAAGGTAGAGGGCGGGTTGGGCTTGCGGGTCGCGGGGGTCGGGCTGGTAGATAGTGGACCGGTTCTATTAAAAATAGGGGTATTAAGTGTATTAGGTAGTTTAATTTTAGGAGTTAATTAATTAATTAGTGATAAATTAATTTAATAAATTATTTAGGTGCTTCATTAATCTATGTTTGAGATAAAAATAAAGACGGACGCGCTACTTAATTAATGCTTAATACTTTAGAATGCGGCGCTATTATTTAAAATCTTATGATTGCATTATTGCGAAGTTAAATTAAAAATAAATTGAGTTTAGATTAAATTATTTAAATGCTAAATGCAAGTATGATTTTTAAGAATCGTTTAAAGCCTTTTTTATAAATGCGACGCTATTAGATGCATGTATTAGATTAAATTGATTTTAAATTACAAATAATTATGAAATTCTCTTGCGTATTAATAAATGCGGCTATGCTATTTGACACGACGTCATTGCTAAATTATTTATTTGATGTATTTATTAATTATTTAAGAATTACGACAGAGCTTACAATTAATAAATGCGGGCGCGACACTCTAAATGCTTAATACTCTACGTAGAAAATGCGAAGTTATTATTAAATAATTTATTTATGCATGTATTAATATTTTATTGTTGCATTTTATTATAAGAAATCATAAAAAATTATTTTACAAAATTAGTGTAATTTTATAGCTACTGTCTGGACGGGAGGGTCAAAATTGGGTGTCAACAGTGAAGGGTGAGTCAGCAATGTCCTCTCAGTCGGGACAAGTTTCACATACTGTCCCGCACCAGGTACAAAATCAAATTGACCCTATGACGGGGGCAGTTGTAGGCCCTAAATACGATAAAATGAAAGATATGAAAGAATTATCAAAATTGGTTGCAGTAGAGGGTTTGCCTTTTTCATTTCCTGATTCTCCTGGTTTTATTCATTAAATAAGATCAATGTACAATCATGCTTATAACGATTTTCTTAGATCAACTGTTAGGAGAGATGTTTTTAAATTTACACATGAATATCAACAATATTTACGTTATTATTTATATCATTACCCTGTAAAGTATCTATCACGTCTGATATAGGTCGTAGTACTAACGATCATGATTATTTAATTGTAACATGTCATTGGATAGACTATAAATGGTCTATGTAAAAACGTATTTTAGCATATAAATATATTGATGAAAGGCACACTGGTATTTTTTATTCAAGCAAATATTTTTTCTGTTTGCGTTTATTATGGCATAAGTGATAAAGTCATGACTATTACATTAGATAACGCTTCTTCTAATATTTTTGCTGTTAGATTATTAAAAACTGTCTTAACTCCATCTTTTTCAGATCATTTTCATATAAAATGTGCATGTCATATTTATAACTTAGTTGTAAAGGATGGTATAAAACTTTTTGAAGACATTCTTGCAAAAATTCAATTTGCTATAAACTATATTTTTAAAAATAATAGAATACAACGACTAGAAGAATATAAAAAAATTTGTCACGATTGTGGTCTAGCTTACAGAAAAGTTTCCGAAGAAGTATGCACTCGATGAAATTCTTTATACAACCAACTATGTGTTGCTTATGAGTATAGACAATCTATAACCCAATTTTTTAACGCCCGTAATCGAAATCCTAGTGATATGCTTATAGATTCCGATTGGGATACAATTTTAGAACTTAATATATTTTTAGAGAAATTTTATCTAGCTACTAAAGAATTTTCCGGGATTTATTATCCTACTATTTCATCAATGTTATTTTATATAACTCTAATATTTATATTACTTAGTGAATATATGACAAAATCAGCTTATAAGGAATCTATTAAAAAATGTTTAAAAAAATGAAATTTTTTTTATTCCCCCAATATTTTTTATCAGTGTTGTATTAAATCCGTCTATTAAATTAGACGGTTGTAAAAATCTTGTTGAAATTATTTTGCGATTGCATAGCTACACTTCCACCTCCAACTCCTAAAAATCCAAATGACCCACCACCTGTTGAAATAAGTAGAGAAAAAGTGTTGTCTAACATTCAAGATGAATGTAAAAAAATATATACGCATTATCAACAATAAAGTGCTAACAATCAACCGGTTTTCACGCTATCTTCTTTTTCTTCAACACAATCCCAAAAATGACATGTTATTTCCGTGGCTAGTATTAAAAGCCTCAGACAAAGAATGTTTAGTGGTACCGTTTCTAACCAAGTTAGCGAGTTAGATGTTTTTGTTTTGCAGGGTGTTGTACCGTACGAAACAATTGAAAATGAAGAGGGACGTGAAGACTTGCTAAAATACTGGATGCAGAATGAGAATAATTTTCCAACACTAGCAAAGATGACATGAGATGTGTTGAACATTCCAGCGTCATCAACAGCGTCTGAAAGCGCATTTTCTGCGGAAAGATTTCAAATAGGGGAGCACAGACATTCATTGGCAGGAGACTCATTAGATATTGCAGTTCTATTCAGAGACTGAATTCGTGCACAGCGTAGGAGGTGCGGCCTGTTACACCCCGGAAATTCCAGGATATGTTTTTAAGAACGTACGTAAGAACTCAAATGTTAAGGTTTGAGACGAGTAAAATTTATCGGAATTTTGGATTTGTCGGAAAACGAAATATTGTGACGAATGGGAGGGAGACACGTGTCACCCCCCTTATGTTGTCTTGGACGAAATTTAACAAGGACAAAAGGGTCATTTGACCATTGTTAGGAAGACAAGTCTTGCAAATGACTTAGCTTGACATGTTGACTAAAAGTCGAGGGCGGCACTGGGCAAGATCCATGTGAAACACATCCGAGCCATCCATATGTACTAATCTAGACCTTCCATTTTGTTATATAAGCTTACTAGTAGCAAGACTTTGTCATTCTACACTTAGAAAAAAATTGAAATCTTGTCTTGCTCACTATGGAAGCTCACGGTTTGACAAGTTTCAAGAGGAAAATTTTCAATTCTTGTCCAATAATTCCCACTTTAAACCAAGGTTCCTATGAGTATTGTAAGGTTTTCTCAAAGAAAGATTTGGAAAAGAGGCGTTTTCGTATTAGTCGCAGGCGAAAACCTAAAGGGTTATTCAACTTTGAAGTTGGAACTTGAAGATGAGTTATTCTTAAGCTTCTAAGGGTTGCTTGGAGTGGATTGGAACGTCGAAAGGAGGAGCTAAAGTTGCTAAGGAAGCGACTTGTGATCTTGGATCATAATTGGGCTAATTGAGGTATAATCTTCGTTTTACTTTTGTAATTGAAGATTCCACGTTATTATAAGTTAGAAGTGATCATGTGATTTGTGTTATGAAGTTTGATAAGTGACATGGATTGTAGAAGCCTAGAACCGAAAATGACATGATTAGCCTTTTGAAATTGAAATGCAATTTTGGTCGTTAATTTAGAATCGTCGCATGTTTACCTACTTGAGAATTGTAGTAGTTGTAATCGATTGCGGCTTGATATCATGTTATACTAAACCATTTGGATTGAAATGGAAATTGAATAAGAATTGGTATTGTTATTATTGTGAGCGATTGAAATTTTGTTTGGTTATTCATTTGCATTGGATTACCTTCATATTATTGTGAGCCAATTGAAATGTTTGGTTATTCATTTGCATTGGATTACCTTCTATATTATTGTGAGCCAATTGGGGCTGTTTGGTTATTCATTTGCATTGGATTACCTTCTATATTATTGTGAGCCAATTGGGGTTGTTTGGTTATTCATTGGCATTGGATTACCTTCTATATTGTTGTGAGCCAATTGGGGCTGTTTGGTTATTATATTTCGACCTTGGAAAAGGTGGCAAAGTTAGTAAAAACAAAGGAGGTGCTGTCCGATTTTCCGTAGAATTGTCACGACCCGAACCGGGGCCCGTGACTGGTGCCTTACCCCGGGCACCCAAGTAGACATACATCAGAGTAATCAGCGGAAAAAAACACAACCATATGAGATAACAGAAGTATAAAACAATAATCTGTGAAAACTTGCCTTTCGGCATATATATAAATGACAACTTTTAACATGAACAGTTTAATCCTTTTTACAAACCATGCCCACAACAGTACTACAGACCTCTAAGAATGATATGACAACAATGGCGGGACAGGGCCCCGCCAAACCCCTGAATGTAAACACTTACTACGACAGGGGACTACACCACTGATAAGCCTCCGGAGAAACGGAGCTTCCCCAATGAATCGTGACCACGAGCTAGGATCAACGGCGGTGTACCTCAACTGCGGCGTGAACGCGGCCCGAAGGTCGATCTGAGTGCAGAGTATGTGAAACTAAAAATCGCAAATGAAATCATAATAGTCTATAAAGCGGGAGACATGTATGATGACCAAACTACTGATTTACAATAACTAGCGATCGTATCAAGTCGAGGACTCACGCCTCAAGTCATCACCAAAGAACATAACAGATGGGTCTCACGCCCACAACATCAATCGTGCGTGGGACACATTCTCATTCTGGCGGTTTATGATATAAAAGTTCAAGGAACACACATGAACACGAGTCCCCACTGTGCCATAATAACACCGTGCGGGGTAAATGCGAAGGCATAGCCGTCTACTAACACCAGCAGGCATCAAGGTGAAGCGTATCATAAGATCTGTCTGCAGCCGTCGCATGATCAAAGCCGCCACTTGCCCGCGATATCTAATGTCGCGTCTAGTCCTGAACTTCCGCACTCGCGTAGGCCAATCTCATCGGCCCGCGTGGCGTCCCCGCGTCGGTAGCTACTCCCGGCGTCGTCCCCGACTTCGCGATCGCGTAGCGCGAGACGCGTGCCCATAAAGGGCGTCGCTAACACGGAACTCGTAGTTCGCGCATAGCCCGGGACTGCGTGAGGTATTCTCGAATCATAGGTCCATCGACGCTGAGTCTACCCGCGTGGAGGCGGCTTAACCCGGAATCATCTCGAGATGAATGCCACAATACTATCATAACGATCGATAGTTAATAAGCACAATCGCGGAAACCCTTCACACAAACATCACAAGATACTAACACACGTAGCGTCCCAACACGTTTACTTATCAACGCAATCAAGAAAGTATTACAAGGCTATCACAAACCAATACAATCAAGTTGTTCACACAAGGTACCTTCTACTATATGATTAACAAAATCGGGTTTTATCCCCAAAGTACTTCATACATCAACTCTTTAAAAGATACGTTACTTTCAATGTCACACAATACGTAGTATAAAATAGAGTGGCTATCCTTTTAAAGTAAATCAATTACTTCTCTTTGTAAAATCAAGTAACAACATTATTTTTCAAACGTCAAGTTTGCCTAATTTCAAATGTTCACGTTTCTTATTTTTAGAAAGGTTTCGTAGTTCATAGTCTTATTCATTTAAGAATATAATTCTCTTTTAAACAATCGAGAAACATAAGCCTTATATGTGAGTAGGATATTCTTGTTTATAACAATCTTATTACAATGACCATGATCTAGGAAATATCATTTTGTCTCATCTTAGCTTCATGCGGATGGAAGTTTCTCTCTTGGTTTTCATAATACTTAATTATTCAAAACATTTCCTTTTAACGCTTGCGATGGTTTGTCGATACACATTCGATTTCAAATCGAGAAAGCATTCTTAAGCCGTTATACCTAACTTCCCATAAGCTAGTATAACTCTTAAGTTTTCAAACACCAAGTATTACTTCTCCTTTCAAAATGATTCAAAAATCTTTTGAAAATACTTCAAGTTCTTTCTTATCATATAACAAGCGCTTATAGTTCAAATCGATTACCTCTTAAAAACCACATGTATTTTCTTACTAACATAAAGTCGTTATAACAACTTCCCATAAAGCCGTTATAACACTTTATGTTTTAAACCATTCAAACACATTTAGCACGTATGCGTCACCGTACTACATAGTTCACACATATCATGCTAGAAGAGATAGGAAGAGGTTCACATACCTCGCGACGATTATCGACTAATAGCAAAATGCTCAGTACCTCAGCCGTCGGCTACTCGGCCAAGTAGAACGCGCCACGTAGTACTTGACCTATAAGGCCACAGGCGCTTATTAACATTTAGGTCTCATCGTAGAACTTTCTCTGTAAATTTCTGAAGACCTCCCCATGACAGCGTAAACCTCCTCTCTCTAACGTAGGCTACCAAGCCAACCAGGGGTTATACATCTAACCCAACTGCGGTACAATTCTACTCACGGTACTACTACACAAGTCTCTTGTAATACACCCTATGTAATTACATTCAAGACTATATATAGTATACTTCTCTATACAATCTAACAACATGTAATTTCCAATTACAATAGGGGACAAGATAATTACCTCGATAAGCCCATAATTATCCGAGTTTAAAGTCGATCTGGGCAATCGTTTAGCTCAACTCCGAGCGCTCAACCATTTCTAAACCACCTTAGAAGTTAACCAACCACACAAAACTCCAATGGTATGGAGATTTTCCTAGGGTTTCGGTTTTGTGGTGGGAAGTATAATAGTATAAGCTGGCTTTTTGTAAAGGTATAACCTTAGAATACTACAAGGTATATGGCTAAGGTAATTTGGGCATTATAACAATACTTTTGAGAGTATTTCTACAAGAGGGGTATTATATGAAAACAAACTAGGCTAGGGGTACCCAGCCACACACAAAGGAGGGTGGCTACCCTCGCCTACCCAGTGGGGAACTCTCGGCGAGGGTCTCAAAAGGGGAGGAAGGCTCTCAAGACTTAGGCATTTTGGATGAAGAAGTTCATCAAAGGAGAGGGTATTTATAGCATGCCAAGGCCAACCAATGGCGAGATCTAGCCAAGTGCCTAGCAAGTGTAGGGCAAGATTCACCCAAGTGTCTGTGCCAACTTGCACACAAAATATCTACCAAAATATCTCCCTTGCCTCCCAAATCGTCAGCCGCCCACTTTGCCCACCAATGAGAGGGTGCAGTCCGCCTCTCGTTGGTCCAAAATGTTAGCCTCTCGGAAAAATCCGCAAAAATACTTAATGACATAGCGGAAATTCCCTACGAAAGGTGAAAACGTTTAGTGAAAAACGACTCTAGCAAGGTGTTGTGCACAAACATATTTCGCCAAAGGTGCTACGTGGGGTGACACGTGTCGCCCCGATTCGTCCAAAATATTTCGTCTTAGAAAATATCCAACGGCCAAAATCTCAAAATCAAAGCGGGCCCATTAAAACAGTAAATTTCTCGTGGGCCCACGTGACCATTTTCGAAAATAAAATTCCATAATTCTCTAATATTCGGGAAGACCGAATACCAAATCGGGAATCCAATTCCATAAACGAACCTTTTCCTTCACAAAAACCGGAAACTTTTCCGTGGAAAATTCACCTCTTTCTTCCTTTCCAATCTTTCTGTCGTATTCTCGTACGTACGTCCTTGCATACATACCCTGGAACTACGGGGTATAACATTCTTCCCCCCTTAGAAACATTCGTCCCGAATGTTCCTTCTAAGTCTCAAACAAGCGTCGCCGAGATAGTCTTCACTACTATACTTACGAAACAATCCTGCCATACCTGGCCACAGAAATACCTGCGCAACACTTACATCTAAGTCCACGAGGAAACACCTCTACATCACCACAAATAATACTACTTTTGTCACTTTGTCGCGAGCCTTGCTCCGACGACCCAACAAACGATGCACGTGCGTCACGATCATCAAGCCGTTGTACACTCGGATTCTTATCACATTTACGATCGCTTTAGTATCAAAACTCGGGTTACTATCTCTAACGTGGTCATCATTAATCGATCATTCGGATGGATCTTGATACTTTCCGAACATAACAATACGAAAGACGGACGTCCTTCCTCCTAAGCTCGGACGGCAAATGCTAACATATAAGCAACTGGCCTATTCTTCATGAACTCACAAAGGCCCAAGTAACTCGGGCTAAGTTCCTTCTGTTTCCAAAACTCGTCACACCGCGGGTGGTACTTTCAGAAGACCGACCGTCGAACTCAACTCTAAGCGTCGTCGCCGATTATCCGCACAATTCCTCCGAGTGCGTAACTTCTTCTAGACAAGCTTCACTATCCACGATCTGTGGAACAAGCTGAACAACTATCGAACCGCCAACATCGAACCAATCGACCGCAACTTGCATTTACGCCCTGCGCGTCGCAAGGCGACATCCGAACACCGAAATGGTAGCTTAAACACTCCCCCGGAGACAACGATCCTCGCGGCTACTCAAATCAAAACATCGGCGGGGCGAACGCGATCTGAGACTCACCGAGTTCCTAGCCCGCCGTACAAACTCCAAAAAGAAAGCAGTACCACTGGCTCCACTGTCCGTCATAAGGTGAAGGTAGGCACGTGCAACCTCACAACCTTTCGGATAACATCAACATCGCCAGGAACGACACGACCGAGGAACACGATAGTCGCCCCATCGGCCGGACCACCGTCGAACGCATCCACGAACTTGCACGGCTAACTAAACATGGGCCTAACACCTCGCGACCCTAACACAAAGGGACCACCACAACCGACCCACCACTAAACCTACCGCGGGTTGACCCGCACGTAGCCTCAACCCCGACTCCTAGCGCGAAATACCATCTCCCGAAGGAACAATCTTACTAAACACGTTACGAAAACCCGGCGGTCTTAGCTCGACTACCTTCCTTCAAATCACGCTACTGGGACTTATCCCACGAACATAGCTCACGTGCACTATGCACTCCTATAAGGGTCAAACATAACACTACACCTTTCTCGAGATGGCCTTACCTCTAAGGTCTTTACGTATAACACTCTAAGGCTCACACCTCTCTATCCCCAAAATCTTACTCGGTTAACCCACCACGATTCTAATCACAACTAACACCGCTATCGAACATAGCACTTAAGGTATACTCACTTGAAAGTTACCGAAGGACTCACGCTCGGCCTCTTCTCGCTTTCCTTGGTTAACCCAATCTCGTTTTTCTGCTTGTACATAAGCCCGCATACGTGCCATGCTCAAGCCCAATCAAGAATTACTCTTGCACAACCTCTCTTAGGTAGTCATCAAGACTGCGTGTACATCGATATAATCTCGTAGCCAAATCTATAGCTAATGTGGTCGCCTCTTTGAAATCTATATTCACTGTTCGATCGTGGGCCCGAAGGTTCAAATATCGTGGACGCAGATGAAGCGCCGTCATCGTGCTAAACTCTGCTGGGGCTAGTGGCGTCGCAGAAATCCCGAATGAAGACTACCCTAGGTAATGATTGGGCCTGTGCCTCGCCACCTCGAACTCTACTCGCGCCTCGCCGGCCTTGCGCCTCCCGGGCTCGGGTTGCCCTACGCGGAGGCATAATGATAAGGAAAAGATTTCGTCGGAGGTTCAACTTACAACGGCTCTAAGGCACGATCTCGAGTGAGAAGAATAGAAACCAATCCTAAATATCCTATAGCCTCCCGATTATTGATGTAGTGCGTACACAATCGATAATCAAGACTCTCGGATCTGATACATAGACACTTTCCGAGGATTAATCGCTCGATACCACTTTTGTCACGACCGAACCGGGCGTGGATCGTGCCTTACCGGGCACCCAGTAGACATACATCGAGTGTCACGGAAAAAACACAACCATATGAGATAAATGTAGTATAAAACAATAATCAGTGAAAACTTGCCTTTCGCGTATATATAAATGACAACTTTTAACATGAGCAGTTTAATCCTTTTTACAAACCATGCCACAACAGATTTGCAGACCTAAGAATGATATGACAACAATGGCGGGACGGGGCCGCCAAACCCCGAATGTAAACACTTACTACGATGGGACTACACCACGGATAAGCCTCCGAGAAACGGAGCTTCCCAACGCTGAATCGTGACCACGAGCTAGGATCAACGATCGCGGTGTACCTCAACTGCGGCATGAACGCAGCCGAAGGAGGTCGATAACTGCAGAGTATGTGAAACTAAAAATACCGCAAATGAAATCATAATAGTCTATAAAGCGAGACATGTATGATGACCAAACTACGCTTTTACAATAACTAGCGATATATCAAGTCGTGACTCACGCCTCAAGTCATCACCAAAGAACATAACGATGGGTCTCACGCCCACAACATCAATCGTGCGCGTGGGACACATTCCTCATTCTTGGCGGTTATGATATAAAAGTTCCAAGGAACACATGAACACGAGTCCCACGCGTGCCATAATAACACCGTGCGAGGTAAGTACGAAGGCATAGCCGTCTACTAACACCAGCGGTACCAACAAGGTCATGAATCAGATTATAAGATCTGTCTGGCCGTCATGATCAAAGCCGCCACTTGCCCGCAGATCTAATGTGCGCGTCTAGTCCCGAACTTCCCGACTCCGCGTAGGCCAATCTCATCGCCCGCATAGGCGTCCCCGCATCGAGGGTAGCTACTCCCGGCGTCGCCCCGACTTCGCGATCGCGTAGCCAGCGACCGCGTGCCCATAAAGGACGTCACTAACCCGAACTCGTAGTTCCGCGATAGGCCCGGGACTGCATGGTATTCTCGAATCATAGGTCCATCGACCGCTGAGTCTACCCGCGTCGGAGGCGACTTAACCGGAATCATCTCAAGAGATGAATGCCACAATACTATCATAACGATAGTTAATAAGCACAATCAAGGGAAACCCCACACAAACATCACAAGATACTAACACACGTAGATCCCAACACGCTTACTTATCAACGCAATCAAGAAAGTATTACAAGGCTATCACAAACCAATACAATCAAGTTGTTCACACAAGGTACCTTCTACTATATGATTAACAAAATCGGGTTTTATCCCCAAAGTACTTCATACATCAACTCTTTAAAAGATACGTTACTTTCACAATGTCACACAATACGTAGTATAAAATAGAGTGGCTATCCTTTTAAAGTAAATCAATTACTTCTCTTTGTAAAATCAAGTAACAACATTATTTTTCAAACGCCCAAGTTTGCCTAATTTCAAATGTTCACGTTTCTTATTTTTAGAAAGGTTTCGTAGTTCATAGTCTTATTCATTTAAGAATATAATTCTCTTTTAAACAATCGAGAAACATAAGCCTTATATGTGAGTAGGATATTCTTGTTTATAACAATCTTATTACAATGACCATGATCTAGAAATATCATTTTGTCTCATCTTAGCTTCTATGCAGATGGAAGTTTCTCCGGTTTTCATAATACTTAATTATTCAAAACATTTCCTTTTATTAACCGCAGATGGTTTGTCGATACACATTCGATTTCCAAATCAAGAAAGCATTCTTAAGCCGTTATACCTAACTTCCCATAAAGCTAGTATAACTCTTAAGTTTTCAAACACCAAGTATTACTTCTCCTTTCAAAATGATTCAAAATCTTTTGAAAATACTTCAAGTTCTTTCTTATCATATAACAAGCCGCTTATAGTTCAAATCGATTACCTCTTAAAACCACATGTATTTTCTTACTAACATAAAGTCATTATAACCAACTTCCCATAAAGTCGTTATAACACTTTATGTTTTAAACCATTCAAACACATTTAGCACACGTATGCGTCACCGTACTACATAGTTCACACATATCATGCTAGAAGAGATAGGAAGAGGTTCACATACCTCGCGACGATTATCGACTAATAGCAAAATGCTCAGTACCTCAATGCCGCTACTCCTTAAGCCAAGTAACGCGCCACACGTAGTACTTGACCTATAAGGCCACAAGCGCTTTATTAACATTTAGGTCTCATCGTAGAACTTTCTACGTAAATTTCGCAGACCTCACATGACAGCGTAAACCTCCTCCTCTAACGAGGCCGCTACCCAAGCCAACCAGGGGTTATACATCTAACCTAACGGTACAATTCTACTCCACTGCACTACTACACAAGTCTACTGAATGTCACCCTATGTAATTACAATTCGATCTATATATAGTATACTTCTACTATACAATCTAACAACATGTAATTTCCAATTACAATAGGGACAAGATAATTACCTCGATAAGCCCATAATTATCCGAGTTTAAAGTCGATCCTGGCAATCGTTTAGCTCAACTCCAGCGCTCCAACCCGCTCTAAACCACCCTTAGAAGTTCTAACTAACTTCTACACAAAACTCCAACTATGGAGATTTTCCTAGGGTTTCGGTTTGTGTGACGGAAGTATAATAGTATAACCTGGCTTTTTGTAAGGTATAACCTTAGAATACTACAAGGTATATGGCTAAGGTAATTTGGGCATTATAACAATACTTTTGAGAGTATTTCTACCAAGAGAGGGGTATTATATGAAAACAAACTAGGCTAGGGGTACCCACGGCACACCACAAAGGAGTGGTGGCTACCCTCGGCCTACCCACTGTGGGGAACTCTCGGCCAAGGGGCCTCACGCAACGGCGAGGGGCAAGGCTCTCAAGACTTAGGCATTTTGGATGAAGAAGTTCATGAAGGAGAGGGTATTTATAGCACAAGCCAAGGCCAACCAACGGCCAAGATCTAGCCAAGTGCCTAGCAAGTGTAGGGCAAGATTCACCCAAGTGTCCTAGCCAACTTGCACACAAAATATCTACCAAAAATATCTCCCACTCCCCAAATCGTCAAGCGCCCACTTTGCCCGCCATGAGAGGTGCAGTCTGCCGCCTCGTTGGTCCCAAATGTTCCGTCTCTCGGAAAAGTCCGCCAAAAATACTTAATGACATAGCGGAAATTCCCTACGAAAAGCTGTGAAACGTTTAGTCGGCGACTCTAACCGTGTTGTGCACAAACATATTTCTGAAAGGTGCCACGTGGGGTGACACGTGTCGCCCGATTAAATCCAAAATATTTCGTCTTGCTAAAATATCCTAAACGGCCAAAATCTCAAAATCTCAGCGGTCCCGACCAACCAGTAAATTTCTCCCGTGGGCCCCACGTGACCATTTTCGAAAATAAAATTCCATAATTCTCTAATATTCCAGGAAGACCGAATACCAAATCTGGGAATCCAATTCCCATAAACGAACCTTTTTCCTTCACAAAAACCGGAAACTTTTCCGTGGAAAATTCACCTCTTTCTTCCTTTCCAATCTTTCTGTCGTATTCTCGTACGTACGTCCTTGCATACATACCCTGGAACTACGGGGTATAACAAGAATGTAGAGACTTAACACTTATAATATTCTACGTTTGAAGTAAGGCCTTAATGGACGTATTGTGAATATTATAGGTTGACATACTACGAGCGGGAATTTGTACTTGACAAGTGGTTTGACCCGAAGAGGTATGTGGAACTTTTCCTATCTTTTGAGCATGACTAGTTTCACGTATATAGTACGGTAGACGTCTGAATTTTGACAATCTAGTCCATTTGACATCCTTGGCTTATTTTAGGAATGTCCAAGTTGATTGAGTTAGGGAATTAACTCACTTGTTTAAATGTTAAGGATATCTTGGTTTTCAAAGTTAAGAGACTTTAAGTATGTTGCTATTTTGATACTTGTTTTTATGGAAAGTTTAAAGAGTGGTTTACTCTAAGTAATTTAAGTATGTTAAGGGACTTGAAGAGTTTTAAAGTATGCGATACTTGTTTCGTTTTAAACGTATAAGTCCTCGATAGGAAATTGTACTTGACTAATGCATAAAGTGAATATAACGACTTTATGGGGAGTTGGTTATATTGGCTTTATGGAAAGATAAATGGCTTGATTTTTTGAAAGGCAATTTGATTTAAGGCATCAATTGCCTAAGGTTTTAAAGGAAAGAAGTCACTTGATTTAGAAGCCTAAATGTATTTCTAAAAGGTATCGTGACTTGTCTTGAAAAGTAGTTATGACTTGATACTACGGTTATTAGTATCTTGGAAGTTATATATGAAAAAGAGTCATTTTTAAAGGAATAGAAGTACGTAGTACTTTGGGTTAAATTCGGATTTTATAATGACATGTTAGTGCCTTAAGTAAACTAAAATGAGAATGTATATGAATAAGGCTAATAAGAAGTTAGGGGATTTCTTAACTTGCTTATTTATTGTATGATAAGCGGAAGGGCTTATGTTATGTATGATGGCGGTTGAGCTAGGGTAAGAGTATAAATGAGGGTAAACCCCAAGACGTTATACCACCGCCTGGTAAGAGTATAAATGAGGGGTAAACCCCCAAGACGTTATACCACCTGTTTCCGTGGATTTGCTACCCATGATGCAAGGAATACCTCATGCGAGTCCTTATGGGCTTATGCGGGTGAAATAGTCCCATGCGGTAGTGCACTATCACGAGAATACCTCGTGCGGGTCCACGCGATCTATGCGGTGAAATAGTCCCAGGACTAGGAGTGCTTAATGATACTGCGGGCGGGTGGTCCTGCTTTGATCATGAGCCTCCTACTGTATATAGTAAGTATACTCTATTTACTCATTGTTAGTAAGACCACGTGTCTTTATTAATTGAGTAATCATACATGTCTCCAGTTTTATTTTAGACTTATGATTTCATTACAGTACTTTCAGTTTCACATATTTGGTACATGTTGTACTGACCTCCTTCGGCCGCGTTACGCCATGAGTAAAGTTCAGTTGCTAATCCTCGCCTTAGGATCACTGTTGTTTGTTGAGAAGCTCTCCTTCATTTCGAGGCTTATCCTCAGTATTGTCGGTTGTTGTACATTCGTGGTATGGCGGGGCCCCGTCACTTGAGTTGTTATTCTTAAGTGCGTAGTCACATTGTGGATTGGTGTAAAGGAAAGAAAAATGTCTTGTGCTATTTACGATCGAGTATATTTTACGGAAGGTGGCCTTATCGGCCAGCTTGTTGTTGTTCTTGTCTAAGTTTTTTTGTATGTTGTGTATGTTCCGCTGCTATTCTCTGATGTATACCTGACAGGGGTGCCCAGGTAGGGCACCAGTCGCGGGCCCGGGGTCGGGTCGTGACAAAGTGGTATCAGAGCAGTTAGTCCTCGGAAAGTGTCTACAGACCGTGTCTAGTAAGTCTTGATTATCGGTGTGTTGTGCACCACATCTATAATCGAGGAGGCTGCAGGACATTTAGGATTGGTTTCCATTCTTCTCACTCTAAGATCGTGCGATGAAATTTGTATGGTTAGGTCGTCTCTCCCTAACAAGTTATGATTGTTTGCAGCTACGAGAAAGGCAGCAGTGACCCAGGAAGGATTACGTGGATTGCGTATCCAGGTTGGTAATGGTTGTAGTTGGTATTGTGACATACAACTATGCGAATTTATGTATGAGGGTCAGACGCGTGTTGCCTAGAATGATTTAGATTACCAGGATTTGGAAGGGACTAAATAAATATCGGGAAGGTATGAAACAGTTTAATGAATTCTCATCAAGGTTTTACGTGCTAATTTGAGATAATTAGGAAATGATGAGTTATCGGAAAAGGTAATGGACACTTAAGAAGTTAATTAAGAGACTAAGTGGAAGACTATGTTAGCAACTTAAGCTACGTGGTATGCTTAAGGGAATTGTACGGGCGAGATCCGGACGAAGAAAGTATGGTTGTTGTGGTCAAGACAACACGATTATGATATTACGAGAAGTTCTTGTACCCGGTTACGGGGGGCTGATAAGATAGGCTTGGAGCATGGAAATTGCGAGCCTAAAAATGTTGATAACCACCGAGACCTTAGGTATATAAGGCCTTCTCGGGTAGTAAAAAGTTAGGACAGACCTAGGAAAAGAGTTAAGTACGACGCCGAGTCGGGTTGGGGATCTATTTAGGGTCGCCCCATAACTTGAAAGGAAATGGGATCAGTTAGTAGTAGTCCCGCTATGTGACAGGGTCACGAGGGTGCAAGGCCCAAGTTTAGTTAGTCATTTACGGGTTCGTGGGCGTGTTCCACCAGGTCATGTGAGCCGGAATGGGCCTTGTATTGTTTAATTTAGCAACTCCAGATTTGAGGCCCAAAGCGAGATGAAGGCTATGTACGTACGCTAGAATAAGTTTGGGAGTACGGGAAGAGTACGACCAGTAAGAAAGAGAGTAACCAAGAATAAGGAAATGGAACCTGAATCCATGAGGACCTTTCGAGGTGACTACACCCGTGAGTGTTGGGTGGTAGCTGAGCGGTTAGATAATAATTGGACAGTAACGATAAAGTCGTTGGACCCAGCAGACGTTGACATATGAGGTCATTATGAGTTGGGCTAGTTGGCCTCTTGTTATGCCAACGTGGACTACATAAGAGAGATTGATTCGGTACCGGTTTCCTGGCAGTTTGCCATCGAGTGGAAAGGAAGAGAAGTGGTGGTAACGGTGAATTATCCTTCCTTCTTTGACATTGTTTTCCTTTTAAGTCTGTGTGACTTGTTTACTTGGGGTAAATTGACGCAGGAAGTATGTAATAATTGAATTTGGAGGAAGTTATTTTAAGTGCCCTTGGAGGTACTTGGAGTTGGTTTGGTGTGGCGGTCGGGGCCCACGACCTTGGATAATTTCAGGAAAATGTACAAGGCAAGAATAAAAATAAGTACGAGTGCTGCCGGCGGAAAGCTGAGGGCATCTTTGGTAGGTTGGAAAATCTACACGAACTTAAAGGCGGGGCGTGATGATTAGCTAATTACTGGACCGCAAGAGACCCGGTGAGTAGGGTTGTGACTCGAGGAAAGTTCAAGATAGGAGATAAGTTCTCTTCCCGAAAAAGGGCGATTTGCGTATTATGGGGTTGCATGTACCCGTGTTGTTAGACGCAGATATGACCGAATAATAAAGGAGAATACGACTATGGTTAAAAATAGGTTGCGAGATATGTTTACCCTAGACTAGTGTAAAGACCATTAGTAAATAATGGGAAGTAAGAACATTTCGAGAAAATGTGGTAACACCTAGTTATAGGCTCTACAAAGGGAAAGGAAAAGCGGTTACTACTTGACGAGATCAAGGAAACCTCCCCTAAATTGTGATTGTGATGAAGTCTTAGCCATGAGGCAAGCAAAGGAATTAAGTCTAAGTTTAGTGACCAAGTTTGGTTGCAACAAAAGGAAAGCAGGAACCATAAGTGAGATTAAGGATACCCAATATTTCGCAGAATGAGAAAGACTTTCGGTTATTGGAAGACAAGTTGACCACGACTACGATTCTAACTCCTCCCGAAAGACTAGAGGTTAGGTTTTGATGATAACACGTTGGGTGTTGGGCTAGGTTGTGTCTTGTACGCAACCCGATAAGGTTAGAACCTATGTTTTCCCTAGTTAGGGAAGCGAGAAAGGAAATTGCGCCACTCACGATTTAGAGTTGGCGCGATTAAATCATGCCTTGAAGATTTGGGGCATGACGTATATCTGCACTTCATGTGGATACTTGTGCGGACCACAAAAGCCTCGGTATATCTGCAGATCGAGGCGGTAGAATTTGCGACAGATGGTGGTTAGAGTTACTCGAGGATTGTGATATTGATATCCTATACCATCCGGGAAAGCCAAGCGATTACATATACTCTTTGTGATGGACTGGGGTAGTCCGCCGGATGGGCAGCCAAATAGGCAGGATGTAGTCCGTAAGATTCTTCGATTCATCGAGCCTGGGGTTCGATTATTGGTTTCAAGGTTAATGAAGTTCAGATCCGAGAGGTTCTTAGTCTTCCATCGTTGAGGAAGTAAAGAGGCGTGATATGAGATCCGATTATGATCTGATATCGAGATACGACTCTCAGGAGAGAAGAGCACAGTTGAGTAGCACCGGATAAGTCTTGTGAGATGAGGATAGATTGCGTGTACCGGTCTTTGCAGACTAGTCGCAGGTTTTAGGGAGGCACGCGATCTTATTGCCCTAATTGTTTGGGCCGACTAAGTCGTGTCGTGACCTCGAGTATGTATGGGTAAGATGACCGAAAAGGGACATACGGAGTTCTTGTAGTGTCCGAGATAGTAGCAGTCATGGTTGAGCACCGAAGCCCAGGGCTATTGCGAGCGATTGAAATCCCAACCTAGATATGAGAGGTAATTAATATAGATCTTGTTACAGGTGGCATCGCACTTGGAGGAAGTGCGACTCACAGGGGTCATAGTAATTAAATTTGGCGAAACCAGTAGTGTTTTTCAGTTGGGACCCCTTACTCTACCGAGGATTATGCTTTCTTGTATAGCGGAGAGATTGTGAGGCTGCAGGGTTCCTACGTTTATGATGGCCAAGCAGATGAGCTCGATTCACGATAACTTCGGAGGTTTTTCGGGAGGATTAGGGACACAGTGAGTCTCGGTGTTGCATTACACCTCGACCGATGGACAGGCAAGGCGTACTATCCAGGCACCTGAGGATAGGATGCGGGCCTGTGTTCTTGATTTCAGAAATAGCCGGGAGGGTTAATTGTCTCTTGTTGTGTTGAGTACAATAACAGATACCCTTCCAGTATTCGGATGACCCTGTATGAGGCCTTGTATGTAAGAAAGTGTATATCGCCGGTTGGTGGGTTCGGCATGGGCGAGGTTCAGTTATTTGGTCGCACTTGATTCGTGGGTGTGGATAAAGCGAAGCTTATCCTAAAAGATTATTTGTAAGCTTAGAGTCGTGAAGCTTTATGCGAGATAACAAGCGTTGACACATGGGGTTCAGGTTGGCATTTTAGTATGTGGCCACCTGTGGCATTATTGGTATGTAGGGGTTGTAAGGAGACTATGTCGCTATCTTTAAGTTGGACTCATTAGATATTGCAGTTCTATTCAGAGACTGAATTCGTGCACAGCGTAGGAGGTGCGGCCTGTTACACCCCGGAAATTCCAGGATATGTTTTTAAGAACGTACGTAAGAACTCAAATGTTAAGGTTTGAGACGAGTAAAATTTATCAATTTTGGATTTGTCGAAAGCGAAATATTGTGATTTAATGGGAGGGAGACACGTGTCACCCCCTTATGTTGTCTTGGGACGAAATTTAACAAGGACAAAAGGGTCATTTGACCATTGTTAGGAACAAGTCTTGCAAATGACTTAGCTTGACATGTTGACTAAAAGTCCGAGGCCACTTGGCAAGATCCATGTGAAACACATCCGAGCCATCCATATGTACTAATCTAGACCTTCCATTTTGTTATATAAGCTTACTAGTAGCAAGACTTTGTCATTCTCTACACTTAGAAAAAAATTGAAATCTTGTCTTGCTCACTATGGAAGCTCACGGTTTTGACAAGTTTCAAGAGGAAAATTTTCAATTCTTGTCCAATAATTCCCACTTTAAACCAAGGTTCCTATGAGTATTGTAAGGTTTTCTCAAAAGAAAGATTTGGAAAAGAGGCGTTTTTCGTATTAGTCAAGGCGAAAACCTAAAGGGTTATTCAACTTTGAAGTTGGAACTTGAAGATGAGTTATTCTTAAGCTTCTAAGGGTTGCTTGGAGTGGATTGGAACGTCGAAGGAGGAGCTAAAGTTGCTAAGGGCGACTTGTGATCTTGGATCATAATTGGGCTAATTGAGGTATAATCTTCGTTTTACTTTTGTAATTCAAGATTCCACGTTATTATAAGTTAGAAGTGATCATGTGATTTGTGTTATGAAGTTTGATAAGTGACATGGATTGTAGAAGCCTAGACCGAAAATGACATGATTAGCCTTTTGAAATTGAAATGCAATTTTGGTCGTTAATTTAGAATCGTCGCATGTTTACTACTTGAGAATTGTAGTAGTTATGTCGATTGCGGCTTGATATCATGTTATACTAAACCATTTGGATTGAAATGGAAATTGAATAAGAATTTGTATTGTTATTATTGTGAGCCAATTGGTGCTGTTTGGTTATTCATTTGCATTGGTTTAACTTATATATTATTGTGAGCCAATTGGGATCGTTTGGTTATTCATTTGCATTGGATTACCTTCTATATTATTGTGAGCCAATTGGGGCTGTTTGGTTATTCATTTGCATTGGATTACCTTCTATATTATTGTGAGCCAATTGGGGTTGTTTGGTTATTCATTGGCATTGGATTACCTTCTATATTGTTGTGAGCCAATTGGGGCTGTTTGGTTATTATATTTCGACCTTGGAAAAGGTGGCAAAGTTAGTAAAAACAAAGGAGGTGCTGTCCGATTTTCCGTAGAATGTAGAGACTTAACACTTATAATATTCTACGTTTGAAGTAAGGCCTTAATGGACGTATTGTGAATATTATAGGTTGACATACTACGGGCGGGAATTTGTACTTGACAAGTGGTTTGACCCGAAGAGGTATGTGGAACTTTTCCTATCTTTTGAGCATGACTAGTTTCACGTATATAGTACGGTGAGCGTCTGAATTTTGACAATCTAGTCCATTTGACATCCTTGGCTTATTTTAGGAATGTCCAAGTTGATTGAGTTAGGGAATTAACTCACTTGTTTAAATGTTAAGGATATCTTGGTTTTCAAAGTTAAGAGACTTTAAGTATGTTGCTATTTTGATACTTGTTTTTATGGAAAGTTTAAAGAGTGGTTTACTCTAAGTAATTTAAGTATGTTAAGGGACTTGAAGAGTTTTAAAGTATGCGATACTTGTTTCGTTTTAAACGTATAAGTCCCTTGGATAGGAAATTGTACTTGACTAATGCATAAAGTGAATATAACGACTTTATGGGGAGTTGGTTATATTGGCTTTATGGAAAGATAAATGGCTTGATTTTTTGAAAGGAAATTTGATTTAAGGCATCAATTGCCTAAGGTTTTAAAGGAAAGAAGTCACTTGATTTAGAAGCCTAAATGTATTTCTAAAAGGTATCGTGACTTGTCTTGAAAAGTAGTTATGACTTGATACTACGGTTATTAGTATCTTGGAAGTTATATATGAAAAGAGTCATTTTAAAGGAATAGAAGTCGTAGTACTTTGGGTTAAATTCTCGGATTTTATAATGACATGTTAGTGCCTTAAGTAAACTAAAATGAGAATGTATATGAATAAGGCTAATAAGAAGTTAGGGGGATTTCTTAACTTGCTTATTTATTGTATGATAAGCCGGAAGGGCTTATGTTATGTATGATGGTCGGTTGAGCTAGGGTAAGAGTATAAATGAGGGGTAAACCCCAAGACGTTATACCACCTGCTTCAGGGTAAGAGTATAAATGAGGGGTAAACCCCCAAGACGTTATACCACCTGTTTAGTGGATTTGCTACCCACGATCGAGGAATACCTCACGCGAGTCCTTATGGGCTTATGCGGGTGAAATAGTCCACGTGCGGTAGTCTGACTATCACGAGAATACCTCATGCGGGTCCACGCGATCTACGCGGGTGAAATAGTCCGTGAATAGGATTGCTTAACGATCTTTGCGGGCGGGTGGTCTGCTTTGATCACGAGCCTCTACTTTATATAGTAAGTATACTCTATTTACTCTCATTGTTAGTAAGACACGATTATCGTTAATTGAGTAATCATACATGTCTCCGCTTTATTTTAGACTTATGATTTCATTACGATACTTTCGATTTCACATATTTGGTACATGTTGTCTTGACCTCCCCGGGCCGCGTTAAATGCATGAGTAAAGTTCAGTTGCTAATCACCGCTCTTAGGATCACCTTTGTTTGTTGAGAAGCTCTTCATTTGGAGGCTTATCCCAGTATTGTCGGTTGTTGTACATTCGGGGTATGGCGGGGCCCGCCACTTGAGTTGTTATTCTTAAGTGCAGAGTCACATTGTGGATTGGGTGTAAGGAAAGAAAATGTCTTGTCTTATTTACGGATTGAGTATATTTTACGGAAGGTGGCCTTATCGCTAGCTTTGTTGTTAGTTCTTATCTAAGTTTTTTTGTATGTTGTGTATGTTCATTCGCTATTCTCTCGATGTATACTGCGAGGTGCCAGGTAGGGCACGATGTGAGCTTGGTCGGTCGTGTGACGTTCGTTAGCGGGAGACTCATTAGATATTGCGATTATTCGCCCGAATTCGTGCCGCAGCGTAGGAGGTGCGGCCAATCGGAGATCGACGAAGAAGAAGACTACAACTACTACGAAATCTTATCCGACGGATGTGCAAGCGACGTCGTCCAATTTGACCAAGATATACCAATTCCAACCGAAGAACCACAAGACGTTATAAAGAAACTAGAAAATGTGTTTCTTAAAATGTAATTCTTTTAATTGTAATTTTACTATGCTATTTATTTGCAACTTTCAATATCACGAATTTGCAATTTTGAAATTGTATTACAAAAAAAAACCATACTTCTAGTTGAATAATATAAGAGGCACAAAAACAGTCGCATGAATGTTTTTATTAAACTATCTTGTTGTGTATGTGTGTTATTTATTTATTTAATTTAAAAGCAAATAAAAAAATGACCCCACCCGACCCCCTCTGGACCGGGATGGGGCGACGACACACCCCGCCAACCACTCCGACCAGGCCTACCGCTGTGATCCCGACCCGCCACTGGACAGCCATACTTGTTAGTACAAGTAACTTTCATGAAAAATGATAAAAATTGTACTTTATAGTTGGATATGTTTAAAGTGGTCCTTTAAATATATTATTAAATAATTTTGATAATTTAAGTTTGCAAAAGTAATTTTGGTTTCCTTCAAATTTTTAATAAACTCTAATTGTTGAATTTTAACGGAGGCTTTGAAAAATATAGCGTTTAATATGAACTCGTATTTGGAGTTGCAAATTTTACAATTCCTTTTTTATCGTGTATTTTTTGAGTTTTATGCAACTTTTTGATGTATGATTTCTTTTATTTTTGAATTTCTTTTTTTGTATTTGTTGCACTTTATAGGATTTGACGGAATTTGCTATTATTTCTGGTTAAATATGTTTTCTGAATTTCCGTTGAATCATCATCGTTTGTTAAACTTTTGTCATTCTTCTCAATAACTTTTAAAGTTGCATTAATGTCACAAACAACTACATGTAAATGCTTTTCAATACCTATACTATTATTTTCCTTTAAAAAAAAAACTAAAGCTCAATCGTTATATTGGTAAATTCTATTGTCTTCTAATTAGATTTATCGTTTCCCCGTGTTTAGTGGGAGAACTTTGTTTCTCTTAAATAGATGCTTCTAATACTAGCTATTTATTTACACATTGAGTAATTTATCATAATTACAAAAATTCAATCTTCAAATAGATAGAATTTAATTTTCTTGAATAGATAATGTGCGTGTTATGTTTTTAAAAAAATATATATATATAACTCCTACATATTTAATAGAAAATACAATAAGAAGTTTGAAGCATGCACTTGAAAAAATTAAAAATATTTAAATATACTCTTAAATAATTAAAAAAGTTTAAATATGCCCCACATGTTCACAATCACGGTTAGTGCAGGGGTACATTTAAAAAATTAATTGGGTGTATTTCAAAAAAAAAAAAAACTTTATGAATATTTATAAGTCAATAGGTTAACGAAGAATAAATAGAAAAAATTATACTATACGTTAAAAACATTTTCGATCATTTTGTCTTCTAAAATTGACAAAACTTCATGCGGTGTTCAAAAGGTTAAAATGGAACAGGTTTTGATTTTCACGTAATGGAAAGTAATAAAGAGAGAGAGTCGCTGAGCACAGTCCAATGATAAATGAGGGGGATTAAGGCGCTCTGGACATTTGCAACGTGAAATCGATTTCCAGTGGGAGTATTCTGCTCTCTTCTAGGGTTGATCCTTGTAGGTGTCATCAGTTGTCCATTCTCGAACTCTGTTTATTGGAGCACATCCCGCGATCTACTGTAGTAGTGTTGAAGGACCGTTACTATTAACTCTAGGACTAGTCTGACGCAAAATTGGAACGTGAATATTAAAAAAAGTCTGTTTTTAGCCAAACGTCCAATTCATGATGTTCTCACAAAAAAGTCTGTTTTTAAGTTTTATAATTAATTAAAATTAAAATTATATATATATATATATATATATATATATATATATATATATCAAATATGTTTTATATTATTAGTTACAAATATATGATTATTAACTAATATATTTTCAAGAAATAATGTGTTGTTAAATAACTAATTTAATATCATTTATAAAGACCACACATTTTTTAAAATATTAGTTTTAATTTTTTTTAAAACTAACTGTGTAATACACTCCAACCAAAACAATAGATTTGTAATTACACATTAATTATATTATGTACACCAACTCCAATTAAGAGGTGGTTTCCAAATTTTGATTACAAATTTTGAGAAACTAATATTAAAAAATATTAGTTTTTAATATTTTTATTGTGTCATGCAGAAGCTAATAATTATAAATTTTGATTGCGATAAATTAGACAATACAGAAAATATACTAAAAGAAACATAATATTAATATGATTTGATCAAGTGACCTACATATTGAGAAATTAATATTAAAAAATATAATACCTATTGAGAAAAAAATTACTCCCTAAACAAGACTCTATGAACGACCACATTATAAATGATATTGTGTTGTTTACGAGAAAAATGATTTCCTATATATAGAAGTTCAAAATTAATCCTTTAAGAAAATGATATATATGGTAGAATTATTTTTCACAAATAAAATATTTTTAAAGTAAAATATAATTATTATAAAACTCAAATAAAATAGGAAATTCAGAGCAAATTCTAACAAATTGAATGATGGAGTTCAAAGAAAACCTTATGATATATAGCAAAAGTTATCTTTAGAACTTATCATGTCATTTTTATATTTCGAAGAGAATGTTATTAAAATAATTTAAAATCTTGGAATAAAAATCTTTTGTTAAATATAAAAGGTATCTATTTTTAAAACAAATGAAAGAGAAAAAAATAAGGAGAAAAAGCCATAAGATGTACTGGATGGATAAACAACTTTCTCATATGAACCCAACCAATGAGATTCCTTAGCGTCCGATGACTCAATAAAAGCAGCAAAGGGAAGTGTGAACGCCTGTGGGCTGTGTGGATGGTAGCGCTAAATACTTGGAAACTTTCTTTATTACCTGTCTATAAAGTGGCGGGTTATTGGAAAGTTATGGGCCCCCAAGCAAGCCCACTACTTAAAGGGGCCCAGAAAGGAAGGGCTTATGGACTCTGTACTTTTTACCTCTCGTCAGACTGACTAACTTTTGGCTTGGCTTTCCAGGCTATGCTAGTTGTATACTACACGATCCAAACTTACTACTCTCCCTCATAAGCGCGTCAACCTCACAATACCACGTTAAATTTTATTTTTCCTCATGAGTTGACTGACCTCCTAGAATTATTTGTAGCGTTTGTATAAGATATATAATAAATTCATAACCGAATATAAACTTTTTATATAGGTACATCACTAAAATATATATATATATATATTAAATGTAAATTGATCCATAGTCCTCTAGGTAAATAATTCAATATTTAATTAAGTGTACCATTTAATCTTTTCTTAACATGTTGTCAAATTATATCAATTTCAATATATATATATATATATATATATATATATATATAGATCATGTATTTTCTTGGTAGAGTGAATAAAAAGAAGAAGCTAACGGTTTAGGAAATTGACTTCTTGGTAGAGTGATTTTTTTTCTATTTTAGCAAATTTGTAGTGTGTGTTTGGTTCTGCAGTGGACAAAATTGATTCTGAGGAGAATTGATTCTGTCGGAATTGATTTTGATAGAATTGATTTATGTTTGGATAATTTGGATTAAAATTGCTTTTGAACGTAGAATTTGTTGGTGTTACAGTGGATGTATGAGAATAGTTTACAACTATCACTAGTGCTTAGAAATGATAATCAATTACAATTTCAATACAATAGGCTTGAAGCCTAACATCAGTTGTCACAACATCAATAAGTGTTGATGATCTTAATCTTCGGTCTTTGACCCTTCCTTGAAGTGTTGATCTTCCCCTTGAGAACAACAACAACAATATGTTTAGAATCTGAAAATATAACAATATAATTGGCTTGCTGAGTCGACCAAATTCTTGATTTATCCTTAAGATAATATTGTCCCGTATATCCTTTCAACGGTTGTAATGACAATTTATCTCCCAAGATAAAACAACAATCAAACAAATGAACAAAGAGAACTCAAATGTTCGCTATAATAAAATGATCTTTGAATGTGTAAGATTGCAAAAAAAAAAAGAATTCATGAACTAGGAAGAACTTATAGAAATATGTATTCTATGTGTGTTCTTCCTCTATTTTCTATTATGTATATGTTCTCATATATTGTGTGTTCAATGTATATTAGATGTCTCTCCTCAAATCTGAAATAAGGCTTGATTATATAGTGTTTATGGATGAAGGAGGTGTTAATGGGGTTAATGACTATAAAGAGGGTTGGTAAGAGGCTCAATGAAGAGCGAAAACGTTAAGGAGTAATAGCTCAACGTTACGTTCCACAACTTAATGTGACATTAAAACGCCCTTGGCGCCGCGGCCGTGCAGGCTGGCGTCGTGGCCCTGCAGCCTGGTGCTGCGCGCCGGCGCTTTCCAGAAACTTCAGAGATCAAACTATAATTATAATAAAGTCTGGGGTCCAAAAAGATAATGTCATAAGTCCAAGATCGACCCGACCCGGACCGGGCGGGTGGTGATGGCTCGCGTGTGAGCCTAGTCTTGAACCCAAGCACACATAGGTCCTCCCTCCTTCAAACACATGAGTTACCTCTTGGGGTCCCAATTCCTTATTCAGTTTAGAGACTTATAACATGGACAATTCTTCTCTTTCCTACCGATGTGGTAGATTTGTCACACACCACTCTTCCATGTCTCAAACACATTACTTCGTGGACCAATATCTTTTTCATTTCTCAACAGAATTTGATGATTCTTGGCCCTACAGTCATCTACGCACTTAGTAGATTAAGCACGTGTAAAGAACCAGATTCTCCAATATGTGTAACTATGATGTTTAAGTCATTGAAGATGGGCGGACCCAAACTCCACCAACGGCAAATTTCCAACAATCCCCTCTTGGAAGAGATTTTGGTGCACACACATGGTGCCTTCTTTCAACAATCTTTTTGGCGGATTAATGTTGCATCTGGAGAGGTAGCCGGAGCTTTGAACCTTCCATAGTAAAATATCATCGGACATATTTACTGCACGGTGAACGTGATGTCTTGAACCGTCAGTGTTTAGTATATGCCAAGACAATGGTATCAACACATCACCTTTTCTACTCAATCATTCTTTGTGTTCTGTCCGTCGTGGGTCGTGGACACCCTTGGATTCTTAAGTGCGTTCATTTGAGGCGACCTGTCATCGCACTTAAATAGGTGGTCTCCTATAAGGTATCCTACAATACCTAGCTTCACAAGAATTAGGAACCATTAAAATTTTCCCAAACCTAACCTCAACTGTTGAAGATCATTAAAGATTTTGGAAGCTTAACTTTTACCCCTTCTGCGGGTAGCACTTAATGTCTATCACGGGAATGACTTTGGATTATGTTTCTTAAGAACCATTATCCAAAGTGCTCTTGCTTTCATCGAACCGCTCAACTGAACCTTTACAGTTTAGTTTTCCCATTGAACCTTATCTCTAGGATCTCCAGTCCGTAAGGTTGGGTGTCAACTATATCGGTTCTTATTGATTGGGTTTTAATCCAATTCTCCTAGACAGGCAGAACCCTTGATCTGTGAAGGTCTACTATATTTTCCTTTGATTAGTAATCAAGAAAGTGTTACCCCGTAAAGATCAACTGTCATTCGGTCTTATGTCTATGATAGATATGTCCAGACACCTTCATTCGTGCTCTCACAGTGTCAAACTAGAGCAAACACGAGTTACTCCCAAGAAGAGACATCCTCTAAGTGGTTGTGAAGTTACTCAACTTCTCATAATCCTTTGTGTGGAGCGATGAACTCTGATTCCATCATGAATCGGCCGATGCAAATTTTGCTTAGAGGTTTTTCCTAAGACACACCATGCACATTTGGTGTTCTTCAGGCCTTATGTCCAGTTTGCATCATTTTGTTCTCCCAGAACCACTGGACATCAAGAATATTATAAATCATAGATAGGTGAATAATTCAGATGTCGTCACATCTGACTTAACGCCTTCTGTTGATCATTTCCAGAATCACGAGTGAACCTTAGTTCAACTGGTTCTTCTGTTATGAACCAAGACCAGGTAAATTGCAGTGTGACCTGAGCATATCTCTCCTGGAATATGGGTGCACCATGATTTCAAATCCATTGGTGACTTCAACGAGACTGTCTAGCTCATCATAGAGGAGTTTGGAATCAGACCAGTCCGTTAGATGTCTTAGGGATTCCAAACCTAAGATGACATCTGCAATACCCATATACTTTTATGTTGAAACATATATTTCAGAAGAAATGTTTTGTGTCAAAACTTTAGGCATGTTTCAGCCCGCACAGAGATTTGATAAGCCGACATACTTTCTTCTTTTTCTTGGAACCTCAAACCCATCTGGTTGTTCTGTATTACTTTCTTCTTTCACTTCCAGACTTATGGTTTTTCAACTGTTGGCTTTTTAATATTAGAGTCAATATTTATGTAGTCAGATTCATTATTTCTGTTCTATCTGAAACTCCCAAGACCAAAATGTAGACATTTTCCGGACCATAAGGGATTTCATGAAGAAGCCCAATAGTACTCAGACCCAATTCTCCGATTTAAGAAGATTATCTTAACATCCATGTCACGTTTCCTTATGCGGAGTTCTATTAAGAATCACATTAGCGGTAAGGATCGTCTTGCATCTTGGACGTACAAGTCTGCGCTTGGCTAACACAATTTAGTCTGAGGTGAGTAAGGAGCAGTCGTTGGATCAACAATGCTTCGCATTATCCCCCTCTATCACTATAAATTTCTCAATCCGTAAACTTTCTAATTTTTCCCCCGAAGCACCGTGGTCCTGACTGAGAAGCACTGCGGTGCCTGAATTTCAGTGACTTTCTATTTTAACGTGTCTTAATCTATGATGACATAGATGCACAAATTGCAAACATATCATCCACTTTTCAACTTCGTTGGCCTTTTAATAAACTTCTGTTTTAACGTGTCTTAATCTATGATGACATAGATGCATAGATTACAAACATATCATCCACTTGGCTACAATTTTACTGTACCAATCTTGGTTATTATTGACCTGTGGGACATGAGGCGAAAGACTCAAGCCATATTGTCCAACAGTGCCCTTGAAACCAAGTGTAGGACATGTATCCATTCGTTTAAGAGTGATCCAATTCCTTAAGTCCTTTTGAGGACAACCTCTTTAATTTCTTCTATTTTGAAGGTAGCGTTGCTTCACATGAACAACCTCTTGCCCGTGGTTAGGGCGTAACCGGATCATGTGTGATCTAGACTCTTTGGCCCACTCCAGTTGCCTTGGTAGACTGAGTGTCCTATTTTCTTTTCTGCCTTTCTTTTAGCCTTCAGATCTATTGAGATCTGGTAACTCTGAACCACTCCAGTCGCCCGTAGGCTTTGTATGACTGAGTGTTCACTACTATCCTGTCAAAATACGGATCTTCTGTCGTAAATGGTGACAAGATTCTCACTAGTTCTCTAGTCCTTGTCTTTAGTCCTCTAGTCCTTGTCTTTAGTCCTCTTCCATGCTTAGGATTGTCTATAAAATAATTTTATTACAATCTAAGTCCATATATTTTAGGTCGTTGTTTATAACAGCCAATATTCCTTTGGAAGATAAGTGAGATTAAACATTCTGATTTAAAGGCGTATGGAATATAAAGAAATACTTTCATATTTTTAGCCTTATTCAGTTCATTTTAATCAGTCCTCTTTTAATCTTATTTTTGACAAGGAATAACTAATTAACTCATACCTTTCGTCTTTGGTAAACTTACCAAGGGCTATAGTCATAGTGATCCTCCTATTCAACTACTTCGACCATTTCCGAGCACCTCATATCTTTTTCGGGGGATTTGGCCCACATTTGTCACGTGTCCACATCATCCTTACCATAAGATGGAGGCTTCTTCTTAGAAGATGGATGCTTTCTGCTACAAGATGAACCATGATCTCCATCCTTCTCCTCAAGTTCCAATTGACATCCTCAACCTTTTGTGGATACTGATTTCCACCATTCTCGAAAGCGGTGACAACAATTCTTTCTTAACCCTTAGCCTTGCCAACAAGACTATCAATACCATCTTTAAGTTGAAGATCAATGATTGAGATCTCACATTTGACGAAATAGATTTGTAACTGTCGTCAAAGAGAGACCCAAACTCGGACCAGAATTGTTGGCCCTCATCTTTCTAGCACTAGTACTGTTACACCTCGTAATTCCAGGGCATATAATTGAGAACATAATTAAGAAAATAAGATTTGAATGTTGGAAGGAAAGTATATTTACATTTTCTATATGTAATAATTTTGGATGCAACAAATGTGACGACGGAAATTAATATTAGTAGTTGAATTATTTCCAATGGAGTTATAGACTTAGGATTATATTATTAAATCTTGGCATTAAGAATATGAGGACATCGAAAATTTCACAATTTTGGCTAAGTATGAAATTATTTTCGTGAAGAGAATTATGGATGAATAAGAGGGTGACACGTGTCCCTCCACTTGTGCTACAAGCTCCAATTATATCTATGTGTTGCAAGACTTTATGTTCATAATATCTTCTCATCCAAACCCTCTTCTCTCTTCCTTCTCTTGCAAGTCTCGAAATCCTTAGCCAAGCAAAGAACAAGTTAACTTATTTTTCCAAGATTAAGCTCCTTAATTAAGTTCTAAGACAAGGTTAACACACCAAACAGTTGGTAACGGTTTTTGGGCCAAAAACTGTCTTGAAATCTTAAGCTTGGAGATGAACTCTTTGGAAGAAAAACATGAAAGCAAGATGGTTACAAGCTTGTAGAGGATACATGTGTGTTATTGTAACGTGTAGAAGTGGTGCAAAAAGTGAAGCAGTTGGCTGAGACTTGTGGACTGTTTTGGCTAAAAGTGAAGGTAAGAATTCTTCTTCCTCTTTAAGAATAATGGAAGTTAAATGATGTTATTATTAAGGGATGAACTTGTGTTAAGAGAAATGGAAAATAAGAAGTGCATGTGACAATTTTGGGCAAGTTAGCCGATTTTGTGGACTGTTTTGTTTATATTGGATTCGTTGGTAGTTATTGTTATTATCGTCACTAAGTGCATGTTAGATTGATGGAAATCTTGTTATTGAAAGTTGAAATGGTTTATATAAAATTGTTGAAACATGTATCAGATTTTAAGGAATTATGAAAAGGGCTTTGGTATTGTGGTTGTTGGCCGAGACTATCAAGAAACTGTGGGACGTTGTTGTGCTGTTTTAGGGACTGTTTTGTGGAGTTATAATGCTGAAAATTTAGTTACAATTATGCATGTTTAATGTGGTAATTGCTAACGTATGTCTTAAAGGAATAAGGGTATAGAAATGTGTAGAAAGGCTTCACATTTTACCCTCGTCGTGTTGGAATATGGACAATTTTTATGGACTGTTTTTATATGAATTAAGAGGTCGGATTAACATAAGAAGTAGGTGTGTGAATCACCTTGGTTGCTGTTTTGAACTACCCTTAATTGGTACTTGGTTATTGATGTTATTGGTCTTGTTTGTAAGTTGTGGATGTGAGTATATATAGGGGAAGTGCCGCCCAAATTTTTATATGAAAGAAGAGTCATTATGTGATATAATGTATACTAGTATTCATGAAGTTGATAGACGTGTTATTGTTGTTATAGGTTGAAGTACTAATTGAGACGTATTTTACTTATCGTGTTGGTATAGCCGATAAGGTATGCGAAACTATCCTTTCTTCTTTGGCATGATGTATATGAAATGGGTGTACGGCGGATGTACGTAATTTCATTGAATCCTAATTTCTATTGATACATAATATGATAGTGCCTGTTGACACCTAATTTTGTCCCTCTCTTCCTATTATTCGTCGTAAAATCAAACTATTTTTTTACACCGCAACTTTAGTTTTTAATAAATGCATACACATGCATGCATAAATAAGAATTTAATATTCTCAAAATAATCACTATTTTTATTATCTTTATTTGCATTTTTACTATCGTGACGTTTTTTTTCACAATCATAATTTTTATCCTAATATTTTTATTACTCACAAAATAACATCGAATTTTATATTAAGCACTAAAACATTTTTCAAATATTATTGTATAACTTATTATTACATTAGTATTTTTATTCTTATAATTTATAGTTTAATTAACCCCTTTTTTACTACTAACTATCATTAATAAAACACTCAAAACTAAAACTCATTTTCCTCCTTTACTAATCCTTTTCTTTGCTTTACATGAAATGCATCGGGAGTAAAGGAAGAGTCTCATTACGAGACTCAATGCAACCATGACGAAATGAAGATCCACATCCATGTCCTTTGCATTCCTCGGCTTTGGAACTCCTAAACCAAAATGGGCCGGATGTAACGTCATCCGCTCCATTCGCTCTTTTATCATTATTCTTTAATTCCGCCATTTATTTTATTTTCTTGTTATAATACGTAATTTTGCATAAATATTGAAATGTGTAGAATAGGTAGACTTAAGACGAATAGATTAAAGAGGATGGTAGCTTAACAAACAATTTCCATACATTTTAGAGTAAACCTCATGCAAATTTATCAAAACATATGCACCTTTCAAATAAATATTTGCAACACTTTTCTTAATCTTATCCCAAAACATGCATTTTTAATACAATAATTAACCTAAGTTTGACTGGACAACCGCGAGTTAGCGGATCCTATAGGATGTCTAACCCCTTTCCTTTAGGATAATAAATAACTCTTACCTAGAATCTCACATATTTCGTAGACCATAAAATTGGAGTTATTTTTAAGCAGATTTTGCTAAAATAGATGTCCTAGTTCATCTTTAAAATAATTAGGTGACGACTCTTTAAAATACAATCAGGAATCACCCATATGTCGTACACCGTTTCGACTCCTGTTAAAATGGGGTATTACAGTACCTTGAGTTTTCTAAATGAAAGTTATTCTATTTATTCCATTGAGAGTCAGAAACGATTTTACCGCGTCCCAGAAAGGTCCGGGTAGTATATGATTTTATTGAGAGTCAAAAGATGATTTAAATTGCACAAGGTTGCTCATGATAGCTATTCGTGCAAGTGTTATTATTCCATCCACCGAGTCCCATAATGGGCCGACAATGTTCACAGAGTCCCTCACTAGAGGACTGACAATGTTATATGTATTATGATTCCATGGACATGCAATCCATGATGCGAGTATATATACTCATGACAGTATATGATTCTATGGACATGCTTCCATGATGCGGGTATAGATACCCATGACAGTATATGACTCTCACTATTTTTAAAAGACACAGTTGATTCTCATTGTTGAAAGGCACAGTTGACTCTCTATTTTTACAAGGTACATTTGACTCTTATTTTATATGACACGGTTGGATCTGGTATTTGATTTTCATACTTGTCTCTGTCATCTGTTGGCCAGTTATGATCTAGATTACAACACTTTATGTTTACATACTTGGTACAATGTTGTACAGACCCCCTTCTCCGGGGGCTGCATTAATGCCCGCAGGTGTAGGTACTCATTTTGGTGATCCGCGTGCTTAGGATCATTGCTCAGCTTTTTGGATAGCTCCATTGTTCCGGGGCTTGTCATTTGGTACAGATCTGCTGTTATAGACTTATGTATATTCAGGGGTACGACGGGGCCTTGTCCCGTCATAGTTCACTGTCTTATTCTTAGAGGTATGTAGTCATGTGTGGGTTGGACATATGTACAGTTTTAGTTCGTTTGGATATTTCTATGTACAGTGGCGGCCTTGTCGACTTGCCTGTTTTATTATACGAGTTTGTTATTATAGTTCAGGGGACAAGATCACTGTGTTATGTGATTTTGAGTTTTCCTTAGCTTTCGTTGATTATATGTGATGTGTGGGTATAAGGGTGCCCAGGTAGGGCACCAGTCGCAGCCCATCGGTTCGGGTCGTAACAAAAGTGGTATCAGAACAGTTAGTCTTCGGAATGTCTACAGACCGTGTGCAGTAGAGTCTTGGTTATCGGTGTATTGTGCACCACACTTATAAACAGGAGGCTATAATACATTTAGGATTGGTTTCTATTTTCCTTACTCTAAGATCGTTGCGATAGAGCTATGTTGTTAGGATAGTCTCTCCCTAACGAATTATTGTGGTTGCAGCTATGCCTCCAAAGAAAGCAACAACGGCTGTTACACCCCGTATTTCTAAGAGAATGAGATGAGAACGTACGTAAGGCAATAAGATTGGAATGTTGGAAAGAAAGTGTAGTTACATTTTCGATTTAGAGCAAATTCGGTCACAACGAACGTTACGCCATAATTTCTTCACGAGGGGTCGGTTTCGTTCCAAATTTGAGATACGAGCGTAGAATACTATTGTGAAGACACGGGACAAATAATATGAGGTCTGCCGAAAATTTCACAATTTCACGGGGACCTTCGAAAAATTATAGTATTTTGGACCAATCGGAGGGCGACACGTGTCACCCCTCCACTTGGTCTTGCAAGATGACAAGTCTCTAAGATATTTTGAGGCCAAGTGGGCATGTGGGCCCCACTCCACTTGGCATTATAAGTTGATATATATCCAAGTCTTGAAGACTTGGATTCATTATACACTTAGACAAAAAAATAAGCTCTCATCTTCTCCCCTTTAGCTCCATAATTTCGAGAGCCCCTTGGCTAAGAACAACCATTTTTGATCAATTTATTTCTCCAAGATTAAGCCCTTAAACTAAGTGCTAAGCCTAGATTAATATTCTACACGTTTTTACTTGTCTTGGCCGAAAGTTGATGCCAAAACCCTAGGGGTTCCGTCGACTTTTTGGAAGTGAAATTCAAAGATAAGTTGCTCCTAAGGTTGTAGGGGGTACATATATGTGATTGGAACTTGAAGAAGTGGAGCGAAACGAAAACTGCGGGCTTAAACATCGCAGACTGTCTAGGACGTTTTTTGGGCATTTGGAAGGTAAAATCTCTTCTTTCTTTGGAAGTAATTGGATATTACTTATTGTGATAATGTATAGATGAGTTTGTGCTAAAAAGAATGAAGATTAAATGGTGTTTGGATAATTTTTTTGCGTGTTGGGCCGAATGGGACAGTTTTTGGGGTTATCGGATTCCGTTGGTTATTGTCGTTATTAACGTCACCTATTGCATGTTAAAATGGAGTAATATTTTTGTAAACAAGTTGTTATAACTTATATGGAAGTTTTGGAATTCGAATTAGATTAAAAAGAATTAAGGAAAGGGTAATTGGATTGTAGTTGTTGGCCGAGATTTACCTAAAACTGTGGGGTATCGTTATACAGTTTTAAGGGATTGTTTTGTGGTATAAAACTGCTGAAAAATCATCCCCTAACATGCATGATTAATGTAGTAATTGGCTAATGAAGGTCCTAAGGAATAAGGGTGTTAAAGGCATCACATTATACCCTTAATGTTAGATTATTGTGGATTGATATTATGGACTATTTTGTATAGACTATGGGGCAGAATTTTACACGTCCAGTGAGACGTGTAATCCCCTTTGGTTAACTGTTGGTTGTGCCTTAAATGTGGCGTGTTGGTTGACGAATACGGGCCTTGGAAAAGGTGAAAAAGTACGTAGAAACAAAGAAAGTGCTGCCCAATTTTCCATAGAATTAGAGGGCCATTATTTGGTATAAGTCCTACACTTGATAGCTTGTAGTTGATAGAAGTTCTATTGTCATTTTAGGTTGAAGTACTACGTGTAGCACATTCTACTTGGCTTGTGGAATAGCCAATAAGGTTGAAGTACATTGGAGCGTATTGCTACTTGTCGTTTGGGTTAGTCGTCACGAGGTATGTGAACTTCTTTCTTTCTTTGACATGATTATTCGGTAAGTCTATGTGACTAAATTTTAGTGAGTCTATGTGACTTGATTTGGTAAGTCTATGTGACTTAATTCATTTGAAGTAAGTAAATCGCTTTTGAAAATATATGAGTCTTGATTATGAAAGTATGAGTGGCTTAGTCAAAATTGTATAAGTTACTTGAAGTACTTTAAAGTATGAGATGTGATTTAAAGATTATGAGACTTCATTTTTCAAGTTATGAGACTTGATTTCTAAAGTTTAGAGATTTGATTTAAAGTTATGAGACTTGATTTCTTTACAAGTTATGAGACTTTATTTTTCAAGTTATGGGACTTGATTTCTAAAGTTAAGAGATTTGATTTAAAGTTATGAGATTTGATTTCTTTACAAGTTATGAGACTTTATTTTTCAAGTTATGGGACTTTATTTCTAAAGTTAAGAGATTTGATTTAAAGTTATGAGACTTGATTTTTTTACAAGTTATGAGACTTTATTTTTCAAGTTATGAGACTTGATTTCTAAAGTTAAGAGATTTGATTTAAAGTTATGAGACTTGATTTCTTTACAAGTTATGAGACTTTATTTTTCAAGTTATGGGACTTGATTTCTAAAGTTAAGAGATTTGATTTAAAATTATGAGACTTGATTTCTTACAAGTTATGAGACTTTATTTTTCAAGTTATGGGACTTGATTTCTAAAGTTAAGAGATTTGATTTAAAGTTATGAGATTTGATTTCTTTACAAGTTATGAGACTTTATTTTTCAAGTTCTGGGACTTGATTTCTAAAGTATAGATGACATGATTTTATATGTATAAGCGACATGATTTTAAAGAGTATATGTTACGAAGTTTTAAGAGTATAAGTTTTGATTTTATAAGTGGAAATGACTTGATTTAAAAGTATGGGTTACTTGATTTACTTCTAAAGTTAAGAGGCTTGATTTCGAAAGAGTATGTAACTTGAGTTTTAAAAGTATACGTTTATTGATTTAAAGAGAAGGAGTTTCATGATTCTTTTATAAGTATGTATGTACGTAGTACGTTTGGATTCAACTCCCTAATCTTTGATGCTATGATTCTTTTAACTATGTATGTACGTAGCACCTTGGATTTAGTTTCCCTAATGTTATAAGATATGATAATGCCTTAGGGTTATTAAAAAAGAGGATGTGATAAAGTGCCTTAGTTTCCTAAAATGAAAGGTTGTTATAATAGCTTTATGGGAAGTTGTTATAACGACTTAATGAGAAGTAAAAAGATGGTTTAAGATGTTATATGGTTGCATTGATACACCGAGCCCATAAATGGGTCGGGTTACGACATATTACACCGAGCCCAGAAATGGGTCGGGTTACGACATATTACATCGAGCCCACAGATGGGTCGGGTTACGTTATTTTACACCGTTCCCCACAGGTGGGCCGGATTATGTCACATATTTCATCATTACACCAAGCCCACAGGTGGGCCGGGTTATGTCACATATTTCATCATTACACCGAGCCCACAGATGGGTCGGGTTACGTCACATATTGTATCAGTACACCGTGATCTACAAATGGGTCGGGTTACGTTATGCAAAAGATTACATCGAGCTCCAAAATGGGCCGATTTATGTCATGTAGAGAAGTTTGCATCGAGCCCTAAATGGGTCGGGTTATGTTATCACGTATAGATGACCACATCGAGCTCCAAAAAGAGAAGTCCCTCCATAAAGGGTCGGGTTATGTTATGTAAGATATGTGTATATGAACTTGAGAATTTTCCTAAGTATGTATGTAAGAATATGATTATAACTCTTATTGAAAGAAGGAAAAAAGATAAGAATGTACGATTGAGCTCACAAGTTGAAATGGCTTTCATATTAGAAAGTAGTACAGTGATATCAGGAACGGTTGGCTCTTGTTTTAGATGACCCGGTAGGATTTGGTATTTAATTTGCATACTTGCCCCTGTCATTCTTTTCTACAGTTATGATCTTGTTTATTGTACTTTATTTCCGTTCCATATTTAGTACTTGTTATACTGACCCCCTTCGGGGGGCTGCGTTCATGTCCGCAGGTCTAGGTACACAGTTGTGGATTCACGAGCTTAGGATCCTTGTTCAGCATTTTGAGATGACTCCAAGTTCCGGAGTTTGTCATTATGGCTAGGTATATTCAGGGGTACGACGGGGCCTTGTCCCGTCATAGTTGTTGTCACCTTCTTAGAGGTTTGTATTCATATGTGGGCTGGACTGGTGTAAGTTGTATTTACATTGTTGTACAGCGTACACTCTTTTGGGTTATTTATATTTATACGGAAGCCTTTCCGGCTTTGCCTTTGTTTAAAGAAAAAAAAAGAGTGTTATTTATCTTCCGCGGTTTATTTATGTTGTATGGGTAGAATGGTTCCCAGGTAGGGGCACCAGTCACGGGCCCGGGATTTGGGGCGTGACAGCGGCCCAGAAGGGGAATATATGGACTTTGTATACATGTTGGTAAAATTGTGGTATAGTTGGTGTGATGATGATGTACATCTATATGAACATGTTTATTAGGGTCATTCGTGTGTTGTCTGAAGTGATTTGGGGTTATCATGAGTTGGTTAAGCTTTAATAATTGCTTGGAAGGTATGAAACAGTTTAATGAATCCACATCAAGGCATACAAGGTGTGCTAATTTGGAATATTCAGGAGGTGATGAGCTGTCTGAGATTGGGATGAACTCTTAAAAAGATCATGTTAAATGGACTTAATGACATACCATGTTGTTAGGTTAAGCTATGTTGTATGCTTAAGTGATATGCACGAATAATATTTGTATGGAGTAAATAGGGTTGTTATGGTTAAGACAACATAATTTTGAGATTATGAGAAACTATCTTACCCGTATACGGGGAGAGATAATGTAAGCTTGAGACATGAAATATTTGAGAATCTTAGAATATTTGATAATCGTTGAGTCCTTAGATATACAAGACTTTCTTGAGTAAAATATTTTATGTTTTATCTTAATTAAAGTACATAGTATATGTGAAGTATATTAGTTGTGATGATTCCTTGGATTGAGTATAAGCCCTTTGTGTTGCTAAGTTGGAGATAATATTGAAACTGGAAATAAGAT
This sequence comes from Przewalskia tangutica, assembly GCA_029844215.1. NCBI lineage: Eukaryota > Viridiplantae > Streptophyta > Magnoliopsida > Solanales > Solanaceae > Przewalskia > Przewalskia tangutica. The sequence goes on along the minus strand of CM056732.1, from coordinate 93,340,300 downwards.
CTTTGAAGGATTTGTCAGCTATTGGTGGCAGTTGCAATGATGGAAACAACCAAATGTTGCCTATAGAATATGAGAATCAATTCACCTGGAGATTGTTTGGATGATCCCATGTATTACTACATTGATAGAGGGTGTAAAAAAAAGGTACATCAAAGAGCACAACAAGTGTGATTCAGTGGACAATAGCATGACCGAGAGTTTTAATAATTGGACATTGACTGCAAGATATAGAATAATTATCACAATGCTTGAAGATATTAGAGTAAAGAGGGTGAAAATAATTGATCAATTGAGAGAATTTTCAAACACATGGATCACTGATATTTCACCCATGTCTTTCCAGATTTTGCAAGAAAACATTGACAAATCAGTGAAGTGTAGCTTGTATTGGAACAATGAAATGGGGATAAGCCCTCTTCCTCGCGTAAAGGGCGATATTGCGTATTATTAAGAATTACATGTATCAAGGTTAGTAAGCTAAGGTATGCTATAGATATTTGACTGGTAAGGTCTTCGGCTTCGTTGTGAAGCATGTTACAATTCTACATAACCTCGGGATAACAATGGTTTGTTGGGGGTAATTGAGGACGACACTATGGAACAATCGAAGAAGTGTTGTAAGAATATGAAAGTAGTTAGTAAGTATGAATGGAACTATATGATCGAGTATCAAGGTAGAAATATTTTTGGTTTATAATGAGTAGAATGAAGGATTACGACAAGAATGATAAAGGTGAATGAAATTATAGTTATACAGGTTTCACAAGGGTATGATTACTCCAGAACAGTGTAAGGACCAATGGTAGCGCAGGGACAGTAAGAACACTTCGGCCAAAGGTGACGAACATCTGATGTTCAGGAAAATAGTATTAGAAATACTTTGAGATAAGAGACCCCCAAGACAACTTGAGATGAAAATGTAAAGGTAAGACGGATGAGTACTCGGTCGATGAGAGACCTAATAATGATAAGACAAGAAAGCTTGACAAATCATTGGATCATGTAACACCATGAATTTGATCTAAACATATGAAGCATCGGTTCCACAACATATGCAGTCATACCTTTCAAAAAGTGTGTAAACGGAAGTAACAATGAGTAAAACTCGAGATTAGAACCTAAACAGTTGAAAAGAGGCCAATGGCGCCTATGGATATAAGTATAAGGTAGACATTAAAGATATATGTCAAGAGATAATGACATTATAAAACATATAAATTGTCAGGCAAACACAGATGTCTATGAGCATTTTTGAACTGACCATAAGTTCGACGAGATAGGTAAAGTAATGGGTTTACAGCTTGACGAGATCAATGAAATCTTTTCCTAAAACGCTATTGACAGAAGAGTTAGCCATAAGGCAAGTGGAAGAATTTGAAGTGAAGTATATTGACCAGGTCTGGATATTTCGCCGATTTGTGTCGCTTAATATCTCCACCCTTCTCAAAGTTTGCTGAAAGGTACTTCGATGATCTCTTGAGAGTGTTTGATATTGTACCTTGACTAACTTTCAAACGCTATTTTTCATCAACCCACTGTTGTAAATCTTTTTGAGTGCATGTGGAATGACCTCTCTTATACTCACATAATGCTTTACGCATTTGATCATTCATGGATGATTTTGCGATGCCTTTTAGATGAGAAGACATGGTTGGGTGTTATGAATTATTTTATTTCCATATTGAGATTTATATAGTATATGTTTCATTCATCATGCATGAATATATTTAATTGACTATAATAGTTATTTAAGTGCAACAAATTAATGTAAACATGTATACATTATTTAAGTAATTCTAATGAATTAATACATGCGTCCATGAATATAATAGTTAATTGTATACAATGAATTGATATTATACATGAATATATTTAATTAGTTACAAATAATTGGTTGATGCATGAATATAATCAATGAAACATATATGAATTCATTTATTTTCAATACATATGTACTAAATTTGCTGAATTTAAAAAATCTCTCTTTTAATTAATAAAATATTAATTTATCGATATATTAATATCTCTCTAAATTAATAAAATTTCATGGTCCAATTTTATTAATTTATAGAGGTTTTACTGTATATATAATTAAACATCATTTGATTTTTCTTTTTTTCTAATATCGTCGAAATTAAGAGATGGAGAAGTGAGAAGCACGCGCATTAAGGTAGTCCGCAGTTGACGCCGCAAGGATTACATTATTTTTCACTGCTTACTCATCATCACTTTCCTCTATAACCTAAACTACACCCTCTTCTCTCTGTGCACCAAAAAAGGCCACCATGAAAGTAGCTGAAAATGATCCCCCAATTGACTCAAATTCTCACCTCCTTCAATCTCTACTCGATTCAATCACCCACACTCAAAGCTTCAAAGGCAAATGGTCTTTAATCAAAACAAAACTATCTACACTCCAATCTCATCTCTCCGACCTCTCAACCCCATCCATCAACAACTCTCTTTACAACGACCTCCTACACGCTCTTTCCACCACTCTATCCGACGCGCTTTCACTCTCATCCATTTGCCATAACCCAAACCCACCTGACGGAAAACTCAAAACCCAAAACAACATCGACTCCGTTTCCGCCAAACTCGACAACCACGTTAGAGATTTACAAGTACTCGTTAAAAGTGGGGTCCTCCACGAAAACGGTGGCGTTTCATCTAATATTACATCTAAAAGAGAGAGTATACGCGCCGAGTCAAGGAATCTGATAACTCGTCTCCAGATCGGGACCACTGAGTCAAAAAACTCGGTTTTAGACTCATTACTTGGGTTATTACAAGAAGACGACAAAAACGTATTAATTGCAGTGGCACAAGGTATCGTTCCGGTGCTCGTGCGTTTACTAGATTCCAGCTCATCCCCGGAAAACAAGGAGAAAACAGTTAGAGCTATTGCTAAAATCTCAACCGTTGATTCAAGCAAACATGTTTTGATAGCTGAAGGTTTAGGTATTCTGAACCACCTTCTACGTGTTGTCGAATCTGGAAGTGTTTTAGGGAAAGAAAATTCATGCATAGCGTTGCAAGTATTGGGACATACAAAGGAAAATGCAAGGGCAATTGGGTCAAGAGGTGGAATTTCATCTTTATTAGAAATTTGCCAAAATGGTACACCGAATTCTCAAGCTATGGCTGCTTCAGTGCTAAAGAATTTAGCTGTTTTCCCTGAAATTAAAGAGAATTTTCTTGAGGAAAACGCGATTATGATACTTTTAAGGCTGTCTAATTCAGGGACAGCATTAGCTCAAGAAAATGCGATTTCGTGTTTGTGTAATTTGATTAACAGAGATAATGATATGAAGGTGTTGTTTGCTAGGGAAGGTGGAATTGGAAGTATAAAGAATTTCTGGGATAATGCTCCTTCAGTACAGAGTTTAGAGGCACCTGTTCTTATGATTAGAACATTAGCTACAAATCCATCAGTAGGTGAAGTAATTGTGGAAAATGATTTTTTACCCCGAATTGTCGGGGTTTTAAATTGTGGGTTTTTGGGTGTTAGGATAGCTGCAGCTAAAGCAATTTATGATTTGGGATACAACACCAAGACTCGAAAAGAGCTAGGTGAAATCGGGTGTATTCCGTTATTGGTGAGGTTGACAGAAGGTAAGGCTGTTGAAGAGAAAGAGGCAGCTGCAAAGGCGTTGTCGAATTTGATGATTTATGCGGGAAATAGGAAGATTTTCAGGAAGGAAGAAAGGAGTATTGTGAATGCAGTTCAGTTATTAGATCCTGTGGTACAAAATTTGGATAAAAGACATCCTGTTTCGTTATTGGCTTCGCTTGTTTACTCCAAGAATTGCCGGAAACAAATGGTGGCTTCGGGTGCTTGTGTGCATTTGCAAAAGCTAGCTGAGATGGAGATTGATGGAGCTAAAAAACTCTTGGATTGTCTCGGTCGAGGCAAAATCTGGGGAGTTTTTACCAGACATTGAACAAGGAATGCAATCAATCTGTATGTATAATAAAGTCAAGTTTTTTCCCCTCTAAATTAAATTTTACGATTTATAATTTTAAAGTTCTTGATCATGTTCATAGATTGTGGTTATTATAAGTTGGTGGTAGAAAGAAAAAAAAAGTAAATGTTGGTTAGTAGAATAGATTGCTACTAGAAAGAAGTATCTTTGGGTTGTTGACCTAACTTGATAGGTGTTTCTTGTTTTTTTTTACCAAAAAACTCAATAAATTAAGTGAAGACGTCTTCTCTTTGAGTTCTTGCTTCGTTGTGATATTTATTGAGAATTTGTTCCCTTTATGACAAGGCAAAGCTGTTGGTGCCATCAATTTCATAGCTTTTGTATGATGTTGTTAATTGGTGTCGGTAGTGATAGTAATACTTGATTGAATCATGGACCATATGAATTTGTTACTGTATGATAATCTCTATTCGCCTTGTGAATAAGGCTTTTGGCAATGGAATTTATCAGAATTCAAGAGCCTTCAATCATGGTCCATACGAATTTATTATGATGTTCATTGTTAGTCTTGTGAATAAGGGGAACTCAGCCAAAATTTGTACTACCGGTATATGATCCTTGTCAAAAAAGTTATACTATTGGACACTTTGTTTATTGCAGTATAGTGTGCATTGAATTTGCTTGCCAAGTTCAGCAATTTTTACTCTATTGAAAGGTGTAGAAGTTGGGTTTATACTTTATACTGGAATCCCTTTTTAATAAGTTTACTTTTAGAGTAAGTGAAAAGGGTGGCTCACTTGGTTGACCTTGGGGCTTTCATGATGGAGGTCTCAGTCCCCTGCCTACCACATCAGGATATTTGTTTTTTGGGTTGAGCTCGTTGCACGGGGTTTGCCTACTGCGGGTTATCTTTTCTGTGTGGTTTGTGGGCTATTGCACGGGAGTGAGGTTTATCCTGTGTGCACCCAATGGATAGCAGCTGCCGGTTCCTTGTCATAAAAAAGTCGTTTTTACTTTTAAACTCCTGAATTTAACCATTGAGGATTTTTCATCAGCTAATTACTTCAACTATCCGTGATCACTGGCTAGTGAACAGCAAATGTGTGTGTGCAAGTTACAACTCAGGAAAAAGAAAAAACGTGCTAGTTGAAGTGTCTCACGTAACTTTCATATCTTCTTTCCATTTTAATGAAATTTCCAAGGAAATATCTTTTTAAGTTTTGGAAGTTGGAAAATATCCATACATAACTAAGGGGGCCAAGCGTTGGCTTCTCTGGAACAGCCTCCTCCATATGTTTTTAAACCACAGCCATGCTCATCAACTATATTAATATAGGGCTTTTGCTGAGATGTTCAACGCAGGGTAGCTTAACCTAATCGATTTCTTTAATCAAATTAGGAATACGGAATACCAAATCCCAATTGATTCTCCTTAGAAGTCTCAACTATGTAATCCTCGAGGTTTTGATCTAGTGGTAAGAACACAATAATATGAGAGCATCAATTCCTCAACGCTTTGATCTAATGATAAGAGCACAATACATAATGTATGAGTTAGAAGCACGTCATGCATTGACATGAGAAATTTGCACAAAAAGGATACTTTGAGGTTGGTATTTAAATTTGATCCTCCCTTTTGACATTTGTGTGAAATTGGTCATTTTTTAGTTTAATAAAAAAGATTCTGGACTAAAATACACTTACGCTAAGAGGTTGGTATGACTTTATGTTATATTCGACCTAGTTATCCTAGGATATGCTAGATCGTCATGATTTTGAAGCTACAAAAAATAAAGAAAAGAAAAATTATATTTTGGGACTATGACACACAAGTCATCAACAGATCGTTGTAATTCATGCTACATTCAACCAAACAGTTCTATAGAATATAATTACTCACAAGCCATATTGGATTGGGAAATTATCGTAAGAAAAGAAGAAGAAGAAGAAGTCCTAACTCGGCAATTTAAGTGCGATTAGTCTGCTTTGGAGGAGGCGTGATTAGAGTTTGTTGTATATTATAACTATGTTGAAGGATTAAAAAAATGAAAGTCAGCGGTATTATGACGAAAATGAAAATGGAGAGAGATACTCAGGGATTATCAATTATGAAAATGAGATTCGATTATGTTAGCCTGTGGTTAGAGTGTCTGTGTTATGAACTGTGGTCCTCTGTTTCTAAACATGCATTTATATGCAAAATTCAATATTGTAAGGAGAAATCCCCCACCATTTCATCATTCTTGAGTCTTGACTAATAAAGGAAAAAATTCAGAAGAGAGGGCATCATTGAATTGACCAATCCTGCATTAATTCCCCTTGTCGTCTACTTAACAACTACCACTAGTTTTTTTTTACCATTTATCAAGTTTGAGCTATTTCAATGTCCTGTTTTAGTTTTCTTCTTTTAATTTGTTTGTTTTTTCAGCACACCATAATTCTTTTTAAAAGCCTATAATCAGGAATCACTATTATACTTTTTATTTTATTCTATAGAATAGTAGTATTTGCGTTAACATATGCTCGTCTTGACTATTCTACTAGGTAACATGTTGCCTCGATCAGTTACACAGGTAGAAATGAAAAGAACAAAAAGCTAAAACATGACATGGGAAATCCTATAATTAGAGATTACTGTTATAATTTTTTTTAAGAATAGTAGTGTTTGTCTTACTTTGTTCATACTTCGACTATTATTCTACCAGATAACTTATTATCTTACATCAATACATGTAGGTAAAGCTAAAATTACATGATATTGAAAAGCTTATGATCAGGGATCACATCAGTGGTGGAGGAGCCTGCATCAAGTAATTAAACACATAAATAAAGAAGACAAGGAGATTAACATTTATAATATATTAATAAAAATATTTTTGATTTTATATATACAATGTAACTTTTCTGTGAAGATGAATCCCTTGCACCCCCTAGCTCCGCTCCTAATCACATTTAATATTTTTTTATAACAGTCAGTGGCATCTAACATTAGTTTAAGTTCACCTCAATTATTTCACGAGATACATGTTATCTCACGTATCATGTAATTCTACTTACCAAGAGATCACCCAAACCCCCTCGGTAAAAAAATACACTATATAATAAGGTAATTTTTGTATTTGCTATGTATATATATAGATTTTGAACCCTCTAAATAGCAAAAGTAGAGGTTGGCTTAAGGATTAAGTGGGTTCAACTTTATTTTGAGGTTCCAAGTTCAAATCCTAAACACAATTTTTAATTTTTTTTTTGTACTTGGTGAAAATTTTGAATCCGCTAGTGCAAGGAATAAATAGATGAAGGTAAGAAATACACCTATTTTTCAACTATGGACTTACATAACCTATAGTCATACTTTTTTCAGTCTATGAATTCCAGTACTAACGATAAATGTGGAAAAACTTTTAGGGTGCGTTTGGTTCGCGCAGGATAAACGGAATGAAATCTAGTAAGAGAATGGAATGGAAAGGAAAGGAATTACCCGATTATCCCTACATGTTTTATTCTAGGTGGTCCGGGTTAGAGAAAGAGAATCCAAATACCTAGTGGAGCGAGGGGGGGGGGGGGAATCAAGAAAAGAGAATGAAAGTGGAAAAGGGTAAAAAGAATAAAAAAATAAAGTCAAACAAACAACAACAAAAGAAATTTCATTCCTCCATTCCCTTTTCTGTTTACCCCAACCAAACCGACCCTAAGTTTCTTCTCACAAATAATATTACTTCTCCCTTGGAATATCAATCTTGGATAAGGTTATTCAGATTAAGTTAGTCTGTAGTTTTGCTAGGTTTTGAGATAATAGCTAAGTAGTAGCTGGTAGTTTGGTCATGATTCTGGATTTGGAAGATTGGAACCATGTGCTTTTGTCTTATACATTATCTAAAACTCATTTTCCTGCTGGTAGCTAGTTGCCCAAGCAGGCATTATCTATATTTCTGAATTTCTTTCCTTTTCTTTCATAGTCTTATTCTAACAACCAAACACATGCTAGTAAATGTTTGCTGCTTGCAATGGCCACGAATGGATATACAGATTAAGGTGTCCAATCTCAAGTAGCTGCCAGAATTAGCTATATTCAAATTGGTACTTGTGACTTGTTGTACACGCGATCTCCATTTTTAGCAGGTTTAGTGACATGAATTTGTTGATTTTTTAGAAAAAGTAGTACTATTTGAAGTTATCCTCGGAAAATGATATTTAAAAGTTGAAACTGATAAAAGGAAAATAGACATTAAGCCTAACTGTTAACACTAAAAAATAATTTAAGTGTTTAGCTGAAGTCGTTAGTTAGAGGTACGACTAGAATTCATTCATATGCAGACGCCTCAACGATCAAGTCAAAAGGTTTTCCAGACCCCCAAAAACGGTAACGGTCAACAACAACTAAATGGAAGGGCCATTATCCGGGCAAGAGGAGTAGATGGCGAGAAAATCGGCACCACCTCCCCCATGGTCAGCCATTGGACTAAGTGGGTTAATTATGGCTGACATGGGGGGCACATTTTTTACATTTTCTTTTTCTTTTTTTGTACTATAAATACTCATTCTTTGTACATATTACAGGCACACACTCAATCAAACAAATCAAAATTTATCTATCTTTATCTTTTATCCTTACTTTATCTTTTTATCTTTATTGTACTCAGATGTATTCATGCTTTCTTACCTCTTAGTTCACTAGTAACACGGTCCTAACGCTTTCTAGAGTAGTTGGGGAACCCATTGCTAGAAATTAGAGTTTTGTTTCCCTGAATCACTTGAGTTAAGGAATCAATTTGTCTTCCGATTTGATCAGCCGATACAACGACAAAAGGTAGAATTTAGTGCGAGAACACTAACTCAACCTCAAAAATTAGCTCATGAAGTGAAATTTATATAAAAAGACCACCCAACAACAACAACAACAACATACCAGTGTATCCCACAAGTGGGGTCTGAAATAGGTAGTGTGTACGCAACCTTACTCCTACCTTAAAAAGTCGAATGTAGGACTCTCCCCACCAACCCACTTAGGAACTGAAAGTATAGAACGTGAATAATATAAGACAAAAGCTCAATATAAGGTACATTGGGATGTACCTGATTATAATATCATAGGAAAAAGAGCAACTTATAGGAACCACTACCTTTTAAGAGAATTTTTCAATCAGTAGCTAAATTTTATATATTTATATTTCATAGCTAGTTTATGGCATCACTATATTTGAGTGTATTTGAATAAATTGTTCGGTTGTATCCAACCTTATTTGATATCGCGTGTATTTGAATACACATAACTTTATTTTATTTGAATACACATGTATTCAAAATGATTGTATTTCAGTTTATTTGAATACACTGAGGAGTTGTTTATTTATTGTATTTATATATTGATAATCCTTTTGTTTTGGCTATACTTAAACGTATTCGAGTTCCAATCAGCAAGGCTGTAGCCGGATATCGCATAAGTTGAATATATTTGTAAAGTCTTGAAAAAAATCTTATGTTACAACCTTATTCGCATTCGAAGACGAATGTTATTTAAGGAAGGGGGAATGTAAAGTCTCAAATAATTTAAAAGAAAAACAAATAAACAAAAAATAAAAAAAAATAAAAAATAAAAGAGTGCACGTCTCAACAGAAAACAAAAGAGTGCTCCCTCCCCTTAACCCATTTTCCCCCTTTTCACGTTAAAAAAAACAATTGTGCATGTTTGCACAATTATATAACCAACAAAGACATACCGTTTTTAGAAAATAGAACCAAAACAGAAATACAAGAAAGAAATCAGAAACAAAGCAAAGAGAGAAAAGAAAGATTAAAGAGACCAATTAAGAAGTCCCAAATAAAGTTTTGGTTGAAGGATAAGTTGAAGTTAAGTTCATTCACAATTACGAAGCAACAAAGGTGAGTTTTTCTCACTCAAAATTCTTAGTGAAATTCTGTATTTTAAGTTCTGTACATGTTAGAATATAATGTTGGTGTTAAAAGAAAAATCACGAACTTTGATTGTTTAAACAACTAGTTCGAATCATGAACTTTACGAATTGTTTTTCGGAGTTATACTTACTAGAATTAGATAAAATTTTGTATGGTTATAGATATATCCGTTACGAACAAATTGAACCAAAGAGGAGATGAAACGGACTTACGATTTAAGAATCATCATAATTTAAACTTTCTGCCACAGGTTTGGACGAAATCTGGAAAGACAGAATTACAAACTGTTTTACTTGAGTTGTACTTATTAAAATTAGATGAAATTTTACATGATTGTAAATCTCTATGTTAAGGACAGATCTAGCTAAAGAAGAGTTAAATGAAGGATTCACGTTATTGGCCAAATGACGAATGATTTCACGTTAGTAAATGAAGGAAGAAGTGTATAATGTGTAAAGATGAAATGAATCAGAAATCACCACGAAACTGAGAAGGGCCGCAGCTCCTCCAAGTAAGGGCCGCGGCGCCTCCCCGAAGGGCCGCAACTCTAATTGACGTTTCAGTTTCAGTGCGTTATTGGAACTGAAGGGCCGCGGCTAAGGGCCGCGGTTTTTCGACTGTTTCAATCCGTTGGAGGTGAATTAAAAATTGATTCTTGGGCTGACTTTGGAGTATTTACTCTCCATTATTTTGTTCATGAATTCAGCCATTACTTGGCTGAATTGTAACTCTAAATTCAAGGCATTAACATGACATTCATGGCCATTACTTAGCCATTTGGAGAATTAAATCGTCTACACTATAAAATGAGACACAAGGCTTATTTGGAAACACACTTGACATCTAACACTCAACAATTCTCTGAAATTGTCTTCCTCTCTTGCAATCACAAACACTCAAGGATCTTTCTTCCAAAACAAACACTTGAGTTCCCTTTGCTCATTTGTTTGGTTGTTGTTTTATCTTGGGAGATAATTGCCATTACAACCGTTGAAAGGATATACGGGGCAATATTATCTTACGGATAGATCAAGAATTTGGTCGACTCAGCAAGCCCTCATATTTGATCATTTAGCTAGAGTCGAGCAGATATGAGAACTTTTGTTTGCTTTTTTATCTTCTTTCTTCTGTTTGACAGAGAAGATTAAGACCTATCTTTTTTATTCTCCGGTCTTGGTACTTTTTTTATGTTGGGAAGACCCCTCTTGCTATACCTCTCGGTCAGGTCTAGGAGCCGAAAGAGCTCAACTGACTTAGTTGTAGAGGGCGACTGAAAAGTAGGCTCGACCCACAGGGAGAGCACATTTCCCGTTACTATAGTAGAGCCTATACAGGAAATAAGATATAGTGATGCTGAAAGAGACGACAAGGCAAGTAGTGGATCTTTATTATCGAATGATATGGGAGACAGTCTCAGCAACAAATCCCCAACTAGGTACTACCACTTATAGTAGTCTTCTTTGCTAGTAGAATGCCCCCCACCACCGCCATCAGGGCCTAGCAAGAAGCATAATTCTGTTCCAAAGTTTCGTTTCATTCCAGCAACAGTAGTCTATGGTTCGAAGCGTCGTGTTCCATCCGCCTTTTATGCTGCTGAACTACGTGTACTTTGTATAGTGAGGCATATCCCTTAAGGTAAGGAGTCTGCGAGCCAGTGAATGTGGCCGGAAATCTACCCACTTTAAGTAAAGACTCCATTCGATTGCCCGTTGCAGATGAAATATGAAAAATCCATAAATTTAGAAGAATGTATAAAAAAAGACTTAGAGTCCCATCTCTATGCTTTTGGGCCCTCGCGTTTCCTTTTGTGTAAAGCTTAAGTTATATACTTGGGATCATTTTCAGATTTCTAAAAATTATGGTTGTTATTGTTATTTTTCCGTTCTACACATTACTACTCACAAGCTTAAGATAATATCGGCTATTTCAACGACAACATGACTGGACAAGATCAATTCAACACTGAAAATTCCACCGATGCTCAAGACAATCCCATTGCCTTCAATCCCACTACTCATGACACTAACGCTACCTTCAACTCCATTGTTTTTGGCACTCCTTGTGTCACCACTGATCATGGCATTTATAATGCCTTCCCAACTTCTGCTTTTGGCACGTCAAGTGCCACTGCCATTGTTTTTGGTACGTCAAGTGCCACCGCCGCTGCCTTTGGCACAACCAATGCCTCCACTGCTGCTCCGGGCACTTATAGTGCCTTTGCTCCTACCCAAGGCGTCAACAACAACTATACTCTTGTTGGAGGCATTCACAATGACTTTGCAATTCCTCAAGGGGGCGCTACTGCCCCAACACATGCTGATTTTCACCATGAACGTCCTGAAAAGTTCATGGGTGCTCACTTTAAGAGATGGCATCGAAAGATGTTGTTTTTCCTGAAGGTTATGAGAATGTCACGTTTCCTAACCGAAGATTCTCCACTAGTTGGGGAAGACGTGGACCCTCAGCCAAATAATTTGGCGGAAGGGGGCCAAGGTAACCATGTCGCTGACGACATGAGGATGGTTCGCGAAGCATGGAAACATAGTGATTTCATGTGTAGGAACTATATTCTAAACAGTTTGTCCGATCCACTATACACTGTATATTGCACCGTTGAAACTGCCAAACAGTTATGGGACAAACTTCAGAAAAAGTACAACACTCAAGATGCGGGTAGTAAGAAGTTAATCATTGGAAAGTTCCTGAAATTTTAAATGCTGGACAACAAAAGTGTGACATCCCAAGTCCAGGAATTCCAAATGATTCTACATCACCTGGATTTGGAAGGATTAAAGCCCAACGAACAATTCTTGGTTTGGGCATTAATCGAGAAGTTGTCTCCCTCGTGGACTGAGTTTATGAACTATCTAAAACTCAAGACGAAGGAGATGACCTTAGATGAACTTATTGTCAAACTCTAGATTCAGAAAGACAATAAGAAGGTCATGCCAAAGGGAAAACAACCCGCTAAGGCTAAGGAAAACCCGGCGGAAGTCAAAGGGAACTCAAGCAAAAAGCGGAAGTTCCAGAAGGAAGGCAAGCCCCAAACAACTGAAAAGTTCAAGAGAAATTGTACCACTGTGGTATAGTTGGTCACATGGCCAAAGACTGCCGCAAGCTCAAACGTGAGCATAAGGCCAAAGGCAAGGCTAAGACTAACATCGTTGAAGACACGCTCATCAACGATATGATTGAGGAGTTCTCAGTGGTAGTTCTTGAAGTTAACCTCGTTGTGAATCCGGTGCAATGGTGGCTAGACACGGGTGCTACCCGTCACATTTGTTCCAATAAAGATGCCTTCTTCACATATACACCAGTCACAGATAAGAAATTGTTCGTGAGCAACAATTCTTCTTCAGAGGTGCTGGGGGTAGGAAATGTGACCCTAAAGATGACATCCGAAAATGAGCCGATTCTGAAGGAAGTGATGCATGTCCCAGAAATTTGAAGAAATTTAATTTCTGGACCTCTGTTAGTAAATGCTGGTTTTAGGCTAGTGTTAGAGGCTAACAAGTTTGTAATCACTAAAAATGAAACCTTTGTAGGAAGGGGCTTCGTCTGTGAAGGCCTCTTTAAGTTCAATGTTGCACCTGTAATGCCTTCTGTTTCAACTATCAATAAAATTGCACCTTTTACTTACTTGATTGAGTCATCTAATCTATGACATCATAGATTAGGACATGTAAACTATCAATCTATTCAAAGATTGGTAAAACTGGAATTATTGTCGTCTATTGACATAAACCCTCAACGTAAGTGTGAGGTGTGCATATAGGCAAAACTTTCCAAGAGTCCTTTTAGATCCATCGAAAGGGATACCGCTCCTCTAGAACTTATACACACTGATATATGTGATTTAAAGTTCGCTCAAACTAGAGGGGGGAACAAGTACTGTGTGACTTTCATAGATGATGGCACAATGTTTTGTTACCTTTACTTACTAAAAAGTAAAGATGAAACCTTTGAAGCATTCAAACGCTACAAAGCAGAAGTTGAGAATCAACTAGGCGGACTGATTAAAACTATCTGTAGCGATAGAGGGGGAGAATATGTAGCGCCTTTTGAAGAACTTGTACCCAATCGGGTATAGTTCATCAAACAACGGCTCCTTACTCACCTCAATCAAACGGGGTTGCTGAACGCAAGAATCAAACACTAAAAGAAATGATGAATGCTCTACTCATCAATTTGGGCCTCCCTCAAACCATGTGGGGAGAAGCTGTCCTTACCGCAAACAGGATTCTTAACAGAGTCTCACACAAGGTTAAAGACAAGACTCCATACGAGCTATGGAAAGGAAAGAAACCTACCTACAAATATTTGAAGGTATGGGGTTGTCTGACCAATGTAAAAGTACCTATACCAAAGCAGGTCAAGATTGGACCTAAGACTGTGGATTGCATATTCATCGAATATGCCAATAACAGTAGTGCTTATCGCTTCATAGTGCACAAGTCGGATCATCCGGACATTTTTGAAGATACGATCATGGAATCAAGGAACGCATGGTTCTTTGAAAACACATTTCCATATAAGGAAAATAATATAACCTCTCGCAAATGAAGTTATGAGAAAACCTCTGATGAACTAGGAGTCACTGACTATCTAGATCGAAACGGTTCAGATCTAGTAAATTCTGAAGTAGCTGATGATCCGGAATTTAATATTCCATATTCTCAGGACTTGGAAGATTCAGAGATGGAACCAAGGCAAAGCAAAAGGGCACGGAAGGACAAATCCTTCGGTCCAGCCTTTGTAGCTTATTTGGTTCAGGATGAACCACAGACAATCGCCGAAGCATTGTCAACTCCAGAAGCACCGCTTTGAAAGGAAGCTTTAGAAAGTGAGATAGAATCCATTTTGCATAACCACACCTGGGAGTTGGCAAAACTTCCCCCAGAACACAAACCGTTGGGTTGTAAGTGGATCCTTAAACGAAAGTTAAAGACAGATAGTTCTATCGACAAGTATAAAGCTAGGTTAGTAGTCAAGGGTTATCGCCAAAAGGAGGGCCTTGATTACTTCGTCACCTAAGCTCCGGTGTCAAGAATGACATCCATATGTATGTTTATAGCTATCGCCGCCTTGCGGGATCTTGAAATACATCAAATGGATGTTATGACTGCCTTCCTAAATGGTGATTTGGAAGAAGAAATATATATGGATCAACCTGATGGGTATGTGGTTTCAGGACAAGAGACAAAAGTATGTTGTTAATTCGTTGTACGGCTGAAACAAGCCCCTAAACAATGGCACGAGAAATTTGATAGTACTCTACTATCAAAAGGATATGCCATTAATGGATGTGACAAATGTGTCTACATGAAAGGAAATGTCAAATCCTTCGTCATGATATGTCTATATGTAGATGACTTGTTGATCACTGAAAGCAGTACTGGAATAATCCTAGAGACTAAGAACATGTTAAAACAGTGTTTTGACATGAAAGATATAGGCATTGCAGATGTCATCTTAGGGATCAAGATCTCTAAGACATCTAATGGACTGGTCTTATCTCAATCTCACTACATCAAGAATGTACTGAAGAAATTTGGGATGTTCGATAGTTCACTGGTATCAATACCATTGGATATAAGTCAAAAGCTTGACAAATATCTGGGTAAGCCCGTACGCCATGAGCGATATGCGCAGGTGATTGGTAGTCTGATGTATATCACAAACTGCACTCGATCTGATATCGCTCATGCAGTCAATAAATTGGCTAGGTTCACTCAAAATCCAAGTGAGGATCACTGGAAAGCGTTGAACAGGATACTACAGTTCCTAAAGTTCACGATACATTTCGGGTTACACTATTCAAGATATCCAGCGGTACTAGAGGGGTACATCGATGTAAACTGAATATCTGATAGCGACGACATCAAGTCCACCAGCGGATATATTTTTACAATCGGTGGTGGAACCGTATCTTGGAAATCCTCTAGGCAAACTTTTATTGCCCGATCCACGATGGAGTCGAAATTTATCGCTTTAGATAAATCAAGAGAGGAAGCTGAGTGGCTTCATGGTTTTCTAGAGAATGTCCCATGTTGGGATAAACCCGTGTCTTCTGTAATGATCCACTGCGATAGTCAGTCGGCTCTAGAAAGGGCACGAAGTTCAATATACAAAGGTAAGTCTCGTCATATTCGACGGAGACATGAATCCGTTAGGTAGTTGATCACCTCAGGTATTATTTCCATTGATTACATAAAATCTAAGGAAAATATCGCAGATCCTTGACGAAGGGAATACCCAAAGATCAGTTGTTCTACCTGTCTAGGGTAATGGGCTTAAAATCCAAACAATAAGAACTGATTTAGTGGACACCCAACCTTACAGGAGATCCCAGGAATAAGGTTCAATGGGAAAACTAAACTGTAAAGGTTCCGTGAGCGCTTCGGTGGAAGCAAGAGCACTTCGGATAATGTGTCTTTCTTAAGAAACATAATCCAAGGACGTTCCCGTGATAGACAAAAAAGTGCTACCTGTAAGAGGGGTAAATGATAAGTTTCCAAACCTTTAATGATCCTCAAAGGTTGAGGTTAGGTTGGTGAAATTTTTAACGGTTCCTAACGCTTGTGTAGCGGGGTATTACAGGATACCTTTTAGGAAACCACCTATATAAGTGCGAGGACAGGCCGCCCCAAATGAACGCACTTAAGAATCCAAGGGTGTCCACGACCCACGATGGACAAAACACTAGAAAGATTGAGTAGGAAAGGTGTTGTGTTGGTACCATTGTCTTGGCATAAACTAAATACTGACGGTTCAAGACATCACGTTCACCGCGCAGTGAATATGTCCGATGGTATTCTATTATGGAAGGTTCAAAGCTCCGGCTACCTCTCCGGATGCAACATCGTTCCGTCAAGTGATTGCTAGAAAGGCACCATGTGCGTTCACCAAAATATCTTCCAAGAGGGGATTGTTGAAAATATTTATTGAACGTGAAATAAAGTAAATCCTATTAATTATGATTCGAACAATTGGGGCCCCGCACGTAGGAAACCTTGTTTCCACACACGTGCACACGTAGTGCCAAAGATCAAAATTTCCTTAATGGAAGAGATATTGGTACGCATACGAATTATTTGAGACGTAAGGTAATAGATGGTTATTGGCCAAATGACGAATGATTTCACGTTGGTAAATGAAGGAAGAAGTGTATAATGTGTAAAGATGAAATGAATCAGAAATCACCACGAAACTGAGAAGGGCCGCGACTTCTCTAAGTAAGGGTTGCGGCTCTAATTGACGTTTCAATTCCAGTAACTCACTGGAATTGAAAGGCCGCGGCGCCTCCCCGAAGGGCCGCGACTCTAATTGATGTTCCAGTGAGTTACTGGAACTGAAGGACCGCGACTCCTCGACTGTTTCAATCCGTTGGAGGTGAATTAAAAACTGATTATTTGGCTGACTTTGGAGTATTTACTCTCCATTATTTTGCTCATGAATTCAACCATTACTTGGCTGAATTGTAACTCCAAATTCAAGGCATTAACATGACATTCATGTCCATTACTTAGCCATTTGGAGGGTCATCATCTACACACTATAAAATGAGACACAAGGCTCATTTGAAAACACACTTGACATCTAACACTCAACAATTATCTGAAATTGTCTTCCTCTCTTGCAATCTCAAACACTCAAGGATCTTTCTTCCAAAGCAAACACTTGAGTTTCCTTTGCTCATTTGTTTGATTGTTGTTTTATCTTGGGAGATAAGGTGTCATTACAACCGTTGAAAGGATATACGAGACAATATTATCTTAAGGATAGATCAAGAATTTGGTCGACTCAGCAAGTCCTCATATTTGATCATTTCTAGATTTCTAATAAATAGTTGTTGTTATTATTTTTCCGTTCTACACATTACTATTCACAATTAGTCTCTACGAACTTGTGTTGTATGTTATTTCATATCAGGTATCACAAAAAGTAAATGGTAGATAATATAATTTATATTTATATTACATATATTTTATGAGATAAAAAAAATATTGTTAAACACTAATTCTAATAGAGAAGTAAAGAAGTTCCAACTATTATAATTTCATTCTAACATAAAATTATAAATTGATGTTCCACATGCCTAGCTCCTTCTAATTCTAAAAAGCATTGGAATCTTACTAAACCGACTAAGTTATATATGTGGCATCTTTGAATTGTCCAACGTCCAAGATTTAGCCGACGTTTGGCTTTAAAATCATCATTAAGTGACTTGGTTTAAGTAGGGAAAAGCTTAGTTATATAAAATTCAAGTAACTCAACCTTTAGTATAATAGTATTAGGACAGGTCAACCAATATTTATATTCATTCATATAAATTTATAATACTATCTAAAATTTACTCAAGCTAATTACATTGAATAGAGTTTAAAGGAATTATAATAATGATTATTCAAGCCATGTTTTTCCTAATTAATTCTAACTGCTTATTTCTAGGGATGACAATTAGGACATGACAGTGCCGGGCAGGGGAGAGGAAGACTTAAACGGAGTAAAGTAGAACAGGGCAAAATTAATTTTATTAAAAATTAAGATAGAACAAGACAGGTGGTGAATTTTGAAGAAATTTTTGAATCTTAATAAAAAATCATTTCAAATTCGAATCGAAGAGCAAAGAAACTAATTTTTGGGTGGCAGACTGTTGTTTTTGTTGGGTTTTGATATTGGTGAATGGGAAATGATGGGATGAAAATTAAAGGGGGTAAAAGGCTCTTTTGTCCCACATCGAAAAAAGAGAAGGAAAGAGAGGTGTATATATTACATTACACCTTCTCTAGTTGCTAAAAGGGTTGAGAGGGCAAGGACCCCACGCGCCGTCGTCGTCGCTCGCTCGCTCGGCTCGGCTTTGGATTTGGATTTGGATTTGGATTTGTCAAAAGATCGATTGATATTCCATTCTGGCCCAAACCTTTGGCTCCTATATGTATACATTGTGACAGTCAAGCAGCAATAGGTAGGGCAGGGAGCGTAATGTATAGCGAAAAATCTCGTCACATACGACGGAGACACAATACCGTTAGACAACTCCTTTTTAGTGGCGTTATCACAATTGATTATGTAAAGTCAAGAGATAACGTGGCGGATCCGCTTACAAAAGGCTTATCTAGAGAGGGAGTTGGTAGATCATCAATGGGAATGGGGTTAAGACCAAGGACAAGTCATCATGGCGGTAACTCTACCTAGCAGACTGGAGATCCCAAGAGCTAGGTTCAAGGAGATCAAACAAAGTTGTGACTGACGGTTCAACATTGTCAAATAACTCAACCCATTCTCGGATGAAGACAATGTTCAGAAATAAGGATAAGACTTTATGGCTTGTTAATGGGTTAATAAAGCATTAAGGTTATTTTAATGGTTATCTAAATCTGGCAATGTATGACCAGATAATGTGGCTATAGGACCACATGTTTAGAAATCACCTATGTGAGTGTTAAGTGTAAGCCGTTTTAAAGGGGAATGACAGTAAAGGCTCATTCTCTATGCACTCATGAGATCAGACGGTGTTCATGGCTGAAACGAATACAACCGTGAGAACCATAAACGGATGAGGGTTGATTGTGTGTCTTATGTTGTCTAATTATACAACAAAGTTCGACGGTTCAAAGATATCAAATCTACCGATTGATCGAGTATATCCGATATAAGTTCACTACGGAAAGTTCAAAGGGAAACCTACTTATCCAGATGCAGTCAATTCTCGCTTGTATATCACACTCGTCCGTACATTCTTTTATCTTATAGCCATTCCCCATTCATGTGGGGGATTGTTGGGTTTTGACATTGGTGAATGAGAAATGATGGGATGAAAATTAAAGGGAGTAAAGTGCTCTTTTGTCCCACATCGAAAAAAGAGAAGGAAAGAGAGGTGTATATATTACATTACACCTTCTCTAGTTGCTAAAAGGGCTGAGAGGGCATGGACCTCTCGCGCCGTCGTCGTCGCTCGCTCGGCTCGGCTTCGGCTTTGACTTTTTTGGATTTGGATTTGGATTTGGATTTGGAAAAAGATCGACTGATTGATAATCTTTTTGAACAAACGTTTCTTTAATTAATTTAATTAATTATTAATTAAAAACAAATCCAAACGGATCGACCAGCGACCGACCGACCCGACCCGTCCGGCTCTCCCTCTCTTTTTCGAATTTCCCTCCAAATATTAGGTGACTATTCTGAATGGTTGAAAACATTCAGAATCTGTACCTCCAAATCTATAAATTCTTGACTATTCCAAGAATTTATTCATTCAATCAATTTTTTTCAATCCTGAATTCTTGAACTCAAAACAAAAAAATTGTCTTCATTCTGTGTGATATACTGCCGTTGAGTGGTTCACTGCTACCGGAATTTGGAGTACTACTATTCTGGTAAGATAATCGTTCTATCCTGGGAGACGATATTTCGTTAACCTCGAAATCTTGTGAGGAATAATCTCCTTAAGACACACTTTGAACTAAGTGGGCTCGATTACATTCGAAATTATTTTTCAAAAGCAGTTACATTTTCGTTTATTGTTTCATGCATAATTTACTGTTAAGTAATGTTTATATCATGTAATCTATTTCACTAAGTGATTAACAGATTGTGTTGAAACATTATTTAGCCATATACAGATTATTATACCAACAATCTTAAGAAAATTATGTTTATTTTATTTTAATTTGTATCCTGGTTTGGAGATTAAAACCTGTGTGTTTTTCTACTCCGTATGAGATTTCATATTCTAACTTGAAGACATAAAAACTTCGTTGGAATATTAAAAGTCCAGGAAAAAGTGTTTTTTCAGGAAAAAAAAGTGTTTTTCTTGTATGTTGTTCGGAAACTAAAATCTTCAGATTTTCTACTCCGGTTGAGATTAAAGTTTTCATAACTTTCTACTCATTTGGATACTTGATTTGAAGATATAAAAATTTCATCAAGTATATAACATACAATCTACTGCACTTCGTTTCTATCAAAATTGATTCGGTTTGAAGAAATAAAATCTTCACCGTTGTGTATGATATTTGTTGCAACGATTTGAAGAACATAAAAACTTCATCGTTCTGTTTAAGGAGATTAAAACTTGTGTAGTTTTCTACTCCATATGAATATTAGTATTCTGACTCGAAGATATAAAAACTTCGTTGGAATACTAAAGTTTCATAATTATACTACGATTTGAAGAAATAAAATCTTCATCGTTTAAGTTTATAATTCGACTGCGATTTGAAGAAATAAAATCTTCATCGTTGAAGTCTGTGAATTAATTGCTATTTTGGTTTTATTAATTAAAACAGTTTGTCGATTTGACAGTGACAAACAATGACAATTGAAATTGGAACTACCTCTGCAAATACTGCACCAGCGGTTACTACTACAACCCGTACCGCAGTACCACCGGCTGAGAAACCTGCGAAGTTCACCGGTGCCAACTTTAAAGGATGACAGCAAAGAATGTTCTTTTGGCTTACCACCCTTGGTTTGCAAAAGTTCACCAGTGAGGACCCTCCCGTACTGCGTGACATGCCCGACAACCGATTCATGGTTACTGAGTCTTGGAAACAGGCTGATTTTTGTGTGCAAAGGCTACATTTTAAGTGCCTTAGAAGATGACTTGTACAATGTCTACAGTGCAGTAGAAACTTCCAAAGAACTATGGAGTGCACTTGAAAAGAAGTACAAGACAGAAGATGCTTGCTTGAAGAAGTTTGTGGTTGCCAAATTCCTAGACTATAAAATGGTTGATGGGAAAACCGTTGGAACCCAAGTTCAAGAGCTTCAACTTATCTTCCATGACCTTATTGTTGAAGGTATGGTAGTGAATGAAGCTGTCACGCCCCGACTTTTTCTAAGTCTTTACTTAGGGCGTGATGGCACCTGGACAATTATTTCCCACCAGGAGCACCATTTAATTCTCTTTATTTAGAAATTTGAACTTATGTTCAAATACGGAGCTATTAATAAAAATAACAATAAAAAATATGTTTATGACTTTATTAAAAACATAACGCGAGCCCATGCTCGTGCAAATATTGTTTCTACATAGACATACTGACAAATATTATTCTAAGTTGGAAGGGAGACCATTCCACACGGGCATTTCGAGACCGAACCGACATTACGAACTGGCGAGTACCAAGCCCGAAGCAATGGACTTGGTATGACAAGAGGCTGCGGGACGATCGCTAGCCTTGGCGTGGAGCCTTTCATCTGTCACGCTTTCCTGAAACATGTTAAATAAAGAGTCAGCCCTACCATCTGGGGCTGAGTGAGAACCTTACCCTGCAATTCAAAGTAACACCACAATATTCCAAGTGCAATCACATTATAACGTAATAAGCATATTGCAAAAACATATCAGGTTACAACACTTTTAAATATGCAACAACTCCTCATAGGAAATTCTCGGTTTAACTAACACTTCATTTTATCTCGTATTATACGTTAAGACATTCCCCTGCACTTCCATATGTTTATTACATTTATATATTTGTGAACGCGTATTCACTTTTCATATTTATATATAGGTGAACATGTATTCATCTTTCATATTTGTTGCGGCGTGCAACCCAATCTATTATATTCACGTATTTGTGAACACGTATTCACTTTACGTTTTGTTGCGGCGTGCAACCCGATCCATTATATTTACGTATTTGTGAACACGTATTCACTTTACGTTTTGTTGCGGCGTGCAACCCGATCCATTATGTTTACGTATTTGTGAATGCGTATTCACTTTACGTTTTGTTGCGGCGTGCAACCCGATCCATTATATTTATGTATTTGTGAACACGTATTCACTTTACGTTTTGTTGCGGCGTGCAACCCGATCCATTATGTTTATATTTATATATTTATGTGAACACGTATTCACTTTTCATATTTTTCAGAAGATCGAATAAATAATATTCTCTTTCTCAACATTCTGTCATTCATACTTGTAACGATTATAACTTTTTAACCATAACTCCAACTAAGGTGTTTCTCAAGCGGAAACTAAGGTAAGACGGGGATCTTTCACTGTACCAAATTTAATTTAAAACTACTTTGGGTAACTAACACAAATTTATCCTCAAAACAGCCACATGAAATTTATTTCGGCAGAATTTTTATTAAACATAACCCAATCTTAGAATAGTCATAACTCCTAATCTGTAAACCCGTTCAAGCCCCATAAAATCTCAAAACGACGAGAACAGAGAGATACACGTCTCCATGTGAACCATCCTTTCATACTTCGTACCATTTGGTACAGTTTTACACTTTTATTCGCTGCCCTTCCTGGATCTCGATAGATCCGAGGCAGAAACTTTAATCAGCGATAACTCTCAATCCGTAAGTCGGATAAACCCCCGTAAGGTCTCAAAATGTCCATAACAAAGAGATCTAGAACTTTCATTTAGCAACAATTTTCATATTCCCCACAGAGTAGTAAAGTTTTACGTTTCAACGTCCTGCCCTTCTGGATTCCGACGAATCCGAGGCAGCAACTTCAAACTACAATAACTCTCAACTCGTAAGTCCGTTTTAATAACTATTTATCTATATATGTCCGTAACAGATAGATTTACAACCATGTAAATTTTCATATAATTCTAATAAGTAAAACTCAATAAAAACAGTCCGTAATTATGCCTTTCCGAATTTCGACCAAATCTAAGGCAGAAACTTTGAACTATGATAACTTTCAAACCGTATGTCCATTTTACCTCATTTTTGGTTCTATATGATCATAATAGAGAGGTTTACCACTCTTCCGAATTTAATCAAATTCTAACAATTATAACTCAGTGAGAACAGTTCGTAAAGTTCATGACGCAACTAGTTGTCTAAACAATCAAAAGTTCAATATTTCTTTTCAACACTCAATTCTTATTCTAACATGTATTGAACTTAAAGTAAAGGATGTTACCAAGAATTTCTGAGTGAGAAAACTCACCTTGTAAGTGTGAAAAAGGATTGTGGTTCGGTTGCTACAAGTGGTTCTTGCTCCTTAGTGTTCCCTAATTTTCTTGTTCTCCTTCCTCCCTTGATATTTTCTTGATTTTTTCCTTCTTGTTCACTTGATTATTTTCCTGATTTATATTCCTTGTACTAGGCACTTTATTTTGTGCTAAATACACTATATAAGTTGAAGTGTTTGTATAACATATGAGAGGTGAAAGGACAAGAGTTGGAGGAAATGAAAGAGGGGAGAAGGGAAGGGACGTGCATCTTTGCATTGCATCCTCTTTTTGTTTTCTTTTTTTTCTTTTTTTTTTCTTTTCTTATTTTCATTTTATCTATCTATTTATCCAACTTTAACACTAACTCTATCCCATGTAATTTATTCTTTGTTTTCTTATATATATATATATATATATATATTTTTATTCACCCAACCACAATTATATATTATTATTATTTTTTTTCGGATTTTACAGAAGCATTCCAAGTGGCTGCAATGATTGAGAAATTGCCGTCTTCGTGGAAAGATTTCAAGAATTAGCTTAAGCACAAAAGAAAGGAAATGAAGTTGGAGGATCTTGTGATTCGTCTCAAGATCGAGGAAGATAACATAACCGCTGAGAAGAGGTATCGTAAGAGTTCACCAATTGATGGGGCCAACATCGTTGAAGATGCTGCTCCGAAAATGAACAAGAAAAGAAAGAGGTCTTCTGGAAAAGAGAAGGGTTCTAACAAGAAAAAAATCAAGGGCAACTGTTTTAATTGTGGGAAAGCTGGCCACAAAAGCCCAGATTATCGTCTCCCGAAAAAGAACAAGGGAAAAAGACAAGCCAATATGGTGGAAATGAATGATGATCTGAATGATCTGTGTGCAATGCTGCCAGAGTGAAATTTGGTTGGAAACCCAAAGGAGTGGTGGCTGGATTCTGGTGCCACTCGACATGTTTGTGCTGCAAAAGAAGCATTTGCAACCTATGCTCACCGACCCAAGAGGTATCGCATATGGGAAATCCGCAATGACCAAGGTTGAAGGATATGGGATGATACTTTTGAAGATGACCTCCGACAAGGTTCTGACTCTCAACAATGTTCTGCACGTTCCAACAATTCGGAAGAATTTAATTTCAGTCGGACTACTCGTAAAAAACGATTTTAAGTGCGTGTTGGTTAGTGAGAAAATTGTAATAAGTAAGAATGATATGTTCATAGAAAAGGACTACCTCACCGAGGGTCTTTTCAAACTCAATGTAATGGTTGTTGACAGTATTAATGAAAATTCAGCTTCGTCTTACTTATTGGAGTCAAATGATTTATGGCATGTTCATTTAGGACATGTCAATTACAAAACCTTGCGAAAATTGATCAATTTAGAAGTATTGCCTAAATTCGAGTGTAACAAATCAAAATGTGAAATTTGTGTTGAATCTAAGTTTGTTAAACATGCATATAAGTCTATTGATAGGAATTCAAATCCTTTAGACTTAATTCACATATATATATGTGATATGAAGTCAATACCATCTCGTGGTGGGAAAAAATATTTTAAAATTTTCATTGACGATTGCACTCGATATTGTTATGTGTATTTGCTTAATAGTAAGGATGAAACAATTAATGCATTTAAGCAATACAATAACGAAGTGGAAAATCAATTGAATAAAAAGATCAAAATGATTAGAAGTGATAGGGGTGGAAATGCGAATCTCCTTTTGCGAGACATGTTTGGAATATGAAATTATTCATCAAACTATCGCCTTACACACACAATCAAATGGAATTGCGGAAAGGAAAAACCGAACATTAAAGGAAATGATGAGCGCTTACTAATTAGTTAGGTTTCTGCAGAGCTTGCGAGGAAGCTATCATACGACTAATCGAATACTCAACAGAGTACCCCACATCAAAACACAATCTATTCCATATGATCTATGGAAAGGAAGAAAACCCAACTTGAAATATTTCAAAGTGTGGGGGTGTTTAGCGAAGGTCCAAGTTCCTTTTCCCAAAAGGATAAAAATCGGACCAAAAATTGTGGATTGTGTTTTTATTGGCTATGCTACAAACAGCAAAGCTTGTCGGTTTTTGGTTCACAAATGGGACAATCCCGAAATTCATGTTAATACGGTAATTGAATCAGATAATGCTGAATTCTTTGAAAACATCTATCCGTATAAAACTGAATGTGAGTCGTCAAGTGAAAGATCTAAACGACCGCGGGAAGAACCAAAGGAAAGTATTCCAAGCAAAGAGAATCCAAGGCATAGCAAACGTCAAAAGACATCTACTTCCTTTGGACCAGATTTTGTAACATTCTTGCTTGAAAATGAGCCTAAAACATTTAAAGCA
Organism: Przewalskia tangutica; assembly: GCA_029844215.1. Taxonomy (NCBI): domain Eukaryota; kingdom Viridiplantae; phylum Streptophyta; class Magnoliopsida; order Solanales; family Solanaceae; genus Przewalskia; species Przewalskia tangutica. The sequence continues at coordinate 93,314,168 of CM056732.1, read as the reverse complement.
GCAATGTCATCTTCTGATTCAACATTTTTGAAAGAAGCAGTCAATAGTGAGATTGAATCAATTTTAAATAACCATACATGAGAATTAGTTGATCTTCCTCTTGGAAATAAACCTTTAGGATCAAAATGGATCTTTAAAAGGAAAATGAAAGTTGATGGCACTATTGACAAATATAAGGCAAGACTTGTGGTCAAAGGTTATAGACAAAAGGAAGACCTTGATTACTTTGACACATACTCGCCGGTAACAAGAATAACATCTATTCGGGTGTTAGTGGTACTGGCGGCCGTATATGGTCTTGAAATCCATCAAATGAATGTCAAGACAACTTTCTTAAATGGAGAATTGGAGGAAGAAATTTAAATGGAACAACCTGTGGGTAAAGGAAAGTGTGCAGACTTGTTAAGTCACTTTATGGACTTAAACAAGCACCCAAACAATGGCATGCGAAATTTGACCAAACAATGTTGGCAAATGGGTTCAAGATTAATGAGTGTGACAAATGTGTTTACATTAAAAATACTCCAAATCATGAAGTCATTGTTTGTTTGTATGTTGATGACATGTTGATAATGAGTAAAAATATTGTCGATATAAATGCTACGAAGCGTATGCTCGCTAGCAAATTTGACATGAAAGACTTAGGGGTTGCTGATTTGATCTTAAGAATTATGATCCATAAAACTCCACAAGGTCTAGCACTATCACATTCACATTATATTGAAAAAGTACTTGACAAGTTCAAGTATTTAAATTTCAATGTTGCAAAGACTCCAATTCATGTAAGTTTTGCACTTCAAAAGAATGAAGGTGAAAGTGACTCACAATTGGACTTTGCACGAGTTTTGGGAAGTTTGATGTATATTATGAATTGTACACGACCAGATATAGCATGTGCTATAAGCAAGCTGAGTCGATTCACGAGTAATCCCAATCAAACTCATTGGATGGCAATGAAACGAGTCTTGGGATATTTACAACACACCCAAAACTATGTTTTGCATTATAATAAATATTCCGCAGTACTTGAGGGATATAGTGATGCAAATTGGATCACCGGATCGTTTGAAGTTAAATCCACGAGTGAATATGTTTTCACCGTTGGCGGAGGAGCAATGTCTTGGAAATCATCAAAACAGACATGCATCGCCCGCTCTACAATGGAATCAGAATTTATAGCTTTAGACAGTAGGTGAAGAAATTTGAATGGCTCGGAATTTCTTAGAAGATATTCCATTCTGACCCAAACCTTTGGCTCTATATGTATACATTGTGATCAAACAAAGAATAGGTAGAGGCGAGCGTAATGTATAACGAAAAATCTCGTCACATACGACGGAGACACAATACCGTTAGAAAACTCCTCTTTAGTGGCGTTATCACAATTGATTATGTAAAGTCAAGAGATAACGTGGCGGATCCTCTTACAAAAGGCTTATCTAGAGAGGGAGTTGGTAGATCATCAATGGGAATGGGGTTAAGACCAAGGACAAGTCATCATGGCGGTAACTCTACCTAGCAGACTGGAGATCCCAAGAGCTAGGTTCAAGGAGATCAAACAAAATTGTGACTGACGGTTCAACATTGTCAAATAAGTCAACTCATTCTCGGATGAAGACAATGTTCAGAAATAAGGATAAGACTTTATGGCTTGTTAATGGGTTAATAAAGCATTAAGTTTTTTTTAATGGTTATCTAAATCTGGCAATGTATGACCAGATAATGTGGCTATAGGACCACATGTTTAGAAATCACCTATGTGAGTGTTAAGTGTAAGCCGCTTTAAAGGGGAATGACAGTAAAGGTCCATTCTCTATGCACTCATGAGACCAGGCGATGTTCATGGTTGAAACGAACACAACCGTGAGAACCATAAACGGTTGAGGGTTGATTGTGTGTCTTATGTTGTCTAGGTATACAACAAAGTTCGACGGTTCAAAGATATCAAATCTACCGATTGATCGAGTATATCCGATATAAGTTCACTACGGAAAGTTCAAAGGGAAACCTACTTATCCAGATGCAGTCAATTCTCGCTTGTATATCACACTCGTCCGTACATTCTTTTATCTTATAGCCATTTCCCATTCATGTGGGGGATTGTTGGGTTTTGATATTGGTGAATGGAAAATGATGGGATGAAAATTAAAGGGGGTAAAAGGCTCTTTTGTCCCACATCGAAAAAAGAGAAGGAAATAGAGTTGTATATATTACATTACACCTTCTCTAGCTGCTAAAAGGGTTGAGAGGGCAAGGACCCCTCGCGCCGTCGTCGTCGCTCGCTCGGCTCGGCTTTGGCTTTGGATTTCCCTCCAAATATTAGGTGACTATTCTGTCTCCAAACCTATAAATTCTTGATTATTCCAAGAATTTATTCATTCAATCAATTTTTTTCAATCCTGAATTCTTGAACTCAAAAAAAATATTTTGTCTTCATTCTGTGTGATATCTTTAGTTGAGTGGTTATTTGCAAGGAATTTTGGAGTACTACTATTACGGTAAGATAATCGTTCTATCACGGAGGCGATATTCAGTTAACCTCGATCTTGTGAGAATAATTTCCTTAAGGACACTTTGAACTAAGTGGGCTCGATTACATTCGAATTATTTTTCAAAGCAGTTACATTTTTCGTTTATTGTTTCATGCATAATTTACTGTTAAGTAATGTTTATATCATGTAATCTATTTCACTAAGTGATTAACGGATTGTGTTGAAATATTATTTAGCCATATACAGATTATTATACCAACAGCTTTATGTTTGGTTGACATATACATCATGCTGGGCAAATCATTTATGCCATACTTGGAAGGGCTGAACAGCACACAGTTACGATTGGTGACCATTTATGCAAATCGAATATCACAGGCCAGAGCTGGTACTCCAGTAGATGCGAGCCATAGTTAAAAAGCATACATAAAGTTAGAGAAGGTATTTACTTAGCTGTCAGTATAATACTAGTAATAACTCAGTATATCTGTGAAGAATTGTTGCAACAAATAATTTAAGTGTAGAACACTGCAAATGAAAAAATGAAATTCAAACGTGGCAGAGGTGAGCCAGGGTTTAGCGGGACATGACAAGGCAGAACATTTTTTTTGAACAAAGCTAAACGGGGCAGCGTAGATCAAAATCTGAATAGGTAAAAACTTGACCCGCCCTAACCCATCCCTACTTATTTCCGTATAAGGTTGAGTGATTTTATATATGTTGTGTCTAATTAGAACTTTTATTATACGCAAGTTGTAAGTCTTTATCCCCATTTTAGTTGATTTCATATTCTTAAATATTATGATTCTATCTAATACAAAATAATGTGTTTGAAAAGAAAATTGAATTTTGAAGAATATAAAAATCGTTTAATATTTAAAAAATATTTTAGTCAATCAATATTTATATTCATACTTTTATAATAATATAGACCAGAAATTTGCCACGAACAATTTCTGTTATTAGAGCAATAAAACTTCGCCCCTAATAATATTTAGCGGCGAACTATAAAAGAATTGTTAGCTATGGACTATTCAACGACGAGTTTTGTAAATAATTTCTATTTTTTTGGATAATTATATTTGGCACAACTTGGGGCATTAAAGAAACTCCACACAACTTTTGAGGGCAATAAAGTAACTTCACATCACATTTGAGGACATAATAGTCACTTACTGCTTTTTCTATACCAAAAATATCCTGAAAATTTAAATAAATTCCACTCTCTCTTTTCAAAGTAATTATTATTTTTCTTCCCAACGCATTGTCTCTATCCTTCCTTAATGTAAGTATTCTTCATTGGAAAGCAAAAGTATGAATTATGTATTCTTCACCTCTATATACGAGTGTACTCTTTGATATAAGGCTATATACATTAAAACCTCTATAAATTAATAACCTTGGAACTATGAAATTTTATTAATTTAGAGAGATATTAATATATCGATAAATTAATATTTTATTAATTAAAAAAGAGACTTTTTAAATTCAACAAATTTAGTACATATGTATTGAAAATAAATGAATTCATATATGTTTCATCAATCAACCAATTCTTTGTAACTAATTAAATATATTCATGTATAATATCAATTTATTGTATACAATTAACTATTATATTCATGGACGCATGTATCAATTCATTGAAATTACTTAAATAATGTATGCATGTTTACATTAATTCGTTGCATTTAAATAACTATTATAGTCAATTAAATATATTCATGCATGATGAATGAAACATATACTATATAAATTTCAATATGAAAATAAAATAATTCATAACACTCAACCATGTCTTCTCATCTAAAAGACATCGCAAAATCATCCATGAATGATCAAATGTGTAAAGCATTATGTGAGTATAAGAGAGACCATCCCACGTGCACTCAAAATATTTACAAGAGTGGGTTGATGAAAAATATCGTTTGAAAGTTAGTTAAGGTACAATAGCAAACACTCTCAAGAGATCATCGGAGTACCTTTCAGCCAACTTTGAGAAAGGTGGGATATTAAGCGACTCAAATTGGCGAAATATCCAGATATGGAGAAGGTTCTTTATGAATGGTTTCTTCAGTACCAAGATCGAGTCAACATGATCGGAGAGCTTATTTTGGAGAAAGAAAAGGATATAATGAAGCGTTTGCATCCTCAACACCCTCGTGAACATCAATTTTCTCAAGGTTGGCTTGAAAAATTCAAGGTAAGACATGATATTAAATCATTTCGTCGTTTTGGAGAAAGTGGTTCGGTTGACATGCAGGACATGGAAATGAAACTGGAGGCTATAAGGGAGAAAACAAACCAATTTCCCATGAAAGATGTTTTTAATTTGGATGAAACATATACATTTCACAGTTCTGGTCGATCACTCTATTGCAACCAAGCAACTTGAGGGAAGAAAGCAAGACAAAGAGAGACTTACAATTGTTATTTGTTGCAACGAGGATGGTTCAGAAAAATTTCTTTATGAATTATTGGAAAATATACAAAGTCACGTTGCTTCAAAAATATCAACATGAGCAGCATCAATTGTCATTATCGTGCCAACAAGAGGGCATGGATGACTAGTGTGTTTTTTGATGAATATATTCGCTGGTTTGATCACAAAATGAATGACAGAAGAATCTTGTTGATGGTTGACAATTGTCCAGCCCATCCAAAAAATATTGAAGGGTTACGGAATGTTGAGTTGTTTTTTTGCCACCTAACATGACATCAAAGATTCAACCATGTGATGCAGGAATAATTAGAGCTTTCAAGATGCACTATCGTAGGAGATTCTACAAAAATCTACTGGAAGGTCATGAGTTGGGGCTACGTAATCCTGAAAAGATTAATGTTTTAGATGCCATCAATTTTGCGATCTCGCAGACAACCAATGTTTCTCAGTGTCAATAGCAAATTGCTTTGACCGCAAAATCCGTTCAAATGAAGAAATCTCAAGTGAGACAAACTTTGAAGAAAGCCTACATGAGCTTGAGAATATGGTCAAGGATGTTGGTTATCACAATGAAATGGACGTCAACAAATTGATGGACTATCCGGATGAAAATGATGAATGTTCAATGGTTCAAAGTTTAGATGAAATTGTTGTTGATATTATTGAAGATCCTACTAATGATGAAGCTGAAGATGATTCAATACCGTTGGAACCAGTCACGAGAAAGGAGGCTTTGAGCGCGACAACAACTCTTCAATTTTTTTTGTTGCAGCTAGAGAACTCGACATCGAAACTCTTGGCTGCAATTAAAAAAGTTAGGGATGAAATCCAATTAGATTTAAATTTTAAGAAAATCAAGTAACAATAGATTCATATTTTAGCAAATTACCATAATATTTATAATTGTAATATTTATGAATTATTAATTTAGAGTTTTAATGGGACCTAATATTTATAAAGGGATTTTCCGAAAATTTATGATCTTATTATCTTATTGAATTTGCTGATTTTTACAAAGGCCCAAGTCGGGATCGGAAGATTTTATTATTTTAGAGAGTTTATTAATTTATAGAATATTAATTTATAGAGATTTTACTGATGTTTACATATTTTTTTTTATTAAAAATAAAAATAAAATTATTAACAAAGATTTATAAAAATACATACTAACATGTATATAAATTCTTCATTTTTCATTGGTCATCATATATGTTATAATGCCATAAAAATACAAACAGGAGAAGATTATATTTTTCTTTTATTTCTTTTTGTGGTTTTTTTAAGATTGTGATGAAAAGGAGTTCATATTTATTTAACATTGATGACCAAAATTTCATTTATCCTCTTTCCTCTTCATTTTTTATTTTTTTCATTTCTTTTTTTGTGGTTGACTTTAATTGAAACATTAAATTAACTCAATTTAGCTAAAAATTAGATATAATCGCGTAACATTTTTTTTTTATTTAAGTCAGTTTAATTTTAAAAATTTATGGATGTAACAAAACAACATTATGGTTGACTTTAATTGAAATATCGAATTGGTTTAATTTAAGTATTATATAAGATTGAGTAAAAGAAATTGATAACTATTGATCAATTTCGTCAATTTAAAAAATGGATGTAATAAGTACTCAACGCTATGATTTAATTAAATATTGAATTTCTTCAATTTAACTAAGTACAATATTATATACGATTGAATAACAATTAGCAACTTTTGATTTAATTCAATTAATTTTTTTTATATAAAAAAAGTAGATGTAACAAGTAATCAATAATGTGATTGATTTTAATTGAAACATTGAATTATATCAATTAGCTACGTGTTAGATCCGAGTAACAATTAGCAAGTTTAGATCTAATTGAATCAATTTAAACAAAAATAGTGGATGTAACAAGTAGTCAACACTATGATTGACTTTAATTAAGACATTGAATTCCTTCAATTTAGCTAAGTATTGATGTATTTATTGAGTAAAATATTTGCTAAGTTTTGATTCAATTCAAAATAAAATATACGTAAAAAGGTCGACATTATGATTGATTTTAATTGAAATATTTAATTATCTCAATTTAACTAAGTACTAAATAGAGTTGAGTAGCAATTACTAAGTTATTTACTTCAATCAATTTTAAAAAACGTGAATATAACAAGTAGTCAATATTATGATTGTCTTTAATTAAAATATTGAATTGCTTTAATTTAGCTAAGTATTATATAGAGTTGAGTGACAATTAGCAACTTCTGATTTAATTCAGTCATTAAAAAAAATAGATGTAACAAGTAGTCAATACTATGATTGATTTTAATTGAAACATTAAATTATCTCAATTAGCTATGTATTAGATAAAATTGAGTAATAATTAGAATGTTTAGATCTAATTAAATTAATTTAAACAAAAAATGTGGATGTAACAAGTAGTTAACGCTATGATTGGCTTTAATTAAAACATTAAATTCCTTCAATTTAGCTAAGTAAAATGTTTGCTATTTTTTTATTCAATTCAATCAATTCAAAATAAGATATATAGATATATGTAAGAAGTAGCCGACACTATGATTGACTTTAAGTGAAACATTAAATTATCTCAATTTAGTTAAGTGTCAAATAGAGTTGAGTAGCGAATTAGTAAGTTTAGATCTAATTTAAAAATAAAATAAAAACAGTGGATGCAACAAGTAGTCAATAATAGGATTGACTTTAATTGAAACATTGAATTGCTTCAATTTAATTAAGTATTATATTAGTTGAGTAACAATTAATAAATTTTGATTTAATTTAATTAATTTAAAAATGAGTAGATATAACAAGTAGTCAATATTATGGTTGACATTAATTAAAACATAGAATTATCTCAACTAGCTAAGTATTAAATATAATTGAGTAACAATTAGCAAGTTTAGATCTAATTCTATCAATTCAAATGAAAGTAGTAGATGTAACAAGTAGTCAACACTATGATTGACTTTAATTCAACATTAAATTGCTTAAATTTAATTAAGTATTATATATGATTGAGTAAAATATTTGCTAAATTTTGATTCAATTCAAAATACAACATACTTAAAAAGTAGTCAACATTATGGTTGATTTTAATTATAATGTTAAACTATCTCAATTTAGCTAAGTATTAGATACGACTGAGTAATAATATGTTTAAATCTAATTCGATCAATTTACAAAATACAGGTGATGTAACAATAGTCAACATTATGGTTGATTTTAATTGAAACGTTGAAATGCTTCAATTTATTTAAGTATTATATAAGATTGAGCAACAATTAGAACCTTTTAATTTAATTCAATCAATTTAAAATAAAAGTCAAAATAACAAGTAGTCAATATCATGATTGACTTTAATTTAAACATTAAATTATCTCAATTAGCTGGATATTAAATACAATTGAGTAACAATTAATAAGTTTAGATCTAATTCAATCAATTTGAATAAAAATAGTTGACGTGTCAACAATATGATTGAAAACAATATGCCTCTTGATATGTGATGTGGCAGCACATTGATTGAGATTTGATATAATTGATTTGACTCTTTCCTTGTGTGAGTCATGAACCATAGATGTAGCTTCCATATCTTTCTTTTCACAATATGCCCTCAATTGAGTTTTTAATGACCTAGAAACAGACATGTTGAAACCCTCTTTTCTATATAATAATAATAATAATAGATACCATGAGAGTGGCCAGAATTAGTGCTTGATGGCGCGGGGCCATGGTCGCGAGTTCGATCCTGCATAAACCTTCTTGGTTGGCGCATCGCGCGTAGCTTGCCAAGTGTAGTTTACATGGCGTGGTTTGCGGTCTTTGCGTCGGTCGGGGTTTCTGTCTTGTATTTCGAAAGAGTAGCGGTGCGAATTCGCCGTCAAAAAAAAAATAAAATAATAATAGATGAATACATGTAGCTAATTAGAAACCTAATGATATTAGTTGGTATTGCTTATTTAAGGTAAATTATTCCTTATTGATAAACGTATTCAACTTAATCTAAGCTAAAAACTTCTGGGGAGATTTAATTTTGTATTTTTTTACTCAACCTTATAATTTTGAAGAAATTGCACGGTTGTCCTTCAAATGGGTTGGTCTTTAATTTTTGTCTCTCGCAACAGAACTTATGTGTAGTGATGCATAAGTTCTTTTAGAAACTAAAGTCACGTGAGACATAACTTAGGGGATATTATGATGCAAAAATATAAATTTATGCCTCATGAATATTTGTTTCTTACGGGGCAAAAATTAAAGACCAACATAAAATAGGGGGGAAAGTGCAAAGGATCCTATAAGTTTTTAGATTATTTGATTATGTCCAAATCTCCTCTCCCCTTAAACTAAGGTATATTTTAGGAACTTACTTCAAACATAAAACATAGATGAGACTTTTACATAATCAGCCATGCGGGGTAAACATATTATATCTCAACCCCCTCCCAATTCATTTACAAAAATCAGTCCTTAATTATGGTAACGTCAAAGACACCAATAACTCTTGCAACTATTATTTGTGCCTGCATTATATTATTTGATACTGAATTTACTTGCATATAAAGGGATTTATAGGTATTTTGTTTAATGACTGTGATTCTGGTGACACTTTTGCAATCTGAATTCTGGCCATTTTATAAATCAATCTATTCTTTTTGAAAATCTTGGCAAAACTGAGAAGAAAAAAATATATGGACTGTGTTTAAACTTTAACCAGTAACTGGAGGTTATTTCTACGTGTCGTCAAAGTGAGCGTATATGAGAGTTTTAAGTGATATTTGATTATCTTTTTCTTTCGTTCCATTTTAACTTTTTTAAAACTTTATTCGAAAAAATGATAAAATATCGATCATATGAAACATAAGTGTCAACAAAATATAAATTAAAACACATCAAAGAAAGAAGAAAAAATAGGGATAAATTAAAAAAGAGTGATGTATTAGCGAATATTTTTCAAATATTCACAGTATATATAGTTGTACAAAGGTGATTCCTAATACATTAACAATCATAAATTACCTTAAATACATGACAATAATAAATACAATATATACTGTGAATATTCGCTAATATGATGTGACACTTATATTTGGCTAAGGATCTTATTTACTCTTTTTTCTCATTTTTTTGATAATGTTTTCTACTTTTTTATTTGGTATTATACAAGAATAAATATGTCAATTAACTATTCCTTTATATTCTTTAATTTAAATTTTAATGATCTTTATTTTCATTACTCCCACAACTTACTATTACCATAAATAGTTAATAGGCATGATCATGGGATTATTTAGCATTTCCTATTGTAGTCCTATAAAATTGAGAAACAATAAGACTTTATTGTAAAAAAAACAATGAACACATTAGTCAAGATTTAAGAATGTCACACTTCTTGATCGAGCATGAGATATTGTAAATTCATATTATTTTATTTCATGAGACTCTACCCAATATTATCATGTCATTCCATATTTGAAGTAATATTGTTATATTTACTACAATATTATATTCATGCTTTATTTTGACTTAAAGAATACAAATACTCTGGTGATCGACTTGTGGTAATGGATGTCGACAAGAGCTTGAAAATTATTTGCTGATTTCGTATTTTCTTCTTCTTATTTTTAATGAATAAGGTCGTAAGAATGTTATACTATTTATATTATTGTAAGTATATAATTTCTTTTGGTTCAACATAATAACTTATGACTTTGTTGAAAGTCTATTAACTACTAACCAAAAATGTTTTTCTCTGTGAAATAAATTGTACGTTAAGTATTTATATATAAATGGTCAAGTGGTGTATTGTTTTTGTATTTTCTCAAGAGAAACTCTCGAGAAGTATTAAAAAATCTTGATTTAGAACGCATATATTAAATAAATGTTAGGTAAAGACATAATGTTTATATGAAAAAGGATAAATACATATCAAATTTATATATCCAATTAGTCGAAGACTTTGGGCTCTTGGGAGACAGTAGTCCATTTATAAAAGTGATGCCATTTGTACGCTTTTATGGACAACTTCTAACATCTAATATTGCTTGAAGTATGAAAATTGTCAGCATATATATTGAAAGTTCTTTATATTTTTAATTTAGTAAATATGTATAATACCTCTTTTATTTATACTATATTTAATAAATAATTGATGTCTTTATGATCGCGCAAAGCGCAGACAATTTCACTAGTAATAGTAATTGTATGGAAATGGAAAATACTTGAAGCATTGGTGGATGCACTTCAACAAGGCCCAGTAGATTTTAATGTCTTTATTTTGCTTGGGCTTATGGAGTTTGATGTCTCGACTTAGTTCTAACGAATATATATGGACAAGATATTGAGATATGTCGTTAAGCATGAAGCATCAAATCATTACGGTTTAGAGGAAATATAAATATATTGGTTTTCTGAAGGATGAGTTGTGTTTGGTAAATATGGACGTCTCAAATATTTTGAGCGCATTACAGTCGTAAAGTGGAGTAATTGGTGAAATTTTATCATGAATTATGGGCTATAGTAAATTACAATTAAACCACTTAATAAAAATAAAAAAATGGCTACAAAATTTTCATTTTTAGAAATTAGTGTACTTGTGTTAGCAAAAACTGGCTTTGATGGTAAAGGGGATCAATTAAATTTCTTTAGTTAAAAAATTATACTGATAAGTTATAACTTGAGAGTTGAGATCTCTCAAGAAATATAATGCTCACCTCATGCATGCTTCACTTTTTAGGTTACATGTCTCGTATGCTCCAAATTATCCCGTGTACGTTTTAGGCCTTGGATTTTCTATCTTTTGCATCCCAAAACATTTCTTTTATATATTTGGCTATAACTTACATAATGTTGTTGATATGTAGTTACAGAATTGTTTGACTAATATATTATTTATTAATAGACATAACTCAGTTCTTGTACATTTTTCTGAATTTTCTAGTCTATAATGTAACTTTTTTCTATAATTTTTCATACATTTATCTATTCTTAGCTTTATTTTTTTACTTTTTTTTCAAAAGACAATTTTATGAGGCTTATTTTTCATGCCAATTAAGGGCTAATGCCTCTTTCATGAGAGATAAAGCGCTGAGTATTCTTGCCATTTAAGACACTTCTAAGAGATTTTGTTGAATGACAATTTGAGGAAACACACAAAATAGCAATAAAGGATTGTAATTTCTTTCATTTATCTAGTTGTGTAACATCATATTTATACATATTACAACAATAACAACATAATCAGTGTAATTTCACAAGTGAAGTCAGAAAAGAAGGTCTTACAGAGATTATTTTCGAAAAACCCTAGACTCAAATAACAGCGTATCAAAACAGTTTATTAAAAAAGAAAATACAAAAGTAAAGAGGACATAGCAAATAATGTTACTATCCCGTAGAAACAACAACCAAATATAATGTGATAACCCAAGGACAAGAAACAACATGTAGTAACAAAAATCAAAGGACATGAAATTACACTAGTAATGTTACTATCCCGTAGAAAAGCAAGACAACGCTCAACACTAATCACATAAAATAGTGAAATTTATATATTCATAATTCTGTTTTTTGATGACGTGACTCAATTTAAACCTTAATAATTTGCCTTGATTGGTTTGCGGAGATGATAGTGAGGCAAATATAGAAAATAATGGCAATGTAAGACAAAGTCACACTGACTGTAACTTTGTGACAGAATTTAGCAACAAAGGCACAAATAGGCTCCCACCCAGAATGCTTCTGTCCATATTTACCCACATATCCTATTGATGTTGCTGCTGCACTTCCAGCCACCAGTAGTCCCACAACAATCTGTCAACAAATTAATACAAAAAAATTAATTGAAGTTCTATGCAATAATGACGGGTAAAAAATATTTATCATTTGTAAAGTAATTATAAGTAAATTTCTATGATCATCATTAATTTGATAACTTCATAGATAAAGGTACACTCTATATAAATTAAATCCTTTTAATAGATCATATATATCATGATATTAATATTCACATTACATTCTCATATATGGTATTAATTTTTTGAGTTTGAGTTTGGTTTCAAAATCTACAGAATTTTGAATTTGGTATACAGGTTCCCTAATAGGGAATATGTAAAGATATAGGGTGAGGATTGTCCAAGTACATATAAAGAGTTCATGTTTCCATTTCATTTTTTATGTAGGACTCTTAACACTCCCCGCACGTCCAAACCTCGTTAATTGGAGCGTGAATAATATAATTTGGGGGCCCAACATCGACGAACAAAGAATTTGAATAGATCTGACTCTGATACTATGTAAAAAATGGATCTTGGACCTAACTTAACCCCAAAAGCTAGCTTGTAGGGTGAAGATTGTTCAATTTCATATAAGATGTTCATGTTCCCATTTCATTTTCAATGTGAGACTCTTTTAATTTTCATTTGAAATTGTCTTTTCCTGTCAGCAAGAAGTTGTAACTGCATCATATTATCATAAAATCTGAGATTTAATCAAAACTGATATATGTTTCAAGTCTCAACTTATAGATTTTTATGATGGGTTAGCCTCACTTAGGACATAGATTTACTACATGAAGCGTTTATGTCCATCTACATATATTAATCTTTATTTTTCAGTAATGCATTAAGGATAAATATTATTTGTTTTATTTAAGCGTTAGTTGTTACTAAGGACGCGTAAGCATTGAAATTTAATTTAATACTTTCCTCATCTTAAAAATCTGACAGTCAAAGATTGTACGTTAACATCTATGTTAACGCCTTCTTTAAGCTTTTCCCAGGATATTATGCATGTAATTTACAGAAAGAAAAATAGAAATATCTGCCCTAAATTTTACATGAAGGGATCTGTAATTTAAGATTGAAAACTATGAAGGACATGATCAATCAGAAATTTTAAAGGATAAAATACTGCGAATTGAAGGGAATAATAATGAGTTTAAGTAATATGAACCGTCAATTTAAATAATTTTTACACCATCAAGTCATCTTCATTCTAGTATAGATTTATAGCAGGTAAAATATCTTATTCCTAAGATTTCAGATCTCACATTTTAAGCAGACTTACCTATGAATAATTATTATTATCATTTAGATGACCTGATGGATAATTATTTACACTAACGGTATAAAACTTAATCTCAATAATAATCCTAATTAATTAAGGAGGGGGCGTACCAAATCATGCAGGAACAAGTAAAAGTACTTGTTGGAGTCAAGAGGCTTTTTATAACAAAAAATCAAAAGAAGAGGAAATAGAGAAACAACAGACGAGGCACATCCAATGATATTTGCATATGCAAAAAATCTGCAAAAATGAGGAGAAAAGAATTAATCATACCAAGTTTAATTTCCTCTATATATGTTTCAATCTAAAATTGTACTAACATTTAAATTACTTACTTCATGGAAGGAGAATAGGTGTAACGGGCATCAAAACCAAGAAATAGAACCTGCTTGCTAGTCACAATTCTCCATATAGCACCCAAACTAAAAGCAAATCCCAAAATTCTCAACAAAATTTGAACAATCAACATAACTCTTTGAGTTTTGAGAGAAGGATCGTGCTTAATATTGGCTTCAAATCTATCCATTCTGAGAAATTGAATTGGTGCAGTTGTATTTCAAAGAAAGGGAAATTGTAAATATAAAAACCCAAAGCATACAAAAAAAAGGGAACAAGAGAGCTCTGTGAAAACTGGAGGTTAAATTAATTTCTATTGTTGGTATTTAAGTAGAAAGATAAGATGGTATTTAAGTAGAAAGATAAGAACAAATTATTCATGGCAAAGTGAATGGATTAATTATTAGGTACTCCCTCCGTCCCATTTTAACAATCGTTTTATCTTCTATAGAAATATTAGATAAATGTACAAAAGTTCCATGAGGTGCAGTGTAGACTATCATGTCATTAAATGGTAGTTAGAGGTGATTATTTTAGTTGGTTGATTATTATTAGATATTTTGGGAGTTAGAGTTGATTAGATTTTTTGTATTGTTGGGGTTAGGGGTGTTCACCGGTCGAGCAGGACGGACCGGGCCGGAGCAGGAATGGACCAGGCAGGAATCGAGAAATTTTACGGGCCAGGGACCGGGCCGAATATTCGGTCGGTCGTCTGAGCAGGAAAATTCGGTCCCGGTTTTGGACCGGTTGGACCTGTATTTTTTAAAATGCAATTTTTAATTCTAATATGTTATATTACTAATTTTACATTATCAATGCTTCTTTACCAAACTAATTTTACTATTTTACATAATTACATTATCTATGGCCTATGCTTCTTTACAAAACTAATTTTAGTAATTTACATTATCATTGCTAATAAATGAATTAAAAGATCAAAACTTTAACATTGTATAATTTTACTAATTTACATTATCTAGAGTTCTAGACAAATGCGGTCGTGACAGCGGCAAAGGCAAGGGCGAGGCGGCAAGTGCGAGCTTGCGGCGGCAAGTGCCAACAACGGCAAAGCGGCAAAGGCGGCAAAGCGGCGATCCAGCGGCAACAAAGAAGTGCGGTGATCCAGCGGCAAAGTCGAGCCGGCGGCAAGCGAGCGGCAGTAGCGGCGGCGAGCGGCCAGCAGCGAAGCGGCCAGGCAAGCGGCAAAGCGCCAGCGGCAAGACACAACAACCAGCGGCAAGCGGCAAAGCGGCGTCAGCGGCCAGCGGCGGCGGTCGGCCGGCAAAGAAGTGCGGTGTGCGAGTGCGACAACGGCCGGCAAAGCGAGCTTGCGGCGAGCGGCCAATGGCGGCAGCGGCAAAGAAGCGGCAACAAGGCGTGATCGTGGCGATCAACAAAGATCGGCGGCAAGCGATCGGCCCGATGCAAGCGGCGATCGCTCCATGGCGGTCGAAGACAAAGAACGAGTCCACAAAAATGACTTCATCATTCATATCATCACATTGCACATCTAGACATAGCAATAAAGAAAAAAGATAGATAAATAATGTCAAACATTAGAATTCATGCATGTTTTAAAAAATAATTAGAAGAGTTATAATAATAACATTACCTTTTTCAATTTTCTCCAAATCTTTCAAATTTTCTTCAACATCTACAATCGACACTCCCTTTGCTCTAAGCCAATCTTGTGTGCAAATTAGAGCTTGAACCATCTTTAAAATAATTACAACATAATACATTAAAGTTACATTGGAATAGAGTTATAAGTTGAAATGAATAAATTTTAAAATAAAGAGGCATTACCTTAGGAGTCAAAGAACTCCGAAATGGATCTAGATGACGACCACCCGCACTAAAAGCAGATTCCGATGCAACGGTGGATAATGGAATGGCTAGTATGTCACGTGCCATGCGTGAAAGAATCGGATAACGATGTCCATTACTATTCCACCAAGATAATGCATCAATTTCTTCTTCCTCCGCCCCTAGTTGTTCATTTATATACCTATCGACTCACTAATCACATATCCACTGGCCCTTTAATCTTTTGCTCTATCTTTTAAATTTTTCATGTATTAAATCACACCCTTCTATATTGCCATCCAAATCAATTGACATAGGATCTACATTTAGCACACTTGGAGGAAAACAAGAAGAATACAACAATCTATATTCATCAAATAATTTGTAAGTGAACTCCTTCACTTCATTGGAAAGTTTCATTCCCTTTTCTTTTCCATATATATCGGTTAGAGTCAATTCAAAAACTAACATCTTAGAGTGAGGATCAAGAATAGAGGCAACATAAATAAACATATTCATTTTCTCCACATTCCCCCAATATTTGTCAAACTTTTTTCTCATTGCAATTGCCATATTTTGAAAATCGAATCCAAACTTTTTGCCATTTATTCAACATGTCATACATTGTGGCAATCTCAAATAAACCTTTATTACTTGT
Organism: Przewalskia tangutica; assembly: GCA_029844215.1. Taxonomy (NCBI): domain Eukaryota; kingdom Viridiplantae; phylum Streptophyta; class Magnoliopsida; order Solanales; family Solanaceae; genus Przewalskia; species Przewalskia tangutica. The sequence continues at coordinate 93,297,371 of CM056732.1, read as the reverse complement.
CACATAAAGTGAACCAGAGATACGACGAGTCAAAGTGTAAAATCCCTTCAAAAAGTGAACCAACCTCTCTACTTTTTTCCAATCATCGCATTGAGGAGGCCTTTCATTGTCCTTCAAATCCACTCCACATGGAAGAGATATCCCACTAAAAACACGCTGAAATTTCAAAGCCGTATCCAACATGGTGTATGTTGAGTTCCAACGAGTGGGGACATCAAAAGACAACAAACACTTCATCTATATTAGTTTTTGCACAAGTTCTTTGAATCTAACTATTCTTGCGGGTGAATTCTTAACATACTTCACATTTCTAACTCTATCAATGCACACACCATGCTCTTTAATGCCGTCCCACACAATAAGATTGATGATATGAGCAATGCATCTAATATGAATATATTTGCCATCACTAATGCAACCGATTCTTTGAACCATTCTTCTTAAGTGTACAGACAACATCATTAGAGTTAGCATTATCAACTGTGACGGTAAATAATTTATCCTCAATGCCCCGATATTCTAAGCACGCCTCAACTGCTTTTCCAATGGCCTCACCTTTATGACTAGATATTGGACAAAAATTAATTATCTTTTATTTAATTTCCAATCATTATCAATGAAGTGGTAGTGAGACACATATAGTTAATCCTTTGAATTGATGTCCAAGTATCAGTGGTCACAGAAATTCTTTGACAACTCTTAAACATCTCTTTCAACTTTTCTTTTTCGCTATAAAAAAGTTGCAAACAATCACGAGCAATGGTAACACGAGATGGAATGATAAAACTAGGGCATGCAACTTGCATTAAGTGTTTAAAGCCAGGTTTTTCCACGTGTTTAAATGGAAGCTCATCAACAATGATCATATGAACTAGAGCTTCCCTCACATCTTTTAAGTTAACAACCCCATACTTCAATTTCCCAGTCCCAGTATCAGTTTCTTTCTCAAAAGATAATTCAGATTGTTTTCTTTTACCCTTATCTTTATTTGCAGGAACACAAGACATTTTTTCCGAATGATTTTTAACATTTTTGCACCATTAACATTTGAATCAAGTGAAAAGTTTTATCACGTAACTTACATTCATTTCGTAGTTTCATCCTCAATGTAGTCGATGTAATAGTCCCGATAAGCGGCTTTCCTCTTAGTTTTTGTTCTAAAGCGATATAATCTTCCCTCTTTTAACTTCTTATCAGGAGGTAAGGACTTGCGCAATTGCTCAATCTCGCTTAGATAGTGTTTGTATAGTTTCCGAAGAATAGCTAGATTCCTTTTGGATTGAGAGCTTTCCATCTACAATAAACATGAACAATATGTGATGTGGATCAAATTATCCATTTCAATAGCCAAATAGACCACGACGTTCGATTAACAAAGGATTAGAGCTTTATTAGTGTCATATACATATTGAGCCACAAGTTTGAATTTCATATTCAATTTGATTCGACATACCAACGATGACTAATACATATTCGAATTTGATTAAATGAAGGATTAAAGCTTTCTATTACTGTCATATACATACTGAGCCACAAGTTTCAGAATTTCATATTCATAATTTCAGATTCGACATACCAACATTGACTATCACTGACTAATACATATTCAGAATTTCAGATTCGACAAAACTACACTATATTCGGATTCGACGAAAATACACTACATTCATATTCGACAAAAATAAATATCAAGGCTACACTTGCAGCATGTGCATGTCTACAGACTACAGATAGCAGACTACATTAATTAATAACATCAAATCACACAAAATAGAGTAAAATAATTAAGCTTCTTACATTACAAGAATAAGAGTCCGTTGTGGCGGGACAACAGTCACCGGAGTTGTATGGTCGATGGCGAGTGGTGACAGTGACGCAGCGAGGAAGAGTCGGGGTGGCGCGGCGGCGGTGAGTGACACGGCGAGGCGAGGAGTATGGTCGGCCAGGCGAGATGGGATGTCGAGATGTGCGGGGAGGTGTGGAGGATTAGTGGCGGTGGTGGAGTGGCGGAGTGGCGGCCCGGTGGAGTGGCGGAGTGGCGGCGGTCGAGAAATCGCGATTCGCGATGTGAAGAGTTAAGGGCAACCGGTTAAGGGGCTAAGGCCTAAGGGCTTTTTGAATTGTGATTCTGTGAATAAACGAGAGAGGAATTTAGGAATTAGGAGGGCTGGAGGGCAACCGGTTAAGGGCCTTTGGGCTGAAATAACATTGGGCTGAAATATTAAAATTTTAAAAATTATTGGGCTGGATTCCGGTCCATTCCGGTCCGGACCGGAAAATTCGATTTTACGGGCCAGGAAAGGAATCCTTCATTTTGAAGGCCAGGGGACGGGCCGAATCTGAGTCGGTCGGTCGGTCCATTCGATCGATTACAGTCCGGTTTTCGATCGGTCCTGTTTTGTACACCCCTAGTTGGGGTAGTGAAGTGTATATATACATTATGTAGGAGCCAAGTTGTAAAAAAATCGATAATTTATAGATATTTTCTTATACTTGCTCTTTTCATGAGCATCACATCTTCTCTCTATTTCTCTTATTCTTATAACTCATCTATTTCTTCTCTGTTTGTTCATACAAATCTCGATCTAATCTTGTAGTTAGGAGAAGTTCAACATAGTATCAAAGCAAGGTACAACGTAGATCGAAGTTCAAGCCAGAGGTCGAAGATCGACGAATCGATACAGTAGAGATCGAATTCAAGCATATGCAGTGACAAATCTGAAGGATTCAAGCACATGCATTGAGGAATTCAAAGAAGGATCTGTTCGATTGAAGGATATAGGGTTTCGAAGGAGAATCTGTGCTCGATTGAAGGATTTAGGGTTTTTTCGAAGAAAATCTATTCGATTGAAGAAGGATCTGAATGAAGGGGGATTTTGAAAGATGATTTATACAATCGAAATCAGCGACAATGAGGACAACTGAAGAAACAATGAATACAACAGCGATGACGGTGACAATCGATCACAATCATCCACTATACCTATTTCCGTCTGATGCGCCAGGATCATTGTCAATCGGGATTGTATTGAATGATATGGATAACTACACTCTGTGGAGTAGAGCAATGAGATTGGCCTTACTTGGAAAAAATAAAATGGGATTCATTAATGGTACTGTGAAGAGAGAAGGATTCAATGTAGAATTGGTCAATCTCTGGGATATGTGTAATGAGATCGTAATATCGTGGTTGATGTGGAATGTGAGTAAGGAATTACTCACCGGAATGTTATTCAATTCGGATTCCTATATGATATGGGAAGATTTGAAGGATAGATTTGATAAAATCAATAGTTCGAGGGCCTTTATGCTGCACAAAGAGATAGTCACACTAAGACAAGGATCATTGTCAGTTTCGATGTATTACTCAAAACTGAAGGATTATTGGGATGAATACGATTCAATTATACCAATACCATCCTGTTGTCCCAAGTCGAAGGAGTTTGTAGACCATTTGCAATTTCAAAGGCTGTTACAGTTCTTGATGAGACTCAATGACAATTACAGCCAAACGAGAAGTCAAATATTAATGATACAACAATTACCAAATTTAAATCAAGTTTATGCCATGATAAATCAGGAGGAAAGCCAAAGGATGATGCAGAACATGATGGAACCAGTAGCCATGTTCACGGCAAAGAACAGAAATAGAGGTGTTCCAAGTCATAGAAATGGAGGTGTTCCAAGTCATGGAAGTGGATGTGTTCCAAGGCAGAGGAAATCATATAACCCCAATGCGATATGTGATTTCTGCCATGTCAAAGGACATTTCAAACTAGATTATTTTGAATTGATGAAATGTGATTATTGTCTTAAAACTGGACATGTGCAGGATGACCGTTACAGATTACATGGCTATCCTGAAAATTTCAAAGGAAGGACTAAAAAGGCAAACATGGTGGGAGGAGCATTTGAGGACCTTTGGGCGGAAAGTCAGATACCGGTCGAGACAACGATCTGATTTACTCCAAGTCAACACCAGCAGCTTCTTAACATACTTGAAAGCAGAGGAAATGTGAATCCTAGTGCAAACATGGCAGGTATATCTAACTTCAATATTAAAACAGTATTGAAATGGATCATAGATTCAGGAGCAACTAATCATATGGTTGAAAATGATAGACATCTGAGAAATAAGAAACTGGTAGACAATGCAGGAAAGGTACACTTACCAACAGGGGGGTCTATCAGAATCTCCCACATTAGTGATTATCATCTAGGAAAAGGTGAGGTCCTTAAGAATGTGTTATATGTGACAGAATTTAGGTTCAATCTAATCCAGTCTCAAAAGTGACAAAAGAGTTGAACTGTAGTGTTTCATTTTTCCCAACATGTTGTGTATTTCAGGATCTCTCATCTGGGAGGGTGAGAGCGATTGGTAGTGAAGAAGAAAGGTTTTACATACTTACTCTGGACACACAAAATAAAGAAGCAGAGCTAAATAAATGTCTAGCAGCAGTGCAGCAGGTGGATGCAATCACATGGCATCACAGATTATGCCATGTACCTATGTCTGTGATGAGAAAAATACCCAGTTTAAGAATGACAATTTGTCTTTGAATAATTGTGAGATATGTCCATTAGCTAGGCAAACTAGAGTATCATCTCCTAAGAGCAATAGTAGAAAAACAGAACCATTCCAATTATTACATATGGATGTATGGGGACCCTACAAAGTTGAAACATATAATGAAATGAAATATTTTTTGACTATTGTGGATGATTACTCTAGGTGGACATGGATTTTTTTTACTAAGATTGAAATCAGATGTGAGCACAATACTTAAGCAATTCTTTATTGTTGTTCAAACTCAGTTTGTTATGAAGATAAAAGGAATTAGATCTGACAATGGAACAGAATTCTTCAACCAGCATTGTAGGGGGTTATTAATGTCTCATGGTGTGACACATGAAATCTCTTTCCCATATACACCACAATAAAATGGTGTGGTGGAAAGAAACATAGACACTTGCTTGAAATAGCTAGGGCCATAAAGTTTCAAGCTAATATACCAGATAAGTTCTGGGGATTCTGCATTGAGGGTGTTGCCTATGTTATAAACAGGATACCTTCATCAGTAATAGGAGATATATCTTCTTATGAATTGTTATACAATAAAGTACCTTCATTTTCACATTTCAGAGTTATAGGTTGCTTGTGCTTTGTCACTATTTTGAATTGACAGGATAAGTTTGGCCCTAGAGCAGTGAAGGCCATCCTACTTGGGTATGGAACTTCACAGAAATGGTACAAGCTGTATGACATGAAGAATGGAACAGTCTTTATGAGCAGGGATGTGATATTCATGGAGTCAGTCTTTCCTTTCAAGAATGACACTGAAAACATGTCTGGTTTTATGAGGTCACATGAATATTTTTGTAATGATGATCTAATGTTTCAGCAGAATACAACAATGACTAATACACCAGTGGAGAACATGAGTCAAAATGATATTGCAGTGATTGAGACACCAGTGGAGAATGCAGGAAGCAACCAGAGTGATAATGGAGTTCTTCGATGCGATCAATGACCAACAACAACACAAGACTTGTCACTTGAAGGAAGTTCATCTGATGTCATAAGGTCTACCAGAGCTAACAGACTACCCATATGGCACAGGGATTATGTTACTAACCATGGCTCCAACAAGTGCTTATATTATATATCTGATGAAGTCAATTATGCAGGTCTCTCATCTGTGTATCATGAGTTTGTGGCAAAGGTGTCAGTTGACATTGAACCATGTAGTTATTCAGAAGCAAAAACATACAAGAGATGGGTAGAAGCAATGCAGAATGAGATTCAAGCACTGGAGGATAATAACACCTGGGAACTTGTTGATCTCTCAGAAGGAAAGAAAGCCATTGAATGTAGGTGGGTGTATAAGATCAAATACAAGACATCAGGGGAAGTGGAAAGATTCAAGGCCAGACTGGTTGCCAAAGGGTATAATCAGACGGAGGGCTTGGATTATCAGGAAACATTCTCACATGTGGTTAAAATGACCACTGTGAGGCGATATTATCATTTGCAGCATCTAGACAGTGGAGTATTCAGCAAATGGATGTGTACAATGCCTTCTTGCAAGGAGATCTTTATGAAGAAGTGTACATGACTCTCCCAGAAGGTTTCAACACTTCTGAAAGACAGAATGTTATACCCCGTAGTTCTGACCCTACGTATGAGAGCGTACGAAAGCAAGTAAGACTTAAAATTTTCAAAGGATAGGTTGACGGATTGTTCCGGACGGGTTTTAGTCAACTTTGAGGTGGGTTATGACCCGGTACATTGAGAGTTCCTAAGTGTTTCAAAGGCCTAGGGCGTAGTTCGTTGAGTCTAGTTTCCAACGCAACCAACCGCCGTTAAATCGATAGGGCGTCGGAGTGAAGTTATGGGAGTTACAAGTTCGGTCGATCGGACGTAAATGTTTTTGGACAAAGCGGCGAGGCGCGGCGCGGATCTGAGGCGCGACACGGAAATCGAGGGTCGCTGAGATTGCAGTGCAGCGCTGAGCAGCGAGGCCGCGGCGCGGAAGTCCGAGTCCACAGAGGTTTCAGCAGCGGCTTTGTCGCCGCTGGCGCAAGGCGGACTCACTCTGGCGGAAAAACTTAGGAAAATCTGATTTCTCTTTTAAAAGGCCATGGGAGGGTGACAAGTGTCCCCCATCTGATTTTCTTGCATGCCTTATATTGACCAAGTCTTGAAGACTTGGTCATCTTTCAAACCTCCTCTCTCTAAATTAGCTCTCACTTCTCTCTGATTCCAAAGGGAATTCAAAGCCTAAGAAAAATCTGAAAAGTTAAGAACAAGAAGGAAGCTTGTGGCTAGCTTGTTGGTGTTGTTGTGGTGGTGTTCTTGGCAAGGAAGCTAGCAAAATATTTGGAATAAGTTTGGCTAAAACTTTAAGGTAACACTTCTTCCTTTAGAATTAGTTTCTAGTGTTGCATGTTAAGAAGAAAGAACTTGTGGTAGTAAATAATGCTCTTAGAGTCATTGCATGCAAGAAATGTGGTTTGGATATGAAAGAATTGGTTAAGAAGATATTATGAGCATGTTGTAGCCTAAAAACTACATTAGAATTGTTAAGAGAATTGTTGTACCTTATGGGGCAGAATTTTACACACCCAAGTTTAGGTGTGTAATCCCCTTTGAAATGTTGGATTGTTGAGCCTTAAATGTGGCGTTTGGATGATAAATTCGGCCTTGAGAAAGGTGGCAAGTGAGTAGAAACAAAGGAAATGCTGCCCAAGTTTAGTGACTTTGAACTTGGATTATTCTACCTTGAAATTAGAGGTTAATAAACGTATCATGATTATTATAGGTTGAAATATTACTTGCGGTAGTTGAGCTTAGCAAGTGGATTGACCAAAGAGGTATGTGGAGCTTTCCTATCTCTTGAGCATGAATAGATGTAACTATGTAGTACGGTAGACGTACAAGATTTGGTATTCTTACTTGTTTTAAGTATATAAAGACTTGCTTCGTTTTAAGAATGTATAAGTCCCTTGGTTAGGGGAAAAATGTAATTTTACTAAAGTAAAGGGTTAATATAACAACTTTATGGGAAGTTGGTTTATTAGCTTTATAAAAGATTAATGAGAAGAGGTTTACTATAAGTAAGACAAGTAAGGATAAATGATTTGATTTATGAAAGGCAAATTGATTTTAAGGCATCAATTGCCCAAAGGTTTTATGTATGAAAAAGAGTCACTTTTAAAAAGAGTTGAAGCATGTAGGACTTGGGTTAAATTCCCGGTTTTCTTTTATTAAAGATATGATTAAGTGCCTTAAGTAAACTAAAATGAGAGGGTATATGAACAAGACTAATAAGAAGTTATAAGTTTTCTTAACTTATTTATGATTATGATATGATGACAGTTTGAGCTAGGGTAAGAGTATATCTGAGGGGCAAGCCCCAAGATCGTTATACCACCTTCTCCAGGGTAAGAGTATGTCGAGGCAAGCCCCAAGATCGTCATACCACCTTCTTCGATGTAAGAGTATATCGAGGCAAGCCCCAGATCGTTATACCATCCGCTTGGTGTAAGAGTATATCCGGGAAAGCCCCAAGATCGTTATACCATCCGCCTGGGTAAGAGTATATCGAGGGTAAGTCCCCAGATCGTTATACCACTGTTAGTGGATTTGCTACCACGATGCGAGGAATACCTCACGCGAGTCCTTATGGGCTTACGGGTGAAATAGTCCCGTGCGGTACAACCTATGCGAGGAATACCTCATGCGGGTCCACGGGACTATGCGGTGAAATAGTCCCGCGAGTAGGGGTGCTTATTGATACTACAGGCGAGGTACCTGTTTTGATCATGAGACCCTATTTTATGCGAGATTATATACACTTGTCACTCTCATTGTTAGTAAGGCCTGATAAAAGGTATCTTGTTTGTCTTCCATGACTCAGGTTTACTTTTAGACTTATGATATCATTATTACAGTATTTTCCACTTTACATACTTGGTACATATGTGTCGACCCTTCCTCGTGCGTTAAATCTGCAGTAAGGGTAGCGGTGTGGATCCTCGTTCTTAGGATCACTGTTCCGATGTCAGAAGCTCCATTTCTCCGGAAGCTTGTTTATTGGTACGAATATTCCCTGATGCTATAGGTATTTTGTACATTCAGGGATATGGCGGGGCCCGCCATACGATTGTTATCTTTAAGTGCGTGGTCACATATGTGTTTTGGGCTATAAGAACAAGTTGTACTACTATACTTTTGTTTAAGTATGTTTATGGAAAGCGACACTTATCGGTGGCAGAGATGTTACCCTTTTATAAGTTATGTGTTATGTATGTTCACGCTATTCTCGATGTATACTGCGGTACCGGTGAGGTACTAGTCGCGGCCCCGGGGTCGGGTCGTGACACAGAAGAAGGTGTGTAAACTAGTGAAATCCTTATATGGTCTAAAGCAAGCCTCTAGACAATGAAATATTAAACTTACATCAGCACTAATCTATTCTGGTTTTGTTCAAAGCCACAGAGATTATTCTCTATTCACTAAACAGGAGTAGCAAGGGAAGATAGTTGTTGTTCTTGTCTATGTTGATGATTTGCTCATCACTAGAAATGATATGGCTCTCATACAGCATACCAATGACACACTTCAGTCATCTTTCAAGATCAAAGACTTGGGAGAACTTAGGTACTTCCTTGGCATAGAGTTTGCAAGAAGTTCACAGGGTATTCTCATGCATCAAAGGAAGTATGCCTTGGAGTTAATATCATATATGGGGTTAGCAGGTGCTAAAAGTGCTTCCTCACCCATGGAGATGAATCAGAAGTTCACTACAGTACATTATGATCAGCATATGGCTTCAGAGAAGACAAGTTTGGATCCTGCAGATACTACATCAACACAGGTGCCTGATGAATTGTTGGCAGATCCCACTGTCTATAGGAGGTTGATTGGTAGGTTGCTGTATCGTACCAATACTCGACCTGATATTTCTTTTGTTGTGCAATGTCTAAGCCAATTCATGCAAGCTCATAAAGACTCACACATGGAGGCTAGTTTGAAGCTAGTTAGATATATTAAACATGCATCCGTTCGAATTCGATGTGCACTGCGATTACTCGACTCAATGTCTTTTGTGATGCTGATTGGGGGTCATGTGTGAATATCAGGAGATCAGTCACTGGTTATCTTGTGAAATTTGGACAGTCACTTGTATCATGGAAATCCAAGAAACAAGTCACTGTCTCCAGGAGTTCAGTCGAGGCAGAGTATAGGGCCTTGGCTGCTTCAGTTGCAGAAGTAGTCTGGATAACTGGATTGTACAAAAGAGCTTGGAGTGGATATTCCATTGCCAGTATCTGTTTTCACAGATAGCAAGTCGATCTTCCGATTCGCGACCACGTTTCCACGAGCGCATGAAACACATTGACATTGATTGTCATTTCATACGAGAAAAATTCAAGAAGGTCTTATTTCTGCTACTTATCTGTCCTCAGCAAAACAGCCTGCAGATTTGCTCACTAAAGCACTTGGTATTGCTCATCATGGTCGATTGGTGTCCAAGCTAGGCATGAAGAACATCTTTATATCGTCTAGCTTGAGGGGGGGTGTAGAAATATTAGACAAATGTACAAAAGTTCCATGAAGTGCAGTGTAGACTATCATGTCATTAAATGGTAGTTAGAGATGGTTATTTTAGTTGGTTAATTATTATTAGATATTTTGGGAGTTAGAGTTGATTAGATTTCTTGTATTGTTGGGGTAGTGAAGTGTATATATACATTGTGTAAGAGCCAAGTTGTAAAAAAACCGACAATTTATAGATATTTTCTTATCCTTGCTCTTTTCATGAGCAGCACATCTTCTCTCTATTTCTCTCATTCTTGTAACTCATCTATTTCTTCTCTGTTTGTTCATACAAATCTCGATCTAATTTTGTAGTTAGGAGAAGTTCAACATCTTCTTCTTTTTTCATTCCATTAAAACAAATAATAAATACCAAATATAGTTTACTAAATTATTCGTACTATTTAATAAAAATAAATAAATAAATTTTTAAATTTTGTGCCATTTAAGATATAATTTTAAATAATTATCAACTTTAATCTTGAATTCTTAAAATGAAAATTATTTAGAGCTAAAGTAACTGTTAATTTGAAATAGGAGTACCTACAAGTGGCCTAGAAATTTATTAGGCTGCATTAAGTGTAACAAAAAGATTTTTAGAATCTTATATAGTAATTCACACAAGAGCTTATTAAAGTTTTGACCGAAGAGAACATAGATCCACCTCATATTTAATTAACCACGTAGGATTACTCCATATATGAGATGATCTTATCCAGTGGTTAACCACGTTGGATTACTCAGATGATCCATCTTAGATGTAGGAAATACTTACCCGTTTGTATAGACTTACCATCTATGTATTTCCAGTAAGAAATGCGAAATAAAGCAAGAAAGAAAGGGAGTTGAACCCAAAAAGGGAATGAAAAAAGGAAAGATTGATAAATACTAATAAATGAGTTAAAAATTTCATAATCTACAACCAATATCATTATCACATTTAGTACAACAAATTGGTTTACATGATGATGTACACAAAAGGAACCTATTTTCTCTCCCGAAATCAAGGAGTTCATATTACAATTAAATTCCTAAATTTAAGCTTATCAATTAAGTATATCTTTATTAATTATAATAAGAACCATTACTAAATTAGGAAAATATCCCACCATCAGATTTACAAAACATAGACATTTATCAGGTGATATTTGAAGAATTTTTAGCCCAAGAAAAAGGTATGGATAAAAAAAATGGTATAATTTTCATTTAATAATGATATATTAAATGACCACGAATAGTAATTTTGTGCTAAAATCATATTATATGGTATACCATATAGTATACTTAACATGCATATATAATATCACTTTTGCATTTGTATCTTAAATAAAATTAAATCTTGAATATTTTAGTGCATATTTGTTTTGAATAGCAGGTGGGTGAAGTGGGAGAATTGTCGAAATATTTCGATGGGAAGGTGAGGAGCCAAGAAGGATACTAGATTGTGAAGAGAAAGAGAAAAAAAAACATTTAGGTGATATCTCAATTATACAAGAAGAGAGGTTAGATTTTAGGTTAGAGAATACTTTTCATTTATTGCATATTTGATTAGGAGAGATACTTTAAGGATATAAAATGTACACAATGTAATTAAAAAGTAAAACAATTGAATAAATTGTATTTATGTAAGTTTTTTAAAGTAGTTATAACTTTTTTAATGACCAATCTTAAAAGTTGTATTTGTGTAATTTTCCCATGAATTTATTTTTCACTCCAGATTTTTTTCCATTCAAAATCCAGTACCTGTATTGAAGCCCAACTAAATCCGAATTGCGCACTGCAAGATCCATTTTCTGGGGGCGACACTTCCAACAGAACATTTTCCATTCCCAACGACTTAAATTCGATATCTCTGATTAAATATGGAGGGACTCCAACCAATCCACCACAACCTATGGTGCGTGTAATTGGCAGCCATGAACATAATTGATACAATTAATTATCATCGTGAAAAATTATATTGGAAAAAGAGACAAGTGAGAGTTTCAAAATAGACTTGTTATAACATATTTCTATTGTTGTTTAAATTATCAAATTAGAGTTATCGAAAGTTAATTATTGTTTAGATTATTTTGATCTGAAGGTGAAAAACTATATATTGTGAGTGCACTAAAGTTAAATTCATGTTGGTGATTGGTGAACGGTGAAGTTCTACTTTAGGACTTTAAAATCTCAATGGTCTACTATTGTATGTAGACCTGTTTATTGGACGGATCGAGCAGATAATTACGTTTAATGGTTTGGTTTATCGATTATAGACTTTTAAATATACTAATCCGCTAGCCAACCGATATCGGTTCGGATTAGCAATTATCGGATGGTTATCGGACGGTGTACCGGCTAAATTGCGTAACAACTATTACTTTAACTAATTTAGCTTAGTTGTTAGATAAGTAAGTTGAGAAGCTGTTAGCGTGATCAGTAAGTTAGTTAGCCAATTGTATATATAAAGAAGTACGGTAATTCAGTAGATGATTAATCCGCTAGCCAACCGATAATTCAATACCAATAAGTCAATTTTGCGATTGAGTTATCAATTACGGTTCAATTTTGAACTATGCATACAAGGCCCACGTAATCGAATAGAGTGGGCCATACGTACTTCTAATTCCAACCTCCAACTTCAATATATCAAGCCCAAGAATCTGTTTTGGCCTTTTGGGTCTATTAGAATATGAATGAGTTGAGGTGTAAAAATCTCTTTGAACTTTAATTTCATATATCTAGATGGTAAGTGGTAACCCAAATTTATTTCTTAGACGACTTTACCATTAGTTATGGTAGAAATTGCACGGCTTTTCCGTCAAATGGGCCTGTATTTAATTTTTGCCCCTTAAATAAAAGTTATGTCTTCCGGGTATCGAATCACATAAAAAACTTATGTTCCGGAAGACATAACTTTCATTTGAGGGGCAAAAATTAAAAACATGTTCAAAATTGGGACAAAAGTGCAAATGACCCGTAGTTATGCAGCTCATAGATGAACGTCAGTATCAAATCTTATTTCCCATATTCCTATTTTGTTGAAAACAAGAAAAGGTAAAATAAGGTAAGATAAAAGGTATATCATTTCGTTCAAATACATACAATAAAACAGCTAGAAAAATCCATAATCATAATAACTGGAAAAGGACGACAATTAAATATTGAATGTTTTTTTTTATAAAAATATAGATTTAAGTATGAGAATAAGAAATTTTCTGTCTAAATAATACACATGTACAATAACAACAACAATATACCCAGTATAATCCCACAAAGTGGAGTCTGTGGAGAATATATTGTACGCAGAACTTACCTACGCGGCTTAAATAGTGTAGCAACTAGCAATATAAAGAATTCATCAAAGTTGGGACTAGGAGTGGCAAAATCATACCATAAAATTATAATTAGCTAACCCGTTTAAATTTGAGTGGATTAATGACCCGTTTATTTTATTCTTTATTTAGCTCAACTCATTTTGACCCACTTAATTTCAACCCAACTCATTTAAGCTCAATTAACTTTTAAATGGATTAATAATTCACTTATTTATTAACTTAACTCATTTTAACATATCTAAATTTAGCCCAATTCATCTATTTGACACCCTAGTCGGACTACAAAGAAATTGCATGCAATGAACCGCCGATTAGGACCCTATAAACATTTTAAATGTATAATTATTTTTCACATCATTGGCTGATAGTATATTTTCAGTATCATTCATCTACTAATTGCACAGTGCGCCAAATGGGCTGGTCTTTAATTTTTACTCTTTAAATGGGCTGGTCTTTAATTTTTATCCTTCAAAATTAAATTTATGCTTATAAGGACATAAGTTCTTTACGTAACTTGTGAAGTATAAATTTAATTTTGAAAGACAAAAATTAAAAATGAACATAAAATAGGGGGGGAATGCAAATGACCCGTCATTCATTAAAGTACCTACAATGTTTTTTTGGTCCGAAAGTAGATGGAGTGTTGGTTCTTTTTTAAATAGACTTTTGAGACAGGCGGGTCCTCATATGTCTGTAGGAGAATGGAATCCAGTAAGAAAATGTAAAGGAGATGAATTATTCTGATTGTTTCTATATATTTGAGGTTATTTCAGAAACGGAATGAAAACGGGGTCCGGGTAATGAATTGGGGAAAAGGAATGGAAATATATGTGGGAGAGGGGGAGGGGAATCAATGAAAGAGAATGGAAAAATATGTCAAACAAACAACTTCAAAGAGAATCAGGGAATTTTATTTCCTTACCCTGATTCTATTACCCCGAACCAAACGCACCCTAAGTGTATTGGATATAGATTTAGTTAAAACTTAAAAAAAAAGTTTTTAAAAATTGAAGTTGAAGTTATACATGAACATGTATTTTATAAGTTTGAAATTGTATGAGTGAATTTTCTTTTTGAAAACTGGTCAAAACTAGGTTTTCATTACCATTGTTCAAACACTAAACAAAAAATTATTCAAATGTACAAAAAAAATCATGTCCAAACGGATCTTAATTAATTTTTGAAAAGGTGCGCTATCGTTTTTCCTTATCTGAAAACTACTATACACCGAGGTTTGTTAGTCCAACTATGTACTAGCATCTATTAATTTATTCATGTGCAAGGTTCTCGAATGCAAACGTCCTAATTATTATTGTTTGGCAAATGATATCTGCATATTGATTCATTCAACTGAAACTTTTTGTTTTTGCTTGATTGCATGATTGCTAGACATAAAATTCCTCAATTCTTATACAATCTTAACAAGGACCAAGTCATAGTTCATCACAAAATTAATACGCTACTAGAAGATCTTTCTAAAAAATACAATATCAATCGATCAAACTTTAGTTCAATAAAATGGAAAATTGAACATGAGTTGTAGTGCAACTACTCTTTAATATAATCCTCCCACCTGGTTGGTAAGAGTAATTTTGTTATAAATATACTATCAACTTGTAGATATTTTAATATTTGATATTTTATAAATATGATTGGTAAATATATATATCAACTTATGGATCATTTTTTACAAAATATAAATATATGAGTCAACTTTTTACATTTAAAAAAAATTGAAATCATAATTTGAAATTTCATATCATGCCTTTTTGAATGATTTGAAATTTCATCTCATGAGAAAAATCGCATGTCCAAATACTAATTTCATCTCATGCAATAAAATTATGAGATGAATCACATGTCCAAACGCCTGCTAAAAAGTACACAGAGGGGACCCGAATTTACAAAACAAAATAATCTTTTTCCCATTCTCTTGTATAGCGACCAGTCAATAGTTTGAATATTGAGATACGGAACGGAAAATAACTCCTCCCTCCGTTGATTTTTACTCATGTATTTTGAAACTTTTCACATGCTTTAATTATTTTATAATAATATTCATAAAAAATTATTAATTGATGTTTAGTCTTAGGTCTTCACACATGATTCGAAGAATAAGTAATTAATGCTAAGGATAAAAATATAAAAATATATATTTTCTCTTGATATGCTAAAAGTAATAAGTAAAATTGAAAATATATTTTTAGTATAGTAGACAAGTAAAAATAAATTAGAAAGTACTTATTTCCTTCCAATTGCGTAATAAGTGTAATCGAGGAATTGATCCCCTTGTCAAAAAATGGGATTATGAACTCTTTATATGGACTTGGACAATTCTCACCCTACAAGCTAGCTTTTGGGGTTGAGTTAAGTCCAAAATCCATTCTTTACATGGTATCAGCTCATTCCAATTATTTATTCAACGATGTTGAGCCCTCAAATTATATTGTCTACGCTCCAGTTAACGAGGTCTGGGCGTGCGGGGGAATGTTAAGAGTTTCACATCGATAATGAAATGGGAACATGTACTCCTTATATGGACTTGGACAATTCTCATATTAAATTCTTTACATATACTAATACTATTATTTAAGTACGTAGCTTAAATTTTCGAAACAATATAACAGTACACATATTGAAATTAATGAACCCCTTGATTGGTGAAAAAGTTATTAGTTCAGTAAATAAATGGGGTTCTAGCTCTATCAAAATTTACTGGCATTCCATATTTATATTGAATAAATAAATGCATGTGTTGACAAATAGATCATTCTTAAATGTCTTATAAGTTTTTCTTACTTCATAAGCACAGTGTAATTACCATACTCTTGTCTACTTTAAAATTTTGAAGAGAAGTCTTGGAGCAACGGTTTATAGGTCATGGATTTGAGCCGTGTTTATATCACACCCCTTGAAGTATGACTTTTCTTCGAATCGTGCTAATGTGGGATGGTTCATGCACCGATTCAGGCAACACTTAAGCCTCCATTATATGTGAAGAAAACCACCATATGAGTGACAGAATGCAAAAATTTCACAGGTGATTCAAAAGGAAAAAAATATACATACGACGAAGACAAAGAAATTCAATATATCATATATACATAAAAAAAGAAGTTAATTATACATCGTAACTTTTCGATGAAGTGGGTATAGCCCTTCCGCCCTTGGTCACCATGATTAATTAATATATATTATTACCTGATCAAATCACTTATATAATTACCATGATTATTTGATATGAAGAAAATAAACAGGTAAGGCCACCTCTCAAATATTGTTTTTTCTTGGTCATTTCGTGGTGGATATTCATTCTTCCTTTGTTACGTTTTATGGTTATATTATCACTAGCTAATATTCATCTATGAGTAATTGTATGATAATAGTGTATGTTTATAGTTTATCTATAAAAACTTTAAATTAACTAATTCAAGATATTAATAATATACTAGTACCATTGGATGGACAAATTAAGAAAATAGCATTACATAAATTGAAGTGGAGGTTAGTTAGAAATCCTATAGTGTGAACAATGATGGAAAGAATCCAAGAAACTATCTGCCTCCA
Organism: Przewalskia tangutica; assembly: GCA_029844215.1. Classification (NCBI taxonomy): domain Eukaryota; kingdom Viridiplantae; phylum Streptophyta; class Magnoliopsida; order Solanales; family Solanaceae; genus Przewalskia; species Przewalskia tangutica. Next base: position 93,280,382 of record CM056732.1, on the reverse strand, counting down.
AAATGTATCGGTTTTGACAATGCCCATTGAAGTAATTAAATACAAGTCATTTATGATTCCACCAAATATCGTACAATCTGTAACTGTAGAATAATTACAGATTTTTTGTTTTTGTTTCCCCTCCTGATATATTGATGCTACATAGTAAAATAATTTTACTGCAATTATACACTTTTTTTCTTGGGATAACGAGTACATTTCAAACGTGGATCTTTCTAGATTGATTTGCCGAGATGATAGCAAGGCATAGATAGAAAAGAACCCCAAAATAGGAGAATGCAACACTCGCTATAATTTTATGGCAGAATTTTGCAACGAAATCACAAATAGGCATCCATCCTGAATGACTCTCTCCATATTTTCCCACATAGCCAATTGTTGTTGCTGCTGCAGATCCAGCCAGCAATAGTGCCATCATAATCTGCAACATTTTGAAATTTTATATACTAGTAATATTACGATGCATATTTTAACGATGAGAATTCATACAGCCGATGACGATGGGCAGATGTGCACTATATAATACAAATTTTGTAGAACTCAGTAACTTTAACGACTCAAATCTTGTATATGTGTTGAGAAATCCACTAAAGATGTATATTTAATAAATTGTATGTCCAATAACATAGATGAGTTGTGAGTTCGGTGATAAGCAAGAAATTGCCAGAATTCATGAACTGTAAATTATGAATCTGCCTCTACGGGCTACACAACTTCCTTAGGCGTAATTGTTGTTGTATTATGATGTATGCTTCATATTTTATGCTAACACTATGATTTGGATTCACATGGAATGGTGTCAATAAGATAGAACATGTGGCGATGCTTATGGTCCCCAAAAAAAATAAAGATATAATAGGAAAAAAGTGATCATTCTTGATCCATTCGTTAAGAGTTTCACATCGAAAATAGAATGATAATTTGGACTCTTTATATGACTTAGCTTTTGTGGTTGAGTTAGGCCCAAGATCCATTCTTTAGATGATATCAGAGTCATACCATTTCAATTCTATATTCACTGACGTTGGTCCCCAAATTATATCATTCACACTAACTCCAGTTAACGGGTCTTGACGAGCGGGAGAGTGTTAACGAGTCTCACATCGAAAATGAAATGCAAATTTAGAATTCTTATATGAACTTGGATAATCATCTCCTCATTATTAGAAGGTTTTTCTAAAGTTGAGCATAACAACTTGGAACATATAATAATATAATAAATGATGTGTTAGATGTAAGTCATTTGAGGAATATTAAAGAATGAATTTAGAGACAAATAAAATGCTATATCTATTATGATAAATTAACAAACTTGTTAATATATAGAAATGTTAGAAATCAATCTTAAGGGTAGGGAAGACAGGTATGTTTTCCTGACTCCCTTAAATCACTAAACGCCAAGATAATGGCCAAACCACGAGGCATGTCATTCCAAGACCAATTTTGTTGAAAATATTTACTATACAATCTGAAAATATTAAGTTGTATTTATCGTCAGTTTTTTAAAAAAAAAATACACTATCATGTCATTCCAAGAATATTTACATGTATGTTTCCTCAAAATGTGAAATTTCTATTCTTGAAAAATAAGAGTGGTTACTTGCTACAACATGTTAAGTGACCCCATAACCTAAACACCGTGAATATTTCGAGCTGAACAAACACCTTGAATAGTACAAGCAGGATATATAGAACTGAAAAAAATTGTTTCATGAAAACTAATAATTGAGTTTTCAATTTAAAATGAATATCTAAAAAAGAAAAAAAAATTAAAACGTAGGACGTACCATATCATGGATGAAGAGGTAAAAATACTTGTTTGGGTGAAGACTCATACGGCCATATATGGAAGCAAGAAACAAGGAAAAAACAGAGAAAGCACATCCAATGATATTTGCATAGGCAAAGAACCTGCACATACAAAAATAAAATAAAAAGAGCCCCACAATTTATCAAAGTACACAACTTTAGAACAAAACAAAATAAAGCCAAATATTAAGTAATCAAATAATACTTGAGTGCTGGAGAATAGCTATATCGAGCCTCCATCTCAATAGTGAAAACATTGACAGTCTCTTTGCTAGTGAGAATTATGCAAGCGGTAGTCAATGTGAATGCAGTAGCCAAAATCCTCAACAAAATTTGGGCACACATGGAGTATTTTTGAGATGTTATGGGTGGGATTTCTATTGTTTTGGCTCCCATGTTATTCATCTTTGAGATCTCTATGTTCCTTGGAAAAGAAAACTGAAAGGGTCAAAGTATTGAGAGGAATTAGCAAATGTGGGAAGTGTTGAGGAATAGTGGATATTGGTGGTGTTATTTATTTATAGAGGGAAACGAGTAGGGATGGCAGGGGCAGGGCGGGTAGGACAGGTCAAACATTAAACGGAGCAGGGCAGGACAATGTTTAAACGGAACAGGTCAACACACATTTTTAGAAAATTCTAAATAGGGCAGGGCAGTTAATAGATTATAATTTTTAGAAAATTGTAACCAGTTGAATTGTGCAATTATAATCTGTTACGCTGGGTTGTACTTGTTAGAATTGGATAAAATTTTATAGAGTTGTACATCTTTCTGTTACGGTAATATTGACTTTACGAGGATTAATCATACTTATGATTTGAATGTTATCACTGTTTAAAGTTTCTGCATCGGATCAACCGAAATCTGGAAGGACAGAATGTATAACGTAAAAATTGTACAAATCGGTAAAGAATCTGAAAGTTTGTGCTAAATAAAAGTTCTAAATTACTCCGTTATAGACATTTTGAGACTTTACGGGGATAAATCCGACTTACGGTTTGAAATTTATCACTGTTTAAATTTTCTGCCACGGATCAACTGAAATCTGGAAGGGCGTAATGTATAACGTAAAAACTGTACAAATTGGTACAGAATCTGAACGTTTGTGCTGAATAAAAGTTCTAGTTTTCTGTGTTCTCGACAGTTTTATACTTTATTGAGATTAATCCGACTTACGAATAAGAAGTTATGACTATTTTAAGATTGTGTCTTGTTTCATAAAAATTCTGGCGAGACAGTTTTTTAGGGTTGTTCTTGCGTGAATTTGTACTAATTACACTAAGTATTTTAAGAGTAAACTTGAGATAATATTAGTTCTCCGTGTTATCTTCAGCTCGGCGTAAGAAATATCTTATTTAGGATTACGGTTTGAGAGTTGTAACCCTTACAAGTGGAAATTGCGAAAGGTTGAAAGAAAGGAATAACATTTTAAAAATAAACACAGTTCATAAATTACTTGATATTAAGAAATTATGACAATAGACTGATTGTTCATCCATTTAAAAAAAAAAATTAAAAAGTTAACAAAATAAATACCAAGTTAAAAGTGAAAAATGAAAAATAACATAAACAGAACAGGGTAGGGCGGGCAGGGTAAAATTAAAAAAATGCTAAACGGGACAAAGCGAGTTAACATCTTAGGAGGTAAAGGTTTGCCCTGTCCTAATCCGCCCTAACCTGCCCCATTGCCACCCCTAGAAACGAGTAGTGGGGAAGGGTAGTTCTAACTTCTAATGGATCACTAACAAGACCAAGAAAAAAGCAAACAGGGTTAAATTATGTACATTGTTAGTGCAAAAGTATTTGTTATATTATCATGTCACTTAATAAACACTGGGTAAGCTTTCTTATAAAGAGAGATTTGTAAATTTAAAAATAAAATAGATTAGCTGCTACAATAAATAAAAATGACGGGTATAAATATTTCCTATATATATAACTTACCATCTTTGGAAAATACCTCAGATTCTTTATTTTTTCATTTTAAAAAGGGTACAAGAACAAATATAAGTAAAAGGAAATGAGAGGTTTACTTATTGGTTATCCAACTCATTCAAATTTGGGTGGGTTACTGATCCGTTTATTTATTAACTTGACTTATTTTGACCTATTTAATTTAATTCATTAGCAGTGGCGGAGTCAGAATTTTTCATCAAGGGGGTTCAAAATATAAAAAAGTAAACATACGAAGAAGTCAAAGAGGATTCAACATCTCTTATATATACATAAAAATAATTTTAATCATGTATAAATAATATTTTTTCCACCAAATGGGGTTCGAATGAAACCCCCCGGCCTATGTGGCTCTGCCACTGCTCACTAGAAGTTCGGTTGCAACCCAAATTGACACTTGAGTAACCTTTGCGATAAGAAGGTGTCGCATAGGCTGAAAGGTAAATTCTATAGAGTTTTGGTTAGACCGGTACTGTTGTATGGGGCAGAGTGTTGACCAGTTAAGAACGTCCACATTCTTTAGATGAAAGTAGCGGTGATACGGATGCTCAGATGGATGTGTGGCCATACTAGGAGGGGTATGATTAGGAATGAAGATATACAGGACAAGGTCGGAGTGGCCTCCGTAGAGGACAAGATGATAGAAGCGAGGCTGAGATGGTTTGGGCATGTGACGAAGAGGTGTGAAGATACGCCAGCAAGGAGGTGTGACAGATTGACAGTTGTAGGAGTTATGAGAGGTAGAAGTAGACCGAAGAAGAACTGAGAGAGGTGATTAGACATGATATGACTCTACTCCAGTTGACTAGGACATGACCTTAGATAGGAAGATTTGGCGGTCGAGGATTAGGATAAAAGGGTAGTAGATATTTGAGAGAGGTAGGGGGCTTCTTCTTTTCTTAGTTGTAGTATTTTGGTATCGCGTCGATCATTATCTTTATGTGAGTATTACTATTTTGTATCATTTGTTTTGTATCTTGTTATTTTGTTTTCTTATTTTTCATGCAACCCTGCATTAATTACATTTCTTTTTAGCCGAGGGTTTATCAGAAACAACCTCTCTACCTCGCAAAGGTAGAGGTAAGGTCTATGTACATCTTACCTTCCCCAGACCCCACTTCTTGCATTACCGAATGTTATAGTACTAACTTAATAACCGTAGACTCTTTCACAAATCTTATATATAGGAAATGAGATATCTTGCCCTTACAATTTAAATAAAAGAAATTGATATTTCATATCTTCTGTGTGTTATTTTTTTGATTTCTTATGTGAAAATAAAAATTTCTTGTCAAAAATATATACTATTAAAAATATTTTGTGAGTGTGCTACAAAACCATTTCTTTTTTAGAATCCAATACTTAAGAATAGTGTTTGAGGAGACAATTTGAAAGAGAATTACAGAAAGAATCATGGTTATTTATAGGAGTTGAATTACAGTTGTAAAATCTATATGTATCAACCCTATATGGTTCCCAAATATCCATATGTAACAGTTGAAAAGGAACATGTGTTCTAGTAGAACTAGTAGGAAATGGCACTCTAGTTTATCTTGCTAGAGGGCATATTTCACAACTATGCAACGTAAAGGAACTATCATTCTTGAAACAAGGTATTCTCTTCAACACAGTAAGTGGAACACATTCTCTGATGCCATATTACTGCATCAGTCTTCTGAGTAGCTGCTGCAAGACACTGATGTAAATTCTTCCCCTTATTCTGCTTGTCCAAGCATAGTATATACAATCCATCCTCTTCAGTACCAATCGCCCTCACCTTCCCAGATGAGAGATCCTGAAATATGCAACATGTGGGAAAAAATGCAAACTACAATTCAGTTCCTTTGTTACCCTAGAAACTGACATCAAGTTAAACTGAAAACTTGGAACACAAAGGACATCTTTTAAGACATCACCTCATCCCATGTTATAGTCACCTATGTGTGGTATCTTGGTGGACTCCCCAGTGGGCAACTGCACTTGATCTGCACTTTCTGTCAAATGCTTATTATGTAAGACTTGTTGGTTACCAACCATATGATTGGTAGCCCCTGAATCTACTATCCATTTTATTAATGTATGTGTGTTTATATTGCAGATATCTGCCATATTAGCCACAATGTTATTTGGTGTCCTTCCAGACTCTGACTGATTCAACAAATTGAGTAATTGTTGGTGCTGCTGAGGTGTAAATTGATGAGCTCCCATCTGCCTTCTTTCGATTCGACTCTCGTGACCTCCATAGTCAGAATGATATTGAATTGTTGTTCCTTGACCAGTATCTTCATGTATGATACCACCTTCAGTCACCATATTCACTTTCTTTGTCATGCCCTTGGAGTCCTCTGGATACCCATTCAGCCTGTAACAGTCCCTATGTACATGTCCTGTTTTACCACAGTATGTACACTTCTTCAATCTGTTGCAATCTATCTTCACATGTCCCTTTGTGTGACAGAAATCACACACCACATTTGGATTGTATGACCTTCTTTGTCTATAGGCTTCATTTGAAATTATAAATTAAATTAGAAACCATGTTGATTTTGAAATTATGTTGGACATGCAATTTGAATTTTTTAAATTGTATTTTTTTTCATAAATGTGAAAATCCCACAATTTGTGGAAACTATCAAAACTTTTCCAAATTTTATACAATCTTATCAAATGAGCAAACCGTAATTCATAAATAAGGTATAGAAATATCTTAGAGTGCTGCATTAATAAATCTCATATCTTCATGTTCCTTTTAGAAATAAATGCTTGAGCGATTACATGTTATTACAAACTTTCAAATACACATAATCTTACAAAGATTTACTGGTACAATAAATTAACAACAATAGTACGTAGCTAGCTATTCTTTAATATAATCATCTCACATGGTATGAACAACCTCTTCACATCGAACATGGGTCTCTTCTTGCAAAATTTAATGATGAGGTTATTTTTGTAAAATATAAACCTATAGGTCAAATTTTACAATTTTTAAAAAGTTGAGTTCACACGATTTGAAATTTTAAATCCTACGTTTTGAAGAATTTTAAGATTTCAAATCATGATTTAAAATTGAAATTAAAATTTATTCATATTTCATGAACAAACGCTCATATCAAATAAAAATTTAAATTTGAGCATCAAATCCCTTGGTCAAGTGCCTACTTAGAAAGGAGATGGGAACAAAAGAAAAGAAGTCTTATTCGTTAATAGTGTGCATCAAGTGCTGTTAAGAAACGATTATTTTAGAGCTAAGCAAAAGGTTTAGGACCAAAAGGAAATACTTAATCCTCTAAAAACTTAATATTGTTATAGAAAGCACACTACTATTTAATTAATTATATTATATTATATTATATATATCATCAACGCGTTTCCTTAATAAGTATTGGCTTGATTTATTTTATGGTTCAAATACGTGAATTTTCTTTCATTAATGGATGGTGGTGAGACTATAATTCAGGATCTCTATTTGTTTTGTTATCATGTTAAAATATGTGATATTTCTAAAAAATTAAGTTGTTAATGAAAACACAATATTATTTTCTTAATTATATCTTCCGTTCAATTTATTCGATAAAAATGTGAAAATTGAAGTCTATTTTCATTTCTTAATTTCTTTTAAGTGACCCGAAAACATGTTTGGTTTCTATAGTGATTGATCAGCTAATTAAGGTAATGACAAAAGACGCTTAACGTACCCCACAAGTTTGGAAGTTTGAAGTTTGAAAACGTGTTGGGTTCTTCTTTGAAAGAAAACTAACTAAAATCGACGTGAATATCAAAGTATATTAAAAAAAAGTTAAAAGAAACCCTTAAATTATACCTGAAATCTCGATATCACATTTAAATATTATTGTGATCTATTACACCCCTTACCATCTAAAAATATATTTAATACGTCTATGATACACATATAACCAATTACACAATGGGAGGTGTTATACACTACCCCACCACGTCGAAAATCTTTTACATTTTAATTTTATATGTTTTTTCTTTTCTTTATTAATTTAATTTCTTTTATTAATTATATTTACATTAATTAATTATTAAAATTCTTCAATAATTATATTTTCCTTGTGTAATCATTCGTTTACAACTACAGTAAAATCTCGATAAATGGATATTAGATAAATTAATAATCTCGATTAAATAATAATTTTTTTCGGTCCCGACTTGGACCAATGGGATAAAATAATAACCTCGATAAATGTATAAGATAATTATTTTAAAAAAAAAATTCCTTGAGGCCCACTGAAAATATAAAATAATAATTTATTAAATACGTATGAAAATTACATATATGAATTTTTATATTTTGGTATATGAAGTTAAAGTACATGTGTCTATTTATAAACTCTTTATTGTGTACTTGAAATAATTCACAACACTTCATATTCTAATGTACTTGTACATGCATTCTATTTTGAATCACGTCAACCCAAAATTAATAAACTTCTTTTTGATAAGATTAATAAACTTAGATATAATGCACTATCATTAATTAAATGTTTAATTTGAGAAATATAATGTACAAAATAAAAATTATTCTATAAATTAATAACCCCGTATAAGATAATAATTTTTCAGGTTCCAAAAATATTCATTTATAGAGATTTTGTGTAATTTTTTTTATTTTTATCAACATTTATATATCTTTTTTCATTCTTCATTCTTATGGTCTTACCTCATCCCAGAAGAACATGAATTCGCTGATGCATTATTCCGGCGACCTCGTCTTCTCATTTGGTCCATTTTCTTTTTCCTCCTACCTCACCACCCCCCAAATCCCTCCTTTCAGTCACACACCTATATAAAAATTACTCAAGATTTTTTTTTAATATGTAAAAAATATATTCAGAATTATTAAGAAAAAAAATTCCATTATCGAAAACTCTTCCATATGACCAACAACAACAACAACATACTCAGTGAAAATCCCACAACGTGGAGTCTGAGGAAGGTAGAATGTACACAGATCTCACCTCCACAACTACTACAGATTTCAGCTTGCGTAACGTAGCTTAGATAGCGCTTTTTCAAATTAAAAAAAAAAAATCTAACAAAAAATACATCAATAGCGCTTTTCGGAAATTTTATTTAAAGCGCTATGCAAGTTACTCCTTGCATAGCGCTTATTTAAAGCGCTATTATAATTTGCGTTACCTAAGTAATCTATTAATATAATAATATAAATATTTCCACTTAGATAGCGTTTGTGGAAGCACTATTGAAGTAAAGCCCAACAAAAACGACCCAATTATTGTTGGCGATTTTCAATTGCTCACGCAAGTGTACGTATCGTTACAAGTAATATAGTCTGGTAAGACCGAATATCGTCCTCAGAGACTGGTTATCAAGTACCGATTTATCTAAGCTTTAGTTTCTATTTGGTGAAGTTAATGTGTTTGTATTTTTATCTAATAACTAAGACTAAGTAATTGCATAAAATCAACTAATTATGATAATACTTTGGTTTAAATCAGTTATGAAGGAATTATGGCTTCCAATATCCTCGACTATCCACTATTTTCAATCCTTAATGCAACTAGAATGACTTCTTCTTCTACGTTAAGATAACGGTTAACTAGACTGTCTTATATTCCGGTTAGGATATATAATCGCTCAACCCTAGTGTAGAACCCTTCTATATTTCTATGATAGGATTTACCACATAGGAGGATTAAGAACAATAACATATAATGCTACACAAGTATCGGGGTACTTTCGTCCGCGATTTTAACCTATGTCTATTCAATTACAGCATATCCAAATCTCTCATCTCGGTTCTTGATTCGAAATCATATAGATTATGATAATTAATGGTCAGTTAACTATCAAACATTCATACTAAATATTGAATAAATCTTAATCAAGTGAAGAAGAAATCAAACTAATGTATTAGTTCATGAAATAGAGTTTCAAGCGATTCAATAGAAAAACCCTAATAAAGTAATTAGCTCCTAAACATTGTCATGTCAAGAACTAATACAAACCAACATAAACTGAAATAAAACAAAGGAAAAAAAAGAAACTTGAACCAAAGTTGTCTCCAATCTTGTGTTGTTGCCTCCTTTCTTGCCTCCCCAAAGTATGAATTAGAATATGTACAAGATCCCCTCTTTAGGTCAGGGTTTTAGAGATTATATAGTTGAAAAAAAATTGTGTTTCAGACCCTTTTGCCCTTCAAAAATCGACCCAGAAAATCAGAAATTCCGTCTCGGCGTCGTGGCCCTGCTGACTGGCGTCGTGGCTCCAAAAACCCCGAGAGCAAATCAGAGCCCGCAGTACATTAAGTGTCGCGGCGCGTGTGACGTTCTTCTGCTAGTTTTTTGATTCTGTGTCCTTTTTTCATTCGGACTTCGTCTGATTTCTTTTATACTTCCTGGGACTTTTTAGACTTCATTTCATGGCATTTTCTTGTGCAATTACACCTCAATTAAGCTCACTTCATCTTCTTTTTGTCATTTCTCCATTTAGGACCGATGTGACTCAAAAGAAAGAAAAACGACGATAATACTATACAAAACACAAAATGAGTAAAGTACTAACTAAAAATGACTCAAAAAGTGTATATAAAATATTCCTAACAAATATCCCAAAGAAAATCCATCGTTCACCTCCATTCCCATTTTTTCTGATAACCCTAAAGAATAGGAGAATCCGCCGCACAACCTACACTACACTCCCAAATTTCCGCCGGATTCTCGCAGGAGAATTCGGTCTTGCCATCATCTACTCCTTCCATCTCATTACCCCCGTAAAATTGGTACCCCAAATCACTCCAAACCGAATATCAAATCAACCCCAAATCGTTCAAAAAATCACAACCAAAATCGAACCAAATCGTCCCTCAAAAATGAAACTTACCAAAACCATTTTGAATTATCCACCCCAAAATACCCTTTGGAAATACACCACAGAGAGAAAACCAATCAAGAACCGAAAGAAAATTTTGACAAAAAACTCTTGCTTTCCAACAAATCAATTGTCTAAGAACATAAAGCTAAGTTTCATTTTTTCTGCAAAGCCAAATCATTCGAAGCTCCACTCAATCGCATAACACGTCTTCCGAGTGACATCGATGACTCAAAAATACGCCTGACCGGAGAAGGTAAACCTGAATATTTTTCGTATTTTTATTAGTTTATGTGCGTGCTCTAAGTGTGTTATAGTAAATTTAATCTGTAAGAATTTTTACCATCTACATTAATATGGTAATAAACCCTTCATTATGGTCCATAATAAAAAAATAAAAAAAACTGAAAGAAACGTCACATTAATGGCCACCATTACTCATACCCATTGATGGTTATGGGGCTATAAAAGAAAATGTTTTTGGGTCCCTAAGCTCACTCATCAAATCAGAAACCAATACCATCTAAAGGAGAGAGTAAGAGCTTAGAAGAATCTCAAAACATCTCAGTTGATTCGGAGTTCAAAGCTCGCCGGAAAACGCAACAATGGCGGGAGGTAATTCGAATCCTTTTCGCTTCCGTTTTTACGTGTTCTAACATTAAGAACACTTTATTATGTGTAATAAGATATATTACATTTGGTATCAGAGCCATCTTAGCCTCTGCCTTGTTTATGAAAAACGTTTCCATGAAAGTTTATATGGGTTTTGTTGTTGTTTTTTTTTTTTAACGTCAAAACATGAAAATAATTATGGAAATCATTTGGGAAATTGTTTTCTAATCATTTTGGTTTTTGAAACGCTTAAATTGGTGTCTTATTGAGGAAGAACGAGTCGGGTCTGGTAATGGGTCTTTAACGGGTCGTTTTGACCCGTCTGAAGGTTGAAGACGACTAAAAAAAAAAAAAAAAAAAAGGGGCTGCCGAGAATCGAACTCGAGACGTACTGTAACCAAAGCAGGTTACATACCACTAGACCATCCGCGCTCAACTGTCATTAATGGACAGATAAAGTTCTTATAATTTTAATGTTTTAGTTATTTGATTATTGAAACTATTATGTGATTCTTTATTCTGAAACAAGGATTAGAATATCAAATAATTTATGTATATTAAAATTAATTAATTGAATGGTATACATATTCTAACTTTATTTATCTATTTATTTAGTGTATGATTTATGATCATATTATGTGGAAAAATAGAATAAATAGTAATGCATGCTATTCAATTATTTAGAAACTATTGTTTTTGTGAAGTATGATCTTGATTAATTAAAGATAGCCACAACATCCTTGATTAATTAAGATTATATATTTAGAGTTAATATCACATAAGACAATTATCAGTAGCTAATTATATGGAGTATTATGAAATCTACCCACAGGAATTTTATAATATTTGTATGATTAATTAGGGTAAAATGTCAAATTATATTTTCTAATTAACCCACAGGTATTAGAAAAGGGAACATATTTTGATAGTTTTATCATGATAGTATGAATCCAATGGAATTAAAATTTTAGCCCACAGGCAAATTTTATGTCTCTAGATTCATTAGTTAGTAGCATGTTTGACATTGGTAAGACATGTATATATGTTAGCTTCAAAGATAAATTCATTAAGCATGTTATTTATATTTATAATTTGCAGTTAGTCAAACTGTTAGTTTCTCTGATGTGAAATGTGATGTTCCCGAGCTCAAGGGTGACAATTTCAAGATCTGGAAGGAAAGAATTCTCCTTCATTTGGGATGGATGGATATTGATTATGCCATTAGAAAGCCTGAACCACCTGCAATCACTGAATTGAGTACACCAGATCAGGTTGATCTTTATGAATGGTGAGCGATCTAATCGTCTCTGCGTTATGTTCATTAAGACCAAAGTATCTGCTGGGATTAGGGGTTCCATTGACCAATATGACAATGTTCGTCTCTTAATGAAAGCAATAGACGAACAATTTGTCACTTCAGATAAGGCTTTGGCAAGTACCCTTATTATGCAATTCTCATCCATGAAGCTTATCGGATTGGGAGGTGTGCGTGATCATATCATGCGCATGAGGGATATTGCGGCTCAATTGAAGGCCTTGGAAGTTGATATGTCGGAAACCTTTCTGGTTCACTTCATTTTGTGCACTCTGCCCCAGCAATTTGGCCCTTTTAAGATTTCTTATAACACACATAAGGATAAGTGGTCTATTAATGAACTTTTGACCATATGTGTTCAAGAAGAGGGAAGGTTGGCTATGGAAGAGGGAGAGAAAGTGAATCTGACCTTCTCTGAGAGGAAGAAGAAAGATCGTGCTAAAGAAAAAGGCAAGATCCCAGTCAAAGCGGACATTAAGAAAGAGTCAAAGTGTTTCTTTTGCAAGAAGAAAGGACACATGAAAAAGGAATGCTCTAAGTTCAAAAATTGGCTTGACAAGAAAGGTATTCAATTTTCGTTTGTATGTTATGAATCAAATCTAACTAATGTTGGTCATAATACTTGGTGGATTGACTCTGGTTCTACAATCCATGTCTCAAATACCTTGCAGGGTATGCAAAACCTACGGAAGCCAGTGGGAAGTGAGCAATACATCCATTCAGGAGGAAGGATGAGCTCACATGTGGAGGCAATCGGTTCTTGCAGTTTGGTGTTAAGTAGTGGTTCTATTTTGCATTTAGAAAAAACCTTTTATGTTCCTAGTTTTTCTAGGAACTTAATTTCAGTTTCAAGACTTGTGCCCTTTGGTTTTGGCTTTAACTTTTTGGATAATGGCTTTACATTATTAAATAAATCCAAAGTTATTGGTTATGGTACATTGTCTGAAGGTCTTTATTCAATTACATTGCAAAATAACGCTACATATACCTCCATGAATATTACTGCTGGGATGAAACGTTGTATTATGAATGAAAACTCTTCTCTATTGTGGCACCGGAGATTGGGACATATCTCTATTTTAAGAATTAAAAGATTAGTGAATGAAGGCGTACTTAGTGCTCTTGATTTTACTGATTTTGAGACTTGTGTGGATTGTATTAAGGGAAAACAAACCAATAAGTCCAAAAAGGGTGCAACGAGAAGTACTGAATTGTTAGAAATCATACATACAGACATTTGTTGTCCTGACATGGACGCAAGTAGTCCAAAATATTTTATCACCTTTATAGATGATTTCTCACGATATATGTATCTCTATTTACTTCGCTCCAAGAACGAAGCTTTAGATGCCTTTAAGGTTTTCAAGGCTGAAGTAGAGAAACAATGTGGTAAACAAATCAAGATAGTGAGATCAGATAGAGGTGGAGAGTATTATGGTAGATACACTGAGAATGGACAAACACCTGGACCATTTGCAAAGTTTCTTCAAGAACATGGGATTGTTGCCCAATACACTATGCCTGGTACTCCAGACTAAAATGGAGTATCAGAAAGAAGAAATCGAACTTTAATGGATATGGTGAGAAGTATGAGGAGTAATAGAAAACTTCCTCAATTCTTGTGGACTGAAGCACTAAAGACGGATGTGTATATGTTAAACCGAGTTCCAACCAAGGCTGTTTTAAAAACACCTTTTGAGTTGTTCAAAGGTTGGAAACCGAAGCCATGACATATACGCGCGTTTGGGATGCCCGTCCGAAGTTAGAATTTATAATCCTCAAGAAAAGAAACTAGATCCTAGGACTATTAGTGGGTATTTCATTGGATATGCCGAAAAGTCAAAGGGTTATAGGTTCTATTATCCGTCTCACAGTACTAGGATTGTGGAATCAATAAATGCAAAATTTCTTGAGAATGACTTGATTAGTGGGAGTGGCCAATTGCATGATTCATTCTCTGCATTGGATAACAATGAAGCTCAACCTTCTAGTTCAAGTAATAGACTGATTGTCATACACACACCTCAGGTTCAAACTTGTGTAAGACAACCAGTTATCAAGTTCCAAGTTAATGATGTTGATCCTATAGATCAAGTTGTTAATCAAGAAAATGTTGAACAACCAATTGAACAACCGGTTGAACAACAAGCTCCTCAAGAAAATGATGAAGCAACATTAAGAAGATCTACTAGAGTTAAAAGATCAGCAATTCCTAGTGATTATGAAGTGTATTTGCAAGAAATGGACTACAATATTGGAGCCGAGAGTGATCCTGAAACGTTTTCACAAGCTGTAAGTTCTAAAGAATCTAACTTATGGCACAAAGCCATGATTGAAGAAATGAACTCTATGGCAACTAATCAAGTATGGGATCTCGTTGAGTTACCTGATGGTGTGAAAACCATTGGATGCAAATGGGTCTTTAAAACAAAGAAAGACTCACAAGGCAACATCGAGAGACATAAGGCAAGACTTGTGGCCAAAGGGTTTACTCAAAGAGAAGGAATCGACTACACGAAAACCTTTTCTCCTGTATCAAAGAAAGATTCTCTTCGAACAATTATGGCATTAGTAGCTCATTTTGATTTTGAGTTACATCAAATGGATGTGAAGACGACCTTTCTTAAGGGGATCTAGAGGAAGAGGTTTACATGAAACAACCAGAAGGATTTTCCTCTAGTGATGGTGAGCATTTAGTATGCAAGCTTAATAAATCCATTTATGGTTTAAAACAAGCCTCCCGCCAGTGGTATTTAAAGTTCCATGAGGTCATCTCTTCATTCGGTTTTGAAGAGAACGTCATGGATCAATGTATATACCAAAAGGTTAGTGGGAGTATGATATGTTTCCTTGTTTTATATGTGGATGATATTTTGCTAGCAACTAATGATAATGGATTGTTATATGAGGTGAAACAGCTTTTTCAAGAACTTTGATATGAAAGATATGGGTGAGGCATCTTATGTCATCGCATTAAGATCCATAGGAAAGATCACGAGGATTTTGGGTTTGTCCCAAGAGGCCTATATCAACAAAGTATTAGAGAGATTTGAATGAAGATCGTTTCACCGAGTGTAGCACCCATTGTGAAAGGTGACAAATTCACTTGGATCAATGTCCAGAATGACCTTGAGCGGAACAAATGAAGAATATTTCATACGTCATTGTAGGAAGTCTTATGTATGCTCGGTTTGTACCGACCGACATTGCATACGTATGTTGTTGGAGTATTGGGTAGATATCGAGTAACCCGTATTGACCATCGAAAGTCGCAAAGAAGGTTATGAGATACCTTCAGGAACAAAGGACTACACGCTTACGTATGCATCTGACCGATAAATTGGAGGTGATTGGCTACTCGACGCCGACTTGGCCGCATAGATTCAAGAAAATCCACCTCGGGATATGTTTTATGCTAGCCGGGAGCCGTGTCTTGGAGAAGCACGGCGGACATCGACCGCCACTTCCACTATGGAAGCCGAGTTCAGATCGTGTTTTGAAGCAACATCTCATGGTGTTTGGTTGAAGAGTTTTATATCCGGGCTTAGAGTTGTAGACTTATTTCTAGACCACTAAAGTTGTCTTGTGACAACTCAATTCCGCCTTTATGGCTAAGAATAACAAAAGTGGAAGCAAAGCACATCGACATCAAGTATCTAGCCATAAGAGAACGTGTTAAAAGTGATAAAGTGGTCATCCAACACATTAGCACTGAGTTGATGATTGCAGATCCTTTAACTAAAGGCATGCCACCAAAGAAATTTAAGGATCATGTAGAAAACATGGGACTTGGTTCCATACTGTAATTTTTCATTATGAAACTCTTATTCAGTTTGATATTTTCTCATATGGTTGTGCACATTCATTTTAATTTATTGAGAAATATCGTTTACATGGACCTAGAATAAGCATAGGGTTTATTCACTAAAGAATAAAGGGCTATAAAGTTGGGAGACTTGATATATTGTAATACATGGAAGATAATACTCAACTCATAGAGAACCTATCGCCATGATTCATATATTTTGTTTCTTTTGAGGTGAACGTTGGGTTATATGGACCAAGTGGGAGAATGTAAGAATTTTTACCATCTACATTAATATGGTAATAAACCCTTCATTATGGTCCATAAATAAAAATAAAAAAAAAACTGAAAGAAACGTCACATTAATGGCCACCATTACTCATACCCATTGATGGTTATGGGGCTATAAAAGAAAATGTTTTTGGGGTCCCTAAGCTCACTCATCAAATCAGAAACCAATACCATCTAAAGGAGAGAGTAAGAGCTTAGAAGAATCTCAAAACATCTCAGTTGATTCGGAGTTCAAAGCTCGCCGGAAAACGCAACAATGGCGGGAGGTAATTCGAATCCTTTTCGCTTCCGTTTTTACGTGTTCTAACATTAAGAACACTTTATTATGTGTAATAAGATATATTACATAATCATCTTAGATTACATTCGTCTGTCTTTTAGTTAATATAACTCTGATGTATGTTCTTGTTCGGACATGTTTCATAATATGAACTGTCAGCTTGATGTGTTGGCTTGTTTGGAAGACGTTGTATCTGGATTAATCCCCTAACATATATTTGTTTCTTTAAGTTTTATCTCCAGCAGCAATAAAATGATAATAGTTGTGTGAGCATGAGTTATTATTTGAGATCAGTAATGAAACAACGCGTATGTATTATTAACTTAACTATATTTGATTATGCCACTGTAATTAGACCGGGTCGTAGTAAGGATCAAATAGAAATTTTAATTAGCCTGTTTTATCCAAGTATATTAACTTGTTTTAGTGATTATGTCTTATATTTAACACGGTATATCAATTATGTGATTTTTCTCAGTCTAGTAGAAATATGATTAATGTTTGGATGTTATGACTGAAATGGTTAGAAATATCAATGCAACATGAGTGAGGTAAAGCGATGTTGTCATTGTGTCTTGCCTTGAACCACTGAACTTTAACTGCCACTGTTGTAGAATTTTGTTTGTTCATTGGCAACTTTTATTTTCATGTCATTACTGTGTCTGTGTGTGTTTCTTTTTTGGCAAAAGTTTTTTATTGAAACAACAGTTCATTATGAAGTTGTTAAACAGTTTGTGCTAGTTCTCATTTGGTGATAACTGTGTCTAAAAAATTCTAGAACTGATCCACTGTAACTGTTTTATCTGATGTCCAGCTATGTACTTGACTTAGTAGTCAATGTGGTGTGTACGTGGGTTCATTTGTTGCATAAGTAAAGCTACACAAGCTGCTACAATTAGTCACTTAAGATGCGGTCACATGCAAGAAAGAAACAATGTATAAGGAATTGTCACCTTCTGTAGTTTACTAATTTGGCATGTCAAGTTCTCTGCAGCCCCTCTATTTTGTTCCATTAGCCAAGTACAAAAGCAAAAAATATGATTGATGTAAAGTTTCTTGCATATCGATAAAGTTCTGTATTGCCATATCTGTAATAAGTATTAAGTAGTAGTATAATTTAGAACACCACTTTTAAATTACAGGGGGTTGAGCTTAAACATATTGTTTATCCCTATGTCTTTGCTCCTGCTTTGCCTTTACTCCGTTGCTTCTTCTCCCTTTCTTTTCGTTGAGGCTCAGTTTGTGGTAAAATTTACTATGCTCCTTTTTCACACTATGCCCCCCTTCTTCATGGAACAAAAGCTTTTGGTTAACATTAATGTGCTCTACTTCTAATTTGGTAGTTTAATCCTTCTTTTATGATCTACATAGTTTCTATTTCAAGCGGTTAAACATCTCCATTTTGTATTATCCAGAGAAAGAAAATTTGTGCTTGTAAGGACTCCCGAATGAACAATGGGAGGTCAATCTGCCTGCTAAAGAAGTACCACCAGGGCTTCCTGAGCCTGCTCTTGGTATTAACTTTGCTAGAGATGGGATGCAAGAAAAGGACTGGCTATCCTTAGTTGCTGTCCATAATGATTCTTGGTTGCTTTCTGTTGCCTTCTATTTTGGTGCTAGATTTGGATTTGATAAAGCCAGCAGGTACCTCTTCTCATCCAAGCTTTTATTTGTTGTATCTCACATATTTCCCTGTTGTTAAGAGCATCACTTGATAAAAATAAAATATATGTAGGTAATTCATATCCATTTTTGATGTGATAAATCTAGGAGATATTTGCTTCCAGTAGTTCATTTGATGTTTATTGATATTTGATTCCCGATACTTCAATTTGCTGATCTATTTTCCTTGGTTGATTTCTCTATCAATTCCACGCCTCTATTTGAATGGGATTGTTGTTGAAATAATGATTTTCTTATGGCTGGTAATATAGTTCAGACAACTCTTGGTATCAAGCTGCTACTTACAGCCGTGCTACTGTTCCAGAAAAGCTTTAAATGGTAAAGCCTGCTCAATAATAAGTTATATGCAGTAGAGTATTATTGGGCACCGGTGGAACTGAGCTGATTCAATTAGAAAGTGGGTGTTCTAGCTCAGGCTAAAAAGATTCTTCCTCTAGCTTGCATTATTTGTTATAACGGACAGATCTCAGATGGAATGTTAATTGAAGCAATATTTGTATGAGGTTATTTGTGTAAGTATGTTTATTTGTTGAATGTTTTTATTCTAACTATGTTTTTGTAACATCTATGTTTTGCAGTTTGTTCATAGTTCACCACTCAAAGTTTATCCTACAAGCAAAATGAAGAATTTTCGAATTAATTGGGCAAACTACTTGTAAAATCGATTCCTCAAAGAAAAAATGGAAGGTTGAAGCTATTAGTTAGTATTTTGATGTAATTGTTGACTATGTCGTATTGTTATTAATTAATGATTGTAAGCTATTAATGATTGAGATACTATTTTAAATATATTATTATGTTTTATGCAAATGATTATATTATATTTTGAATGGGTATTCTTTTCGATATTTTATTTATTAGGTGAAAAAACAGGTGTGGGGGGGGGGGGGGGGGGAATAGGTACTAAAACAATAAATAAAAAGTAAATAAAAAACATATAAAAATAATTGAATAGCGCATTTTAAGCGCTATGCAATCTAGTATCTTCAAAATAGAAGTATAACTTGTATAACACTTTTTTAAGCGCTATTTAAGAAAAGCGTTATGGTAGTAGTACGCTTGAATAGCGCTTGAAAATGATTTTTCACGCCTCTCCTTACAATAAAGTCGAGTGGTCAACACTCCTCTCCTTAACAGTCGAGTGGCTTTCAGCTCCTTTCCCTGCTACATAAAGAAAAGTGGCTGATCAGGGTTTCCATCCGAACTAGTGCCTTAAGCAGGAAGGCAAATGCAATTTTGTGGTAGGGTATCGTATATAAGAGAAAGCTTGCTTTTAGGAGTGATCTTTCGCCTTTATTGAGGAGATATAAAACAAGCTTACTTACTAATAAAGCGGCAAGAAGCACCTTCTTTCTCAAAGTCAACTTTCTCTCCCTTTTTACTAGTAGTTGAGTGCTCATTGTTGTTCGGATCTTGACCGGATCCGAGCTTCCCAAGCTCTATGCTGTTGGGGAACGCTGCAAGGGTCTTACCACCTTCTTATTGACTATATTTGAGTCTTTGGAGTACTTTAGGATTATATTCATCGCCGAGGATTTGTGCTTATGGGCCGGGGTGAATATTAGTGTTATGCAAGCAGGAAAAAAACGCTATGCAAGCGCAATTCTATAGTAGTGCACCTTGGTAGGTAGAGCGGCTGTTTCCGGGAGACCCTCGGTTCAAGACAAAGAATAACCAAGCAAAATAAAGTATGAGAAACGATCAGACTCAGACGAGAAATTAAAGCATTTTGGACGGCAGATAGTAAAAATCAAATACGCAATGGTAGGACATTTTATCAATAAGGAAGCAGTAGCTAACAGGACTAAATAAGACGAATAAATTACACAAAAGAACACATAGCAACAGGAATCAAACTACAAGTACTATAGAGCAATAATGCGCTTATAAGTGTGACAAGCTAATCGAGTCTATAGTAATAATACTACAATATCATTTTGTAAGCGTAAAGAGGACTACGCTCGACTACCTACTACCCTAATCCGTGTCCTCTACAACCCCTTATCTAAGGTCATGTCCTCAGTAAGTTGCACCTGCGACATATCCCGTCTAATCATCTCTCCCCAATACTTATTTGGCCTACCTCTACCCATTCTGAACCCGTCCATAGTCAACCTCTCACACCTCCGCACTGGGGTATTTGTCTCTCCTCTGCACATGTCCGAACCATCTCAACCTCGCTTCCCGCATCCTATCTCTCCTTGTATGTCCACACATCCATCTCAGCATCCTCATCTCCGCCACTCTCATTTTTTATATGTGCGAAGTCTTGACTGACCAACACTCTGACCCATACAACATAGTTGGCCTAACCACCGCCCTATAGAACTTGCCTTTAAGTTTAGTTGACACTTTTTTGTCACACAAAACTCCATATGTGAGCCTCAATTTCATCCACCCTGCCCCAATACGATGTGTGACATCGTCATCAATCTCTTCATTCCCTTGGATAATAGACCGTAGGTATTTGAAGCTTCATTTCTTCGGAAAGACCCTCCATTTTATCGATATGACCATATCGATAAAAAAAAGAAAATACACGGGTAAATCATTTTCTTCTAAGCACAAGGAAAAAAATACTTAGAAGGAAATTAATGTTGACTCGTAGGTTCATTTTACGAATACAAGTATTAAGTACAATATTTACGCGAGTTAAAAGCTTCAAACGCACTATTGGAGAAAACATTGATTATCAAGTTGAATAAAAACCAAAATTTTGCACGAATTTCCCTTCAAACGCACTAGTTTTTAATTTTTACCCTTTATATTTGTGGTTTTTCATTTTTGTCTCTGTTGTTCATTTAATAAAAATATTCAGATACACTTTGCTTGGTATATGTTCTGTAATATATTTATTTTGAAAAACTGAACTTTTGACTCCCTCTACACAAGTTTTGTAGGAATTTAGTTATGCGATATAAGTTGGGTGTATTTTTCAGATTATATTGAGTGTTGAAAGTTTTCCTTTTCCGAAATAATTTGTGTGGATGTGATGATACATACGCCGAAGCTAAACACTAATTGTTGCGAGTGAAATCCAGACATGCATTTTTTTCAAATTATGTTAAATGTTGAAATTTTTGCGTTGTCCGGCATAAGTTGTGGGATGTTATGATACATATGCCGAATGAAGAGTTGTCAAATAGAACAACATCTTTTGTTGCAAGCGTTTGAAATCAGACCCTTGAATTTCTCAGGTTTCTCAACATGATTTTTCACCATCGAAGATCCAGATTGATCCCTCTTTGACTAATCAAGAAGAAGAATCTCTTGATTAGAATTTCTATTTTAGATTGTTAGTACCAATCTAGTAACTTCGATTAAACAAAACAATTATATAATAATACTTAAATAGTAATTGAAATCAACAACAAAATATTCAGCAAATGGAAAAACCAATTACTAACTTGATAGATAGAGGTTTGCGTTGCAGTGTCCTAAGACAGAAATTCGTCCCCACTTGTGTTGTAGTTCCTAGACGTCTATCTAGATGATACAACTATCTGGTGCAAGTTCTTGCACAAGAACTTGACCCTGGCGAATTTACTTTATGTTGTTTTTCAGAAATATCTTTTTGGAAGAAGGAGAAGAAGAAAGAGATCAATTCATAAGATTAATTCATGTATTGATTCATCTATATCTTCAACCAAGTGATCATCAACCTTTATAAAGCAGTATATTCGAACATATGCAACCTTTGATACCAAAGGTTGTGACTGTTGTGAATAGATACAACTTTTGAACCATTCTAGAAATTTTACCGTTGGACAGCGCCGCGACGCTAATCATCCTGTCGATATCTCTGAACTTTTGGCGCTGAGCACAGTAATTATTTCCTGCACACTGGACATATGGCGTCGCGGCCCTCTCCCTAG
Source organism: Przewalskia tangutica (assembly GCA_029844215.1). Taxonomy (NCBI): domain Eukaryota; kingdom Viridiplantae; phylum Streptophyta; class Magnoliopsida; order Solanales; family Solanaceae; genus Przewalskia; species Przewalskia tangutica. Next base: position 93,257,901 of record CM056732.1, on the reverse strand, counting down.
GCGCCGCGACGCTTGGCCAATATTTTTGGTATTTTTTATCACTTATTCTTCTTTCAAGTACAAGTTCCAACAATACCCCATATTTTCTATTCAAACTTCTAACAATACCCCACATTTGGATAGAAAATAAGATAATGAGGAATTTATCGTTATTTCGAAAAAAAAATAGATATGACATACATCGAAAAAGGTGTATTTTGGACTTGAACCGTTCGTAGTGAATACTTATCGGATCTACTTTGTGAAATAGTGAACGTATGTCTTGAACTATTCACATTTTGTAGTAAATCGAAGCAATGAGTATCACACACATCATACCAACATATTTGAATTCTTACGGTTGTGTTCATTTCGGTAGTGAACAACTCATTCTTCGAGAGATGTTTTAGAGAACTGTTACACTCGTAAGTTTAAGGCGATAATTAAGAACATCATTAAGGAAATTAATATATTTAAGGATGTTATTCCGAAATAAATTTTTTGGTGACGACGAGTGTGACAATGGAAATTTAAAATGCTAGTTATATATAAATTCGTTATGGATTAGTAACGCATTATATAAGTTATGACGACGAGAATACGAGGTCTTGTGAGATTTTCAAGATTTAAAGAGAGTGAGACATAAGGTTGATTAATTGTGAAAAGTGGATCAATTTGCAAATAGATTTTCAGATTTCCTAATCCTTAAAACTATTTTAAAACCTTTCATTCTCCCCATTTAGGAATTTCAAAAAAAAAAAAATATACAAAAATGAAAAAAAAAAATCGCGCTGCTACAGTGATTGTCGCCGTGAACAGTGTTTCCGGCGGTATTTCGCCATTAGTTTTGACGAGGCTTATACCATTAGTTTTGTTTTGTCAATCCCGTCATTTCTATACCTACCACACCCTTCGATTCTTGCTCAACTGCTCCGACGACCAGATCGATTTCGGGGCTAACCCTAGCCGCCGTTTGACGGATTCCGGTTGATTCGAAACTCGTGAGTGGTGTGGTTGTGTTTGTCTCACTCAGGCCGACACAAATAACCCATCCCTGTTCCTTCATTCATCCTGAATCGAAATCCACCATTATAGTTAAAAAGGAAAGCTTGCTGCCGATTTTAGCCCCAAATTTTTGAATTTTTGGGATGATTCTTGGAAGAGAAAACATGTTGGAATTGATGTAATGTGAATTGGATGTTAAGGGATTAAGAGATGAGTTTTCGTATTGTATTTCTTGTGTGTGCCGTGACACACATGGATTTTTTTTAGCATTGTTGCCTTGATTTAAAGGCAGTTTTGTACTATTTTGGTTGAAGTTATTGGCTGAAATATAAGGTGTGAACTTGTAAATATGTTGTGGTAATTGTTAATGCATACCTTGAAAGAAATTAAAATGTAGGAAACCACCTTGTATTCTTGTTATTTGTTGAAATATGGACTACATAGGGGCTGATTTGAAATGGATCAAGAAGACGGATAACACGAGAAATAAGTATATAGATTACCTTGGTAGAAGTGGTTGTTGTGTTCCTAAACCAAAAGGGAAGGAAATGTATTGTGATGGCGTTTATGGATGTATTTGAGGTTGTTATGAATATATCTTTAAGTTGCATATTGTAAATTGGTATTGTTGGCTTGTTGGTAAATTGTGGATACGCACATAAACAAAGGAAATACTGCCCAAATTTTTATAGAACTAAGGGAGCCGTTATTCATATAACTTACATTAGAAAATCAAAATTGACGAGCGTGTTATTCCTTATTATAGGTTGGAGTACTAGACGAGACATACCTTAATATTGAGTTTATTAGTTCGCCTAAGAGGTATGTGAGTCTATCTTCCTTTCTTTTGACATGATTTTGTGAATTATTGATTCTTTTATTCGACATGAATATTATACAAGGGAATGTACGGCGGACGTACATGACTCTTTCATAGTCTTATTCATAGTAATCTGAGTTATGAAAAATATATGTGTTCTTCTTGTAAGAAGTTATTTAATGATTTTAATGAGAGTCAAAGAAATGATTTAAATTGCATACATTTGCTCATGATATCTACTCGTGCTAAGAGTCATTTTTCCACTTCATCGCGTCCCAGGCCGGGCAGATTCGTGCACATATATCAGGATGATTCACCGCGTCCCTCACTAGAGGGCTGGGCAGTTTATGTATATATATATATGATGATTCCACAGACAGACATCCGTTATGCGGGTTCAGATACCCATGACAGTATATTCCACCGCGTCCCTCATCCAAGGGTCGGGCAGTTTATTCATTTATTTACATCTGATGATTTTATGACTAAGCATGCATGAGTACTGGTATGACTCTCATTCTTTTATGATACAGTTGACTCTCTACCTTACATGACACTGTTTTGATCTTATTTACATGATTTCATGCTTACATACTCGGTACATTATTTCGTACTACACCCCCTTTTCTCGGGGGGCTGCGTTCATGTCCGCAGGTTCAGGTGTTCAGATAGGTGACCTTCCAGTTTAGAACTTATGTATAGCAGTTGGAGAGCTCCTTTGTTCCGGAGCCAGCTATTTTGGTACAGATCTTCATCTTTCAGACTTATGCATATTTTGGGCACGACGGGGCCCTGTCCCGTCATATGTCTGTATCGTACTCTTAGAGGTCTGTAGACAGTTGTGGGTTGGACGTTTGTACCTTGTTTTGGGTTGTAATGTTGTTGTACTCTGTGTTGGGGCGTTTCCGATTATTCCTGTTGGTATCTGGTGGCAGCCTTTCCGGCTTGCTTATTTTGACTATTCCTTTGTGTATATAATGTTGGTTGGTGGCAGCCTAGTCGGCTAGCCTGTTTTGTTTGTTGTTCTGTTATTGATTTGGCAGCCTTGTCGGCTCGTCCATTTTGGGGAGATGTTGTAAAAGCAGCGTTGTGCTGCCGAAATTTCTATAGATCTCGGTATTAAATGGATTAAGAGTGACAAGTCAGTATGACGTCCAATTAGGACGTTTAGTCGCGGCCCGTCGGGTCGGGTCGTGACAAGAACATAGCCATATCAGTTCTCATTTATGTGACGCCACATCAATCTCATATAGGTAATACCAAACGAGAATAGTTTGTACTATCCCACCATAATGTCTTTTAGTATTATTAAGAATAATATTCATCCCTAAATCATCAACGGATTAACACATATTGGTTCACCATATGAATAAGCATATGTGTGTGTTCTATGCTCCTTGAGTCTTTCCCAGTTAGTTATCCTATTGAACTTAGACCATGGGATCTCCAATATTGCTAGGTTAGGTTTCCGCCAAGTAATGACTCATTGTATTGGCTTTAAACCCATTTCCCTCTATGTAAATACGACTTGCTCTTTATTAAGGCCTTTTGTCAAAGGATCCGCTATATTGTCCTTTGATTTTACATAGTCAATGGATATAATTTCATTTTTAGCAAGTTTCGTATAGTATTATGACGTCGCCTTATGTGCCTTGATTTGTCATTATATATTTGGTTCTTTGCCCTCGTCAGAGCAGCCATACTATCACAATGTATGAAAATGCCTGTAACAGGCTTTGTCCATAAAGGAATACCTTCTAGGAAGTTTTTGAGTCATTCTGTCTCTTCGGCAGCTTTGTCCAAGGCTATAAACTCTGCTTCCATAGTCGATCGTGTATTCACAGTTTGCTTTGATGATTTCCAAGATACCGTCGCACCACCAAGTGTAAATAGATAACCACTTGTGGACTTACTCTCTGAATGGTTGGAAATCCAATTAGCATCACAATATCCTTCTAAAACAGGAGGATGATTTGTATAATGCAACTCATAGTTCATTGTATGCTTTAGATATTGGAGCACCCTAATTAGTGCAAACAAATGATCCTTTCCTAGATTGTGTGAGTATCGACTAAGTTGACTCACTGTATATGCTAAGTCTGGTCGTGTACAATTCATTATGTACATCAAGCTTCCAAGAACTTGTGTATATTCCAGTTGAGATACACTTTCACCTTGATTCTTCTTAAGGTGACTAGCGGGATCAAATGGTGTAATAACCGGTCGATCGTCATAGTATCCAAACTTTTTAAGGACATTGTCAACATAATGAGATTTAGTATGTAATCATCAGAATTCTTTTGAATTTTAATACCAAGAATGACATCCGTTATTCCCATATCTTTCATATCAAAAGTGGCATGCAACATCTTCTTAGTTTGGTTAATTACATACTTACTTGTTCTCAAAATTAGCATATCATCAACATATAAACATATAATGACACATGCATTCTTACATTATTTAACGTAGACACATTTGTCACATTTATTTATTTGAAAACCATTTGATAATAATGTATTATCAAACTTTTCATGCCACTGTTTTAGAGCTTGTTTAAGTCCGTATAAAGACTTAATTAATTTTCAAACCTTATTTTCTTGACCTTTAACAACAAACCCTTCAGGTTGTTTCATGTAAATTTCTTCATCTAATTCACCATTCAAGAACGCGGTTTTCACATCCATTTGGTGTATTTCCAAATTGTGAATAGCCGCTATAGCAATTAGTGTCCTTATAGAAGTAATTCTAGTTACTGGTGAGTAAGTATAAAAAAAATCTACACCTTCTTTTTGTCGAAACCCTTTGGCCACTATACGAGCTTTGTATTTTTCTATAGTACCATCAGGCCTTAATTTCCATTTAAAAATCCATTTATGGCCGATTGGTTTTTGTCCCGAAGGGCGATCAACCAATTTTCATGTATTGTTTTGCACAATAGATTATACCTCACTTTGAATAGCCTCTTTCCAATAAGGTGCTTCCAATGATTCCATAGCAGCCCTATAGGTTTGAGGTTCTCCTTCAATGGAAAAGGTCATAAAGTAGGGTCCAAAACTTTTGGCAATTTTCCCACGTTTACTTCTCCTTGGTTCAGAATTTTCTTCTTGAACAGATGAAGTATTATTTCTACCACTTTGTGTGTTTTGGTTCGACCCATCTTGAGGCAGCGATCTCTTCTTATAATTAGAATCGTCTTTATATTTTCTTTGTCTTTGTAAGGAAAAATGCCCTCAAAGAATTCTGCTTGAGCAGATTCCATAAGTGTGTTTTTGTGAATATCTTCAACATCGGAATGATAAACCAAAAACTTATATGCTGCACTATTATTGGCAGGATCAATATATATGCAATCCACCGTTTTTTGTTCAAGTTTAGTTCTCTTTGGTAAGGGAACTTGAACTTTCGCTAGGCAACCCCACACTTTCATCCTTTTGAAAGCAAGCAATCGACATTTCCATAATTCATAAGGAGATTGATCACTTTTCTTATGAGGAATTTTATTTAATATCATATTTACAGTAAGTAGTGCCTCTCCTCATAAGCTTAGAGGTCAATGTTATATTTTTGCGTTCGGCAACTCCATTTTATTTTGGAGTATATGGTGCAGTGGGTTGATGAACTATACCATGAGTAGAAAAAAATCATTGAAGTCATTTGATTGATATTCACCACCTCTATCAGACCTTAGAATTTTAATTCTTTTCTCAAGTTGGTTCTCCACTTCAGCTTTATATGTTTTAAACATGTTCAAAGCCTCATTTGGTATGTATTAAGTATACATAACAATATTTACTGCAATCATCTATGAATGATATGTAATAATTCTTTCCTCCATGAGATGGGGTTGCTTGGTAATCACACAAATCACTATGAATTAAACCAAGCACTTCATTCGATTTTACTACAGATTTATGAGGATGACTTTCATATTTTGATTCTATGCATACTCCACACTTAGTCATTTTGTTCATAGAATATTTTGGCAACATGCCTAACTTTATCATTATTTGTAAAGAGCGATAATTAACATGGCCTAATCTTGAATGTCATAAGGAAGGAAAATCAATCATGTATATAGAAGCAGTGCTAGTGCCTGCATTTTCATTAATAATTGCAATTGACTTAGTAGGTACAACAAATAATTTGAAGAGCCCCTCACTGAGGTAACCCTTTCCTACATACATCCCACATTTGGTGAGTACAAATTTGTCTGATTCAAATACAATCTTAAAGCCCTTGTTACTAAGAACAAGACCATAAATCAAATTCTTACAAATTTCAGGCACATGCAACACATTAGTGAGCACAAGATCATTCCCGAAAGTGAGATTCAAAATCACCTTCCTTTTCCCTTCAACTTTCACAACATCAGTATTCCCCAAGAACAAATATTCTCCATCCTTGATGGGCTGGTATGATGTGAACATGTCCTTTTCAGAACATACATGCATTGAAGCACCCATATCCATCCACCAATCGGTTGAGTTGGTAACCAGATTTGCTTGAGCAGCAACAACACCAATGAATTGGTTTTTAGTTTCAGCACGACTGGATTGGTTGAAATTATTCGAACCTCCAACACCACCTCATTGATTCTTGCGAAGGCGAAAATCCTTTGCTCTATGCCCAGGTTTATCGCACACCCAACAGACACCAACTTGTGGTTTCTTGAACACTTTGGTCTTTTGTGGGGCGAGTGTATTTCTCCCGACAGCAAAAGGTGGCTTGGCACCAACAGACTTGCCCTTGCCTTTCTGAAACTTGGCCTTAGATAGACTGCCTTCAACCATGTTAGCATTAAGTTCCAAAGAAACAACATCAACCTTTTCATTCTTCCGGTTATCCTCTTCAACTCGAAGTTTAAGAACCAATTGCTCAAAGTTCATTTCCTCGGTTAGATGCTTAAGATAAACTTTAAAATCCTTCCAAGAATGAGGTAATTTCTCAATAATAACACCAAAAAGGAAATTCAGGTTAAGGCCCATACCTTCAACCTCTAACTCATGAACAATGACTTGGAGTTCCTCCACTTGCTTGAAAACAGGCTTGGCATCGCTCATCTTAAAGTTTAGAAACTTGCCGATAACGAACTTCTTTGAACAAACAACCTCAGTCTTGTACTTGTTCTCCAATGACTGTCACAACTCCCGTGTTGTTCTGAACGTGGAGTAGATATCATAGAGAGAATCATCAAAGGCATTGAAAATATAGTTCCTACAAAGAAACTCTTGACTCTCCCATGTCTCAATAGCCTTCAGATTTTCAGCCCTATCTGCATCAGTCGGAGCATTCTCCCCTTTTCCTTCTGGCAGTGCCATAGGAGCTTCAGCAGTCAACACATTCGCCACATGAAGAGTTGTCAAATAGAACAACATCTTTTGTTGCCAGCGTTTGAAATCAGAACCCTTGAATTTCTCAGGTTTCTCAACATGATATTTCACCATCGAAGATCCAGATTGATCCATCTTTGACTAACCAAGAAGAAGAATCTCTTTATTAGAATTTCCGTCTTAGATTGTTAGTACCAATCTAGTATCTTCGATTAAACAAAACAATTATATAATAATACTTAAATAGTAATTGAAATCAACAACAAAATATTCAGCAACTGGAAAAACCAAATACTAACTTGATAAATAGAGGTCTACGTTGCAGTGTCCTAAGACAGAAATTCGTCTCCACTTGTGTTGTAGTTCCTGGACGTCTATCTAGAGAATACAACTATCTGGTGCAAGTTCTTGCACAAGAACTTGACCTTGGCGAATTTACTTTATATTGTTTTTCAGAAATATCTTTTTGGAAGAAGGAGAAGAAGAAAGAGATCAATTCATAAGATTAATTCATGTATTGATTCATCTATATCTTCAACCAAGTGATCATCAACCTTTATAAAGCAGTATATTCGAACATATGCAACCTTTCATACCAAAGGTTGTGACTGTTGTGAATAGATACAACTTTTGAACCATTCCAGAAATTTTACCGTTGGACAGCGTCGCGGCTCTGCCTCTTAGCGTCGCGGCGCTAATCATCCTGCAGAGCTCTTTGAACTTTTGGCTCTGCGGCGCTGAACACGGTAATTCTTTCCTGCACACTGGCATATGGCGCCGCGGCGTTTGGCCAATATTTTTGATCACTTATTCTTCTTTCTTGTACAAGTTCCAACAGATGGATCCTAATAAGTGTTAAAGCAGAACTTAAATGAGCGACAGATGTTCATAGGTTCGGTAAGTTGAATCATCATTCTCCTAAGAGTTCTTAGTCTCCATTAGTCATTTTACATACTGATTTTCACATCCCTAGTTGAGCTCCATCATATATGTAAGTCTCTGAAATTCATGAAGTCCCTCTCGCACTTCCATAGTAGAGGAATTGACACCAGCACCTTTTTATGCAATGGAACTTCTGGAAGAGACCAACTCTCAACAGAAATGTGAGTTGAACATAATAAATATTACAGATAATTTAGTTGGCAAACCACCTAAAGTATTACGTCTCTATTGAAGGATGGTTCATGGTAAACAACAGAGAGTTCCCATCATAGTAGTTTAAAACATTTTAGAATTAGAGGAGAAGACTCATTTAATTAATCCATTTTGTGATCCAAAGTATACAAACCATAAACTCATTCAGGATCACCTGCTGCATATGATATGGTGTTGGTATAATAATCTGTACTTGGCTAAATAATGATTCAAAACAATATGTTAATCACTTAGTGAAACATATAACATAAATGAAACAATAAACGAAAACAGAATCTGTTTTGGAAAAATAATTTCAGAATGTAATCGAGCCCACTTAGTTCAAAGTGTGTCCTTAAGGAAATTATTCCTCACAAGACTCGAGGTTAACGGAATATCGCCTCCCGTGATAGAACGATTATCTTACCGTAATAGTAGTACTCCAAATCGTAGCAACGAACCACTCAACGGCAGATATCACACGTAATGAAATTTTCGAGTTGAAGAGCAACTTCAGAATTTCAGAATTGATTAGAATGAATTAGTTAATAAATTCTTGAAATGATCAAGAATTTATAGGGTTAGAGGTACTGATTCTGAATGGTTGCAACCATTCAGAATAGTCACCTCATTTTGGAGGGAAATTCAAAAAGAGAGGAGAGCTGGATGGTCGGATCGGTCGCGGTCGATCCGTTTGGATTTATTTTTAATTAAATAATTAATTAATTAAAGAAACGTTTGTCCAAAAAGATTATCAATCAATCGATCTTTTGACAAATCCAAATCCAAATCCAAATCCAAATCCAAATCCAAAGCCGAAGCGGCGAAGCGACGACGCGGCAGTGGTCCTGCCTCTCAACCCTTTTAGCACTCGAGAAGGTGTAATGTAATATATACACCTCTCTTTCCTTCCTTTTTCGATGCGGGACAAAAGAGCCTTTTACCCTCTTTAATTTTTATCCCATCATTTCCTATTCACCAATATCAAAACCAACAATCCCGCACGAATGGGAATGATTATAAGATAGAAGAATGTACGACGAGTGTGATATACAATGAGAATTGATCGTGACGGATAAGTAGGTTTCCTTTGAACTTTCCGTAGTGAACTTATATCGGATATACTCGATCAATCCAGATTTGATATCTTTGAACCGTCGAACTTTGTTGTATACCTAGACAACATAAGACACACAATCAACCTCAACCGCTTATGGTTCTCACGGTTGTGTTCGTTTCAACCATGAACACCGCCTGGTCTCACGAGTGCATAGAGAATGGGCCTCATGTCATTCCCTTAAAGCGCTTACACTTAACACTCACATAGGTGATTTCTAAACACGTGGTCCTATAGCCACATTATCCGTCATACATCGCTGCATTTAGATAACCATTAAAAACCTTAATGCTTTATTAACTCATTAACAAGCCATAAAGTCTTATCCTTATTTCAACATTGTCTTAATCCGAGAATGGATTGAGTTATTTGACAATGTTGAACCGCTACCACAACTTTGTTTGATCTCCTTGAACCTAGCTCTTGGGATCTCCATCGCTAGGTAGTTACCGCCACGATGACTTGTCTGGCCTTAACCCCATTCCCATGATGATCTACCAACTCCTCTCTAAATAAGCCTTTGTAAGCGGATCCGCCACGTTATCTCTTGACTTTACATAATCAATCGTGATAACGCCACTAGAGAGGAGTTGTCTAACAGATTGTGTCTCCGTCAGATGTGACGAGATTTTCCGTTATACATTACGCCCCGCCTACCTATTCTTTGCTTGGTATCACAGTGTATACATATAGGAGCCAAAGGTTTGGGCGAATGGAATATCTTCTAAGAAATTCGAGCCATTCAAATTTCTTCACCGCCTTGTTTAAAGCTATAAATTCTGATTCCATTGTAGAGCGGGCGATGCGTATGCTTTGATGATTTCCAAGACACCGCTCCTCGCCACAAGGAAAACATATCCACTCGTGGATTTAACTTCAAACGATCCGTGATCCAATTTGCATCACTATATCCCTCGAAATCATGCGGGATATTTATTATAATGCAAAACATAGTTTTGGGTGTGTTGTAAATATCCCAAGACTCGTTTTATTGCCATCCAATGAGTTTGATTGGGATTACTCGTGAATCGACTCAGCTTGCTTATAGCACATGCTATATCTGGTCGTGTACAATTCATAATATACATCAAACTTCCCAAAACTCGTGCATAGTCCAATTGTGAGTCACTTTCACCTTCATTCTTTTGAAGTGCAAAACTTACATCAATTGGAGTCTTTGCAACATTGAAATTTAAATACTTGAACTTGTCAAGTACTTTTTCAATATAATGTGACTGTGATAATGCTAGACCTTGTGGAGTTTTATGGATCTTAATTCCTAAGATCAATTGGCAACCCTAAGTCTTTCATGTCAAATTTGCTAGCGAGCATACGCTTCGTAGCATTTATATCGACAATATTTTTACTCATTATCAGCATGTCATCAACATACAAACAAACAATGACTTCATGATTTGGAGTATTTTTAATGTAAACACATTTATCACACTCATTAATCTTAAATCCATTTGCCAACATTGTTTGGTCAAATTTTGCATGCCATTGTTTGGGTGCTTGTTTAAGTCCATAAAGTGACTTCACAAGTCTGCACACTTTCCTTTCTTTACCAGGAACCACAAAACCCTCAGGTTGTTCCATGTAAATTTCTTCCTCCATTCTCCATTTAAGAAAGTCGTCTTGACATCCATTTGATGGATTTCAAGACCATATACGCCGCCAAAGGCCACTAACACCCGAATAGATGTTATTCTTGTCACCGCAGTATGTGTCAAAGTAATCAAGACCTTCTTTTTGTCTATAACCTTTGACCACAAGTCTTGCCTTGTATTTGTCAATAGTGCCATCACTTTCATTTTCCTTTTAAAGATCCATTTTGATCCTAAAGGTTTATTTCCGTGAGGAAGATCAACTAACTCCATGTATGGTTGTTTAAAATCGATTCAATCTCACTATTGATCGCTTCTTTCCAAAATGTTGAATCGTAAGATGACATTGCCGCTTTAAATGTTTGAGGCTCATTTTCAAGCAAGAATGTTACAAAGTCCGTCCAGCGAAGTAGATGTCTTTTGACGCTTGCTACGCCTTAGATCCTCTTTGCTTGGTATACTTTCCTTTGGTTCTTCCCGCATGCGTTTAGATCTTTCACTTGACGACTCACATTCGTTTTATACGGATAGATGTTTTCAAAGAATTCAGCATTATCCGATTCAATTACCGTATTAATATGAATTTCGATTGTCCGATTTGTGAACCAAAACCGACAAGCTTTGTTGTTTGTAGCATAGCCAATAAAAACACAATCCACGCTTTTTTTGGTCCGATTTTTACCCTTTGGGCAAAGGAACTTGGACCTTTGCTAAACACCCCACACTTTGAAATATTTCAAGTTGGGTTTTCTTCCTTTCCATAGATCATATGGAATAGATTGTGTTTTGTTGTGGGTACTGCTGAAAGTATTCGATTAGTCAGTAAGGATAGCTTCCCCACAAGCTCTGCAGAAACCTAACTAATTAGTAAGGCATTCATCATTTCCTTTAATGTTCGGTATTTCCTTTCCGCAAATCCATTTGATTGTGGTGTGTAAGGGGCAGTAGTTTGATGAATACTACCATATTCCAAAAATTTTTCTGCAAAAGGAGATTCGTACTCTCCACCCCTATCACTTCTAATCATTTTGATCTTTTATTCAATTGATTTTCCACTTCGCTCTTGTATTGCTTAAATGCATTAATTGTTTCATCCTTACTATTAAGCAAATACACATAACAAGATCGAGTGCAAATGCCAATGAAAGTTATAAAATACTTTTTCCCACCGAGATGGTATTGACTTCATATCACATATATCTTTGTGAATTAAGTCTAAAGGATTTGTATTCCGATTAATTGACTTATATGGATGTTTAACAAACTTAGATTCAACTCAAATTTCACATTTTGATTTGTTGCACTCGAATTTAGGCAATACTTCTAAATTGATCAATTTTCGCATGTTTTGTAATTGACATGTCCTAAACGAACATGCCATAAATCATTTGACTCGATAAGTAAGAAAGTGAATTTTCATTATCATCACAACAACCATTACATTGAGTTTGAAAAGGCCCTCGGTGAGGTAGCCCTTTCCTATGAACATATCATTCTTACTTATAACAATTTAATAACAAACAAACAAACACTTAAACCCTTTTTTTACGATTATTCCGGATCAAACTAAATTCTTCCGAATTGTTGGAACGCGTAACATTGTTGAAGTCGTGACCTTGCCTAAGTCATCCTCGTAAGTATCTTCTCATATCCTTCAACCTCGCTGCAAGATTTCCCATAAACAGTACCTCTTCGGGTCCAGCGGGAGCATATGTTGCAAATGCTTCTTTTGCAGCGCAAACATGTCGAGTGGCACCAGAATCCAGCCACCACTCCTTTGGGTTTCCAACCAAATTGCACTCTGACAGCATTGCACACAGATCATTCAGATCAATTGCCATTATTTGTTTGTCACTGTCAAATCGACAAACTATTTTACTTAATAAAACCAGAATAGCAATTAAATCACAGACTCAAACGATGAAGATTTTATTTCTTCAAATCGGAGTATAATTGTGAAACTCAAACGATGAAGATTTTATTTCTTCAAATCGTAATTTGAACGATGAAGATTTTATTTCTTCAAATCACAGTATAGTTATGAAACTTTAGTATTCCAACGAAGCTTTTATATCTTCGAGTCAGAATACTAATATTCATATGGAGTAGAAAACTACACAAGTTTTAATCTCCTTAAACAGAACGATGAAGATTTTATGTTCTTCAAATCGTTGTGTAATTATGAAACTTTAGTATTCCAACGAAGGTTTTATATCTTCGAGTCAGAATACTAATATTCATATGGAGTAGAAAACTACACAAGTTTTAATCTCCTTAAACAGAACGATGAAGTTTTTATGTTCTTCAAATCGTCGCAACAAATATCATACACAACGACGAAGATTTTATTTCTTCAAACCGAATCAATTTTGATAGAAACAAATATAATACACAACGGTGAAGATTTTATTTCTTCAAACCGAATCAAAATTGATAGAAACGAAGTGCAGTAGATTGTATGTTGTATACTTGATGAAGTTTTTATATCTTCAAATCAAGTATCCAAATGAGTAGAAAGTTATGAAAACTTTAATCTCAACCGGAGTAGAAAATCCGAAGATTTTAGTCTCCAAACAACATACAAGAAAAACACTTTTTTTTTCCTTCCTGAAAAAAAAACACTTTTATTTTTCCTTTTTGGAAAACACTTTTTCCTGGATTTTAATATTCCAACGAAGTTTTTATATCTTCAAGTTAGAATATGAAATTTCATACGGAGTAGAAAACCACACAGGTTTTAATCTCCAAACCAGATCTGATTAAAATACAATAAATATAATTTCCTTAAGACTGTTGGTGTAATAATCTGTACTTGGCTAAATAATGATTCAAAACAATATGTTAATCACTTAGTGAAACATATAACATAAATGAAACAATAAACGAAAAACAGAACTGCTTTGGAAAAATAATTTCGTGAATGTAATCGAGCCCACTTAGTTCAAAGTGTGTCCTTAAGGAAATTATTCCTCACAAGACTCGAGGTTAACTAATATCGCCTCCCGTGATAGAACGATTATCTTACCGTAATAGTAGTACTCCAAATCAGAGCAACGAATCACTCAACGGCAAGATATCACACGTAATGAAATTTTCGAGTCAAGAGCAACTCGTAATTTCGCATTGATTAGAATGAATTAGTTAATAAATTCTTGAAATGATCAAGAATTTATAGGGTTAGAATCGATTCGAATGGTTGCAACCATTCAGAATAGTCACCTCATTTTGGAGGGAAATTCGAAAAAGAGAGGGAGAGCCGGATGGGTCGGATCGGGTCGCGGGTCGATCCGTTTGGATTTGTTTTTAATTAAATAATTAATTAATTAAAGAAACGTTTGTCCAAAAAGATTATCAATCCGAATCCGAAGCCGAAGCCGAGCCGAGCGAGCGACGACGACGGCGCGAGGGGTCCTTGCTCTCTCAACCCTTTTAGCAGCTCGAGAAGGTGTAATGTAATATATACACCTCTCTTTCCTTCCCTTTTTTCGATGCGGGACAAAAGAGTCTTTTACCCTCTTTAATTTTTATCCCATCATTTCCTATTCACCAATATCAAAACCCAACATATGGCACTTCACCCCATGTCGCGAAGGCATGCACCACTATAAAGTTTTCGGATTGCTGCTGTAGAGTAGAGAAGAGTATATAATATCCATATGCATAGTTAAATAAATGTTTAATATAAAAAACTAGCGCTAAAAAGGAAGAAACGAATTAATCCTCCTCGCGTAATTCACTTGGTAGGTATGTTATGTAAAGCTCCACCCATCAGGTTCCTCATATTCTACAAATAAAAGGCAGGGTAACGGACAACAAACACAAAGATTTCAGGAATTAGAAAACAAACGCCTAATGAAATGAGTAGTCGTATCCTCACCCAATAAAAAAAACAGACTTCAAGTGCTCTCTGCTTAAACATATCATCTCCCATGTTAGTTTGAATCTACCACAACAATTTTACGTTGCACTTTATCGAGAGTATCAATGTCGACAAGTGTTTATAAACCTGTCGAGAAATTAGTAAATATATTTGTATTTGTATTGTGAAGTAATAAAAAAGTGTTTATAAACCTGTTCATTACACGTAAGGGATTGGAAAATAAAACACAAAAAATATTTATAGAATCATCTTTTCCTACTCAAATTGTAAAGAGTGTTGAGGCACGAGAAATATTATTAAATTGAGTTGCTTAAACCTCCCTCTCTCGCGCATGCCCGGTGCTTGCAGTAGACTGGGTACATGATAAGTGCTAGTTATGTACATTATAGTTTTATCACTAAATCATGGTTATTTAGTACATGTAATATTAACTCAATTTATGACTTAGACCTAACTAATTGTTAAAGTATATATAGGTTTAGCCGTGTGTGTCCATTAGCTGTGGGGTCCTTTCCCTTTTCCATTGTATATTTGGTAAATATTAGACTTAGGTTGTACCTAAATTAGTAGTGTAATGTTACCATAATTGTAAAGTTAGTATTCTTATAGAATAGGGATTCCTAGGTAAAATAAGAAGAAGATCTTCCTTGTAACTTGTATATATATGTCTTTCATTAATAAGAATAATCAGGGGATTATTTTTTTCATTGTATCAAGAGTCTAGGTTCTTTTCCTTGCTTCCGCTTCTCAATTTCTTCTCAAAAATACCGTGCAAATCCCTCCCAAATTCTCGTTTTTTTCCAGCAAAAATTCGAGACCTCCTTCTTCTTTTCTACAAATTTCCTTCTCCGAATCTTGTTTGTTCTATCCCTATGGCTGATAAGAACAATTTTCATCCTGCCCTCTCAGTTTCTAACATCAAGAGCGTCATCCCTATTGTTCTTGATCTTGAAAACGTCCAATATGGGACGTGGGCGGAGTTATTCAAGATTCATGTTAAAGCACATAAAGTTCTTCACCACATCATCCTTCCTGCTCCTTCAAAAGAGGGTGATAAGGCGACTACATCCAATGTGCTCACTAAAGCGAACCGCATTATGGGACATGCTTGATTCCAAGGTTCTTCAGTGGATTTATGCCACTATTTCCTTGGACCTTTTGCAGACGATTATGGAACCCAACTTCACTGCTATGTCGGTGTGGGATCGATTGCAAGATATATTCCAAGATAACAGTCATTCTCGGATTGTTATCCTTGAGCAGGAATTTTCATAGGTGTCTATGGTGAATTTTCATAGGTTCTTCTTATTGCAAACGTCTCAAGGACTTGGCAGACCAACTCAGCAACGTGGGTTCTCCTATTTCTAATAGTCGTCTAGTTCTTCAGATGGTTGCAGGTCTGTCATAGGCCTATAGCGGTATTGCTTCAGTTATTCGTCAGAGTAACCCCCTGCCAGGATTTTATCAAGCCCGTTCTATGCTCACTTTGGAAGAAGCCGGTTTGGCTAAGAAAGTAGCGCTTGGGGCCAGTCCTGTCGGCATGATGACTGCTTCCAATTTTTCTCCTTTCAATCCAGCCAACGTGACCCAAAATCACAACAACGGGGGTGGGAAGAAAGGCCAAAATCAGAAGAATAATGACAAGAACCGCGGCAAGAATAACGGAGCAACAATCGGCACCAAAGAATAACAACAATACTAGAACCCACAGGGCCTCGTCGATGGCGGTGGGTCCCGGACCTAACAGCGCGGCCTCGATGCTCGGCCGTATACCCACCGCGGCCCGGCCTCCTCGGTCCGCACTCCGAGTTCGACGGCGTATGGCGATCCTAACGATCTAGTATACTTGGGCCTCGGCCCGTGCCCACGCGCGATGAACACACACTCATCGACATTCAAGCGATGATGCACATTTGGCCGACTCGGCCAACCACTAATTGATACATGGACACCGGCGTCACTACCCACATGACATCCGATCAAGGTACTCTCTCGTCTTATTCCAATTTGAGTACTAATAGTGGTATAATTGTTGGTAATGACAGTTCTATTCCAATAATAATTAAAATTGATAAGGATTTTTTTATTGAAAAAATCCATACTGCTTAGTAGGGTTATGGTCATAAAACCTTGTCCCCTCCTCATCCACCACTTGTCCTGAAAAATACTCTTCATGCCCCAAAATTAATTAAAAATTTGGTATTTGTCCGTAAATTGACAACTGATAACTGGGTTTCTATTAATTTTGATCCATTTAGATTTTCTGTGAAGGATTTCATGACGGGGAGTCATCTCATGAGGTGTAACAGTGGGGGGACCTCTATCCAATCACACCAAGTCCCAGTGTCTCGCGTCAAGCTATGTCATCCACCTTTGCAGCTCTTGCTCCTTCCTTGTGGCATGCTCGTCTACGTCATCCGGGGTCGTCTATTTTATCTTCTTTAGATAGACAAAAGTTTATTTCTTGTAAGGGTACGTGTAGTACTCCATTTTGTCAATCCTGTGCTTTGGGAAAGATTATTAAATTACCATTAGCTTCGAATTCTAATACTTCAATGCCATTTGTAATTATTCATAGTGATTTATGGACATCTCCGGTTCTCAGTACTATGGGTCATCGTTATTATGTTATATTCTTAGATGACTATTCTAAATATTTATGGACGTTTCCAATTGCGAAAAAATCTCAAGTTTTTTCCATTTTCATAAAATTTAGAGCTTTCATAAGAACACAATTCGAACGGGAAATCAAAAACATCCAATGCGATAATGGCAGAGAGTGTGATAATGGGGAATTTAGGGAGTTTTGTGCTCAAAATGGGATAAATTCATTTTTCTTGTCCTCATACGTCTTCACAAAATGGGAAAGCTGAGCGAAAAATTCGTACCATTAATAATATTGTCCGCACTTTATTGATTCATTCTTCTGTTCCTCCATTATTTTGGCATAATGCACTACAAATGACTACCGATCTCCTCAATATTCTTCCCTCTAAAGGTTTGACATATTCATCCCCTCTAAAAGTGTTATACAATAAGACTTTGTCATACACTCATCTAAGGGTCTTCGGATGCTTATGTTATCCACTGTTTCTATCCACTACAATCAACAAACTTCAAGCACGTTCTACTCCTTGTGTATTTTTGGGTTTTTCGTCAAATCACCGTGGTTATAAATGTTTTGATTTGTCCTCTAAACGAATCATCATTAGTCGTCATGTTCTCTTTGGTGAATCTTAATTTCCCTTCTCTAAAGTAGAAAAACATGTGTCTAGCTCTTATGATGTTTTGGATGATGCTATCTCCCCTTATGTTCTCCGACATTTTTCAGGTTTGCCAGAAAATACGCAGGTTCCCCAAAATCCGTCCTCAGCGTCGCGGCGCTAAAATCCCTGCGAGTCAGCGTCCTCGCCCTGCACAGGGGCGGTGCGGCGCCAAAACTCCTGCGACCTTCCCAGTTCTTCTGGCGCCGCGGCGCCCTCGACGGTAATTCCTGGAGTTTCCGAAAATTCCCAAAATTCACTCAATCCAGCCCAGAGTCATGGTCCGGTCACTCGTAATCTACGGGGTATTTTTAAACCAAAAAGACATTTTAATTTGAATTCAAATGTTCTTAAATATTCATTACCCCGTAATCATGTGTCTGCTTTAAATGACCCTAATTGGAAAATTGTCATGACCGAGGAATTTAATGCTCTTATTGATAATAAGACGTGGGAGTTGGTACCCCGTCCATCTGGTATTAATATTATTCGGTCTATGTGGATTTTTGTTTATAAGGAAAATTCTGATGGTTCATTTGCAAGGCATAAGACTAGATTTGTAGGTGATGGTAATACTCAGCAGGTTGGTGTGGATTGTGGTGAGACATTTAGCCCAGTGGTCAAGCCGGATCCTATTCGCAATGTGCTCAGCTTGGCTCTTTCAAAATCATGGCTCATTCATTAGCTAGATGTGAAGAATGCTTTCCTACATGGTGATCTTCAGGAGACAATGTATATGCATCAACCTTTAGGGTTTAGGGATACTAGATATCCTCATCATGTCTGTCTATTGAATAAGTCCTTGTATGGACTTAAGCAGTCTCCACGATCTTGGTATAAGAGGTTTGCTGATTTTGTTTCGACTATGAGTTTTTCTCACAGCAGGTCTGATTATGCATATATCGTCGGGGTTCGTCTATGGCTTATATACTACTATATGTTGATGATATTATCTTGATTGTCTCTTCTTATGCCTTGCGCAAGTCCATTATGACGATGCTCAGTGCTGAGTTTGCCATGAAAGATTTGGGCCCATTGAGTTATTTTTTTAGGATTGTTGTAACTCGTCATGCAGGTGGATTGTTCTTGTGACAGAGAAATTATGCAGCAGAGATCATTGAGAGGGCTGGGATGTCATCCTGTAAGTCCACTTCTACTCCAGTTGATACTAAACTCAAGTTGGGTGCTGCAGTTGGCTCTCCATATGAGGATCCGACCCGCTATCGTAGTCTTGCAGGCGCCCTTCAGTATCTGACGTTCACGCGACCTGATATTACATATGTCGTACATCATGTGTGTTTGTTTATGCATGATCCTAGAGTGGAACATATGAATGCGCTCAAACGCATTCTTAGGTACATTCAGGGTACACTTGAGTATGGTTTGCATTTGTATCATTCGTCGACATCTACACTTGTCTCCTACACAGATGTTGATTGGGGTCGTTGTCCTGACACCAGACGATCTACGTCTGGCTATTGCATGTTTTTAGGTAATAACTTGATCTCATGGTCTGCCAAGCGTCAATCCACGCTTTCACGCTCAGAGCCGAGTATAGAGGGTAGCCAATGTGATTTCGAGTCACGCTGGTTACGAAATCTCGTTAGAGCTTCATTGTCCTATCGGAAGGCTACTCGTGTATTGTGATAATATAAGCCATCTACCTTTCGTAATCCAGCTCAAAGACCAGTACTAAACACATGTATACGGATATTCACTTGTTCGAGAGAAGTAGCCAAAGGACAAGTACGCTGGCTCACATGCTCCTTCAAGATATCAAATTGCGCATATCTTTACAAAGCGGTCTTCCTGGCCCTTTTGAAGATTTTAGAGCGATCTCAGACGAAGACCGCCGCTATGATCATGGGATGTTAAAGTATATATGGGCTTAGCCGTGTGAGCCCATCAGTCGTGGGGTCCTTTCCCTTTTACATTGTATATTTGGTAAATATTATACTTAGGTTTGTACCTAAATTAGTAGTGTAATGTTAACATAATTGTAAAGTTAGTATTCTTATAGAATAGGAATTTCTAGGTAGAATAGGAAGAGGATCTTCCTTGTAACTTGTATATATATGTATAATCATGAGATTATTTCTTTCACTTATAGTGATTTGGTGCAAACATACTGAGTGTTGGTAATCTTTTATCCTACCAAATTAGTAGCATCGGTGAAGACACTTTTTGTGTTGAACTTGCTAGGTTCTAGATATACACATGTTCAACTATGCTAATTTATGTGACAAGATTTGACAATTGACAATTACTAGTGAATTTAATAATTGTATCATACAATCTACATTTTTCAATGATTAAATTGATAGTGTAAGTTTAAATGCCAGCTACTTGACTGTAGATTGAACTTAAGTTTATGTGCCCCCGAGTAATGGTTTTCTCTGTCCCCACTTGCTATAAAATGCATCGTGATACACGGGTTTGCACAAGGATGACATGTTTATTGATGTCTAGTTAAACTTATTTTATATGCTCAGGACAATGAATTTCAGTCTCTTAGTCCATCATATGAGTCTTCCGTAATTTAAGCGGAAAGGAATTGTACAAATAGATTATTGATAAGAGGTAAAAGAATCTAATGTGGTTGCTAAGAAACTTGACGGTATCTCATTTGGGGGTTTAATGAATAAACCAGGCTCTTGAGTGGGTATAACACCAGTGGTCAAAGTAGAAGAATGCCAAGGCCATTGTGCATGGCGCTTGTCGCGGTGAGAGATACATTACTGTGCCAGCTTGGTTCAGAGTCACCGTTTTCTGCCCCGAGGTTTTGAGTTTGTTGTTGCTTACTGGTTCGGGCTTTGAGCAAGAAAACATTGGATTACACTGGCGTTCGAAAAGTCTTGTACCTTGAAACAATCTAGGAGCTGGAACCTAGAATTTCCCCAACTATTTCCTCTTAATAGTTTACACCTGCTTTATACATGGAGTTCACTCATTAAACTGTTGGAAATTAGTGATTAAAGTCACTTTTTTTGTATCAGAAAAGTGATTTGTGAAATCTAAGTTATGCATCATATCATGTTTGCTCTTATTGAAAAAGCTGTTTGGTTCCCTGCTAAGAGTTACATCTAGTAATTTGACTTGAATCGTATTAAAATTTCACTTAAAAGGACACATAATTGATTTTGTACCCTTAATTAAATAATAAGTATTTTGTCCAACTGATTATAAAGTGGCTGGATTTTGATTAGTTTTGAAATAGTGACTAAATTTTAATTAGTGCTGTAAAAAATGTTTTTTTCCAGGGGGGGGAGGGGGGTCAATTTTTCTTTCCATATTATTTTTTCCATTGATGGTAGAAAATTCTTATGTACAATTCTGTACAGGTCAATGATAGGACTATTTATTGGAAAGAATTTACAGGTGAAGTGGGGGTTATGACCCCCATATGTTAGATAACTAGGAATAACATTTACATTATGCACAAAGGAAATAAGACGGTGAGACATCGAATAAGTTCACCATCTCAGTCGCTGATGTCAAAGTACTTGGGATCTCTGGGATAATGATGTTCCACATGCAACTGCAGTTTCAAAAACATGGATTCTAATTAGTAAAATTGAAGTATCTATAATATCACAAATGAAGGCAGCCTTCTACAGTGCCAAACAATATGTAGTTCTGCATTCAAAGGGCAATATCTCCTTCAAAGATGGCAAATAACACAAGAAAAACAAGTATGATAAATATCAGAATATGCATGCATTTTATAAATTATGAAAACGATTATTATGGGGAATCTCGTACTATTATTCTTGAAGTCAAGCAAAGCTCCACTTAATTCCAGTGAAAAAAACACAGATTGCTTCTCCATTTCGGAGAAAGAAGGTTGGATGGTTGGACAAGTCTGAATTAGTAATCAAAATATAGTTTTCTTCATATTAACAAATTTCAACCCATTTGCATAACGTCCATTCAACATACTGAGGCAACAGGCTGAACAGTGTGCACCTCAGAGGTCAATCTATTCCAACATCGCTGAATCTTTTTAAGAGAAATATAGATGTTTTAGTAGACGGTAGGGTTGGTAACGCAGCGAAAATCATATACCATATTAGACATACCTTGCCTTCATCAGCATCTGAATGTCGTTGAGGGAAAACTACTCTCATGTCATTATACAAGTAGAATCGTCTCCCCCCTTCAACGGCCATGCCATTTCTTGCCGTGGGAGAGGCCTGATCATCTTTGCACTGAATACCTGATTTTGAGCTCTTCTTTGGATAGGGGCACAAGAACCAGAGATGTAGAGCATAACGAAGAACACTAGATTTAGCAGTACTCTCATTCACCTTTGGAGTGCTATTTGCAGGTTTCATTCCAGGATGGCCTGACTCGCCAATACCATGAGATTTGGTAGAATGCAGAACTGAACTGTCATGCAGCATAGAATCCTCAACACTAGTAACCGAAGGCGGTCCACTGTCCATCTTTCTATCTAAACTCTTGTTTCCAGCTTTATCCGTAGACAAATTTATCTTTTGACGTAAAAATGTCTGCAATCACATAACTTGCGTGAGTTCACCATTGTCAGATGTGGATTTACTAATGCCCCATATATATCCTATCAGAACCAAAGTAATCACTAAGAACATATATTAAAGCGTGTTAGCTGCGAATAGTTGCACCCATTTTCCAGTTACACATGTATATGCTAAATAAATATTCAAGTCCAGTGAACCGAAACCAGGACCGCTTGCAAAGATTGTTCAGCCGACCTAATCATTAAGACCAGTGAAGGAATCGACAGGCTACAGTTGGGCTGCAGACAAACAAAAATGCATGGCTAGTGGTGCCATCTTGCACTAGTTTTGCTTGAAGAACAATGGCTTCATGTAGTGGAGCTCAAATAGTGATGAAAACAAAAGGTGTTCAAGGCTCCGCAAAACAGTATAATATTTAGAGAATTATTTTGTTCAGCTTCTTGTTTCACAAGATCCTCTATACTGAATCGAGACTCAAAGAAAGAAAAGACACGGAAGCTTAAAATATTTGAAGGACATAAGAGATCTCATAAATTAAGGATTTTCAATCAACAACCATGTGCCAAGATTCAGGGGAAACTCATATTCTTTCCTGCTCTGTACTCTTAAAAAAGCATGATCCAGCCAAGTAATTTGCTTCAAAATAACAACCACCACCACACCAACAATCCAGATCGCGATTTTCTATATGAATCCTCTATATCCATTCAACTCTATTGACTCCTTTCACTTCAATGCTCAGTAATTTGTATATCCAGAAAATGTTTTCCAATTTTCCCATGTTTGGTTGACCAAAATATTTTGAAAAACATTTTCTCTAGGAAAACAAGTTCCTTAAAAATGAGGAAAATGACTTCCCTAATGGACCTAGAGAAAATAAGTTTCATAAGTGACATTCCAAGTTCATTATCTCCTCCCAACCCACCCAACACCCCCAACCCCCAACCCCCACCCCTTGGCCATCCCACTTCTGCCACCCCTAAACCCCCACACCTCACCCCATCCCACCCCCACAGTATTTTTGCTAGATTACATATAAATACTCCTGGGATTATATTTTTTTTTTGCTTACTTACCAAACACTAGAAAATAAGTAAGAAACTCACTTGTTTTCCAATAGAACATTTTCCTTCATACCAAACACACCCTAAAACAAACTAGAATTCACTAAAATCTGTAATAATAAAAACGCATGTCAAACACCAAACCTAATGTAAAGGCACAACTAGTTGATATATTTTACTTCCATTCTTGCTAATTTTGCATGGATTTTATGAGATCATAAAACTTTTGAAACAATTTCATCCCTGTGCTTTTAGGTCTACCTCGTCCGCTTTAACACACCTTAAATCATGTAGTGCACACTTGAAGACTGGTGCATTTGGAGGCTTACGTCAGATATGGCCAAACTATCTATTCTCTCCTTTTTACCCTCTGTATTGCTACTTGCACCTTCGTTAATGTGATCAAACGTAAAATCTAGTGCAATAGCAAAGTCAATCTTAACATTTGCATTATTATAACACTCATTTTGTGAATATGTGGGACCTTTAAGGCCTAGCTTCACTCCAACAAAACATCAAACCCCACCCCCCACCCCACCCAAAATGTTGACAGAATTCACTAACTTCTTCGGGAAAAAACAGGAGGTTCCTTCAAATTCTAGCTGACATACATATACAACAACAACATATCCAGTGTGGGGTTTGGGGACTAGCTGACATTCCTATAACTACAATTATTTGCTTGTCCTCCCCAATCATCACCAAAGTTTGTCCCTGGCCACCATCCACGTTCAACAAGCCGAACCTGTTCAAACACCGAGACATAGTACTACTTTTCTGAATATAACATGAGATGCAGTGCTCTTTTCTTTGACACTCGTCATTAAACTATCATGGAATTAGGCAAACATCATAATATCAGATTATGCAGTCGCACAGTTGAAAGCTATGAAAGAAGAGTTCGACACAACGACCTCCTATCTACTATATAGACTCATCAAATACCCATTTATTCATCATCAAACATGCACAAAATCAGTGCAACGCCAATAGTTCTGCTCAATATTTAAAGCTCCTGAACAGACTACTTATCCAGCTTACACAGATGCTTCAAGGATTTACTGCCACTTGAACCATTTTTCAATCACATAATTGAATGAATAAAGTGATGACCACGCTACATATTCTCCGATAAGGAAAAGCTTGTGAATCATTTTGATAAACAATAGAAGCTGTCGAAATTATATCAAAGTTGCATAGTTTCCCCACCTCAAGTTCACCTTAATTAAAAATATTCCCGCCTATACAGCTTGAACCTACCTTGGTACCAGCTGGCATGTCACTCAAATCATAGCTACAAAAGAATGTGTGGATCGGTGTCCTCTCTGGATTGCTGAGAACCTGCCAATGCAATCAAAAGTTTGTACTTTACATTATGAATTCTGCAAAGATAAAGAAGCATTTATGTTCAAATCAGAAGTAAAATTACCAAAATATGTATATCTCCTACAACTAGATGTCACAAAAAGCTGTAGTATTCAGAAAGAAGGAAGATTTCTACATATATTTTTTTTAATGTTGGTGTCCAGACCAACTTGAGCGCGAAAGGAAAATTTCTACATTTAAATATCATATTTCAGACTTATATCCTATAGTTAATTCTAGAACTGCAATCATATCCATTTTCTCTGGACGTAATGACCAAAGAGAAATACTGGATAAGCGACTCAAACTTGCAATTTCATGATCGATCTCCAAAGCTATTTGATATTATCTGAAACAAATAAGTTACTGTCTCCGTCCCAATTTATGTGAAGATGTTTGATTGGACGCGAAGTTTGAGAATGAAAGGAAGACTTTTGAAACATGTGGTCCAAAATAAACTATAGAAATTTGAGTAGCTATAAATCAACTCATAAAGGATATAATGAGAAGTTTAAAGTTAAATTGTTACTAAATATAGAAAGGTGCAATTCTTTTTGAGACTGACTAAAAAGGAAAGAGTGTCACGTAAATTGGGACAGAGGCAGTATCATTATTCTTTTAGGATCTCTGGCAAAACGAAATGGCTATTGAATAATCAGTCATCTAACTCCCTGCTTTAAGCCAAGTAAAAAACCAGAAAGATGAGAGTACTTATATGAACGAGAGCAAGAGATGCAAAGTGGAAAAGATATGCAGCGAACAAGCTACTCTTCAACAAGAAGGTATCTCATACCAAAGTAATTAACGAAGCGGAAAGACCTATTCACGCAGTTACTTTATGCTCCCGCGAGAATGACAGGCTAAGAAATTTGGACCAATGATAGATTCAGAAATCCTCCAATTTCTAAGTTTCTTCATCTAACAGTATGGTGTCAATCAATCAACCCTAAAGTTCGTTTTTTCTTATACAATGATGTCAGTCGTAAAAACTACTTTTAGAGATATCACACGAACATGCTCTACTGCAGAAGGCTTCATGCACTGATACGATCTTGACACTTGTGTCACCAATCATCCTCAGGAAACAGTGAGATTAGCACATCCTGGAGATAAAAGGGATTTGCTGTAGGAGCACAAAATATGAAGTTCCTATTTATTTCATTTTTTTATAACCGGGAAATTCCGGAGGGTCAGTTGGCCATGGTTTGAAACTCGGTAGATAAAGGGTCCGGCGGTCCACCCTCTACTCTTCTCGACTTAAATATCAGGTTTTTCGAACCCGTGACGTGTGCCTAAGACACACTCATGCACTGAACTCTTACCACTAGACCAAATCTCTGGGGCAACACTACGAAGTTCCTATTATAAAAGCACTAATTATGTAACCATTATCATGCACAAGATTCTAATTGTTTTACCTACAATGTTTTCCATGTCTCTAATACTAAGAATGAACGACACAATACAAAGAGAAAGCTCAAATGCACCCAAAGGTGTGGTTTAGTGGTCAATGAAGCAGGTACAAACTTTGGAACCGGTGTTCAAATCCCAGAAGAAACCCATAAGCACTCGGTGATTTCTTCCCATCTACCATAATGAAACCAATTTGAAAACAATTGTTTTCAATATCAAATTAGCAAATGGAACTGATAGAATTCTTTGAATACAAGGAAAAAGAATTCCAAGGATGGGTTCCTTTTGCCTCAGAGAATAGATATGTTTCAGGGCTATATCTTTTTAAGAAAGACATAACCATGTTCACAGATGCACATGCAAGCTGAGAGGATAGGAGCAAAATA
Organism: Przewalskia tangutica; assembly: GCA_029844215.1. NCBI lineage: Eukaryota > Viridiplantae > Streptophyta > Magnoliopsida > Solanales > Solanaceae > Przewalskia > Przewalskia tangutica. Next base: position 93,231,036 of record CM056732.1, on the reverse strand, counting down.
CCAGTTGTATGCGCCCTTTCATTGGTACACATAGGCGGCCCTTATTTGTTTGTGAAACATTAGTGCTAGAGTTCCTGATTCGTGAGCCTTTACCGTCACTACCTGGTCTTCCAAGATTTATCGATGAATAGTACAGCAAGGGGTTATCACCATCTACACTAGTTACAGCAAATGGAAGTTTCTGAGGATGTGGCGAGAAATTTCCACCAGTGATACTAAGGACGCCAAGAAAACCATCAATCTTCTGCATAAGCATATTATAATTTTATCAACAAAACCAATTTGTCAAACCATTCCAAGATCATGGCATGAATGCTTAAACAAAGAGGTCCAAGGAAAATTGATGCTCAAAATGAAGACCAAGGATAAAATGGATGACATCTGAAAGAATATAAATAGCATCATTTAAGAAAATTGAGGCACTAAGATCCACCTGGCTCACTACACCGGATGCCAAACGACCAGATAAGAGTGACTCCTCGAATGAACCAACTAAGGACCTTTTGATAGACAGCCCACTAAGACTTCTACCAAATCTTGCACATTGATTTGTAGGAACTGAATTTTGCGCTTTGGACCGCCTACGTTCAGGTGTGAAACGTTCAAAGTTCATCTCAAAAACTTCAACATCTTGGAAAAGTTCACTTCCTGTTTTGCGATCCTCTTCCTTCCGAGGAGATAAAATGTCTGAAAGACTTCGATCAAGTGAGTGTTCCACATCCTTCAAAGTTAAGTAGTTATCATCATGATCCTCCCAGGAATTCCCAAACCTTCCGGCGCGTCCCACCCTCATATGAGATTTTGGTCCAAGTGGAGAAAGAGACAGTGGTGGCGAGAATGTATTTTCTACGGGCATCTCCATTATCCCATCTTTCAACTGTGTTATTATCATATGTGCACAAAAACTTAACCCAGGGGATGGAGGAGTAAAAAGAATCTCAGATTCAGGCACCTCGTCATTGAACAAAGGACCGTCTGTGACAAAAGTGGAGACTTCTCCACAGGTTGCATTTGGCGAACAATTCCCCCTAGGAAAAGATGGTATGAACCAATTCTCATTACTAAAGTTGTTTGTGTTGCTTATATGAGCCTTTTTATGTTCTTGTGAGGAAGCACCATACTTGGAATTACTCCTAAAAGCAGTACTACCACCAATATTCAGAGATTCACCTGCAAATTTATCTGGAAGAACCATCCCATTCAAAGGTGACAACAAGTGTTTCCTAACTAATGAGCCTGTAGTCTCGTTCATTTTCTCAACGTTCTGAACCACAGTAGATGAGTTGACTCTATCTGATGGATTTGCTTCGAACAAATTAGCATGGCTATTTATTTCACTTTTTGATTCGAACCCAACAATCCTTGACGCAGGACTCTGGTTAGTCCTTCCACCATTATTATAAGTGAAGAATCCATGATTTTCCGCAGAATCAATCCTCAATTTATGCATGCTTGTCATACCATCGTTATGAATACTAAGAGTATCACCATCCCTTGAAACAACATCCCTAGACGAGACAAATGAAAAATCCGCTGATGTTCGATTGCTAAAGCAACTTATGTGCATTCCACTCATATCACAGCTGCTCATACCACCAAATCTAACAGGACTTTGAACAAATGAGCTCAATGATGTGGCCACTTCCTCTGCAATATTGTTGGAGGGTACTTGAGGCAACCCCATTTCCAACTTAAATCTGTTACCTCCACAAACTCCTCGTCAAAATGTCAATACCTAATCTACTAACACTACCTAAATTCTATCTCCTCTCTTAACAGCAATTCATTTTCCTACCATCATAACAAACCGTAGAATCAGGTCAAAGCTACAATATTATCTATCATCACACTACACAACCACTACCTATCTATTAATGGAATTCCCAGAAATGTTTCATCAAACAATCCAGCATTTTCCTTGGACGCTTCTACGAAGGTTCTACAATAAGAAGTTGCTTCACAACACTGTAATATATCGAACCGGCAACCCATGATTTGTTGCACAAAATTAAACCAAATCCTGAAATAAAAATATTAAAACATCAGTCCTATCTCATAGTCATAGTAATTGTTAAGAGTCATAGTAATTGCACAAGTACATATAAGGAGGAATTAGAATGTTCTGGCTCTGATACCATGTAAAGAATTGATCTTGAGTCTAACTCAATTCAAGAAATAGCTTGTATAGTGAGTATTGTTCAAGTACATATAAGAAGTTAATTTTCTCATTCCATATCCGATGTGGACTCTTAACAGTAATCATCTACATAACAAAAAACACTGAAAACGTATTATCAATTTAACATACATTGCTATGATCACTCAATTAAGGGCTCCAAAAAAAAAAAGGAAAAACCTCTAAAATTTCAATTAATCCGACCTAACAAAATACTAATCAGCAACATCAATAATCAATATATGAGCTAAAATTACAATTTATCCCTCTTTTTCCTCTAAAAGTATCTTAAAACATTAAAGTTCCAACACGATCAAAGCCCATTAAAATTAACTCGAAAAGTATTTTCAACATTCAACTATACAGGATTCATTATCTCTAATTCAAACAAAAAAAGAAAGGACGCACCAGTAATCATCTCTAATTCAACTATGAAAACAAATAAGATATATATATAGGAAATTTTTCGGAGAGGGGAATAGATAAAGAGAAATGAATTTCCCTTTATTTGTTTTTTTTTTTCCTGTATTTGTATTTTGTTATAACACACCTTCTTCTTTACCTTTTAACTGCGCCTCCCTCTCCCTTTCAAAATTTTCCTAAACCATTTTATTTTATTTCATTTCTCTGAAATTTGTGCCACACCTAACTGTTGTGTACTCTATGCATCATAGGTTGTACTATGCAAATTTTTGTAACCTATATCCTTGGTCTTGTTATATTTACACTTTGGATGACATTCTAGAGATTACTTTTGACTTTAGATTATACTTTTGGTACAAAATTAATTTGCTGGAAAATATCACTTCCTCTCCATTCATGTGTGGGCTGCGCGCAGAGTTTAAAAACAAAGAGACTTTTAAAATTTATAGCGTGATAATAATTTATTTAAATATAAAAATTATTTTAAAAAAAATATGTCACATAGGATTATTACTTTATGTTGCCTTATCAACCATTGCTACAAGAGGAAGGTAGGCAAAGATAAAGCAACAAGTTAGGTACTCCTAGGACAACTTGAGGTGAAAAACAATTAAAAAACAGATTTAAGAAAGCAAAGCAACACAAAAGGTGAGTTTCAGTTTGCTCCCAAAGAGGTGATTTAGTGATTAATAACGTGGATTGAAAATTATGAGATATCAAATTTAAATGTAAAAATGTTAGATAATAACTTTTCATTTGTCTTAATCGTGATAGATATAATTACGTAGCAATTGCTGATGGAGATGACATGTAATCTGTAAAATTAGTCTTTATGCAATTTAGCCCGAACATCACGATTATAAAAAAAAATGGTATATGAAACTAGAAATAAACTATAGAAGTTACTTTCAACTCTCTCATTGACGTTAACACAGTTTGTTACTTAGAATTTTACGAAGGTGATAGAAATAGATAGTGTGAGGGCCTAATTTGAAATAACACAAGAAGTTCCAAGGTAACTGTGAAAGATATTGGGACTGCCACCGAAAACAGTACTACAGCATAGACATATGATGATGGTTAAACACAAGTTATACGGAGCATTGCGCTCTATAGTAAAAAACTTTTATATATTCAAACAATGCATATAATTAGAATCGTTATTTTGTAACTTACAATTTACAATGTTGAGAGTATTGGTATTATTACACAGTCTATTCATTCTGGGCCAAATAATGAGAAGCAACCCACTAATGAGAAGCAGGAGCAGCCCACATTGCTCACAGTTGGGCTTAAGAAAACTGAGCCCAAACCAGGCTCGATATTGCAGCAGTTCAACATCAACACCAGCACACAGAATGAGCAGCTTTCTAGTTTCATTCGATACAAGAAGTGAATAGATGTGAGCCTCAATTCCATAGATGTGGACCACAGCAACAACATGCAGAGGCACACATGAGATTGCAGCAATTAGTTTGTTGAGTGTTAAGTTAGTTGTTCCTAACTGATTCACGTTTTAATCTCCTCTTCTAGATTCTTCTTTTCAGCAGTAGTAGTTGATAGATATAAATAAGAGATCTCTCATTGTAATTGGGTTAGACATTCAATATACAGAAAAGCTTCCGCAAATCTTCCTTGCTCTCAAGTCGAGCTCATGTGCAGGATGTAGATATTTGATATTGAATCCAAGTCCGATGCATCAAACATTGGCTGCACGTCGAGTGATTCATAAAATCAACATGGTATCAAAGCTTTGGGATGATAGATCTCGGATGTCTTTGACAAAATTGCAATAGTAGATCGACAAATTAACTCTAGGCGACTCGGTGCTATTTTCTGCGCGAGCAATTTACATCTGTGTTGATTTGCAGTTGAAGCTTACTTACTAAGTATAGAAAATGGATAACCAACCTGGTTCAAGTATTGATAATATGAGTTCGAACTCAAATTCGAACATTGTCGACCATAATCATCCACTTTTTTTGAGTGCTTCTGACACTCCTAATGCTATACAAGTTGAGATCTAATTGATAGGGATGGAGAACTACACTTTGTGGAGTCGTGTTATGAAACTGAACTTATTAACAGAGAATAAGATCGATTTTGTTGATGGATCTGTGAAGAGGGATTCCTATGGTTCCAACTATGTGAATCAATGGGATCGGTGCAATGCAATGGTCATGTCTTGGATCATGAGGAATGTCAACAAGAATTTATTGAGTGGTATTCTATATAGATCGACTGCGTATGATGTATGGAATGACTTGAAAGAGAGGTTTGACAAAATAAACCTGTCGAGAGTCTATCAATTGAAGAAGGATCTGGAAATGTTGAATCAAGGAGTGTCACCGATATCACAGTACTATTCTAGATTGAAAGATCTGTGGGATGAGATAGACTCAATCATCCCCCCTCCTACATGCGAATGTACTAGCCCTAGGGAGTGTATTAATCATCTAGGGAATCAAAGGCTGTTAGAGTTCTTAATGGGACTCAATGAGGGATACAATCAAGTGATAAGCCACATTTTATTGATGACTCCAACTCCTAGTGTTAATCAGGCGTATGCAATGGTGGCTCAAAATGATAGTCAAAAGCAGCTTACAGGAGAATATATGTCTGCAGGAGATGGTACTGAGAACCTGGCTTTAATTAGCAGGTTTTCTCAACCTAGGCAGCAGCAGAAATCATATGTTTCAAATGCATACTGTGATCATTGTAGGATGAAAGGTCATACTAGAGAGGGATGCTACAAATTGATGTTCTGCGACTATTGTAAAAAGCAAAGATATATCAGAGAAAAATGTTATAGGCTCATAGTGTATCCTGAGGATTCAAAAGGAAAGAAGAAAGCAAATATGATAGTAGCAGGTGAAGGAAGGAATCATGGGCATGTCTATGATGGTTATGGACATTCAGATCAAAGGAATGTCCACTATAGGCAGCAACAACAGGGATCACATGAACAACTCAATCACTTGTTGAGATCATGTACTCCAGAGCAGCAGCAGAAGATTATTGAGATGCTGAAGCATGATGGGGCAGCCTCTAGTATGCAGTATGCAGCAGATGTAAATCATATTCCTAAGGCTCATATGGCAGGTAATCCTGTGTTAAATAACAAGAAGAATGACTGTTTTAGTTGGATAATAGATTCTGGTGTGCGACTAATCATATGGTTGCCAACGAAAGTATGATTGAAAAAGTTGGTTTGCTAGAAGATGCAGGACAAGTCCAGTTACCCACTGAAGACACAGCAGTAATAACTCATACATGACATTGCAAATTGTCAGGAGGTGATATTATAGAACATGTCTTGTGTGTGCCAAATTCAAGTTCAGTCTTCTGTCTGTTTCTAAGCTTACGAGAGAATTGAATTGTTCAGTAAGATTCTTTTTGATTTTGTTGTCCTACAGGATCTCTTCACGGGAAGGTGAAGGAGATTGGTAGATAAATAGATGGACTCTACATGTTAGACTCAAAGAAGGACAAACATGCACAAGCATTTGTCTCAAATTCAGTCACAACAGTAAAGCTGAAGGCTGAGATTTGGCATAGGAGGATGGGACATGTTGATCGGTGTATTTTATATACACTTTTTGAGTCATTTTTAGTTAGTATTTTACTTATTTCATTTATGTTTAGTACAGTATTAGGGTCGTTTACCTTTCTTTTGTGTCACAGCGGTCAAAAATGGAGAAATGACGAAAAGGAGATGAAATGAGCATAAAAGAGATGAAATTGCACACAAAAGGGCCAAGAAATGAAGTCTAAGAAGTTCCGGGAATTATAGAGAAAATCAGACGAAGTCCGGACGAGAAAAGACGACGAAACGGAATTCGCCAAAATGTCAGCCACGCTGGGAAGCGTAGCCGCGCGCCAAAGTGCTGAAAGTCCCGAGTTGCTGACTTCAGCCATACGCGCCAGTCACATGGCGCCGACGCGGGAATTGTGAAGTGCTGGGCCGAATTTGACATGTTTCAGTCTTTCAGAATCCTAAAGGGATAACTTTTCCTTCCTAAAGGGATAACTTCTCCTACCTAAAGGGAAACATTTTCCTACCTAAAAACCCTTACCTAAAAGAATTATAATAACTTTTCCTACCTACACAAATCCTTAACCCTTCACCTAAAGGATTCTTTGGCTATAAATACTCTACATCATTAGAAGAATTATTCATTCTCCATTCGACCATTCACCATTCTACATCCATCCATCCACCATTCCACCTTGTAAATATTCCACAACACAATCCTTGGATGCTAGAAGGCTTGGAGACTCGTTCTTAGTAATTTTCTTTTCTTTTCTTTTACTTTATTTCAGTTTTGCATGATGAACATGGAATTAGTTCTTGTCATCTCAATGGCTAGGAACTAATTCTCTTATAGGGCTTTCTATGTTGAATTGCTTGAAACTTATGTTATAAATTAATGCATGCTTATGGTTATTGTTCTTATTGTGAGATCTATCCAATAATTGAGTTGAATTCTTGGTAATTAATTGACAACTAATTATCACTATATGATTTCTAATCAGATTCTGAAAAGGGGGGATTGTGAATATCTTTGTAAGTTGGGTAGACATTCTCGATTGAGGATGAAAATACCTCAATTATTTATGTAAGCGTTGATGAGGCTTAACTACCCTAATTTTGCGCATTGTGCGCGATGGCCAACTAGGTTTTGTTCTTAATCCTCCTATAAAGTTACCCTTATCACCGAAGGTAGGTAAGGAACGATCTTCGGGTTGAGTGTTTATATAACCCTAACGGAGTATAAAACGATTTCAGAACCTGCTTTCTCCAAAAGAAGAATATCATAAGTAATGCATTAGTAAGTAGCATAAGCGGATAGTGAGGATCCATAGAAGCCCTATTCTCATCACTCCTGAAGTAAATCTTTATACTCTAAATAGCTTTTATAATTCTTAGTCATAAACAAACAATCAATCATTAATCCACCAAATAGATACTAGAAAATAGATAATTGGTACTTGAACCCTAATCCTAGAGGACGATATTCGGTCTTATCTAAGACTATACTACTTGATACGATAACGTGCACTTGCGTTTAAGTGTGTGCATCTTAACGCGCATCAAGTTTTTGGCGCCGTTGCCGGGGATTAGGCATAGTTCAATATCAAATTTATCTATTTTTAATTTCTAATTTGGTTTTTATTTTTGTTTCTTTAAATTTTTTATTTTATTTTCTTTTGAAAAAAAACAAAAAAAAAACAAGTGTGTCGTGATTCGCTGTTGGTTTTGATTCATCTCAGGGATCCTTAAGACATGGATTTCTACTGTCAATATGATCGAGCTCCAACCATAGAAGAAGAGATGGAGGAATTGCGAGAAGTTATACTCAGTCTCACGAGGTACCAAGCTCAGTTCATGGACGAAACGAGAATGACCATGAAGAAGTTGGAAACGCAAATAGCAGAACTCGCAATCATATTCAACAGCGAACAACAAATTGAGGATCCCGAACCAAACCCAACTATTGAGGAATATGGTGAGATAGTTGGTGTAGAAAAGGAAAGGATAGCAGAGATTCAATTATTTACCTTCTTGGATTCTGTGGAAATTCTTTTTCTTACACCTATTACAGAAGAAACACCACTAGCTATCACGGCTGATTCCCAATTAGGAAGCCCATACCATCAAGGGTACCCCATAGAGTTTAGAGATGTAGAGAAGTTCACGGATTCCTACATTATAGAAAGCATAAAAGACAAGCCTACTTGGGGGATAATTGTGTTTTTAAGGCTCTTGTTTGAACAAATGGTTGTAGGGAAATTGAGGCCTACAACAATAAATTCATGGATCGCAGCGTTCGCGAAGGATCCAATAGGCACTCATAAAGGTTAAAGACGTCCGCTAAAAGACGTTAAAGACAGTGCTTGTCGAGGCAACCCAATATTTTTAATTATGTTATTTTAATTTCTCTTTATTTTATTTTATTTTGTCTTGAAACGATCTGGTCTTGGGTTCTTGTTTTGTGTTGTTGGATAACAGTGGTGAAAGTCAAACCGAGGAAAAAGGAGCAACAAACTGGAAAAAGGAAAAGCGATGCCGTCGCCGCGACGCCATAATCGGCCGCGCCGAACTCAGAGGGCCACAGCATCAGCCGCGCGCGAATCGTGGCGCGGCGAACTTCAGAGCCATATTTCCGTGCAAATTCCAGAATTTTTCCTCCTAGACCTCCATTATGACCGCTGTGTTGTGTCAGTAAGTTGTCCATTTTTCATTTTTTTTAGTATTGCACACATTGGGGACAATGTGTGATTTAAGTTTGGGGGTGTTTTATTTGTGTCTTGTTATGTTTTAGTTAAGTTTTTTTTTTTGTTTTTTTGTGTTTATTTTTTAGTCACAAATTTTTGCCTGTCAAAGATCATGTATGCTGTAGTTGCTAGACACACCTAGTGAAGGAATGTGGAATAATGTAATGGAATTAGAAGCAACTATCTAAACATCTAGGTTAGATATGTCAAAAACTCACAAAATATGTCTATTTGGAGTTTCTTGCTTAAATTGTGCATGCTAAATAATGAAAACCTATGTGTTATGATTGCTTGCTATTTGAGACGAAATAGTTAGGATATGCATGATAGGGAGATGACTCAGGCATTTCTTTGATAGCCAATTCTTACCACTCTTTTTTATCCCGGACTTTAAAAGTATCCCTAGTCAGCCCCATTGAGCCTAAAAAGTTAAACTTCTTCTTTTGACACCCTATATGCCCACAAATTGTACCATAAGTAAAAATGTGAAAAAGTAGAATATAAAGTGTTAAAAAAGAGACAAAAAGAGTGAATGAGCTTGTTGCACCCCAATAAAAAAGTAATAAGAAAGAGGCAAAAGCCTAAGTTTGGGGGTGCTTATTATTATAATACTCTTCATTCTCTCAAAACAAAAGAGGGAAAAGGATAGAATTGAAGTGAAGAAAAGAACAAAAAGAAAAGGGAAATACTGAAAAGCTAAAGAGCTTATGGTACACAAAAATGAGCCTAAATGCCTATTTTTACCAACCCCTACCTAAGCCTACATTACAACCCTTAAAGTCCTGAAGATCTCTTTTATGCATATCCAGAATTAGTGGAGAATAGCAAGTAAGCATGCCATAGGATTTTTGAATTTATATGCATGATTTAGTATATTGACTTCCATTAAAGCATGATAAATATGAGTTTGCGAAATATCTAGCTCAATGTGTTTAGTGTGCTGAAAAATTTCATGCTACATGTTCCTGCATATTATTCTGCTAACCTTCATGTTTTTCTAGATAACACTAAATGCAGCAAAAGTGATCAATGTCAGTGAGTCTTTTATTTTTCGTTTCTTGAGTCTTTTATTTCTTTCTTTCTATCTTTGCTCGAGGGCGAGCAAAGGTTAAGTTTGGGGGTATTTGATCGGTGTATTTTATATACACTTTTTGAGTCATTTTTAGTTAGTATTTTACTCATTTCATTTATGTTTAGTACAGTATTAGGGTCGTTTTCCTTTCTTTTGTGTCACAGCGGTCAAAAATGGAGAAATGACGAAAAGGAGATGAAATGAGCATAAAAGAGATGAAATTGCACACAAAAGGGCCAAGAAATGAAGTCTAAGAAGTTCCGGGAATTATAGAGAAAATCGATTTAAGTCCGACGAGAAAAGACGATTTAAACGGAAATTCGCCAAAAATGTCACCGGCCATGCACGGAAGGTAGCCGCGGCGCCAAAGTGCTGAAAGTCCCGAGAGTTGCTGAATTTCAGCGCGCCTGTCACATGGCAAGCCGACGCTGAATTGTGATCTTGGGCCGAATTTGACATGTTTCAGTCTTTCAGAATCCTAAAGGGATAACTTTTCCTTCCTAAAGGGATAACTTCTCCTACCTAAAGGGAAACCTTTTCCTACCTAAAAACCCTTACCTAAAAGAATTATAATAACTTTTCCTACCTACACAAATCCTTAACCCTTCACCTAAAGGATTCTTTGGCTATAAATACTCTACATCATTAGAAGAATTATTCATTCTCCATTCGACCATTCACCATTCTACATCCATCCATCCACCATTCCACCTTGTAAATATTCCACAACACAATCCTTGGATGCTAGAAGGCTTGGAGACTCGTTCTTAGTAATTTTCTTTTCTTTTCTTTTACTTTATTTCAGTTTTGCATGATGAACATGGAATTAGTTCTTGTCATCTCAATGGCTAGGAACTAATTCTCTTATAGGGCTTTCTATGTTGAATTGCTTGAAACTTATGTTATAAATTAATGCATGCTTATGGTTATTGTTCTTATTGTGAGATCTATCCAATAATTGAGTTGAATTCTTGGTAATTAATTGACAACTAATTATCACTATATGATTTCTAATCAGATTCTGAAAAGGGGGGATTGTGAATATGCTGTAAGTTGGGTAGACATTCTTGGATTGAGGATGAAAATACCTCAATTATTTATGTAGCGTTGATGAGAGGCTTAACTACCCTAATTTTGCGCATTGTGCGTGACGGTCAACTAGGTTTTTGTTCTTAATCCTCCTATAAAGTTACCCTTATCACCGAAAGGTAGGTAAGGAACGATACTGGGGTTGAGTGTTTATATAACCCTAACGGGAGTATAAAACGATTTCAGAAACCCGCTTTCTCCAAAAGAAGAATATCATAAGTAATGCATTAGTAAGTAGCATAGCGGATAGTGAGGATCCATGTAAGCCCTATTCTCATCACTCACAAGTAAATCTTTATACTCTAAATAGCTTTTATAATTCTTAGTCATAAACAACCAATCAATCATTAATCCACCAAATAGATACTAGAAAATAGATAATTGGTACTTGAACCCTAATCCTGAGGGCGATATTCGGTCTTATCTAAGACTATACTACTTGATACGATAACGTGCACTTGCGTTTAAGTGTGTGCATCTTAACGCGCATCAAGTTTTTGGCGCCTGTCGGATTAGGCATAGTTCAATATCAAATTTATCTATTTTTAATTTCTAATTTGGTTTTTATTTTTGTTTTAAATTATTTATTTTATTTTCTTTTGAAAAAAACAAGTGTCTTGTGATTCATTTGTTGGTTTTGATTCATCTCGGGATCCTTAAGACATGGATTTCTCACACAATATGATCGAGCTCCAACCATGTAGAAGAGAGAGGAGGAATTGCGAAGTTATACTCGGTCTCACGAGGTACGAAGCCCGGGCCATGGACTAAACGAGAATGACCATGAAGAAGTTGGAAACGCAAATAGCGAACTCGCAATCATATTCAACAATAACAACAAATTGAGGAGTCGAACCAAACCCAACTATTGAGGAATATGGTGAGATAGTTGGTGTAGAAAAGGAAAGGATAGCAGAGATTCAATTATTTACCTTCGATTCTCGTGGAAATTCTTTTCTTACACCTATTACGTAAGAAACACCACTAGCTATCACTACGATTCCCAATTAGGAAGCCCATACCATCAAGGGTACCCCATGAGTTGAGAGATGTAGAGAAGTTCACTGATTCCTACATTATAGAAAGCATAAAAGACAAGCCTACTTGGGGATAATTGTGTTTTTAAGGCTCTTGTTTGAACAAATGGTTGTAGGAAATTGAGGCCTACAACAATAAATTCATGGATTGCAAGCGGTTCGCGAAGGATCCAATGGGCACTCATAAAGGTTAAAGGCGTCCGCTAAAAGACGTTAAAGACATTGTTGGAGGCAACCCAATATTTTTAATTATGTTATTTTAATTTACATCTTTATTTTATTTTATTTTGTGTTGAAACGATCTCACGGTCTTGGGTTCTTGTTTTGTGTTGTTGGATAACAGTGGGTGAAAAGTGAAACAGGAAAAAGGAGCAACAAACGGAAAAAAAAAAGCGATCGTCGCCGCGACGCCATGTCGAGCGCGGCCGGAACTCCAGAGGCCACAAGATTTAGCGCGGCGCTGAATCTCGGCATGGCGGAACTTGAGTCATATTTCCGCAAATTCGAAATTTTTCCTCCTGCACTCCATTATGACCACTGTGTTGTGTCGATGGTTGTCCATTTTTCATTTTTTTAGTATTGCACACATTGGGGACAATGTGTGATTTAAGTTTGGGGGTGTTTTATTTGTGTCTTGTTATATTTCAGTTAAGTTTTTTTTTTTGTTTTTTTTGTGTTTATTTTTTAGTCACAAATTTTTGTCTGTCAAAGATCATGTATGCTGTAGTTGCTAGAAACACCTAGTGAAGGAAGGTGGAATAATGTAATGGAATTAGAAGCAACTATCTAAACATCTAGGTTAGATATGCCAAAAACTCACAAAATATGTCTATTTGGAGTTTCTTGCTTAAATTGTGCATGCTAAATAATGAAAACCTATGTGTTATGATTGCTTGCTATTTGAGGCGAAATAGTTAGGATATGCATGATAGGGAGATGACTCAGGCATTTCTTTGATAGCCAATTTTTACCACTCTTTTCTATCCCGGACTTTAAAAGTATCCCTAGTCAGCCCCATTGAGCCTAAAAAGTTAAACTTCTTCTTTTGACACCCTATATGCCCACAAATTGTACCATAAGTAAAAATGTGAAAAAGTAGAATATAAAGTGTTAACAAAGAGACAAAAAGAGTGAATGAGCTTGTTGCACCCCAATAAAAAGTAATAAGAAAGAGGCAAAAGCCTAAGTTTGGGGGTGCTTGTTATTATAATACTCTTCATTCTCCCAAAACAAAAGAGGGAAAAGGATAGAATTGAAGTGAAGAAAAGAACAAAAAGAAAAGGGAAATACTGAAAAGCTAAAGAGCTTATGGTACACAAAAATGAGCCTAAATGCCTATTTTTACCAACCCCTACCTAAGCCTACATTACAACCCTTAAAGTCCTGAAGATCTCTTTTATGCATATCCAGAATTAGTGGAGAATAGCAAGTAAGCATGCCATAGGATTTTTGAATTTATATGCATGATTTAGTATATTGACTTCCATTAAAGCATGATAAATATGAGTTTGCGAAATATCTAGCTCAATGTGTTTAGTGTCTTTGAAAAATTTCATGCTACATGTTTACATATTATTACGCTAACCTTCATGTTTTCTAGATAACACTAAATGCGACAAAAGTGATCAATGTCGGTGAGTCTTTTATTTTTCGTTTCTTGAGTCTTTTATTTCTTTATTTCTATCTTTGCTCGAGGCGAGCAAAGGTTAAGTTTGGGGTATTTGATCTGTATTTTATATACACTTTTGAGTCATTTTAGTTAGTATTTTACTCATTTCATTTATGTTTAGTACAAGATAGGTCGTTTTCCTTTCTTTTTGTGTCACAGCGATCAAAAATGGAGAAATGACGAAAAGGAGATGAAATGAGCATAAAAGAGATGAAATTGCACACAAAAGGGCCAAGAAATGAAGTCTAAGAAGTTCCGGGAATTATAGAGAAAATCGAGCAAGTCCGGACGAAAAGACGATTTAAACGGAATTCGCGAGAAAAATGTCACGGCCATGGCCAGGAAGCGTAGCCATGGCGCCAAAGTGTGAAAGTCCCGAGTTGCTGAATTTCAGCCGCGCTGCCAAGGCTTGGCGCCGACGCGGAATTGAAATCTTGGGCCGAATTTGACATGCTTTGATCTTCGTAATCCTAAAGGGATAACTTTTCCTTCCTAAAGGGATAACTTCTCCTACCTAAAGGGAAACCTTTTCCTACCTAAAAACCCTTACCTAAAAGAATTATAATAACTTTTCCTACCTACACAAATCCTTAACCCTTCACCTAAAGGATTCTTTGGCTATAAATACTCTACATCATTAGAAGAATTATTCATTCTCCATTCGACCATTCACCATTCTACATCCATCCATCCACCATTCCACCTTGTAAATATTCCACAACACAATCCTTGGATGCTAGAAGGCTTGGAGACTCGTTCTTAGTAATTTTCTTTTCTTTTCTTTTACTTTATTTCAGTTTTGCATGATGAACATGGAATTAGTTCTTGTCATCTCAATGGCTAGGAACTAATTCTCTTATAGGGCTTTCTATGTTGAATTGCTTGAAAATTATGTTATAAATTAATGCATGCTTATGGTTATTGTTCTTATTGTGAGATCTATCCAATAATTGAGTTGAATTCTTGGTAATTAATTGACAACTAATTATCACTATATGATTTCTAATCAGATTCTGAAAAGAGGGGATTGTGAATATCTTTGTAAGTTGGGTAGACATTCTTGGATTGGGGATGAAAATACCTCAATTATTTATGTAGCGTTGATGAGAGACTTAACAACCCTAATTTTGCGCATTGTGCGTGACGGTCAACTAGGTTTTTGTTCTTAATCCTCCTATAAAGTTACCCTTATCACCGAAAGGTAGGTAAGGAACGATACTGGGGTTGAGTGTTTATATAACCCTAACGGGAGTATAAAACGATTTCGTAAACCTGTTTTCTCCAAAAGAAGAATATCATAAGTAATGCATTAGTAAGTAGCATAAGCGGATAGTGAGGATCCATAGAAGTCCTATTCTCATCACTCCTGAAGTAAATCTTTATACTCTAAATAGCTTTTATAATTCTTAGTCATAAACAACCAATCAATCATTAATCCACCAAATAGATACTAGAAAATAGATAATTGGTACTTGAACCCTAATCCTAGAGGACGATATTCGGTCTTATCTAAGACTATACTACTTGATACGATAACGTGCACTTGCGTTTAAGTGTGTGCATCTTAACGCGCATCACATGTGCCAATGTCAGTCTTGAGGAAAATAAAAGGCATTGGAGATAGATCTAGTTTTCAATTCAGCACTGTGAAGTATGTCCTATCTAGACAAAATAGGAAACCTTTTCCTATTAGTCATAGCAGAACTACTATAGCATTTCAGCTATTACATCTTGATATATGAGGACCATATAAGAGTCCTACTTACAATAATATGAAGTACTTCTTAACAGTTGTTGATGATTACACAAGATGGACTTGGGTTTTTTTGTTGAATGTGAAGTCTGATGTGTCTACTGCCTTGAGGGATCTTTTCGTAATGATCAAAACGCAGTTTAATATGGCTGTCAAAAGTGTTAGATCAGATAATGGAACAGAGTTTTTTTAACAATTCTTGTAATGACATGTTTAAACAACTTGGGATAATACATCAGAGTTCTTGTCCACATACTCCACAACAAAATGGAGTAGTGGAAAGAAAACATAGGTATATCCTAGAGATTGCCAGAGGTATTAAGTTTCAAAGTAGTCTACCAGCAAGGTTTTTGGGAGATTGTGTAGAAGCAGTTGTTTACATTATTAATAGAGTGTCATATGTGGTGTTAGGTGATGTGTCACCTTATGAAAAACTGTATAGCAAAGTACCTGATTTGTCTCATATGAGGGTAATTGAATGTCTTTGTTATGCCACAAATCTGAGGAAGAAGGACAAATTTGATGTTAGGGCAGTGAACTCAGTTTTGCTTGGATATGCTGCCACACAAAAGAGATACAAATTATTAAACTTGACTAACAACACTATTTTTGTCAGCAGGGATGTGTGTTTCTACGAGAATATTTTCCCTTTCAAGCAATACAAAAGGAGTAACAATGAGTTGCAGAATTCCTATGCTGATGAAGGACATATTGATGTATATGATACCAGGAGCACAGGTGCCCACACTGGAGAAGATGAGTTAATCATTGCAGATGATGCACAGATGGTTATTGCTGATACAATATAACTTGGCAATGATGGAGCACTGATGTCGAATGAAAGAGTAATTGATTGTGTGGAAAGTGCTGCAGGAATTCCTGAACCTACCACACCCACAGAAGTGAGAATATCCAATAGGAGCAGAAGACCACCCTTGTGGATGAAAGATTTTATTCAGCCTGGTGCAGGATCAGAAAGTGGTCAGTCATATCTATATCCACTGTCTGACAATATAAGTTATGCTGGAATTTCAGTGGCATATAGAAGTTTCATTTCTAAACTTGCTGAAGAATATGAACACATACTTTTGAGGCTGCCAAAGATCAGATGTGGATGAAGGCTATGAAGACTGAGACCAAGGCTCTTGAAGAGAATCACACCTGGGTGATAGTTGACTTACCTGCTCACAAGAAGGCTATAGGTTGTAAATGGGTGTACAAGATTAAATACAAGGCGAATGGTACAATAGAAAGATTCAAGGCAAGATTGGTGGTCAGGGGATATAATCAAAAGGAATGTATTGATTATCAAGATACCTTCTCACCCGTGGTAAAAATGGTGACAGTGAGAACAATAATCTCTGTTGATGCAATAAAATTGTTATACCCCGTAGTTCCTGGGTATGTATGCGAGGACGTACGTGCGAGAATACGACAGAAAGATTGGAAAGGAAGAAAGAGGTGATTTTTCCACGGAAAAGTTTCCGGTTTTTGTGAAGGAAAAAGGTTCGTTAATGGGAATTGGATTCCCAGATTTGGTATTCGGACTTCCTGGAATATTAGAGAATTATGGAATTTTATTTTGAATGGTCACGCTGGGCCCACGAGAAATTTACGCTGTAGGGCCCACTTTGTTTTCTAGATTTTGGCCATTGTGGATATTTTCGAAGATGTTTTATTTTGGGCCAATAGGAGGTGACACGTGTCACCCCGCCAGTGGCTCGCCGAATGGCATTTGTGCACAACACCCTGTTAGAGTCGTTTTCGACGAAACGCTTTACATAACTTGCGAGGAAAATTCCGCTATGTCTTTTCTTATTTTTGCGGATTTTTCCGAGAGACTAACATTTTGGACCAACGAGAGGCGCACTCGCACCCTCTCATCAGCAAGGCGCGGCGCTGACGATTTTAGTGTCAGTGGTAGATATTTTTGGTAGATATTTGTGAGGTTTTAAGGAGTAGGTCTGGGGCACTGGGTGAATCTTGGCCTTACACTCATGTAGCACTTGGCTAGATCTCGCCATTGGTCGCCTTGGCTTGTAGTATAAATACCCTCCCTTTGATGAACTTCTTCATCCATAAATTTGCCTAAGTCTCAAAGCTCTCCTTCTCCCTCCCTCAGGTTGAGTTCGCCATGGCCTCCCTCAGGCCGAGAGCACCCCCTTCAGTGGTGCTAGCCGAGTGTACCCCAAATTTAGTTGCTTTCGTATAATACCCCCTTCAGGGTGTAGAAATACTCTCAAAAGTATTGTTATAATGCCCAAATTACTTTAATTGTATACCTTGTTGTATTCTAAGGTTATACCTATCTAAAGCCCGTAAATACTATTATACTTCCCGTCAATAAAAACCAAACCCTAGGAAAATCTCCATAAATTGGAGGTTGTGTGTAAGTTGGTTAGAACTTCTGGGTGGTTTAGAATGGTTGAGCGCTTCGAGTCGAGCTAAACGATTGCCCAGATCGACTTTTACTTGGATAATTATGGGCTTATCGAGGTAATTATCTTGTCCTCTATTGTAATTGAAATTACATATTGTTAGAATATATAGTGAAGTATACTATATATGTAATCAACGTAGTTATTGGCAATGTCTTTTGACTTAAGCTCGAATAATACTTACAGCAATGTCTTGCGACTTAAGCTGAAGAATCGAATCAATCGTTTTTACATGTGATCAGATGAGGCTTGTGTAGCTTTTCCGTGAAGTAGAATTGTACCCGTTCGGGTTAGATGTAACCCCCGTTGGCTTGGTAGCTACTCGTTAGAGGAGAGATTTACGCCGCATGGAGGGGAGTGCCGCCAATTTTCGGTAGAATGTTCTCGCGATAAGGTCTAAATGTTAATAAGCGCCTTGTGGCCTTACAGTGAAGTACTACGATGGCGCGATCTATCGCTAAGGAGTAGCCACTTGAAGTACTTGAGCGTTTTGCTATTAGTCGACACTGCCGCGAGGTATGTGAACCTCTTCCTATCTCTTCTAGCATGATATGTGAACTATGTAGTACGGTAGCCGCATACGTGCTAAATGTATTGGAGTGGTTTAAAACATAAAGTGTTATAACCGCTTTATGGGAAGTTGTTATAACGACTTTATGTTGGTAAAGAAGTACTTGTGGCCTTGAAAAGGTAAATCGATTTGAACTATAAATCGCTTGTTATGTGTTAATAAAGAACTTGAAGTATTTCAAAAGATTTTTGAATCATTTCGAAAGAAGAAGTAATATTTGGTTTTTGAAAACTTAAGAGTTATACTAGCTTTATGGGAAGTTAGGTATAACGGCTTAAGAATGTTTTACTTGATTTCGAAATCGAATGTATCGACAAACCATCTGCGGCGTTAATTAAAAGGAAATGTTTTGAATAATTAAGTATTATTAAAACCAAGAGAAACTTCCATCCGCATAAGCTAAGATGAGACAAAATGATATTTCCTAGATCACGGTCACTGTAATAAGATTGTTATAAACAAGATATCCTACTCACATATAAGGCTTATGTTTCTCAGATTGTTTAAAGGAGAATTATATTCTTAAATGAATAAGACTATGAACTACGAACCCTTTCTAAAAATGAGAAACTTGAACATTGGAAATTAGGCAAACTTGAACATTGGAAAAGAATGTTGCTACTTGATTTTACAAAGAGAAGTAATTGATTTACTTTAAAAAGATAATCACTCTATTTTTCATATACTACGGGTATTGTGTGACTTTTGTGAATGTAACGTATCTTTTAAAGAGTTAATGTATGAAGTACTTTGGGGATAAAACCCGATCTTGTTAATCATATAGTAGAAGGTACCTTGTATGAACAACTTGATTGTATTGGTTTGTGATAGCCTTGTAATACTTTCTTGATTGCGTTGATAAGTAAACGTGTTAGGATGCTACGTGTGTTAGTATCTTGTGATGTTTGGGTAAAGGGGTTTCCCTTGATTGTGCTTATTAACTATCAGTCGTTATGATAGTATCGTGGCATTCATCTCTTGAGATGATTCCGGGGGTTAAGCCGCCTCCGACGCGGGTAGACTCAGCGTCGATGGACCTATGATTCGAGAATACCTCATGCAGTCCCGGGCCTATCGCGAGCTACGAGAGTTCCGTGTTAGTGTCGCCTTTACGGGCATGCGGTCCATGTGGCCACGCGGATCGCGTTCGTGATCGACGCCGGAGTAGCTACCCTCGATGCGGAATACCTCATGCGGGCCGATGAGATTGGCCTACGCGGAGTCGCGGAGTTCGTGGTTAGACGCGTACATCGATATCGCGCAAGTGGCCAGCTTTGATCATGTGACGGTCTAGACAGATCTTATGATACAGTTCATGACCTTGTTGGTACTATGGGTTTTTAGTAGTCGGTTATGCCTTCGTACTTACCCCGTACAGAGATATTATGACACAGTGGACACGGTGTTCATGTGTTCCATGGTGCTTTTATATCATAGATCGCCGGCGATGAGAAGGTATTCCACGCATGATTGATGTTGGGCCCGAGACCCATTGTTATACTTGAGTGATGACTGAGGCGTGAGTCCTCGACTTGATACGATCGCTTTGTTAGAAATCAGTAGTTGGTTATCATACACGCTCTCGCTTTATATGATCGCTATGATTTCATTTACGATATGTATTTTCGATTTCACATACCTGCACTGCAGATCGACTCTCGGCCGCGTCACGCCGCGGTAAGGTACACCCGCCGTTGATCCGCTCTTGGTCACAGCACCATGGAAGCTCCGTTTCTCGGAGGCTTATCTCGTATAGTCCCCTGTTGTAGGTGCTACGTTCGTGGTATGGCGGCCCCGCCCCGCCATTGTTGTCGTATCTTTCTTGAAGTCCGTAGTAATCTTGTGTGGCGGGGTTGGTAAAAAGGATTAAACTGCTCACTTGTAAAAGTTGTTATTTATATATGCCAAAGGCAAGTTTTCCTCGACATCGCTTTGTACTTCACTTGTTTCATGTATATGTTTTATGTTCCACTGATTACTGATGTTGTGTCACTAGGGTGCCCGGTAAGGCACCATCACGCCCGATTTGGTCGTGACAAAAGTGGTATCGAGCGATTAATCCTCTGAAAGTGTCTACGCATCAGATCCGCAGAGTTCGATTATCGCGTTGTGCACCACACCAATAATCGTGAGGCTATAGGATATTTAGGATTGGTTTCTATTCTTCTCACTCGAGATCGCCTTAGAGCCGTGTTGTAAGTTGGACCTCCGACGAAATTCATTCCTTATCGTTATGCCCGCAGTAGGCAACCCGCCCGGTGAGGCAAGCGCAATGGCGGAGTCGCGAGTAGAGTTCGAGTGGTGAGGGCACAGCCCAATCATTACCTAGGTAGTCTTCATTCGGGATTTACGTGACGCCACTAGCCCCGCAGAGTTTAGCACGGCGACGGCAGCTTCCATCGCGTCCATGATATTTGAACCTTCGCCCACGAGAACAGTGAATATAGATTGCAAAGAGGCGACCACATTAGCTATGGATTTGGCTACGGAGATTATACCGATGTACCACGAGTCTTGATGACTACCAAGAGAGGTAGTTGAGCTAAGAAGACCGCCAGGTTTTCGTAACGTGATTAGTGAGATTGTTCCGTTCGGAGCTAGTATGATGCGGCGCCGGGTCGGGTTGAGGCCACGTTGCGGGTCAACCCGCGGCGATTTTAGGCGTGGGCTTGTGGTGGTCCCGCCGCTGGTAGGTCACGAGGTGTTAGGCTCGAGTTTAGTTAACTAGCGTGCGAGTTCGTGGACGCGTTTCGACCAACGGTCGGTCGATGAAGCAGCCCATCGTGTTCTTCTGGGACCGTTCACTCGGCGATGTTGATTTATCGAAGGTTGTAAGGTCGCGACGGTGCCTACCTTCACCTTATGGCGCATGTGGAGCCTGTGTTACTACTGTTGCTTTCTAAAAGTTTACCAGCAGGTTAGGAACTCGATGAGTCTCAGACCGCATTCGCCTCGGCCGGTGTTTGGATTTCGGGATAGTTGGGATTGTTGTCTCCTCGGAAGTAGTGTTTGATCTACCATTTCGGTGTTCGGATGTCGCCACGAAGCCCTTGTAAGGCGAAGTGTAAGTCACGTCGATTGGTTCGATGTTGGCAAGGTTCGCATAAATGTTCAGCTTGTTCCAAAGAGACCGTGCGGATAATCGACGACGCTTAGAGTTCAGGTTGACGGTCGGTCTTCTTGAAAGTACCACCCCGGACAGGTGTGACGAGTTTTGGAACGAAGGAACTTAGCCCGAGTTACTTTGGGCCTTAAGAGTTCATGTGAAGAATAGGCCAGCTTATATGTTAGCTTTGCCGTCCGACTTAGGAGGCGGGACGTCCGGCCTTTCTTCGTATTGTTATGTTCGAAAGTATCGAAGATCCATCCGAATGTTCCCGATTAATGATGCCCACGTAAAGAGATAGTAACCCCGAGTTTTGGAAACTAAAGCGATCGAAATGTGGTAGCGGTTCGAGTGTCACGGCTTCGTGATCGTGACGCACTGGTACCATTTGTTGGGTCGTCGAGCGCGCTCGCGACAAAGTGACAAAAGTGGTATTATTTGTGGTGATGTTAGAGGTGTTTCCTCGTAGACTTGGATATAAGTATGTTGCGCAGTATTTTACGTGGCCGTATGGGCAGATTGTTTCGTAAGTATGAGTGAAGACTATCTTGCGCACGCTTGTTTTGAGACTTAGAAGGAACATTCGACGAATGTTTCTAAGGAAGAATGTTATACCCGTAGTTCCCGGTATGTATGCGAGGACGACGTGCGAGAATACACGTAAAGATCGGAAAGGAAGAAAGAGTGATTTTTCCACGGAAAAGTTTCCGGTTTGTGAAGGAAAAAGGTTCGTTAACGGGAATTGGATTCCAGATTTGGTATTCGGACTTCTGGAATATTAGAGAATTATGGAATTTTATTTTCTGAAATGGTCACGTGGGCCCACGGAGAAATTTACTGGCTTTGTGGGCCCACTTTGTTTTCGAGATTTTGGCCATTGTGGATATTTTCTAAGATGTTTTATTTTGGGCCAATAGGAGGGTGACACGTGTCACCCCGCCAGTGGCTAGCCGAATGGCATTTGGCACAACACCCTGCTAGAGTCGCCGACTAAACGCTTTACATAACTTGCGAGGAAAATTCGCTATGTCTTTTCTTATTTTTGCGGATTTTTCCGAGAGACTAACATTTTGGACCAACGAGAGGGCGACTCGCACCCTCTCATCAAGGGCAAGTGGCGCTTGGACGATTTTGGGGTGTCAGTGGTAGATATTTTTGTAGATATTTGTGAGGGTTTGGGGAGTAGGTCTGGGGCACTGGGTGAATCTTGGCCTTACACTTGTGTAGCACTTGGCTAGATCTTGGCCATTGGTTCGCCTTGGCTCAGAGTATAAATACCTCCCTTTGATGAACTTCTTCATCCATAAATTTGCCTAAGTCTCAAAGCTCTCCTTCTCCCTCCCTCAGGTTGAGTTCGCCAAGGCCTCCTCAGGCCGAGAGCACCCCCTCTGGGGTGCTAGCCGAGTGTACCCCCTAATTTAGTTGCTTTCGTATAATACCCCCTTGTGGTGTAGAAATACTCTCAAAAGTATTGTTATAATGCCCAAATTACTTTAGCCAGATACCTTGTTGTATTCTAAGGTTATACCTATACTAAAAGCCCGTAAATACTATTATACTTCCCACAATGAAAAACCGAAACCCTAGGAAAATCTCCATAGTCAGTTGGAGTGTTGTGTAAGTTGGTTAGAACTTCTGGGTGGTTTAGCGGGTTGAGCGCCTGAGTCGAGCTAAACGATTGCCGGGATCGACTTTTTACTTGGATAATTATGGGCTTATCGAGGTAATTATCTTGTCCTCTATTGTAATTGGAAATTACATATTGTTAGAATATATAGTTGAAGTATACTATATATAGAATCGAACGTAGTTATCGCAATGTCTTTTGACTTAAGCTCGAATAATACTTACTGCAATGTCTTCGCGACTTAAGCCTCAAGAATCGAATCGAATCGTTTTTACATGGGATCAGACATAAAGAGGCTTGTGTAGCTTTTCTCGGAAGAGAATTGTACCCGTCGTTAGATGTAACCCCGTTGGCTTGCAGTAGCCTCGTTAGAGAGGAGATTTACGCCGCTGCGGGGAGGTCGCACAATTTTCGGTAGAATGTTCTCGCGATAAGGTCTAAATGTTAATAAGCGCCAGTGGCCTTACAGGTTGAAGTACTACGTATGGCGCGATCATCAAGCAAGGAGTAGCCACGGTTTGAAGTACTTGAGCGTTTTGCTATTAGTCGACACTCGTCGCGAGGTATGTGAACCTCTTCCTATCTCTTCTAGCATGATATGTGAACTATGTAGTACGGTAGCCGCATACGTGCTAAATGTATTGGAGTGGTTTAAAACATAAAGTGTTATAACCGGCTTTACGGAAGTTGGTTATAACAGCTTTATGTTGGTAAGAAAGTACTTGTGGCCTTGAAAAGGTAACTGATTTGAACTATAACTGGCTTGTTATGTGTTAATAAAGAACTTGAAGTATTTCAAAAGATTTTTGAATCATTTCGAAAGAAGTAATATTTGGTTTTGAAAACTTAAGAGTTATACTAGCTTTACGGGAAGTTAGGTATAACGGCTTAAGAATGTTTTATTGATTTGAAATCGTAACGTATCGACAAACCACCGCAAATACGTTAAAAGGAAATGTTTTGAATAATTAAGTATTATTAAAACCAAGAGAAACTTCCATCCGCATGTAAGCTAAGATGAGACAAAATGATATTTCCTAGATCATGGCTGCTGTAATAAGATTGTTATAAACAAGATATCCTACTCACATATAAGGCTTATGTTTCTCAGATTGTTTAAAGGAGAATTATATTCTTAAATGAATAAGACTATGAACTACGAACCCTTTCTAAAAATGAGAAACTTGAACATTGGAAATTAGGCAAACTTGAACATTGGAAAAGAATGTTGCTACTTGATTTTACAAAGAGAAGTAATTGATTTACTTTAAAAAGATAATCACTCTATTTTTCATATACTACGGGTATTGTGTGACTTTTGTGAATGTAACGTATCTTTAAAGAGTTAATGTATGAAGTACTTGGGATAAAACCCGATCTTGTTAATCATATAGTAGAGGTACCTTGTGTGAACAACTTGATTGTATTGGTTTGTGATAGCCTTGTAATACTTTCTTGATTGCGTTGATAAGTAAACGTGTTAGATGCTACGTGTGTTAGTATCTTGTGATGTTCGTAAAGGGTTTCTCGATTGTGCTTATTAACTATCGGCCGTTATGATAGTATCGTGGCATTCATCTCTCGAGATGATTCCGGTTAAGTCGCTCCGACGCGGGTAGACTCAAAGTGTCGATGGACCTATGATTCGAGAATACCTCATGCAGTCCCGGGCCTATCGCGAGCTACGAGTTCCGTGTTAGTGACGCCTTACGGGCACGCGTCCACGCGCTACGCGGATCGCGTTCGTGACGACGCCGGGAGTAGCTACCGACGCGGGAATACCTCACGCGGCCGATGAGATTGGCCTACGCGAGTCGCGGAGTTCCAGTGGTTAGACGCAGACATCGATATCATGCGGCGGGCCGCCTTTGATCACGTGACGGTCTAGACAGATCTTATGATACGCTTCATGACCTTGTTGGTACTATGGGTTTTAGTAGTGGCTATGCCTTCGCATTTACCCCGTGACAGAGATATTATGACACGCGGGACCCGTGTTCATGCTGTTCCATGGTGCTTTTATATCATGATCGGCCAGCCGGCGAAGGTATTCCACGCATGATTGATGTTGTGGCCCGAGACCCATTGTTATACTTCGAGTGATGACTGAGGCGCGAGTCCCCGACTGACATGATCGCTTTGTCAGAAATCGTAGTTTGGTTATCATACATGTCTCTCGCTTTATATGATCGCTATGATTTCATTTACGTGATGTATTTTCGGGCCACATACTCTGACTCAGATCGACTTCTCGGCCGCGTCATGCCGCAGTAAAGGTACACCCGCCGTTGATCCTCGCCTAGTGGTCACAGTCACCATGGGAAGCTCCGCTTCTCCGAGGCTTATCTTCGTATAGTCCTCGTTGTTGTGCACGTTCGTGGTATGGCGGCCCCGCCCCGCCATCATTGTCGATCTTTCTGAGGTCCAGAGTAATCGCAAGGCGTGGTTGGTAAAAAGGATTAAACTGCTCAGATTGTAAAAGTTGTTATTTATATATGCCGAAAGGCAAGTTTTCTCGACATCGCTTTGTACTTCACTTGTTTCATGTATATGTTTTATGTTCCACGACACTGATGTTGTGTCACCAGGGTGCCCGGTAGGCACCGCCACGCCCGCTGGTCGTGACAAAATGATGGGTCAGACATCGATGGATGTGTTCAATGCCTTCCTACAAGGAGATCTTCATGAGGAGGTGTACATGACTTTACCACAGGGGTTCACACATGAAAAAGGAAAGGTATGCAGGCTGGTAAAATCATTGTATGGACTTAAACAGGCTTCGCGATAGTGGAACATCAAGTTAACCACAGCCTTGATGTCCTCAAGTTTTACACAAAGTCTTTTGGATTACTCTCTCCTTACAAAGAGGGTAAACAACACAATGCGCGGTTCTTATATACGTGGACGACCGACACGGAAATGATGAAGTTCTTATACATGAGACCAAATCTATTTTGCAGCAACATTTCAAGATCAAGGACCTTGGTGAATTGAGATGTTTTTTGAGTTTTGAATTTGCTAGGAATAAAACTGAGATTGTTATGCATCAAAGAAAGTATGCTCTTGAGTTGATAGCTGAAATGGGTTTATTAGGAGCTAAACTAGTTGGATAACCCATGAAGTTGAATAGCAAACTTACTACTGTTTTGTATGATACACATGTGCATGCTAAGGAACATGGAAAGACCTCTGACTCTCTGCTGAAGGATCCCACACTAAAGGATTCTGCTTCTTATCAGAGGTTGATTGGCTGGTTGCTTTATTTGACAAACAGCAGGCCTGATATTAGCTTTGCGGTCCAGAGCCTCAGTCAATTCATGAAAGCCCCGAAGGAGTCTCACATGGCAGCAACTTGCAGAGTAGTAAAGTATATTAAACAAGCTCCATGATTGGGCTTGTTCATGCCTGATGGTGAGTCTAACACCCTTTCTGGCTACTGTGATGCGAATTGGACATCATGTCTTAACACCAGGAGGTCTATCACATGATATTTTGTGTTTTTTGGGTCTTCCCTGATATCATGGAAGTCTAAGAAACAATCAACTGTGTCTCGGAGCTCTGCGGAGGCAGAATATAGGAGTTTAGCATCACCGTCGCGTAAACTATTCGTTTCGTTTATTTGCCGAGATCGGGTCGCTTTAAGTATGCCGCCTTTGTATCAGGATAGCAAGTCGGCTATCCAAATTGCTGCCAATCCGGTATTCCATGAACGCACAAAACATATCGTTATTGATTGCCATTTTATTTGGGAGAAAGTTCAACAAGGATTGGTTTCCACTTTCTATATTCCTACGTCCGATCAACCTGCGGACATTCTAACTAAAAGTCTTACTCAGATTCAGCATGCGTATCTATTGTCCAAATTAGGCATGAAAATTTTGTTTTTCGTGCCTAGTTTGAGGGGGAGTGTTGAGAGTATTGATATTATTACACAGTCTATTCATTCTGGGCCAAATAATGAGAAACAGAAGCAGCCCACTAATGAGAAGCAGGAGCAGCCCACATTTCTCACAGTTGGGCTTAAGGAAACTAAGCCCAAACCAGACTCGATATTGCAGCAGTTCAACATCAACACCAGCACACAGAATGAGAAGCTTTCTAAGTTTCATTCGATGCAAGAAGTGAAGAGATGTGAGCCTCAATTCCATAGATGTGGACCACAACAACAACATGCAGAGGCACACATGAGATTGCAACAATTAGTTTGTTGAGTGTTAAGTTAGTTGTTCCTAACGGATTCACGTTTTAATCTCCTCTTCTAGATTCTTCTTTTCAGCAGTAGTAGTTGATAGATATAAATAAGAGATATCTCATTGTAATTGGGTTAGACATTCAATATACAGAAAAGCTTTCGCAAATTTTCCTTGCTCTCAAGTCGAGCTCATGTGCAGGATGTAGATATTTGATATTGAATTCAAGTTCGATGCAGCAAACATTGGTTGCACGTCGAGTGATTCATAAAATCAACATACAACTTTGAAATTTTGAATTTCTTGTTGGGTTTTGATATTGGTGAATGAAAAATGATGAAATGAAAATTAAAGGGAGTAAAAGTTTTTTTTGTCCCACACCGAAAAAAGAGAAGGAAAGAGAGGTGTATATATATTACATTACACCTTCTCTAGTTGCTAAAAGGGTTGAGAGGGCAAGGACCCCTCGCGCCATCGTCGCTCGCTCGGCTCGGCTTCGGCTTCGGCTTTGGCTTTGGATTTGGATTTAGATTTGTCAAAAGATCAATTGATTGATAATCTTTTTGGACAAACGTTTCTCTAATTAATTAATTAATTAATTAATTAATTAATTAATTAATTAAAAATAAATACAAACGGATCGACACGACCGAATTCGACCGTCCGCCTTTCTTTTTTGAATTTCCCTCCAAAATTAGGTGACTATTCTGAATGGTTGCAAACATTCAGAATCAGTACCTCCAAACCTATAAATTCTTGATTGTTCCAAGAATTTATTAATCAATTTTTCAATCCTGAATTTCAGTCTTGAACTCAAAAATATTTTGTCTTCATTATGTGTGATATACTTTCGCTGAAATGGTTCGGTCACCTACTAATTGGAGTACTACTATTCTGGTAAGATAAACGTTCTATCCTGGGAGGCGATATTCTGTTAACCTCGAGTACTGTGAGGGGAATAATTTCCTTAAGGACACACTTTGAACTAAGTGAGCTCGATTACATTCTGAAATTATTTTTCAAAACAGATTTTGTTTTCGTTTGTTGTTTCATGATCAATTTACTGTTAAGTAATGTTTATATCGTGTTATCTGTTTCACTAAGTGATTAACAGATTGTGTTGAAACATTATTTAGTCAAATACAGATTATTATACCAACATTTCTAACGTGGTTTTAGATGCAAGATCAACAGTAATTTTGATAAAGTGGTAAGTATTCATTCATTTTCCAGTAGATATTTCGAGTTTGAGCATGTTGTATATGGAATCGTCTTAATTAAAAAATATTTTAATCTCAATATAAAAAAAAATCGACTCAAATTCAAATTCAATTGATCCCTATAACAAATACCGAAGTCAGGATGATGAAACAAACTTAAGAGCCAAGAGAATGAGAATTGAAGTTGAAGGGTCGTTGCATAAAAAGCAAAGTTTATGGTACAATTGAATTATATTTCTTGTTTTGCTCGTTGGCCTTCAAGGATAAAGGGGGGTCACAAGTATTCAATACGTGCTTTTTGTATAGAGACTCCAAGTTGCGAGTTGTCTCTTATTCGTTGGCATTGTTTATTGTACACGTTAATAGATATTGCTCTTATCCCCTTTGCACTTTTGTATTCTAATATACTCGTGGTTTTCCTAACACTATATATCCACCAAATGGATTGAATTGAACCACTCAATTTAAGTATTTTATTTGATTCGGCACCGGTATAAAATTGTAGTAAGTTGATAAATTTAGAACATTTCTTTGGTAAGAAAGTAATGAGCACAATATATTTTTTTAATACAACTTTTATTACCTCAATTATTGATAGTATATGATTTTAGTGCTTGTAATACATGACTAAATATATTTGACATTCAATTAAATAGTGCATTTTTTATCCCTTGCTTGTGAACATTCATAAAATTTATCATTATTATTCATTGTTCTACTACTTAATATCATCTATTTATTTGTTATATAACGCTTATACCATTATTTTATATTTGACAGTAATATCGTTCTAAAAAAATTAATTAATTAAAAGTTACATGTGTTTTTTTTATGGAATATAACAAGAATTAAATTTAGAAATTATCAATAATTGAAAGCCAAAAATGCTATTATCCGCTTTTATTATTTGTTAAGAAAAACGAATTGTAATTGACGAAATAAGGAAAATTTGTTTTGTTGAATAAAATAGGAAAAGGGTGGAGCAATCCAAGATCAGAGAAAATCAGACTATTAAGTGCTCGTTTGATTGGGTTTTTAGCTAAAAATTAGAGTGTTTGATTCAAAATCGAAAAAGTGATTTTTTTGGCTTCCAAAAACACTTTTGGCCTCTATTTACAAAAGCTCAAATCTTGAGTTTTTGGAAGTAGATGTTGATTTTGCTCATTTTTAAGTCAAAGACACTTTTTTTATTGACAACCAAACACCTAACCATTTTTTGATAAAAAAAACTCTACTTGAAAAACTCTACTCCTAAAAGCTCTACTTCTAAAAGCTCTTTTTAATAAGTTGTACCAAACGGACTTTAAGTGTTTGTTTGGTATGACTTTTTTAAAGGCCAAAAACATTTTTGGCCTTTAATTGAAGTGTTTGATTGACAAATTCAAAAGTGTTTTTGGGTTCCAAAAGTGCTTTTGGAAGAAATTAAAAATTTGGGCTTCTTGAGTAGAATATATTTTGGTTTTTGCCTCTACTTGTTAATATCATAAAAACACTTTTTTTTTATTGACAGTCAAACACCTAACCACTTTTTAATACAGAACTCTACTTAATTTTTTTTACTCCTAAAAGCTTTTTTTAATAAGCTGTATCAAACGGGCTTAAGACTGATAGCAAATTCTTCAAGAAACCACCAACTGTCTCCTCACATTTATTCTGAAGTGTGCCGTACTTACAAGTCTCTATTATTAGGCAGTTGAATTGTTTCATTGCTACTAATCAATGTTGAAATAACTGAAAATGATTACCAAATTTATGTACCAGCAAGCCAGTGATAACTTATTATATATCATTTCACATAAGGGCTCTAATCATATTTTTATTTGTGATCAATCCGTAGATATCGATAGAAAATAAATAGTCACTCAAATAAAGTTCCCGACTCTCTAGTGCTATCCCCTTGTATTGACCATATAATAAAACCATATCTTGGTCCAAGGAGTCCCAAGAAGGTTATGCTTCTTTTTTTTTATAGAGAGAGGGTAAGGGGTTTTTCATACTAGTACACCCGAAAAGCTATTTTCTTCTAATATTCACTACCAAATAATACAGGCATGAAGCTAAGTGCATCAACTTTTATAAGTTCCCAATTAAGTGAGAAAGAAGCAGAGGACGACGACCATGAGCGTCAACTGGGCAGGTTGAACTTAGTTTGGTGGGTTAAAAATCAACAGATGGGCTAAGTTATAGTTCGTTCAAAATTTGGTAGGTCAAGATGAATGGATCAAACTTGACTAAATAATGAGTTATAATCTAATATGTTCACCCGACTCAAAATCATTTTCATTTATTTAATTACCAATTTAAACTAACATTAGTCTTTTTTTATATTTATTAAGACCATATCTAACTAATCAAATTCAATATTTTTTTATATTGATAAATATTTTTGTGGGTCAATTTGGATTACATAAGTTGTCCAAACTTCTATATGTCTATTGGACTATGCCAAAATTGACGTAGAAATAGGTTTCGTTAGTCACTTTTTGGTCATCCTGAAATTTTATTTGTGAAAGTAAAATTTTCGAACATTATTATGAAGTTTGTGTTAGGAAATTTATTAATGTGTAATTAAGATTATCTCATTATTTATGATTCGAATGATTGGGATCATGCACGTCGGAAATATCGTTTTCACACACGTGCACACGTAGTGCTAAGTACCGTAAATTTCATTAGTGAAAGAGATATTGAGACGCGAAAGAACGTTGGCATATGAAACGATGACGGTCGTTGGTTAAATGACATGTGTTCCACGTTGGTAAATGAAGGAAGAAATATACGACGTGTAAAAGATGAAACAAGTCGGAAATACTATTCTCGTACATCAATGGTAACTCACAGTTTGTCATGTTAAAATTTCGAGACAGTAGCTATTTTTCAATTATAAATCTTAAAATCTATTATTATAAATTTCCCCCCAAAATTAACCTGCCAGTGTATATAAGTCCAGCTTAATCTGCCAAAGTTGGGCGGTTAGGTAATACTACTAGCAATTTACTCTACTACGTATAACTTTTTGGGCACCATATTGGTGTTAAATTGTACGGTAAGTGGGCAAGTTGCACTAGTTTCCAGTTTAGGCCTTTAGGGACTGGCAAGCTAATCCTCTTGGGCACTAGACGGATTTACATGTTTAGCAACTAATACTACTTAGTCTAGAGATCAGCAAGGTAACTACCCTAATATTCTAAAACGAAGTTGTACTACCCAATTTGAATTAGTGTCCTTGTTTAAAGGTATCGTATAGAAAAGGGCAAAAAGAAAGGGTCTTTGAAGAGGTATTATTAAATTAAGGGTGTACCAGAATACAAATCTGTGGAGGATTTGGCAAGTGCATGTGTTAACTAGGGAGTATAAAAAAGAGGCAGTGCACCATCGAAATAATGAGGTTTGGAGGGTGTAACAGACTAACGTGTAATGAACATAGACATGATACGAAGCTTAGGCATGACGTGATGCGTGCCCTCATGTCTCAGACCTTTTACGTGTTCGCCATCTTCAATCAAGGAATTCTTTTTTAGGGTTGCCGTGTTTCATTTCTCGCCTTCCTCTTTCAGCCACTTCTGTTTTCTTATCTTATATTTGACATTCACTTCAAAGTTTTAATTAATTTGGATATGTTTTGGGTTTATTAAATAATTATTCTTAGTATATATTTGAGTCTTTTTAAAGGTAGAGGATTTTTTAAGTGAATTTACACTAAGATCTTATCCTACCAAGAGAACATAAGTACAAGTAAGAGGAATAAGTACAAGCAATAAGGTAAGTTTACCCATAAAGCAATCTTGATCAATATATAGTAGTTGCTTGTCTCTGATAATTTACAATGAAACAATGTGTCCTATTTATACATAAGCTCACGGGTACACTCTTCACAATATATGCTCTTATTAATACAAGAGAATGAATGTTGTAATAAATGAACAATTAGTGTCTTCATAAATGTCATTAATGCTCCGTTGGAAGGTGCGAGATCGGACTAGTAACGACCGTCCGTTGGAATTCAAACAGTTCACTCGACATTCTCAATCACTGGTACCTTACATCCTTACAACACCCTTGGTTCTGCTTATGTTCTACCGGTAGCACTATAAACTGGCTTGAACCTGATTCATCATTATCTGCCACATCTCATGACATAATTTGTCCAACTATATTATATGAATTTTGCCCTATACAGATAGTCCCCGCACTTTTCAGGCGTGTCTTTCGCGCGCCCATGAAGTGGATTTTAACTGACATCCGATCAAAACCTTATACTTTGGCAGGAAAGTTGAAACGCAATGATTGCGAAAACGTCAAACGTCCCATCTCTTCAATGCCTAAGAAACGATGGCAACTAACCATTCGCTCTGATAGACGTGAAGAATTGCAATGATGATGCGTGCTTTTTCACTTCTCAAACGTTATATTTTCATACCATAAATAGGAGCATAAAATATTTCTTAGAAGACAACTAAAATTTCTTCTAAACTTATAGCCCTCAAAGATCCTCCTTCCTTATGCATACTTACTTTCATAATGTCGTATGCTTCTTCTCCTTCACACTTCCCTGATGGAAATGATGGTTCTCCTCCAAACCGTCACCCAGGAAAAGAGCATATCTCCCCTGAAAGTCAAGAAGTTGATTTACGCTCCCTTGCTGCAGAGATACTCCCATCTGGTTTTGATTTCTCATGGGACCTTCGCGTACAAGAGAACTTTGAGTCTGTTAAAATATATAATCTTTGATAATTGCAAAAATTCTCCCTGAAGTCATAAAAGACTGTAATTCAACTCCGACACAGTCATCAGAATAGTAGACCTGACTGATCAGATGAACCATCATATTGAAGGGTTTGCAATAGCTCATACGTACCAGTTTTTTGACTCTATGTTCCAAAGACCATCGAAGACATATGTCGTCGATATAGATTTTGTTTGGGGCAAGTTGCTCCTCAAATTTGGAGAATGATATATTGTATCCAGATGTTGGCTGATAGTGCCAACACACCATTCACAATCGACCACTTTTTTCTTCTTTAATACCCTAGGACTTTTCGGGGTAATATTATCCACTTGTATTCCCATGGAATTCACAACCTTATTAATGTGGAGGATGATTTTGACTGTGGATGGTTAACTTGAGTTATTATGATAAAGACTGATCAATTCATGAACCTCCCTCTCATCATTTTCGAGAAGAAACGACCACTACTCGTAAGTATTTTTAACCAAAAATTTGCTTTTCCATTGCAAACAAAGGAATTACTTTCTTATACTTAGATATGGTATTTTTACCGCTGTTTTAGTTGAGCCACAAATGATCGATGGGATTTTGAGTTGGTTGTTAGTCTTCTCCGCGCCTCCCTCAAAACCATCCGATCTTGGAAAAGCATAACTTCCAAATGGTGGAAAGAAAAAATACCACGATAAACCTAACCCTAATACAATCCATTATATATGTTCATTCCTTGATTTTCTCGGGATTCCTTCTCATTCTACATGTACCTCTTGTCACGACCCGACCCCGGGTCCGTGACCGGTGCCTTGACCCGGGCACCCTCGTGACACAACATCAGAGAAAACCAGCGGAAATAAACTCAAGGTAAAACAACCATAATAGTATAAATGCAGCCCAAAATGGCTACCCCAAAAGTACATCAAATCGAGCCTATATCCTTAAACAACCCAAGTTATGACAAAACTACAGCCTCAAGAATAAGTAACACTATGACGGGACAGGCCGCCATGCCCTGAATGTACAAAATATCACAACACCGGAGAACCATACCAAAAGTCGAGCTTAGAAGAAATGGAGCTCTCGACACTGAGTAAGAGATCCTAGGAATGAGGATCTACCACCGCTTCACCTGTGGCGCATTTGACGCAGCCGCAGCGAAGTGGTCAAGACACAACGCATTCAGTATGTAAACCGAAAATACCGTAGTAATATCATAAGTCAAAAGTAAGTGAGTCATAGATAAAAATCAATTTCCTTGCACTGTGTCTTACTAACAATGAGAGTAACAAGTATAAAACTTATAACATAAAAATAGGAGGCTCACGATCAAAACAGGGTACCTCGCCCGTAGTATCATTAAGCAATCCTACTCCTGGGACTATTTCACCCGCATGAGTCCTGTGGACCCGCATGAGGTCATCCGCCTCGTCATGGGACTATTTCACCCGCATGGATCCTGTGGACCCGCATGAGTACCATCGCCGTACTCGCATGGGACTATTTCACCCGCATGGATCCTGTGGTCCGATCGCGTGAGTCGCAGCGCGCTCGCATCATGGGTAGCAAATCCATGGCATAAATGATAATAACCCGGGGTTTACCCCGTAATAATATAAATATATAACATAGCTCATCCGACTATCATACATAACCTAAGCACTACCGGCCTATCATATCACAACATAAGCACTACCGGCCTATCATAACATAAGCACTACCGGCTTATCATAACATAAGCAAGTTAAGAAATCCCCTAACTTCTTATTAACATTATTAATATATCCTCTCATTTTAGTATCCCAAGGCACTAACATGTCTTTTAATAGAAAATCAAATTCAACCCAAGTACCGTATCTTAACTTTTTAAGAAATAACTCTTTTTATACAAAATTCCAAGATACTAATCACCATAGTATCAAGTTACGATTTCTTTCAAGACAAGTCACATTTCCTTTTAGAAATATAATAGGCTTCTAAATCAAGTGACTTCATTTCCTTTAAAACCTTAGGCAACCAATGCCTAAAAATCAATTCACCTTTCTTAGTTTCAAATCCTTTACCCGCACTTGTTTTAATTCGAGTAAACCTTTCTTTGTGAACCTTTCAAGAAAACTAATATAACCAACTTCCCATAAAGTCATTATATTAGCGTTATCCCTGTGTCAAATACAGTTTCCCTAAATCCAAGGGACTTATACTTTTGAAATGAAACAAGTAGCATATACTTTTAAAACAAGTGAAAGATATCAAATCTTGACGTCACCGTACTACATAGGTACAACTACTCATGCTCAAGAGATAGGAAAGTTCTACATACCTCTTTCGGTTAATCCACTTGCTAAGTCCAACTACATGAGTAATATGTCAACCTATAATAACCATAGTGTGTTTATTAACCTCTAATTTCAATGTAGAAATTCCAAATTCAAGTTATCAATTCTAAGGAAAATTGGGCGCATTTCCTTTGTTTTACTCACTTTGCCACCTTTTCAAAGGCCGATTTTCAACATTCAAACGCCTTATTAAGGCCCAACAACCAAACCAACACAAAGGGGATTACACACCTAATCTTGGGTGTGTAAAATTCTGCCCATAAGTTATAATAGTACACTTAACAATTCTAAGGTGGTTTTAGGCTACAACATGCTCATAATATTTCTTTAGCCAAATCCTTCATATTCAACCCACATTTCTAGCATGCAATGACTCTAAGAGCATTATTTACCACCATAAGTATTTTCTTCTTAACATGCAACTCTATAAACTAATAATAGAGGAAGAATCATTACCTTAGAGCTTTAGCCAAATTTTATCCAACAATTTGCTAGCCTTTACCAAGAATACCACCACCACCACCTTCAAGCTAGCCCACAAGCTTCCTTCTTGTCTTTTAATTTTTCATATTTTTCTTAAGGCTAGAATCCTCTTGGATTTTTAGAGAGAAGGAGGAGCTTGAAATATTTAGAGAGAAGGAAGAGGTTTTTCAAGAGAGAGATGACAAATGACCAAGTCTTTAAGACTTGGTCAATATATGCATGTAAAAATCAGACGTGGGGACACTTGTCCCCACTCAGCCCTTTCAAAATAAAAATCGACTTTTCTAAGTTTTTCCGCTGATTTCCGCCTGGCGCGCGGCCGCAACTCTGCGAACCTCGGATCTTCCGCGGCCACGCTTCCGGCGCGCGCTGAAACGTCGGCGACCCTCAAGACTTTGGCGCGACCGGCTCCGCGCGGCCTACAATCACGCGCGCGCGCGGCCTGCTCCGTAGCCAGCTGAGACCAGCGGTCCAGGGCGAACCACGGTATAACATTCTCCCTAGAAACATTCGTCCGAATGTTCCTCTAAACTTACTCAAATTACAATATCGGCATAGACTCAAATAAAGACGTTTCACACGGCGCAAAACTCAAGCATAAATACTAAATTTAAAGACCAACAATTTTAGAACGTGGGTTACCTCGAGGTATAGGGAATAAGTGAGGATATTTCTTCTTCATCATCCTCCGCTTCCATGTCATTTCCTCCTGCTCACATTCCGCCATAGGACGACTGGAAGCCACGTCTTTCGTCAGTCGTCTAACTCGACGATCGAGTATCGCTATGGGACTCTCCTCATACGATAACTCATCTCACTTGGACATTCTGAATCGGGTGCACTCTAGATAGATCTCAATACATTTCCGCATGGACACATGGAAAAGCTGGATGTCCGCCTCTAAATCGGACGTCGGCTCAATTCATAGGCAACCACGCCTACCTGCGGACAATCCGTCTGACCCGATGTACCTTGGGCTAAGTTTCCCTTCTTTCCAAATCTCATCACGCCGCCGGGCGATACCTAGAAAAACCCAATCACCTAACTCAAATTCAAGTGTCGACGCCGATGATCTGCATACGACCTGCCAGACTGAGCCGCCAACAACCGCTCTGGATAAGCTTCACCTTATCCATCGCTGCTGAACTAAGTCCGCCCGACCACTGAACTTCTCCCACCTCGAACCAGCCTATAGGTGACTGCACTTCCTCCGTATAAGGCCTCATGGCGCCATCCGAATCCGGAATGGTAGGCTTGTTGTAAGCAAACTCCAAGAGGCAAATGATCCTCCCGGCTACCACGAAATCAATAACACAAGCCCGCGGATATCCTCGCGTGCGGATAGTCGCTCGGCTTTGTCCGTCGATCGAGGATGAAGCGTCGTCTTGAGACTCACCGTGTCCCTAATCCCTTCGAAAGGACCTCCAGTTAGCCGAGAACCGGGCTCTCTATCGATATAATCGACACCGACTCGTGCGGTCTCACAATCTCTCTAATATATAATCGCATAGTCCTCGATGGACAACGTCGTTCGCCGGAAGAAAATGGGTGATTTCGTCGACTGTCGACAATCACCCAAATGGAATCATGCTTCCTCGAGTGGTAGGTAGTCGTAATAAAATCCATATTTATCACCTCCACTTCCAGTCGGAATATCAATATCCTGCAATGACCACCGCTTCGGTGCTCAATCTTAACTGGCGACAATTAGGCGCGTGCGCTACGAACTCCGCAACGTCCTCTTTAGGCCATCCCACCAATACACGCGTCGAGGTCACGATACATTTTAGTCGATCCGGATGAATAGAATAACGAAGCGTGTGCCTCGCCGAGAATCTGTGGCGAAGTCTGTCACATCGGGAACACACAACCGACTCGAATCTTAGCACCTCATCGCTACGCTCAAAGCAGAACTCCTCTCTTTACGAACAGCGGCATCTCAGCATGCGTGCAAAATCGGATCCTCATCTGTCGCCTCTTCACCTCGCCGACGATGGAAGACTCGGCAACCTCTCGAACCAGTGCATCACTAACAGAATGAACCAAACGAACCTCAAGGCTCGCTAGCTGATGTAACTCTCGGACCATATCTCTTTTCTCTGGCTGAACATCAGACAGACTACCCATCGATCTGCGACTAAGGGCATCTGCAACTACATTGGCCTTCCTTAGATGGTATAGAATATCAACATCGTAATCCTTAAGTAGCTCCAACCACCGCCTGCGCATGAGTTCGACTCCTGCGGTGAAGATGTCGGAGACTCTTGTGAGTGCAGTGTAAATGTCCACATGAACTCCATATAAATAATGCCTCCGGATCTTGAGGCATGAATCACTGTGACAACTCAAGTCATGTGTGGGATAGTTCTTCTCATGCTTCCTAAGTCGCCGAGATCATAAGCTATAATCACACGACCAGGCCGGCATGATCGTACCCTAGGGCACCATCGTGTATACATCAGAGAATAGCAGCGGAACATACATAACTTATAAAAAGGTAAACATCGCTGGCCAGCCGATAAGGCTGCCTTCCATAAAACATACTTAATCAGAAGTACAACTTATTCCTACAGCCCAAACCACAAACGTAACTACAGACCTCTAGGAATAACAACTGTGGCGGGACAGGGCCCCGCCATACCCCCTGAATGTACAAAAGTCTATAACCTCAGGGAATCATACCAAAAAGACAAAGCCTCCGGAGAGATGGAGCTTCCCAAGAACGAGCGGTGATCAAGAGAGCGGGCGGCAAGCTACGATCTCGACTGCGGCGTGAGCACGGCCGAAGGAGGTCGATCTAACAGTACCAAGTATGTGAAACTGAAAATACTGTAATGAAATTATAATATCATATATATAAAGCAGGAGAAATGTATGATAGCCAAACTACGATTACCTGACATATACGCAGCCGTATCAAGTCGTGGACTCACGCCTCTAAGTCATCACTCAAATATAACCATAGGTCTCTACGCATAATATCAATCATGCGTGGAATTCGCCCGCCAGCTGGCGATCATGAAGAAACAACACTAATGAGTACACATGAACACTAGATCCCACTGCGTCATCGTAGGCAAATGCGAGGCAATGCGAAGGCATAGCTACTTTGATCCACCTGCATCCTCAATCGACCGGGCAAGTACGAAGCCGGCTACGAGATCCACCCGTGCTAACAATACTAATACGAATCACGGTCGGCGGCAAGTGCGATAGCCTCTACCAGATCCACCTGCGTCACGTCGGCGGGCAATCTGCGAGCTAACCACCAGATCCACTGCATCACACCACCGCTAACCTCGACCGGCAAGTACGAAGCCAACTACGGATCCACCTGCATCACGTCTCTGGCGGGGCAAGTATGAGGCTAACTACTAGATCCACCTGCGTGATGAACCTCATGGAGAGCTAATCCATGGAATAATCATCAGCGGGAAACGAACCCTCATCGTGGCGCATACCCGTGGAATCCTCCATCACCGACAGTGCGCCCAAATAGACTCATAACTACATGCTTTTAATTCGAATTGCAATACCATGCCTTTACATAAACCAAGACAATTACCATGCCTTCTTTTCA